>CM070774.1:96712161-101512161 GCA_036346955.1 Dipus sagitta | reverse complement strand
CTAATACTATATTGAAGAGCAGCCATGAGAGTGGACACCCCTGTCTTGTTCCTGATCTCAACGGGAATTCCTCCAGTCTCTCTCCATTTAGTATTATTTTGGCTTTGGGAGCTTTATACATAGCCTTTATTAAGTTGAGATATAAACTGTCCATTCCTATTCTCTCCAATATTTTGATCATGAAGTGATGTATTTTCTCAAAGGCCTTCTCTGCACCTATAGAAATGATCATGTGGTTATTGTGTTTTTAGCTTATTTATGTGGTGTATTACACTGACATATTTCCGTATGTTGAGCAAACCCTGTGTTCCTGGGATGACGCCTACTTGATGAATGTTTTATTGTGTTGTTGAATTTGGTTTGCATGTTCAGCATCTTTGCATCTAAGTTCATAAGGAAAATAGGCCTATAATTATCTTTTCTTGCAGCATCTCTGCCTGGTTCTGGTATTACGATGCTAGTAGGTACATAGAAGAAATTGGGGAGCTTTTCCTTTCCTCAGATTGTCTGGCACAGTTTAAGAAATATTGGTTTCAATTCTTCCATGAAGTTTTGATAGATTTCAGCTGAGAAGTCATCTGCTCCTGGACTCTTTTTGTTTTTGATTACCTTTTCAATCTCAATGGGTGTGATGGGTTTGTTATGGAGATTAATCTGCTCTGAGTTTAGCTTTATTAAGTTGTATGTGTCCAGGAATTCATCCATTTCCTCCATATTATCCAGTTTTGTGGAGTGGAGGGTTTTGAAATAAGTCCTGATGATTCTCCCAATTTCACTTATGTCTGTTGTGATCTCTCCTTTATCATTTCTAATTTTATTAATTTGAAGTGTCTCTTTTTTTTTCACTTGATCAAATTGGCCAGAGGTTTCTTTATCTTGTTTATTTTTTCAAAGAACCAGCTCTTTGTTTCAATTTTCTTAATTATTTTTTTAGTTTCCAAATGATTAATTTCTGCTCTGATCTTAGTTATTTCTTTGCATCTGGAGCTTTTTGCATTGCATTCTATTTGCTTTTTCCAGTGGCTGTAGGTGGAAGATTAGATAATTGATTTGGGATTGGTCTTTGTTAGGAAGTCATTTAGTGGTATGAATTTTCCCCTGAGGACTGCCTTCATTATGTCCCATAAGTTTTGGTACAATGTGTGCTCATTGTCTTGCATTTCTAGAAATTTCACAATTCCATTTTATATTTTGTCCACTACCCATTTATTGTTTAAAAGTGTGTTTTTCAGTTTCTGGGAGCTGATGAGATTCCTGGTACATCTTTTGGTGCTAATTTCTAGCAATACTGCATTGTGATCTGATATCATGCAGGGAATTATGTTGATCTTCCTAAATATATGGAGGCAGGCTTTATGACCCAGTATATGATCTATTTTACAGAAGGTTCCATGGGCTGCTCAGAAGAATGGGTAGGGGGAAAATGTAACAAATCACAGTGGTGTTGTGGCTGGGCTGTGGCGGTGGTAGAATGGGAATGAGTGGTGGTTTTGTGATGCTGAAGGGTAAAGGATGAAGGCTGAAGGGATGGGACAGTGGGTCCCTTTGGGCCCTGTAGCAAGGGTGGATAGGCCTGCTGGGTCCTGTGACAGGGGAGGGCGAGGATAAGGAACAATGTTGGTCAGGTGGCATGCTAAGGGGCTGTGGAGGTCCGCTGTGGTGGAAGAGACTAGGGAGAGGGGAACCCTAGCCTCCTGGCCTGGGTCTGAGCATGTTCAGCAGTGGTGTGTGGAGGTCCCTGGTGGCAGCCAGGGGGAGTGCTTGCCTGCTGACCTGGTTCCCAGTAGGGAATTGGGGGAAGGCAGCAAATGGGTAGGCGTTCATACATGGAGGTCCCTGGAGAAAATGCTAGCCTGCTGGCCTGAGTTGGCACACTGGGGTGGAATGGGGTGTGACAGTGAGTGGGATGGTGATCCTGGTTGGAGGTGCCCTGGGGGAACACTAGTCTGCTGGCCTGGGATCACACACTGAGTTAGGGGAATGGCTGAGTTCTCCTGTGGAGCTCTGTGTTGGGGGGAATACCTGGGCAGGGAGGGATGCTATTCTGCTGGCCTGGGTCCATGCACAGGGGTGGGTGGTGGCAGCAAGTGGGATGGGGTTGGCAAGCTTGGAGGTGCATGTGGAGTACACTGGCCTGCTGGCCTGTATCCGTGTGCAGGGGTGAGGGGTGGCAGCAAGTGGGGCGGCATTTGGGAGTGTGGAGGCACGTGTGTGGAGCTATGCTGGCCTGCTGGCCTGGGTCTGCTTGTCTGGGGTTAGTGCAGGAGGATCCTGTGGCTGGGATGGCTGCCTGAGGTGGTTGGGGGACTGGTGAGCTACCCAAGAGCATGTGAATCAGCCAATTCCCTTCTTTGTTCCTCTGCACCATCCCACATTCTATTAGAGTCTGCTCCCCCCTAGATGACCCAGTGGACCCTCAAAGTCTTGCCTTTCCTTCCCTGGGAAGTGCAGCGCAGTTAGGCAGTCACCATCTTGACCGGGAATCCCCAGGTTGATGATTTTAAAAAGAGATTCTGTATTAAACACGACTCATGCTAATGACTAAATTTGTACTTCTTTCTCAAGTAACTTCCATATAATTCTTTTCATTGTCCCAGAACTAGCAGTAAATCAAAGAGGCTTTTATTAGAGGACAAAGAAAGAATTAATAATGATGTGAAGTTTAGACTGCAGTGTGAAAAATAAGAAGTGGGTCACAGGAGTAGAATTCTGGAGTTGCCTTTGCATTGCTAGGATAAAGCACGCAACCAAAAGCATCTAATGAGAAAAAAAATATTTATTTATTTATTGGCTTGTCTTATAGTCTTGAAGGAAAGTTTCGTGATGGCAGGAGAAACAATGAAATGAGCAATGGCTAGAAATCACTTCTGTCACAGTAGATGGTGGAAAGTAGCAGCAAGTGAGTAAGCTGAACTTTGCCAAGGGGAGAGATGGGCTATAACTCCTCATAGCCCCTGCCACCAAGCATGCCTCCTCCAGAAGGTTCCACATCCCAAATTGCCATCAACTAAGAACTAAGCATTCAAAACATGAGTCTTGAAGTATATCTAATTCAAACCACCACATTCTGCCATTCTTCCCCCAAACTCAAGACCATCTAAATATAAAAAGAATCCAGTCCAACTTGCAAATCCCTATATCAATCACAACAGTGTTTACAATTCCAAATTCTAAGGTATCCACTGAAACTCAAGACGGTCGCTTAACTATAAGCCCGTAAAGTTAAAACACAGGGTAAATACACAGAGTAACCATTCACACTACAAAATATGGTACTCGGTCTAGGGAGGAAGGAAAAGAACCAATGCAAGATCTACACTCCTGCAGTTCCATGTCCATCTAAGACCCAAACTTAGTCTCTGGCATTCTAATTCTACCCCATAAGCTGGGTTGCATAAAATTCAGGGAAAACTCCATTCCAAGCCAGTATCTCTTTTTCTTAGAAGCTGTTTCATACTCCTGGCATCTCTGAAAATCCTCAGGTATCCACAGTAACTCATGGTTCATTCCATGGCTCCATTAGGTCTCCACATAGTAATTCAAGAAATCCTGTATTACCTTACCCAGTGGCCCATTTCCAAAGGACTACATTGAAAATCTATGGGCCCTTTCTTTCCTGCATTTATGTTCCATAGTACCAGGTGTCTTACCAAATTTGATAATACATCGGGGAATAAAGCTGACGTTGAAGAGCAGGAAAACTCAGCATTCTTTCTTCAAGCTACTATTCAAGAGAGTGCATTATGCCTACTGTCTAGTACAGAACAGCTGGCACAGCCTCAATGGTGGTAATCTCTCAAACAATGACAGCTGAAGTAGGCTACTATCTTTCCTGCCCAAAACCTTCATTTCCCCCTGTTACATATACATCTTCTCACACTAGTCCATTCCTTTTGTTTTCTATTTTTGCATAGGTTATAATCTTGTATCCCCTCTCCCCATCCCCATTCTCTGAAGACTCTCCTCAGTAAGGTTATTGGTATTCACTAGCATAATTAGGGCCTCTGTCATCTCTTGTTCTTACAATCTTTCCACCCCTCTTCCACAATAATCCTTGAGCTTTGGCAGTCTGCTAGCATTTTGGTTTAATGTTGAACTCTCTGTACCCTCTGTACTTCTGATTCAGTATTTTGATTCACCACAGTGTAAGTTGCCAGTTCCCTGGAGCTGGTTGTCAGGCTAGCACTAGGAGTATCAAACATGTTGCTACTTCCTTTACAATTACTCCTGTCCCCAGAAAATGTAGTAGAGGTGGCAAATTTCATGGTGGGCAGTCACCTACCTTTTCCTGACATACTGCTAGATCTTAGATCTCCCCAGTATTCTCTGTTATTTGTAAAATAAAATAGATTCTTCAACCAAGAGTGTGAGCAACTTTGATTAAGGTGGGTAGGCATAGAAATTTGAACACCCTTTTGATGTATATGCTTGTTCTACATATCCAGAGAGAAATGAGAACTTTGCTTTGGGGTCTGAGTTTCTTGGCCATGGGATTCTGACTTGGTTGCAAGGAACATTTATGAATTCTCTCCCACTGTGCAGGTCTAAATCAGCCCTGCTCAACTTAGGATGTAGGCAGAATGCAGTTAGCCTCTGACACAAACTACCTCTAGTCTAGTCTGGACAAAGTTCTTTTTTTTCCTTCATAAGCCAACCTTTACAGTCCAGAGTTCTTTCTGCATTTATGTGTTTCAACACTCAACAGCATGGTTCATAAACTCTACTTATAGCCCTGTAAGAGTTCTCTTCCCTCAAGGTTTTAAATTTGTCCATCTTCCTGCTGAAAAGACCAAAAGATCAAACCATATGGACCGGATTCTGGCTGTAATGACTCCAACTCTTCTGGTACCAATTTCTAAAAGGCTTGTAAGTAGAAACAGAAGAAAGCAAGATGTCTGATTTGAGAACAGACCTGAAAAATTATGTGAACTTTAAGAAAGGCCAAGATGGCTGTAATAGTCAGGTTCACATTGCTGGCAGAAATCACCAAAAAAGCAGCTTGTGAGAAGAAAGGTTTATTTTGATTTACAGAGTCAAGGGGAAGCTTCATGATGACAGGGGAAAATGATGATTTGAGAAGTGGGTGGACAACACCTCCTGGACAACATCAGATGGACAACAACAGCAGTAGTGTGTGCCAAACACTGTCAAGGTGAAACTGGCTGTAATACCTATAAGCCCACCTCCAACAATACACTGCCTCCAGCAGATGTTAATTTCCAAATCTCCATCAGCTAGCATTCGAACACCAAAGTTTATGAGGGGCACCTGAATCAAACCACTACTGTAGCAGAGCTTCCAAAGAAGGAAGAACAGTACACAAAGCTGAGGTCATAAAAGGGTGATGTAACTGATTCCTCCCAGAGCTAGGACTTTAGCTTGAGGACTACGCTCTTTAGGAATGACTTTAGGATCCTAAGTAGGACACCACAATTATTGCATAATGGGTTGTGAGAGAAAATAATTGGTAATGATACCAGTAAGCAGATGACTGCACTTATCAAGTAAAATATTCAGTTGGCCTGTGAAGAGTAGGTGGCATTAGAAACAGAAAAACAAGTAAATATATACCTGAAATATTTAGGAAGAAGGATTGCATTGATGTTTATTTTCCAAGATGAATCCTGTGTTTTCTAGACTAATTGAGTTCCAGCAAGGGTTTCCAGGTCACATGGAATGCATAGCCACAGAGTACTTTTCAAATTACTTAGCTTTCTGCTTTTTCATAAACTTGAGAGACAACATAGAACATTATTTTTGAAGAAGTAAGCTCAGAGCTAAATAAGTTACAAAAATGAGGTAACTGATTTGGAAACAGTGGTTTAGATAACTATCTTAAGTTTACATGTTCCCTGGTTAATAGTAAATGAATAAGGCAGAGTACTTATTTTGGTATGTACAAAGGTTCCTGTGAGGAAAACAATAAAAAATGTGTCTGGAAGTCATGAAACTGGATACTCCTCACTGCTCTAAGAGACATCATTCCAACAATGCAAATGATATCCTCCATCAGCTAGCAGCTATCAGTAAAACTTCAGATGTTCTTTCTTCACACAGAGTCTAATTAAGTTGTAAAATCCTGGCATACTTAACTGGTCTGTGGCCCACAATTTTTAAGACTTTTAAATAATTACTCCTGCTAAAGAAGTTCGGTTTTTAAAGACATGCGAGTTATTTAATTGGGGGCATTTATCCTTTCACTTAGAGTTCCTGCTAGGAATGACATGGCTGTGAGAAATCCATTACAAAAGGACTCTGTGAGCAAAATCCTGCACTGTTCCTCAGAAACTGGAATTAGGAGTCTGTAGCTCACAGAAGTGACCAGTAGATGGAGCTTAAGATAATAAGATTTTACTGAAATCCTAGGGAGAAAAGAAAAAAAAGCAGATGAATGATATATTTCTATCTTACTTAGTCATGTACTTTTGTAAGGGGCCATTATTTACAAATATTATGCTAAGCTTTAGAAGTACAAGGAAATCAAGAAAGTTTACATATGTATAGAGATATATAAAAATCATGATGATTGACTAAATGAGAAGTTTGTTGATACAGAAGTGGCACAAAGGAAGAAGAGGCCCCTTGCCTGAGGTGTAAATAAACTGATTATGGAAATATTTCAATTATGTGAGTATATATGAATGTATACGTGAAATAGCTCAGAATTGTCCATGTGTGTGTGTCGGGGGGGGTATGTACCCACAACATGTGTTTGTGGATACAGTAGAGGGCAGAGATTGACAAGCAGTGTCTCCTTCAATTATTCTCCACCTTATTCTTTTGAGATAGGGTCTCTCATTGGACCTGGAGCCCACTGATTCAGCATACTCGGGATTCTGTCTGTGTGTGCTGAGCACTGGGATTACAGGCTAACACCATCATGCCTGGCTTTTACATGGGTGCTAGATATCTAAATGTATAAACAACAAGCACTTTATTGCTGCCCTTCATCTGAGCTCCTTAGGCATGAAAGAAGTAGATATGTATTCAAAAAATATGATGTTTTAAAATACTTTTAAAATATTAGAAATCTTAACAAATAACATACAATGATTTGTCTTCCATGCATTTCTCTCTTATACTCAATCCCTTGAGGGCTCTCCTTTTTCAAGGGAGCACATCCTTGGTTTTATTGTCTCATTCCTTTTGTCTTTCTCCATCCTTCATGGCAAAATGTTTGTGCTGCATTTTCCAGGGATATTGATAACCAGTTAAGGTCATGAATGTACCAACTGGTTCCTTTTTACAAATGGATGTGAATAAGAGGAAGATCCACAACTCATGAAAATGGAAAAAGGGGAAAGCCTGTGCTTAGCACTAGACAAGTCATCTTTATCTCACTTGCCAGAACTCAGAGAATACTGTAAAAGAGGTGACCGAATCAATATGAATACTAAGCTCACTGCTAGCCAGAGAACCATTTCTATGGAGATGGTGGCAGACACTGAGGAGATTCAAGACTTATCAAAGTAGAAAAGTACAACATTCTGAATTGCTGTTTGCCCTAGGAAAATAAATACAATTTTTGCTGGATTATAGGAAAGACATATTTTTAGTAATTTTGGGGGCTAAGAGTATACATGGGAAATGACATTTTAAGGCCATTCAACATTCTCAGTTAAAAGTATAATGTTAAATGTATCCAGGGCATGAATAATATCAGGAAGCAATATATACAAAACTGGTAAGCATTACATATAATATTACACAGATTTGAGTAAGGCCTCTAACTGAACACATTCAAATAGATGTTAATAGTACACCAAAGAATGTCATGCTAAAATTAATGTACCTTAAGAATGATTGTAGCAAAAAATTAAGTTCTTGTGGTCCTAAGGAAAAGAATCATTCAATAAATAATTTTGGCAAGGAAATTTGGCATGGTTGCATTTGGAATAATAATCCTGACTGTTGGAGTGAGCCAGAGTGGGTTAGGTATCTCTGGAGGACTGGAGACCATATGTTAAGTACCATGTTTTCTACTAGAATTTATCTTTAATTGACCTCATACTTTAATAGGTAATTATAATAATTTACTAGATACAAGGTGATACATCAGGCCAAAATGGGTTGAGATGATAATGAGTAGATATTTTAAAAGCTATTTAAAATTCAGAATTAAGATAATCTAGATATTATATACTTATATGTAGTGTTGAGAAGAGGTATGAGTTAAGGATGTGTCCTTATTTTATGACTTTAATTATAGTCAGATATAGTATTCTCTGCTCAAACTGTCTTAGATGTACCAGAAGGTATCAAATTTGATGATGATTCCCCTCTCCCCTTCTCTCTCTCTTTTGTCTCTAACTCTTATATATTAGTTATCTTTTTCCTCATTTTCTTAGTGGGCACTGACATGTAACTCCCAGAACCAGCATGGGGCTATCATCCACAATGAGCTTTTGATCAGAGAGACCTGCAAGGTTTCCTAAAAGACAGACAGATTTCTGTCAGAGTACTTGATGACCCACCAAAGGCTAGTGGTAAGACCCTACTGCTGAAGACACCTTATGTGATTGACATGCAAATTAGAATGGCATGGCTGGAAGTTGGACGAGAGTCAGTACCCAGACAGTCAGCGCGTCTAGTGCCAGAAGGTGCTACATGGGCGACTGGGGGAAAATGACCAATATCTGTCGAAGCAACGCATGGTCTAACCTACTTAGCTGCAAATAACTTGTGATGCCCACACAAGTGCAGTGGTGGCACATAGCCATGGTGGGGAACCAACTGCTCTCAATTCGGCTAACTGATCCCCTCACTGGTATGGGACCCATAGCTGGAGCTGGGAAACAAGTCAGAACTATAACCAAACATAAACCCACTCTTCAATATCAAGCTACCGTCAATTGTGGGCTACAAGAGGGCCTACACCTATTAAATTCTCTATTAAAAAAAAGGGTTATCTCATTTGTCCTGATGCTAACTTACTCTCCGTTGGAGAATGTGCTTCTCTTTTTCAGATAGATGTAGATCCTAAGGAGAGAGACACCCCATCATACCTCAAAAGGGCCCCAGCTGAAACTAAGAAAAATTGAAGAAACAAGCAAGGGCACTGTTTTCCTGATGAACCGGATACCAGCACAAGGGGGAAGGATATCAGCACAGAGAAAAATCAACTCCTACCAAATCAGAGAGCCAGAGCCTCAGAGCCCCCCAACACCCCATCGCTGAAGCAGACCAAAAATGAACCCAACATGGCTCAGGGAAATTTTGCGGAAGAGGGGGCGGAAAGAATGTCAGAGCCACATATTGGGTCATGATATGCAGAGACATTTAGCTTACCCATAACTGTGGGCTAACTCCACAATGCATGACCCGTATACCTCAACAAGGAGGGGCCAAGGGGAGGGGGTATGTCATGGATGAGCCTAATAATGGTACCAAACTGACTGTAAAAAAAAAATAAAATAAAAAATAAAAATGAAAAAAAACAATTTGATGATGTTTTTTTTTTTTAATTTTTATTTACAGTCTCAAGAAAAAGCTCCATGATGGCAGAGAGAAGGTGGCATGAGCAGAGGCTGGACATCATCTTTGCCACAGCAGGTGGAAGCAGCAGCAAGAGAGTAAGCTAAACTCTCCAAGGGGAACTGGCTACAACACCCCTAACCCTCCCCCAATTACTCACCTCCTCCAGCAAGGTTCCACCTCTGAAACTGCCAACAGCTGAGGACCAAGCATGAAAAGCACATGCATTTATGTGAGACATCTGACTCACACTGCCACACAGCTCCTAATATTCAAGTGAAGATTAAGAGTGAACATTTATTTAACCCTTTATTTTAAATATTTAAGGCTTTGGAAGTCACTCAAGTGGAGATGTGTACATCTCATGTCTTTAAAGAGTTGTATTCTGTCAAGCAAAGTACAGAGGAGTAAAAGGGGAGTGGAAATGAAAGCAAGTCAGATAGATTTGTTAGGCAGTTATGGTGTTGGGCCCCTAACAGTATTCTTGCAGTTTCCACTTTGATAGAGATCAAAGTATGATCTGACTTTTTTCTTTATTAACAACTTCCATGATTGTAAATGATCTGACTTCTTATTGCTTCCCTAGATCTGTCTTTCCACAAAAACCCTGGGCCCTCCTGGCAGGGCAGCCTTCTTTCCTAGGGTCTATGTCTATTCCAAACATTGTGGCTAGTCAAGTTCTGCCCACAGAACTTAATGTCATGGCTACTCTCTTCCTGAAACAAATGGTAGCCTAGACCAATCACCTATCTCTATAGCTCATCGGAGCTGGAGAGTAGGACCTACAACCATAAGTTTATAAATATGTTTTCCAGAGGAGAGCAACATTTTCTGATGGCCAGTTCATCACTTGTGAACTTCCAGATTCCGATGAGTCTCCCCTTATTCTCAGACCAGTGGGGAGAACCCCTGACCTCTATTGCCACATGGGCTCTTTACCCTCCCCTGGCCTCTATGTGACAGGAGCTCTTTGTATCTTCTTTTACTTACTGTCTAACTCTCTTTTTACATTTCTTTCAGACCTACCATGCGAGGTCTCAGACCAAGTATATATATTCATTTTCCTTTCCTTGGTTCTGTACTTCTCTCAATAAATATAATAATTAATTATTATTTTCAGTCTTTTTTTTATCCAATTCTTTGGTTAAGAGACACAGTCTAGGGTTTGGGGTTCAAGGACTCTATTCCTGAACCCCTAACAGCCTTGTCTTAATATCCTCTCCAAAGCTATTATTTATTTACTTGCCAATGTAGTAGCAGTAAGAAGTGGAACCTGTAAGAGAGGAGGGTTTCCACCTCATGAATGGATTGGTTCCATCAAGAGTGAGATACTTATCAAAGGATTTTCTTGTTATAAGCAAGTAAGTTCAAGTTTTGTTATTTCTGGCTCTCTCAAACTAAAACACACAAACTAATATTTTTATAAATTATCCAGTCTATGGCATTTAGCTATGGACACATAACAAACTGAGGCCAGAAGCTGAAATTTGGAATATGAGGCATGAATATAGTTGAAGTCATGCAAATGGGTAAGTATTCTTAGAGTGAGGCAACCAGGGATAAGCATGGAACCTTGAATAACAACAAAATGTTAGATCAGGTAATATGAATTTACACCCATCCCAAGAAAGTCAGTACATTAAAATAGTGGGAGGCCAAAAGACCACAGTCTCTAGTCAAAAGAAAATTCAAATAGTTAAATATTTCTGAGTACAAGTTTAAGACTGAAAATTATCCATTGTGTTTAGAAATAAAGAGATGAATGAAAATGAAAATTAGTTTAGATTTTAGCTGGTGATATAGAAGCACTCAAGACTAGCTATAGATGAGTGGGCTTCTGAGTGAGAAGGAAAAAACTCAGTAGCAGAGTAAGCTAAAAAAGAGATATAAAGGGAAGAGAAAGGAAGGGAGAAGGGTACTTAATAGGATGGTATTGGATATATGCAAGTAGAAGAATAGATTAACAGGGGTGAAAAGGCCCATAGTGAGGTCAGGGGAAGAGATTGAGAAAAGGAAAGGTGGAGGGAGGGCTAATCAAAATCTAAGAGGATGTGGTGGTTTGAATAGATGGCCCCCAATATATTCAGTTTCTTATTGTTTGTAGTTTGCATCTGCAGTCACCTGGCTGGAGGCAGTGTCACTGGGTAGATCTTAAGGTGCGGTGGTGGGTTTCAGATTTCAATCTAAAGATATGCAAAGTGTGCCTAGCTGGATTTCCTGAAGTGTGCTGTGTGGCTTTTGGCTTTAGGCTTGTGCTTCTCTCTCTCTCTGCTTGGTCCTGTGAAGGCAGGCCAGCTTCTTCTGCCATTATGGAACTTCTCCTGGATCTATAAGCTTCAATAAATATCCCTTACTCCATAACTGTGCCTGGTCTGGAAGTTCATCTCAGCGAACCTGAAGTTGTCTGCTACAGAACTTGGTACCAAGGAGTGGGCTGAGATGTGCCTGGCCATGTGGATGTTGGTCTTTTGGAACCTTTGTTTTGGAGGAATGGGCATGAACTTGGTGCTTGCAAATGAAGATGTCTTCTGAAGTGGTAAGCCAAGTTTTGTGGACTATTCTGATGAGAGTCTGAGAATTCTAAGTGCAAACAGCATTAAACTTCCAGGCTTGGTTTATGAGCTTTCTAAGGGGAAGGAAAGACTGCAGAGGACTTTGTTGGAACTGGGATACTGGCATAAGGACTGGCTGCATCCTGCTGCCCAGGGCCAGAGAATTTGATCAAGATTAAATTTGTAATGGACTGATGTGCTTGGCTAGAGATATTGGACTGAGAGATTGAAGATTTTAAGGTGGAAAAACCTCAAGCAAGTTAAAATTACAGGCATTGCAACTTGTTTTAGGTTACCCAATCTGCTATTGTCAAACACATTAGCAATCTTAAAGGAAGACGGTCCAAATTGCTTTACCATGGAAAGGGTGCCTGAGGAAAGACTATCATAGAAATGCAAAACTTTTGGAAAGAGTTGACTGGAGAAGGAACCTGCTTTTCAAGGTTATGATTTATTTTGTCTGTGAATTAAGAATTTGGCTGTGTCCTGCACACCTGATAATGGTTTCAGAAGCATGAAAAATGCAAGGAGTGGTCGTGAATTGCACATGGTTCCAGGAGCTGCGGCTGAGATGTGGCATGAGGTAGGGCCTGATGCCCTGATAGGCTGAGAGAGCCTTTGGAAGATGGACCATGGTTTGCATGAAGACCCGAATATGTTTTGGATATACCAGGACTACGCAAGGGCTAACATAGATCACATTATTGGCTGGGATGGAAGTGTTCCCCAGCTACTCTGCCCAGCTGGAGGGGCGGAATTGGAAAATCTGGAGACTGGCAGTCTCTGGTTATGTTGAGCTTAAACTGCCAAAGTTTGATGTTTGTTTGATGGTGGTTGAGTTTGCATTGTTCTAGTCTCTCCTTGCTATGCCTTATACCAGTTGAAAATGTTTACTCTGTGCCTTTATATGTTATAAATATTTAACATGTTTGATTTTACAGCACTTACTCTCTTAAATTGGTCAAGACTTGGGGTCCTTTGAAACTGAACTGAGTACAATTTACAATGTGTGATGGTTATAAATCTATTGGGGGCCAGGGGAGGAATGTGGTGATTTAAATAGATGGCCCCCAATATATTCAGTTTCTTATTGTTTGTAGTTTGCATCTGCAGTCACCTGGCTGGAGGCAGTGTCACTGGGTAGATCTTAAGGTGTGGTGGTGGGTTTCAGATTTTAATCTAAAGAATTGCAAAGTGTGCCTAGCTGGATTTCCTGAAGTGTGCTATGTGGCTTTTGGCTACAGGCTTGTGCTTCTCTCTCTCTCACTGCTTGGTCCTGTGAAGGCAGGCCAGCTTCTTCTGCCATAATGGAACTTCTCCTGGATCTGTAAGCTTCAATAAATATCCCTTCCTCCATAACTGTGCCTGGCCTGGAAGTTCATCTCAATGAACCTGAAGCTGTCTGCTACAGAGGATATAAATAAATCATATGGAATCCTCCAGGTTTGGACAATGGAACACTCAGGAGCTGTAGATCGTTGCTAGAAAATTTTCAGTTCCAGGGATAGGATACCTTTCCAGTGAGTTGTTGGCCATGTAGGTCCCTGATGCCCCCAAAACAATATAGGCCATTGCTGAGGCCCTTGGTTTCCCACCAGGAATAGATGGTAAGACCCTATTGCTGAAGTCTCCACATACTTGGGCTGCAAGGCCACTGAGAAATCCTGCTGGAACTGAGCTGATAACCTCATCCATGTAGACCACCTGACAGAAAGCTGGAAGAAGCCATTCTATATGCAGTTCAATGGGAGAAAGAGATACTGCCAGTGAAGATACTCAACAGTGGACACTGCAAGCCTTACAATTGGCCAACCAGGCCAAATGAGCCAACAGGTGCAATAGTGGCAATTCTACCATGGTGGAAACCAACTGCCCTCCAGTTAGACTGGAGGCCTGCTCCATGGGAGGGAATACATCCCTGACACTGAAAACTTAAAACAGGGGTAGTCATGAGCCCTAGGGGTATAACATCTGCTGCTGTCTGGATAAATGTATATGCTATGCTTATCAAACTGCCCAGTAAGCACTTCTCTTAATATTCATACCCTTATATTAATGCCACTCTCACTTTGGGTAGAGAATCTTCTCTTTTCAGATTGCAGTGACCTGGGATGACTCAGAAGGTATCATAGTGCTGGAAAGAAGTGACTGGAGTACTGAGTAACATTTCGATCACATTCCAAGTCTCAGGCTCTAATGCAGAAGAGGTGGTGGAAAGAATGTAAGAGCCAAAGGAAGGGTAGGACTCCTTACAACGTGCTCCCTCCAGACATAAAATGGCCTGGATATCCATGACCTCACAGTGCCTGACACTACCTACACAAGACCATCATAAGAGGAGGAAAAGATCATGACATCAAAATAAAAGAGAGACTGATTGAGATGGGGAGGGGATATGATGGAGAATGGAATTTCAAAGGGGAAAGTAAGGAGAGGGAAGGTATTACCATGGAATATTTTTTATAATCATGGCAGATGTTAATAAAAATTGAGAAAAAAAGTATTATTAAAATATGCATTGCAGAAGTCAAATACAGACTTCTCATTTAAGAATTTGGATGAGAAGAGAAGTTAAAAGAGAAGTCAGAAAGGGTATTAAGATTTGGTTTTGAAAATATGAGAATCACATTTAAAAAAGAATAAATTTACACAAGGAAAGGAAGAGCAGAGAAATATCAAAACTGTAGTCAGTGATTGGCTTTTACATTTCAGTTTTATTTTTAGAAAATTCCATCTGCTTCTCTTAAGAGGCAGTGACCTTGCTAACAACTTGAGATCTACTTCATCTCAAAGTCACCTTTGTGAAGACTCTTCTATCTCCATTCTTGCACCCTGGAAGACCCTCACCTTAAGTCATGAGGGTGAGAGCAATATAAAACTGTGTGAACAATGTGTGTATCAAGGTACATAGAAAAACATTGCCAAAGGTTAGGTGGTTTAAATCAGCTCTGAATGCATGCAGCTGATGGTTAAAAAGAAATCAAACTTTAATGAGAGTCCTTGTGGACTTGAAAATTCTTAATTATTATTGCTTTTTATCCTTAACTAAATTTCACTCTATTCAAGAACCATAGAACTTTAAGTCCCTTGGTAGAATGCATGTAACCATTGCTATTCATTATAAAGCAGTTTCTCTCAGAAAGCTTAGAAGTGTCAGAATTTATGAACTTCCTAGCCCATTTGATTTGATTTTTGCCTCTGGAGCACGTTTCCTAATACACAAATATTAATGTGCTAAGGGCTGTTCTCCAAAGTGAGCTGAGGAATTATACTAACTTCAGCAGAAAAGTCACCATTTTTTCAGACGATGCTCAGAGGAAAAGTCCTGAGAAGAAATGTGATGGGGTAGAATAGTTTAATTAACAAATGCCTTCTAATGATTATGTCAATGTGGATGTGAATATAAATGAAATCTTCCTGTTTTGACATAATCTGCATGTGAGACTATCTTCAATGGGATAGTGAAGATATTTGGACTGGCTATCTTTCACATCTCTATTATAATTTCTTTCTATTAAGAAGAAAAAAAAGAACTGAAGTACTCAGTGTGAACTCCCTGGTAGGGTAGACTGATTTTTGTCACATGCTTCATTGATTTCTCACCTTGCATGGGATAAATTTCTCCTGTAAAGAAGCTCTGAAGTTTCCAGTTCAGGACTGGTATTGATCACTACCTCATGTCATCTGTGAGTCAGAATCCTCTTTATTAATCCTTTGTCATCCTAACAATTTTGTCTAGTGACTGCTAGCTCAAACCAGATTTAGGCTTTAACTGTCACATTCATATTCCAAGTAGCAGGAAAGGAAAAGATGGACATCTTTCCATTTTTAGTTTTTAATGTATTTGAAGGTCAAATAATAGAGAAACATCCAAATATTAGCACTTCAGTTGGTGGGTTTGCATAAAGAAAGGCTACCTTCCATGCCACCCTAACAGAGCCCTCATTTGCTTTTCTGTCCCATTGAAAAGAACAGAGATGGTCTGAACTTTAACAGAGTGTACTAACCTTGCATTCTTCTGAAATCGACATAAATGTGATCATGGTTGTCCATAGTTTTACCTTTACTTTATTTGTCTCCAAAGTCTGTTTGTGATGTGAAATTATTATTGTTTCTAATAAGCTTGTTTTGTTCTCATTGATACGTGGCATTATACTGTAAGACTGTGCCACAATACTAACCAATTCTGCTTTGAACTGACAATAGATAGATACTACAATTAGTGCTTTCCCTGAATATTGTTTTATATCTATTTTGTGAACAGATAAATAGGTTTGTGCTGGGTATATAGTTTAAGAGACAGGAGGTTAAGAATAACTTTTCCAAGGATGAACTTAATTAATAAACATTTCCAAATGTTACTGTACTAGCTGGTTTAAATCATGTCCATTAGCAAATGTATGTTTCAATTTTTCCACAGGCTCAGAAAAGCAGCATTGTCAGATTCTGAAGTATTAACAATTCTGATACGAATTCACATTTCTCTGTCCTATAAAAATGAACAAATTTCTTTATATTTCAAAGTTATTTGAACATTTTTTGAGAAGTGTCTATTAATGATTTTGCCTATTTTTTTGATAGTCTGATTTTCCTATGGATTTGTGAATGTTCTATTAATACAGTGAATATGAGACTGCTGTGTCATCTTTGTGTTGAAAGTAACCACTCTAACATGTGATGTTCATTTTCATTCTCAAAGTCTAAGCTATTCTATTTAATGACTTTGGCTTCATCAATAAGTAGTATGGAGACATTTATTTTACCCATAACTGTGGGCTAACTCCACAAGTCATGACCCATATACCTCAACAAGGAGGGGCCAAGGGGAGGGGGTAGGTCACGGATGAGCCTAATAATGGTACCAAACTGACTGTATTTGCTGAACACAAATCTAATTAAGAAAAAAATAATAAAATAAAACTAAAAAGGAAAAATAAATAAATAGTATGTTTCATACCCTATGTAAGGATATGACTTATTTATGATTGTGAGATTATTATCCTAGTTATGTCTAAACAACTAATTGTTAACCACTTGCCTGCAAATCCATCATACTTTTATAACATATGTTAGCTTCCTGTTACTTTATCAAAATACTTGGAATAAATAAATTATTAAGAGAAAAGGCTTATAGTTTTATTCCATCATCACTTGCCTCCATTGCTTTGAGTTTAGTTTGTGTGATCTAGTATAAAATTGTAGAGGTAGATGACATGACAGAAAAGGCTAGTACAGTTAATTATTGGTGGCTAGCTATGAAGGAGACAGAAAGGGGCTAGGGTTCCAATATCCCATTTATGGCCTATTCTCCACCCATTGATCACATTTTCTTTCAATAGGCCCCAGCTACTGAACTTTCCACCTGTTCTTAATAGCATTTAGTAGCACCAAAGGCAGCATTCAAAATCCAAACTATAACAGAACTGATCTATGATGTGAGAGGCAGATATGGATTCATTCGTTTTTCTATATGGAAGTTCTAGTGGCTGTGTATAATTCATTAATATCACATTTCCTCTTCTTACCATTATGTTACAAAACAAATGACCTTGATATAGAGCAAATTATTATCTCTGTGAATCTAGTTTGTCACAAGGCTACTCTTTCCTCCATTTCTTTGATTTACATAAAAAGATACCAATATCATACTGGTTAGTTTTTGTAGCTTTATGTTTATTGGAGGCAGGCTTAGAGCCAGTTCACCATGCAGAACTTAGCTTACTCTCTTGCTGCTATTTTACTCCTGCTGTGGCAGAGGTGATGTTTAGTGTCTGTTCATGCCATGCTTTCCCCTGCCATCATGAAGATTCCCCTCAAGACTGTAAGCCAGATAAAAAACTTTCTTCCTCTTTAGTTGTTTGGGGGAAGGTTCTTTATCCCAGCAATAAAGAAGGTAACTGTAACAATAGCCATGTAATTTCATAAACAAGCTTGTCAGTTTTCAAGAACATGATATGAGGACTTTGATTAAGATTGTGTTGTACTTTTTTGATAAATAGTTTAATGAAGGCAAATTTACATTGCTATATATTCCAAGGTATGAATATAATCTTTCCCTCTACTTACTTTTCATTGATCTTGCAGTTATTTGGATTTTTTTGTTTGTTCCAAGGATATTTCAGTGTAGATTCCCTGAATCATCACTTAAATATTAGAGGGTTTGTCTGACAACTTTCTTATGGTATCAAACTTTGCATAATTTTTTTCTAACTATTCCTATTAGAAATTGATATCAATATAGTGATTTCTTATTTAGCCTCTAAATTTCTTTATTAGTCTAGTTTATAGGACTTTTTAGAATTCTTTTCTTATTATATTATCTTCCTCTCTTCTTAGAAGTCTATTTATTAAAAATAATCAGTTTTTGTAAGATAAACATGTTTCAATCAGTTTATTGAGTAATAGCTTTTCATTCTCATTTACTATTTTTACATTTTATGCATAAATATTTTACCTGAGTAAAAATAGAAAATAACTTTTATGCTAACTTACAAAAACACAAAGAAATACACAATTGTTATTATGATAGCATAAGTGTCTTTATTTTAAGAGAAAAAATATATGAAAAAATCCTCCTCCCTTTTATAATTGTTTTCTTGGGAATAAGTGTAATATTGAAGTATCAATATTTTTATGTCCTTTAGATCTGAAGACATTGAGTTATTCATAGGTTTTGCAACTATGAATTTTACATTTTTGTAACTATATATGAAATAAGATTGACCACTTTAAGTCATTTTCCCATGTATTATTTTGTAGCATAAAATAAATTCATGTTGTTATGTAACCACATTCCTAAAACTTTTCATCATCTTGAACTGAATCTATACTAATTAATTACTTATTAACCTTTCCCCATTGGTGCTTCTGTGACTAATGCTTACAAATTCAGATATAAGAAAATTTATTTCATTATCCATTCTCATTTGTGCCAAAAAACTATTGATAGACATCATAATTAGTGTAGAAAAGAATTTCATTGTGGTTTTCATTTACATGTCCATAATAGATATTCATAATTATTGTCCTAGTCCATTTAGACTACTAGGCTGTGATGTGGATAACTTATGAAAATCATCATAGTTGCAGTAGTTTTGAGGCCCAATATCAATGCCTATACCGAGTCAGTATCTGGAGAAGACCCAGTTTCCTTGTTTGTAGATGGTGCCCTCTCACTGTGTCCTCACACAGTGTAAAGGTGAAAGATATGTCTCCATAGTTTCTTTTACTATGATACGAATTCCATTCATAAGAAATGTACCTTCATGACATAATTCCTTCTGAAATAATCCATCTCTTAATACTACCATTGTGGCGACTGTCAAAATCTATCTAATGATATATGTCGAGGCTATTGTTTCCTATGTTTGATTTCAAAATAAATCATACTTTAAAGATAGATTTAGTATAATTTTTGAAATAAAAATTCTGAGACTGACAACATTTTTGTGTTCACTTAATATACATTTGGCTATTGAAGATCATTTGAGATTCATATACATTTTAGAACTTTCTTATCTTTGAAAATATTGGACTTTTTATTGATTTTACAGAACATCTGGGCTATTTATTTATTTATTTATTTATTTATTGAGGCAGTCTCCCTCTAGCCCAGGCTGACCTGGAATTCACTGTGTAGCCTTAAACTCACAGCGATCCTCCTACTTCTGCTCCCAAGTGCTGGAATTAAAAGCGTGCGTCACTACATCCACCTTACTACTGACTTTTTTAACAATGTTGAAATTAAAAATGTTCATCGGATGTATTTGTGTTTGTGGGTATATTCTTTATTTTATTTCAACATTTGATTCCTTTCAGTTCCAAGTCTTTCATGTATTTGAATAAGTTTGTTTCTAAGTATTTAATACATTTTATGACATTGTAAATGGAATTATTTTCTTTGCTGTACTTTATAAGTTATGAGTTTTCTATATAAACATGACTAATTTTTGATTGTTGATATTCATAACCTGATTTTTTAAAATGTACTAGGTTTTTCTTATTCTCATTAGTGCTTTTAATGTTATAGGTTAAATATAATAGACATAAGTTTTTTTTATCTTTTTCTGATTTAGAAGAAAGGCTTTCAATCTTTAATCAATAAATTTGGTTTTAGCCTTTGGCATTTCATATATTGCTTTTATTATTGTTGGTAGTATCCTTCTATTCATTTGTTGAATATTTTATGAAATATGTTTGTTGAATTTTGCCATATCCTTTTCCTATATCAAATTATTTCCTTTATTCCTTAAAGGTAAGATATACAGTGATTGATTTTTATATTTGGAATCATCCTTACATTCCAAAATAATTATTTATAGGTTTTCATGGATAATTATTTTTATATTTCTTAAATTTGTTTTGCTAGTATTTTGTTAAGCATTTTGGATTAATATTTGCAAGGACAACTGATATGTAATTTTATGTCCTCTACTTCTTCAGTGTTCTGTTGATTTCTTCTAGTAATTATTAAATATAGCTATTATATATTTTAACTCTAGGGATTGTGATATGTTCTTATGATTTGTATCTTATTAATTATATACTCAGTTTGTTCTGTTATCACTTGTGTGATTTGCCTTAGTTGTGATTTTTAATTTTAGCTCTGTGAATACATTTAAGACAACTGCTTTTTAAAATCATCTTGTACGTTTGATATATATGCAGCTTCAGGAGCGATTTTTGTAACTTTTTTTTATAATTTACATGAACATGCTATAATTGGATTGTATTCCTCTCCCATTACCCTCTTTGGTCCCCTCCCCAATGCCATTGAGAACCCTCCTCTTTCCAAACAGACCTTTCCCTGTTTTAATTTCTCATTCCTTTTGTCTTCTTCTGTCCTTTCTGTCAAAATGTTGATGTGCTTAGAACAGTGCAGGTCTTGTGGGGATAACTAACAGCCACTGTGAGGTCATGAATGCACCAGTTTTTCACATTGTGAAATCACAATGCACCAAAGTATTCCTTCCCACTCAGGGCCTCTTATATTCTTTCCACCCCACTTCCTCAAAATCCCCTGAGCCTTAGAGGCCATGTTAGAGATGTCTTGCATAGTTTTGAGCTCACAGTAGCCACTTATTTTCAGATTTGATGAGTTTTGACCCTCCTCAGTGTCTGGTGCCATCTCCACACAGACGTTTCTTGGGCCAGCAGTGAGACCAGCACAATTTTTTTTTTCACCATTTCCTCTACAATGTTCAATGTAGCCTGACAAGTGTAATAGAAGTGACGTGTCCTTGTTTCTCTTCTTCTCACCTTGATGAATCTTGAGTTTCCCCAGTATTCACCACCATCTATAAAAATAATCTTCTGTAAACAGAAGTGAGAATAGCATTAGTTGGCTGGTATAAATGTGCACATTTGGAAGGGAAGTTAATGTGCTCAAGGTACCCATTTAGCAGAAGAACAGTGGCAGCTTTCCTCTAAGGCCAATGATCTTTTAAGCCATGAGTAGATAATTTTAACTTTGTTTTATCGCTTTACTTGGACTTTGTTTCCTTGCATGTTTATAAATGTCTTACTAAAACTTCTTCATTTGAGGGTGGAGATATTAGTAATTAAGGCACTTGCCTGTGAAAACTAAGGGTCAGGTTCAACTCTGCAGAACCCCCATAAGCCATATCCTCAAGATGACTCATGCACACAAGGTCACCTATCCACAGAGGGTGGAACATGCATCTGGAGTTCAATCACAGTGGCTAGAGGTCCTGATGTGCCAAGTCTCTCTATTTTTCATAAAAAACTTACATTTGGATAAAAGCAGACTTTTCTCTCATCCCTTTAAGACTAGTGCAAAAGACAATTTATGTGAAAAGATGGATGTTAAGAGGTCTTCTCCGTTCACACATACTTTGGGGTATATGAATTACATGCATGTGCATTTTACTTACTTTTCTCAGTTTTCCATAACTGTTTATTTTGGGGGGGCTTTTATGTGTGTGTGTTTGGTATATGCACATGTATGTACCCTTGTGGCACCCATGTACTTGTCTATGAAGGGTGTACTCGCCTATAGTGACCAGAGAATTAATTGTATTTGTAAGAGAATATTCCTAACACTTCATTAAAAAAAAAAAAACGAAATATTTTAGGCCAACATTACTCATGTAATCATCAATAAAAACCTGAGATTTTACTTTATCCCTTATGGTAGGCACCTCTAATGACATTACTGGTCAGCACCCCCAGCTACCCTGAAAATGGTACATTGACCATTTCACTCAAAGAATCAACTTTAACCAACATCTATATCAAATTTATTGCAACTATTCTACTGTTGACTTTACAGCATCTCTAATACACCCTTCTGATACAAGCAAATACCATAAATTCTGGAGATCTCATCATCCCAATCATCTCATAAAACATCACTAATCCACTTCATTATCCTGTTTCTATATACACAATAAATATAAAAATCTCACCTCTAAACTTGCCTTACTTGTCACTAACATAAAATACTAATTAGGTATAGTTATGTCTATCATTTATTCTTCAGATTTCTAAATCTTATTATCTAGGTTACTCTGGTTTATTAAAATTTCTGAAACCATATCACAATGTACATGACCTATGTCCAAATAACAAAATTATTTGTTATCTACAAATAAGAATATCACGTTGCATTCTGAAACTTCATTCACCTATGTTCATGTTATGTGAAAAATATTAAAATATATGTATTATATAAAGTATACATATATAAAATATATCATACAATGAACCAATACAAATTATAGAAATAAGTTAAATTATTGGTACCTTGACAAAACTGAAATGCAACCATATTCCAGGTTTGTTTTAATTCTTACCAGTTCTTTGTGCTTCCTCATTTGAAGTCAATCTGAAAGTCTGAGTGAAATGACTACTGAAGACTGAATTAAGCATGCTGATAAGTACACATGCAGCTAATTTTTGCTGTTGATGGTAAATGACCAGTCATGCTGATAATTGGATACATGTAAGTACCATTAGGCAATTATTAAAGCAATATCTTATACAATACACATTTCTAGACATGCATAATAATATTCAAACGTGATATCATGATATATAAATTTATTATATTACTGAAAATGAAGCCTAGAGAAGAATGCATTCTATGAAACTTTTCAAATGTATAATATAGTCACTTTCCAAACAAACATAAGACTAATAAAATAGTAGATAGTAGACAATATCTGATTGTGAGATGAGTCTAATTATGCCTACGGATAGATGATATAACTGTGAGTAAGCTATAGATATTGATGTATGCCAACCATACACTAGAGGTTCAATAATGCCAAAATTATGGTGAAATGAATGGTTTAAAACCAGAAATCTTAGGTATGTACTGTTTTCTCCCATTGTATGGTGCAAGAACTGACCACTGTCTTCAGGGAGTGCACATGCACACACCCACACATCGACACACACACACACCACACACACACACACACACACACACACACAGATTGGTCAAACATCCTAGTGAAATATCACTTGTTTATCTTCAAAAAATCTTGGCTATTAAGATACATTAAGAACCAATTCCAAGTAAAGAATCAAGATTCAAATAACAGCCCAATGTACGACATTTCCCAGAACAATCACATATTTTCAATAACATTTTTATTTGTTTATTTGCAAGCTGAGAGGCAGACAGAGAGTCATCCACACATAGAATGGCTGCTCCAGGACCTGAAGCTACTGGAAATGAACTCCAGATGCATGTGCCACTCTATGAATCTGGCTTTAAATGGGTACTGGGGAATCAATCTGGGTCATTAGACTTTGAAGGCAAGTGCCTTAATCATTAAGCCATTTCTCCAGCCAATCACATCTTATAACGAATCTGCATTATGATATAAACAGGAAGAAAAAAATTGCAGATATCCAGTGAAAACATATTTCCCACATTATGCTAAAAGTAAAATGATATAATTTTACATTGGCTGTGCTGTATATTTACTTTGAGTTGTGGAGCTTTGAGGAATAGCAGTTTGAGTCTGAATTTTGATCATGTCACTTAATAGCAAATGATGCTGAAGAAGTCATTTTCGTATGAACTATATTTTCTCCATTTGTAAAGCATGAGTAATGCTGTCTATTTTCAAACAACTCCAAAGGCTTACAACAACATATGTAAATTTTTAGCACAAACCTAAATAGCATTATTTTGTACATGGTAGATATCATTATATTTACAACTTTTTAAATTGGCCATTAAAATTTTCAGCAAAAGGAGAGTTTCTTCTAGCCATTTCCTTGACATTTTAACCCAAATATTCCTGCTTGTACAGCATCTAATGAAATAATGTGGTAGCCTTGTGCCACATACTCCTGTATCTTACTCCTATGGTTATCTTTTCCTTTTGAATGTTGGCATGAGCTCATGACTGGATTCTCATGCCGTGAATACTTAAAAGTTATAGGATGTCCCTATCCTTAATAGGTTGCATGAGACTACTATTGTTGCCCTCCTTACACTGTCTCTAGTTGTCATTGACAAAGCATTGCTTTTGTGTCAAGAATTTGTGAGGAACTAAGATTCTCAGTTTTAAAAATTTTAGCAATTTACCCTCAATTTACAGTTGACTGGATATAAAAGGGAGCCCAACCACAGCTGATCCTTAAGATGACTAAGACATCTGCACCTTGTTTAAATCTCTGAAGAGGTCCCAAGTCAATAGACACACACCCAATCTACTGAAACTAAAACTCGGAGGTATTATTAAAGTGTTGAGGAAGTTACTGGACTTTAATTATCTGTTCACATAATTATTTTGTTTCTTAAATAGATCTGTTTGTAACTGTCTTCCTTCAGAGAATTTAAAAGTACACTATTTTCTGTATAGACCTCTATTCTTTACACAAATTCTTGTATATAGCTATATCATGTCATCTTTATCTTTACATTCAAGGAACTAGTAAAAGAGCACCATTTGAGCATATGCTTAAATAAAAAAATAAGTATCTATGATGCTTTAGTAGGGACATCAAATATTTTTATTAGACTTCTGGCCAAGATGGTGATCACCTAGCTGCGCTGCAAATCCCGGGGAAAGAAAGGCAAGATATTCAGGGTTCATTGAGACTCTTAGGGGGGAGAACTCTGGGAGGGAACAGAGGTGGGGGACACAGGGAATCGCGGACCCCTCACGGGCGGGTAGGCCACCTCTCCCCCCAAATAACCTCTGTGTCCACAGTACTGCAGCTGCCGCCAGCACTGCTGCCACTGTGCGCTGATTGATCCCTGCGTGCGGAAGCTTAGACTGCTCCACACATTTGCCCACTTGCCCACTTACTGAATGAGCTCAGTCCTAGAGCAACCGCCACACAAGCTCACACTGTGTCTATCGCTTGCACCAGCTCAGGTGCCATCCCCTACCTGTCTGCCATTCCTGCTGTCCACCATTGTCCTGTGGTGGCAGAGCACAGACTGCTTCCAGGTCCCAGTGTTCCCAGCCAGAGTTCGGGCTGCATCAGTCCTTGGTGCCTCAGTGTTGCTCCTACCTTGAATGCAGGCAGCTTTGGCACATTACCGCTTGAGAATTCAGGCAAATTTGGTGCCCCTGCCAGGCACTACATAGGTGGCTTTGGAAAGTGAGAGACAAAGCCCAGGCTGCTTGGCTACGGCCCCAGGCTGCCTCAGAGTCCCATTGTGCTTGAGCCCAGGCTGATACGCTCACCTACATGCCCATACACTGTCATGGGCAGACCACAGCACAAAAGAAATAACAAGAAAAATCAAATGCAAGAAAATCCAGTTAGATCACCCAGTCCTACAATGAATACATCTAAACAAGAGACAGAAGAACCATTAGGATCAGAACACCAAATTGAAGCTATGAGCAATGCAACCCTGACCAACCTACTGGTAGAACTTGCAGGAAAGCAACAAAGGACCGATAATCGTGTGGATGCTTCCATCACTAAACTAGAACTAATAGATAAGAAATTGGAAGGAGTTCAAAGAGAATTAAGGGATTTGAGGGAGAGTGAAAAAAATAAGACCTTAAAAATCAGCTGGCCATGCTAAATGAAGACATAAAGAAATGCAAGGATGAATTCCAAGAAGCATCAAGAAAATCAGAAAATGATGGCATGATTGTATATGTAAGAGACCTGAGAGACTCTATCCCAAAACTCCTGAAGGTGATTAACTCCTATACCAAAGTAGTAGGATACAAAATCAATGCACAAAAATCAGTAGCCTTCCTATATGCAAATGACAAATATACAGAGAAAGAAATAAAGGACATAGTCCCATTTTAAATAGCAACAAAAAATAAAATACCTCGGAATAACGTTAACCAAGGAAGTGAAAGATCTATACAACAAAAACATAAAAACACTCAAAAAAGAAATTGAGGAGGACTTGAGAAAATGGAAAGACCTCCCATGTTCCTGGATAGGCAGAATTAACATTGTGAAGATGACAATCCTACCAAAGGCAATATACAGATTTAGTGCAATTCCAATTAAAATCCCTACAGTATTCTTCAAAGAGATAGAAAAAATGGTCTCAAATTTCATATGGAAAGGCAGAAGGCCTCGCATATCCAAATATATCCTCAGCAAAAGAAATACCTCTGGAGGCATCACCATACCTGATCTAAAGCTATATTATGAAGCCACAGTAATAAAAACAGCATGGTACTGGCATAAAAACAGGAGTATAGACCAATGGAATAGACTTGAGGACCTGACTTTGGATCAAGCAAGTATAGCTACTTGATATTCTATAAAGGCCCAAACAATATAGGCTGGAAAAAAGACAGCATCTTCAACAAATGGTGCTGGACAAACTGGATAACCATATGCAGGAAACTGAAACTTGACCCACATATTTCACCATGCACTACACTCAAGTCCAAATGGATCAAAGACCTCAATATAAGACCAGAAACTCGTAAACTACTGGAAGAAAATTTAGGAAGTACTTTCCATGATATAGGAATGGAAAAAGACTTCCTGAACAAAACCCCAGTAGCTCATGAACTTAAACCATCACTCAACCAATGGGATCACATGAAGCTGAAGAGTTTCTTGACAGACAAGCATACAATACGCAAAGCCAATAGATTACCCACAGAATGGGAGAAAATGTTCATGGGTTATCCAACTTATAGAGGCCTAATCTCTAGAATCTACAAAGAACTCAAAAATCTAAACAGTAAGAAGTCAAACACCCCATTCACAAAATGGGGCAAAGAGCTGAACAGGCAGTTCACAGAGGAAGAAATAGAAATGGCAAACATACACTTAAGAAAATGTTCAGCATCCCTAATCATCAGAGAAATGTAAATTAAAACAACTATGAGATTCCACCTTACCCCAATAAGGATAGCAAACATCAAAAAATCAAATAAAAATAAATGCTGGCGAGGATGTGGAGAAGTAGGAACAATCATCCACTGTTGGTGGGAATGTAGGATGGTACAACCACTTTGGAAAGCAATATGGAGACTTCTGAAAAAGCTGAGTATAGAGATACCAACAGACCCAGTTATTCCCTTACTGGGCATCTACCCTAAAACCTTCAAACCACAGACTAAAGAGATTTGCTCAACCATGTTTATAGCGGCTCAATTTGTAATAGCTAAGAGCTGGAATCAACCCAGATGTCCATCACTAGAAGATTGGATAAATAAGATGCCATATATCTACACAATGGAAATCTATATAGCAGTAAGAAAAAATGACACAATGAAATTTGAGGAAAATGGTTGAGCCTGGAACATATCATTCTCTGTGAACACACCCAATCACAGAAAAAAAAAAAAATCACCACATAGTCTCACTCATCTACAGCACCTAACCTGAATCTACCCAATATACCCTACATATCCAGCAACCATCTCAGGGACTAGACACTAGGATGGAAGGGGAGGGAGGGGAGAGCATCAAAGTGGTGGAAAACACAAATCTAGACCCAAACGGCAATGGTACCATAAAATTCTACTTACTGAAAGACCAAGTGGCTGATCCTTCACCAGGCCCTTACAGGGAACACCTGAACCACAAGACACTGGAGAGGGTAGCATCATGACTAACCTTAACCTTCTACATCTTCCCTCCCTCCCTCTCCCTCTCCTACTCTCTCTCTCTCTTCTCTCTAACTCTTGTATATTAGTTATCTTTTTCCTCCTTTTCTTAGTGGGCATTGACCTGTAACTCCCAGTACCAGCATGGGGCTATCATCCACAATGAGCTTTTGATCAGAGAGACCTACAAGGTTTCCTAAAAGACAGACAGATTTCTGTCAGAGTACTTGATGACCCACCAAGGGCTAGTGGTAAGACCCTACTGCTGAAGATACCTTATGTGGTTGACACGTAAAATAGAATGGCATGGCTGGAAGTTGGAAGACAGTCAGTCCCCAGACAGTTAGCGTGTCTAGTGCTAGAAGGTGCTGCATGGGTGACTGGGGGAAAATGACCAATATCTGTCCAAGCAACTCATGGTCTAACCTACTTAGCAGCAAATAACTTGTTTGATGCCCACACAAGTGCATTAGTGGCACACAGCCATGGTCGGGAACCAACTGCTCTTAAATTGACTGTGATCTCCTCAGTGGTATGGGACCCATAGCTCGAGCTGGGAAACAAGTCAGAACCATATCCAAACATAAGCCCACTCACCAATATCAAGCTACCATCAATCATGGGCTACAAGAGGGCCTATACCTATTAAATTCTCTATAAAAAAGGTAAGGGTTATCTCATTTGTCCTGGTGCTAACTTACTCTCTGTTGGAGAATCTGCTTCTCTTTTTCAGATAGATGTAGATCCTAAGGAGAGAACCACCCCATCATACCTCAAAAGGGCCCGAGCTGAAACTAAAAAAAAAAAAAAAAAAAAAAAAAAAAAAAAAAATGGCGAAACCAGCAAGGATGCTGATTTCCTGATGAACCAGATACCAGCAGAAGGCAGAAGGAGATCAACACAGAGGAAAATCAACTCCTACCAAATCAGAGAGCCAGAGCCTCAGAGGCCCCCAACACCTCATCACTGAAGCAGACCAAAAATGAACCCAACATGGCTCAGGGAAATTTTGCAGAAGAGGGGGCGGAAAGAATGTCAGAGACATATGTTGGGTCATGATATGCAGAGACATTTATCTTACACATAACTGTGGCCTACTCCACAATGCATGACCCATATACCTCAACAAGCAGGGGCCAAGGGGAGGGGTAGGTCATGGATGAGCCTAATAATGGTACCAAATTGATTGTATTTGCTGATACAAAACTAATTAATAAAGAAAAAAAAGAAAAAAAAAGAAAATTGGAAAGCTCTAGGCTGGGGTATCCCCCTGCCTGAGTAGAGCAGAAAGGCTCACAAGCATATTCATTAAACTTGATCTGAGGTGAAAAAGAAAAAGATCTGTCCAATTTATAAACACATATACATACATATTTAAATGTACCATGCTTTTCACAATAGCATGTCCTCCATAACTTTTGTAATTGTTCTTATCAGTCAGTAGCATAATTTTTTGAGCAATCTAAATTACTGGATCTATATTTATATAGTTATATTTATTCTTTTTTAAAACTAACTCCAGACACAGGTGCCAACTTGTGTATCTGGCTTACATGGGTACTGGAGAGTCAAAATGGGACTCCTTAGTCTTGGCAGGCAAATGCCTTAACCACTAAGCCATCTCTCCAGCCCATAGTTATATTTATTCGTACTATAACTGTTTGACTCTAGACAGTTTAGACCAAATCATTAATATTTTTTTCCAATCCTGTTTGAACTTACTTGATAAAGTTACTTGTAATTAGAAAACAAGGCAAGAATGCTCTTGTAGGGAATTTTGTAAAACACCTAACAGTAATAAACCAATACCTCTTTCCCCAGGTTGTACTGATGATTTGTCAGTGGGTTTGAGAGATACATGATGAGTCAGTAGCTCCCACCAAGCCTATCAGGGCTGAGGAAAGGCCTCCAGTCCCGACTGTCCCATATGTTACCTGGCCCCTCATGCTGTTGTTGCCGTCTGTCCTTCTGTTCCTGCTGAAGTGTAAGAAACTTCCTGTTTAAGCCACTTGGGGCTGTAATTCCTTTATCCCCATGGAAACGATGAAAAAGAAAAGAAAGCAAGTAGACTCCTCTAAAAGTCAATCAGGATGTTAAAAATTCTTTTCTGCTGATTAATCATTATTCTGAGACTAAACTTTCCTGTCTTTAATTTCAGAAATCCTATTTGCGTCACTCTATAAGTGAAATTCCAGAAGGCAACCTTTTTTGAAATGGAAAAAAAGTGTGGGTGAGATACAAGATATGTATGTGTGCCTTTTCTATTTATCGGTATAAATTTGGAGAAGTCATTTTTGGACATATTCACTAGCATGTAAGTCGGAAATAACATTTGCACACGGAATCTTTATTTAACATACTTCTAAATCTCCACATTTATTTTCAATAAAATATTGTTTGAAATTGAAAAAAAATACTTTTATTAAGTTAATCCTATAGTAAAGTTTTCAGAAAACAATTGACTGTATTGAAGTTTCAAAATACAACCTGAGAACTACAAATACGAATAAAATATACTCCCAGACAGTAGAACTAGTTAAGAAAAAAAGATTAAAGGGTTACTAACAGCCCAAGGTAATAAATGACAAATGAATTTCTCAGATGGTAAAGAATTCAGAGTAAAGAGAAAATGTTAGCTTCTTAGGGGAAGACAAATACATGTTAAATCCTTCCTAGCTATCAATATTAGCAACTAGCACAATTTTCTTGTCTTCTCTTTTACTAACACTGGTACCTTTCCCTTCAATAGTTCATTTAACTGATGGGTAGTGTATTAGTTACTTCGGTTGTAGCTACAGCCAAATATACAAATATAATAATAAAATTAGAAGAAGGGATTCAACTGAAGTGTGTATTTTCTTGTTCACACCATATATGTGATATTTGTTTTTGTCTAGAAAATATTTGCTAACTATTTTTCTAGATAAGCTCTTTAAACCAGAGAGATATTTAGTCACATACTAGTGATTCATTAAATACATTGGATTAAAGTTATCTTATTTATAAAATAAAAAAAATAATTTTGATGTTTCATCCTTTAAAATCAGGCATTTGATCATGTAGTTGCATAAATATTTAGAAGGTCCCAAAATGAATGTTTGAAAATTAGTTCTCCTTTGGGTTGGAAGTACAAAGGTATATATATATATATATATATATATATATATACACACACACACACACATATATATATATGTATATGTATGGAAGTACAAAGATATATATATATATACACATATATATATATGTATATGTATATATGTAGATATTGTACTACATATATACATATATATATACACACACATATATATAATATATAAAATTAAAATGGACATTAATAATTTCAGTCATGAAATTATTTACTAACCTTTCCTTTTTGTATTCCAGCCCCTGTCTCACCTTCATGTTTCTGCCATGGGGAGCACACAGAAGAATGGCAGAAAGCACTTTAGAGCTGAAACCACTTTAGAAATCATTCAGTTTATCTTAAACATAAGATGCATCATTTTAAATAATCAATTGAGACTTGCTATTCTCACGTTGATATAAAAATTGTACCAGCATTTAGGCAAAATTATGCATGTAAACTAATTGCATAAAGAGGTTCCTTTAATGGCTTGTCCTACATGCAGTTAAGTCAAAGATTACTCATATAATAAGAGATTGTATATGCATAAATAGCTTTTGTACCCAGAATTATACAATTTCAGTCTGAAACTCAGTTCTGACATTTACTAAATTGTTGGTCTGTGATCTTTTAACCCAAGTTAGAGTTTCCAAACTGTATAACAGTGATTAGACTTATTATCCAGGGTTAAACAATATTATGAAAACAATATTGGGCTATGTTTCCCAAAAGTGTCTAAATGTGTAGAAATCTAAAATATATTGATTTTATTTAACAAGTCCTGTAAGAAAAATTCTACCAGAGAAGTCATTTTGTTTCTCTGCATTTCTGTCACTGTGGAGGCTCATCATCCCTGCTTACAGAAACATCAGCACAGGTAGGTCAAACCTAAAACCACATGATGCATAGTGCAGTGCACTTGCTATTACAATTTCTTTTAAAAGATGTTAAAAACATAGAACAGAATAATCTATAGTCCTATCACACAAGATATTGTGGAGCAATTTTTCTAACATTTCTTCCCATTTGCTGCATTTTGGATTTGGGGTGGTGATACCTTGAAAGGATGTTTTCCAATATATTCAGATTTATTAAAGCTTCTTGGATTTTTCAGCTTCCTGTGGACATATCTTAGGGTCCAACCCTAAGGTGTGGGACTGGATTTGGTATTCTAGTCTAAAGATATGCAAAGTGTCCAAGTTCTGCCTGATGTCCCTGAAGTGTGCTTGTTTGTGGTGCTAGTGGTGGATTGGGGCTTTTCTCTCTCTGCTTGGACCTGTGGAAGTGGGCCCGCTTCTTCTGCCATTATGACACATCCCTTAGATCTATAAGCTTCAAATAAACCCCTGTTTCCATAACTTGTTTTGGTCTGTAGGTTCATCCCAGTGATGTCAGGCTATCTGCTACAGAGTTGGTACTGAGGAGTGGGATATCATGCTGAAATGAATCTGACCATATAGATTTTGGGTTTTTGGAACTTGTATGCTAGAGTAATGTGAAACTTGCTGCTTGCATCTTAAGATTCCTTCTGGAATGGTAAGCCAAGTAGTATGCACTATTCTTATTGTAAGGAAAGAGTAAGAGAAAAGCAAGAAAGAACACCAGACTTGATCTCTATGGACAGATTGCTTATTAAGGGGTATAGTGAGGGCCAGCAGCTTTCCTGCAAGATGAAGGCTGAAGCCCTGAGTCAGGCTGGGGTTTAAATTTATAAGGAGGCTCCTAAGGCAAACATACTGAATTAGTTGAAGGCCCAAGGGCATAGGTAAGGCATCAAAGTTACTTGTTCAGAATAGGCTCTTTAGCAGAGTTGACTAGGAAGGACTGGATGTCTCAATTCTTTATGGCCTTCTCATCTTAAGGTTAATTATTAACTCTTTAGTTCCCTCTAGTTTTCAGGGAATGCTATTAATCTTTCTCTTACGAGAGTTTTAAAATGCTAAGTTCAGATAGAATTATGTTTGGAGGCTTGGCTTATGGACTTGGAGGCTTGGCTTGTGAGCTCTCTAAGGGGAAGGAAAGACTGCAGAGGACTTTGTTGGAACTGGGGTACTGGAATAAGGGCTGGCTGCATTCTGCTGCCCAGACCCAGAGAGTTTGATGAAGGTTAAATTTGTAATGAACTAATGTGCTTGGCTAAAGATATTCGACTGAGAGATTTACTATTTTAAGTTGCAAAAACTCAAACAAGTTTAACATTTACTGGCACAGAAACTGGCAGGTGAAGCTACTGTTGTTAAATATATTAGTATTTGGAAGGAAGATGACCCAACTATTTTACATTGAAACAATTGAAAGGTTGCCTGAAAAAGACTGATATTTCTATCTATCTATATCTATATCTATGCAGTCTTTTGGAAAAGAGTTGACTTGAGAAGGAATCTGCCTCTCAAGGTTACAATTTGTTTTGTCCCTGAATTAACAATATGGCTGCTCCAGGGTCAAGGAGACAGACACTGAAGATACCCAACACCTAACAAAGCAGGGACACATAGGATCCTAAGAGCCCATCACTGAAGTAGATTTAAAACACACCCAGCACGGCTCAGGGAATTTTTTGGAAGAGGGGGCAGAAAGATTGTTATAGCCACAAGGTGGGACATCATGCCCAGAGGCCCTGCTTCCCCCAGCAACTGACTGCTGCTCTCCCAATGCATAACCCACAATCCCCATGGTGATAACCAGTGACCAAATGAGGAGGGGCCCCTTAGGAAAGGGAGTAGGGATGAGGAAAAGGATGGTACCAACATGTGATGTTTCAGTACTAAGTATTTCCATAATTAATAAAAAAACACCTTGAAGAATTTTTTTAAGAATATGGCTGTGTCCTGTATACCCAGTATTGTTTTCAGAAGCATGAAAAATGTGTAGAGTGGTCATAAAGTGCATGGTCACTACTGAGTCATGCTATTTAGACAGGGTGCGATAACCCTCAAGAAGAGGCTGGAAAAGCCATTGGAAGATGGACCATGGCTTGCATGGAGATTCAAGGATGTTAAGATACACCAGGAATGTGCAAAGTCTACCATGAAGGCTGTTGGCTCAGGATGGAAGTATTCTCTGGTTACTCAGGCCACCTGTAGGGGGCAGAATTGGAAAAGTCTGTAGATTGTCAGGCATGGTTTATATCAGATTTGAACTGCAGAACCTTGATGTTTACTTGATGGTTTTTGAGTTTGCATTGTTCCAATTTCTTCTTGCTATGCCTTATAGCAGTTGAAAATGTTTATGCTGTGTCTTTATATGTCAAAAGTGTACAACCTGTTTGATTTTATAGGACTCCCAATTAGGAGACTATCTTAAATCTAAAATGAGTCTTGGGACTTTAGAACTATCTTAAGTTGATAGATACTGTGGAAGCCTTTGAAATTGGACTGAATAAAATTTACGATGTTAGATGGTTATGAGTCTATGGGGAGCCAGGGTATAATGTGGTTACTTGAATGGATGTCCCCTGATATACCTAGTTTTAGTAAAGCTTCTTGGATTTCCAGCTGACTGTGGCTAGATCCTAGGATCCAGCACTAAAGTATGGGGATGGATTTGGAATTGTAGGCAAAAGATAATGCAAAGTACCTGTGTTCTGCCTGGTGTCCCTGAAGTGTGCTTGTTTTTGGTGCTAGTGGTGGCTTGAGGCTTTTCTTTCTCTGCTTGGGCCTGTGAAAGAGGGTCAGCTTCTTCTCTCATTATTGAACTTCACCTGGAACTGTAAGCTTAAAATAAACCCCTTCCTCCATAACTGTGTGCAGTCTGAGGTTCATCACAGTGACATGAGGCTGTCTGCTGCAGGAAGATTACAAGTTATATTTATATATGCTCATATTTAATATTACATAATGAAGACACATAATTTATTTGCTATTGTCTATACTGGAACATATAAATGTAAACTGTTCTATTACTGAAATCTTTGTAGATAAATCTGTAGAAGGCATCATTCTGAATGCTGAGCACTTATATTTGTTAACTGGTATTTTACAATTGTATTTAATGTATATAAATCATTGCTTTTTTAGCCTTTATCTTTTACCTATATGGTACTAACACTTTAGGTTTCAATTACTAGAAATTTTAATGTATTGTTTTCACTTAATACCTATAACAATAATAATACATATTACTTAGTGATTGTCAAATTATTTTAAAACATTTTTAAAATCAAAATTATAAATTCATGATAGTAGATAATTCTCATGCCAAACAATCATAGTTTTACCAAATGCTGAGATTACATCATTCATCTCTGAAGTATCCCCATGGTATGACTCAGAATTTTAAAACGTTTTTTAAAATTTTTATTTATTTGAGAGAGATTGAGAAAGAAAGAAAGGGGGAGGGAGAGAGAAAGACAGAGAGAGAGAGAGAAAGAATATTGGTGCTCCAGGGCCTTCAGCCACCACAAACGAACTCCACACACATGAACCACCTTGTACATCTGGTTTATGTGGGACCTGGGTCCTTTGGCTTCAAAGGAAAGTGCCTTAAGTGCTAAGCCATCTCTCCAGCCTGTGACTCAGAGCTTTTCAAAGTGAGCTGGCACTTAGCATTGTTGAATAAATTTTGCATCACTTTAAAATTCTGGTTTATTCCTTAAATTGAAGATCTATAGCATTTTGTCTTATAAAGTAGATCATTTCAAGGCTATTTAAGTAAATGATAATGTAGGCAGAGATCATCTGCAAATTGGGTAAAAAGATGGGCTGTTATTGCTGAAAAAAAATTGGTTCTTGGAAGGAATATCTAACACTGGTGACTGTCATGTTTGACAGGAGAATGACATTTGGGATTGGAGGAAGAAAGTGATCTGTCACATGACAGATGGAATCCATGAAGCAAATTATTTATTAATATAGCAAATAGATTAAATTATTTATCTCTAATCTCAGTGACATTATTCATTCCTTAGTATATTACCTGCTTGTGAGAAATAAACAGCTAACTTATTTGTGCTAAAATTGATCTTTCTACATTAGAGTTTTCTATTTGCATATCACTAGACTCTAAAGCATTTCAGTACAGTAAAACATATGAGTTCACTACTATTTATAATGCCCAATTAAGATGGTCTGCAGTGATCACATTATAAATGAACTATGTACATGTATATGGAATAATTTGTAGTTAAAAAAGTAAGTCATATGTTTCAAAACCTATTGCTAATGTTATGAACAAATTTTTCAATAGCTGTTTTGAAAGTTGACTCATTGAGGAACATTACCCATTACTGACAAACTCTATTGTTCTTATTTTCTTTTGTGCCTAAGGATCTTTGAATTCTTGAGACTTTTGTAACTTTACTATTCACTCAATACCTATGTTTTGTATTTCTACCATGTAGGCAGAATTGAAAATGAATCCACCATTGCAAATATTACAAAAGGTGAGTTGAGACTAGATTAAAATGTTGTAGATATTACATAAATCTTTGCAGCATTACCAAAGTATTTTAAGACAGATGCCAAACTTACATGTGGAAAGTAGCATCAGAGAGAAGAAGAAACTGAGAAACTATCCTTGGATTTCTGTGCTTGAAAAATTGATTAAAAATGCTAATCAATAAAATACAGCAGTGAGAGGGGGAATTCAAGAGAAAATCTAGTTAAATACATTTTAGGTTTTAAGAAAGTTTTTATTGCTTTTTGTAATATAATTGCAAACCTGATTTTCTGAGCAAAATCATCTCAAATTCCCATTAAAGATTCCCTTTCTCAGCATATCTCATTACAAAACTCTGCTTACTATAATTTATAAATGGCCAAAGCTGCAGAAAGAGAATGACCTCTGTCAATACTGTATAAATAAGGCATAAGCCTGCTAGAATTTTCAAATCAGAGGAAAAAATAGAAAGAGTGACAGATTATAGATTTATTTGTTAAGCCTAAAATAGTTTGAATAGTGTAAATGTTACCAGCATATTGTCTGTAATAACAGAATCATTGCCCAATGTAAAACTGAAAAAAAAAAAGAAGAAACAAGAAGCAGCAGAACATTTTCACATTATAAAGAAATATCTCTGCCAGTATATGCTGGGAGAAAGTCAATAAAGGTTCAGACCACAATGTGATATTAAATCTCAATTACTCTTTGTGGCACCATTAAAACTAGTATGTAGTTTCACCTATTTGGGAAAGTGTGTTGATAATTCTTTTGTTCTTTGTTTTAGTACTTACCTCGTGGGCAAAAGTAGAATAAAAGGATTTGTAAAATATCAATTATTTAAAGGGTTTTGTTCAATGAATCTTTCCTTTTAGGAAGCGATGATTTTGTCTAGTTTATACTAAGAATAGTTTAGTTCATTGGACAATAAAATGTGCAAGCTATGAACAAAACATAGAAGGTCAAAACAGTTTGAATAAAATTAGTATGACTAGGATGAAGCAGTAGGTAAAATTTTTTTAAATCTCTATTAGGATAGTTGCTTATATCAAACGTATGAGATGTATGAAAGTGAATATATATGTGTTTCAATAACTAGAATGTGTGCACAAGTAAATATGAATTTCTAGATCATTCTAAGACTGTGACTAAAAAAATGATACCTTACTATATACATGAGGTTCCTAAACTGAGGAAAGAAATAAAAGAAGCAGATTTAGAACAAGAGGGATGGGAAACAAATATTATATTGTAAAATGCCTTATTTACATAAATATATGTTATATACAATAAATTGATGAGGAAAAATATAAAACCTTTCCCTATACAGATAAGCACTTGCAACAGTAATGTAATATAATCTCTTGTTGGGGAGAGAAAAGTGAAAATATGTTCTCCAATAATCACAACTGTAAAATTATGTAGCAAAGTTAATAAAAATGCCAACAAATATCTGTGACATTAAGGTCATTTAAAATTGACTTTATCTATTACTTAGAAGTAATTTCTTGGAATAATCTAGAAAAAATAAAATTAAATATAGTGTATTATAATACGGAGACTTCCTTCATGTTATATCAATTGGAAAGGAAAATTTTAAATCAGTTAATGTGCGGGTTTTCCACAATTTAAGTGTATGGCACTATAGTTTGTTTGGGTTGTTTTAATTAACAATGTGTTTTCTCTAACATAAAAGAGAATGTAAATAGAAACATACATTTCTGTATTCACTTGATGTGATGATTTGAATCAGATGTGCCATGTAAACTCAAATGTTCTGAATGTTTGGAGCCCAAGTGTTGGCAGTTTGGGAGGTGGAGACTTGCTAAAGGAACTGTGGGCTTTGAAGTGTTATAGTCAGCTCCCCTTACTAGAGTTCTGCTCTTTTTCTGGCTGATGTTTTCTATCTGTTGTGGCAAGGAGGTGATGGTCAGTCTCTGCTCATGCCATGCTTTCCCTTGACATCATGGAGTTTCCTCTAGAGACCATAATCCAAAAGTAATCCTTTCCTCCTGTCAGCTGCCTGTGGGTGTGCGTCTTGTCCTAGCAACAACAGGGTTTTCATGCTAGAAACCTGACTGTGTGGCTTTTGGCCTTTTGCAACTGATTTGAGAAAAAATGTGGAAGAATTTGAAACCTTGGCCTACAAGATTCTTTGCTGTGCTATAAGCAGAGTATGATGGACCACCCTGGTCAGACAAAGAAGACATAAATGCAGAACGAACTTCGGACTTTTCAGGCTTGGCTTATGAAGGGGGCAAAGAGCTTTGTTGTGACTGGGCTAGAGGTAGTTTCTGTGAGAGGCTGGCTGTGTTCTTCCCATGCCCTGGGAATTTAAACAAAGCTAAATCTAAAAGTAAAAGCAGGATACAGTGCAGAAGGATATGGCACAGAGATAAATGAAAGTTTTGGTCGGGAGATAGCATCCCACCTCAGCTGCAATTGTTTCAGAAATAACCAGTATTGAGATTGTGCCAGCTGTTCTGCACTGGGAGAGCTAAAATAATGTTAACTTTTTTGAAAGTAGGGAATTTGAAGGAAGAATGTTAAAGTCCTTTTCTTGCACTTTAAGTTGGCCTTATTCCTTTCTGGATTAACAGTTTGTCAGAAAAGTCCACCGGGTATTGGTTTTGGAAACATAACAAATGTAGGAAAGGGTAATTTTGATTTGAAATGCAATTCTTTTTTTTTTTTACATTAATCAATCATGTTTATTTAAAGCATTATTCACATTAGACATGTTTAATGGGAGTAAAAATGTAGTCAGCAACCAATTCCCCTTTTCCATTCTAGCCACAAAAGCCAGTTATAGTGAATGACACAGATTTCAGCTATAACCTGTAAAATATTAAAAAAGCTGACATAGTCCCAAGAACTAGAGAAAACTGCCACAGTAATGGGTTGTTCTAATTGTCTTTCAAGCCCAGATAATGCGAAATAAATTTATAAATAACAGATGAAGGAAAAATTTAAACCCTATTAAAACTAAACTATTTAAACACAGAAATCTCAACCTTCCTTCAGTTAGGCCAGAAACCACCACAAAAATGATGATCACACAAACAGAATGAATGGAATGCCCATGTAACTTCTTAATATAATCATTTATTCAAATAAACTGTAAATAGGAATAGTGGCAACACAGAAAGCAAAAAGAAGTTTGCAAGTGAAATTTCTAGAAGCTCATGAAAACAGTGCCATCCCATACTGCATGTGCAAAAAGAAATCAGTTCTAATGGTGTTAGGAGTACTCTGGTCATCTTCAGTCATTTGGTCTTGCAAGGTATTAGCTGTCTTTGCTTCCCATATCATAAAATTAGTCCACAGGAGTAGCTGGTGAATCCTGTCCATTATGAGGATTGGCTGGCATCCTGGATAGGTTGGAATCCACTTATTTTAGGCAGTCTTAGCAAGATCAAGATCACTGCAATTACCATCCAGGCCATCAAGATCATAGTGATACTGTTGCCATTGTCACCAGAGGGTCCCGGCAATTCCCCAGGGACATTCTACGTCTGTACAGTAGGGTTACATTCTCAGGGATCGAAGCCACCTCCTGCCATGATTACCCAGCTTGATTTTATTTGAGTGTTTAAATCTCCCCAGACAACAACTGGCAGCGGGCGGGGGAGGGTGAGAGCCAGGGAAGAACTGCGTCTGGGCAGAAAGACCACAGATCACCACAGCTACTTGACATAAGGTCTGGTTATTCAGTTATTTTTCTTTGATCTATAATTATAATTCTGCTTTTGTACTAGTAAAATGCTGTTTTTGTAACTATGGCTTTGCCCTATCGCTTTAGATCAGTATGATGATACCTGCAGAGGTGTTTCTTTTGCTAAGTATATGCTTGGATATCTGAGGCAGCTTCCATTCCATTTGAATATGAGATAATTTATTTTCTATCTCTGAAGAATAATGCTAGAATATTTATAGTTATTGCATTAAACCTTAATATTGTTTTGGTAGAATTGCCATTTTAATAACATTAATTCTATGTATCCAGAAGCATGGGAGGTCTTTCCATCTTCTCAAATCCTCCTTAATTTCTCTCTTGAGTGTTTTTATGTTTTCCTTATTGGGTTTTTCACATCCTTGGTTGGTGTTATTACAGGGTAATTTTTTATCCTATCTTATTGCTTGGGCTAGGACTTCTAGTACAATGTTGAATAGCAATGGTGAGAGTGCACACACCTGTCTTTTTTTTCTAATTTCAATGGGAACTTCTTGAGTCTTTCCCCATTCATTAAATATTATTTGGGCTTTAGGTGCTTTATGTATAGCTTTTATTATGTTGAGATATAAATCTTCCATGCCTATTCTCTCTGGCATTTTGATCATTAAGTGAGGTTGTATTTTCTCAAAGGACTTCTCTGCATCAATTCAGATTATCATGTGGTTCTTGTGATTAAGTTTATTTATGTGGTATATTCTATAGACCTATTTCCATACGGTGAACTATCTCTGCATCCCTTGGATGAAGCTTACTTGATCAAGGTAAATGATGCTTTGATGGGTGGTTGATTTGGTTTATGAGGATTTTTATCAAGATCTTCATATCTAAGTTCATCAGGGAAATAGGCGTATAGTTTTCTTTTCTTGTATGGCTGTCTGGTTTTTGTATTAGGGTGATTCTAGCTTTAAAAAAGGAGTTGGGTAGGATTCACTGTTCTCCTGCTATATGAAACAGGATAAGAAAATTGTTTTCAGTTCCTCAATGAAAGTTTGATAGAATTCAGCCAAGAAGCCATCTGTTCCTGGACTTTTTATTTTGGGGGAGGCTTTTGATTACTTTTTCAATCTCAATGTATGTGATAAGTTTGTTTAGGAGATTAATTTGCTTGGAGTTTAGTTTGGGGAGGTGGTATATGAGTAGGAATTCATCCATTTCTTCCAGATTATCCAATTTTGTGGAGTAGAGATTTTGGAGGTAAGTCCTGATGATTCTACCAATTTCATTGATATCTGTTGTGACCTCTCCTTTTTCTTTTATGATATTGTTAATCTGAGACTTGTCTTTCTTTCACTTATTTAAATTGGCCAGGGGTTTATCAATCTGGTTTATTTTTTCAAAGAACCAGCTCCTCATTTCATCAGTTTTTTAAATTACTTTTTTAGTTTCCAATTCATTAATTTCTACTCTGAGCTTGATTATTTCTTTCCCTCTAGAGCACTTTGAGTTGGATTCTTGTTTTTCCATTGTCTTTAGGTGGACGGTTAGGTTATTAATGTGAGATCCCTCTGTCTTTGCTACAAAAGCAGTTTGTACTATGAATTTTCCCCTTAGTATTCCCTTCACTGTGTGCCATAGTTTTGGTAAGTTGTGTTCTTATTGTCATTCAATTCTTGAAATTTTACAATTTCTTGTTTTGATTTCTTCTTCAGTCTCCAGGAGATCATGGAATTCCTGAAGCTTCTCTTGTTAATTTCTAGCTTTGAAGCTTTGTGATCTTAGAGGTAGGAAATTACATCAATTTTCCTGAATTTATGGAGGTATGCTTTATGGCCTAATATATCATCGATTTTGGAAAAGGTTCCATGGGTTGCTGAGAAATATTTGTATTGTGTAGAATTGGGATGGAATGCTTTGTAGATGTCCTTTAGTTTTAGGTGATCTATGGTGTTGAGATTTCTTACTTCTCTATTGATTTTCTGTTTGGATGATCAGTCTATTGCTGATAGTGGAGTATTGAAATCTCCAACTATGATGTTGTTGGGGTTTACTTCTATTTTCCTGTCAAGTAGGTTTTGTTTAATAAACTGTGGTGCATATAGATTTATGACTGTGATGTCCTCTTGTTTAATCATTCCCTTGATGAGTAAGAAGTGGCCATTTTGTCCTTTTTGATTACTTTTAGTTTGAAGTCTATTTTATTGGATATTAATATAGCAACACATGTTTGTTTCTTTTATCCATTTGCTTGGAATATTATTTTCTATCCATTTACAGATGCTTTGGGATGGTGGTCTCTGGGAGACAGGGAAGGCATGCAGGCCACAGACACATACAATGGGGCAGGGCCTCTGATAGGCAGTAAAGGTGCTCAGGCCATGGTACTGGAGCCTGCAGTTAGTACAGCAGATAACCTGGTTAGGAAATCAGAGGTGTAGCAGCAGGAGCAACTAGTTTGGGCGTACCTGAAGGTCTTGTAGGCTACATGACAGTGTGGCAATCTACAGATTCCCAAATGTGCCCCTCCATTGCTGCCCACTGGAAGTTTGCTAAGACCTACTTAAACTGTAGTCCCATTTATCTTGCCTGATATTACCCCAGGAACTAAAGCATGATTAGGGGAATGCCATTTTAATGAGAAGCTCCAAATCAGTATCATGTTATATACCATTTCTTCTTCATTCTATTGTTTCCCTTTACAGTTTCAGTTAAATGACCACTAGAATTTGGTATAATCTGTGTGTAGTAATTATTTTATTGTATTGATAAAAAAATGACAAATACAGTGTCAGGAATAAAATATTTATTTTGGCTCACAGTTTGCAGTCCATTGTGGTGGAGAAGTCAGGGTGACAGGAGCCTGAGACAGCCGGTCACACTGTATCTGAAGTCAAGAAGCAGAAAGAGATACATGTGTGTGTTCAGTTCACTTTTTCTTTATTCATTCCTGGATTCCAATCCATGATGACACCTACATTTGGGTGAGTATTCCCTTTTTAGTGAAATTTTTTCTGGAAATATTCTCATGGATTCTGAGGTGAGTTTCCATGGTAACTCTAGATCCAGCATAGTTGATAATGAAGATTACCCATCACATTCCATTTTGGACTCTATCTCATCTCTGGATGACTTTTTCTCATTTGATCACATATTAAAAGAAAGCCAGTGGGCAGAATATCACTATGAAGTCTAACAACAGACAAAAATGATGTGAAAATATTAATATGAGTTTAATTCCCAAGGAGTTTCAGGCATTAAAATATACAGGTGGGGACTGGGGAGGTGAGCAGTTCAAGGCTCTTGCTTGCAAAGTCTAGTTGGCCCAAATTTATTCCTTTGCACCCACATAAATCTAGATGCATAAGGCTCATGTGTCTAGAGTCTGTTTGCAGTGGCAAGAGGCCTTGGTATGCCCAAAATCAAACTCACTCTCTCTTTTTCCTTTGCAAATTAATAAGTAAACTACACTTCTTATTACACTTTTTATTACTAAACGTCTTATAATTCTGAATGAAACATATCTGGGGATAGAGAGGTGTCTAAGTGGTTATGGTACTTGTCTGCAAAGCCAAAGGACCCAAGCTCAATTCCCTACTTTCCACATAAAGGCAGATGCACAAGATGCACATGTATCCGGAATTTGTGTCTAGAGGCCTTGAAATGCCCATTCCTCATTTGCTCACGCTCTCTCGTGCGCTCTCTCTCTCTCTCTCTCTCTCTCTCTCTATATATATATATATATACATACACATATATATACACACATATATACACACACATATATACACACACATATATACACACATATATATACACATATATATACACACATATATACACACACATATATACACATATATACATACATATACATATATATACATATACATATATACATATACATATATACATACATATATACATATATATACATATATATATACATATATATATACATATATATATATATATACATATATATATATATCTCCCTCCCTCTCTATGCTTCTTTCTTTCTCCCTCTCTCAAATAAATGAAATATTTCTGAAGGAGACAGATTTCACTGGAAAATATATACAAAGACTAAACGTGTTAAAATGGAAAACAATATAGCAAGTGAGCAGTAATAGACAAAAAGTAGACACTGATTTTTTCAGCATAGAGACAGCAAGTGACCACAGTCAAGTGACAACAAAATACTAACTTCAAAGAATGTGTGTGATAGGACAAATGCAGACTTAAGAGGAAAGTTCAAAGTATTTGTGCCTCAAAATGTGAGAAATTTACTGTCTTCCAGACTTAAAGTGGCTTTGGTATTTGTGACCTCAATGTGGCTGACACTACCTACTCAAAAACTGCATAACAAGAAGAAAACAAATGAGACTTCCGGTTACGTTGGCAGCATAGGAACCACACCAAAGCAGCCTAGGGAAGAAAAAGCCAAAGGAAAAAAAAAATAGCAAAATACACTGTCTTACTAAAAAGTGAGATGTATAAGAAATTACAAATGGCAGGAGGGAAGTAGGAGAGATCCAGAGTATCTAGAGCCCACAGAAGCAGGCAGGAGTGGCTCCAGCAATGGAGGCATCAGGTCCACATGGCTCCAGACATAAGGCTAGGCCTGAGCAACAGGAAATGCCAGGAGAGGAGACTCTCCACTCACACCGGCCTGCTCATAAACTCAAAAATGTGAACAGAGGACAGCAGGGAAGAACGGAGGAGCAGCTTCTGAGGAAGACGATTGTGAGGAACAACAGGAAAATACCAGCCACCATCCACAGCCTCCTATCACCCACCATCAGCCTAAGCATCAACAAACACCAAAGACCTGGAGAAGGGAGCTCACCTACACAGCACCTGACAGGCAATCAGAACAGCGATCCAGTAACCCAGCCCAGTAACCCAGCCAGCCTACCTGAACCCACAGCACAATGAAGAGGGACCCAAGCAGGAGCACAGCATAACTGAGACCAAAATCATCCCAGAATTTAACTGGGATTATACCCGGTAAGGGTCTCACATGACTTGCAATCCTGAACAGACCAGAAATCATAGCCTCCTTGTTGATAGGATTAAGGATATGGAGCAACACATACCCTAAGGGATGGTGACTTTGTTTAAGGATACGTTATTCATAACCTACATTTGCATAAGTACTCAGTGCTATTTTTCATTCAATGTGCACATTGTTAAGTGAAATTTTAGAATCTGCCTGTATTTTGTTCCTCTCAGCCTACTTGATTACTCTCATAGCAGGTAAACCCAACATCAGGGGTCATTTTGGTAGATACTGAGAGTCTTAAGAGCCACACCTAGCACCCTAAGCTTCTACTATGAAGATATATAACAACAGATTGATTGATACATCTAATAATACTGCAGGTAACTAGAAAATCCAAGCATTAAATTAATCCAAGATGCAAAAATCCATATATTATAACAGAAGAAACACCAAAAATCAAGACAATATAAATCCACCAAAAAGTATTAATGCATCAGAAATGTCCTCCAGTGAGAATGAGCTAGAGGAAATGCCTGAGAAAGATTTCAAAAGAATGATTATAAATATATTCAAAGAAATCAGGGGGGAAATCAAAGGAATCAAACAAGACACAGGACACCAATTTAATGAAATAAGCAGCTCAAAAAAAAAGACATAAATAAGGAAATGGAAATAATAAAGAAAAACAAGTCAGAATTACTGACAATGAAGAACACAGTCAAAGAAATAAAAAAATTCTGTAGAAAAGCTCACCAGTAGAACAGATGAAGGAGAGGTCAGAATATCTAAACTAGAAGACCAGGTGGCAGATTTAATACAGTCCAACAAAGAGAAAGACAAACTAATAGGAAAGTATGAATGGGAATTTCAAGATATTCAAGATACTATGAAAAGATCAAGCATAAGAATTCAGGGTATAGTAGAAAAATTTCACTCCAGAGGCATAGTAGGCATTTTCAACAAAATAATGGAAAAATTGGGAATCAAATGCCAATGCAGATACAAGAAGCCTTTAGGACACCAAAAAGACAAAACCTGGAAAGAACCTCTCCTTGCCATATTATAATTAAACTACCAAACATACAAACTTAAGAAATATATTGAAAGCAGTTAGACAGAAATATCAAGTCATATACAAAGGCAAGTCCATCAGGACTACATCAGATTATACAACACAAACTTTCAAAGCCAGAAGGGCTTGGAATGATGTATTCCAAGTTCTGAAAGACAGTAACTGTCAACCAAGTTTACTATATCCTGCAAAGCTATCCATTTAGATAGATGGAGAAATAAGAACATTCCACAACAAGAGCAGGCTTAAAAAATATTTGAAGGCAAAACCAGGTCTACAGAAAATACTTGAAAGGATCCTCCATGCTGAAGACAAAGAAAAGCACACATATAAGGAACCAGGAAAAAAACAAACCATACTCACATACTAGTTAATATAAGAGAGTAAAGATAAAACCAGAAGAATTACAGAAAAAAGGGCAAAAATAAATATACACCTTTCAATAATGACTCTTAATATCAATGATCTCACTGCCCCAAACAAAAGACATAAGTTTGCAGACTGCATTGAAAAGCAGGATCCTTCAATTTGTTGCCTCCAAGAAACTCACCTTTCTACAGAGGATGGACACTAGCATAGGGTGAAAGGTCGGAAAACACTGTTTCAAGTAAATGGGACTAGAAAACAAGCAGTGGTTGCTATCCTAATATCTGGAAAGGTAGACTTTAGTCCAACATTAATTAGGAAAGATAAGGAGGGTCACTTTATATTGATTAAAGGCACACTCAAACAGGGAAATAATACAATACAAAACATATATGCACTGGGGCTCCCAACTTCATCAAAGAAATGCTATTAGAACTAAGGTCACAGATAAGGCCAAACACAGTGGTAGTGGGTGACTTCAACACCCCGCTCTCATCAATTGACAGGTCATCCCAGCAAAACTAACCAGAGAGGCATCTGGATTAAATGAGATCATATAACAAATGGGCCTAACAGATATATACAGGACATTTCATCCAAATGCTGTAGAATATACATTCTTTTCAGCAGCACATGGAACATTCTCTAAAATAGACCATATCGAGGACACAAAACAAATTGTAACAAATTCAGGAAAATTGAAATAATTCCTTGCACTCTATCTGATCACAATGGGATCAAACTACAAATCAATAGCAAGAAAGCTATAGAGCATATACAAAATCATGGAAACTAAACAATACACTACTAAATGATGAGTGGGCCAATGAAGGAATCAAGAAGGAAATCAAAAAATTCATATAGTCAAATGATAATGTGAACACAAAATACCAAAACCTTCGGGACACAATGAAGGCAATCCTAAGAGGGAAATTTATAGCTTTAAGCGCCTATGTTAATAAATTTAAAGGTCACAAGTAAACAATTTAATGCTTTACCTTAAATCCTTGGAAAAAGAAGAACAAGGCAAGCCAAAAATTAGTAGATGGGAAGAAATAATAAATACTAGGGCAGAAATTAATGACATACAAACAAAAAATGCAAAGAACCAATCAATAAATAAATGTTGGTTCTTTGAAATGATAAACAGGATTGATAAACCTTTAGCAAATCTGACCAAACCAGAAAGAGAAGAGACACAAATTAATAAAATTAAACATGAAAAAGGCACTATCACAACAGATACCAAAGAAATTCAAAAAAAATCATAGCAACTTACTGTAAGAACATATACTCCACTAAGTTTGAAAATCTGAATGAAATGGCTGATTTCCTTGATTTAAATGGCCTACCTAAATTAAATCAAGATGAGGTTAACAACTTAAATAGACCTGTAACAAGTGTGGAGATCCAAGCAGTTATCCAAAATCTCCCAACTGATAAAAGTCCAGACCCAGATGGATTCACCAGTGAATTTCATCAGACTTTCATGGAAGAACTAACACCAATGCTTCATAAACTTTTCCTTGAAATAAAAAAAAGAAGCAATCCTACCAAATTCCTTCTATGAAGTCAGCATCACCCTGATACCAAAACCAGGCAGAGATAGAACAAAGAAAGAAAATTATAGACCAAACTCCCTCATGAACATAGATGTAAAATTTTTCAACAAATTATTGGCAAACAGAATATAAAAAAGATCACTCATCCTGGGCAAGTAGGATTTAACCCAGAGATGCAGGGATGGATCATCATACACAAATCAGTAAATGTAATACATTATATAAATGGACTGAAGGACAAACATCACAAGATCATCTCATTAGATGCATAGAAAGCATTTGACAAAATCCAACATTGCCTCATGATAAAAGTCCTACAGAGACTGGGAACAGAAGAAACAAATCTCAACATAATAAAGGCTATTTATGACAAGCCTACAGCCAACTTAATACTAAATGAAGAAAAACTTGAAGCTTTTCCATTAAAATCAGGAACAAGACAAAGGTTTTCACTCTCCCCACTTTTATTTAATATAATACTAGATGCCCTAGCCATAGCAATAAGGTAAGAGACATACATAAAAGGGATGCAAATTGGAAAGGAAGAGATCAAGTTATCATTGTTTGCAGATGACATGATTGCATATATAAAGGACACTAAAGACTCTACCAGCAAAGTGTTAGCGCTGATAAACACTTATAGCCATATAGCAGGATACAAAATAAACACAGAGAAATCAGTAGCCCTTCTATAGGCTAACAACAAACACACAGAACATGAAATCAGAAAATCACCCCCATTCACAATTTCAACAAACAACATTAAGTACCTTGGAATAAACCTAACAAATGAAGAGAAGGATCTCTACAATGAAAACTTTAAAATGCTCAAGTGAGAAGTTGCAGAAGACACTAGGAAATGGAAAGACATCCCTTGTTCTTGGGTCAGAAGAATCAATATTGTGAAAATGGCAGTCTTACCAAAGCAATCTACACATTTAATGCAATACCCATAAAAATATTTCAATTCCATTCTTCATGCAAATAGAAAAAACAATCCCAAAATTCATTTGGAATCATAAGAAAATCAAATATCTAAAACAATTCAGAGCATCAAAAATAAGGCTGGCGGTATCACCATACCTGATTTTAACCTATACTACAGAGCCATAGTAACACAAATAGCATAGTCCTGGCACAAAAGCAGATATGTAGATCAATGGAACAGAATAGAGGACCCAGATGTAAGTCTGGGTAGCTATAGCCACCTGATCTTGGACAAAAATGCCAAAAATACTCATTGGAGGAAAGACAGCCTCTTCCACAAATGGTGCTGGGAAAACTGGATATGAATCTGTAAAAGGATGAAAATAGATCCTTATCTCTCTCCATGCACAAGAATTACGTCAAAATGGATCAAAGACCTTAATGTCAGATCTGAAACTTTGAAACTGCTAGGGGAAAAAGGAAGAGAAACCCTTCAACATATTGGTCTCAGCAAGGACTTTCTGACTATAACCCCATTTCCTCAGGCAATAAATCCACAGATTAAGCCCTGGGACCTAATGAAATTACAAGCCTTTTGTGTGGGGAAAAAGACACCGAATGTAGCAAAGAGGCAACCTACAGAATGGGAGAATATCTCTTCCAGCTATACATCTGATAGAGGATTAATATATAGGATATACAAATAACTCAAAAAATTAAATGATAAGAAATCAAACAACCCAATTAAAAAATGGGCTATGGAACTAAATAGAGAGTCCTCCAAAGAAGAAACAGAGATGGCATATAATCCTCTAAAAAAAAATGTTTGATATCCCTTATCATCAGGAAAATGCAGATTAAAACTACATTGAGATTCCATCTCATTCCTGTCTGATTGTCAAGTAGCTATGGTTGCTTGACCCAAAGTCCAGGTTCTCAAGTCTATTCCATTGGTCTATACTCTTTTTTTTTTTTTTTTTTTTTTTGAGGTGGGGTCTCACTCTAGCCCAGGCTGACCTGGAATTCACTATGGAGTCTCAGGGTGGCCTTGAACTCACGGCGATCCTCCTACCTCTGCCTCCCAAGTGCTGGGATTAAAGGCGTGCACCACCACGCCCGGCTTATACTCCTGTTTTTATGCCAGTACCATGCTGTTTTTATTACTATGGCTTTGTAATATAGCTTTAGATCAGGTATGGTGATGCCTCCAGAGGTATTTCATTTGCTGAGGATATGTTTGGATATGTGAGGCCTTCTGCCTTTCCATATGAAATTTGACATCATTTTTTTCTAGCTCTGTGAAGAACACTGTAGGGATTTTAATTGGAATTGCCTTAAATCTGTATATTGCCTTTGGTAGGATTGTCACCTTCACAATTTTAATTCTGCCTATCCTGGAACATGGGAGCTCTTTCCATTTTCTCAAGTCCTCCTCAATTTCTTTTTTGAGTGTTTTTATTGTATAGATCTTTCACTTCCTTGGTTAACGTTATTCCAAGGTATTTGTTTTTTTTGTTGTTGTTGCTATTGAAAATGGGACTGTGTCCCTTATTTCTTTCTCTGTATCTTTGTCATTTGCATATAGAAAGGCTACTGATTTTTGTGCATTGTTTTTGTATCCTTCTACTTTGCTTCAGGAGTTTTGGGTTGGAGTCTCTTGGGTCTCTTACATATACAATCATGTCATCAGCAAATAGAGCTAACTTAACTTCTTCCTTTCCAAATTGTATCCCTTTTATTTCCTTCTCCTGTCTTATTGCTTGAACTAGGACTTCCAGTACTATATTGAAAAGCAGAGGTGAGAGTGGACAACCCTGTCTTGTTCCTGATCTTAATGGGAACTCCTCCAGTCTCTCTCCAATAAGTATTATTTGGGCCTTTGGAGCTTTGTATATTGCCTTAATTATGTTAAGATATGAACCAACCTTGCCAATTCTCTCCAATACTTTGATCATGAAGTGATGTTGTATCTTGTCAAAGGCCTTTTCTGCATCTATCAAAATGATCATGTGGTTTTTATGTTTACCCTTGTTTATGTGGTGTATTACATTGGCAGATTTCCATATGTTGAACCACGCCTGTGTTCCTGGGATGAATCCCACTTGGTCAAGGTGGATAATGCTTTTGATGTGTTGTGGATTTGGTTTGCGAGGATTTTGTTCAGGATCTTTGCATCTAAGTTCATCAGGGAAATAGGCCGGTACTTTTCTTTTCTTGTGGCATCTCTGCCTGGTTTTGGAATTAGGGTGATTCTACCTTCATAAAAGGAGTTGGGTAGCTTTCCCTGTTCTCCAATTGTGTGTGTACCATGATGAAAACAAATGAACATAACTGCTGGTGAGGATGCAGAAAAAGAGGAATCCTTCTCCACTGTTGGTGGGAATGCAGTGTGGTCCAGGCATTCTGGAAATCAGTGTGGAGGTTCCTGACACATCTAAAAGTAGATCTACCATATAGGCATATATCCTAAGGACTCATCTCAGTACCTTAGAGATGCTTGTTCAACCATGTTTACTGCCACTCTATTCGCAATAGCTAGTAAATGGACCTAGATGTCCCTGAACTGAAGAGTGGATAATGAAGATAAGGCACATTTATACAATGCAGTTCTACTCAGCAGTAAACAAAAACGAAGTTATAAAACTTGCAGGAAAATGGATGGATCTGGGAAGGAGTACCTTTCCAGTGAGGTACCACTAAGTGAGGTAACCCAGGCCCAGAAAACCAAATGTGGTATTTTCTCTCTTATATGTTGATTCTAGCTACAAATAACTGGACTTCTGTGTACATAGGAAGAAAATTCAGTATCATAATCCAGTAAACTAGTCAGGAGATATAAAGGGAATATTAAGGGAGGGAGGGGGACCTAATAGGATGGTATTGTATATATGTAAGTAGAATAACAGATTAATGGTGGGGGCTGAAAAGGTCTAAGTGAGGTCAGGGGAAAAGATTGAGTATGGAAAGGTGGAGGGAGAGCTAATCAAAATCTAAGAGGATATAAATAAGTCATACGGAAACCTACTTTTTTGGACAATAGAACACACAGGAGCCATAGATTGTTACTAGAACATTTTCAGTGCCAGGGATGGGATACCTTCCAGTGAGTTGTTGGCCAGAGAGGTCTCTTATGCCCCCCAAACGTTACAGGCCATTGCCAAGGCCCTTGATTTCCTACCAGGAATAGATGGTGAGGCCCTGTCGCTGAAGACTCCACATACTTGGGCTGCAAGTTTACCAAGAAACCCTGCTTGAGCTGAGCTGAAAACCGCCTCCATGTAGACCAGCTGACAGAAAGTTGGAAAAGCAATGATGCATGCCATTCAATGGGAGAGAGAGAGAGAAATCACTAGTGAAGATACCCAACAGTGTACACTGCAAGCCTTATATTTGGTCAGCTAGGCCAAATGAGCCAACAGATGCAATAGTGGCATGTCTGTTATGGGGGAAACCAAACACCCTCTAATTTGACTGGAGGCCTGCTCCATGGGAGGGAATATGTCCCAGATACTGAAAACCAACAATGGGAGTAGTCATGAGCCTTAGGAATGTAACATCTGCTGCTGTCTGGCTAAAAGTATATACTATGCTCAACTAACTGCCCAGTAAGCATTTCTCTTAAACTCATACCCATATATTAATGCTATTCTCACTTTTGGCTAGAAAACCTTCTCTTTTCAGATGGCTGTGTCTGTGGGATGACTCAGGAGGCACCGTGGTGCTAAGAAGTGACAGAGGAATGCTCAGCACTGAAATATCTCAATCACACCTTCCATGGCTCAGGGTCCATCGCAGAAGAGGTGGGAAAGAATGTATAAGCCAAAGAAAGGGTAGGACTTCTTAAAACAAGCTCCTCCAGACACAAATCATCCAGATATCCATGACTATACAGTGCCTGACACTACCTACAAAAGACCATCATAATTAGGAAGAAAGGATTATGACATCAACATAAAAAAGAAACCGATTGAGAGTGGGGAGGATATGATGGTGAGTGGAGTTTCAAAGGGAAAGGTGGGGGGAGGGAATTATCATGGGATATTGTTTATAATTATGGAAGTTGTCAATAAAAATATTTAAAGAACAATAAAGATAATGGCATCAAAATAGAAAAGACACTAATTGGAAAGAAAAATGGATTCAGTGGATTGGGGATTCAAGAGGGGAAATAGAGAGGATACTAAGAAAAGATTATGATCATGGTATATTGTTTATACTTATGGAGTTGTCAATAAAGAAGTTTTTAAAAACTTTAAAATTTTAACTACATGTCAAAGTTTTAGAAACAGAAAAAGTCAAACCAAAAATGTTAAAAAAAAGAAAAGCAGTGTGAAAAATCAATGAAATAGAAACTAAAAGAAAGATACAAAGAATCAATGAAATAACAAGTTTGACAATTAAAACAATAAACATGGGCTGGAGAGATGGCTTAGCAGTTAAGGCATTTGCTTGCAAAGCCAAAGTACCTACGTTTGATTCTCCAGGACCCACATTAGCTAGATGTTCAAGGGGGTGAACACCTCTAGAGTTCGTTTGCAGTGGCTGCAGGCCCTGGCATGCCCATTCTCTCTCTCTCTCTCCCCCCCCTCTTTCTCTGTTAAATAAATAAATAAATAAAAATAAAATATTAAAAAAATAAACTTGATTGTTAAGTCTTCATCCAAACTTACCCATGAAAAGATATAAGATGTACATTTATGAAAATAGGGATTAAAATGAGGACATTAAAACAGGTATCAGTGAAATTCAGGGGACCATCAGGGAAAATTTGAAAACCTATTCTAGCATATTGGAAAAGTATAAAAAATGGATAAATTTCTATATGACTGATCAAAATTACTAAAACCAAAAATAAAAGGATTTATGTAACTTAAACAGATCTATAATAAACAATGACATTGAAGTATTAATAAGAATTCTTCCCAATTATTAAAAAGTCCAAGATGAGATGGATTTACTGAAATCCAATCAAGCCTAAAATATTTCTCAAACTAGTCAGTAAGACAGAATTTGAAGAACCACTATCACACTCATTTTACCGAGCCAATATTACTCTGATGCCATAGCTAGGCAAGGAAATTAACAGCAACAACCAAAATAAGTAATAATATTGCACAAATTCCATGATGAACATGGGTGCAAAATCTATTAAAATATTTTCAAGGCAATTCAAAGTACATAAGATAAACAAATAAACAAATCAAAAAGACTTAGGGACACAAATCACATAATCATCTTAATCAATGCGTATCAAAAATGATGAACATTCCTTGATGATTAAAACTCAAAAGAAACCAAGAACAAAAGAAACATGACAGCATGTATATAATAAACCTTAAGCTAACAGCATACTAGATGTGGAAAAGCTGAAAGCATTTATTCTAAAAGTCAGGAATAATAAATAATGTTGAATCAAACATAATTCATAACTGTAATTGGCAGAGGAAACATACAGTCAATGGACAGGTCAGAAGAAGGAGGTGTTTATTCTTTCTACAAGATGACTTTTGAGGAAGAAGCATTGCTTAGGTGTGGAAATTGGTATAGAAGTTTCATGAGATGAATTAGGGGTAATGAGAAAGGCTATTGCCCCTCAAGTAAAACAGAATATCAGGTCAGGAAGCAGTATATAATTGTAATATCTTTGGATATAAGATGAAGATCTGTGGGAAAGGTGAACAGTTTTTGTGTGCTTGGATGTGTGCACTTGAGATATATATGATTTACTTTGATTTTAAAGGGTCATGTGACCCATACTATTATATTTATTACATGGAAAGTATAAATTCAATAATTAAAATAGGATCATTTACAAATTTATTCTTTAAGTAATCATTAAAATATTTATAACACTTAATTTTTAAATTAAAAAGAAAACAATGGAATTTTTCAGTCACACAAAATTTATTTTGTATAGAACCATTTCGCGTGTTAAAAAAAATAAGGTTCCTAGGAATTTAATAAGATTTTTAAGCTTTTTACTACCAAGCAGGTGCAGAACTGGACTGGAATCCAGGTCTCTAATTAAATGTCCAGAGTTATTTGTATATTCCAAATCACTGTGCCTTGAGAAGATTGTTGTAAAATGTCAGGGCTTGGCACTGGTTGGTCTGAGGCATCATTCTCCTACAATGGTTTTTGTCTTTAGCTGTCATTAATTCAGGCTTTTATGGTTCCTTGTTTTTCAAATGAGTATTTAACATATGCTTTGATATTAGGAGAAGCACTTGATGTTTATGTATCTTCTTTTAATCTGGAGATGATTGAAATCAAAGTGAATTCCACTGACTATCTGTTCTCCCACCCTTGTATAAAAGTCCAAATACAGAAAAACTGCATTGGCTGAGGCCCAAGACTGAACTATAAGAAAATGCTGCAGGTCTTGTTACAGAGTCAAGGTTTTTTGGTTTATCTATGAATAAAATTTAGCACATGGGTTTTAAAAGAAAAATTTCTGAACTTAATGCAAAATGAAATAATATTATTTATAAGAGCAAAGCATATTCATATCTTATTTGAGAAGGAAGTAGGTTATTTTTCATTCTGGAGGTACTGATTGTTATTCAATAACCTTGCTTGATTTTGTCCGTGACTGCATTTATGAACCAAGATAGTGATTGAGAGAATAAGTTTATAAGGTTAATGGCCAATATTTCATTTAGAAGGCAGAACATGTGATGAAGGCTGAGTATGATACTGGCATAAGAGAAATATTTCAAAGGACTCAGCTCTGATTACCAGTGACATTATTTTCCTCAATTATGAATATCTGTTCTCCTAAACATATGGTCCTCACACCAGGAACAGGCCAAAATTCATTTTGTTTTTAAACTATAAATTTCTTTCAACTAAAAGTAAATCATAATCAAACTGATGAACTGATGAAAATTTGCAGCATATAATAATTTGAATTGTTGTTTAAGAACAGATTTCCCAATGATGTAAGTGATTTCAAAAGAAAATGCCCACATATATGTTGCTGAAGATGACTGTGTGATGATGCTAGAGGTATCAGTTTTCCTTTTAAGGATGTTGATACATTATTGAAGCCAGTTTCTTCCTATAATTTAAATGAATTATATGATTCAAATGCTGTTTTGGGATACATGAGTAAAAGATAAACATCCATCTATTAAATTTCTGAGATTTAAAAGCAGAATAACTTTCTTCATGTCTCATAGGCAATAAAGAAAGAATGAAAATCTCTGGAAAGAAGATGATATTTACTTAATAATCTCCAGTGTCCATGTAAGTAATGCAGTATGGCTCCATTCCCTCTTTTATTAGAACTGAAGTTATTTGGTTACAATAATCTCTGTTTTTAGATTTTTGAAGATCTATTTTTAGAAGTAATAATGAGGAATTTTTTTTCTTACTTATTTTTAGAAATTGAAGCTTCATCAAAACAGAAAGAGGTTTTCTTTTGGGGACTTATATAGTCTCAGAGAAATTGAGGATTGTTTGATAGCTATGGCCCACAAAGTCTTGCACAACCTGACTCTTTTTATTCAACCTCATTTGGTATCATTGTTCGTCAAGCTCACTTTTTTTCCTGCCATACCAAATCATCTTTCTGTTCCTCAAACCTTTCATCTTCATTTTTTACAATAGGCTGTTTGTTTAGCCATTCCCTCACCTTATGTGAATTATTTTGAATTCCATTTGTATTAGTTACCTTTCTCATTGCTGGAACAGAATACCTGACCAAAAGAAAGAAAGAGAGGAAGGAAGGAAGGAAGGAAGGAAGGAAGGAAGGAAGGAAGGCAGGCAGGCAGGCAGGCACACGGACTTAAGAATTAAAGCTTGAATTTAGTTTTTAGTTTAAAGTTTAAGTGTACAGGCCTCAGGATGGGGATGGAATGACAGCAGAAGCATGAAGCAGGTGGTCACCTTGCATTTGCATACAGGAAGGAAGGAGTGATCAATGCTGGTGTTCAGCTTACTTTTCCCCTTTGTATTCAGTCCAGGACCCTAGGCTCATAGGATGGCGATTTCAACAGTTAGGGGAAAATAATTAGCCCAGAGATTTGTGTTCATTGTGATTCTAAATCTGATGAAGTTGACAAGATTAACCATCACAAAAGTTTTAAAAATAATGGTTGAATGGAAGAAATAACAAGAAAGTCTTTCATATGGGAGATTTCCATAGCATTTTCAAAGCATTTCTGTGTTATATTGAAGACCACAGCTCACATGCCTTGAGCAGCCAGATAATATGTGTGGGATTTAGGTTAGGTATGAGGATTGGTAAAGATAAGGGGGGATTAGTGATTGATAAAGATTATGACACATTGTCAAACACCTGCCTTATTGGAACTCATTTTTCACAAAGGATTATCATGATGAATTTAAACTCCAAAATGTCCAATTTTCTGTGGAATTCTTGATTTTAATGCTTTTTCCATACATATTTTTTTTATTTTTATTGGAAAAATGTATGCTTATATTCCTTATAATTCTTCTATAGTATCCTCTTTTCACATTCTTATCGATAAAGTTAAATGTGACAACAGAGGGTTAAAAAAATGACAAATTGGGTAAAAAAGTATCACTCAAAATGTGATATATATCTGACATTTGCTTCCAAATTTAGTTAAAATATGAACTCTGTATTTGACTTTGTAAGCCCATGCATCAGTACTCCTCAATTTAGTGGCCTGTCTGTGATCTAATGTCTTCTACTTGTTGGTCGTTTATAGTTCCTTTATAGAAATGAGATATAGGGATCTATATGTGAAAGCAATTAGTTTCCTTTTGGTTCTTTAGAAAGCAGATTTGTTCCTGACATGTAACAGGGGAAAAATCAAAATAAGATGAATGAATTGAATAAATAAAAGTAAAACAAAAAGTGAACCCCCATTTCCTAGAAATGTCAAGACCTCATGGTTAAGACAACAGGTTCCTCTATGGAGGAAAATAGTTTTTCAAGTTCTAATATATTTAATGGAGTTCTAAGACAAAATACCAAAAATACTATAATAAAGGTAATTGCTTCATATTAGGGCAACAGATCTGTTCTCCAGCAAGCAGAATGAAAACAACAACAACAACAAAAACCTTGATAAATAATGTCACTGAGGAAAAAAAAAAAGACTTCTGGTCAAGATGGCATCCTCCTAGCCATGCCACACCTCCTCAGGGAAGGAAAGGAAAGATATAAAGGGCTCCCTGGAACTTAGAGGAAAGAGAAGTCTCTAATAGACCTCTACTGGGAGGGTGCGGAGGGGCATAAAAAGAGAACTGGCTGATTCCCACATTCCTGGGTAGCCCACCAGGCCCCCAATCCCATCAAGCAGCCATCCTAGCCATAGACCCAGATGCATGTAACTCCTGCACTAACAGCAGGCAAGGGGACACAGGCCAGCCTAGTTCCAACTGTACCGCTGGGTATATGTGATTGACCCACTCTCCCCCCCCCCAACACACACCAAAGCCCCTCACTCCTCCGCCCTATGCCAAAGCCCCTTGATCCCCTGACTTCGCTCCCCCACTTGTGCCAAAGCCTCTCACTCCTCCACCCCACTCACTTCCCCATCCTCGCCAAACTCCTCACTCCCCTGCCCCATGTGAAAGCATCACCACTAGCCCCGCTCACCTGGACCACAGTCCTACTCTCCCTGCCCCTACACTGTGTTGGGCAGATGACAGCACAAAGGAATAACATGAAAAAGCAAATGCAAGTAAATCCAATATGATTGCCCAGTCCTATAATGGATGTCACCAATAAAAAGACAGAAGAGATACTAGGATTAGAACACCAAAATGAAGTTATGAGCAATGCATCCCTGACCAAGCTAATAGTAGAGCTTATAGGAAAGCAACAAAGGACCAATAATCGTGGGGATGCTGTCAGCACTGAAATAGACCTAATAGATAAGAAAATGGAAGGGATCCAAAGACAGTTAAAGGATATGAAGGAGAGTAAATAAATAAATAAATAAATGGGACCTCAAAAATCAGCTGGCTAAGCTAAATGAAGACATAAAGAAATATAAGGATGAATTCCAAGAACCATCAAGAAAATCAGAAAATGATGTGAAATGGGAACTTGACAGAGGGATGAAAACTATACATAGAAAAGTAGTAGAAAATGTAAACCTAGTTGAACAAGACCAAAACTCTATAGAAGCTCTCAAGAACAGAGTCAGCAATGTGGAAGACAGAAACACAGACCTAGAAGATAAAACAAGAGAAACACTTCGAGAGTTCAAAAATTTCAATAAGTTCAAAGTTATCTGTGAACAGAACATGAGGGAATTGTGGGACACCCATAAATGTCCTAATATTTGGATCATAAGAATGCCAGAAGGGGAAGAAAGTGAGACCAAAGGCATGGAGAATTTATTTAACAAAATTATCAAAGAAAACTTCCCCACTCTCACAAAAGAAAGGCCCATCCAGATACAAGAAGCTAACAGAACTCCAAACAGACTGGACCAACGAGAAACTCTCCAAGACATTTTGTCACTAAGACTCTAAACATTGACACCAAATAGAAAATACTAAAAGCATCTAGGGAAAAACAGCATATCACATTTAAAGGTAACCCCATCAAAATTACTTCAGACTTCTCACTGTAAACCCTGAAAGCCAGAAGGGCCTGGAATGGAACACTGAAAAGCCTAAGAAACTATGGCTTCCAACCCAAACTGCTCTACCCAACAAAAGCATCCCTCCTAATAGATGGTGATAGAAAAATTTTCCATGAAGAAACTCAGCTTTCCAACTATAGGAACACAAAAACCAAACCCACAAACAATATTTCAGTATATTCTCCACACAGAAGAATCAAATAGTCTAAATCTACTTCAACTGCCTACAGGAAGAAGATCATAATAACCAAACTCTGAGAAGGCACAAAATTTTCAAAGTGCATGGAAACACCAAACCTCATAAACCAACACAATATGGCAGGGATCAAATCAAACTTCACAGTCCTTATCTAAATATTAATGGCTTTAATGCACCCATCAAGAGATGTAAGCTAACAGCATCAATCAGAAAAATAGACCCCTCAATCTGTTGTCTCCAAGAAACCCACCTCACCACGAAAGAGAGATACCTCCTCAGGGTGAAAGGGTGGAAAATGATATTTCAAGCAAATGAGAATAAGAAACAAGCAGGTGTAGCTATACTAATATCAGATAAAATAGACTTCAAACCAAAAATAGTAAAAAAAAAAAAAAAAAAAGAAAGAAAGAAAAGAAAAGAAGGTCACTTCCTACTTATCAAGGGAATGATCCATCAAGACGATATCACAATCATAAATCTCTATGCACCAAACATAGGGGCACCACAATTCATAAAACAAAACCTACTTGACAATAAAGCAAAAATAACCAACAATGCCATCATAGTTGGGTAGTTCATCAAACATAAAATCAAAAGGAAAGTGAGAGACCTCAACAAAACCACAGAACAATTAACCTAATAGACATCTAAAGAAGATTCCACCCTGAATCCACAGACTACACATTCTTCACAGCAGCAAATGGAACATTCTCTAAAATAGATAATATACTGGGTCACAAAGTCTGCCTCCATATATTTAGGAAGATTGACATAATTCCCCACATTATATCAGATCACAATGCTATATTGCTAGAAATCATCAACAAAAGACCCATCGAGAATCCCAAAGGCATGGAGAATTTATTTAACAAAATAATTGAAGAAAACTTCCCCAGTCTCTTAAAAGAAAGGCCCATCAAGATACAAGAAGCCAATAGAGCTCCAAACAGACTGGACCAAAGGAGAAACTCTCCAAGACATATTGTCATTAAGACTCTAAACATTGACACCAAAGAGAAAATCCTAAAAGGAGCTAGGGAAAAATAGCACACTACTTTCAAAGGAAACCCCATCAAAATTACTCCAGACTTCTCAGTGGAAACCCTGAAAGCTAGAACGGCCTGGAATGAAACACTGCAAAGTCTAAGAAGCTATGGCTTCCAACCCAAACTACTCCACCCAGAAAAGTATCCCTCATAATAGATGGTGAAAGAAAAATTTTCCATGACAAAACTCAGCTTTACAATTATATGAACACAAAACCAAACCTACAGAGAGCATTTCAGGAAATTCTCCACAGAGAAGAAACAAATAATCAAACTCAATTCCCTGCAAGAAGCAGATCACAATAACCAAACTCAGAGTAGGCACAAAAAATTTCAAAGTCCATGAAAACACCAACCCACATGTACCATCACAATATGGCAGGGATCAAATCAAATCTCATAGTCATTACCCTAAATATTAATGGGCTTAATTCACCCATCAAGAGACACAAGCTAACAGGATGGATCAAAAAATTAGACCCCTCAATCTGTTGCCTTCAAGAAACCCACCTCACCACTAAAGACAAACACCTCCTCAGGGTGAAAGGGTGGAAAACAATATTCCAAGCAAATGGGAAGAAGAAACAAGCAGGCATAGCTATATTAATATTGGATAAAATAGACTTCAAACCAAAAATAATCAAAAAAGACAAAGAAGACCACTTCCTACTTATCAAGGGAATGATCCATCAAGAGGATATTACAATCATAAATATGTATGCACCAAACACAGGGGCACCACAGTTCATAAAACAAAACCTACTTGACAATAATCAGAAATAACCACCAACACCATCATAGCTGGTTACTTTAATACACCATTATCAGTAATAGACAGATCATCGAAACAGAAACTGAACAGGGAAGTAAGATTGCTCAACACAACCATATATCACTGACCTTAATCTCCTTCTGCTTCAATCTCTCTCTCTCTCTCTCTCTCTCTCTCTCTCTCTCTCTCTCTCTCTGTTTTGTTCCCCCTCTTGTGTCGCTTCACTCTATCTATTTAATATTATTTGTCTTCTTCTTATGCTCCTTGGGCATTGACCTGTAACCCACAATGAGCTCTTGATCAGAGAGACCTACAAGGTGTCCCAAAAGAAGACAGAATTCTGTCAGAGTAACTGATGACCCACCAAGGGTTAGTGGTAAGACCCTACTGCTGAAAACACCATATGCTGTTGGCACATAACATGGAGAGACATGGCTGGAAACTGGAAGTGAGTCAATCCCCAGACAGCGCATCTAGTACCAGAAGCTGCTACATGAGTGACTGGGGGGGGAACGTGACCAATATCTGCTCAGGCAACTCATGGTCTAAGCTACTCTTCAGCATACAACCTGACACGATGCTCACACAAGTGCAATAGTGTTGCATAGTGATGGTGGAAAACCAACTGCTCTTGATTTGGCCTACTAATCTGCTCAATGGAATGGAATCCATAGCTGGGAAACAAGTTAGAATCATATCCAAAAATGAGCCCACTCTCCATTATCAAGCTCCCACCAATCATGGGCTACAAGAGAGCCTACACATATTACATTCTATTTAAAAAAAAAAAAAAAAGAATACAAGGGTTACACCATTTATCTGGTGCTAACTTTACTCTCCGTCAGAGAATTTTCTTCTCTTTTTCAGATAGACACAGATCCTAAGGAGAGAAACACACCATCATATCTCAAAAGGGTCCCAGTTGAAACTAAAAATAATTGGGGAAACATACAAGAGTGCTGTTTTCTTGGTCAACCTGGTACCAGCTCAACAGTGAAGGAGATAGACACAGAGAACCATCAACTCCTACCAAACCAGATATCCAGAGACACAGAGGTTCCCAAGACCTCGTCACTGAAGCAGACCTAAAATGAACCCAACACGGATCAGGGAAATTTGAGGAAGAGGGGGCAGAAAGAATGTCAGAACCACTCATTGGGTCATTATGCACAGAGACATTACCTCCTACCCATAACTGATGGCTAACCCCACAAAGCACAACCCATATTCTACAACAAGGAGAGTCCCTGTGAAGGGGGGGCAGTCAGTGAGGAGGCTAAAAATGGTACCAACTTAACTGTATTCACTGTTTACAAAACTAATAAAAAAAATCATGTCACTGAACATTTTCTTCGCATCTGACCTCTACTTGCCTGAAACTCTTAAACCTCCTATTTCTGCTTCCAAAGTGCTAGATTGGAGGAGTGCATACCACATCCACTTTGGGAATTCTGAGATAAATCAATGGCATATGAAAACTTCATAACAAATTCATGAGTACTGACTTCTGCAAGCCAAAAGCCCATCACCTACAAGCTAGAGAGGCAGCAAATCATCAACTAAACCATCAAGTACTATAAATATTTGGCATCTTTCAACATTGACAAAATTTATGGTGTGAATTAAGTCATATACTAGTTCCTAACTGTAATTATGGTTCTAGCTAATGTTGCCTAAGTTCCACTTATAAACTAATGAGACCTTGGTATGTTCTAGAAACCATCTAATGGTATAATAAAGATACAAATAGTTGGACAGCAGGAAATAGCATCAATGCTGTCTGTTCAATATGATGAAATTTAGTGAAATTGTCTGTTAAATAAGTTGTAGATATGTGTGTGCATGTGTGTGTGAATGTTTTATGTTGAATGGGAAGGAAGTAAAAACATTCACTCTGCTAGTTATTGTCTCTACATCACAAGGCTATCTTTGTGACTAACATTGACACTCAAGTCCCTAGGCTACCTATTTGCAGTGGCATTACCTGGGTATAGAGGCCAGTAAGTTAAAAAGGAGATATAAAGGGAAGAGAAAGGAAGGGAGGGGGTACTTAATTGGTTCATATTGTATATATGTAAGTAGAACAATAGAATAATGGGGGTGAAAAGGCCCAAAGTGAGGTCAGGGGAAGAGATTGAGTAAAGCAAAGGTGGAGGGAGGGCTAATCAAAATCTAAGAGGATTTAAATAAATCATATGGAGTCCTCTGGTTTTGGACAATGGAACACTCAGGAGCCATAGATCATTGTTAGAAAATTTTCAGTGCCAGGGATGGGATACCTCCAGTGAGTTGTTGGCCAGGGAGGTCCCTCATGCCCCCAAAACATTATAGGCCATTGCTGAGGCCCTTGGTTTCCCACCAGGAATAGATGGTAAGACCCTATTGCTGAAGACTCCACATACTTGGGTGGCAAGGCTGCTGAGAAATCCTGTTGGAACTGAGCTGATAACCTCCTCCATATAGACCAGCTGAGAGAAAGCTGGAAGAAGCCATTCGACATGAAGTTCAATGGGAGAAAGAGATACCACCAGTGAAGATACCCAACAGTGGACACTGCAAGCCTTATAATTGGCCAGCCAGGCCAAATGAGCCAACAGGTGCAATACTGGCATGTCTGGCATGTCTGTCATGGTGGAAACCAACTGCCCTCCAGTTGGACTGGAAACCCTCTCCATGGCGGGGGGGGGGGGGAATACATCCCTGATACTGAAAACAAAACAGGGGTAGTCATGAGCCCTACGGATATAATGCCTGCTGCTGTCTGGTTAAATATTATATACTATGCTTATCAAACTGCCCAGTAAGCACTTCTCTTAATATTTATACCCTTATATTAATGCTACTCTCACTTTGGGTAGAAAATCTTCTCTTTTCAGATGGCAGTGACCTTGGGATGACTCAGAAGGTATCATAGTGCTGGAAAGAAGTGACTGGAATACTGCGTAACATCTCAATCACACCTTCTAAGGCTCAGGGTCTAATGGGGAAGAGGTGGCAGAAAGAATGGAAGAACCAAAGGAAGGGTAGGAGTCCTTACAACGTGCTCCCTCCAGACATAAAATGGCCTGGATATCCATAACCTCATAGTGCCTGACACTACCTACGCAAGACCATCATAAGAGGAGGAAAAGATCATGTCATCAAAATAAGACAGTGATTGATTGAGATGGGGAGGGGATATGATGGAGAATGGAATTTCAAAGGGGAAAGTGGGGGGAGGGAGGGTATTACCATGGGATATTTTTTATAATCATGGAAAATGTTAATAAAAATTGAGAAAAAAAGACCATTAAGTCTCAAAATAGAAATACTCAAAATTGGGGAAAAAAAGAATTTGTCAAATACAGAAAGCTCAAACTTTGAGATAAGATGGTTTTACACCCAGTAGATGAGCCATACTCAGCTCCCTATCAACAGAGAAGGTTAAAAAAAAACCTAGATGAGAGGACCAGAGATAAGTAGCTATTAGAGGTGATACCTTATTCACCTTTCATGTGATATTAACAATTTTCTTAAGTTTCCCATACCACCATTTCCTTTCTTATTAACTGAATGATACATTGCAAATATACTACAAATGTAAAATTACATCTATGTAAATGTAGAATTCTATTTGTATAATTTGAACCTATATCAGAAGCATATTAATAAATAAAACTTTCAATTATTAGGTCCTGATTCACACCTTTAAAATGCACAGTAGTTATAAATGAGATTTTCTGAGAAAAAAAGGCAAAGGTCTCATGCAGTTCCTCTGTCATAGACTCTGTGACAGTGATTGTGACTAAATGTTTGAGGGAGAAAAGGAGATGTGGCATGTGTGATCGATATGTTGTAAAAAAAAAAGTTTTTTTTAAATTTTTATTTATTTATTTGAGAGCGACAGACACAGAGAAAAAGACTGATATATATAGAGAGAATGGGCGCACCAGGGCCTCCAGCCACTGCAAACAAACTCCAGATGCGTGTGCCCCCTTTTGCATCTGGCTAATGTGGGTTCTGGAGAATCAAGCCTCGAACTGGGGTCCTTAGGCTTCACAGGCAAGCACTTAACCACTAAGCCATCTCTCCAGCCCAAGTAAGAGGTTTTTGATGTGGGAGGAGAAGGGTAGTTTAAAGATGAATTATGGAGTATCATGGAGAAGTGATTTTGCCAGTTTGCAATTTTCTCAGCTTAGCTTGGTGATGAGAAAGTCATGGTTGGTGGTGTTCTCATGAATTCAAGTATAGCATCATGAAAATACTATTAATCAAATGAAAACTATCATCTACTATAAATCTTCATTAAAATATTTTAATTCCAGCCGGGCATGGTGGCACACTCCTTTAATCCCAGCACTCGGGAGGCAGAGGTAGGAGGATCGCCCGACAGTTTGAGGCCACCCTGAGACTCCATAGTTAATTCCAGGTCAACCTGGACCAGAGTGAGACCCTACCTAACAAAACAAAAAACAAAAAAAAAAAGAAAGAAAGAAATATTTTAATTCCAATGCCCATTACCTCATATAAACTATTTGGCAGAAAACACAATTTCTAATAACCTTAATATTTTCCAACCTTAGAAGTCTCTTCATAAACACTTAGGATATATAGTGTTAGGAAAAATTGTTGCTACAATTGCTTCTGCTCAAGCTAGTGACCTTAGATTTCTCTCTCATTTGGTTGTTTTAATTATTATTATTATTTGTTCATTTCTTAACTTTTAATGTGGTCCATCTTTTGCTGATGCTTTATTTTTCCTTAGCTCAAAGTCATTTAGTCCTGTAAATATCCCTTTTTAATCTAATGTCCATTTCTCTCTTTGTCTCTTTAGCCTTGGATCTGCTCATTTACTTTGCAATTCTTTGAATAATATTCCTTTCCTTTTGGATAATTCTGTCTTCTTTGCCCTAAATTTAGCACTTTTAAAATCACATGTCTATTGCTTTGATACTTGAAGTTTTGGGTTAATATTTGAAGACTTACTCTCTCTCTCAGTAGGCTACTCCAGTGCTTCCTAGAAGCTCAGTACACTGAAGATGCTGGAATCAACCCTGCACAAAAGCCACAACCAGAGGGTAATGGCCTGTCAGGTGTCACAGCCAGAACTACAGGATTATAGTCTCAACCTGATGATGAAAGCAGAGAGCACATGATTCCACAGAATGCCATTTGTCTCACAGCTGTAATCTCAACAACTTGCTTAAGCTTCTTGAATGTTCCATGACAGTGTGCTCTGGTGCTATCTAAGTCAATCCGTGCTTGTATGTCAGAATAAGTTTACAACTCAGGTCTTGCCATTTTACACTGAAATGGAACCTCGGTGCCAGGTCATAAAACAGAAAAACTGGTAACTTGTCATCCAAGGAACTACTTCCTCACACCAGGTGCACAAGTCCCTCTCCAGGGTCTGATGAATGTCTTTGTGTTATCACACATTGCAAAAAGCCATAGTGGCCTTTGTACCTGCTACTGTTCTTCCTTCTGTTTTTCCATTAATACCATCCCAGAAGGCTGGAGTGTACACTTCCTGATAATTCATCTTTGCTCTATCTATATCATTCTATTTCTCAAAGACCTCATCCACTCTCCTAACTTTACTTACACTGAATTCCAGGGTAGAGAATACAATTCATTAAGTCTTTTGTCACCACTCCCTAGCAGTAAGGAAAGTAAAGGCAATAGCTTTGCTCAAACAAACTCAGCAAGAAGTCATGGACATATTCTGAACAGGATATTGATGCTCTCTGAGCTGTTTTTCAGACATTTGTTTTCTTTTCAAAGATAGTTCCTTTTTTGCTTCCTATCTCTAAGAAGAATGCAATCTTTGACTCTGTCACCTAGGTCTAATGTCTTGGACATTTCTGAATCTCTCTTCTGTCAGCTTCTGCCTTGGTGACACAGGGATCAGGGGTATAATGAAACATATACATTTTGATTGCTCCGTGTCGCCATTTCCTGGTGGATATGTGAAAAATTCTTAACAGTAATCAAACTACATAATAGCTGCCTAGTAGTGTCTTTTCCCTCGTGTAGTAATTAGTTTTCTTTGAAACAATTTGTCTCCTTATCTATATTAAAGCTCTTGAAGGACCGAGACTTCATTCCCCAGCAGGATCTAGAACAGTTTGTGGATAACTTCCACCCAATATTGTAAAGTCTTTTACTTGCTTTAGAATGAATATACAAGGAGAGGGAAGAAACATCATAGGATAATTGGGAGTGAAAGTAAGTTAGGAGGCATTTGAAGACATGTCACCCACTTTACAAGTGTTACTAGAGTAAGAACTTTAAAAGCTTAAACACCTCCCTGACCAATTGTCATAAACATATGTCAACCTGAATTATATCCCTCATAAGTCATGCTTTCTTGAGAATAGTTTGCTTTCTAATCAAACTAAAGAAATACACACTCTCTCTCTTTATTTGTTAGAAACCATGGGAAACATGGACATATTTAGCATGTATTCAATTTATTTAAAATTCATGACTAATCTCAAGATAAAATACAAAAGGAACACAAGGCACATAACATAAATAAACATGCATTTTTTCTGGAGGGTAACAGCTTGAACAAATGTCTGTCCTTGTTTTCAGAGTTCAGGACAGTATTAGTGGATTTCTCAATCTGAAATTAATACCATCCATCTCTACACCAGCAAGTGTCTAAAGAGTAGTGCCCAAGGAATCAGCTTTCATACTGAGTACAAACCTAATGCCCGGCGTTATTTGGTCTCAGACAAAGATATTCTCACATGTTCTCATCAGGTAGTCATTCTATTAGCAATCTCATCATGTAAATTTGTAAAAAAATATATTATAGGGGACTGGGGAGATGGCTTAATGGTTAAGCACTTGGCTTGGTTTCCCACTACCCACGTAAGCCAGATGCACAAGGTGGCGCATGCATCTGGAGTTCTTTTGCAGTGGCTGGAGGCCCTGATGTACCCATTCTCTCTCTCTCTCTGTCTGTCACTCTCAAATAAATGAATAAAAATAAAAAATTAATAATATATATCTTAGAGTTTTATAAAAATTAAAAACTAGTTTAGATTTGTCTATGAATATTCTAACATCACATGTGGCCTTTAGTCACAGAGGCATAAAAATAAAATTGGATACATAGAATTACATAAATTTATATTTGTTTATTTCTTATCACAAAGTGCAAAGGCAAGGCTGGTTTAGGTCTCTTTTTTCTATGTCTTTATTGTCATGTGCTATAGGGTTTGTAGCTCAGAGAAAAGATGCTCATGCCTGTGATGGCATTTCCTTTACATGCTCTTTTATTTCACTATATCATTTTATATTATGTTAGACAGGACTTGTGTTACTTTGGCCAGCTCAAATTTACTATAAAGCTAAAAATGACTTTGAACTCTTTAATCTTCTGCCTCCACCTTTTTGTTTGCTGTTGGTTTGTTTTGGTGGTGCTTGGGGTTAAGCACATGTTTGACAAGTATTCGACAGTTGAGCTACACCTCCAGTTCCTACTGTTTTGCTTTAAATTCTTAGGGAGCTGGTGTTACCTATAGATGATTCTTAAAAAAAAAAAAAAAAAAAAAAAAAGACCAAAAAAAAAAACTCTTGAAAGGCACTCCATGAACTGATCCTTTTCTGTTTCCCTCATGTCACAAGGAGCTTCTCTGTATTGAGTAGCTTATACATTACGATTAGAACTATGGAGAGTTACTTCAAATATCAGGTCCTCACACATGTTTGTGCCTTTGGATTTTCTATTTTCTCTTTCTGGAATGTCACTTCACATTTCTATAATAATTTCTAGTATTAAAATTTCCTGTGCATATCAAGTGCATGTGGCTGGACACAGATTCTTAGGAGGCTGGAGGATGGTTAGGTGTTTAAAGCACTTGCTGTCCAAGCCTGATGAACAGAATTCAGATTCCCAGTACCCACATGAAGCTAAGCACAAGTAGTGCAACATCTGTAATTGAGCACCTACGACAGGGGGGTGGGGTGAGTCAGGAGAATCCCCAAACTCATAGGTCAATTAATCTGGCATTCATAGTGGGAGAGAGAGAGAGAGAGAGAGAGAGAGAGAATATCCTTTTCTCAAAAGAAAAGGAAATCAAGAATAATGCCCTAAGGTTGCCTTCTGACCTCCACACACTTGCCATGGCATGTGCAAGTCCAAACACTTGGGTTGCTGTGCACGTGTGTGAGTACACACACACACACACACACACACACACACACACACACAGAACAAAATAAAAATAATATATATGTGAAGATTCCTAATCTTCATGGTGAAATGCAGGAGGGAATAAAATGTGTATAGGAAAGAAAGAATCTTTCTCCTCTAGCATGATGGAAGTTTTAGTTTCTTCAGTAGAGGTTATGAAGACTCTGAGGTTCTCGTCTGTAAAAATGAATATCATAATGTTTATGTCATATGGTCGTTACGAGGATTAAATAAGGTCATATGAAATGTTATGGGCAGAGTAAATACTGGGGTGGTTTTGTTGCTGTTCATTTCAGAACATCATTCCTAAGACTTTAAGACTTGCCCCCCCCCCCAGGTTCTTATGATTCTGAGTGCTACTTTCCTCTTTAGGACTGTCCAAGTCCTGTTACAAGGACACATCAATCCCCTTTATGCTTGTTTCTTGCATTTGCGATCAGGAAGCTGTTTTAAAATAATTCTAATTAATAAACATAAAGCCATCAAATTTTTATTCAGAGTGTTAGCAATCATGTAATGATAAACATGCTTCCAGAATTAAAAAAATAATCCTTAGTGCATTGGTTAAAACAAATATAAGCGTAGGGGAAAATTGAAGATAGTCAATGTTCTAATTAAAATTCACTCTTTTGATTCTTCCTATATTATTTCTATAATGCCCACTTCATATAAAGACTGATGCTTGATATTGACAAGATTTCCAGTTAACTCTGATGGACATTTCCTTCTCCATAGCAAAAGTGATCTTCTTTTTTAGTAAACATGTCAGAAAGGTATTGTTTTTTTCCTATGAAATGCTATCTTTATGTCTTATTGATTAACTTTGCTGAAATGCTTATTCTTACACAACTTTTGTGGCTGGACCAAAATGAAGGTTGATGGGCTTAGTAACAGATTTCTTAAAGCCATAACTGCAGCCTTATGGCATAGCTTGTCTGAGAGGATTTACTTAGAGTCTATAATGAGTCAATGCATTCACATTCCATGAGGGATACATGACAGAGAAAGGGTAAAAATAATGTAGGAGAGATAAGCAAAAAGCCCACACCAATCAGCCAAAGCCCAGAAACAATGGAAACAAGTGATCTTGGACTGAAACTGTGTCCTAAAATAAATCATTCCTTTACTGATTTTTTTAAAAAAATATTTTTACGATTTATTTGCAAGGAGAGAGAGAGAGAGAGAGAGAACACACTTCAGAGCTTCTTTCCACTGTAAACACACTTCAGATACATGTACCACTTTGTGCATCTGGCTTTACATGGGTACTGGAAAATTGAACTCAGGCTTTAAGAATTTGCAAGCAAGTATCTTTAACCACTGTGCTATCTCTCCAGTTCCCCCTTTGTTGATTTCTATGATCTATTTTACCAGAGTGAGGCAAAACTGACTCATGAATGCAATATATGTATTTTTATTTGTTTCTAAACTCTTAACTGATAATTAGATTTACCACAAATATAAGCAAGTTTTGATTGATATAACTGCCATATTCCCAAGTATTCTACCTCCTAGCATGGGTGGATATAGGAACTCAAATGAAGACTGTCAGGATTGGTTTCATCAATCCATACTGAGTTCAGTTGAGTTTTTGGTTTCATGAACTTGTTACAACCACAGTTCAATGATTGTCATTTTATTTCACAAATTATCAACCTCAACCCCTAAGGAACTAAGTGGCAATCCTTATATAAATTTCCCAGCCAATATCTTGTTTCTAATTTATTTTGATTGCATTTTGCATTTGTCATTGAACAATTAGTGTGAACAAGATACTATACTGCTCAGATGCTGAAATGTTTCTCTGTGAAGCAAAGAGTGACTTAAATCTCTCTAGGCAAACATGGTAAGAATACAGAGAAGGGTAGCTCTGCAGAGAAAAATTAGGTGGAATGATAGAAAGAATGGGTGAATTCTAGACAGAAATAAAGCAGATATCCACTAAAGACACACCACACCAAAGAATGCTACAATAAAATCAAAATAAATCTGAACAATTGTCAAGGCTATTAATAATTCATCTACTGAAGATCAAGGTTGGAAGTCTTAAAATTTCTTTCCACAGGCATAGTCAGTAAAGAATAGATTATTTGAGATGAGATCTCAACAGGTTTGCTTCTTAGTCAGCTCTGTCTTTAAAAATGGGAAGTACATAATATATCAGTAAGAAAAGAATCCCAAGTGGCTTTCTCAGGTTTCTTACAAGATATCAGCCTGGTGTTACTGACTTCAATGAGGAAAGAATAAGTTTTTGTTATTTTCATTTGTACAGAAAAATAAATGTGTGCTTATATTTAATAAAAACATTCTAGGAAGAAATCCATACCAAATATCTCTAAGCATATCTCTGAAAAACAACTTTTATCTATTTCCAGACATGTCTTCATTCTAATTCATTTAGTTACTAGATTTACATGTAGATTTCTCCTGCTGCCTTATATGTAGTAGAAAATAAAGGAAGTTGTTTTGAAGTGGTAAGAACATTTTCTTCCATAAAAGGAATTAAACATAAGTGGAAGAATTGTATCTGACTTGGCAGAACATCAGAGATCCTGACCCTCTTCTGAAAGACAGGAAGAAGTGGATATGTTATGGCCTGTGCTTTACTATGGTAAGCAATCTATTTACATTTTTCCCTCACCAACCAATACAAGACTCACCTTTTAATCCTAAAAAGCAAAAGAAAGGAACAGAGACCATCATAAAATTACTGCAGGCTTGAGAGCTTGAAATCACAGATTACTGATGAGGAAAAGTTTTGGAGAAATATTTCTCATTATTCAAGTGTATCTATCCAAGGGCCAGTGAAATAGATTTGAAAATCAGGAGACTTGTCCTTTGGCCTCTATGGATAGTGCCTAGCTTACTCCTCTGACATTGTCTGAAAGAATCCTACATATTTCATAGGCAACTCTCATGTTGTTGACCCAAAGAGCTTTTGACAGTATTATAAAGGTTGTGATAATACTTTTTTTTCTTATAGACTTGGTCAGATGTTCTACTTAAAACTCTCTTTAATATAAAATGAATGAAAGAAATTTTCATGTAGAAACTTCACACAGAGCCAAGAGAGAGTGTGTATCTTATATAATGACACCAGATTTCCCCCCCAACAGAAGGTGAGAAAACTTCAATATAAAACTTAAGCAGTGTGGTGGTTTGGTTCAAGTATTCCCATAATCTTGAGTGTTCTTAAAACTAGGTCCCCAGGTAATGGCAATGTGAGAACTGCATCCTCGTGGAGGCAGTATATTGTTAGATGTGGTCTTATGGGTGTTATAACTACTTTCCTCTTGCCAGTGTTTGGCACACTCTCCTGTTGCTATTATCCACCTTATGTTGGTCAGGAGGTGATATCCACCCTCTGTGCATGCCATTGTTTTTTCCTGCCATCATGGAACTTCCCTTCAAGTCTTCAAGCTAAAACAAAACAACCTTTATCCCCCCCCCAAAAAAAAAATCTTCTCTTGGTTGGGTGTTTTGTGCCAACAGTTCAAACCTGACTACAACTTTAACGAGTGCAATTGTGGCTGCTAGAAACCTGACTTATTGGCTTTGAACTTTTGGAACTGCTTTGCAGGAGGATGTGGATGAATTTGAAATCATGGCCTCAGAGAAACATTGCAGTGCTATAAGTAAAGCTTGATGGACAACTCTGGTCAGAGTTGAAAGACCTAAATTCAATAAGAACTATGGACTGTGAGATTGGCTTATGAGGGTAAGAAAGAGCTTTGCTTGGACTGGGCTAGAAGCATTTTGTGTAAGAGGCTTGTTATTATGTCTGTGCCCTAAGAACTTGTGCAGGGTTTCATTGCATAGAAATGGACTGGTGTGAGCAGAGGGATAAGGCACAGAAATGAAATCTTTAGGCCAAAACTTTCGCCCATTCAGCTACAATTATATGAGAGATTACAACCTTTGAGACTGGACCAGCTGACCTGCATTGGGACAGCAGGAAGAATGAAGACTCTTTGGAATGGGCCTGAACGCTGAAGGAGTTTGCTATTCTTCAAAGTTTGCTTTATCCCACCCCAGATTAACAAGTTGGTAGCCCACCTAGTATTATTGAGTATAATAAATTCAGGAAGTAGATGGTCATATAATTTGAAATACAGTTTTGTAATTTGGAAATGGACATGGGCAGTGTGAAGCAGGCTGGTGGATTATATTTGTGGAGACCCCATGGAGCCATGAGTATGAACTGTGGGTTGCATTGGAGACTCAGTGGAGATGCCAGGACTATGAGATGGCTGGCAAGGAGAGCTGTGGCACTGGATGAAGTTTTTTGGGATTGTGAGTAGCCTAGCTGGAGGGGCAGAATTGGAACTCCAGAGACTTGTCACTGGTTAGAATTATCAGACTTGGAGACTCATCACTGACTAGAGTTGTTGGACTTGTAACTACAGAGTTTGATGTTTGTTCTTTCTAAATCTTGTATTGATTGGATATGTCTTTGTTATGCCCAATGCCATATTTTGCAGTGTGAATGCTTATTTTGTGCCATTATAGGTTTGTGGGGCTTTGTTTTTTTAGTATTATAGCTCAGTTAAAAGACCTTGGACTAAGGGGATGTTTGAACATCATTAGGATTGATAAAGCTATGAGGGCTTTTAAAGTTGAATGAAAGCATTGCATTTTACATCATATATAGTTATCAGTTTATGGGGGCCAGGGGTAGAATGTGGTGGTTTCATTCAGTCATCCTCCATAAACATAGTGGTTCTGAATGCTAGGTTCCTAGCTGATGGCAATTGGATCCTCCTAGAGGCAGTTTATTGTGGGCTTATGGGTGTTTTAACCAGTTTCCCCTTGCCAGTGTTTGGCACATTCTCCTGTTGCTGTTGTCTACCTTATCTTGGCCAAGCGGTGATGTCCACCCTCATTGAACATTGGCTCATGCCATTGTTTTTCCCTGTCATTATGGAACTTTCCCTTAAGTCTGTAAGCCAAAATAAAACTTCCCCCCCCCCCACAAGCTGCTCTTGATTGGGTGTTTTCTGCCAGCATTGTGAACCTGACTGCAAAACCAGCAATAATTTTGTCACTAATTTTCCATTTCTGGTAACATGCAGTTTGGAAGAAAGCAGGTAACAGGAAGAATTCCAGTTACAGACCATATGTATTATTTGGGTGATTAGAACAAGGAGGCCTACACCAATTGGAGGGAGATGGCAGAAAGAAAGACAAGTCAATATGAACAGAATTCTTTTCTTTATTGATTTACTTATTCATCATTCTTCAAATTTTTTGACTATTTCCTGTGAGACTGCATTATTATCATTTAATTCTTCTAGGAGAAGTCTGGAAGCAATGATTTGAAAAGTATAAGAAAATATTAGAGACATTTTTGTATAAATATCTCTATATACACACCAAAATGCATTTGATCTGGCACTATTTTTAAGCTATTATTTTTGAAATAACTTTATATTTCCCAATGTGTTGCATGTACCATTCATCTAGCAATGAATGTTAAAGAAATAGTCAGGGACTAGAGATGTCTTAGCAGTTAATGCACTTGCATGCAAAGCCTAATGACTGGAGTTCAATACCCCACTACCCATGTAAAGCCAGACACAAAAAGTGGTGCATGCATCTAGAGTTCATTTGCACTGGCTGGAGGCCCTAGTGTGCTCATTCTCTCTGTTTACTGCCTATCTCTCTTCTCTCTAGCTCTCTCTGCTTAGAAATTAAAAAAATAATAAGGTATGTGGGTTTATCTATAAAGATGAACATTTCAGACTTATGTAAAATTGTAAAAACAATCTGAGCAAATACCAATAGTGGGCTAGTAAAATAAATTGTGTTTATATTATTAAATATTTTCAACTATTAAAATTATGATGCTAAAAATAGCATTTCTATATAACAAATTTAATAATACAGTAACAACACACACACACACATATATATATAGAGAGAGAGATGTATAGATATAGCTATATGTCATAGGCATACGTAACCTTTAATGCAAGCTTATAATCAAGCAGCAGTAGATGACTTTGTTTCCTACATGTATGTCAGTAATGTGAATTTTGTTTGATAAATAGCAGACTAGAGGAATAGGAATTAGGGAATCAAAATCAAAACTATTTGGTCATAGTCATCTGTTTTGTATAGCATTGTCTCAGGTAAGTTTAGGCTTTGTTTTAGCAGAGAATAATGACACATAAGGACATCTTCAGTGCCATAGGCAGATGTCTGTTAAATATAAATATCATCTACCTTCTTACTGGTGCCTTGAATTCCACAGAGACTGGATTTTTGTGTTCACCTACCTCAAAGAAGTACATAATGAGTAAAATAAGCATTGTGTGTCAATAAGTTTTAATGATTTTTTGAAAGGAGAGTTTTGAAAGAGAAAGATGGGAAATAGATAAATGTAAACTTTCCTTTAAAAAAAAAAGGAAAAGAAATGGGAAGGAAGTTTGTAGAGAACAAGATAGCCATCATTGGTATTTAGTTGCAGATCTTTTCTGGAGGTTGATTTATATTTCAGTCATGAAAAGGAGCATGTTTTTCTCATATGTAACTGTCAGCCTTTTTACTGTAAATTAAGTTTTTAATTGACTTTTATCTAGACACATTTACTAAAAAACAACAACAAAACATATGAGGTCTTGTTCCACATTTTATGCCAACAAATTAAAATCTCATAAACTCAGGTTCTGTTGTTGCTTTGGTTTTCTTTGCTTTCTTTCTTTCTTGCTTGGTGTCACTTTAGCTCAGTCTAGGCTCACACTCCCTATGTAGTCCAAGGCTGACTATGAACTTGTAGCAATCCTCTTACCTCTGCCTCCAAAGTGCTGGGATTAAAGGTGTGTGCCACCATACCTCGTTTATAAGGTCAGTTTTTAATCAGTGGAAAATAAAGATAATAATAGTTCTCTTGTACAAAACATGAGAATATTTATTGTATTACAAAACAATAAAATTCAAGCTCTTACACTATTTATTTTATGGCCTTCTAACTTAGTAAATGGTAAATGATAATTTTAAAAGTACTATAACATATTATTTTTGTATCTTATCACCTGTCATACTGCAAGTATTTATTGAGAAACCACTGTGGTCCAGGCAGTACTCTATAAAGTGCAGCTACTACACTGGTAAAGTTCTCTTAGAGCTGGCATCACAGTGGAAAATAGAGCATATGGTCATTAGTTTATTTCTGCGCACCCTTCATCTGATGAGTTTTTCTTCAGGACTCCAGTTTTCTTTTTACTAATACTTTTAAATTTGATCTTTACATGTATGTGTGTGTGCGTGTGAGTGTGTGTCTGTACATGTTCACGCATGCAAGTGTATGTTACACTACCCATGTGGAGATCAGAGGACAATTCAGGTTGGTCCTTGCCTTTCCAGCTCACGTGAGGCAGAGTTTCCCTCTCTGGATTTGTGCTTTGATGCTGTTCTTTAATGCACCTGCCACCAACTTCCAAGAAATTTCCATCTCTGCCTCCCATTCCTTCATCAATGTGCTAGGATAATAGAAGCTCAGCTTTTGGGCGAGTGATTTATCCAATGAGCCATCTCCCTTGTCCAGGGCTCCAATTTTCAAAAGGAGATATTATAAACCTTGTACTCAATTGGCTTATCCAGGGCTATGGACAATTGCTATGCTTCTTGGGCATGCAGGCTGCATCTTAACTCAGAGTAAGGGAGAAAGCATTTCTCTAAAAGTTCTGTGAAGGGAAAGACTATAAGTAAATATTCAAGTTCCTAAAATAACATGAAAATAAAGGATACTAATGGAACCAAAAGAACAAAGCTCTTAAAGAAAATCAAGATTATATCGAATAAAATAAGGGGGGATTGGGCAAAATATCAAAAGCATAGTTCCACCATTTGATAAAGAAAGAATATTGACTAGCAGAGGGAGGGAGAACAGTGCCTCAAATTTTTAGATAGGAATCTATTGTAATATATTCTAGGAAAATCTTACTAAATGCATAAGTTTTGTGTATGTTTGATGTCTGTGGTGGTGATGGTGTGTGTATGACTATTTTCATGTATGTATTTGGTGTATGCATGTGTATGTTTATATGTGCACATGTGTCCATAGACCAGAAGACAGCAGGGACACTCCTCTGTTTATCTTCCACATCAGTTCTTTAAGACATATTCTCTCACTGAAACCAGAGCTCATCTTTTTCAGTTGGGTTTGTTGACCTGTGAAATTCAGTCACCCTGCTGTCTCTGTCCCTCCCTCAATTCTGGGATTACAGATACATATGGAGCCACACCCAGCTTTTGCCATGTGTATTTAGCATGAAATGCAGACTCTCATGTTTGGCAGCAAGCACTTTTATCCACGGAACCATCTCCCTAACACTAATGCAGGATTTTATCTTGAGTGAAGAGAGGAGAATGCAAGGTGGTATTCTACCACTAACTCCATGTTTTAGATTAAAAGGTCAGTTAAAACAGTGTTGGGAATATCTGCAATACATCAATTTTGAAAGAGGAGAATTATGCTCATTATAAATTTGATTCCTGTTAAAACTGAATAGAGATCATCTGATCTCCAGTCACATGTCCCTTTAATTATCTTTCAAAAATAATTATGGGCTTAGGAAGTACATCTGTGTGATTGCAAGTTCCAAATTCCTGGCTGGAGTGCTTTCTGCAAAGCATGAATAGCTCATGGGCTGGCACCAGAAAGAAGCTGAGGTTTGCCTTTCCTGTCTCCTAGCTACAGCACTGAAGCAGGCTCCCACATAGGCAGCTGGAAATGAGTTCTGTTGGCACAATTATATAAATGCCACTATAAGCTCTTATCTTGTCCGTTTTTCTTTTAGCCTCCCAGTATCATCTTGCTGGATTCCTTAAGATAAAAGGAGACTTAGATGTATTGCGACAATAAAAACAAAAATGTCTCAGACCCCAGTTTTATAATATTACCTGCAGACTAAGAGTGCTTGAAACCCAGCTAACACGTTGTTCCAGCAGTAATGATAGCCATGCATTCCAAAGACACCTCACAGTGACTGATTTATCCATTACACAGTCTTTGTCTTACCTGAGACAATTCTTTAAATGCAAGGTCACTATGTTGCATGCCACACACCTTTTAACATATATTAGAAGAACATAGAGTCTTACCAATAAGTCTAGATTATATGAAACCCACAAAATGTTTCTAATATTAATATGAATATCCATGAGGGAGCATCAGAAAATGACATGAGACCTACCACTTTATGTGACTGAGATATGGGAAGATTAGATGGCTACCTCTTAAGTGTTCCACACAAGAAAAAGCGAGTATGATATATAATTGAAGTTTTGATACATCTGTGATACAACATGGACTTTGAGAGTGAAAATGACATACTAGCTTCAGAATACATTTTCCATTGACATAGCAAAATAAAAAATAGCAAAATAATTATATGCTACATTTTAGAAAACTAAAATATTTATGGTCAGGATCAGTTCATTCTCAATGGTTTCCTTATCTGTAGGAAACTCTTCTGGTAAGTGACTTGAAGCACCTCCTATTGTGGAGTACACATCATGCTGCCCATGACTATCTTTGACCTTGGAAAAGTGAAGAAAAGTGGCCCAGGCCTTTATAATGGAGATTCTAGCACTGGTCACAATGTGACCAACCCTCTTCTCTCTGCTACAAGACAGCTTTTCCAGTCTCCATCATGGAAGCAGAACAGAGCTGAAACTGAAATCAACCTGTACCAGATATCTATCACTGAAAAATAAATGCTCTTCTAACCCCAGATTTTGAGTAATTTTTTTTACTATTACCTATTTTAATAAATTAATTAATATGATCTTAGAATGTCTATAAATTTAAACTGCATCATGTAGAAGAATATCAGTTTGTTCTCACTCCACAATAATCAACTATCAATCAATTAAATATTTCTACAGTGAATACCAGCTAGGTGTCCTCTAATTTATGTTAGATAGAGTCAGACCTCACAGGTTAAGGTATAATCCCCAAGATGCCCCTACTTTCTTACATAAGATGGCAATCACAAACCCCAGGTTATTTTACGTGAACTTTTGACTTACCATGTATACATCATGAGGTTCAACTTACCTGCGAGAATAGCTTACAAAACTCGAAACATTTTAATCTAATTTTAAGAGTTGCTTACGAAGCATATTACCAAAAATGCAGATGAAGAAATGCATACGCTGAGATATAGGAAAGTATACATAGTTTTATGCTCTCCCTCAATGGATTTTCCCCCAGGAAGCACCGTGTCCAGCTACCTGCACCTCTCCAAACCCTGCCCTTTGGAATTTCAGTGGAGGCTTTATTATATTGAAACAATTTATAGTATCATTTGACATTATTGATCAATTTAATCTTCAACCCTTCCACTATCCATGAGGTTGAGATTTGGGGGGGGGGATTCTAACTGCTCTAATTCTTCTTTAGCTTTCTAATAACACGTTTTATCTTAAGATTGCTCAGTGCCTGCCGCTTCCCAATCAAATCAGTAGAATACAAAAATACTATTATTTCTTTGGCTATCTAAAGGACTTTAGGAGTCATATGGAAGGAAACAGGAAGGCCAAAAGTATAGTTATAATATCACAAACCTCAATACACTTCTGTAGAGTGCCTAATTGTCTATTGAATACACCCTTATATTTATTCAGTAACCCACAGTCAACTGTCATTTGTATCTCCCCTTTAGTCTTTATCAATTTTTAAGCAGCATTTTCCTATTTGTCTAGACTGCTGCAGACACCACTAAGACCAGTTTATGTGAATTCAACAAATAAGTATCAAGGGCACAAATTTAGGTAGAAAATATAGAAACACATATATTGTAATGGGAATTTTATTAAGATTACCAATTAACAGAGTTAGGACAGAGTGGCCATAAAAAAAAAAAAAATCAATAGCCTCTCTTTGTGAATAGCTCACTATCTAAAATGAGTAAGTTTAAACCAGCCTGTTTTCTGCACCCTCCTCTGAACATGTTACATTTATCACCACTCTACATTTTTGGTTCTATACCTTACTTCTATCTTCTAGAGCTGCCAATTATCAAGTGAGTGAGCACTCAATGTATGCCAGACACTGCACTGATCTCTTTCATATACATTATATGATGGAATACTCCCAATTATGTTATGATAAAGGTTAATTGTTTCATTGTTGTTATTTCACTTAGCAGAAGGCAAAAGTTAATATCAATGTGTGTTGTGTTATATTTCCAACATGGTTAACATTTTTTTTTCCTCAACGTCAGTGTCATAGTAGCTACTTCATTCATTAAGGTTAGAAAATTGTACCAAGAAACTAAGGCAAAAAAAATAGTCTTATTTCCTTATGAAGTCTTCCCTTATTCCCTTAACCCAATTTCTCTTTATCTTTTCTTAAATCACTACCTTGCAGTTTTCTTTATTGTGGAATTTCAGAAAATATTATAGGGCAACTTTTAGAAATTATATGTGTATATTCTTTTTTAACTCAAATTAAAATGTAGTAGATTAAAGTAAATGTTTCTCTCACTTGTTCTCAGTCCTTCTGGATAAAGCAGTTTGAACTTTCCTTTTGTGTGGAAAAGACACATTGAACAGGATGACTCATAACCCTAATGGATGTTTACACATGGTTAAGGTAAAAGAAGAAAACTGAAGCTGAGAAAAAGGTGACACTCAGTTACTAAGAGGTAAAGAAGTACAATATCATTTTATAATTTTATCCTATATATTCAAATTCTGAATTGAAGATGCTTTCCACTCTCCTATGAGGTCCCCTATGGTTACATTCTGCAACACATTTTTATTTTCTAAAGCAATAAAGTTTCTTTGCACTCACCAGACTGCCCAAAAATAGGTATTGAAAAGAAAATTCCCATATTTTCTGTACAGCACATACATTTCCCTTTGGTGCTGGAGATCAAACATAGGGCCTTGCATATGCATGATAAGTATTATACCAGTAAACAATATCCCCAGACTCTCGCTGTACACCATTGATGACTAATCACTTAAACATTTTAAAAAATATACTTATTTATTTTCAAGCAGAGATTGATGAAAGAGAGACAGAGAGAATGGGCATGCCAGGGCCTCCAGCCCCTGCAAATTAACTCCAGATGCATGTGCCTCATTGTGCATCTGGCTTTATGTGAGTACTGGGCAATTGAATCCTGGTTGTCAGGCTTTGTGGGCAAGTGTGTCTTAACCACTGAGACATCTCTCCAGCCCTGCTTAAGCATTTCTCAGCACATTCAGGCCTATTAACTTTCCCCTTTGATGGACAGGAACATGGAACTTCCTAGCAAAGTCAAATTTGTACATGACAGGCACTTGAGGATGAGGGTTAAAGGACAAATAGCAGCATGCTCAGTGCAGTCTCACTCTCACCCATTCAATATTTTGTAGTGTTTGCACAGCAGGTAGGATTTGAAAGGGAATCTGCCATTGTCTAGAAGAAAATAAAAAAAGACTGGTCTCACCCAGTCAGTGCCACTTCCAATGCTGATGTAACCTTCTGTCAATACCCAGTATTGAAAAAAATACTTCCAAAGTGTCACATTTCATGTGGAAGGAGAAACTCCATCTGAATTTATATGCTAATGTTTAAGGATGGAATAAGAGAGTAGGAAGACTAGAAGAAAAAAATTCAAGGGGCAGCGTCAGAAAAGATGAGGACTTTCCACAAACATGTGTAAACCTTAATGTCACAGATGCTATCATCCCTACAGAGATTTAAGGTCCAGGTAACTTTCTGAGTGCAATTTCAATTTTAGTTTTTATGACCCTGTCCTTGACAGGGCTTACTAAAATGTAAAGGTGAGAGTAGAAAATAGGAACTCAAAGCAGAGAAATGAAAGTCTAAACAGAAAGCTTTGCTTGTCTCTGGGTCCTAACTTCACTTACAAGCCACTCTGACTTTGTGTATGCAACGCTCTTGCTTTAAGGCAAAAACTGAGCATTCAGAAAAAAATGGTGGTGGGATTTGAGGACCAAATACTTCCAAAGTCCTAGATGTCAATGTCAGAATAATGCTCTCTGTTGAAGCAGTACAGGGCAATCTTCTTGTTTTGAGGTAAAACACACTTTTTAAAAATCCGCTAGGTAGTTGTGATGTTTAAATTTTCAGAAGTACAAAACATGATCATTTTCATTTTGCCATTGTGATCTCCCATTTCTACCTGGGCCCTGTATTATGCTACTGTTCAGATGAAGGGAGCGCTTCCTTGAAAGGAACTTCAACTTCTACAGCTTGGGAAAAAACTGTTCTCAGCACCCTGGGCTTTTTTGATCTTGGTGAATATATCATTGAGACCCTTCTTCACTGTTCTCTGGGAATGGTCTCAACACAGGAGCATACATCACCTACATAGGAATGAAGTCACCCAAACACTTCCCAGCCCTCTCTCAAACAGTGTGGGAAACTTAAAGACTGGAGCCCTGGAGAGTGGAACTAACCAAAGCTTCTTTCTACATGAAGCGTTAGTCTAGTGTCTTCTGCAAATAAAGGGAAAAAAATGTTTGGATTCCAACATGCCAGGAAAGAAGTAAAATTCTCAAAATTATATTTATGTGATTAGAAAAAAATTGAGATTTTTTTCATCAAGTGCATAAATGTGGAAGACATAGGAATATTCTTTAATTACATTAAGAAAAATTAAAGTTGCAGTTATGTGCTGAAATTAGCTTATAAAAAGAAAAAAAGTCTTTGTGAATCTAATAGTAAGATGGTTAAATTTAAATTTAATTTAATTTATAGGAAGTATGATTTTTGGCTGGAGAGATGGCTTAGCTATTAAGGCACTTGCCTGCAAAGCCTAAGGAATCAGGTTCAATTCCCCTGAACCCACGTAAACCAGATGCACAAGGTGGCACATGCATTTATAGCTCATTTGCAGTGGCTCTGGGCCATGGCATGCTCATTCTCTCTATCTACCTCTTTGTCTTATAAATAAATAAATGAATAAATAAATAAATGTTTAAAAAGTGTGATTTTGACTGTAATCTTTATGTTTAGTGAAATTTCTATACTAAGTAGCAGTGGAAACAGAGGTAGTCTACATAGTAATATATTCACATATATCTAGAAATATTTTTCAGGAACCATATACTATTGATTCTATTCTGAATCTCAATAGACTCTTGTATCTAAACACACACACATATGCATATTTTAATGTATAAGAATTAAAACCTAAATTATTTGTATTTTCAAAAGAAAACTGTAAACTGAATGTTATTATTTTACATTAAAACCACAGTAGAGCTAAAATGTCAAGCACAATGGTGTCTGACTTTCCCAATATGGCAGTTATCTTTAAATTATGTACAGATTTTAAATAAATGTCCTCCTTCAAGTGTAATACAAATACCAGGCAAATAGAAGATCTAATCCATGCATGCTTCTTTTCTGAGTGCATAAGAGGCACACAAATGGATAACATTGAATAAAGGGACATGTTATGGGCAAGGCTTTCAAAGTAAGCAACACAGAAAGGTGTGTACTTATGTATCACCAAAATATGGAAAATAGCACAAGGAACATTGGCTAATTTTAAATAACACACAGAAAAGAAACAGTACAGATCTAGGTGACTTCTCACAAAATGTTTGGGAAGGGTCAATATTTTGGCCTCAGAAAATAAAGGTAAAAAACAAAGAAAATTTAGGAAAAAAAATAGTTTGAGTCTAGCAGGAAGAATTTGGTCAGAATTTATCTTTGTGATCTTTATCCCAGGACCATGTACACTAGACTTTTGGTACAGATTTTTGGGTCAGGCTATAGAAAATTATACCTAAATTTCTTAAATGTATTTAGTGCTGAGACATTTTTAAAAAGTCATTGAATCTTTCTGATGCAAATCACATGTTTAGGATCCCAGGACTTATGGAAATTAGAGATTTCCCTTTATTAGTTTTATTAGTACATAGATAACCACAAGGAAACATTCCTTCAAATCAGGGAGAAAGCTGAGCCTGAGGAGCAGTTAAGGTTTGAGTCATATATTTCATGGTCAACGTCTTACACATTCTCCAAATGCAGGCATTCATTTATTTTCATACTCGAAGATTAGAAGAACAAAAGAAACCCCCTATTACATAATGACCCTGACCTATTCTTACAAAAAGTTAAAAACACATTCATCCCATCCCCACAAATACAAAATAGCAAATCTATTTAGGTCATTTGTATCAGGACTCTGATTCTAGGGCCTATATATTCATTTATCTATGATTTTATCATCATTTTATTGGATTTTTTCCTAGTGATTCAAACCTTATTTGCCAATAGTTTCAAATACTGAAAGCCCCTGACCATGTGAGCTCATAGTGATACAAGTTACTGGGAGCATCATCTGTTATACCACCTGTCTCTCAACCTTTGCTGTACAGAAACAGTAATATTTATTAAAGATAATAAAAAATTCCAAACCAAGGTTATCTATTCTTTCAATTCTGAAGATCCTCAAAAGGCCAGATTGACAGACTAAATTTCCAATTTGGTGGAGTTACTGATAGTCTTTTGGTAGAATTATTCTCCCCCAGGTAAGCAAAACATAAAATAAAATAAATAATAAATAAACAAGCAAACTAAGGCTCAAAGGAACCATAGTAGTCAAGGGATGTCTAAATCACAGATTTGTCACATAATCACTTTTGAACTGATTCCTGCTAGCTTTGTCACAGAGATACAGATCACACACACACACACACACACACACACACACACACACACACACATCATTCAAAGTGAGTTATGGTGATTCAATCAACCTGAGCATAACAAAACAGGGAGGGAAAAGTGTAATTAAAGGTCCAGATGGGACCAGATTCAGTAAAAGGACTTCCAAGCAGAAAACTAAGAGTTGAGAAATGATCATCTACTGAAATGGGATTGCAGTGAGGGACTGTGGTAAGGGCCACAGGAAGCTGTTTGCATACAGCTACTGCCTCTGTAGATTCACAGGTAAATATCTAGTGTTAAGCTCACAGTCACTCAGTCATCAGGAGCATCAAGGACAGAGTGCCTAGACAGAATTAGAGAGAGAAGAAAATCTGGAAAATGCCAATAAACCTATACCTGTCCATTACTGCAGAAGAAATAACCCCATGGAAGAATAGCAGGCTCACCACTGCTTTCCAGTTTTCCTTAGTACTTCCACCACATAGCCATCAGTGATTCTTTCATGACGCGTTATCCTAGATCCACTACTTCACCTGACAGCATAGTTCACTGAGTTGTGTGTCTATGTTTATATGTGTAAGGAATTTTACAAAATAGACTAATAAACCTATGTGTACAGTTTAAAACAAATTAGAACATTTACCCCTAGGAAAAATTTCATCATCAAATAAATAAACAAATTATAACATGAGAAAATGTACATTTGAGCAGACAAACAGTGTTAATACTTCCATGATCCATTATAGATAGAGTATTAAAACTATGGCTTTTGAGCCAGGTGTGGTGGCACACACCTTTAATCCCAGCACTCAGGAGGCAGAGGTAGGAGGATTGCTGTGAGTTCAAGGCTACGCTGAGATTACATAGTGAATTCCAGGTCCATCTGGGCTAGAGCGAGACCCTACCTCGCAAAGCCATATATATGTATGTATGTATGTGTATATATATATATATATATATATATATATATATATATATATATATGTGCATATGTATATGTATATATATATATATATATGTATATGTATATATATATGGCTTTTACGCAAAATAAAGAGCCTAAAGAAAGAGGAGAATGAATAATGTAATTAGTGAGTGACTAGTAGCTTTCAGTGAACAAACTACAGATTATTCAGAGATATAAAATAAAAGTAAATGGAACTAGATAGAGCATGAAGTTAAATTTTATTCCCTAGGGTTTGGCTTAGAACTATGGACAAACCAATCATTATCTTAAATTTGAGAGTAGTGATAGGTTTGTTTTTGAGAGAAATTGTTCATGAAGTAGTTTGCATGCTGGGTTAGAAGTTTAAGGGACTATAGAAAGGAGGTTTGCAAAGACAAAATTTGAAGAGTTCTGGAGAGACATTAATAAAATCAAGTTGTTAGGAATGAGATGAGAGAATAAATTTGAAATTTATGATGATAATCACATCTAATGCTTTGTCACTAAATATGGAAATCAGAATATAAAAATATGTAAAATATTATTTTCAATATTCTATCTTAATTAGATTTATGTAGAGTAAGACTAATTTAATTGCTATATGACACTGTTTAAACTTCAATGATCACAGTGAAAATGGCACAAGACATGTTGAGTCACCACACATATTCTTAAGGGAATCCTGACAGAGTCAATCCTCAGCAGCCTAAAACCCTAGAATGCAGGCTAAGGCATCATAAGAATAATAAAGTGATGGAGAAAGATGAGGGCATGGAGACTGGAGGAGAATGGTTTTAAAATTCATCACACGTTGTTTTATTCCAGTTTTATAAAATCATTTTCTTAAGATATAGAGATTTGAAACACATTTTAACCTCAACCAGTGACTCTGATCATTTAGACTAGGTTTGTGAGCTGTTTTTGATGTGTATGACTTAAAGGGTGCCAGTCATATCACAGTCTTTGTGACTATAAGAAGTACCCAATATGCATAGCAATAAGTAGCAGTCCTGCTTCTGAAGCATCAAGAGGGGTTCTTTTATGCAAAAATTCACAAATGTAGATCATAAGTGGGATAGAACATAAAGAATAAGTGAATATAAGCCCATGTTGAAGTAATAAAAATTTAAAATGTTTCCTGTCTTGAAACATCTATAGGGTAACTCACAAAGTACACAATTAATAACAGTAACTTTGCAAGTTTTCTATGAACTTTGAACCTTGGATCTTTTTGTGTATAGATATATTCCCAAGAGACTAATATAAGAAAACAAAATAAACAAAGATGAATATCAAGTTTCAGGAATTTTCTGTACTATATGCTGAGTCAATATCCTATAGAGTAATAACACATTAATTTAGTCTAAATAAACCCAACTATTTAATAGAAGATATGCAAACAAGCCCAAGGAAAAAAAATACACACACACATTATATATCTAACTATATCTATATCTATATCTATCTATCTATATCTATAAACAATGAGAGATAGGAGTGGGCAAGTGTGCTTGCTGAGCAAGCTTGTGGACATGAGCTTGATTCTCAGCACCCATGTTAAAAAAAAAAAAAACAACAACAACAACAAAATGGCTGCACATGTCTGTAACCCCAGTGCAGAAGAAGGCAGATCAAGGAAAGGCAGTGTTGTGTTTAATTTCCCATTGTTGGTACAAAACACCTGACCAGAAGCAGTTTATGGGAGGAAAGGATTTATTCTACACTTAGTTTTGAGGAAAAGCTTGATCATATGAAGGAAGCTGGTTATTTCATTATACACCCATAACAGAGAGCAAACAGCATGCACAAGCTGGCTTTCAACACACTGGAGGGCTGGACTCCCCACCAACAAATTCCATCCTAGAAATATACCACCTACAGTATGGTTCTACCTCTCAAAGTCTTCCACTGGGATCTAAATAGGAAGTTTAACTACAAATTCCTGAGGCTATGGGAGACATTTAAATTCAAATCAGCACATTCTGTCCCTTTCTACCACAGACTCATATCATCTCCAATGCAAAATTAAATCATTCTAACTTCAAAAGTCCCCATAGTCTTTATCAACTTTAACACTGTTCAAAAGTGCAAAGTCCCATTGGAGATTCAAGACAGCTTCTTAACTGTGAGCCCTGTAAAATCAAAATTCAAGTTACATATTTTAAACATATAATGGCACAGAGTATACATTCCCATTGTAAAAATAAGGTATAATAAGAAATGGCTGAACCAATGCACGATCAATTAGCAGGGAGGAAAACATCAAAATCTGCAATTTCATATATGGCACCTGAGTCTCATGATAAAATTCTTTAGCTCCAAAAACTTTAGCAACTTTTTTTTTCCCCATTTTGCTGTGCTGCTTGCTTTCCAGGCAGATTCACCCGAGATAGAGCTAGAAGCTTTACTTCATGGTCATCCCATAGTCCTGCTATTTCTAAACTCCTCTGGTCTCCATTGCTATTCACAGTTCATCTTCATAGCTCTATACAATGGCATGACTCATCTACTCTACAGGGATTTCTACTCTACTTCACATAGCCACATTTTAGTGACTCCTGGAACTAAGTCTACTTCATGAGCCTCTTTCTTGCATTTCTCATGCTTCCAAAACCTGTAGCAGGAGAGTATCAGACAAATTTGTAAATCAAGAGGAAAACATTTTTTAAATGGGAGCATCATACTCCTTCAGCATTCTTCTTTCTTCAGCCATCCTCCTTTCAAAAGAATACTTTTCATTCTTACTAGCTTTAGTCTTCCATGCGTTGGGTTTTATCCTCAGGGTTTCTTTCTATTGTCCCAATGCAAAACAGTTAGCCTACCTTTATTGGTAGTAATCTTGTTAATAACTACAGTTTAAGTGGCAAGTCTCTATGTCTATCACTTCAAAATTGTTTAAATTAATTTCTGTGATAAACTGTACATATTTTAAATCTTCCTGTTTTATACTTTCTGCCATTGTTCCACCAAAGTTCATATTTCCTTTGGTAAACCAAACCTCACAGTTCACAATTCTATCTGCATTTAAGTCTTTTAACTCTGACCAAAATGGTCCATCAAAATCTGCTGCACATGGGCTGGAGAGATGGCTTAGCAGTTAAGAGCTTGCCTGGGAAGCCTAAGGACCCCAGTTCGAGGCTCGACTCCCCAGGACCCACTTCAGCCAGATGCACAATGGGGCACACGTGTCTGGAGTTTGTTTGCAGTGGCTGGAGGCCCTGGCGCTCCCATTCTCTCTCCCTCTCTCTATCTGCCTCTTTCTCTCTCTGTCTGTTGCTCTCAAATAAATAAATAAAAACAATAAAGAAATTTAAAAATCTGCTGCACTGCAAAATGTTTCTTTGGTCAAGTTTGCAAATACATAATTCTCCCACAAATCATATCCAAAATGCTGAAAGCCATCCAGTCATATGTCTAGCAGTACTGATCCCATTCCAGTGTTACCAATTTTCTATTATAGTTGCCTTCTCCTTGCTGGGGCAAAACACCCAACAAGGAGCAGCTTATGGAAATAATAGGTTTATTTCAAGCTTATAGTTTCTGGGGGAAGCTTCATCATGGCAGCAGAAGCTGGCACACATCATCATACATCCACAGCAGAGAGCAAACAGCAATCACAAGCTGCCTCTGAACACATTGGAATCCTAAACTCCATGGTCCACCCCCAGTAATACACTTCCTACACAGCAAGGCTTCGCCTCCCAAAGACTCCACCAGCTAGGGACCAAGTAAGAAGCTTAACCACAAATACCTTAGGCTATGGGGATATTTCTTTCAAACCACCACAGACAGACACCTGATGTCCTCTTCTAGCCCTATGCACAAGTGTGTATAGGGCATGTGCTACTTTATATACCTGTGCATATACCTGTGAAATAAAGTCCTCAGAAAAGGACTGTACCAGCTGTACCTACTTCCATCAAAGTTAAATGGGCTGATAAAACTGTAATCAGTGAGAGATGGAATGCTGGAATCAGAGGCAAATTACCTTGGACTATCTTTATGACCCCAATAGCCACTTATTGCCCACCTCTCTGTCTGACCTAACATCCTAGTGACTATCAATTATCAGGTGAAAACTATTTGGAATGTACTAGCAGCCCACCAGCCTTCACCAACCCAAAGGGCCTAACCATATCATCAGATAGCATCTGAGGCCTATGGTGGAGATTACTCCACCTTTCTGTAACCCCTCTACCTGATGGCCAGCCATTGTATTTAAAAAGTGCCTTGATTTATGACTTTTTGTCTGTTATATACCTACAAAACCTTCATGAACTTGCTAACACATTGAAACATGAAGTTGGGCTATCCTAATCTATGTTCTCAGGCCATTTGCACTCAATTTTGTCTCCATAATAAACTATCTCATAACTCCTTTGAAGTGAGAGTTGTCTTTTATTTCACTATATCACATATAAAAAGCATATATATATATATATATATATATATATACATACATATATATATGTATATAAAATATAACAAATATATATATCAAAAAACACAGCAAATGAAAATGAAACAACCAAAACTGTTTTAAAAAACAAAACAATAAGACTGCACAAAAGGTTGAATGGATATGCAAAAGTCTTTTTAGGATGAATCATGCATACATACAGAATGACACTGTTAAGTGGAGATGTGGAGGCAGACCATAGCAACAATTTTATATTATCATCATTAAGAGGTTATATTCAAGCAAATAATTTTATGTAATTCTTTAGTTAATAATTATTTACATGTGTACTGAGTTAATAAAACTTGTTGAAGGTGAAGTGTTCTACCAATACCCTCTGACTGTGGGCTCTACTTTTGTGCACGTTTTGAGTAGCTTTTCGTTGTAGTATGAAGAACAATTCTCTTGGGATACAACTTGTTCTATGATTCTTATGTGTTCTATCACTATTGTTTGCTTTCCAGTCAAATGAACTCCATTCTTCCAATTAAAAATATTTTATTTATTTAAGAGAGAGAGATAAAGGCAAATAGAGAGAGAATGAACACACCAGGACCTCTAGTCATTGAAAATGAAATCCATATACATGCACTACCTTGTGCATCTTCTGCCAATGTTTTTGAAGTAGTATTTTGCACTTTGACAATATGCCAAAATGAAGGAAGGTGCATTATAGTATGGAGGCCTAAAGAACAGAATTTTCTGTTCTACTAGCCTGGAGAGCACATCATTCTTCTGTTATTCTCTTGCAGATTATCAGTCTTTTTGGCATTGTAGATAAGAAGTTAATTAAACAGAACTTAGTAAATAATTAGAGATAGGTAGATATACTAAATAAGAAGAAAGGAAAACATTACAGTAGGATTAAATGGATAAATGGAGACGTTTTAAGGACCATACAGTCTTCATGGATAGCAAAGAATCAGATACAGATGAAGTGTAAGGATACAGGGAGAGAAAATTTAAAAGCCCTAGTTAAAATCAGACTCACCCTCCACAGAACATTTTCCCCACATATAAAATACTACATGCACATTTTTCTAGGAGAAATGAGCAGCTATTTAAAAATTATAAGTAGTCAAATAATATGATAAATTCTCAGTCTAGGAAGATCAAGGTGGAAGAATAATACAGCATTTTATTCTGATTGAGAATTTCCTGTTACCATTTTAAAATAAAGGTAAGAAAGTAATTGTAAAGTAGTAATCCATGTTTTTTTGTAAGAAAAGTCCTGCACTGTTATTCTGTTAAAAGCAAAAAGCAAGTAGATTATCATTGTAATGTTCCAAACAAGAATAGATAAGTATGTCAAGAAAAGATGAGAGAAAACATTTGGGAAGTATCAGAATAAATCTGTTTTTAAGGCAAGGACAATGCGGGCTGTCATTGGGGATAGCTAATATGGTACTAGGAAATTTACTAAATTAAACAACACAGAATTTTTGGAGGAGAACCATGAATTTTGTTGATATTAGTCATGTTTGAAATGTTAGTGAGATACAAGTAGGAATGTGTAGGTGATGCTAAGGAATTTCAGCTCTGAGCAAAGCCCAATCTAGAAACATAGGCTGGAGAATGTTCCATATGCATGGTGTTCTCATTAGCGTATCATGTCAGTTAAAAAACTGGAAGTGAATGGCATCTCTCAAGAAAGAAAAATTTGAAAGTTAAAAAAGATAAATAATAGCCAGCATTGTAAATTAATTGAGAATTTCATGTTACCATTTTAAAATAAAGATAAGAAAGTAACTGTAAAGTAGTAATCCATGTTTTGTGTCAGGAAAGTTCTGTACTGTAATTAACCATTGCTAAAGGGCAGCCACTATTTCAAAAGACAGCAATTTATATCCATTAAGTAAACCCATTTGTCAGTTTTCTTCTAATTGTTTTGTCTTCATGAATAATCCCTTTTACTGTTTTCTTAAATCCCTAGTTTAACAAAACAAACAAACAAACAAAAAACTATTGAGGCATTGTAAAACAAAAATGCCAAAACTCTCAGATACTAAGAGTTGACTGAAATTTATGAAAAAAATAGTGATTTTTTTCAGTACTGTTACATAACTGGAAACGTTTCTGAATTATTTGGGTGGATGACATTGTTCTATTCAAGAATAACTCCATAATCTGAGTATGGCAAGTATGGAATCTTTAAGTTCAAGAGTTTGCATATAATAGATGCTCTATAAATATTGTGGTAAGGACAAAATTGTACTACCACAGACTCTCGGGCTTTGATATGTTGAGCTATTATATGAATAAAAATGAATCTTGACATTAATTATAAGCAAAACTGTCATATGAGGCAATTTGTTCCCCCATCCCAAATGACCTTTAAAAAAGATGACTTGTAATGGGTATACCTGCATAATGGATTTTTTCTGTTTCTTTCACTTAAAAGCTAATTGACTATAGATTGAGAAAAATTAAAAATGGATGTTTATGGCCTGGAGTGTCAAGAGAGTTGGCTATGCGTCCACTGATTATCAAACTTCTCAGGAAAATTATGAATCTTGTAGCAACTTCCTGCTGATAGCATGCCACTCCTTTGCAAGATTTTTTTGAAGTTTAGTATTTATAGAGAATTTTCATCAAGTTATATCTTTCTGAGTCAGCTATGAAACAGAATATTATTTATCTATATAATTATACAATATTCCCTGTGGAAAATACATTTATTTATATGTTGCTAACAAAATTACTTTAAGATGTTCATTTTTCTGAATTGCGTTAGGCTCTTAGAAGTTATGCTTAATAAAGCTAATGATTTAATGAGTTCAAAAGAATAACATTAGTTAAATAGGAAATTAAGCAGGAATTATGAAGCAAACTGACCAGAGACCAGTAATTATCTGGAAGAATATCTGAGACTAGAATTTAAATCTCTATTCTTCACAAATAACATTCATCTATTTATCTATTTCTTTGTCTTTACTATACTTTACTTTGGTAGGCAACTCAGGAAATCAGATAGCAGTAGAAACCTATTATCCCAAGATACAATTTTCTTGTGCCAATAGTAATGAAATTAAACAATTGACCTTTCTAATCCAAATCATGAATTTTCTAATAAAACTTATTTTACCAAACTACAATAAAATGAAGAGAAAAAATATGTAATTGGTTACACACATGTTAAGACATCACTGAACTCTCACTAATCTTTTGATATGTTTAATTGAGAAACCTTAATTTAGATGTAGAAGAAACTCACTCTATTTACTACAACAGTAGAAAAGCCCATTAGCAATGGACCATGAAGCTGCATCTCTTTCCCTCTTTGAAATAAAGGGTGATAGAGTACTCTGATTGATGGCAACCTCAGAGTTGTTTCCTAAGTGAATGGAGAATCTGCATTTAATTGGCCTTATTTTATTTGAATCAATTAAGATGGTGAAAAGAAAATAATAAGTACTTCCAGGCTGGAGAGATGGATTAGCAGTTACGGCGCTTGCCTGCGAAGCCTAAGGACTTATGCCTAACACTCCAGGTCCCACATAAGTCAGACATGCAGTGACAAGTGTGCAAGGTTGCATATATGCACAAGGGGGCATGCACAGCTAGAGTTTGATTGCAGTGGCTGGAGACCATGATGCACCTATCTCCTCTCTCACTCTCAGTCTCTCTCCCTCTCTCATATTAAAAACAAAGGCAATCTGTTGGGCTTGCCTCAAAAAAAGAAAGTACTTCCTATAAACTTCACTCCCTAATAACATATTTCTGAATTAAGATGAATAGTCTTGAAGAGATTTAAATGACTTCAAATGAAGATGGAGAAAACATGACTCTATATGCAGCTAGTTGTGTAGCAGTCATGGTGTATACATTATCACTTTTCACTAAATGTGTGTATACACACACACACACATATCTCCACACATATATATCTTATAATTCATATAGCACATACATATGTATGTATATGTGTATCTGTCTGTTCCTTTTCTTTGCAGAAACTTAGCTTTTTGGAATCATCATTTATATTCATGTGGGCTTTCCAGTGATGCAGCTTCCTGAGACACTCGTGCTGCTATGAGCAATTCTTCACTAATACCTTTGTAAACTCACTAGTTCACTAAGCTAGTCAAGAGAAATCGTTCTCTTTGGTCTGCTCTATCTGAAATGAATAGGCCCTGTTCACATTTTCCCAGGAATAGTCACATAATATACTAATTAAGTAATAATTCTGAGAATTATTTTATTTTATTAATTGAGCTAGATTTTTGTTAAGAGGATCTTAAATATTTAATTGCCTTTTCCCATCAATCTTTCTGAAAAATTAAAATGGAAGCCATAACTGGCCAGTTATCCTGTCTATCCAAGTAACCCCTGAACTGCCTATTGCGGTCCCTGGAAAAACAGAAGTGTAATATAAATCCATCATGTTGATTCAAAGTTTTTAAAAATATAAAGCTAATGACATTATTTTCTAAAAATACATGGCATGTAATTACTAATTCTATACTTCTAAGCACATAAATATTATTTCTGAAATTAATCAAACATCTTTCATAGATGAAGAAGCAAAAAACTTAAATAGACATGAGTTCATTCACCATTTGGGCATTAGCAAAACCAGAAAAAGGGGACCGGTATATAGACTTCCAGGGAAATATTTGTATTGCTTCCTTTGTCAGGAAACACAGACAACAATAAGCTAACAGTAAATTGATAAAGGTAATCACTATCACTCCCTTTCTAATGTGTCTTTCCAAATTTCCATAAGGACTCAACTTACTGTGTATTCTTTAAAATTTATCATCATCAGCTCATGGTACCTATATTTATCAATCCTTTCTTTCTCCCTTCCTTTGTTCCTTTCCTTCCTTCCTTTATCCTTCTTTCCTTTATTCCTTTCCATTTTTCCTTTTCCTTTTCCTTTTTTCTGATTCATCTTTGTCTTCTTCTCCTCCTCATCCACCATATCTGTCTCTCTTTCTGATGGTTCTGCTATGTAGCATGGGCTGAGTCAGAGTTTAGTCTAGCCAGATTGGAAAAAAAAAATGCTAGCCAGTCATAAAAGAAAAAAAAAAAGCATTGTAGAACATGCAAAGTTATGAAATTTCTCAAACCTAAAACAAGAAATACCAAATAGTAAATTGGTCCAGAATCCAAGTAGAGGCAAACACCAACATCTACGGAATCCTTATGTACTTTATTTGGCAGATTTAACAAGACATCAATAACAACAGTTTGTCTTGCAAGGCCAGAGTTGTAAGAGGTTACTCTAATATTGGCAAAAGTTTGAGTAATTGAGGGCCATTGAATTTAGGGGACTTAAGCTATGGTCAAGACTTTTTTCCTCCATTATCCCCATTGGACAGTCAAAGAAAAGAAAATGTTCTTTTTGGTACAAATCCATGAGTAAAAAAAGAATTGCCATGCTAAGAGGAGTAAAACAAACTTCCAGACATTTCTCTGTCATCATTTCTACAGAGCAAAGCTTTCATCTACAGGGAAACAAGCACCTTACATCAATGCCTTAAAGCCCTGAGAAATATTAAGAGTCATTGTACAGAATCACTCCTTAGGAGTAGAGAAAAGTCCTGTTTTGGATTAGAAAAGCCTGGAGAGATGAGGCAAATTGACCATTCTCAAGTATCCATGGATACATTGTATTCACCTCACTTTCAAGCTACATATATCAACTGACACAAGATTGATGAAAGAAGAGGGGCAAGTGCATAGAAACATAGCCTTTCTGAGGTACGACATCCAAAACTGAAGGTGCTATCAATGTAAAGAGAAAACATGCTCTCTCACAAGCCAGCCATCACCAAGTATTAAAAGCCTCAAATGTAACAGTACATGGTACAACTAAATGGCTTGCACTTAAGCCAAAGAGGAATAAGAACACACCCATTTCCAGGCATGAAAAAACAGTTTACCTAAGTTGCTATTTTGTTGTATAAGATGTCCACTTTTCAGGAACAAAGAGGCACATTAAAATTCAAATCCAAATGGCTTATAGGAAAAGTTTCTTCCTGATGACAAGACAACAATTAGAACAAGATTCTAATAAAACATAGCTATTGGAAATAGCTCCAGGAGACTTCTAGTTAAGATGGCAGAGGAGGAACCACACTGAAGCAGCCTAGGGGAGAAAAAGCCAAAAAAAAAAAAAAAAAAAAAAACCAGCAAAATACACTCTTCAACTAAAAAGTGAGGTGTGTAAGAAATTACCAATGGCATCAGAGAAGTAGGAGAGATCCAGAGCATCCAGAGCCCACATAGGCAGGCAGAAGCTGCTCCAGCAGCTGTGGCAGCAGGTCCTCAGGGCTACAGCTGCAAGGCTCAGCTTGAGCCACAGGAAAAGACAGGTGAAGGGAATTTTCCACTCACACTGGAGCTCCTCGCAAACTCAAGAAACATTTAGTTAGGACCATAGCGAACAACAGAGGAGCAGATCATGAGGTACAGAATCATGTGGACCAGTGGGAGAATTAGAGCCACCAACCATACCCTCCCCTACCCCACCACCAGTGCAAGAGCCAATCCAAAGAATCAATGAAACAAAGAGTTGGTTCATTGAAAGGATAAACAACATTGATAAACCCTTAGCAAATCTGACCAAAAGAAAGAGAAGAGACACAAATTAATAAAAGTAGAGATGAAAAAGGTAACATCACAACAGATACCAGAGAAATTCAAAAAATCATAGGGTCATACTATACAAACATATACTATACTAAGCTTGAAACTGTGAAAGAAATTGATGATTTACTTGATTTATATGACCTACCTAAATTAAAACAAGATGAGATTAATCACTTAGATAGACCTATAACAAATATGGAGATCCAAGCAGTTATCCAAAATCTCCCCACTAAAAAAGTCCAGGCACAGATGGATTCACTGGTAAATTTTACCAGACCTTCAGGGAAGAACTAACACCATTGCTTCTTAAGCTTTTCCATGAAATAGGAAAAGGCATCCTACCAAACTCATTCTATGAAGCCATCATAACCCTGATACCAGAACCAGGCAAAGACAGAACAAAAAAAGAAAATTACAGACCAATATCCATAATGAACACAGATGCAAAAATTCTCAACAAAATATTGGCAGACAGAATAAAAGAATATATCAGAAAGATTACTCATCCCAGCCAAGTAGGCTTCATCCCAGAGATGCAGGGATGGTTCATGAACAAATCGATAAATGTAATACATTATATAAATGGACTGAAGGACAAAAATCACATGATCATCACATTAGATGAAGAGAAAGCATTTGACGAAATCAAACATCCCTTCCTGATAAAAGTCCTACAGAGACTGGGAATAGAAGCCACATATCTCAACAGAATAAAAACTATTTATGACAAGCTTACAGCCAATGTATTCCTAAAAGGGGAAAAAGTTGAAGCTTTTGCACTAAAATCAGGAACAAGACAATGGTGCCTACTGTCCCCACTTTTATTTAATATAGTACTGGAAGTCTTAGCCATAACAATAAGGCAAGAGACACACATAAAAGGGATACAAATTGAAAAGGAAGGCATCAAAGTATCATTATTTGCAGACGACATGCTTCTACACATAAAGGACCCTAAAGACTCTACCAGCAAATTGTTATAGCTGATAAACACCTATAGCCATGTAGTAGGATACAAAATAAATACACAGAAATCAGTAACCTTCCTACATGCTAACAACAAGCACACAGAACATGAAATCAGAGAATCACTCCCATTCACAATTGCATCAAAAAAATAAAGTACCTTGGAATAAACCTAACCAAGGAAGTGAAGGATCTCTACAATGAAACTTTAAAATGCTCAAGCAAGAAACTGCAGAAGACCCTAGGAAATGGAAAAACATCCATTGTCCTTGGATTGGAAGAATGAATATTGTGAAAATGACAATCTTACCAAAAGCAATCTACACATTTAATGCAATCCCCATCAAAATTCCAATGGCAGTCTTCACTGAAATATAAAAAAAAAAAATCCAAAAATTCATTTGGAATGACAGAAAATCTAGAATATCTAAAACAATACTGAGCAACAAAAAGAAGGCTGGTGGTATCACCATACCTGATTTTAACCTATACTACAGAGCCGTAGTAAGAGAAACAGCATGGTACCGGCACAAAACAGACATGTACATCAAAGAAACAGAATAGAGGACCCAATGTAAGTCTGAGTAGCTATACCCACCTGATATTTGCTAAAAATGCCAAAAGTACTCATTGGAGAAAAGACAGCCTCTTCAGCAAGTGGTGCAGGGAAAAGTGGATATGTAGAAGTGAAAGGATGAAAATAGATTCTTTTCTCTCTCCATGCATAAGAATTAAGTCCAAATGGTTTAAAGACCTTACCATCAGACCTGAAACTCTGAAACTGCTAGAGGAAAAAGCAAGGGGAACCCTTCAACATATTGTTCTTGGCAAAGATTTTCTGAATATAAATCTAATTACTCAGGCAATAAAACCACAGATTAACCACTGTACCCTCATGAAATTCCAATGATTTTGTATGGCAAAGGACACTGTGAATAAAGTAAAGAGGCAACCTACAGAATGGGAAAAATATCTTTGCCAGCTATACATCTGATAGAGGATTAATATCTAGGATACACAAAGAACTCAATAAATTAAATAATAAGGAATAAAACAAGCCAAATAAAAAATGGGCTATGGAACTAAATAGAGAGTTCTTAAGAAGAAATATGGATGGCATATAAGCATCTAAAAGAATGTTCTACATCCCTAGCTATCAGGGAAATGCAGATTAAAACTACGTTGAGATTCCATCTCACACCTGTCAGATTGGCTATCACCATGAAAACAAATGATCATAAATGCTGGCGGGGATGTACAAAAAGAGGAACCCTTCTACACTATTGGAGGGAATGCAATGTGATCCACCCATTGTGGAAATCAGTGTGGGGGTTTTTGAGACAGCTAAAAACAGATCTACCATATGACCCAGCTACAGTACTCCTAAGCATATATCCTAAAAACGCATCTTACCACCTTAGAGATACTTGCTCAACCATGTTTATTGCTGCTCAATTCATAATAGCTGGAAAATGGAACAAGCCTAGATGTCCCTTAACTGATGAATGGATAATGAAGATATGGCACATTTACACAATGGAGTTCTACTCAGTGGTAAAGAAAAATGAAGTTATGAAATTTGCAGGAAAATGGATGGATCTGAAAAAGATTGTATTAAGTGAGGTAACCCAGGCCCAGAAAGCCAAACATCACATTTTCTCTTTCATATGTAGATCCTAGCTACAGATGACTGCACTTCTGTGTGAGTAGGAATAAAACTCAGCAGCAGTGGCCAGTAGTCTAGAAAAGAGATATAAATGTAAAAGAAAGGAAGGGAGGGGGTACTTAATAGGATGGTATTGTGTATATGTAAGTAGAAGAATAGATTCGTGGAGGTGAAAAGGCCCAAATGAGGTCAGGGGAAGAGATTGAGTAAAGGAAAGGTGGAGAGAGGGCTAATCAAAATCTAAGAGGATATAAATAAATCATTTGGAAACCTGCTTTTTTGGACAATGGTATACTCAGGAGCCATAGATTGTTGCTAGAAAATTTTCAGTGCCAGGGATATCCAGTGAGTTGTTGGCCAAAGAGGTCCCTGATGCCCCCAAAACATTATAGGTCATTGCTGAGGCCATTGGTTTCCAACGAAGACTACATGGTAAGACCCTTGGAAGACTCCACATACTTGGGCTACAAGGCCACTGAGAAATCCTCTTGGAACTGAGCAGATAACCTCCTCCATGTAGACCAGCTGACAGAAAGCTGGAAGAAACCATTCTGCATGCAGTTCAATGGGAAGAGAGAATTCACTAGTGAAGATACTCAACAGTGGACACTGCAAGCCTTATATTTAGCCAGCCAGGCCAAGTGAGCCAACCAGTGTAATAGTGGCACGTCTGTCATGGTGGAAACCAACTGCCCTCCAATTGGACTGGAGGCCTGCTCCAAGGGAGGTAATACACCCCTGATACTGAAAACTTAAAACAGGGGTAGTCATGATCCTTAGGGGTGTAATGTCTGCTGCTGTCTGAATAAATGTATACACTATGCTTATCAAACTGCCCAGTAAGCACTTCTATTAATGTTCATACCCATATACTAATGCTACTCTCACTTTTGGTAGAGAATCTTCTCTTTTCAGATGGCAGTAACCTTGGGATGACTCAGAAGGCATCATGGTGCTGGAAAGAAGTGACAGGGGTGCTCAGCACTGCCATATCTCTATCATCCCTTCCAAGGATCAGGGTCTATTGCAGAAGAGGTGGGGGAAAGAATGTAAGAGCTAAATGAAGGGTAGGACTCCTTACAACGTGCTCCCCTCAGACCCAAAATGGCCTGGATATCCATGACCTCACAGTGCTTGACACTACATACACAAGACCATCATAATAGGAGGAAAAGATCATGACATTAAAATAGAGACTGATCAAGAGGGGGAGGGGATATGATGGAGAAGGGAGTTTCATAGGGGACAGTGAGGTGAGGGGGGGCATTACCATGCAATATTATTTCCTATCATGGAAGTTGTTAATGAATAAATAAATAATAAAAAGGAAAAAAAAAATAGTTCCATTCAGGCGTGGGGGCACACACCTTTAATACCAGCACTTGGGAAGCAGAGGTAGGAGGATTGATCTGAGTTCGAGGCCACCTTGAGTCTATAGTAAATTCCAGGTAACCTGGGCTAGAGTGAGATTCTACCTCGAAAAACCAAAAAGCAAGCAAACAAACAAACAAAAAATATCTCTAGTGTAAAGCTGAAATAACATAAGATACCTGTTAGGTATGAGAAGTAGCTCCATGTAAGGCTTTAATTTAAAGTTGAAAAGCCTACTGGCCTAGAGGTCAATTCCCAAACCAACTATGTAAGCCAGATGAAAAATGAGTACAAATATCTGGTGTAAATACAAATTAAAAAATAAAATTATACAGGTAACTTTTTCTATGTTCACATCATGAACTACTAAATAGTAATACAAAGGAAAGTCTTATAAAATATGAATGAACTTGAAAGTGTATTTAAGTTCAAAGCAGACTACAATAGACAAACTTTATGTTATTATGATGAGGAACATTAGTATGTGGTTGTAGAAATAAGAACAAGTATTAAGTTTAGAAATTATAAGTGAGAATTAGGAAGGAGCAACAAGCTTCCAATATTTCACATGCTACTGAATTATGTAGATAGAATCATTGGATTTTATTAAATATGAATTATCTCTCAGTAAAATAGCTTGAGATTTAAATGATCCAAATAAATACCTAATCAAAATGAACATAAATGGATTAAAATGCCAATGAAGAAGTAAATCTTAGTCTATGCTTAAGTGTAAAATTCCTAAGCACCATGTTTGAGAGACATATATGAAAATTTAAAATATGAATTATAAAATATATTCTATAAGATGTTTAGTTATACTTCTCAATATCACACAAAACAGACATGAAAGCTGGAATAAAAATTGAGATAAATTATGTGTCATATGAATTTATGGTTAATTCAGGAGAATAATTTAAAAGCTTAAAACATCTAGAGTTATTATATATATGTATTTCATAGAAAACAGATAATAATATTGAAGCAATATTTTCAAATGAAAGCTAGCAGTTAAAAATATTTTCCCACACATCATAAAAAATTCATAGGGATGAAAATCAGAGAGGATATATGTGGAATCAATATTGAAAATCAACTAGAATATCACTAGAATCAAAGTAGTACAGAGATGTCAGTAAAACATCAGTTTTTGAACATATTAAAGATAAAATTATGTACTATAAAACATACATAGGACAGTGTAGGAAAATAACATAGCAATATTCAGTTATAAACAGAAGAAAATCAAGTAATAATTATTAGGGGTTTAATATGCTTATATTTTTATTCTGTTGAAAATAAGAAATTACCAGGTGTTGTGGCATACAGCTTTAATCCCAGCACTCAGCATGCAGAGGTAAGAGGATTGCCATGAATTTGAGGCCAGCCTGAGACTACATAGTGAACTGCAGATTAGCCTGGGCTAGGGCAAGACCCTGCCTCCACAAACAAAACAAAAAAATCAAAACATGATGAACTCTCCTTTTGGGGACATATTTATGTGGAATCTATCTCACCTTGAGTACCAGATTATTACTTAAGTCATATTACTATAAATTGTGAAGCCTCAGTAGGCTGAAGGATTAAAAAATAATAAATGAGTCTCTGTTGAATACAGTTGTGTATACGGTGGAAAAAGAAGGTGGAAATCTATGTAAAATGCTAAAAACATCTGTAGATCAAAGGCAAAAATCAATATATTTTGTTAGTATTAACATTATTGTTCTTATAAATTTATATGTGTATTCTGGCCAAAAACTGGTTGATTTGATTTTAGGGAATCCTTACACTAATAAAAAAATTGATCATATTTGAGAATTCTCAATACTCAAGGAAAAATACTATTCCCATGTTGCAGCTATATCTATTATGTTAGAAAAACAATTGTCAACATCATGAAGGAAAGTGTTGTTCCTCTTGGAATAACCTATATAAGCAATTGTGGCTCAAGGGACCTGTGTTCCTTTCTTGGAGAAAATAAATAGAAAGCAGATGAAATCAAAAGTGGTCCCACTAAGAACAGTATTGTTATAAATTTTTTTTTTTTTTTTTTTTTGGTTTTCCGAGGTAGGGTCTCACTCTAGCCCAGGCTGACCTGGAATTCACTATCATTTTGTCCACAAGAGAGAATTTTTAAGCTGTGACATCAAATATAAGTGGTACCTAATAGCAAAAATAAAATACATCAAAGAGTGGATGGTAATAGAACATACTAAAAATAAACTAAGGATTTGAACCCCAAGTTTGGAAGATTACAACAACAAGGAGGAGATCTATATTTTGAGTTGTGTTACTCTGACTCTAATTACATTCATATTTTCTCTTTCTCTCTGGTTTTCTCTTTGATTTTGGGTATCTGTGCATGCATGCGTGTGTATCCATGTGTGTGACTGTGGTGCGTGAGTGCTAAGGCATGCATGTGGAGATCAGGGCACAACATCCATGAGTTGGTCCTCTTCTTCTGCCTCTGTGGAAGTAGGATTACAGAAGCCTGCCACAACTTCTGAATATTTATGTTGAGTCTGGGGTTCTAGAGCTTGGTACTGTGGCTTGAGCAGAAAGCACTTCATCCACAGAGCCATCTCCCAAATCCCCCATTTTCTTGTTCAAGGAGAATAATCTTTAACTGGAAAGTTCTTAAACTAGAAATGTTTTAAGGAATATTTCAAGTCTCCAGCAAAAAAAAAAAAAAAAAAAAAAAAAAAAAAACATCAAAAAGAACTAGAATCCTGCAGATGGATCAATTGCTCAATTTCAAAAAAGGTAAATATAAAAATTGTCCAAGATTATAGCACCTAATGCAAGCTTCCCAAAATGTCTAGTCCATATTACAAAACAGATGGTCTGTGAACAGTTATAAAAGAAAGCACATAGCATTTGGGCTCAGCATGATGTCAGTAAATGAAACACAACAAACTCAATTTATTTTCTGTTCTGATACAGCTAGCAGACTGCTAGATCAGAGAAATGCCCTAAAAAATAGTGCATCTGGAAAGGCATTTGACAAGTGCCTCAGCTGTCTTTGCAGACAAGCCAGCATACTGTGGGCCAACGACAGTGCACTGCCTAGATATGAGCTGACTTGTGTGCCCATACCTAGGGTGGTGATTTATGGATCAGTTGGAAGCAGGTGGAAACTGTCTCTCTCCATGACCAATGCTGGCTTTATTCATTCCTTTTTTTTTTAATCAATATCTGTTTGAGCTTTTGCTGCAGCTATCTGTTTATAAGTGTATCAAAGTAGAAGAGAGATTCTTAGCCACAACATGACTTTCAGTGGTTTGAATGTGAAATAGCTTCATAGGCTCATGAGTTTAAACACTTGGTCCTCAGTTGTTGGTGATGTTTATAAGTTTGAGGAACCATTAGAAGGTAGAAACTTGCTAGAAAAAGTGAGTTACTGTGGTGAGCCTTGAGGTTATATAACCAGGAACAACCTTATATCTATTCTCTGCTTCCTGACAACAAATACAATGTGACAAGCTGCCTAGTGCACTAGCTGTCATGCCTTTCCTACCATGATGGAGTGTATCAACTCAAACAATGTGCCAAAATAAATGCTCATCTCTTAACATGAGTCTTGCCAATATTTTGTCCCAGCAATGAATAACGTAGATAGTGCAGAAATTGGTATTATGAGTGGAGTCATTGCTATGATACAACCTATGTGGTTTGTAGACATTTGGAACAGGTTTGTGGGACGAATGTGGAAGAGTTTGGAAATTCGGGCTAGAAAAGCCCTGCCATGCTGGAAGTAGAGATTAAGGAGCCATTCTGGTAATGGACCAATTTCTTTGATGGAAAAATTTCAGGGCAGAACAGTATTGAGTCTGCGGCATGGCTTCTGTTGAATGTACTTATTAAGATCTATAGTGAAAGAGAGTAACAATCAGTGCAAATAGATATTAACATGTGTAATTCAGCAAGGAAAAGTACAACTTTGAAAATTCCCATAGGGGGTGGTGCTGAGCAAACAGATTCGATTGCTAAAGTGGTTAGCACCTATGCTGGGTTGATTCAGGTGTCCCCCATAAACTTAGGTGTTATGAATGCTAGGTTCCCAGCTGATGGAGATTTGGGAATTAACGCCTCCTGGAGACATATTATTGGGGCAGGCTTATGGGTATTATAGACAGTTTCCCCTTGCCAGTGTTTGGCATACTCTCCTGTTCCTGTTGTCTACTATATGGCCAGGGGGTGATGTCCACCCTCTGCTCATGCCATCATTTTACCTGCCATCATGGATCTTCCCCGCTCAAGCCTGTAAGCCAAAATAAACCTCTTTTTCCCAAAGGCTGCTCTTGGTTGGGTGATTTCTATCAGCAACGTGAACCTGACTGCAATAGCACCGTTAAGGAGAAACATTACAATGGGACAATGGAAAAGGTGGTCTGAGGGTAAGATCTAAGACCTTCACCCATATAAGAGTGCAAATTCCTTTGAAAGGAGACGGTATGAAGGGGGAATAATGAAGGAATTCCCTGCTCATGAGACCTAGGGAAAGTAGCCTACAGAAATGCTTCCCTATTTTAAGCATGTGTACACTCCTATAACTGAGGTCCAATGGGGCTATGATGGCAGCAGAACCTGACGGTATCATCCATATGGTACCAGTTTTATGGTTATGGGGAATGAAAGACTGAGGGAACCATGGCATCTTGCTCTACAATTTCAGAGTGCTCTTAAGGCTGAGACAAGTTGGCAATGTTGGATTCCCTGAAAGGAAGCTCTGGGATGCCACTGAATAAGGCAATGGAGATGCAGCCTAAGTTGGAATGAAGATACGAGGATGTTGAAAATGTCAGGACTATGGTCACCTGCCAAGGGGTGTTATAGGCTTGGAATAGATCACAATCAAGAGAGATACTCGGTGTGCTACAAGCAGCAGAACTCAGTATTGGGCTACCGAAAGCTTTGAAGAGCCCAGAAGTTTCATTGTGAGTCCAAGATACCCCAATGTGAGCTACATGATTTGGCATTTTACTTTTGGGGTCTTAGTGTTGTTTTGTTTAAATGTTTCTTTGTTATGTCCCCTTGAAATAGTAGTATTTATTCTGTGTTATATTGAAAGTAAGTACTTTGTTCTTTGATTTTATAGGGTGTCACCCTTAAGAGATTGCTTTGATTCTCATCAGACTTTGGACTTTTGAGATGCATTGGGAAGCATGAAGACTATGGGAACTAAATACATTTTGTCTCATGAGAGTATATAATTATCTTATATGGGTGAAAGGGTTAATTTTGTGGTTTGAATGTAAAATGTCTCACATAGGCTCATGTGTTTGATCACTTGGTGGTCGGATGGTGGTGCTATCAGTGGAGGTTATGGAACCTTTAGGAAGAGAATTCTTATAGTAGGAAGTGTTTCCTTGGGAGAATACATGGTTTTAAAACCTAGCCCCACTTTCTGTTCATTCTTTCTTCCTAACTAGATACAATGTGGCTGGCATACCTTAGCTAAATTTATTCTTACAATAGCACTACAAGGTACAGGGTATTATCTCTATTCAACAGGAAATGACATTGGATCTTGGCTGAAATTATTGTCCCAGATCTAGTGTTAGATCATCAGAGTTAGCTTTGCATAATTACAAAGTTTATGGACTTTTTACTGTACTGAGTTATCTAAAAATACAGAGCAACAACAGAATGTAATTATCATAAAAAATACTGGCTTCTGCTACATTACTATACATTTAGTGATCAGATTCATGCAGGGAATTATTCTTCCTTGATTTGCACTGATCTGGCTATAGCTACAAAGTAATTGCATGTATATATGGCATGTTTAAAAAGACAAAATATTGCAACTGTTGGGAGAATGCCAACCAAGTTTGAGAATCCTGGACATATAGTTAATTGTCTGACCATAGAAGATATTTGACTTATGATAACTATTTTCCAAACTCATACAATGAGGGAGAGGAATCATCTCATTCAGGATAAGTGATGAGATACAGAATCAATAGGTAGTACTTACAAAAAAGGAAGGATACATTTACAGGGTAGTAAAATGTTAGTAATTGGATAAGCAGTGAGTACAACTTGTCTAGACTTGCTTGAGAATATTTTTGTACTGCTGTGGGAAGTTGCAGTGGGTAATTCCTATAGACCAAATTTCTGCCTATATTTGTCCATAGTTCCTCTATACTCTATAGTTAAAATTTTACTGTATATCATACTATAAAATTATGTATATATGTATATTTGTATGTTATAAATATATTTAAATGAGATAAGCAAGTCATTTATATTTTACTCTTTTGTTCTGATTTATTTTTTTCTAATTTATTTATTAGAGACAGAGGGAGGGACAGAAAGAGAGAGAGAGAATGGGCACACCAGGGCCTGTAGCCACTGCAGATGACCTTCAGATGCACGTGCCAACATGTGCATCTGGCTTATGTGGGACGTGGAGAACCGAACCTGGGTCCTTAGGCTTCGCAGGCAAGTACATTAACCAGTAAGCCATCTCTCCAGCCCCCCCACTTATTTTATTCACTTGGATGAGACTAGTGTTTCATTATTGCCATGTGCACTATTTGTCACCACATCCCCAGTTATGCCCCAACACAATGTATATACAAACACTCTATACAATTTTGTTTTACCTTTATATCTTTCCACCAAATTTTTTCTATCAAGACTTTAATAGTATTTTTTCTTTTGAAATCATTCTAACCTATGAGGATCTTTTCTATTTCCTATTAATCACTTAGCAACTACATTATATTGTGTCTTTTGACTTTTATTCATTTATTAATTTACTTGCTGCTGAGGAAAGAATGATCACCTAACTCCTTGTTAAATAATGTAGCAGGTCTATTTTGTCACTTAATAATACTTAATAATAACACTCCAATACTTCAAACAGCCTACAAATATTTAGAATTTTAAAGTTCTAGTTTAGCTACAAGACACAAAAATAAAACTGCACATTAAAATAATGTTAAATAAATAGGCTTTAATTATATTAAGAAATGAGTTTTATTTTCTCTACCAATTTTATTTAAGATAATATATGGATATTTGTGTCCTGTACACACACACACACACACACACACACACGAGTACATATATACATATATGGGAATATATATATATATGTGTGTGTGTGTGTGTGTGTGTATCTTGTGATATATATACATACATACATATATGTATATATGTATCTTATGGTATTGGTGTGAGTGTGTACATATATATAGATGTGAAAGCAGAAAGGACATTATTTTAGGGTAGGCATGGGACAAGTGAGAAGAGCAAAAGGGATGAAAGGGATAGTAATAGTGGAGACATTTTTAAAAAAATAAGTTTAAAAGCTGGGTTGCATAAAACAAAGTAAAAATAGCCAAGTGCTATTAATTTTCATATGCTGCTCTGGGATGCACATAGCAATTGCTGAAATAATTTTTACTCAATTAACTTTTACTTACTTTAGCATCTGAACTCAAGACTTAATGTAAGGCTACATTAATAAGTATACTATGATACGAGTAAAACATAAACATATAAATAAATGGACCTGATAAAAGAGTCCAAGAATAGAACTATATACTTATGGCCAATTGATTTTTTGGAGGGGAAATATAAAGGCAATTAAATAGAGGAAGAAAACTCTTCAACAAATTATGCTAGAACTTATATTTATAAAACTAAAAGTGAAACCCCACCCTCTCTAAACATTGTGCACACAATGAAGTGAATTGAAGTGTGCCCCAAACATAATGATGCAAAGCCGGAAAATGTACAGGACAAAAGTACAGAAAGCATTCATACATTCTCTCTCTATATCAGCTTCTCATTCTCTCTCAAATAAATAGCAAATAAAGTATTTTTTTAAAAATATTTTAAGCCAGGTGTAGTGGTGCATACCCTCAATTCCAGAACTTGTGAGGCAGAGGTAGGAGGATCACCATGAGTTCGAGGCCATCCTGAGACCACATAGTGAATTCCAGGTTAGCCTGAACTAGAGAGACCCTACTTCAAAAAAACAAACAAAAAATTTAAAGGTATGATAGAATTAGTATATCAATACTCTATGACTCAGCTCATGGCTGTAGGCAATGAGCATAAATGAACAGAAAAGAAAGATAACTAAGAAAAATGTGTATCTGGCTTTATGTGAGATCTGGGGAATTGTACCAGGGTCATCAGGATTTGCAAGCAAGTGCCTTTAACAGCTGCGCCATCTCTCTAGCTCTGAACATATAAATCTTATTAATCTCTTAATGGAAGAAGACCACCCTGTCTAATCACACCAAAAAGATATCATTAGAATATTATAATCAAAATGCAGACAGTGAATAAGGAGTGGTGGTGCACTGCTTTAGTCCCAGTACTCATGAGGACGAGGTAGGAGGATTGCTAAGGTTCAAGACCAGCCTGAGCTACAAAGTTCTAGGCCAGCCTGGGATAGAGTGAGAACTTGCCTCAAAACACACACACGCACACGTGCACACACAAATACAGACTGTGGGAAGTACTCTTAAGACAACCAGCTTCAATAAACACCCTGGTGTGTATACATGTGTGTTTGTGTGTGTGCTTGTATGTACATCTATAGGGGTGTATAGGACTGTAGGAAATCTACAAATACATTTAGAAACATGAAAAAACCTGGTAAATGAATTTAGAAAGCAATAAGTATATTAGTTTGAAAAACATTGAGAAATATATATATCTTGTTTGATTAACCATTAAAATGGGACAAAGATAACAAAATTAAGAACAATATTTGACATTCATTCAGTTATGTAAGATGCAAAGTTACACAAACTAGAGAAAAGACTTACAAAAAGCATTATCACTGGAAAGTAAAATTAACCTAGGTGCCAATGTTAAAATTAATGGAAAACATAACACTTCTGTACTTTAAATGAACATGCAACTTTATGAAATAAATAATGTCTACTAGTGCACTGGTAGCATGTTTGATATTGGGGAAAGCAACTGCTTTATGATTGGATTTGAGGCTCCCTCCATGGGTGGCAATTCATGCCTGGTACATAAAACCTCGTCAAAAACCAATGACTAAGAAAGTTAAAAACCCCAGTGGGAAGCTACTATTTGTTTTTAGACTAAGTAAACATAATATGTCTTCCAAAATGTTTTCTAAGTATTTATAATACATATGAACACTGCTCTCACCCTTGGTTAGAGAAGCTTGTCTTTTCAGATTTTGGTGACTACTAAGACTCAAAACATGTCTATGTGCTCAGAGGTGACAGTCAAGTGTTCAGCACTGAATGAGGCATTTCTATCACACACTCCAAGGCGCAGGGACCACTGAAGAAAGCATGGCAGGAGAAATGTACTAGCTGAAGAGTGGGGAGAAGCACTCCAGATACAAAGAGGCTGGTGCATTCATGACCTCACAACAGCTGTCATTACTACACAAGCCCTATGTAACACCAGACTTGTCAACATGCCATGCGTGGTAGTGAAAGGCCAAAAAGGTGATGGTAATGATATCAAAATAGAGGTGAGACTAGCTGAAAAGAAGAGGTGCTTCAGTGGACAAGCAATTAAATATCCTAAAAAGTAGAGACAAAGGAAACTTGAAGAAATTATTTCTACTTAGGTGAAAACTTTATGTCCACAGAACATAAAAGCACAGCAAACCACAGGGAATGGAGACAATAGGGTAATCATCACTCCATTCCTCATAGTAGTACATTGTTTGTGTTACAGAGAAACCATAGAAGCACCGGAATGATGCATGTTTAGGGACAGAGAGTCAAACATAACATCAATGTGATTGATGGAATTTATGCAAGCAAGAAAGAACTTAAGCAAAATTTTACATTGTCACAAGGAAAGTGTCAATGCTGATGTCCAAACTCAGCAAGCAGCTTAAAATAAATTAAGAAAAAATAAATACTTTTCAAGCTATGGGGAAAAAAGCATCTATCACTATCAGGTCTACACAGTGAAACATATCAACGGAAGTCTTATATGTGATGTAAATGATGGGATATGGAAGTGCAGATAAAGAACGACAATTGTGGGCAACAGCACTCGGTGCTCGTCTTTATCCCTGAGACAGAAGTGGTGGGGAAAACTTGTCACACACAAGCAGCATGATGTTAGTCTCAATGGAACACCTCAAATAAATCCCAGCCTTTGGGCTTTGGTTCTTGCCATCTCTTCTGTCTGGGGCTCTCCCACCATATGTTGAAGTTGCTTCCTCCATTACTCCATGCAGGTATCCTTTATTCCAACATGTTTTCCTTAGGTATACTGTCCTTAATTATCTGAATTAAGAGAATAATCTCAGGATCAATTTTTTTTTCAATGAGAGAGACAGAGAGAATTGGCATGCCAGGGCCTCCAGCCACTTCAATTAAACTACAGATGTGCACTACCTTGTGCTCATGGGAAACCTGGCGCCTGCATCACCTTGTGTATCTGGTTTACATGGGACTTGGAAAGTTAAACATGGGTCCTTAGGCTTTGCATGCAAGTGTCTTAACAGCTATGCCATCTCTCCCACCCTCACGATCAGTTTTAGACTCTATATGTGTGATTGAATTCAATAAAATATTTGAATAATACACAATAACAAGGTACAGCCACATACTTACGTGCATATATGCATGACAAAAATTATAAACACTGTTCATACTATTTTTAAAAATATATATTTGTTTATTTGCAAGGAGAGATAATTAGAGAATAAAAGTGAGAACAAAAGAGAGACAGAGAGAGAGAGAGGGAGAAAAGGAGGCTGCTAGGGTCTTTTGCAGTTGCAAAGAACCCCAACCACTTTGTGCTTCTGATTTTGCATGGGTACTGGGCCAGCGGGCTTTGTAAGCAAATGCCTTTAAACCACTGACTGATCCATCTCCCCAGTCCCTGTTCATACCAAGTTTTGAGTACAAGGAAATTATTCAGGAACTTTTGAAAATTATTTTATTGTTTCTTAATAGGCTAAGCTCTCCTTGCTGTTCTATACTCAGATATTTCCTCCATTGATTTATATATATATATATATATATATATATATATATATATATATATATATATATATCTACCTACATATATATATAATTAAGTTTTCCTTATCACTTTGTTCATACTTAAGAGCTGGAAATAACTGTCCAATTAGTGAATATCTCTTAAATGTTGAATGCAAAAATAACAAGTAGAGTTCTAGATGATAAAATTAAAAGGATTAACTGTGGGTACATACAACCATATGAATAAATCTAAAAATTAATCAGCAGAGTGAAAGAGGACAGGCTCAAGAGAGTATATGATAAATGATCCCATTTATGTACAGATATATTATCTATAAAGTAACCCATAGTGATGAAAAGCAGATAGTTGGCTTCTTGTGTCTGGAATAATATAAGGATAGACTGCTAAGTAACAAGAAGAAAGTTCTGGAATAATATGAAATAGTGTACATTTTGATCACTCTAGGACTAGTATACATCTTTTAGTGAAATTATACCCTTAAAATTAATAAATCATATTTGTATACACATCTCACCTGTTGGCATTCATTCATAACTTAGCCTCTAGGTTGGAGAGATGGCTTGGTGGTTAAGGCACTTGACTGTAAAGCCAAATAACTCAGATTCAATTCCCTGGTACCCACGTAAGTCCAGACACACAGGTGGCACTTGCATCTGGAGTTTGTTTGCAGTGGATACAGGTCCTAGTGCACTCATCTTGTCTATATTTGCCTCTTTCTGGCTCTCTATCTCTTTCTCTAAATAAATAAATAAATAAATAAATAATAAATATTTTTAAAAATAAATTTAGTTTCACTTGGTGCTGTCAGGTGAGTTTTTGTGTTCAGCCCGGTAACTTTCTTCCCAGGTCTTTCCCCATTCTTTACATAAAAGAAAGACAGAAGTAATTTATGAAACTCTCTCACGCTTAACCCTCAAATTGTGCTACTAGGCCAAGTTATTTTCTCTCAAAATTACTATGCTAAAAAAAATTTATTTTTGCAGCTTGTAATATGTGACATTGTCTGAGTTTAGCTTCCCCACTTCACGGGAAGACTGAATAGCAGTGTGCTAGTCATGGATATACATTGCTGAGGTACAGTTACCATTCTGAGCCATGCGGATCAGATCCTATCACCTGAAGCCATCTGCTACGTAGGTGAAATCCATAAAAATGGTAATTTGAGAAAAAGCAGGATCTAGTAACTTTTGGGAACAAGGGCCTGCTCTCAGGGCATTATTACGTAATGAGAGTTTGTTCTCACAATGCAAGGCTTTTAACTAGCAATTTCATTTGCCAAATGCGGACTCTCTCTGGGTTGCTCTCTTAGCACGAGGCAAGGCAAGTGAACAGTTTTCAGGGAGATGAAAGGCGCTGTGCAGGCCAGACCAGTGCTCCGCCACATGGAGCTATGAGCAGCCTAATCAATGCCACTCTTTAATCTGATGTCAGCCTCCTTGTTACTGCGAGAGTCTTTCACTTGTTAACAAAACGAATGGTTTTACTTTAACTTTAGCTTCATAACAATCTTCTACATGCAATGAAGCAGGCATTATTTAATTATGATGAACAAAAAATAACCCTAAGTCACAGTGAGGCCAAGGGCAGGACACAGAATGTAGGCCCTGGAGCAGACAGGTGTGGCTTGGCTGCTTGTCTGTTCTCTTGGAGCCGGTCACAGTCTGTTAGAGCTTCCTTCATTTCCTCTCTGAAATGAGAGTGCACACATTTCTTTGGCAGAGAACACAGAGTAAGGACAAACATAATATGATTGTAGTGCTTGACTGATACAGTTGTTAACATTATCCAAGATATAACCTGGAATGCTCAGGAAATACAAACAGCTCCTACACATAAAGTATGTCATGTGAATTATGTCTGAAGAACTAATTCAAATGAAGAGCTAACCATGTTAGTGTTTTCTTTTTTATGTTTATTAGGTGCCCCAAAGGAAAAAAAAATAATTCCGTCATACTGATAGGATCAAGCAATCAGCAACTCTTTTGAAAGAAAGACTTACTACCCCTGTGAGCACTGCCAAAAGCTGCGCAAGGATTCAGCCAAGTGCTTGCCAGGTAGAATGATAAAGTGCTGTACTGTAAGACAAATGGAGATGTACCACAACCTGAGAAACCCAGCTATCTTCCACTCACTTAAAGCAATTGTGAATTGAGGGAAACTAATGACTGCAATAACCCTTAAAATTAATGAGTGTCTTGTAGAGTTCATTCTCTGCTTTAGCAGGAACTCTGCAGCTCACTCTATGAAACAATGAGGGGTAATTCAAAGCTTATTTACATAATTCTACATTTTGAAAGAATGGAAGTGATGGCTGGGCTATCCCTGACAGAAGATTGAATTGCTCTGTCCTGGTCTACCATGTTGGGACACCCTTCTGCAAAGTATTTTGTTGTATACAGGTGTAGCGATTTTTCATTCTAATAATCAAACAATATGTTCTCTAATATACTTTCTGGTGGCCTTTTGAAGCCAATTATTCCATTAAGTTTAAAGGAATGCTACAGCCAAAATTTTCTTAAAACAAGGCAGTACTTTCACAAGAATTCACAGACTGCCATTCAGATAGATGCAGGATTGGTGTCCTGCCCCATATTCATTTATCATTATTGTGTAACCAAACAGAATTGGAATAAGATTGTTTAAATGGCCTACAGCATAGTAGGCCCTCAAAAACAATAGTTATCCTTTCAGCACATAGAAGAAAAACAAGCTATTTACTTTCTAATGCTTCTTTTCCTATTATTTTTAAATGTTTGAAATTATTTTCATTTATTTATTCGAGAGAGGAAGAGGAGATAAAGAGATAGAGAGAGAGAATGGGCATGGCCAGGGCCTCTAGCCACTGCAAACAAACTTCATACATGTGCCAACTTGTGCATCTGGTTTACATGGGATCTAGGAAATCAAACCTGGGTCTTAGGCTTCCCAGGCAAGTGCCTTAACCACTAAGCCATCTCTCCAATCCCCTCCTATTATTGTTATGTTACTTTTACATGTGGGTGCCCAATAATATTTTTTTTAATTTTTTTGTTTATTTATTTATATTTGAGAGTGACAGACATAGAGAGAAAGAGGCAGATAGAGAGAGACAAAATGGGCGCGCCAGGGCCTCCGGCCACTGCAAACTATCTCCAGACACGTGCGCCCCCTTGTGCATCTGGCTAACGTGGGTCCTGGGGAACCGACCCTCGAACCAGGGTCCTTAGGCTTCACAGGCAAGCGCTTAACCGCTTAGCCATCTCTCCAGCCTGCCCAATAATATTTTTAATAATTTTGATTAATATTGTAAATATAAATAATCCCTATTGACCTTGGCAGAGTTATACCAGAATGGAAAATAATTACTAGTCTTCAGGTTTCTAAAGACACAAAATTGATATTATTTCTCCAGGTGTGGTGGTTTAAATAGAATAGATGGCCCCCAATATATTTCAGTTGTATGTTTGTTTGTAGTTTGCATCTCTAGCCATCTGGCTGGAGGCAATGCCATTGTGTGGATCTTAAGGTGTGGTGGTGGGTTTGAGATTTCAATCTAAAGATATGCAAAGTGTGCTTTGTGGCTTTTGACCTTTAGGCTTGTACTGCTCTCTCTCTGCTTGGACCTGTGAAGGCAGGCCAGTTTCTTCTGCTTCTCTGGAACTTCCCCTGGATCTGTAAGCTTCAATAAATCCCTTCCTCCATAACTGTGCCTGGTCTGGAAGTTCATCTCAGTGAACCTGAAGCTGTCTGCTACACCAGGTAACACTGCACAATGAGGTAATAATCTAGACTTGAAAACTTCAATGCTCACTTTATATGGTGGGTTGTGCATTGCAGAATCAGCAAAACACCTTGGCAGATTGTTAAGACTCAATTATTTCTTCAGGTTCAATTTATTCCAAATATAGTTTGGAACATTTATTAAAGCAATGAACAGGGGCTGGAGAGATGGCTTAGAGTTTTAGCTCTTGCCTGTGAAGCCTAAGGGCCCCAGTTTGAGGCTCGATTCCCCAGGACCGATGTTAGCTAAATGCACAAGGGGGCACATGGCATCTGGAGTTCATTTGCAATGGCTGGAGGCCCTGGCACACCCATATTCTCTCTCTCTCTCTCTCTCTCTCTTGCTCTCGCTCTCTCTCCCTCCCTCCCTCTCTCTCTCTGCCTCTTTCTGTTTCTGTCCCGCTCAAATAAATAAATAACTAAATACACACAAAAAATTAAAGCAATGAACAATTTTTCTCTCTCCTCTCTTCTCCCTCTCTGACACACAACAGAAATCATAGAAACTATGTTAAAATGGATCTTGACCTGCATGGTAAATTTATCTTTAGAATCTGCAGACACAGAAAAGTCAGTCAAATAATTTCTTTTTTCATGTTTTTTTTTCATTCAGTGGATATGTTCTCAGGATACATGGACCTAATACCATTCCAGATACTGAGGAAATAGGGATCAACAAAATAATTGTAAATTAATTTATTATTAGAGGTTTCAGAGAGTAAGTGAATAAGCAAGTAATATCTAACATTGGAACTGTGATTAGTACTCAGTAGAAATACACAGTAGGGTTTGAAGAGTAGGAAAACCTTGGATGGGATTGTTGCTGTTGGCATTTCACAGGGCGTGGTCAGGGCGTGGCACCTGTAAGACAACATGTGAGTAGAGGAATTGGGAGGAAGAATATTGTATCAGCATGGGCAAAAGCATTCAGGACTTCCCTGGGATAAAGATTATTTTTCCTGAGGCTCTTCAAGGAATGAAGAATGATTGTACTAAGTGGGGGAGGAAGAGACAAAAGTCTAGAGTGAAAGAGGACAAGATTAATGAAGGTCTCTTAGGCCATGGTAATGACAGTAGCTTTTACACTGAATGTGAGGGAGACCTTTTAAAGTAGTGGCCTGATATAATCTGATTCATATTCTTAAAATAATATTCTAATTTTTTTGTTTGAGAGTATACTACATGAGAAGCCAAAGCAGTAATAATAGTCACTTGGGCATTGCACTGAGACTCATGAAATCCAGCAGTGATTTGTACTTTACTGGGCAGAAGTTAGTAGAGAGTATTAAGACTCCATATATTTTGAAAGAAGTTGGAAAAATAAATTTTATTTTGTTTTGGGGGGAATGGAGAGAGTAAAATTTGTTCTAAACAAATAGTAGGCTGAAGTTGACATTTAGAAAGATTAAGGAGAAAATGGGTTTTATTGAAGGAGGAGGAAAAACATGTTTGGTTTGGACTTTTAAAATATCAGATATATTTTAAACATCCAAAAGTATATATGACCAGAATAAATACATTAAGCTTATCTTGAAAAGTTTCTATGTACAGGTAGGTATAGCAAGGCTAATATGAAATATAGTCTTAAATTCTCAATGAAATACTAAAATGTCTGCAAAGATATATAACACAACATATCTCTCACTAGGGTCCCTGTCAACACCCTGTGTACCTTTCAGAATCAAAATATTGCATTTTAAAAATTACTTCAAGGTTTGACACAATGATCATTTAAAACTGATCCTACGTCCTGCCTTCTTTCAGAAAACAGAATATATATCTCATGTCTAAAGGTCTTGGTTTGATCCCAGCATCACATATAAAAAAGTATCTATGATAATGAAGATAACTAACAATAACATTGAGCTTCTATTGTGTGGCTGAGGGTTCATAAAATTATGAACCTTTAAATATCAGTAAAACCTTATCAGAAAGAATATTTCTGTTTGAAAAATAAGGGGATAGCTTTTAATTAATTAAAGGACTTAACCAAAGATACCCAATTAACAAACAGACCTAGAATTTAAATCTAAAAGTCACTATGATTTATTGCATATTTTAAAAATCTCTCTTAGGGGCTTGACAGATGTTCCCAGGGTTAAAGGGTTTTTCCTGAAAGTCTGCCCACCTAAGTTCAGTTCCCAAGCAATGATTGTAAGCCAGATACAAATGTGGCACAACTGTTTGGTGTTCATTTGTACATGAAGCCTTGGCATGCTCCCCTCCTTCTGCCCCCCATACATGAAGAAATAACTTAAAAATCTCTAAAATTTTCCCATCTGCTTGCACACAGAGTTATGAAATACACCAGGTTACACTAGACTGAGAAAGAATGATGGAAGTAAACAGGAATTACACTGAGACTATGATCATCTGTACTCACCTAAGAATACGGCTTAAGCAATGGCCAGTGTAGAATGGAAACCTATGTTTATTGAAGCAATTTCAAACAGCTCTCAATCTACTATTTACAGGCAATTTCATCTGAATGTCCATGATTTGCTTTATAGAAAACCTCTTCCATGTCTTTCCTATTCCCACAGGACCCCTAATTGCTCTATCACCTCCATGGGCCGCTTCTCCTGTCATGACTCAAAGACTTTAAATGGCTATATTTATTTTAAGAGAAACATTAGTGCCTATAAAAACAGCATGTTCTCTGGAAGCACATCTGTTCTCTCTGTGTGTTTCGTATTAGCCCTACACCAGAGCTGTTACTTGCTACAGCAAGTTCAAAGGAGCTTGGAGTGCTCTGGCTCAGGTGGATTCCTACTGGTGCTGTGTATAATTAACTCTACATGTAGGGCACGCTGATATTTTTGTAATTGTGTGATCTTTACCCAATTCCTTTGCTCCTCTGTTCCTGAAGGTTTTTATCTGTGGAAAGGAAAAAAGTTGCTTATTCCTTGCAAGAATGAGTGTTACAGTGCCCTTTCCTGGAGTTTTCTTTTAATTACACTTCAGATTAGTGACATATTAAAGGATTTATCTATCTAAATGTGTACCCAAAGCTGCATACAAGAGTTCTTTCTTACCATGTATTTTCATTTTCCAAGAATTCTTACTTACTTACATTATGAAAATGGAGTAAATGGTAAAAATAATTTGGTAAACTGTATATTTGCAACCACATTTTGGAGAATGACTTTATCTTGCCTTACATATGCTTTTTTTAGTCAATTACTTCTGTTAATTTTTTGTTTTATTTCTATTTATTTATTTGAGAGTGACAGAGAGAGAGAAAGTCACAGAGAGAGAGAGAGAGGAATGGGTACACGAGGGCTTCTAGCCACTGGAAAAGAACTCCAGATGTGTGTGGCCCCTTGTGCATCTGGCTAACGTGGGTCCTGGGGAATCGAGCCTCAAAACAGGGTCCTTAGGCTTCACAGGCAAGTGCTTAACCACTAAGCAATCTCTCCAGCCCTAGTCAATTATTTCTTGGCAGGGCCTTGTTTAAATTTAAAAAGTCACCGTTTTTATAAGCATCACCAAAATAAGCAAAATAGATGGACATACTATTTCTAAAGTATGACATGTTAGGGCAAGTTTGGTATTCTTTGGTGTCAGTAACAAGCTGCTGTAGGTCACTCAGTCTTTCTCCATTGTTTTACTCTGCCATCTGAAGTGATAAAGGCCAAAGTTTATGCCATTAGGGAAGGAACAGAGATGTAGGAAGTTCTTGCCTGCATCTTCCAAGAAGAAATATCAGTTCAGTTAGCAGTTCATTGGCCAGCAGTAATAATGTAGCTCCAATCTAACTATAAGAAATGTTAGTCTGAGCCAAATCAGTCGTAAGGAAAAAGTTTCTTCTTCTCCTCAAGAAGCCAGCATCAAACTTCACTATATGCCATCTGGATTCCTTTGCTTCAAGGAGAGCAAATCCCAGGCTAGTAGTTCTGCAGCTTATGGAATTTTATAGCACACAGCAATAAAATGCTAACAATAAAATTCATAGCTGGAACACAGAATGCTGGCAGAATTTAACCTGTTTTAAAATAAGAAGCTTGTGCACATGTAAATGAACTTAGGTTTAATGATAAGAAACATTTTATCCTCCCTCATAATAAGTAAACAAAAAGTATTAATGGTTTCTATAATTGTGCAACATGGGATTTGTTTTTTAAGTAAATAATGACTTCAATAATTCATAAACCCCCATTAGCTCTCAGCTAGGGTTGACTAAAACCATTTCTAAACTGGAAAGTTTTAGTTATTGCAGATATTTTGTTTACAAGCTCATCAAAGGAACTTAAAGCTTTTAAATGTATACATTAAAAAAATCACAGTAATATATTTCTGAAATAGCAGAGATGGGCTTCAATTTTGAAATGTTTTAAAGCCTAACCTGAAATATTTATGCTTTTTTATATCTTTAAAATATAGTTACCTTACTGTCTCAAAAGTTCAAATCAGGACTGGAGAGATCGGTTAGTGGTTAAGGCATGTAGCAGACAGCTTCAGGTTGCTAAGATGAATTTCCAAATCAGGAAGGAGGAAGGGATATTTATTGAAGCTTACAGATCCAGGGGAAGTTCCATGATGGTAGAAGAAGTTGGCCCCCACTTAAAGGAACAAGCACAGATAGAAAAAGCCACACCCAAAACACACTTCAGGAACTCTAGGCACTTTATGTATATTTAAACTGGAATTGCAAATCCACCACTACACCTTAGGGCTGGACCCTAAGATCTGCCCAGTGATACCTCCTCCAGCAGGTGGCTGAAGATTCAAACTACAAACTAACACTGAATATATTGTGGGCCATCTATTCAAACTACCACAAGGCACAAGTTTCTTTTCCCCAGTACCATGTAAACCAGATACACAGGTGGCACATGTGTCTGGAGTTCATTTGCAGTGGCTGAAGGCCCTGGCACACCCATTCATTCTCATTCTCACTCTCTTTCTCTCTCTCTCTCTCTCTCTCTCTCTGTCCCTCTCAAATAAATAAGTTAAATACTTTTTTAAAAAGTTGAAGTCAGCTACAGTGAAATAAATTTGAGAACATCTGTCATGAAATAACTGTATCTGAATAATAGCAAAATAGTAAAGGAAGAAAATCATCCTATTTAGTCTCTGATTAAATTCATCAATTTATTGGATTTTGATGTAGATTAACTTTCTATAGAAACATTCTTATCATTCATATTATATACCCAAAGAGATCACAATAAAAGAGACTATATAATTCCTGAATGAATGCAGAAAATGAATAAGAACTGAAGTCTAGTTGGTCGACATGTGGTCTGATGCTGCAACAAAATGTGTTTATATTTCATGAAAATATTTGTTCTCACATTGAGACATGGAAATTGCATAAACTAACTGAACTTCTCTAGTTTTCAGTGACAACTTTTCCCTATTACCTAGGTTTTTGGAATGATGACTCAGTGGTTAAGACATTTGCCATGCAAGCTTGAGAACCTGAGCTCTGATCCCTAGCATCCATATAAATCCAGACATGGGAGTATGTGCCCATAATCCTAGCCCTTCTAAATTGACAAGGGTGGCTGAGACAGAAGAATCTTCAGAAGCTCACAGAGAAGCTAATCCAGTACACTACATGGCAACAATAAGAAATGTTGCCTTTAAATAAGGTAGAAGTTTAGGATTGACACTAAAGATTGTCCTCATGCATATCCACACACATGAACACATATACCCATATACACACTCATCAAAAAATCTTGTAAACATAGTTGCTAACAAACTAAGGCAATAGAAAATAGTTTATAGGTGTATATATATATATATATATATATATATATATATATATATATATGTATATATATATATATATGCACATACACATACATAATGGATTTTATACTGTGTATATCTGATGGCTCAACAGACTATGAATGTGTAATGTGTGTAAACTGGCACTCAAAATGTGAATTACATTTATATGTTGATTGTTCAAAAACAGTACAACTAATGGGAAAGGCTTCATTCAGAAGGTGGCATATCATGGTTCTGTTTTACCCTATGTATTATAAAGACAATATTACACATATGTTATAGACACTTGTGAAACTACAGTTAGTTTGAAGGGACTGACTCAGATTTTCTGTGTGAATTTATTTCAGGCTTGAGGTTTTAGGGAAAACTGTTTAGTAATAAAGTAAGATTATTGGGCTGGAGAGATGGCTTAGTGGTTAAACACTTGCCTGTGAAGCATAAGGACCCCGGTTCGAGGCTTGATTCCCCAGGACCCATGTTAGCCAGATGCACAAGTAGGCACATGCATCTGGAGTTCATTTGCAGTGGCTGGAGGCCCTGGCGTGCCCATTCTCTCTCTCTCTCTCTCTCTCTCTCTCTTTCTCTCTCTGTCTGCCACTCTCAAATAAATAAATAAAATTAAACAAAAAAATAAAAATAAGGTAAGTTTGCTACCTTCTACATAACTTTCTTTAAATGCTTCCAACCATTATCTTGTGGTAGATGTGTAGATGTGTGTGTGTGTGTGTGTGTGTGCGTGCACATGTGGTGTGTGTATTTATCTATTGGATTCAAAATTTCTATGGTTCAATTCATTTGTAGGCTTTCCAGTCCACTAGGTTATGAGAAAAATGACAAAATGTCATCACATAATAGCTAATTTATTATTATTACTTTTATTTCCTATGCTTGCACTTATGTCATTGAATACAGCCTACATAGGATAAACATATATTCCTGAAAATTTTCTCTTTATCATAATTATTAATTCTGGTTATGCTACGTGAATATTTTAGCTTTAAAAGTAACGCTTGATTCAACAAAGCCAAATTTTACAATGGATATAAAGCAGTTGCGATCCTCACACATTGCTGGTAGAAGAGTAAATTTTACAATCTGTTTATGAAGAGAAACCTTTAAATGCAACTACTAGATCTAAATAAATTCATTCTTTATGAACTAGCAATTCTATTCCCAGATGTACAATTGCTATACACATGACTTTTAAGACAAGGAAAATAGATGGGCGTGATGGTGCACACCTTTAATCCCAGGGTTCGGGAGGCAGAGGTAGGAGGACTGCCATGAGTTTGAGGCCACCCTGAGACTATGTAGTGAACTGCAGGTCAGCCTGGGCTAGAGCAAGACCCTGCCTTGCAAAAACCAAAACAGCAACCAAAAAAAAAAAAAACAAGGCAAGGAAAATAAGAATATTTATAGTAACATTTTATAATATCTTCAAATTAGAAATACTCTAAATATCCATCACAAGTAAATGAGGTTTACAAAGTATACTATATTTATGCAAATAATATTATGATGGCATAAAGTGAAATGTTATGTTTATGAATCTTTCAAAATTAATGTTGAGGAACCCCCCCCCAAAAAAGCATAACAAACATTAAGCCACATAATTATGTTAACACTGAAACTGAAGCTTAGCCTTTGGGATAAAAAAGGGGTAATGATTGGCCAAGTAGAGCCATGCATGCAGTTACTATTGGTTTGGCCTTACTAATATTTACATAGGTTTTGTTTTGTGGATACTCGCTTACCCATATGGAGTTTATATCTCACATACTTACATTATACTTTAAACAATTAATAATCAAAAAGTAAATATAAAATAGCCAAGAAATAGGAATCCTTCTTAAGCTATATGTATTATAGATATATATAATTTGCTAACTCATCATGGCTAGTGCCAACACAACAGAGCATAACTTGTTGAATCAGAAACAAGGAAAAGACACTATTTTTATAACATCATACTGAAGGTACTATGCAAAGTACTGAATATTAGAATTTTAAAAAGTATTTACTTTTTATTTTTTTAAATATGAAATTAGCCCTCCTTAATCTTAGTTTTCATAGATTCTATAATTTTATAATTGTGATATGTAAGAAAACCAAAAATTTCACATGCTAGTTAATGAGGCATTAAATTAGTGTATACATTAGCATCAGCAATTCTTTGAAAGGAAAATTTCAAGAAAATCATTTGCCGTGACAATAGCAATAAAAATAAAACTCATAATGAGAGTAAATAAGTAAATGATCATATGTAGAATATTTTAAACCACTATCAAAACACATAAAAGAAGGTTTGAGTAAATAATAATTATAGCATTCTCCTATAGTAAGACAATATGGTCAATTGTCAGGTGAAGAGGTAATTAATTACCACCATTTTCCCGCCTCTTCCCAACCAGCAACTGTGTACACCAAAGGTGAACTGTTCCCTGCTGCTAACAAATTAGATTCCATTAAGAATGTTTGGCTTGATGGTTCCCATTGCCTTGACTGACTTCCAGACCTGTGATGCAACCTGAAACTACTATCTAACCTTTCCTTCACTTTCACCATTAACAGAGATAGTCCTTCATTGTGGTCTTAAACCCTCTCTTTGTTTACTCACAATTTTCAGGAGTGCCTCACTCAATAAAGAACTTGCAGTCTAAGTTTACCTTGGCATCTGTTGCAGTCAGGTTCAGCATTGCTGATAGAAATCACCCAACCAAGAGCAGCTTCTGGGAAAAAGAGGTTTATTTTGGCTTACAGGCTCTAGGGAGAAGCTCTATGATGACAGAGAAAATGATGGTATGAACAGAGGGGAGACATAAGCCCCTGGCCAACACATGGTGGACAACAGGGTCAGGAAAGCAAGTCACACACTGGCATGGGGAAACTGGCTGTAATGCCTATAAGCCCGCCCCCAACAATACACCTCCTCCAGGCGGCGTTAATTTCCAAATTTCCATCAGCTGGGAACCTAGCATTCAGAACACTTAAGTTTACGTGGGACACCTGAATCAACCCACCACATTCTGCCTTTGACCCCCATAAACTGATAACCACACATGATGTAAAATGCAATACATTCATCCAACTTTAAAAGTCCTCATAGCTTTTATCAATTCCAGTTATGTTCATACATCCCCATAATACAAGGTCTTTTAACTGAGCCATAATACCAAAAAATAACCTCACAAAACACATAATGGCACAGAATAAACATTCACACTACAAAAGATAGCACTGGGCATAGCAAAGAAATATTCAGCCAATATAAGATTTAAACAGGGCAAACATAAAACTGTAGCTCCAAATCCAACAACTCTAGTCAATGACAAATCTCCAAGTCTGATAATTCTAAACAGCAACAAATCTCTGGAATTCCAATTCTGCCCCTCCAGCTAGGCTATTCACAGTCCTGGAAAACTTCATAGGGGCGGGCAGCTTTCCTTAGAAGCCCTCTCGTGGTCCCAGTATGCACTGGGTCTCCACTGCAATTCACGGTTTATCCTCAATGTTACATTGGGTCTCCATGCAGGCATCCAGCAAACCTGTTTCACACTGCCCATGGCCATTTCCAAAACACAAGACTGTGTTGCAAACTCAATGACACTCTTTCCAGCATTTCTTATACTCCACAATACCAGGTAGGATGCCAATTTGTTAATTCACGGGGATAAAGCAGACTTTGAAAAACACTCCTTGAGCACTCAGGCCCCTTCAAAAGAGTCTACATTCTTCCTGTTGCCCCAGTGCACGTTAGCTAGCCCAGTCTCAAAGGTTTTAATCTCTCAATTGCAGCTGAATGGGCAATAATTCACCCAAAGATTTTTCTTTCTGTGCTATATCCCTCCGCTCACACCAGTTCATATCTACGTGAAGCAACCCTGCACAACTTCTCAGGACACCAGGCATAATAACAAGCTTCTAACACAAACTGCTAGTCCAGTCCCGGCAAAACTCTTTCTCACCGTCATAAGCCAAACCTCACAGTCCATAGTTCTTACTACATTCAGATCTTTCAACTCTGACCAGAATATTCCACCAAGCTGTACTTACAGCACTGCATAGTGTCTCTTAAGCCAAGGCTTCAAATCCTTCCACAATTCTCTTGAAAATCAGCTCCAAAAGGCCAAGGCCACACAGTGAGGTGTTTAGCAGCAATCCCACTTCACAGTACCACTATACTGTTGCAGTCAGGTTCAGCATTGCTGGTAGAAATCACCCAACCAAGAGCAGCTTCTGGGAAAAAGAGGTTTATTTTGGCTTACAGGCTCGAGGGGGAAGCTCCATGATGGCAGGGAAAATGATGGCAAGAGCAGAGGGGGGCCATAACCCCCTGGCCAACATATGGTGGACAACCAGGACAGGAGAGCGTGCCACACACGGGCATGGGGAAACTGGCTATAATACCCATATGCCCACCCCCAACAATACATCCCCTCCAGGAGGCATTAATTTCCGAATGTCCATCAGCTGGGAACCTACCATTCAGAACACTTAAGTTTATGTGGGACACCTGAATCAAACCACCACAGCATCTGTCCCTCAGACACTCTAAATGACAGAGATAATGTAATAAGTGCTAAAATTATTGCTATATCTATTGGGAGTCCTGTCTGAAGGAACCCACATCACTGAGCTAATTTTAATACTAGACTGAGATAAGGTGAACTAATGAGAAAGTTTTCAGTTAAATAAAAGATATTTAAGCCAATCTAAGCACCATTCTGTAACATATTTTGTGATTGGGATCACTAAGGCTGTTGCTACCCTCTATGGCTTGGAAATTTGAAAGCTTTCTGTAATAGATGTGAGTACAAGACCTTCAGAAATGAGTGGTTGAAGGTGAATGATGTAGAGTGTAATCTACTCCCATCATTTTTGGCAGAATCTAATTTCTACTACAAAATAATTGAATAACTGTAACCTGCCTCAGTAAAATTCCCTTGGAGTTAAATTCCATATTGTTTAATTTCTGCCACCACCATCTGTTGGTAGTGAAATGTCACTCATTTCTGGGGCTACTGGGCAAGCGATTGCCAACTTCCAGTACTGAATAAAACATTTTGAGACCTTGGCTTTGCTTTCAGGAGATGATGCAGAACTAGTGGCACAGACGCTTCAGTCATCCCCAGCTCTAGAACAGGGATAGTACTTGTATGCTAGCCTCTCATTCCAGGTCTTTCCAGTCAGCCTTTTTCAGCTACATGTAGATAAATATAAACAGTGCCACCTATTGTTCTCATGTCATTGTTTTTACGCTACTTTAGCAGTTAGCTAACAACCAGGTTCAGATTGTCACTTTATATGTAAATCAGAAATCTATATTACGCTTTATGCAGAAATTATAAAATATTCGTTAGACAAGAAGCTCATGCAAAGCAGAAAGAAACTTTGAAAGTGGAAAGACAGGCCCTTCATATGTATTTCAGGTCAGGTTCTATGTAAGGTTCAAGAGTTCCTTCCACAGCAGGAAGTGCCTTGTTGAGCAGTCTAGCCTACACTGTAACCTCTGTGCTCCACACACCTCACAACTGCTCCATCTCATTTACTACAGCTAGTGAGAGAGGGCCTGCCTGCATAGGCCCTCCAGCAAAAGTCTCTCTCACCTAGAAAAGATCATCTTTCAACTTGCCTAAAGGCCTGATTGGCAATATGGTTAGGGTTGGTCATCTTTCTATCTTGTCTCCTGGGAGCATGTCCTCACCTGCCATCCTGCAAAATGGAATGAGTTGATGAAAATATAAATGGTTTAGCTTCTTTTGGGGTGGATAAGAGCTGTGAGGATGTGGGGGAAATGAGTGAGTGAGAACTAGGTCTCAAAAGGATAGCAGGAGACAAGACTACACAGTCACCAGCAATCATAGATATGATTTATTTGAAAGTTACTAGGTCTGGACTACTAAACTTGGGAATCTTCTGTCCAGTTAATGTTTTATAACTTTTTTCATGTGATTTAACCTTTTCAGCCTTCAATTTCTTCAATATAAAATGGCAACAACATATTTATATAAGAATGCTGCAAAGATCAATAAAACAAAAATCTATTCAAAATACATCTTAGCTTTACTTAAGAAAAAATAATTGCTCTGATTATAGAAAGTAAAAGATCGAAAAAGTCAGATGTCAATGTTATTATGTAATATTTTTGTAAAACTAAGTGTATATTGTACTTTTAACTAATACTATTTCTTCAAAAACTAGGATACCATTAGGCAAACCATAATTTACAAATTAGGAGTTAGGGAAAGGTCAAATAATTAATCTTTTTTCCAATTCTTGCCCCTTTGAGGTCCATAATAGTGACACTTGTATGAGTCAATAGAGAATGCTAAAGCTAACTAATAAAGAAAAAAAATACCAAGAAGAAATCTAGTGATGTAAGAGTATAGGGTGCGGCGAGCCCCCCCCCGACCAGCGGGAAAGAACAATCACCACACGAGGATCCTTCTTGATCACACTTTATTGGAGAGCTCTTGGTTAACAGGAGAGCGGAAGGAGAAGGACGCGGGGGCGGGATGTGCAGCTACCTTTATAGGGGGATGGGCAATAAGGCACCTACGGATTGGCTGCTTACCCGCTTGTCACCGCCAGGCGCCACGGGATAGGCTCAGGACAGGTTGCGTCAAGCGCATGCGCGTACCTTGAATACGTTTGGCGCGAAAGCACTGTCGTAAAATGAAGTTAAACGCCACGAGGTAGATGTGGTTTCCTGCAGTGCCAGCGACATCTAGTGGTGGGGACTAGATGTGGCTCCCTGCAATAGGGGTTGGATATTAAAGTAATAAAAAAAAATCTTAGATAAAAAAAGAGAATGCTAAAGCCTTATCTCATAAGCTTGTAGAAGAGAATTTTCTGTTAAATTAACATATTCCAATGGAATGAAATGAAAGGGAAACACAATTGCTAACACTGATTACTAATGTGACTTTTAAAAAATACATTTTACTTTTAGTTATTTATATGAGATTGAGAGAAAGAAGGAGAGAGAGAGAGAGAGGTAGATAGAGCAAGAATGGACACATCAGGGCCTCCAGCCACAGCAAATGAACTCCAGACACATGTGCCACCTTGTGCACCTAACATGGGTCCTGGGGAACCGAACCTGGGTCTTTGGCTTTGTAGGCAAGCTGCCTTAATCACTAAGCCACCTCTCCAGCCCAACTAATGTCACTTTAAGCCTTGTGGCAAAATCTCCAATCTGGCCTTTGTTCTCTTGCCTTAGGGACCAGTGAAAAGACCTCACCCTTGGCTTGCTCAAAATCTTTGCTTTTTTCAGAAAGATATTCCTCATAGAGAGGAATACCGATTTTTGGTTCCAGCTCACACACAATTCTACACATTTGTGTCTATTTGTATCTAAGATCCATATATGAGAGAGAACATGTGATGATTGCCTTTCTGGGTCTGGGTAACCTCACTTAGTATATTCCTTTCCAGATCAATCCATTTCCCTGCAAATTTAATAACTTCGCTTTTCTTTACCACTAAATAGAACTCCATTGTGTAAATGTACCACATCTTTACTATCCATTCATCTGTTGAGGGACATCTAGGTTGGTTCCATATCCTAGCTATTATGAATAGAGCAGCAATAACCATGTTTGTGTAAATATCTCTAAGGTAGTGAGAAGAGTTCTTAGAATATGTCTAGGAGCACGATAACTGGATCATATTGTAAATATGTTTTTAGCTGTCTCAAGAACCTCCACACTGATTTACATAATGACTGTACCAGACTACATTCCCACCAACAGTGTAGAAGGGTTCCCCTTTTTTCGCATCCTCACCACCACTTATTGTCATTTGCTTTCTTGGTGATAGCCATTCTGACAGGAGTGAGATGGAATCTCAAAGTAGTTTTAATTTGCATTTCCCAGATGGCTAAGGATGTAGAGTTTATGTGTGACCTGTATTTCTTCTTTTGAGAGCTCCCTATTTAGTTACATAGCCCATTTTTATTTGGGTTGTTTGATTTCTTATTGTTCTGTTTTTTGAGTTCTTTGTATACTCTGGATATTAATCCTCTATCAGATGTAGAGCTGACAAAGATTTTTCTCCCATTTTGTAGCTTGTCTATTTCCTCTATTCACAGTGTCCTTTATGGTACAAAAATTTTGTAATTTCATGAGATCCCAGTACTTATTTAGTGGTTTTATTTCCTGAGCATTTGGGGTTATATTCAGAAAGTCACTCCCAGTGCCAATATGTTGAAGAGTTTTCCCTACTTTTCCTCAAGCACTTTCAGAGTTTCAGGTCTGACATTGAGGACCTCAATCCATTTGTACTGATTCTTGTGCATAAAGACAAGGATCTATTTTCATCCTTCTACATATAGTTATTCAGTTTTCCCAGCACATTTGATGAAGAGGCTATCTTTTCTCCAATGAATATTTTGGGCATTTTTGTCAAAAATCAGTTGGCTATAGCTGCCTGGATTAAGATCAGGGTGTTCTATACTGTTCCATTGATTTACATGTCTGTCTTTGTGGCAGTACCATGCTATTTTTGTTACTGTGGCTTTGTAATATAGCTTAAAATTGAGTATGTTGATACCACCAGCCTTACTTTGGTTGCTTAAAATTGTTTTGGGTATCAGAAGTTTCTTTGTATTTACAAATAAATTTTAGGACTGTTTTTTCTATTTCCATGATGAATGCCGTTGGAATTTTAATGGAGATTGCATTAAATGTGTCTATTGCTTTTGGTAGGATTGGTATTTTCACCATATTGATTCTTCCAATCCAAGAGCATGGGATGTCTGTCCATTTCCTAGTATCTACTGCAATTTTTTTTTTTTTTTGAGGTAGGGTCTCACTTCTACCTGGAATCTCAGGGTGGCTTCAAACTCATGGCAATCCTCCTACCTCTGCCTCCCTAAAGGTGTGCACCACCACACCTGGCTTCTCCTGAAATTTCTTCCTTGAGTGTTTTAATGTTCTAATTGTAGAGATACTTCACTTCTTTGGTTAGTTTTATTCCAATGTACTTTATTTATTTATTTTTCTGAAGCAATTATGAATGGGAGAGATTATCTGACTTCATCCTCTGCATGTTTGTTGTTACTATATAGAAAAGCTACTGATTTCTGTGTGTTTATTTTGTATACTGCTACATGGCTAAAAGTGTTTATCAGTCCTAACAGTTTGCTGGTAGAGTCTTTAGGGTGTTTTTTGTATAGAATAATATCATTTGCAAGTAGTGATAATTTCATCTCTTCCTTTCTAGTTTGAATATCTTTAGGAGTGTCTCTTGCCTTATTGCTTATAGCTAAGATTTCTACTACTATATTAAATAAGTGGGGACAGTGGACATGCTTGGCTTGTTCCTGAATTTAGTGGAAAAGCTTCAGGTTTTTCCCCATTTAGTATTATGTCAACTGTAGGTTTGTTATAAATAGCTTTTATTATGTGGAAATATGTACTTTCTATTCCCAGTTTCTGTACAACTTTTACCATGAATGGATGTTGGATTTTATCAAGTGCCCTTTCTGTAACCATTGAGATGATCATGTGATTTTTGTCAGTGAGTCCATTTATTTAGTGTTTACATTTATCATTTTGCATATGTTGAACCATCCTTGCATCTCTAGGATAAAGCCTACTTGGTTGGGGTGAATAATCTCTCTGATGTATATATTCTGAACAAAATATTGGCAAAGAGAATATATATATATATATATATATATATATTCTTGTGCAGAATTTTTGCATTTATGATCATAAGGGAGGTTGGTCAGTAATTTTTTTTAATTCTTTGTCCGGTTTCGGTATCATAGTGATGCTGGCATCGTAGAATTCCTTCCTTTTCTGTTTTATGGAAAAGTTTGAGAAGCAGAGGTGTTAGTTCTTCCCTGAAGGGCTGGCAAAATTCACCAGTGAATCCATCAAGACTTGGACTGTTTTTTAATTGGGAGTTATTTTTATAACTGCTTTGATCTCCAGACTTGTTAGAGGTCTATTTAAATGGTGTATCTCATCTTGATTTAATTTTGGTAGGTCATATGAATTAAGGAAATCATCCACTTCTTTCATATTTTCAAACTTACAGGCATATGTATTCTTAATGTATGCATTTATGATTTTCTGCATTTCTTTGGTATCTGTTGTAATTGAGCCTATTTCACCTTCAATACTAGTTTTTATCTCTTCTCTCTTCAGGTCAGGTTTGTTATGGTTTAATCAATCTTGTTTATCCTTTCAAAGAATCAACTCTATTTTATTTATTCTTTGGATTATTTTTTTGGCTTCTATTTCATTGATTTCTGACATAATCTTTATTATTTCTTCCCATCTACTGATTTTTGGTTTGCCTTGTCTTTCTTTTTCCAAGGCTTTAAGGTGAAGCATTAAATTGTTTACTTGTGAATGCTCTCATTTCTTAATATAGGCACTTAGAACTTTAAATTTCCATCTTAGGACTGCCTTCATTGTGTTCCAAAGTTTGGTAAATTGTATTCACTTGTGCCATCTTGTGTGCATGTAAGACCTTGTGCACATGTACCACCTTGTGTATCTGGCTTACATGGGTTGTGGGAGCCAAACCTAGGTCCTTAGGCTTTGCAGGTAAGTGCTTTAAGAACAAAGTCATTTCTTCAGTCCATTAACAAATTTTTTGCATATATTACAATTAACTTGTTTTTCATGTATGGTGGTTTTAATTTCCTCCTTATAGATGTATTAGAAACATTTCAGGGCCCTAGAATGCACAGTCAGTACATCATTAGATAAATAATGCATGTTTTATTCAATGACATTATCGATTTCCTATACTTTGCAAGTGTGAAGTCCCCCAGGAAGTTCACATGAATTGATAATCCATGCCAGAACAAAGGTAGAGGGATCTAGAAACTAGAGAAAGAGAAGAAAAAGAAAGATTAAAACAAACATAAATAGTTTCAAATGCTATAGCTCCTTCCAGGGAAATAAATTTCAATCTCCTCTCTGATTCATATTAATGTTTCCTTATAGGAAATTGGAGAGGGATTAGTGTGGTGGGGATGGAAGGATGTCTGAGCAGAGTACAACTATATGATTAGGAGTGGGGAACGCTTTTCTTCAGTAACAATATGTAGATCTCTAGTTCATTTAATTCTGACATAATTTCTCTATTTGCATTTTCAATCCTATTAAAAGTTTATACAGCTGGGCATGGTGGCGCACGCCTCTAATCCCAGCACTTGGGAGGCAGAGGTAGGAGGATCATCATGAGTTCGAGGCCACCCTGAGACTACATAGTGAATTCCAAGTCAGTCTGGGCTAGAGTGAGACCCTACCTCAAAAAACTAAAAACTAAAAAAAAAAAAAAAAAAAAAAAAGTTTATACAATATCTACACTATCACAGGAAATCCTTCCATAACATTGTGCAATTCCCCATTTATAAAGCTGATTTCATATGCTTCTGGAATTCTCTCCAGCTTCTGACTGGTTACCTTTTCTCCTTGGAGCACCACAAATATTCTGCATTCAAATATTTTGCTAATGTCTTGTAAAGGCATGTGCCTCTACAGCTTTCCATAGTCATGCAGTTCTGAGGAAGATGCATTGGCTTAGAATCCTTGCAAATGAATGCTTGACAGTGTCCAACAGATCAAAACCAAGCTTACCTAGGAAGCACTTAAAAATTTCAGTACCTGCGTGTTATAGAAAGACCAGTTTCTGAGCTGAGGCACCTCCCACATATATATGTATGTTCATGTGGCTATGTAATTAAGAATATAAAATTTTATTTGATTTAAATGTGTGCATAATGACTCAGGAATAATTTCATAAAATATTAACAGACTTCATTGGGAGTGGGATATTAGTTTGATATGAGGTAGTGGAGACTAGGCATAGGTCCATAGTCCATCAACTATTGGTTTGGGTCTACCTAGTAACAGGTACTAAACAGGGCTCTACATAATAGTCTAAATATAGATTCCCTAAGTATATCAGCTTGAGTTTAAAATATAGAGCTTCTCTGTAGAGTGATGGAATCAAACATTTATCAAGGGAGTATGAAGTGAAAGACCAAAACTGTCCCATCTGATGGACAGTCTCCTGTTATTGTATAGAAGAGGAACCCAGAAATCTATAACCACCAAGTTAAATCTGTAACACTGTTTATATTCACATGACCTATGACCCAAGAACACAATATACATTTGTTCAGGGTTTAAAAATATTCAAAAAGAATCATATTTTCTGACAAGGAAACATTCAAATGTCTACAGATGTAGTGTTATAAGGCTCACGGTCATTCTACCAGCCAGTTCCTACTACCTAAAGGCTTCACAGCTTTCAAAATAGAACCAAAATTCAGAGAAATTTAGTATTTAGGAACACCAAGGGCATGTGTTACTGATAGTCCAAGAATTTGGAGGTTAAGGGGAAATATCAAAATCTGGTCACACGCTTTGGTTTTTGTGGATGGAGCCTCTTGATTTTCATGGAAAGACACTCTGTAATGGAAGTGTACATTGAGTGTCCTGTTAGAGCACTTCCAGACAGCTAGAACTGTGCCAGGAACCATGATGTCACTGCAGGAAACTGACTGTTCACAAGTTTGGGAACATACTGGTAGTGAAAAGACAAAGAACCTTGAGTCAAAAGGAAGGAATGAGCCTCAAAAATTCAACTTTGACATGGGATCCCTTCACAAATCTGTGGCTAAGAAGATGGGGAGACATTTGGCTTTCGAACTGTTTAAATGCTTAAGCATATACAATGAAACAAGATATAACATGTGTGTATCAATGTAGGTAATATTTGTAATTATTAAATTACTTGAACCTACAATTTTCCTATTATGAAATAGTTGACAATTTTTTTCAGTAAAAGATTGATGTTTAATGAAATTTGAAAAATTGTTAGGATATCCAAACTGCAGTATATCCATGACCAATTGTCATAAAAAGTTATAACATTTTTGTTTTTTGGTAGTTTTGTTCTAACAGGACATTTAGATGGGAAGATAAACTCAAGTGTTGACGATGTTCCTGGTTAAAACCTAAGTGCAATGGAAAAATGTAAAATTAAATGTCTTGATCATGATTTGATAATCTAATAAGGCATATAAAATAGATTAATTGCATGGAGTGATGCCTATGAATACTAATTCATCTTTTCTTTGAAGTTGAGATTTATTATTGTTCCTAACTGAATACTCTATTTTTTCTTAAGACAATGTCTTTTTTTTTTTTTTAAATCTAAGCATTGAACATTTAGTACCAGGGTGCTAGGGCAATCCAAGCATAGTCTTTCTATTTCATGCCAAAGAAAAGAATTTGGGAAACAACAAAAATAACATGATTCTGTTGCTACTGAAACTCTGGTTGGTTTAAAAGTGAATGAAGCCAAGCTTGTTAGTTCTAGCCTGCAACACCAGCACTTTTGGGAGAAGATAAGGCAGGAAGATCAAGATTTCAAGATGAGTAGGACCCTGCAAGAAAAAGAAGGAGGGGGAAGAGGAAGAGAATAGAAAAGGAAGAAGCAGTAGGGGGAGTAAAAGGACATTTTGTGATGAGCTTTCATTTGAATGGGGATTTTATCTTTCATTTCCAGGCAGGAAGCTAGCATAGGTTAGATTGGATGGGAAAAGATATCTTCATTGTAGCACAGAGGGAAAGAGGACCTTTATGCTCAGCAGAGAAGTTAGAAGGCATTTGTAGTTGGTGGAATGAGCTGGCATTGCAAATCAGACTGAAAAGTGATAATAAATCTGTGGACACCTAATTAGAAAAAGAAAACCTTTCATTGATTCTATATCTTTAAAAAACAGTGCAGAAAGCATAGCCTGGGCTGGCTGTTTTGAAACAGTGCCTTGTAAATGTGTGGAATTACTCAAGGAAAGAGAAACCAATGACAAATGCATGTGAGAGAGCAGATAATAAACAATAAATGACAAAAGAAGATGTAAAAAGTATTGTGTTCTTTTGGTAAAAGGCTTGCCTCATATTCATAAGCCCAGGGATCAATCCCATCTTGGCAAAAATAAAAAATAAATAAATAAAAAATTAACTTCCTTATTTAAAGCCAACAAATTAATGTGTATAAAAATAGAAATTTTGATTAAAATGCTAATAACTGGTGGTGATTTTCTTTGTATGTAATTACTGAAGAAGCTATATCTTATGCTTATGTTCAAGTGCCAATGTACCAATGATTAGTTGAATACTCAATATAAAGTTTGCTAATTTGTTTCTGACAGCTTTAACTGGATACTATTAGACTTTTCTTGACGATTGCAGAGAAGGTTAAGGGGAGGAATATAGAGGATTAGACTTTCTAGCAACCTGTACATAACTGATGAGGTTAATTTGGAGGATGAGGGCTTTTCACATTACTTATTTATTTATTTATTTGACTTTTTCATGCATGTATATTGCACCGTAATCAATATATACTCCTTATTACCTTCTCTTACTGCCCAAGGTCACTGTACTCTCCTTCAAAGCATTATCAGACCTATCCCACAAAGGAGATGAATCCCCTCCAACAAAACCGGTTAACTAATGACTGGTAATGGACGAAAGCTTTTATAAGAGACTGACTGTGCTGTGGGGGTGATTCATGGTAGACAGGCAAACACATTGCGATGTGAGCATCATGACCTATGGATGCTACCTTTTCAGAACATATTATTAAAGCTTCATTTGAAACCAACCAACCAGAAGAGCAAAGTTCGGTATCAGAACCCTTGGCATGAAGGTGCCAGGCTAGTTGTGAGATAAAATGAAGCATTCTTCTTGAGTTTAGAAATCAAAAAGGATTCAAAAGGAATTAAGCTCAAGAATTCATCAAGGCTATATTTTAGGCATGAAGAAATGTATCAAAGTGAGATACTTAAACTGATACAGAATTAAACATTCTAGCCTACTTGCTCAACAAAGAAATCCTTACCATGGTAAAACTCTGGGGAGTGGTAGCATATACAGATAAAGCTGCATGCTGTAGGAGGGACTATATATGGAGCATCATTAGTCCAACAAAGAGGAATTCATTGACTTCCTCTCATAAATATCATGATGAATGCAGAACACAGCAGCAAAACCCTAAGTGTTATGCAGAATAAATTAGTATCCTATCTGTTGATGACCACATAAACAGGTGCAAGCAATCAATGGCTCAGAAGGGAAAAGGTGGAAATTCTGAAGTAAATAGATGAGGTGAGTGCCTCAAGGTAATTTTGTTTTTAAAATAAACTGATGCATCAAGATTCATCCACTGTTTTTTTCTGTCTGTAAATATCAGAGACTCCTGAATCAATAAGAATGTTTGTTTATCTTGAACATGAGCCAAATAGTAGCAACAGTTGGCAGAGAATTGTGCATGAACAGGGAGGCTAGGGAATCAGGGACTTATGTTCTTGTAAAAAATTCTATTTCCCATGCACAGGGCTTTCCCCAGAGGAATCTAGAGACCCAGGCAAATCAGAAGAATCCCACCTAATTATATATATATATATATATACATACATATATATATATATATAATCTATGTATGTATACATTTAGATTGGATTGGATTGAACCACTTTTTCCCTTAAAAGAAAGAAAAAGAGGTAACTAATAATACCAACAACAATCCAGGACCTGAAAGATGCAAAGTGTGTGGCCATAATGAATAATTCATGAACAGGTTTTAATAATCCTGAATTGGTTTATAAGCTAGGCAGTGTGCTAAGTGCGCTGTACACAGTTTTACTTCATCCTCATAAGAAACTTGTGAATAGGTTATAAACATCATGCCAAGATTATGAAAAATAAATGACTATGTAGAAGTAAAAGTACTTTGTTCAAGTACAAAATTACCATTATTAGTAGCATTGTTAGTATTAGTTGTTAAGCACTATATAGTACAAATGCTATATAAAATTAGTACTGGCATGAGGTCATTTAATTCTCATTTAACCTGACCCTTAAAAATGATAAGAGACGGGCTGGAAAGAAGTCTTAGCAGTTAAGACATTTGCCTGCAAAGCCAAGGGATACTGGTTTGATTCTCCAGGACCCGTGTAAGCCAGATGCACAAGGAGGCTCATGCATCTATGCATCTGGAGTTTGTTTGCAGTGGCTGGAAGCCCTGGCTTCTCTCTCTCTCTCTCTTTAATAAATAAATAAATAAAATGTACTAAAAATGGTAAGAGAAAATATCTAAGATAGATTCTAAAACCAATTTAAAAAACCCTAAATTCCAGTGGCCATTTTTTTATTTTTTAACTTTTGGACAAGCCTTCTCATATCGTATTTGCCTATGAGCCTGCCAAAAAGAAACATCCTCACATTTCCTTGTGACAGTTTAGCTGACAACAAATTCAGGATGTTTCCAATGCAACTGACCTGACAGTGGGAGATTCTTTGAGACAGTAAATAAAACCTTGAATTATTATTGCATGTTAGTTTTTACAGATAGTGAAAAGAATGATAAGTTATAATAAATGAATAATACCTATGTAACTAGTTAGTTTCTATCATGAAAAATACTTAGATTAATTAATATGCAATGCAACCATTAAGTATTTCCAAGAATACTACATGATAAAATGTTTTAAAATGAAAACTGAGGAGATATCTCAGTAGGTAAAGTGTTTACCTTTCAATTATGAGTGCATGAATTTAGATTACCAGCCTGTAACCTCAGAGCTGGGGAGGTGGAGACTAGCAGATCTCTGGAGCTTGCTGGCCAGATAATATATCCTAAATGATGAGGTAAAGACCACTAAGAGATCATGTTTGAAAGGAAATGAACAGTGTTCCTGAGGATGACACACATGATTGACTTCTGGAATCCACACACATGAACACATGGACACACACATGCACATGTGTTCCCACACACATACACATGCTAACAAAAATAAAATAAAATAAAAATTTTCAATTAAATATAAAATATATGAATGCATATATTCCCTAAAAGGATTTTGGAATATGTGGTACACATTTCAGCTTATATATTTTTTTGTAAAATTTTCACCAGCTCCCAATGACATAAATTATGGTAAGAATTCTAGAAAGTTCAATGGATCAAAATTGAAATATTGTATTTTGTTAAATCCTTCTTAATGCTTAAATGTGAAATTTCTTCTCTTTTGGTCCATAGGGATAACCCTAAGCCATAACAGAGAAATTTATGCTAACATTCAATTTCATAGATTCTTTTTTAATTTACGTGATAAACACCAAAGATTTCAATTCATTGTTGTACTTACATCTATATTTGTGTGGAATGATATAAACTTGGCACACAATATAAAATAATGCTATTTAAAATAGCATTTTGAGGAAGAAAAATTAATTAAAATGAACTTAAACTCTCTTTATTGTTGACTTATATATAATTTTATATGAATAATAGACTGTATGGTTTTTCATCCATTAGCTGATAGCCAATGCCCTTCAGTGAGAACCTACCCTACACAATGTATGTGTGATACTACTTGGAGCTCGGTCTAATAGAAGGGAGACCTTTTGTATCAATAATTAGTGTAAAATATAAAAAGAATTCATGATGAATGTATAATCAAGTTGAGAAAACAAAACAGGCATCTCACATTAAAAATAGAAACACAATGAGCATGAAATAAAGCCTACAGAAGAGTTTGGACTGGGATCAAAACTGGATGTTTTAAATATTTTGCTTCTTGTTCATAATTCCAAAGAAAACTGTGTTCTGATCAAAGTGAAGAGCAGGAGAAACAACATTAGCTTTCAGATATGCACAGACACCAGAAGACCTTTGCAAGGCACACTTTAGAAACAAAAGGTTTTAGTTGGATTATTTGTATTTTACTAATTTTCATCTGTTTCACTTATTAAAATTAATTACCTAATTTATTTTTCAAACAAATTATTAAGTGTCTAACATTCTTACTTCTCTGAGGATTGTAGTCTTATTGAAAGAGTCAAACATTGGTATAGAGCTATAAAATCATTAACTATATTCCCTGTCATAAGATTAGATTACCTAAAATGATACCAATAAATTTGTTTGCCTAGATTGTACCACGATAATCTTGCATCACACAAACTGTCCTGTACCTTGTTCCTTATTGATTTCTAAACCACAACTGTTTCTTCTACCAGAGAAGTCATCCAGTGAAAAATCAGACACAGGAGAAAATGCTCATTATTTAATTTCCCTGCTTTGGACCATGACTCAATGTATTTACAAACTGTAATAGAAGCCTATCCCTGAACTATATCCATGTACACCGAAGTGAAGATTTATCAAATACCATTAGTCAGATTTATCAATACACTGACAATTATCCTTGCTTCTTTCCTCATCTGAAAGTTACTGTGGGAACAGTGGCAGTTCTGTGAAGAGACCAGTAAATATTTAATTTTTTAATCAATTACTAGCAATTCATTCTTGAGAATATCAGTGTAAACCTTTCTGTTTTCAAAAGCCAAACTTATTTTAATGTTTTTTAAAATATGTTATTTATTTGAAAAAGAAAGAGAAAGGTGGGAGGAGAGAGAGAGAATGGGCATGCCAGGGCCCTCTAGCTACTGTAAATGAACTTGAGATGTATGCACCACCATGTGTATATGGCTTATGTGGGTACTGGAAAATCGAACCTGGGTCCTTACGCTTTGCAGCCAAGCACCTTAACCATAAAGCCATCTCTCCAGCCCTCAAACATCTTTTTAAAAATCATATAATGGCTGTGCTTTAAAAAATGTTTCTCACTTAGGAGGCACAAATAAGAGGATTGCTGAAAGAGGCTAGCCTGCACTACATAGTGAGTTTCAGGGCAGCCTGTGCTACAGAATGAGAGTCTGTCTTAAAAACTTTGCAAACTGAGATGGATATATTGCTTAGTGGTTAAGCACTTGCCTGAGAAGCCTAAGTACCCAGGTATGAGGCATGATTCCCCAGGACCAACATAAGCCAGATGCGCAAATTGGCACATGCATCTGGAGTTCATTTGCAGTGGCTGAAGGCCCTGGTATGCCCATTCTCTCTCTATCTATCTGCCTCTTTCTCTCTCTGTCTGTCATGCTTAAAAAAATAAATAACTTTTAAAAAATATGCAAACTAAAACAAAAGTTTCTAAACAACAACCAAATCCCCACAACTCTCCTTAGTCTATAAGATACTAATGGACATGTAGTATACCCAGATATATTAGGATACACATTTAATATGATAGGAGTACAAACTGAATTTATGTACTGATTTTTTTAAAGAACTGACAATTAATTAAGATAAAAAAGAAAATCAGTGGAGCCAACAGTTTTCATGTCCATATTAGCACATGCCTTGATCCGGTGGAATATGCAAGTGGTCAGCTTGTGAAAATGTGCTACCTGGGGGCCTTTTTAATTTACAACAGCATGTTTCTTAATAAATCTCCCTTTCTCCCCATACAGGATACCTGTACCTCAAATAATTAAACTACAAAGTTATTCAACAGCAATAATATTATACTCAATGTATGGTTCTTAAATAACCACACTTCACAAATGATCAGGAAGAAGGAAACTCATATAACCAGTTAAATATTTTCTTTAAATAACACCAAACAGTTTAAATTAATATACTTCCCTACAATAATTATAGCAGAATCAGTATTACAGAGTTTGGCATGAAATAAAGGAAAATGTCTCGTGGATTTTCAAAGATTGTTATTCTTTAAAGAGATGATGGCATATAAGAAGGCATTTGACAAATTGATTAAAAGGAAGTTTTAATTATAAGCATAAACATTGATTACATGAATTTGCTTCTCTGAGAGTGAAGTGAGAAGAGATGGCAAAAGTTAGTTTGTTTGTTTGTTTGTTTTTCCTCACTAGTAATCTCAACTAAACATACATCTTTAAGTGTTGCTTTCCTAGGTCAGGAACAAAATGAACTGAGGTGCTTTGATTCTTGAGTCCAGAGGCTCTGTTCTGATGGAAATTGATTTCTATTGTTTCTCGTATTGAAAGTGCTCTCTGATGCAGATACTCTACATGGTTGAATGAATGAATATAAATCAAATATATGAAGAGCAGTTAATTCTAGAAACATTTGCCCACTATTATTTGTACTTCTGATTCTGGGAGAAAATGTCCTCTGTGAGCATGTTGTCACAAAAGCACCTAACAATAATCAACATGTCTCTGTCAGTTAAAAATCTACACTAAGGGCTAGAGAGATGGCTTAATGGTTAAATGCTTGCCTGTGAAGCCTAAGGGCCCCGGTTCGAGGCTTGTTTCCCCAGGACCCACGTTAGCCAGCTGCACAAGGGGGCGCATGCGTCTGGAGTTCATTTGCAGTGGCTGCAGGTCCTGGCGTGCCCATTTCTCTCTCTTTGCCTCTTTCTCTCTCTGTCTATCTCTCTCAAATAAATAAATTTAAAAAGAATTTTAAAAAATCTATACTAATATAGTAGTTTTTGGATGGATACATATTTGACATTACTTTATTCAAGAAAAAAAGGTGGCTCTTCTATGGTGCTCAAGAAAGTCTCCTCATGAATTACATGTAATTTCCACTTAAACTTTGCCAGTAAGTTTGGTGACAATAAGAAAAAAAAAAAAACTAGCTTTATAGCATTTAGCATCATCTCAATGGGATATGCTAACATCAAAGGCTGTTAACTTACGGTCCTTTTTGCAATTTTCAAATCATATTTATAGCTGATCATCTTTAGTAGACAATCTTTCTCCAACCTTTCCATTTTTCATTCATAAATTAATGGGATTTAGGTTTCTCAGAAATGACACTGTAGAAGGTAGTCTAACAAAACTTTGCTCTAAAACAAGAACACTGGGTTCAGTGAATAAACTAGGTAATAAGTATGTTTTAAAGTAGGTTCATAAATTTTACTATTCACAACTGTAAGATGCAATGAGAGAGTGAAGACACAAAGCTTAATCAGAGTTATTACAACAAATAATTTAATAAATAATCTAAAATCGTTTTGTTTAATGTGACCTTTTTCATTCTACCAAGTTGCATAATTTTCACCTATGGTATAGTTTGTACAGATCTAGAAAGCAATACAGAACAAAATAACTGTTCATTTTCAGGTGCTTTACAAAAGAATGTACAAGAAAATGTTTGTCTATAGTTAACCACTCAATTAGCCTGAATATTGACTTATGTGAATTTTATTTAATGTGGCATTTTTTTTACAACAACCATGAAAAGGAAGCCTCTATGAGCCCCTCTGAGACATAAAATTTGTACTATGAGGCTAAATGTCCATCTACATAAAGAACCACAAGTGAATCCAGGCTTCAGATAGGTAGTGTGCCTGACAAGAGTCACCTACATAAAACATTTGACTAAGGAAAAATTACCCAAAGTCTGTGACTGTAAATGAGTGTAGTGAGGAAACCAGAGAAGTGAGCATTATGCTTGAACAAAACTTCAAAGACCAGCTCCAATCCCAACCAATCCTACTGTTAATACATAACAAAGAGGCAAGAAATGCAAGATGCTACTCCTTTCAATCTATTTCTACAGCAAAATAGCAGCTATTCATCACAAGTTACTCTCCATAGTGACATGACTTGTATCACCTCTGAGGATGGACAAACACTGCTGAAACAACATGGTGCAATATTCTACTTTGATAAAAGCTTGCAGTGGAAAAGTATTGCATTACACATAAGAGTAAAAGGCACAATTATTAGTAAGTGAAAGCACATAGCTTTGGAATGTGCAATGGAATACTGACTCAGAAAGACTTCAATTTCTTTATTGCTGTCAATGAAATCATTGAAACAGATGATCATGAAATCATGTGAACTATTAAAGTAGCATCACGTACAGCCACAGAAGTCACAAATGTACCAGTATCCTTAGTAATATCTGACTTTTCTTCTCCAGTAAGGAGAAGGTTCTAGAAGGTTAGGGGGAGATGAAACAAACAAACAAATCTGCAAACCAATTGAGTCAAAAGATCAAGAACTTGTCAGTCACTAAGGTTTCAAAGTTAATTGAAGTCCATGCATTTAAACACCCAATGATATATTAATTACGGGTTTAATGTAAAATATTGGCCCACAAGGTAAAATCAACCTCAGGGTGTCTGCCCTCATCAAAGAATTATCAGAAACATCTTTTTCCCCCTGTTATATTGTGAACATAGGTGTCATTTAAAAAAAAATCAAACAATTTTAGTCTCATGCCACACAGTATTTTGGAAAATATGAATATATGTCGAAAGCGTTCCCTTAAAAAAAAACCCGTTTATGGTACGCTTTGTCTCTGGCTCACTAGCTCTGCCCCTCTCAGCTTCCTCTGCGCCATGTTAGTGAAGGCCAACTTCATGCCAGGATGTGAGCTCTCAGGATGACCTAGTTAAAGTCAGGCTGAGCATTCTCAGTTCAAAATCAAAGACCCGTGAGGCAGAGCAGGACTCCGGAGGTCGTTTAGCTCAGACCCCTGCCTTGAGTCATATCTGTTCTAACCCTTGCCAGACTGAGGTTGGATGAGTGGAGTGTTTTCCAAAGGACCCCAGGGTGCTATAGAAGCCAAGCTGGCGACTCTGCTTTCTCCTTCGCAGTCGGGGCGCAATCAAAGTTCCTGAGGGTTGGAAAGGCCACCGCACCTTCAGATGCTTCGCCTTTCAAATGAACTCGAGATGAGTTCCGCACAATGAATGGCCATTTAGACCTTGCCAGGCTTTCTGGAAACCACAGAGTTTAACTGCTCGTTTAAAGAGCTGTACTTCACTTGACACGCTGTTTCCTTCTTTTCCTCAGGACCACAGTTAAGCTTAGCAGTCTTCCACTTTCTTGGGCATTTCTTAGTGTATATCTGGTATGATGTAGCCATAAATTTCTCCTGGAAACTGCACAAATGAATAAGTGATTGCTACAGTACTATAAAAGCACTAAAATATACCACATTTATTTACCGCCCCCCTCTGATTTACATAGAAGAGATAATTGGTAAAGGATTGACCAGTGACACCTTCCTCTGGTGAAAATGTGGGTTTGCTTTGAACTTTGAATTCAGACATTTTTTATAATTGTATGAAGGTAGATTTTAAGTTAAGGATCAGCCTAAATTAGCATGGCTCTAAACCTACTTTTTAAATTGAGGATGACTTAGATACACAGATCTCTTGTAATCAGATATGGAAACAAGCTTTTGGGTAACAAATATTTACTCAAATATCTGTTTCAATGATTATTCATTTGGGGGAGGCTTTATATTGATGTACATATGGTTCACCTCATGTTTTTGAAGTGTCTTATGAAAAAAAATTGCCCTGAAAAAACGGTTACATCACAGAAAAAATAGACTGACTCTTCCCAAAACAGACTGGAGCTCACAGTTGTAATAGATTCTATGGATGTCAAAAGGAGTAAGAGGAAGGCATTTTAATAGTTCTTCATCAACTCAATATGATTATTAATCAAACAGTTTGAAGTGCTTGCTTGCAGCACTGACCTTATTTTTATATTCAAGAATAGAATAATAGCTTCAACTTGAATCCAATGAGACCAGTGGCTCTGAAGTTTTAGGGACTCCAAAAGGGTGCCCTAGTTGGCAGGATGACATAAGTTTCAGTCAATTTCCCCAAGAAGACATGAGGTCTGACTGGCCAAAACCCCACCCCCTCCCTGCCACACACATCATCATTATGGAGCAACAATGGAAATGGTGTAAAGAATGAGATCCAATTGTGAATACAGAGGTACATAGTGCCTGCACTCCTTGAAGACCAATCCAAGAAGGGATGAAATGACAGCAATGTTCCAAAACAAAACCATGAGTCCCTTTTGAAGACAGCACAACCTAGTCAGGACCCATCCCAACTTTGAATGGAGCATGGCTAACAAAGTCTAGCTTCTGTATATCCATCTTCATATCTCTTGTTTCCTTGTCAAATAGGGAAGAACCCATTGACTAGCCAGTATCTATGCTAAAGATTACATTAAACCATGTAGGTCTTGATATAAGATATGACATGAGACAGACACTTCTAGCTATGTGGCAGTGCTACACATACATTTTGTGCTCCTATTCTGTTACATCACAAGAAGTAGGAAAATTTGACTCCCTGTCAAGCATTTGTGATTTCCTCAGTAGAAGAAAAGGAATAAATAAAACAGGAGCTTTATGACATTTTCTGAGAATTGAGGGAAGAATCCTTCCCCCAAAATAAAAACAAAAATGTTGGTATTATTCACATAAGAGAATACAAGGTATCTATTTAGTTTACTCGCTGAGTGTTTGCAATCCTCAGTTAGCTGTTGGCTCCCTTTCAAAAGAATTTTAAAGATTTGTGCCTGGTGTGGTGGCACACGCCTTTAATCCCAGCACTCGGGAGGCAGAGGTAGGAAGATCGCCATGAGTTCAAGGCCACCCTGAGACTCCATAGTGAATTCCAGATCAGCCTGGGCTGGAGTGAGACTCTACCTTGAAAAACCAAAAAAAAAAAAAAAAAAAAAAAAAAAAAAAAAAAAGAATTTTAAAGATTTAATATAAAGGGAACTACCCATCCCCTGGATAAAAGATGGCATTCATTGGTGTTAAAGTTCTTAAAGATAATATATTTTCTTAGAAATAGTAGGATCCAAAATACTATTTTTTTTTTATAGAGAGACAGTTAATAGGGACATTTTCAGTTTTGCAATGCTGTCACTGTGCTCACTTTGCCACTGCTGTGTGGAACAACTGTATGTAATCTATAAGCTAATTGCATGGCTAGATTTGGGTCATGGCTGTAGTTTTCCAGTCGTTGGCTTAGACTGTGAAATTTCAGGATATATCAAAGATTTAAATGTAAAATATCAAACTATGAAAGCCTAGAAGAAAAATTATAATCCCAAACACAGAAATCAAAGTGAAATAAATGCTAAACTTAACCACATAAAAGTAAAAAAATAATGTAAGTCTATATATATATATAGTAATTAATTATAGAAAATAGGCTGATATCTTAAATACATTAAAGAATGCCGCTCTAAGAAGGAAGACCATAGAAGATAGGAAGATAACTCACAAAATACATACAAATGAATCATAAACCTACAACCTCTGTACACAGCTTCATTCACAGTTGATAGGTTTGAAATAAAAAAAAAACTGTATGTTGCCATGTTTTTGCTTCTAAGATTAGAAAATATAAAAAAAAATGTGCTAGTATGTTACATTCCTAAATGTGTGTTTGGAAACAGAACTTCCTAAACATTGCTGATACTGTTATAAATGAAAATATTTTGTAGAGTTGAATCAATTCTTCATTTAATTTCATGAAAAGTTTTAAAATGGTGAGGTGTTGATATAAATACACATTCTAATAACGTTTTAAGTTATGACTTTGTTGAAGTTTAAAATTTGATTAAAATATGACGAAGCTGGCTAAGGGTATAGTTTTGCTGGTGTGTCTTATTCCTTTTCATTTTCTAAAAATTGTATAGATTTTTATAATCCTACATATGAAATTCCCTACATGACTGCTTTTAACTCATGGATACCTCATAGCATCGTTTGGAATTCAACAGGCAAATTGGCCTATTTTATGTTTTTGCCTTAATATTGTTCAATGTTCCTTGAAATGAAGAAAATCTCCACAGAATTTTAGACAGTCAATCCAAGAGAAAGCAAAAACTAAAAGGTGTGCTTGTTGACTGAAATGGAGATTATGGTATCCTATCAGGCAATTAAGCTTTGGTTGAAAGATTTTAAGGCCTGAAATAATACTATAAGATTCAAGGTTCAGAAACTTAGATTTGTAGAGAGATTTCAAAGAAGTCGACTCGAAGCTACTATACTAGCTCACATGGAAGGAAAAGAATGAACTCAAGATGTAAAAAGAGTTAACTGTTAACCCATAAGGCTATGCAAGTGTACAGAAAGGATGCTTATGTGGGGCTTAAGTTTGATGAGATTCTAATATCTGTCATAAAATAGCACACTCAGTTTAATGCATAACTACTTGATTTCTAAAGCAACAATTTTTAGCAAAGATACAATTCTCAAATTGTCTGAAAATACAGCTAGTATTTTCTTAGCATATCATCCTTTTGGTATGACAAAAGATATTTGTGGTAATACAGGGTGTAACTCAGCAGTAGAACACTTGCCTAGTATACGTGAGTTGTGGGTTCCAGGCTCAATACCATGAAACAAAAACAAAATCCTAAATATAACTGTCATTTTCTGCACTCTTAAAATATGCCCTGCTTCTGGTGATTCACAGGTGACTTCATACTTTGGTAGGTTTTTCTACTGTAAAGTTTTGTACTGTCCATATAAAACTTGGGTTTTCACCACATTTCTGAATAAGTATTGCTGCTAATGTACAAATGTTCCTTCAAGCATGTGGGCATTTGAAAGTGTGGTAAAGAGCAGTGGTAGTCACCAAATCATAAAAAAATATTCATCTTGAGATGTCCTCTCTGAATGCAGCTGGTTGAGTATGTAGCCCATACTGAAATATTTCCCTTAATTAATAAGAATAGACACACCCAGTCAGGCCAATTCTGTTTTAGTATTTACCTATGTGAAGTAAATAGTCCAAATGCAAGACAATGGTTAAAAAGCTTGTTACTTCAAGATGTCAAAATTTATAGAATACAAAGATTCTTTTCTCTGAGATGTTGAGAGGTTAATGATACTGATGCATAAGCCATTTAAACAGTAAGAAGCAGATAGGGAGTGATGTTCTATACAGTTCTGTGACTCCTTGACCTGACTTTGCTATCCAGAGTGGATCCATGCATCATCACCTGAATCACAAGGCCCTGGAGAGGGTATGATGAAGACTGACCTTAATATTTTCCTGTCTCTGTCTGTGTCTCTGTCTCTCTCTTGCTCTCTCTCTCTTTCTCCCCCTCTCCTCTACTTCTTTCATATTACTATTTTTCCTTCCTTCTTTTCTTTTCTTTGGTGATGACCTGTAACTCCCAGCACCAGCATGTGGCTAACATCCACAATGTGCTGTTGATCAGAGAGACCTACAAGGTTTCCCCAAAGAAGACAGATTTCTGTCAGAGTACTTGATGACCTACCAAAGGTTAGTGGTAAGACCCTATGGCTGAAGACACCATATGTTGTTCGTACGGAACATGGAGTGACCTGGCTGGAACCTGGAAGAGAGTCAGTCCCCAGACAGTTATCTTGTCTAGTGCCAGAAGTTGCTACATGAGCAACTGGGGAAAATGACCAACATCTGTCTAAGCAACTTGTGAGCTAATTTACTCAGCAGCAAACAATCCAGTGTGATGCTCACACAAGTGCAATAGTGCCACACAGCCATGGTGGGAAACCAAATGCTCTTGATTTGGCTAACTGATCTGCTTAGTGAAATGGAACCCGTAGCTGGAACTGGGAAACAAGTCAGAACCATATCCAAAAATGAGCCCACTCTCCATTATCAAGCTCTCACCAATCATGGGCTATAAGAGGGCCTACACCTATTAAATTTTCTCTAAAAAAAATGGTTATCCCATGTAGTTGGCACTAACTTTACACTCTTTTGGAGAATTTGCTTCTCTTTTTCAGATGGATGCAAATTCTGAGAGAACCAGCCCATCATACCTCAAAACGGGCTCAGCTGAAAGTATGAGTAACTGGGGAAATGGGCAAGAGTGCTGCTTTCTTGGTGAACCTGGTACTAGCACAAGGGTGACAGAGATAAACACAGAGAATACTCCTCCACTCTTACCAAACCAGATATCCAGAGACACAGAGACTCCCACAACATCAACACTGAAGCAGACCTAAAATGAACCCAACATGGCTCAGAGAAATTTGTGGAAGAGGGGGCAGAAAGAATGTTAGAGCCACACGTTGGTTCATTATGCACAGAGACATTGTCTCTTACTGATAACTGATGGCTAACCCCACAATGCACAACCCATATCCCCCAACAAGGAGGGTCTCTGCAGAGAGGGCAGGGCAGGGAGGAGGCTAACGATGGTACCAACATGACTGTATACACGTTGTACATAACTAATTTAAAAAAAAATGCCCTGTAGGCCAGAGCTCAGGGGCCTGAGCCCACAGGCTTGAATCTAATTTTGTCACTTAAAATTTAGTTAATGGTGGACAAGTCACTTAAACTGCCAATATCTTAGTCTTCTCATTTTCAATCTGTGAATGAGAATATTGCTTACTTCTTATCACGTTTTGTGAGTACTAAGTAAATGCAAAGAAAGTGATTAGAAAGAACATGCCACATCATATGGACAGCATTGAAGAAATGTAGTAAATTTTGATGTTAATTCTTCCACAGGATGATAAAATCAGGGAAGACCATTAGTTAAATGGCTAGCTTTTGAGATGAAACTTTTAATCAGAAAAATAATCATGGTTTCTAGAAAGGTTTAATTTAATTCAACTAAGAAGTTGATCTTTTTATGATATTTGGTTATAATGTCCATCAAGGAATTTTATAATATAGGCCTATCTACCTAAGGAGCAAAGATAATAAAATCTTTAAGGTACTTTTCATGCTACTTATGAAGAATTTTTTTTATCTCTTTTGTTAACATAGATCCAAATAAAGAAATGTGCTTTGTTATTTGATAGCATTCAGCTAGCCATGGTCCTAGTTCAAACAATAGGGGATTCTGACAGTTCAGGAAAACACAACAGATTACAGAAACTGAAGCTCATATGACTAATTAAAACCAGAAACCATAACATTTTGGCCTTTTTATTCACATACTTCTCTGTAATAAGTAGTTCACTCCTTCTTAAAAAAATCTTCAACAAATTTTGTCCTTCTCAATTGGTCAGAAGGGAAAAAGAAACTACTTCAATAACTTTTGTAGGTCAAACAGTATTACAAAGAATCTGGGAAGTTTCAGAAATAATTTAATAATGAATAGAAAAACCTCTGTGTGAAAAGCTTCCATAGGAATCTCCAGAGGTCACTTAAGGGAACAAAGTTGCCTGACATATATATATTTTTTTCTTTAAAAGACCTTTCATTTCCCTATAAGAATATTGGTATTCATTATTCCATGAACTTTGCTATTATTATGCCTTTGTATAATTTCAAGAATGCTCCTTTTGTGAGGCCATAAGATTTACATTTAACTTGGAATAGCTATGCTAGTTGAAATTGAAAATAATATGGAAAATAAATGTCTTCAAATTTATTTCAGTTAATAAGGTATTCTTCCATCATGGTGAGTGGTCTGGCAATAAGTTAGTGGAAATGAATAATAAATCTTTCCAGGCAGAATGAATGGCAGAGCAATAGAACAACATCTTCAGTCCCCTTAACACAGGGCATAGTCAATACAACTAAATGCGACAGCTTGAAATTTGAAGAAAATAAAATATTAATTGATTATGCTTTAGAACTTAATCTGAGAGGCATATATAATTGCAGAAATAAAACTGCACATGATTTTAATTTATTTATAGACCAGTGCAATAATGTTAAAAATATTTTTTTTATTTGTTTGTTTGTTTTTGGTTTTTCGAGGTAGGGTCTCACTCTAGCCTAGGCTGACCTGGAATTCACTATGGAGTCTCAGGGTGGCCTTGAACTCACGGCGATCCTCCTACCTCTGCCTCCCGAGTGCTGGGATTAAAGGCGTGTGCCACCACGCCTGGCACTTAAAAATATTTTTAACAAATCTTCGCATCTTCTTACCATCCCTTATACTTATATCTGTTTTGTGTATTATCTTAAATATTGACCCAATTTATGCATATTTCCACAAAAGTGAAAGTATTTCTTATCTTTTAAAAGTACTCTCCATTAGGCTAAGGAGATAGCTCAGCAGTTAGTTAAGAGTGTTGGCCCCTTAAGCATCTATTATCCTACCATCTACTTGGTGGTCTTGGATCAGCAATCACTATGTTATACTCTCCAGAATCCATGTAAAAATCTGGTTATGGCCACACATGTTTATAACCCTAGTCAAAAGGTGGTTGGCAAAGACCAGATAATCTCTGATACCAGTTGATAGACAGCATCTCTGGGTCGAGACAGAGACCCTGTCTCGGGGAAATAGGTGGATGAGCAATAATAGGACAGCTGATACTACTCTGGCCTTCTGATACATGCATCTGAACACACATGTTTATACAACACACATCACATGCAGCACACCATTGACATACTCTATACTCACAAATACACACACACACATGCAAAAAATATCCATTAAGGGGTTTGAGAAATGGCTTAGTGGTGCTTGCCTATGTAGCCGAAGGACCAAGGTTCTATTCTCCAGTATCTTTGTAAGCCAGATGCACAAGGTTGCTCATGTCTCTGGAGTTTCTTTGCAGTGGCTAGAGGACCTGGAATACCCATGTTCCTCTCTCTATATATGTTTCTTTCTCTCTATCCTTCTTTCAAATAAATAAATAAATAAAATATTTTTAATCCATTAAATATACATTTCATATAATTTTATTATTTTGATAATTAAATAATTTTAACAAAAGTTTGTTATTAATTCATGATTAAAGCTTTTTTGTTTCTTTTGAGGTAGGGTCTCACTCTAGCCCAGGTTAAGCTGGAATTCCCTATGTAGTGCCAGGCTGGCCGACCTGGAATTCACTATGTAGTCTCAGGGTGGCCTCGAACTCATGGTGATCCGCCTACCTCTGCCTCCCGAGTGCTGGGATTAAAGGCGTGTACCACCACGCCTGGCCTCAATAGTAATACTCTTACCTCTACCTCCCATGATGGGATTAAAGGCTTGTGTTACCATGCCCAGCTCATGAGTAAACGTTTTACAACCCTATTTCTTAGCAGTTACCACTTTACACTGTCATTTCAAGTTGTTGATATTTCATTGAATTTACCAAGACTATCTAGAATTTAGCATTTTTTTCTCCCACTATTGAAGACTGCCACCTTCATGACTTTGTTACCATATTTGTCAAGCTAACTCTGCCTATTACCAGATTATATCTTAATTAAATTTTTTCAGTATTAGTTAACTAAAGGCTGGATCTTATTTAAGTAAACAGTTGATTTTAAAATGAGTATTTCCCCTTCACTAGAAGCAGGATATGAATTTCACTGAGATTAAGTTAATCAAGAAATTTCTATTCCCTTGGGTCTGAATCTCACTTTATCATCCTGTCTGTAAGGCCTGTCATCTTCCTGGAAAATGAGTTTCAATACCTTGATACAACAATAAAAACTCTCTAGGACCTAACCTGTGAATCACGCCATCTTTTTTTCCCTTGAGTGTGAAGAGATAAACCTCTAGCCACTGCCCTTACCTAGGACTGAGAAGTCAGCCTTCTGAGGATACAAACACGGAAGCCTGAGTAACATGGGATGACATCACTGCACCATTGTTACATTATCAAATTTTGTCTCCAATTTAATACCACCAACCTCTCACCTTGTTTTGTGAGATGAATTAGAATATTTAAACTCATTGTTTTGTCTTACAATTGAATATTTTACTTGTAAAACATCACTAATCAGATAGTATGTCATTCTGCTTCTTACACTCCACTCTATTCTCATTTGTTTCCTGCCTTTGTAAAGCTTGCTTTGTTTTCCCCTGTTTGAGCTAGCATCCCTGGTGATTCACTAGCGGCAGGTTCACATCTGCCAAATAGGCATTTGGGAATGTGAGATTCTCCCATTTATCTGCAGGAATAAATTACTGTGTCTATGTTATCCTGAAAGTACAAGGATCATGTCTTTTTCAATATTTATCATCAATTAGGCAGCAGTCAACTGTCCCCTTCTTTTTTATTATCTTTAATAATTTTGTAATCATGGCTATTGTGATTTGAATGTATAATGTCATCTTCCACAGGCTCATGTTTTGGAATACTTGTTCCCCAGCTGGTAGCACAGTTTGGAAAGGTTGTGGAACCCTTTACAAGGTGGATCCTTTCTGGAAGAAGTGGCTTATTGATGGCTGGCCTTGAGGTTTTATTACCTGGCCCCATCTGCAGTTCTTTCTCTATTTCCTGATTGTTGAGGCAATAAGAAGCCAGCTTTCCATTCAGGCCTACTATGACTTACCTACCATGATGAAATTTCCTCTTGACACAAAATTTGTTGAACCAAATTAAACCATTCTCCCTCTATACATTGCTTCTGTTTGGCATTTGTTCACAGTAACAAGAAAGTAATGGACATGATGGCTATACTTAAACCTTAGGAAAAGACATTGGAATTAATACTATTTAAAGGGTGATGTAAAATTCTACGTGTCTTTGTGTTAGTGTGTTTTGGAGAGAATACTTGCTATTAAAAGCTACATATGAAACTGTAGACACAGGCCTCCAGATTCCTAAGTCTATTTAACCTCAGTTGTAAGTTATAAGTCATGGTCCTGGAAGTGCCACCCTCAATTCAAATCAATTAGCTACAAATTCAGTAATTTGCATGGCTACCCTCAAAGCCCCTTAGTTACTAGAGTAGCTGAAGGAATTCAAGAAAGCACTATACTTACCATTGTATTTATTATAGTGAAAGGATACAGATCAAGAATGACAAAAGAAAGAAACACATAGGATAGAATGCGGAACTAGAAGAACATTGCAAATGCAAAGCTCTTATGTTTTAGAGGGAAACATTACCCATTTAGCATCTTACTGTAGCAACATACACATGGTATGGTATTTTGTCAGTCCACGATGCTCAGTTTAACATTAGTGTCCAGAGTTTACACAGAGGCAGACATGATTGAGCCCACAGGTTTGAATTCAATTTCTGGAAGTTGAACTTATATCATATGTCCTTAAGTCCTAGAACTTTAATTATGTGCTTGCTCTTTCTGACATGCTAGCCCCATAATGAGTTTTATATATATATAATTTGACAACTTCTACACTTACAGATAATAAACCAGTCCCCTCCATCACTTTCTCCTTCACAACTCTGCTCTCCATCATATCCCTTCCCTCTCTGCACTAGTCTCTCTTTTAATTTAATGTCATCCTCTTTCTCCTATTATGAAGGTCTTGTGTAGGTATTGCTAGGCACTGTGAGGTCATAGATATTGAGGCAAATTTCTAACTGGACAGTTGCATTGTACTCTTTATTTGGCTCTTACATACTTTCTGCCACCTCTTCCACAATGGACCCTGAGCCTTGGAGGGTGTGATAGAGATGTTTCAGTGCTGGACACACCTCTGCCCTTTCTTAGCACTGTGTTGCCTTTTGGGTCATCCCAGTGGTCATCACCATCTGAAAAGAGACACTTCTCTAAGTAGAAGTAAGAGTAGCATTAATATATAAATATGAACATTAAGTCTAGTGCCTTCAGGGCAATTTGATGAGAATAACATATTCATTGAGCCAGACAAGAGCAGACTTTATACCCCTAAGGCTCATGACCTCCCCTGCCATAGGCTTTTGATTAGGTTTTCAGTACTAGGCATGTATTCCCTTCAATAGAGTGAGGCTTCAGTCCAATTAGAGAGCAGTTGGTTTCCCCCACAGCAGACATGCCACTATTGCACTCATTCAGTCATTTGGCTTGTCTCACCAAACTTGAAGCTTCTAGTGTCCACTGTTTTCATAACTGATGACTTCTGTCTCCCAAATGGCTGCATACAGTGCAGCTTTTTCCAGCTTTCAATTGGCTGGTTTACAGGAAGAACATTTTCTGATCAGCACCAGCTTGCTTTCACAGTGACTTTGCCACTCAGGCATGTTCAGTTTTCAGCAATAAGGTCTTCCCATCTGTTTATCAAGAGAAACCAAGTTACTTGGCAATAGCCTCTAATGTTTGGAAGCAACAGGGACCTCCCTGGCCAATAACTCACTGGAAGGTATCCCATCCCTGGGACTGAAAATTTCCTAGTAAAAATCGATGGCTTCTGGATGTACCATTCAGAAAAGTAGGTTTTTATATGCATTTAATTGACCCTCCCCCTCCTTTTACACAGTCTCTTCCCCTGGCCTCGCTTAGGCCTTTCCCCTCCCTGTAATCTGTTCTTCTACTTACATATATACAATACCCTAACCTTAAGGTCTTCCCGTCTCCTCCCTCCCGTATAGCCTTTTTCTTGCTTACTGGCCTCTGCTACAAATTTTTGGTTCCAGCTCACACACAATATATTTGTAGCTAGGATCCAAAAATGAAAGACATGTGACATTTGGGCTCCTGGGCCTAGGTTACCTCACTTAGTATAATCCTTTCCTGATCCATCCATTTCCCTGCATTTCAAAATTTCATTTTTCTTTACTACTGAATAAGACTCCATTGTGTAAATGTACCATATCTTTATTATTCATTCATCTATGCAGGGATGTCTAGGGTGGTTCCAATTCCTAGCTATTGTAAATATAGCAGCAATAAACATGGTTGTACAAGTATTTCTAAGGTAGTGAGAAGAGTCATTAGGATATATGCCTAGGAGTGCTATATCTATATCATATGGTGAATCTATTTTTAGTTGTCTTTAGAACCCCCACACTGATTTCCACAATGTCTGTACCTGCTTACATTCATACCAACAGTATAGAAGGGGTCCCCTTTTTTCTGCATCCTCACTAACATTTTGTGTCTTTTGTTTTCTTGATGTTAGCCATTCTGACAGGAGTGAGATGGAATCTCCAAATACTTTTACTTTGCATTTCCCTGATGGCTTAAGGATGTAGAACACTTTTTATATGTTTAGGTGCCATCTGTGTTTCTTCCAATGAGAACTCTCTAGTTACTTAGCCAATTTTTAAGTGGGTTGTTTGATTTCTTATTGTTCTTTTTTTTGAGTTCTTTGTATATTCTGGATATTATTCTCTGCCAAATGTGTAGCTGGCAAAGGTTTTCTCGCATTCTGTATGTTGTCTCTTTCCTCTATTTACAGTGTCCTTTTCTGTACAAAAGCTTTGTAATTTCATGAGATCTCAGTAGATAATTAGTGGTTTTAGTTCCTGAGTAATTGGGGTTATATTCAGAAAGTCATTGCCTATTCCAATATGTTGAAGTGTTTCCCCTAAGTTTTCCTCTAGATATTTCAGAGTTTCAGGTCCGACATTAAGGTCCCTTATACACTTGCATTTGATTGATGTGTATGGAGAAAGACAAGGGTCTATTTTCATTTCCAGTTTTCCCAGCACCACTTGCTAAAGAGGCTATTTTTCTCCAGTGAATATTTTTGGCATTTTAGTCAAAAATCAGATGGCTGTAGCTACCTGGATTAAGATCTGGGGCCTCTATTCTGTTCCATTGACCATTGATCTACATGTCTATCTCTGTGTGAATACTATGCTGTTTTTGTTACTATGGCTTTGTAATATAGTTTAAAATCAGGTATGGTGAAGCAGTGAGTCTTCTTTTTGTTGTTCAACATTGTTTTGGCTATTTGATGGTTTTTGTGCTTCCAAATGAATTTTAAGATTGCTTTTTCTAATTCTGTGAAGAATGCCACTGGAATTTTAATGGGGATTGCATTAAATGTGTGGATTGCTTTTGATATGATTTATATTTTTACAATACTGATTCTTCCAATCCAAAAACATGGCATGTCTTTATATATCCTTGTGTCTTCTGCAATTTCTTGCTTCAGTGTTTTAAAGTTTATAGAGATCATTCACTTCCTTGGTTACATTTATTCCAATGTATTTATTTATTTATTTTCATTTTTAAGGAAATTGTGAGTAGGAGAGATTCCCTGACTTCATCCTCTGCATACTTGTTGTTTGGATATTGGAAAACTACTGATTTCTGTATATTTCTTCTGTATCTTGCTAAGTTGCTAAAAGTATCAGTGCAAACAGTTTGCTAGTAGTCTTTAGGGTCCTTTAAGTATATAATCATATCATCTGCAAATAATGATAAGTTTATCTCTTCATTTCTAATTTGTATCCTTTTTTTGAGTGTCTCTTGCCTTGTTGCTATAGCTAAGACTACCAATACCAATAAACAAAAGTGGGGACAGTGGAACTCTTGTATTGTTCCTGAATTTAGTGGAAAAGCTTTAAGTTTTTCCCCATTTAGTATTATGTTGGCTGTAGGTTTGTTATAAATAGCTTTTATTATGTTGAGATATGTTCCTTCTGTTCCCAGTTTCTGTAATACTTTTACCATGAGGGAATGCTGGATTTTGTCAAATGCCTTTTTTGCATCTATTGACATGATTATGTGATTTTTGTCCTTCAGACCATTTATATGATGTATTACATTTATCGATTTGCATATGTTCAACTATCCATACGTCTCTGAGATAAAGCAAATTTGGTCTGGGTGAATAATTTTTCTTATATATTCATGTATTCTGTTTGCCAATATTTTGTTGAGAATTTGTGCATGTATGTTCATGCTGGAAAATGGTCTGTAATTTTCTTTTTTGTTCTAACTTTGTCTGGTTTTGGTATTAGGGCGATGATGCTAGCTTCAGAGAAGGAGTTCAGTAGAATTCTTTCATTTTCTATTTTATGGAAATATTTGAAAAGCAGTGTGTTAGTTCTTCCATGAAGATCTGGTAAAATGTACCAGTGAATTCATCTGAGCCTGGACTTTTTAGTTGGAAGACTTTTATAATTGCTTGGATCTCTGTACTTTTTATAGGTCTATTTTAAATGGTTTCTCTCATCTTGATTTAATTTTGGTAGGTCATATAAATCAAGGAAATCATCCATTTCTTTCAGATTTTCAAAGTTAGAGACATTTATATATATAAAGTATGTCATTGATTTCTGAATTTCTTTGGTAACTTTATCATCTCTAATTTTATTAGTTTTAGTCTCTTCTCTCTTTCTTTGGATTTTGTACTGATTTTTGGTTTGCCTTGTTCTTCTTTGTCCAAGGCCTTAAGGTGAAACATTAAATTGTTTACTTGTTAACTCTCAAATTTCTTAATATAGGCACAGAGAGTTATAAATTTCCCTCTTGGGACTGCCTTCATTGCATCCCAAATGTTTTGGTATGTTGCATTCTCTTCATCTTTTGATTCTATGAAGTTATTGATTTCCTTTTTGATTTCTTCATTGATCCTTTCATCATTCAATAGTGTACTGTTTAGTCTCCATGAATGTCTGTATACTCTGTAGTTTTCCTTGTTGCAAAGCTAATAGGTTACCCACAGAATGGGAGGGAGGAGAGGGAAGACCTTAAGGTTAGGGTATTGTATATATGTAAGTAGAAGAACAGATTACAGGGAGGGGAAAGGCCTAAGCGAGGCCAGGGGAAGAGGCTGTGTAAAAGGAGGGGGAGGGTCAATTAAATGCATATAAAAACCTACTTTTCTGAATGGTACATCCAGAAGCTTTGCTTATTGTATGCTTATTGTATGCTTGTCTGTAAAGAAACTACTCTGGGAAACCAACTGCCTTCTACTTGGACTGGAGACCCACTTCATGGGAGGGAATACATCACTGATAGTGAAAACTTAAAGCCGGGGAAGTCATGAGCCCTAGGGGTGTAACATCTACTATTGTCTGGCTAAGTGTATATACTATGCTTATCAAACTGCACAGTAAGCACTTCTCCTAATATTTATACCCTTATGTTAAAGCTACTCTCACTTTTGGTAGAGAATCTTCTCTTTTCAGATGGCAGTGACCTTGGGATGACTCAGAAGGTATCATGGTGATAGAAAGAAATGACCACAGTGCTCAGTACTGCAATATCTCTATCACACCTTCCAAGGCTCAGGTTCTACTGTGGAAGAGATGGCAGAAAGAATTTAAGAGCCAAAGGAAGGGTAGGAATCCATACAACCTGCTCCCTCCAGTCACAAAATGGCCTGGATATCCATGGCCTCACAGTGCCTGACACTACCTGCACATGACCATCATAAGAGGAGGAAAAGATCATGACCTCAACATTAAAAGAGAAACTGATTGAGATGGGGAGAGGGTATGATGGAGGATGGAGTTTCAAAGGGGAAAGTGGGGGTAGGGAGGGTACTACCATGGGGTATTTTTTATAATCATGGAAGTTGTTAATAAAAATTTGGAAGAAAAAATAAAGAAACTCTTCATCTTCATGTAATCCCATTGGTTGAGTGATTGTTTAAGATGGTGAGCTACGGGGTTTTTGTCCAGGAAGTCTTTTTCCATTCGTATATCATGGAAAGTTCTTCTTATATTTTCTTCCAGTAGTAGATGAGTTTCTGGTCTTATATTGAAGTCTTTGATCCATTTGTACTTGAGTAGAGTGCATGGCAAGATGTGTGGATCAAGTTTCAATTTCCTGCATATATTCTTCCAGTTTGTCCAGAACCATTTGTTGAAGATGCTGCCTTTTTTACAGGCTATATTGTTAGGGCCTTTGTCAAATATCAAGTTGCTGTAGTTTTTTTTTTTTTTTTTTTTTTTTTACCCAAAGTCCAGGTCCTCAATTCTATTCCATTGGTCTATACTCCTGTTTTTATGCCAGTATCATGCTTTTTTTTTTTTTTCAAGGTGGGGTCTCATCTAGCCCACGCTGACCTGGAATTCACTATGGAGTCTCAGGGTTGCCTTGAACTCACGGTGATCCTCCTACCTCTGCCTCACAAGTGCTGGGACTAAAGACGTGTGCCACCACACCCAGCTACATGCTGTTTTTATTACTCTGGCTTTGTAATAAAGCTTTTGATCATGTATAGTGATGCCCCCAGAGGTATTTCTTTTACTGAGGATATGCATGGATATTTGACACATTCTGCCTTTCCATATGAACTTTGAGATCATCTTTTCTATCTCTGTGAAGAACAATATTGGGATTTTAATTGAAATTGCATTAAATCTGTATGTTGCCTTTGGTAGGATTGCCATCTTCACAATGCTAATTCTGACTATTCAGGACCATGGGAGGTCTTTCCATTTTCTCAAGTCCTCCTCAATTTCTTTTTTGAGTGTTTTTATGTTTTCATTGTGTAGATCTTCCACTTCCTTGGTTAACGTTATTCCAAGGTATTTTTTTGTTGTTGTTGTTGCTATTGAAAATGGGACTATGTCCCTTATTTCTTTCTCTGTATCTTTGTCATTTGCACATAGAAAGGCTTCTGATTTTTGTGCATTAATTTTGTATCCTGCTACTTTACTATAGGAGTTAATCACCTTCATGAGTTTTGGGATGGAGTCTCTCAGGTCTCTTATATATACAAATATGTCATCAGCAGTAGAGCTAACTTAACTACTTCCTTTCAAAATTGTATCCCTTTTATTTCTTTCTCCTGTCTTATTGCTTGAGCTATGACTTCCAGTTCATTATTGAAGAGCAGATGTAAGAGTGGACAACCCTGCCTTGTTCCTGATCTCAATGGGAATTCCTCCAGTCTCTCTCCATTAAGTATTATTTGGGCCTCCAGAACTTTGTATATTGTCTTTATTATGTTCCGATATGAATCAACCATGCCAATTCTCTCCAATGTTTTGATCATGAAGTGTTGTTGTATTTTGTCAAAAGCCTTGTCTGCATCTATGAAAATGATCATGTGCTTTTTGTGTTTAACCTTGTTTATGTGGTGTATTACATTGAAAGATTTCCATATTTTGAACCACCCCTGTGTTCCTGGAATGAATCCCATTTGATCAAGGTGGATAATTCTTTTGATATGTTGTTGGATTCGATTTGCGAGGATTTTGTTCAGGATCTTTACATCTAAGTTCATCAGGGAAATAGGCTGGCAGTTTACTTGTCTTGTGGCATCTCTGTCTGGTTTTGGAATTAGGGTGATACTAGCTTCATAGAAGGAGTTGGGTAGCTTTCCCTGTTCTCCAATTGTGTGGCACAGTTTGAGGAAGACTGGTTTGAGTTCTTCCATGAAGGTTTGATAGAATTCAGCTGAGAAACCATCTATTCCTGGACTCTACTTTTTGGGTAGGTTTTTTTTTGTTACTTTTTCAATCTCAATAAGTGTTATAGGTTTGCTTAGGAGATTAATCTCCTCTGAGTTTAGCTTTGATAGATGATATTTGTCCATGAATTTATCCATCTCCTCCACATTATCCAGTTTTGTGGAGCAGAGGTTTTTGAAATAAGACCTGATGGTTCTCCCAATCTCACTTATGTCTGTTGTGATCTCTCCTTTTTCATTTTGAATTTTATAAAGTTGAAGTGTCTCTTTTTTTTTTCCTTGATCAAATTGTCCAGGAGATTGCCAATCTTGTTTATTTTTTTCAAAGAACCAGCTCTTTTTTTTGTCAATTTTCTTAATTGTTTTCTTAGTTTCCAATTCATTAATTTCTGCTCTGATATTAATTATTTCTTTCCTTCTGCAGATGGTTACATTTTTGGTTACATTTTTCTTGCTTTTCCAGTGCCTTTAGGTGAATGGTTAGGTTATTGATTTGGGATCTCTCTGTCTTTTTTATGAAGGCAATTAGTGCTATGAATTTTCCCCTGAGGACTGCCTTCATTGGGTCCCATAAATTGTACTATGATGTGTTCTCATTGTCATTCATTTCTAGAAATTTTGCAATTTTATTTTTTATTTCATCCACTATCCATTTATTGTTTAAAAGTGTGCTGTTCTGTTTCCAGGCACAGATGGGACTCTTGGTGGGTCTTTTGTTGTTAATTTCTAGCAATAACGCATTGTGATCTGATATCATGCAGGAAATTATGTCAATCTTCCTAAATACATGGAGGCAGGCTTTGTGACCCAGTATATAATCTATTTTAGAGAATGTTCCATGGGCTGCTGAGAAGAATGTGTAGTCTGTGGATTTGGGATGGAATGTTCTCTAGATGTCCGTTAGGTCTAAGTGATCTATGCTTTTGTTGAGCTCTCTTACTTCCCTCCTGAGTTTCTGTTTCAATGATCTGTCTATTACTGATAATGGTGTATTGAAATCCCCAACTACGATGGTGTTGGTGGTAATTTCTGTTTTATTGTCAAGTAGGTTTTGCTGTAGGAACTGTGGTGACCCAGTGTTTGGTACATAAAGATTTATGATTGTAATATCCTCTTGATGGATCATTCTCTTGATAAGTAGGATGTGGCCTTCTTTGTCTTTTTTGATTATTTTTGGTTTGAAGTCTATTTTATCTGATATTAATATAGGTAGGCTTGCTTGTTTCTTATTCCCATTTGCTTGGAATATTGTTTTCCACCCTTTTCCCCTGAGGAGGTGTCTGTCTTTAGTGGTGAGGTGGGTTTCTTGAAGGCAACAGATTGTGGGGTCTAATTTTCTGATCCATCCTGTTAGCTTGTGTCTCTTGATGGGTGAATTAAGGCCATTAATATTTAGGGTATTGACTGTGAGATTTGATTTGATTCCTGCCATATGGTGTTGTTATATGTGGTTTGGTGTTTTCATGGACTTTGAAGTTTTTTGTGCCTTCTCTGAGTTTGGTTATTGTGATCTGCTTCTTGTAGGCATTTGAAGTTGATTATTTGATTCTTCTGTGTGGGGAATTTCCTGAAATACTTTCTGTAGGTTTGGTTTTGTGTTCATATGATTGTAAAGCTGAGTTTTGTCATGGAAAGTTTTCTTTCACTATCTATCATGAGGGATACTTTTGCTGGGTAGAGTATTTTGGGTTGGAAGCCATAGGTTCTTAGATTTTGCAGTGTTTCATTCCAGGCCCTTCTGACTTTCAGGGTTTCCATTGAGAAGTCTGAAGTAATTCTGATGGGGTTACCTTTAAAAGTGATGTGCTGTTTTTCCCTAGCTGCTTTTATGATTTTCTCTTTGGTGTCAATGTTTAGAGTTTTAATGACAATATGTCTTGGAGAGTTTCTCCTTTGGTCCAATTTGTTTGGAGTTCTCTTAGCCTCTTTTATATTGATGGGCCTTTCTTTTGAGAGATTGGGGAAGTTTTTGTTCATAATTTTGTTGAATAAGTTCTCCATGCCTTTGGTCTGAATTTCTTCTCCTTCTGGTATTCCAGTCATTCTGATATTAGGACGTTTAAGGGTATCCCACAATTTTGTCATGTTCTATTCACAGACACTTTTGAACTTATTGAAACTTTTGAACTCTTGAACTGTTTCTTCCATTTTGTCCGCCAGATCAGAGTTTATATCCTCCACATGGCTTGCTCTATTCTTGAGAGCTTCTAGAGAGTTTTGGACTTGTTCAATTAGGTTTTCATTTTCTACTACTTTTTCTATGTGTAGTTTCAATCCCTCTGTAAAGCTCCCTTTTCACATCATTTTCTGATTTTCTTGATGCTTCTTGGAATTCTTCCTTGCATTTATTTATGTCTTCATTTATCTTCGCCAGCTGATTTTTGAGGTCCTCTTTTTTATCACTCTCCTTCATATTTCTTAATTGTCTTTGAATTCCTTCCATTTTATTAACTATTGGGTCTAGTCTAGTGGTGGCAGCATTCATACAATTATTGGCCGTTTGTTGCCTTTCTGCAAATTCTCCCAGTAGCTTGGTCAGGGTTGCATTGCTCGTAGCTTCATTTTGGTGTTCTGATCCTAATGATACTTCTATGTTTTGATTAGAGATGTTCATTGTAGGACTGGGTGACCTAACTGGATTTTCTTGTATTTGATTTTTCCTGGTTTTTCTTTTGTTCTGTGGTCTGTCCATCACAGTGTATGGACAGGGAGAGTAGGACTGTGGTCTCAATGGGTGGGGGAAGTGGTGCCTCTTGAGGGAGCTGGCCTGGACTAGCCATCAGGCAAGCAGATGGGCTGAGTGGTCTTGAGCTAACACATAGGTGGGTGGATCAGCTTGTGCTGAAGCACAGTGGGAAGCTAAAGCAGCCTGAGGTAGATGCCATGCATTCTGAGCTCTCACTAGGCACAATTCCAAAACTGCCTAAGCTCCTGCATGGCAAGGGTGCCAAAGTTGCCTGTGCTGGCACGCAGAGGGACACTGAAGCACCAAGCACTGAGGTGGCCTAAACTTGTGTGGTGGAACACTGGGACCAGAAGCAATCTGAGCTCACCTGCAACAGGACAATGGCAGTCAGTCGGCAAGGCAGACAGAGAGCAGGGGCTTGCACCTGAGCTGGCACATGCAGACAGGTAGAGTGATCCTGAGCTCACGTGGGCAATTGGAATGGGCCTGGGCTCATGTGTGAATGTGCAGCGGCCAGAGCAGTAAGTAAGCAAAGGGGCCGAGCAGGCTAAGCTTGCACAAGCAGGGATCTGTGGCGGCATGTGTGTGGCAGGCAAATGGACCGAAGGAGCCTGAGCTCCAGTGGGCCAGCAGGTGGAGCCTGTCCAGGGTCACCTGTGGGCAGGGGAAGCAGGTTGATCACCCCTGTGCAGTGAGGCAAGTGGGACTATGTTGGTCTGGGACCCCTTTCCTACAGTAAGTGCAGGGGTATTCTGAAGCTGGGACTGTGGGTATAGTGGCTGTTACTTTCTCATTGCTAGGACAAAGCTGATGGGAGGAAAGTTTGCATTTTGTTTTACAGTCTCAGAGTGAATATTTATGACTTAAGAGGATATCAGAGTATGAGCATGGGCTGGACATCACTTCCACCAAAGAAGATAGAAACCATCAGGAGGAAGAATCAAAATCAAACAAGGGGATACAGGCTATAATATCCTTACATCTGCACCACCAGCACACCTCCTCCAGCAAGGCTCCACCTCCCAAATTGCTACCAGATGGAGACCATGCACTCAGAATATATGAGTTTATGGGAAACATCTGAGTTAAACCACACCCTTATATATTTTATGCCTATTTATCTATTTTTATTTCATATATTTACATCAGTTAATGAAACATACCATTATTTTCAAGTATTTAAATAATATAAACATTGTCACACCTAATATATCCTTTTAAAATATAGTCAATGTAACATATTTTGACCCATTTACATTTACAGATATAGATATAATTTATTGATTTTATCTACTATAACATGTCTCATCATATAACTAGTGTTAATAATAACTGACACCGATTATATGTCTACTATGTGTTTGATTATATCCTAAATTCTGTACTCAAAACTAAATTTTAACAACAAAAATTTTAACAACAAAATCATGAGATTGATGTAAGTTTTACTTTTACATTATAAATGACAAAACTGAAGTTTGGGGTTTTATTTTAGAGAATATAACTGGACTTGGAACACTTATTATTTGTCCCCCAAAGAAGCATCAATGTTGGCAATAAAAGTGTGTATTTAGGGGCTGGAGAGATGGCTTAGCAGTTAAGGCACTTGCCTGTGAACCCTAAGGATCCAGGTTTGATTCCCCAGTGCCCATGTAAATGAGATGCGTAAAGTGGTACATTTATCTGGAGTTCGTTTACCATTCCTAAAGGCCCTGGTGCACCAATTCTTTCTCTATTTCTGCCTCTTCTCTCTCAAATAATAAATAAATAAATGTGTGTACTTAGTTTCATGGTGTTCATTTTCAGAAGCTCACCTATGGTAGTGTTAGGATACCGAATTGAGAATCCCAGATTGAGTATTCAAGCATCCATGTCGTGAGTTTAGATTCAGAATTTCTCCCATTTCACCCAAGTATACAATAATAATTATTAATGACAGTTAATTTATTGGTGACATGTAGAATCATGAAGTGGCATGCATAATCATTTGCCTTGGGACATAAGTCAGAAGCTAACTGTGAGTTAGTAAACACTGAGAAAGAGTAAGTGTAGGTGCTTGAAGAAGGAGCCCTGTCATTTACTGTTATGTCACAATAATTTATTTGGAAGATAAATTTCATTCATATCATTGGTGAAGCTCAGTTAATTATATTTCCTCTTTTAAACTTTTTTCTGCAGTTGGCATTTGAAGCACCATCTTCTGTTCTAGAGTATAGTATACATACATTTTGCTGGTACAAGGAGAGAAAGGAAGGATGCTATCCTATTCCAGAAGTTTGCTGGATGGCTAGCCTGGTGGAAAAGCATCAGTGATTAATAAGCAATCCTTCTTCAAACAAGGTAGATGGCAAGGACCAACACTTCAAAGTTTTACTCTGAACTCCACATACAGATATGCCATAGAAAAAAAGATGGAGGAGAAGATGGAGAAGGAGAAAAAGAGGAAGAGGAAGAAGTTGTTTCTCTAGTTTGTAAGTCATCTAACATTTTTTCCTCAGTGGAGGCAGAAAAGGTTTAGTACAAACAAATGTTACATATTTCCTTAGAGTGTTGTTTGCAAAATATGAAGATTGGTAGTTTGTTGTGAAGTTGGGTAACATTACATACCATGTCTACAAACTGAATCCTCAATAAGAATTTTTTTTGTACTTGTGTGTATTAAAGTATAAATAGTTTGGGTTGGTGATTGCTCTGTAGTTAAAGGCCCTTGCTTCTAAAGCCTTATAGCCCAGGTTTGATTCCCTGTTACCCATGTAAAGCCAGGTTCACAAAGTGGTGCATACATCTGAAGTTTGCAGTGGCAGGAGGCCCTAGTGCCTGCTCTAACTCTCTCTGTCTCTGTCTTTGTCTCTGTCTCTCTCTCTCTCATACACATATTCTCCCTCTTTGCCCATCTTCCTGTCTATGTCAAATAAATTACATAAAATATGTTTTTTAAAAATCAAAAATATTATTACATGGAGTCAAGTTTTTAAAAGTGAGTAAAGTTATTCATGTTGAGGGTGTTGATGGATCATTGGTCAAGTCCTTTTATTTATTATTATTATATATTTTATTATTATTTTTTTTGTTTTCTGAGGTAGGGTTTCACTCTAGACCATGCTGACCTGGAATTCACTATGTAGTCTCAGGGTGGCCTCGAACTCATGGCAATTCCTCCTACCTCTGCCTCCCAAATTCTGGGATGAATAGCATACACCACCACACCAGGCCAGTCAAGTCCTTTTGAATGCTGTCCTCCCAACCTACTTCCATCTCATGTTATACCTTCCATGTATTAAAGACATTTCTTGCCACTAGAAATAATCTTCAGAAAATATTAGGGAATTATGACACAAATCTTCTTGGTAACTACCTTGAGATGAATTTATTAAATATTTCATCCCACATTATTTTGAGAGCATATGAACCCAAAAGAAGTCAAGTATGCCACTTTCCTGGATTAAGGTACAATATGACCTAATCTCTAAAAATGTCTCAAGATAATGGTAAGTCAAGAGGAAAAGCATGTATTATACCATAAATGTCTTCTCTTTCCAGAGTAGATTTTAAGACATCTATATGTCTATATTCATACATTTAGCCACTCAATAGTAATTGAATATGAAGAACCTTCTTGAGCACTGAGAAACCCTCTCATTTCTTAACATACTTGAGTCTACATTGAATTTTAATGGATACAATTACACACAATGTTTTTCAACAGCCAGAATATCATATCATCATTAAAAGTATTTACTTAAATCTACCATCAAATGTTAAGTTCACCTACAAATGTAGAGATAATATGTGACTTATTAGTCATAGAGAAAGCATATACATCATGTTATAAAAAATCTAAATTAAGTTTAAATAGAAATTATACCTAATGAGTATATGTATACTTATTAGCCTATAACTCATGGCTGACAATAATTTAGATAAAAATTAATGCAGAAAATTTAAACACAAATTTTGGATCTCTCTCTCTCTCTCTCCTTTCCTCTTTCTTTTTCTCCCAGAGCCTTTCTTCCCTATGTCCTGAGTGTTGGATAGTTACATGACACCCAAACATTGGTGAGATGTGAAGTTCATTGGTGTAGTGGGGATCAGTGATTTTTGACTAAAATATCCTTCTTTATTATTCAGCTACAGCTAATATGTCATAAGTTGTATGACATATTTTGGGGTGTAGTAACTACATCTGCTTTGTACCATTCTATGCTGAGATCTTTCTGAATTATTTTCGGCCTTCTTTGCTTAATTTTACTGCATAGACATGTTCTCTTGAGAACAGTATAGTCTCCTCTTTGCTGCAAACAAGCAAGGAAACAATATACCCCTCTGATCTTAGAATTTAGTGTTAATTTTAGTTTGGCATTTGCTTCTCACTTACATGGCCCTGATCATCTTTTCTAGCATAGATGATTAGAATAAATAACTAAATGAATAAATTAATGAATGAATGAATAAATAACAGCAGAAAACACTGTCTTCAAACATTGATTGAAGAATAAACATCAAGAAGTGATTTTTGAGAAAGAAAACAAGGTCTGTACAAAAGCCACTAATTTTTGAACTATTAATCATGATTTAACATGAAGTGATTAGCTTCTATAGCTTCAGGATTTTACTTGCAAATAGAGATAAGTGCCTCCTTTGTTAACATGAAACAAAAGCTTAGTTTGTTATATCAAATAAGTAAAAGTTTGATGGATGCATCTGTTATCATCAAGATAAATATTTTTAAAACATACAACATGCAATATGGATTTTCATTACATATCAAAAGACTAAATTACAACACATTTGTAGAGTTAACTGTCTTTAATTTGGTATTTATGCATCAGGGCAGCCTCCTTCCAGTAAAATAGGATGGAAGCTCCTTGAGGCAACATCAAAACAGGAGTCACACTATCCATTAAAGAGTCACTTAACTGAATCAATAACTATTTTAGTCATGGTCTTATTGTTGTTAGGCAAATATTAAACCATTATAGTTATGTCTCCAGTCTCTATTATTATTTTTATTCATTTTTGTTCATCTTCCTGCATTTTGATGATATTCAGAAATAGACTCCTCATATAGCAATAACTTTCCTTCCATTTTTCGTTGCCTGAGTCATTCTCCAATTTGCATTTTGGAATGTCTGAATATGAACTAAATAAAGTTTCTTGGGTAAACTAGAGTAGCTGAAGTTTTAAGTTTCACAATCATTTGAACATATTTATCCATAGTTTGTAAAAGACAAAATGTTAAAATTATGAAGGTTAAATGAACTTTGAATAGTTATTTTTAATTCTCTTGCATTATGTTCATGTACAATATCATGTAAACATCTATTCTGTTGATATGTAATGATCATGCTAAATATAAGTTCTTTCAGATAAGATCCATAGAATCTTTCAACAGCTCTTCTAGAGTCTCACAAATGGAAAGCTTAACCTAGGAAATGTGTAATTTCTATCTCTCCACCCCCACCTCCCCATAGGCAAAGAAAACAATTCCTTCTCACAACTGTAAGAAGAAGCTAAAAAATCCTACCAGTATCATTATTAGGCAGACTTTTTCTGAATCTACAAATGTTCAAAATAATTTCAAACATTTTTAAAGACCTACAGCTTCAATAATTGACTTTCATAGTAGCAAATTTTAGTTCTTATCAATTTTCAATTTGTGAAATTAAGCAAGTTGTTATGTGTTTTTATAAGTTCACACAATTTTCTTCCTCTTCCTCATTTTATACATATCTTAGAATCTCACTTTATTGCATAAAACTTTTCCTAAGGAAGCCGCAAACACATGTCAATTCAATCCCAGATAAAGCACAGAGATTGGACAAAAGCACAATTGTGCCACAACCAGTCACTGGTGAACCAGTGAGTTTACTGGTGTTTCTTACAGAGCAAGGTGAAGGGTTGCTACTTCAAATGTGAATTAGTGAACTGTGGATCATCCTTGCTTTACCATGCTGTTACTAACTGAGGCGTCGTAAGATTGATGTAGGAATTCCAGGCAACAATGAAAGACACAGCATTGTCTACTGGCAGAAGAGACAACTGCATTTGCCAACAACATTCTCTTTCTAAGTTATGGTCAACATGATGTCCAGTGCTAATATCAGTCCAATTGTGGGAATTTGTCTGCCCCTGCTTCACCATTTTTTAAGAAACAAAGGCTGTTCTATCACACAAATTTTACATGAAGTTTTATGTATGTCCCATCTGCAGAACTAATCTGGCAAATAGAGAACAGTCTGGGAGATATGACTGGTATATGTGTGAATTAGAGCTAGCAATTGGACATAGGACAACTACTTAAAACTAAATATGAAATAATGCCTGCTAAGGTAACTGAATAGATAGATAGATAGATAGATAGATAGATAGATAGATAGATAGATAGATCATACTATTCTCCATAGTAAAGTAAAGTAACGGTGTCTACATCTTAATTTCTGAAACAAAACGCATGGTTTTGTTTTCATATTGCCAGATAACAAGGAGAAACATGTTTCATATTTTTTTAAGTAGAGGCCATTGTTTAAAACTAATGGTCTGCATTTTCTTTAGGAACAAATTTATAGGAATCCAATGGGAAATTTAGTTTGTGCATAGTTTGCTGTCTTGTTTTCAAGGCAAATTAGCTCTCTAACCAAAAGAAATATGATTGCAAATACATTCCAAATCACATGCAATAGTACATAGCTTCCCTTGTTCACTGAGTCTCTGTCCCTCATCACCTAGGTAAGATGCCAGATAGTCCCCTCAAAAACAAGACCAAAGCAAACAGAAAAAAAAAAACAAGGTCAAGGTCAATAAACATTGCTGATGTGGTTGGGGTAGTGGCTCACCAAGTGTGAACACTTGTTACATAAGCACGAAGCTGAGACCACCTGTGTTGGATCTCTACCACCTGTATAAAAAAGAAGTTCATGACTACCCACTTCTGTAACTTCACACCTTTTTTTTTGGGGGGGGGGCTAGAGACCAGATAATTTTGGGGGCTTGGTGCTTAACCAACCTGAAGAGGAGGGGGAAAACACAGCTTCATGTTCAGTAAGAAACTCCATCTCAGGTGAACAAAGCAGAAAAGTGACAGAGAAAGACATCCATCATTCTCACCTGGCCTAGGCAGGTATGGACACGGAACATGAGAACACACATGTACCTATACTGTACATACATACACCACACATGCACATGCATACACATGCGCCCCAACAGAAACATCTCATGTAAGAGGATGCATGAATTTTGATTATGTTAACATGAAAATAAGATTAAAGTCTGGAAGGAATATTTTCCATGCTATTTGGAAGCTGAGCTAAAGAGGCACAGTCTCATACAAGAAGAATACCAGGGCCAGTATACTTCTCTGGTCACAAGGCACTAAGGTAATTTACTCCTGTCTGTATTTTCACCAGAGCTCCTTCATTTATAATCCCTGACCTTTGAGAATTTTGGGCCTAGTGCATCCTCTCTCCTGCTGAAGGTCACGCTCTATTCTATTTGCTATGTCAGAAACAGCTGAGCACTTTCATCCCAAATCCATGCTTTGGTTCTGGGGCCATCTAAGCATCTGATTAGCTGCATCTTTTATCTCCCATTTCAGTGGCTTATATAGACCTTTGGCCTCAGTGTTTCTGATGTTTGCTCCACATTCTGATTGATATGGAACAATAAAGGTAGCTTTAGAGCCTTAAGGGGAGCATGACTGACTAGCTTGTATTCCATTTAACACCATGCCATAAGAATTCTGGTCTCTGAAAAACTATCAACCCTAAATTTAAACAGTCTTAGACATTTAATTTTTTCTTGTGCTTTTCATACATGCTTTGTAAATAAATATGTAAAAGTTAAAAAATGCTCATGAGCATATTAAAAATAATAATGGGTTACTGATTTTGAGTTATTTTTCATTATATATGTATATACATATACATACATACACACACACACACACACACACACACACACACACACACATATGTATGTATGTATATAGTTTTTCCAGGTAGGGTTTCACTGTAGCACAAGATGACTTGGAACTCACTACGTACTTTCAGAGTGGCCTTGAACTAGTGGCAGTCCTCTTACTTCTGCCTCCCAAGTGCTGGGATTAAAAATTTTAGCCACCACACCCAGCCATAGTGCATATTTTTAACAAATGCTAGCGTCTCCTCTTTTATTTTGTTTTATAACTATCTTCGATTCTGAGCTTAAGCTGTTATCATTAAAGTACATTTATGGTTTTGAATTCCCTTTAGCAATGTGAAAGTTAGTCTAGGTGGTCAATTTGGCCAGATTTAGACTCAACATGGAAACAAATCTCTGGGTATGTCTATGATTAGATCTAGATTAGTTTATTTGAGTTGAGAAGAACTACCCTAAATGTGTGGCAGTAGCATTGTATGGGCTGGATATCCTGGACTGCATAAGAAGGAGAGCTTCTGCTGAACAGCAGCTTTAATCATTCTGTCCTTCCTCACTGTGGACTGACTGTGACCATTTGATTCATGTTCCTGACAACACGCTGTTCATGCCATGATGGACTCTATTCCCTTGAACTTCAAGCTGAAATAAAACTTTCTCTCCCTAAGTTTTTTTTGTTAGGTATTTGCAGTATTTAGAAAAATACTAAAATGAGTAATTAACTTAATCACAAAATGATACAGAAACTTCATATCTTCATAGTCACATATTGGCTGGTCTCAATGTCCACTAAGGAACATATATATATATATATATATACATGGTCTTTCATTAAAGCCTAAAAACAACTTTTTAAAGGATTTACAATTGTCTATAGCAATCATCACTCTAGGAGTATTACAGATTATCCTAAGTACAGTCAACATTTAAAAAACTACTATGATGTGATATAAGGGAAACTGGATAGGGACAGGCTGGGCACGTAAGGGACAAGACACCTGCTTATGATGCTCAGGTTTAGTAATCACTGGGTGAATTTAGTCATGCTATCAAACTTCCCATTGTCACAATCTCCTCTTTTGAATAACTGAAATGAACTGAAAGATAACTTTGAACTTCCACATTTGAATTTTATAGAAATACAAACTGCAAACAATAAGACGATTCAGAACTTAATAATTAAAATATCCAAAGGATTTGAAACCATCTGCCAGGGAGATACATGTTCAGCATCCTTTTCTGTTAGGAAATACTCAGGAAATACAATTTGGATGTCACTCCACACCCAGAAAACTGCTATAATTACTAGCACAGGGTGAAGGAGGTCGACACAGAAAACAACCAATTCCTACCAAATCAGATATCCAGAGACACAGAGGATCCCAAGACCTCATCACTGAAGCAGACCTAAAATGAACCTAACATGGCTCAGGGAAATTTGCAGAAAAGGGGGGCAGAAAGAATGTCAGAGCCACATGGTGGGTCATGATACACAGAGACATTTCCTCCTACCCATAACTAAGGGCTAACCCCACAATGCATGACCCACATACCACAAAAGGGAGGGGCCAGGGAGAGGGGAGAGGACAGGGAGGAGGCTAACAATGGTACCAACTTGACTGTATTCACTGAGTACAAAACTAATTAAAAAATAAATAATTAATTAAAAAATATACAAAATTGAAAATAACAGTGTTGGTGAGGAGTAGAGAAACTGAAACTCTCATATACTACTGACACAAATGGAAAATGTGTAACATTTTGGGGGGTAGGCAGGGAATAATCTGGAAGTTCCTTTGCCATTTTCAACATATTATTATCATAGGATCCAACAATTCCACCTCTCTGTATCTACCAAGACCACTGAAAGTAGTTATTCAAAAGGTGCATACAGGGATAGAGAGATGGCTTATCCATTAAGTCACTTGCCTGCAAAGCCAAAGAACCCTGGTTTGATTCCCCAGAACCTATGTAAGACAGATGCACAAGGTGGCACATGTGTATGAAGTTCCTTTGCAGCCAAAGGTCCTAGTACTCGCTCTCTCTTTCTCTCTCTTTCTTTCTCTCTCAATAAATAAATAAATAACATAAAAATATTTTTAAAAGGTGCACAAAAATAGTTTTCATAGTTCCATTAACAAAAGCCTAAATATAGAAACAATCCAAATGTCCATAAACAAATAAATGGAAAATAATATGACTGTATCCATAGACTAGATTATTATTTAGTATTCAGCCCTTAAATGAATAAAGTACTGACACACAACATGGATGGGCTGTGGAAGCACTTTGCGAAGTAGAGGAACAAGATACAACACCACCCCTGGTGGAGGTTTCCATGGGTGCTGGTGGCTGGAAGAGGATAGGACATAACTCTTAGATGTGTTTCCCTTTGTGATGATGAAACAGTTCTGGAAGTAGATAATCAAAATGGCCAAACAGCATTGTGAATTTACTCAATGCTGAATAAAGGAAAAATATTAATAAAATGTAGTGTAGCTCACTACAAGCTACTTGCTTTCACCATCAATTTTAGAGGTAGTGTAACTAAGCCATATACCCTGGAGTTCCCTTCTGACAGCAAGTTCAGACTCAAATTACAGAAAGTAATATTCTTCATCACTGTACCAATTGAAAAGAAGACTTTTTTTGTTTATTTAGTTTTATGACCTAAAAGCAGAGCATGTGGAGGTATGATACAAAGTAAAACACTGGGAAATTAATTTTAAAACAAGCATGAATTGTGGCGATTCAGGAGATCAAATCTACATTTTAGCTGTGTGATATCACAAATTTGTTCTAAATGTTAAATAGTCACTTCTCGGTATCTTTCTTTTCTGTTAGCTTCATCTTTGTTGTCAGGCATATGTTAAGCCTCCTTATGATTTAATAAAAATGTAATTCTCTCTGAGTTACAATGCTTTTCATTTAGTTTTTGTCTAGAATTTCTCATACACTATTGTGCATTAGAATAGACTTCTAATTAAATGTTTCTAATTAAAATATTTGGTAGACAGTGACACAACAGAGCATGAGGACTCTTTAACTTCCCTCTCAGTTCTTTTTGGAAAATTAGTATATGTAGTTTCAGGTATTATGTTAGATTTCTGTCACTATGAAAAAATACTGAAGAAAATTAACTTATAATGAGAAAAGACTAATTTTGACTTGTGGTTTCAAAAGTTGCAGTCCATGGTTGGTGTTCCTATTGTCTTGTGTCCATTGTGATACAGAACATCATAAGAATGCTTAGCAAAGGAAACTTCTCACTGTATGGTGGCTAGGAAGAAAACAGAAAGACAGAATAAACAACGGGCCCAGTATCCCTTTCGAGGGCAAGCCAGAGGTGATCTAACTTCCTTCCATTAGATTCTACCTCATACAGCTTCCACTAGCTCTCAGTAGTGCAGTTGGGGACCAAGCCTTTACCACATGAGTATATAGGGATGTTTCAGATCCAAACTATCAGATAAAATGACACCAGGAGCTGAACTATAATTTTGTTGTTGTTTTGTGGAGGTAAAGTTTCACTGTAACACAGGCTGACCTATAACTCACTGTCTAGTTGCAGGCTGGCCTTGAACTCACAGAAATCCTCCTACCTCAGACTCTTGAGTGCTAAGATTAAAGGCATGCACCATTGTACCCAGAAAGGAATTACACTTTCTTTTCTTTCCTTTCCTTTTTGTTTTTGTTTTTGTTTTTCTGAGGTAGGGTCTTACTATAGCACAGAATGACTAGGAACTCACTCTGTAGTTCCAGGCTGGCCTGAACATACAGCAATCCTTCTACCTCTGTGCCCCAAGTGCTGAGATTAAAGGCATAACATAGTACTCCTGGTTAATAATTTATTTTTTCATATTTTAATGAGTATAATATACACTTAAGCATACACATTTAATAATTACAATACAAGTGAAAAATGTTGGTATGCATATAATTTATTTCTTTTTTAAATTTTTGTTTATAACTACTTATTTATTATTAGTATGTACACAGTGTGTATACAGCTATGTTGGTACCATCATTAGGCATCTCCTTGCCCTTCCCCTTCTAAAGGGACACTCCTTGTTGGGGATTGTGGGTCATGCATTGTGGGGTAAATATCAGTTATGGGTAAGAGGCAATGTCTCTGTGCATAATGTCCCAACTTGTGCCTCTAACAATCACTCCACCCCCTCTTCCGTGAATTTCCCTGAGCCATGTTGTGTTTGTTTTAGGTCTACTTCAGGGATGAGGTCTTGGAAGTCTCTGTGTCTCTGGATCTCTGGTTTGGTAGGAGTTGAGTGTTCTCTGTGTCTATCTCCTTGTGCTGGTACCAGGTTCACTAAGAAAGCAAAACTCTTGCTCATTTCCCAAATTGCTCTCTGTTTTCAGTTGGGGCCCTGGTAAGGTGTGATGGGCTGATTCTCTCCTTAGGTTCTGTGTCCATCTGAAAAAGAAAAGCAAAGTCTCCAACTGAAAGTGAAGTCAGCACCAGATAAATGGGATAACCATTATATTTTTTATGAGTGTAGGCCCTCTTGTAGCCCACGATTGGTGAGAGTTTAACATTGGAGAGTGGGCTTGTTTTTTGGGTGTGGTTCTGACTTGTTTCCCAGGTCCAGCTATGGGTTTCATTCTACTTAGCAGATAAATTAACCAAATCAAGAGCAGTTGGTTACCCACCATGGTGTGTGCCACTATTGCACTTGTGTGAGCATCATGTCAGGTTGTTTGCTGATGAGTATCTTAAACCATGAGTTGCTTGGACAGATGTTGGCCATTTTCCCACAGTTGCTCATGTAGCACCTTCTGGCACTAGATGAGCTAACTCTCTTCCAGATTCCAGCCAGTTTACTCCATGTTCTGTACCAACAACATATGGTGTCATTACAGTAGGGCTTTACCATTAACCTTTGGTGGGTCACCAAGTACTCTGACAGAAATCTGTCTTCTTTTGGGAAACCTGTAGGTTTCTCTGATCAACAGTTTATTGTGGATTTTAACTGCATGCTGGTACGGGGAGTTACAGGGCAGTGCCAAGGAAAAAGGAGGAAAATGATAATTAATATAAAAGAGAAAGAGAGAAGAGGGAGGTAGGGAGAGAGAAACAGGAGAAGATTAAAGTTAGTCTTCATCATACACTTTCCAGGGCCCTGTGATTCAGGTGTTCCCTCTAAGGACCTGATGAATGTTCAACCTTCTAGTCTGTCTTTCAGGATATAGGATTTTATGATAGAATTTTCATTTGGGTCCAGTTTTGTGTCCCCACTCCACCTTTACCCTATCCTACCACCCCACTGTCTCTATTGTTGGGTCCTTGAGATGCTTATTAGGTATGGTAGCATCTCTGGCAGATTCCGGTTAAGAGCCACAGATGAGTGAGACCATGCAATAGTTATCTTTCTGTGATTGGGTGAGTTTGCTGAGAATGATGTGTTCCAAGTTCAACCATTTTTCTTCAAATTTCATTGTGTCATTTTTCCTTACTACTGTGCAGTATTCCACTATACATCTTGGTTATCCATTCATCTAATGATGGACATCTGGGTTGATTCCAGCTCTTAGCTATTATGAATTAAGCAGTTATAAACATGGTTGAGCAAATCGTTCTGAACTGAGGCAAAACATGGAGCTTTTAGGGTAAATGCCCAGTAAGGGAATAAATGGGTCTCTTAGTAACTCTATAGTCAACCATTTTAAGAAACTCCATATTGCTTTCCATAGTGGTTATGCCATCTCACATTCCCAACAGTGAATGAAGATCCCTATTTCTCCACATCCTCACCAGCATTTGTTTTCATTAGATTTTTTAACATTTGCTATCCTTACTGGGATAAGGTGGAAGCTCATAGTTTTTATAATTTGCATTTCCCTGATGATTAGGGATGTTGAACATTTCCTTAAGTGTTTGTTTGCCATTTGTATTTCTTCCTCTGAGAACTCCCTGTTCAGTTCTCTGCCCCATTTTGTGAGTGGGTTATTTGACTTTTTATTGTTAAGGTTTTTGAGTTCTTTAGATTCTAGAAGTTCATCTCCTGTCTGATGTGTATTCAGCAAAAATTTTCTCCCACTCTGTGGGTAATCTATTGGCTCTGCTTATCATATGTTTGTCTGTGAAAAAGCTTTTTGGCTTCCTGAGATCCCAATGGTTGAGTGATTGTTTAATTTCTTGAGCTACTGGGGTTTTGTTCAGGAAGTCTTTTCCCACTCCTATATTTTGGAAAGTTCCTCCTACTTTTTCTTCCAGTAGTAGCAGAGTATCCAGTCTTATATTGAGGACTTTGATCCATTTGGACTTGATTTTTATGCATGGTCAGATGTGTGGATCAAGTTTCATTTTCCTGCATATGGTTATCCAGTTTATCCAGCACCATTTGTTGAAGATGCTCTCTTTTTTGCCAGCCTACATTTTTATTACCTTTGTCAAATATCAAGTAGCTGTATTTACTTGACCCAAAGTCTGGGTGTTTGATTCTATTCCCTTGGACTATAATCCTGTTTCTATGCCAATACCATGTTGTTTTTATTACTATGACTTTGTAATATAGCTTTAGAACAGGTATGGTCATGCCTCCAGAAGTGTTTCTTTTGGTGAGGATTTGCTTGGATATCTGAGGCCTTCTGCCATTTCATATGAATTTTGAGATCATTATTTTTCAATCTCTGTGAAGAAAAGTGTTGGGACTTTTATTGACATTACATTAAATCTGTATATTGCTTTTGGTAAGATTGCCCTTTTCACAATATTAATTCTGAATATCCAGGAACATGGGAGATCTTTCCATTTTCTCAAGTCCTCCTCACTTTTTTCTTGAGTGTTTTTATATTTTCATTGTATAGGTCTTTCACATCCTTGGTCAATGTTATTCCAAGGTATTTTATTTATTTTGTTGTTGTTGCTATTCAAATTGGGACAATGTCATTTATTTCTTGTCTCTATCTTTGTCTTGTACATATAGAAAGACTACTGATTTTAGTGCATTGATTTGTATCTTGCTACTTTGCTGAAGGAGTTAATCACTTTTACAAGATTTGAGATGAAGATTCTTGGGTTATTTATGTATAGAATCATATTGTCTGTGAATAGAGCTAACTTAACTTCTTCCTTTCCAATTTGTATCCCTTTTTATTTCATTCTCCTGTCTTATTGCTTGAGCTAGGACTTCCAGTACTATATTGAAGAGCAGCTGTGAGAGTGATCACTCCTGACTTGTTCCTAATCTCAATGGGAATTCGTTCAGTCTCTCTCCATTAAGTATTATTTGGGCTTTAGGAGCTTTATATATAGTCTTTATTATGCTGAGATATAAACTGACCATGCCAATTCTTTCCAATGTTGTGATCATAAAGTGTTGTTGTATTTTATCAAAGGCCTTTGTGCATTTATTGAAATGGTCATGTATTTTTTGTATTTAAGCTGATTTATGTGGTGGATCACATTGGCACATTTCTGTATGTTGAACCACCCCTGCATTCCTGGGATGCGGCCTACTTGATCAAGGTGCATAATGTTTTTGATGTGTTGTTGAATTTGGTTTGTGAGGATTTTGTTCAGGATCTTTGCATCTAAGTTCACCAGGGAAATAGGCCTATAGTTTTCTTTTCATGTGGCATTTCTGCCTGGTTTTGGTATTAGGATGATGCTAGCTTCATAGAAGAAGTTAAGAATCTTCCCCTGTTCTCTGATTATGGGTCACAGTTTGAGAAAAAAAAATGGTTTCAGATCTTCCACAAAGGTGTGATAGAATTCAGCTGGGAAGCCATCTGGTCCTGGACTCCTTTTGGGGGGGGGGGGAGATTTTGATTACCTTTTCAATTTCAATGGGTGCAATAGTTTTCTTTAGGAGATTAATCTGCTCTGAGTTTAGCTGTGGTATGTGGTCTATATCCAGGAATTCATCCATTTCCTCTGTATTAACCAGTTTTGTGGAGTACAGGTTTTTGAAATTAGTCCTGATGATTCTCCCAATTTTGCTTATGGCTGTTGCGATCTATTCTTTTTCTTCCTAATTTTATTAATTTGAAGAGTCTCTCTCTGTGTCTCTCTCTCTCTCTCTCTTTTTTTTTTTTTCCCCTTGGTCAAACTGGACAGGGGTTTATCAATCTTGTTTATCATTTCAAAGAACCAGCTCTTTGTTTCATCCATTTTCTTAATTGTTTTCTTGTTTTACAATTCATTGATTTCTCCTCTTATCTTAAATATTTCTTTCTGTCTGGAGCTTTTTGAGTTGGATTCTTCTTGTTTTTACAATGCCTTTAGGTGGATGGTTAGGTTATTGCTTCAGGATCCCTCTGTCTTTGTTATGAAGGATTTACTGCCATGAATTTTCCCCTGAGGACCACCTTCATTGCATCCCATAAGTTTTGGGTATGTTGTATTCTTCTCATTGTCATTCATTTCTAGAAATTTTGTAATTCCATTTTTTATTTTGTCCAGTACCCATTTATTATTTAAAAGTGTGTTGTTAGGTTTCCAGGAGCTGGTGAGATTCCTAGAACATCATTTGTTGTTAATTTCTAGTAATGCAATATTGTGATCTGATATCATGCAGGAAATTATGTTGATCTTCCTAAATATATGGAGGCCATCTTTATGACCCATTATATGATCTATTTTAGAAAAGGTTCCATGGGCTGCTGAGAGGAATGTGTAGTCTGGGGATTTGGTATAGAATGTTTGGTAGATGTCCGTTAGGTCTAGTTGTTCCATGGTTTTGTTGAGCTCTCTCACTTGCCTGTTGATTTTCTGTTTGGATGATCTACCTATTGCTGATAGTGGAGTATTGAAGTCCCCCAACTAAGATGGTGTTGTTGGTTATTTTTGTTTTATTGTCAAGTAGGTTTTGTTTTATGAATTATGGTGCCCCTGTGTTTGGTGCATAGAGATTTATGATTGTGATATCCTCTTGTTGGATCATTCCCTTGATAAGTAGGAAGTGTCCTTCTTTATCTTTTTTGATTACTTTTAGTTTGAATTCTATTTTACCCAATATTAGTATAGCTATGCCTGCTTGTTTCTTATTCTCATTTGCTTGAAATATCATTTTCCACCCTTTCACCCTGAGGAGGTGTCTGTCCTTAGTGGTGAGGTGGGTTTTTTGAAGTCAACAGATTGAAGGGTCTAATTTTCTGATCCACCCTATTATCTTGTTTCTCTTGATGTGTGAACTAAGATCATTAATATTTAGGGTAATATCTGTGTGGTTTGATTTAATACCTGCCATGTTGTGGAGGTTTATGTGGTTTCATGTTTTCTTGGACTTGGTAGGTTTTTTGTGTGTGTGTGTGTGTGAGTTCTCTGATTTTGGTTATTGTGATCAGATTCTTGTAGGCCCTTGAGGTTCATTGTTTGATTCTTCTTGGTGGAGAATTCCCTGAAATACTCTGTTAGTTTGGCTTTCTGTTCATATGGTTGTAAAGCTAAGTTTTATCATGGAAAGATTCCTTTCACCAACTATTATGAGTGATACTTTTGCTGGATAGAATAGTTTGGGTTGGAAGCCATAGGTTCTTAGACATTGCAGTGTTCCATTCCAGGCCCTTCTGGCTTTCAGGGTTGCCATTGAGAAGTCTGAAGTAATTCTGATGGGGTTACCTTTATATGTAATATGCTGTTTTTCCCTAGCTGCTTTTAGGACTTTCTCTTTGTTATCAATGTTTAGACTTTTAATGATAATACACCTTGGAAAAATTCCCCTTTGGTTCAGTCTGTTTGTAGTTCTGTTACCTTCTTGTAACTTGATGGGAATTTCTTTTGAGAGTGGGAAAGTTTTCCTCTATAATTTTGTTGAATAATTTCTCCATGCCTTTGGTCTGAATTTCTTCCCCTTCTGGTATTCCCATGATCCAAATGTTGGGACATTTAAGGATATCCCACAGTTCTCGCATATTCTGTTCAAAAAAATTTTGAACTTATTGAAACTTTTGGAGTCATGAACTGTTTCTTCTGTTTGGTCTTCCAGATCTGAGTTTCTATCCTTCACATGGCTGACTCTATTCTTGAGAGCTTCTATAGAATTTTGGGCTTGTTCAATTTGTTTCATATTTTCTACTGATTTTTTATGTATAGTTTCCATCCCTTGGTCGAGTTCCCTTTTCACATCATTTTCTGATTTCCTTGGAATTCATCCTTCTATTTATTTATGTCTTCATCGAGCTTTGGCAGCTGGTTATTGAGTTCCCCTTAGTTATGCTCTCCTTCAGATCATTTAACTGTCTTTGGGACCCATCCTGGTTCTTTTCTTTTAGGTCTAATCTAGCGAGGACAGCATTCATACAATTATTGCCCCTTTTTGGATTTGATGCAAGCACCAATATTTGCTTGGCTAGGGCTACATAGCCCCTATCTTCATGTTGGGGTTCTGATCCTATTGTCTCCTCTGTATTTTGATTAGAGTCATCCATTATGTGAGTGGGTAATACTGTTGAATTTACATGCATTTGGTTTTTTAATGCTATTCCTTTTGTGCTGTGGTCTGCCCATCATAGTGTAGGAATATTATTTAATATATTCTATATAATGACAGCAGAAATAAGTTGAACACATATACTTAACGCTTCACTTAAGGAATTTGATTGGTTCTGGAAAATTTTATCTATATGCATAACAAATCATAGAGATATGGTATGAAAATATGTATCATCAAGTGACTTTTTGTCTCTGTGCCAACATTATGGAAGCTAGTTACACAAACCTGGTGGAATAGGTCAATCATCTGAGTTAATCTCTCCTCTTCCTTCTTCTTTTCCTCCTCCTCCTCCTCATTATTATTATTATTATTATTATTATATTTTTGAAGCAGAGTCTTTCTGTAGCCTAGACTGACCTGGAATTCATCATGTATCTCAGGCTGACCTTGAACTCAGAGTGATCCTTCTATCTCTTCTTGCTGAATGCTGAGCTTAAAGGTGTATGCCACTGTGCTTGGCTGTGAGTTTCTCTCTTTAATTGGTCAAGAGATACAATTAAAATGAGATATGTGAGGCTGGTGCTATAACACAGAAAACTTCTATAGTGAATATTTTTTTTCTAAGTATAATATTCTAAAATAATGATTAAAGTGTAGTGGACTAACTATATGCACCAGAGCAATTATTTGTTTCATAGTAAAGTGTTATGTAGTATTTATTATGTGTGATATATTTTTCCAATGGTCTTTAAAGTAAGGATGTTTTTCTCAATGTCACAACCAACACATACAGAATAGGTTTCACTACAGTATCATGATACTGTTGGGTAGTCGGGAATATTTAGTTTCATCATAATCTTATGGGGCCACTGTATTATGAAGTATAGTACTGACTAAAATATTATTAGGTGGCCCATGAAGTGAAGATATTAGGAAAATACATACAATTACATTAATTTTTATGTAAAGTATGGGCCATCCCATTTTAAAACAATATTTGCAAATAGAAAGATATATACGTTGAATTGTACAATCCTGAAAGTAACAAGTAATACAAAAAATATAGATTATTGAGTAAATTGCAACAAATACAAGCTTACTGTGCTCATTCATAAGAAATGCATGGTGACTTTGGGGTTATGGTGGATAGCTGATGGAGAAGCAGTAATAGAAAATCATTCTTTTGAAGTTGCATCTTTACACTTTTGAAAGAATGTGTTTATCTTTCACTCAAATTGCAGTAAGAAACGAGAGATAGAATAGCAAAACAACTTCAGGGAAAAAAAATAAAAAGGCTCTTCACAAGACTTCTTTGAAGTATACAGAAATGGGCCACACTCAATACCAACAACACCTACAGAACATTGACTGCTCAAAACTCTTGTTTGGCATAAAATACAAAGGAAAACCTTGTGGTTCATCCAAACAGTGAACACAATCAATGTTGTTTTTTGTGATATTTCATAACTGGAAGTTGTGGTGAGTAAATTGGTGAGTGAATCTCTGCTTGAAACCAATGTATTAAAATATAACTTCCTTCAGAATACCAGTGTAGTCTGTTAAAGGACTTAAAGTCTTTCAGTCTAAAGACCAAAATGTTAATCTTAAATCCTATATGATTTCCAGAATCTTTCTGTGAAAATTAAACCATCATGTGAAATAGAGCTCTTTTATCCAACAGAATTCAAGCAAGACTTGATATATGCGCAGATCTAGTTGTAGTTATACCCAAGTAAGACTTGATATACATACAGATCTAGTTGTAGGTATATCTGCACACACATTGCAGTATGCAACACGTTAATTATTTCATTATTGTAAATATCTTTATCATGGAAAGTTCCAACAGGAAATTTAGGTATTTTTATTCAATACAACACATGTATTCATACTTCTTCCAAAAAAAAAAAAAAAAAACCACAGGCTATGCCAATGCTCTTGGTTGCCCACAAAAACTAGATGAAAAAACCTTGTTACTGAAGACACCACATGCTTCAGTTACAGAACACAGAAAACAAGCTGTAACTGAGCTGGAAACCTCCTACCTGCTGACTAGCTCTCATAGAGTTTGAAAGTGCTATGCAGTCTTCTGGGGGAAGATCATCATTAGGAGTATTAGCCAGAAGTAGGTCCTATAAGGTACACAACTGGCAAGGCAAGATGGTCCACTAGTAAAATAGTGACATGGTTGTTATGGTGATAACCAAGTGCACTCTTACTGGATTTGAGACCCACATAAAAACCTGATCAAATGCTTATGGCTAAGAAGATCATAGACCTTAGTGGGAAAGACATTATTGTTGTTTGGATAAATGGATATTTTGTGTCCATCAAGGAGCTCTCTAAATATTTATGAGTTGGTAGTAACTACTTAGGAAACTAAAAACTCATTAAAATGATGAGAATAAGTGACTGATGAGTGCTTACTACTAAATATGTTTTTCTAACACCTTCCGAGTCTCAGGGACAATTGTGGAAGAGGTAGTGGAAATAATGTAAGAACTAAAGGATGGGAGGAGTGCTTTGAAATGCCACCTTCTAGACATTAACTGGTGGTTGCATTTATGACCTCAAAGTGACTGTCATTTCCTGAACAACACCTGCATAATTTGGGCCTGTCAACATTTCATCATGGAAGACGGGTAACAGCAATAAAGAATATATGAACATTGAAGGGCAACTACCTAGAAAGAAGAAGGAATTCAGTGGAACAGGTATGAGGGAAGGGGCATAAATGAAAATAATGGAAAATTACTGTCATTAAAATATTCATAGGCATGGATAAAAAGTGTCAACCAAAAGTGTTAAAAACTACAATGAGATTTCACTTCCAAAAAGATAACATGGGCTGGAGAGATGGCCTAGCAGTTAAGGCACATGTCTGCGAAGCCTAACGACCCAGGTTCGATTCTTTAGGCCCCATGTAAGCCAGATGCACATGGTGGCATGTGTCTGGCATTCGTTTGCAGTGGTTAGAGGCCCTGGCATGCCCATTATCATTCTCTCCCTCTCTTTCTCACCCCATCTGTCTATCTCTAAAATAAATAAAAATAAATCTTGCCCAGTTTGGTGGCACACACCTTTAATCTCAGCACTCGGGAGGCAGAGGTAGGAGGATCGCCGTGAATTTCAGGCCACCCTGAGACTACATAGTGAATTACATACAGATCAGCCTGAACTAGAGTGAGACCCTACCTTGAAAAACAAAACAAAAAATAAATAAATAAATCTTTTAAAAGATAATAAATTACCCTAAAGACATTGTATTGCTATCACAAAATATCTGAGACTGTGATTTATTTTAAAAAGGTGTTTTAAGGGCTGGAGGGATGGCTCACTGGTTAAGGTGTTTGCCTGCAAAGCCAAAGGACCCAGGTTCAATTCCCCAGGACCCACATTAGACAGATGCACAAGGGGGCGCACACGTCTGGGGTTCATTTGCAGTGGCTAGAGGCCCTGTTGTGTCCATTCTCTCTCTCTCCCTCTTTGTCAAATAAATAAATAAAATATATATTTTTTTAAAAAAGTGTTTTAAAGTCTGGGGCAATGGCTCATAGGTTAAAGATACAAGCTAACAAAGCCTGTCAGCCAGGTTCAATTCCTTAACCACCCCACGTAAAGCTGGACCCCAAAAAGTAAAATTTGTTCATAGGCACAAGAGACCCTTGGCAAGCCCTCCCACACACAACACATGTGCAAATTAATTAATTAATACATAGATTTATATATTTCACAGTTCTGGTGTCCCAAGACAATGTTCCTGGCACCTTCTTTGATCATGATGATAGGCTCGGGATAGATGCTATCACATGGAGGAGACTTATACAAGAGGACAATTAAGCATGTACAGAAAAAGCCAAATCCATGGGAATGTCTTGTTCTATAGCCATTCATTCTCTTGGCAAGAAATCCAGTCTGTCAGACCTTCCCATCAGCCAACAGATGCACACTCATTCCTTCTAAGGTCAGTGCCTCCATGACCCATTTGGCTTGTCTTAAGTTAAATGTTCTGCCATCTCTCAATAATGTTATGCAGTAAGCAAAACATGTGAACTTTCAGAAAACTAATCATATGTAAACCAGAGCAGACATCATTGCTCTCAAAAGACACCTTGTCCTGCCTGAGGCAGACAGAGCACCAGAGCACACATTGACTATATCATTGATCACACCACTGTGATAGCCATCACTATTCTTGCCTACCATCACTGGATTTGTGATCCACTGGAGCTGTGAGAAAGTTTGTAAATAAAAGGTACCACAACATAATTTAGATTCTTAGGTGCTGTAATACTCTTTAAAAAAATGGGATACCTGAAGATATAGCTAAAATAAAATAAGTACTTGCTGCTCAAGCTGGAGTACCCAAACTTGATATCCAGACCCGAAATAAGTAGCTGGAAACCTTGGTGGGCATCTGTAATTCCAAACCGCTGATGAATGCTGAGAGAGAGAGAGAGATGGAGAGAGTAGAATTCCCTGGACATTCATGGCAAGCACAGCAAAGGGCAGAAAATCCAGAGGGAGAAATCATGCCTCAAATGTGGTGGACAGGTGAGATCACATCCTAAAGTGCTCCTATAACCTCCACGAGTGGGCAGTGGCATGCATGCTTCTGTACTTACACCTGTGCTGGCATGCATGCATGTGCACACACACATACATACACACACTACATTTTTAGAAAAGAATTAGTCAGACACATTATTTAGGCCTTACCTCTAATATGACATTAGGTTCATATTCATTTTATTGCATATGGAGTTTGATGCTATTCAACCCCTTGGCTTCAAATATAAAGCAAATACAAGTGAAATAAATTGAAAACAAAATATATTCTGGAAGTTCAAAGTAGTGGGCAGTAATAAACTCTCACACTTATTTGTTCCATGTTTCAGACTAGAAAATTAAAACTAAAAAATGAGATCTAGAGCTTAATTTATCTTTGTGCTTTGCAATGTTCTCTTTACTATTTTATTTAGTATTTATAATGATATGGAAGATAGTAATCTTTTCTCATTTAAATATTGATTTCCTCGCCATTTTCCAGAAGCATCTCAAACCATTGCAATGTCATTCTTTCTGAGAGTCACTGTAAGCAACATTGTAGTCAGAGTTAATTAACTCTTGTCTCCTAACTTGCAACTACTGGCACTTGAGTAAACAAGCATTGTTCTGAGATAAGTTATCGCCCTGGAGAGCTTGTGTAGTGAATGTGATAACTTAATTAGCGTTTCCTCCCAGCTCTCAAACAACTTTCATTGTCTTAATAACAAGCTCAATGCACTTTTCTCAAAGAAAATTTATTTTTTCCAGAGTGTTCTATAGACAAACTCCTATAAAATGCTTGTTGTAGAAAGAAACTGAGTGGATAGACAGAAATAACTTGATAAATGGGTATATACAATCAGTAATATTTCAGACCTAGCACAAGTAACTGGAAAATGCATGGGAGAAAATAGACCTTTCATATCTAACTGCCTCATGCAGGAGATGCTGCCAGACTTTGAATCATCCATCAAAAAAGAAGGGACAGACATTAGTCTTCACTCTCAATCCTTCAATTTATGAATAAATAAGCTGGAATTTAAGGTAACTAAGTGATATATGGAGTTACACAATCATTTAGTGACAAAAGTAAGATGAAATCCAGGGTTCCCTCCCTCTCAGTGCTGTGCTTCTCCCTGTGTTGCACTATATAACTATGGAAAGGTGATGGATGAGTGTAATTATTTAATGCAATCTACCTCACTCTGAGAACTCCAATTCAATATTCTACTAAAGTGAACTGCAACTGAGGGGAACAAATCAAAACCTAAAAATATTGAAGAGTTACTATTGAGTGTCATATGTTAGTGTTAGTATGTGTTAGTATGTACTTCTATGATGTATGATGGGTTCTAAGTAGTTAGTCCTTTCCAAAATGAAGTTTTGCATGTCAGTCTTCTTATTTGATAGAAAAATTATGGCAAATAGATATGTATGCACATAATGCTTGAGGTATCCATTGAAATAATTTAGAAACTACCAAATAAATGATCTGACATCAAGGAGTTCTGCATTTACCAAAGCTTAAAGAAGTATATTGAATTTAGTTCAGTGTTTTATAGACACATCTTCAGGAAGGGGTATCTAAGGCCTTAGCAATAAGAAAAAAAAAAATAGTATGCTAGGTGGATACTGAGAATTTGAAGAAGAGGGAAATTGAAATTACAAAAGAATGGGTAGAATTAAACTTTCTTTAAAAAAAAACCTCCCATGCTGGTGGCCATGTTAAGCACAGCTAGCCATTAATTTAGTTGTGTCTTGTGCTTTTCTGTACGATAGGAGGGAAATCTCAATCTCTCTAGGAGTTATGTTTGATGTTACTTTTGTAAGTTTATTGAGGTCTGGTTACCACTACAGCCCAAAAGTTTACTATTTGTCCTAATGATTAAGGCTGCCACCACCATCCTGATTTCATTCATTATAGGCAAGTCTTTGTAGAAAAAGATTTAGTGGTTTGATTCAGGTGTCCCCCACAAACTTAGGTGTTCTGAATGCTTTATTCCCAGCTGATAGAGATTTGGGAATGAATGCCTCCTGGAGGGAGTGTATTGTTGCAGGTGGGCTTATGGGTGTTATAGCCAGTTTCCCCAAACCAGTGTTTGGAACGCTCTCTTGTTGCTGTTTACTATCTAATGTTGCCCAGGAGGTGATGTCCACCCTCTGTTCATGCTGTCATTTTTCCCTGCCATTATGGTGCTTCTCCTTGAGTCTGTAAGTCAAAATAAACCTTTTTTTCCCCACAAGATGCTCTTGGTCAGATGTTTTCTTCCAGCAATGTGAATCAGACTGCAATAAAGGCCATAATGGTGTAAATAACCTCATTGCTTGTTTCATTTAAATTTAATTAATTCCATCTAAGGGGAAAATGTGTTTGGGTACATATACAACACCCCCCCCCAGCACAGTAAATCACTTAAATGGACAAACAACACTTATCTAAAAACAATTCTGACACTTTTTTCTCAGATTGGCAACTTGTTTGGTTTATAGATTTTAAACTACTTTATAAACAGCTGTTCTCACCACCAATCAAAGTCAGATACTGAACTCTTCCTTCACTTACTGGGGCATTTCAGTCCACACATATTTCCAGCCTTCTACCTCAAAACAGTGGCCTCAAAAGTTGCAATTGTGGAATTATTCCACAAGCTATCTATATCCTAAAGTTCTTGATAGGATTTTTATTTATTTCCTAATATGTTATTTATTTGTGAGACAAAGTGATATGTAAAGGATTTGTGCAGGAGCATATTAACTAAGATTTTCTGATCTTGTACCCAATGACTTCTACATAGAGAGCAGTCAGTGAAGTGTCTGGATTCTTGTCCTCCATTGAGCTGTTGTAAGGTGTCAAGCTTTGTCTAGCTTGCTCCTCCTACACTTTCTAATGGGCTTGGAATACCCTTCCCAAATACAGCTATGGTGTCAACCACCCTCAACTTTTCCCTTGCTAACTAGTTCCCTCCTCTTGGGAACCCAAAGAGTTCCGGAAGCATCATATGACAAGACGGTTCTACTACAGCTCTGTTCTGCCTGATTAGACTATGAGGGGAGTTCACTTTGATATTACCTCCTCCTTTGTCCCTCCTGCTGTGGTGAAACAATGTGAGGAACTTCTAGAGACCGAGCTATACATAGGAAGTGGATCTAGTGGAAAAGGGTCCCATTCTTTAAAGTTTTCCCTAAACTTATAGATAATATTGCCAAGCATTGTACTTTGAATATAAGGGGGGTCATCATGAGCTATCTCAGACCAACTATCACGCTCCTTTTGTGCTCATATGTCCCATATCTGATAGTCAGTTTCAGTATGGCTTCATGGACATGCCACCTTGTGAAAATCTTAATAATTTTTTATCAAAATGTTCTGCATTTTTTAATCAGCTATAAATTATAGACCCAAGGCAAGTTTGCTTTCTATTCAAGATGCCATGCCTTGGAGATAAAACCCTAAAAATCAGAATTAAATATGATATAATTAAATACTCCAAATCTTCTTTTAATTTTTTGTTCATTTCTTACTGTCAAATAGAACTTCCTCTCTTGCTACAAAAGCAAAAATGTAAATTCAGGTAACACAATTTGAGCAACTCTATATTTTTAATACTTTATTATAGTAACTATATACCTCCATTCCTTTACTGATTAAAGAAATCTTGCCTCATTTAGAGGGAATGTCATCTTCACAGAAATTCAAGAGGAAATCATATCAGTATGATTATATTTATATTTATATTTTTGCTTTGAAAAGCAATTTGGTTAAATATTAACAATAAATAAGACAAGTCTATTATTTTAGGAATCCCTTAAATTAATAAAAAGAAGACAAATTTCATAAGACAGAAAAATAAATCACAAATAGCTCACTACTTTTTAAAATAGGCTTAAAAAGAGTACAAATTAATACAATGAATGTTTCATTTGGCAACAAATTACACAGTAGTTTTGACACAAGAAAATTCCTTCAGTATTGCCAACACTCATTCTTATCTATTGCTGCTGCCAATGGAACAGAATGTAATCTGCATACCGCAGTATCTCAGGTTATTTACTCCACTGTAGCCAGTGATCTCATATGAAGTAATCGCTAATGAAACAATGAGAGGTGCTGTGAAATATTTACATAGTGAAAACACTGACAGCAATAAGATCCATAGTGCAAATACTGGAACACAAAAAGTGATATAATTAGAGATATGATTACCCAAAAATCTACACATAAAGATGGTTATTGTAGTGTGATTTGTAAGAGACATAATACCTACCTTTGTGTGCAATATCTTCATGAAAGAAAATGTGTATTTTGTATACCAGTAAAAAGATAAAAACTTACACAGAATAGGCTTTAAAATTTAATCATTTATTTTTACTTATTTGAGAGAGCAAAAGAGAAGGGGAGAGGGAGAGGGAGAGGGAGAGAGAGAATAGGTGCACCAAAGCCATTGCCACTGCATAGGAACTCCAGATGTATGTGCCACTTTGTGCATCTGGCTTTTTGTGGGTACTGGGAAAGGGAACTCATCAGGCTTTACAAGCAAGCACCTTTAACCAGTGAAGCATTGTTCCAGTGCAGAACAGGTTTTATACTATATGAAGAAGAAACATTAAAAACCTCTAATGTTTTTTTTTAAAAAACTAGGACTTTTCTTAGTTTCAGCCGGAGCCCTTTTGAGGTATGATGGGGTGGCTCTCCCCTTAGGATCTACATCTATCTGAAAAAGAGAAGCAGTTTCTCCAACGGAGAGTAAGTTAGCACCAGGACAAATGAGATAACCCTTACTTTTTTTTTTTTATAGAGAATTTAATATGTGTAGGCCCTCTTGTAGCCCACAATTGATAGTAGGTTGATACTGGAGAGTGGGCTTATGTTTGGATATGGTTCTGACTTGTTTCCCAGCTCCAGCTATGGGTCCCATACCAGTGAGGGGATCAGTTAGCCAAATTGAGAGCAGTTGGTTCCCCACCATGGCTGTGTGCCACCACTGCACTTGTGTGGGCATCACAATAAGTTATTTGCTGAGAACTTTTTATTAGTATCTATGATCACTTGCATTACTTATGCTTTTCAGAGAGTAAATGAATCTATTAAAAATAATCATTTATGGGCTGGGTAGATGGCTCAGCCTATAAGGTGCTTGCCTATGAAGCCTAGGGACCTGGATTCCATTCCACACAATACTCACATTAGCCAAATGCATCAGGTGGCATATGCATCTGGAGTTCATTTACAATGGCTAGAGGCCCTGGAATGCCCATTGTCTGCCCCATCTGTCTCTTTCTCTATTCTTAAATAAATAAATAAATAAAATCATCAATTAGTTATATATACATTCAGTAACAAAAAGGATAACAATTGTGTTTATCCCTTACGCAACTCATGTGTATTCATGATTTAAGTAAGTCTGTGAGAGTTTATTTAGGATGATATGCATGCTTTATACGTTTGGAGTTTTAAAAATTCCAAACATATTTTAGCAAGGACAATCTATGCAAAGAAAAATATGTATGAAATATTCAATATTACTTTTCAGGAGAATAATAAATACTTTAAAGACGTAGAATACAGCTATTCCAAATGGAAAGAATCCCAGTTTATGAATCATTTTTTTCTGGAATCTATCTATCTATCTATCTATCTATCTATCTATCTATCTACTTTAGGAGTTACTGGACAGCTGGACACTTCAAATGATTTAAATGATGGTTGGGTCTGCAGGTTCATAATCACAGAGGAGAGCATTCTACAGCTACATAGCTCTGCAACTTTACTTTTTGAGTATAGAGACAGACAAAAAATGTGAGGGAGCTGACATTCCTAAGATTCAGCAAGTACTCTTTGTCAGAGCAAATTTTTCTCTAGGGCCTGGTAAAATAAATGTATACTAGTATATATTAGCAGAATGCACTAATAAGCTTTAGATAGAACACAAATAATAATTATGCAATAAATTATTTGAAGTTCCCCTCAGACACTCTGTTTTCAAACTATTAACATAAATGTTAAGCTTTTACATATTCCCTTAGCAATCTATTGTAAATTGTATTATCAAGTGACTATAAATGTTTATTAGTTCTTCTTAAAGAGAAAGAGCACTTCTAACACAATCACTTTTTTTTCTTAGAACTTAAAGCAGTGAATAGAAAATAGTATGAGCTCAGTTGATTTTTAATAGATAAAACAAGAAAATGGAGATATAAAGGGAATAGAAAGGGACAGAGGGGGGACTTAATAGAATGGTATTGCATATAAGTAAGCAGAAGAACAGATTAATGTGGTGAAAAGGACTAAGTGAGGTCAGGGGAAGAGATTGTGTAAAGAAAGGTGGAGGGAGGGCTAATCAAAAAAGAGTATATAAGAAGTCATATGGAAACCTACTTTTTTGGACAACAGAACACTCAGGAGCCATAGATTATTACTACAAAATTTTCAGTGTCAGGGATGGGATACCTTCCAGTGAGTTGTTGGCCAGGGAGGTCCCTGATGCCCCAAAAACATTACAGGCCATTGCCGAGGCCCTTGGATTCCCACCAGGAATAAATGGTAAGACCCTATTGCTAAAGACTCCACATACTTGGGCTGCAAGGTCACTGAGAAATCCTGCTGGAGCTGAGCTGAAAACCTCCTCCATGTAGACCAGTTGACAGAAAGCTGGAGAAAGCCATGATGCATGTGGTTCAATGGCACAGAGAGAAATCAACAGTGAAGATACTCAACATGGTCACTGCAAGCCTTATAGTTGGCCAGCCAGGCCACATGAGTCAATGGGTGCAAAGGTGGCACATCTATTATGGGGGAAACAAACCACGCTCTAACCTGATGGGAGGCCTGCTCCATAGGAGGGAATATATCTCTGATATTGAAAACCTACAACAAGGGTAGTCATGAGCTCTAGGGGTGTAATGTCTGCTGGTGTCTGGCTAAATGTATATACTATGCTCACCAAGCTGCACTTCTCTTAATGTTCATACACATGTGTTAATGTTACTCTCACTTTTGGTTAGAGAAGCTTCACTTTTCAGATGGCAGTGACCTTGGGAGAAGAAGTGACAGAGGAGTGCTCAGCACTGAAATATCTCTATCACACCTTCCAAGTTTCAGGGTCCACTGTGGTAGAGGTGGCAGAAAGAATATAAGAGCCAAAGGAAGGATAGGACTCTTTACAACATCTTCCTCCAGACACAAAATGGCATGGATAGCCATGACCTCACAGCGCCTGACACTACCTACACAAGACCATAATAATAGGAGGAAAATATCATGACATCAACATAAAAGAGAAACTGATTAAAAGGGGGAGGGGATACGATGAAGAGTGGAGTTTCAAAGGACAAAGTGGGGGGAAGTAGGGAATTACCACAGGATATTTTTTAGAATTACGGAAGTTGTCAGTAAAAAAAATAAAATGAAATAGCTGGGCATGGTGGCACATGCCTTTAATCCCAGCCCTCAGGAGGCAGAGGAAGGAGAATGCACTTATGTATGTCATAGCTCAGTTCCCCTTGCCAGTAGGATCTCAGCTCAGCTTATTCCTGGTGCTTTCTGCCAGGTGCTTTGGCAAGATGTGTTGCTCAGCCTCTGTTTCCATGGTATAATGAAGCTTCCCCTTGAGACTATAAGCAAATATAAACTATGCAAGTTTTATATATATATATACATATATATATATATAATGTATATATATGTGTGTATATATATATATATATATATATATGTGTGTGTGTGTGTGTGTGTGTGTGTGTGTGTGTGTGTGTATGCATTACAAATACATAAATAGTATATAATTGTTCCTCACCCAGCAGCTGCTTTTAGTTGGGTGTTTCCTCCCCCTCTCCCACTGCAACTTGAAGGTAATTATAAATACTACAGAAAATGGTTGATTATTAAAGATTAAGTTGTATAGAAATTCAGATAAGGAAAAGCTTTTAATATTCATTCTTAGGATGTTATTTGGGAATTATTATCTCAGTTGACTAGCAAAGGTTATCAAGATAAAAAGTATGCAAGTTTTATTTTATGTTAACATTCTTAGTGTTCAAGGTTGGAGAGATGGCTCAACAGTTAAAAGGACTTGTTTGCAAAACTTGATAGCCTGGGTTTGATTCCCTAGTACCCACCCAAAGCCTAATTATTTAGGTAATTATTAAGGCCCAGTAGGCACCCATAGGGATATTTGTGTCCCAGAACAAGAAATTGGAAGGAACTCTTGAGCAATGGTTGAAACAGACAGTTTATGCAGGAAAAAGATACTTTCCAAGAGTGGAAACTGACCAGAACTGAAAGAAATGTCAGAACTCAGAGGCCTATGTATTATTTATGATTTTATATCCCAATATTTCAAACCATTGCATTATTTGCAGAATGCATGCCCTTTTTAGTATGTGCTGTATTTTGTTACATGTAGCACTCAGTTGACTTTTGGGCTTCCGGGCTTTCTGCCACTTCTTTCTCTCATGATAGTTTTTACCTAAGTTTTCATTCTACACTTCCTCTGCAACTCTCCCCTGAGAACTGGGGCCCAGAAATATTTTGGAGGAGTTGAATCATGATCATTCATCTTTTGTAATGTCTTCTGTGCTGATAATGGACATTCACCAACACTCTTTCTATTGGACCAATTGGGAGGAAAGAAGGATATTGGTACCCTGTAGGAATCTCTACATTGGAAGGAATTTAGTTTAAAATTGCTGTATTATAGAAGATGCAAATTTAACAAAAAGATTAAAAATACAAAGCAAATAAGTGTAACACAATTATCCCAACCAAAGACCCAAAAAAAGTAAGAGCCAAGAAAGCCATGGCCATGAATGCTCCAAGAGTTGCCCTTGTATAGCTTGCTTTTTTATATAATTTATTCATTTTTTGTTAATTAGTTTTGTACTCAGTGAATACAGTTAAGTTGGTACCATTGTTAGGGTGGTCCATGTCCTAACCCTTCCCCCTGGCCCCTCCTTGTTGAGTTATATGGGTCATGCATTGTGGAGTTAGCCCACAGTTATGGGTAGGATAAATGTCTCTGCGTATCATGATCCAATGTGTGGCTCTGACATTCTTTCAGCCCCCTCTTCTGCAAAATTTCCCTGAGCCCTGTTGGGTTCATTATTGGTCTGCTTCAGTGATGAGGTGTTGGGACCTATGTTTCTCTGGATATCTGATTTGGTAGGAGTTGATGGTTCTCTGTGTATATCTCCTTCACCCTTGTGCTGGTACCCAGTTCACCAAGAAAACAGCACCCTTGCTTGTTTCACCAATTATTCTTAGTTTCAGCTAGGACCTGTTTGAGGTATGATTGGGTGGTTCTCTCCTTAGGATTTGTGTCTATCTGAAAAAGACAAGCAGATTCTCCAACAGAGAGTAAAATTAACACCAGACAAGTGGGATAACCCTTATTTTTTTAATAGAGAATTTAATAGGTGTAGGGCCACTTGTAGCCCACGATTGGTGGTAGCTTGGTAATGGAGAGCAGGCTCATGTTTGGATATGCTTCTGACTTGTTTCCCGGCTCCAGATATGGGTCCCGTTCCACTGAGGGGATCAGTTAGCCAAAGCAAGAGCAGCTGGTTTCCCACCATGGCTGTGCGTCACTATTGCCCTTATGTGACCATCACAGCAGGTTATTGGCTGCTAAGTAGATTAGACAATGTGTTGCTTAGACAGATATTGGTCATTTTCCCCCAGTCGCCCATGTAGCACCTTCTGGCACTAGATGTGCTGACTGTCTGGGTAATGACTCTTTTCCAGCTTCCAGCCATACCATTCCATTTTATGTGTCAACTGCATATGGTGTCTTCAGCAGTAGGGTCTTACCAGTAACTTTTGGTGGGTCATCAAGTACTCTGACAAAACTCTGTCTTTCTTTTAGGAAACCTTGTAGGTCTTTCTGTCAAAAGCTCATTGTGGATGATAGCCACATGCTGGTACTGGGAGTAACAGGTCAGTGCCCACTAAGGAAAGGAAGAAAAATATAACTAATAGAAAAGAGTTAGAGAGGAGAGAGAGAGAGAGAGGCTGTAGAAGATTAAGATCAGTCTTCATCATACCCTCTCCAGTGTTTTGTGGCTCAGGTGTTCCCTGTAAGGGCCTGGTGAAGGTTCAACCATTTGTTCTGCCTTTTAGAATGTAGAATTTTATGGTACCATTACTGTTTGGGTCTAGATTTGTCTCCCCCACCTCCTTCCTTGCCCTCCCCTCCCTCCCCACCCACCCTATTGTATAGTCCTCAAGGTGCTTGCTGGGTATGTTGGCATCTTGGGTAGATTCAGGTTAGGAATTGTAGATGAGTGATACTATGTGGCAATTATCTTTCTGTGATTGGGTAAGTTCACTGAGAATGATCTGTTCCAGGTTCAACCAGTTTTATTCAAATTTCATTTTTCTTATTGCTGTGTAGATTTCCATTGTGTAGATAGACCACATCTTAGTTATCCATTCTTGCAGTGATGGACATCTGGATTGATTCTAGCTCTTAGCTATTATGAATTGAGCCACTATAAACATGTTTGAGCAAATCTCTCTGGACTGAGGTTTAAAGGTTTTAGGGTACATGCCCAGTAAGGGAAAAATGGGGTCTGTTGGTAACTCTATAGTCAGCTTTTTCAGGAGTCTCCATATTGCTTTCCAAAGTGGTTGTACCATCTTACATTCCCACCAACAGTGGATGAGGGTTCCTATTTCTCCACATCCTCACCAGCATTTAGTTTCATTTGATTTTTTTCATGTTTGCTATTCTTACTGGGGTAAGGTGGGATCTTATATTTGTTTTAATTTGCATTTCCCTCATGATTAGGGATGATGAACATTTTCTTAAGTGTGTGTTTGCCATTTGTATTTCTTCCTCTGTGAACTCTCTGTTCAGTTCTTTGCCCTATTTTGTGAGTGGGTTGTTTGACTTTTTACTGTTTAGGTTTTTGAGTCTTCTGGATTCAAGAGATTAGGCCTCTGTCAGTTGGATAATCAGCAAATATGTCCTAGCTCGAGCAATAAGACAGGAGAAAGAAATTAAAGGAATACAATTTCAAAAGGAAGAAGTTAAGTTAGCTTTATTTGCTGATGACATGATTGTATACATAAGAGACCCAAGAGACTCCATCCCAAAACTCATGAATGTGATTAACTCCTATAGCAAAGTAGCAGGATACAAAATCATTGCACAAAAATCAGTAGGCTTTCTATATGCAAATGACAAATATATGGAGGAGGAAATAAGGGACATGTCCCATTTTCAATAGCAACAACAACAAAAAAAAAAATAAAATAAAATACCTTGGGATAATGTTAACCAAAGAAGTGCAAGATCTATACAATGAAAACATAAAAACACTCAAAATAGAAATTGAGGAGGACTTGAAAAAATGGAAAGACCTCTCATTCTCCTGGATAGGTAGAATTAACATTGAGAAGATGACAATCCTACGAAAGGCAATATACAGATTTAATGCAATTCCAATTAAAGTCCCAAGATTGTTCTTCACAGAGATAGAAAAAAATGATCTCAAAGTCCATATGGAAAGGCAGAAGGCCTCAGATATCCAAGCATATCCTCAGCAAAAGAAATACCTCTGGAGGCATCACCATACCTGATCTAAAGCTATATTACAAAGCCATAGTAATACAAACAGCATGGCACTGGCATAAAAACAGGAGTATAGACCAATGGAATAGAACTGAGGATCCGGACTTTGGGTCAAGCAACTACAGCTACTTGGTATTTGACAAAGGCCCTAACAATATAGTCTGGAGAAAAGACAGCATCTTCAACAAATGGTGCTAGACAAACTGGATAACCATATGCAGGAAATTGAAACTTGATCCACACATCTCGCCATACACAACACTCAAGTCCAAATGGATCAAAACGTCAATATAAGACCAGAAACTCAGCTACTACTGGAAGAAAATATAGGAGGAACTTTACATGATACAGGAATGGAAAAAGACTTCCTGAACAAAACCATAGTAGCTCATGATCTTAAACAGTCATTCAACCAATGGGATCACATGAAGCTGAAGAGTTTCTTCACAGACAAGCATACAAGAAGCAAAGCCAATAGATTACCCACAGAATTGGACAAAATATTTGATGATTATAGCTTGCTTTTGAGGGGCAACATATGTTGAAAATGTGACAAAACTCCCAAAGATTGGTTTTTGGAAGGAATCCAACAGAATAGGCAAAAACGAAAACAGTGCAAGGTTGTAATCATTATGTCTATATTATACTAACAGTGCCAAAATTAAAACATTGAAGAAGACCAAAAAAAAAAAGTGAGGTTATAACTACTAGTAGATTATAATAGGACTTATCTTTTTGTTTAAAAAGTTAGGACATCCTGTTTTCCTTGTTAGAATAGAGGATTTAAGTCATTAAGATTTTTAGCAGTTCATGTGTATAAGCAAGCTTGACTTTAAAATGTTCCTAAGGTTGTGGAGTCTCAGAAGTTAAAGATTTTGTTCCAGAGTAACTTTTATTTATTTATTTTTGTTGTTATTGTTGCTTTGGTTTTGTTTGGTTTGGTGTTTAATCTGGGTAAGTTAGGTCTCTATCTACCATGAGAAATTGTCAGCAAATAAGAGAATATATTTATATCCTGGACACAGAAACATCAGTAAGATCTGACTGTTAAACTTTGGCAGAATGTGCCTGTCCTTTACACTGGATTGAGAGAAGGAAGTGGCTTTATCTACAAGCGCTTCTAAAGCTGCTATGGATTATAACCATGCAAGATGCAGATCTGTTGAAGAGTCTGCTGGAGAAGTTAGCTGTGGGTCTGTTGCTATGTCTTTGTATTGGGCCACATATAGGGAATCTTACAAGGCTGAGGCTGACAACAGTGACTGCTTTGGATTTTACACATTCCCATCAATGTTTGTTACTACATTAATTCATTTAATAAGAATTCAGGTGCTGTTGACTGCATCAAAGAACAAAGCCCTAGACTTAGGACAATTCATACTTTTTACCTGTCACACCAAGAGTTACCAAAGGTGCATTAATGAACATCTGTTCTTATGGGAGTTGGGCAATCTGGGAACCTTGGGCAGCAGCAGTTTCTATGGGCATCCATCACTAGAGATGGATGTGATTCCCTTTCTGAAGAGAGGACAAAGCTTTGCTTCTACAACCCCGGTGAAGAAAATTCTGTCCTTTTATTCTGGTTTCCCAGCTATGACAAGCATTGTCCCTTTAAAATATTTTCTTAAGCCTGGGATTTTTCTGAGATAGCAGGCTATTGTCAGCCTTAAAAGTGCATAACTCCCAAGGCTAATGTATGAATTGAGCTTTGTTCTTGCGTCTGTGATCATTTCCCCTGGGTCTTTTGGATTTTCTCCATTTTATTTCTGTGGTTGAGGACCCCAGAAGCCAAATTTAAAGTTAGTTGGGAGTTTCTGTGACTCTTTTGCATCTTCTTGCTGATTTCCGGAGCTAGTGGAATAAACATCTAGCACAAATAAGACCCTAAAAATATATTTTAATAACTGCTAATTTTAGTAAAGTTAAACATTTCCATGCCATCATTAAGTTTTATCTCTTCAATCTTTTTGTGACTTTTTCTCAGACCTTCTGCAATGTGCTTAAGCATTCAGACTTTGATCTTTCTGCTTTATATCTTCATTTTGGAGTAACCCATTACCTAAGAGGGGGAAAAAAAAAAAACTACCATCTATTTTTTTTTTCTTCTGAAAGTATTTCTCTTTTTTTTCATTAATCCTCCAAGTCAATAACATATCCCTTGCCAATAGCACTTTTTGTCTCTTTGTAGCCTAGGCTGCTCTGCAATTCATTCTGTGGTCCCATGCCAGCTTCAAACTCATAATGATCCTCCTACCTCTGCTGAGTGCTGGGTTTATAGGTATGTGCCACCACATCTGGCTCTATGTCAATAAATTCTGATGTCATTGTTTTTAATGGTTCATTCCAGTCTTATTGTCTTCAGAGAAAATACACCAAAGAAAACAAAGGAAGCTATATCTGGAACACAGGAAAAATATTTTAACAGCTTTTGTATTAGCCACAAGCCCAGAACTACTGGCACACTTACAATGTCCACAACCTACACATCCATGGATATAATACCAACCCATTCCAATATGGCTCAAGCCCAAACAGAACACTCACACAGAAGATCCTACAAGGACAAATACTTTTTAATTTGCTGCAAGATGGGTAGACCTCCATGCAAAAAAGCAACAAAAGACAACAAACTGAGAAATCTCCATCAAAGTTGCCTAGACCCAGATTTGGAAGTCTCTAATGAAAACATACAGGAGACAACAGAAATATAATCCGAAAATGAAAGCACAAGAAACTATTTGACCCTGACCAAGCGAGTTGCTGAACTGGAAGCAAATCTTCAAAAACCCAAGAATTGCATAAATGAAATTCAACAGAATAATCTCTTACAGCACATAGTTTTCTTCACTAGAAAACCAGAGAGACCACAAAAGACTGTAAAATGAATTGAAGGTGAGTTAATAAGCAGGAGTTCTCAATAACCAGCTGATTAAGGTTAATGAAAACATGAATAAATAAAAGAATAAATTCCATGAAGCATCAAGAAAATCCAACCATGATTACTAATTGGAATTTAGCAAAGGAATAGGCACAATACATAAAATGCAAAGGAAAGGAAAATGAAATAGAACTTATAAAAGCCTGTCTAGAAATGGTTATGAACAGAATTAATCATGTGGACGACAGAATATCAGATCTAGAACAGAAGACAGAATGAATTACTCAGGAGTCCAAAACTTTGATAAGTTCACCCCTTTTAACCTGTTCTTCTACTATACAATACCATCCTATTAAGTCCCCCCTCCATCCCATTCTATTCCCTTTATATCTTCTTTCTAGCTTACTGGCCTCTGTCACTGAGTTTTCTTCCTTCTCACACAGAAGTCCAATCATTTGTAGCTAGGATCCACATATGAGAGAGAACAGGTGACATTTGGCTTTCTGGACCTGGGTTACCTCACTTAGTAGAATACCTCCCAGATCCATTAATTTTCCTGCAAATTTCATAACTTCATTTTTCTTTACCACTGAGGAGAAAAGTGAAAAGGCCTTTACCACTGAGGAGAAAAGTGAAAAGTGAGGTCAGGGGAAGAGACTGTGTAAAGGTAAGGTGGAGAGAGAGCTAATCAAAATCTCAGAGGATATAAATAAGTCATATGGAAACCTACTTTTTTGGACAATGGAAACACACAGGAGCCATAGATTGTTACTACAAAACTTTCAGTGCCAGGGATGGGATACTTCCAGTGTGTTGTTGGCCAGGGAGGTCCCTGATGTCCCCAAAACATTACAAGCCTTTGCCAAGGCCCTTGGATTCCCACCAGGAATAGATGGTAAGACCCTATTGCTGAAGACTCTACATACTTGGTCTGCAAGGTCACTGAGAAATCCTTCTGGAGCTGAGCTGAAATCCTCCTCCATGTAGACCAGCTGACAGAAAGCTGGAGAAAGCTATGATGCATGAAATTCAGTGGAAGAGAGTGAAATCACCAGTAAAGATACTCAACAGTGGACACTGCAAGCCTTATAGTTGGCCAGCCAGTCCAAATGAGCCAATGGGTGCAAAGGTGGCATGTCTGTTATGGGGGAGACTAACTGCCCTCTAACTTGACTGGAGGCCTGCTCCATGGGAGGCAATACATCCCTGATACTGAAAAACAACAACAGGGTAATCATGAGTCCTAGGGGTGTACCATCTGCTGCTGTCTGGCCAAACTGCCCAGTAAGCACTTCTCTTAATGTTCATATGAATTTATTAATGCTACTCTCACTTGGTTAGAGAAGCTTCTCCTTTTAGATGACAGTGACCTTGGGATGACTCAGAAGGCACCATGGTACTGTGAGGTGACAGAGGAGTCCTCAGCACTGAAATATCTCAATCACACCTTCCATGGCTTTGGGTTTATTGCAGAAGTGGAAGAAAAAAATGTCAGAGCCAAAGGAAGGGTAGTACTTCTTACGAGGTGCTCCTCTAGACAAAAAATGGCCTGGATATCCATGACCTCACAGTGCCTAACAGTACCTACAGAAGACCATCATAGTAGGAAGAAAAGATCACGAGTTCAAAATAAAAGAGAGAGTGATTGGAAGGGGGAAGGGATATGATGGAGAGTGGAGTTTAAAAGGGGAAAGTTGGGGGAGGGAGGGAATTACCATGGGATATTGTTTAGAATTATGGAAGTTGTCAATAAAAAATATAATAAAAAACTTTGATAAATTCAACATGAATTTCAAGCAAATGTAAAAAAAAAAAAACAGAAAGCAAGAAGCAGGTGTGCTGGTATTAATATCTGACCAAATAGACTTCAAACCAAAAGTAATCAGAAAGGACAAAGACGACCACTTCTTAATCATCAAGGCAATGATTCAACCCAAGGGCATCACAATCAAGAACGTATATACAACAAACATAGCTGTACCATATTTTATAAAAGAAAACCAACCTGACACCAAACAAGAAATAAATCACAACACCATCATAGTACAGGACTTCAGTACCCACTATCATCATCAATAGACAGGACATCCAAGCAGAAAGCCAACAGTGAAATAACAGAGCTTAATAATACCATAGATTAACTAGACCTAACAGACATTTACAGAATATTCCACACCAATTCCATAGAATACACATTGTTCTCAGCAGCCCAAGAAATATTCTTCAAAATAGGCCATACATTTAGTTATAAACCATTCCTCTATAAATTCAGGAAAATTGATGTAACTTCTTTCATAATATTGTACCACGATGCATTACAGCTAGAAATTGTTAGGGAAAGGAACTACAGAAATGACACCACCGCCTGGAGACTGAATAACCCACTACTAATAATGAATGGTTCATGGAAGAGATCAACAAGGAAGCTAAAATTTCTAGAACTGAATGATAGTGAAAACAAAACATACCAAAACTTATGGGACGTGATGAAGGCAATCCTAAGCAGAAAATTCATAGCATGAAATTCTGTTATGACAAAGACAGTGTGGTAGTTTGATTCAGGTAACCCGTGTAAACTTAGGTATTCTGAATGCTAGATTCCCAGCTGATGGAGATTTGGGAATTAACACCTCCTAGAGGAGGTGTGTTGTTGGGGGTGGGCTTTTGGGTGTTATAGCCAGTTTCCACAAGCCAGTGTTTGGCACACTGTCCTGTTCCGGTTGTCCAACTGATGTTGGCCAGGGGGTTATGTATACCCTCTGTTCATGCTATCATTTTACCTGCCATCATGGAGCTTCCCCTTCAAGCATGTCAGCCAAAATAAACCTCTTTTTCCCACAAGCTGCTCTTCATTGGGTAATTTCTACCAGCAATGTGAAATTGACTCATCAGTAAAGTGGTACCAAGGAGTGCGATTGCTACTAGACACCTGACTATGTGGCTTTGGCCTTTTGAAGCTGATTTTCAAGAGGAATGTGGAAGGATTTGAAACCTTAGCCTAAGAGATGTCTTGCAGAGCTGTAAATACAGCTTGATGGACTGTTCTGGTCAGAGTTGAAAGACCTGAATGCAGTAAGAACTGTGGACTGTGAGGTTTGGCTTATGAGGGTGAGAAAGAGCTTTGCTTTCTACTTTCTGACTGGGCTATCAGTTTGTGTGAGAAGCTTGCTGTTATTCCTGTGTCCTGAGAAGTTGTGCAGGTTTGCTTTGCATAGAAATGAACTGTTGTGAGCAGAGGGATATGGCACAGAAAGAAAAATCCTTGGGTGAACTGTTATCCATTCAGCTGCAATTGAGACATTACAACCTTTGAGGTTGGGCCAGCTGACCTGCACTGGGGCAACAGGAAGAATGTAGAGTCTTTTGCAGGGGTCCGAGTGCTCAAGGAGTGTCCTGTTCTTCAAAGTCTGCTTTATCCCCCCCCCCCGGATTAACAAATTGGCACTCTACCTCGTATTGTGGAGTATAAGAAATGCAGGAAAGAGAAGGTCATTGAGTTTGCAAGGAGAACTTGTGTTTTGGAAATGGCCATGGGCAGTGTGAAGCAGGATTGATAGATGCATATACTGAGACCCCTTGTAGCCATGGGGATGGACCATGGGTTGCATTGGAGATGCCAGGACCATGAGATGGCTGATAAAGAAAGCTGCCTGCCCCAGATGCAGTTTTCCAGGACTGTGAGTAGCCTAGCTGGAGTGGTGGAATTGGAACTCCAGAGACTTGTTGCTGGTTACAATTATTGGACTTGGAGATTTGTGACTGGATAGAGTTGTTGGACTTGGAGTTACAGAGTTTGATATTTGCCCTGTTTAAATCATGTATTGTGTGAGTATTTCTTTGCTATGCTCATTATGGGTTTTTGGGGGAGGGGATTTTTGGTATTATGGCTCAGTTAAAAGACCTTGGAATATGGGTATGTATGAACATCATTTGAATTGATAAGAACCATAGGGACTTTTAAAGTTGGGCTAAATGCCTTGTATTTTATATCATGTATGGATAAAAATTTATGGGGGCCATGGGCGGAATGTGGTGGTTTGATTCAGGTTTCCCCCATTAACTTAGGTATTCTGAAATGCTGGGTTCCCAACTGATGGGGATTTGGGAATTAACTCCTCCTGGAGGTGGTGTATTGTTGGGCTTGGGCTTTTGGGGATTATAGCCAGTTTCCCCAAGCCAGTGTTTGGCACACTCTCCTGTTACTGTTATCCACCTAATGTTGGCCAGGAGGTGATGTCCACCCTCTGCTCATGCTATCATTTTTCCTGCCATCATTGAGCTTCACCCTAAAGCCTGTAAGCCAAAATAAACCTCTTTTTTGTCCAAAAGCTGCTCTTGGTTGGACCATTTCTACCAGCTATGTGAACCTGACTGCAACAGACAGAGAGATCTCAAATTAAAAACTTAACCATCCATCTAAAGGCATTAGAAAGACAAGAACAATCAATCCAACCAGATGGAAAAAAATAATTAAGATCAGGTCAGAAATTAATGAATCTGAAACTAAGAAAACAAAAGAGAAATGATGAAATGAAGTACTGGTTCTTTGGAAAACAATCAATATTGATAAACCCCTGGCCAACCTTATCAAGCAAAAAAAGAGAGATATCTCAAATTATCAACATTAGAAATGAGTGGGGAGAGGTAACAACAGGCATCAAAAAAATTGGAAGAATCATCAGGACATATTTCCAAAATGTGTATTCTACAAAATTGGATAACTGGGAAGAAATTGATTAATTTCTAGACACATACCACCTACCTAAACTGAACGCATAGAAGATAAACTCCTAAACAAACCTTTTACAACCATCAGTTTGTTAATGTAATCAAAAACATCCTCAAGAGGAAAAGTCCAGAAACTGCTGGATTCTCAGCCATATTCTACCAAACCTTAATGGAAAAATTGAAAACACTTTTTCTCAAGCTTTTTAAAACAATTGGAGAACAGGAAATGCTCCCTAACTCCTTCTATGATGCTAGCATCACTCTAATACCAAAACCAAAGAGGTAAAACAATAAAACCGTAGAGTTATACCCCTGATGAACTTGGATGCAAAAATTCTGAACAAAATACTTGCAATCCAAATTCAACAACACATCATAGGCATTATGTAACTTCATCATACAGGCTTCATCCAGTGATGCAAGGATGTTTCAATGTATGGATATCAATAAACATAATACACCACATAAATAAACTTAAACACAAGAACCACATGATCATTTCAGTAGATGCAGAGAAGTCCTTTGATAAAATACAATATCATCTCATGATCAAAATACTGGAGAGAATAGGCATGGAGGATTTCTATGTCAACACAATAAAAGCTATATACAAAGCATGTAAAACCAATCGTACTTAATGGGAGACGACTCAAGGAGTTCCCATTAAGATTGGGAACAAGAGAAGGGTGCCCACTATCACCACTGCTCTTCCACATTGTACTCAAAGTCCTAGTCCAATCAATAAAACAGGAGAAAGATATAAAATGGATAGAAATTGGAAAGGAAGAGGTCAGGTTATCCATATTTTTATATGGCATGATTATACACATAAGTGACCCAAAAGACTGTATCATAAAAATTCTAAAGTTGATAAATTCCTTCAGCAAAGTAACACGATACAAAGTTAACATGCAAAGACCAATAATCTCCCTACAATCAAAAGAGAAACATACAGAGAGAAAAGTCAGCAAGGCTATCTTGTTTTCAATAAACACACACACACACACACACACACACACACACACACACACACATCAAATACCTCAGAATAACACTAACCTGGGATGTGAAAGACCTATATAATGAAAATGGCAACCATAAAAAAGTCAAATAAAAATAAATATTAGTGAGGCAGTGGGAAAAGTGGAACACACATTCATTGCTGGTGGGAGTGCAAAATTATCAACCACTATGGAAATCTCCTGAAAAAGATGAAAATAGAGTTACCAACTGACCCAACTATTCCTGTACTGGTAATCTACTCCAAAATCTCCACTCTTCACTGCAGAGAATTGATCAACCATGCTTGTAGCTGCTTAATTCACAATACCTAAGAACTGGAATCAACCCTTTTGCCCATAATTTGATGAATGAATAATGAAGATATGATTGTATAAATGTTTTATACAATGTAACTCTATTTAATACTAAGGATAATGATAAAATACAATATCACCTAACCAGCCAGAAATTTGTAGGAAAATGGATGTACTTTGAACATGTCATACAATATGAACTCACACAAGCACAGAAAGACACATGTCATGAGTTCTCCATCATCTGTGTTATATAACTTGGAAGAGCATGAGTTGGTGGTATATCTGACAGACAACTTGAGTGGCAGATAGTAGGGATGGAAGGGTTTTGGGGGGAGGGGAGTGGGAGGGTGGGGATATATACAGACAAACTAAATCCAAAATTAATTTATAATATAGAAACATTCCTTCTGGATAGTAGACTAAAAGGTATAACACTCAGTAGGAGTATGGGAATATCATCTAGTAAGAAAGGCCTTAGAAAGGGTGAGATGAAGCCTAACCCTCAGGTTTGTAACACCTTTTAGCAGAAATCAGTTATAACCCACACCGAGATATTGATCAGAGAGACTTATGAGGTCTCCCAAACAAGACAGGCCTCCGTTAAAGCATTTGATTACATGCCTGAGGTAAAAAGGTAAAACTATTTTGCTGAAAACACTACATTCTGCCAACGAAGAATATCGAGAGATCCAGCTTAATCTGGAAGGAAGCCAGTTCCCAGGTGCTGAGACTAAACAGACTATACAGTGCTGTAAAGCACTATATGAAGTGCTGGGAAAACTGCTCACCAACATTGTGAGAAAGCTCGGTACACTGACATATGACAAGACATATACACCAGTTCAATGGTGGCACCCAGCCTAGGTAAGTAATCAATGGCTTTCTGATTTCCTAAGAGATGTGCTCAGTGGAAAGGAACCCATAAGTGAAAACGGGCACCAAGTCAGAATCCTATGGAGACCAAGATTATGGACTCCATCAAGAAACTCTCACTAGGCTTCACACATCAAAATCTCTCTAAATTAATAAGGCTTATCTTATCTTCTTAAACCTATCCTGATCTCATCTTATATTTAAGAATCTGTTTTTCTTTTTCAGAAGGCAGCAAGAACCAAGGACAACCAAAATTTATCAACAACACAAGATAGCTGACTCCCTGGCAGGAGATGAGCCACCCCTTGCAAATCAGCCAGGGCCCATGTGAACCAGAGAGGAATTAGTGTGATGTGCAAGAATACTGCTTCCATGGTGAGCCTGACAACCTGCGCTAGGTTGATCGAGAGACACACACTTAGGATACACAAAACATACCAAAGGAGAAATCCAGAAGCTCCTAAGAGCTCAACCCTATAGTCGACTCAAAACACACTGACCATGGCTCAGGGGATTTTGTGAAGATGGGGTGCAGAGATTTTAAGATCCAAAGGGTGGGAGGGAATCTCCAGAGGCATTGCTCCTCCCTCACAGTGACTGTCTGCTGCTTTCACATCTCAGAACCCACAACTCCATGGTGAATATCAGAAATACCACCAAGGAGGGCATTCAGTGGAATGGTGGCAGGGAGGAGGGGAATGATGGTGTAGTGGACAACTTCAGGTTCCCTGAGATGAACTTCCAGACAAGGCATAATTATGGAGGAAGGGATATTTATTGAAGCCTATATACCCAGGGAAAGTTCCATAGTGGTAGAAGTTGGGTCCCTCTTAAAGGACCAGGTAGAGAGAAATAGAGAGCTGCCACAAGCCAAATTCCCAAAACACCACCAAACAAGCACACTTCAGAATCTCCAGGCACTTTGCATATTTTAAATTCGAATGTCAAATCCATCAGCACAACTTAGGGCTGGACTGTCAAGTGACGCTTCCTCTAGCAAGGTGGCTGGGAGTCCAAGAAGTTTTAATAAACCCTGGATCTATTGGGAGGCATTTATTCAAACTACCAGATGGTACCAACACTTCGTGTGTCCATACAAAATTTCTACTTGATAATTTTTTTAAATAAAAAGATATTTTAACACCCATAAGACATTATTATTATTAATTTAGGAATGAATTTAATGTAGTCAAATTGTTGGAGAATTAATTCCTATTACGATAAGTATTTATAAACTATTTTTGTTTAAAGAGCTTTTATATCTGCACTTTATTTTTGTTGTGAATCAATGACAGGGTAAGTCTCTTGGATGATGAGGTTGTACTTGAACCATGAGCACCATGTCCTAAGAGCTATTTGAGAACTGTGCCAGTGATCAACCAGATAACACCCTGACCAAGATCAATTTTCCACATTTCTTATCCTCTATTTTGATACACTAATTATTTAATGGAAATGATTAATATTTAATTGGAATATTGGGATAGATGGTCAAGGTTTACTTGCTGTGGGCTGAAACAGCTAGAATTTCCCCTAAAGCTACAATTACAATATAAGCCAAGAAAAATTTGAGATGGTTTCATAATTTCAACTTATATGATCAGTCACTTAATGACCCAGTTTTTTATGATGTGCAAAACATAAAAGCATGGGCACATAATATATATAGACTTAAAAACTATAGATATAACTGTTATTTGGTCTAGTTTTTGTCATTTCTTAATTTTTAATTGTTTCTTAACATTTTGATTACATACACCTCACATTACTGTCCCTTATCCTTTTTCGCAGAACTTTTCTTCCCACCAGTAAATTATACGAGCTTGTTTTTCTCTAAATCTTGCATCTTAATGTTTAATATATATTTCTTAAAAAATTAATTTCTAAGTACAATGTCATTCCAGGTCCTCTTTAGTTGGTCTCTGATATTTTCATACAACTGTCATTCCAGTAAAAATAGGTTTTGTTTGCCATTAATCATTGTCAGTATGCCTCCTGCTGTAGAATGTAATTCACATCCACATATTTTCTCTAATTTTCTTCAATGAACTGCAAAGGACATGTATGAAGCATCTGGCATTTTGGTATACACCTATCTCAATATCTGAAATGATAATGATTTTATTGAACAGAGAAAAATACCTGGGATAGTAATATTTTTTTGATGCTGTTTTGTTAAAAATACATTTTTAAATTTACTTTTCAAAAGAATACAGACCATTGCCAAAATAGTTGGTTACCCGCAAAAGCTAAATGTAAGTCCCTGCTGCTGAATATACCACAGCCTTTGGCCACAGAGCATCAGATGACCATGCTGGAACTAAGATGGAATCCAGTTTCCTCCTGACGAGCCATCATAGTGCTAGAAAGTGCTGTGAGAGTGACTGGAGAATAAAGGTTGCCAAAAGATTGAATAAGCAGGAGATTCTGCCAGTTATAAAACTAACCAGCTGAGCAAGAAGTATACACCTGTGCAATAATGGCACACAGCCCATGCAGGTAACCATCTGTTACAGATTGGACATGAGATCCACTTAGTGGGGACAGACTCATATCTGGTTCTGGGAACCAAGTCAGATTCCCTAAGACAGAAAGTCAACTGGCTCCAAAGAGAACCTCCATTGATCTTTATTTAAGATGAGCCAGGAGGAGACAAGGGGCGACTTCTTATCCCTACTCCCACATGGGCTTTCTAACCCCTCCTGTCCTCCACATGGCAGAACCTCTCTGAACTTTCTTCTCTTTCTCCTTTAAATCCATTTTCATTGTTTCAGGCCTATGATCACTTCCCACATGGACTCTTAGAACAGGGGGGTATATCCATTTCCCTTCCCTTGGTTCCATCCTTCCCTGAAAAAGGAATAACTTAATAATTATACTTCTCAGTCTTGTTTTATTTGCATTCTTTGGCAAAAGACACAAACTCTGGGTTTCAAGTTTAAGGACTCTTTCTGAACTCAAAAAATTCTGTCAAAGGTGGGTGGGAATAGTTTGAGGCACCATGTGTCCTCTGACCCTGCAGACTGACTGTAGCCTCTTAGTCCTCACAATGAATGCAACTATCCCCACCAACAAAGACCCCTAGCAGAATAGGAGTGAGATAAAGGGAGTATAAGAGTGTAAGCTTTTTATAAAATATCAATAAATAGCTGGGTGTTGTGGTGCATGTCTTTAATCCCAGCACTCGGGAGGCAGAGGTAGGAGGATCACCATGAGTTTGAGGCCACCCTGAGACTGCATAGTGAGTTCCAGGTCAGCCTGGGCTAGAGTGAGAACCTACCTTGAAACAACAACAACAACAACAACAAATTACATATAGATAGATAGATAGATAGATAGATATAGATATAGATATAGATATAGATATAGATATATATACCAATAAATAATAATGAACTAAGAAAACTAAAATACAAAAACAACAAACCCTAATCTTTAACCTTAGCATACTTCTCACAAGCTGCTGTGCTCTGAGTGCTGGGTGTGTAGCTTGGATCCCTATAACAGATAGAATGGCATCCTTGCTACCTTTATACCAGCTGCTTTTTGGTTCTCAGGGTCCAGTCACCTGTGCAACTACTTATCAATATACAAAGGCATGGGGTTCCCATTGATTCACTTGACTGACCTATTTCTCGTTGATGGTAATATCTTTGAAATATTTGGCTGTGAAGTTAAATAAAATGGTGGGTAACTTGGCCAAAAATGGAATATTAATGCAATTGTAATAATAGTACAAATTAAAAATAAGTACAATCTTCCAATAAAACTGTATTGCATCCAACTATATACTGTGAAAACAGTTTTTATTTGGTTCATTGTGTTCTATAACAATACCTCATGATATCCAAAGCCAGTGGTGCCTAGAATATCCTTGTTTCAAATAGAGTATATTTTCTCACTTAATTTAGAAGAGAGTGAATTATGTTTTTCTTTTTACATAAAAGCAAAATATCAAATAAAATTGCAATTAGCTAAATGTAGATAAGTTTAGAGGGTAGCTTTAGTAAATCCTACAATTAGAATATGAATCTTTCTTCTTTTAAATTTTAAAAACCTTAACATTCTATCGTTTTTCCCTGTATGTATAGTCTACATAATTAAACAGAAACTGTCCAACTAGATCACTTTTCCACAAAAATGGAATCATATGTAATATGCTTTAAAATATATTTATTGTTGACAAAACTTGGATTGCATTAAGAGTTGTTTAGAGAGAATATTCAAATCCAGAAATATAAAACTGAAGATTACTCACATATTTATTTAGCACAATGATTAATAAGAGAGCTGAGTAGTATAAGGAGACATGAAAAAGGGAAGGAGACCCTCATTATGAAGCCGAGGTGAAGTATCTTGCCACTTAAAAGTGAACTAACAACATTCACTGGCAGATTGCTTATAGAATCAATCTGTTCATAAAGAAATTTTGAAGTGAGAATGTTAACCTAACAATTATCCATGATTTAGACCAAAGCATCCATTGCTTTTGAGTTTTGACTTTGATCTTTTCCATTTTGTAAACCTAGAAGCTTTGGAGAATCTCAACCATGGTTAATGACCTTATTTATAGTCAAAATATATGCCTTAATTCCATTGTGATTGGGTGTAGTAAGGGTTTCTGTGACCCTTTGTGGCTTGTTGTTTTGTCTTATTGGCCTGTGATCCTGTCTAATGCACTTCAGGTATCACCCAATGATAACTTTTAAATGAAGTAGGGAAGAAAGAAGGGAAGTACTGAAGTAAGAAAAGGGAGGAAAGTAAAGAAAAAAAAGTTTCTTTGTAGAAACTTTTTATACAATGTAAATTCAGAAGCCATCAGAATTGCAAATATGACTATTATTTTTTTCTTTCCTACATGTACACAATGCTTTTATTTCCTTAATTACCATCTTACTTCCCTACCCTCCTCCCATTAAATATTTTCTTCTTTTATTTGTATTTTCATCCATTTTCAGGCTTTGTTTATTCATTTACTTAATTTATTTTGAAGCACTACTTTAAATTATGGTCACTTTTACAATTATGAATGTAAGGTTATTTCCTGGAGAAAGGGAAGCCCAGGTAGTAGTTATATCACTAAAGGATACAATTCTGCATCTTCTAGTAGTTATCAGTATACATTATTTATTCTGTGGGACGTGAGGTATCATGGACCCACCCATCGTCTATGGTAAGATATTGACAGGTTCAATGATGTGCAGGCAACCGCATGTACAAGGTGAGTTCATGAGTGTGGCAGTGCCACTTCTCATCCTACTGCTCTTAACTTCTTTCTGAAACCAGCCTGCAAGTCTACCAAAGTAATTTTATTCCACTGCAAAGAAAAATGTGACTGTGAAGTTCCCACAGAAAATGGGTCATACTGACCAAGATCTTACTGAGTGAGGTGACCTAGATTCAGAAACACAAATGCAAAGTATGTTTATCTATCTCATATGTGGAACCTAGCTTTAAATTTCTACATTAGTGAGTATAAGTCAGAATCAGTATCTGTATAAGACAAGATACCAGAAGACGACCATAGGGGAAGGGGAAGGCTATGCAAGGGTGACATTAGAACAATTGGGACATGCAAGTCTCGTTGGGGTGTTGAGGTCAGGTTAACATTGCTGGCACAAATCACCTGACCAAGAGCAACTTTTGGGGCAAAAAAAAACCGGGTTTATTTTGGCTTATAGGCTCAAGGGTAAGCTCACTGATGGCAGGTGAAAATGATGGCATGAACAGAAGGTGGACATCACCCCTGGCAAACATAAGGTGGACAACAGCTAGAGAGTGTGCCAAACACTGGCAAGGGGAAACTGGCAATAACATCCATAAGCCCGCCCCCAATAATACAGTACCTACAAGAGGTAATAATCCTCAAATCTCCATCAGCTGGGAACCCAGCATTGAGAACACCTAAGTTTATGGGGGACATCTCAATCAAACCATCATATTCCATCCTTGGCCCCCATAAACTGATAACCATGCATGATGTAAAAGGCAATGAATTCAATCCAATTTTAAATGTTGCAATATTTTTTACTAATCCCAGTGATGTTCAAACATTCCCGTAGTCCAAAACCTTTTAACTGAGCCATAATGCTAAAAAAATAACCCCCCAAAACCCATAATCACACAGAATAAACATTCACACTGCAAAAGATGGCACTGGGCATAGCAAAGAAATAGTGAACCAGTACAAGATATAAAACAACCAGGGCAAACATCAATCTCTGTAGCTTCAAGTCCAACAACTCTGGTCAATAAAAAGTCTCCAAGTCTGAAAATCCTAACCAGCAATAAGTCTTTGTAGTTCCAATTCCACCCTCCAGTTAGGCTTCTGAAAGTCCTGGAAAACTCCATCCTGGGCCAACAGCTCTCCTTGGCAGCTATCTTGTGGTCAAGGCATCTCCACTGGGTCTCCATTGCAACACATGGTTCATCCTCATGGCTCCACTGGGTCCCCACGCAGGCATCCAGCAAATCTGCTTCACACTGCCCATGACTGTTTCCAAAACACAATACCACATTGCAAACTCAATGACCCTCTCTTCCCTGCATTTCTTATACTTCACAATACTAGGTAGGGTGCCAATTTGTTAATCCAGGGGGAATAAAGCGGACTTTGAAGAACAGGACACTCCTTGAGCACTCAGACCCCTTCTAAAGAGTCTACATTCTTTTATTGCTCCAGTGCATGTCAGCTGGCTCAGTCTCTAAGGTTGTAATCTCTCAATTGCAGCCAAATGGGCAGCAGTTTAAGCCCAAAGATTTCATTTCTGTGCCATATCCCTCTGTGCACACCAGTCCATTTCTACACAGGGCAACCCTGCACAAATTCCCAGGATATGGGCATAATAGCAAGCCTCTCATACAAACTATGTCTAGTTCAGTCCAAGCAAAGTTCTTTCTCACCTTCATAAGCCAAACCTCACAGTCCATAGTTCTTACTACATTCAGGTCTTTTAACTCTGACCAGAATAGTCCAACAAGCTATACTTACAGCACTGCAAGGCATCTCTTAGGCCACCAAGATTTCAAATCCTTCCAGGCAAGATGCAGCACTTCATCTAAGAAGAAGTATCTAATAGTACTCAGGCTGCTACAAGCATCAAAGTAGGCTTGTAACTCACTTTCACTGCTACTGAAAGAACCATAATGGTACCAAACTGACTGTATTTGCTGAATACAACACTAACTAATAAAGAAAAATAAAATAAAATAAAAGATTAATGATTCCCTTAAAAAAAAAAAAGAAAGAACCAGCAAAGTTTTCAAAACTATTTGAAAGAGAAATCAAAGGAAGCACATTCATAGAAAATTAGACATAGTGAAGTGAATTCATAAACATGAAAAAATGACTAGTATCCACAGATTGAGGACCAATTGCCTTGGTACTTATCATTGGACAAAACTGAATAGCACATAAATATAGGCATATATGTACTTCTAACACAGACAATCATTTCCACTATCAGTTTTTCATAACTTAGAGTTGTTAAATTAATTGAGAACTCTTAAATTTGAAATAATCTAAAAAGTACCCTGGATACTACTATTAATCACTTTTCTCCATTTCAATGTGTTTTTAAATTTTCTTAAGACATATTATTTTAAAATTATAGTTTATGTAAGGCATGGTGGCACACACCATTAATCTCAGCACTTGGGAGGCAGAGGTAGGAGGATTGCCATGAGTTCAAGGCCACCCTGAGACTACATAGTGAATCCCAGGTCATCCTGGGCTAGAGTGAGACCCTACCTCAAAAAAACAAACAAAGAAAAAAATTAATAATAAAATTATAGTTTAAGATAGACTAATGCTGTTTTTCACTGTGATGAAATAAAATTAATAAAATAAATATCACAACTAGAATGAGTTTTATTCTACAAATAATTAATAAAATTTGAATACAGGCTATTTATACAATGAACATTTAAAATTAACTTTCACCAAGGGTAAATTTTAGCTTATGATTGGCATATATGGCCACTTATATATTTTTTCTTCCTTTAATAAATTTTAATGTAATGTGAAATAAAATTATAAGTCATAATCACCCTTGAAATTGCACAATGTGGTAGGCTTGGCAAATTTGCTTGCTTTCCTATTTCAAGGATTTTATGTAAAGCTTTCAGCAGGTTCTTAATAAGATTCATTATTGCTAAAAGGTTAAAAACTTCTTTTTCAGAAAAAAATGGTCTGACCTACTTGTGTGCTTGATATTAATTCCATATAGCTTTCTGTCTATTTATAGTATGCAAGGTGGCTGAGCTCTCACAAAAACTCCATAAATGCTGGTGTGATGGCAGATTTGTCAGAAAATCACCTCAACAACCCACACTTCGCTGTTTGGATGCTAAGCTACTTGGGGGCATTCCTCTTTTGACGAATTGATGCTACACCCAGAAGAACAGGATGCACCATAGTGGAGCCTTTCAAAAGACTGATGCAGAAACAGTCGCAATAAGCCCATATCCTCAAGTCCTACTAGCTGTATCTTCCCTGTACTGACTCACTCCACTGTAGTCAGATTATTTGACAACGGCTAAGGAGACAGTGAAGTAAGGTGATGCAGTTGTTTTCCTGAGATGTAGACCTGTAACATGATGTGTAGAAAACCATGCTTCTAGGTCTTCATGATGATAGTGAGAGCCAGGACCATGTTCTCTATTTTTGTAGCATGTTAATTGCCAAGTTTCTCCTTAAGACATATACTTTTTATTTTTTTTTTCCATAAGACCTATTCCTGTTTCTCAATCCATGTTGTAAAAAGCTGTGGAATTTTGCCCAATTTTAGGTTATTACAATTGATGTTAATGAAGGAAAATACACATTTGAAATATGATGGCCAAAAAGAAATTAGACTTCTACTATGATCATGATCATAATATATATGCAATCTGTTTATAAGTTTGCTGAGGAAAAATTCTGTGAATTCTGAATTCATTGTTTCAGAAGCAAATGTATTGAACATAAGAGAGAGAAGCAGAAGCTCAGAAGCAGGCAAGGCTTCAAGACCATTAGAAGAAGGAGATGAATATTACAGCCATTGAGTGAGCTACTTGGTTAAACTCAAGAGGATATTTTGGTGGCTACCTTATCCCAGACTGGAAATATCGAGGGACATGCACATACAGTGGGCAAGCAAAACTGCTTATAAAACAGAGAAATGCTTTTAATTAAGTTCTGGAGTACAAATAACTCTGACATTTTGTCCTTTTAAGAAGAATAGAACATAAAGAGACAGGAGATATGTCTCCATCAATGGTAAAAATTAAACATAGCCTGTCTAGAGCATTCCAAGGCATTGGTTAAAAGCCTGAGATGAGTAACATTGGTAAGCAAGCAAGCGTCTTTAACCACTGGGCAATCTCTCCAAACCATGAACAAAATGTATGGGAACAACAGAAGAGAAAGATAAATTTTGATTTGAAAAACAGCTACAAATAAATTCTGAGACATTACCTGAAGGACTCCAGAAGCAGCATTGAGAGCTACATGTCACAGGATGTGAGCAATTCAATGCCTGGCATGTCAGGAATTTCAAAGGCAAACTTTGTAAGAATTGTGGATCCAGAAATGTTTGCAGGTTTTAACATACACACACATGCATAAATTTTCACATTTGTAAAACCCACAGCACAAATTATATTTCGTATACTGTCTAAAATGAACTCTTTTACTTTGTAAATCAGTACTCTAGTATCTTCAGACTAGTCTCAAAGAGCTTTGGTGTGCAGTCTGTGCTCTTACTAAACACCTCTAGCTGACGTTTACTCTGTGTTCATCTGGTCTGAGAGATCCTTTCTCCATCTACTTCATTTATGTCACTCCTTAAGCAGCTCACTCATGATTAATCATCAAAGGTCCTTTAGAAAATAGTTCCTTGTTCTTTCCTGACTCATATCAACAATCACTAAACAATGGCCCAAACATATTTTTGTAGTGTCTTTTACTTCTCTTCTTGATGTTATATATTTAAGTAGTCATTATTTACCTTTCATACTAAAATGTAAGGACTTACTAAAATGTAAGCACTTATAAATATTGTTGAAATAATGAACATAAGAATTACCTAAACACTCATCAGTGGTGTGACCTCTGATGCTCAATTTTGTCCTTCATATATAGAAATAAGAATAATAATTCTATTTAGTTTACATGATAAATGTGAAGATAAAAAGAGATTATGGTGCATTGGTGGAACACTTTATGTGCAAACACAAGGGACTGAGACTACCCAAATTTGATTTCTAAGCATCCAGATTAAGAACTAGACCATACCATGCATGAAGTAAACCTGGTCCTACAGGAGGTGGGGACCAGAGAATCACTGGGGCTCACTGACTATTAAAAAAAAAAAAACAGAGAAAAATGACAGTACCAGATTCAGTGAGAGACTCAAGAAAAAAGGAAACTAAGTAAAAAGAGGATTATACCTAACATCCACCTTTGGCATACATATTTGTGTGTCTAGGCTTCAATATCTGCACTTTCATATTCTACACACATAGGACGTCTCAAACCACACTACACATCACACTCTACACAAAAGCACATACACCTACCCATACCTCTCCTCCCCCCAAAAAAATTTAAAAAGAGATCATATTATTAACCATAGTACTTGTTGTATAAAATGTTCCTCCATATTGAAACTGGCCATCCTAGATGTAGGAGGGAGGCCAAGAGATTCTGGAAGTAAATAACTCACAGGTCTTAGGAAGCTCCTGTAACATAAAATTCATAAGACTCCTCCCCGAGGTTGTGGAAAAGTAAACAAGTACTGGAAGAGAAGCTATCCTCCTAGCTTGTTCCTCTGCAAGGTGTGCAGAGAACTGAGAGATGCAGCTTCTATGAATCATCCGCTATGTTTCAGAAGGCTTCTCAGTGAGGTAGCAGCCTCTATGTGATCCATGTTCCTGGTAAATAACCCCTAATCCATACTCATGGAAGTAACCCAAATAAATTCATCAGTTCATCTAGTTGGACTTTGGTGTAGTCATGGTTTTGGTCTGTGGTCAGTTCTCCATCTCGGGTGAAGAGACCTTCATTGTCACTTCCCTGGGAAATATTAACAAAACAATACTATACAGTACGGTATTTATTATATTTATTTGACAAGTTCTCAACTCTTGTATTTTGAGCTGCTTCCATTCTTAAAAATCATTATGTGCAACATTTTAATAGAATACTTGTTTATTTGTAAATATCCATAAAATGTCACCATAGGATAATATCAGAAGCATATGACATGAGTCCAGCATTTTTGAATTTTTTTTATTGACAACTTCTAGGCTTACAGAAAATAAAACATGATATTTTCCTCCTGTCCTCCACTTTCCCCTTCACAACTCCATCCTCCATCATTGCCTTCCCTCTCACTGTTATTCTTTCTTTTATTTTGATGTCATCATCTTTTTCTCCTATTATGAGGGTCTTGTAAAGGTATTGTTAGGCACTATGAGACCATGGATATCAAGGCCAAGTTCTGTCTGGACAGTTGCATTGTAAGGAGTCGTACCATTCATTTAACTCTTACATTCTTTCCCCCACCTCTTCTGCAATGGACCCTGAGCCTTGGAGGGTGTGAGAGAGATGTTTTAGTGCTGGACTCTCCTGTCACTTCTTCTCAGCACTATGTTGCCTTTTAGGTCATCCCAGTGGTCACTGCTGTCTGAAAAGAGAAGCTTCACAAACCAAAAGTGAGAGTAGCATTCATATATGAATAGGAACATTAAGTGTAGTACTTTCAGGGCAGTTTGGTGAAAACAATATATCCATTTATCCAGACAAGAGCAAGACTTATACCCCTAAGTCTCATGACTTCCCTTGCCATAGGCTTTTGATTAGGTTTTCAGCACCAAGGTTATATTCCCTCCCATAGTGAAAGCCTCCAGTCCATTTAGAGAGCACTTGGTTTCCCCCAGAGCCAATATGACAGTATTGCACCTATACAGTCATTTGGCCTATCTGGCAAAATTGAGGCTTCCAGTGTCTACTGTTTTTACCACTGATGACTACTGTCTCCCATAGGGATCTTCTTTTTCCAATGCCTTAAGGTGAAGCATTAAATTGTTTATTTTTGAACTCTCTAATTTCTTAATTTAGGCACTTAGAGTTATAAATTTCCCTCTTGGATTGCTTTTCTTGTGTCCCAAAGTTTGGTATGTTGTATTCTCACTATCATTTCATTCTACAAATTTATTGATTTCCTTTTTGATTTCTTCAATGAACTTGTGTATTCTCTGTAGGTTTTCTTATTGTTCATTTGTAGCTTAATCCCACTGTGATCAAATAGAGTATGAGGGATTATTTCAATTTTCCTGCATTTGTTAAGATTAGCTATCTGCTCTTGTCTTGTTGGTAGATTATGGTTGTCCTTGGTTCTTGCTTCTTTCTGAAAAAGAAAAGTAATCTCCAACCTAGAGTGAGGTAAGGATAGGTTAAGTGGATAAGCATTGTTAATTTAGAGAGATTTTGATGGGTATAGCCTCACTTTTGGACAAAGGTTAGTGAAAATTTCTCATTGCAGTCCATTGTCTTGGTGTCCGCAGGATACCGACTTGGTTCCTAGTTCCAGTTATGGGTTCCTTTCCACTGAACAGATCTCATAGCCAATCGAACAGCCATTGGTTACCCACCTAGGCTGTGTGCCACTATTGTACAGGTGTGTATATCTTGTGAGGTTAGTAGTTTTCTTATAGCTGCATCCCCTGTTTGTTTACAACAATGTTGACCATTTTCCCCCAATAGTGTAAGTAGTGCTTCTCAGCAGTATATGGGCTAACCATCTGGGAAATGGTTTCCTTTAAGATTCAGCTGGGTCCCTCAATGTTCTGCATTAGTAGAATGCTGTGTCTCCAACAAAAGGGTCTTACCTTTATCTCAGTTGGGTAATCAAATGCCCTGACAGAAGCCTGTGTTCTTTTGGGGAACTTGTAGATCTCTCTGATTGAGAGCTCACTGTGGATGATAACCAATTTCTGGTACCAGGAGTTGCAAAACAGTGCCAAATATTTTAGGGATAGGGTTCATCCCATCCACTGCAGGGCTCTTCTTAACAGATAATTCCTCCATGCTTCTATTGAGGTTTATGATATTTAGTCTGCTATTCAGGCAGAAGTCTTCTATGGTACCAATTCATTTTGAATTTAGTTTCGTGTATGCTTCCCCCCTCACTCCTGTTCTACACCCCCAAACCCTTCCATCACTCTTGTCTGTCCCTCAGTTTGTCTATCAGGTGTGCCTACAACTCAAGCTATTCCAGTTTAGGAACTGTAGATGAGGGAGTACATATGGCTTTTGTCTTTATGTGACTGTGTAAGTTCATTTAGTATGATCTGTTCCAAGTCTGTCCATTTTATTGCAAATTTCATTATAACATTTTTTTAGGGGGTTGAATAGAACCCCACTGTGTGTGTGTGTGTGTGTGTGTATCACATCTTCATTATTTATATCTCAAACAGTGGACATCTGGGTTGATTCCAGTTTGTAGCTATTGTGAATTAATGAGTTATAAACATAGATAAGCAAATGTCTCTGCAGTGAAGAGTGGAGCCTTTAGGGTAGATGCCCAGAAGAGAAATAGCTGAGTCAGTTGGTAGCTCGATTTTCACCTTTTTCAGTAGTCTCCATGTTGATTTCCATAGTGGTTATACAAGTTTGCTCTCCACCAGCAGTGGACTAGGGATCCTGTTTCCCTGCATCCTTGCCACCTCGCCAACATTTATTGTCATCAAGGTTTTTTTTTTTTTTTTTTTTTTTTTTTTAATGATTGCCATCCTTGTTGGAGTAAGGTACAATCTCATAGTTGTTTAAATTTATATCTCCCTGATGCTTAAAGATTTTGAACATTCTCTTAGGTATTAGCCCTGTATATTTTTTCTTTGAAAATCCCCTATTAAGTTCTCTGCCCCATTTTCTGAGTGGATAGTTTTATTTTTTTATTGCTTATATTTGGGAGTTCTTTGGAGATTCTAGATTTTAGGCCTCTGTCAGTGGTATATCTGGCAAAGACTTTCTCCCATTCTATGGGTAGTCTGTTGGCTAAGTTTATAGTATGTTCTTTTTTTTTTTTTTTCAAAAGCTTTCTAGCTCCATGAGACCCCACTGATTGTTTGTTTACTTTCCCACTCCTATATTGTGGAGAGTTCCCCATATTTTGTTACTGAGTACTTTGAAAGATTCAGGTCTTATTTTTAGTTCTTTAATCCATTTGTATTTGATTTGTGTGCATGGTGAGAAGATTAGTTCTTGTTTTATTTTTCTACATGTAGTGATCTAGTTAGTTCAGCACCATTTGTTGAAAATGCTGTCTTTCCTCCAGTATACATTGCTGGCATCTTTGTCAAAGATTAAATAGCTGTAGTTACTTGTAATAAGGGATTGGTCTTCAGCTCTGTTCTACTGGTCTACATACCTGTTTTTATTCCAGTACCAGGCTGTTTTTGTTACCTATAGCTTTGTAGTGTGGTGTAGCTTTAGATTGGGTATTGTGATATCTCAAGAGGTGTTTATTTTGCTGTAGATATTGTTAGATATATGGGACCATATCTAATTCCATATGAATTTTGAGATTATTTTGTCTATCTCTGTGAAGAATGATGCTGGAATTTTTATTTATATTACATTAAATCTGTATATTGCTTTTAGTAGAATCGTCATTTTCATAATATTAATTCTACCTGTCCAGAAGCATGGGTGGTCTTTCCATCTCCTCATGACCTCCTTAATTTGTTTTGTGAGTGGTTTTCTGTTTTCATTATATATTTCTTTCACATCCTTGGTTAGTGTTAATCCAAGGTATTTGATTTTTTTTCATGTCTATTGAAAATGTGACAGTTTTGCTGATTTCTTTCTCTGTATATTTGTCCTTTGCATATAGGAATGTTAGTGATTTTTGTGTGTTGATTTATTATCCTGCCACTTTATTGAAATAATTTATCACATTTAGAAGTTTTATAGTAGAGTCTTTCAAGTCACTTATGTATAGGATCATGTCATCCGCAAATAGGGCTAGTTTGACTTCTCTCTTTCCAATTGGTATTCCCTTTGTATCTTTCTCCTGTATTATTGTGATGGCTAGGACTTCCAGCACTATATTGAAGAGCAATGGTGAAAGTGGGCACCCATGTTCTGTTCCCAATCTCAGTGGGAACTCCTTGAATCTTTGCCCATTTGCATGATTGGGCTTTAGGTGCTTTGTATACAGCCTGTATTATGTTGTGATATAAATACTTCATGTTTGTTTTTTCAGTGTTTTAATCATAAAGTCATACTGTATTTTGTCAAAGGCCTTCTCTGTGTCTATTGAAATTATCATGTCGTTCTTGCATTTAATATTACTTAAGTGATGTATTATGTTAATCAATTTCCATATATTGAACCATTCATACATCCCTGGGAAGAATTTCATGCCAGCTTGATGGAATTGGATGATGTTTTCGATGTGTTGTTGAATTTGGTTTGTGAGGATTTTGTTCAGAATTTTTGCATCGAAGATGTTCAACAGGGATATAAGTCTGTAGTTTTCTTGCTGTATCTCTGTCAGGTTTTGGTATTAGGGTGATGCTATCTTCATAGAAGGAGTTTGGGTGCATTTCTTGTTCTCTAGTTATGAGAAAGAGCTTAAGAAGAAATGGTTTCAGTACTTCAATGAAGGTTAGTAGAATTTGGCTGAGAATCCATTAGGTCCCAGACATTTCCTCTTGAGGAAGTTTTTGACTACGGTTTCAATCTTGATGGTTATAATAGGTTTGTTAAGAGATTTATCTACTTGGGATTTAGTTTTGGTAGGTGGCATGTATCTAGACATTCATCCATTTCTTCCAGGTTACCCAATTTTGTGGAGTAGAGAATTTAGAAATATGTTCTGATGATTCTTCCAATTACATGCATATCTTTTGTGAGCTCTCCATTTCAATCTTGTTTATTTCTTGAAAGAACCAGCTTTTTTCTTCTTCAATTGTCTCAACTTTTTTCTTACTTCGCAATTCATTAATTTCTGATTTGATATTGATTATTTCTATCTGTCTGGAACTCTTAGGGCTGGATAGTTTTTGTTTTTCTAATGCTTTATGTATATTACCAAGTTATTAATTTGATATGCCTCTGTCTTTATTATGAAGACATTTAGTGCTATGAATTTTCCCCTTAGGACTGCCATCATCATGTCCCATAAGTTTCAGTATGTTGTGTTTTCATCATCATTCAATTCTAGAAAGGTTACAATTACCGTTTTTATTTCTTCCACTACCCATTCATTATTTAATAGTGTGTTGTTCAGTTCCAGGTGCTGGTGCAATTTCTGCTGTGTCTCTTCTTGTTAATTTTTAGCTTTAACAAATTGTGGTCTGATATGATGCAAGAAGTAACCCAATTTCCCAAAATTTATGGAGGCATGATTTATGCCCTAATATATGATCTGTTTTGGAGAATATTACATAGGCTGCTGAGAAAAGTGTGTATTCTATAGAATTGGGGTGGAATATCCTACAAATGTCTTTTAGGTCTAGTTGATCTATGGCTGGTGTGGTTGAGCTCTATTATTTCCCTTTGATTTTCTGCTTAGATTATCTGTCTATTGATGATAGTGAGGTATTGAAGTTCTCTAATATTATGGTATTGTGATTTATTTCTGGTTTGATGTCAAGTAGGTTTTGTTTTATAAAATGTGATGCACCAGTATTTCATGTATATAGTTTTATGATTATGATGTCCTCTTGATGGATCATTCCCTTTATAAGTAAAAAGTGGCCTTCTTTGTCCTTTCTGATTACTTTTGGTTTGATGTCTATTTTGAAAGATATTAATACCACCACATCTGCTTCCTTCTTATTTCCATTTGCTTAAAATGTAATTTTCCATCCTTTCACCCTGAGGAGGGGTATATCCTTAGTTAAGGTGGGTTTCTTGAAGACAGGAGATAAAAGGATCCATTTTTATGATCCACTCTGTTGACTTGTGTGCTTTGATGTGTGAGTTAAGACCATTAATATTTAAGATTATAATTATGAGGTTCAATTTAATCCCTGTCATTTGGGAATCTTTATATTGTTTGGTGCTTTCTTGGACTTTATACATTTGTGGGTCTGTTCAAGCTTTTGTTGTTGTTTTTGTTATTGTTATCCTCTTGAAGGCTCTTCAGAATGGTTGGTTGACTCTTCTGTGTGGATTATTCCCTAATGTAGTTTCTGTAGGTTTGGTTTTGTGTTCATATAGTTGTAGAGCTAGCTTTTATCATAAAAACTTTTCCTTTAATTATCTATTATGAGGGATACTTTTGCTGGGTACAGTAGTTCCCCATTCCAAGTCCTTATTGCTTTCATGGTTTCCATTGGAGAGGATTGCCTTTGTATGTAATGAATTGTTTCTCTTGATGCTTTCAACACTCTGTTTTCATTGTGTAAAGTTTTAACTATGATATGTCTTGGATAGTTTCAGCTTTGATCTATTCTGTTTGGTGTTATGTTGGCTTCTTTTATCTGGTTGGGTCTCTCCTTTGAGAGGGTGAGAAAGTTTCCTCCAATAATCTTGTTGAATATGTTTTCCCTTACTTATGCCTGAATTCTTCACCTTCTGGTGTAACCATAATCTGGATGTTTGGTTGTTTCAGTGTGTAGCACAATTCCCTCATATTCTGTTTATATGATCTTTTGACCTTATGAAAGATTTTGGACCCCTGATCAGTTTTATCCATCTTGTCTTCCAGAACAGAGGTCTTTCCTGCATATGTTTGACTCTGTTATTGAGGACTTCTACAGAAGCTTTATTGAAGAAATTTTTATTGACAACTTCTATACTTACAGACAATAAATCATGATATTTCCCTCATCTCCCCCATATTCCCCTTCACAACTCTGCTCTCCATCATATCCCCTCTCTCCATTAGTCTATCTTTTTTTTTTTTTATGCCATTGTCTTTTGAAAGCTCTATTCGATTTTTTTTGTTGTTGTTTTGTTTTGTTTTTCAAGGTAGGGTCTCACTCTAGCCCAGGATGACCTGGAATTCATTAGGTAATCTCAGGGTGGCATCAAACTCATGGCAATCCTCCTACCACTGCCTCCTGAGTGCTGGGATTAAAAACGTGCACCACCACGCCCGGCTTTATTTGATTTTTGTTATGTGTTGTTTTTCAGCATCATATCCATCTCTCTCTTTTTTTTATAGACAGTGAGAGGAGCAAGAGAGAGAGCGAAAATTGGTGTGCCAGGGCCTCAGCCACTGCAATTGAATACCAGACTCTTGCACCACCTAGTGGGCATATGCAACCTTATGCTTGCCTCACCTTTTTATGTCTGGCTTATGTGGGATCTGGAGAGAGATCAAACCTAGAGAGATGGCTTGGCAGTTAAAGTGCTTGCCTGTGAAGCCTCAGGAGCCATCTCTTTTTTGATGTCCAATTTCATGTTAAGATTTGACTTTCTTGATTCATCCTGGAGTTCATTCTTGCATTTGATCATGTCTTTGTTTGCTTATTTAGTTGGTTATTGAGATCCTCTATTTGTTGAGTCATCCTCAATTCATTTATCTCTCTTTTGATGTCTCTCTGGGTTTTCTCCATCATGCTAAGCCTAGTGAGGAAAGCTGTGTGCTGTAAGACATGATTTTGCTCAATTTCATTTATGCCTCCTGGTACTGGAGTACACCTCCCCACACACACACACACCGCCAAAATTCTCTCTTCATTTCATGCCCAGAGCTCTAGCGTGGTTGCCAGTCCACCATCTTTACAGGAAGTCCCTCTCACTGGAAATCTTAATTTAGTGTTCTTCCCAATTCATAGGCTAAGTCCCCTTTCTTTGCTTTTGACTATTACTCCTTCCTTTAATGTTTGAGTAAAGATGAATGTCTGAGTCCAGCTTTCAGCACTTGTGGGACTGAGACTTCTTCCCTAAAACTGTGGTTACTGTTCTAACCCCATTCATAAGGGAAGAACCCTCCTAAAAGACTTCACTTAAGTATAATTGTATTGCATTGGTTTCTTTGTTACTGTTACTTTCCTTCTTTCTGGGTCCAAACTATCTAATAAATAACTTAAATGGAATAATTACTCATTTTTCTCATGGAATCAGAGCTTAGTCTATCATGATAACAAGGGCATGCTGGAACATATCAGTTTACTTCATGGTGACTGAAAGTACAAAAAAGGCATACAATAAGAGGCCAGGGTGCAATACATCCCCCCAAAACATATCGCCAGCCAAGTATTACCTCATGATCTGATTGTCTAGAAACATCATTATAGACACACATAGAGGTATACTCTACAATCTCTTAGTTATTTCATAACTGAATCATGTTAACAGTCAAATTTAACCAAATTCCAGTAAAATTAATTACAGAAGAAGTATAATATTCAGATCATAGCAATATACATATTACTCTGTGATAGACCACCATTCAGAATATATCTTTGGAACATTCATAATGATTTATTAGTTGAATTTATGCAATTGAAGTAAGCATGTAGTAATTTCTCTGTCTGTCCTGCAAAAACTTAATTTTATATAAATTTGAGAGCATAGAGAGAGCTATGATAATCCTGACAATTTTTCATTTAAGTTATGTATCTATTCATTCTATTTATTTCATGAGTGTATACAAGCTTATCTCAACATAGAGTTAGAAATAAAGGAGAACACATTTCTTGCATTTTCTGCTTCTTTCAGCCCACATCTTCATCATTTTAGTTAAATGTCTGATTACTTATGCTAATTCAATTGTAACAGTCTTCTATTTTTAGAGAACTACAAATTGGTTGGGTTTGAAAGTGCTTTGTGTATATATATATATATATATATATATATATATATATATATAACTTACTGTATTTTAAAAATGTGACTGCACTATATACAAACATTATCAATTTCATGCTTTTTCTATAGAGATTCATTCAATAAAGTTATACACATTTTCCTAAAAGGTATTAGTTTGATATTTCTTACACAAATCATTTTATAAGTTTTCCTTCCACATGTGCAGATTTAAGGACCCTAAGGGAATACATCATAAAAATCTTTAAAAGTGAATTGAGTTTTTACTTGCAAGGAATCATATTCACTATTATAGTCGTTTGTTTGAAAACATGTACATAGTGGAAAATTAGTACTATGAGAAAGATATATTTGGATATGTTATTTTGAGGGAGATGTGGAATTTGAGAAGACATGGTCCCTGTCACAAAGAACTCACAACTTAAAGTAATACTATGCATATAGATAAGAAGAAAACGTAAGGGAGGATGCAATTTGTCATGAAGTAAGAGATACAGATGCTGAGTACTATTGAAATTCATAGAAGGAAGAGATCTGTTAGCATTGCAGCCAAAACTGCCCTCTAATTTACTTTCAACTTCAATGAAATCACTACATTTATCTGTTTTGCTTTTGCTCTTGGCTAAGATTTCATCTAAATACAGGGTTCTATAAGAGATATAAATTTGAAAATCATTCTTGCCACAATGAATTGGAACAATTGCAAAGATATTAAAAATGATACTGGATAATTTAGTGTATATGCATATACTTATTTTTGTGATGTATTATGCAGTATTTTGGAAGCACATTGATATATTTTTCTAACCTTCCAACTTGTCATCCATTTCAAAGTAAATATAGAAGTTTATACCTTTTCAAATGCATCTTCTACCTGTCAATGCCTAAAGAATAAAATATAAACTTTTTTGAAAACCATATTCTTCATTCTGGCTTAAACTTTCCCATCTCTAACACATTTCTCTTAAATGCAATCGAACCCCTGATACTACAATCATAGTACCATGTGGAGTGTCTTCTTTTAAAAATTCTGTGCGTGTGTGTGTGTGTGTGCTCACACACACATATGAGCATTTATGTGGAGACCAGAGGTAGATATTATTTGTCTTCCTTAAAGTATCTCCACTTTTGTTCTTTCTTTTTAGTATTCTTTTCTTCTGTATTTTTTTTAATTTTTATTTATTAATTTGCAAACAGAAAGAAAGATAGAGAGAGAGGATGGGTATGCAAGGGCCTCTGGCTGCTGCAAACAAACTGTAGATGCATGTGCTACTTTGTGCATCTGATTTATGTGGGTGCTGGAAAATAAAACCAGGGTTATTGGGCTCTGGAAGCAGACACATTAACCACTAAGCTGCATCTCCAGCCCAAGTGTAATTTTTCTTGTTTTGTTTTGTTTTTGAGATATGGTCTCATTCTAGCCCAGGATAACATGGAATTCACTCTCGTCCTAGGGTGCCCTCAAAGTGACAGTGACCTTCCTACCTGCCTCCTGAGTGCTTGTATTAAAGGTGTGGGCCACCATGCCCCATGCTGGGTGTCACTTTGTTGTTTTTGAAACAGGATCTCTGGAGCAGGGATTGGTAACATATGCCTTTAATCCCAGCACTCAGAAGACTGAAGTTGGAGGGTTGCTATGAGTTTGTGTACAGCCTGGGGGATACATGTCAACCTGGGCTAGAGTGATATCTAACTGAGAGAGAGAGAGAGAGAGAGAGAGAGAGAGAGAGAGAGAGAGAGAGAAGAAATAGGATATCTGTATTCTAGATTTCACAGGTTCAGTTCAACTAACTAGCCAGTGAGCTCCTGGCTATCTCCACTCTCTATCTCTATCTCTACTTTCCTAGTGTTGGGTTTACAGACACATATAACTACAACTAAGCCAGCATTTTTTGTGGGTACTGGGATTTCACACTTAGATGCTTATACTTTTGCAAGTATTTTATGCACCGAACTATTTACCCCAGTTTCTGGAATGTCTATTGTTAATACTTATTTTACTTGTGAGAAAACAGATTTATTTTGGCTCATCACCAGCAAATCAGTGGCTGCTACAAAAACACATTCATCTGCTTCTAGAGTCATATTCTTCCCTTACCACTGCCATTTTCCACTGTGATTAACATCTGCAACTTCAATGCTAAAGCGATAACAGTTCATAGTACATACTTATTAAATGAAAGCAGAAGTAGTAAATTAAAAGGGGAATTCAAGATGTAATTCCATGCTAAAGATAGACTACTCATGATAGGGAACATGGCAAACAATGACATTTCCTAACTTCTCATTAGATTTAAAAGAAAAGAGATAGAGTATTTCAATCTTTGATTATTTCTAATCACTAGTTACTCATTTACCTTAGAGAAAATTGTTAAGCTTGGATAATGTTTTTAAAGTCTATTATATCCTTTGAAATCACCAATGTAATGGCCTGGTCCAACATTCTGTGGATACTTTGGTCAAGTAAGGAGGGAAATAAAAGAAAGAAGCTGTGTCATAATTCATGATTAATTAAAGGAACATAGAATAATTTCTATTTATGCTATTACTAAACATATCTATTTCTTTTATAATAAATTGGGATAAAGGATCATCTTTCTGCTATTGTATACATTGTTCCATTTAAACAGAAATCAGTACATGCTCTTATTTTACACAGTTCTTATATTTGACAATAATTTAAAAGCTAGACATTTTTATCTGCCAAGCCACTTTTCAAAAAAAATAACTCTTTCAGTTGACTTATTGAATTTTTAGATAGTGTATGACAAGCTCATTTAATACTTCCGAGATGTGACTTAAGAGATGACTTTTATTTTGGCTGACAACTCAGGATAAAATAAGCTATACAAGCCAGGTTCCTCATAGTTCCCAATTTTAGAGAATATGAAGGTACCATTTTTAAATGATACATAAAAGAACTAGAAAGAATTTTTAGCTTCTCTATGATATTAACTAATAAATAATAGTAATCTTTTCCTATTACCAAAATAAACTGAGTTAGATATGTGAAAAACATTTTTCATGTTTTCTGTGTGCACTTATGTGTATATTTTTTTAGAAGTAAGAGCTTTTGAGAAATGATGGGAAATGTAATTATACATTGTAAGTATAATTAAGTGATATTCCTTGCTATATCAAATTTATTTCTTTGAGTTTAGGATAAAAAAATTAAACATACATCTTTATTTAACCCAATACAATCAAACTTTCTCATATGAAATCTCATAGTGTAGTCTCTGCTATGGCTTGGCTATACCTTGATGTAGACCTCTTAGATAACAAAAGTTCTCACGCCTTCCTTGACGAAGCCTGCATATCTACTCAAATATGGTTTAAAACCAGCCTTACCAGAATGGACATTGGCAGAAGTCAGCTCATCCAATCAGTTTCCCTTTGATGTCACAAGTTCAAAAATCTCCTGAACACAACATAAAATTTTCCCCACATATGACCTGCAAGAAGTATGATGGCTTTATCAAACACTAAAATCATTATTCTATTCAACCAACAAGCGGTTTCTCCCTACTCTCTTACTACAAATTCTCACCATAACTCTTGGCATCCTGATTATTGAACAATAAGACTTGCTTTGGCCAAAAACAAGTGCCACAAAATCAGCTCCTGTGCACTCCCTGAGCCCTTTCTGGTTATCAATAGTTTTACTTCTAAACATAATATGCCCATTTTATGTATTTTATAAATGACTACTAATTAAACATAAGGTTTGATTTTTTATAAAAGGTAAAAACCCATTTTATCCTTGACACAAACCTTTGCTTCTGGATGAAGGCCTATTGCACCATACAAAAACCAGAAACCTTTCAAAGGCTTCTGAAAGCAACTATGTTATTTGAAGATAAAAGGGACGACTGTATGGCCTGCATTCTACCCTGCCCAGACCTTAAAGGTAAATCCTTTGATGTACAAACAGGAAAATCTTAAACTCTTTTCTACTGTTAAAAAGTGGTCTAGAATACTTTTTCATAAACATTGTTTTACATTTTCTGTCTTAAATCACTGCTATTTTTTATGTAGACTAGAAGATAGTGCATTCCACTTGAAAGTCAATGTCTCCTTACATTATTTGTCATATTTTCCACCAAGGCAGGCTATTTTACAATAAGTGGAAATCTTGGACATTATCCATTATACTAGGTACTTGAAATAATCTACAAAATGCAAAATAAAAAATCTATTGACTCCATTAATACATTATCAATAAGCATTTTTGTGTTTAAAAATAAATAAACCTTAACATTCTAGTTTCATGGTCTTTATGCTTGCCATTAATCATGAAGGAAATCATGCCTAATCTATGTTGCCCTACTGTGGAGATCTATTTATTTTCAGCAATATCTAACTACCTCTAAATTCCCACACATACATTACATGTATCTTATAAATTTCTTAGGTGAGACTCATCTATATTTAAAAAAAAATGACTCATCTATATTTAAAAAAAAATGAAACTGCTGCCTGAGTTTAAAGGTTTGTTGGAATCAGTGTTGCTGCTACTTCTTGTTGGAAGTCAGCCTCTCCACTATCCTGCTAGGCCTCAGAATACCCTTGTGCTCTTGTAGTCCAAAGCCTTCCATTCAGAATCTTGCTGGAGTCTGATGTGAAATGAGGGATACATTATTTTAATATGTCAATATACAAAAGTTAGAAAATAAACACAATCAATATATGTTTACCTACCACTCAAAGGGAAAGAATATATCAATAGCTTTGAAAACCCATAAGTAACATCCATGATATAATTTCAGTCTTTCTCCATATCATTTTTAGTTTTATTATGTATATTTTATGTATACTGTAAGGTCACATAATTGTCTAACTTGAAATATCATTCATATGATATTATATACTTGCATCTTTATATTTCTCCATACTTTTCATAACTTAGTTTTATTTATTTATTTGAGAGAAAGAGGCAGTTAGAGAGGGAGAAAGAGAGCAAGAGAATGGGTGTGGCCTCCAGCCACTGCAAACAAACTCTAGATTTGTGCACCATCTTCTGCATCTAGTTTACATGGGCCCTGCGGAATAAAAGGTAGGTACTATGTCTTTGCAGGCAAGCGCCTTAACTGCTAAGCCATCTCTCCAGCCCTGTAATTTTAAAACATGTATGTATTTTCAATATTATTTTTGCTTAACTTTTACTCTAGCTTTTTTCTTCAATATATAGTTTTTTTTTTTCTTTTTTGTTGTTGTTTTGGTTTTGTTTGTTTTATCTAGGGAGGGTGTCACTCAGGCTCAGGCTGACCTGGAATTCACTATGTAGTCTCAGGGTGGCTTTGAACTCTCAGTGATCCTCCTACCTCTGCCTCCCAAGTGTTGGGATTAAAGATGTGCACCACCACCCCCGGCTCAATATATAGTTTTGATTAAGGTTTAGTTAGTACATCACATCAGTTTTATTACAAATAATAAGTGACTAACAAGTGTTATCACTATTGGTCAATGCACTATGGATTTACTTCTGTGATGGAGAACCTCACTGGATATACAGCAGATATGCAGTCTCTGAAATCAGGGGTAACAAAACAGATATAAATCTAGTCCATGTCTGTGGAGTGTCAGCGGGTTCTACTGAGATATCTGCCATCTTGTGATCCTGCCTGACTGCCTGGCAAATGGACTCCAAGTTTCAGACTCCAACACAGTGTTGTCCTTCTATCAAGACAGTACTTCCACCTTATATATAGCATTAAATGAAGTTATATGTTGCCTTATTCTCTGGAAGCTTCTTCAACTCAAAATTAAACAAATTTTGATTCATTTCATACCAGACCTATATAAACTCCCATCAGGGCTTTATAACTTCTCTAGAAATATCTTTTTTTTTTTCCCTGAGGTAGGGTTTCACAGTATCCCAGGCTGACGTGGAACTCACTATGTATTCTCAGGGTGGCCTCGAACTCATGGAGATCCTCCTACCTCTGCATCCCAAGTGCTGGTATTAAAGGTGTGTGCCACCACATCCAGCAGAAATATTCTCTCTAAATATGTTAATTCATCTTCTCAGTTTCTGAAACATGACTTTCTATTTTTGAGTTAAAATTTCAGATATTTAAAAAAGTTACATTTTGAACTTGAAATTATCAAAGCTTAAAAATTAGCATAATATATCCACATTTTCTTTCTAAAATACTACTTCACCTTTTAAAATTTATGTTTTGGGAGATCTTTTAAATGAAATACTATTGTATAGTTTTTTATAAATAATATGTACAAATAAGTGCATATCATTTAAAATAAAGTTTATTACTCTGGAAATCACAACTGCCATGAGAATTGATCTAAAAATTATTAAAGATTATGTAAACTTAACAAGTAGAGAAAATAATTTTCCAAAGTGAATAATTTTTCTCTCCATCTGTTGAAACTATAAATTTCTTAAAATTTAACTTTCAAAATGTGAATCTGAAAGGAGATATTATTTCTGATTGCATATTCTAACATTCTTTTCCTCCCATTCTTGCTGAATTTCTCTTTGGCTTTTATTGTATACTTCACACCATTAGTTATAGTGGCAATGATACACAACAGCATCCTTTCTCTTACAACTACACTCTACCAAATTTCTTAAGCACATTACATTTACAAAAATTAATGGACTAGATCTCCTGATTGCTCCATTCCTGCTAATAGTCAACCTTTCCATTTTTTGAACATATTCTTTCTTCTGTCAGAAATATTATCTTCACTCTCAATATTGTCTTATTCCATGTCTGGGTATTTACAACTGTATAAGCATTGTGCTACAACTGAGACATCATAAAAACATGGCATAAGATGAATATTGAATTCATAAATCCATGATAGAATCAGTTTCTTCATACCCTTGGGATAATTATTTGCAAACCATCAGATTTATGGAAAGAACTTCTGGAAGCCATAATTAGATTGCATAATTTGAATAGAGTTTAATAAAGATAATATTTGCAAAATTATAGAGTTTAGAAAAAAGATGAACCATAGAGCAGTAGTACTCAGTACTTCTCTTAGTAGCATAGATGAGTAGTACTGTTAAAACATAACAACAAGGAATGGGTTTTTGAAAATTTGAAACAATTTGTTTTCTGGAAAAGGAACCATGAAGAAATTGTAATATTTGGTTTAAGGAAGCAACCACACCTAGATTATCACATTATAGGTTGGCAGAAAATGTAATCTTGGCATTCTTTCTCCTCTCCTTCTGATCTCCCGCAGAGGATTTTTGTTGGTATCTGACAGTCACAACCTGGATAATAGTAAGTCTTTGTTCATGTTATCATTTGCATAGGTCACCCATGTTAGATAGAAAATTATAGAACCTTAAAGATATAAAGACTCAAAAAATATTCAGCAAAATGATTACATACTATTAGTATAAATACAATATAATTAGATAATGATTTTGATTTCAATTACTTTGTATTAACATTTGACCACAAGAAGACAATAAAATACCAACTTGGTATTTAAATATATTTCAAAAATAAGGATTAAAAGTATTTGAATCAGTTAGTTTTTTTATTTAAATAAGGACTAAGTTAGAAATGAATCTTTATATAGATATATCTCTTTCAAGTAAATTCTGGAATTTCCTTTAAGCTGTGGAATGTCTGTGGGATAAAGCTGTTCTGATGTGGTTCATGAATTCTGAGTGTGTACCCAATCTGCTTGATAAAACTGTGTGCTCAATTTAATCTTTACTTTGAAGAAATTGCTTCCATATCTCAAACTCCAGTCTAAAACATATGGCATATGAGCTATATTAGTCTGTACTCCTAGCACTTGTCCTTGTGTTCTTACCTTTTTATTTGTGGGATGGCAACCTGATTATTTGCTACCCATTCTTTTAGGGCTGTGCTTGCCAACTTCAACAGTCATTACATCACCTGAACGGGTTGCTAAAACACAATGGCTGACCCAGCACAGAGCCTCTGATTCAGATAGTACAACACTGAGTCCAATAGTTTGTATTTTATTAATTAAAAAATATTTATTAGATATAAAGAGAAAGAGAGAGAGAAAACGAGAATGGGAGTGTCAGGGCCTCTAGCCACTTCAAACAAACTCCGCATACATGCACCACCATGTGTATCTATCTGGCTTATGTAGGATAAGGGAGTTGAATCTAGTTCCTCAGGGTTTGTAGGCAAGCACCTTAACCACTGAGCCATCTCTACAGCCCTGGCCTCCTGTATTTTCTGCAACTTATTCGATAAGACTTTTTGATGCTTTTTTTTTTCTTTTTTGCAGAAATAGGAGCACAGAAATCACTGATTCATGGGATTATAGAAATAAATATCCCAGCATAACACATTATCATGTTAAATCATCAAAAACATTTTTTAGTTAAATAATCATCAACTATCTTACTTTTTGTGACAAAGTCTCACTATATAGTCTAGAATGTTCTCAAACTCACTATCCTCATGTCTCAGTCTTTCAAATTCTAGAATTATAGATGTGTACCACTGCTATCAAAGTCAGAATATTCTACCTTCTTAAACAGTTTTTTCTTTAACTTCTTGGTATGATGTCACATTAGAAGTTGATTCTGTAGCCAGCCATAGTGGCACATGCCTTTAATCCCAGCACTCAGGAGGTGGAGGTAGGAAGATCACTGAAAGTTTGAGGCCAACCTGAGACTACATGACTGAGACGCTACCTGGAAAAACCAAAAAAAAAAAAAAAAGAATTTGACTCTGTGAATACATTAAGAATTGTCAGAATAAAAAAATTAGAAATGATTGGGCTCATCAACATTCCATCATGAATCTGGGTAGGGCTCATGAGGCCTCACCATTCCCTGTGAATAATGACTATGGCAGTAATGGTTGCTGAGGGAGGAGTGATGTATTTTAGTGGTCTAGTATATAGTATATATATAACTGGAATGCTGTTCTTGTTCCAGTAAACAAGCAGCCATATCTTTGCTCCTGCAAGCATATGTAATTAAAACTCACTCTCTCTCTCTCTCTCTCTCTCTCTCTCACACACACACACACACACACACACACACAAATCATGAAAGCTAAAGCTGGATAAGTCGAGAAGAACATGGGATTCAGCAAGCAGAGAAGGAAAGATGACCTTCAAAACCTCACACAAAAAGTTTCTTTGAACAGATGAAAAGGTCAAAGAAACAGTAAAAAAGAACTAAGCTAATTCGAACACGTCCAGCAACTCAACTTCCCAGTGGGGAGAGGGTAAGAAGAAACCTCACTAAGAAGGTGAGTTGAGGGCTGTAGAGATGGATCAATGGTTAAGGCACTTGCCTGTGAAGCCGAAGAACCCCTATTTGACTTTCCAGATCCCAGGTAAGGTGAGGAAAGTGCAAGGTCACACATGACAACTAGGTGAAGCAAGTGTCTAGAGGTCTATTGCAGTGGCTGATGACTTGGATGCCAATTCTCTGTCTCTGTCTCTCTCTCTATCTTTTGCTTTCTCTACAATAAAATAAAAAATTAAAAGGTGATTTGAGCAGATATTGGCACTAATAATGAGACTGATAATAATATAAACAGAATAAACATTTATTTCTTCACAAGCCTCAAATCCAGTTGAATGTATTTCTTAGACTGTAAAACAAGCTAATGGAAGAAACAGTTTTCCCTGGTTAAATTGCAGTGGTTGCTCACCATTTTGAAAGGGCACTCATTGTTTAAAAGTGAACTTTCCACAGGGCATGAAACATGGAACAATAAGAAGCCAAGCTGCCTGAAGTCAACCTGAATTAGCTTCAGGGTGAAAAACAGCCCTGGGAGACAATTATTTCAGTCTACTTTGTGTTGCAGGGACAAACACCTGACTACAAACAATTTATAGGAGAAAGGGGTTTGTTTCAGGCTTACAACTTCAAGGATAATACCATGAGTTTTGGAAGAAACTGGCTCCCCAAATTTCATAGTTCCAAGCAGAGAGACTCCACCAATAGCCAACACCATAAAACCAAAAGCACAAATAGTCAGAACTCCAAAATCTTCTCTACAGACACCTTAAGGCTTAACTACAAAATCTGCCTCCAGTAATATACCCCCTGCATCAGGAGTCTGCCTGCTAGCAGCTCAAGTAGGAAGTTTAATCAAAATTGCCTGAGTCTACAGTGCCATACATTCAAACTACCATATTCTTTCCCTGGCCCCATAGACTTATGACTATTTCACAATGCAAACTGCATTTTGTACAACTCAAAGGTCCCACAAGATTTACCAACTTTTAGACTGCATCAAAGTTCAAAGTCTCATCTGAGATTCAAGGCTGTCTCATAACTGTAAGCCCTCTAAAATCTAAACAAGTTACAAACTTCCAACCCACAGTGGCACAGAATAAACACATCCATTGCAAAAAAAAAAAAAAAAAGCATAAGAAGGAGAGATAGGACCAATACAATAAAAATAATCATCAAGTAAACATCCAACATTTGCAGTTCAATTTTAATTGATGACAGTGATGATAGTTTCAGGATTTTTCTAATTCTGCCCCTGTAGCTGGGCTGGTCACAGCCTGGGCAAACATTCTGTCTTCCACCACCATCTCTCTATGGTAGCCATTACACAGTCCTCTTATATCTAAAACATCATTGGTTCTCCACTGGAAACTATAGTCCATCCTCACAACTCCATATAATGGCTTTTCTGATTCCAGTACGGGGATTCCAACAACACTGTTTTCGATGCTACATCTCAGTAGCAACATTAGTACTACATTCATTTATATGGGACAAATAATATTCAATTGGAGATATATTGTAATTTTAATGTGCTCATTAATCTGGTGATGAACATTTGAATTGCTTCTAATTTGGACAATTAGAAATAATGCTTTTATGAATATGCATATGCTAAGTTTTTCATGGATACATGTTAAAATTCCCTTAGATTATAAATTCTAGGTAGAATTGCTTGGTTGTATGGTAACTATTTTTATGATTTTGAGAAACTTCCGTCTTGTTTTCAAAGTGACTATCCAGATAAGTATTCTTAAATGAGTTAAGCTTTTTCTCTGATGAAGTCTGTGTCACATTTGAGTCATTGCTTCACTGTTATTTAGTTAGGAACCTGTGATTTAGCAGTCTTGTATTTCTTCCATCTCATGATTATATTACTGTAACATATCATACTATATGTTCATTTACTATTTATTTTTCTGGTATTTTTCAATGCATTATGTAGTTGATTGTCCAGTACTGAATATAGAAAGTATATAAACAGTACTTATGGGATGAACCAAAGTATTAGGAAGTGTAAGGAGGGGCCAGAGAGATGGCTCAGCAGTTAAAGGCACTTGCTTGCAAAGCCTAACAGCCAGAGTTTTAATCCCCAGTACCCACATGAAGCCATATTCACATAGTGCGCATACATCTGGATTTCCGTTTCAGTGGCAAGAGTTCCTGGCATGCCTATTTTCTCCCCATAATTCTCTTTCAATCTTTATTTCTCTGCTTGCAAATACTAAAAATAAAAAGGGTTTTACATAATAGCTTGCCATATTTATGTCTATATATTTTCTAATATATTTGTATTAGTTCTTATATTGCTTTTGTGTTATGAAAAATATTATTATATTTTAAAATTACAGCTATGTAATTATACATATAAAATACCTAATCTACCCAGGCATGGTGGCAATACACCTTTAATTCCAGCACTCAGGAAGCTGAGGTAAGAGTATAACCATGACTTTGAGATAATACTCAGGCTACAGAGTGAATTCTAAGACAGCCTGGGCTACGGTGGGAACCCACATTGAATAAACAAGAAATTAAGGTTATTTATCCTTACAAACTTCAAATAGAGACCTTGTATACTCTTCATTGTCTTTTATGTTCACATTTTAAGCCAAATAGCTTAATGATGTGTATAAATACAGATAGAAGGCCTACTTGCTTTCTCTCTTCTTTGGACATTAATAAAAATTTAAGCATAAACAAAAGCATCAACAAAACCTCAAAGCCACTTAAGTTGATGAAATGTTCTTTTCCACACTTATTGACATTACTTTGCTGGACATACCTTCACATGAATAGTGAAGAGAATATAATTAGAGAAAATTTTTAAAAGTACATTTTTAATATTAAATGTTGAAAGCGCTATAACTCTGATTAAATACACACAGCCTACAGTAAAGTGAATGAAAGAAGTGCTTTACAAATCACCACTAGGGAATTTAAGGAAATAACTTCCACATTAATAAGTTAAAGCTATCAGGGCAGAGTTTTGCACATTCTCCCTTGAGCTATTATTACATGCACAGCCAAGGGAATAGTTATATTAAAAGCCAAGTATAGATTTTTTTTTTCGTTTTATAAGTGCTATGCATTGATCATTCTTTAATCATTCCTTTTTCGGGTATTATTGCCTTTAAGGAGCAAGAGAATTGAGTTCTGTGCAAGAAGAAGTGACTGAATGTCAGGCAAGATGGCAAGACAAAAAAGACTGTGAACTGGAGATAAGGAGTCACTGGACTTCCTTTACAAAAGAATAACCCCCTTTCTTGACATCGGGCATAAAACCCTGATTTTACTGTGAAGATTCTCAACCATAATTACATATTAGAGTCAATTTATACCTTTTCCACTTTCTATTTTCATATGTGTGTGTGCTATGTGCTGTGTGCTGTTAAATATCATTAAACTCAAGGCGTCCCTAAATACCACTGAAATACATATCGAACTGAGAACTTTTAAAAGCTCTTAAAATCCAAGTTATATTCCAGACTAATTAAGTGAGACTCTTTATTCGGGGAATAAGACTTGACAACTAGTATTTTTGAAAATCCTCAAGTATTTGCAATATTCTGCTGAGGTGGAGTACTAAAGCTTGGAAAGTTTCTTTCACCCTCTTTTGAAAATGAATTAGGCCACATTTTCCATAAATTTGATTTTTGTCAATCATATTGTTTATCCAAGCACAGGGGAAGATACTGACAGCCATTTCATGTGGCGGGGGGGGGAGCATTCCTTTTCATCTAGTATTGCAGTCAGGTTTGCATTGCTGGCAGAAATCACCCAACCAAGAGCAGCTTGTGGGAAAAAAAAATAAACAAAGTTCATTTTGGGTTACAGGCTTGAGGGGAGGCTCCATGATGGCAGGGGAAAATGATGGCATGAGCAGAGGGTGGACATCACACCTTGGCCAACATAAGGTGGTGTATTAGTCAGGATTCTCTAGAGGAACAGAACTGCTAGAATGAATTATTTTAAAAGGGGATTTATTGGATCAGCTTACAGTAGTCCAATAGCAGTTGCAGGCCCGAGAATCACCGAACCTGGTAGTTGCTCAGTCCTCATGGCCAGATGCCTCAGCAGTCCCGACCCAGCACTGCAGATGGTGCAGGAAAGCCTGGGGGCTTCCTGAGGAGCCGCTGGGCTTCAATCCATGGGGGTCTTCAGTTGATGCTGGTCTTTCATCCGCACTGGTCTTCAATCCACGCTGGAAGGTAGCAAGCAGCTCCGGCAGTCAAAATGGAAGGAAGGCAGGAAGGAAGGAAGGGAGTCTTTTTTCCCAGAGCTCCCTTGTATCAAGTCCCCCTCTGGGCAGGACCACCCATTCTGGGGGAAGGGCTCAACCGAAAGACTTCCTCCTTTAGTTGATCCTTCCTAGAAGCAACCTATGGATTACTAAACAGATCAAGTTGACAACACCTTAACTATCACAAGTCCACCCCTTGTCAACTTGGCATCAAATCATGTCTCCTTACATCATACTTAATTTTCAAATGAAAACAGTAACAAGCTCATAATTCCGCCTAACATGGCAGAACTGTCCCACGTACAACCGGAACAGCAAAATCTTCCCCCCACCACAAAGCTTAGTCTCTAGTATAATGGGTCTAATATAAATTCAACAGTTAGCTAATAATATAATCGTAATATTGGTGTAGATACATACAAACACTCTGTTATCAAGGCAGGACAGAAACATTGCAATCACAGTCCTCGTTTCTGTAACTGGTCACATGGCCTTAGCTGGTATTTGTAACTGCCTTCTTCTACTACCCATTCTGTATTTCCTCCACCTTCAGCAAGCACCTCACCAGGTCTTGGTTCTTTACCTGGAGGGGTAAGCCATACCTTCATTCCTGAAGGATCTGGGCCATTTATCACACTACTTCTATTGGGTTGTTGCAGTCGTCCATTGACTTTGACAACAGGACATGGTAACACTAGCAGACGCCCTAAAGGATCTCCTGCACTCCAGGCATACTCTTACTTACCTCCATTGTGGAGAAGCAGTCCAATTTCTCCCTGGTAATCTGGATCAATCACCCCTCCTATCACTGTAACTCCTTTCTCAGCCTGTTCACTCAAGGGCATTAGGAGCCCAAAGTGACCAGGGGGAAGTCTTAGCTTCCAGTTCAATGGAATGTTCTTTGTGTCTCCTGGCAAAAGCATTCCCCCCTCTGGGACCAAGACTTGTAGTCCAGCAGAGCATAAGGTTGCGGGAACAGGAAGCACAAATCTAGCTAATGGGTCACTTGGAGTGATGGTAAGTGGGACCATTCCCATTTCCACCCCTTGATTCCTGGACCTGTGAATCCGGGCTATAGGAGAAACAGTACCATATATAGGACGCTGATTCAGAGCATATACAGCCTGCTGGAGGACACTCCCCCAGCCCTCCAAGCTATTGTCACCTAGTTGGCACTGTAGCTGTTTCTTCAAAAGGCCATTCCACCGTTCTATCAAGCCAGCTGCTTCAGGATGGTGGGGCACATGGTAAGACCAGTGAATTCCATGATCATGAGCCCACTGCCGTACTTCCTTGGCGGTGAAGTGAGTTCCTTGGTCAGAAGCAATGCTGTGTGGAATGCCATGACAGTGAATAAGGCATTCTGTAAGCCCATGGATGGTAGTCTTGGCAGAAGCACTACGTGCAGGAAAGGCAAATGCATACCCAGGATAAGTGTCTATTCCAGTAAGGACAAAACGCTGCCCTTTCCATGATGGAAGAGGTCCAATGTAGTCAACCTGCCACCAGGTTGCTGACTGGTCACCCCGAGGAATACTACCATATCGGGGGCTCAGAGTTGGTCTCTGCTGTTGGCAAATTTGGCACTCAGCAGTAGCCGTAGCCAGGTCAGCCTTAGTTAGTGGAAGTCCATGTTGTTGGGCCCATGCATAGCCTGCATCTCTGCCACCATGGCCACTTTGTTCGTGGGCCCATTGGGCAATGACAGGGGTGGCTGAGGAAAAAGGTTGACCACTATCCACAGTACGGGTCAGCTTATCTACTTGATTATTAAAGTCATCCTCCAACGAGGTCACCTTCTGATGAGCATTAACATGGGACACAAGTATCTTTATATCCTTTGCCCATTCAGAGAGTTCTATCCACATACACCTTCCCCAAATGTCCTTTTCACCAATTTTCCAATTGTGCTCCTTCCAAGTCCCAGACCATCCAGCCAAACCATTGGCCACAGCCCATGAATCAGTGTATAAGCACACATCTGGCCATTTTTCTTTCCAAGCAAATTGCACAACCATATGCACTGCCTGAAGTTCTGCCCATTGTGAAGACTTCCCTTTACCACAGTCCTTCAGAGTTGTCCCAGAAAGGGGCTGTAATGCTGCAGCTGTCCACTTTTGGGCGGTGCCTGCATAACGTGCAGAACCATCTGTAAACCATGCCCTAGACCTCTCCTCCTCAGTCAATTGATCATAGGGCACACCCCATGATGCCATAGGTGCATGCTTGGGGACAGAAGGCATTGCAACAGGAGCAGCAACCATAGGCATTTGGGCAACTTCCTCATGTAACTTACTCGTACCTTCAGGGCCTGCTCAAGCCTGATCACGTATATACCACTTCCACTTAATGATGGACTGTTGCTGTGCACGTCCAACTTTATGGCCTGGTGGGTCAGATAACACCCAGCTCATGATGGGCAGCTCAGGTCGCATAGTAACTTGATGGCCCATTGTCAAACGTTCAGTTTCCACTAAGGCCCAATAGCAGGCCAAGAGCTGTCTCTCAAATGGAGAATAATTGTCTGCAGACGATGGCAGGGCCTTGCTCCAAAATCCCAATGGCCTCCACTGTGATTCACCTATGGGGGCCTGCCAAAGGCTCCAAACAGCATCCCTGTCCACCACTGAAACCTCAAGTACCATCGGCTCTGCTGGATCATACAGCCCAAGGGGCAGAGCAGCCTGCACAGCAGCCTGGACCTGTTGAAGAGCCTTCTCTTGTTCTGGGCCCCACTGAGAACTAGTAGATTTCTGAGTCACTTGGTATATGGGACAGAGTAAGACACCCAAGTGAGGAATGTGCTGTCTCCAAAATCCAAATAGGCCCACTAGACGTTGTGCTTCTTTCTTAGTGGTAGGAGGGGCCAAATACAACAACTTGTCCTTCACCTTAGAAGGAATATCCCTACATGCCCCACACCACTGAACTCCTAGAACTTTCACTGAGGTGGAAGGTCCTTGAATTTTGGATGGATTTATTTCCCATTCCCTGATGCGCATATGCTGTACCAGCAACTCCAGAGTGGATGCCACCTCCTGCTCATTTGATCCAATTAGCATTATGTCATCGATATAATGGACCAACGTGACACCCTGTGGAAGGGACAAGCGATCAAGGTCCCTGCGAACTAAGCTATGACACAGGGCTGGAGAGTTAATATAACCTTGAGGTAAAACAATAAATGTGTACTGCTGACCTTGCCAGCTGAAGGCAAATTGCTTCTGGTGGTCCTTACGGACAGGTATGGAGAAGAAAGCATTTGCAAGATCAATAGCCGCATACCAGGTACCAGGAGATGTGTTAATCTGCTCAAGTAAAGAAACCACATCTGGTACAGCAGCTGCAATTGGAGTCACCACCTGATTAAGTTTCCGATAATCCACTGTCATTCTCCAGGATCCATCTGTCTTCTGAACAGGCCAAATAGGAGAGTTAAAGGGAGATGTGGTGGGAACCACCACCCCTGCATCCTTCAAGTCCTTTATAGTGGCATTAATTTCTGAAATCCCTCCAGGGATGTGATAATGTTTCCAATTCACTATTTTCCCTGGTGGTGGGAGCCTCAGTGGCTTCCATTTTGCCTTTCCAACCATAATAGTCCTCACTCCACAAGTCAGGGAACCAATGTGAGGGTTCTTCCAACTCCTAAGTATATCTATCCCAATTATGCATTCTGGCACTGGGGAAATAACCACAGGGTGAGTTCGGGGACCCACTGGACCCACTGTCAGTCTAACATTTGCCAAAACTCCATTGATCACCTGACCTCCATAAGCACCTACTTTAACTGGAGGGCCATGGTGCTTTTTGGGGTCTCCTGGAATCAATGTCAATTCAGAGCCAGTGTCCAGTAGGCCCCGAAAGGTCTGATTATTTCCTTTCCCCCGGTGTACAGTTACCCTAGCAAAAGGCCGCAGGTCCCTCTGAGGAAGGATAGGTGTAAGTTTAATATTGAAACTTTTTGCAGTTGCAGGAGGGTCCTTCATCAAGGGGACCTGGCCACCCCTTCAATCAAGGGGCTCAGGGTATGTAAACCGGCTCAAATCTGGAAACTGATTAAGAGGTCTTGATTCTCTGTCGCTATAATTCAAAGTGGCTTTATGTTCCCTTGCTCTGGAATTTTTCTGCTTATACAGATCAAGAAGAAATTCAGTAGGCTTCTTATCTATTTGACTTCTGGGAACACCATGATTAATCATCCAATTCCAAAGGTCCATACGAGTCATACCTTTATGTGCATAATTTTGCCTATGCTGTCTATTATGAAAAACACGTTCACCCCGCCTTTGGCGATTCAGTGCTGCCACTTGGCCCTTGTTACCCCGAGATCCAGTTATGCCCATTGCATCTAAATCACCTAATGCAGCAACTGCAGCTCCCATTGTGAGGTCTTCTTTACATAAAAGAGCAATGATGGAAGACTTTAAGTATGCTGGCGCTCCCCTCACAAATCTGTTTCTTATAGTCTTAGTGAAGGGCACATCTTCTGGACGCTCCCATTGTGGGGGCAAAGATGAGTTTACATGGCAAATCCACTCCAGCATTCCAAGTTCTCTGAGCTTTTTAATCCCTTCATCAGCATTAAGCCAAGGGATATCAGGCAGCTCGAGCTCACTCACAGTAGGCCATCTTTGGATCCATACTTCAGCCAACCAATCAAGTAAACTCTTGGCACCCTTTCCAACTGCACGAGCTGCATTGTTAAATCTAAAATCTCTGCTCAATGGGCCTATTTCAGTAAATTCAGCCTGATCTAATCTTGTGTTCCTTCCTCCATCATCCCACACCCTTAAGATCCATTCCCACACATATTCCCCATGCTTCTGCCTGTACAAGTTAGAAAACTCCTGAAGTTCTTTAGGGGTGTATCTCACTTCCTCCTGTGTCACACTTTCTATCTCACCTTTAGGGGCCTGCCTAGCCTTCCATCTGGTTATAGGCCTAGAGGCAAAAATGGGTGGGAACTGAGAAGCACCAGCACTTCCTGCTGATTCCCCAGACAAAGAGGGATGAATTCCCTCAGGCAAGGGTGGGGAGGATAATACCTCAGGTTGTGGGGGTGGGGATACAACTGCTGCTAAGGGAGGGCAGGTCATATTTTCATCCAAAACATCTTCTTCAGAATCTAACGCTTCGATGTCCCCAGGTTCTTCAGGGTCTTCCCACAAATCACCATCCCAAGTCACAGGATCCCACTCTTTTCCAATCAGTGCCCTCACTTTAACTTCTGATAGTTGGTGAGGCTGGGATTTGAATTTACATTGCAAATTAGCCGATCTCACAATAAGAGCTTGGGTTTGGTTTTCTGCAATCCGAGCCCTGTTCTGGCTAGAGAGGAGACTCTCCTCCAGGGCACCCTTAGAAACCTTGAGATCATGTATGTGGGTCTTAAGCTTAGAATTTTCCTTTTTGAGCTTCTGCTGTTCCCTCACTAGTTTGTCCAGAGATACAAAAAGCAACCAACCAGCCTCATCATTGGTCTTACTTTTCCACAAATACTCAAATGTTTTAAATACAGAGTTACTAAATTCCTCGCTCTTCACTAGACATGACTCAGGGTCACCAAATACATCTATCTCACGTAGTTCTTGAAATAGTGCACACCATGGATTATTAGTGCCCCCCTTATTTCCAGGAAAAGCGCTCTCCTTATCACCAGTGGGGCCTTTAGCAGCATTGAAATTGGAGAGCCAACCCCAGATAGCACTAAGCCCACTAGAGAAACCCATCCTTACAATTCTGTTTCTCTAGAACCACTCCAGGTACCAAGTTCTGTAGCAGACAGCTTCAGGTTCGCTGAGATGAACTTCCAGACCAGGCACAGTTATGGAGGAAGGGATTTATTGAAGCTTACAGATCCAGGGGAAGTTCCATAAATGACAGAAGAAGCTGGCCTGCCTTCACAGGACCAAGCACAGAGAGAAAAGTACAAGCCTAAAAGCCACACAGCACAGCACACTTCTGGAACTCCAGCTAGGCACACTTTGCATATCTTTAGATTGAAATCTGAAACCCACCACCACACCTTAAGATCCACACAATGGCATTGCCTCCAGCCAGATGGCTAGAGATGCAAACTACAAACAAATAAACAACTGAATATCTGGGTGCCATTCTATTCTATTCAAACCACCACATTCCACCCCTGGCCCCCAATAGATTTATAACCATTACACATTGTAAATTGTACTTAGTTCAATTTCAAAGGTCCCCACAGTTTTGACCAATCTAAGATATGAAGACCTGTAAAATCAAACAAGTTAAACACTTCTAACATATAAAGGCACAGAGTAAACATTTTCAACTGGTATAAGGCACAGCAAGGAGAGACTAAAACAATGCAAACTCAACCACCATCAAATAAACATCAAACTTCTGCAGTTCAAGTTCAATATACCCAGAGACTAACAGTCTCCAGACTTTCCAATTCTGCCCCTCCAGCTGGGAAGAGTACCTGGAGAACACTTCCATCCAACAGTGTGCTCTATGGTAGCCCTTGCACAGTCCTGGTATATACAAAACATCTTCAGGTCTTCATGCAAACCATGGTCCATCTTCCAAAGGCTCTTTCAGCCTATCAGGGCATCAGGCCCTACCTCATGTTGCATCTCAGCAGCAGCTCCTGGAAGCGTGTGCAATTCACGGCCACTCCATGCATTTTTCATGCTTCTGAAACCAATACCAGGTGTGCAGGACACAGCCATATTCTTAATTCAGGGATGAAACAAATCATAGCCTTGAAAAGCAGGTTCCTTCTCCAGTCAACTCTTTCCAAAAGTATTTGCATTTCTATGATAGTCTTTCCTCGGGCATCCTTTCCATTGTTTTAATGTAAAGCAGTTGGATGTCTTCCTTAAGATTGCTAATGTGTTTGACAATAGCAGATTCAGTAACCTAAAACCAGTCTCTGTGCCTGTAATTTTAACTTGCTGGATGTTTTCCAGCTAAAAATCTTAAATCTTTCAGTCCAATATCTCTAGCCAAGCACATCGGTCCATTACAAATTTAACCTTGATCGTTAAACACTCTGGGCCTGGGCAGCAGGACGCAGCCAGCCCTTATGCCAGTAGCCCAGTTCTGACAAAGTCCTCTGCAGTCTTTCCTTCCCCTTAGAAAGCTCATAAGCCAAGCCTTGAAGTTCAATGCTATCTTCACTTAGCATTCTCAGACTCTCATCAGAATAGTCCATAAAACTTGGCTTACCACTCCAGACGACATCTTCAGTTGCAAGCACCAAGTCCATGCCTATTCCTCCAAAACAAAGGTTCCACAAGATCAACATCCACATAGTAAGGTTCATCTCACCCCACTCCTGGTACCAAATTCTGTATTAGTCAGGGTTCTCTAGAGGAACAGAACTGCTAGAATGAATTATTTTAAAAGGGGACTTATTGGATCAGCTTACAGTAGTCCAATAGCAGTTGCAGGCCCGAGAATCACCGAACCTAGTAGTTGCTCAGTCCTCATGGCCAGATGCCTCAGCAGTCCCGACCCGGCACTGCAGATGGTGCAGGAAAGCCTGGAGGCTTCCTGAGGAGCCACTGGGCTTCAGTCCATGGGGGTCTTCAGTTGATGCTGGTCTTTCGTCCGCACTGGTCTTCAATCCATGCTGGAAGGTAGCAAGCAGCTCCGGCAGTCAAAATGGAAGGAAGGCAGGAAGGAAGGAAGGGACTCTTTTTTCCCAGAGCTCCCTTGTATCAAGTCCCCCTCTGGGCGGGACTGCCCATTCTGGGGGAAGGGCTCAACCGAAAGACTTCCTCTTTTAGTTGGCCCTTCCTAGAAGCAACCTATGGATTACTAAACAGATCAAGTTGACAACACCTTAACTATCACAGGTGGACAACAGGAACAGGAGAGTGTGCCAAACACTACCAAGGGGAACTGGTTATAACACCCATAAGGCTTCCCTCAACAATGCACTGTCTCCTGGAGGTGTAAATTCCCAAAACTCCATCAGGTGGGAACCTAGCATTCAGAAAACCTAAGGTTATGGGGGACACCTGAATCAAACCACCACATTGTACCTCTGGCTCCCATAAACTTATAACCATATATGATATAATATGCAATGCATTCCTTCAACTTTAAAAGTTCCCATAATTTTTATCAATTCCAATGATGTTCCTATAGCCCTATAATCCAAGGTCTTTAACTGAGCCATAATATAAAAAAAAAAAAAAAATCAAAAAGACCGTAATAGCACATAATAAACATTCACACTGCAAAAGATAGCATTGATGGCATTGAGTATAGTAAAGAAATATTGAACCAATACAAGATTTAAAACAACCAGATGAAACATCAAACTCTGTAGCTTCAAGTCCAACAACTCTAGCCAGGGACAAATCTCCAAGTCCGATAATTCTAACCAGAAACAAGCCTCTGGAGTTCCTATTCTGCCCCTCAAGTGTAACTCACAGTCCTGAAAAACTTCATCTGGGGCCAGAAGCTGGCCTCAGCAACCATCTCATGGTCCCAGAATCTCCACTGGGCCTCCACTGCAATCCACAGTTCGTCCTCACAGCTTCATCGGGTCTCCATGCAGGCAATCCAGCTACACACTGCTCCTGGCCATTTCCAAAACACAAGACTGCATTGCAAACCCAATGACCCTCTCTTTCCTACATTTCTTATACTCCACAATACAAGGTAGGCTGACAATTTGTTAATCCAGGGAGGATAAGCAGACTTTGAAGAACACGACCCTCCTTGAACACTCAGACCCTTCAAAGGAGTCTGCATTCTTCCTATTGCCCCATGTTGTAATCTCCCACATGATTACAGCTGAACAGGCAGCAGTTTCAGCCCAAAGATTTCATTTTTCTGTGCCATATCCCTCTGTACACTCTGGTCTGTTTCTATGCAGTGCAACCCTGCACAAATTCTCAGGACACAGGCATAACAGCAAGCCTCTCACACATACTGCTTCTAGCCCAGTCCAAAGCAAAACACTTTTTCACCCTCATAAGCCAAACCTCCCAATCCATAGTTCTTACTGCATTCAGGTCTGAGTTTGACCAGAACAGTCCATCAAGCTGTACTTACAGCTCGGCAAGAAATCTCTTAGGCCAATGTATCAAATCCTTCCGCCTTCCTCTTGAAAATCTGCTCCCAAAGGCCAAAGGCACACAGTCAGGGGTACAGCAGTAATCCTACTCCTTGGTACCAACATTACTGTTGCAGTTAGGTCCTCATTGCTGGCAGAAATCACCTGACCAAGAGCAGCTTCTGGGGGGGGGGGGGGGAAACAGGTTTATTTTCTCATACAGACTCAAGGGAAAGCTCCACTATGGCAGGGGGAAATGATGGCATGAGTAGAGGGTGGATATCATACCCTGGCCAACATAAGGTGGACAACAGGAACAGGAGAGTGTGCAAAACACTAGCAAGGGGGAGCTCGCTATAATACCCGTAAGACTGCCTCCAACAATACACTGCCTACTGTTAATTCCCAAATCTCTATCAGCTGAGAACCTAACATTCAGAACACCTAAGTTTAAGGGGGACATCTGAATCAAACCACCACACCTAGTATTTCAGAGATGAGAGAAGCTCAAGCTCAACACAGTGAATCCTACAAGTATGTTAGAGTGAATCCTACTAGTATATAATCAGACATTCTTAAAATCTTGAGGTAACCATTGTTTAAAAAGAAAGAAATTTAGGAAAGAAAAAGCTATGAAAGAAAGGTAGGAAGGAAGGAGCAAGAAAGGGAGTAATATGTGCATCACTGAGTTATTTATCTATGTTTCTCTTTGTCTTCCCCTATTACCCTCCATTTGTTATTAAATATAAAATAGTAAACATTATAACTACTTTATTCTGGTTTGTCTCAGCTCAATTATGTGACTGAAGGATAATATTGATCTTTTCTTACTCTTTTTAAAAAAGAACATTTTATTCAAATTTTACAAAGGAGAGTGGAAAGGGGAGGCTGGAAGGTAAGGGGAAACAAAGTGAGAAGAAGAGAAGTATACCACAAGGATTCCAAGAGCCCATGTGGGCCACATGTAGCTCAGGAGTCCATGTGACCAGACAGAGATCTTGGGGGAAAAGCATGGAAAGAAAAGTGAAAAGAAAGCTCAAGGAGGTCCTGCCATGTGGGGACTTGGAGGAGATAAAGAACCCATGGTGACAGTATGGGGTATGGGGGTTCATCCTGGTTGGGCTTGCTAAGGCCTAGGCCTAGGCCTAGCTCCTTCTGGCTGGGTCTGAGCTAGGGACTAGGCAGCCCAGGCCCAGCCAGGCAATATCTCATGCACAGATGGAAGTTCCCAAGTGACCAGAGAGCCAGAGAGCCTGCCTTCCCCTTGCAAAGGTATTTATAACCTTAAGGTTATGGGCTGTTTTTGGTTAGGGCTAGGGGATGTCTCATGAGAGATTAGCTCTGGGGACTGAACTTGACCAACCACAGTGTTTAAATCCTATGAAAGACCTCCCTCCCAGGGGAGATCCGGACTTTGGAAAAACAGTTCTTTGGAACTAGACAAGAGACAAGAAAAACTTTCTGGTGCTGGAGAAATGGCTTAGCGGTTAAGCACTTGCCTGTGAAGCCTAAGGACTCTGGTTCGAGGCTTGATTCCCCAGGACCCATGTTAGCCAGATGCACAAGGGGGCACACATGTCTGGAGTTCGTTCACAGTGGCTGGAAGCCCTGGCATGCCCATTCTCTCTCTCTTCCTCTCTCTCTCTCTCTCCCTCTCTCTCGCTCTCACTCTCACTGTCAAATAAATAAAGATAAAACAAAAAATTTAAAAAAAGGAAAACTTTCCTACCCTTTTTTACTTTCAGGAGTATAGTCACCCTAACTCTACCCCCTTCATTCCTGCCTCTCATGAGAAGAAACTGCTATTAGGAGACAAGGAGACAATGATGTCAGATTGATAACTATTTCCTGCTGAATGGGCCATGAAGCTGTGGCAGTTACAGAGTCTCTCCAAGAATGGGGAACTATTCTAAAGGACCCTGGAAGTGTATTGATTCAGTGCAGGAAGATAGTCTTCGAAGAGAATATTGGCGAGAAAGAATAAAAGTAAAGAGTTAGTGAAAAGTAAGCACACAGCAATCTGGTCACCTTTAGGGTTTTCCTTCTTGTGGACTTCTAGTCCTTGAGAAGCATTCAAGGTAGTCAGAGTTGGATTGTCTCATGACCATCTGAACATGAGCTGGCTGAGATCTTCTTCCAGAACTGTTCATGAAATGGCACAGTAGTGTCTGACAGGTCCTGAATCTGTTCCTGTATGACTTGTAAAACAGTCGTGATATTAGCAGACTTATCAGAAACACATACATAACATTGAACTTTGATACCATATTTTGTATAATAGCCTTCCAGAGTATACCTTTTTAAATTTGTTCTGGGGGTTGCCAGGACCAAAGGTTGGTAGCATAGAGCCATTTGGTGCCATTAAAGGCTGTACAAATACATTTTTGTCTCAAGACTTGTTTAAGGATGCCCTGGTACAAGTTAGAAGAGAATCACCATTGTTCCCAGTATAAGGAGATCATATATTCCAGATTTGAAAATAACCCTTTTGGCATCTATGGTTGTTTTTCCTTATTATATAATTAGAACTATTAGAGCTGGGGACGTATCTTAAGGTCTAGTTTGTTTCCCTCTTGGTAACCTCTTGTTGTATTACTTAATAGGCTATTCATATTTGAGGTAACTTTATCTTTGGTTATACATTTCTCTCTGAGTGTTTAAGACCATGCAGATAGCCAAAATTTAATCAAGGATTAATTCTGGAGGTCACTAATGGCTTTCCAAAGGAGACTTTAGGGATTCAGGAGTAGCCCTATAGCTTACTGGTGTTTTCTGTCTGTTAGGATGTCTGAGACATGCTGGCCAAGTAGTTTTCCCTACTTTGGGATGCCAGGATGACTTATTTCTACTATGTTGTGACTCTCCTATTTCAGACTATACACCAATTTTTGATTGTGTCTCCATATCTTTCCTGATCAGGAAGACAGGTGACTTACCTGGTGGCCAGTGTAGAAGTGTCCCATCATCTCCAGTGGCCTCATGACCTGGGAGCACAGGCGAAACTATTGGCCTTTTTGCTCCCATGATTCCAATTGGCTTTGGCTTCTACATAGGTGATTAACACACTTAGAAAGGAAGTTTCACCAACCTGGATTTATGTACATATAGAGCACATTTGATTTCTGAGACAATTTAGTTTAAAAAATGGCACAAGAAATTAAAGTCATTTTGTCCAACCTTTTAAATTTTGGTTGTCCTGTGTCAGCATAGGCCGTATCTGAGGCATAGAAAGTAAGCAAATCTTACCCTTTAAATATCTAATAGTTATAAATACCAGCAGAACCTGTTAAAGTGTTGAAAACAATACAAATTTAAACCAATTAATTTGACCTATGAATTGTCAGAAAAGAACAAGTAAGACAGTGTAAAGTCTTAGCACCAGTGTTCAAAAACATCTTTGATTAGTCCAGATACTTGTGTGAGTACCAATTACCTAGAAAACATGGGAGACAGAACCACAGAGCTTAAAATTATTTCTGTCAGATGAGGACTATTGTTTGAGCATGAGGCTATACCTAAAGTAAGGAATATGTCTTAAGAGTTAATTTTGTTATCAGCCCTGGATTTGAGATTGCAGAAATAAAATGGTTACTTTACACGAAATAGAGCAGAATCTGGTCTTTGTTGAGCCAAAACAATTAAGCTCTAATACAACTGTTTTTTTTTTTGTTGTTGTTGTTTGTTTGTTTTGTTTGTTTGTTTTTCTTTTTGTTTGTTTGTTTTATGTTTTTTTTTTTTTTTGAGGTAGGGTCTTGCTCTAGCCCAGGCTAACCTGGAATCCGCTATGTAGTCTCAGGGTGGCCTCGAACTTACAGCAATCCCCCTACCTCTGCCTCCCAAGTGCTGGGATTAATGGCGTGCACCACCACACCCAGCTTCTAATACAACTCTTGACAAATCTGTTTGGAAAGAGAAAACACCACTTGACAACCATTGTGTTTAGCTTAATCTTGATAGAAAATGATCTTAGGTAGCATAATTTTTTTACTAACATAAAACAACTTCATGTTTTACCCATGACTTAAAATTGATAAAGTTTAGGCAAGTTATCCCAACATATTTTACCTAACAGGAAGATGAAAGTTATCATTACTGTAATCAAATCACTTAAACCTAAGTGATTAACCCTAGTGATGACCATTTAATAGAATGAGCACAAATAAAACAGAAGTTATCTTTAAAGTCATAGTGCCTTTAGGTATGAGTACCCCGTCTTTGGAAATTAAACACTTATATGTGAACCTTTATCTTAAGACTCAGTTTCTCCAACAGTTAAAATCTTGACAAACAGAGGAACCTAAGTTACTTTACTGAGAGTGTTAAAGCCAGTTTTTATAAGCCTCAAAACGCGACAACTTAGCATCAGTGAACTGTTAATGAATGAGGCCTTAACCATAGGCTTAGTTTATCTGCTGATTAAAACCTTGGCATCAGGTAAGCATATTTTATCCAATTAAATGCCCTACCCTGAACAACTTTATTAACATCATGCTGTCCTGTGACATCTACCCTTTTTTCTTTCCTCCTCTCTAGTCCCTTTTTTCATTTTTTTCTTTTCCTTTCTCTTTTCCTTGGCTTCCCAATTATAATAAAACAGAAGTTGCCACCTGGAGAAACTGTTTTAAGTTATTATGTGGTTTGGTTACCAGTTTTTTGTAATTTCTTACAAATATCAGATGCTGACTGAGTTAAGAATTTATAAAAAGAATCTCCTCCTCCATGGTGTCTGGAGTTACATTAGTACGTTTTCTAATTGTCTCTTAAAGTCTCTGGAGAGAAGTAATGGACAATTCCTATTCTCCCTGTATTATCTAAATGAGCCCAGTTTTTAAGGAGACAGGGTAGTAGAGACTTCTGTGCTATTTTGAAAGCTGATTGTCCTATCTGAAACAAAGTAGAGGAAAGTGAATAGAAGTGTCTAGAGTCAGGTTATTCCTAATCCTGACTCACATCTTCTTGAAGAAGGTGGAGGGGGGGGGGGCATTCCTCCAACCAGATTTGGGAGAGGAAATTAAGGCTTCACAGGAGTAGAGTCCTCACCAAAACTTCCTCGTTTCTCCCCAGTCAAATGGGGGCACATGCAGTCTATATGCCTCCAGGGGCAAGGGAAGTCCAGGACAGGATTCTTGTGGCCATCTTTCTGGACCATTCCCAAGCCCACAGACCTCCAGCCTTCCCCCGGTCCTGCACATGTCTTACACAATGGCACATAAGCAGTGTCATTGGCATGATAGGCCCCAGTGTGAAGGCTTCCGCATTTACTCCTTTCTTGACAAATTATATGCCCTTCTGGGGGAAGGGCTTTCCTAGGACCGCTCTCCCTTCTCCGTGCTATGGGGGTCTGCGATATGGGTCCCCCCACTCCATTTATGAATGTTTCAGTATGGTCTGGGAACTAAAGGATATTATTTTAAAGGTAATCTTGGTTTTATTACCTTAAATATAGGGATCCTACCCTTTGATGATATCGGAGAGAGAGAGAGAGAGATAAGAGAGAGGCGCCAGGGTTTCTGGCCTCTGCAAACAAACATAACACACCTGTGCCATCATGTGCATCTGGTTTATGTGGGTGCTGGGGAATCAAACCTATGTCTTTAGGCTTCCCAGGCAAGCACCTTAACTGCTAAGCCATCCTTCACTTGATGCCTTTTTTTTTTAATCACATCTGTTTATACCCTGATATGAGTATTAGGTAAGTCTGATGTTGGCCTTATGCAAGGAGTTTGTAACCTGATCTAGTAACTTGATTCTGTTTATCTGTTTGAACTATTTGTCTAGTGAGAAATCTCATCTAGCAGATAAGACTTAGGTGTTCAGAAGAGAGGATCTATAAAGAGCAACAAAGTTATATGCTGTTTGTTATTCCCTTTTCCTGGTCAGAGACAATTGGTCATTTTGTCTCTGGACAAGGTCTGGGGGACACATGGCTTAAACTTTCATGGGGGGCTGAGATAAAGGGGGCGCCATTCTTTTTTACAGAGTCCTGCTTTCCATGCCTTTAAATAGCATATAGCAGTAAGCAAGAGCAAAAGGAAAGGACAGAGCAGAGAGCTAAGCATCCTGACATTCCTCATCTTACTCCAAAGTTGTTTGCTTTTACCTAGGAAATTTATTTATCCATTTGCAATACACAATGTGATAAGGTCTTGTCTATGTCTAACCTTGTTAGACCTCCAAAGAATATGAATTATATCTGTGTTTATGACTTTGTGATCCACCAAGCATAGGACATCACCTGTGTCTAATGTAAGTTGAATTTACAGTAACTCTATGTCCCTATATAAAACTTTTAGAGCATCCTTAAGAGTCTGTAAACAGTTGAAAAATCTTTACTTTTAGACATGGAGTTTTAGGTTTAGCATGAAAATTAGCTTTCTGTTCTTTATAAAAAGAAATTAATTTTAGGCAAAATTTAATCTTTCTAGACCTCCTAAATCTTTACATATGCACACTTTCATCCACATCTTTTAACACTGTCATCTAAGTTCCACTCAAAAAGTATTTTTAACAAGCATTCTGTGTCCAACATTGAAAAATTCCTTACCAATTTCTTCAAACATTTCATCTCAACCCCATAATTAACCATCTTTATTATAAGACTACTAAGAGAAACTACACCAAATTGATTAATTTTATTACCCATTAACAAAGAATCAAGCAGTCTAGCTTCAAAGAGTTAACCACCTTAATCTTTCTCAATACCTATTAAGAGTAGCTAAGGCAAATTTTTGTTTCTGTCCTGAGGCAGGCTGGCCTAGACCTCGGGCCAGTTGCCTCCTCCTTTTCAGTAACAGGACATTACAATCTTCTAAAATACCTGGCAAATTATGAGCCACCTCCTCAAAGAGAATTTTGTTTTCAATAATCCTCTATGTAAGTTGAAGTTGACCTAGAACATAAACTGAGTAATTGTATTTATGATAACATGTAACAAAATATGGCTTTGTTTTCATAAAATTTCAGCACAGCATAGGCTTTAGGTAAATCTGACTTTTAAAGACAAAAAACAAAACAAACCTTGAAGTAAATCAAATGCCAACAAAAACTTTAGGAGATACCTATTGGACTATTTGGATTAATAAAGAAACAAAAAGGTGTCTATAAACAACATCATATTTGTTTAAAGCCTAAACAAAAGAAAATATCAGGTATAGTTCAAATTAAAATTATGTACTTATTTTCACCAAGCAATTTAGAACTCATGTGGTTTAAAAATGTGGAGTCAGACTATCACATTGGAAGCTTGGATTGGTGATCCTCCTGTCTCAGCTTCCCAACTACCTAGGATAATAGGCCTAAACTTATTTTACTTTTTATAACACTTGGATGAATAAATGATTTACAGTTATATCAAGATATATTTTTCATAGAGCAATTTGACAGAAAATCATGACAAGTAGTGAGAACCATAAGGCATGTCTTTTTCATTGTGTCTCTGTATTTTTTGAGAGACAATGTGGTTACTTTCCACACCCTGTTGACCTAGCTATAGGCCTCAGCTCCATAGGGGGAAGGAGGCATATTGTGGGGAGAAAATTCTTTCCAGCCAAGAGCTTAGGCTCTGGGCTTGGCTGGAGGATTTTCAGTCTCCCCTACACTTAGGCAGCCAGAGGTCCAGACTCAGTCTGGTGGTGGGGTCTAGGCCTGTGCAGCAGAATGGGCAGAGCCCAGAACAGTGTCAGGTCAGGGCAAAATGGAGTCACAGCAGGATGGCAACAATGACATAAGGAAGTGGGTCATCCACATTCCTCAGGGAACCACGCAGCTATTATCCCTTCCTTGTCTAGCAATGTCCCAGGTCTAGGCTTCCTGCCTCCTATCTCCCACCTGGTCACTATTCTGGCTTCACACCCTAGCTATTTCCTTTCCTCTCCTTCTCTCAGCTGAAGAACTCTACATTGCCCACTATCTGTAATCTCAAAGTTGACTGTGATCTGTTCTTGAGAGTCAGCAGCTCATGTTTTTCCCAATAAAAGCTTTCATCTTTGCCTCAGAGTGGTCTCCATGGTCTTGAGCACTGCTGGACTTTGCATCTGGTGCTGTACAAGCAAGAGTTAGAGTTCCTTTCTCCCACCCCCCACAGGAAGCCATGTGTCTTGTGGCACAGTAGCTTATAGTGGAAAAAAAAAAAAAAAAAAAAAAAACTAGAAGATATTCAGGTCAGGGGTCTTTGGTTCTAGGCCTCCATGTGGCCATGGGGCCCTTCCCTCTCAGCTCAGCAGAACCAGTTCACAAACTCTGGAGGAGTTTGGCCTCAGGGTGTGAGAAGCTCAAACCAGTGCATCTCCCTAAAAGTTGTCACCTTTACAAAAGAGCCCCACCTGTCCAAAAGTTTGGCCTTAGGCACTAGTGTATTTCAACAGGGCTCTGGTCCCAGCAGGGTGGAGCAAGCCAGGCCAAGAAGCCATGGCAGTTAGTCAAGATAGATAGAGAGAGAAAGAGAGAGTGAGAGACAGAGAGAGAGCAAAATGCAAGCCATTCAGTTTTTATCTTCCTCTGTGCGAGGCTACAAGAAATGAGTAAAATTTTGGGGGAAGTTTGTTTACTCCAGGAAACTGCTAAAGTATAAAGGATCTGGAGTGCCTGTGGAACTTATGGGAGCAGCAGCTGGAGCGTGCTCATAGAAATAAAGTGGGGAAACCAGATAAAAATGTGGCTATTTGCGTAAAAATCATTCTCAAGATCTCTTAGAATTCCATTCTATAATGGGGAAATTGGGGTTCTGGGGTGCTTCCTGGTACCCCAACCCCTGAGTTTATATATGCAAACTAACCAAAGAATTGGCAATTCCAGATTCAAGATAATGGTTTTTAAAATACCACTTTTTATTCAGATTTTACAAAGAAGTGTGGAAAGGAGAAGGCTGGAAGGTAAGGGGAAACAAAGTGGTGAGAAGAGAAGTTCACCACTTGGAGCCCAAAAGCCCATGTGGACCATGTGTAGCTCAGGAGTCCATGTGACCAAATAGGGATCTGGGGGAGAAAAGCATGGAAAGAAAAGAGAAAAAGTTCAAGGAACTCCTACTATGTGGGGAGCTTGAGGGAATAAAGAACATATGCGGAGAATGAGGGCTAGGGGGCGCTCCTAGCTGGGCCTGGGCCAGAGCTTATGCCAAGCACCTCCCAGCTGGGCCTGGGCCAGGGACAAACTTATCCACAGTTGGAAGTTCCCAAATGATCACAGAACCAGAGACAGTCTTTTACTAAATAATATTATTGGTAGTAGATAGTTGCAACTATGTCCAGATTGTAGAGAGAAACTTTTACATGTGGTCTCAAAAAGGTCTCTCTGCCTTATAAAGTTGATTGAACACATTCAATATTGCTTCTTTCCCGTGCCCCTACAACCAGCTTATTAAGAAGCAATTGGTAAGAGCTCTACTTGAGACTGGCCACCATCTTCCTCCTCTCTCCAGTATACTGTTAAAACTATTCTGCTCAAATATTTCATCTTATAATGGCCATGACATTAACATCTTGCAAAGCCATTGATCAGGTTTTTAGTTTCAACTTCTTTCTTGTTCCAGAAATTCTCAATGCAGTTACCAACTGACCAGACTCTCTGTGGTGCATGAGTATGTGTTAAAATACTAGAGTCTGATTTTCTATTATAGAAATGACACCTCATTTTTCCTGGGTCTTCTGTCTCTGGTCACCCTGCAGATGATAGATCTCCTAGGCTTTTCAATTAGGCCCTTGTTAGTTCTGCATCTGTACTTCCTTCCCTGATGTTCTTACTGGTGAAATCACTTTTAACTCTTATTTATGAGATTATATATCCAAATTTATACTGGGGTTCCCTGCCACCTTTATTGATCTGTATCAGCCCAAACACTTCCAGTAAACCAATTAACCATTTCTAACTTCGCCAGTGAAGGAGTTAGATTACTACTGGCAGACACCAAGAAGTCTGTCCTCCAAGAAGTCTATTAGAGATAGACCCTGCTACCTTGAAAATCCCAGGGGAGACAGATACCTAGCTGGTTATCTGAGAAGATGGAAATAAAGATGTCTGCTCTCTTCACAATTGCTGATACTTATCCCATGCCCTTCTCCTTGGACAATAAACTCCCACACTCAATGCTAGAGGGACACTTTACATTTCCAGAAACTCCACTGTGGTGATATAGTGTCCCTCTGTGACTGAGATATTCCTACTTTGTATTTCATTCTTTTTCTAACAACCAGTAACTAGAGGATCCTCTAAGCTTTATCAGATCTGCCATGAAGCTGACCACTCCACCAAGCATCAAAGCATCATAGGTCTCATAGGAACCATAGCAGGAAGTTCCCTCCCTCTCCTGTCTCTCCCTGTCACTTTCTCTCTCTGTCTCTCTCCATCTTCTTTTCCTATTTTCCATAGACAAAAGAAGGATTGGCTGCTTATTTTTAACTAGCATTATCTTTTTGTATCCAAGTTTGAACTAGAGCTCACTTTTAGCTCAGACTGGTCTCCAACTAGTTAATTTCCTATCCTGGGCAACATTTGTACACAAATGTTATAAACCACACAAACTGGTCAATGAAGGATGATATTAAAACAAAATATTTTAGACCACAGTGCTCCCTTGTTTGTCACAATCCAATGATTTGAACATTCTTTATTTTCAACTAAAATCAATGCAGTCTAATTTCTTAATCTCACAATCACTGCTTCATTCATACAAAAAATATTGATTATTCAACTGCCTTGCACTTTGAAGGACCCAAAATATATTGGATTTTGTAGTACTTACATATTGGTTGAAAAAAAAAACTGAATAGTTGGTGAGAGAGAGAGTATATGTGTTTGAAAATAAATATAATTCCTCCACAGCCTTAGATATTTTTGATTAAGCTTCTTACTTAGTCTTCAGCAGGCAAAGTCTTATTTCAGTGGATATTGAGTCCAGCCAGCTAGGTGTGTAGAGAGCCAGCTTGAGCTCTGTCTGTTGGTTATGCCTCTGTGTTGTACATGTATGAAATGATCCAGCTTCTTCTACTATGATGAAGCTTGTTTGGGAATCTGTAAAACTGAAATAAACCCTTTCCTCCCATAAGTTTTGTGGAGGTTTGATTCAGGTGTCCCCCATAAACATAGGTCTTCTGAATGCTAGGTTCCCAGATGATGGAGATGTGAGAATTAACACCTCCTGTGGAGTGGTGTATTGTTGGGGTGGGCTTATGGGCATTATAGCCAGTTCCCCCTTGCCAGTGTTTGGCACACTCTCCTGTTGCCATGGTCCACCTGATGTTGGCCAGGGGTGATGCCTACCCTTTGCTCATTCCATTGTTTTCCCCTGCCATTGCAGAGATTCCTCTTGAGCCTGTAAGCCAAAATAAACCTCTTTTCCTGCCACATGCTTCTCTTGGTTGGGTAATTTCTACCAGCAATGCAAACCTGACTGCAGCAAGTCTTTTCTGGTCAAGTATTTTCCCATCAACAAAAAGGTAACTCCAATAGAAACTACCAAGAACTGGGATCATTGCTGTCATGAATCTGACCATGGATTTTGGTCTTTTGGAATGGGGTTTCAGGAGGAACATGGAAGATTTGGTACTTTGGACTGCAGAAGCTTTGCAGTGGTGTAAGCAGAGCTTTATGGGCTGCTCTGTTGAGAGTTTGAAAATGCTTTTTTTTTTTTTTATGTTACAAGACTCACAGTTAAAAGGCAGTCTTGAATCTCACTTGAGACTTTGGAGTTTTGAAGAATGTTAAACTTGGGAAAGACTATGAAGGCCTTTAAAGTTGTATTGAATGCAATTTGCATTATGAGTCTATGGGAGCCAGAGGCAGATTGTGGTGGTTTGAATATACATGTATGTCCCCATAGCCTTCGGTATTTTTGATTAAATTTTCTACTTAATCTTTATCAGGTGAACCCCTGCTGGAGTGTGTCACTGGAGGTGGATCTTAAGTCCAGCTGGAATAGGTGTGCAGAGAGCCAATTTGAGCTCCAACTGTTGGTTCAACCTCTCTGCTGTGGATGTGGGAAGTGAACAAACTTCTTTTGCCATGTTGAAGCTCCTGCTGGAATCTGGAAGCTATAAATAAACCCTTTCCTCCCATAGTGACAGATTAGAAATTGAACTCTCATCATTGTTCTACATGATTTCCTCACTACATTAGTTAGTTACTAATAATTGCAAGCTTTCCAATATCCTATGAACTATAGCTGATTGTCTATTTATATTTGCATAATTTTCTAGTAATCTGACCATTAGAAAATATCAAATATAAATTACAATGTATATCTGGACCTATTCATTTATATTTTCTGATAAATTTAATATTGAACTTGTAGAAATTAGCATCAACATGGAAAAACATCAGTATTGAAAGATGTGAGGACAGGAATATAAATTCAGGGATATATATATATATATATATATATATATATTATATACACATATATATGTATATATAAGCACTCAACAAATAAATATTTTTCTATCATACTATCCCCAAAATCAAATAAATTGTCAATTACCAGTCATGTTTACCTAAGCTAATCTATGAGGCTGATATGATCAGTTAGGCTATCTACTAGATGAATTCTCAACAAATATTATTATTATTTTTTTTTACTCCCCTGTCCACATTAGAAATTCCCAGAAAAACTTCATGTCAATCTTTGAACCTCACCTCTAGAGTCTGTGGTACATTTTCTTGTGATGTGGGAAACAGTAGTGGTATAGGTGTCTTCAGCCACATTCTAGTATTTCAAAAAATCTCCAGTGATTTTAATGTACAATGGAGATTGAAAAACACAGCTCAAAAGATAAAGTTGCCCACCCAAAATGAAGCTGTATGGTAAGAGAAATTGGAACTTAATGGACAGTTTACACAAAACATTGCTCTGAAAAGTGCTCTGAGGATTACATGCAACTGTTTCTGAATTACTTCAATAGAATCAGAATGGCATACAGAATGTATGGGGCACATCATAGAAAAACATATGAGTGTTGCTATCAGAAAACACGTTTATATACTCTAATAGGATGAGAGAGATTCTGAGTTGCTTCTCTGCTATAAAATAATGTGTTATTCTCTTCTTACCTTTTCCTCATGGCCCTGAGTTATGGCAAAGAAAAATAAAATGGAGCCCTGGAGGAGTCCTGTAGGAAATCCATATGAGAAAATGGCACAATTTATAAGAGCATGCTGAGCGGGTAAAAGCAACAGAGACATTCCTGAGCTTATTTTTGCTATACTTGTAGCAATTCTGATCCCAAGCCAAAATTATTTAGTACAACACAGTGTTACTAAGTAACTACTACAATAAAATAAATGTAATGTGTTGAGGACCAGTTACTTAATGCAGCCCTGGAGTTGATGTTTCATGGACATCAGTACATCTTACTTTGAAATAATCCTTCCATGTTGGGATTTTCAACTATACCTTTCAAATGAAAAAATTGGTTGAGTAAAATAAGGTACTTACAATCTCATGGATTAATATAAAAGCGTGGAGTGGGATTTTGGCTACAAATGTGTGCCTTCTTGTTCTTGGTGTGTGTGTGTGTGTGTGTGTGTGTGTGTGTGTGTGGTATGCACTTGTGCTCACGCCATACCACATGAGCTGGCCTGTGGTGGGGTGCACTTACCTATGGTGGCCAAAGAACCTAGTATCCTACTCCATTGCTAATCTGCCCATTCTCATTTACGCCAGTCTCTTACTGATCCTAGATCTTGCTGGTCTTTTGGCAAGAGCAATCTCTGCTCTCCTGCCTAACATGTATTACAGGCATGTGTGGCCATGCCCAGCTGTTTATGTGATCCTGGTAATCTAACTCAAGCAGTCTCTCAGGTCTCCTCAGGCTCTCATTTTTGCACAGGAAGTTCCCTTATCTGCCAAGCCATCTTTTCAGTTCCATGTGTGCCCTTTGGCAATAGCTCCCCAAAGCACACTTAGGATAGGCCAAGTGCTGTCCAATGCAGGGGAACAAGAGTTACAGTGGGAAAACATAACCAAAAAAGGCTTCTAAGTAACATTTCTGTAGTAAGAAATACTTCTGAAGATTCCTAGTCATCTTTATTCTCTTCTACTGCTTTCCAGACAAATCATGAGATTAGCTCAAAACCTACTGTGGTGGTTTGATTCAGGTGTCCCCCATAAACTTAGGTCTTCTGAATGGTAGGTTCCCAGCTGATGGAGATTTGGAAATTAACACCTCCTGTGGAGGCAGTGTATTTTTTTTGGGCAGGGGGCAGGCGGGCTTATAGATGTTATAGCCAGTTTTCCCTTGCCAGTGTTTGGCACACTCTCCTGTTGCTATTGTCCACCTTATGTTGGCCAGGGGGTGATGACCACTCTCTGCTCATGTCATTGTCTTCTCTGCCATCATGGAGCTTCCCCCTTGAACCTATAAGCCAAAATAAACCTCTGGTTTTCCACAAGCTGCTCTTGATTGAGTGATTTCTACCAGCAATGCAAACCTGACTGCAACACATACCTTTCCTGAGAAATAAAATGTAAGAAGCAACAAGGTACCTTAGAAAATGAATTGTATGCTTAAAACCATATTCAGAGATCACAGTATACATGAATCACACAGCAGAGCCAAGTAGTAGAAATAGGCTTAAGTTCACATGAAAAGCCAGAAAAGGTCAATTTTGGCAACATGATGGTAACATCATGCTCAGCTAGAACCCAGATCAGCACACAATAGAACTTGAGCTAAAACACTAGGAAATATATCTATTCAGGCTTTGGGATTCCAAGCTCCAAGTTGAAGAAAACTAAAACTTCACCTTCTCCTGCAGCAATAATGAAACACTTAAAATGAAAATGTGAAAATTTGGGCTGGAGAGATGGCTTAGCAGTTAAGCGCTTGCCTGTGAAGCCTAAGGACCCCGGTTCAAGGCTCGATTCCCCAGGACCCATGTTAGCCAGATGCACAAGGGGGTGCACGTGTCTGGAGTTCATTTGCAGTGACTGGAAGCCCTGACACGCCCATTCTGTCTCTTTCTCTCTATCTGCTCTTTCTCTCTCTGTGTCACTCTCAAATAAATAAATAAAAATGAACAAAAAATTTAAAAAAAAGAAAATGTGAAAATTCTATAGCACTAGTTTATCCCTTTTACTGCATGCTTTTCCTAGACCCACCTGAAGAGAAGTTCCAGCAATTCATTTTGTCTTAATCATAATGAGCGTCTAAGCAAAACCTATTTACATTCTGTGAATAATAAAAACAGGGTAGGACAACATAGGAAAAGGCTTCGAGAGAGGCCCCCTCCTCTGACACACATGCCATCTATCTAACTAGATTCTGTGATTTGTACATGTTCAGTCAAGAATGAAAACAATATTATAAATGTTATATTCTGCAGGCTTGGCAGATGCTCATCTTGGGATGGAGTTTCATACACAGATAGAAAATGAGCCGTAACAAATTCTTTGCAATGACAGTGTATGTTTTTGGAATCCATGATGAAAACCCACTGTAGCATATATATTATTACTCAGATTTATTCTGTACATTTTTCCTTCCATTATTTCCACCATACCATTAGCAATTTCTACTGTTCCTATGTTATTACTGCTTACTTCGTATAAAACAGAATTCAGTGTTTTACAGCAGCTATATGAAGTCCCATTGAGAATTAAATTGCTTTCTTTTCTTCTTCATCATTGTGAATTTGGTCCTGATGAAAGATGGAGGATTGGCAGCGGGGGAGTTGAAAATCTTATGATATCTATGAGATGCACATGATATGGAAAGAAACAGCCGTGACTTCCCTCTTCCTGTTCTCAACAGCCTTATGGCAGCTTTCACATCTTGGAGTAAGAGCTCTGTGGGAGAAAGTGTCATTTGTAAAAGATAGCATTTCATGATAACATTTCTTTTAAACAAGAAAAAAAAAAAAGAGTTGAGATTTACAAAGCAGCCAGATGGGGCAAAAGCATAATAAGTTTGGGGAAAGATTCACAAAGATATCTTCTGGGTTCCTGCTTAGCTTGAGAAAGAAGTAAGTTCTCTTCTTACTTTTTTTCTTCCCCTTTCGTCTGAGTGTTTGTTTCTCACTCTGGAATTCTCTGCCCATTTTTGTTGTGTCTGAAAGGTCTTAGTTCCTGTAACAAACCCCCTCATCAACCCTAGCCAAGTGCCATGTTTTCCTATAAAAATACAGTCTGAAGCTCCAGATCAGAGCAGAACAAATGTCTCTACATGTTGCTACATCCTCATCTCTCCTCCCCATCTGCCTGCTCTTGCCTAAGTGATTTAGCTTCCTCATTGCCTTGCACCTGGGCTCTGCCTTGCAGCTTAGCAGGATTCCAGCATTTGTTCCTTGACAGATCTTTGAGCTGGCTTCTTGGAGCCAGGCCTCCCGATCCATACCACTCTACACCAAAGTCATATTCACAGGCTCAGGAAATTAGAACAAGATAGAGTACAGGCCAAATTTGCCATGGAGTTTTTTTCTACCCTGCCTAAAATATCTTATGTCATTTTATCCCTATTGATTTTCAGGAGTCTCTAAACTGCCCAAGGCTTCAATATGAGGGAGTTTACGTAAGGCAATAAACATTTTCCACCTTTTCCCAGACATCAGCATCTTCCCTGCTCAGCTTCAAACTGCAGAATTAACCTTCATTTTACCTGATGAGTTTGCTAGACAGCTCCACATGGCTTGCCCTGCTAAGCACAGGCTTTCTGGCATGATGCTGTATTCAATGCAGTTATCAGGAAGATGATGAGTGTGCTGACATCATGATGATGCTTTCCTTAATTGAATATTTTCAAGTCAGCAGAACAAAAGTATTGTCCCTTCTATAATCCCTGTTTTAGTTTATGGTACTGCCATTTTCCAGGCTCCCAGACCTGAAGACAATGGACACCTCTTCAATCCCTTCCTTGCTGCCATTGGGTACTTCCCTTGAAACCCTTTTGATTGTCAGCTGTCCCCTATTTGCTCTTCCAACTGTGATTAACCAACTTGTTTGAATAGGATATGAAGAGCCTCTCCTCTGCCATTCTTAATTTTGTCCTTTGAGTGCCCCATTTTATACACTGTTAGCTTAAGAGTTTGAGAACTTTTAATCTTTTGCTCTTTATATTTACTATCTGAGCAATCCTAGAAAGGTAGTTAATTCCTTTAAGTTTTAGGATTTCATCTATAAAATTATGATCGATATTTTTTTCTTTATTAGTTAGTTTTGTATTCAGCAAATACAGTCAGTTTGGTACCATTATTAGGCTCATCCGTGACCTACCCCCCCCCCCCTTGGCCCCTCCTTGTTGAGGTATACTGGTCATGCATTGTGGAGTTAGCCCACAGTTATGGGTAAGCTAAATGTCTCTGCATATCTTGACCCAACATGTGGCTCTGACATTCTTTCCGCCCCCTCTTCCGCAAAATTTCCCTGAGCCATGCTGGGTTCATTTTTGGTCTGCTTCATTGATGAGGTGTTGGGGGCCTCTGAGGCTCTGGCTCTCTGATTTGGTAGGAGTTGATTTTTCTCTGTCATGATCTCCTTCCCCCTTGTGCTGGTATCTGGTTCATCAGGAGAACAGCCCCCTTGCTTGTTTCTCCAATTTTTCTTAGTTTCAGCCGGGGCCCTTTTGAGGTATGATGGGGTGGCTCTCTCCTTAGGATCTACATCTATCTGTAAAAGAGAAGCAGATTCTCCAACGGAGAGTAAGTTAGCATCAGGACAAATGAGATAACCCTTTTTTTTTTAATAGAGAATTTAATAGATGTAGGCCCTCTTGTAGCCCATGATTGATGGTAGCTTGATATTGGAGAGTGGGCTTATGTTTGGATATGGTTCTGACTTGTTTCCCGGCTCCAGCTATGGGTCCCATACCAGTGAGGGGATCAGTTAGTCGAATTGAGAGCAGTTGGTTCCCCACCGTGGTTGTGTGCCACCACTGCACTTGTGTGTGACCATATGACTTATGCCATAAGGGGGCAGGAAACCATGACTTGGGGCATTGTTAGGCAAGGAGGGGTTAATGACCAGGTGGTTTCTTCAGGAATGTGTGTACTACACTTCCCTACGCCTCTCACAGCATTCTGCTGGCCATGGTGAATTCATCTTCACCTAAAATTTGAGCCCTTTTTGGGGGGGGAGGGTTGAATGATTTTATTTTATCAAAGAAGCAAATGTACAGACTTCTGACAATTTAGTTAACCCTAGAGATTTCCCCTTGACAAATAGAAAAAGAAAACATTAAGTCAGTTATGATTGATTTAGAAATGGACTTATTTCAGCAAAAGGAATATGTCTACCAAATATGTTTTTTTTTTATTTATTTTTATTAGTTTTGCACTCAGTGAATACAGTCAAGTTGGTACCATTGTTAGCGTCCTCCCTGTCCTAAACCCCTCCACAGGGACCCTCCTTGTTGGGGTATATGGGTCATGCATTGTGGGGTTAGCTATCAGTTATGGGTAGGAGGAAATGTCTCAGTGCATCATGACCCAATGTCAAGCCTTTTGTTAATGATAAGGGACAGCGATCTCTCTCTCTCTCTCTTTTTTTTTTTTTTTGTTTTTTTTGTTTTTTGAGGTAGGGTCTCACTCTAGTTCAGGCTGACCTGGAACTAACTATGTAGTCTCAGGGTGGCTTCAATCTGATAGCGATACTCCTATCTCTGCCTCCCAAGTGCTGGGTTTAAAGGTGTGTGCCATCACGCCTAGCTATGATCTCTCTTCTGTCTTGTCTTCATGCTGACCTTAGGGTGTGATAAGTTCTTATGGGAGAGGCTAGATAATGACGTTGATAGGTCTCCTTCAGGGAAGGCAAGGAGTAGGTGATTCCAAGGTGGCTAGAGGCTGGTAGGAGATAGAGGAGGGGCAGGGGAGTAAAAGTTGATTGAATTTTCGCTGGGTGAATTGGTCCACTTGATTTTGGATGCATCTCAGATGGCAGGAGGTCAGGAGAAGTAGCAAGAATAGCACAGTTATAGGCTGTAGGAGTTGCAAGAGCCAGGGCCAGACCACCTCAAAGGTGTTCCATGATCCAGAAGGAGTTGGTGTTCATGACATTGAGCTCTTAGTTTCAGAAGAAGTTGTTTTGCATGAAAATTTGTTCTCCTACCCTTAGCAGCAGATATATCCCTACCTCCACACCCTGAAGTATTACATTCCCCACCCTTGCCTGAGGGAATTAATCCTTCCTTGTTTGAAGAATCATCAGGAGGTGCTGATGCTTCTCGGTTCCCACCCATCTTCATGGCTAGGTCTATAACCAAAGATAAGACTAGGCAGGACCCCTAAGGTGATATAGAAAGTTTGACACAAGAGGAGTTGACACCTCTAAAGAACTTCAGGAGTTTTCTAACTTCTACAGGCAAAAACATTGGGCAATATGTGTAGAAATGGATTTTAAGGGTGTGGGATGATGGAGAAAGGGAATGGGCCCATTGAGCAGAGATTGTATTTTTTAAATTTATTTAAATTTATTTTTTTATTAACAACTTCCATGATTGTAAAAATTATCCCATGGCAATGCCCTCCCTCTCCCACTTTCCCCTTTGAAACTCCATTCTTCATCATATCACTTCCCCCTCTCAATCAGTCTCTCTTTTATTTTGATGTCATGATCCTTTTTTTTTCTCCTATTATGATGGTCTTATGCAGGTAGTGTCAGGCACTGTAAGGTCATGGATATCCAGGCCATTTTGTGTATGGGGGCAAGGGGGAGCACGTTGTAGGCTCTTACATTCTTTCCACCAACTCTTCTGCAATAGACCCTGAGCCTTGGAAGGTGTGATAGAGATATTTCAGTGTTGAGCACTTCTGTCACTTCTTTCCAGCACCATGATGCATTCTGAGTCATCCCAAGGTCACTGCCATCTAAAAAGAGAAGGTTCTCTACCAAAAGTGAGAGTAACATTAATATATGGGTATGAACATTAAGAGAAGTGCTTACTGGGCAGTTTGATAAGCATAGTATATACATTTAGCTAGACAGCAGCAGATGTTATACCCCTAGGGCTCATGAATACCCCTGTTTTAAGTTTAATGTAACAGGAATATATTCCCTCCCATGGAGGGGTTCTCCTGTCCAATTAGAGGGCAGTTGATTTCCACCATGATAGACATGCCACTGTTGCACCCTCTGGCTCATTTGGCCTGGCTAGCAAAATTTAAGACTGTCAGTGTCTACTGTTGAGTATCTTCACTGGTGATTTCTCTCACTCCCATTGAACTACATGCAGAATGACTTCTTCCAGCTTTCTGTCAGCTGGTCTTCATGGAGGAGGTTATCAGCTCAGTTCCAGCAGGGCTTCTCAATGGCCTTGCAGCCCAAGTATCTGGAGTCTTCAGTAATAGGGACTTATCATCGATTCCTTGTGGGAAACCAGGCCCTCAGCAATGGCCTATAATGTTTTGGTGACATCATGGACAACCCTGGCCAACAACTCATTGAAAGGTTTCCCATCCCTGGCACTGAAATAGGTTTCCATATAATTTATTTATATCTTCTTAGATTTTTTTTATTAGCCCTCCTTCCGCCTTTCCTTTACTCAGTCTCTTCTCTTGACCTCACTTGGGCCTTTTCGCCCCCATTCATCTATTCTTCTACTTACATCTATACAATACCATCCTATTAAGTACCCCCTCCCTTCCTTTCTCTAGATTTAACACTGTTGCTCATGCAGTTGGAGGAGGTGCCAAGAGTTTATTTGATTGGTTGGCTGAAGTATTGTTCCAAAGATGGCTTACTGTGATTGAGCTTGAGCTGCTTGATATCCCTTGGCTTAATGTTGATGAAGGGATTAAAAGGCTCAGAGAACATGGAATGCTGGAGTGGATTTTGCCATGTAAACTCATCTTTGCCCCCACAATGGGAGTATCCAGAAGATGTGCTTTTTACTAAGTCTATAAGGAACAGATTTGTGAGGGGAAAACCAGTATACTTAAAGTGCCCATTCATTGGTCTTTTATGTAAATAAGACGTCACAGTGGGAGCTACAGTTGCTGCATTAGATGACTTAGATGCAATGGATCTAACTGGATTTCTGGGTAACAAGGGCTAAATGCCAACACGGAATTGGCAAAGGTGGTGTGAGCATGTATAATGGACAGCATAGGCAAAATGATGCACAAAAAGCTATGACTTGTATAGACCTTTGCCAATGGTTGATTAATCATGGTGTTCCCACAAGTCAAAGAGATAAGAAGCTTACTGAATTCTTACTTGATCAGCTTTAGCATAAAAGTTGCAGAGCAAAGGAACATAAGGCCACTTTGAATTATAGCAACAGATAATCAATGTCTCTTAATCAGTTTCCAGACTTGAGCCAGTTGAGAGATCCTGAGCCCCTTGATTGAAGGATTGGCTAGATTCACTCAAGGAAGGACACTCCTACAACTCCCAAAAGTTTTCTTATTAAGCTTACTTCTATCTTTCCTCAGAGGATCTTTCAGACTTTTGCTAGGGTAACTGTACACTGGGAAAAAGGAAATAATCAGAGCTTTCAGGGCATGCTGACTCTGAATTCCAGGATAAACCAAATAGCATTTTGGTCCTCCAGGTAAAGTAGGTGCTTATGGAGGTCAGGTGATTAATGGAGGTTTGGCATGTGTTAGACTGACAGCGGGTCCATTGGGACCCTGAACTCACCCTGTGGTTATTTCCCCAGTCTGAGAATGCATAATTGGGATAGATATACTTAGGAGGCCACATAGATCACAACTGGCAGACGGTTAGTAGGCAAGGTGAGTGTCTATGCTCCCAATGAAGTAACTGGCTGGCAATGAAAGATGAGACTACACGAGGTGGAGGGAGAGGAGGCAGGGGGAGGGAGTGTCCTCAGACAGGTGGTACCGAACCAAAAGGCACCACTTTGGGTACAGTACACTGGAAAGTGAGAGACCTGAGGTGTCAAGAGTGCATCTTTATCGAGACCTGGGGTTGGGGCCCCAAATTGGGTGTAGCCCAATGGGCATGGCTTACACAAGGAGGAAATAAACCTGAGAGCAGGCTAACTTGAGAGGGACACTTACTGACAGAGAAGGAGGAGATGAAGAAAGGGAGAAGAGTGAGGCCAAATTGTGGTGGGTGTGAGAGCTGGCAAAAAGCAGATATGCTTTGAAGCCATCAGAGGTTCAGTGGCAGCTCGGTGGTCTGGTAGAGGAAAAGGAGGTCTGGGTGCCCAAGGTGGCAACTGGGAGCCTCATATCCAGGTCACTGGACGAGATGTAAGTGTTGGGAGTGAGCAAGACCATGCAAACAACTCCGAGGCAAAGATGAAAGCTTTTGAGTGTGGTTTATTTTTTCCTATTTCCACTGTGTATGGGGTTTGTTTTCTCTTCAGCATGAAGAATTCCAAGTATTTTCTGTAGAACTGGTTTAGTTGTCATAAGTCCCTTCAACCTGTTTTTGTTGTGGAATGTCCTTATTTCTCCGTCAATTTGGATAGATAGCTTTGCAGGATAAATTAATCTTGGTTGACAGTTATCTTTCAGAACTTGGAATACATCATTCCAAGCCCTTCTGGCTTTTAAAGTTTGTGTTCAGTGGTCTGCAGTTATTCCGATGGGCTTGCCTTTGTAGGTGATTTGCTTTTCTCTCTATCTGTTTTCAATATATTTTCTTTGGTTTGTGTGTTTAGTAGTTTAATTATAACATGGCAAGGAGAGGTTATTTCCAGGTTTTGTCTGTTTGGTGTTCTGAAAGCTTCTTGAACCTACATTGGCATTTATTTCCCAATTTGGGAAAAGTTTTCTTCTATGATTTTCTTGAAAGAACCTACTAAGCCTGGATTGAAATTCTTCTCCTTCTGTTATACCCTGAATTCTCATGTTTGATATATACATAGTGTCCTGCATATCTTGAAATTCCCATTCATACCTTTTGCTATTAGCTTGTCTTTCTCTTTCTTGGACTGTATTAGGTCTGCCACATGGTCTTCTAGTTTAGATATTCTGTTCTCTCCTTCATCTATTCTACTATTGAGACTTTCCACAGAGTTTTTTTTTAATTATTTTTTTATTTTTTTATTTCTCTGCCTGTGTATGTCAATGCTAGTATTTCTGCCTGGTTTTTCTTCAGTATTTCTATTTCATGTCTTATAATGACCTCTTCATTTTATTAAGCTGGTTTCCTGTGTTCTCTTTCAGAAGTTTGTTTTGTTCTTTAATTCCTTTGTTTTCTTCTTTGATTCCCTTCATTTCTTTTCTTATTTCTTTGAGCATAGATATCACCATTTTCTTGAAAATTTTGTCAGGCATTTCATCTAAAACAGTCTCACTGATGTTCATTTCTGATGGATTTATAGTTTTTGGTGGGACTGTATTGTCTTAATTCTTTGAGTTTCTTCTATTATATAGTAGCGAGTTTTGAATCCTGAATTGATTTGATGCTTGGGTTTTCTACTTATCTGCAGTGTTCCCAGACATGGCAATACACCTCTATGTACCCTCAGGATATGAGTTAAGTGTTCCAGGTGTAGCTCTTGTCATCCAATCAAGCCACAGAAGTAATCCTAGTTTTTGAATTTGCTAGATAATCAAGAATTCTAGTGGACTGAATGCAATAATTTACTGACAAATTCTAAACTTCAATGGAGTAACATACACAATCAATAAAAACCAGCACAAAGTATGAAATTGTGGGTATTAAAGCAAACAGATAGTTGTATAAAGCCAATATCCTTAATGGTGAATGTTATACGAAACCCTTAATCTTGTCTGTTTGGAGGTAAAGATTTCTGTTATGAATTCAGTTCCAGGTTAATCTGGATCTGGATCAGACCCTGCTCCTAATAAAGACAAGTAAAAGATAAAGGCCCTATAAATATGAAAGCATCAAAGGCAACAATATTCAGCCCCAAAATATAACCCATAACCTGCCCTGACAAGGAAAGAGAGATTAGCTCTTCTGATGCTGGACTATGTACCTGTTTTTTTTTTTTTTTTTGTCAGTCGACCTCGTTACCTTTTGGGGTGGCTTCCACCTCAATCCCTTGGTGTTGTGCTGTGGAACTGGAGAACTGGAGTTCTGATCAGCTGTGCTGGCTGCACTGCCACTGAGGGCTGAATGTGGGAGGTTTGCGGTTCTGATGGTGGGACATGGGAGAGTTCAGACTTCTGGAGTTGCTCACACTTTCAGTAACTCTTTTGTTGATCTTAGCTGTCTTTCCTTCAGATTTCCTAACTTTTCAAGAAGGCTGATAAAGTTGAAATATCTGTTGTTTGGTCTCTACTGCTGCTGCTGCCTGGTGCTTCTGGTGATGCAGCATCAGGCTGGTGTGTGGCATGCAACGACTCACAAGAGAGGAGCACAGCCAACGTGAGCTTTCAGGTAGTGGACTTTATAGGCCTTTTTCAGTTGGGGGAAGATGATGAATTAAAAAAAAAAAAACACTCATTAGGTTGAACAGAAAAGTTCCTTTAGGAGAGATCATTACATTAACCATTTAGAATAGCTAGGGTGTGACACAAGAACAGTACCCATGTGACTTATGAGATAAGGGATTTGGAATGCAAGACTTGGGGCATTGTTAGGCAAGGAAGGCATAATTACTGTGTTTCTTGAGGAATGTGGATAATCCACTTCCCTATGCCTCTGTCACCATTCTGCTGACCATGGTGACTCCATTTTGACCTAACAATAGGCATTCAGAATTATAAGATTGCCTTGAGCCTCAGAAGAGGTCTTTGAATGGTGTCAGGATTTTAGAATATGGGGCCTTTGAATTTGAGTTGAATGGACTTTGTATTTTTCAGATGGCCATTGGGAGCAGGTGCAAAATGCTATGGTTTGGTTGTGAAATGTCCCCCATAGGCTCTCAGGTTTGTACACTTGATTCCAAGATGTTGTTGCTGCTTTAAGAGGTTTTTGAATCTTTAGAAAGTTCAGACCCTACAGGGAAAGTCAATGACTATGGTTGTCCTTGAAGTTTAGAGTTCAGCCATGCCTTTTATTCCATATGTGTCTCATTTGATATCTATAGGTGAGTATGTGTGTGTGTTCATAAGTGTGAGTGTAGGAGTGCATGTACCACTGTGCACATATAAAGATCAAAGGATAACCTTGGGTGTTTATTATTATCTTCAACCATTTTTGAGGCATAATATTTTGATATACAATATTGAGAATGCCTGGATAGTTGCTCCATGAGTTTCCAAGGATTTTTTACTCTCCCATCTCACTATATGAGGACTGTGATTACAGAAGCATGTTACATCTGCCCTGAGGATTCAAACTGAGGCTCTTTATCCTGCAGAGCAAGTTATTTTACTCACTGATTTCTCTCCCAAGCTCCCATCTCTATTTCTTGAACTACCTGGATGCAAACAAGTCCACAACCACAATTTTGTGGACATTTCTTTCTAACCACAACAGGTCGTACTCTCAAATCATGAGCAAAGAGTAAGTTTCCTTGCTTAAAGTTACATCTTTAGGAATTATATCACAGTGAGAAGAGAAGTGACTAATATAAGGCTACTGATCTGCCATTTCCTAGGTAATGTCTGACTTCCATTGCCTACTACAACAACAGTCAGTACTATTATAACAGTTTTGGCACCATCCTCTTTATTCATGAAATTCCCTGTTAGTAATTTTTCGTCTACTAACCTTCACCTCCTCTTTGTCTATAAAACCCATTTATCCATGTGTTTGGAGTTGGACCCTTCCTTCCTCAACTGCTGAATCCTAAAAGCAACTGTGTGAGTATGGTCTGGAAAAACGGCTTTCTTACTGAACATTGACAGCTGATTAACTATTTTCTTCAGTTACTGTTACAAAGTAAATCTATGTGCCAAAAATATTTTCCAATTGTGTCAGTTACCTTTGCTCTGTTAGTGTTCTAACCATAGTAAGATGATAAGTCCATTCCAAATACTTATTGCTCACTTACTTTGTGCCAGAACTATTCTAACTGTTTTAATGGTTTAACTCATTTAAACCTAAAGAGATACTCTGGTAATGGGTATGCCACCACTTACATAATCAGGAAGTTAAAGCAAAAGAAACAAAACTGGACTGCACTAGAAACAGTTTTTGTGAGAGGCTTGTTGTTATATACCCATGTCCTGAGAACTTTACAGGGTTGCAGTGCATAGGAATGGACTGGTCTGTGCAGAGGGATATGGCACAGAAATGTCAACCTACCTGCCCTGGGGCAACAGGAAAAATGTGGACTCCTTTGAAGGGGACTGAGTGCTCAAGAAGTGTCTTGTTCTTCAAAATCTGCTTTATTCCCCCTTTGATTAACAAATTGGCACCCTACCTGATATTGTGGAGTATAAGAAGTGCAGGAAAGAGAGGGTCATTGAGTTTGCAACACCGTCTTGTGTCCTGGATATGGCTATGAGCAGTGTGAAGTAGGTTTGCTAGATGCCCAAATGGAGACCCGATGGAGCCACGAGCATGGTCCTTGGGTTACAGTCTAGACCCAGTGGAGATGCCAGACCATTTGATGGCTGCCAAGTGGAGCTGCTAGCCCTGATGAAGTTTTCCAGGACTGTGAGTAGCCTAGCTGGAGGGGCAGAATTGGAATTCCAGAGACTTGTTGCTGGTTAGAATTACTGGACATGGAGACTTGTCACTGGCTAGTTATTGGACTTGCAGCTACAGAGTTTGATGTTTGCCCTGGTTGTTTTAAATCTTGTATTGTTTGAATATTTTTTGTTATGCCCTATGCTATCTTTTGCATTATAAGTGTGTATTATGTGCCATACATGGTTGGGGGAATTTTTTTGGTATTATGGCTCAGTTAAAAGACTTTAGATTACAGGGATATTTGAACATCATTAGGATTGATAAACAACTATAGGGATGCTTAAAGTCATACTGAAGGCAGTGCATCTTACATCATGAATGATTATTAGCTTATGGGGATGAGGGGCAGAATGTGGTGGTTTGATTCAGGTGTCCTCATAAACTTAGGCATTCTGAATCCTAGGTTCCCAGCTGATAGCAATTGGAAATTAAATGTAGGTGGCTTATTGTTGGGGATGAGCTTATGGTTGTTTTAGCAAGTATCCCCATGCCAGTATTTGACACATTCTCTTGCTGTTGTACACCATATGTTGGCCAGGGGGTGATGTCCACTCTCAACTCATGCCATCATTTCCTCTGCCATCATGGAACTTCCCCTCAATCCTGTAAACCAAAATAAACTCTCTACCCCCCCCCCCACAAGCTGCTCTTGGTTGGGTGATTTCTGCCAGCAATGCAAACCTGAATGCAACAGCTCCTTACAATTATTTTTGCATGTTTTTTTCATCATGGAAAAAATTCAAATATATTTAAATGTTGAATTTATCATTCAACAAAGATGTCTACACCTTTGCTATGACACAATTAACATTTATTAGTTTTACATCACACACAAATTCACAGTACAAAATATTTCAAAGTAAGTTACTGATGTGCATATACTTCATTCTTAAACACTAACATTTATGTGTTGAATATATGATTAATTATAATTCAATGACTTAATTTGAGATTTTATGTATGTTTGTATAAAGTGAGATGTACATATCCTATGTATTTTTACATAAGCACATACAAATTAATTTCATCAATTCTTCAAATTCATATAAACAAAATGATATACTATGTACTTGTTTAGATAAAGTTCACTATTATTATTATGTTTTGACATTTATTTACAAATGTGTGCCTATGCTTTCTTCCTTTCATTGCTCAATAACAGCACTTGGCATTAATATATAACAGTTATATCTCTATGGCACTGTTTATGAGCACAGGGGTAATTTTCAGTGTATGATAATACTATTAATATTCTTGAAAGAGCCTTTTAGTGAATACATTTACTTATTTCTTATGAAATACCAGTTTATAACACTGTTACGTTATACACTAAATACAAATTTAATATTTTTTAAAGACTTCCCAAATTTTAAAATTGTTTTAAACTCCTCTAAACAATAGTGCTCTCTTGCATTTGGCAACATTTTGTTTTGTCAATTTTTTTGGCTTCTAAATTTTATTAAGTATAGCAATTATCTTAATGACAAATGAGGATAAACTCATTTCAAGAGTGTAATGCAAATATATGCATTCTTCAGTTATGAATACTTTTCAAATCTTTTTCTCATTAAAATTGGGCTGTACATTTTCATTACTGAATTATTGAAGCCTTCTCATGTATATTTTTGATTCTTATACACCATCAGACATATTTTTGCAAAAACTTACTCATACTCCTATGTATTTATATATGTTCTCAATAGTACATCTATGGATTAACACATTTTTGGTGTGTGTGTGTGTGTGTGTGTGTGTGTGTGTATGTATGAATAATGTGTGAGTACATGTTCATGAATGAGAGAGAGAAGTTAGGCATTTGTCACAATGAGCCAATGTCAGAGGACAACTTTTGTGTATCATTTCTCCTCATAAACCTTGTTTGGGGAAGTGTCTCTCATTGTTCAGTGCTCCATGTGTCAGGTAAGATGTTCTGTGAGCTTCTGGAAAATTATCGCATCTCTGCCTTTTATCTTCCATTCTGAGATCACAAAAATACAACACAGGCACCTTCAGTTGTCAACCTAACCAAGCCTCACCTCTTGGGAAAGGAAATGGAAGGTCTTTAGGGTTCTTTGGGGTCTTTAGGGGTTTGAAGATCCTAGTAGACCTCCAGTGGGAGGGTGCAGAGGAGCAAGTAGGGAGTCCATTGATTCCCACGCACTCAGGTAGCTCATCTGTCTCCCAATCCCCTCATGCAGCCATCCCAGCTGCAGTCCCAGCCACAGTCCCAGATGCTGTCCCAGCAGCTGGTTTCTCATGCACTAACTGCAAGCTAAGCAGACCCAGGTCAGCAGGTTTGCATTCCCCTTCCCTCAGTTTTCCCACCACTGGGGACCTCCACATGACCACAGCTATCCCACCCACTGCCCCTCATTGTGCACTACCCTCAGACTAAGCAGACCTAGGTCAAGAGGCATTGTCCCCTCCCCAGGTATTCCTGCCACTGGGAACCTCCTTGTGACAGCCGTCCCACTCACTGCCCCTCCCTGCACAGACCAGGTCCTCCTGCACTACTTGCAGACTAAGTGGACCCAGGTAAGCAATATAGCATTCCCTGCTCCACTGGGGACCTCTATGCATGACCACCAACCCACATGCTGCCCTGCTATGAACAGACCAGGTCCTAGTGCATAACCAACAGGCTGCACAGACCAAGGTCAGCAGGCTATTGTTCACCCCTCTCTCCTCCATCCCACCACTGGGATGCCACCCATCGCCCCATGTGTCACAGGACCTGGCAGACCCATCCATCCCCTGTTACATGATCCCAGTGGACCCCACAGTCCCATCCCCTCACCTCTCAGCATCACAGGACCACCATTCAATCCCGTCCTCCCCCTCTCTGCTGCCCCATGGCAACACCAGTCTTCTTTGTCCCATTCTTGCCTACCCCCTGTACCCTCAGACCACCTGACCATGTAGTCAAACATCCCCAAACCACCAACCAACAAACCCCTTCATCAGGTCCTTGGGCCTCAACAGAGTCTCATGGGCTCCTTCCCTCTGAGGAGACAGGCCCTATTGCCATCAGAAGCCCAATAGAAGCAAACATAAAAGGGAAAAATCATGGAAGACACTTCAAGGGTAAACTATAGCTTCCTCCAAAATTAAATAAGATTCCTACATTTTGATGGACAGACCACAGTGCAAAAGAAATAACATGAAAAAGCAAATGCAAGTAAATCCAACAAGGTTTCCCAGTCCCACAATAGATGTCTCTAATCAAAGCATGGAAGAGACAATTGGATCAGAACCCTAAAATAAATATACAAGCTATGCAACCTTGGTCAAGCAATTAGTAGAAATTGCAGAATGTCACCAAAAGTCCAATAATTGTATGAAAGCTGTCCTTGCTAGATAAGACCTAATACCTAATAGAAAAGAACCAGGAAGGGTTCCAAAGACCGTTAACTGATCTGAAGGAGGGGGGAAAAAAAAGGACCTCAATAATCAGTTGGCTAAGCTCAAGGAAGACATAAATAAATGAAAAAATGAATTCCAAGAAGTGTTAAGAAAATCAGAAAACGACACGAAAAGGGAACTCAACAGAGGGATGGAAACTATACATGAAAAGGCAGTGGAAAATGCCAATCAAATTGAACAAGTCCAAAACTCTGTAGAAGTTCTCAAGAACATAGTCAGCCATGTGGAGGACAGAAACTCAGAAATGTAAGAAAAAAATAAAGAAAGAAAGAAAGAAAGAAAGAAAGAAAGAAAGAAAGAAAGAAAAAAGGAAGGAAGGAAGGAAGGAAGGAAGGAAGGAAGGAAGGAAAGAAGGAAGGAAGGAAGGAAGGAAGGAAGGAAGGAAGGAAGGAAGGAAGGAAGAAAGAAAGAAAGAAAGGAAGGAAGAAAGGAAAAGTTCATGAGTCCATAAGTTTCAATAAGTTCAAATTTTTTTTGTGAACAAAACATGAGGAAACTGTGGGAAAATGGCCAACATCTGTGCAAGTAACTTGTGGTCTAAGCTACTCAGCAGCAAACAACCTGATGTGATTGCTCACCCATTTGCAATAAATGGCACACAGCCATGGTGGGTAACCATCTGCTCTTGAATTGGCTAATGGATTCTCTCAGTGGAAGGGGGCCCATAGGTGGAACTGGGCAACAAGGCAGAACCATATCCAAAAAATGAGTTCACTCTCCAATAGCAAGCTCCCACCAGTCTTGGGCTACAAGAGGGCCTACACCTATTAAATTCTCCCTAAAACAATAATAGTTATCTCATATATGTGGTTCTGATTTCACTCTCCTTTGTAGAATCTGCTTCTCTTTTTCAGAAGTATGCAGAACTTGAGGAAAAAATTCATCCCATCACACCTCACCCGGGCCCAAGCTGAAACCATAGAGTAATTGGGGGAATGAGCAAGAGTGCTGCTTTCTTGGTGGACCTGGTATCAGCACAAGGGTGAAGGAGATAGACACAGAAAAAACTCAACTCCTACCAAACCAGATATCCAGAGACATAAGTTCTCAAGACCTCATCCCTGAAGTAGACCTAAAGTGAACCCAACATGTCTCAGGGAAATTCACATAAGAGGGGACAGAAAGATTGTTAGAGCCACAAGTTGGGACATTATGCACAGAGACATTGCCTGTTCCCCAAAACTGATGGCTACCCCCACAATGCACAACCCACAATACCCAACAAGAAGATCCCTTCAGAGGGGGGAGGACTGGGAAGAGGCTAAGGATGGTACCAACATGGCTGTTTACACACAGACTATGTATGTACATAACTAATAAAAAAAAAAAAAAAAACCCACACATAAAAACAAAACAAAACAAAATCCAACACAGACTTTGGCTTTTACATGGTGTTTGAGGATATAAACTCAGGAACCCAGTCTTGCATGGCATGTGCTTTTTCTGATGAGGCATCTCCCTGGACCTGTTTTAGCATTTTTTTTTTTTTCTCTTTATCTCGTTTAGTGCTGCAAACTATTCTTTTAGAATTGCTTCTTCAATATTATAGGTTTTATGTTGTGTTCTTCTGTTCCCCAATTTTCATATATTTGTGTATTTTCCAAAGTTCCTTCTGTCTCTCTCTCTCTCTCTATATATATATATATATTTTTTTTTTTCCATTAAGAACGTATTTTGTATGGATACATAATGTGTTGGTGCCATGTTTTCACTCCCGACTGCCCACATTTCGCAGGGGCCCTCCTCAGTGGGGTTGCTGGTATTCCCCATTGGATTGTGGGATATGCATTGTGCAATCAACAGTCAGTTATTGGATGGAGGCAATGCCTCTGTGCATGACAACACAATCTGTGGCTCCTAAAATCTTTCATCACCCTTTTCCACAAAATTTCCTGAGCCTTGGTGTTCAGTGTTCTCTAGAGGAACAGAACTGCTAGAATGAGTTATATTAAAAGGGAATTTGGCTGGGTGTGTTGGCGCATGCCTTTAATCCCAGCACTTGGGAGGCAGAGGTAGGAGGAGTGCTGTGAGTTTGAGGCCACCGTGAGACTACATAATTAATTCCAGGTCAGACTGGGGCCAGAGTGAGACCCTACCTTGAAAAACCAAAAAAAAAAAAAAAAAAAAAAAAAAAAAAAAAAAAAAGAGGGGGGGGGAGATTAGCTCACAGTAGTCCAATCGCTGTTGCAGGCCCAAGAATCAAGGAACCAGATAGCTGCTCTGTCCACATGACCAGATGCCTCAGCAGTCCCAATCTGGCACTGATGCCTGGAGACTTCCTGAGGAACCACTGGTTTTTGATCCATGTGCGTCTTCAGTTGGTGCTGGTCTTCAGTCCACTCTGGTCTTCAATCCATGCTAGAAGGCAGCAAGCAGCTATGGCAGCCAAGTGGAAGGAAGGAAGGAGACTCTTTTACCCAGAGCTTACTTATATAAAGTCCTCCTCTGAGAGGGGCCACCAGCCCTGGGGGAGGGCTTACTCTGGGGGCAAGACTTCCTCCTTCAGTTCACCCTTCATGGAAGCAACCTCAGAGACCCATCCGAAGGGGGATTTCTGTGGACTACAAAACAGATCAAGTTGACATCACCTTATCTATCACAAGTCCACCCTTTGTCAACTTGACACCAAACCATATCTCCTTATATCATACTTAATTTCCAAATGAAAACAGTAACAAGCTCATAATTCCACCTAACATGGTATAACTATTCCAGTTAGAACTGGAAACACAAAATATTATCCCCAACACAAAGTAAGGTTGCTTGAGGAATGCTTACACTATAATATAATAGGCTAATATAAATTCAACAGTTAGCTAGTGATATAGTCTTAATATTAGTGTAGATATGCACAAACACTCTATATCAAGGTAGGACAGAAAAATGGCAATTACAGTTTTATATATATATATAAAATTGGTCACATGGCCTTATCTGGTATTTATAACTGCCTTCTTCTACTACCCATTCTGTGTTTCCTCCACCTTCAGCAGGAATTTCAGCAGGTCTTTGTTCTTTACCTACAGGGCTGACCCATTCCTTCATTCCTGAAGGATCTGGGCCATTTATCAGACTACCTCAATTAAATTGTTGCAGTTATCCATTGACTTTGATAACAGAGCATGGTATCACTAAGAGATACTCTTCATTATCTCCATTGTGGAGCAGCAGTCCAATTTCCCCCTGGTAGTCTGGATTGATCACTGTAACTCCTTTCTTAGCCTGTTGACTGGAGGGCATCAGTAGCCCAAAGTGTCCAGGGGGAGTGTTCTTAGTGCTTTCTGATAAAAGCACTCCCCCATAAGGCACCAAGACCTCTAGGCCATCAGAGTGTAAGGTTTCAGGAATGGGAAGCAAAATTTTAGCTAATGGGTCACTTGGGGTGATGGTAAGTGGGACTATTCCCATTTCTACCCCTTGATTCCTGGACTCATGAATCAGGGCTATAGGAGAAACACTACCATATACAGGATGCTAGTTAAGAGCATGTAAAGCCTGATGGAAGACACTACCCCAGCCCTCCAAGCTATTGCATCCTAGTTGGCACTGTAGCTGTTTCTTTAAATGGCCATTCCACCATTCTATCAAGTCAGCTGCTTCAGGGTGTTGGGGCACATGGTAAAACCAGTGAATTCCATGATCATGATCCCACTCCCATACTTCCTTGGCTGTGAAGTGAGTTCCTTGGACAGAAGAAATGTTGTGTGGAATACCATGACAGAGGATATGTAATTCTGTAAGCCTAAAGATGGTAGTTTTGCCCAATGCACTATGTGCAGGAAAGGCAAATGCATACCCAGAATAAGTGTCAATTCCAGTATGGATAAACCCTGACCTTCCCATGATATAAGTGGTCCAATGTAGTCCACCTGCCACCAAGTTGCTGGCTGGTCACCCTGAGGAAAATTGTCATATTGAGGGTTCATAGTTGGTCTCTGCTGTGGCAAATTTGGCACTCAGCAGTAGCCCTATCCAGGTCATCCTTAGTCAGTGGAAGTCCATGTTGTTGGGCCCATGCATAGCCTGCATCTCTGTCACCATGGCCACTTTGTTCATGGGCCCATTGGGAAATGACAGGGATGGCTGAGGAAAGAAGTTGACCACTACCCACTGAACATGTCAGCATGTCAACTTGATTATTAAAGACATCACCTGATATAGTCACCTTTATGAGCATTAACATGGGACAAAAGTATCTTTATATCATTTGCCCATTCAAATAGTTATATCCACATACACCTTCCCCAAATGTCCCTCTCACCTATCTTCCACGTCCCAGACCATCCAGCCAAAACATTGGCCATAGCCCATGAATCAGTGTATAACTGCATACCTTGACATTTTTGTTTCCAAGCAAAATGCAAAACCATGTGCACTGCCTGAAGTTCTGCCCATTGTGAAGATTTCTCTTCACCGCAGTCCTTCAGAGTTGTCTGAGAAAGCAGCTGTAATGCTTCAGCTGTCCACTTCTGGGAGGTGCCTGCATAACATGCTGACCCATCTATAAACCATGCCCTTGTCCTCTCCTCCTCAGTCAGTTGATCATAGGGCACACCCTATTATGCCATAGGTGCATGCTTGGGAACAGAAGGCATGGTTACAGGAGTAGAAACCATAGGCATTTGGGCAATTTCCTCATGTAAGTTACTTGTGCCTTAAGGGCCTGCTTGAGCCTGATCACATATATACCACTTCTACTTGATGATGGACTGCTGTTGTGCATGTCCAACTTTATGATCTGGTGGGTCAGATAACACCCAGTTAATAATGGGCAGCTCAGGTCACTTGATTGCCAAATGTTCAGTTTCCACTAAGCCAAATAGCAGGCCAAGGGCTGTCTCTCAAAGGGAGAACAATTTTCTGCAGATGATGGTAGGGACTTGCTTCAAAAATCCCAAGGGTCTCAGCTGTGATTCCCCGCTGGGGCAGCCTGTCAAAGACTTCAAATAGCATCCTTATCTGCCACCAACACCTCAAGTACCATTGCATCTCTGGATCATATGGTCCCAGGTGTAGAGCAGCCTGCATAGCAGCCTAGACTTGTTGAAGAGACTTCTGTTGCTCTGGGCCCCACTGAAAACTAGTAGCTTTCTGAGTCACTTGGCATATGGGATGGAGTAAGACACGCAAGTGAAGAATGTGCTGTCTCCAAAATCCAAATAGGCCAACTAGAAATTGTGCTTCTTTCATAGATGTAGAAGGGGCCAAATGCAACATTTTATCCTTCACCTTACAAGGAATATCCCTGCATGCCCCACACCACTGAACTCCTAGAAATTTCACTGAGGTGGAAGATCCTACAAAATTGTATGGATTTATTTATTCCCCATTTCCAGATGTGCATATGCCATACCAGCAACTCCAGAATGGTTGTCACCTCCTGCTCATTTGATCCAATCGGCATAATGACATTGACATAATGTGCCAATGTGATACCTTGTGGAAGGGACAGGCAATCAAGATTCTTGGGAACTAAGCTATGACACAAGCTGGAGAGTTAATATAACCTTCAGGTAAAACAATAGAGGTGTACTGCTGACCTTGCTAGCTGAAGGCAGATTGCTTCTGGTGGTCCTTATGGACAGGTATGGAGTATTCACATGATCAACAGCTGCATATCAGGTACTAGGAGATGTGTTAAACTACTCAAGTTAAAAAAAAAAAAAAAAAACACACACTTGGTATAGCAGCTTCAATTGGAGTCACCACCTGATTAAGTTTCTGATAATACACTGTCATTCTCCAAGACCCATCTGTCTTCTGAACAGGCCAAATAGGTGAGTTAAAGGGAGATGTGGTAGCAACCACCACCCCTGCATCCTTCAAGTCCTTTATAAGTGGTATTAATTTCTGAAATCCCTCCACAGATGTAATACTGTTTTTGATTCACTATTTTTCCTGGTGGTGGAGCCTCAATGGCTTCCATTTAGTCTTTCCAACCATAATAGCCCCTACTCCAGAAGTCAGGGAACGAATGTGGGGGTTCTACCTACTCCTAAGTATATATATCCCAATTATGCATTCTTGGACTGGGGAAATAGCCACAGGGTAAGTTTGTGGACCCACTGTCTGTCTAACATTTGCCAAAACTCCATTGATCACCTAATACAACAATTGCAGAAACCAATATGATGTCTTCTTTACATAAAAGACCAATGATGGGGTACTTTAAGTATGCTTGTGCTCCCCTCACAAATCTCTTCCTTAGAGTCTTAGTAAAGGGCACATCTGGATGCTTCGATTGTGGGGGAAAGATGAGTTTATATGGCAAATCCACTCTAGCATTTGAAGTTCTCTAATCCTTTTAATCCCTTCATCAACATTAAACCAAGGGATATCAGGCAGCTCAAGCACATTCACAGTAGGCCATCTTTGGATCCATACTTCAGCCAACCAATTAAATAAACTCTTGGCACCTCTTCCAACTGCATGAGCTGCAATGTTAAATCTAAAATCTCCTGATGATTCCTCAGGCAGATTCCTCAGGACTAATTCCCTCAGGCAATGGTGGGGAGGATAATACTTCAGCATGTGGAGGTGGGGATGCAACTGCTGATAAAGAAGGGGAGCTCAACTTTTCATGCAAAACAATTTATTCAGAATCTAAGAGTTCAATGTCCCCAGATTCTTCAGGGTCTTCCCATACATCACCATCTCAAGTCACAGGATCCCTCTCTTTCCAATCAATGCCCTTGCTTTTACTTCTGATAGCCAGTGAGGCTGGGATTTGAGTTTGTGTTCCAAATTAGTCAATTTTACAATGAGAGCTTGGGTTTGGTTTTCTGCAATCTGAGCCCTCTTCTGGCTAGAGAGGAGACTCTAATCCAGGCCACCTTTAGAAACCTTGAGATCATGTATGTGAGTCTTAAGCTTGGAATTTTCCTTTCTGAGTTTCTGTTGTTCCCTCACTAGTTTGTCCACAGATACTAGAAGCAACCAACCAGCCTCATCATTTGCCTTAACTTTTCCCAAACTATTCGAATGTTTTAAATACAGAGTAACTAAATTCCTTGCTTTTCACAAGACATGATTCATGATCACCAAATACATCTATCTCACAGAGTTCTTTAAATAGTTCACACCATGGATTATGAGTGCCCTCCTTATTTCCAGTAAAAGTGCTCTCCTTATTACCAGTAGAGCCTTTAGTATCATTGAAGTTGGAAAGCCAACCCCAGATAGCACCAAGCCTACTAGAGAAATCCATCATTACAGTTCTGTTTCTCTAAAACCATTTCTGGCACCAAAATTTGTATTAGTCAGGGTTCTCTAGAGCAATGCAACTGCTAGAATGAATTATATTAAAAAGAGAATTTGGGGGATGAGCTTACAGTAGTCCAGTAGTAGTTGCAGGCCTGAGAATCAAGGAATCTGGTAGCGGCTCAGTCCATATGACCAGATGCCTCAGCAGTCCCAATCTAGCACTGAAGGCCTGGAAGCTTTCTGAGGAGCCACTGGTTTTTGATCCATGTGGGTCTTCAGTTGGCGCTAGTATTCAGTTAGGGCTGGCCTTCAATGTAGGCTGGAAGGCTGCAAGCAGCTTGGACAGCCAAGTAGAAGGAAGAAAGGTGGCTCTTTTCACCCAGAGCTTCCTTATATAAAGTTCCCATCTGAGAGGCCCAACCAGCATTGGAGGAAGGGCTTACTCTGTGAGAAGGACTTCTTCCTTCAGTTAATCCTTCCTGTGAGCAACCTCAGGACCCACCCAAAAGGGGATTTCTGTCAATTACTAAAAAGATCAAGTTGGCAACTCCTTAACTATCATGTCTGGTGAGTGTGTTTTAAGTATACTTTAGTAATTAGCTCTTACACGCCTCTCAACTTTTGCTGTGGTATGTGCTGAGTACCCTCAGCATCTGTTTCCCTCACCCTGGCACTTATTATCAGGTTCACCATGGAAGCAGAACTTTTGCTCATCTCCCCAACTCCTCTGTGTTTTCCCCTGGGCATTGACTGAGATGTGAGGAGTGGTTATCTCCTCAGTTTTGCTACCTTCTGAGAAATGAAAAGATTCTCCAAAGAGAATATAGTCAGCATAGGTTAAAATAGACATGTTTTATTCATTTAGGGAGAGTTGGATGGATGTAGCCCCTCTTTTAGCCACAGACTAGTGGGAACTTGTCATTGGAGAGCATAATCTTTGTCCATAGGGTCTGGACCTGGTTTCTAGTTCCAGATATGAGTTCCTTTCCACTGATCAGATACCTTAGCCAGTCAAAAGCCATTGGTTACCCACAAAGGCTGCGTGCCCCCATTGCACTAGTATGTGCTTTTTGTCAGGTCGTTTGATGCTGAGTAGCTTAGTCCTCTGCTTGCTCAAACCATTGTTGGCCACTTTTGGCCAGTAGCTCATGTAGTGCTTTCTAACACTATACAGACTAACTGTCTGGGGACTGGCTCTCTTCTGTATTCTAACCAGGTATCACCATGTTGCGTCACCAGCATATGGTGTCTTCAGCAATAGGATCTTACCTTTTACCTTTGTGTGCCCTGACAGAAGCCTGCCTTGTTTTGAAGAGCATATAGGTCTCTCTGATCAACAGCTCATTGTGAGTAGCACACATTTTATTGTGAGTAGCACAAATTTCTGGTACTGGGAGTTACAGAAAATAGCCAACTTTTAAAAAATATTTCATTTATTTGTTAGAGAGAGAGGCAGATAGAGAGAAAATAGGGCAACTAACCACTGCAAATGAACTCCAGAAACATGCACCACCTTGTGCATCTGGCTTATGTGGGTACTGGGGAATTGAACCTGGGTCCATTGGCTTTTCAGGCAAGTGCCCTAATCCCTAATCACTAAGTAATCTCCTCCAGTCCCAAGAGCGAAAGATTTTTAAGGTTAGGCTTCATCCCGCCCTCTCTAGGGCCCTTCTTTTCTGATGTTCCACCTATATTCCTGTTGAGGCCTATGTAGCAGACAGCTTCAGGTTCACTGAGATGGACTTCCAGGCTAAGCACAGCTATAGAGGAAGGGATTTATTGAAGCTTACAGATCTAGGGGAAGTTCCATAATGGTAGAAGAAGTTGGCCCCTCTTAAAGGACCAGTTAGAAAAAGAGAGAGAGAGAGAGAGAGGGAGAGAGAGGGAGAGAGGGAAGCTAAAAACTAAAAGCCAAAAGCCAAAAGCCACACAGTACAGCATACTTCAGAAACTCCAGCTAGGCACACTTTACATATCTTTAGATTGAAATCTCAAACCCACCACCACACCTTAGGATCTGCCCAGTGACTCTGCTTCCAGCCAGGTGGCTGCAAATCCAAACTACAAGCTAACAAAGCACTGAATATATTGGGGGACATATATTCAAACTACCACAGGCTACCTTAATGGGGTAGAGATCTGTGCTTATTTTATTGAATTCCCATTCTTGTCTCCCCAACCACTTCTCTCTCTACTCTCTGGGTCTCAAGTTGCCTATCCAGTATGCCAATAACTCAAGATAATCCAGGTTAGGAGCCACAGATGAGCGAGAACATGTGGCATTTGTGTTTGCTGAGTATGATGTGTTCTAAGTCCATCCATTTTCCTACAAATTTCATTGCATAATATTTTTCTTACTGCTGAGTAAAATTCCATTTCATATACGTACCACAACTTTATAATCCATTTGCCGATGGGCACTTGGGTAGATTCCAGTTCTTTTTTTTTTTTTTTTTTTTTTTTTGGTTTTTTTGAGGTAGGGTCTCACTCTGGCTCAGGCTGACCTGGAATTCACTATGTAGTCTCAGGGTGGCCTCGAACTCTCGGCGATCCTCCTACCTCCGCCTCCCGAGTGCTGGGATTAAAGGCGTGCGCCACCACGCCCAGCTAGATTCCAGTTCTTAACTGTTATGAAGTGAGTAACTATGAACATGGTTGAGCAAATATCTCTGTAGTGAAGCATGGAGCATTTAGGATAACTGCCCAGTAAGGGAATAACTAGGTGTGTTGGTAGTTCTATACTCATCTTTCTCAGGAATCTCCATATTGAATTCCACAGTGGTTGTACAAGTTTACATTCCCAATAACAGAGAATGAAGATTCCTTTGTCCTCACACCCTCACCAACATTGGTTGTCATTTGATTTTTTAAATTATTGACATCCTTACTGGAGTAAGGTGGAATCTCATAGTTGTTGTAATTTGCATTTCCCTGATGATTAGGGATGTTGAACATTTTCCTAACAGTGTATTATTACCCATTTGAATTTCTTCCTCTGAGAACTCTATTAAATTCTCTACCCAATTTTTTGAGTTAGTTGATTGATGTTTTATTGTTTAGTTCTTTGAGTTCTTTGTAGGTTCTAGATTTTAGTACTTCTTAGTGGTATGGCTGTGGAAATATTCTTCCATTCTGTGAATAATCTATTGGTTCTGCTTATGGTACATTTGTCTGTACAAAAGGTGTTAGCTTCGTGCGATCCTATTGGTTTATAGATTGTTTAATTTTCTGGGCTACTGAGGTACTATTCAGAGAGTCCTTCCCCACTCCTCTATCATGAGAGTTTCTTCTGTTGTTTTGTTCCAATAATTGAAGAGTTTTAGGTCTCATATTGAGGTCCTTAATCCATTTGGACTTGATTTCTGTGTACAGTGAGATGAGTGGTTCTAGTTTCATTTTTCTACATGTGGTTATCCAATTTGTTCAACACCATTTGCTGAGGATGCTATCTGATCTCCAGTCTATGTTATTGGTATCTGTGTCAAGGCTCAAGTAATTATAGTTATTTAACCAAAGAGCTGGACCTTCAGTTCTGTTCCCTTGGTCTGTATGTCTGGTTTTATGTCCCAGTACCATGTTATTTTATTTTTATTACTACGGCTTTGTAGTATAGCTTTAGATCTGGTATGGTGATGCCTCCAGCATTGATTCTTTTGCTTAGGATATGTTTGGATATCTGAGGCCTGCTGCCATTCTGTTTGAAGCTTGAGATCATTTTTTCCATCTCTGTGAAGAATGATGTTGGAATTTTTTATTAGTATTACATTAAATCTGTATATTGCTTTTGGTAGAATATCCATCTTCACACTATTAATAATGCCTATTCAGGAACATGGGAGGTCTTCTCATCTTATCAATTCCTTCTCAATTTCTTCTTTAAGTGTTTTTTATGCTTTCCTTGTATAGGTCTTCCACATCGTTGGTTAGTGTTATGCCAAGGTAATTGATTTGTGTGTGTGTGTGTGTGTGTGTGTGTGTGTGTGTGTGTGTGTGTCTATTGAAAAGCGGACAGCCTTGCTGATTTCTTTTTCTGTATATTTTTATTTTGCATATAGAAAGTCTAATGATTTTTGTGTGTTGATTTTGTATCCTGCCACATTTCTGAAGGAAGTAATCTCCTTTAGAAGTTTTGAGATAGAGATGTTTGGGCCACTTATGTATAAGACCATGCCATTTGTGAATAGGACTAACTTGACTTCTTCCTTTCCAATTTGCATTCTTTTTATTTCACTTCCCTGTCTTTTTCTGGGGATAGGACATCTGGTACTATGTTGAAGAGCACTGGTTAGAGTGGGCCCCCCTTCATTGTTCCTGAGTGGGACAATATGAACTCCTTGAATCTGTGTCCATTCAATATTGTTTGGGCTTTAGGAGCTTTATATATATAACTTTTATTTTGTTGAGATATAAACTCTCCAGTGTTTTGTTCATGGGCTGATGTTGTATTTTGTCAAAGACTTTCTCTGCATCTATTGAAATGATCATAGGGTTCTTGTGATTACGTTTATTTTTGTAGTGTACTACCTTGACCAGTTTCTTTATGTTGAAACACACCTGGATCCTGTGGGGTGAATCCTGCTTGATCAAAGTAGGTAATGCTTTTGATGTGCTGCTGAATCCAGTTTGCATGGATTTTGTTTAGGCTCTATGCATCTAAGTGCATCATTGATATAGGCCTGTAGTTTTTGTTTCTTGTTGTATCCTTGCCTGCCTTTGGTATTAGGGTGATGCTAGCTTCACAAAAAGGAGTTGGGGAAGATTCCTTATTCTCCTATTATTTGAAACACTTTGAGAAATATAGGTTTCAGTTCTGCAATGAAGGTTTGATAGAATTTTATTGAGAGGCCATCCTGTCCTGGACTTTTCTTTTTGGGAATGTTTTTATTGCCTTTTCAGTCTTGATGGATATGATAGGTTTGTTTAGGATATTAATCTGCTCTGAGTTTAGTTTTGGTGGGTAGTATGTGTATAGAAATTTATCCATTTCTTCCATGTTATCCAATTTTGTGGAATAGATGTTTTGGAAGTAAGTCCTGATGAGTCTTCCAATTTTATTGATGTGTATTGTGAACTCTTCCACTTCATTTTTGACTTCTGTTTTTTTCACTTGATAAGATTGGCCCAAGGTTTGTCAACCTTGCTTATGTTTTTGAAAGAACCAGCTCTTCATTTCATCATTTTAATTGTTTTCTTAGTTTCCAATTCATTAATTTCTGTTATGATCTTGATTATTTCTTTCCATCTGGAGCTCATAGGGTTGGCTTCTTCTTGTTTTTCCAGTGTCTTTAGGTGGTGTTAGGTAATTAATTATGGATATTTCTGTCTTTGTTATGAAGGAATTTAGTGGTATAAATTTTTCTGTTACAACTGCCTTCATTGTGTTCCATAAGTTTGGTAAGTTGTGTTTTCATTCTTATTCAATTCTAGAAAGTTTACAATATGTTTTTTGGTTTTTGCATAACCTACTCATTATTTTAAAATGTGTTCAGTCTCTAGGAACTGGTGGAATTTCTGACATGTCTCTTCTTGTTAATTTCCAGCTTTAAAACATTGTGATCTGATATGATTCAGGAAATAACATCAATTTTCCTGAATTTGTGGAGATATTTTTTTATGCCCTAATATATGATCTATTTTGGAGAAGGTTCCATGAGCTGTGAAGAATAATGTGTATTCTACAGGCCTAGTTGATCTATGGTATTGTTGATCTCTGTTCTTTCTTTCTTTTTTTCTTTTTACTGACAAATTCCATAATTATAGACAATAAACCATGTTAACTCCCTCCCCTCTCCCACTTTTCCCTTTGCAACTCCACTCTCCAACATACCCTTCTCCCTTTCAATCAGTATCTCTTTTATTTTGATGTCATCATCTTTTCCTCCTGTTATGGTGGTGTTGTGTAGGTAGTGTCAGGCACTGTGAGATCATGGATATTCAGACAATTTTTTATCTGGAAGAGTGCATTGTAAAGAGTCCTATCCTTTCTTTGGCTCTTACATTCTTTCTGCCACCTGCCACCTCTTCTGCAATGGATGCTGAGCCTTGCAAGGTATGGTAGAGATGTTTCAGTGCTGAGCACTCCTCTGTCACTTCTTCTCGATCATCCCAAGGTCATCATCATCTGAAAAAAGAAGCTTCTCTAACCAAAAGTGAGAGTAGCATTAATATATGGATATAAACATTAAGAAAGGTGCTTTCCAGGCAGTTTGGTGAACATAGTACATACATTTAGCCAGACTTCAACAGATATTACACCCCTAGATTCATGACCTCCTCCATTATAGGTTTTCAGTATCAGGTATGTGTTCCCTTCCATGGAGCAGGGAGCTCTGTTATTTCACTGTTGATTTTCTGTTTGGATGATCTGTATATTGATAATAGTGGATTATTAAAGTATGAAACTATGACGGTGTTGGTGTTTATTTCTGTAACATTCTCAAGTAGGTTTTGTTTTATAAACTATTGTGTATTTGTGTTTGGTGTATATAGATTTATGATTGTGACTTTCTCATGTTGTATCTTTACTTTGATGATTAAGAAGTGGCCTTCTTTGACCTTTATGATGCTTGTCTCTTATTTCTATTTTCTTAGAATATCATCTTCCAATTTTTCACCCTGAGGAGGTGTCTGTCTTTACTGGGGTGTTGGGCTTCTTGAAGACAGCAGATAGGGTGGTCCATTTTTCTGTTCCACCTTGTTAACTTGTGTCTTTAAAAAAATATTTTGTTTTTATTTATTAATTCAAGAAAGAGAGGCAAAGAGAGATACAGAAAGAATGATAATGGGTACCCCAGGGCCAACAGCCACTGTAAATGAACTCTAGATGTGTGTGCCACCTTGTGCATCTACCTTATGTGGATCCTTGTGAACTGAACCTGGTTCCTTTGGAATTTCACACAAGCACCTTAACTACTAAGTCATCTCTCCAGCCCAACTTGTGTCTTTTGTTAGGTGAGTTAAACCAATAATATTTAAGGTTATAACTTTGAGGTTTGATTTAATCCCTGTTATGGTATGAAGCTTTATGAGGTTTTGTGCTTTCTTGGGACTTGTCCTTTTTTATCAGCCAACTCTAGTTTTGGTTATTGTGATCTTCTTCTTATAGTCTCTTGAGATTTGTTGGTTGACTATTCTATGTGGTGAATGCCCTTAAGTATTCTCTGTAGTTTTGGCTTTATGTTCATATAACCTTTGAGCTGGCTTTTATCATGGAACATTTTACTTTCACTAACTATTATGAAGAATACTTTTAGTGGGAATAGTACTTTGGTTTGGAAGCCATAGTTTTTTAGACTTTGAAGTGTTCCATTACAGGCCCTTCTGGTTTTCACAGTTACCATTGAGAAATCTGAGGTAATTCTCATGGGATTGCCTTTGTATGTAGTGAGTTGTTTTTCTCTTGATGCTTTTAGCACTCTCTATTATTTTTGCTCATTCAAAGTTTAAAATATTAAGTTCCTTGGAGAGTTTCTTCTTTGGTTCTGTCTGCTTGGTGTTCTGTGATCTTCTTGTATCTGATGGGTCTCTCTATTGAGAGACTGGAAAATTTTTCTTCAATAGTTTCACTTAATATTTTCTCAATGACTTTGGGCTGGGTTTCTTCTCTTTCAACTATACCCATGATCTGGATATTTGGTTGTTTTAGTGTACTGTACCTTTCCCTCATATTCTCTTTGTATGATTTTTTGAACTCAGCAGTAGTTTTGGGCTCCTGATCAATTTCTTCTGTCTTGTCTTCCAGATCATAGTTTCTGTCCTCTACATGAGTGACTCTATTAGTGAGGGATTCTAGAGAGGTTTTTATAAGCTCTATTTGGTTTTTGTTTTCTGTTGTGTTTTTTACATTGTGTCCATCTCTTTTTCGAGGTACAATTTCAGTTCAAGTTCTGATTTTCTTGATAGTGCCAGGAACACATTCATGCACTTCATATCTTCATTAAGCTTAATGTTGGCTATTGAGATCCTGTATTTGTTAATTCACCTTCAATTCATTTGTCTTTCTCTTCAGGCTTCTCTGGTTTTCTTCATTTAATATAAGCCTAGTGACAAAAGCTGTGTGCTCTAAGAGACAATTCTGCTAAATTTCATTCATGCATTGTTGCATTTTTGATGATTTACTACCACTTCAACAATTTTCTAGATCAGGGTTATATATCTTGTTGTGTTTTAATTTGGGCATTCAATGTCTATTGTTTTCTCTGTTTTCATTGGATGCTTCCACTGTGGCATTAGGCATTCTTGGTGGAGATATCTGTTTTCTGACTTTTTTTTTGTTCATTTGTTTGTTTTTGCATTGTGGTATACCCATCTCAGGGTGAAATTCTTACTTTTTTTTTTTTTAATGTGAACTCCTTAGAGTAGGATGGGGTTATAACCCCAGATGCACAGACTATGGAGGTTGCAAATGCATCAGTGGTACCTGGGGATCTGGAAGATGGAGATCTGGGGACTTAGGATTACTCATTCTACTTGCATGTACTCTTCAGCACAGGGGAACCAAAGCTTGAGGAACTAGGGGGAATTTGGGGAGCTTGTAGTAAGAGGTCAATTCCAACAGTGGCCCATCCACCCTCTGGCTCAGGGGAACAGGGAGTTGGGGACCCAGGTGCTAGATATTCAGGAAACCATAGCAAAAGGCCTGCTTCTACAGAACACATATAGGGTCCAGGCCACCCCAAGCCAGCATCAGAGGTACTAGAATCAGGCAACTAGGAAGCAGGGAATTAACCAAGAGCTCTGGACTATTCCTTCCACCTGTGCTTCTTTCAGAACATGGTATATGGGAGTTGTGAACTCAGAGGCAGTTCAATCAGGAAGTAAGAGCAAAGACCCTGCTTCCATAGCATGCATGCCATTTCAAGTCCTCCTCAACACATCAGGAAGGGTACCAGGCCCAGGGAACTGGGGAACAAACCAGGAGCTCTGGCCTACTCACCCTCCAGGACAAGGGATCTGGAAGTTGTGGACCCAGGATGGGTTAATCAGGAAGGCATTGGAAAGGCCTGCTTCTGCACCACACACACAGGGTTCAGGTTGCTCCAAGCCAGGAACAGGAATATTAGGACTGGGGAACTTAGAGGTGGGGAAGGAACTGGAAGCTCTGGCCTTCTCACTCTTTACAAGCATCCTCAGGAGTTGAGGACCCAGGGACCATTCAATCAAGAAGGCAGAACAAAAGTCCTCTATTTCTTCCTTTTAAAAATTATATATATTTGGTCTAAACAACTTTGCATTCCACCAACTTGTGATAATATTGTCTCTCATATAAGCATAAACACTTCATTCCTAAAGTTGTTAGGTGTTTTGTTGCACCAATGAGGAAACTAAATAATGCAACACCCCCCCCCCCCCCGCAAAACTGGTATTGATAAATAGAGTTAACTGGAATAAATCTGACCAGTGAATTACAGGTTTGTGCAACTATTTTGTGGGAAGAATGTGAAAGAGTTTGTAAGACCAAAATGCTGACAAAAAATAGACAACAGTGGAGGTTTGCCTTGTCAGGTTTTAGTGGACATAAAAGAACTCTGTCAGGAAATTAGCTTCAGGTTGTTCATACTATATTCTAGAAAGAATCTGCCTATGTCCTGGGATGTTGAATTATGCTAATATTACAATAATGGACTCTTTCATATGCAGAGAAAATAAGACCATCCTGTGATGGGCTGTGCTATGACATGCTATGTCATGGTTCCCACTTACTGTTCAAATCCAGGTCTATAATCAGAGAGTGCTGTAAGTAGAGCAGAGAGATGTGAGGAAAATGTAGTTTGGTGAGGAAAAGACTGTGAATGACTTCAAAGTTATAGAGAAGGCAGCTTCAAAAACAGCTGTGATTATTAAAGAGATTAATGCCATCAAGAAGAAACCCAGCACTCAATATTGGGACAAGAAAGGTACCATGATGGTGCAAGCACACCCATTGGAGGATTCCTATTATGAAAATGTAAGTTCAATTGAAAGATATACTATAAAATGAGAATGCAACTGAAAGAATTCCCTGCTTGAAAACAATTGACGAAGGAAGTGGTTCCTCAGCATCAGCTTGGAAAGCACACAGCTCATTTAATTGTAGCTCATGAGGGTCAGGCTCCAGCAAAATCTGGACACAGAACTTGGAAATGTCATCCATAGGGCACTTGTTTAATAGGCCTGAGCAATGTGAGGCCCAGGGAGCCATGAAGTCTTACAGTAAGATTCCAGAAAACCATCAAATACAGGCAGTGTGTGGCATTGTTGGATTCCCTACAAAGAGGTCCTGAGAAGACCTCATTTAAAATGAGGAAAAAGAAGGTATAGTTTTAATGGAAACTTAAAGGTGTTGGAGATAATGAACCATGGGGCTTTTGCAGAGAAAAACTGCAGACATGGATTGGAGATATCCCAAAAGAGAGGCTCTGTGTGGTGCAGACAGCATGGCTGGAATGGTAGATCTACCCAAGTCTTTTGGAAACTAGATAATTCCATAATGAGCCCCATAGGCTGCATGAAGCTGCAGGGTTTGGATTTTTTCCTGATGGCTTTTTATGCTGCTTTGGTTTGATATTTCTTGCTGTGATATATCCCTGTTCCTCCCTTTTGAAATAGTAATGTTTACTGTGTGCCACTGCATATTTGAAATATTTAAAGTTATTTATTATTATTATCTTTTTAATTTTTACTTATTTATAACTGAGACAGGGAGGGAGATAGGGAGAAAGAGAAAGAGAGAGAGTGAGAGAGAATGCATGAACACACCAGGGCCTCTATCCACTGCAGAGGAACTCCAGATCTGGCTTACATGGGACCTGAAGAATCAAACCTGGGTCCTTAGGCTTCATAGGCAAGTGCCTTAACCACTAAGCAATCTCTCCAGCCCTTGTTTATTATTTTTATAGGAGCTTTGAGTCTTAGAAGAGACTTTGGACTTCTGAAAATGTTGGGACTCAAAGGAAACTATGGGGAGATTTGAAGTTAGACTAAATGTATTTTATATTAAGAGATGACCATGAGCCTATGTAGCATTAGAGCTTTAATAGGATTGGCAATTTATAACTTAAAAGTGAAAAGTTTTGATTTTTAAATTGAAAAGGGCCAACTTGTGAAGAAGATTAATTTCAGTTGCCATCTTGATTGAATCTACAATCACCTAGGAAACAAATATCTGAATATTTATATATGAAGGAGTTAATTGATAATGAAAACTCAACCTTAACAGTAAGAAGCTCCATACTATGTGCTGAGTTCACAGATGGAATAAAAAAGGAGAAAAGTATTTGGGTACTAGTGTTCATTACTCTCTGGTCTCTGTGAAAGACCCAGAAACTAAACTGATGCCATGAAGGGATTCAGTAGGGAGCTGCCCTGGCTAGGCTTAAGTTTCATGTTCCTGCTTAAGCAGAAGGCAACTGCCCTGAAATATGGTCAGGAAAGATATCTGCCCAAGGGCCTAAATCACCCCTGGACATGCCCAGGACATGCCTGAGACCTGTCCCTTCTGCCCTTCTGCCCCAGCCAAGCGAAAGCATACAAACCTCTTCTGCCTGGAGTTCCCCTAGCTCCTGCCCCCAACTTTGCCGGCCAAATTCCTAAGCCAATCAGAAGAGTACACTGTTTAAATCAACCAATATGTACCCATCTCCTTCTTCTATGTTCAAGTCCCTATAAAAACCCTACCGTCCCACTACTAGGGGCTCTTGTACGGATCCACTGCCTTGGTGAAGTCAAGAGACCCAGCTTAAGCCCAAAATGAAGCTCCTTGCCCTTGCACACGTGTTCGGTTCTCCTTGGTGGTCACTGGGGGTGCCAAGAACTGGGCATAACACTATGATTATTGCTGTGAAATTATCAGCTTCCTCAAGGACCTGCCACCATAATTTTCCTGGCCTAATGGACTACATCCTCTAAGTGTGAGCTAAGATAAAGAGCTTTTTCCTGCTATTTTTATAGTTCCAGGTGAAAAGTAACAAATATAGCTATGGTGTGTATAGGCAAATCTTGTATAGTTTATTGAATCTCTAAGTTTATTAACTTCATGAAATCACAAATGTGCAATATTTTTGAACCATTATCTATTCACAGACTTTTTTGTCTTGTTCTTTCTTCCATTCAGCCATTTGATTATGGTACATCTGGTATTGGTTTCTGTCTGTATTTTTCCTGGTTGGTGTTCATAGAATTATTGATCTATCTTGATATTTTTCATGGATTTTAGAAACCTTTTAGCCATTATTTCTTAACATATCATCTTTATTCTATTCTGCTTACCAGATCCAGATATATAGTTAGTTAATCTTTCCTGCATCAATCTTTATATTTAACACTTTTCTGCTTATGCTTTATTCTGGAAATGTGTAGTCCAACTTACTTTCATCTGGGTTTAAGAAGATATCACACACTTCCGTTGCCTTATCTGACTATGTTTTGGGATTCTTAGTTATTTTATTCCTGTCTCCTTTGCTTCTAATTCAATCAAACTTACAGGCAATTTCTCAGCTTATCAAGGCCTCTAAAAATATACTAGCAGAACTTATAGCATCAACTTTATGGAACTATATATGCTATTTATATGTCTGTTGTTTGATCCCTTTGTCATTGATACTACATTTTGACAGACCTTCGGAGGATAAATTTGGGGTTATAATACTGAGAAAAAATTATACTGAATTCTCATATGCCATCATCCCTTTACCACCATTGTTGCCACACAGTTTCACATACTATTAACATTTGCTTTAATGTGGAAGCTCATTATAATTAATGATTCAACATGAATTTATTATTTTAAGTAAAGTTCATAGTTGGAATTCGGGTTCATTATTTAACTGTTTCATTCTATGGATTTTCACAAATGTATAGTTATATCTACAAAACATTATAATAGCATATAAAATTTTCTAATGTCCAATCTATTTACTTCTCTCCTTTCCTTGAACACCTGTTATGACTTTCTTATAATTTGTTCTGAACGAGTTTTATTTTTAATTTTTAGTGGCCATAATACAAGATGGACACTCTTTGGGAGAACTCTGATGGGAGAAGAGTTAATTTAGGTGATGGTCATGTAAGACATTAATATGCAGCACATAAAAGAAAAACAAAGTACATGAATTTTTTAGCTATTGATTTGAGAGAAAATATAGTAGTATATATAATACAATAAATGAGAAAATTGGCACATGTTCAACTAGTGAATAGAAATAAAAGAATAAAGAGGGGCTGGAGAGATGGCTTAGTGGTTAAGCACTTGCCTGTGAAGCCTAAGGACCCTGGTTCAAGGCTCAATTCCCCAGGACCCAGGTTAGCCAGATGCACAAGGGGGCACACGCGTCTGGAGTTCATTTGCAGTGGCTGGAGGCTCTGGCATGCCCATTATCCCCGCCCCCTCTCTCTCTCTGCCTCTTTCTCTCTCTGTGCCGCTCTCAAATAAATAAATAAAAATAACAAAAACATTAGAAAAAGAATAAAGAGAACAGAATAAAGAGAATGGGATAAAGAAATAAAAAGAGAAAGTGAAAGACTAGGGAAGTAGAAGGTGAGAGAAGGAAACGAAGAAGGGAATGAAGAGGGAGGGAGAGAGACCTCTAAGCCAATCCAAAACCTGGACTGAGGTCTGGTACACTACTTGATCAAGTATCCTACAACACAAAAAATGCTGGAGGATCAGAAAAAAAAAAATGAAAAACTGGCTAGGGTGATTATATTTTGTTTTGTGTGTGGGAAAAAGTGGATTGGAGGCAATTTAAAATCATAAGAATTCATCCTAACTCCACAAATCATGAAGTTTTATCATCACTATGGCTTTGTCTTTTCCAGAATGTTTCAGAGTTTACTCTTCTACAGGGGAAGGGTTGAGAAGGCTAGAATTGAAGAATTACTATCTTTAGGTTGTTAAACTTCAGATAAACTCTTATATGTCAGGCACTCATGAATAGTTTACCTTGAGGGCAACTTTTGTAAAGGACAAAATGTTCTTTCATATTCCAAAATGATTACTTTAGCTCTCCTTTTGCCAGAATCACAAGGTAAATTTTCTTTGGTGTTTCACTCTAAGAGGTATTGAGATGAAGGTCGTTCAGAAGAATCCGCTTCTCAAGCATATCCACACTGGGCAACCTACCACTCACCAGTTACTGTTTATGTTTCCCTAGGCACTAGCTCCAGCAATGTGCTACTTCTTGATGAGCTGAGATTCTTCTTGTGTGCCTGACCTTCTAACGTTAAGAGCAGAAGTGTTGCTTGTAACATAACTATATTACATATCTAAGAAAAGTTGTTGAATATTAGCATAGTCATCCTTTTACTCTTGTGGTGAAGACAGGAACATTAACCTCCTGATTCCTTGAATGTTACCTGGAAATAGGCAGTTAACAGAATAATCAATGCATTTACAATAAATTATTCTTTCCAATTTGTTTGATCTGAGTGGATGGTTGATCTAAGAGATATACTTAGATATTTTTATTTATCTCTACCACTAATCATATTTGTACTCACATTTAACACTACATTAAATGTCTGAGGAAAAGGAAAATAAGATGCAGAGCCTAAATAAGTCAATATTGAACAATCTTGGTCCAGGAACTTCTTACATTTACTGTGTGTGAGTGTGTGTGTGTGTGTGTGTGTGTGTGTGTGCACACATGTATGTGTGTGTGTTTTTCTTACACGAAGTCCCCCTTTGTTATTGGATAATATAGATTCAGATTCAGTAACAAATTGAAATGTGTTTCAAACAAACTGTTAATTAGTTTTGTACACTTATTTTTCAGCTCTCCATAAAGCGCCCAAATGAATAATACACAGTTACATTACAACACCAAGGTGGCAGTAAGGAATGGAGGGGATGAGGCAGAAATCTAGGACCACTGTCAGAGATTAAGGGAAAGTCTCTATGGTATCAAATTGACAATTGCTAGGTCAAGCAAAAGCAAGTAAGAAATTTTAAATTTGCATTGGGAATATCTGAGAAAAAAATCTATATTTGGTTTAGTTTCTTTGGATACAAAGTTAATTTCTAGAAGCTTATCGAATAGTATGTTGAAGCACATTTTATAGAAAGTTTTCCGAGACATTAAAGTTTGTCTCAAAGTTGGAAACAGAAAAAATATGAGGAAAATAAGGGTATGAAGGTGAAATTAGCGAATAATTTTTTCCAATGTTAAGGAAAGCTAAACTTTCTCAGAATGATAGAAAAAATGAGCTGGGATATAAAAATGAGAACCATTATTCTCAAACTAGAAATGTCTTTCAGAATTTGTATTTGTTGTGCTTTTGTCCAGAATAGACATTTTTGGTTTCATGCCTTAAAAGAGATTTAAAGAAATAAGAGGGTCAAGAAAAGATACAAAAGTAACTAAAGAACTGTAAGTCAAAGACTTTAAGAAAAACTGAAACTATACTTCTTAATATAAATTAATTTAATTTTGCAATAAGTCTCAACTGTGCTTCTCTAGTCTTTATGCTGATATCTTATGTAAGAGTGGATATACAGAACAGTTTTAGAATTCATAACAACAACTTTTCAGGTTATTTTATTGGCATTTCTTTTAGCAGAATATTGTGTCACCGGTAAGTGGTATAGCATGAGTAATTAGGAGCACAAACATTGGCCTTAAATGAACCTGGTTCAAGTTCAAGTTTTATAGTGCTCTTATCATGTAAATTTGGATGAAATGTTATTAGTTTGTGTACTTACATCATCCCTCTAAGGTGAAAATTTTAATAACACTTTATTCAGTAGATTAAGTAAAATGTATATTAAATATAAATATACACACAGTTCTTACCTCTTGACTGACAAACATTAGATACTTAATAAAATGTATTTTTTCTGTAGTACATCATTTTCAAACAGGTCTATGGACTATGACTCATCCTCTCTGGGTTTGTACAGAATTAATCAATTTTTCTGGAGGCAAAAATTGAGGAAATTAATGTAATTTAAGACAAATATTTATTGTTGGAGGAAACCAATCAATCCACAGTAACAGTAGCCAGCAGTTGTCTTTATTATATAAATTCAATAATCTAAATTATCTTAAAAACTATTTATTTGAAAGAGAGGCAAACAGAGAAAGAGGCAGATAGAAAGAATGAGTATAGGCACATTATGGCCTCCTGCCACTGCAAACTAATTTAAGACACATGTCACTTCATGTATCTGGCATTACTTGGGTACTGGGGAATAAAATACCAGCCATTAGGCTTTTGCAAGCAAGCACCTTTTGCCACTGAGCAATCTCTCCAGGCCATTAATCATTTATTTTCATAAAATGTTTATATGATACTCAATACTATTATGCCTAATTTGCATATGATCAAGAAATTCTATTATATTCTGACCAATATCACTCAGCTAAAAAGAGAGAAGCCAGTATCTGAATCCTGGAACCCTGATCCATTAATAGAATATCAAGGGTGACAAGGAAACTACATGCAGGAATGCTTTTATACAGGGCTAGACAGATTTCTACTTAATGTGTCTTAAACACATTTCTTTTGCATTGTCTTCATATTAGAGTGGGAGAACACGTTGACAAAGACTGAGAAATCATTTAAATTTTAGGATATCTATGTAAGAATAACTTTAATATACAGCCTAAACACACATAGGCTCAATGTATTCTCAGTCTCCTTATGAAAAATAAAATTTACAATTTTCTATACCAGCTATGTATTTGAGTTTGGCCAATTTGTTGTCAAGATTTCTGTGCTGAGTATGACCTTATTGATACCATTCATTCGATAGTGTGTTATCATAGCATTCTGTATTCTCAGAGTATAAAACTTGAAAGTAACTTCTACTGGAGAAATGATTCCCATACACTAATTCACATATTCTATGTTTCATGATTTGGATGAAATACCATAATTGATGATGATGGTAAAGAAGTTTTTTAAGGGATTAATTTGGGGTCGGGTCCAATGGTTAAAAGTACTTGCTTGCAAAGTCTATCAGGGTGGGTACAATTCCCCCAGTAACCCACATAAGTAAAGCTGGACTGATATTTGTTTGTAGCTGCAAGAAACCCTGATGTGCCCCCCACACACAAACATGCACATGCTTTTTAAAACACTATTTTAAAAAATAAATTATTTCTGATATTTACTGAATTTATCCTAAATAGTAAAATATATTAGATAATTTATATATTCATGAAAATAAAGAAAGTAGGCATAGAAGTACTTCAATCCTTCCTGCTGACCTAAATGACATCACATCAGTATGTTGGTTTCAAAGATAGATGAGCTAGCACACAACGGAGACTCAGTTCATCACGCCTACTGTGATGCACAACTACAACTTCTTTGCTTGATTACTATACTTGGATTTGAATGACAAAACAGAAAAATGATAAAGGGAATGTGATTCAGAAAAGGATAGAGACTTGTAATCTATGTCCAACTTATGTCCAGATGTATTAGAAACTATTTCAGGCATGTAGGGCAGAGTGTATCATCAACATGTTCAGTAAACTTGAAGGGAAAATAAATGCATTCCTTGTTCTACTATGTTTATGTAATTTTTGTATATTTGATTTTAATATTTATACTTGAAAAAATTGTGAAGCATCATATTTATTATGTTGATATTATGATATATGGTTTATACCATTGAGTCTTTAGTAAGATTATTTTTTCTTTTCTTTTCTCTTCTTAATATAAATAAAATATTAATTTATTTTTTATACTTGGATTTACATTTCCTTATTTCCTCAAGTTTTTTGTTTGTTGGTTTGCTTTGGATCACTGTAGCCCAGGCTGACCTGGAATTTATGAAGTGATCTCAGGCTTGCCTTAAACTCACAGTGATCTTCTTACCTCTGCCTCCTGAGTGCTGGGATTAAAGGCATGTGCCACCACACTTGGCTTTCCCTTTAACAAACAAGGAGAGACTATTTTCTTGAATAATGAATATATAATCCATTTAAGTTATCATGTTTTAGGTAAATTATTCTTAAAAGTTTTAAGAATTTGAAAAGATTCTTGTCATTCATTCCTATATTCTATTTGATAATTTGATTTTCATTGGTTACTAATATAATCTAGAAATATTACCTTTTAATTGGATTTTACATAGTCAATAATCTATCTTTATCACCTCCCTTACATGACCACTTCATCATTTAATATAAAAATTCTTTTGTAATACTGTAATGAAATATGTTTGACTAAGGTGAAATTAGTCCTTAATTCACATAGAACAAAAAAAAATCACCTACACTTGTAAATCAATCAATATTTAAAGAATTTATAATGTGCTCGTTTTCACTATGCTAAGTAAAAAAGGAAGGTAACCAGTAACTTTAAAGAGAATGCTTTATATCCATCCTTAGGCCCAGCAATTTGAGTATTCTACTACCATGTTTATTTGTCAGAAAGTTCAAATCTTTTGCACATAGTTATGTCTGCTTTACATATAAGGTATTAGAATTGCCAGTTATTATTCCCTGTGGTACTATGGTGGTTTGGTTCAGGTGCCCCCATAAACTTAGGTGTTCTGAATGATAGGTTCCCAACTGATGGAATTTTGAGAATTAATGCCTCCTGGAGGGAGTATATTGTTAGGGGTGGGCTTATGGGCTTATAGCCACTTTCCCCATGCCAGTGTTTGGCACACTTTCCTGTTCCTGTTGTCCACCTGATGTTGGCCAGAGGGTGATATCCACCCTCTGCTCATGCCATCATTTTCCCCTGCCATCATGGAGCTTCCACTTGAGCCTGTAAGCCAAAATAAAACTTTTTTTTTTTTCCCAAAAGTGGCTCTTAGTTGGGTGATTTCTACCAGCTTGCCAGCCTGACTGCAACAAGTCCCATTACTATGAAGCAGTATAGCCAGTATTTGATTCACTTAACATATGACCCTACAGTTTATTCTCCTTTTACACTATTTTTTGCCTTCACTTTGTTGACAAGCAAAATAAATAAGTGAAATAAACTGATAAATCAGGATTTCCTAAAGTGCTGGAAATTTGGAATGAGTTTGATTAATTATGGTGGGAATCAAAAGACAAAAGATGTATTCCTATAACATTTACTACAATGTGTTCTGTAGGTTAAAAATAGTTTTAAATTCTTAAAACTGGAGACATGAGAGTAAAATACCGCAACTAATCATAGAACTTGATTAGCCATAAATATTAGAGATTCTGTATGGTATATTTTGAAAACTTAAATCATTTAATATAGCTGAAGATTATAGAAGTTTTCACTTTCCACTCCAATGCCACATAGGCAAAAGAACAGACAAAACAAAACAATAAAACAAAACAAAACAAAAAAAAAAAACAAGTTTCAGAATAATTGGTCCAATGAGTTTGCCAATAATTGAGTAAAAAGTAATTAATAAAACAAATCCCTTGAACTCATTATAGTATCAGCTTTCTATAATTTTGGTATTCTACTAATAGCTTGAAGTAAAATTTCACTCATAGGGATCAATCTTACAATTTAAATGAAAACATCTTTCTATAAGAGGAATTTGGGGGCTGGAAAGATGGCTTAGCGGGTAAGTGCTTGCCTGCGAAGCCTAAGGATGCCGGTTAGAGGCTCGATTCCCCAGGACCCACATTAGCCAGATGCATAAGGGGGTGCACGCATCTGGAGTTCGTTTGCAGTGGCTGGAGGCGTGCCCATTCTCTCTCTTTCTCTCTGTCACTCTCAAATAAATAAATAAATAAATGAACAAAAAAATTAAAAAAAGAGGAATTTGGGACTTGTTCATATTCCATATGGTATCAATTAAACCATTTATCACTCACTTGTATTCAATTGATAGATTTTCCCTGAGGTATTTACACTAAAATAATGTTGAACCTAAAAGTTACCCCATGTATGCATTAATGGAGATACAACTACATTAGTTATCAGGATATTGTACTGATATAGGCAGTAAAAAGCAATTAGAAACAATATTTCAAAAGGAGACCTCTATATAAACACAGCCAAGTTGCTTTTATAATTAGTAATGGATGGAGATATACTTGAATCTCTGGATGCTTTATCATCATTTCCTCAGCCAAAGGGTTTTAAATATTATTGCATAAAACTTCATCACTTAATTAACAAGCCTTGTTAGTGATCTTGAAATCTGACTAGAACCTGGAATTCCAAGAATCTGTCCAAAGATGACAAGAGAAGAGATTGTAGGAAGCTACAAGCTTGCAGATCTGGAGGGAGGAACCAGTTTTGTATACTTACTAGCTCGTGACAAAGGAAATAATTATTTTTATAGTCTCTGACCTCCTTCTACGTATTTGGGTCATGTATAAAAGTTGACCATAGAAGTATGTGTTTGAGGGAAAGGGCATCTGTGAAGAAGCTATATTACATGACAAGCAAGGATGACCCATTTTAGGGGTGGGGATGGGGGGTAATAATCTAAAGAGGGCTACCAATTTTCTCATGGCTTTACCCCAGGGAAGATTTTATAAGAGTAATGCATCATCTAGAGAGTCTGTACCAATAAGTAATTTTATAATTCCTCACTGTGTGTGATTTCTCTGTGATGTATTTCTCAGGAACTAGGTCCTAAGGCCACTTTCTGTAAGAAACTACTGATAACAATATTCTTTGAATATTCTGTCTCCCTATTAACCTATTTTGTCCTTTTATGGAGTTATTATTTCTGGGCATATTTCAGAGAAACTTGTTCTGCCTTTCTTAGCTTTAGGTATAAGCTGCTTCCAAGTGAATGGTGGTTGTAATTATTGTACCACCGACCCTATGGCTAGAATAGTTGCAGGTATAGATTGAACAAAGAGGCTAATATACCTAGTAATTGCAAGCATTTCTCTTTGTTAAAAATGAAATAAAAATAAACTGTTTAAAGACAACAGCTTATATTTCACTTAAATTTTAGGTCATGTTTAACATACATAATGTACTTGCTAAAGCTAGCAAGTGTTAGAAAAACAGTAAACAACTGTATGCTTTGTTACCAGTTTTTTTCTTCTCTAAACATTGCTTATTATCTTTTTTTCACTTGTGTAATGCCCCAGGCTTTTTTTTTTTTTTTTCTTTTTACAATGTCTGGCTGATGTAAGTATTTAACTTACATTCAGCTATGAGAATATGATAGTTGTTAAATTCATCATTAATACTGACCCATTACCTATGTTAAAGCAAGGAATTCTCTCCATATTTCTTTTTATTTGTTTATTTCTATTTATTTTTATTATGATTATTTTAAATTTATTTTTATTAGATATGGATATAGTTAGCATGTAAACAACACATGGTGGTACCTGCCTTTGTCTCATCCCTGCCTCTTTTCTGAAGAGGCCTTCCTCACTGGAGATGCCGGTCAACCCCATGGATATTGTGAGTCATGCATTGTGGGGGCAGCAGTCAATTATGGGGAAGAGGCAATGTCTCCATGCAAAATGGACCAATTTGTGCCTCTAATAATCTTTCCTCCCTCTTGTTTGCAAAATTCCCTGAGCCCTGTTGGGTGCATTTTAAGTCTATTTCAGTGATAGACTCTTAGGAGCCTCTGGATCTCTTCTTTGGTAGGTGTTGAGTGTCTTCAGTGTCTATCACCTTCACCCGTGTGCTGATATCAGATGCACTAAGAAAGCAGCACTCTTCCTCATTTCCCTAATTCCTTTGTGGTTTCAGCTGAGGCTGGGGAGAAGTGCTCTGGGTTGTTTACTGCCTCAGGTCCAGCTGCCATCTGATAAAGAGAAGCAGATTCTCCAAGGGAGAGTGAAGTCAGCACTGCTTAAATGGTATCACCGTTATTAATTTAGAGAGAATTTAAAGAGCATAGACCCTCTGTTTAAAAAAAATTTTGTTTACTTTTACTTACTTATTTGAGAACGACAGACATCATAGAGAGAGAAAGGCAGATAGAGAGAGAGAGAAAATGGGTGAGCCAGGGCCTCCAGCCACTGAAAACGAACTCCAGACGTGTGTGCCCCCTTGTACATCTGGCTAACGTGGGTCCTGGGGAATGAAGCCTCGAACCGGGGTCCTTAGGCTTCACAGGCAAGCACTTAACTGCTAAGCCATCTCTCCAGCCCCCAAGCATAGACCCTCTTATAGCCCAAGATTAGTGGGAGCTTGACAATGGAAAGCAAAATCATTATCTGGATATGATTCTGACTTGTTTCCCAATTCCAGATATGGTTTCCTTTCCACTGAGCAGATCTGTTAGCCAGTCAAGAGCAGTTGGTTAATCACCATGGCTGGGTGCCACTATTGCACTTGTGTGAGCATCACATCAGGTTGTTTGCTTCTGAGTCACTTAGACTTTTAGTTGCCTGGGCAGATGTTGGCAACTTTCCCCTGGTAGCACATGTAGCATCTTCAGCAGTAGGGTCTTACCATTAACCTCTGGAGGGTAATCAAGTTCTTGGACAGAAGTCTTTCTTGTTTGTTTGGGGAGACCTTGTAGGTCTCTCTGACCAACAGGTCATTGTGGATGTTAACCACACCCTGGTATAGGGAATTACTGGCCAGAGCCAAAGGGAAAGAAAAAAAAAAAAAAGACAGAAAAGGAGAAACAGGAGAAATTTAAAGTTAGGCTTCACCTCACCCACTCCAGGGCCCTTTCATTCTGACGACTCCCCTCAGGTCCTCTTGAGGATTCCACCTTTTAGTCTAATTTCCAGGATATAGGTTTCTATGGTACCAGATCAATTTGGGTTCAATTTTGTGTCCTCCCACCCTTCTCCTTCCCCTTCCCCTTCCCCCAAGCCCTACCTTCCCTTTTGTCCAAGCCTCAAGATGCCATTCAGATATGTCAGCAACTCAGGCTGTTCCAGGTTAGGAACCACATATGAGTGAGACGACCATGTGATGATTGCCTTCCTGTGACTGTGTAAGTTCACTGAGTATGATCTGTTCCAAGTTTGAGCATTTTTCTACAAATTTCATTGTGTCATATTGTTTTTTACTACTTAGTAGAATTCCATCATGTAGATACACCACATCTTGGTTATCCATTTGTCCAATTATGGGCACCTGGATTGATTCCAATTCTTAGCTATTATGAATTGAGCAGCTATAAACATGGTTGAGTAAATAACTCTGAACTGAGATGTGGAGCTTTTGGGGTATATGCCCAGTAAATGAATAACAGGGTCTATTAGTAACTCGATATTCATTCTTTTAAGGAGTGTCCATATTGATTTCCATACCAATTGTACCAGCTTACATTCCTACCAAGAGTGAATGAGTGTTCCTATGTCTCCACATCCTCACCATTTTTTTTTCTTTGATTTAAAAAAAATCGAATAACTTATTTGAGAGAGAGAGAGAAAGTGAAGGAGAGAGAAAGCAACAGGAAAATAGATAGAGAGAATTGGTGTGCCAGGACCTCCAGCCACTGCAAACAGTTTAGATGCATGCACCACCTTGTGTATCTGTCTTATATGGGATCTGGGGAATTGAACCTGTGTACTTAGGCTTCACAGGCAAGCATATTAAATGCTAAGGAATCTTTCCAGCACCTCATTTGATTTTTTTTTAAATTTGCTATCTTTATTGGGGTAAGGTAGAATCTCATACTTGTTTTAATTTACATTTCCCTAATGGTTAGGGATGTTAAACATTTTCTTAAATGTGTGTTACCCATTTGTAATTCTTCCTCTGAGAACTCCCTATTCAGTTCTGAGTGCCACTTTTGGAGTGGGCTATTTGATTTTCTTATTGTTTAGTTTTCTTAGTTCTGTGTAGATTCTAGACATTAAGTTTCTGTCAATGTTAAAGATATTCTCCCATTCAGTGGGTAATCTATTGACTCTGCTTATGGTATGTTTGCCTGTGCAAAAGGTTTTTAGCTTCATGATGTCCCACTGGTTGAGTGTTTATTTAATTTCCTGGTCTACTAAGGTTTTGTTTAGGAATTTTATACCCAGTCCTATATTGTGGAGAGTGCCTCCTATTTTTCCCTCTAGTAATTTAAGAGTTTCACATCTTATATTGAGGTCTTTAATACATTTGGACTTAATTTTTTTGTATGGTGAAATAAGTGGGTCTAACTTCATTTTTCTATACATGGGCATCCAACTTGTCCAACACCATTTGTTGAAGATGCTGTCATTTCTCCAGTCTACATTACTGACATCTTTCTCAAAGACCAAGCAGCTATAGTAACTTGACCTAAGATCGGGGTCTTCAATTCTCTTCCATTTGTCTATATTTCTGTTTTTGTCACTATGGCTTTTTTGTAGTATATATATCCCTTGGCCTTCTGCCATTCCATATGAATTTTGAGATCATTTTTCAATCTCTGTGAATAATTATGCTTGTATTTTTATTGGTATCACATTGGATTTATATATTGCTTTTGGTAGAATTGCCATTTTCACAATATTAATTCTACTTATCCAGGAGCATGGGAGGTCTTTACATCTTATCAAATCCTCCTAGACTTCTTGAAAATTTTTAAGTTTTCATTATATAGGTCTTTCACATCATTGACTAGTGTTATTCCAAGGTATTTTTTGTTGTTGTTGCTATTGAAAATGGGACAGCCTCACTCATTTCTTTCTCTGTATACTTGTACTTTGCATATAGAAAAACTAAAGATTTTGTGCATTGATTTTGTATCCTGCCAGTGTACTGAAGGAATTAATCACTTTTAGAAGTTTTGAGATGGAGATTTTTGGGTCACTTATATATAGGATCATTCATCTGCAAATAGGACTAACTTGACTACTTCCTTTCCAATTTGTATCTCTTTTATTTCTTTCTCCTGTCTTATTGCTTGAGCTAGTACTTTTAGTACTATGTTGAAGAGCAGTGGTGAGAGTGGGCACCCCGTCTTGTTCTGCTCTCAGTGGGAGTTCCTTGATTTTTTTCCCCACTAAGTACTATTTGGACTTTAGGTGCTTTAAATATAGCCTTTATTGTGTTGAGATATAAGCCCTCCATGCCTATTCTTTCCAGTGTTTTGATAATGAAGTGATGTTGTATTTTGTCAAAGGCCTTCTCGGCATCAATTGAGATGATCATGTGGTTAAGTTTGTTTATGTGGTGTATTATGTTGAGTGATTTTCATTTGTTAAAGCATCCCTGCATCCCTGGGATGAAGCCTACTTGGTCAAGGTGGATAATACTTTTGTGTGTTGTTGAATTTGATTTGCAATAATTTTGTTCAGGATCTTTGGATCTAAGTTCATCAGGGGCATAGACCTATAGTTTCCTTTCCTTGTTGCATCTCTTTCTGGTTTGGTATTAGGGTGATGCTAGCTTCATTAAAGGAGTAGTGGAGGATTCTCTGGTCTCCAGTTATGCAAAATAATTTGAGAAAAGTAGGTTGTAGTTCTTCAATGAATGTTGCATAAAATTTGGCTGAGAAGCCATCTGGTCTTGGATTCTTCTTTTGGGGAAGTTTTTGATTAAGTCTATTTTTTCAGATATTAATTAAATTTCTATTTGCTTGGAATATCAATTTCCAACCCTTTACCCTGAGAAGGTTTCTATCTTTAGTGGTGAGGTGGGTTTCTTGAAGACAGCAGATAGAAAGATCTAGTTTTTTGATATATCCTGATAACCTGTGTCTTTTGATGGGTTAGTTAAGACCTTTAATATTTAAGTAATATGAATATTACTGTGAGGTTTGAATTAATTCCTGTCATTATGAGGTGTTTCATGGGGTTTGGGGGTTTCTTGTGTTTTGTACTATGTTGAGCCTGGTCTATTTTTGGTTATTGTGATCTTCTTGTTGGCTCTATAGATTGCTTGTTTGACTCTTCTGTGTGGAATATTCCCTCAAGTAATCTCTATAGGTTTGGCTGTGTTATATAAGTATAGAATTGACTTTTTTTTCATGGAGTGTTTTCCTTTCACCAGCTATTATGAAGGATACTTTTGCTGGGTAGAGTAGCTTGGCTTGGTAGCCATGGATTTTTCGACTTTGAAGTGCTCCATTCTAGGCCCTTCTGGCTTTCAGGGTTTCCATTGAGAAATATGATGTAACTCTAATGGAATTGCCCTTGTGTGTTGTGAGTTGTTTCTCTCTTGATGTTTTTAACACTTTCTCTTTGTTTTAATTGTTAAGAGTTTTAACTATGATGTCCTTTGGAGAGTTTCTTTTTTGGTCCTGTCTGTTTGGTGTTCTGTGGGCTTCTTGTAGCTGGATGGGACTCTCTTTTGCGAGACTCAGAAAAATTTCTTCAATAATTTTGCTGAATATGTTCGTTAGGCCTGTGGCTTGGATTTCCTCTCCTTCTGGTATACCCATGTTCTGGATGTTTTGTCACTTTTAGGGTACCCCACAGTTCTCTCATATTCTGTCTACTTGATTTTTTGAACTTAGTGAAGTTCTTGGCCTCCCGATCAATTTCTTCTGTCTTGTCTTCCAGGTCAGAGGCTCTGTATTCCACATGAATAACTCTGTTGCTGAGGGTTTCTAGAGAGGTTTTTGTAATTTCTATTTTATTTTTGTTTTCTATTGTGTTATTTTTCATGTCATGTCCATCTCTTTTTTGAGGTACAGTTTCAGTTCAAGTTCTGATTTTCTTGATGCTTCCTAGAATTCATTCTTGCATTTGATCAAGTCTTCATTAACCTTAATCAACTGGTTGTTGAGATCTTCCATTTATTGACTTACCTTCAATTCACTTATATCTCTTTTGAGGGTTGTAACATTTTCTTAAATCATTTTCTTAAGTCATGTTATGGCTACTGTCAAAAGCTTTATGCTCTAAGAGATGATTCTGTTAAATTTCATTATTATGACTGCTGGTGGTTCTTTGATGGTTTGCTTCTAGTTCAGTGATTCTTTTGATCAGGGTCTACTTGATTATTGCGTTTTCATTTTGGAAATTAATTTCTGTTGATTTCTCTATAATTTCATTGGAGGCTTCCATTGTAGGACTATGCATCCTTAGTGGAGATCTCTCAGTTTTTTTTTTACTTTTGCTGGCTTTTTTGCAGTGTTGTCTACCTATTTTAGGGAAACTTTAATTTATTGAGGAGGAAGCAACTTTTTGTCCTTTGGCTGGTGTACCCTCTGACTCAGGTGAACAGGGATATTGGTACTCAGTGGCTAGGGAACAGGGATCTGGCCTACTCACTCTGTGCTGTATCTGCCAGCACATGGTCTGGAGCAGGAAACTTGGACAAGGGAACTAGAAGGAGTCAGCAAACTGGAGTCTGGCCTACTCACTGTATGCCACACCTGTGCACTGTCTGGTTCAGGGTACCCAAACCAGGGAAATGTGAGGAGCCAGGAAATGGGGGTCTGGCCTACTCACTCAGATCCATGCCTGCCTGCACACAGTCCAGTGCAGGGAACCAGGACCAGGGAACTGGGTGGAACCAGGAAACAGTGCTCTGTCCTATTCACTCCTCACCACATCCGTCCTCCCACCTGCCTGCACACAGTCACGTGCAGGGAACTCAGACCAGAGAGAGTTATTTATTCTCAAATAAAATTTGTCCTTTTACCTATCTATTTTCAAATTTCAATGTTAGATATCTATTTACTTCTTCAAATTGTAAAGAATCCAAGTGGCATTTACTCAGAGTTTTGTTTAATTTTACAACATAAGAAGAGAGATGATTAATTTTGTAAACTAATACTCAATGAATCATGGAGTATTAAAAGTTAGATGGGGCCTATAAGAAGAGCTTAGGAAAAAGGGGCTTTTGTTCTCATGGTGGAATTAGTGTCTTTTAAACAGAGCTAAGAAATTCACCTGCAAAGCCAAAATAAGGTCAGCCAAGACATAAAAGGGTGGAGAAAGATTTATTACCCACAATAGGCAAGAATACCACAGAAGCAATTTCCAAAACAAAGGAAATTTTATTTTGGAGACCTACAAATTTTTATATAAGAGTGGGTTCATTTTCAAAATAGCTGAGTTGAGGTCATAGTTCTAAAAAGATAGTAGATATATTTTTATCTATGTTTAACTCAAAGTCATGGAACACATATATGAAAGATTAAAATTATGGACAAAATTGCCTATGGGCATGCTTAGCTAGTACCATAAAGTTTTATCTAAAAAGATTCTTTTGAAAGTATACTAACAGAGGAGTCTGCCTTAGAAGGAGATTTCCTTGCTTAGTCACTAACACTACCTCATCAGCTAGATGAAAACATAGATTCTCTTTTCCTGTCAATATATAATCTTTTCATTCTCTAGATTATGGTAAAATGTGATTATTTATATAAAAGATGTCAAAAGTTTTTATATGTGGTAAAACATATCTTTAAAGAACAATTTAGGGAGCAAAATATGTAATTTAATCATTGTTATCATCTTCTCAATTCTTTTCTGATAATCATCCAGATTTGATGAGAATAACTGACTGCATTTCTTCAATTTCATGGTTACTTACAACCTGGGCTATAGCTATTTTTAACCTGTCTTGTTCTTATATTTTTAAATATTATTTATTTATTTACAAGTAGAGCGAAATGGGGAAGGGGAACAAGCACAGCAGGCACTTTTGCTGCTGCAAATTAAAACCATTCTAGATGCATGTGCCACTTTGTAAATCTGGCTCTATGTCAGTACTGGGGAATTGAATTTGGGCTATTAGGCTTTGCAAACAAGTACCTTCAACAGTTGAAGTTCTACACAAGGTATAAGACTTATCCAGAGGTTGCAAATTGATAGCCCTCACATTCTGGTGAGTTACTTTTTATTTTCACTAAGAATACTTTTTCTATTTGTGCATATTCATAATATATACTGTTAGTAGTCTTTAGGATATGCAAACACAATTTAAAATATATAATATTATTTTATATATTTATTTATTATTTATTTATTCGAGAGTGACAGAGAGAGAGAAAGACAGAGAGAAAGAGAGAATGGGCGCGCCAGGGCCTCTAGCCACTGCAAACGAATTCTAGATGCGTGCGCCCCCTTGTGCATCTGGCTAACGTTGGTCCTGGGGAATTGAGCCTCGAACTGGGCTTCTCAGGCTTCACAGGCAAGTGCTTAACCACTAAGCCATCTCTCTAGCCCTAAAATATTCTTGAAACAGACTATCTGCTCAATTTACACTCACATTCTCACCTAATAGAAATATATACAGGATATATTGTATCACTATTCATGTTCAGATGTTACATTCTTGGTTACATTTAAATTTTAGTACATTAGCAAAGTATGCCTCCTTCTCTTCATGGGAACAGTCATGAATTTATTCATTTTCCCATTGATAAATTCCAAAATGTACTTTTAAAATCTTTAGATCATTTCCTTCTCTGCATTCACACTAACCTCAATAGCTTTACTTCATCTGTTTTTCTTCAAGTGAATAGTTGCTGATGGATTTTTTTCCATTTGCTTGATATTTTTGTTTGATTCTGATGTTAATTCTTGCTTCACAGATGAGTTGTCTAAAACAGCAACCTTATTAGGTAATTTATCATTTCTATTATTATTTTTTTCTCTTTGGTGAGGTTTCTGGGGATTCCCAGTCTTCTAATCAAGCCGGTTGCCTACCAGGCTTATTGCACAATTGGCTTGCTAATATATTTTTCTGTCATACATTTTCCTATCTCTAAGATTCAAATAAAGATATGAAGAAATTTGTATCCTTCCCCCTCCCTACACTCTTCTTTTACGGATCACTTTCTCTAGAAATGCTATCAGTGTTAATGCTGAGCAGTCAGAAGACATGATGAAGACACTGTATCCTTTCTGGCTACCCCTCATGAGATGGATACATAGACTGGTACGCAGCTTGAGAACTGTCTGCCAACATGCTACATGCTTTCTGTGTATCTTTCACCTTAATTTTCCACTTTGTGAATCCACTTACACAAGTTTGTTTTCATCTATTTAACTACAGAAAAACTTTTAATGGTACTATGGGATTGGGTCTATGTAATGATACAGGAGAGAGATGAGACTCTGGGCTTAGAATTCCCCAGACATGGGCTGGAGGGATGGCTTGGTGGTTAAGGGGCTTTCCTGCAAGACCAAAGAATTCCTTAGACCTGTAATTCTCAAGCCTTAAGTCCTTGTCCATGTTCATCAAAACAAACAAACAAACAAACAAAAAACAATACTTAGAAAAGTAAGATATGATAGATTACTAAGGGAAAGTTGAAGTAGAAAGAAAGAGCAGGAAAAGCTCCCAAGCCAAGATACAACATTAAGTCAAATGGGGAACAATTGAAAGCACTTCTACTAAAATCAGGAACAAGACAAGGGTGTCCATTTTTTCCATCTTAATCAATTGTGTGTTTTAAGTTTTATTTAGAGCAACAAGAGGTGGGAATACAATGGATAAAAACAGAAAAAGAGAAAAATCAATGTATCCTTATTTGTACATAATAAATTTCTATGCAAAATTAATCTTAGAGACACTACCAGAAAAGTATTAGAACTTATCAACATTTATAGCAAAGTGAATATAAAATTCACATATAAATGTCAGTAAACTTCCCATATAACAATGAAAACATGCTGAGAAAGAAATCATGGAGATAATCCCAGTTATAGTAGCTTCAAAAATTCTTGGAATAAACTTAACTAAGGAATTGAAAGATATCTACAGTAAAAATTTGAGTTATTGAAGAAATAAATTGAAAAAGACATAAGATAGAAAAAAACTCCCATGTTCATGAATTTTAAAAAAATATGAAAAATGACCAACTTACCAAAACAATATGCAAGTTCACTCTAATTATTGCTAAATTTAAATATTCTTCCTTATTGAAACAGAGGAAATCATCTTCAAACCCACATGGAAAAAAGACCCCACAAAGACACAACAATATTGAGCAAATAGAATCCTGTTGGAGGTATCACCATACCAGATTTCAAGTTTTCTCCACAGCTATAATAACAAAATAGCATGGTACTGGCACCAAAAAGAGACATGTAGATCAATAGAATAGAATAGGTGACTCAGACGTGAACCCAAACAGGTATAGACAACAGAGTTTTGACAAACATACCAAAAAAATATACATTAGAGGAAAAGAATGTGCTGGAAAAACTTGATAACCATATGTTGAACAATAAAACTAGGTCATTATATTCCACCTTTTACAAACATCAATTCCAAATGTTTCCCTTCCTTAAAGTAAGAACTGTAATTCTGAAACTGAGAGAAAAAATTAAGAAAACCATTTGAAAATATGAGCAAATGCAAGGACAACTGGAATAAGCCTCCAGTCACTTAGGAATTTATGCCAATAAATTGACAAATGAGTTCTCATGACATCAAATAGTTTTTACAGAGCAACTCAACTAAGTGAGTGAATACACAGCCTACAGAATGAGAGAACATCTTTACTAACTTTATCTGACAGAGGGTTAAGATATAGAAAGTACACAAAAATACCTAGAAAAATGAGAAATCTACTGACACATTGAAAAATGAAGAGACAGTTCTCAAAAAGTTAAGTAAAAAGGCCAATGGATATAAAAAAATACAACCTCACAGTCATTAGAGAAATGTACATTATACAGAACACTGAGGGCTGGAGAGATGGCTTAGCCAACATGGTGCTTGCATATAGAGCCAAAGGACCCTCTTTTGATTCCCCAGAACCCACCATAAGCCAGATGCACAAGGTGGCACATGCATCCATGAGTTCATTTGTGTTGGTTGAAGGTTATGGCATGCTCATTCTCCCTTCCTGACCCACCCCCCACTTCCCTCTTCCTTTCTCTTTCAAATAAATGAAGAAAAAATTAATTAAAAACACTGAGATTTTATCTCATCTCAGTCAGAATTACAATCTTTAAGAAACAACTAACAGCATGTGTCCATAAGGATGCAAGCAAAGGAACCATGTAAACTGCTTGTGGGACTGTAAACTTTGTAGCCATTATGGAAAACAACATGGAAGTGGTGGTGATTTGAATCAGATTTCCCACATAAACTCATATGCTTTGATTACTTGGTCTTAATGTGGTGGTAACTGAGGAGGTGAAGCCTTGCTGGAAGAGGTACATTGTTGTAGAGAAGTGTTGGGTTGTTATAGCCAGCTTCCCCTGTCAGAGCCTGGCTCACTCTCTTGTTGGTATTCCTCACCTGCTGTGGCAGAAGTGCTGTCCAGCTTCTGCTCATGCCATGCTGGCCCTGCCATCTTGAAGCTGCCTCATGAAACTGTACGCTAAAAAAGTCTTTTTATTTCATAAGCTATTTTTTTGTCGGGTGTTTCAGCACAGCTATAAGAATAACAGAGATTCCTTAAAACATTACAAGACAATCTATCATGACTCAGATATGCCAATTTTTTGTAAATACTTGAAAAACACCAGTCAATACATCATTGTACATATGTAAAGTCATAAGTACATCAATGCTTATTGCTACAGTATTAATAACAGTCAAGAATATAAAAGAAATGGACATATACACATTATAAATCTTTCTGTCATAAAGAAGAATGAAGTTGTGCCATTTACAGAAAAATGTATGTAATTGATGATAATCATATCAAGCAAATTAAGTCAATCTTTATGTGGTTTCTAGAGAGAACATGTTTGCGTATGTGACATAAATGCAGAAATAAAATTGTCCTGGAGAACAAAGGGGACTAAGAGGAAGGAAAGGGAGAGAAAGGTAAACTTAGAAATTCGAGGGCAAATATGCTTAAAGAAATTTGCTCACAAAATTTTTGATGAATGATCCAAAAACAACCAACAGGAAAAAAAATACTTATTCAACAAATGTTCTTTACAGAACTATACATCCACTTGTGGTGGTTTGATTCAGGTGTCCCCATTAAACATATGTGTTCTCAATGCTAGTGGCAATTTAGGAATTGCAACCTCCTGGAATCAGTGTATCATTAGGGGTAGCCTTATGAATGCTATAGCCAGTTTCCCCTTGCCAGTGTTTAGTACACTCTTCAGTTGCTTTTTTCCATCTGATGTTGGCCAGGAGGTGATGTCCACCCTGAGCTCATGCCACATTTACCCCTGCCATCATGGAGCTTCTCCTCAAGTCTATAAGCCAAAATAAACCTTTTTCTTCCACAAGCTGTTCTTGTTTGGGTGTTTTCTGACAGCAACATGAAGCTGACGGAAATACCAGTTCACTTGTAGAAGGATGAAAATAGATTCATATATTTCACCCTGTATTAATATCAACTAAAAGTGTATTATAGATCTTGATCTAAGTGCTAAAACTGCCTGAGGCACACATTAGAGAGTAGACTTCAAGACATTGGTATAAGCAAGAACTTTTTCAACAGGGCTCAAATATCACAGGAAATAGCCTTAAGAATTAACAAATGGGACTGCAAGAAATTCGAAAACTTCCTCATAGTAAAAGAAATAAAAGACCAACTTTCCAGAAACTTTGGGATATAGTTTAGACAGGTCTAAGAGGAAATCACACTTATGAATGCATTTATTAATAAATCAAAGAGATCACAAATAAATAACCTAATTTTCTACTTCAAAGTCTGAAACTACTAGGAATAAGCTAGAACATATAGGAAGAAAAAAAATTCTGACCGAAATTAAAGAAATAAAGCTAAAAGAATGACGCACAGATAAAATTTCATGTGAGTTCCCTGAAAAGAAGAGAAGGAAGAAATAGGTAAATAATATAAAATAGATAGAGAGATGGGCGGGGGAGAGAAAGAGGGGGGTGTGAAACAGAAACAGGAGAAGATGAAGGTCAGTTTTCACTGTACCCTCTCCAGGGCCTTGTGATTCAGTTGTGCCCTCTAAGGGCCTGGTGAAGATTTAATTATTTTGTCTGTCTTTTAGGGTGTAGAGTTTTATGGTGCCATTGCTGTTTGCATCCGGTTTTGTGTCCTCCACCCCTTCCTACTGTCCCCTCCCTCCCTACCCACCCTATTGTCCGGTTCTCAAGATACTTGCTAGGTATGTCAGCATCTTGGGTAGATTCAGGTTAGGAGCTGTAGATGAGTGAGACTATGCAGCGATTATCTTTCTCTGTTTGGATAAGTTAACTGAGAATGGTCTGTTCCAGGTTTGACCATTTTTCTTCAGATTTCAATGTTTTCAAATTTCATTTTTCCTTACTGCTGTGTAGAATTCCATCATGTAGATATACCACATCTTAGTTATCCCTTCATTTAATAATGGGCATCTGGGTTGCTTCCAGCTCTTAGCTATTACAAATTGAGCTGCTATGTACATGGTTGAGCAAATTTCTCTGAACTGAGACATGGAGGTTTTAGGGTCAATGCCCAGTAAGGGAAAACCTGGGTACATTGGTAACTCTATAGTCACCTTTCTTAGGAGTCTCCATATTGCTTTCCAAAGTGGTTGTACCATCTTAAATTCCCACCAGCAGTGGATGAGTGTTCCTACCTCTACACATCCTCAACATCATTTATTTTCATTTGATTTTTTAATGTTTGCTATCCTTGCTGAGTACTTTTTTTTGCTCAATTACTGTCAAAATGATTGCATTAAAAAAAATTCTGCTTGAAATATATGTGCACAGATTTTTCATTCTTAATAGTAATTTTAATATCCTTACATTATTATACTTCCTTATTTTTAAAACTAAAACAGATCATAAGTGTTATTGTTCCAATAGCTAATGTATCTTCAAACACATCTACACAGCTAAGAGTTTACTTGTTTACTATTCCTCCTGGTATCTCCCAACTCTTTTGTCTTCCAATTTTTTTTCTTAAAGCAGTTATTCAGAATGCATTTCCTTGACAATTTGTTGGATGAAGTGGATACTCTGTCAATGTGAAAAATATTTTTTCCATTACCCATAATTGTTTGTGGGCTACAGATTTATGTGATTATTTCCTCTTATCAACATGTTCAATATGTGCATACAATGAACTTAATGATCTTTTGACTTATTCTTATTAAAATGCTTATACTGATCTAATTTTTATTCCATTTTTACCTAGTTCCTCTTTCCATTTTTTTTCTTTTTTTCTTTATTAGTTAGTTTTTTATTCAGCAAATACAGTCAGTTTGGTAGCATTATTACACTCATCTGTGACCTACCCCCTACCCCTCCCCTTGGCCCCTCCTTGTTGAGGTATATGGGTCATGCACTGTGGAGTTAGCCCACAGTAATGTGTAAGAAAAATGTCCCTGCATATCATGACCCAACATGTGGCTCTGACATTCTTTCCACCCCCTCTTCCTCAAAATTTCCCTGAGCCATGTTGGGATCATTTTTGGTCTGCTTCAGTGATGAGGTGTTGGGGACCTCTGAGGCTCTGGCTCTCTGATTTGGTAGGAGTTGATTTTTCTCTGTGATGATCTCCTTCCTCCTTCTACTGGTATGCAGTTCATCAGGAAAACAGCACCCTTGCTTGTTTTGCCAATTGTTCTTAGTTTCAGCGGGGGCCCTTTGGAGGTATGATGGGGTAGCTCTCTCCTTAGGATCTACATCTATCTGAAAAAGAGAAGCAGATTCTCCAACGGAGAGTAAATTAGCACCAGGACAAAAGAGAAAACCCTTACTTTTTTTTTTTTTGTAGAGAATTTAATAGGTGTAGGCCCTCTTGTAGCCCATGATTGATGGTAGCTTGATATTGGCGAGTGGACTTATGTTTGGGTATGGTTCTGACTTTTTTCCCAGCTCCAGCTATGGGTCCCTTACCACTGAGGGATCAGTTAGCCAAATTAAGAGCAGTTGGTTCTCCACCATGGCTGTGTGCCACTACTGTACTTGTGTGGGCATCACAACAAGTTATTTGCCGCTGAGTAGGTTAGACCATGAGTTGCTTGGGCAGATATTGGTCATTTTCCCCAGTTGCCCATGTAGCACCTTCTGGCACTAGATGCGCTGACTGTCTGGGGACTGACTCTCTTCCAACTTCCAGCCATGCCATTCTACCTGCGTGTCAACCACATATGGTGTCTTCAGCAGTAGGGTCTTACCACTAACCTTTGGTGGGTCATCAAGTACTCTGACAGAAATCTGTCTGTCTTTTAGGAAACCTTGTAGGTCTCTGTGATCAAAAGCTCAATGTGGATGATAGCCACATGCTGGTACTGGGAGTTACAGGTCAGTACCCACTAAGAAAATGAGGAAAAAGATAACTAATATACAAGAGTTAGAGAGAAGAAGGAGAGAGAGGGAGAGGGAGGGAGGGAAGATGTAGAAGATTAAGGTTAGTGTTGATCATACCCTCTCCAGTGTCTTGTGGCTCAGGTGTTCCCTGTACGGGCCTGGTGAAGGATCAGCCATTTGGTCTGACTTTAGTAAGTATAATTTTATGGTACCATTGCTGTTTGGGTCTAGATTTGTGTTTCCCACCCCTTTGATGCCCTCTCCTCCCTCCACTTCCATCCTAGTGTCTAGTCCATGAGATGCTTGCTGGATATGTAAGGTATCTTGGGTAGATTCAGGTTAGGTGCTGTAGATGAGTGAGTCTATGTGGCGATTTTTTTTTTTCTGTGATTGGTTAAGTTCACTGAGAATGATCTGTTCCAGGTTCAACCATTTTTCCTCAAATTTCATAATGTCATTTTTTTCTTACTGCTGTATAGAATTCCACTGTGTAGATACACCACATCTTAGTTATCCATTCTTCCTAATTTTTTAGTTTCTACGATATCTTTTTTTGGTTTTGTTTACAGGTGAATGTTTTATACTTAAATGTGGTTTTTAGATCTATGAATCTATTGCCTCTAGCTAAAATTTTCTCATTCATTATCATTTCAACACTTCTTTCTGTTCATTTTATTTTTTTTTTTCATTTCTATTGGAAATAGGCAGTATCTTCTGTTTCTATTAAACACCATTCCCATGTTTCATTGTTCTATCTTGATGTTTAGTTTTGGCTAGTGTACCCATATCTACCTTTAGTTTTGTTTTTGTTTTTTTTTTTTCTCTGTATCTATTATTATGGCTTCTTTTCTACTGAATTCTCAGTATTTTGTTGAATATTAGAGTTATTAAGGTAGACTTATTTTTCACCTGCATCATGACAAGTATTCAAACTTTTTTCTACTTTACTTTGTGCCATAATATACATTTGTCATATTTAGGTAATATTTTCTCAGGTGATGTGGTACTTTGAGAGTCCTAACTATATGCATTGCTTTGGAGCCCTGTCTCTTCCAAATCATAAGATTCATTGTTCCCAAAGTGGTCATGAGCTACATTTCCATTACTTTTTCCTAATATATAATCCTCACAGCCTCCTCATTACATTTGTAGTTCAAATTCACATTTCTGATTCTAATTTAATTACCTCTTTGTGATTTCTTTCCAAGATTTTCCTTACTTGTTTAGGAACTGAGCTGTATATTTCAAAAGAATTTTAAAACATTTTATGCATCATTTTTGTGCATTGTGATGATTAGTGTATAATCTAATCTTAACTGTATATTTCTATTCAAAAGACTATGAGCAGTGTGAGAGGGATCAGTGTTTGTTGAAAATTGTCTTGTGCAGGACATTGTGTTTGTCCTGTAATACTTATATTTGTTTTAATGCTTACAAAGAAAATGTAGAGGATGCCCTATGCTATTAGCAATATTGTGATTAGGCCCTGGTCTAGACTGAGCTGGGAAGCAAAGTAGTTCTTTCCAAAATAAAGGCTTCTTCACAACTATTCTTTATATTGCCTATACATCATATATGCATAGAACATACATTTGTAAAGATTATATGCTAGAAAAATTAAAAACCTGAGCATCCAAGAGGGAAGAAGGAAGAAAAAGACAGGTGATATAAAAGAGAAAGAGAAAGAAAGAAGAAGGGGGCAGAGAGAGAGAAACAGGAGAAGATTAAGGTTAGTTTTCATCATACACTCTCCAGGGCCCTGTGATTCAGATGTTCTCTCTAAGGACCTGATGAAGGTTCAAACTTAGTCTGTCTTTCAGGATATAGGATTTTATGGTACCATTTCCATTTGGGTCCAGTTTTGTGTCCCCCCACCCTTGCCCTCCCCTCCCGCCCCATCCTCCCTATTGTCTGGTCCTCAAGGTGCTTATTAAGTATGCCAGCATCTCAGGCAGATTCAGGTTAGCAGCCACAGATGAGTGAGACCATGTGACAATTATCTTTCTGTGATTGGTTGAGTTTGCTGAAAATGATGTGTTCCAATTTTGACCATTTTTCTTCAAATTTCAATGTGTCTTTTTTTTTCTTACTGCTGTGTAGAATTTCATCATGTAGATATATCACATCTTGGTTATCCATTCATGTAATGATGGACATCTGTGTTGATTCTAGTTCTTAGCCATTATGATTGAGCAGCTGCTATAACCATGGTTGAGCAAATCTCTCTGAACTGAGACATGAAGCTTTTAGGGTCAATGCTCAGTAAGGTAATAACTGGGTCTGTTGGTAACTCTATAGTCAGCCTTTTTAGGAGTCTCCATGTTGCTTTCCGTAGTGGTTGTGCCATCTTACATTCCCACCAACAGTGAATGAGGGTTCTGGTGTCACCACCTGTCATCATGGCTATTTAGGGGAGGTTGAGGTACAAGATCCTTGCTAAACCAAAAATATATTACCAGAGGACACAGAGTAAAATTTTCCATGAATATATCTGTCAATATTTCATGAAATATATTGTTCAAGAAGTCAAATAAGATTTATGATAAAGAAGCCACACTTATAAAGTAGTCCCAGGATGTTGCCCATAAATTAAAGTTGCTAACTAACCCTGATAGATTTTCCCAGTGTTTAAGCAGCTCTAAGTCATATGCAAATTATATGCATGTTGGTGACTTTATCTGTCTTCTAAAAAATATTTTGTTCACATTGACATACTTGTCTTCTGACATCTGAAGAGTTAAAAAATCAGCAGGTATCTTCAACCATTTCCTCTTCACTTTGATTTGTGACCACTGAGTGTTTCCTGCCACTCATCTCCTCAGCTTTCTGACCTTGCCTGGATCACCTCTCTTTTGCTGACTTTTACTGAAGCTCCTTATTGAATTTTTTTCACCCTAGACTACTAATACTTGCCAACCGTTAAACTTTTTAGCTTAAGTCAGTCTCCATGCCTTCAGAAACCACTTGATATGGTTGCATTTTTCTGTTACAGCTTTTGAACTTTTAAGTGAGGCCAGGACCTATTTCCTTGCATGTTTTTCTATAAGAATTATTTTGAAAATCTGAAGTCTGTAGCTGTTAGCTCAAGGACAACTCAAGGGAAATTCTTTTTGCTCAGTGCATGTAGAAAGAAGGGGGCACTCATAATCAGAAACCCCTCAATACACATCTTTCACGTCTGATTTTTTTCCCATTTTCCTTAATAAGAGGAATAGCTGCAGGAAAAACATGGTGCCAAAGCATGTCATGGTTTTTCTTCACAGAATAAATATGAATCTACTTTAAAGTAGTCACAAGAAAGACTTTCAACTAGACAGGGAAAGGAGACCTCAATCCAACTTTTTCATCCATTTAAGAATTCTTCACAATTTTTCTTCTTTATGGTAGCAGCTAAGCAAAGCAGGCACGTTGAGGGGCAGATTTTCAATGTACCCATTCCTTTATTTTCAGCTAAAATTTTGTGGAGCATAACCAGAAGCACTTCTGTCCATCACTTTAATCTTTTCCATATGTGCTCCACAACTTTGAGCTAAACCCAACAATGTGTCTAGTATCTTTTCTTTATAAATTAAGACCTTAAATTGAGCATGCTGAGAACACATTTCTTAGCTGATAATGCTTAGGCCCACCCCTATATAAACATATATAGAAGCTCTGAATAGGATTAAAACCTTTGCTTCCATTTTATGGGAGAGTGTTGCTTTGGAAATATACCTGTCCTCTCTTTGTCTAAAGCAGGTAATGAATCTTTTTTGACTCTTTTTTCTGTCTCGATGGTGCTTATTTTGGCCTTGAATTCACCAAGAGCTGAGCCCATTGCATTAGGTACACAGTTTTTCAGAAACAGCAATTAAAATGAAAACTGGAGTAATTCCTCAGATAAAGGATAATTTTGAGTTTCCTCTGTCAAGGCAGTATCCATATGAGATGTCTAATGACAGCCAATACCTCTTGGGTACATATATTTATCTTTGAGAGCAGTATTGAAAATTTTATGTTTGAAGGATATAATTAAATCCAGAATATGCTCCATGTTTTTAAAGCATTTCAGTTACAAACACCAAGCTCATACTAATTGTTAGTGATATATTTAGAATTATATTTCAGCCCAATTCATTGATTATTACCTTATTGTGCAATATAAGGCACAGTGTTCATTACTTAGTTATAAATCCCATTATTTTAATTGAGATTTTATGCATGTATATAATGTATTTTGATCATAATCCTATCCCATTACCTACTCTTGACATCTCTCCCCTGCACTCTTTTGAATCCCTTCTTCTAAATCTTATCTGTAGCCTATAATAAAACATGATGATTTGGTGTAATAATGACAGATGAAAAAAGCGTGGAGATTGCACATCAACTGCCAAATTCTCAGAGCAATAGTCTAGAGAAAACAACCAAACTCAAACTAATTATTATTAACTGAAGCAATCCCTGTAGAAGAACCCATGGAATTCATAGGACCACATCATCTCCTTACAGAATTATTCATCCAGTTAGGCAGACAGCATTGGGGCTTAAGAGAACAAAACACAGCAACAAGCAACAACAACAACAACAGCAACAACAAAACTACTGGGAGATGTTAGTGTCATATAAAAAAGAAAACTGGATGTCTATATTTCATATACTCTGGTCATCAAGAAAGTCTTAACATTTTAAGTGGATATTTAAAGATAAGCTATAGTTAAGTAACTGAAGAAGAGTATAGGTTTTGGATGATTGTAGGGTTTGTGTGAAGAGTGTAAGAAGAAAGCCTTTATAAAAATCTTGCTGGCACAGAAAATCTATGACAGACCATACAGAATCTCTTCTAGTCCCATAAGTTACAGTCTCACTTGCCTATTTATCCATGTAGTAAGGTGTGGCATAATTATTTACTTGAGAAAGCTAAGAGATCTCCATATCCCATTTCAACTAAATTATACTACATAAATGCCAGTACTATATTTTAAACTCATATTGTTTAGACTAAAATTGATTCCCATAATTTTTTGTAATGAAAAGGAAAGGAAGAGAGAAAGAAGAAAGAAGGCAGACATGGTGTTCATGCCTGTAATCTTACCATTTAGGAGACTGAGGCAGGAGACGGATTACATAGCAAGGATCCTGCTTCCAAACAAAATAGAACAGACCAAAAACAGACAAAGAAGAAAGAGAGGAAATTAAAGATGAATGTTGACTATTAGATTATTGTTACTATCGAGAAAATACTTACCATTTTTTGAGTTTTATGCTTTTAATTAAGTCTAAAAGAACATATATCCATAGAATAAAAAACACTAGTTTAAAATCATAATATAAAAACAAAGTAAGTCAGCTGGAAACTTAATTTAGATGAATACATTTTTGGTTAATTAATTTTTTTTCCATTTTGAACTTGATTTTAAATATCAAAAGCATGCAGTCACTATTATACTTTCTGCAAGGTAGTTGCCCTGTTTATTTATTTTTGTATGTGTGTGTATGTATCCAAGAAGTAAATGTTTACATTGTGATAACTTTAAAAATTATTGTTTTACTTTCTTTGCAAATTTTGCAGAAAGGATTTGTAAAACACAATCAAACAATTAATTTAATTAAACAATTGCTTTGATGGTCTTTGTTTTCTAACAGGTACACTTTAGAATTAATATTACTGCAAATGAATTTCTAAGCAATCACTGAATAATTTACTATAAGTCATTACCTCCATTATTTGCAGTAGGTGATGCAAGAGATATTTAAATTAACTTCAACTTTTATTGTCTCCTACAAGGTAATGGCACCTGGTAGATAAGTGCTGGTGGATAATGTGACATTGTAGGCTCCATATTACTGGCAAGGTGGCATTCCTGTTTTCTCTCCATTAACAATGTACTCCTTTTAAAGGTTCTTCTTAGAGGACTCTCTTGCCCAAGGCAGAATAAATGCCAGAAACAATGAAAACAACTCAGAGGCTTCAACAAAAAAGAAATATTCTGGTCTCTTAAGAGGCTCTAAGCCTTACATAAAAGTCAAGGGAGTGGGTAGATTCTGAAGATCAAAACTGTCAAACTCAAAATTCCCTCTTTTTTTTGCAGTAAAATTTAAAGGTCAGTAGAAAAGAATGTTTAAAAATGAAATCTAGACTTAGGGATCTAAATGTAGCTCTAACCTTTAACAAAATAAGTACAGAATTGTAAGATGTTCTCTTCTTACATCCCTTTTCTATCATCACCTTTTCAGAAAAAATAACCTACCAGGGATTAACTCTTTCAAGGTAAGGTCAGAAGAGTGTTACCCAGCTATTTCCTCTGAATTTAAACATCCCTCCTTGCAGGAAGAGGGAGGTTTATAAGGCACAGGAAGTAAAGGAAACATAACAAAGCTTAGGAGGCTCTCCTCAGCCCCTAAAATTTCACTTTTTAATAGTACCTTATTGCCTTTAAGAATTTTAACATATTATCTCTTCTCATCCAATTTCCTTCATTGCTTTCATCCCTCTCAAGTATAGGCCATAACAGTAATATGTAGGAAATGACAAAATGTGGAGTCTTTGAATTGTGAACATTGAGAAACAGTAAGAAATTCTAGATATCTTTGCTGAATAATAATTGTATCATAATCCCTGTGCACTTGGAGAAGGTACGAATAGGGAATAATTTAACCACCTGGACACTGCTTGGTTTGAGCAATAAACATATCCTTCAAAGCACCTAGCAACCCGTTGGGAACTGAACTGCATATATACCTACTCCACAAAATGAACTTGTTTTCTCCTCCCCTTAGTGATCATCCTATGTGATCAGTACCCTCTGAATTCTTAGATTTGGCAATGGAACAGGAGGGGAACATCAAGACTGAACTGATTTTGGATATAAGCCCAGTACAACAATGTGTCCACTAAGCGAACATTTATGGAGAAACTACCAAAAAATACCATTGATGTAGTAGTATTAAGTAGTGTATTTGATAATTTTGAGAGTACTGAATTCAGACAAGATGAAGTTGGGATGGCTTAGCTCTGTCTCATGATGTCCATGGCATCTAAAGAACTGAGATAGGAACAGTTAGGAGTAACTCTGTGTTTGGCTTCCATTTAGCATGTCATTGACAGTTATTTAGTTTTTTAAAATGGAGACCTAATGTATCCTCTCCACCCTCCCAAAAAACAAGTATTACAACAGGAGCCCCTATGTTTCATCAGTGACCTTGTCAACTATATTCTATTAATTATTTCCTGTTGTTCAAGCAAGTTAATAATTCATATCTGAATACAAGGAAAAGTGATTTAGATTCTACTTTCAGAAGGAGAATGAAATATTTGTACTCATATTTAATATGTCAATATGGACACATACATGAATCCTCACATTGAATTATTAGTAATATATAAGTTAAAACTATTCACTGATTATCTATATAGAATGCAATATATTTCCTTTCAGAAAATAAAAAATGTTCCACTAAACTCAGAGCACTATGCATAGTGAAAGTACCAGCTTAGGTGCACAGAAAATATGTATAACAAGAAATCCAGAGGCTCCTAGGAGCTCATCACTGAGGTAGATATAAAACATACCCACCAAGGGTCAGGGAACTTTGTGGAAGAGGGGGCAGAAAGACTGTAAGATCCACAGGTTGGGATTTCATGTCAACTGACACTGCTTCCCCCAGTAACTGATTGCTGCTCCCACAATGCATAATTCATAACTCCATGGGGAGTACCAGCAACCCCACTGAGGAATGGGGACAGAGAAGAGAGAGAAGATGGTACTAACTCATGATGTATCATTACCAAATATATTATTAATAAAAAATTGCAAAAATAATAAGCTGAAAGCAAATATTAACAATTGTTTATTTTATTAACAAAAAGTATGAGTAAAATGATAAATTTATCCATATAAAAATAGTATGCTGGCCATGGTGGCACATGCCTTTAATCCCAGACTCAGGAGGCAGAAGTAGGAGGATCACCGTGAGTTCAAGGCCACCCTGTGACTACATAGTGAATTCCAGGTCAGCCTATGGCAGCGTGAGACCCTACCTCGAAAAAAAAAAAAAATAGTATGCTGATACTGTTCTTTATTGACTCACAACAAATAAATGTTAACAGTTCCAAATATTTTATGTGCAAGTTAATAACACAATGATAGATTGAATTCAGCTTTGATAGAAGTGTTTATATCAAAGAAATAAGCAAACTTTGCAAATAAGTTCTTATGTACACCACCACCCACAGAGAATTTGTTGTTAAAATTATGTGAAACAGCATGTCAGTTTTGCCTATGGTCTGCTTTGGAGTTTTTATTTTGATATTCTCTCATGAGATATATGAATCTTTCTTTGTTCCTCAGACCATTAATTGATCAATAATATTTTTCTTAACAAATCCATGCTGCCAAATTTTGACTTTTGCATTTCTTATAAGATTGAAGTTTATCTTGTTCTTTCTAGCCTCTGTAGACACAGATGTTTGACCTAGAAATTCAACTCTGTGACAATGCTTGTTTGTAGGAACTCCATAGAGCCTGTCTCTTGGGATAAAATCTGTCACCTCCTTCTTGCTTTCCTTGACCCTAGCTTCCTGTGCCTGGGCCAGACATAGCAAGGTTTAACTGGAAGCTGTGATTACGGTCTGCTTTTCTATGCCTGCTATATCTATGTGGATTCCCTACTTCTACAGTGATCACTTCCCTAGCCACATTATTGCAACCCATCAACCTTCCTCACTAGCAGGAAGCTTGCATTTGTAAAAACCTATAATTAAATTCTTTGATTTGTTGTGTCTGTTTTGATGTAGATATAATGATAGCATGACCAATTTGTTCATATCAAATTCATAAATTCACGGATCTCATACATGATTAATTGACAAGATGGCAGCCACACATAAATAGCTACCCGGGCACTCTGCCACATGTAGATTTTTATCACATTATATCTATATCAAATTCTTAAACAGTAAGCATTTTATTCAAGAAGAAATATTAGAAGATAGTTTCTTATTCAATGTATTTCAAATCTCATCTTTTAAAGAGGTACTAAATATTAGACAAAGAATTACCTGATTCGTATAAAGGCTTGACAACTGTTCATACAGCAGAGTAATAAATTATTTTAATGAAAAATCACATTATATAGAGTACTTAAGACTCTCTGCTTATTGATAATAGACACTAACCTGAAGACCAATAATTTCTCCACTTACTGCATTTTGATATTCATTTGTTTGAGCAGAAGCTGTGTTTCAGCAATCATGATAATGCTTTTTTTGGTTCTTCCAGCTCCAGATTAGCTGTGACCATAAGATATTGTAGTCTCCAAAAGAAGCTTGCCATACCAAAAATCTCCATTTCCTAAGCAGAATTTGTATATAGATAAGTATACTCCATAATTATTAAAAATCTTTTAAATTTAATGTTGTTTGTACTAATTCATAGTAAATAAACCTTTTTATATTTTATCACTGAGATATCAAAAAACATGGCCATTAAGCAGAACGTGGTGGCATGTGCACATATGCCTTTAATCCCAGCACTTGGGAGGCAGAGGTAGGAGGATCATCATGAGTTCAAGGCCACCCTGGGACTACAGAGTGAATTCCAGGTCAGCCTGAGCTAGAATGAGACCCTACCTCAAAAAACCAAAAAAAAAAAAAAAAAAAAAAAAAGTGATTAAAAAAAAAACATAGCCTAACAGCAATCCTTGGCACATGTAGACTATATAGATGGAAGACATCTTAAAACTGTAATTTTAAAGTTGAGCAAAGTAATAAAAGATGATATATACTGTCTATAAAAAAAAGCACGGCCATTGTAGGAAATTTTTGAGACACAATCATAATTATATACTCACTGTAATCTGTATCTAAATGACATTAGCTTATCTTTGGAATGATATGAAGGACAGAAACTAAGATATGGGGAAAACAAATATGTCAGGCAATGTTTCTGTTCCCTGTAGTATAATGTCAGAAGTCCCAGATTGAGTTTGATCCCATCCCTCTTGCTGTTTTTCATAATTTCTTATTTCCCACACCCACAATTTTGCAAGTTATACATCACAAATACATGTGTGAATAAATCTTACTAGTTAGACAAATGTGAGTAGTGGAAGAATGTGGAGAAAAGCAGGAGTGCCCAGCATTAGGAGCAGCTCAGCATGACCAAGCTGCAGAGCATGAGAAGGCAGTGACCTGAAACTAGCTTGTGAGAAGGATTAGTTACTTTCCTCCTTGCTGTGCTAGAAGACCTGACAAGATACAAGGGAAGGGGGAGTCTATTTCAGTTTAAGGTCACAGGTCATCATGGTGAAGCCATGGCAGCAGCAGCAGGAGCATGAGGTAGCTCATCACATTCAAACTGCCCACAGGTAGCAAAGAGCAGTGATGCTCCTTCTCAGTTTGATTTCTCCCATTTTTTTATGTTTGTTTGTTTCAGTCAACATCTAGCCCATGGGATGTTGTAGGTCACAGTTAATGAGCATTCTCACCTCAATTAATTTAATCAAGAAACTTCCTCAATCCCAGATATTTATCTCCAATGTGATTCTAAATCCAATAAAGTTGATAATTAAGATTATTACAGGAATATTTTTTCAGTTTTTAATTTCCAGATTATATATATGGAGAGGGAGAGAGAGAGAGAGAGAGAGAGAGAGAGGGAGAGAGGGAGAGAATGGGGGTGCCAGGGCAAATAGCCAATGCAAAGGAACTCCAGATGCATGCACTACCTTGTGCCTCTGGCTTATATGAGTCCTGGGAAATCAAACCTGGGTCATTTGGCTTCATAGCAAGTGCATTACCTACTAAGCCATCTCTCCAGCCCAATTTCCAGATTCTTTTTTTTTTCTTTTTTTCTTTTTCTTTTCTTTATTGGTTAGTTTTGTATTCAGCAAATACAGTCAGTTTGGTACCATTATTAGGCTCATCCGTGACCTACCACCACCCCTTGTTGAGGTATATAGGTCATGCATTGTGGAGTTAGCCCACAGTTATGGGTAAGATAAATGTCTCTGCATATCATGACCCAACATGTGGCTCTGATATTCTTTCTGCCCCCTCTTCTGCAAAATTTCCCTGAGCCATGTTGGGTTCATTTTTGGTCTGCTTCACTGATGAGGTGTTGGGGACCTCTGAGGCTCTGGCTCTCTGATTTGGTAGGAGTTGATTTTTCCCTGTGTTGATCTCCTTCTCCCTTTTGCTGGTATCCAGTTCATCAGGAAAATAGCACCCTTGCTTGTTTCGCCATTTTTTCTTAGTTTCAGCCAGGGCCCTTTGGAGGTATGATGGGGTGGCTCTCTCCTTAGGATCTACATCTATCTGAAAAAGAGAAGCAGATTCTCCAATGGAGAGTAAGTTAGCACCAGGACAAAAGAGATAACCCTTACTTTTTTTTTTTTTATAGAGAATTTAATAGGTGTAGGCCCTCTTGTAGCCCATGATTGATGGTAGCTTGATATTGGCGAGTGGACTTATGTTTGGGTATGGTTCTGACTTTTTTCCCAGCTCCAGCTATGGGTCCCTTACCACTGAGGGGATCAGTTAGCCAAATTAAGAGCAGCTGTTTCCCCGCCATGGCTGTGTGCCACTACTGCACTTGTGTGGGCATCACAACAAGTTATTTGCTGCTAAGTAGGTTAGACCATGTGTTGCTTGGACAGATATCGGTCATTTTCCCCCAGTCGCCCTATGTAGCACCTTCTGGCACTGACTGTCTGGGGACTGACTGTCTTCCAGATTCTTAATTTATAGTTAGTAATAAAAGTACCATCAGTCTAGCAAGAGGGATAAAAGAAAGGTGGTGTTTACTTAAATGTCGGAATTTAGATTGATACCCATGGTCTGTTCAGCTATCCTTATGTGTTGTTATCAGAATTCCATGGTTAAAACACATTTTCTTAAGCAGAATGTGTCAGTGCCTGCCTAAGCTTCTGTTTATTACCATCCATTATAATTTATATTTAATTTTATTTCTAGAAAGTATTCAAAAAAATAAAAAACTCACCTACATATCCATCTCAGCATTTGGTCACGCCAGTCTTCATGTGTAAAGTGCTTATATAACACAATCATTTACATTTCAGTTTTAATTTTGGTTACCCCAGGAATGATTTAAATTAAACATGCTAAATGTTTGATAATATTTAAAGAGCTAGTGATATTTTTGCAAAACTTAAGCACATATCCACAGCACATAAGAGAGAAAATCTTCTAAACACCACCTGGTAAAATAATTTGTGCTCAAGGGAAAGACAGAGTGGGCAAAGAGGTAGAAACCATTGCTGATCATTATTGAAGCTGGGTGATGAGTGCTAGGGGGTTCATTACAGTTTTGTCTACTTTTGTATCTTTGATGGTAAAAATTTTTAAATTAATATCCTACTTAGCATTTGCCTCTTCAAAAACCTAAGTAAAAGATGAAGTCTAAGCTAGCTGGAAAGTCATACCTCTGGGAAATATTAAGGGCACATCTGAAGATACATTTATGGTTAAGAGCCTAGGAAGTGTGCCAATTTTTCACATCAACATATTAAATTGATCTCCCAAAGTTCCAGCAAGATTTTCCTTTTCCTCTGGAGATAGGAAGTTTGCTCTGGAGATAGGAGTTTAACAAAAAAATCATCCATAATATATAATCATCCAAAGATACTTTCCTTAAATGTTAAAACTTATAGAAATGGTAAAAGACATTTAATAGTAAAACTAAGAATATGATCCCATTAAATTCAGTGTGACATTGATACATTAATAGGCAGGCCAATGAAAAAATTCTACAAAACAACAATGTTTGCACAAAACTATCATGCCACAAAGAACAGAACTTGAAGAGAATGTTTTAGGGGTACACATTGTAGTAAAGGTTGTGAAGAACATGAAAACAATTGGTGACATGTAATTACATTCTGAATTTTCACACAATAACATAAAGGATTCTTAGGGGCAACAACTAGCTTAATTTGTACTTGTTTGTATCTATGTTTTTTACTTTGTGTTGTTGTGTCCAAAATATCTTAAGAAAGGAAAGGATTATTTTGGCTCATGATTTCTGGGGGATTTAAGTCCATCATGGCAGGGAAGAGATGGCAGAGTCCCTAATGGTGGAATGGGAAGCAGAAACTACAGCCAAAACCATAAGATAGAACGCTCAATGACTCACTTCCAGTAATATTCACTCAGCCAGAATTCCCAGCTCTTCCCTTATAAGGATCCATAGCCTTAAATTCAGAGAACAAGCAATCAAAACATGAACCATGGGGAACATTTTAGACTCAAACCATAATTGTATTGATCACAAGGCCATGTGCATGCTAGGTACCAGTGACTATGACCCTTCTCCAAACTTGATAAAATGGAATAAAGACTAGATATTATACAATATCATGATATAAACCTTAAATATGTTGGATGTTATGACACTGTATTGTTATTTTAAATTACACTTTTTTATGGAAAGGCAATGCTAGAATACTGAGGAAAGAAAATTCAGTATGGTACAATTTAAAAAATCAGATATGAAGGACAACTGGGCCAAATACCTGAGTGTGATATCACTAGGCTTGGGAAGATATAAAAATTCACATTTTGGATTACAACGCCTCTTGTATGAATACCACTTTCACAGTATCCTTGTGTTAAAAAATCATAGTTGCACTTGTTACAATTCAGCTTGATGGGGTACAGGATTGGCTGAAACTCAGTTATCATAGATGTTCAAACTTAATGAGACATACCACTTACGTGGAAGGTCTTGACCAATCATGAGCTCACATGTATCTATAGACCTGGGCTTTGGAAGAATCAATTAAAGTTAGATGAAATGCTAATGGGTTTCAGAAATATAAGTTTACCTTGATCTGTGGGGAACCAGTGGACACTAGGAAAGCAAAAGTACCTCCATCTTAAATAATGACTCCATTTTGTAATAAGCTGTCTGTTCTGGAAAGTCACAAGATCTGCAGTTGTTTGCTAAGTCGTTGTCTTGTGGCCTTGGGGCTGGGGCCGGGGCAAAGGTCTGCAGTTGTTTATTAACCCATACACAGAGAAAGAACAATGTAACCCATAAAGTCGTTATCTCTTGGCTTTGGGGCTGGGGGCCTTATCCTGTGGAACATCTTATGTGTTTTGGGGGCTGGTGAAATAGAACTGTAACAATACCTAAACTGCTGACAAACTCCTCTGTTCTGCTGTATAAGAGGCACCCTGAGAAAAATAAAATTTGGCAGCTTGATCAGACTCCTGTCTTGCTGTCGGTTCCTTGTGTCTCTTGTCCCTTTCATTCCAGGTTTTCTGGGGTCCGTGCTCCCGTTGAAGCCCCACTGGCCGGGGCATTGATCATCCTAAGAAATATCTTTCTGGTAAAGATAAGGCAAGATCAGCTCCCAACTTTTCTGGGCACAGTATGCCTAATGCCAAAACCATGGTTGACTCTCTCCCAGTGATTCTATGAATGACTATAAAGAATTCTGACAGCTGGGCGTGGTGGCACACACCTTTAATTCCAGCACCTGGGAGGCAGAGGTAGGAGCATCACTGTCAGTTCGAGGCTACCCTGTGACCACACAGTGAATTCCAGGTCAGCCTGGGGCAGAGTGAAACCCTACCTTGGAAAACCATAAAAAAAAAAAAAAAAAAAAAAGAATTCTGACAATGAAGGACGATATTCAGTTACAAACAGAAGACAGAGCTATAATTTGGCTGCCCCAGACGTCATTCCTGTTTGAATGTGCTGTCTATTCAGAACTGGTTCAGAGATAGTAACACTGGAAAAATGGACAGCTCACCATCTTGTAAACTTTTCTGTGTACCTGGTGTCACACACAATAAGAAGGAAATGCATGTTATACTCCAAAATTAGCCAAAACTTACATTTAATTCTCCATGGCTCTGGTCTCCAAAATAAATAAAATCATGTACTATAAGTTTAACATTAACCTCTTAACAAAAATATTCTTACTTCCAAGTTTTCTATGCTGCTGTCTGAAGACATGATGTCATCTTTCTGAATGTGATAATAATAGAAACTTTTAGAAGAAAACAATATACTTGGCAACCTGGGAAGTACCGTGTTATTTTTGTCCTTTTAAACTTTTCTATGTTCTTTATTTGTGAGGACAGTTCCTCTTAATCTCTGACTTCTTTTCATTTTTAATTTTTTTTTGTTATTTTAATTTATTTATTTGAGAGCGACACAGAGAGAGAGAAAGAGGGAGGGAGAGAGAGAGAGAGAGAGAGACAGAGAGAGAATGGGTGTGCCAGGGCCTCCAGCCACTGCAAACAAACTCCAGACACATGTGCCTCCCTTGTGCATCTGGCTAATGTTGGTCCTGGAGAATTGAGCCTCGAACTGGGCTCCTTAGGCTTCACAGGCAGGCGCTTAACTGCTAGGCCATCTCTACAGCCCGCCTTTTCATTTTTGCAAGTAAACATTTCCTCTCCTCTTCTAAATGATTTTGTGCCTGATTTTTCTTGATGCAGGGAATGACTCCACCATTGAGGTCAATGCAAGCAATATGTTTCACACAGCAGTTACTGCCACAACAACGCTGCTGAAAGAGGTGTCTGAAGCAATGGACAAATCAAGGAGTGGTGCAGACCAAGAGTGTCCAGGGCATTGCTGTTAATTGCAGGAAGCCTTAGCAGGAGTTTTCATCCAATGATGAGGGGAGAGCTGGTGGTCGTATGTTCTAGAGGGCTTCAGGGTCAGTTTAATCAACTGATTGCAACAACTTTAAGAGGTATGTAATTATTTACATGTCACAAAGATAAGAAACAATGACAGTGGATGGTCCTATGGGAACATTGTAGCTGAATCAAAAATACTAAGCCAGTCCTGGTGGTGCATACTTTTAATCCCAGCACTTGCAAGGCAGAGGCAGGAGGATCACAGTGAGTTAGCAGAATTCTAGGTAAGGTCAATGTGTGTGAGTCTAGATTGTATAGCCTTCAAAGAAATCTATAAGTATGGCATTCAGTGCGGGAATGAATGTTCCATGTACCCTTACTGAGGAGCTGAGGAGGTGGTCTGCCTGGAGAAGTTCTTTTTTTTATTTTTAATTTCAGAAAAGCATTATTTTTTTATAAAATTGATCAAACTTTTCCTTTCAGTTTTTTTTTTTTTTTTTTTTTTTTAGTTACCAAAACATTTTACACTATACAGTGTAAGATCTTTTTCAAGTCTTGAATCATGGAAATCTGTTATTCCCTGGCTTGGTGGGATCAGCTGACAATTTTTTTTTAAATTTTTTTTGTTGTTTATTTTTATTTATTTATTTGAAAGCTATGGACAGAGAGAGAGAGAGAGAGAGAGAGAGAGAGAGGCAGATATAGACAGAGAGAGAATGGGTGCGCCAGGGCCAGGCCACTGCAAACAAACTCCAGAAGCATGCGCCCCCTTGTGCATCTGGCTAACGTGGGTCCTGGAGAATCAAGCCTCGAACCAGGGTCCTCAGGCTTCACAGGCAAGCGATTAACCGCTAAGCCATCTCTCCAGCCCCATTTTTTTTTTTTTTTTTTGCATCAAAGGAGTGCTGCTTACAAGTTTTGGAGTCAGAAGGGCCCCTATTTAAATACCAGTTTTTCAATTCATCTGCTAAGAGAGTTAGAACAAACAATTTCTTCAGGCCTTGGATAGTATACATGCAAAATGAGGATAAATAATGTTTTCCTTAAATGAACTGACAGGCATAAAGGACCCAGCCCATTGATATATGAGCTATAAGTACTACTCAGAGTCATATGATAAATTATCATTTACCAGTATATGTGTATACTCAACAAATACATATTATTTTTTGTTATAAGATTATTGCATAGCTAACAGTATTATAGTATATAGCTCACCCAGGTAATAGTTATCAAATTGAAAAATATCTCCCATGACATGGTTAAGGGCCCTGAGATTACATATTTAAATCCTTTCTTTGTTCCAGACAAAGGATTTGAGGGAGGTACTTTGTTTCACTCTGACTTTAGTTTACTTCCAACAACACAAACTATTTCGAGATGACACTTTCAAATACATACCAGAAAATGAGCAAAAGCTTAATCAAGAAAATTTCTGTTTAAAAGGAGTAAGAGGGAAATAAGAAGAGAACAAAACTAATAAACAAAGAGCTCCATGTCAGTTTCTCAATGCCAATTAAAGCTATAGTAGACATGAACCTAGCAGCTTCAGGGAAATGCTTTAGCAAGATTTTGATGACAGAATTGGAAAGGATATAAATTTACTGTTGTAGTGAGTTTCGAATTGCTGGTAGAAATCACCCAGCTCAGAGAATCTTGTGGAAAAAAACACATGTATTTTGTCTTACATCCTTGAGAGGGAAGCTCCATGATAGCAGGGAAAACAATGACATGATCAGAGGGTGGGCATCACCCCTGATCAACATAAGGTGGACCATAGCAACAGGAGAGTGTGCCAAACACTGGCAAGGGGAAATTGGCTACCATAAGTCTACCCCAAACAATACACTGTCTCAGGAGGTGTTGATTCCCAAATCTCCATCAGCTGAGAACCTAGCATTCAGCACACCTAAGTTTATGGAAGACAACTGAATCAAACCACCACATTCCGCCCCTGGCCCCCATAAACTGATATCCGTACATGATGTAAAATGCAATGCATTCAGTCCAACTTTAAAAGCCCCCATAGTTTTTATCAATCCTAATGATGTTCAAACATCCCCATAGTCCAAGATCTTTTAACTGAGCCATAATACCAAAAATCGCACCCCCCCAAAGATAATGGCACAAAATAAACATTCACACTGCAAAAGATGGCATTGGGCAAAGCAAAGAAATATTCAGCCAATGTGAAATTTAAAACAACCAGGGCAAACATCAAACTGTGTAGCTTCAAGTCCAACAACTCAAGCCAATGACGAATCTCCACAACTGATAATCCTCACCAGCAACAAGTCTCTGGCAATGCAATTCTGCCCCTCTAGCTAGTCTACTCACAGTCCTGGAAAACGTCATTGGGACTGGAAGTTTTCCTTAGCAGCCACCTTGTGGTCCTGGCAGCTCCACTGGGTATCCACTGCAATCCGTGGTTCATCCTTATGGCTCCATTGTGTCTCCATTCAGACATGCAGCAAACCTGCTTCACACTGCCCATGGCCATTCCCAAAACACGAGACCATGTTGCAAACTCAATGACCCTCTCTTTCCTGCATTTCTTATGCTCCACAATACAAGAAAAGGTGCCAATTTGTTAATCCAGGGGGAATAAAACAGAATTTGAAGAACGGGGTACTTCTTGAGCACTCAGGCCCCTTCAAAAGAGTCTACATTCTTCCTGTTGTCCCAGTGCAGGTCAGATAGAACAATCTCAAAGGTTGTAATCTCTCAATTGCAGCTGAACAGGCAATAGTTTCAGCCCAATGGTTTTTCTTTCTGTGTTATATCCCTCTGCTCACACCAGTTCATTTCAACTAAAGCAACCCTACACAACTTCTCAGGACCCAGGCATAACAGCAAGCTTCCCACACAAACTCCTAACCCTGTCCAAGCAAGTCTTTCTCACCCTCATAAGCCAAACCTCACAGCCTATAGTTCTTACTGCATTCAGGTCTTTCAACTCTGACCAGTTGTAGCAGACAGCTTCAGGTTCGCTGAGATGAACTTTCAGACCAGGCACAGTTATGGAGGAAGGGATTTATTGGAGCTTACAGATCCAGGGGAAGTTCCATAAAAGCAGAAGAAACTGGCCTGCTTTCACAGGCCCTAGTAGAGAGAGAGCAGTACAAGCCTCAAGGTCAAAAGCCAGAGCACACTTCAGGAACTCCAGCTAGGCACACTTTGCATATCTTTAGATTGAAATCTCAAACCCACCACCACACCTTAAGATCCACACAATGGCATTGCCTCCAGCCAGATGGCTAGAGATGCAAACTGCAAACAAATAAACAACTGAAATATATTGGGGGCCATCTATTCTATACAAACCACCACACCAGTATTGTCCATCAAGCTGTACTTACAGCACTGCAAGGCATCTCTTAGGCCAAGATTTAAAATCCTTCCACATTCCTCTTGAAAATAAGCTCCAAAAGGACAAAGCCACACAGCAATCCCATTCCTCAGTACCACTTTACTGTTGCAGTCAGGTTCACATTGCTGGTAGAAATCACCCAGCCAAGAGCAGCTTGTGGGAAAAGAGGTATATTTTGGCTTACAGGCTCAAGGGAAAGTCCATGATGGTAGGGAAAATGATGGCATCAGCAGAGGGTGGACATCACCCCCTGATCAACAAAAGGTGGACCATAGCAACAGGAGAGTGTGCCAAACACTGGCAAGGGGAAACTGGTTATAACACCCATAAGTCTGCCTCCAACAATACACTCCCTGCAGGAGGCATTAATTCCCAAATCTCCATCAGCTGGGAACCTAGCATTCAGAACACCTACATTTATGGGGACACCTGGATCAAACCACCACATTTACCAAATGATGAGTGGCAAAAACTAGAGTCTTTGAGGGCATTTTGGTTTATGTCAGTTGGATATTGCAAAGAATACAATACAATAGTTAAAGGTAACAGTTGATTACATTTGTTAGAAGAGCAAGGCACTCTTTTTATCAAAATGGGAATCAAACTTATCCTTGATGAGATTAAATTTGCTATGGTTGTCTTCTTCCCTTCCTCCCTTTGTCTCTCCTTCCCACCTACAGACATTTGGATATATATATGCCATACCAAAATACACACTACAAACATAAACAACCACAAAATGATATATGTATCAAAATGAAAACTATAAAGTGATAATCTGTCTTATTGGAACTACAGCCAATTTTTGAGATTTTCTATATGGCACTATTTATTTATTTTTATTACAAAACAGCTTTAGTGGGATAGTATTATCCCATTTAACTCAATTCACAAGGCTGTGCAACCATTACCAAAATTCATTTGAAAGTATTTTCTCATTCTCCAAAGAAAACTCGTAATACACAGTCACCCTCTTCTCTTACCTACCACTGCTTTAGCCCTAAGCAACCATTAATCTACTTACCATAATTTTCTGATTGAAATGTTTGAAACCTATTAGGTAGTTACTGGTTTGTCTCCTTTCACATACCATCATGTTTACAAAGTTTATTCATGCTTGAATACATTTTGAGGATATTGGTTCTGTTCAAGATGTCATTTAAAAAAATATCTCAGTATTTGTGTCTCAAATAACAGAAATGCATTTGCTCAAAGCTTTGAGGCTGGAAGTTCACCATCAACATGCCAAAAGAACTGATTTCTTATCTTCCTGCTTTGCAGATGTCTGAAATGTCATTGTGATCTCACATGACCTGCCTTTGATTATATATTTCTGGTATCACTTTTCCTTCTTAAAGAGATGCAAATTCTGTAGGGTAAAGGCCCTATCCATATAATGTCTTTTCACCTGAAGTGGATCTTTATAATTGCTGACTATAAGTATGGTCACTTTGGGAGTAAGGGTTTCAAGACATTTTTAGAGTGATGCAATTTAATTCACTGTAAAGCTACTATATTATTTTATATTTTAGTTCTATGGTACAGTCTTGATGACCTAAAGAATGCTATAGTATTGTAGTTCTACTCTATGGTAATCACAGATATTACTCTGCTAGCTGTCAATAAGTATAAAGTCTGTCATAACTGTTAGAGATCACAAATATGTGAATGGTGTAACCTGAATACATAGGTATGGTTCGCTGCCATTCATTTCCATCACACCTTCTCTCATTAACTCTACCCAAGTATTGCTACCAACTCTATTTATATTTTCTTTATTTATGATTCTTGCATCTTCTTTTCACCAACATTTTATTATGCATATTCTTGCTTTTAGTTTCCTGAAATATTTTCTTAAAACAAGGCAAAAATGCATAGAAACAAATCAAGTTGAGTCAAGTCAGTGTGCCTGTATTTTTTCAGGGACACAATTTAAGTCTATGATGGACATACAGCTACAGACCAGTACCTGAAATTTTAGTTTATAGCTTCTACTCTTTCTGGTCTTTCACTTTGTTTCTGTATGTTTCCCATTAAGCTGAATGTTAAAAGGATTTGGAGAGAATACATTTCCATTCACTGTAGCAAAAACACATTGAAATACTTGTATATGCAAGTATCAAAAGAATTATACTAGTCCTCCCAAGATGGAATTGCATATGTCACCTTTTTCCCCCCTATACCAACATGTTCCATTTTTTCAAAAGTGTAGGTTGGAAAGAATGCAACCAAAGGAAGAACAGAGAGCATTTTCATTCTTTGTCTGACTTAGTCTCATTTACCATTGTGTCTGAAGGGTTTCCTAACTCCTGAAGGAAATCAGGAATGCCAAGAATTTCAGTCTCTTCCTCTTAAATTCCTTATATATCTTCCAAAGGTATATAAAGGAGCATTGGAAAGAAATAGAACTCAGATAATAAATGATGTCCTCCTAATGGAATTTAAAGCTCAATATTATGCTGCACTTTTGGACACAACTAATATTTACTGAGAGAAACACAAGATAATTAGAGCAGTTAGTCTCTGAGGATATGTGTACACGCAGGGGATCAAATATTCCTTTAAGAGCAGCAGGAGACTAGTGTTTGATGCCATCTTCATGGGGTAAGTAAAGTCACTTTGGACTATCTTACCAAAGAATATAATTTACTCAAAGGAAGAAGTTTCTTGGTCAATTGATAATCTATTGTATTTGTTTAAAAGTAAAATAGCATAACAGTTCATTGAAAACAAACACAATACTTTTTTCCTTAATGCACACCAATATAGGGTATAATAAAGGAAATAGAGGTTCTTTCCTGATTACTAATGAAGCTAATGACATTTCTGGAAGATAATTGTGGATTTTAAGTACAGATTTTGTCCACCATGCTAATATATAGTGCTATTAGTGGCTAAAGGCATTATATTGTGGTGGAAAGTATATTAGAATACAAAATAGAAATAGAGGCTTTGAGTCAAAGTCTAACTTATTTGCTATGTGATTATGGGAATCTCATTTAATTTTACATAATCCAAAAAATATTTATCTACTTTGTCATGGGGTGCTAGTGAAAGGATAAAAAATACAGCCTAACCCCCCCCCCCCGAAAGAAAGACCCCCAAAAGTTAGAAGTTTAAAAATACTATTGTTGTGCCAAGTTCCCTGGTCACTCAGGAGTCACCCAGAGATCTGCCGCCTGGGCTCCATCCCCACAGCCCGACACAGCGGTGGTAGGGAGAGAGCTCCTTCCTTTTGGAAAAGGAGTTCATATGGAAATTCAAACAAAGAAGTTGGGAGCAGGAGCTAGGGGCACCCCAGGCAGGTGAGGCAACCTCCATTGTGATGGGCTAAAACAAACAGTGGCGGCCCCCTGCAGTAGAGTGTCTCTGGAGGGTCTTTGAAATGGAGATTCCTCAGTTTCTTGTCCAGGCAGGTGGTCAGGGGCCAGAGCCTCCCGCGATGGAATGTTTCTGTAGTGTCCTTGAAATGGAGATTCCTCAGAGACTTTGGGGAGGGGAGGGTGGCAATTAAAGGGCAAGGATTGCAGAATTGAAGAGTTGGCACATTTGGCCGGCCACCTTATCTATCTGAGGCAGGCCTGGACCCATTTTTTTGTTTAGAATAGTCATGATTGATTTCTCACTACCTCACTCCAAAGAAGCCTTAACCCCAGCCTCCTAAGAAGCCCTAAATACCTCAAATTCCAGACCCGGCTCTCTGCCAGTGGGTGGGTAAAAGGTCACACTTCTTGCTGTTCCAGAACCTGCTTTCTGGCCCAAGTGACCTATCTTTACTGCAATTTGTCACCCCCACCCAGGAGCCCATGCAAATGCAGACCTCTGAGGCTATAGGAAGAAGATTATGATGTGTTACAAATTGACTGGTCCACAGTGCGCGGGCTTGGACAATTTAAAATAATTGGCCTAAGAACCATAAAATGTTACACATTGATTGGACAACACTGCACCGGTACCCAAGGTTATGGAATGATTGGTTCACAATGCATGGGCTTTGTCTTAACCCTATAAAAGCTACCCTGATTCTACACGCGGGCCTTCAGCCCTCTACCCCTGTGTGGTGTATGACTGGGGGCCCCAGCACGCTGGAATAAAAATCCTCTTGCTGTTTGCATCAAGACCGTTTCTCGTGAGTGATTTGGGGTGCCATCTTTCCCGAGACTGAGCCCGGGGAGTCCTCCAGAGCGGGACTTTCACTAGGGTTCCAGGAAAGTCCTTGAACCCCAAACTCTAGGTTCATTTATAATTTTAACCAAGAAATTGAATAAAAAAAGATGATTGAGAAGGATAATTATTAAATTATTATACTTATTGAGGGAAATACAGAGCCAAGGGAAGGCATCCATGTGGTTAGAAATCCCACATAGAGGGCTGGGGTGGGGTGGGGGAATGGAAAGAAAAGAAAATTCAAGTATTGCCATGTGGGGAGCTAGAGGTGATAAAGAACCTATGTGGAGAGTAAGGGCTAGGGGGCCCTCCCTGATGGGCTTGGGCCTAGGCCCAGGTCAAGCCAATCCAGGTTCAGCTGAGGGAGAAACTCACCAACAGCTGGAAGTTCCCAAGTGGACAGAGAGCCTGCCCTTCGCTTGCAACGTGTTTGTTTGTTTGTTTGTTTGTTTGTTTGTTTGTTTGTTTCGGTTTTTCGAGGTAGGGTCCCACTCTAGCCCAGGATGGCCTGGGATTCACTATGGAGTCTCAGGGTGGCCTCAAACTCATGGCAATCCTCCTACCTCTGCCTCCCGAGTGCTGGGATTAAAGGCGTGAGCCACCACGCTGGGTTTGCAAAGGTATTTTTAACCAGAAGAACCAGAAGGACTAGAAGGACACCTGGTTGGTTAGAGCTAGGGGCTCTCTCAGGAAGAGGCTAGCCCTGGCACCAAGTTCTAGGGGCTGAACTTGCCCAATCACAATGTTTAAAACCTGTGAAAGATATCCCTCCCAGGGGAGGTTCTGATTGTGGAGAAAAAGGTCTAGGGAACTAGGCAAGAGATCAGAAGTCAGATGATCTTTGGTTTCTAGCAAGTGCAGACTTTCCTGCCTTTTTACTTTCAGGGGTCCAGTTACCCTAACTGTAAGTCCCTCTCAACTTGACTTGCTTTGTTAACAATCTAAGAAGAAAATAACACAGGATAAATATGGAAGCACTATATAGTCTTAAGGCATTATTTTTACTATAACTTTATTGCTTTACATTATTAAATTCAAATTACAAGATTTAAATTACAAATTAAATTACAAGATTTAAAAGCTCTTTTTCTTTTTTCTTTTTCTTTTTATTTTTGTTTATTTATTTATTTGAGAGTGACGGAGAGAAGGAGGGAGTGAGGGGGGGGGAGACAATGGGCGCGCCAGAGCCTCCAGCCTCTGCAAACGAACTCCAGATGCGTGCGCCCCCTTATGCATCTGGCTAACGTGGGTCCTGGGGAATTGAGCCTTGAACTGGGGTCCTTAGGCTTCATAGGCAAGCGCTTAACCGCTAAGCCATCTTTCCAGCCCAAAAGCGCTTTTTCTAAGGATAAACAAACAACAAAAACTTCTGGATAGGGCTGGAGACATCGCTTAGGGGCTAAGTGCTTGCCTGTGAAGCCTAAGGACCCCGGTTCGAGGCTTGATTCCCCAGGACCCATGTAAGCCAGATGCACAAGATGCATCTGGAGTTCGTTTGCCATGGCTGGAGGCTCTGATGTGCCCATTCTCTCTCTCTGCCTCTCTCTCTCTCTGTCACTCTAATAAATAAATAAAAATAAACAAAAAAAAAATTTTAGGAGTTAAAAAAATGCTGAATAGAGGAGACTGCAACCCACCATGATGTGTGCAAGCTGTTTGGGGAGTTCCATGATGCCAGCATTTGTGAGTAGTGACCCAGGGTTACGTGGGCTTTCCAGCAATGCAGCTGCCTGATAGTCATCCTTGTTTCTGTAAGTATGCTCTAACCAGAATGCCTATAAGTAACCCCAATAAACTCACTAGGTCACTAAATTAGACTTAGCTGGAATAAGTTCTTTGTTTCATCAACTGTACTATACCTGGGGTGAACAGACATTTATTTCTGTCTCTTTAGGAAAGGTCACAAAATGTATGTCTTTACTTATTAAGTATGTAACAGATTCACCTGTAACATGCACAAAGTCAGTAGCAAGGTATTTCATTATTACACAGGCAAAATAACATTTTAGTGTTTTATTTTTTATCTTTTATTTGTTCATTTATTAGAGTCAGAGAGAGAGAGAGAGAGAGAGAGAGAGAGAGAGAGAGAGAGAGAGGAAGTGAGAATGGGTGTGCCAGGGCTTCCAGCCACTGCTAAAGAAGTCCAGACACATGTGCCCCCTTGTGCATCTGGCTAACGTGGGTCCTGGGTAATTGAACCTCGGTCCTTTGGCTTTGCAAGCAAGCACCTTAACTGCTAAGCCATCCCTCCAGCCCATTTGAGTGTTTTAATGTGCCACAATTTAGGCTTAAGAAGAGTCTCAGGGAGCTTTCAGAGAGCTAGGACTCTACAACAAGAAACAAACTCTGATAGTTTCAGTGGCCACATGGCAGAAGTGCTTGCTAGAGAATCTAGGAACTATGGAAACACAGCCATAGAGGAGCAAACCCTATAACTTTGTTATTACTTATATGTTAAATAAAAATAATCCCACAGAACATTCTAACATAGATTATAAAACCCATGGCCTAATAGACATGTTGTCTCTTATTGCAAATAAAGTTTTATTAGACCATAGTCATGCTTATCTGATTATGTTTCTCTATGCTTCATATCATGTTATGAACATTATACATCTATAAAAGGGACTTTCCCCTTTGGAATACTCTCTTGCCCTTTACAAATGGGTTGGCACCTTAGTCTAGTTATGGTCTCTTTAACATAACTGGAAATCTCAGAAGTCAAGTGAGAAATATTATAAACCTGTTAAATCTATTTAAATAGTCATAGACTTAGGCATTGACAACTGGACCATTCCATATTATTTCTTTCAATTGTTTGTGAAGCATAATACTTCTTAATGTGATTTGAACTTCAATCGTTAGTGTAAAGGAAACATGAAGAAACCTTCTCTGTGAAGATTGTTGTCTACTCTACTTCCCTTCTTTAGCATGGCTCCTTAAGAGCACAGTTGGCCTGAAAAACTTGAGCTTTAGATTTTATGATGCTAGTTCATGGGCTGTCTGCTCATGGGAACTATACTAGTTTACTTTAAGAATAAGCTAAGTAATCTCTAGAGGCGTAGACGAGAAAATCCACAAAGTATGTCTTCTTGTCTCTCAAGGAAGTGAGAGATTTAATGATCCTCTTTTACTTTTGAATTAATTTTTGTGAAGATCTGACTAGATTCATTTTACACTGCCATATGTGCACAGATTCTAATCATGCTGACTCATTGCAAAAACTGTGCTGTTTTGGTCAATTCCTATACATTAGTATGGGAGTCCTTTGGTTGGCAACACTATCTTCTTTCTCTCACAGCCTTCAGAATATAGAATCTTCAGAGAGGCTCTTCTACTAGCTTCATAGAGTGAAAGGATGATACTCATCCTGCAAGAGATATGTGGGAAGTAAGATAAGTCTGGAGGAACTATGAAGTTAGGGAAGTCTGTGAAGAAGAGTGAGAACTGGCGCTGTGCTCGCTGGAAGAAGTGAGCATGAAGGTGGCTTGGCAAATGTCTCAATTTCCCACTGTGCTCCTAAAATAGCTAATGGCTTGCAGTTATGAGAGCCCTCAGACTTAACTTTCCATGATCACTCATCCAGATAGTTGAAAGTTTTAATGAAATAACATCATCCACTGGGTTAAGGGCTGGAGGACAGGGAGCAGCCTGGTCTCTAAGTTATCATAGAGCCAGGGTTCCGGGACAGGAGCTTGCACACAGCAGCACTTGGGAAGAAATGATAAGGATGCTTTAAGGGAATTCTTTAAGAGCTGACCTCCCACTCTTTATTTTCATCAAAATGAAGACAGATAGACAGACAGACAGACAGATAGATAGATAGATGATAAAGACTGAAAACTGAATTAATACTGAGCACTACAAAGTAGACATTGTCTTTCACTATGACTTTAATACTGCCTAATGAAAAATAACAATTTACAACATTTAGTTTGATTAGTTTTGCTTTTATATTCTCCTGTGTGTTTTCAGGAATATGTTGTGTGTAGAGTCACTGGTTAAATGATTTAGTGCAGTTTCTTCCCCACCTCTTATTTTCTTAACTTGATGAATCAGTCCAGTAACAGTCAGTAGGTGGTGCTATTATTTCAAAGAATATACAGTACTGCATATTCCAGATTCTCATAAAACAGAGTAAGAAAAAAAGAAAGAGAGAGAGAGAGAAAAGAAAAGAAAGAAAGAAAGAAAAAGTGAGAGAAAAGTATGAAAACTTGACTGACATCATTTTCTCATTTACAAAGTTTATGGAATAGAAAGTTATTTTTTGTAATGACCTCTTCTGTCCCTTTTGGGGGTGAAACAACAAGGCCTCCCTTTGTAATTAATAATGGCTGGGTTCCTTTGTAAAGTTAAAAAAAAAGTACACACCCACCTTTAATTTTCTCCTTGAAACACTAACAGCTGCAGATGCTGTTGCTCATTCTGAATGCCATTACAGACAGAGAGTCATCCATGCGCTCTCAGCTATGCAGAATATATTAAAATGTAAAATACATGAATGTGAAGTTGCCTTAAAAATAGTGGGAAAAAGCTTTTTCTAATGTAAAGCAATTTACATGTAAAACATCTGTAATCACAAAAGCACCTTAAATATAATATTCAAATACAAGCAATAAAACCTTGTATTGGAAGATAATAAATCAACATATTAAAAGCTTGCCTCTCCTGGTAGCAGATGCTCTTTGAAAGAGAATTGGTAACAGATGCCTATCATAGAAGGGTTTAAACAGTGGTGACAGACAAAGGGGGGTGCATGAGCCATAGATACATGGTGGTTCTCAGAGCCTGCAGCTGAAGCACGACATTGCTGTGGAGATTCCAAAGGAGCCTGGGTGCAGCCTTTTCTTTAAAACCCTATTGCTCATACAGAATGGCTACTGAGGGAAGCTTTACCTGTCTCAAATGCAACGGCTTAGGTTAGGTTCATTTTTCATACCCAAACACAAACATATTGTGTCTCAGAAGTGAACCAACTTTGCCTCACTGAAGTATAAAGAACACATTGTCCTAAATGACTGGTGGTACTGTGAAAAAGACAGGAAGCACTGATATTTGAAATATCTGGATAATTGTCTCATGATTTCTCATAAGGGAGCCAAACACAGCTTCAAGCACTGCATTCTAAGAAACACAGTTGTTTCTAAATATGTTCTAAAATTCATGAGCTCCAAAAAATGATTTCAAATTAGAAATATGCTTGTTAATTGGTGACATACTATGTGCATTGCTTTAGTCTTGCTAATACTGCTATGTACAGTATAAACTTCCTAATCATAATTGCTGTAGGAAGAAAAGAAATCCTTGTCAGGATTCACTAGGGTCTTGATTGCAGCCCCTATAACAAAAGGCAGCTCAATAAAAGAGCATGTGAATGTGTCTAATACACATTTTATGCGACATGGGGGATGTTTGCAGTCAGGTTCGCATTGCTGGTTGAAATCACCCAACCAAGAGCACCTTTTGGAAAAAAAAAAAAAAAGAGGTTTATTTTGGCTTACAGACTCAAGGGGGAAGCTCCATGATGGCAGAGAAGATGATGGCATGAGCAGAGGGTGGACATCACCCCCCTGGCCAACATAAGGTGGACAATAGCAACAGAAGAGTGTGCCAAACACTGGCATGGGGAAACTGGCTATAACACCCACAAGCCTGCCCCCCAAAATACACCACCTCCAGGAGGCTTTAATTTCAAATTGCCATCAGCTGAGGAACCTAACATCCCGAATACCTAAGTTTATGGGGGAAACCTGAATCAAACCACCACCTTCTACCCCTGGCCCCCATAAACTGATAACCATCCATGATTTAAAATGCAATGCATTCATTCAACTTTAAAAGTCCCTATAATTTTTTATCAATTCCAATGATGTTCATACATCCCTATAATCCAAGTCTTTTAACTGAGCTGTAATACCAAAAAATAACCTCAAAAGAAAAAACCCATAATGGCACAGAATAAACATTCACACTGCTAAAGATGGCATTGGGCATAGCAAAGAAATAGTCAACTAATACAAGATTTAAAACAACTAAGACAAATATCAAAGTCTGTAGCTTCAAGTCCAACAACTCTAGTCAATGACAAGTCTCTAAGTTGGATAACTCTAATCAGCAACAAGTATCTGATATTCCAATTCCGCCCTTCCAGCTAGGCTACTCAAAGTCTTGGAAAACTTCACGCCAGAGCGGCAGCTCTCCTTGGCAGCCATCTTGTAGTCCCAGCATCTCCACTGGGTCTCCACTGCAATCCACAGTTCATCCTCATGGCCCCATATGGTCTCTGTGCAGGCAACCAGTAAACCTGCTTCACACTGTCCATGACCATTTCCAAAACACAAGACCATGTTGCAAACTCAATGAGCCTCTCCTGCATTTCGTATACTCCACAATACCAGGTAGGGTGCCAATTTGTTAATCCAGGGGAGAATAAAGCAGACTTCAAAGAACAGGGCACTTCTTGAGCACTCAGACCCTCTCCAAAAGAATCTACATTATTCCTGTTGTCCCAGTGCAGGTCAGCTAGCCCAGTCTCAAGGGTTGTAACCTCTCAATTACAGCTGAACAGGTGACAGTTCATCCAAAGATTTTTCTTTTTCTGTGCCATATCCCTCTGCTCATACCAGTTCATTTCTACACAAAGCAACCCTGCACAACTTCTCAGGACATGGGCATGACAGTAAGCCTCATACAAACTGTTAGCCCAGTACAAGCAAAAGTCTTTCTCACCCTCATAAGGCAACCCTCATAGTCCATCGTTCTTACTACATTCAGGTCTTTCAACTCTGGCCAGAATAGTTCACCAAGCTGTACTTACAGTACTGCAAGGCATCTCTTAGGCCAAAGTTTCAAATGCTTCCACATTCCTCTTGAAAATCAGCTCCAAAAGGCCAAAGCCACACAGTCAGTTGTCTAGTGGCAATCCCACTCCTCGGTACCACTTTATTCTTGCAGTCAGGTTCGCATTGCCCATAGAAATCACCCAACCAAGAGCAGCTTGTGGGAAGAAAAGGGTTTTATTTTGACTTACAGGTTCAAGGGGGAAGCTACATGATGGCAGGGAAAATGATGGCATGAACAGTGGGTGAACATCACCTCTGGCCAACATAAGGTGGACAATAGCAACAGGAGAGTGTGCCAAACACCGGCATGGAGAAACTGGCTATAATACCCACAAGCCTGCCCCCAACAATACACCACCTCCAGGAGGCTTTAATTTCCAATTGTCATCAGCTGGGGAACCTAACATTCAGAACACCTAAGTTTATGGGGGACACCTGAATCAAACCACCACAGGGGCCTTTAGAAATGAAGACTCAATGGCAATGGAAATGTATTTTAACACTTCTGTAAAATGAAGCATGTGGACATGTAGAGAAGTGACTAGAAAATGGTTATGCTCACTCTAGTGGCCATAAATTGGGAGGAAGTGAGAAAGCCTGGCTTTTGCAGGTTCTTATGTCTGTGCCCTCTTTAGAAGCATGGTCCTTTCCTCTGGGTTGGAGGAATGAGTCTGTACAATAAGGATCTTGTGATTTGTGTTGGGAGGAGATTAGAAAATTCTCAATGGGTTTTATGATCTGATTTAAGGAGGAGTTTTAGAGGAACATGAGACTATTCTCCCTGCTTCTGCTGTCTTCTCAAATGCCAAGCAACTGTGTTTTGGAAAAGTCTATTCTGAATGCTGTCGATATTGCAGAAACATATGAATAATGTCAAAAATAAGAATTATGCAATATTTCATGAATGATTTGAAAAGACTTTCTAACACTGTTTTGATTTTTCTGTTATATTAAGGTTCTCCAGAGAAAAATAGCAGTGGAATGGGTTTACAAATCGAAGGGGATTTATTTGATTGGCTCACATGATCACAGTCTGGATACTCCTATTGTGGCTTTCTGAAGGTTGGAGAGCCCAGAAGCCAGGAATTGCTCAGTCCCAGCAGCTGGAAGCCTCAAAACAAGAGGCTATATGCAGCTATAGGATAGGGCTGAATTTTGGAGGCTCCTTAGAGAGTCACTGGAACAACATTCAAAGGATAGAGAATATGTGGAATGAAGTCGAAAGATGATGGCAACAGCAAAATCCTGCTCTAAAAGGATGACCTTACTCAAACCTGTGAGGCTCTACATCTATTGCACAGTGGTGCCCACATTGAGGCCTGGTCTCCTTGCCACATGCAGTTCAATGACTTAAATGTTACTCATCTCTGTGTATGTCCTCACAGACATACCAGAGTATGTGTTTGAATGATTTTATAGGTATCTCTTAATCCAGTCAAGTTGGTAACCATGATTAATTATAACTATAACTTTCTTGATACATTTTGTCTGTTATCATCTACAACTTTAAAGTTGTAGTGTGGCAGCTTTAAAGCATGAACTCTGATTCTATGTCATTCCTATCATTGAGACATGATGTCAATATCCCATTTTCTTGAATCTGGATGATAATCAGTATAACATAAAGGGATTGATGAGGCATACCAAGTTCTATGACAAGTAAGAAGCCTTAAAGCCTGCCTTTTCCTTGATCACCCAGATCACTCCCTCATTCCCCTGTCATGCTCCCTCATGCATCCAAATAATCTTCAGATAATTCCAGTTTGAGATGGTAAGTCACCCCAGCTCTTCAACTACTTCCAGTTGAGGTCCCATTTTATTATTTTGGAGTCCTTATGAAATTGCATTCTCTTCTCTCTCTCTCTTTCTGCCTCTCTCCATGCATACATATTTTATTCAGCACTAATGCCTGGAGCAGTGGATTTGTAAATAGTAACCACATTCATAGTCATAAACTGGCAAAATATTCAGGTGAGCTTATTTCATTTCAAGCACTTTCAGTATTGCAAGAGTCTCTGATAGGCTTCCTTTCATTGACATGTCCTTTCCTCCATCCAGGCTCAATACATAACAAACATATTTACCCCCAGTTCCATTACTCTGCACAACTGTGTCTTCCTTCAGTCAGTAGCCCACCCTCTATCAATACATATCCATTTATGTTTCAAGCTAGCTCTACATATTGCTTACTAGATGCTGAATTTCAAGAGAAAACAAGAAGAAAGAAAGTATAGGGACAGACTCAAGCTACAAGTTCATCCTGAACAGACTGCTTCAAACCCCAGTCCTCCCTGGAGAATTCACAGTTTCAGTGTTCCAGTACTGGAGGTAGGCTTCTGACCTAATTAAGAACCTCTAAACATACGGGTTACACTCCTTGTTTAACAAGAGCTTTGCCTTCCCACTTTCATTATCTAGTACACTGTTCTTTGGAACTCTGCTGGATTTATACAAAATAAATTCTTCCCTGTAATTTTTCCCAAGTAGTGTTTATGTTTCCTCCCCTTAGGTTGTCATGCTAGGATTCAGAGGAGATAATACTCTTTGGTGTCATTCCTTGAAAAATAGAAAATGATAGAGCCTTGGGCTGGAGAGATGGCCCAGTGGTTAATGGTGCTTGCTTGCAAAGCCTGGAAACTCCAGTTTGATTGCTCAAGACCCACATAAATCCAGATGTACAAGGTTGCACATGCATCTGGAGTTTGTTTGCAGTGGCAGGTGGTCTAAGAGGACCCATTCTCTTTTTCTCTCCCTTTCTCTCTCTCTCTCTTTCTATCTCTTCCTTTGCAAGTAAATAATTAGAGTTTTTTTTTTTGTTTTGTTTTTTGTTTTTTTTTTTTTTTTAATGACAGAGTTTCACTTCATTCTTTCATGTAATGGGTTGTTGTTGTACTTACTTTCTCTAGTGTTTTCTATACCAGTGATTTGGCAATTGTCATGTAGTATTCTTCACTGTTTATCTTTTCAACATTGATCCATGGTATTGCCCTGAAAGGATAAGGATTTTGTACTCATTTTCCTTGAATATCCCTAGATATTTATACAGTAAGCTGAATAACCAATAACTATATGTAAGGAACAATCCAAATAAATAAATGATTCATATCTACCCTACTAGACTAGATGTTTTCAAACATTGGCTCTTCTCATTATGTCAATCAGGTTCTTAATGGGATTGAGTTACAATTCTATTGAATACTTTTACAAAAACAATTTATTCCTAGGTGTCTGCTTTGAAAATTTCTTTTTTTTTTCTTTTTTTGGTTTTTCGAGGTAGGGTCTCACTCTAGCTCAGGCTGACCTGGAACTCACTCTGTAGTCTCAGGGTGGCCTTGAACTCTCCGCGATCCTCCTACCTCTGCCTCCCGAGTGCTGGGATTAAAGGCGTGTGCCACCACGCCTGGCCACGAAAATTTCCATTGTTGTTTAGAGTTTGTTTTTAAGAAGGGAGATAAGGGACAACATAGCTCATGACTTCTACTAAAAACCAATGAAATTTTACATTTTGTTTCTCCTTCATGCCAACTACTAATGATATTTTTCCCATAATTTTTCTGTATAAGTACATTAAGTTATGATAAAGCTCATTGAAGTTAGAAATTAATGTGTGTATATTTCAAGAACTAAGGTATTATTTAATATATTAAAATTTTTCACTGTTTTCTTTTAGTTCCTAATATCACAAATGCACACACACAGGAATATATTTTCCAAGTTTCTGCACGACACAGTTCAGTGAACTATGGGCTTATGATATGAAGGCAGCCTTACAAATTCTATCTTTTTTATTATTTATTTATTTTTATTCCAAATTTTTATTAACAACTTCCATGATTATAAAAAATACCCCATGGTAACACCCTCCCTCCCCCCACTTTCCAAAGCTTTGAAACTCCATTCTCCATCATACACCCTCCCCATCTCAATCAGTCTCTCTTTTACTTTTGATGTCATGATCTTTTCCTCCTATTATGATGGTCTTATGCAGGTAGTGTCAGGCACTGTGAGGCCATGGATATCCAGGCCATTTTGTGTCTCGAGGGAGCATGTTGTATGGAGTCCTACCCTTCCTTTGGCTCTTACATTCTTTCCGCCACCTCTTCCGCACTAGACCCTGAGCCTTGGAAGGTGCAATAGAGATATTGCAGTACTGAGCACTGTGGTCATTTCTTTCCATCACCATGATACCTTCTGAGTTGTCACAAGGTCACTGCCATCTGAAAAGAGAAGATTCTCTACCAAAAGTGAGAGTAGCATTAATATAAGGGTATGAACATTAACAGAGGTGCTTACTGGGCAGTTTGATAAGCATAGTATATACATTTAGCCAGACAACAACAGACATTAGACCCCTAGGGCTCATGACTAACCCTGTTTTATGTTTTCAGTATCAGGAATGTATTCCCTCCCATGCAGCAGGACTCTAGTCCAATTAGAGGGCAGTTGGTTTCCCCCATAAAAGTGCCACTATTGTACCCATTGGTTCATTTGCCCTGGCTGGCCAAATATAAGGCTTGCAGTATCTACTGTTGAGTAACTTCACTAGTGATTTCTCTTTCTCCCATTGAACTGCATGCAGAATGGCTTCTTCCAGCTCTCTGTCTACTGGTCTACATGGAGAAGGTTATCAGCTCAGTTCCAGCAGGATTTCTCAGTGGCCTTGCAGCCCAAGTATATGCAGTCTTCAGCAATAGGGTCTTACCATCTATTCCTGGTGGGAAACCAAGGGCCTTGGCAATGGCCTATAATGTTTTGCGGGCATCAGGAACCTCCCTGGCCAACAACTCACTGGAAGGTATCCCATCCCTGGTACTGAAAATTTTTCTAGCAACAATCTACAGCTCCTGAGTGTTCCATTGTCCAAAAAAGTAGGATTCCATATGATTTATTTATATCCTTTTAGATTTTGATTAGCCCTCCTTCCACCTTTCCTTTACTCAATCTCTTCCCCTGACCTCATTTTGGGCCTTCTTCCCCCCATTATTCTTCTACTTACATATATACAACACCATCCTATTAAGTACCCTCCCCCCTTCCTTTTTCTTCCCTTTATATCTTTTTTCTAGCTTACTGGCCTCTGTCACTGAGTTTTATTCCTACTCACACAGAAGTCCAATCATCTGTAGCTAGGATCCACACATGAGAGAGAACATGTGATGCTTGGATTTCTGGGCCTGTGATGCCTCACTTAGTGTAATCCTTTCCAGATCCATCCATTTTCCTGCAAATTTCATAACTTCATTTTTCTTTACTGCTGAGTAGAACTCCATTGTATAAATGTGCCATATCTTCATATCCACTCATCAGTTGAGGGGCATCTAGGCTGGTTCCATTTCCCAGCTATTGTAAATTGAGTGGCAAAAAACATGGTAGAGCACATACTTCTAAGGAACTGAGATGAGTCCTTAGGATATATGCCTAGGAGTGCTATAGCTTGGTCATATGGTAGATCAATTTTTAGCTGTCTTAGGAACCTCCACACTGATTTCCACAGTGGCTAGACCAGACTGCATTCCCACCAACAGTGTAGAAGGGTTCCTCATTTTTCCACATTCTCACCAGCATTTATGGTCATTTGTTTTCATGATGGTAGCCAATCTGATAGGAGTGAGATGGAATCTCAATGTAGTTTTAATCTGCATTTCCCTAATGACTAGGGATGTAGAATATTTTTTTAGATGCTTATATGCCATCTGTGTTTCTTCTTTTGAGAACTCTCCATTTAGTTCCATAGCCCATTTTTTAATTGGCTTCTTTGATTTCTTATAATTTAATTTTTTGAGTTCTTTGTATATCCTTGATATTAGTCCTCTATCAGATGTATAGCTGGCAAAGATTTTTTTTCCCATTCTATAGGTTGCCTCTTTGCTTTTTTCACAGTGTCCTTTGCTGTAGAAAAGCTTTGTAATTTCATGAGGTCCCAGTGGTTAATCTGTGGTTTTAGTGCCTGAGCAATTTGGGTTATATTCAGAAAGTCTTTGCCAAACCAATATGTTGAAGGGTTTCCCCTACTTTTTCCTCTAGCAGTTTCAGAGTTTCAGGTCTGATGTTAAGGTCTTTAGTCCATTTGGACTTAATTCTTGTGCACAGGAGAGAGAGAAGAATCTATTTTCATCTTTCTACAGATAAATATCCTATTTTCTTAGCACCATTGTTGAAGAGGCTCTTTTCTCCAATGAGTATTTTTGGCATTTTTTATTGAATATCATGTGGCTATAGCTACCTGGACTTGCATCTGGGTCCTCGATTCTGTTCCATTGATCTACATGACTGCTTTTGTGCCAGTACCATGCTGTTTTTGTTATTATGGCTCTGTCGTATAGGTTAAAATCAGGTATGGTGATACCACCAGCCTTATTTTTGTTGCACAGTATTATTTTAGATATTCAAGGCTTTTTTGTGATTCCAAATGAATTTTTGGATTGTTTTTTCCATTTCTGTGAAGAATGCCTTTGGAATTTTGATGGCGATTGCATTAAATGTGTAGATAGCTTTTGGTAAGATTGCCATTTTCACAATATTGATTCTTCTGATCCAGGAACAAGGGATGTTTTTCCAATTCCTAGTGTCTTCTGCAATTTCTCCCTTGAGTGTTTTAAAGTTTTCATTGCAGAGTTCCTTTACTTCCTTGGTTAGGTTTATTCCAGGGCACTTTCTTTTCTTTGATGCAATTGTGAATGGGAGTGATTCTCTGATTTCACCCTCTACGTGTTTTTTGTTAGCATATAGGAAGGCTACTGATTTCTGTGTATTTATTTTGTATCCTGCTACATGGCTATACTTGTTTATCAGCTCTAAGAGCTTGCTGGTAGAATCTTTAGGGTCCTTTATGTATAGAATCATCTCATCGGCAAATAAGTAAAACTTGATCTCTTCCTTTCCAATTTGTACCTCTTTTACGTGCACCTCTTGCCTTATTGCTATGGCCAAGACTTCCAGTGCTATATTAAATAAAAGTGAGGACACTGGACACCCTGGTCTTGTTCCTGACTTTAGTGGAAAAGCTTCCAGTTTTTCCCCATTTAGTAATATGTTGGCTGTAGGCTTGCCATAAATAGCCTTTATATATTGAGAGATGTTCCTTCTATTCCTAATCTCTGTAGGACTTTTTTTATTAATTAGTTTTGTACTCATTGAATACAGTCAATTTGGTACCATTATTAGGCTCATCCATTACCTACCCCCTCCCCTTGGCCCCTACTTGTTGAGGCATATGGGTCTTGCATTCTGGAGTTAGCTCACAGTTATGGGTAAGATAAATGTCTGCATATCATGACCCAACATGTGGCTCTCACATTCTTTCCACCCCTCTTCCACGAAATTTCCCTGAGCCATGTTAGCTTCATTTTTTGGTCTGCTTCAGTGATGAGGTGTTGGGGGGCCTCTGGTTCTCTGGTTCTCTGATTTGGTAGGAGTTGATTTTTCTCTGTGTTGATTTCCTTCACCCATGCGCTGGTACCCAGTTCACCAAGAAAACAGCACCCTTGCTTGTTTCACCAATTGTTCTTTGTTTCAGGCTGGGCCCTTTTGAGGTATGTTGGTGTGGATCTCTCCTTAGGATCTACATCTATCTGAAAAAGATAAGCAGATTCTCCAATGGAGAGTAAGTTAGCACCAGACAAATGAGATAACCCTTACTTTTTTTATACAGAATTTAACAGGTTTAGGCCCTCTTGTAGCCCATGATTGGTGGTAGCTTGATAATGGAGAGCAGGCTATGTTTGGATATGGTTCTGACTTGTTTCCCAGCTCCAGGTATGGGTCACATACCACTGAGGGGATCAGTTAGTCCAATCAAGAGCAGTTGGTTTCCCACCATGGCTGTGTGTCACTATTGCACTTGTGTGAGCATCCCGACAGGTTATTTGCTGCTAAGTAGGTTAGACCATGAGTTACTTGCACAGATTTTGGTCATTTTTCCCCAGTCGCCCATGTAGCACCTTCTGGAACTTGTCACACTGACTGTCTGGGGACTGACTCTCTTACAGTTTCCAGCCATGCCATTTCATTTTATGTGTCAACCGCATAAGGTGTCTTCAGCAGTATGGTCTTACCACTAACCTTTGGTGGGTCATCAAGTACTCAGACAGAAATTTGTCTTTCTTTTAGGAAATCTTGTAGGTATCTCTGATCAAAAGCTCATTGTGGATGATATCCACATGCTGGTACTGAGAGTTACAGGACAGTGCCCACTAAGAAAAGGAAGAAAAAGATAACTAATATAAATGAGTTAGAGAGAAGAGAGAGAGAGAAGAGTTGTAGAAGATTCAGGTCAGTCTTCATCATACCCTCTCCAGTGTCTTGTGGTTCAGGTGTTCCCTCTAAGGGCCTGGTGAAGGTTCAGCTATTTGGTCTACCTTTTAGGATGTAGAATTTTATGGTACCATTGCCGTTTGGGTCTAGATTTGTGTTTCCCACCCCCTCCGTTGACCTCCTCTCTCTCCCCACCCATCCTATTATCTGTAGGACTTTTATCATGAAGGGATGTTGGATTTTGTCAAATGCTTTTTCTGTGTCTGATGAGATGATCATATGATTTTTGTCCTTCAGTCCATTTATATAATATATTACACTTAATTATTTGCATATGTTGAACCATCCCTGCATCTCTGGGATAAAGCCTACTTGGTCAGGGTGAATGATCCTTCTGACATATTCTTGTATTCTGCTTGCCAATATTTTGTTGAGAATTTTTACATCTATGTGCATGAGGGAGGTTGGTCTGTAATTTTCTTTTTTCGCTCTATCTTTGGCTGGTTTTCGTATCAGGATGATGCTGCCTTCATAGAGAGCATTTGATAGGATTCCTTCTTTTCCTATTTTATGTAAAAGCTTAAGAAGCAATGGTGTTAGTTCTTCCCTGAAGGTCTGGTAAAATTCAGCAGTGAATCCATCTGGGCATGGACGTTTTATAGTTGGGGGATTCTTGACAACTGCTTGGATCTCCATATTTGTTATAGGTCTATTTAAGTTATTAATCTCATCTTGATTTAATTTAGGTAGGTCATATAAATCAAGGAAATCATTCATTTCTTTCAGATTTTCATATGTAGTGGAGTATATGTTTTTATAGTATGTCCCTATGATTTTTTGAGCTTCTCTGGTATCTGTTGTGATGTTGCCTTTTTCCTCTATAATTTTATTAATTTGTGTCTCTTCTCTCTTTCTTTTGGTCCAATTTGCTAAGGGTTTATCAATCTTGTTTATCCTTTCAAAGAACCAACTCTTTGTTTCATTGATTATTTGATATATATATATATTTGGGTTTCTATTTCACTAATTTCTGCCCTAATCTTTATTATTTCTTCCTGTCTACTGATTTTTGGTTTGCCTTGTTCTTCTTTTTCCAAGGCTTTAAGATAAAGCATTAGGTCAGTTACTTGCAACCTTTCTATTTTCTTAATATAGGCACTTTAAGCTATAAATTTACCTCTTAGGAATGCCTTTATTGTGTCCCATAGCTTTTGGTATATTTTGTTCTCATGATCATTTGACTCTATGATTTTTTTTATTTCCTTCTTGATTTCTTCATTGACCCATTCATCATGTAGTAGTGTGTTGTTTAGTTTCCATGATTTTGTGTATGCTCTATAGCTTTTCTTGCTATTGATTTGTAGTTTGATCCCATTGTGGTCAGATAGGATGCAAGGAATTATTTCAATTTTCCTGTATTTGTTAAGATTTGCTTTTTGTCCTAATATATGGTCTATTTTAGAGAATGTTCCATGTGCTGCTGAAATTAATGTATATTCTGCAGCATTTGGATGAAATGTCCTGTATATATTTGTTAGGTCCATTCCTTCTATGACCTCATTTAGTCCAGATGCCTCTTTATTTTGTCCCGGGATGACCTGTCAATTGATGAGGGTGGGGTGTTGAAGTCATCCACTACCCATGTGTTTAGTGTTATCTGCGACCTTAGTTGTAATAGCATTTGTTTGATGAATTTGTGGGCCCCCATGTTAGGTGCATACATGTTTAGGATTGTAATGTCCTACTGTTGGAGTGTATCCTTAATCAATATAAAGTGACCTTCCTCAGCTGGGCATGGTGGCACATGCCTTTAATCCCAGCACTTGGAAGGTAGAGGTAAGAGAATCACCATTAGTTCAAGGCCACCCTGAGACTACATAGTGAATTTCAGGTCAGCCTGGACTAGAGTGAGGGCTTACCTCAAAAAACTAAAAAAAAAAAAAAAAAAAAAAAACTAAAAAAAAAAAAAAGTGACCTTCCTTATCTTTCTTAACTAATATTGGACTGAAGTCTACCTTGTCCGATATTAGGATAACCACCTCTGCTTCTTTTCTAAGCCCATTTGCTTGAAACACCGTTTTCCTACCTTTAACCTAAGATAATGTTCATCCTTTGTAGAAAGGTGGATTTCTTGGAGGCAACAAATTGTAGAGTCCTACTTTTTAATCCAGTCTGCAAACCTGTGTCTTTTGGTTGGGGCATTGAGGGTGTTGATATTAAGAGATTTTATTGAAAGGTGTGTATTTATGATTGCCATTTTTTTTTTTTTTTTTTTGTAGTTCTGGTTCTACCTTTGCTCTCTTGTGTTAACTAGTATTTGAGTATTTTTTTTTCCAGATTCCTTATATATGTGCTTTTATTTCTCTTCAGCATGGAGGATTCTTTCAAGTATTTTCTGTAGAGCTGGTTTTGTCTTCAAATATTCCTTTAGCCTGCTCTTTCATGGATTGTCCTTATTTCTCCATCTATTTGAATGGATAGCTTTGCAGGATAAAGTAACCTTGGTTGACAGTTGTTATCTTTCAGAACCTGGAGTACATCACTCCAAGCCCTTCTGGCTTTTAAAGTTTGTGTTGAGTATTCTGTTGTAATCCTGATGGGCTTGCCTTTGTAGGTAACTTGATTTTACTATGTAACTGCTTTCAATATTTTTCTTTGGTTTGTGTGTTTGGTAGTTTGATTTTTTTTTTTTTTTCATTTTTTTGAGGTAGGGCCTCACTCTAGCCCAGGCTGACCTGGAATTCACTATGTAACCTCAGAATGGCCTCGAACTCATGGCAGTCCTCCTACCTCTGCCTCCCTAGTGCTGGGATTAAAGGCATGCCCCACCACACCCAGCGGTAGTTTGATTATAATATGGTGAGGTGAGGTTCTTTCCAGTTATTGTCTGGTTCATGTACTAAAGGCTTCCTATATCTGCATTGGCACCTCTTTCCCAATTTGGGGAAGTTTTCTTCTATGATTTTGTTGAAGATGCTTACTATGCCTTTGGAGTGAAATTCTTCTCCTTCTACTATACCCTGAATTCGGATGTTTGCTCTTTTCATAGTGTTCTGAGTATCTTGAAATTTCCATTCATACTTTTCTATTAGTTTGTCTTTCTCTTTCTTGGACTGTATTAGATCTGCCACCTGGACTTCTAGCTTAGATATTCTGTCCTCTCCTTCATCCATTCTACTGGTGAGATTTTCTACAGAGTTTTTATTTCATTAACTGTGTTCTTCATTGCTAGTAATTCTGACTTGTTTTTCTTTATTATTTCTACTTCCTTATTTATGTCTTGTATTGATTTCTTTATTTCATTAAATTGGTGTTCTGTGTCTTCTTTGATTCCTTTGATTTCTTCTTTCATTCCTTTGATTTCTTCTTTGACTTCTTTGAACATACTTACAATCATTCTTTTGAAATCTTTCTCAGGCATTTCCTGTAACTCATTCTCATTGGAAGTAATTTCTGACGCATTAATACTTTTTGGTGGATTTATATTGTCTTAATTTTTGGTGTTTCTTGTGTTATAATGTATATATTTTTGCATCTTCGATTAAGTTAATGCTTGGATTTTCTAGTTAGCTGGGTATTATTAGATGTATTAATTGATCTGATGTTATATATCTTCAGGATAGGAACTTAAGGTGTCAGGTGTGGCTCTTAAGACTCTCAGAGTATCTACAAAAGTGTTCCTAGTGGTTGGGTTTGCCTGCTATGAGAGCATTCAAGTAGGCTAAGTGGCACAAAATATAGATAGATTCTCAAATTTAAGTAAACAATGTACACATTCAATGAAAAACAGCACAGAGTATTTATGCAAGAGTAGGTATTATGACAACCAGATCCTCTATCAACCAGGAGGTGAAGATTTCTGGTATGTTGAGGGTTCCAAGTCAGCTTATGACCAAGTGAGACCCTTCCATAATGTATAACAGAAGAGGAAACAAAGCCACTATAAATCAAGAAGCAACAAATAACAAGCCCCAAATATAGCTTATTTAAGAACAGCAAATCTGACCATGCATCAGACTTGACATATAATTTATCCTGATATGGAAGGTGCAAATAGCACTTCTGGTTCAGGGCTATATACCAGGTTTATTAGGTGGGTACTGACTTGATGTAATCCCAGTTACCTTTTGGGATGATTTTGGTCTCAGTTATGCTGCACTCCCACTTGGGTCCATCTTTGGTGCCCTGTGGATTCAAGTAGGCTGGCTGGCTCACTGGACCACTGTTCTGTTTTCTGGAGCTGGGCACTGGCTTTTCATGCAGCTCAAGCCAAGCCTGGCAGCTGTGGCTCCACAGACCTTGCACCACAGGTGCTGGAGCCACTGATGCCACTGCCAGAGCTGCTGCTGCCACTGCCGGAGTAGCCACTACGAGAGCCGCTTCGGCCTGCCTGTGTGGGCTCTGGATGCTCTGGATCTCTCCTACTTCTGGGCTGACATTTTAATTTCTTATACACCTCACTTTTTAGTAACAGTGTTTTTTTTTTTTTTTTTTTTTTTTGGCTTTTTCTCCACTAGGCTGCTTTGCTGTGGTTCCGACCCCACCATCTTAACCGGAAGTCCATCAATTCTATCTTGATACGAGGATTAGGAAAATTTTTGCTCTGGAATTTTAACTTTGTTGAATCTATGAAAAATAAAGTGTATTTTTTGTTTTGTTTTGTTTTAGAGGTAGTGTTACATTCTAGCCCTCTTTGATCTGGAACTCACACTATAGTCCCAAGCTGGTCTCAAACTCACAGCCATTTTCCTACCTCTTCCCACCAAGTGCTGGGATTAAAGATGTATACAACCATGTCTAGCTATTAGACTATTAAAATAGGAAGAGTATTCACTAATAAGGAACATTTCAGAAACAATGGAAAGGGAAGGGATGCGTGAAATCCCACAAAGGAGTCATCTGCACATCTTTTCTGAATCATGTGGAAGGGTGGAGTACATTTTTCTTCTGAGATTTTCAGTGAAAGTAGGTTTTACCTCGAAATACATAACGTTAGCACAGTATTTTGGCAGAGATAACCTACAAGTGAATACTGTTATAGGGGATGAGGATGGACAAGTGATACCTAGAAAGGAAGCATGACCACTTGTGGTAGAAAACACAAGGTATGAATCTTGGGAGAGGGCCCTAATTACAAACACTGTCTTGAGGAAGAAGTCATTTTACCTGTATACATTAGAGACTGTTTCTAAATCACTTAGCTTCATTTTTTTCCCACCTGTAATTCCCCAACTCTACATTAGCAATGTGGAAATGTGGCTTGCTTGCTTAGAACATGAAAGCTCCTTGAAATAGGAAATGGAACAATGAGAACAGCTATGGCATAGAGGATTATGAAAATGTCCTTTGAAAGTGACTGTGTTAGAAATTGTTATTAAACTTCACACAAACAAGATTAGAATTTCAAAGACAAATGAAAGCATGATTCTGGCCTTAAAGTGCTAGCAAAGGTTTTAATCACATTTTCAGAAAGTGTAGTTCTATACAGTGATTTGATTATCCCCTACGCTCTCCTTCAGTGTGGCATTGAAGTAAGACATCACTCCAAGTTCTATTTACTGTCAGTAACCCTTGCATTACTCATAGTTTAACACTAATTAGTGAGGCCTCCAGATTACCGGTAATCATAGCCTGTTTCAGAAAATCAGGGATCTGGGTGTTTTTGTTGAAAACAAGTGAGAAATAGAACTCAAGTTTGGGCACTTGTCCAATTCTACTGTGGTCAATATTCTGTGTCACAGAGCCAAATAGTGATTTTTCTGAGATACTCCATATGAATGGGTATCACAGAAAAAATGTATGCCATTGTATAACTTGGTAAAATTCTGTTTCTTGGCCTTTCACACTACACTAATACATGTACGCACACACACACACACACACACACACACACACACACACACACACTGCACACACACACATGCACAATTAGATTGAATATCACAAAGACTTGAAATAAAATCCTACTATATCACCCAGGCTGGCCTGCCTGAGCTTAAGTAATTTTTCTGTACCTGCCTCCTGAGTCCCCTGGATAACACATGTAGGCCTTTGTACCTAGTTCTCAAAATATTCCATATTTTAATTTCTTATTTTTACATTTAATATACCACTAATCAGGAAACCCTAAGACTACTGCAATGTCTCATTCCAGGCAATTTTGCCCTCCATCTAAAAATAGAATGCATAGTTGCAAACTAGCTTATTTAATTAGTAAAGAGTAAAATATAACATTAAAAGAATGTTTGGGCTGGAGAAGATGGCTTAGTGGTTATTGCATTTGCCTGCAAAGCCAAAGGACTTCAGTTCAATTCTCCAGGACCCACATAAGACAGATGCAGAAGGAGGCAAATGCATCTGGAGTTCATTTGCAGTGGCTGGAGGCCCTGGTGTGCCCATTCTCTCTCTCTCAAATAAATAAATAAATATAATATAAAAAAGAATGCCTGAAGGAAGGAATTGTCCAATGGTTAATATCTATCCATGAACATAAAACTTAGAGAAATCATCTATTTCATAATTATAATTTAATTAATGGTGTGGGAAAAATAGATGCCTGGAAGAATATCTTCAGTGGTTATACTTACTGAGTAATATAATACTTATTTTAATAATAAAATCACTGTGGCTATTTGGTGGCATGTGAAATGTAGCTATAGCAATGTCAGTTCAACTAGAACTTGAGACAGATTGGGTCTTCATGGCAGGACTGACTATGCCCGCATGATTGCACTCTGTTTCTGTGTGTGTTTATTTCTGATCTCAACTTAGCTTTAAATTGTAGAGTAATGTTTTCAGATATAACAGTCTGTATAACAGTCTGTGTAATGAGGCAGTTGTATTATTAATCTTAAATATAATAAGGCTATATATATATTTAATTATAGGCATGAAAAATATTATCTTTTTTTTTTTCCTTCTATGAAACTTTCAAAATTAACATGTGCATGGGCATGTTGGTGAAAGTACACTTGGGAGACTTAGTCGAGAGTATCATGTGTTCAAGGCAGCCTGGGCTAAATAGTGAGACAATGTTTCAAATCCATCCAGTAAACATAAAAACAATCACACACACATTTGAGAAAATAATCTATAATAATATAAAGCTCCAGGTAATGATTAAATAGAAGAATTTTAACGTGCTTTTAAAAATCATAACTTCCCTGAGGACAATAAATTTCTATTTTAACAAGGAGCCATGGTTTCAATTGTTAACTTGTATTCATGAATATGTTTATTACACACACACACACACACACACTCACACAGACTCACACATATAATATTTATTACTTGAATTTATTCTATGGAACAATATTATGGTAGTGCCCAAAATGTGCAACAAATGCCTTAAAAATGATAAATATTCCACAGAAAATGAAGGATGTGTTCTACAGAATGATAAGAAGGGCTGAGGAAAATAAATGAAGTCAGTAGAAAAGGGATTAGATAAAATATTTAGGAAACCATACCTGAGTAACTTGACAGCAGAAGGAGGTAGGAGGGGAGGGTTCAATTGACCTGGACAGGGATGTTTTAACTGCTAGTCTCAACAGTATGAACACCACTCTTTATGCACATGAGCAATTTTGAATGCAAATTGAGCAGTTTTATGATTTCAAGAGAGAAGTATACGAATTTTAAGCACACTGCAACCTCTAGGTAAATTTGGGTCTCAGTTTTAGTTGTGTGTCAGTCAACCAATTACCAAAACCTTTCAGTGTTTTCTTTTGCAAAATGGAAATTAGAAAAAGTACAGGACTCACAACATATTATTTACATAAATATTTTTATTTTATGAAGAATCATAACTCAAGGTATGTACTAAATAGGAAATCACTTACTAACATATATAATTTTGGAACAATACTTTAATTATTATACTTTTACCTTAATAACTCTCTTGAGATTTTCTTCATTTTTAAAATTTTAATTTTCATTTTAAAACATGGAACTAGAATGTAAGTTACTTTATTTTATTTATTTGAGATAGAAAGAGAAAGAGAGAAAGAGCAAGAATATGAGTCCTCCAGGTCCTCCTGCTACTGCAAATGAACTCCAGAAGCATAGGCCACTCTGTGCAATTGGCTTTCCATGGGTACTGGTGAATTGAATCCACATGGTCAGGCTTTGCAAGCAAGTGCATTTAATGCTAAGTCATGTCTTCAGTTTTACAGGGGAAGGATTTTATTTATTGTTTTTTAATTTGGTTGACTTCTGGAACAAAATATAAAATGGTACTAACTAGCATGGGTCGTTAATAAATTTGTAGAAAGAAGTTTACCATTTTTTTAATGCTTTGAAGTAGAAGATGGAAAGTTAATACTGTTAGCATACTTCTTTTTTATCTGTAACCTATTCTAACATAAATAAGTTTATAATGACAGCTAACCAATTAATGGGCTTACTCTTGTCAGATACAATGATTACTTATATGTTGTGGCTTCAATAAGCCATGTCCTTCCCAAGTTCATGTGTTTGAAAACTTGATTCCCAGATGGGGGTATTATTTTAGAAGACTGTAGAACCTTTAGGCCTTCCTGGAGGTCATTCTCTGCTTTCTGACTATGGATGCAATGTGACCAGTCACCTCTCCCTGGTTCTTGTCTGCTTTTCCTGCCATAATGGGCTGTATGCCGTCAACTATAAACTAAAACAAACCATTCCTCCCTTAAGTTGCTTATGTAAAGCAATTTGTTACAGTGATGTGAAAGTAACTGACACATTATGCCAAGGCAAGAAATAAAAATGAAGGACCAAAACAGAAATATTACTTTAAGTTTTTAAAAAATACCATTAAAATAGTTTGGTTAGACATTGTCTTTCTATCAGAGGAACGTGCCATGATATTTCAAAGTACCAAAGGAAGTCATAGGTAGGAAAGAAAAGAATGTAGAGATATTTCTACAAAGGGAGAACAGAACTGGGTTCACATTAATGTTCAAGAAGTGTCATGATATTCGAACAATTGAAGACATCTTTTAAAAAGGAGCAATTCTGCATGTCTTTGATGTTTGTTGTATTTTCAGTGACATTTGTTCTAGTTCACTCCTGCTGCATAAACAGAAATGCTTGTCATGTAGCAGCTAGGAAAATAAAAAGTTATGGTAAAAATGTCAGTGATCTGAATCAGGACATATTAGAGTTATTGTATTCTGCTATTTGAAATGTAAAACAATTATTTTATTATTATGTACAATGACATTCATAGTTTATACATGAAAAGTATATACAAAAAGAATGAAAATAGCAAAGCAAAGTTATCATTTATTAAATAGCTATTATTGTGTTATTACGTCATTATCTTATTGTAACCAAGTCTAAAAGCATTCCTATACCTCCTTGAGTTCACACCTGGCTATTGGAAATTAGACTCACAAAGGAAGATAAATAGGAAAATCAAAAGATACATAATTGTGTTGGTTACTAACTTCCTAATTTTCTACAGACATGAGGACTTTATAGGAAAGAGATTAAGACCCATACAGGTGGTTAAATTTTGGAGTTTACATACCATTTTAACAAAGACAATAACTTGTGAGAAGCGGGAAGACAAAATAAAGCATGATATAATCTTCTGCAGAGTGGTAAATTGTGGGAAAGTAAATTTGTGAGGTAAATTAATGGAAGATAAATGTATAATAAAGTTTAGTTCACGCAGACACTTCTCATGGTGCCTCCACCTTCAGTAATAAAGGTGGTTCTCTCCATGGTATAAAACAGGGGAATGCTTTCACAGAGGAATTTATATTTTGCTTTCAGGTATATAGCAAAAGGCCAGGGAAATTTTCCTATCTGTTTGTGTTAATTTCCTTTAGCTTTATGACAATGTGGCATATTTTAGGTTGCTATGTTCTGATTCTTCTCACTATATGATCTTACACATATGAATATACAACATTGTCATATTTGTTGCAGATGCTGTGTTAAATATAATATATATAAATGTATATATGTAAATGAGATACTAAAATATTTGTTACAAATTCCACTACATGAAATTCTCATTTAATTACAAAAAGCATACTTGTGTTCTATTCATTTTTTAATATATATATATTTATTGACAACTTCTATACTTACAGACAACAAACCATGGTATTTTCCTCCCCTCACCCACTTTCTCCTTCATAACTCTGCTGTCCATCATATCCCCTCCCGGTCACCATTAGTCCCTCTTTTAATTTGATGTCATCGTCTTTTTCTCCTATTATGATGGTCTTGTATAGGTATTGCTAGGAAGTGCAAGGTCTTGGATATTGAGGCTAAAATCTGTCTGGACACTTGTATATAAGGAGTGGTACCCTTCCTTTTACTCTAACATTCTTTCTGCCACCTCTTCCACAATGGACCCTGAGCCTTGGAGGATGTGAGATGTTTCAGTGCTGGACATTCCTCCATCCCTTCTTTTCAGCGCTATGTTGCCTTTTGGGTCATCCCAGTGGTCAATCAAGGGCCTGGGCAATAGTCTATAATGTTTTTGGAGGCAACAGGGACCTCCCTGGCCAACAACTCAAGGGAAGGTATCCCATCCCTGGCACTGAAAATTTTCTAGTAACAATCCATGGCTTCTGAAGGTGCCATTTTTCAAGAAAATAGATTTTCATATGTCTTATTAATGAATATCTTGAATTTTGACTTACCCTCCCCCACCTTTCTTTTATACAATCTCTTCCCCTGACCTCATTTATGCTTTTCCCTTCCCTGTAATCTGTTCTTCTATGTACATATATACAATACCATCCCCTTAAGATCTTCCTCTCTTCTCTCCCTTATAGTCTAGCTTCTGGGCCTCTGCTATTAATCTTTGGTTCCAGTTAACACACAAGTCTATACATTTGTAGCTAGGATCCCCATATAAGACAGAACATGTGACATTTGGCTTTCTGGGCCCGGGTTAACTCATTTAGTATAATGTTTTCCAGATGCATCTATTTCCAAGCAAATTTCATAATTTCATTTTTCTTTACTGCTGAATAGAACTCCATTGTGTAGATGCACTACATATTTATTATCCATTCCTCTGTGGAGGGACATCTATGCTGGTCCCATTTCTTAGTTTTTGTGAATAGAGGAGCAATAAACAATGTTGTGCAAGTATCTTTGAGGTAGTGAGAAGAGTCATTATGATATGTGCCTAGGAGTGCTATAGCTGGATCTTATGGCAAGCCTATTTTTAGTTGTCTCGAGAACCCCCACATTGATTTCCACAATGGCTGTACCAGATTACATTCCCACCAACAGTGCACAAGGGTTTCCCTTTTACCACATCCTCGCCAACATTTATTGCCATTTGTTTTCTTGATGGTAGCCATTCTGACGGAAGAGAGATGGAATCTCAAGGTAGTTTTAATTTGCATTTCCCTGGTGGATAAAGATATAGAACACTTTTTTAGATGTTTATATGCCATCTGTATTTCTACTAATGAGAACTCTCTATTCAGTTCCATAGCCCATTTTTTGATTGAGTTGTTTGAATTCTTATTGTTCTGCTTCTTGAGTTCTTTGTACATTCTGGATATTAATCCTCTGTCAGATGTGTAGCTGGCAAAGATTTTCTCCCATTCTGTAGGTTGTCTCTTTGCTATATTCACAGTGTCCTTTGCTGTACAAAAACTTTGTAATTTCATGAGATCTCAGTATTTGATTAGTGGTTTTATTTTCTGAGCTATTGGGTTATATTCAGAAAGTCATTATATATACCAATATGTTGAAAGGCTTCCCCTACCTTTTCCCCTAGCAATTTCGGAGTTTCAGGTCGGATATTAAGGACACTGATCCACTTGGATTTGATTCTTGTGCATGGAGAAAGACAAGGATCTATTTTAATCTTTCTACATATAGATATCCAGTCTTCCCAGCACCAATTGTTGAAGAGGCTGTCTTTTCCCCAATGAATATTGTTAGCATTTTTCTCAAAAATAAGATGGCTCACCACTTGTTGAAGAGGCTGTCTTTTCCCCAATGAATATTTTTAGCATTTTTGTCAAAAATAAGATGGCTATAACTGCTGAAATTAACATTTGGGTCCTCTATTCTGTTCCATTCCAGCCAATATCATGCTGTTTTTGTTACTATGACTTTGTAATATAGCTTAAAATTGGGTATGGTGATACCACTAGCCTTGTTTTTGTTGCTCAAAATCGTTTTGGCTATTTGGAGTTTTCTTTCCTTCCAAATAAATTTTAGTATTGTTTTTTTTCTCTTCCTGTGAATAATACCATTTGCATTTTAATGGGGATTATATTAAATGTGTAGATTGCATTTGGTAAGATTGACATTTTCACAATATTGATTCTTCCAATCCAAGAATGTGGGATGTCTTTCCATATCCTTGCATCTTCTGTAATTTCTCACTTAGTGCTTTAAAGTTCTCATTGTAGAGACTCTTCAGTTCCTTAGCTATGTCTATTCTAAGGTACTTTATTTACTTTTTTTTTTTTTTTTTTTTTGAGGCAATTGTGAATGGGAGAGATTCCCTGATTTCATTCTCCATATGGTTTTTGTTAATATGTAGGAAAGCTACTGATTTCTGTGTGTTTATTTGTTATCCTGCTACATTGCTAAAAGTGATAATCAGCTCTCCCAGTTTGCTGGTAGAGTTTTTAGGGTCTTTATGTGTAGAACAACATCATCTGCAAATAGTGATAATTTGATCTCTTCCTTTAAAAATTTATCCCTTTTGTGAGTGTCTCTTGCCTTATTGCTATAGCTAAGACTTCTAGTACTATACTAAATAAAAGTGGGGACAGTGGATACTTTTGTTTTGTTCCTGAATTTAGTGGAAAAGCTTCAAGTTTTTCACCATTTAGTATGATGTTGGCTATAGGTTTGTCATAGGTAGCTCTTATTATGTTGAGATGTGTTCCTTCTACTTCCAGTTTCTGTAATACTTTTACCATGAAAGGATGTTTGATTTTGTTGAATGCCTTTTCTGCATCTATTGAGATGATCATGTGATTTTTGTCCTTTGGACCATTTATATGGTTTATTACATTTATAGATTTGCATATATTGAACCATCCCTGCATCCCTGGGATAAAGCCAACTTGGTCAGGGTGAATAATATTTTTTTTTAATTTTACTTTTTCTTGTTTATTTTTATTATTTATTATTATTTTTATTTTTATTTATTTATTTGAAAGTGACAGAGAAGGGGGGGGAGAGAGAGAAGGGGCCACCAGGGCCTCCAGACACTGGAAATGAACTCCAGATGCATGTACCCCCTTGTGCATCTGGCTAACGTGGGTCCTTGGGAATTGAGCCTTGAACCAGGGTCCTTAGGCTTGACAGGCAAGCACTTCACTGCTAAGCCATCTCTCCAGCCCTGAATAATCTTTTTGATATATTCTTGTATTCTGTTTGCCAATTGTTGGGAACCATTTGCCTGGACATTTGTTTATGACCTGTGTACACTTATACAGTGGGCCAGAGAGAAGCTGAATGTTTTGCCAAGCATGAGATTAGATATCAGCTGAGGTTCTGGGAATTGAGAAAGAAGTAACATTTTGAGCTGGAGGCTAAGATTTGACTGTTCTTTGACCAATGTAGGAGAATGTGGCTTTCTCAAGAGATCCTGTGAAAATATTAGCATTTTCTCTGCTTACATTCTTGTGCTCTCAGAAGAAATATAAAATAACTGAACTAAATAAAGTCAGGGCTTCAGTATTCACTGACAGCCCTCCCGAATTCATCTTTTGTCTCTTGTCTTTTCTGGTTAATCCTCACTCCTCCCTAAGGTACTGTTCAATTCTGCAGGTGGGCTCTGGAAGCCAATATTTTGTTCAGGATTTTTGCATCCACATTCATGAGGGAGATTGGTCTGTAGTTTTCTTTTTTTGTTCTACCTTTGTCTGGTTTTGTTATGAGGGTGATGCTGGCTTCATAGAAGGAGTTCGTTAGAATTTCTTCATTTTCTATTTTGTGGAAATGTTTGAGAAGCAGAAGTGTTAGTTCTTCCATGAAGGTCTGGTAAAATTCACCAGTTAATCCATCTGGGCATGGGCTTTTTTAGTTGGGAGACTTCTTATAACTGCTTGGATCTCTGTATCTCTTATAGTTCTATTTAAATGGTTTATTTCATCTGGATTTAATTTTGGTAGGTCATATGACTAAAGGAAATCACCCATTTCTTTCAGATCTTCAAACTTAGAGGCATATCTTTTCTTAAAGTAACCTTATAATTGTCTGAATTTCTTTGCTATCAATTATAATGGTGCCTTTTTCACCTTGAATTTTACTAATTTTTTTCACTTCTCTCTTTCTTCTGGTCAAATTTGCTAAGGGTTTATCAATGTTGTTTATCCTTTCAAAGAGCCAACTCTTTGTTTTCTTGATTCTTTTGATTGCTTTTTTGGTTTCTATTTCACTAATATCTGCTCTGATCTTTATGATTTATTCTCATCTATAGATTTTTGGTTTGTCTTGTTCTTCTTTTTCCAAGGCCTTAAGGTGAAGCATTAAATTATTTATTTGTGAACTCTCTAATTTCTTAATACAGGCACTTAGAGCTATAAATTTCCCTCTTAGGAGTGCCTTCATTGTGTCCCAAGGGTTTTCTAATGTATTTTCATCATCATTTGATTCTATGAATTTATTAATTTCCTTTTTAATTTCTTCACTGACCCATTGATCATTAAATAGTGTACTGTTTAGTCTCCATGAATTATTGTATACTCTGTAGCTTTTCTTGTTGATGATTTGCAGTTTAATCCCATTGTGTTCAGATAGAAGACAAGGGATTATTCCAATTTTCCTATATTTGTGGTGATTTGCATTGTGTCCCAATATATGATCTATGGTAGATAATGTTCCATGTGCTGCTGAGAAAAATGTATATTCTATAGCATTTGGATGGAATGTTCTGTAGCTATCTGTTAGGCCCATTTGTTCCATGACATCATTTGATTCAGATGTCTCTCTGTTTATTTTTTGCCAGGATAACCTCAGAATTGATGAGTGAGGTATTGAAGTCTCCCAATACAATTGTGCATGATGTTATCTGTGACCTTAAGTCTAATAGTGTTTGTTTGATGAAACATGGAGCCCCGAAGTTGGGTGCATATATATTTAGGATTGAATGTCCTCCTGTTGTAGTTTTCCATTAATCAGCATAACATGACCTTCTTTATCTTTTCTCACTAAAGTTGGTTTGAATTCTATCCTATCAGATATTAGGATAGCAACCCTTGTTTGTTTCCTAGGCCCATTTGCTTAAAATACCATTTTCTATCCTTTCACCCTAAATGGTGTCTATCTTTTATTAAGAGATGGGTTTCCAAGTCACAACAAATGGCAGAATCCTGCCTTATTTTTTTTTATAATTCAGTATTTAATATCAAATAGAAAAATGAGGAGAGGCAGTAGAACACAGGCCATAAGTTTAAGTTTCATGGAAAAAATATTTTAAAAAATCCATATTACAAATATTTTAGCATTCAAGTGGAAAGGCATAAGAATCCAGATAACTATATACATCAAATATGGAATATCATGAGTCTTTATTTTGTGGCACTTCTTTTTTTAAATTTTTTATTTTTTTATTAATTAATTTTGTATTCAGCAAATACAGTCAGTTTGGTACCATTATTAGGCTCATCCATGACCTACCCCCAGCCCTTAGCCCCTCCTTGTTGAGGTATATGGGTCATACATTGTGGAGTTAGCCCACAGTTATGGGTAAGATAAATGTCTCTGCATATCATGACCCAACATGTGGCTCTCACATTCTTTCTGCCCCCTCTTCTGCAAAATTTCCCTGAGCCATGTTGGGTTCATTTTTGGTCTGCTTCAGTGATGAGGTGTTGGGGGCCTCTGGGTCTCTGGATCTCTGATTTTGTAGGAGTTGATTGTTCTCTGTGTTGATCTCCTCCACCCTTGTGCTGGTACCCGGTTCACCAAGAAAACAGCACCTTTGCTTGTTTTGCCAATATTTCTTAGTTTCAGTCTGTACCCTTTTGAGGTATGATGGGGTGGCTCTCTCCTTAGGATCTACATCTATCTGAAAAAGAGAAGCAGATTCTCCAATGAAGAGTAAGTTAGCATGAGGACAGATTAGATAACCCTTACTTTTTTTTTTTATAAAGAATTTAACAGGTGTAGGCCCTTTTGTAGCCCACAATTGATGGGAGCTTGACAATGGAGAGTGGGCTCATGTTCGGATATGGCTCTGACTTGTTTCCCAGCTCCAGCTATGGGTTCTGTACCACTGAGGGGATCAGTTAGCCAAATTGAGAGCAGTTGGTTCCCCACCATGGCTGTGTGCCACTATTGCACTTGTGTGGGCATCACAACAAGTGATTTGCTGCTAAGTAGGTTAGACCATGAGTTGCTTGGACAGATATTGGTCAATTTCCCCCAGTCTCCCATGTAGCACCTTCTGGCACTAGACATGCTGACAGTCTGGGGACTGACTCTCTTCCAGCTTCCAGCTATGCCATTCCATTTTATGTGTCAACCACATAAGGTGTCTTCAGCAGTATGGTCTTACCACTAACCTTTGGTGGGTCATCAAGTACTCTGACTGAAATCTGTCTTTCTTTTAGGAAGGCTTGTAGGTCTCTCTGATCAAAAGCTCATTGTGTATGATAGCCACATGCTGGTACTGGGAGTTACAGGTCAGTGCCCACTAAGAAAAGGAGGAAAAAGATAACCAATATACAAGAGTTAGAGAGAAGACAGATAGATAGATAGATAGATAGATAGATAGATAGATAGATAGAGGAGCTGTAGAAGATTAAGATTAGTCTTCATTATACCCTCTCCAGTGTCTTGTGGTTCAGGTGTTCCCTCTAAGGGCCTGGTGAAGGTTCAGCCATTTGGTCTGCCTTTTAGGAAGTAGAATTTTATGGTACCATTGCCGTTTGGGTCTAGATTTGTGTTTCCCACCCCTTCATTACCCTGTCCTCCCTCCCCACCCATCCTATTGTCTAGTCCACGAGATGCTTGCTAATCCAGTGTCTTTTGGATGGTCCATTAAGGCCATTGATATTAAGAGTTATTATTGAAAGTATGCATTTATTCTTGGCATTCTTCTTATCTTATAGTGTTTCCTGTTTTCCCTTTGCTTCTTTCTTTTAACTATTATTTGAGTGTGGTTTATTTTTTCCTATTTCCTTCCATGTGTATTTTGCTTTCTTTTCGGCATTAAGAATTCCTTCAAGTATTTTTTGCAGAGCTGGTTTAGTTGCCATAAATTCCTTTAGCCTCTTTTTATTGTGGAATGGCCTTATTTCTCCCTCAATTTGAATAGATAGCTTTGCAGAATAAAGTAATCTTGGTTGACAGTTGTTATCTTTCAGAATTTGGAATACATTGTTCCAAGGCCCTTCTGGCTTTTAAAGTTTGTGTTGAGTAATTTGCAGTTATTCTGATGGACTTGCCTTTGTAGATAATTTGCTTTTTCTCTCTAACTGCCTGTAATATATTTTCTTATTTTATTTTATTTATTTAAATTTCTTTGTTCATTTTTATTTATTTATTTGAGAGTGACAGAAAGAGAGAGAGAGAGAGAGAGAGAGAGAGAGAGAGAGAGAGAGAGAGAGAGAATGGGCACACCAGGGCCTCCAGCCAATACAAATGAACTCCAAATGCATGCACCCCCTGTGCATCTGGCTAATGTGGATCCTGGGTAATTGAGCTTCAAACTGGGATCCTTAGACTTCATAGGCAAGTGCTTAACCACTAAGCCACCTCTCCAGGCCTCAATATATTTTATTTGGCTTTTGTGTTTAATAGGTTAATTATAACATGGCGAGGAGAGGTTCTTTCCAGGTTTTGTCTGCTTGGTCCTCTAAGAACTTCTTGAAACTACATTGACATTTCTTTTGCAATTTGGGGAAAATTTTCTTCTTTGATTTTGTTGAAAACACATACTAAGCCTCTGTATTAAAATTCTGCTTCTTCTGTTATACCCTGAATTTTCATGTTTGATCTTTGCATAGTCCTGGATATCTTGAAATTACTATTCATAACTTGCTATTGGCTGGTCTTTCTCTTTGTTGGACTGTATTAGGTCTGCCACCTGGTCTTCTGTTTTAGAAATTCTGTTCTCTCCTTCATCCATTGTACTGTTGAGACTTTCCACAGAGGATTTTTTTTTTTTTTCTGCCTGTATATTTCAATGCTAGTATTTCTGCCAGGTTTTTCTTCAGTATTTCTCTTTCCTTACTCATGTCTTGTTATGACCTCTTTATTTCATTAAACTTGCTTCCTGTGTTCTCTTTCAGTGTTTTCATCTTTAATTCCTTTGTTTTCTTCTTTGATTCCCTTCATTTCTCCCTTATTTCTTTGAGTATAGATACCATCATTATTTTGAAATTTTTGTCAAGCATTTTATCTAAAACAGTCTCATTGGTGATCATTTTTGATGTATTTATAGTTTTTGCTGAGATTGTATTGTCTTGATTCTTTGAGTTCCTTTTATTATATTGTAGTGACTTTTGCATCCTGAATTGATTTTATGCTTGGGTTTTCTACTTATCTGCAGTGTTCCCAGACATAGCAATCCACCTCTATATACCATCAGGATATGAGTTCAAGGTGCCAGGTGTTGCTCTTGTCCCCTAATCAAGCCACAGAAGTAATCCTAGGTCTTGGGTTTGCTTGGTAAGCAAGTATTCTAGTGGACTAGGTGGAATAATTTATTGGAAAATTCTAAACCTCAACTGAGTAACATACACAATCAATAAAAACCAGCACAAGTTTGCTATTGTGGGGATTAAAAAACCAGACAGTCATATAAAGGCAAAATCCCTAAGGGTGTGTGTTGTTCTACACCCTTAATCTTGTCAGCTGAGAGGTAGAGATTTCTGTTCTGCATTGGGTCCCAGATCAACCTGGATCTGGATCAGATGCTGTGCCTAATAACGACAGAAGCAAAAGACCTAGGCCCTACATATATGAAAGCAACAAAGGCAACAATATCCAATCCCAAATACAGGTTATTTGAAAATGGTAAAGCCAACCAAGAATGTATACCCCATAACCTGCCCTGACAAGGAAAGAGAGATTAGCTTGTGCAATGCAGGCCTGTCTGCCTGTTTTTTTTTTTTTAATCAGTCAGCCTCATTAGGTTTTGGGTTGGTGGCTTCCAATCTCACCAACTATGAGTGCCCCCCTCAATCCCTCTGTGTTGTACTGTGCAGCTATACCTCTGATTAGCTCTGCTAGCTGTGCTGCCACTGGGGGCTGAATGCTGGAGGTTGGCTGTTCTGATGGTGGGGGATGGGAGAATGCAGACTTTTGGAGTTGCTTGCACTTTCAGTAGCTCTTTAATTGATCTCACCTGTCTTTCAGATTTTTTAACTTTGTAAGAAGGCTGATAGAGTTGAAAAATCTGTTGCATGGTCTCTGCTGCTGCCACCTGGCATGCCTGGCAGTGTGGTGCTGGGCTGGTGTGTAGAGTATGGATCGTGGGCCATGATTGCCTCAGTGGGACTCTGGCCATTTTCCTTCTTTCTAGTGGGTCTTGGTCTTTCTGGCTTCTCTGCTGTGTCTAAGAATAACCTATACTCCTTCACTTTTCACAAGAAGTATGCATTTTGCTGGGGTTTTGCTTAAATTCCTCCTTAGGCTGGTTTGGCAGGACTCCTATGTTGCCATCTTATACAGAAGTCTTGTGTTCTGTTCTTAGTAGAAAAGGAAATGGATGCTAATACTTTAAAACAAACATTCAATATAAAACAGATAAGATATAAGCAAATTGAAAGTAAAAATTTTGTTCAGTTCCACAAACCTTTTTTTTTTTTTTTTTTTTTTTTTTACTGCTATGCATGGCTGTCCTACATCTGTTATGGGAGTAGCCCAGATGGAAAGTTGTACAGTGAGGTTTATTGGATCTTTAATCTACATAGCAACTGGACCAATTTCTTTATCAGTAGAAACATTTATATTTTGTATTAGCATATATTTTCTCACTTGTAAAAAATTCATAGTATTGGTAATAAAGTAAAAGTTATAGAACGTGAATAAATTCTGTCTACTTGTAGAAACATGCTTCAAGTTTGATTCTAAGTGTTTTACCAGGAAATGCAAAAGAGGGAGATGATTCATTGTATGATCCACACCATCCCAAATACAGAACAAAAATAAGTGACTCAAAACAAGCAACATTTTTTTTTTTTTTTTTTTTCAGTTTGAAACCATATTTTATTTTTGGCATACTTAGAAATATTCAGTAACTATATTATTTTTAAGCAGAAAACTCCTTTACTTTCTTATATCTTTAGCGCAAATTCTTTTTGACTTAAAAATGATATGACTTTTTATGAAAGTGAAGACTATACTTTCTATTTGTGTAACTTAGAAGTCTAAAAGCACATGACATTTTCAGAAGAGCCAATTTACCCATTTATGATCTTTGCAATATTAGAATATAACTAGGTCACATATGGTTCAGCTGGTCAGAGTTGTCTTAATAGCATACACTGAAAAATTTTAAACACACACACAAAAAATAACATCGGCCAGTTCAAATCCAAGTATATATGGTGAGTTTTTAAAGGATCTTAAAAGCATGCCCCATTAGCACACAGCTTTTTCTTATTTATGTAACATACATTTACTTGATGTATACAAGTTAGAATATGAATAAACATGACTTCAGAAATGTGTTTAGAATTTAGATCATTTTCTTTGTCAATACAGAAGGATAGAAAAAGCAGAGGTGGAGGTATGGTTGCAGCATGTAAGAGCTGAACAAGGTAATGACTTTCATTGTACCAATTACTCCAAAATGAATAACCAGGCTCTCATCTGCCTTATAGTCCATGTTGGATCAAGCTGTTAATTCCTTACATGCATACCAAATATATCAACTCTTCAAATTACAAAGTACAAGATAAACTCTAATTGCAATAGGTATTTCCCAAATATACCTACTACCAAAGGGAACCTCTCATGTACAATGTCTTGATACAGCAAAATCTCTGAGTGAATGTTGAATATATATGTATTTTTAATGTGTAGCCCAGGCTGGCCTTAAGCTCCTGATCCTCCTGCCTCCGCCTCTTCAGCAATACCCTAGAGGCAGGCACCACAGCAACCAGAGAATGTTGAATACTAAATAAGCAATCTCATGGTCAAGTAAGAAACCATAGCTGTTATCGGTATTATCTTACAGTCATCATATGCATTACATATTAAATTAAACCTAGCATTAAGTATACTTCCACAATTATGCTGCAAATAATGGTAACAGTGATGATACTAATGAAAAAAGACCATCTTTAGCTGAAGATCAAAGGGGAAAAATAGGAACAAATATAAAAAAAAGAATAGAACTCCCTCATTTTTTCTGCATGGAAATGATATGAAACATTTATTTGATATACTGGACAATAACAGAGCTAAGTAATCCACTCCACAGCAACATGACAAAAAACATTACCCCACCAATGCAGTGTAGGATTTAAATGTGACCCACACAAGGGCTTCTGTCAAGTGAGATAGTAAGAGTGCTGCTGCCCTGTCATTTATTTCCAGTCCCTACCCAGATCATATCAAAATACTGGTGGTCCCAATAGTTTTATTGAAATAAATCATTTTTCACAAACATTCAAAAAGACAAATCACAATGTTTCAGTAACCATATGTCCAACTCAAGCTCAATCTACTTAATTGAGTTTGGCTTCCCACTTAAAAAAAAAAACCCTTTATTTTATTCACATTAGAGCAATAAATCGCCCATACTCATCTTCCTTGCCCAGTAATTCAAAGTAAAAACTCAAAAGGATTAGTAAAGAGAAATGTAGGAATTAACACCCTTTAAATTTGTTTTAAATATTTTAAGGTTTAAAAAGTGTTTAAAGTTTGTAATTCCTCCTAGGAAAACATTATCTGCATGAATACCCTAATGGCAAATCATTGTAAAATGCTTCAGCTGCATTTGGTACAGAGGATAGGGAATATCTTCAAAGCACCCCAGCTCTCCTGACGAGAATGTCAGAGGTACACTGGTTTGTGTTATTGCGACATCCATTAAGTGATCTAGGTTGCTTTTCCTCCAGCAAGTGCTTTTGCAAATGAGCTTTAGGCTTGACCTCCAAATTTGGCTGACAATTTACTGATGAGATTCATAACCTTTGGGTTGCTCTGATATTTTGACATATTTGCTGGGTTCTGGGCCACATCCTGGAAGGCCACCATAACTTCTGGATCCTGCATTGCAGCAAGAACCTCTGGATCACTGAGAATTTCATTAAGTCCAGGCATTCCTGCCATTCCAGGCATGCCCCCTCCCATTCCAGGCATTCCTCCAGGAAAATTTCCAGGCATTCCACCAGGAAAGCCACCTGGAAATGAGCCATACTGAGCTCCAGATTGTCGTCTGGCTTCTTCCTCCCTTTGGGCTCTCTCATGCTCTTCTCGAGCCTTCTTAACCCTTTCTATTCTTTCTTTTATCTCTCTCTCTTCACGTTTTCGCTCATACTTTCTCCGATGTTCAGCAATTTTCTGAGCCCTCGGTTGAACTTCTTTCAGCATTGTACTTGCATCTTCATCATAATCCAGGTTACAGGCAAGGGCAAGATCATGAGCTGCTTCTTCCCAATGACCCAGAAGTCTGTGTGCTTTCCCTCGCCACTTGTAAGGCTGAGCAGAATCAGGATTGATTTCAATGGCTCTGTCACAGTCTCGAATGGCAGCATTTGGCTTCTGTAACTTGACGAAAACACTGGCTCTCTTGGCATACAGAATGGCCAAGCGAGGGTTTAGCTTGATGGCATCTGTGAACAAGTCAATGGCTTTCTGAAGCTCACCATCATTTAGAGCTTCAATAGCAGCCCCTTTCTTTTCATTTGCTTGATCCATCATCTCCTCAGTTATCTCTACATTTTCATCTCCCATTTCTTGAGGGGCATCAGTGTCTGGTTTAATTACACCTTCATTATCGATTTCTAGATCACTCTCCTCGCTGGATGGTTCCTCTGTCTTTATGTTTTCCTCTTTCTTGCTGTCTGTTTTTTCTTCCTTAATATTTTCTTCTGATTTAGCTTTATGAGTCGCAGGCGGCACTTTACCTCCCATGCTCTCCACACACTCCCGCAGGAAGCGCATTTCCTCGCTGTGCAGGACGCTCGGGTCCTGCTTGCACATGTTCACGAAAGCCCGGAGCTCGTTCACCTTGCGGGGATCCATGGTCGGGAAAGCAGTGGGCGGCGGACGACGCTGCGGCCCGATGCCAAGGCCCGGCGCGGCCTCCAACGTGACCACGAAAGGGAAGGGGGCGGCTGCCGCGAGGCCCAACACCCTAGAACCTCCCCGGCCGCTTGGCTCCTCCCCGCAACATTTTTCTTTATACTGTGATATGATTTTGTTTCCCAGGGATTTTTGTACAGCACACAGTAAAGAACATTGCCACGATTGAAAACAATGTACAAAGCATCGTTCAGTAAAGCAGATTACTAGGCAAGGTAGATATAGTAGAGCAGGGCAGAATGCACAGTGTTATCCAGAGGTATAGTTCTCCACTGGATTGGAAAATTCAAGCTTGGCTTATTGGAAAATATTAAGGAAAATTGATGGGCTGTGATAGGTTCAAGCAGTTTTTCATAGAAGCTATTTCTTTTAATGCCATGAAGCCTTACAGAGTACATGAGGAGCAGAAAATGGCAGACTATATCCCTAGCACATATCCTGGGAACTGCCTATCCAACAGACAAATTTTGATCATAAAATACCTGTCTTTCTTTTTCTGTAAAGAATCCTGTGTCCCTTTCCCACATCTGGCTCTCCAGTATGATATTAAACATGTTGCCTATAGAGCCAAGGTACCTCTAAAATGTTGAGAGCAGAGACTGTCATTTGAGGGCAGTCTTATGTAGTCTTTATATTTTTGTCTGTTTATTTTCTTGCCAAAATACTGGAAAACGTGATGGTAGAAGCAACAGAAGACATGGGCTAGTCATCAGTCATCCTTTGGAACTACTCCAAAGGCCCCTTCTGCATCAACTGCATGAAGTGCATGCATAGCTTCTTTTGGCTGTTCACAGTCCGGTCTGACCCACCCAACCACCTCCTATGGTTCAAAACAAGAAAGCTCATTGTAAAGCAACCTGTAGGAAATCTAATGGCCACTTCTTCTGGCACATGGCTCTCATGCTATATTTGGCATAAGCTTCAAGAGGGGAGTCATCTGAAATGTTCTTTACCATGTGTTGATATAGTTAAATCATTGAAATTAAGAAATTATAGAAGTTAAATTGCTAATGGCTAGAGCTGAGAGATGGCTTAGCAGTTAAGGCACTTGCTTGTGATGCCTGAGGACCCTGGTTCAAGTCCTCAGTTCCCACATAAACCAGATGCACATAGTGGCGCATGCATTTGCAGTGCCTACAGGCCCTGATGCACCCATTCTCTCTCTATCTGCCTCTTTTTTTGTCCCTCTCAAATAAATAGATAGCTAATAGCTAATGGATGGGTAAAAACTGGAAGGGCTGGCTATTAGATCCGTCCACTTGTAGATATGTAGGATTTGTCTAAGAATCACACTCTGGAGATTCAAGTAATTAAAATATTTTGCACATTTGTCACAAGTTATATCTGTGATATATTGGCTAATTCTGCTGTAATCCAGGACCCTGTAGTGTGTGTGTGTGTGTGTGTGTGTGTTTGTGTGTGGGCTGTATGTGTGTAATTGGGCATAAATGGCCAGCACAAATTAGCTCAGTTCTTGACATGACGTTGGCCTTTTTGTTTTTTATTTTTTTTATTTTTTTTATTTTTTGTTTTTTTTTTTTTTCATTTTTTTTTTTTTTTGATTTTTTTTTTTTTTAGTTTTTTTTTTTTTTAATTTTTTTTTTTTTTACTGCTATGCATGGCTGTCCTACATCTGTTATGGGAGTAGCCCAGATGGAAAGTTGTACAGTGAGGTTTATTGGATCTTTAATCTACATAGCAAACTGGACCAATTTCTTTATCAGTAGAAACATTTATATTTTGTAATTAGCATATATTTTCTCACTTGTAAAAAATTCATAGTATTGGTAATAAAGTAAAAGTTATAGAACGTGAATAAATTCTGTCTACTTGTAGAAACATGCTTCAAGTTTGATTCTAAGTGTTTTAACAGGAAATGCAAAAGAGGAGATGATTCATTGTATGATCCACACCATCCCAAATACAGAACAAAAATAAGTGACTCAAAACAAGCAACATTTTTTTTTTTTTTACTTTTTTTTTTTTTTTTCTTTATCAGATTTTGATAAAGTATTGTTAGGGCAGCTCACTTAATGTTATTTCACCTTTTCTCTTTACATAAAAGTGTAATTGGTGCTCAGAGTCCATTAAAAAAGTTCATTTCAGAAAGCTTAAATAATCTACTTTTTGATGACTTGTTATGCTTACCAGTTTTGTTTGTGTGGTTTGATATTTAGAATGCTTCTAAAGGGTAGGAGTAAAAGCCAATGGGAAAATGGTGAGGATTGAGAGACATACACCAGAGGATTGTCATCACTTGAAGAAAACGTGCAATATGTGTTGTCATTGCTGCTGATGCATCATGGGGTAAAATTCTTGAGCTGGAGTAAAGGGGATCATCCTTGTTTCTAAGAGCATCAAGTGAGCTCCTCATTAGAACACATGAGTCCATGTTGGAATCTCTAAGATGATACCAGAATTATGTATAAAGGAACATTTATCCCAATGAATCAATGAGAGGACAGATAAGTACCAAAAATGAGGAACATTGAGGCCAAACTCTGATAACATGTGGCAAAGGAGAACACTAAGCAAAAGCCTGAAGGTGGCAATGAAGGGCGGTTATTAGACAATGGATCCAGAAGACAGAATTTCATTTTTTTTTTGGGTTACTTTTTCAGGCTGGAGGAGCTGGTATTGGAAGGATATAACATGTAGCAGTCTGGGTCAGTGGGACAGTTACAGGCAGCATGGGGCTTCTCTTCTGTCCAGCTACTATAGCAAAGAACACAGTTATTCTCAGCAAATTTATTAGACCTAGGCATTTTTTATAACTGCCTAATGCACAGGCTTTTTCTACAGATAGCACCATTTCATCTAGCATGCTAATCAAAACAACTAGGTATTAAACACTTGAGATATGCTAATACATGGAATGAAATATTTTAAATATTTTCGCATGAATTATTTCACTCATCTTGAAAGCCCAAACTTTCACATTAGGGACTGTACTCTTGACTTAGAGGTCACTTTGGCTCTATGAGGTGAAAGTTGTCAGCAGCTGAATGATGACAAATCTAGAAATCTATTGTAGGTTTTTCTAGCTTCAGAATTAATGATCTTTCTAACTTTTCCAAATTGATTTTTACTTTATGGCTAGAGTCAAATTCTAATAACACCCATTTGTCACTTTACTCTGGTAGGTCTCAAAGAGTCATCTCAGAGCCAGTAGTAACAGTTTTACTTGTGAACTTGTTAGAAAGACAAATTCTCCATTTTGTCCCGATTCACTAAAAACAGAGAATGCAGAATGGGACCAAGAAATTTGCATTTAAACAAGTTGCTTATTCTGACACAAGCTAAAGTTTGAGGATAACTGTTTCACTCACACAGCCTCATGAAATGAACAAACCACTGCGTTCAAGACAAACCTTCTTACTCTCTCTTTTTATGACAGCAGGATTTGAGCAATCACTCAACCGTGGTAGCTGCATGATTTCTCCTGTTATTTTAAGTTTCAACTTTGCAGCAAATCCTGTGAAAGACATTGTCTGGAAAATGGTTCCTCCATTTTTTTATAGATCCATTAGAGATATCCCATGCCTCGAAAATCTATCCAACCAGGGGTCAGGTCTTACAGAATCACAAGTTGACTACATCTTTGCAACTCTGTCTGGTTTTTCTCATGATATTTCATCCGTTCTTTGACCTCTATTTTCAAGTCATTTTCTCTTTCATGCCTCCAATAACTTACATCTGTTTCTAGGTTGCTTTCTGCCTAAAGTAAAGGTGTATCCAATGCTACAGTTTATTTCAGCAATGAGCCTCAGGAAATCTTAGTAGACAAAGGTCATGGCGTCATTACTGACTATCAGATATTGGCGTGCTGATATGAAAGTTTAGGCACTAACTTGATAAGCACTGATACTGCTGGCAAACATTCTCTGGGAGATAGCTTTGAACAAATTTATTCTGTGAAATAACTTGACTGAAATAAGGTTTGAAATTATTCTGACCTGAATGACCAAACACTTTGAAAAAAACTGCCACTGTGCAAAGTATAGGGTGAACTAATAATGTAAATTGAATGAATGTATGAACATACTTGGAGAATCAGCTCAGATTATGTTCTGAGGAAAGAATGCAGAAGGCAAATATGCTATGATACCAGGTTACTATGGAGATAGGGTCAATGGTTGGAATAGGAATCATATTTAACGAGTTATCCTTAATCAGAAATAATTCTGATAATCAGAACCCAACATACACTTTGGATTGTGCTAATAATAAATAAGGATACAGTTTTATAAAATATTTTTATTTACAGAAGGAAGTTTGAAAATTAACATACATATATATTCAAGGTAGAGTCTCAGGGTGACCTCAAACTCATGGTGATCCTCCTACCTCTGCCTTCTGAGTGCTGGGATTAAAGGTATGCACCACCAAGCTCAACCTATATATTTAAAAATAGTAATTTATTTTTTATTTCTGGAATAGTTAATCAGAAAAACTAACTGGATTAATTTGAATATACAATAACTAATGAAAGTATATGGGCCTCTTCACCGTAGTCTTCATACACCCTAAGCTACTTCTATTATTCTGGGCTGAAATTGCTTCACATGTGGAATAGAATTATAAATTTCTGCTATGAAGAAATGTTGGTTTCTAACTAAGCTTTAGTTTACTTTGTTTTAAGTTATTTTACATGTATATATAAAATGATGAGCTTATTCCTCTCATGCAACCCCTAGCTTCCCTTTTAATATGACCCCTCTTGCCATCAATCAACTTTGTGCACCTAAACAGTTTTACTTCTACTTTCATTTATGATATATATGCATAATTTTCTTTATTTACATAAAATCCAGGAATCACAAATGTGGAAGAAAAAAAAATTTATGTGTCAGAGATTGGCTTAATTTTCTTAACAGAATTGTCACTATTTGTATCCATTTTCTGCAAACATGATCAAGTTTTCCTACTTTTTCTTCTAAAAGTTTCAGATATCTTTATTTTTCTTTCTGTCTCTCAACCTCTGTCTCTCTCACTTTCTCTCTCTCCCTCTCGTACACACACACACATACACACACACACACACAATTTTATTAACTTTTCCTTTGTTGCTGTGCACCTAACTTTGAACCATAATTTAGGCATTATGCATCATGCTATACTAAACTTTGATACATAAACATGCCAGTGGTATGTTCACTTGGAGCCCTTTGGGTAAATGTCCAAGAGTCATATAACTGGGTTATGTGGAAGACCTAATTTTACTTTTTTAAAAAATGCATTTTATTTATTTATTTGAAAAAGAGAGAGACAGAGAGAGAGAGAGAGAGAGAGAGAGAGAGAGAGAGAGAGAGAGAGAGAATGGATGAATTAGGGCCTCTAGCAAGTGCAAATGAACTCCAGACACATACACCGCCATGTACATCTGACTGTATATGGTTTCTTGCAAATCAAACCTGGCTCCTTTGACTTGGTAGGCAAGTGCCATAACCACTAAGTCATCACTCCAGCCCTATTTTTTACTTTTTGAAAAACCTCAATACTGACTTTCATAGTGGATGGACTCCTTCATATATGTTTATTGGTACTTTGTATTTTATTTTTTAAGATGTCTGTTCACTAGACCATTTACTGAATGGATTATTTTGTTTTGTTGAGTTCTTTCCATATAGTAGATGTTAATCCTTTGTCAGATGAATAGCTAGTGAACATTTTTCTACCATTTTGAAGATTGATGTTTCATTCAATTATCAGCTCCTCATGCTATACAATTTTAAGTTCATGGGGCCCCATATTTTAATTGTTAGCCTTATTTCTGATCAACAGGAGCCCTATTCAGAAAATTATTGACTGTTTCCAATACATCACAGGGATTTCTCTACTTTTTCCCTTTAAAGTTTCAGGACATACATTGAGGCCTTTGACTCATTCATAGCTCAGTAGTCTGTAGAGTGAAAGATAAGGATCTAGTTTTATTCTTCTATTTGTAGATATCTAGTTTTCCCAACACCATTTGTTAGAGGCTGTCATTTCTTCAATGTGTATTTTGGCTTCTGTCAAAATCATGTGGCTTTAGATGTGTGGGTTTATAACAGGCTCTTTTATTATGTTCCATTAATATAAATTACTGCTTTTGTACTAGGACCATGAAGTTTTGTTATTATAGCTCCACAGTACAACTTAAAATTAGGCATGGTATTACCTCCAACAATATTTATTTGCTCATTATTGTTTTGACTATCTAAGGTCTTTTCTGCTACAAAATTCAAATATGAATTTTGTGATTTTTTCCTATTTCTATGAATAATAATGTTTGAATTTTGTGACTACTTTGAATCTGTAGATTGTTTCTGGTAAGATGGTCATTTTCACAATATTATTTCTTACAATCCATAAGCATGGGAGTTCTTTCCATCTTCCTAGTATGTTTCCGTTTCTTTCGTTAATGTTTCAAAATTTTCACTATAGTGTTCTTTGATTTCCTTGGTTAGGTTCACTACAGGGTATTTTTCAGGAAATCATGAATAAGATTGATTCACTGATTTCTTTCTCAGAATGTTTGTAATTGCTGTATAGAAAGGCTACTGATTTCCTTGTTTTAATTTTTTAAGAGATGGAAGAGTTTTCTGATGGAGTCCAGAGTATCTTGTATAAAAATGATAGTATCTGAAAGAAGAAGAGTTTTAATTCTTCCTTTCCTATATGTACCCTTTTAATTGTTTTCCATGTCAAATTGTTTAGCTAAGTTTATAATAAGTATATTGAATGAGAATGAGCAAAGCGGACACCTTTATCTTGTTCTGGTTCTAGTGAAAATGCTTTGAGTTTTTCTTTGAATAGTATATTTTTTTGTTGCTATTGAAAATGGGACAATGTCACTTATTTATTCCTCTGTATCTTTGTCATTTGCACACAGAAAGGCTACTGATTTTTGTGCATTGATTTTGTATACTGCTACTTTGCTAAAGGAGTTTATCACCGTTAAGAGTTTTGGAATGGAGGCTCTCTGGTCTCTGACATATAGAATCATGTCATCTGTGAATAGAGCTAAAGTAACTTATTCCTTTCCAAATTGTAACCCTTTTATTTCTTTCTCCTGTCTTATTGCTTGAGCTAGGACTTCTAGTACTATATTGAAGAACAGAGGTGATAGTGGACACCCCTGTAATGTTCCTGATCTCAATGGGAATTCCTTCAGTCTCTCTCCATTGAGTATTATTTTGGCTTTAGGAGCTTTATATATAGCTTTTATTATGTTGAGATATAAACCAACCATGCCAATTCTCTCCAATGCTCAACTCTGCTCCTTCCTGCCCCCTGTGACTTGGACCCACTCTGCTTGTCTCCACCCTGCCCCCATGCGACTGCTGACCCTCACCACTCTGCCCTGTACTGCACAACCCACCCTTTCACAACTTCAGATCCACTCCACCCCCGCTCCCTCACCCATATCAGCCCCCTCAAAACGGCACCACTTCCCCACCCATTGCTACCACAGTCACATTCTCCCTGCTCCTGCACTGTGATGAGCAAACTACAACACAAAAGGAATAACATAAAAAAGTCAAATGTAAGTAAATAAAATAAGATCTCCCAGTCCTAAAATGGATGTCTCTAGTCAAAATGTAGAAGAGACAATAGGATCAGAACCCCAAAATGAAGTTATGAGCAATGAAACCCTGACCAAGCTACTGGTAGAACTTGCAGAAAAGCAACAAAGGACTGATAATCATGTGGATGCTGCCATCACTAGACTAGAACTTATAGATAAGAAAATAGAAGGGGACAAAAACAGTTAAAGGATATGAAGGAAAGAGAAAAAAAAAAAAAAAAAAACAAGGGGTCCTAAAAAACCAGCTGGCCATGTTAAATAAAGATGTAAGAAATGAAAAAAAAAATACAAGAAGGAATTCCAAGAAGCATCAAGAAAATCAGAAAATGATGTGAAAAGGGAACTTAACAGAGGGATGGAAAGCATACATAGAAAAGTAGTAGAAAATGCAAACCGTAATTGAACACCCCCAAAACTCTTTAGATGATGTCAAGAATAAAGGCAGCCATGTGGAGTATAGAAACTTAGATCTGGAAGACAAAACAGAAGAAACAGTTCAGGAGTACAAAAGTTTCAATAAATTCAAAAGTTTCTGTGACTAGAACATGAGGGAATTGTGGGATACCCTTAAACATCCTAACATTCAGATCATGGGAATACCAGAATGCAAAGAAATTCAGACAAAAGGCATCAAGAACATATTTAACAAAATAATAGAAAAAACTTTCCCAATCTGTCAAAAGAAAGGCCCGTCATGATACAAGAAGCTAACAGAACTCCAAACAGAGTGGACCAAAGGAGAAACTCTCCAAGACATATTGTCATTATGACTCTAAAAATTGAAATCAAAGAGAAAGTCTTAAAAGCAGCTAGGGAAAAGCAATACATCACTTTTAAAGGTAACCCCAACAGAATCACTTCAGACTTCTCAATGGAAACCCTGAAAGCCAGAAGGGCTTGGAATGAAACACTGAAAAGTCTAATAACCTATGGCTTCCAACCCAAACTACTCTACCCAGCAAAAGTATCCCTCATAATAGATGGTGAAAGCAAAACTTTCCATGACAAAACTCAGCTTTACAATTATATGAATTATATTTTTTATATACTCTTGAATTCAGTGTGAAAGTGTTTTATTGAGACTTTTTGCATCTATGTTTGTGTGTAATACTCATTTTTAATGCTCTTTATGTTTTTCTTAGAGGTCTAAGAGATATGATTATTAGAGAAGTTTGAGTATCACCTTCCTCATTGATTAGAAAGTAAATATTTTTACCTACCATGGGGAATTACTTCCTATGACCTCAGTCATGTGAAATGTTGATTCCATTTCATTTCTTTTAGTAGAAAATCAGACTGGAGAGATGGCTTAGTGGTTAAGTGCTTGCCTGTGAAGCCTAATGACCCTGGTTCGAGGCTCAATTCCCCAGGACCCACGTTAGTCAGATGCACAAGTGGGAGCACGCATCTGGAGTTTGTTTGCAGTGACTGGAGGTTCTGGCACACCCATTCTCTCTCTCTCTCTCTCTCTCTCTCTCTCTCTCTGTCTCTTTCCCTCTCTGTTGCTCTCAACTAAATAAATAAAAATGAACAAAAATATCATCATACAAGTCAGTAATACTAATATTTTCACATGTTTTAACTGTAAAATGCTCTTAGCTAAATCAATTTTATATTCAACTAGATCCCTAATTTATAAGATCTTAAAAAAACATTCTTAAAAAAAATATATATATATATATAATTTAATTATTTGAGAGAGAGAAATAGGCAGAGAGTTAAGGGGAGAGAAGGGGCATGCCAAGGCCTCCAGCCACTGCAAACGAACTCCAGATGCATGTGCCCCTTTGTGCATGTGGTTTAAGTGGGTCCTGGAAGGTCAAACTGGGATCCTTTGGCTTTGCAGGCAAGTGCCTTAACTGCTAGGCCATCTCTACAGCCCTGCACCAGAAATAAAAAGAAAAAAAAATCATTGAAATAGTGCTCACATGAAGCTCATGGCAAGATGAACCCAAGACCAAATAAATAAATAAATAAATACACTCAGTGAACTTTGAAGAATATATGCCTAATATCTATTCAAAATTTACTTTCCCTATTATTAGTAGTTATCTTACAGTTATGAGCAGAATTCTAGATTCTTAGCACCGCTGTCGATAAAACAGCATCAGCATACAAGTTTGACCTACAAAACTTACAGTGCATAACAGTCCATTTTTATTTTTGTGGTTTTTCAAAGGTAGGATTTCACTCTAGCCCAGGCTGACCTGGAAGTCACTATGTTGTCTCAGGGTGGCCTTGAACTCTCAGCGATCCTCCTACCTCTGCCTCCCAAGTGCTGGGATTAAAGGTGTGCACCACCAGACCCAGCAACAGTCCATTTTTTAAACCTATGTTGCATGGTTTTTCCTACGAACATATAAATAGATGTCTACTGACTCCAGATAAGTCACAGATGGAAGAATTAGCAAATAATTCCATCCATGTATAGATTGGTGAGTGGTAACTTTTGGGGTTAGAATCATGAAGGACTCAAAAACAGGTGTATGATGTGTATCATGATAAAGCCTTATCTCAGCATGAGTAAAGACTGTCAAGTAGTGTGTCACTGGCCTTCATTAGCATTTATAAGCATCTCCTCAAAAGAGTCTCCATTTCCATTGCATTTTTTTTATTACTTCTACATTCTCAGGGATGAGCCCCTGACTTTTGAAAAAATTGAGCTTCCTAAATCTTGAATATTTCTTGAGCTTCCTGAGCCTCTTATGTTTCACTAGCTTCTTTAGTCTGATGATCCTTTTTCTACCATTCAGAATTCAGGATGTGTATTTCAATGCAAAAGTAATAGTTACATAACTCATATTAACTATACCTTCATACACATACACACACACCCCACACACAAATATATAATTAAATATAGATGGATATATCACCCCTGAGAGACATGTGTTGTTTATTCAATGGAGAAATATTAATATGTCCATAAAATAATTGATACAGACCTTAGGTTCAAAATGTTCACAAAAAAGGAGTGGTTTTCTGTTTCTTATAAGACCCCATTACCATCTTCACAATGTTAATCCTGCCTATCCAGGAGCATGGGAGGTCTTTCCATTTTCTCAAGTCCTCCTCAATTTCTTTTTTTGAGTGTTTTTATGTTTTCGTTGTATAGATCTTTCAATTCCTTGTTTAACGTTATTCCAAGGTATTTTATTTTTACCTTACATACCCAGCAAGTATCTCGTGGACTAGACAATAGGATGGGTGGGGAGGGAGAAGAGGGCAACAGAGGGGTGGGAAACACAAATCTAGACCCAAACGGCAATGGTACCATAAAATTCTACTTCCTAAAAGGCAGACCAAATGGCTGAACCTTCACCTCACCCTTAGAGGGAACACCTGAACCACAAGACACTGAAGAGGGTATGATGAAGACTAACCTTAATCTTCTACAGCTTCCCCCCTCTCTCTCTTTTCTCTCTAAGTCTTGTATATTAGTTATCTTTTTCCTCCTTTTCTTAGTGGGCACTGACCTATAACTCCCAGTACCAGCATGTGGATAACATCCACAATGAACTTTTGATCAGAGAGACCTACAAGGTTTCCTAAAAGAAAGACAGATTTCTGTCCAAGTACTTGATGACCCACCAAAGGTTAATGGTAATACCCTACTCCTGAAGACACCTTATGTGGTTGACACATAAAATGGAATGGCATGGCTGGAAGCTGGAAGAGAGTCAGTCCCCAGACAGTCAGCATGTGTAGTGCCAGAAGGTGCTACGTGGGTGACTGGGGGAAAATGAACAATATATGTCCAAGCAACTCATGGTCTAACCTACTTAGCAGCAAATAACCTGTTGTGATGCCCACAGAAGTGCAATAGTGGCACACAGCCATGGTGGGAAACCAACTGCTCTTGATTTGGCTAACTGATCCCTTCAGTGGTATGGAACCCATAACTGACTGTATTTGCTGAATACAAAACTAATTAATAAAAAAATTAAAAAATTTTTAAAAAATGCCACAAAAAAGAAAATATTTTAATCTACTCTGTCACATGATATTTATATTTATGTATGTGTATGTGTATGCTTATTTTATTAAAAGACTGGGACCTGAGTGCAGTACCTCTGGCCCTTATGGACAGGGTATTGCACACTTTCCCAAAAGTGATGAGATCACAAAGACACACTAGTGCCTCCTCTCTTAAGAGTTAATCCACCTGGAATAGGAAAGCACCTATTAGAAAGCTGTTAAGAATTGGCATAAAGCCAATTTTTTCAAGTAAATTTGGGCAGTGCCCCCTTTGGTCATTGACTGGTCTCACTCTTGAGAGTGCTTCACTTTATTCTTTTATAAACTTTATCTTCAATAACAAAACAAAAAAAGACCCCATTAATATGAAAAGAAATGAGAACCAGCAAGATATATTTGGAATAGTATCAAGAATGGAGGTGTTTTTAGAATACAAGCTATTTCAACAAAACTACAAAGGATTGTAAGAGATGGTTGTTTCATATTTGATGAGAAACTGAGTGTGATTGATACTATGTTTTAGCCAGATAAGACAGGAAGCGTTATTTCTACAGTAACTCTGGAAAAGTGCTCATGTTGGCATTTATGGTAATGGATGAAGGAGTTGGGAAGAATATGAACAAGGAGCTCATTAAAATGTTATGAAAAGATTCAGTACTTTCTCCATCTTTCTACTATCTTCCATCCTCTCCTGGTAATTCCATTGAGATCTGTAAGCCACCTGGTATCTTCTAATAACAAAAAGAACAAGAAAGTTGACAAACTAATAGTATTTCTCATACTATGGAGACTGAGGGCTTCTGTTGTTAGTATACACAGCAAAAGTAAATTCATGAACTGTCTGCTGGCAAGAACCCTGCCTGCCCTTTGAACCTATTCATTGAGCCCTCTCTGTACATCTGGTCATTCCCTGTCTTTTTCATAGGAGGGGAGTTTGGACAAGACACGTACCAATGTATCTCATATCAGGCTGCTGGTCAGGTGATACTAACAATAACATAATTTCCAATTTTACATGAATGAAAGGTTCACCTGCAGAAGGAAAGAGAAAGACTTATAAGTAACCAAAGAGAGAAAATAATTCACTTGAGATGGAGATATAAATATAGAAGACAAATAAAAAGCAAATTTTAATTCCTATCAAAGGGACAAAGAAATCAACAAAGACATATGTGATTTGAATGTAAAATGTTCCCCAAAGATTCAATGTATTCCAAGACTTAATTCAGAGTTGGTGATCAGTTGGTTTGGGATGGTTATGCATAATTAGGAGTCAGAGCCTTGCTAGTGGAAGCATGTCATGGGGTTGGACCTTGAGCTGTTCCAGCACAGCCCTGCTTGCTCCTTGTACTTCCTGCCTGCTAATGTGAAGATACAACACTATCTATCTGCTCCTGCCATCTTTTCTCCTGCTTGGTAGACCTCCTCTTAAAACTGCAAACTAAAATATTCCCTTTCCTTCTCTAAGCTACTTCTAGTTGGTCATTTTGTTCTAGCAATGAAAAAGTAACTGATACAAAATGATTGAGTGTAGCAATCCAAAAGTCCTTTCCATAAACATTGATAAAGTGGAAAAAGCTCTGAAAATGTGGATAAAGACAAATAGTTATGACAAAAATAGTAGCTATACTCTAAATATAATAAGGAATATTATGCAGAATTGAAAAAGTTACATATCATAAAGACTTGTAAAAATGTGAGTAATGTAAGCAAGTAAAATCTAATTTTTCTTCTACCTTGAGAAATACAAACAGATAGATTTGAATATGTTTATTTATATATGCACATTGCATGTGACAAAACACAAGGACAAATCTATCAAGAAAGGACTTGCAACTCTCACCTTTAAAACATTAAATTATTATAAAAAAATAAGTAGTCTTGAGTCTTAAGGAAGCAAACTGTAAAGAACATATATGTGTGGAAGGCTGAGGTTAGACAAAGATTGGTTGTGAGGGTTTATTATGTGGACTTCTCTACTATAGTCTACAGGCTGGCAAGGATCTAAAAGCTGGCTCTCATGGGTTGAGTTTTGTCCTTTCTCTTATATAAAAGTAGAAGGAACAACCTTAAAAGTACAAGTCCTGATTTTAGGCCAATAGAAAGATAGCAGAAAACATTCCTTGTATCTTTTGTGCACACTTCCAATTCACAATAATCCTTAATTTGGGATGACATCCACTGCAAATTTTAATGGAGAAAGGTAAGACACCAATTAGTAACAGTAAAGGTAACTGAAACATGAGTAAAGTTCAATTATGTAAGACTATAAACGCACTATGTAAATGGGAAAAAAAGAAAAGAAATTGAATGTGATAGATAAGTTATTGCCTTATATATTCAGAAGGTTTAATCTAAATGAAGAAAGAGCAGTTTAAGCTCACAGTTTTACATCATTTCAATGAGCATAATACAAAACAAAATGTTAGAAGTAGTGGAAAGAAAGTGATGATAAAGCAAGGATTTATAGTGCAAGTCCCCTTGTGCTGTTTAATTTTTGAATCTGTGCACACATTTCTCAAATGTTTTCTAACCAGGTAATTTAAAAGCAACAGAAAAACATGGTTACATTTAATGCGGTTTTCCTGGGTGACATTGATCTAACTAAATTTGCTATTTGATGCAAGGAAAGTATTCTTTTTTTTTTACTTTATTTTTATTTATTTGAAAGAGAAATTGGTGGACGAGGGGGGGGGGAGAGAGAAAGGGAGAGAATGTGTGTATCAGGGCCTCTAGCCACTGCAAACAAACTCCGGATGCATGTGCCACCTGGTGCATCTGGCTTTATGTGGATACTGGGGAACTGAATCTTGTCCTTTGGCTCTGCAGACAAGTACCTTAATCTATAAGCCATCTCTCCATCCCACAAAGAAAGTATTCTTATTTATAAATTGTGTATCCCTAGCACAAAGCTATGCCTTTATTGTATATTATATAGTCTATGGGCATTTCCTGGTGTTTTGTGATACTTTGTTGCATATCATTTAAAATTTATTATTAAAAATAAATGCTTGTTTACTATAGAGAGAAAATCCATAAAAGTCATTTTAACTTATTTAATAACCTCTTAAAAGTAATATTAAAAAAAACATGTATTTTTTCCAAGAAAAACCCTCTGGAGGAAATCACCTATCTTGTAATAACTCTGTGCATAAGATAACATATTTATAACTGGAACATATAAATTATTCCAGTGTAATTTTCAGTTAGTATAGTGGTTAGCCATTTTTCTATGCAGTTTAAACAGAAATAATAACTACAGTAGTAATTATATAGAAATCCAGTAAGGAAATGAGAAGATTTAAAATACACATGCAAGGTACTTCTATTTCAGCCACATTAAGTTTTATTTGTATATTTTAAGTATAATTTTCTTCTTACCTTTAATATACAAACTGACAATTATAGAAAAAAATAGAAATTTGGGGCTAGAGAGAGGGCTTAGTGGTTAAGGAATTTGCCTACGAAGTCTAAAGACCTTGGTTCGATTTCCCAGTACCCATGTAAGCTAGATGTCAAGGAGGCATGAATCTGGAGTTGGTTGCAGTGACTAGAGGTCCTGGCATGCCCATACTCTCTCTCTCTCTCTCTCTTTAGTAAATAAATAAAATAAAAGATAGAAATTTGGTCTCCTTTTTTGTTGCTTTCCTATTCATGTAGTAGTTTTAATAATCTGTGAGCAAATAATGGATATGGTAATGAGAAGAAAAACATAATTACTGTCACATGGCATAAGTTTGCTAAGTTTTAATGTTATCAAGTGAGTATTAGTGTAGGATTCTTTATTTGTCATCATAATGCTCAACTTAGATTGATTTGTTGTATTTGACTAGACCATCTTATTTGAAGAACATCTTGATGTTTTAAATCTACAGCATTCATTTAAAAACTATGACAAGTAAACTGCTAAATACGAATGATACAACCATATACACAATATTTCTCAAAGAAGATGATAACTACAAATTAGTTCAGAAGTAGTGTTAAGTAAAAAATCCTCTATAGTGTTGAAAAAGAGAGATGCCGAGAGGGGAGAGAGGGAAAGAGAAGAAAAGAGGAAGAGAGAGAGAGAAAGAGAGAGAGAGAGAGAGGAAGTTTTCTAAAACTTAAGTAGTATAGATGGCTTCCAATAAGAGAGGCAATTCCAAATAAAAATGGGTTTCAGACAGCATTATGTGACAGAAATTCAGGAAAACAAGGTAGGGGTTTTCTCTCTCTCTCTCTCTCTCTCTCTCTCTCTCTCTCTCTCTCTCTCTCTGTGTGTGTGTGTGTGTGTGTGTGTATACTTCATATGCATGCATGTGGAGTCCAGAGGAAAATATTGGGTATACTCATCCTTTTCTTTTCCAACTTCCTGGAGTCAGAGTCATTGATTGAGCCTGTTGATACAAATTTTTGGATTAGAAAGGACTAGGGTTTCCCCAGTGATCATCCTGTTTTTGCTTCTGTCAGCCCTGTTGTTACAGGAATGCATAGCCATGACAAGCTTTCTATGTGGGTCTTGGAGAGCAAACTTAGATTCTCATTCTTGCAAAGCAAATGCTTTTACCTACATATCCATTTTTCCAAGCCCCTGTAGTACAGGGTTTTAGGCCTATGCCTCTCATACTTTTCAAGGGACTGTGAACCACATGGATAGCTTGTTAATTTGTGGACTGACTCAGTCATTCTGGGCTATGATATGGATTCTGGCAGTCAAGGAGCTCATAGGTAGTACTTATATGTCTGGTCCAAGAACCACTCTTGGTTTGTGTATGGCAAACTGGAAGTGCTAGAGATTCTAAAGAAACCTACTCATCTATGAGCAGATTTGCTGAACAGTGGGGGAGAGTCATTCATAAGAAAGTGATTCCCTAAGAAGCTGTTCCTACACATCAGGTTTAAATACTTATCTTCCTCATCTAACTACCTTGGAGTAGGTTCTACCTAAGTTAAAATCTCTACTTCTAGTCTAATGCTTGCTTTTCTCTTACTTGTCCCTTTTCAGAAAATGACTCAACCAGGTCCGAGAAGTTATCTCATGTTTACAAACATGTGGTGTTATTCTCCTCCTCCGTTAGATTCAATGGTGTTGCTAGTTTACTTATCCAGGCTGCTTTGTGTTGGTGTTTTATATAGATTTTACTTTTGCTATGTGATATTACAATCACTCTAGGTGGTTTAATCATAAACCATAATTTAAGAAAATCATATATGTGATCCAGTATAAGTGGTCACTTGGTCATATGTTAAATACTTTTGATGGTGGGCATTTTACAGTATGTGGCGAACTACACATTGGCTTTCACCAATTATGTCTTCATGCATGATATAAATATTAACAAACATCCCCAATATATTTAAAATGGTTCTAGATTCAATTTTGCTGAACTATTTACAATTCCATACATGCTAAATATGTTTTGATTATATTTACCCCCAACTCACCTACTTGCTGTCCTTTTATTACTGCTTAACCCCTTCTTCCAAACTACATTCCCTCCTACATTCATGGTTTTATTTATTTATTTTTTTCAACCCACAAAATTTAGTTAGTAGTGTTTGCATGAGCATGTGTACTGGGGTGAGTGGTGGTATTTGCTGAAACATTGACAACATACCTATGTGTTGTGGCTGTATCGCTGCTAGAAATGGCTTTTCATCCCTTATCAAGTAATTGTATTCATCATATCTAGTGTTAGAATGGAGAAATTACACTTTGATTTAGCACCTGGATAGGTTTGACTTTCTATGAACGTCTACTCAAGCAGTATCTTTTCATAGCTATACCAGGACATCAGTGCCACTGTGGAGCATGGATAGAAGCATCTGACAACCCCTGCACAGTTGCTGATTCTTGAAAATGAAATGTTATCAATTCGAACCAATTGTAGGGTCTGTAATTGAGGTTCCATTAGTGATCTGACCACAAACTGGATGAGTTATTTTGTTATTAGCAAAGAAAGGAAGAAATTGACCTTCAAATTGGGTTCACTTTGGATTATAAGATAGAATGTCATTCAACTAAATGCTCATTATTCCTGATCTTTAGATGAAAGATAATTTTCCCCCAAAGATATGAAAAAATGTTATGTTAATTTCACACATTCAGCAATGTATAATGCTAAGATGTCAAAATGTCTCTGGAATAGGAAACTAACTAATGTGTACACTAGAAATATTGCAAATAAAAGATGATTGCTATTGGGAATTTGCATGAACCTGAATTTTAAGTAGTTCTTCCTGTGAATAAGCTGCTTTCAGAAGATGGAATTTGAGAATACAGGACAGAGCCTTCATCTGATATTATGCTAAAAGAGCTAATTGATCATTAATTTTAGAAACAGATATAAGGCAAATTCCTAACTGGTACAAAACTGAACATGACATCTTTATATGAGCATGTATCAATCACTCATTCTTCTATGAGTCGATATTAGGATCAATATTACATCTGTGAATTTCAAGTATACACAATCTACAAATGTATCTTAAATTTTATTATATTTAATGACATATTCATTTGGAAAGTATGCTAATACTTTATCAATGAGAAATAAAGTAGTGCTATTCTGATTAGAGTGCAGCAGTGAATAAATAAATAATGCAATATTTGATTAAAATTATTTTCCTTCTAAGAAACATAGAGCAATTGTTCTCCTATGTTGATACTTACTGATCAGCACTGCATGGTGACATTTTAGATTCTCAAGAGTCAATCCATGACAAACTTAATTATCAGGTTTTGCTCATATTCTAGCTGGTTAAACAACGCAAATGCAATTTGTTGGCTTTTACTCACTAATTTTCAGAATTTTAAAAAAAATGTTTATAAGTCATTCAAAAATTTTCTTTGTAGAGTATAGCAGAAAAAGGTATGCATATAGCACTTAATACATTTTATATTCAGCTTTCTTAATTAATATAACTGTCAAAATTACTCCCTAAAATTTAAATATAATTATCACAATATTTTATACAGCAGATCTTAAAAAAAATTCTATCGCTCTGCATTAATTGAGCACTACAGAACAATGAGTACCAGGAAAGGGAAAAAACTTCAGTAAGCAGGAAAGGGAGAAGTCAGAAACCTATAAACATGCTCTCAGGTGGGCTTTTGTTGTCTTCATGAGTGCTTTTTCTTTCTAGTTTTAGTATTATCCCAACTAGGCTTCACTCTTGCTAGTCCTGAAGTTCTTTCCTGAATCAAAGCCACAAATCCTGGGTTGCCTTAGATAATGTTGTTAAAACATGAAGGGAACTCTTCAAGCTGCAGAGGCTGACATTGTGGAACCATGACAGTTTCTTCACTGCTGACTGAGTAAGCTGCTGTTTGTAGGCTATACTTCCTTTACATCTCCCACCAAGCTATTACTTCCTATTATGCAGGTAATAAAATGGGAAAATACTATACAGCATTCTTGGTTTAACCACTAATCTCTTACAGAACAAGGTGTGGATTATGCATACATCTAATATGAACAATTCTTGCTATTTGTCACTACAGGACAAAGGAAAAAATCATGTAGATCCCAAATCATTGCACACCCTGAAATCTCTCATAAAATTTCTAAGTTGCCAGTTAAAATATATATGTTTGATATTTATTGGCAGGAAAATTATGGTCTCTATTTTAGAATGATTTTTTATATTAGTTACAATGGATGATAGGTAGCTACATAAACATGATGATTCCATGGATATGCAGATACAAAGAAAAACAAATACTGATGGAAATATACTGAAACAATAAACACAGTTGCTCACATTCTTAGAAGAACCTGCAAACTGCAGAGATAATAAAGGCACGTTTACCATTTTACCCTTCCTCCGAGATTGAGTATTCATTAATGGGTTATCAGCAAATTGTAGCAGCATCGGTAAATAGCTCCTTTCTTTTGAAATCAGCTAACACCTGGTCACACAGACACAAATTCCTTAAAAAAAACAAGCTGGTTATGTGTTTTTTTTTTTTTTTTTTTTGGTTTTTTGTTTTCATGGGGGAAAAGGCCTTCTTATTCTGTGCAAGTATTATTTAGAAAAGGCTTTTTCAGAATGAACATGTATAGAGAAATCAGCCTCTCTGGTCAATGACCTTTTGAGGTTACACATACAAAGTCTCCCAAGCTGAACATGACAATGCCAATAAGCAAAATGTCTCCTGTGAAAAGGCATGATGGTCACTTATGCTCGCACAAAAGAATCCCAAATTCTCTCTTTAACCAATCACTGTCCCGCTACTTCTCTCTCTAGTCTGGTATCTTGCCATACTTAACCATCCATCAAGACAGCAGATCTGAGCTTATAGTTCTTGGCCAGACTCTAGTACACCTGTACTTGTGAACACTTGCAAGTGATGGGAGAGTAGTATATCAAAACAAAGCATCAAAGCACAGCACCTAGTGTCTACCCCATACCTTCTCTACATATCTCTTCCAGCTATTCTTGAGTAATAATATTTCTAGTAACATGGCAGAGGTAAATTAAAGTGTAAAATGAATTTTAAAATATTTTCCTATGATAAAGAAAGCATGGGAAATTACTCCTCATTGACTTTAGCTTGATTAGAAAATAATGTTGTACACATAGACATGCAGAAACAGCAATAACTCTGTCTACATTTTTAACACAATTTGGCCATATGAATTGTGGTCTAGCTCATTGCAAGGTATTGTAACAATTACATATGTTTTAATATGTTCCCTATTTCAGAGCTGATCATCTCTACCAACACCAGGAAGAATGACATTGTTTTAATTTTAAGGAAATTCCCCTTGGAAGTGCCATTAGGATGATCAAGTGGCAAAGAGAATTAGCATTTCCAAGGAAGCATTATGCTTTCATGACAAGTATGCTCCCACATTTCCCATGGTCCCTAAGCAAAGGACTGGTAGACTGGAGCTAGGTTTCAATGTTACTGATGAGATGTGCCAATTTTCTCCTCATTTTTTATAAGGTATTGTTAAAGTATTGCTTTATATTATTATGGAAAATTACTTTTCATATAAGTCATTGATCTTCTAATCTATAGGTACTTTTTAATGTATTGTGTGGTTGTAAGCACTTGCTCCTAGGTCATTAGCTGTTATGGGAAGAATTTACCAATGAATAATTTATTCTCAAAGAGCACAATATAAGCCCTGATGAGAAAAATATGATAATGCATCAGTTATAATTATTCTGCTTATGAAGGTAACAATAGAGGAAAAAATTCTATCAAAGAAAATAAAAATTCCTCTAAATTATGCTTTAGGAACCAGACTAGTTTATGTTAAACTACAAAGCTGCTTCAGACTGATTTGGGAAATAAATGGGAAACAAATGAAATGATAAATTTCTTCTTGGTATTAAGTTCATCATTTATCAAATTGCTTTGCTGTCTTTCCTTGCTTAAATCATTCCAAACTAGGCAGTTGTTTGCTTCTTATAGTCAATGGTTAATATCTGCTGGTGCTTTGCCATTTTTGTATGGCATCATCTCTCTCTTGTCCTCTGTTCATTCCAAGTGAATGTTCTCTTTGAAGGACTCAATATTTTTATTCAGTAGCTGAAACGGCAGTTGTTCTCTGCCAAACGTTTAGTCAGTGGGCACCATTGTAGCCATCAGTAGGCCCTAACTTCAAGACTAATTAGTGATGCAGTCAGTGGCAGAGCCACCTCCATCTCCACTGAAGCCGAAATTGTGCAGAATGAATAAGGCCGTCTGTCATTGTTGGCATAGATGCATGGTGGAGCCTTTCCTATCTGGACTACAGAAGTGCATATCACCATAGACATTTTAAGCTCTGTAGTTGTCACATTGAGAAAGGAAAATAAATAGGTAAACTTAATATTACCTGACATAATCTAGCCAAAATATTATCATTTCAAATAGTTACCAATATGACAACTACTGATCTAATGTGAGATATTTTGCAATCTTTTTTGAAAAGTAAATATTTGCTACCCATTGATTATTTTATACCAATATCTCATCTCTGACCCAATCAGTCACAGTCCTAGAAGTTTATAGCTCATATGGAAAGAGAGTACTGTGTTCTATAACATAAACCAAGGAGGTTATAATATTCATAGAGGAGGATATTCACATTAATTTAATAAGTACATATTAATCCCTTACTTAATTTATCTTCCACAAAACATAAGATCAATTAATTCATTAAGGTTAATTATAAATGTGAAATATATTATACCTATGTGTCCACACATACAGGAGAACATACCTAAAGAAATGGCAAAGTGTACTTAATAAAAGAAAACACCAGTGAAAACAAACATGAAAATTTAAAGTGTCATTCATTGAAATGTATCTTTTACTTACAAAGCAACAGAAGACAGTTTCATGTTATGACAAGTCACCTTTCTTTCTCAACATGAGTTAATTATTGATTAATTATAAATTATATATATTTTTAGGTTGATGTTATAAGATAATATATACTTCTAGTATAAAAATATTCCCCAGGTACCTTATATTTTTACTGTTTCCATGGCTTATTCTACCCTTTCTATCATCACTACTTGCATTATTTCTGTTTCTCAAGCAGCACTGTGGGCCCACAAAACATGAAAGACACATTTTAAATTAAATCTTGTTATAAATGGATAGCTGCATGACATGCAGTGTGTGTGCGAGAGTGTTTGTGTAGAGTTTTGTATGATAATAACAATACATATTTTATTTGCAATAGAGTTCTCTGGTCATTACTTTTTAAATGCTTATAATTGTTTTAAAGCTGCTCTGCTTCTCACACGTAGAGGCAGACTTCAATAATTATAGGACACCTGCTTCAAAGAGCCATGCTCACATAAGGGCCAAAGAGATACTTTTATAAGATAAATTTGAAGGATACTTCTATAAGATGGAAGCAACCAATCTGTCACTCTCACTGACCACTCAAATCTGTAGGGAACATCAGTTAAACTGATTGCTACACTGGATGGAGAGAATGTTTCTGGGAATAATTATGATTTCATCTGGAATGTGACTGACAGTATGCACAGGAAAGATGCTGTAAGTGAAGTGGGAAAAGGAAGCATTTATATGGCTAGGTCACATGTATAAATGCATTTATCAAAACTATTTGCCTAACTGAGTTAGTGTGCCCACTTAGTTTTGTATATAGAGACCCAGCTTCCTATTGAAGGATGAGAGAAGGACTCAGAAAGCAATGATCTTTGTTACAATAGGAGCCAAAAGATAATAGAAAAGCAGAAATAAATACACGTGAACATGGAGAATGAAAATCAGACATCCTAGAATAGCTGAAATTGAAGAAAAGGTTGAAAAGACTGAAATGATTGATAGAAACGTATCAGCTGTTTCTCCAAATTTTCTCCATTTCTTTTCCTTTGCTTACCTGTTTTTTTTTTTTTTTAAGTTTCATTATCTATCTTTTCTATAAGGTAGTCAGGATTGAAAATTCAGATATAATCATCAAGCAAACAAAAACCTTATTAGAGTGTCTAAAATTTTAGTTTATTTGGAAAACTACCAAAAAATTTAAAGAATAATTCAACCAATGTTTCTAGGTAGATATCCTATAAAGAATGATCACCGTGGATAAGAAAATTATTTATTGCACAATTTCTATCCTCTACATGTCTATCAAACATCTATACACCCTCACTAATCTACATATCTCCCCTTTTCCTTGAATCTATACATAGTATGGTAGTTTGAATGTATGTCCCCTCAAAGGCTCAGGTTTTTTATTAAAGCTTAGAACTTGTATCTCCAGCTCCCAGGCTCTAGGAGGTGCCATTGGGGACAGATCTTGGAGTCCAGCCCTAAGAATTCCAGCCCAAAGGTACAAGAGAGGGGTTTGAGCTCTGTCTGGGTCTCTGCTATTAACTGTCAGTTTTGTGCTAGTTTTTCACAGCCTGTTTGGTTGTCTCTCTCTGTTCTGATGTAGGAAGCAGTTTCTTCCACCACTGATGGAACTCCCTCTTCAATCTGTATGTTTGAAATAAACCCCTTACTCACATTAACTGTGTCTGGTTTGGATGTTCAGTCCACAGTGTGGAGCTGACTACAACAGTAGGATAAAGCATTCACTCCACATGACTTATTTAAGAGATAAAAAAGCAAGTTTACTTTGAGTAAAATAATTTTTAGATTTGTTTCTTTACTTTTATTTTTATATATTACTCATGGCAGCTATATCCCCAATACTACCCTCATACCCAAATTTCTCTCTTATAGATTCTAGTCTTTCACTAGCATATGGCTTAAATGTATCTCCAATTGAGATTCAATGTCCCTTTACAAATTAATGTAGCTATTGCTAGTTTCACAAGCTAGATACATGAATTTCTGTTGAAAATGACATTCTACCACTAGCTAGTTACATAATCTGGGCAAGCTTTCAAATTCTTCTATCTGTTCATTCCTCTCATTATAACATGGAGGAACTACCTGCAATGGAGAGTTGCTATAAAAATTAAGTGATACTCATCAAAGTCCAGACCTGTCTGCATGGTTACTAGAACTCATGCTGAAATTCCCCTCAGTTTACTGTTGCAATGGTGTTTGCAATGTTTAATCTTGCCTACTGAGAAGCTTCCAGGGGACAAAGACTAAACCTCAATGGTCTGTCTGTATGTGCTGGGTACACTGTGCGTACTATGAGTATACTGCATAAATATTCTTCCTGCCTAAAAATTGTTTCCTTTTATTTTGTATTTGTACAACTTGTTTTCTTCTTTTAAAAGTGACCATTATTCTCTTATCTATGAAGCTCCTTACTCTATGTTCTCCTGGTAACAGAGACATTCCTTATTCTATATTCTTAATACAGTATGTCTAAGTGTCCCATGAGTCATATATATATATATATATATATATATATATATATATATATATATATATAGGTTTTTTTCAAGGTAGGAGTATTGTGATGGGTTCCCTATAGGAGTATGGGTCAGGGGTTGCTTACAGAAGTATGAGTGAGGGGTTCTTCACATGAGTATGGGTGAGGGAATTCTCACAAGAATATGGGTGAAGAATTTCTTAGAGGAGTAAAGTTGAGGCAATTCTTAGAGGAGTATGGGTGAAGGAATTACTTACAAATGTATAGGTGAGGATTTACTTACAGGAGTATGGGTGAGGGGTAAGGAGTTTCTTACAGGAGTATGGATAAGAGTTTCCTCATATGAATATGAATGAAGGGTTACTTCCAGAATTATGGGTGAGATGTTGCTTACAGGTATATGGGTAAGGGGTTCTTTATAGGAGTATGGGTGAGAGGTGCTTACAGGAGTATGGATGAGGTAATACTCATAGGAGTATGTTGAGGGATATGGGTGAGGGCTTCCTTAGAGGATCAGTGAAGCATTACTTACAGATATATGGAGGAGAATTACTCACAGGAGTATGGGTGTTGATACTATGCAAAGAAGTATGGGTGAAGTGTTATAGAAGCAAGGACAAACTAAAATCAACTGCATTATGGAAAAATAACCTCAGCATAGATGATGACTCACAGAACCTGGACATATGGAGCTCACACATGACTTTCAGGCAGCTCATTAGGCAGAGAGTCTGTCCTACCAAAGAGTTATTTCTCCTTAAATAACCTTGGGGAGGAGCTTTTTGAATTTAAGCAATTTTCTCAGATGGGTTAGTTGTTTATTTCCTGAGGCCTAACAAGCCTCCCATTCATTTGGAACCTCTTGAGTCTTAATCAGGTTGTGTTTCGATTTTCAACTTCCTAAGTAGCCTCCCTCTAGGATGGAATGTTTCAAATTGGAAGAATTCTCTATTTGACATCTTTCAGTAATAACTATGAATATCAAAGGCCCTGATGCTCCAATAAAAAGTCACAGACTAGCAGACTCAATAACAAAGGGGCTCCATATATTTGTTGACTCCAAGAAATTCACCTCATCATCAAAAACAGATTCTAACTTAGGGTGAAATGATAGAAATAAATATTTAAGCAAACATATTGTAAGAAAATAGGAAGATGTCACATGTAATATCTGACAAAATAGACTGCAATCTAAAATGAGTGAGAAGATATCAAGATGACTTCCTATTAAATAAGGGGGAAATTGTGTGAAGAGGACATTACAATTCTAAGCATATATGCACCAAAAATAGGGATATCCAATTTCATAGAACAAACATTATGAAATGTAAAGCCAGAGATTAACCACAACATAATAATAGTTGGTGATTTCATTATTACATTTTCATGAAAAGATGTGGTCCTAACACAAAATAAATAGAGAACTATCTAAGTTAAATAGCATTGCAGATCAAATGGACCTAACAGTTATATATAGAACATTCCATGCCAACATTGTAGAAAACACTTATTATTTACAGTACATGAAACTCTAAAATCGATTAGATAAGAGAACACAAGTAAGTCTTAACAAATGTAGAAAAACTTAAATAATTTCTTATATTCTATCTTACCACAAAAGGATAAAGTTAGAATACAAGAGCAAGAGAAACTACAGAAAATACAAAAACTGTTAAAAATTAATTAATATATCATACAGTACTGTATGATATAAAGACATTGAATAAGCAAGGAAAAAATCCTAGACTAGAATGAAAATTAAAAGATAATATATCAAGCTGTAGTGATGGCTTAGCAGTTAAGCCACATAAGCCAGACTCACAAGGTGTCACATGTGTCTGGAGTTTGTTTGCCCGGGTGTGCCCATTCTATCTCTACCTGCCTCTTTCTCACTCAAAAAAATATATATTAAAAAATAATATACCAATGCATATAGGATCCAGTGAAAGCAGTCCTTTGTGGGATATCTATCTATCTATCTATCTATCAATCATCTATCTATCTATAACATATATGTGTATATACATAGATTATGCATATATATGCATATATACATGATATATGGATGAATTTCTAGATATGCATGAATGAGATAAACAATTTATATTTATGAAAAGCAATGAAATTTAAGCAGTAATAAGAATAAAAACCTAAAATCCAGAAAATTTCCATGCCCAAATGTATTAACATACTAAAATTATTTGAATTAATCATATTTCCTCTAATGTGTTACTTGTCACATACTGAAATTAACATATTCACTTAATGCCTAAAAAAATCTTGTTACTTTTGACTGTGGTATAATAATACATGATTTTTTTTTCTAGCAGTATCTGATTATACCTTTCAAAACATGTAGTCAGATGTTGTTTTCTTAGACATTTATAATCTTACATTGCAAATAAGATCACTATTAATGACATTTAAAATATGAAATGTAACTTTAAAAGAAAGGCTTATCACTATGCCTAGCAGTTTATATGGATCTCAATAATAGTGGCTCAATGAAGAAAAGAAAAATCTCAAAATGTCACATAATGAATGATTGCACTTCTATAATATTCTTGAGGTGAAGAATTCATAGAAAGTAAAATGCAAACCATCTAGTGGTCTTCAGGGAAGAGGGAAGAGGATGAATATTACACAAGATACGATGCAGCTTCATATGGAGAGATGAATTTTACATCTTGATTGACAATTATTATTGGAATATATATGTGGCCAAATAACTCAAAACTTCATATAAACTTTCCACTATTATCAGTACTACATCATGATTATGTAAGCTGGTATAACCATTGGAGGAAACTGGGATAGTATTACACTATTTATTTATTTATTTGAATACATAATTACTCTAAATAAAAGTTGAAAACTATGAAATATTTAAGTGCATGAAGGTCATTATCTTTATAAAAAATTATTAAAGTAGTATAAATTGCTTTTCACACCTATTATAGGATCACATAGTTAGCAACATGGACACTCCACTTACAAGTTCTATAAACTTGCTGTTCCTCAGTTCCCTCATCTGTAAAATCCAGAAAATAATTGTCCTTATCTCCTAGGGCAATATGAGGACAACTACAACTTGAAAGCATGTAAACAGTGCCTGGAACATCGGAGCCACAAGAGGGCTTGCTGGGTAAATATAAGTGCAGATAGTTATATTGATACTGTCAACATTGTCTGCTACATAAGAAATTTTTGTTGTTTGCCTATTATAAGGTAGATGCTATGCTGAGTGATGTAGGTATAGTAGTTATTTAAATAAAGCCTCCAGTCTCGTCGCAGAGTTGCCTTGTACTGCAAAAGGGAAATAAAAAAGGTTATATAATATCACCTAATGCTAAAACTAGTGAAGGAAATGAGGAAGGAAAGCTAGATAAGGGCAAGAATGTGATCAAGACTGCAATAATGTGATGTCTGAACAGGGACAAATGAAATGAGAAAACAAGACCAAATCAGGGTATGATGTATGTGTCTAAATAGCAATGGCAGCCAGTTTGTTTGAAGTGTGAGAAAGCATGAAGCTGTGAAGAGGGTGCAAAACCATTCAAAACTGCAGGCCATGTATACATTTCAGATTTTATTCTGAACTAGGAAGTCTTTTGGTATATATGTAACCGATTTTGTTTCTCACAGTTCAAAGCCCTACAAGTTCAAACTCAGTTTCATTTGTTGATCACAGTACTACTTCTTTTTGTAAACTCTAGAAAAACCTTTTCCCTTGCCTTTTCTAGTTTCTCAATGTCATCTACTGTCTTTTGAGCCTTCTCTGCTCACATCAATCCAAACCATGGTTTCTGATGTCATATTACCTACTTCTTTAGCCACTCTTCTGGCTTAAAGACCTGAGTACTCCAGTATACTATCTCTATCTCAAGATCCTTAATTTAATCAGATCAAATAAATCATTGTAGCATATGAGATACTATCTACAAATTCCAGGAACTAAAACAAGACTATATTAACAAGTTAGCATTCAGCCTACAAGAGAACAGTTCTTAAAAAAAAAAAAAAAAAAAAGAATTGCAGTAATCAACATCAATATAGGTAGAATAAATGACAGTAGAGGGGGTTGTAACATATTTTAAGTTGTATTTTCTCTTGAATGTGGAGATTTTGTTGGTGTACTGTAAACAGTAGAGAGGTACAGAGGAGTCAGGGTAATACCTTCATCATTGACATGAGTGCCTAAGTGATTGCTCACTCTATTAAACTGAGGATGAGCCAAGTGTGTGTGTGTCTCTGTGTGTCCCACTCCATACCTTCTAGATTATTCTGAGGTGTGATAAATGTGAAACTTCTGGACATCCAGACAAAGTGAACAGTTACAAAGTTCAGGGTTTCAGAGATCGCAACATGCTAGCCTGTTTTGATATTGGAGAGATCAATGCCATGACAGGGTCTAATTATCCTAACCACAAATTTGGATGAAGAAAAACAACTCAGAAGAGCTCTGCATTTTCCCGTCTGCTCTATTTGAGCTGATGAAATCAATGTGATCACAATCAGCTTTGGAACCCAAATCAGGAGTGTGATTTTTGAAGACTTTTTCTTTTCAATCATGCTACTTTACTTTGGTCAGCTGGGACTAACTAAACATAATAAAGAATCTCACCTTTCTATTCACTTGGTAGAGAGACCTTTGGGTTAATCAATTTGCTAATGCTGATTTGACTTACCCCGATAATTTCAGCCTGAAGAACTGAATGTATTTTAAAAAATGTTTCTTATTGTTCACTAATAGATTCCAAAATATCTAAATTAAAAGAAAAAACTTGCAATTATGATCTATCATCTTCTGATATTCTTGTTTGAAATGGCTACTGACTTTGACAACTACTAGAACATCTTTCTGTATAATTTCCTCCCCTAACATATGAATACACAGCCCAGACCTGAGAGTAGATCCTTCCCTACCTTTGCGAAGTTCTATTTTGCAGTTATTTATCACATATCAATTTTAATCCTATTCTGTTATACATAGTAGTATTTTGTTGTATTTTTGGGAGAAAGAAAATTTTTTCTAAACACTTATATTTAGAACACTTTTATTTACTTTTTAAGTTGTAAGCACAAGAGATAACTGTTGGTGATTTTACTGCTAAAAGCAAAGGCACATTAAGCTCCATATGGAATGAGTGGGAATGTCTTCAATGATACATGGCCTGTTATATTTTTTATTGAAATCTTACTGAATATGAATGAGCCACAGAATTTTCTACATTCACTTTGATTTTCAAAAACATATTTCACACATTTGAATGCATTTACCAGACAAAAATGGTGCTTCAAGGGCAGTATAATAACCACATAATTAAGTTCCTTATAAAAAATGAGTGAAATACTGGTGACCAAACTGTATTCAGTTCAAAGTTGTTTACAATTTCCTTTTGCAAGAAGAAAAAAAAATCATTGTTTAGTGTAAATACACATAAATAATAGCTTGGGATATGTGAAAGCTACACAATATTACTCAGTCAATATTATGTGAGTGGTTTTAAGACAATTGTAGGTAGACTTAAGAAAAGATTGCACAAAATAATGTATCTAACACATAACAGAGGTAATACAAGACAATCAAAACACACTCTGAGGTCTGTCTCCAACTAGATTAAGATGCTTTAGTCTGCTTGTTTATTTTTTCTACAGTTCTTTTTGTCAGGTGAATAAAGATAATAGATAGATGTATGATTTGTTCTTCTGGCAGATTATATATCTATATCATCTTATTCATGGAAAAGTAATGGTTTTCTGAATATTTCAGATGACCCAAACTTAGAAATGAACTTATTACCTTAGTTTACAGAGCATTCTTGTCAATAAACATCCATTGTTTAATTTTTTAACTTTCTTCTTTATTATTCTGTGAATTATGTGAGTTAAAATGTTTTATTAAACAAAGATAACTTGTTACTAGTATTTTGTGTTTTGATTGACCTAGCAATGGCGACGAAGAATAGATCACCTTTAAAAAGTTGAAAGAGGCATCTTAAGGTTATTGCATATTTGATAATGTTGTCAAGTAATTTATAACATAAAATGTCTCAATGATTTGATTTATGATTTAAATTTATATTTTTGACCTCTCAACATGAATATAATATACCATGTCTTCCCTTTCCTTATAGTTACATGCAATGTTTGGAACCATGTCCTATGCTCATAAAGAATATTCAGATGCCAGACAAGCTGTATCTGAATGTAAGGGTGCAGTGTATATGAACCTGAAAGCCATCTCATTGGACTGTAAGATTATGTGTAATGACAAAAAAAAATTCACTTTTGTGCTTTAAGTAGGTTGTGCTTTTCCTATAGACTGAAAATTAAGATAGAAAAATGTTTCTGGCACCAGTATTCTTTTTAATTTGATGTACAATTTCAGAATCATGAAAAGTAACCTAAAAATCTACGTTTCTTGATTTTCCGGGATATTGAAAAAGTTCCTTTCATTTCCAAATGCCACCAGCCAGTTCTGTCTAATTTGTTAGTTTTCACGACTTGTTTGTCCCTGTTACTCCAGACACAAGTGCTACCATCTGTGCCCTGTCTGGCCTTTGTAGGCATTTGTGTTTGTGTAGAGTCAAAAACTAGGAAGATGTAATTACATGCCAAAATCCACAACTCATTACTTAATCTCAAAAGGTGAAAAACCTCTGCATGAAAACCCCATTTAATAAAAAAGTAACCCATTTTAATTATTTTCCAATATCTAGATTTCATCTGCTTCTCTCATGCTACAAAATCCACAGCATTACCTCTGTGTACACCTCCAATATAATGTCTTAACATGTCTTTTAAAATGAAGCTGTGAAGAACAGATATAAGCAAAGATTTTAAAGAGATGTACTCCACATACGTCCTTAGATTGTTCTAAAAATCACTAAAATACTCCACAAAAATACTGTCTGAGATTAGCTTAGCCCTACATTTCTTTCCTAATATTTTGTGCATGATGGCCAGTGAAATTTCAACATTTAACCTACATTATTTTGATGCTTTAGCAAGGTAAAATATTGGATTAAGTCAGCACAATTGAACATTTATCTTCATGGTTCATATTTATGACATCTTTATTATTTTTTTTCTAATCAATGAAACAAAATATCTAGTAGAACTTAAGGAAAGAAGGATTTATTTTGGCTGACAGTTATAGGAGATATTGTCCATCACTGTGTGGAATGTGATGCACGGGCCAGAAGGTTGTATAGCAGTGGAGCATTTCAACAGCCACCTGTTACAAGGTACCAACCAGGAAGCACAGAGAGACTGGAGCTAAACTTTGGCCTTCCCTAAGCAACCCACTTTCTCCAGCAAGCTGCACATGCAAACTGCCTCTCAAATTCTTATAAACTGCCTCACTTGTTTGGGATTAAGTGTTTATATACATGAGCATATGGGTACATTTTATATGTGAACTATAGTTTTATTCAGTTAATTTAATATCACAATTATTTAACTTAAGGTATCAGATGTCACTTAATGTTTCATTGAATCTGGAACTTATTTATCAAACTTGCTCATATCCGGAATAGAATATTATTTTGATACTTTCTATATAGGCAAAAAAACCACTAAAGTTTGCTCTGCAAAAAAAAAAAAAAAAAAGGCTGGAGAGATGGCTTAGCAGTTAACATGTTTGCCTGTGAAGGCAAAGGATACTGGTTCAATTCTCTAGGACCCACATAAACCAGATGCACAAGGGGCGCATGAGTCTGGAGTTTGTGTGCAGTGGCTGGAGGCCCTGGCATGCCCATTCTCTCCCTCTCTCATTCTCTCTCTCTCTGCCTCTTTCTTTCTCTCAAATAAAAAATAAAATATATAACAAAGTGATAAATTACAAATGGCACAGCTAAGATTTCAATTGCTCTGTGTTTTTTGCTTGACAGTATGATCATACTGACTTGTCCCCATAACTTCAGAGTCTGCACAATTCCCAAAATACTAGAAATGAGGATACAGTGTTTGACTAAGGAAAGGGAGAGTAGAAGATATATTATGACAAGTTGTAGGAAAATGGGATTTGAACAGTATTAAAGAAAAAGTTTATTATAGATAATTGCTTGCTCTGTTTTTGCTGTTTCTGTAAACCTGGGATAAGCAATTTAGGTTACAAAGATTTATAACACTTTTCATGAAGATGTATGAAATCCCATACTTGCAAGCCTTTTTAATCCACCTATAAATCATTTCATACATTTAATTTCTTCCTGTATAAATTTTATAGGCCTATACACAGGCAGAAATTTAAAATTACTACATGCATTCTGAAGACCGAGATATTTGTGGATTTTCCCCCATGTGTTTTCTATCTAATATGTGAAATAAATTCAGAGTTCAGTTGTAAATAGTTAACAAGCACTATTTTATTGCTCAAACACTTGCAGACTTATGAGGTATTAGAGAAAATATAACTTTCAAGTAGAACTACTTCAAAGTTATGTTTTTTCTAAACTAAATGAGAACTATAGTGTTACATGTCCTATCAATTTCAAAATTAACAGATTAAGAAAAGACTAAACATCAGATAAATAATATGTTATTCTAAGGATTTAATGTTGAAATAAGATATATTTGATTTTCAGGCCATGCTGCTGAATCTGGAGCCATTATTGTACCTATAATGTAATATTCATCACATTTATAAGTGGCAGCCTGGCCATTGAAAACAGGATTTGAAAGCAAGGATCTAACTTCTGAGAAATCTTCCCAGCCCCAATTTGATTTTCATTGGATTTAGATTCTTAATGGTTTTAAATCATTTATAATATGAGCAGCAAAAATTGTGTTTCATCTTATATGAATTACTTTTTCATTGCTGGGTCAAAAGCTGACCAGAAGTAACTTAGAGAAGGAAAGAGTTTATTTCAGCTTATAGTCCCAGTGGGTTGAGTCCATTATTGTGAGGAAGGCCTAGCAGGCTAGAACAGGAAGCTAGAGTCGTATCACCAGTAAGAAAGCTGGTCCAGGAAGCAGGGCCTGTCTGTAACACCTCAACCCACTCTCAGGTGACAAAATTTCTCAAACAACGTTATAGTTCCTAAAGGTTCCATAAACTTGCCAAATAGCTGTGGACCAAGTGTTCTACCACATTAGCCTATGGGAGACATTTTACATTCAAATAACTACATATTTATTTTCTAAAATTCCATAAACCTGTGCTGTATAATGTACTATGTATCAGACTCACTGGGAAAGGCTTAAAATACATGGGTGGATAAGCCTTTGCTCAGGTTGATAGCTGGGTGTGAGAGGTTGGTTTTTACTTTTTCAAGGGAGCGTAGAAGAGGAAGCGGGGTTTTGTACTGTAAGCTGGGCTATCCTCAAACTCAGAAATCCTCCTGCCCCAGCCTCCTGAGTGCTGTGATTATAGGTATGGACCACCACACTCAGTTTAGATTTTGCATATTTAACAAATTTTAGACTGATAGTGATATAGATCTAGGGAGCAGCTTATAGAAATAATAGGCTACGAATCTGACTAAGGTATGAATTGAATAATGCATCAGGGTTTTACAATCACGGAGTCAATAACAGGTGAATATTATTTGATATTAACAAGTTAAAAACAGCTTCTTTTAGATTGTGATCCCCATTGACAGCGACCAATATTTACAGACTTAGTATATCATGCAGCATCTCCCTGTGTTATCTAGGCTGGCCTTGAGTTTGGATAACAGGTAGGTACTACCATGTTCGCCTATAATAAACTATATTTTTAAAAATTTCTCCCACATATAAACATCTTAATATGTAGTTTAGGATCCATCTACATATTATTAATACAATAATAAAAATTATATAAATTGAAGATATAAATAAAGATAGGTAGATAAGTATGGAGACATAGAAATGAACAATAGATGCTTCAGATAATTACTAAAAGAACTAGTGGTTCTAACCACTACATTCTATTTTTATTTATTATTTATTTATTTATTCATTTATTATTTTTCTTTATTAGTCAGTTTTGTATTCAGCAAATACAGTCAGTTTGGTACCATTATTAGGCTCATCCATGACCTACCCCCTCCCCTTGGCCCCTCCTTGTTGAGGTATACGGGTCATGCATTGTGGAGTTAGCCAGCTAAATGTCTCTGCATATCATGACCCAACATGTGGCTCTGACATTCTTACCGCCCCCTCTTCCGCAAAATTTCCCTGAGCCATGTTGGGTTCATTTTTGATCTGCTTCAGTGATGAGGTGTTGGGGGCCTCTGTGGCTCTGGCTCTCTGATTTGGTAGGAGTTGATTTTTCTCTGTGCTGATCTCCTTCCCCCTTGTGCTGGTATCTGGTTCATCAGGAAAACAGCCCCCTTGCTTGTTTCTCCAATTTTTCTTAGTTTCAGCTGGGGCCCTTTTGAGGTATGTTGGGGTGGCTCTCTCCTTAGGATCTACATCAATCTGAAAAAGAGAAGCAGATTCTCCAACAGAGAGTAAGTTAGCACCAGGACAAATGAGATAACCCTTACTTTTTATATAGAGAATTTAATAGGTGTAGGCCCTCTGTAGCCCACAATTGATGGTAGCTTGATAGTGGAGAGTGGGCTTATGTTTGGATATGGTTCTGACTTGTTTCCCAGCTCCAGCTATGGGTCCCATACCAGTGAGGGGATCAGTTAGCCAAATTGAGAGCAGTTGGTTCCCCACCATGGCTGTGTGCCACCACTGCACTTGTGTGGGCATCACACCAAGTTATTTGCTGCTAAGTAGGTTAGACCATGCGTTGCTTCGACAGATATTGGTCATTTTCCCCCAGTTGCCCATGTAGCACCTTCTGGCACTAGACGCACTGACTGTCTGGGGACTGAACTCTCTTCCAGCTTCCAGCCATGCCATTCTAATTTGCATGTCAATCACATAAGGTGTCTTCAGCAGTAGGGTCTTACCACTAGCCTTTGGTGGGTCATCAATGTTTGCAAGAAACCACAAAAATGTTAAAGCACCTCTTCCTTGTTATAATTTGTGTTATCTGTTAGGCAACTCAAACACATGTTGGTAGCTACTGGTATTATGTGGTACCATTGTTGTTTTCCACTTGCATTTTAGAGCATTAAGCTAACAAAATTGCATTATGTATGTTACTGTCATCACAATATAACTGGCAACATTTATCTTCTAGGATTTAATTTTATGCAGATTGTAATTTCATTTCCTATTGTCATAGAAAAATACTGATTTTATAGAATTTATAATTGAGAAAATTATATGACTACATCAAAATAATCTAGTTGATATTTTTGCACCATCCTCTTATTTTCCAATATTTAACCTACAATAAACCTTCTGAGCTAGTCAATTTTGGCATGGTTTAACAGAAACAAAATGATGTCTATATTGTTCCACAAACAAGGTAATTAAGCAAGGTAGAAATAAAACAGCCGCCACCATCAACAAAAAATATGTCCTTAGTATATGATCATATTACATTAGAAAAAAGATAGAATTACCCTAAATTTTACCCTAGTTGATTTTGTGTATAGTATTATAGCAGTTTGCTTGATTGAGAGAAAAGAATAATTGCAGAGAGAACTGAGTCATAAGAATAAGTTTCAGGCCTTTTGTTTGTGTTGCTTTGTGGATGGTGCTAATGATTAAATACAGGCTTTGTGTAAGCAAACATGCTACCACAGAGCCACATTCTCAGGCCTTGAAAATATGCTTTGAAATCAACAGTTCTATTCAAAAAATAGTATTCTTTAAATGTATAGGATACTGACTGATTATATATATGTGTATATATATATATATATATATATATATATACATACATACATACATACATATATGGCTCAGTGATAACATTAAGCACCTGAACTATGAATAGTAGAAGGGTATCTCAGAGAAGAGATTAGAGTAAGAGTTGCATACTTGACATGTGACATTTTTTATCTTTTTATTAATAATTGCATGTTTTGACAAGAATCACAGAAAGCAAAGACAGACATATTAGGGGGGAGGATCTGTGTTCATAGCCATTCTGATTTGAAAATAATACACATAGTCAGGGAATTATAACTGCTTAGTGAGAGAGGCTGGATGCATCATGAATGTGAACAAGGAGGTGGCATCCACGTTAGGAAATTCTTTTCTTGTTTGACAAGAAATTTTATGAGAAGAGAATCAGGGCTAGGGAGTAGCTTAGTGGGTGAAGTGCTTCTCCACAAAGCATGAAGACCTGAATTCAGATCTGTGGTATCCTCATTAATTGCATGGTATTTTGAGCCTATAATCCCATGACTAGGGAGTCACAGACAGGAAGTGCCTGTGACTGGATGTCTAGCTAGTTCAGCCAAATCAGTGAGTTCTAGGTTCATGGAGCTACCATGTTTCAAATTGGCAACTGGAGAATAACTGATGATGACACCTGATGTTGACCTTTGACAGTATGTATTTATTGTTTATTATATGCCAAGTACTCTGTCAGGATTGGAATGCACTATATGTGCGAATCACAGATACATGGATTACAGCACCTTGTGACAAAACAACAGCTTCTAAAAGTGATAATGTGTAATAAATCTTATAATAAAGAAATATCAAGGTTCATTACAAGTCAGAGTCCCTGATCTGTTTTGGTTAAAATCATTAAGTCTCTGAGGAGGAAATAACTTTGAAGTCATAATCTTATAGTCTTGAGTAATGACTAAGCCAATGTCAAGAAGAGGAACACAGACTGAGTGCCAGACCCAGAAGTGAGACAAAACATGGCTTGTTTGGGAAACTATCTAGCCCCCTCTTTTAAAACTCTTTTTAAAGATACTTCTTACTTTGTAGCACTGGTTAGTCTAGTACTCTCTATATAGTCCAGAGTGTCATCAAGCTTGTGACAATCTTCTTGTCTCAGCCTCCTGAATGCTGTGCTCACTCGTTCATGCTCAATTTTGCTGTGACACTTTTCTTTGAGGTAATTCTTCATTTTTTTTTTTTGCCATTTCATTAGATTATGTCACCTATACCCATAGTTTTGATTGGTATCTAACCACACTGGCAGGCATAAATCTTGCTGTATATTTATCTCCAGTCTTTTGAGTTGCTAACTTGAAAGAAATGTTGAAACATCTCCAACACAAGCTGAACATTTGATACAAAGTGAAACGATGATCTTTTCTGTTATCTAATTTTGTTCATGGCCACTCACTACTCCCCATGTTAGGGTTGATCCACAAATTTAGGTTTTCAATATGGCAGATATTCCTGAACCTATCTTGTATTTCAGTATCCAAGTGTGCATGATGATTTATGAAAGTACTTTGAAGTACATTTCCTTCTATTTTTTTCCCAAGGATTTCTATTCTACCTTTTAGGGATTTTTATTCCAGGACTGAAAACAAAATTCATGAAATGATGGACATTTTTTTTCTGAACTTAGTAACAAACTAATTGATTTTCCAGCCCTGTGAAGCCAGCCCTCTAAGGGCAGAAGAGTATGTGCCTGAGGAGGCAGCCAACTTGAGAGTTGATGGCCTAATGTGAGCCCAGAAAAAGTAGGAATTAGGACAGAGAAAGAATCCTATGTGAGGTACAAAAGCTTGACATGGCTTGACATGGGCTTAGGCACTAATGCAGGCAAGTGATTTTTTAAATAATTATTGGAAGTATTTCTAGTCACATTAATATTATTCTTAATGTACAGATGAATACAGAAGGAGTGTCTGTATATTACTATACCTCTTCATAATATCATCACTTGCTGAAAGATTATTTCAAAGGTCATGAGAACTATTATTAGCTTTCATAGTAGGGAAAGGAGGTCTTTCTCTAGTCATAAATTATTTGTCATAAGTTTTCATATTCTCCTTGCACTCAATTTCCTTAATTAGTTTTTGTAAGGACTGAAAAAAGAGAAATACAATATTTACATGAATGAGGAATGTGTCAACAAATGAGTATCTTATTCTAAGAACTCTTGAAAATATCATCCATTAAAATTAGTTATTGTTGTTTTACTCTTATTTTGTGAGACTCTTCTGCAAGATAAGTGTGCCTAGATGTCCTAGATAAATGCATTTGTTATGAGAGTAAAAGGGGCATTTCGTACTACAAGAGAAGCAAAGTTATAAAAATATTTTTATACTCTAATTTGGAGGCTCACTCATATACAATCAGTCTTGAAATATTTACATCCCTCTAATATCTTAGTGACCAAGCCATCTGTCACTGAACATTTCATATATAACAACAGACTAATGCTGATACATGATAATGTATATATTCAAAAGTACTTTAACTGAATTATTTCTACCTGAGATTTTCATGGAAACACAAATCTAATTGTATGCTATATATCTCATCTTAGTTTCTTAAATAGATATTTAATAACTCAAACCTTAATTCCAGAGACAAATTTGGTGATTTGGTCCATATTTATATGTGATATAGAATAAATCATTTAAATTATGTAAATTTTACCTTTCTTTCTCAATAGAACATGGTAATTACTTTCACCATTTATTTAGCTTTTAATTTTACCATTCTATGATGCTGAAATCTATCCTTAACTTTCACATATCATTAGTTATCTATCTATTCTTATTTCTTACTTTATTTTGGCATGGCATGTTTTAGAAGAGCATGACTATTTAGAGCAAAATCAAAGATGTTTCATGTAAGAATCATCATACATTCATCAATATTCTCCTCGTACATGGGTATTAATGGCTAGTGCATACTTATTTTCTTTAAACCTCTGTGTCATTATTATTGTAATTATCTATATCTGCATTCAAAATATTTTGCTTAGTCTGCAAGTTGGGCAGAGTCTGTCTAATGGGACACAGGTATAGGCTGTCATGACAGACAAAGGCTTTGGTTCTGCACTATGTGAGCCCTTCCTAGAAATGCTTGGCTTCCTCTCCACATGGGTTCTATGTTTGGCTATATAGCAGGGTGCAGCCTGAGAAACAAACATCTGAAGGGGACCAGGCAGAAGCTATAAGATTTACTGTGATCTAGCATAGAAATCCCAAAAAGTCAATTTTGACTAAATTTTCTTGATGCAGCAAGTAACAAAATTAACCAAATTAAAGGGAAGGGTAGAACTAAATAGGAGAAATAGCAAAAAACTTATACCATCTTTAATCAACTACAACCCATCTCCCTGAAGATTCTTTATTAATAATTATCAAATACTGGAGTAAGAGAGATAGTTTAGTAGAGAAAGCATTCTCCCCTCAAGTTGGAGTTCCTGAGACTCCAAATGTAAAGCCTGAAGCTGTGGTACATTTCTGTAATCTCAGTATGCTGATGCTGGTGGTGACATGGGAGGTGGAGAAAGGGTTATTTCCTAGAAGCTACAACAAAGAACAGCAGAGCTTGAAACTCAGAGTAATGAACCATGCCTCTAATGAGACAGATAGGCAAGAACTAACTCAAAAGCTCCATCTGGGCTGGAGGGATGGCTTAGCAGCTAAGGCACTTGCCTGCAAAGCCAAAGGACCCAGGTTCTATTCCCCAGGACCCACATTAGCCCAGATCCACAAGGTGGCACATGCGTCTGGAGTTCATTTGCAGTGGCTGGAGACCCTGGTGCACCCATTCTCTCTCTCTCTCCCTCTTTGTCTTTGTCAAATAAATAAATAAAATAAAAATAAATTTTAAAAAGCTCTCATATGACCTCAACACATGCACTGTGACACACACACACACACACACACACACACACACACACACACACTTAAAAAAACTGTACCTCAGCTAAATTTCTGTTCAATGTGTAGTTGATAAAATTATGTTTATAAATTTCTGTTTCTGCTATTAAGAGGTAGATATAAAATCACTAAATTTCAACATGGTGAATTTAAGTACAGATTTAAGTATATAACAAAAGTCATGCATACACAGGACAAAAAGATTTACAAGCCTTGGAAGTTTTGGAAAACTCCAAAGAGGAAGTAACAATGAACTAGAACTTTACTTCTGTTTTGGGGTTTTCTTCAGTGCTGGTGTCTATCTCATGGTTTCACGTAGTTTACTACTGAACCATTTCCAATGCAAACTAATTCAACATATATGATTCACAGTGAGCCCACAGAATCTTCATGTGACTATGCACAGACATACATTGACTATCCCATGGTATTGCAAAGGAAAAACCTGAGCTTCCAGCTGTAAAAATACAAAACACTGAGAGAAATTCACATTTTAATGATATATGGGAATGTGAGTGAAACTAGAAAAAATTCCATATGTTACCTGAGGGTGAACAAAATAGTTCTTTAATGTAAATAAATTTAATTTTTCATGGAAATTTCTGCATTATCTACACTCATTCATTTAAAGATAATGCATACCCCCCCCCAATGAAGTTTACCATTGTGTAGTAGGCAGAGGTAACTGGGTTTCAGAAGAAAAAATCTATTTTAGGTAGAATATGTTCACTAAATAGTTATAAATTTAAAAGGTAATGCAGAGAATGAAGCTTAAGCCACATTTTATTTCTCCTCATACACTTTTCAAGCTGATGTCACACTAGAACAGCTACTTTATTTTCACCTATGCCATTCATTAGTTTTGTTTCTACATTAAGAAGCCCAGAGAGAAGAAATTATATTAAACTCATTGCCTCCATTTCTACTCAGCTAATGGAAATGCAGTACCTTAAGTAAAATAGTCATGCTGAGAAAGGCACTTCCCAGAGTGGGGCTTCATTTTTCATGTGTCCCCCCGACACTATAAATAATGCATGTATTACTCCTGCTGGGGTAGGATGATCTTTCACCCAAGAGGAAGTTATTGTCACATCACATGTAGTTGTGCTTTTCTAATTTTTGAAAAGGTTACTACACTTTTATCTTTAACAGCCATTTGATCATTGCAGAGATTAACAAGTCACATTGAAGACATTAGTCAAGGAAGCCTAGGGAACTGCTGTGAGCATTTTATGTCACTATAGACTGTGCAGTAGTGCATTAACAGGTATTTTCATCCTTCTATCCCTAAATTACATACTAGAATTGAAAGTGTATGTCTATTAGATATAAGCCCATTAGCTTTTAATCAAATTTAGAAAGATGTGAGCAACCTATAGCTTCCTCTGACAGCAGGAGAATTATTTTTCCTGCCATATTCTTCATAGAAAAATCAGAAAGTTTTCTTCATGATTCTCCAAGGGACTCTGTGATGACCTATGGAACCCATGCCATTGTGGTTAAGACTGAACTCATAAATTAATGCCTAGTTGTAATTTAGGCGACATTGACCTGGAATAAGGATAAAATACATAATGAATATTTTACAGGCTATTTTCAGTGTTATTACAATAAATAAAAACAAGAGTATTAATAAGCTGCACCACTGAGAGGCCCACTACTCTTTCAAGATTCTCAACTTAATAAAAATTTCTCAGACTCTCCTCACTACTACTAAACTTAAATATGTTTCAGTCCCCAAGACATACCTAACCTTCAATAACTATTCTATAGCTTATTGGTAGAAAAGCCTTTAGAACAGATCTGGCCATCTCTGTTGTAAACAATATTGTCTTGGTACAACCACAGTGATTTGTTTTTCTTTGGTTGATTCAAGGCTAAAATAGCAGAGTTGAATTGTAACAGATGCCAAATGAAAAGAAAATTCTAAAATATTTTTCTACTTCTTGCTTTCTGGAGAAAAAATGCTAGTTCTGTCAAAGCTATTAGACTCATGAAAATAATTTTCCCTGGGTATGTGAGTGTAAAGAATTTATATATATATCTGTATTTTATACACTATTTGCTACTTAAATATACTAAAAGTTAATGTAGAAATTCCTTTAAATATACACTTTCTGTATACTTACCATTAGTAGCACTCTATATTTCAATAATTGATGTGATTATTTAAATCTAATTTATCTTTCATTAGGTAGTACACTGCAGGTGCTGTGTTAGATGTATTCAGCATGATACAGGAGCAAATCAGTAATTGTTGTAGAAGTAGAAAAGTTCTTGCTTTAAAAATAAAGAAATAAAATCCCCTGACATTAGCTGGGGTTTGGCTTACTTGGTTCTTCTCACTGAAGGTAAAATGAAGGATATGGAATTTGTTTCACTGTGAGACTGTCTTTCTGCAAAATGAATTTTATAATGAAAGATTGTAGCAGACTTTTCCCAGGTGTTTTTCTCACCCTTCAGGAAATCATTATCATCTACAGCATTTCCATCCATATCCTTAGATTTGTCAATGGCATCCAAGACATTGCCTGTGAGTTCTACATCACCCAGACAATGAAGATAAGCTACCTTCTTGTCAGCTTGTACTTGTTTGCCAATTTCACAAGATGGGAGGCAGACATGTCTGCTGCCATGTAAAAACACATAATCAAAAATAATGTGAGCTATTTCAGTAAGGGCTAAATCTTAGAAAAAATTTTCCATATAATACAGTAACATTTTATTTGTATGAAAAGAAAATGTAATAAAAAACCAAATGTTTTAAGAACATTGAAGTCATAATAATATAACATTGTAGTGATTGCATGTAGAGAAGCACCATTACTTGCATATTTTGATAAGCTCTTTTGTGTAATGTACTTTAACATTGAATTATGCTGTGATTTATAAGTAAATTAAGTGATCCAAACTGGCCTGCATGAAAATATTGAAATAAAATAGGCAGGCAGCCACCTTAACCTCTAAGCCATCTCTTCAGTCTCATAATAATTTTAAAAAATATCTTAGTTATTAATTAAGAATAATTCTATGAGAGTTTTTGTGATACTCTTAAAAAAGTAGCATTCAGATACTTAACCATGCATAATTCAGTAATGTATGTATAGATATCAAAAAATTATTAACTTGGGATATAGGGGTGGGTTAGCAGGTAAGGCATTTCCCTGCAAAGCCAAAGGACCCAGGTTCAATTCCCCAAGACCCACATTAGCCAGATGCACAAGGGGCGCATACATCTAGAGTTCGTTTGCAGGGGCTAGAGGCTCTGGCATGCCCATTCTCTCTCTCGCTCTCTCTCCTTCTTTCTCTGTCAAATAAGTAATAAATACATAAAAATAAAATATTTAAAAAATGGACTGGAGATATGGCTTAGCGGTTAAGCGCTTGCCTGTGAAGCCTAAGGACCCCGATTCGAGGCTCGATTCCCCAGGACCCACGTTAGCCAGATGCACAAGGGGTCGCACATGTCCGGAGTTCGTTTGCAGTGGCTGGAGGCCCTGGCATGCCCATTCTCTCTCTCTCTCTCTCTCTCTCTCTCTCTCTGCCTTTCTCTCTGTGTCTGTCGCTCTCAAATAAATAAATAAAAATAAACAAAAAATTGTTTTAAAAAGTTCCTTAAAAAAGTATTTAAAAAATTATTAACTTTACCAGTATTTAAAAATGTGTAAGAGATAACTAGAAAACTAATATTCATTTTATATATATATATATATATATATATATATATATATATATATATATATATACAGGAGTATATTTTGGATAGTTACATATGTCACAAACAGTATTTTATGTTGGAACACTATTTTAAGAGCTTATATCTTCTCATTTTGACATTCAAATTTAGTATCTTTGATTTAAAATTTTTTATAATGTTCTTAATCTTTCAAATGATTTAACAGACGTATAAAAGATATGAGTGTTTCTAAGGCCACAGTGGTGATCATAGGGTGCCCTTAACTTGAACCCAATCAGTGTGTTTCTTAACTTTTGTATTTTATCAGCATAATCATAATTGATATTTTCATAGTTTAACTTATGACTAATAATTATAAATTTACTCCATTGTCAAAGGATATTATTTTCTAAAATTAATTCATTATTTTCAAACTATTTTCCAGGAGTGATGTTCAAACAGTGACAACACAGGAAGCTTGAATACCTCACTTTCTCAGGCATGCATCAAAAGCTACCAGAGTACTTGAAAGGTGGGAAGGCAGATCAAAAGCAGGAGGATTGCTACAAGCTCAAGGTCAGCAGTTTTGAGGCCCTGCTTAAAAAAAAAATGTTCAGAAAAAAGTGGAAATTTAAAGGATCCTAGTGACAAAAAGAAAGAAAGAAACAAAGAAAGAAACAAAGATCTCTAGCAACTGAATAAACATCCAATCCAAATATATCCAATGAAGATAACCAAAGGAAATCTTATAAGTACTGTGAGATAAATGAAATGAAACTACAATATACTTCACCAAAAGTAGCATTAAGAGAAGGCTGCCAAGTCATAAATAGTCACATTAAAAAAGAAGAAAGATATCATATCCATAGGCTAACTTCCCACCTTTTCAATGCAAAGAAAAACTAAAGCTAAATGTCATATAAGAAGGAAATAATGGTTCAAATGAAGATAAAGTAGAGAACCACACAGCATTTGAGAAAATTAATGGAACTAAAACATAGCAGTACAAGATGAAGAAACCTCAGTTAGGGCTGGAGAGATGGTTTAGCAGTTAAAGTGCTTGCCTAAAGTGGAGCCTAAGGATTCATTCATAATGGACTGTCCAGGTCCCTTGTAAGCCAGATGCAGTGACTCAAGCATGCAAGTTTGCACATGCACACAAGGGCCACATGCATCTGGAGTTCGATTACATTAGCTGGAGGCAGTAGCGTGCCAAAACTCTCTCTCACACACATACATTTATAAAAAGAAAGAAAGAAAGATAGAAAGGCTAGTCTGTTGGGCTTGCCTCAAAAAGAAGAAAGAAAGAAAGAAAGAAAGAAAGAGAGAGAGAAAGAAGGAAGGAAGGAAAGAAAGAAAGAAAGAAGGAAAGAAAGAAAAAGAAAGAAAGGAAAGAAATTTCAGTTAGCTTAACTTGGGTAGCTAGAATATAAAATACGCCTCAAGTGTTTATGGTCAAGCTTCCTACTTTACTTGTTCCTCACCAGTGGAATCTTTGGAAGGTTGAACCTTGATGGAGGAGGTTGTGTTTTGGGGGGCAGGCCTTGGACTTGATTAGTATAGCCCTAATGGGTATTTATAGTTAGCTCACCCTTGCTGCTCTCTCAATCCCTCTCTCTCTCTCTCTCTGTTGACATAAGAAATGAGCTTGTTGCCCTCTTTTCTCCACTATGAACAAATTTTTCCTCAAAAGTGTAAGCTTCATATAAGCCCTTTCCTTTGATAAGCTGTTTCTGTTCTGATGTTTGGTCCCAGCAATGGGAAGGAAAATGCTACAACTAACTAAAAAAAAAAAAAAAAAAAACCAGAAAGTTTGTATACATAAATTAAATTGAGACAGTCACATGATTTTATAGAAAATAAAATCACAGTAAGATAATACTGTGAAAAACTACATGTGAAAATAATGTGGGTAATCTAGATGAAACGCACTAGACAATCTGATATTACTGATTCATGAGGAAATTAAAAGATTAAATATATTTGCTACCAGAAAATAGGCTTACTTGCCAATTAAAGATTTTCTAACAACATTACCAAAAGTTCTAGATCACATGGCCTCACTGGTGAGTTATAACAAAATTTAAAGAAAAATTAGTATTGAACCGCTGAAAATTCATCCAATAATACAAGTGGAATAAACATTTGCTAATTCATCCTATAAAACAAGAATTTTCCTGATATCAAAACCAGGCAAGACAGGAAATTTATGAGAAATTTTAGGGGAGTCCAGTCAAAGAACCTTGCAAAAGAAAAAAAACAGACTTGGGTATTCACATCTCATCATTTGAAAAAATTAACACTCTTGACATCGAAAATGTGGTACTGGTGTAAAGACAGAGATGCAGAACAATGAACACATAGATAATTCAGGAATAAACTTTTGCCAGGTGACAATTTCAATACCCAGGAGTCAGAGGCAGGAGGATGATTATAACTTTGAGACTGGCTTAGTCTACTGAGAAATATCCAAGCCAACCTGTAGGTACATAGTAAGATACCTTCTCTCCATCTATCTCCCCCCCCACACACACACATAAATCAGAGCCAAAACAAGACAAACAAAAACCCTCTTTAATGCATGGTCACATGATCTTTAACAAGGAGATTTCATATAAACTGAGCCATAGCCTTATACTACATAACAAAACTGAGTGAAAATGCATAAAGACCCAAATATAAGACTTAAGTTTATAGAACACATAAAATAGAATATAGAGGGAAAGTTCATGACGTTGGATTTGGAATTGAATTTGAAATGATTCCATGGATATGACTGGAAAAAGACAGGCAACAACAAAGCTATTCATATAAGTATACTTTACCCTAACTTCAAAGGGATACTTCAAGGGATACTTATGAGTCGAAAAGCAACACATACATTGAGAGAAAAATATTTCCAAATGATATGTCCCTTAAGGAACTAATGTCCAGAATATGTAAAGACTGCTATAACTCAAAAATAATCAGTTCAAAAAGAAAAGTAGACAAAATATATGAATATATATTTCTGCAAAAATGAACAAAAGTTCAATAAATATATGAAAAGTTGTGTAATGCTACTAATCATAGTGAAATGTAAATCAAAATCACAAGTAGGTAATAATGAATAAGATGTCTATTATAAAAATTATAAAGAAACAAATGAAAACAGGTTAAGGATGCAAAAAAAAAAAACAATAAAACGAAAGGCCTCAGAACATTGTGATGGGAATGGCACAGCTGCTGTAAAATGCAAAATAACACTTCCTCAAATATTAAAAACTGGAATTCCTTATCATCTGGTAATTCCATTTTTTGGCATATAGCTGGAAGAATTGAAAGCAAGGACCAAGATATTTTTATAACTAATTACTGATCAACATTATGACAAGAGCCAAGGGATGCAAAAATCCAACTCTTCATTTGGTAAGAATCAATCAAAATTTCACATGTATATGTGTTTAATAAAATGTACAATATGATATTATTTAGATTTAAAAAGGAATACAGGTAGGTGCCAGAGAGATGTCTCAGTGGTTAAAGTTACTTACGTATAATGCCTGATGGCCTGGGTTGGATTCCCCAATACCCATGTAAAGCCATATCACAAAATTGCACATATGTCTGGAGTTAGTTTTCAGCCCTGAACTGCCCATACTTTTTCTTTCTTTCTCTCTTTCTCTCTCTCTGCCTCTCTATCCCTTTCTCCATAAATAATTTAAAAATATTTTAAGGGCTGGAGATATTACTTAGCAGTTACAGTGCTAGCCTGTGAAGCCTAAGAACCCAGGTGTGATTCCCCATATCCCATGTGAGCCAGATGCACAAGGTGGTGCCTACATCTGAAGTTTGTTTGCGGTAGCTAGAAGCCCTGGCATGCTCGCTCTCTCTCTTCTCTCTCTCTCTCTCTGTCTCCCTCTCTAATAAATAAATAAATAAATAAATAAAAATTTAAAAAATATTAAAAAAAATAACACAATCAGGGCTGAAGAAGTGGCCCAGTAGTTAAAGGCACTACAAAGCAAATCTACTTGCAAAGCCTATAGTGCCATGTTCCATTCCCCAGTCCCCACTTAAATCTAGATGCACAAAATGACACATCATTTGGGAGTTTCTGGTAGCAAGAGGTCCCTGGCACACAGATACAAACTGTCTCTTCTCTTATTTTCAAATAATTAATTAAAAATAAATAAAAAAAAAGAACACAACTCTGGTATATGGTAGAAGGATGAACCTTATAAACATTAAGCTAAATGAAAATAGTGAGCAAAAATGATAATCATTATATGATTATGCTTATATAAAGTACTTAAATAAACTAAATTCATAGAGAAAGCATAATGGCGATTTTAGGGATCATGAGAAAGGAGTTACCATTTAATGGGTCTAAAGTTTTAGTGGGAAACAATGCAAAATTTCTAGAAATGCTTAGATAACAATGTTACAGTGCTTAATACCAAACCAAAATTTGGGAAATAAGAATATATATATATACACACATACATACATATGGCATACACAGATATGTAATCATATTATATATATATATATATATATATATATAATGTTTGACCACAATTTAAACAATACAAAAATAACTTCCTGATTTGTTCCTCAAACATACCTATTCCAGTGATATCATTTAGTCAGATGTTCCAATTGGAAAAAAAAGATTGCCCATGTCCATTAGGTTCCATCTGTTCGCATTCTTCATTTTCACGGGGAACAGTGCAGGAAGAGCATTCAGCCCAACACCAATTGGAAAGGTATTACACTCTTATTACAGAGAGGTTCATGAAGTTAAGACAGACAGGAATGTCTCCAGTACATAGAACATATCTTCTGTTTCTACTCATAGATATTCACTTTGTAATGTCCACTTCAGAATTTGCATCAAATTCTGACATTTTAACATCATTTATCCATCAGGAGTCCATAAAAACATGTGACTGCAATGATCTCAGCATGTAGTTGATGGCTTTCCACATTATTCCAAGTCTATAAACCCAGGGGAATACAGTTAGCAAACAAATTTAGGGTCATATTTCAAGTGCCTCTGTGTTTGGGGTATGATTTCATACCAGCTGTTCATCTTTTATCTGCAGGTGTTATTCCAGATGTGTGATTCAGCCATAGGTTGTATCCTCTAAATGGAGCATTAAACTTAAAGCTTAGAGAATACAATTTCACACTTGGTTTTGCAATGTCATTTTCAGTCATTTTTGCTTGTCAGTAACAAGATGATTCAAATAAATCAGAGCTAGTTTCCAAATGCAGAGAATTCATGCAAGGTGAGCAGGTGTTCATGGTAAAATCAGCTGTAGCCAATGGGTGAGTTTCAGACAGGTAGGCAGATAAGCCAGAAGGTGGACAGAATAGTGATGCATCGCAGCAGGTAACATAAAGTGTATTGGAAAACTTTCTGAGTTAGTGGTTTGGGTGGATGGCTGTCAAGAAGACAGCTTGTGAGTAGAGATTGGCACTAGAATGTTTAATCACATTCAGATACTAGTCAATAGATAAGCCTTAGGGGACTAGGAAAGATGATTGGTCTAGAATTGAAAAGAAGGTTCTGGAAAGACTTTGCCTCAAAGGGACAGTTCAATAATTCTGAGATTGTTCTAATATATATAGACAGAAGGAAAATCACTTTAAGAATTCAGACACATATAAAAAATAAAGAACATAAGTAAGATAATTACAGCTTAGATTAGCTACCAATTTGCAGAACTCTTGTAGTACCTTCCACAGAAAGGAAGCTTGTTTTTAAGCTAAGTAGAGACACCTAAGCATAGAGTCACACACTATAAATGTGGCAATTGTCCAAACCTTCCATTCATGTGGAACACGCCCAACACTGCTACTATGCAATTAATAAGAAACTCTCCTTACCTTCTCTTCCAGGTCTCTTAGCTCAGAGTTGATTGTTCAGGAGCATTGATTTGCGAAATTTTAAAGAAACTTAGTAAGAAAGGATACTGTGGTGGTTTGAACCAGGTGTTCCCCATAAACTCCTGTGTTCTGAGTGGTTGCTTCCCAGCTAGTTGCAATTTGGGAGGTAACTCATTGCTAGCGGAGATGTATTGGTGGGGGTGAACTTTGAGTTTTATTGTGCTCTTGTTTAACAGGGTCAGTTGGCTCACTCTCCTTCTACTGTTTTCCACATGATGTTGTCAAGGAGGTGATGTCCAATGTCTGCTCTACCAATTTTACCCTGACATCATCGAGTTTCCCCTCAAGACAGTGAGCCAAAAATAATACTTTCATTCCATCAGCTGCTTTTACCTGGGTGTTTTATTCTAGTAATGAGAAGGAAACTGCAACAGATGTGCATGTTAGCAATGCAGAAAAGCATGCACTTTCTTATTGATCTAATTGTAGAAACAATTGATAATTACAGGGGAGTTTTCAGTAACCATCCATGTAAAATTCCATACTGAAAAATCTTTTCTGAAGATTATATAGAAATAGGCTTAGTGATATTAACTGAAATTTTGTTATAGTCAAAAATATACTGCATACTTCTTATGATTCTTAAGTAAATTAGTATTTATTAAAGCCTTAAAATAAAATCAGATGCAGTTTCTGTCTACTAAAGAAATACACATCACTCTAAAAAGAAGAGTTGTTATTTAATACTGACTTTGTCAAACAATGAAATAAAATATGCTGTTAAATGTAGTTATTTACCTTGGAGATATGGCTTAGCAGTTAAGACACTTGTCTACAAAGCCAAAGAAACTAGGTTCGATTCCTCAATACCCACATAAGCCAGATGCACATGGAAGCACATGTGTTAGGAATTCATCTACAGCAACTGGAGGCCCTGGAGCACCCATTCTCTCTGTCTCTTTCTCTGACTTTCTTGCAAATAAATAAATAAAATATTTAGGAAAAATAGTAATAATGTAGATTTAAAGAGACAATACTGAATGAAAAGGCACTTTATAGGACTATGTATACTGATATCACACATTTTATAAAACGTGCATCATAATATGATATATAATACAAATATGACATTATTTTAATGCATTTGAGTAGTGTGTTTGAAATTAGTAATTGATCTTGAAACAAGGTCAGTGAATAAATTTCCTTGCATTGTTTTAATTTCTCCAAAGAGCTACGTGGAGAAGACAGTGAAGGCTTTGTATATAACTATACAGCACATATGTTTTACATGAGTGGGATTGGATAAATATGTCTAAGACTTAGAATACCAAAAATTACATTCCCAATGAGTAGTTTGACAAATCAGGGGTCAAAGAGACTTGAGTTGGCTGTGGACAACGTTTAAAATCAAAAAACTTGCCAGGTTTTTTAAGCATCTAACAAAAAAGAAAAAGCAATAAAAACATGGTTGAGGTTGCAAAGGTGTTGCAATAGTCTTAATCAAAGAAAAATAAAGTCAAGCCACAGATTTCCTAGATAAAAATGAATGGAATTGGGTTGATAATGAAAAGGTGATCCTGTGAGCATCTAAGAAGAAGGAAGACTCTGAAGTATTTTCTGATTTTCCTATCTTCTAAGCCTTTTGGGCTGAAGGCCTGACTTGTCACTGAAATTTCCTTTACGTAAAGTGTAGGGTGAAAATAAATTTTAAATTTTAGCTTCCCTTACACTTAATAATTTTGACTCTTCTACTACTACCCTTATTTATCTCACTTGTTTTTCTAAGTCACTTCATAATAAAGACTATAAACAATTGCCTGCCCTCTGTCTTTACAAATAAAGTAAAATTTGAGTAGTAATGATCAATCATATTTCAAATTTTCATCATAGTTTCTAAAACTAATATTTCTCCCTGATATTTTACTATAAATCTTGACTAAATTAGTTAACATTTACATGTATGCTCAACTGCTCAACAAAATTAAAATTTATACAACACAGTCACATATGTAGATATATGTATGTATATATATTATGTATATATGTGTGTGTTATATGAGATGACTCAACCCTACTAATAGGTATTATGTAATTATGTTTTTTGCTTTTCATCATTTACTACCAGAATAATGATAGACTAGAATTTCAAAGTAACTAGATATTTAATTATTTGAACTTGAAAATACTGCTGCTACCACGTTTTCATCTACATATATTTGGGTTTCCTCAAGGTATTATTTTAATCCTCACCATTTAGGACCATGTGGAGGTTTGAAACAGATGTCTCATAAAATCGTGTGTTTTGAATATTTGGTCCCCCACTGATGGCAATTTTGTAGGTGAAGTAATGCTGGAGGTAGCAGGTATATTGGGCTTAAAAGTCTCATAGTCAGTTCCCTTTTCTGCTATTGTTTGCCATCTGCTGTGGTAGAGGTGATGTCTAGTCTCTACTCATGCCATGCTTTGCCCTGCCATCATGAGACTTCCCCTTGTGACTGTAAGCCAAAATAAACAGCTTTCCTCCATTAAGCTGCTTTGATTTGAATGCTTTATCCTAGAATTGAGACATTAACTACCACAGACCACTAAAAACCTTTGTAAGATACAATTCAGTGTTTTCCTCTCAGGAACAAAAGTATCTTTTCTATATGTAGTTAGCCATGTACAGAAAATTCTGAACTTTGTACCTAATTCTGAAACAATGTACTTACACAAAGTAATACATCTGGTTTAAAGCCTTTTTTATATAATTCCAATTGAATTTATTATAATTTCTGATCTATTAGAGAAAAACTGTAACAACCACTAAATGTTAAGAAAGGTACATGTTTTCATATTTTTTTATCTAATCAATAATAATATATTTGTTTTTACCCGCATTTTTCCACTGTCTACACCATCCCTCTTCTGCCCTGTGTTTGGTCTCCTTCTGCCTTCCAAATGCCCTGTCCTGTGCTTTCATTTCACATGTATTCATGTGCACATGCATGCACTTCTCCTTCCTCTTTTGATCTATTCTACCCCTTCATGCTACCTCTTACTGTTTTCATGACCTACACACAAAGCACAAATAAACATATGCATACAAAAGTTAAATCTACATGCTGCTTATGAGAGGAAATATGTGGCATTTGTCTTTCTGAGTCTGGCTCGTTTTGTTTAATAATGCTTTCCAATTACATCCATATCCCTGCAAATGTCATGATATCATTTGTCTTTACTGCTGAAAAACATCTCATTTTGCATATGTAACATACTTTATTCATTCATCTGTTGGTTATGTCTAGCCTGATTGCATTTCTGAGCTATTGTGAACAGTGAAGAACTTAAGATAGATGTAGATGTGTATTTATGCTATGTTGAATTGGAATCTATCAGGTATATATGCAGGACTAGTAAAACTAGATCACATACTAGATCTACTTTTAGTTCTTTGAGGAACCTCCATTCTAATTCCCATAGAAACAAGACTAATTTAAATTCCCCTCAGCAGTGTATAATGTTTCCTTTTTCCCAACGTTTTAATGAGTTTTTTCTTTATGCTAACCATTGTTAGAAGAAATTGAATCTCAAGGCAATTTATGTTTGTTTGTTTATGTGTGTGGACATGCCAGATCCTCATGCCACCACATGAGGAATGCAATGGAATGCCAAACAGTTGCTTCAATATTGGAGCCTGGCTTTAGTTGAGTGATGGGGAAGTTGAATGTGGGCCTAGAAGGCTTTGCAAGTAAGCATGACTGAGTTGTCTCCCAAGCTCTTCAAAGCAATTTTAAATGGCATACTTCTGATGCTAACTGATGTTGAACATATTTATTTATTTATCTGGATGAAAAGAGAGAAGAGGAGAGGAGAGAAAAGAGAGTATGGATATGTCAGGGCCTCTAGACACTGCCAATGAACTCCAGATGCCTGCTCCACTTTGGGAATCTAGCCTTATGTGGGTACTGGCGAATTGAACCCAAGTCATTAGGCTTTGCAGGCATCACCTTAACAGCTGAGCTATTGCTCCATCCCTTGAACATGTTTTAAAATATTTATTAGGCATTTATGTTTCTTTGAGAACTATATATTCATGTTACTAGCACATTTATTCATTAAATGATATTTTGGTGTTTAATTTTTAGTTGTTTATATATTTTAGATATTAATATCTTACTTGAAGTTTCTTTGGCATAGACTTTTTTCTATTTCCACAGGCTGATTCTTACATCTTTATTTGATTATACTTTTTCATTTTAGAGAGAGAGAGAGGGAGAGAGGGAGAGAGAGAGGGAGAGAGAGAGATAATTGTTATGCTAGGGACTCAACCACCAAAGTTGAACACCAGATGTGTTTGCCACCTAGTAAGCATGTGCGACCTTGAGCTTATCTCACCTTTCTGTATCTGGCTTAGGCAGAATCTAAAGACCTCTAAATTCACTTTGAAAAGAAAAAGAGGGAGACAATGCTTCTTTTGCTTAACTGCTTTGAAAAATGTGAGAAAAAGAAATCCAATTTAAATGAAAGTTATTTCTGAGGTTTAGACTAAAAATGTTGGTTTAATTTCTAATAATAATATTATTAATATTTTTAAATGTTAGAATGGGATATCAGAGTATGTTAGATATTTGGGGCCTTTCTCTGATTGTTATGTACTCGGCTCATTGTAGAGTTTTATTTTGTACACTTATATATTAGAAACATTTTACTAGATTATCTTAAAGGAACTATTGTTGTGTCATATTTGCTATGGCTCTACTTATGACATGAAGATATCTCAATAATCTACATACTTTTATTGTTTTGGTTTATAGTATTACTTTAGAATGTGTTGTTTTTGATTAAAAAAAAGGTATACATATAAGTCAGTTTTTCCTTTATCATTGTTGACTGAGTTTTATTATTATGATGATTATTGATTAAAGTTTTGTATTTATTTCCCCAGTAGACGTACTCTATGGTTATACTACTATAACATTTTTTTCTTGCCTACAAAATCATAAATTGTTATAAGTTGTACTGAGTTTTGGAAGATACAAAAATGTTTTGTACATTTAAATAAAATGTTAAGTGCCCATATTCCTGAAAGAATATAGACTTTCACAGGATATTATTGACAACCTAATATTTTCACAAATTTTTTTTATGTTTGATGAGAAATAAAAATGTTCTACACAGCATATTATGGTTCTTCACATTATGTTCACCATCTCATCTGCCCTTCGTACATATTCCTAGTGGAGTATGTTACTGTTGTAAATACTTACTGAAAGGCAAGTTTTAGCCCTGCATTTTGGTAGCTTGATGATGTAGGAGTTCAAATTATGCATGGCTAAACATATTTTGCAAGCCAAATATACTCTTGACCAACTGCAACCTAAATGCAGAATTCTCAGTTCAACATTTCTTAGATGAAGCTTCAAAATGCTTATGGTCATACTACATCAATAAACATAAGTGCAGCACTATAAATGATATTAGAAAAAGAATCAACACTCTTAACTAGAAGAAAAATATCTTAATTTGAAACAAATTTACCAAGTGTATAAAACATGTGAACATATTTCTAATATAGAAACTATTATATAGAACTGAGTTTTTAGTACAATTTGTTTGTACAATATTTAAGTACTTGGATATATATATATATATATATATATATATATATATATATATAATTTATTTTTTCAATGCTGAAACATTATAACTATTTTTATTCTATATGTAACAAATCAAGCAGTTAAGTTACACAATTTGACCAGATTCTATAAGCAGCAAAGAACTACACCAGGTTTTGACCAGGTCTATTTCTCTACATTCCACTTTAGGCTATGGGTACATGTAAGCCTCAGATATGGTGGACATGCTAACTGATACACCATGAAAAGGAAATTCCTGAGCTCATCACAACAATCTCAGATGATCCTGACTAAAGTTGTCTGAAAACAAACCCCTGCAAAACTCTCTTCAAAACATTGCTGTGTGAAATATCATTCTGCTAGGATAAATTATGTTCCTAAACACTTCTTAAATTAAATATGAACCAAACATTCACCTAACTAATTAGCACTTTTCACTGGAAAACTTAACTTGTGGTTAAACTCTTCCACAATGACCTGATTTCACCATGGGAAAAAAAAAAAATCTCATAGACAGCCTAAGATTTTTTTTTGTTGTATAGTCAATTTTGGCCTGGAATTCATGATTCTGCTGTTACCGTCTTCCAAGTGCTGAGAGGACAAGCGTGTCCTAGCATACCTAGTCTAGAAGAATGTAAATTTAGGAAAGTTTTATTATGTTATTCACTTGATGGTTATTTCAGTTCCTGTGCATATAGACTGGCTGTCTTGATTTTTGGATGGCTCTTCACATCCTGGCCCTGTGACTAGCTTGCGGGTAGACAGTATCCTTCACTGAAGTAAGAAAGGGACTTAGAAACAGGAGCAGAAGGACAATTGGAATTGGATGATCAACAAAGAGTCACCATCAGTGCTCAGAAACCCATAAATGAGAAAATCTGAAGGGCCAAAACAAGTTATGTTCCTATCAAGAAAACTGTACCCATTATTATTTTTCTTTTATATGCATTGCATTTATAGGCTTGATCACAATAGTACAAACTTCTATACTCACTGTTGCACTTAGTTTTGACTTTGTGGAGGATGCAACAGCCAGGAAAATGTGCATGAGGGTACAAAGCAACAGAAACATTTTTACCCTTGTCTTGCTGTGTTGTTTTCTTCCTTAGTTGAAAATCGTCCATGTGTTCTGTCTTATGACCCAGTGGAAACTCACTTTTGAATAAGAAAAGTCATTTTCATGTTATATCCTCAAAATGTAGTTTTCTTTATAATTTTCACCATTAAAATAACTCATTCAATATTAAGTATTTTCCATCCAAAGAAATGTATTGGTTTAGTAGTCATATTATTATATGGTGTAATTGTTTTGTTTCAAATAAGTCAAGAGGAAAACATATAACCATATGTTCACAAGTTTATTCCTTGTCCTTTAGTAGGTTTTGTGTTTAATTAAAACAACATATTTTTGTAGAATAATATACTAGATGTTCAGTATAGATTGTTGGATTTGGTATTTGAACATGTATATGCACAATGACCATTTGTATATGTTGCAGTTACTTCCCTGGCACACAGCACCTAACCAAAAGAAGCTGATAGGAGTAAAGTTGTTTTTTTGGCTCACAATCATGAGGGGAAGCACCATGATGACAAGTAGAAGGATGACATTAGTAGAGGCTGGACAGCATGTTCTTGTCATAGCAGGTAAAACACTGCAGCATGAAAGTGAGCTAAACACTGGCAAGGGGAAGATGGGTATAATACCTATATTCCCACCCCCAACAACACAACTCTTATAGCAAGACTCCAGTTCCCAAATTCCTATCAGCTGGAGACCTACCATTTAGAACACATGAGTTGATAGGGGACACATAACTCAAACCACCACATACTGCTTCTGGCCTCCATAAACTGATAACCATCCATGATGTAAAATGCTACACAGTTGTCCCAACTTTAAAAGTCCCCCCTTTTTTTTATCAATCCCAACTGTTCAAACATCCTTATAGTTCAAGGTCTCTTAAATGTCAAAAAAACATAATGATATAGTAATAATTCACGCTACAAAAGATGACATTTGGTATAGCAAGAAATGATAGAAGTAATACAATACCTAAAGCAAACATGGAAAACATCAAATCCCATATTTCCCAATCCAACAACTCTAACCAGAAGTGTCAGAATTCCAGTTCCACCCCTACATCTAAGCTGTTCACAGCCAAGGGAAAACTCCATCCAGATCCAGCAGCTCTTTTGGCAACCATTCCATTGCCCTGGCTGGAGTCTCCACTGCAACCCATGTTTCATCCTCATGGCTCTATCAGACTTACATACAGAGACTTCCAATAAGTTTGCTTTACATTGTTCACTGCCATTTCTAAAATGCAAAAGACATGTTACAAATGTAATGACCCTCTATTATTGCATTTTTTATATTCCATAGTACCTAGTGGGCTACGAAATTTGTTAACCCAGGCGGAAATAAACCTGACTTTTGCTAGAAGGATACTCTTAGTATTCAGTGCCCTACTTTCAAAAGAGTCAGCATTCTTTTCGCTCTCTCAATGCAGAACCATTGCCCAATTTCATTGGTTTTAATCTCTCAAACAATTTCAGCTAAGCAGGCTCCGACTCCAGCCTGAAACTTTCATTTCTTTTTATGCTATATCCTACTGCTCATACCAGCTTACATCTGTGTACTACAACTTGCACAAGTTCTCAGGAATAGGAAGAATGCAGTAAGCCTCTCATACAAACTGCCTCTAGCCCAGTCTAGACAAAACTTTCTTTCTCTTATGAGCTAAGCCTACACAATCCATCACTCTTTCTACATTTAGGTCTTTCAACTCGGACCAAAATAGTCCATGAAACTCTGCCTTCATCACTGCAATGTGTGTTTTAGGCTAAGGTTTCAATCCTTCCACATTTTCTGCAAAAATCAGATCCAAAAGACCAAAAGCCATAGTCATGTTTCTGTCAGTAATAATCCCATTTCTCAGTACCAATTTTCTGTTTCAGTTACCTTCTCATTGCTGGCACAGCAGGATGACAGCATGATGAGAACTGTCAAGGAGAAACTGGCTGTAAAACCTATAAGGGGCCCCCAACAACACACTTCTTCCAGCAAGGCTTCAGTTCCCAAACTGCCGTTAAACTAGGCGCTTATCATTCAAAACACATGATTTTACAGGGTACACCTAATTCAAACCACCACAGTATACAAAGAAGAAGGGATCGTATCTGTCACAATCTAACAAGTCATATTTTGTGCATAGCTAGTTAAATGTAAAGTTTAATATTCAGGGTACAGGTTCAGAATACTACCCTTCTATACCTTGTATGTTTTCTCACAGCACACAATGAGATAGGTAACAATAGTGCTATTTTTATAACAAAATTCAGTACTTTTGTGTGGATGTTACTGAGGTTTGCATGCACTGTTAATCCAAGGCAAGCATGATACAACTGAAAAGCATTTGAAGAAAAGAAAGAGGAAAATAACAGCCATTGGATCTCCTTTGGACAGTTATAAAAGCACACAATCTTAGACCTACAGACTCCAAGTAGTTACACACAAAGTTGCCTTGCAAACAGCCTATAGTTAGTGGACTGTACTGATGGCCACACAGGGTTAATTTTCTACAAAATATTGCTTGGTAAAACAGGTTACGAAAATTCACTCCTTTGGTTTTCCAGCCACATCTACCTTGTGGAGGTTTATTTATAGAAGGAAACTCAAGCATGGACTAGAATTGAACTACCTCCTTTTTCTGTCAATGCAAAGGTAAAATTTCTTCTGTCAGTGTAAAGGTAAACAGCATGTGTATGCATTTCTAAAAAGTAGATGTACCTGCTTTTCACCTGACAAAACAGATTACATAAAACCTAGGTTGACCATAGCATTCCAATACATTCTTTTTCTTTTGTAGTGTTGAGAACTGAGTTCAGTTTTTTTAGTATCTTGAGTACTAAGTGTCTGAAGGACTCCTAAGCAATGTCTAAAAGACTATTCTAAAATTAATCATACTGTCCACACACACTGATTGAGAATTACTATAAGAAAATTGCTGTGGGAAAACAATATTTAGTTCAAATAATTGCCTTGAGTGCTTGACATGATGGCTCAGCAATTAAAGGTGCTTGCTTGCAAAGCCTGCTGGCTTGGGTTCAATCTCCCAGTCATCCACATAATACCAGAATCTGGCATTAATTTGTAGTGGCAAGAGACCTTGACACCCTCACACATACAACAGTCTTCACTCTCATGTTTGATGTAAATTAATACATCCACAATGGAATCATTACAGAAGATCTTCAATAAACTACAAATTGAACTGACATATAACACCTCTGAGTATTTGCTGAAAGGACTATAACATACTTCTGAAATTCTTAACTTTTTATGCTTATTGCAGTACTATTCACAACTTCAAAGTTATTAAATCATCTTAACTGCCTATTCACAGATGAATAGATAAATAATATCTGGTATATAAATAAATGTGATATACATGGAGTTTTATTCAGCTATAAAGACCTAAAATCATGCCATTTACAAGAAGATATAAGCAACTTAAAATAATCATATTAAGCAAATTAAGTTAGCCTCAGAAAAATATCATATTTTCTCTCAGTTTTGGAAACTAACATTCATTCATTCATTGATAGGTAGATAGATAGATAGATAGATAGATAGATAGATAGATAGATAGATAGATAGGGACAGAGAGACAGAGAAAAAATTTAGTGAGAGAGAGAGAGAGCTCCAAATGCAGATATGAGACTGAGGTAACACAAGGGGCTAGCAGGATAGATATGACGAATGAGGGGAACAGGGGGAGAATGATGGACAAGTGAATAAAAAATAGCTTTATGAAACATCACTGTGTTCAAGACACCACAGTCAGTCTCTGTAGGTTGTCACCATTTCCCTGAGACTGATTTTCAGGATAATCAGGAGGGTAGTATTCATAATACCACTTCTTCTATAGTGGCTTCTGGACCTGAGTGGATGAGATGGAGGTGACACATCTCATTGGAGACAATTTTCTCTCTCTTTTGATTTATTGATTGTGGTGTTTTTGTTCAGTTGTCCTCCATAAACTAAGTTGTTCTGCATGCTAGCTTCCCAGATGATAAGATTTGATAATTAATGCTTCTTGGAGATAGTATATTGTTGGGGGCAGGCTTATGGGTCTTACAGCCAGTTTTTGCTTGCCAGTATTGGGCACATTCTTCTGTTGCTATTGTCCACCTTATGTTGGCCAGGGGTGATAGCCACCCTCTCCTTGTTCCATTGTTTTCCACTGCCATCATGGAGTTTCCCTTTGAGTCTTTATGTGAAAATTAACTTTTTTCCCCCCACAAGTTGCTCTTGGTCGGTTGATTATTGCCAGCAATGCTAACCTAACAGCAACATTGATGTATCCTTGTTCTCCCCAGAAATGTCCTAAGACAAGATAAGATATGATAGAACAGATCCTTCAACAAAAAGTGTGAACAGTTTAAATAAAAGGGGATTAGCCTAGTTATTACAGAGATATATTGATGTGTATATCCACTCTTCTTAGTTAAAAAGCAGCTGTGGTTCTCTCTGTACTCTGTTGGTTTCCTGTCCTAGGGAATCTGGCTTGATTCTCAGAGCCAGATATGAGTTCTCCCCCAATTAGTAGTTCTTATGTCCAATCCATGAGCAGTTGCTTACCTGCATGAGCTGTAGTCACTATTGAATAAATACATTCTTCTTGCTTGGCTGGTTGATCTTACAACTGGCAGGGTCTCCTGCTTATTCAGTATGTTAGCAACCTTTATTCTCCAGCTGCTCTCATAGAACTTCCCAGCACTATGAGGGCTATCCAGGAGTGAACTGGATTCCCTCTTTGTTCAAGCAAGGTCATTTGATTCCTATGGCTGTAGGCTGTGGTATCTTCAGCAATAGGAACTCACCTTTTTATATCTTGCAAGTAAACAAGCAACATTCCTCACAGAGTTAGAAAAAGCAGTGTCAAAATTTATACGGATACACAAAAGGCCTCAGATATCCAAAAATATACTCTGTAAAATGAGCACTTCTGGTGATATCACCATACATGCTTTAAAATTATCCTATAAGTCTATAGTAATAAAAACTACATGGTACTGGCATAAAAACAGGCACATAGATCAATGGACTAGAATTGCAGATCCAGGTATGAGTTCAAGTACAGCTACCTGATCTTTAACAAAGGGGCCAAAAATACTCACAGGAGTAAAGACAGTCTCTACACCAAATGATGCCAGAAAGACTAGATATCCATTTGTAGAAAACTGAATTTAGATCTCCTCCTCTCACCTTGCACTAAAAACAACTCCAAATGGATAGAGTACCTCAATATAGGACACAAAACTCTAAATGGACTAGAAGAGAAAGAAGGGCAAGCACTCCAGGATATAAATGTAGTGAAGGACTTTTTGAATACGTCTCCAGTAGCCCAGAGAATTGGGCAAACACTCAACAACCTGAACCTCATGAAAATAAAAAGCTATTGTACAAATAAGCAAACTATCAACAGAGTCAATAGATGACCTACTGACTTGGAGAAAATCTTCACTGGCTATACCTTCAACAAAGGTTTGTTATCTAGAATCTACAAAGAACTCAAAAAACTTAACAATTGGCATGCATTTTTTATATAATTGTCTCCATAAAAATATTTTGGCTGTAAATACATTAAATATAAATGGAGAGCTGAGCGTGGTGGCGCATGCCTCTAATCCCAGCACTCGGGAGGCAGAGGTAGGAAGACTGCTGTGAGTTCGAGGCCAACCTGAGACTACATAGTGAATTCCAGGTCAACCTGGGCTAGAGTGAGACACTACCTCGAAAACATATATATATATATATATATATATATATATATATATATATATGTAGATTTTACAACATATATATATATATATGTCGATTTTACAAAAACCTGACCATATATATTACATTTATAATTTCCCTCAATAAAGTCCTTACTACAAATAAATCTGTCTTACATGTAATGAATATTCAACTATGTTTAAGACTGAAGGGTTTCATTAAATGTTTAACATGTGGGCCCAAACAGATCATTAAGAATATGGAAAAGCTTTTTTTTGTTTAAAAGTTATTTATTGGAGTATGAGACAGACAGACCGAGGCAGAGAGAGGGAGAGAGAATAGGTACACCATGGTATCTTGCATCTGCAAATAAACTCTAGACACAAAAAGGGTTTTTTTGTTTATAGAAATATTAGATAGGGACAAACATTACTCAAATGATTTTATTCCACAAAATAAATAGAATGGCAATTAAAGTGAATTTAATAAATATAACATTTATATGAGGTACTGAATTCCTTATTATAAAGTCTATAAAGAGGCTCATGGGTTCTATTACCAAGCCTGAAAAATCTTAAATTATTAGGCGAGTTTTATATATTGAGGAATTACTTTCTCATGAATTACTGAAACACTTGATTGCATGAGCCACAAATTCATTTCACTGCAGTATTTTAGGCCCAACCTTAACAAAATATATGGTGCAGAGATAGAGCTGCTGCAGACCCAGATTTATTGATAGAGATTTAAGAGGTCTTTGCTATATTCAAATTACTTTATATTCATTTAAAACATTTGCTCTAATTAAGAAGTAAGATTTTTTGCTGTCTTGCAAGTCTCCCCATGTGTATGTCAGGTCATTTAGCCCAGAAGAAAAAGACCAAGTGACAGCTCAGTTGAAAATGTTGAAATATAAATTACATTCTTTTTTTATTAATTAGTTTTGTATTCAGCAAATACAGTCAGTTTGGTACCATTATTAGGCTCATCTATGACCTACCCCCCCCCCTTAGCCCCTCCTTGCTGAGGTATATGGGCCATGCATTGTGGAGTTAGCCCACAGTTATGGGTAAGATAAATGTCTCTGCATATCATGACCCAACATGTGGCTCTGACATTCTTTCTGCCCCCTCTTCCGCAAAATTTCCCTGAGCCATGTTGAGTTCATTTTTGGTCTGCTTCACTGATGAGGTGTTGGGGGCCTCTGAGGCTCTGGCTCTTTAAGGTGCTATTGGATTAATGATAGGATTTTAGTGAGTCACCACTGATGTTCAGTATATTCATATTATTTCTCAAGTTAATTAGACCTCACATATATGAAATTTCTAGAATAGATTAAGGGGAATAAGAATTTCAACTAATTCTGATTGAAGGGAAACCAACCTATTGTCATAGTTTCTGTGGTGGTTTGAATAGAATAGATGGCCCCAATATATTCAGTTGTTTGCTTGTAGTTTGCGTCTTTAGCCCCCTGGCTGGAGGCAGTGTCATTGTGTGGATCTTAAGGTGTGGTGGTGGGTTTCAGATTTCAATCTATATATATGCAAAGTGTGCCTAGCTAGAGTTCCTGAAGTGTGCTGTGGCTTTTGACCTTTAGGCTTATACTTCTCTCTCTCTCTGCTTGGGCATGTGAAGGCAGGCCAGCTTCTTACGCCATTATGGAACTTCCCTGGATCTGTAAGCTTCAATAAATCCCTTCCTCCATAACTGTGCTTGGTCTGGAAGTTCATCTCAGAGAATCTGAAGCTGTCTGCTACAGTTTCCATATTATTAGTAGAGACAATTAAAACTAGTGAATGTGGGACATTGCTTTTTTTTTCAAATCCACCTACTTCTCAAGTTAAATCTAAGAACCTGCCATAGAGTAAAAGAGCAAAACAATCTTCATGCCATCTTGGGAAACAATAATTATAAGCTTGGATTTTGATCTAATCATTTAGACTTAACACAGGATTACCTAAGTTGTAGCTTGCATTTTTCTACCAAATTGGACCTGATCTATATCATTTAGCTCATCCTTTCTAAGTAGTCAAAGGATACTTCTTTTTTTCAAACTTTTATTAAGAACTTCCATGATTATAAAAAATATCTCAATACCGTCCGTCCCCACATTTTCCCCTTTGAAACTCCATTCTTCATCATATCCCCTCCCCATCTTAGTCTCTCTTTTATTTTTTTTTCTTTTCTCAATTTTTATTAATATTTTCCATGATTATAAAAAATATCCCATGGTATTACCCTCCCCCGCTTTCCTCTTTGAAATTCCATTCTCCATCATATCCCCTCCCCATCTCAATCTTTCTACTTACATATATACAATACCAAGCTAATGAAAGCCCGCCTCCCTTTCTTTCTCTTCTCTTTCTATCTCCTTTTTTAACTTACTAGCCTCTGCTACTGAGTTTTTTCCTTCTCGCAGAGAAGCCCAATCATCTGTAGCTAAGATCCACATATGAGGGAGAACATGTGGCGCTTGGCTTTCTGGGCCTGGGTTACCTCACTTAGTATAATTCTTTCCAGATCCATCCACTTTTCTGCAAATTTCATAACTTCATTTTTCTTTACTGCTGAGTAAAACTCCATTGTATAAATGTGCCATATCTTCATTATCCACTCATCAGTTGAGGGACATCCAGGCTGGTTCCATTTCCCAGCTATTATAAATTGAGCAGCAATAAACATGGTTGAGCATATACTTCTAAGGAAATGAGATGAGTCCTTAGGATATATGCCTAGGAGTGCTATAGCTGGGTCATATGGTAGATCAATCTTTAGCTGTTTTAGGAACCTCCACACTGATTTCCACAATGGCTGGACCAGATTGTATTCCCACCAACAGTGTAGAAGGGTTCCTGTTTTTCCACATCCCTGCCAACATTTATGATCATTTGTTTTCATGATGGTAGCCAATCTGTCAGGAGTGAGATGGAATCTCAATGTAGTTTTAATCTGCATTTCCCTGATGACTAGTGACAAAGAACATTTTTTTAGATGCTTATATGCCATTTGTATTTCTTCCTTTGAGAATTCTCTATTTAGCTCCATAGCCCATTTTTTGATTGGTTTGTCTGATTCCTTATTATTTAACTTCTTGAGTTCTTTGTATATCCTAGATATTAATCCTCTATCAGATATATAGCTGGCGAAGATTTTTTCCCATTCTGTAGGTTGCCTCTTTGCTTTCTTCACCATGTCCCTTGCAGTACAAAATCTTTGTATTTTCATGAGGTCCCAGTGGTTAATCTGTGGTTTTATTGCCTGAGATATTGGGGTTGTATTCAGAAAGTCTTTGCCAAGACCAATATGTTGAAGGGTTTCCCCTACTTTTTCTTCTAGCAGTTTCAGAGTTTCAGGTCTGATGTTAAGGTCTTTAATCCATTTGGCATTTTTATCAAATATCAGATGGCTATAGCTACCTGGGGTTACATTTGGGTCCTCTATTCTGTTCCATTGATCTACAAGTCTGCTTTTGTGCCAGTACCATGCTGTTTTTGTTACTATGGCTCTGTAGTATAGGTTAAAATCAGGTATGGTAATACCACCAGCCTTATTTTTGTTGCTCAGTATTATTTTAGATATTCGAGGTTTTTTGTGATTCCAAATGTATTTTTGGATTGCTTTTCCTATTTCCATGAAGAATGCCATTGGAATTTTGATGGGGATTGCATTAAATGTGTAGATTGCTTTTGGTAAGATTGCCATTTTCACAATATTGATTCTTCCAATCCTGGAACAAGTGACGTTTTTCCACTTCTTAGTGTCTTCTGCAATTTCTTGCTTGAGTGTTTTAAAGTTCTCATTGTAGAGATTCGTTACTTCCTTAGTTAGGTTTATTCCAAGGTACTTTATTTATTTATTTATTTTTTGATGCAATTGTGAATGGGAGTGATTCTCTGATCTCATCCTCTGTGTGTTTGTTGTTAGCATATATGAACACTACTGATTTCTGTGTATTTATTTTGTATCCTGCTACATGACTGTAGGTTTTTATCAGCTCTAACAGTTTGCTAGTAGAGTCTTTAGGGTCCTTTATATATAGAATCATTTCATCTGCAAATAATGATAACTTGACCTCTTCCTTTGCAATTTGTATCCCTTTTATGCATGTCTCTTGCCTTATTGCTATGGCTAAGACTTCCAGAACTATATTAAATAAAAGTGGGGACAGTGAACACCCTTGTCTCGTTCCTGATTGTAGTGGAAAAGCTTCCAGTTTTTCCCCATTTAGTAATATGTTGGCTGCAGGCTTATCATAAATAGCCTTTATTATATTGAGATATGTTCCTTCTATTTCCAGTCTCTGTAGGACTTTTATCATGAAGGGATGTTGGATTTTGTTGAATGCTTTCTTTGCGTCTAATGAGATGATCATGTGATTTTTGTCCTTCAACCCATTTATATAATGTATAACATTTATAGATTTGCGTATGTTGAACCATCCCTGCATCTCTGGGATAAAGCCTACTTGGTCAGGCTGAATGACATTTCTGATATATTCTTGTATTCTGTTTGCCAATATTTTGTTGAGAATTTTTGCATCTATGTTCATGAGGGAGATTGGTCTGTAATTTTCTTTTTTTGTTCTATCTTTGCCTGGTTTTGGTATCAGAGTGATGCTGGCTTCATAGAAGGAGTTTGGTAGAATTCCTTCTTTTTCTATTTCATGGAAAAGCTTAAGAAGCAATGGTGTTAGTTCTTCCCTGAAGGTCTGGTAAAATTCAGCAGTGAATCCATCTGGGCCTGAGCTTTTTTTAGTTGGGAGATTTTTGATAACTGTTAGGATCTCCATGCTTGTTATAGGTCTATTTAAGTGATTAATCTCATCTTGATTTAATTTAGGTAGGTCATATAAATCAAGGAAATCATCCATTTCTTTTAGATTTTCATACGTTGTGCAGTATATGCTTTTATAATATGGAAATGATTTATTCTTGTTGGTGGACTTATGGGTGTTATATCCAGCTTCCCCTTGCCAATGTTTGCCACATTCTCCTGATGCTTTGCTCTACTTGATGTTGGCCAGGAGGTGATGTCCACCCTATGCTCATGCTATTGTTTGCTCCTTCCATCATGGAACTTCCCCTTGAGTCTGTAAACCAAAAGAAACCCTTTAATCCCACAAGCTGTTGTTGCTTGGGTGTTTTCTGCCAGTACCACAAAGCTGACAACAGCAGGCTATAGATGTAAATAAAAGAGTTAGTGTGGACTATAGAGGCTTCAAGGTTTAGGAGACTTACAGAATACCTGACCACTACTGTCAAGTGTGAATTAAAAAAAATACCCAATTTTAGTTCAATATTATCCACCTATTCAAGATATCTCTATTCAAACTGTTTTGTTTTAACTTTGGATTTTCATTAACTTACCATTCATGCATTTTTTTTTTATTAGTTTTGTACTCAGTGAATGCAGTCAAGCTGGTACCATTGTCAGCCTCCTCCCTGTCCTCCCTCCTCTTCAGGGACCCTCCTTGTTGTGGAATATGGGTCGTGCATTGTGGGGTTCATCATCAGTTATGAGTAGGAGGCAATGTTTCCGTGTATCATGACCCAACATGTGGCTCTTTCATTCTTTCCACCCCCAGTTCTGCAAATTTCCCTGAGCCATGTTGGGTTCATTTTAGTTCTGCTTCAGTGATGAGGTCTTGGGAACCTCTGTGTCTCTGGATATCTGGTTTGGTAGGAGTTGATTATTCTCTGTGTCTTTCTCCTTCACTGTTGTGCTGGTACCAGGTTCACCAAGAAAGGAGCACTCTTGCTTGTTTCCCCAATTATTCTTAGTTTCAGCTGGGGCCCTTTTGAGGTATGATGGGTTGGTTCACTCCTTAGGATCTGCCTCTATTTGAAAAAGAGAAGCAAACTCTCTGATGGAGAGTAAAGTTAGCACAAGATAAATGCTTTTTATTTGTTGTTGTTGTTATAAGAAAGAATGTAATATATGTAGGCCCTCTTGTAGCCCATGATTGGTGACAGCTTGATTATGGAGAGCAGGCTCATTTTTGGATATGAGTCTCACTTGTTTCTCAGATCCATCTGTAGGTTCCATTCCACTGAGCAGATAAGTTAGCCAAATCAAGAGCAGTTGGTTTCCCACCATGGCTGTGCGCCACTATTGCACTTGTGTGAGCATCATGTCAGGTTGTTTTCTACAGAGTAGCTTAGACCATGAGTTGCCTGGACAGATATTGGTCATGTTCTCCCAGTTGTTCATGTTGCACCTCGGGCACTAGACATGCTAACTGTTTGGGGATTGTCTCTCTTCCCGCTTCCAGTTATGTCACTCCATGTTATATGCCAACAGCATATGGTGTCTTCAGCAGTATGGTCTTACCACTAACCTTTGGTAGGTCATCAAGTACTCTGACAGAAATTCTTTTGAGAAACCTTGTAGGTCTCTCTGATCAAGAGCTCATTGTGGATGATAGCCACATTCATGCATTTTTATACATCATTACATTTGTTTATCTCTCTCTTCCAGCCTTCCTCTCCTTTCTTCCTTTGCTAACTCTCCATGATTAAATGTTTTCCACCCTCTTCATTCTGCTATTCACTTTCATATATCATTCATTCTACTACCGTCTCCCTACATTTTAAGCCTCTTTTCTCCATCATCAATTCCATTGACATTGCCTTGAATCTACATATGCTAATTCCCACAAAACATGCACTTATATTAAAACTAGAAACTGTCATCCTCATATGAGAGAGACTATATATATATACACACACACACACACACATATATATATACACACGCACACACATACATATGGTGACAACTTCAATACTTACAGACAATAAACCATGATATTTCCCTCTCCTCCCCCAGTTTCCACTTCACAATTCTGTTCTGCATCATATTCCCTTCCTCTCTCCATTAGTCTCTCTTTTTTAATTTTTTTTATTTATTTATTTGAGAGTGACATACATAGAGAGAGAGAGAGAGAGAGAGAGAGAGACAGACAGAGAGAGAGAGAGAGAGAGAGAGAGAGAGAGAGAGAGAGAGAATGGGTGCACCAGGGCTTCTGGACACTGCAAATGAACTCCAGATGCATGTGCCCCCTTGTGCATCTGGCTAACGTGGGTCCTAGGGAATCGAGCTTTGAACCAGGGTCCTTATGCTTCACAGGCAAGTGCTTAACTGCTAAGCCATCTCTCCAGCCCTAGTCTCTCTTTTAATTTGATGTCATCATCTTTTCTCCTATTATGAGTTTCTTGTGTAGGTATTGCTAAGCATTACAAGGTCATGGATATCAAGGCCAATTTCTGTCTGGACAGTTGTATGTAAGGAGTGGTACCTTCCTTTGGCTCTTACATTCTTTCCACCACCTCTTCCACAATGGACCCTGAGCCTTGGAGGGTATGATAAAAATGTTTCAGTGCTAGACACTTCTCCATCCCTTCTTCTCAGCACTATGTTGAATTTTGGGCCATCCCAATGGTCATTGCCATCTGAAAAGAGAAGCTTCTCTAACCAGAAATGAGAGTAGCATTAGTATATGAATAAGAACACCAAGTGTAGCACTTTCAAGGCAATTTTGTGAGAATAATATAGGCATTTATCCAGATAAGAGTAGCTTTTATACCCATAAGTATCATGACCTCCCTTGCCATAGGCTTTTGATTAGGTTTTAAGTACTAGGCATGTATTCCCTACCATAGAGTGAGCCTTTAGTCCAATTAGAGAGCAGTTTGTCTCCCCCAGAGCAGACATGCCACTATTGCAGTTGTTTGGTCATTTGGCCCATCTGGCCAAACATGAAGTTTCCACTGTCTACTGTTTTCATCACTGATGACTTCTGTCTTCCAGAGGGCTGCATACAGCACAACTTTTTCAAAGGTTTCAGTTGGCTGGTCTACAGGGAGAAGGTTTTCTGCTCAGCTCTAGTTTGATTTCTCAGTGACTTCGCCACTCAGACATGTGAAGTCTTTAGCAATAGGGTCTTCCCTTCTGTTTCTCAAAGGAAACCCAGGGCCTTGGCAATAGCCTGTAATATTTTGGAGTCAATGGGATCCTCCTTGGCTGACAACTCGCTGAAAGTTATCCTATCTCTGGCACTGAAATTTTTCTACTAATTATCTATGGCTTATGTATGTGACATTATTTCAAAATGTAGGTTTTCTTATAGCATATTCAGAATATCTTTAACTTTGATTGACCTACTCTCCCAATCTTTTACAAAATTTCTTCCCCTGGCATCATTTAGGCCTTTCCCTTCCTTGTAATCTGTTTTTCCTACTTACATAAATACAATATCATCCCCTTAAGTTCTTCCCTCTCCTCTCTTACTTGTAGCCTTTTCCTAGATTACTGGCCTCTGCTACTGATTTTTGGTCCCAATTCAAGCACAAGTCTATACATTTGTATCCCTAAGGTAGTGAGAAAAGTCATTAGGATTTATGCCTAGGACTGCTATAGCTGGATCATATGATAAAGCTATTCTTCTCCATCTCAAGAACCTCTGCAGTGATTCCCACAATGGCTGTACCAAATTACATTCCCACCAACAGTGTAGAAGGGTTCCCTTTTTTCTGAATCCTCACCAACATTTATTGTCTTTGTTTTCTTGATGAAAGCCATTCTGACAGGAGTGAGATAGAATCTCAAAGTAGAATTAATTTGCATTTCTATGATGGCTAAGGATGTAAAACACTTCTTTAGATGTTTATATGCCATCAGTATTTCTTCCGATGAGAACTCTCTAGTTCCACAGCTCATTTTTTTTTAATTGGGTTGTTTGATTTCTTATTGTTCAGTTTTTTGAATTCTTTGTATTTTCTGGATATAAATCCTCTGTGAGATGTGCAGCTGACAAAGATTTTCTCCCATTCTGTAGGTTGCCTCTTTACTCTACTCACAGTGTCCTTTGCTGTACAAAAGCTTTGTAATTTCATGAGATTGCAGTGGTTGACTAGTGGTTTTATTTCCTGAGCATTAGGGTTTATATTCAGAAAGCCATTGCCTATGCCAATATGTTGAAGGGTTTCACCAACCTTTTCCTCTAGCAATTTCAGAGTTTCAGATCTGATATTAAGGTCCATGATCCACTTGGATTTGACTCTTGTGCATAGAGGAAGATAAGAATCTATTTTCATCCTTCTGCATATAGATATCCGCTTTTTCTAGCACCACTTGTTGAAGAGGCTATCTTTTCTCCAATGAATATTTTTGGCATTTTTGTCAAAAATAAGGTGGCTGTAGCTTCCTGGATTAACATTTAGGTCCTCTATTCTGTTCCACTGATCTACATATCTGTCTTTGTGCCAATAACATGCTGTTTTTGTTACTATGGCTTTGTAATATAGCTTAAAATAGGGTATGGTGATACCACCAACCTAATATTTTTTTGCTCAAACTTGTTTTGTCGATTAAAGTTTCTTTGTGCTTCCACATAAATTTTTGGATTTTTTTGTTTCTGTGAAGGATGCCATTGGAATTTTAATGAGGATTGCATTAATTGTGTAGATTACTTTTGGTAAGATTGACATTATCACAATATTAATTTATCCAATCCAAGAACATGGGATGTCTTTTCATTTACTTGTCTCTTCTGCAATTTCTTGCTTGAGTGTTTTAAAGTGTAGAGATCCTTAACTTCCTTGGTCAAGTTTATTCCAAGGTACTTTATTTTTTAGAGGCCACTGTGAATGGGAGAGATTCCCTGATTTCATCCTCCACATGTTTGTTGTTAGTATAGAGGAAAGATACTGATTTCTTTGTGCTTATCTTGTATCCTGCTACATTGCAGGATAAAGTATTCTTGGTTGATAATTGTTGTCTTTCAGAACTTGAAATACATCATTCCAAGCCCTTTTGACATTGAAAGTTTGTGTAATCTGCTATAATTCTTATGAGCTTGCCTTTGTAGGTGACTTGCTTTTTCTCTCTAATTTCTTTCAATATATTCTCTTTGGTTTGCATGCTTAGTAGTTTAATTATAACGTAGTGAGGAGAGGCTCTTTCTAGGTTTTGTCTGTTTGGTGTTCGAAAAGCTTCCTGTGTCTGCATTGGCATTTCTTTCCCAATTGTGGGAAAATTTTCTTTTAGGATTTTGTTAAAAATGCCTACTATGCCTCTGGATTGAAATTCTTCTTCTAATATACCCTTAATTCTTATGTTTGATCTTTTCTTAGGGTCCCAAATATCCTGAATTTCCATTCATACCTTCTCACTAGCTTGTCTTTCTCTTTGTTGGACTGTAATGTGTTTGCCACCTGGTCTTCTAGTTTAGATATTCTGTTCTCTCCATCATCCATTCTTCTGGTGAGACTTTTCACAGAGTTTTTTATTTGACAAACTGTGATCTTTAGGGCTAGAATTTCAGCCTGCTTTTTCTTCAGTATTTCTATTTCCTTACTCATGTCTTGTAATTACCTCCTTATTTCATTAAACTGGTTTCCAGTATTCTCTTTCAGAAGTTTGTTTTCTTCCTTAATACATTTGTTTTATTCTTTTCTTCCTTTGATTTCTTTGAGTATACATAAAACCATTTTTTTTTAAATCTTTGTCAGGCATTTCATCTAAAACAGTCTTTTTGGTGATCATTTCTATTTTCTTGATTCTTTGTTTTTCTTTTATTATAATGTAGTGACTTTTGCATCATGAATTGATTTGATGCTTAGGTTTTCTACTTATCTACAGTGTTCTTAGATGTTGTTACCCACCTTTATATACTTTCAGGATATGAGTTTAAGGTGCCAGTTATAGCTTTTGTACCACAATCCAACCACAGAAGCAATCCTAGGTGTTGAGTTTGCTTGCTAAGCAAGTATTCTAATGGACCTGGTGGAATAATTTACTGGCAAATTCTAAACTTTAACTGAGCAATATACACATCCAATAAAAGCCAGCACATAGTATGCAATTGTGAGGACTAAAACAAACAGTTATTCTTATAAAGCCAAAATCCCAATGTGTGTTGCTCTACACCCTTAATCTTGTCAGCTGGGAGGTAGATATTTCTGTTCTGAATTGGGCTCCAGGTCAGCCTGGATCTGAATCAGACCCTGCCCCAAATAAGGATAGAAGCAACAGACAAAGGGTCTATAAATCTGAAAGCATCAAAGCAACAATATTCAACCCCCAAATATACCTTATCTGAGAACAGTAAAGCCAACCAAGAATATGTAACCCATAACCTTCCCTGACTTGGAAAGAGAGATTAGCTCTTTCCATGCAGGCAATAGGTACCTTTCTTTTGTTGTTGTTGTTTCAGTCAGCCTCGTTACCTTTTGGGGTGTCTTCCCATCTCACCAGTGCTGATTGCCCACCTCCTCAATCCCTCTGTGTTGTGTTGCAGAGCTGGAGTTCTGATCACCTGTGATGAATGTGCTGCCACTGGGGGCTGAATGCTGGAGGTTCACTGTTCTGATGATTGGGGTATAGGAGAGTACAGAAAGCCTGGAGTTGCTCACAGAGTCCCACCTGTATTCCTTTCAGTAGCTCCTAAGTTGATCTCAGTTGTCTTTCCTTCAGATTTCTTGAATTTACAAGGAGATTGATGAAAATCCCCCTGTTTTGTCTCTGCTGCTGCTGCCTCTTGGTGTGCCTGGCAGGGCGGTGCCAGGCGGGTGCACAGGTCCCTTACAGATTGGCATGATGCAAGTTCATCAGTGGGATTCTGGCCATTTTCCTCCTTTCTGATGGGTCTTGGTCTCTCCTGCTTCTCCGCTGTGTCTAAGAATAATCAATCCTTCTTCACTTTTCAGAAGAAGAGTGTATTTTATGGTGATTTTGCTTAAATCACTCCCTAGGCTGCTTTGGCATGGCCTCTATGCCACCATCTTACCCAGAAGTTCCCGGTGTTTGTCTTTTGAAGCCTGTGTTTTCTAACTTAACATAATATCTTCAAGTTCCATCTATTGACAGCAAATATCATAATATTTTTCTTTACACCTGAATTAAATTCCATTGTGCTTATGTACTACATTTTAATTATTCATTTATCAGTTGATAGGCATCTTGTTTGATTACTTTTCTTGTTATTGTAAATAAAGCAGCAAAAACCTTGGTTCTGTAGTTATTTCTGCAGCAGTAAATAGACTTTTTGAGTACATGCTCATGTATTTATTACTTCTTGTTACTGCGGTCAAATACCTGACCAGAAATAATGTATAGAAGGAAAGAATTTATATTGGCTTAGAGTTTCAAGGAACATATTCCTTCACAGAAAGGAAGGCATGGTGGTGAGAACTAGTCTCAGCCAGAAAGCAGAGACCTTAACAACCTTAGAGAAGTGAGGCTGGAGTATATGGTAAATCCTCCTCTTAGGTTTTTATTGTTTTTCTTTTTTCTTTAGAAACATCCTCACTGATTTCCATAGTGGGTGTACCAATGTATATTTTCACCAACAATGAATAAAGAGTACCCCTTTCTCTACAGTCTCACTATTATTTGTTGCCATTTGAGTTCTTGATGTCAGATAATTTAACTAGGGTGAGATCGAATTCCAAATAAAATGTATTAGTTACTTTCTCATTGCTGGGTAGAAATCTATGACCAGAAGTTACTTAAAAGAGAAAATAGTTTATCTTCACATATGTTTCAAGGGAATGCTGTCCACATGGTTGGGAAATCATGGCAGAACAACTTGTCACCTTGCAGCCAGAGCCAGGAGGCAGAAAATGAAGATGATATGGGCCTGAAGTATGAAAGCCAAAGACCACCAACAGTGACCTACTTCCTTCACAAAGCTACTGAACTGTCTATAATTGTCCTAAAATTTGTCACCACCTTAAGACCAAGTATTCAAATATGACTGCCTGTGAGGGACATTTTATATTCTAAACATAGCAGTTGGTTTAGTTTGCATTTCTCTTGATAACTAAGGATGAAAAACACCTTTAAAAAAGATTGATCAGGGTTGGAGAGATAGATTAATAGTTCAGGCACTTGCCTTCAAAGCCTTAGGACCCATGGTCAAATCTCCAGATCCCACATAAGCTAGACACACAAAGGCGAGACAAGTGTAAGGTCACACATCTCAAAGTCTCACATGCCCACCAGGAGGCACAAGTGTCTGGAGTTTGATTACCATGGCTGAGGCCCTGGTGCACCAATTCTTTCTCTTTCTCTCTCTCTCTCTCTCTCTGAACTTTCTCTGTCCAAAATAAAAAATAAAAAAGATCATTTTTGGTACATCATTTGAGAATTTTGTTTACCTTCATAACACACCCAAACCTTTTTGGTTTGGTTGCTTTCTGGTTTAGTTTTTGAGTTCTTTATGTCTCATGGATATTAAGCTTTTGTTCAATGACTAGCTGGCAAAATTTTTCTCCTATTTTTTCAGGTGTCATTACAGCTGATTAACTATTTCCTGTGCTGTACAAAAGCCTTTTAGTTCTCTAAGGGCTCTTTTACAAACAGTTGGCTCTATTTCTACAGTGACTAAGTCCTATTCAGAAAGTTCTTCCCTATGCCTATATATTATACTTCTCCTAATTATTTCTCTAGCAATTTCAGTATTTCAGGTGTTACACCTATATTAATGCATTTATTGCATTTAGCCATTCATTCATGTCTTCATTTTATGGATATTAATATTTTGAAATATATATATATATATGCTTTTGAATATTTTGCTTGGAATTCGATCTAAGTCAAATTCACTGGGGTTATTTTTCTGAGACTATTCAGTTTTGGAAAAAAAAAAACTGTGTCTTATTTCTTTGTGTTACATTTGTTCATGTTTTGGAACTTTTTTATCCAGGGTTCAATCATCAGTTGATTTTTTTTAAAGACAACTTATCTTCTTTCAGTGAGAGTATTTGCTTTTAGGAGCTTTCTGGTATTATTTTCATCTATTAAACTCATTTTCAGGTTAGCTAGCTCTATGTCTTGCACTTGCTAAAGAGAAAAGTAATGTCTGCAATAATAGTCACTATCCAGGGTTAGATTGCTGACATCTACAGTCTGTGTGACATCTCAGACATTCTTTTCCGAATTTGTAGAAGCTCGTCTTAGCACTAGGAGTTCCTGTATGATGGGCGGCTTTCTTTCTGTATTTTCTTTCACTTGGGGCTATTCTTATTTTATTAGAGTCTTGTCTAGTTTGGATCTGAATCTTATTCTGGCTTTGGCTCTGGCTCCTGTTCTGGATATGGTTTTGGTTATGACCCCACAATAGGCTCAAAAAGTGGCTTTTACAGTGACTTTTTTAGTGGAATGAGTTTCTGGTCACTCCTGTTCTGAATGAGCATTTGCATTGCTACTTGGTTATTTTATGGATCATCTAGTTTTGGCTTGTATAGGTACTATGTGAACTTCAGTCATGGAAACAATTGGTATTTATTCATGAGTAGAGTAGCTGAGGTGGTCCTAGATGGGCTAGGTTAGTGCAGGTTAATAGGCAAGTGGTAAGGAGCTGTAGACTCCAGTATGTGTCATCTGATCTCAAGGGTCAAATGGGAAGGCAATGCTTTCTGCAGGTTCCAGTGTGTGTTCTCTGACCTCATAATGCACTAGACCCAGCAAGGATGGGCTTACTGTGGTGGAGGGTTGGCTGGTGTCCCTGGCAGAAAGCTTCTGACCCCAAAGGTCCATTGTTCAGGGGTGAGTGGTAAGACCCTACTGCTGAAGACACCATATTCTATCAGCACAGAACATGGAGAGACCCAGCTAGAATCTGGAAGAGAGCCAGTCCCAAGATGGTTAGACCATCTAGTGCTGGAAGGTGCCAAGTGAGTTACCAGGGAAAAGTGGCCAACATCTGACCAAGAAACTTGAGGTCTAAGCTACTCAGAATCAAACAACCTGATGTGATGCTCACATAAGTGCAACAGTGACACACAGCCATGGTGCGTAACCACCTGCTCGTGTATTGGCTAACAGATCTGCTCAGTGGAAAGGAACCTATATGTGGAACTGGGAAACAAGGGAGAATCACATCCAGATAATGATTTTGCTTTCCAGTATCAAGCTTCCACTAATCTTGGGCTATAAGAGGATCTACACCCATTAAACTATCTCTTCATTATAATGGTTGTCCCATTTAACCTTTGCTGACTTCTGTCTACATTGGAGAATCAGATTCTCTTTTTCAGATGGGAGTGGGAATTGAGGAGATAAAGAGCTCATCACACTTCACCCCGGCCCCAGCTGAAACTACAGAGGAATTGGGGAAATGAGCAAGAGAGCTGTTTTCTCAGTGAGCCTGATGTCAGTACAAGTGTGAAGGGCATAGACACTGAGGACACTCAATATCTACCAAACCAGAGACCCAGAGGCTCCTAACAACCCATCACTGAAATAGATTTAAAACACACCCAACATAGCTCAGGGAATTTTGCAGAACAGGGCATGGAAAGAAAGTTAGAACCACAAATTGGGATATTGTGCACAGATATATTGTTTTTCTCCCATAACTGACTGCTGTCCACACAATGCATGACCCATAGTCCCCATGAGGATGACCTGCATCCCCATTGAGGAGGGCCCATTTGAAAAAAAAGGCAGAGATGAGGGAAAGGATGGTACCAACATGCTGTTTACATACTAAGTATGTCCAGAACTAATAAAAATAAATTAAAATAATAGATCTGCAATTTGAAAACAATCCATCCTTTTTATACTATCCATTAACCTAAATGAAAGTACTTAGTTTTTCCTAGTAAATAAAAATCTTATATAAAATTTAAGATATTATATCCCAGGAGAAAATATCACAGGCAAATCTTTTTTTTTTTTTTTTTGGTTTTTATCCTGTGTAAATAATCTTATAAGCACAAAAGCCTGGAAAGTTTCATTAGATTCAATTAATGTCAAGAGAGGAATAAAAAGTAATATTAAAATGAAGGTAAGTGTAGAAGCCCGACACAGAAGGGACCTTTGCGACGGAGATTCATTATAGTGTGTAGTGGAAAAATTCACCTACACAGAGAAAGGTGTGGAAAGTACTGCTTTATATCTTCTGGTTCTTTATTTTTATAGAATTGAAATTGATAATATTTTCCTATTACTATTTCCTTCTGTAAGATATGATGTCTAGCTGAAAATTCAATGATTTAGAGAACTACTCATCTCCTTGAAAACATGCAGGAAAACTTTCTTAGGAAAAGTCAAAGGTAATCATTGTACAACTCGAGAATCACAGTACTTAGTGAGAGAATGTTAGAGTTCATCATGTGGGCAAACATCAAGGTGAGTAAATTTAGGGTGGGCAAATCAAGGTAGATACAGAATTCGGGATTGATAGATTGTAGGGGAGGGAGTAATAGTGACAGAGTATGTCAAGGGAAACTGGTGCTTTTGGATGATGGTGAGAGATGTCCAAGCTGACAGGAGAACCACACATTTGCTAAAAATTCTAAAGGATCACTCACTCTTGTGAGACATAATGTGTCTACCTTTCTTTTTTCTAGAATGATAAATGATAAATGTTGTACTGAGATTTACACAACTGGACTCACTGGTCAGAATGCTGCTGATACGATATTAATATTTGTTTAATGACAATACAATTTGGGTCACTGTAATATAATATATCCTAATCAGAACAGGTGGGTGAACTTAATAAAATTTCAGCACAAAGTATCAGTAGAATTCTGGGAGAAATATGTGGAAAAAGAAGAGCTGACTGAGAGTCTAGAGACATTCATGTATGAATGATGCATGCATTGCAGTTAAAGCCCACTACAGAGCTTTACAAGATGGCAAGGGATAGTCCTAAGACTAGGAAAAAAAAAAAACATGGGAAATCTGGACTGCAGAGATGACTTAGTAGTTAAGGTGTTTGCTTATGAAGTCCAAGGACACAAGTTTGTTTCTGTAGCACCCAATTAAGCCAGGTGCACAAGGTGGCACATGCATCTGGAGTTTGTTTCTGTGGCTAGAGGCCCTGGCACATTCTTCTCCCTATCTGCTCCTTTCACTCTCCCCCCCTTTTCTCTCTCAAATAAATAAATTAGTTAAATATTTTTGAAACTTGGGAAATCCATGCTAGGAAATCTAGCATATGGATATTCACTGCAAGAAGACAGAAGTTCTATTGCAAGATGTTTGACTGAATTACCTGCATGTTTGCAATAAAGGAACAAAAGCTGTTCCAAGAAATGAACTAAGAAGGGTGGCTTTGCATAGAAATGAACTGGTGTGAGCAGACCATTATGGCACAGAAAGAAAAATCTTTGGGTGAACTGTTGCCCATTCAGCTGCAACTGAGAGATTACAACTGTTGAGACTGGGCTAGCTGACCTGTTCTGTGGCAACAGGAAGAATGTTGATTCTTTTGAAGGGGCTGAGTGCTCAAGGAGTGTCCTGTTCTTCAAAGTCTGCTTTATTCCACCCTGGATTAACAAATTGGCACCCTACCTGGTACTGTGGAGTATAAGAAATGCTGGAAAGAGGGTCATTGAGTTTGCAACACAGTCTTGTGTTTTGGAAGTGGCCATGGGCAATGTGAAGCAGGTTTGCTGGTTGCCTGCATGGAGACCCTATGGGGCCATGAAAATGAACTGTGGCTTGCAGTGGAGACCCAGTGGAGATGCCAGGACCATGATATGGCTGCCAAGGAGAGTTGCCGACCCTTATGAAGTTTTCCAAGACTGTGAGTAGCCTGGCTGTAGGGGCGGAATTGGAATACCAGAGACTTGTTGCTGGTTAGAATTATTGGACTTGGAGATTTGTCACTGGCTAGAGTTGGTGGACTTGAAGTTACAGAGTTTGATGTTTGCCCAGGTTGTTTTAAATCTTGTATTGGTTGAATGTTTCTTTGCTATGCCCAATGCCATCTTTTGCAGTGTGAATACTTATTCTGTGCCATTCTGAGTTTTTTGAGGTTATTTTTTGGTTTTATGGCTCAGTTAAAAGATCTTGGACTATGAGGATGTATGAACATCATTGGAATTGATAAAAACTATGGTACTTTTAAAGTTAGGTGAATGCATTGCATTTTACATCATGTATGGTTATCAGTTTATGGGGGTCAGGTGCAGAATGTGGTGGTCTGATTCAGGTGTCCCCCATAAACTTAGGTCTTCTGAATGCTAGGTTCCCAGCTGATGGAGATTTGGGAATTAATGCCTCCTGGAGGGAGTGTATTGTTGGGGGTGGGCTTATGGGTGTTAGAGCCAGTTTTCCCATGCCAGTGTTTGGCACACCCTTCTGTTGCTGTGGTCCACCTTATGTTGGCCAGGGGGTGATGTCCATCCTCTGCTCATGCCATCATTTTCCCTGCCATCATGGAGCTTCCCCTGCAGCCTGTAAGCCAAAATAAATCTCTTTTTCCCAGAAGCTGCTCTTGGTTGGATGATTTCTACCAGCAATGTGAACCAGACTGCAACAGCAGGCTAGGTATGGGAGTAAACTCCTGCCTTAGGGGATTATTCCTGCTGTTCTATTCAATCCCATGACACCAACAACTCATAGAAGTTTGAGAAAAGAAAAGCAAATGAAGTTTAAGTTTTCTTTTATTTTTTTTTGTTATATTTATTTATTTATTTGAGAGTGATAGACAGAGAGAAAAAGAGGCAGATAAAGAGAGGAAGAGAGAATGGGCGCGCCAGGGACTCCAGCCACTGCAAAAGAACTCCAGACGCGTGCATCCCCTAGTGCATCTGGCTAACGTGGGTCCTGGGGAGTCGAACCTCGAACCAGGATCCTTAGGCTTCACAGGCAAGCGCTTAACCGCTAAGCCATCCCTCCAGCCCCAGTTTAAGTTTTATAATTGTTTAAATTGAGAAATTTAAACAGAAAATCAAGCATCTAGGAAAATAAGAATACATTTTATCTCCTTAGATACACTAAAAATACATTAAATGTAATGTTTGGCTATGATGCTTATTATTTAGAGGTTTACAAAAGATAATTCTTCCATAAAATATAATATAAAATTCCATAAAATAACGTTTGCTTACTATTTAATTAAAATACTCTCTCTCTATATATATATACATATATGTATATACACACAAAATTGAATTGTACATATTTTTTATATTTGACAGATATACCTATCATATGTAAATTGAGAAAATGTACAGAGAAAATGGACATTTCTTAGTCTTCTTGGACAATTCTGCTGCTTCCTTTAAATTCCTTGTTCTCAGTTTAATTGAAATAATGACCTGTAAAAATCTGATGAGTAGCTTAAGCAAGATTTTCTTTCCAGAATTTCTTTAGTAAACTTGAATGTGAAGAAAGAAGACATTTGTAATACATCTGTCTCCGATATTCTAACTCAGTGGTATACTTTCCTTATAGGGCATAACACCAAAGAACATGTTAAGAATTAAATGGGAAAGTTAAGTAGGAGTGAAACAATATTTTAACTTTGGAGGATATCATGGTGAAAATTACATGCATTTTTAAAAATATATATATTTATTTATTTATTTGAGAGAGAGGGAAGCATAGACAGAGAGGGAATGGGTGCACCAAGATGTCCAACTGCTGCAAACAAGCTTCAGACTCATGCTCCACCTTGTGCATCTGGCTTATATAGATCCTAGGGAATCAAACCTAGGTCCTTGGCTTTGCAGGCAAGTGCCTTAACTGATAAGCCGTCTCCCCAGCCCCTTACATTCATTTTAAAAAATATATTTTATTTTTATTTATTTGTTTATTTTACAGAGAAAGAGGGAGAGAGATAATGGGTGTACCAGGGCCTCTAGCCACTGCAAACGAACTCCAGACATGTGTGCCCCCATGTGCATCTGACTAACATGGGTCCTGGGGAATTAAACCTGGGTCCTTTGGCTTTGCAGGCAAACACCTTAACTGCTAAGCCATCCCTCCAGCCCTTTTACATGCAATTTTGACTAAAACATGTTTAATATTTTATACTGGTTGTCACAAAATATTGAACTATTGCTTCAAATGCTTGGATTTAGGGAAGAAAATGGAAAAAAAAAAGCCTGGAATTCCAAGTAATAATCATGGAGTTTCACTGCTTACCAGACACATATAGCCATTCCTATAAGATAGTTTATAGATATAATTAGCTATTTTGAAGATTCAGCTCCCTTCAGGACCTTTCATAAAAGTTCATTAAGCTCATTGTGGCTGTTCATTTATTAACTTGCTAGATAAGTCACTGACAGCACAGGTATGTGATCATTGAGGGATGAGGTGGGTTAGCTACACCATGCAGAGTTATCCTGGTCATGAAATTTAGAATACTTTTTCTTTTATTAATGTAGTACACCTTTTATCAGACCATTAATTCTTTCATGTAGTTTGTTTCCAGGTAACCTCTTCAATTGCTATTGATTTCTAAAGCAAGCGCAAATTAAATTTTAAAACAGTAAATGAAAGCACAAGCAGATATTCCTCAGATGTGTTTACTGAGTGGCAGTTTGAATGTGCAACTAATAGGACAGCAATAATTCAAATAGAAATGCTTTATTTCTAAATCACATTTAAGGAAAAGGTAGATAGACAAATTAAAAATACAAAATTGAATAGGAAAATCAGTTTTGTTGATTATAAGTGATGTACCTATTAGCAGAGTCATAAAAGAAGAAAATAGTGTAATTGGACTGCCTGCAGGAGGTAAAAACTATGCAAATGGGGAAAGCATTATCAAAATGACTAAGACAAAGAGAAAGAGAGTAACCAATTTGCAGGATAGCAGTTCGGAATTGCTTGTATTAATCCTTTTTTTTTTTTTTTTTTTTTTGAGGTAGGGTCTCGCTGTAGCCCATGCTGACCTATAAGTCACTATTTACTCTCAGGGTGGCCTCAAACTCACAGAAATCATCCTACCTCTGCTTCCCAAGTGCTTAGACTAAAGGTGTGTGCCACCACACCCAGCTAAAGGATTTCTTTTTGTAAGCAGTTCTCTCAAAGCCTTAGTGTCACTTGAAACCATTACAGTGAGATGGATAACATCAACACAATTTGAAGTTTAAAAGCAATATTCTAGGTTAAAATAACAGTTCTGGAGCGGGAGAATGCACTCTGGGATTACACTTCGGAAGTTATCAAACAGTATAAAGTAGTAGGACCCATTCAGCTTCTCCATCCTCAACCCATATTTCATGAACTATTACCTACCTTTTTCAGTGGAGCTACTGTGACAGCTGGGCTATTCCATTTACGGCTGTGCCTTTCTTAATCTGAGCCTGTACTGAAGCTCTGTGCTGTCTACCAGGCAAAATAGGCATACTAAAGATTTATGTTCTCCCTTGAAAGAGCCTTCTGGTCAAAAAGAGTACACACCTTATATAAAGTCAGGATATACTAAGAAAGTAAAAGCAAAAGTACCCCACTCATACACATGGAAGCATATGAGTATATTTCCATACAACCATACATACACCTCACATCTGAAACAAAATAAATTGCAAGTCTCTAGTATGAGTGAGTCTATTTTTACCTAAGCAGAGTAAATGTGTTAATGTATAACATAGCATGAATGACGTCTTCTAACAAATTTATTTTACTGGTGTTTGCACTTTACACACATATTAATATATACTTCTGTTAAATATCATTGAAATACTGTCTTTGGTTTTTACTAACTTGTAGAGTAAGCTCAACTGCAGGGGGTTAAGGAACATTCCTCCAGGAGTAGACAATATTGTTACTAAGTCAGATTTTGCATGGTTTGCTTGAGTTCCCACATTGCCTCCTTAGGGGAGCTGGATTTCAAATCTCCCCTTAGCAACTACATTCTACTACTTCTGGAATAGTTTGTCAAGCAGGGTATTGAATTTGACCTTTAATGATGCAGGGATTGTTGTTTATATAACCTGGATGCTTTCATTGTTGAAATTCATTCAACTTATCTCCACTTAATTCTTATAGCAATGATTTTTTTGCTTATACTATACAATTATTAGTTACTGATTCTATCTTAAAGAAAGAGTATCTGAGTATTTATTGGAAATTAATGTGTAGTAGCTCGGGTGTTTTATATTATAGATTTGGATTTCCTGGTTACTGCACAACCTTAATTATGCTTCTATTTTATACTATTGAGCCAATTGCTATAGCTGAATGAGCTGGAACTCATCTAGGGAAAAATCACAATTCATGGTGGTGCATTTTATTTGAAGGGTACTTTTTGAAGTGAGGAGAAATAAGCAGAGAAAGCTATGGCTAACAGACATTTTACAAATTGAATGCATGTATTACATAGAAGATAACATATTCCACAAAATTGTGATCATTTCATACATGTTTCATATTTTTGTTACTGAAAGTAAAAGGGAAATAGTTAAACTATTTTTTCTTCTAAGTGCTAGTTCATAAAAAATGTAGTAGTTGTAAAAAATGTAATGTTTAAGAATGTGATGGAAACTCCATGAACAGTTTTCTTTTAAACCTAACATAAAGTGGTGCCTTAAAAAATCTGTCCCTATTAATTTAAAAATCATTTTTAGTTCAAGAATGTTATTTAAAACTGTTATGAAGACATAAATATTAACTAAGCAGAAAAATGTGTACATTTTTATGACTATATCACTCACAGAAGATAAGATAATTAAAATTAAAAGGACTGCCCAATCTCTTTTGTAAACATAGAGATGCAAATCAAACCTTGGCCTCTTTATAAATTTTCAAATTCACATATTCAACACTCAACATAGATGACTACGTAGTTGCTATCCTTAAGCCTAGCAGATGTACATAGAATTGTTGACAGATTTCTGGAATTTAATGGTTTGATATATGATTAACCTCAAATATATTGATAATTTTCCACATAACATTTTCACTTCCAGGAAGACATGCAAAGAAGACAACTAGGAATGTAAAAATTCCCAGATACTGAGAATTCATCTAAATGTAGCTTTTATAAATATTTCAAAGTCAAAACTTAATTCTAGAAATCAAAGGTAAACACACACACACACACACATATACATACGTACATATGTATATATTTATACATATAAATATATGTATACACACATGCATATATATAAACACACACACACACACACACACACACACACACACACACACACATACATACATATTTTGTATGGATACATCATGTGTTGGTACCATCTTTTCCTTCCTCTTTGCCCCCATTCTGCTGTGGCCCCTCCTCAGTGGGGTTTCTGGTATTTTCCTATGGGGCTGTGGGTTATGTGCTGTAGGAGGAGCAGTTAGTTATTGGGGGGGGAAGGAATCCCTCTGGGCATGATGTCCCAACCTGTGGCTCTTAAAGTCTTCCCTCCCCCTCCTCCACAAAATTCCCTGAGCCTTCGTGGGTGTGTTTTAAGTCTGTATCATTGATCAGCCCTTAAGAGCCTCTAGATTTCTGCTTTGGTATATATTGAGTATCCTCTGTGTCTGTCTCCACCCTGGCACTGATTGTCAGGCTCAACCTGGAAGCAGCACTCTTGCTCATCTCCCCAATTCCTCTGTGGTTTCACCTAGTTTTGACTGAAATGCGAGGGGTAGTTTATCTCCTCAAGTCTGTCAACCTTCTGAAAAAGAATAACAGAGTCTTCAAGGGAGAGTGAAGTCAGCATAAGTTAAGTTGGATAAGTGTTATTAATTTTGGAAATGAAATTTTTAATGGGCTTACCATTCTTTTAGCCAAAGACTAGTGAGAGCTTGACATTGGAGAACTTAATCTTGGTCTCCATAGGATTCTGACCTTGTTCCCAGTTCCAAGTATGGGTTCCTTTCTATTGAGGGGATCTCTTAGCCAATCAGAGAGCTGTTGGTTACCCACCAAGGCTGAGTGCCACTATTGCCCCGGTTTGTACTTGTCAGGCTGGTTGCTTCTGTGTAGTTTATATCTCTGATTGCTCACACTGCTATTGGCCACTTAGCCCCAGTAGCTCATGTAATGCTTTCCAGCTCTAGATGGGTTAACTGTCTGGGTACTCCTGTCTTCTGGATTCCAGCCAGGTCTCTCCATGTCTTGTACAGGCAGCATATGGTTTCTTCAGCAATAGGGTCGTACTTTTACCACAGACATGTAATCAAGTGCTTTTGCAGAAGGCTGTTTTGATTTGGGGCCCTTATAAGTCTCTCTGATCAGCAGCTCAATGTGGGTAGCATCAATTTCTGGTACTAGGAGTTACAAGTCAGAGACATTTTTTTTTTTTTTTTTAAGGTTAGGCAGCATACCACCCTCTCCAGGATCCTTCTTTTCAGATGCTCTGCCTATACTCCTGTTGAAGACTAAATCTTTTAGTCTACATTCAAGTAGAAAGCGCTCTATGATACCAGTTCATCTTGGGTTTAATTTAATGTTTATTTCCCCTTCACCCTCCCATTCTCTTCTCCCAAAACCCTTCCATTCCTATTGTCTGGGCCTCAACTTGTCTATCAGGTATGGCCACAACTCAAGCTGATCTAGGCAAGAACTGCAAATGAATTAGAACATGTGGTTTTCTCTTTCTGTGATTGAGTATGATCTGTTCTAAGTCCATCCATTTTACTACAAATTGCATTTTGTCATTTTTTCTTACTGATGAGTAGAATCCCATTGTATAAATGTACCACAACTTCACTATCCACTCATTCAATGATGGACCCCTGTTTGATTCAAGGTCTTACCTATTATGGATTGAGCAGTTATAAACATGGTTGAGTAAATATCTCTGTAGTAAATCATGGAGCATTTAGGGTAAATGTTCAGTAAATAAATCACTGTGTCTGTTGGTAGCTCTATCTTCATCTTTATCAGGAATCTCCATATTGATTTCCATAGTGGTTCTACATGTTTGTATTCTACCAACAGTGAATGAGGGTTCATTTTTCTCCACATCCTCACCAAAATTTATTGTCATTTGAATTTTTTAATGATCTCCGTCCTTACTGGAGTAAGGTGAAATCTCATAGTTGTTTTAAGTTACGTTTCCCTGAAGGTTAAAGATGTTGAACATTTTCTTAAGTATGTGCTATGTATTTGTATTACTTCCTTTGGGAATTCTCTAGTCAGTTCTTTGCCCCATTTTTTTGGAATGGGTTGTTTGATGTTTTTTAATTGTTGCATTTTTTGAGTTCTTTGTAGATTCTGTATATTAAGTCTCTGTCAGTGGGATATCTGGTGAATTTTTTTTCTCATTGTGTGGGTAATCCATTGGTTCTACTTATCTGTGCAAAAGCTTTTTAGCTTCATGAGATCCCATTAGCTGAATGATTGTTTAATTTCCTGGGCTACGGGGGTATTGTTCAGGATTGTTTTATGCTCCCTCTTGCATGATTTATAGGTACTTGTAAATCTGTGACTTTTCATATCAGCATATAACAGCATAAATGAGGTTTGCAATCTTACCAATTAGGGATGTGTTTCTGTTAACAGTTTTAGTGTTCTGTGAATATACCCTTCTTATAAAAGTGACAGTCAAAACATATCACTCTTCTGAATTGGCACAAAGCCTATTTTCACAAGCTCTGATTATGGACAAAACAAAGTTTACTTTGGTTCATTTGTGCCAAAAAAGAAATTCATGTCAGCAAAAGCTTAGGATCATTGAAAGTCATATCATCTCATACTTATTTAGACTAGAACTTTTCCAAATATATACTGTAAAAACAGAAGAATGTCTTTAATCTTATTCAGAATCCAAGAAATCCTGCCCTTTTGACCTTCTCTTTAATTGGTTCCACACTTCCCTGGCCCAGTTATAAATATCTCTTAGAATATGAAGAGTACTATATCAAAATGCTGCCTTGGATGTTTCTATTTATCACTGTAATAACAAGACAATGGGACCAAATGCCCAACAAGTTATTCTTGTTATATTATCTTTTATATACCACTAAGTATACCATATATCTACAATGGGATTATTTCATGGCAGAGAAGTTAACTAAGGACTGGAGAGAGAATATCCTGTTTAGGTCTTTGACCCAGGAGAACTTTAGCATCCTCTGAACAAAATGTTTGCTCTGATGACACTGTGAATCATTACAGTTTTTGTCTCTGTCTTGGTTTAATGGGTCTTTAATCCATAAACCACTGTATATGGTATCATGGTAACAGTATTCATGCTGGCTTTATTAAGTTTCCATATATCTATTTGTCCTTAAGCATTTATTTTGGAGAAAATTTAAATGTCAATAAAAATCTGTAATAAAGTTTATTCTTAATCTTTTCTGTCCTCAGAAAAAGTCAAAGAAACATTCAATGATATTTTTCTGAATTAATTTCATAGCATTATTCATTCATCGATACACTTGTTCAGAAAATCTGTAGAATATACACAGGTATTAATTTGTCCTTTGACAGTGGGATTGCAAAGGACTAGAATTAGTTCCTAATCTCACAGTTAGGGAAGCACTTTACTCCCAACTGCTAATTATCATAGCAAGCTATATTTGACCCAGTCATTCTTGTTAATGAATTTTATAAGTATTAACATGACAATTGAAATCTATTTAACACAAATAAGCAAATGATTTCAAAATGAGGTCAATACATTTTCAAATCAATAGAAGTTATATTCATTATTGGTCTCCTTTGTAATATACTGTAGGATTTATTTTGTAAAAATAAAATTTAGGACTGGAGAAATGGCCTAGTATTTAAGGCACTTGCCTGCAAAGCCAAAGGATCCAGGTCAATTCCTCAGGACTCACGTATGCCAAATGCATAAAGTAGCGATGCATCTGGAGTTCATTTGCAACAGCTTGAGGCCCTGGTGCACCCACTCTCTATCTGTCTCTCCCTCTCTCAAATAAATAAATAAGAATAAAATATTTTTTTAAAAAATGCAAAGAAATATATCTCAATAAAAATCAAGGTTGATGAGGGCCGGAGAGATGGCTTAGTGGCTAAGCACTTGCCTGTGAAGCCTAAGGACCCCAGTTCAAGGCTCAATTCCCCAGGACCCACATTAGCCAGATGCACAAGGGGGTGCATGCATCTGGAGTTCGTTTGCAGTGGCTGGAGGCCCTGGCACTCCCATTCTCTCTCCTTCCCTCTCTCTCTCTCTCTCTCTCTCTCCCTTTTTCTCAGTCTGTCACTCTCAAATACATAAATAATAAAAAAATTTAAAAATCAAGGTTGATGAAATAATATAAATATCTAATAAATGTTTTAAAATTTTAGGCAGTTTCATCCAGAACCCTTTTGGAGACTTCATTATTTTCTGAATTCTAACTCCAAAAGTATAACATGTAACATTTCTATTGTCCTTCCTTCCTTCCTTCCTTTCTTCCTTTCCTTATTTTTTCCTTCTTTCTTCCTTCCTTTCTTTCTTTCTTTCTTTCTTTCTTTCTTTCTTTCTTTCTTTCTTTCTTTCTTTCTTTCCCTTCCCTCCTTCCTTTCTTTTTTCTTGGAAGGATGCCAGTAGAAATCCTAAGTGTGCTTGCTCCAAGACTTTGAAATTTTTCATTTTTTAAAAAATAGATCTCATTTGCCTAGTTATAGAAAAATAATTTTATAAGTCTAAAATTGATAAAATATGCCAATGCAAATGATTTATGAAATATATCATGATTATAATTCATTGGAACTTGGAATATCACTCATTATGAGAAATTAACAAAAAGAATTATAAATATTAATAATGTGATTAGAGTAATAGGCCATTTGTATGTATTCTCATTTGTTTTATTAAATGAGAAGAAAGCCTAAAAAATGTTGGTGGTGATAGATACTGAGGAAATTCAAGACTCTCTAAGGTGTTGAAAATAAGAGCCTATTTACAGCTCATTGCTAAATGAGATCTGTCTAACATGCCTTCTAAAGCTCAGGGAACCAGAAGCAGAATGAGTATATGAGCTACATGGTGGGGGAGGGGGGCAGAGTATGGAGAAATATAGTGTGGACATGAACTTACTCCACACTCATGACCTTATATTGAATGTCATTTCATCTTCAAGATTTGTTCCCATAAGCATTTGGCAATGGAAGACAGAAGATGACAAAAAACAATGGAAGATTAGCCCTGGAGAGATGGTTTGGAGGTTAAAGAGCTTGCCTACAAAGCCAAAGGACCCAGGTTCAATTCCCAAGTTTCCATGTAACCCAGATGCAAAATGTGGCATGTAGCATATGCATCTGGAGTTCATTTACAGTGGTTAGAGGCCCTGGCATGCCCATTCTCTCTGTTTATCTGCTTCTGCTTCTCTGTCTCTCTCTCCCTCCTTCATATAAGTAAATAAATCAATATATTAAAAAAGGAAAAAAAAATAGAATGATACTGAAACAACAGAACAGAAGGACTACTAGGCACAAAAGGGAGTTTAGTAAAACAGGCACTGGGTTGGGGGACAGGGGTGACTAATAGCAGGGAATTCTGATTTACATTATGTTGACATATTAAAATTCTTAATAAAAACAAATGAATAAAAAGAAAAGAAACTTTATCAATATATTTAAATTTAAGATAATAAAATTAATTTTCCTTTCCAGATCCATCCATTTTCCTGGAAATTTCACAATGGGGTGAAAAGGCCTAAGTGAGGTCAGGAGAAGAAATGGAGTAAAGGAAAGGTGGAGGGAGGGCTAATCAAAGTCTAGGAGGACATAAATAATAAGTCATATAGAAACCTACTTTTTGGGCCAATGGAATACACAGGAGCCATAGGTTATTACTAAAAAAAAAAAAAATAAAATAAAATCATTGCCAGGGATTAGATACCTTCCATAGAGTTGTTGGCCAGGGAAGTCACTGATGCCTCCAAAACATTACAGGCCATTGCTGAGGCCCTTGGATTCCCACCAGGAATGGATGGTAAGACCCTATTGCTGAAGACTCCACATACTTGGGCTGCAAGGTTACTGAGTAATCCTGCTGGAGCTGAGCTGAAAACCTCCTCCATGTAGACCAGCTGACAGAAAGCTGAAAAAAGCCATGATGCATGCAGTTCAATGGGAGAGAGAAAAATCACCAGTGAAGATACTCAACAATGGACACTGCAAGTCTTATATTTGGCCAGCTAGGCAAAATGAGCCAATGGATGCAACAGTGGCACGTCTGTTATGGGGGAGATCAACCACCCTCTAATTTGACTAAGAACCTACAACAGGGATAGTCATGAGCCCTAGGGGTGTAATGTCTGCTGCTGTCTGGCTAAAAGTATATACTATGCTCACCAAACTGCCCAGTAAGCACTTCTCTTAATGTTTGTACCCATATATTAATGCTACTCTCACTTTTGATAAGAGAACCTTCTCTTTTCAGATGGCAGTGACCTTGGGATGACCCAGAAGGCACCATGGTGCTTAGAAAAATTGAGAGAGGAATGCTCAGCACTGAAATATCTCAATCTCACCTTCCATGGCTCAGGATCCATTGCAGAAGAGATGGTGGAAAAAATGTAAGAGCCAAAGGAAGTGTAGGACTCCTTACAACATGCTCCCCCCAGACACAAAATGGCCTGGATACCCATGACTTCACCATGCCTAACACTACTTACACAGGACCATCATAGTAGGAGGAAAAGATCATGACATCGAAATAAAAGAGAGACTGATTGAGAGGGGATATGATGGAGAGTGGAGTTTCAGAGGGGAAAGTGGAGGAGGGAGGAAATTACCATGGGATATTGTTGGCAATTATGGAATTTGTCAAAAAAATAATTTTCTTATTGATTTCTACTTTTCCAATCTGTTTCATAACCTCTTGTTTTTCCAAAGACAGTGGCCTAGATGGATGAAACATGCTTCTAAAATCCAGCAATTTTGTCAGGGTTGACTGCTCATACTGAATATTATGGAATCATGCATGATTTTACATATGAAGAGGTGCATTGAGCATTATCCTGGCATGCTAGTATTGTCTTTAAAGTTGTGGTCATACATGTAGTATAAAAATATATATATAAGTAATACTTACCTTAATCATAGATGAAGGAAAATATCTTTTAGAGTACTGAAAAGAAGGACCTGAAAAATGTATCTAACTAGAACAATGATTGACAAAATGAAGTTTAATTTGATTGTTATTTTATTTTTAACTTTTTGTTTTGTTGGGGGATGAAATATGACAGATTAACACTCACATTGACCTACATCCACCCAACATGTTCATAATTTTTATTTTGTAATGATCTTACCAATTTGACTGGACTTTCTATAAGCTCATTTTGTTGCCAGGAAAGCTAGGTCCTTGGTTATACTGCCTCAGCCTCATGAGAAACTGAGATTTCAGGCCTGTACCACCAGGATATAATGGGATATTAATGATAACTGCAATATACTGAAGTCTTCTTATGTCCTATGCCTTATGATAAACTCTTTGAACATATTATTGCCATCAATCTTTTAAAAAGTTCTATAATTATTAATATCCACACATAACAAATGAGAAAAATGCTCAGAGTTGGCACAGATCAGACAAGTAAAAAGTGAGCTTGAAAGGTCAGGGCTGACCACCAACCCAGTTTTCTATGCTCCGTGTCACTTAAGTTCCATAGATGTATTGATTATTAAAGGAAGATGGAAAGAGAGTGGAAGAGGAACAAAAGGAGAAAAAGGAAGGGAGATAGTGGGCTATAGGGATAAAAATACTTAGAAAGAGGGCTTTTCATAGAAAAAATGTTCAGACCTAAATAAATGTGCTTAATTAGGCAGTTTACTGCTAAAAAAGACTAACCATTTAGATACATTGCATTTTACTATGTTAAAATATCCATTACAAGGCCACCAATGTTACCATGACTTGAGAAAACATTTGTGTGAGGGTGACACACAGGCCAAAAAACTCTGATTCTAGAAGTGATGCTCATAATGTTAATCACATTTTACTAAGCAGATTTCATCATATTCTTCTGCTTAGATTTTACAATCCTGAGAAATGAAATAACTGGATGAGTAGCTAGCTTTCCCTCAATACCTATCTTGCACTGTGGATGGACAGTGGATCTTTTGTCAATGATAAGCTACTTCTGCAATGGGGAAGACATATGAACATCATTTTGAGGCTTGAAATACTTTCCACCACCCTAGCATTTTAACAATAAGATATGTATTTAAATGTTTCTATATTCCCTGGAACTGTGGACTGATGTTAACTGCTGCTGACACATTCTCCCCTAACATCTTTCTGATCCTTGATCAAAAATAGCACAAGAGTTTCTAAAACACAATATCTAGTGAGTTTCATCTCACATAACTTTTCTTTTATTTATGCACACAAAATTGCAAAATTTCTAGAATTGAATGACAATGAGAACACATCACACCAAAACTTATGGGACACAATGAGACAGTCCTCAGGGGAAAATTCATAGCACTCAATGCCTTCATAAAAATAGACAGAAAGATCCCAAATCAATAACCTAACCAGCCACCTAAAGGCACTGGAATAACAAGAAAAATCCAACCCAAAGAGCTCCAGAAGGAAAGAAATAATTAAAATCAGAGCAGAAATCAGTGAATTGGAAACAATTAAGACAATTGACAAAACAAAGAGCTGGTTCTTTGAAAAAATAAACAAGATTGGCAAACCCCTGGCCAATCTGATCAAGCAAAAAAAGGAGAAGCTTCAAATTAACAAAATTCAAAATGAAAAAGGAGAGATCACAACACACATAAGTGAAATTGGGAGAATCATCAGGACGTATTTCAAAAACCTGTACTCCACAAAACTGGATAATGTGGAGGAGATGGATAAATTCCTGGACACATACCATCTATCAGAGCAGATTAATCATGTCAATGAACTCACCACACTCATGGAGATTGAAAAAAGTAATAAAAAACCTCCCCAAAAAGAAGAGTCCAGGACCAGATGGATTCTCAGCTGAATTCTATCAAACCTTCATGGAAGAACTCAAACCAATCTTCCTCAAACTGTGCCACACAATTGGTAAACAGGTAAAGCTACCCAACTCCTTTTATGAAGCTAGTATAACCCTAATTCAAAAACCAAGCAGAGATGCCACAAGAAAAGAAAACTAGCTGCCTATTTCCCTGATGAACTTAGATGCAAAGATCCTGAACAAAATCCTCACAAACCAAATCCAACAACACATCAAAAGCATTATCCTCCTTGACCAAGTGGGATTCATCCCAGGAACACAGGGGTGGGTCAACATATGGAAATCTGTCAATGTAATACACCACATAAACAGGGTTAAACATAAAAACCACATGATCATTTTGATAGATGCAGAAAAGGCCTTTGACAAGATACAACATCACTTCATGATCAAAACATTGGAGAGAATTGGCATGGTTCGTTCATATCTTAACATAATAAAGGCAATATACAAAGCTCCTAAGGCCCAAATAATACTTAATGGAGAGAGACTGTAGGAGTTCCTATTAAGATCAGGAACAAGACAAGGTTGTCCACTCTCACGTCTGCTTTTCAATATAGCACTGGAAGTCCTAGCTCAAGCAATAAGGCAGGAGAAGGAAATAAAAGGGATACAATTTGGAAAGGAAGAAGTTAAGTTAGCTCTATTCACTGATGACATGATTGTATCTGTAAGAGACCCAAGAGACTCCATCCCAAAACTCCTGAAGGTGATTAACTCCTATAGCAAAGTAGCAGGATACAAAATCAATGCACAAATATCAGTGGCCTTTCTACATGCAAATGACAAAGATACAGAGAAAGAAATAAGGGACATAGTCCCGTTTTCAATAGCAAAAACAACAACAACAAAAAATACCTTGGAATAACATTAAGCAAGGAAGTGAAAAATCTATACAATGAAAACATAAAAACACTGAAAAAAGAAATTGAGGAGGACTTGAGAAAATGGAAAGACCTCCCATGCTCCTGGATAGGCAGAATTAACATTGTGAAGATGACAATCCTACCAAAGGCAATATACAGATTTAATGCAATTCTAATTAAAATCCCTACAGTGTTCTTCACAGAGATAGAAAAAAATGATCTCCAATTTCATATGGAAAGGCAGAAGGCCTCGCATATCCAAACATATCTTCAGCAAAAGAAATACCTCTGAAGGCATTAGGTGCATTTTAGTCTACTGCAGTGATGGGCTCTTAGGAGCCTCTGTATATCTTCTTTGGTAGGTGTTGAGTATTCTCAGTGTCTATCTTCTTCACCCTTGTGCTGATATCAGGTTCACCAAGAAAGAAATACCCTTTTTAATTTCCCCAATTCCTCTGTGGTTTCTGGTGGGGATAGGGTGAAGTGTGCTAGGTCATTTATCTCCTCAGGACTGGCTGTCATCTGAAAAAAAGAGAAGCAGAATCTCCTATAGAGAGTGAAGTCAGAACTGGTTAAATGGAATAACCATTATTATTTTAGAGGGAATTTAAAGGATGTAGAACCTCTTATAGCCCAATGGAGAATCATTACTTGAATATGATTCTGACTTGTTTCCCAGCTCTAGATATGGTTTCCTTGCTACTGAGTGGATCCATTAGCCAATCCACAAGCAGTTGGTTATCCATCATGGCTGTGTGCCACTACTGCACTTGTTTGAGCATAATGTCAGGTGGTTTGTTTCCAAGTAGCTTAGACTTTCAGTTGCTCAGACAGATGTTGGCCACTTTCCCACATTAGCTCATGTTGTGCCTTCTAGCACCAGATGGGCTGTCTGTGGACTTGCTGTCTTCTGGATTCCAATCAAGTCTCTCCATGGTCCATGCTGACAATGTATGGTGCTTCAGCAGTAGGGTCTTACCACTAACCTCTGGTGGGTAATCAGTACCAAGGGAAAAGACTTAAATAAATAAATATATATATATATATATATATATATATATATATATATATATATATATATATAGAAGAGAGAGAGAGAGAGAAATGAGAGAAATTTAAGGTTAGGCTTCACCTCACCCTCTCCAGGACCCTTTAATTCAGGGACTCCCCTAAAGATCTGGTGAGTGTTCAACATTTTTGTCTAACTTCCAAGATATAGGTGTCTATGGTACCAGTTCCATTTGGTTCAGTTTTGTGCCCCTCCCCCAGCCCTACCTTTTCCCTTCCCAAAGCCCTACCCTTCCCAATGTCCAAGCCTTGAGATGCTGTTCAGGTATGTAAGAAACTCAGGTTGATCCAGGTTAGGAACCAAAGATGAGTGAGTAAGTTCAGTTAGCATGATCTGTTCCATGTTCAACTATTTTTCTAAAAATTTAATTGTGTCAAGTTTTCTTACTCCTGAGTAGAATTCCATCATGTAGATATACCAGATCTTGGTTATCCATTCACCCAATGATGGGCATCTGGGTTGATTCCAGTTTTTAGTTATTATGAATTGAGCAGTTATAAACATGGTAGAGCAAATATCTTTGAACTGAGTTGTGGAGCTTTTAGGGAAAATGCCCCATAAGGTAATAACCTGGTGTGTTGGTAACTCTATAGTCAACTTTTTTCAAGAGCCTCCATATTAATTTCCATATTGTTTGTGCCAGCATACATTCCCACTAATAGTGAATGAGTATTCCTATTCTTCTACATTCTCGCCAACATTTGTTTTCATTGGATTTTTTAATGCTTCCTATCTTTACTTGAGTAAGATAGAATCTCATAGTTGTTTTAATTTGCATTTCCCTAAAGGTTAGGGGTGTTGAACATTTTCTTAAGTGTGTGTTAGCCATTTGTAATTATACCTCTGAGAACTTGCTATTCAGTTCTCTGTGCTACTTTTGGAGTGGGCTGTTTGATCTTTTATTGTTTTGTATTTTGAGTTCTTTGTAGAGTGTAGATATTAGGCGTCTGTCACTGGTATAGCTAGCAAAGATTTTCTCCCATTCAGTGGGTAACCTATTGGCTCTTCTTATAGTATGTTTGTCTGTGCAAAAGCTTTTTAGCTTCATGAAATCGCATTAGTTGAATGCTTTTTTTAATTTCCTTGGCTACTGGGTTTTGTTTAGGAAGTCTTTCCCCAGTTCTATATCAATGTGCTTCCTATTTTTTCTTCAGGTAGTTGAAGAATCAGCTGTTATGTTGAGGTCTTTAATCTATTTGAACTTGATATTTGTGTCTGGCTAAATAAGTAGAGTAACTTCTTTATTCCATATATGGTCATCCAATTTGTCCAACACCATTTGTTGAAAATGCTGTCCTTTCTGCAGTCTGCACTACTGGCAACTTTGCCAAAGATCAAGTAGCTGTAGTTACTTGACCCAAGGTCTGGGTCTTTAATAACAGATAACATCAGATTCAGAATAATTTGGAACAAAATCTACCCCCCCCAAAGGAAAACAATTCTGGAAATTAATATTTTGAATCTACTACTTACATTGAAATTTTGTTGTAACATGGTCTTAGAGAACAAATATTACCCATGTCATGGTCAGAATATATTGTGTCTTCTTCAAATTCATATATTAAAATTCATCACCCCACCATGCTAACATGAGAAGATGGGATCTTTGCTAGTTAAGTGGAACTCATGCACTTACTAAAGTAAACCCAGAGAACATTCTTGTCCTTCTACCATCTGATGGCCCAATGAAAGATGGCCTGTGAAAGAAATGGCCCTTACTACACATGGAATCTTTACCACTTTGATCTTAGAGTTCCAAGCTTCATAAGTTGTGAAATGTGGTAATTTTCTATTTATAAATATGAAGTCACTGATATTATATTATAGTAGCCTAAGTGGTCCAAGGTAACATCATGTAAACACTTAGAAAACTGGAATATTTAACACAATGTTGTTGACAATCAAATATACGTCAAAACAATGGAACAGGAATGAAAACTTGGAGCAGAGTTTGAATTTGGAATCCCTTAATTGAACAGAGGTGATAGTGAATTATAGTGAGAAGATAATTTTTTAAATAAAAGAAAAGAAAATGAATGCTTGTGAGTGAATTTGATATCTGTCATAAAAAAAATTAAAGCAAATATGTGAATGTCTGGGATCTTTGTAGTTGTGAAGCAATTGACAGGGAGAAGTCAGCAACTTCAACAATCTGATTTTATAGTTATTTTTTTCAGTATGCTTTGGTATGTGGTTTGCTTTCAAATGTAGGCTTTTTTTTTTTTTTTGATAGTCATAGCTAAATATTTGACCACCATGTTAAAAAAAATCACTAGCTTTCAAATGTATAATATCTGGATCATAATACCAACCTCCTCCTGGCCTATTTTTTAAAAATTCTACCTTATAAATTCTATTCTTTGTGTATTACTTTTCTAATTACGAGGTTTAAATCAAAAAACAGAGCACCAGAAAACAAACAAAAATCACAGTGGCTTAACAAAATCATGGATTTTATTTCATCACATGCAGAATGTACCAGGCCATGACCCTCAACTTTTGGGTCCTCAACTGTGTTAGCAAAGAATTGAAACATTAAATTCAAGAAGGATAAATTATGAATTATAAGGTCTATTTTATGGAGAGTTCAGATCCAGAAGGAAAGCTAGCAGGAAGGACAAGTCAAAGGTAGTGTTCTCCCTTCTTACCCAGGGGAGGGGAGACAGACAAAAACCTCATATAGAGAAATATCTACAGAAGAAGTCTCTGGAGAAGGTACATGAACACATGTGGAAGACAAAGCAACACAGCCAAAGCTTAAAGAGCCCCTCACATAGGGGGTCGGAGAAGACTAAGAGATAGTAAAGGACTTGGAGACTAAAGAGAGATCATTCACATAACAAAGTGAGAAAGCATCCACAAGCAAGGCAGGAAGTGTGTGTACAAAGAGAAATCTCACCCTGGCTGGGAAGGGGGAAGAGGAGAAAGAGTAAGACACATATGTAAATCGAGAGGAGGGAGAAGAAATCAAGTATTTTACACATATAATTAAGCTCCTTTATAAAGACCAAGCATCCAATTAGGATGATGCATCATAATTAGACTGAGAAGTCCAAGAAGAGATCTGATTGGTTGGTGAACTCAAGCAGCTAACTCGGGAGGGGTCAGCTCACTAGTGTGCTACGGAAACACTTGAAGAAGCAGGAAGTGTGCTGAGTTGTTGCTTGTAGCTATCTTGAATGCGAATGGATCAGACACAGGTTCTGGTGTTGCCAAGGCAGGCAAGATGGCATCTCCTTGTGCCTCTGTACCTGCATGACTACCTATAGAAATAAATATTGGAGTTTTCAGCACTGAGACATCTCTATCACACTTTCCAAGGCTCTGGGTCTATGGCAGAAGAGGTGGCAGAAAGAATGTAAGAGGCTAAGGAAGGGTAGGACTGCTTATAGTGCAATCTTCCAGACATAAAATGGTCTGGAAATTTATGACCTTGTAGTGTCAGGCACTACCTACACAAAATCTTCATAATAGGAGGAAAGAGGATGATGTCAAAATAAAAATGAGACTGTTGCAGTCAGGTTCTCATTGCTGGCAGAAAACACTAGAGCAAGAACGGTTTTTGGAAAAAAAAAAAAGGTTAATTTTGGTTTATAGACTAGAGAGGAACCTTAATTGTGGCAGGGGTAAATGATGGCATGAGCAGAGGGTGAACATCACCTCCTGGCCAACATCAGATGGACAACAGCAACAGGAGAGTGCACCAAATAGCGGCAAAAGGAAGCTGGCTATAATAATGCCCATAAGCCTGGCCCAAACAATAAACTGTCTCTAGGAGGCTTTAATTCCAAATTGCCATCGGCAGGGGGCCCAGCATTCAGAACACCTAAGTTTGTGGGGAACATCTGAATCAAACAACAACAGAGACTTATTGAGAAGGGAAGGGGACACAATGGAGGGTGAATTTGTAAGGGGGGTAGTGGAGGTGGGGAAGGAATTATCATGATTTATTTTCTATAATCATGGAATCTGTCAACAAAAATGTTAAGAAATATGTGAGTAAATATATAAATAAACTGTGGTGTTTCTATTCTTCCTCACTTGTGTGGTGGTTTGAATGTAGGGCCCCCAAAACATAGGTGTTTTATTAAAATAGAGCTTACAACATCAGCCTCTAGTAGTCAGATCCCTGCTAGATGGGGCATATTATTGGGGATAGATCTTGTAGTCCAGCTGAATGAGTAGGAATGAAAAAAACTTCTTTTACAAGGAAGCGATTTAAAGGAAGAATTCTAAAGTGTTTGTGGAGGGGGAAGATTAGATTCCAGCCCTACTAGGTGTGTTCAGAATAGTTTGACCTCTGGCAGTTGGTGCTTGCGCATGTTGGTTTATCTCTGCTATGCTGATATATGGTAGAGCAGTCCAGCTTATTCCACCATTGCTAGAACTTCTTATGGACACTGTAATCCTACAATAATACCAGAGAATTGGAGTTGCTGCTGCGATGAATCTAACCATGTGGATTCTGGTATTTTGGAAATTGTGTGTGGGTGGAATATGGAAGGACTTGGGAATATAGAAAACTTACAGGGTGGGAAATAAAGTTTTACTGTTTTGGTAAGAGTTTGAAAATGCTAAATGCAAAGAGGATATTATGCTATAAATGCTTAGATTTTGAAATTTCGAAAGGGTAGGAAAGACAGCTGAAAATGTTTTTGGGATCTGGACTATTGGCATAAAGGCTGGCTACATTCCGCTGCCCGTGCCCAGAGAGTTTCATTTAGGTAGAATTTAAAGGTAGTGGACTGATGTGTGCTTGATGAAAGATATAGAACTGAAAGATGTATGGTTTAAAATTGGAAAAAAAATCCAACAACTCTAAAGCCACTGGCACAGGATTGATATTAGGCTTCTGAGGCTACAATTATTTTAAATGATTTTATATTTATTTTTATTTATTTATTTGAGAGTGACAGAGAGAAGGAGGCAGAGAGAGAAAGAGAGAGAATGGGCACGCCAGGGCTTCCAGCCACTGCGAACGAACTCCAGACATGTATGCCCCCTTGTACATCTGGCTAACGTGGGTCCTGGAGAGTCGAGCCTCAAACCAGGGTCCTTAGGCTTCACAGGCAAGAGCTTGACGACTAAGCCATCTCTCCAGCCCTGAGGCTACAATTATTAACAGATTAGCACCATTAAGAGTAGGACACCTGTTTTGCATCAAAACAATGGAAGGACACTTGAGGCTAAAATACTCCCATGAAAGTCTGATTGAGTAGGAATAAGAAAACTTTTTTACTAGTTGCTTGCTGGGTATGTAAGGCATCTTGGGTAGATTCAGGTTAGGTGCTGTAGATGAGTACCCAGCAAGAATCTCCTGGACTAGACAATAGGATGCGTGGGGAGGGGGTGGGAAACACAAATCTAGACCCAAACTGCAATGGTACCATAAAATTGTACATTGTAAAAGGCAGACCTAATGGCTGAACCTTCACCAGGCCCTCAGAGGGAACACCTGAGCCACAAGACACTGGAAAGGGTATGATGAAGACTGACCTTAATTTTCTACAGCTTCTCTCTCTCTCTCTCTCTCTCATTCTCTCTCTCTCTCTCTGTCTCTTCTCTCTAACTCTTTTATATTCATTATCTTTTTCTCCCTTTTCTTAGTGGGCACTGACCTGTAAGTCCCAGTACCAGCATGTGGCTATCATCCACAATGAGTGTTTGATCAGAGAGGCCTATAAGGTTTCCTAAAAGAAAGACAGATTTCTGTCAGAGTACTTGATGACCCACCAAAGGTTAGCAATAAGACCCTACTGCTAAAGACACCTTATGTGGTTGACACATAAAATGGAATGGCATGGCTGGAAGCTGGAAGAGAGTCAGTCTCCAGACAGTCAGCGTGTCTAGTGCCAGAAGGTGTTACATGGGCGACTGGGGGAAAATGACCAATATCTGTGCAAGCAACTCATGGTCTAACCTGCTTAGCAGCAAATAACCTGTCGTGATGATCACACAAGTTCAATAGTGGGGCACAGCCATGGTGGGAAACCAACTACTCTTGATTTTGGTTACCTGATCCCCTCAGTGGTACAGGACCCATAGCTGGATCTGGGAAACAAGTCAGAACCACATCCAAACATAAGCCCACTCTCCATTATCAAGCAACCACCAATCGTGGGTTAAAAGAGGGCCTACACCTATTAAATTCTCTGTAAAAAGTAAGGGTTATCTCATTTTTTCTGGTGCTAACTTACTCTGTTGGAGAATCTGCTTCTCTTTTTCAGATAGACATAGATCCTAAGGAGAGAGCCACCCCATCATACCTCAAAAGGGCTCCAGCTGAAACTAAGAACAATTGGTGAAACAAGCAAGGGTGCTGTTTTCTTGGTAAACCAGGTATCAGCACAAAGGTGAAGAGATCAACACAGAGAATAATCAACTCCTACCAAATCAGAGATCCAGAGACCCAGAGGCCCCCAACACCTCATCACTGAAGCAGACCAAAAATGAACTCAACATGGCTCAGGGAAATTTTGTGGAGAGGGGGCAGAAAGAATGTCAGAGCCACATGTTGGGTCGTAATATGCAGAGACATTTCTCCTACCCATAACTGTGGGCTAACTCCAGAATGCATGACACATATACCTCAACAAGGAGGGGCCAGGGGGAGGGGGTAGGACATGGATGAGCGTAACAATGGTACCAAATTGACTGTATTTGCTGAGTACAAAACTAATTAATAAAAAAATAAATAAATAAAAATAAATAAATAAGTAAATAAAAACTCTTTTACAAAGAAGTGATTTAAAGGAAGAATTCTAAAGGCAGGCATAACCTGCTCAAAATTTATTTCTCCCGGATTAACAAATTGGCTGTATTACTGCACACCTGGTATTAATTTTAGAAACATGGAAAATGCATGGAAGTGGATCATGAAGTACACATCATTCAAGTAGTCACTTTTGAGATGTGGCATGGGAAGCAGTGTGATATCCCTGTGTAGAGACTAATGAGTCCACTATATATATATATATATATATATATATATATATATATATATATATTCGTTCCAGAAGCTACTGCTAAGATGCAGCATTGTGAAGCAGAGTGATGTCCTTGTATTAAAGTATTAAAGGCCCAAAAGGCCATTGTATGAAGTGGTAATGATGGATGGTGGTTTGCAATGGAAACCCAAAGATGTACTGGATATACCAGAACTGTACAATGGCTACCATTCAGAGCTGGCGGATTGAGAAGAATGTTTTCCCTGGCCAACACAGCCTTGCTGGAGTAGTCGAATTAGAAAATGCAGAGACTTTCAACACTAATTATGAATGTCAGACTTGAACTGCAAGTGTTTGATGGTTACTTGATCATTACTGATTTTTGTATTAGTTCAGTCTTTCATTATTATTCTCTATTGCAGTGGAAATGTCTACTCTGTGTCATTTTGTATTAGAAGTATGTAACTTGTTTTGATTTTACAGGACTCATAGTTAAGAGACAGTCTTAAATCTTAGATGAGACTTGTGACTTTGGAACAGTCTTAAAGTTTGTAAAGCTTATGATAACTTTGAAGTTGTACTGAATAAAGTTTACATTGTGAAATGGTCATCAGTATATGGAGGCCAGGGCTGAAATATGGTACTTTGAATGTTATTATTTGGATGTATGGTCACATAGACAGAGGTGCTTTATTACAATTGAGTTTACAACTTCCTTCCCTATCTGGAGCTCTTTGCTAGAGGAGCAGATCTTGGAGTCTAACCCTGTTGTATTCAGTTCCAAGTTGCTTGGATAAGCTTCCAAACAGACACAATTGATGAGAGAAAGGAATTTATTTCAGGTTTAAAGATCTGGGGGAAACTCCATCAATAGTAGCAAAAGCTACTTACTTCTGTAAGCTAAGCAGTAGGAAAAAAAATGAAGCAAGGAAACACCATTAGGCAGAATCTATGACCTGCCAGAACTCAAAGCTCTTCTCCCCTTACCTTTGTGGTGGAATTCAGATCCACTCAGTGACACAACCCTAGTGACACCTCCTCCAGCTGGCTTCTGGAGATTTAAGCAGAAAGCTTAATCTTAGTTAAAAGTATCTGAGGCTATGGGGGAGATACATTATATTAGATTCAGACCACCACAAGCCCTAAGATGTGTTTAGAGGAGGATCTGACTGCACTCTTATTAGGTGTAACTCTTAACTAAACCCCATTCCTCCCAAAATGCTGTGTCTGCATGGATGTTTGTCCAATGTGGCACTGATTGTAACAACTTAAGCCCGTCTATGAGGACTCTACCATTATAATTTCATCAAGTTTTAAGGCTTTACCTCACATTACCATCACAAGCGTGATTAAGTTTCAACATTTGGGGAGAAACTATTCAGATATTAGAGATTCATGCAATTTCTATTATAGAACTGGAGTATTCAAGTATATGACAAGATATTTCCATGAGAAGCTATCAAACATTTTTGGTCTTTACCAAACACTGACTTGGGGAAACTGGCTATAACACCCATAAGCCTGCCCCCAACAATACACTGTCTCCAGGAGGTGTTAATGCCCAAATCTCCATCATCTGGGAACCTAGCATTCAGAACACCTAAGTTTATGGGGAACCCCTGAATCAAACCACCACATTCTTCCCCTGGCCCCCATAAACTGATATCCATACATGATGTAAAATACAACGTATTCAGTCTAACTTTTAAAGTCCCCATAGGTTTTTATCAATCCCAATGATGTTCAAACATCCCCATAGTCCAAGATCTTTTAACCGAGCCATAATACCAAAAAAAAAAAAAAAAAAAAAAAACCAAAATCCCACAATGGCACAAAATAAACATTCACACTGCAAAAGGTGGCATTGGGCATAGCAAAGAAATACTCCAGCAATACATGATTTAAAACAACCAGGGCAAACATCGAACTCTGTAGCTTCAATTCCAACAGTTCTAGTAAGTGACAAATCTCCAAGTCTGATAACTCTAACCATCAACAATTCTCTGGATTTCCAATTCTGCCCCTCCAGCTAGGCTACTCACAGTCCTAGAAAACTTCACCAGGGTCAGAAGCTTTCCTTAGGAGCCATCTTGGGGTCCTGGCATCTTTGGTGGGTCTCCATTGCAATCCACAGTTCATCCTCATGGCTGCATGGGCCTCCATGCAGGCATCCAGCAAACCTGCTTCACACTGCCCATGGCTATTTCCAAAACACACGACCATGTTGCAAACTCAATGACACCAGACTGGGTTGAAAAGCAGGATCCTTCAATTTGTTGCCTCCAAAAAGCTCACCTTTTACCAAACGATGGGCACTTTCTTAGGGTGAAAGGTTGGAAAACGGTGTTTCAAAAAAAAAAAAAATGGGTCTAGAAAACAAACAGGGGTTGCTATCCTAATATCTGACAAGATAGACTTCAGTCCAAAGTTAGTTGTGAAAGATAAGGAAGGTCACTTTATATTGATTAAAGGCACACTCCAACAGGAGGACATTACAATCCTAAACATTTATGCACCTAACATGGGGGCGCCCAGCTTCATCAAACAAACACTATTAGAACTAAGGTCACAGAAAACAACAAACACAGTGGTAGTGGGTGACTTCAACACTCCACTCTCATCAATTGACAGGTCATCCCTGCAAAAAATAAACAGAGAGGCATCTGGATTAAATGAGGTCATAGAAGAAATGGAACTAACAGATATGTACAGGACATTTCATCCAAATGCTGCAGAATATACATTCTTTTCAGAAGCACATGGAACATTGTCTAAAATAGACCATATATTAGTACACAAAGCAAATCTTAACAAATACAGGAAAATTGAAATAATTTCTTGCCTACTATCTCACCACAATGGAATCAAACTACAAATCAATAGTAAAACAAGCTATACAACATACACAAAATCATGGAAACTAAACAATACACTACTAAAGGATGCATGGGTCAATGAAGAAATCAAGAAAGAAATCAAAAAATTCAAAGAATCAAATGATAATGAGAACACAACATACCAAAACCTTTGGGACACAATGAAGGCAGTCCTAAGAGGAAAATTTATAGCTTTAAGTGCCTATATTAAGAAATTAGAAAGGTCTCAAGTAAATGACCTAATGCTTCACCTTAAAGCCTTAGGAAAAGAAGAACAAGGCAAACTGAAAATCAGTAGATGGGAATAAATAATAAAGATTAGGCAAGAAATTAAGGAAATAGAATCCAAAAAAAGAAAATCCAAAGAATCAATGAAACAAAGAGTTGGTTTTTTGAAAGGATAAACAAGATTGATAAACCCTTAGCAATTCTGACCAAAAGAAAGAGAGAAGAGACACAAATTAATAAAATGAGAAATGAAAAAGGCAACATCACAACAGATAACAGCGAAATTCAAAAAATCACCTGGACATCCTATAAAAACATATACTCCACTAAGTATTAAAATCTGAAAGAAATGGATAATTTCAATGATTTATATGACTTACCTAAATTAAATCAGGATGAGATTAATCACTTAAACAGACCTATAACAAGTATGGAGATCCAAGCAGTTATCAAAAATCCCCAACTAAAAAAAGTCCAGGCCCAGATGGATTCACTGGTGAACCAGACCTTCAGGGAAGAACTAACACCATTGCTTCTTAAGCTTTTCCATTAAATAGAAAAAGAAGGAATCCTATGAACTCCTTCCATGAAGTCAGCACCACCCTGATACTAAAGCTAGGCAAAGATAGAACAAAAAAGGAAAACTAGAGACCAATCTCCCTCATGAACATAGATACAAAAATTCTCAACAAAATATTGGCAAACAGACTACAAGAATATATCAGAATGATCATTCACCCTGACCAAGTAGGCTTTATCCCAGAGATGCAGGGATGGTTCAACATATACAAATCAATAAATGTAATGCATCATATAAATGGACTGAGGGACAAAATCCACATGATCATCTCATTAGATGCAAAGAAAGCATTTGACAAAATCCAACATCCCTTCATAATAAAAGTCCTACAGAGACTGGGAATAGAAGGAACATATCTCAACATAATAAAGGCTATTTATGACAAGCCTACAGCCAACATATTACTAAATGGGGAAAAACCGGAAGTTTTTCCACTAAAATCAGGAACAGGACAAGGATGTCCACTGTCCCCAATTTTATTTAATATAGTACTGGAAGTCTTAGCCATCACAATAAGTCAAGAGACACAGATAAAAGGGATACAAATTGGAAAGGAAGAGGTCAAGTTATCATTATTTGCAGATGACATGATTCTATATATAAAGGACCCTAAAGACTCTACTAGCAAACTGTTAGAGCTGATAAACACCTGTAGCCACGTAGCAGGATACAAAATAAATACACAGAAATCAGTAGCCTTCCTATATGCTAACAACAAACACACAGAGGATGAAATCAGAGAATCGCTCCCATTCACAATAGTATCAAAGAAAATAAAGTACCTTGGAATAAACCTAACCAAGAAAATTAAGGATCTCTACAATGAAAACTTTAAAACACTCAAGAGAGAAATTGCAGAAGACACTAGGAAATGGAAAAATATCCCGTGTTCCTGTGTCAGAAGAATCAATATTGTGAAAATGGCAATCTTACCAAAAGAAATCTACACATTTACTGCAATCCCCATCAAAATTCCAATGGCATTCTTCACGGAAATAGAAAATAATCCGAAAATTCATTTGGAATCACAAAAAATCTCGAGTTACAAAGCAATACTGACCAACAAAAATAAGGCTGGTGGTATCACCATACCTGATTTTAACCTATACTACAGAACCATAGTAACAAAAACAGCACGGTACTGACACAAAAGAAGACATGTAGATCAATGGAACAGAATAGATGACCCAGATGTAAGTCCGGGTAGCTATAACCACCTGATATTCAATAAAAATGCAAAAATACTCATTGGAGAAAAGACAGCCTCTTCAGCAAATGGTGCTGGAAAAACTGGATACGTATCTGTAGAAGGATGAAAATAGATTCTTCTCTGTCTCCATATACAAGAATTAAGCCCACATGGATTAAAGACCTTAATATCAGACCTGAAACTCTGAAACTGTTTTTTTTTTTTTTAAAGAGAGAGTCTAATGTTCTCTTTTTGTTAATGAGAAATAGATATAGAAGTAAAACAATGATATAAACATCACAAAGTAAAAACAAAAAACAAACAAACAAAAAAAAAACTTCTGAAGTTTATAAAACTCTTTTTGCCCACCTAATGTAAAAAGAAAAAGAAAGGGAGAAAGAAAATCAGTTCAGTGCCGCAAAAGTTGGACATGTTTCGATAACTCTTTTCCTCCCCCTGAACTAAAATGAGATCAATATAGCTTAAAATTTCATTTTCCAGTTTTAAGCATTTACTTCAATATTAAATGAAACAAATGCAATTATGTAACTATTAGGACAAAAGTCAAGAAGAGGGATCGAAAAATGGCTTAGTAATTAAGGTGCTTGCCTGCAAATCTGAAGGGCCCAGCTTTGAATCCCCAGTACCCATGTAAGCCATATGCACAAAGTGTCACATCTATCTGGAATTTGTTTGTAGTAGCTAGATGACCTGGTGTTCCAGTTCTGTCTATCTTAAATAAGCAAGAAAATAAACAGAAGTAGCAAACTATAGAAAAATCAATATGTACTAGTAACTCATATGATTTTCTTGAATATTCAAGGGTGAAAGTCCACAACATTATTACTGATGCACTCAGTGAGCCAGAACATAAGTGTAATATTTCATAAAGTTCTGACTTCATTTAATTTGGCAAAATGAGTGAGAATTCAGCCAAAGATACTAGTTTAGACATCTGTGTACTAAGCAGTTAGAACAAATACTTGGGGTCATCAATATTCAGTATCTGAAAATTTTGGTATATTCAAGTTTTCTGGCAGTCTTGCAATTTAAAACATGCCAGGAGCTGTAAGCAAACAGGATAGTGATGCATACTTCTGAAATCATGGGAAACATCAGAAATATGTACACCAAGATTTTTTTCTTTATAAACTAAGCAAAGCAAATATTCTTATATTTTTGTATAATATTATCTTCCACAAAATAAGAAGAAAGTGGAACAAGGAAGGAAATTTGACAGCGAGATTTAAGACAGAAACCATCATAAAGAGAAAATGACACTCAAAGTTCCCTATGCAGAAAATACATAATTCATATAGACTTTCCTTTTAATAGCACCGAAGACAGCTGAGGGACTAAATAATGAACTCTATGCAAGACCTTGAGATTTGGCTGAAATTTTACCCAAGAACATACAGATACAACTTAATCAGAGCCAGATTTGTTGAAAAGCAGATTTACCTTCCATAAGAAAGCATTTGGAGCACCTGAAATCAGAAGACTACTGGAGGAGGGAAAGGGAAGGTCACCCCATATATTTCTTATCATTATTAAACTGCTCTGCCTTCCTTTCTGCTCTGCTAAATCACAAGGAAAGGTGTTTGGCCCAGAAAATTTTACAGTTCCAATAGGAAAATAACACTAAGTACAAGGAGCCAATATCCTTGGGAGATGAAAGTTGGGAAAATTATCATGTCAAAATTGAATAGAAAGATCAAGGGAATCATTAATCATGAAAAGTTATGGAAATCTACAAACACATAGCTATAGCAAGGGAACCAGCTATAAGCTGATAAAATATACAAGATGACATTAGGTGCCTTTTTTTTTTTAGCAGATAATTTATCTTGTAGAAGTGAAGTGAGCAAAATATAATTTCAATTAATGATACTGGATGACTTTCCTTGTTTTAGAAATTTGTATCTTTTTTATTGAGTTCCATTCAGGCATCCCAGTATGGTCTCAAACTATTCATGCTTCTTCCTTAGCCTCAGAAGTAGCTGTGATTACAGGCATAAGTTTTATTTACATTTAAATATGCACGTGGCATTTTTAATGGTCATTTCCACACATAATAATTTGCTTATTTGGCTTTGGAATGTTAAATATTCTCACAGCTTGATAAAATATCACTTTATTTTCTTATTGATTTTTTAAAGGCAATGAACAAAAGTTTACTGTATTTGGAGTGTATAATGCTGTTTAACATAAATATGAATTACGAAATGATTGAATAAAGTAACATATGCAACATTTCTCATCTTTATTTATTTTCTTTTGTGGCAAGCATGCAAAATTTACTAGGTTTGGTGAGAGCTCAGTAGGTAAAGCAGGTAAACACTACTTTCCATGGAAGTATGAAGGCGCAAGTAAGATCCTTAGAATCTAAGTACAAATACAGTCATTAGCACACGTCTGTGATCCCAGTCCTGTGACAGTGCAGGCACAAGAGAATCTCTGGGGCTTGCAGATCAGCCAGTCTGACAGAAAAAAATAAATGGCATCTCTAGATTCAAGAAGAGATTCCATTGAAAGGAAACTATGTGTGAGAGTGGTACAAGAGAACACAGTGTTCTCCTGTGATCTCTGCACATGTGAGTACTGGCTGTGTGAAACTGCACACACATACATATTCTATGTATACAAAAATCACATGTTCCATACACAATCTCATATGCCAAAATTCCCTTTTTATTAATTTTCTAGTATATCATACTTCACTAATGGGTATAATCACTATAACAAACAATGTATCTCCAAACTTATTTCTCCTAACCTTAACTACTGTGACTTTGACCAGTATTTCCACATTCTCGACCATTTTACCCCCTGCTTCCATGAATTTAACTTTTGCAATTCCATATTTGATATTGTACAGTATTAATCTTTCTGTGCCTTGCTTATTTTACTTAGTATAATGTCCTTTAGACTAGCATGATGTTGTGAATGGCAGACTCTGCAGTATATACTATAGTATATACCAGTAGGTACATATGCCACATTCTGTTTCCCATTCATCCATTGCTGGACAGTTGGTTGATTCTATATTTAGTCTGTGAATAATCCTGCATTTAATTTGAAAGTACAACTATATCTTCCAAGATACTGATTGAATTTCCTTGTATATATAAAAAGAAGCCAGATTGCTGTCTTTATGGCTTTCAGAACTTTCTATATCATTTTCAGTAATAGATGGACTAACTTAAATTTCCACCAAATTTTAAACTCATTTCTATGTTATAAATAAAATGTATATCTCCCTGCCAAATACTCTAGGGAATTCTACTTTTCTTTACTGGATAATGTACTTGACGTCTGTGTTTGGATGCATGCTACCAAGCTCAACATAACTCTAGATGTTCTCGTGATTTTTCCATGCAAACCTAATCTATACTTATTCCTTTTCCCAGCTTAGCATTGGTGCATTCTCCTATTCTTCTCCCTACCCAACCCTATGCCTGTGATCTATTAGAATATCCAACATTGCAAGTTATCTGCATCTTTCCATCCACCTTTCCATCTCCACTGTCACCAACTTAGCCTACAATCTTTTACATGGCTTACTACATGGAACTCAATGAACTTATGGATCTAGAAACAGTCTTTTTATACCTCCTTTATTATTTAGGATCCTTTCTGTTCAATTTGTACATATTGTGAACTATAAGAAGAAAAACAGCTTTAACATCCTAAGGAGCCATCTGTTTTTTTTTTTTCCTTTTCAATTTTTTTTTATTAACAACTTCCATGATTATAAAAAAAATCCCATGGTAATGCCCTCCCTCCCCCCATGTTCAAATTGGAAACTCCATTCTCCCCATCTCAACCAGTCTCTCTTTTATTTTGATGTCATGATCGTTTCCTCCTATTATGACAGTCATGTGTAGGTAGTGTCAGGCACTGTGAGGTCATGGATATCCAGGCCATTTTGTGGCCTGGGGGAAGCATATTGTAAGGAGTCCTACCCTTCCTTTGGCTCTTACATTCTTTCTGCTACCTCTTCCTCAATAGACCCTGAGCCTTGAGCCTTGGAAGTTGTGATAGAGATATTGCAGTACTGAGCACTCTAGTCACTTCTTTCCAGCACCATGATGCCTTCTGACCCATCCCAAGGTCACTGCCATCTGAAAAGAGAAGATTCTCTACCAAAAGTGAAAGTAGCATTAATACAAGGGTATGAACATTAAGAGAAGTGCCTACTGAGCAGTTTGATAAGCATAGTATATACACTTAGCCAGAAAGCAACAGACATTATACCCCTAGGGCTCATGACTACCCTGTTTTAATTTTTCAGTATCAGGGATGTATTTCCTCCCATGGAGCAGGCCTCCAGTCCAATTAGAGGTCAGTTGGTTTCCACCACGACAGATGTGCCACTATTGCACCCATTGGCTCATTTAGCCTGGCTGGCCAAATATAAGGCTTGCAGTGTCCACTGTTGAGTATCTTCACTGGTGTTTTCTCTTTCTACCACTGAACTGCATGCAGAATGGCATCTTCCAGCTTTCTGTCTACTGGTCTACATGGAGGAGGTTCTCAGCTCAGTTTCAGCAGGATATCTCAGTGGCCTTGCAGGCCAAATATGTGGAGTCTTCAGCAATAGGGTCTTACCATCTATTCCTGGTGGGAAACTGAGGCCCTCAGCAGTGGCCTATAATGTTTTGAGGGCATCAGGGACCTCCTTGCCAACAAGTCACTGGAAGTTATCCTATCCCTGGCACTAAAATTTTTCTAGCAACAATCTACAGCTCCTGAGTGTTCCATTGTCCAAAAGACTAGGTCTCCATATGATTTATTTATATCCTCTTAGATTTTTATTAGCTCTGCCTCCACTTTTCCTTTACTCAATCTCTTTCCCTGACCTTACTTGGGCCTTTTTTTTTTTAAGCACCAGCTATACCTCAAATTAATAGGAGTTGAAGGTATGAATGACATAGGAATGCAACTGGGGGGAGAAAATGTATTTTATTCCTTTTACATCTCAATGCCTTGCAAAGAATCAGGCAAATCATATGATCCCATAAAACAAAGGTGAGTAAATGAATGAGAGCCATAATAATCCATATAACTTGGTTATATTGAAATATGAGATAGAAGTCCTGGCAGACATCAATGCTAATGATGACAGTAACAATAATGCAGTGTGTTCTCATAAAGCTTATGCTACCCTTAATGGTGTGCAAAAGCCCCATAGAAGCCATACTAGCTAATCTCCATTTAAAAAAATAAAACAGACTCTTAAGATGCTAAATATGAAGTCACATGGCTATTGAGAAAATCTAGGATTCATGCCAGTTTTCTTCTTTTAACCAACTCTCTTACATTTAGTATCTTCTCTTAGTAAGAATTGAACCAACAGCTATGGAAGCCATCAGAGTCAGTAAAAGAATCAGAGTTAGAATTTTGATGCCAGTCTCAATTATGGGTGGAAAAGAGGCTAGGGACAGAAAATACACAAAACTAAAGACTAAAGTAGTCAGCAAAATAGGAACCTTCCTTCTGAATACCAGTATACAAGATAGAACCCCCAATTAAGAGAGATAGATAGACCAGACGGAAATGCCCAGGAGTAGATGGAGAACATTTAATCCTAAAACCATTGGCTCTGATTTATGAATCCTAGGGTCATATCTGGATTATATCCCCACAGTGAGCAATTGGCCAGGGATATCTGTGAGGTCCCAAAAATAACTCGGGCCATTTGTCAAGTAATTGGTTATCAAAGCAGAGCTAAAAGGTAAGACCCTATTGCAAAAGACACAACAGGCTGCTGTCTCAGGACACCAAGAAACCATGTGAAAACTGAAAGGAAAACTGATCCTCTCCTGGCATAACATCATGGGACTGGAAAATGCTATGGGAGCTACTGGGTGATAAATTGTCTTGGTTATACTTTTGCAAATTTTGGTTATGCTAAGACTTTAAGTCCAGTTAAAGCAGCTGTGGTTTCATGTCAAATATAGGTTTATATTTTTCTTTTTCCAGACAAAAACATTCTCTTGTTCTTTGAATATTCAAAATATATTTTAATTTCTTTGCATGTTGACAAATAATAGTACAATTACATATGTGTGTGTGTTTAACTTTAATATCCCTGTTTTTTAACTTATTATTTTTTAACACACTTGGCTTTTGTGGTTCTGAGTACAGGACCAAATGCTTCAGGAATAAAAGACCATCACTGAAACAAGCCACATCACCAGCCCTATATTTTTGTTTTTATAAAATATGTGTGGTAGCACATTCCTTTAATCCTAGCACTCGGGAAGCAGAGGTAAGAGGATTGCCATGAGTTCAAGGCCATCCTGAGACTATATAGTGAGTTCCAGGTCAGCCTGAGCTACACTGAAACCCTACGTTGAAAAATCAAAAAAAATATTATATATATATATATATATATATATATATATATATATATATATATATATCAAAAAGATAAAAAGTAAAAATACGTTTCAAGAATTTCTCAGGAATAACATTAGTAATTGGACTTCCTATGGTTACTACAATAGAAAACAATGAAGTAAACTATATGTGAATACCACTGTGACAAACACCAAAAAAATAATGGAAAAGACTCAGATTGTTGAAAGATGGATATTTTTACTACAATTATATGGATTTTAGAACTGTTAACTTAGGGAAATGATTGTCTTCCATGAGCCTCACACATCTTCATCTGAAAACATGATGGTGACCCTGACTTTCAGTGACCCTTGAAGACCAGGAACAGTGACTTCCATTGATTTTATCACTGCTGTTACCATCATATCATCACCAGCATTATATCACTGCATTATCACATTATGCCATCACCATAATAGAAATAAGACCATTTTTCTTCTTTTTTTTTTTTCTCAAAGTATCTTTTTGGCTTTGTCCTTTTTATGTGTGTGTATTTTTATTCTCTCAGGTAAACATCGGAGTTGTTAGACTGTAGACTTTAAATTTTGTTCTGGCTTCCATTTGTCGCTATTGTAAGTAAAGAGCAAAACAACTCTTCTCCTACTAAATGAGACTCCACACAAATACCATATGTGTGTCCAGACAGCAACATGGAAAGATTTCTCCTTCAAGTTCACAAATTCCATCTTCCTGTGCAAATCATTGATCACCTCCACACACTTCTCACCAATCTGACACATATAGTGTTGCACAACATAAAAGTGTAGTTTTTAAGTATTGGAAAGCAATCTTTTTCATTGATTATGAAGAAACCCTTCCTGTTCAGTGCTATTGTTGTTTAGTCAATCCCTCTATCCTTGTGCTATAAATCTAATTAAGATTTTGACAAACACAATTTAGAACTAGAACTCCAAAAGGCAATTAAATGCCTTAAATGTAAAGAAAGAGATTTTTGGTGCTCAATTTAAATGGAATTTTAATTTCAAGGACTCACCAGTTGGGAAGCTAATGGAATTAATGAAGCAAGAAATAAGATGCAAAGCCAAAAGTTTACATCCTTCAGCCCTTTTGTTTGGCATGGATAACAGAGGCATCAAAGCCCAATATAACTATAAGCTTGAATTTTTTTTTTTTTTTTTTTTTTGGTTTTTCGAGGTAGGGTCTCACTCTAGCCCAGGCTGACCTGGAATTCACTATGGAGTCTCAGAGTGGCCTTGAACTCACGGCGATCCTCCTACCTCTGCCTCCCGAGTGCTGGGATTAAAGGCGTGCGCCACCACGCCAGGCTTCAAGCTTGAAATTTGTACACACTTTCATTTAATAGCTATATATAGTAATATAGTCAAGAAAAATCCTTTTGAAAAAAAATACACATTGAATGAGGGTGGGGACATGTGTATGAATCAATATTAGAGAAAGAAATTAAGTTATTGGAAGTATAAGATAAATATTATTACTTTAATAAGAAAAATAGGCATATGCATGCCATAAATAAATACTGAAAACCTTATAATATTGCTTTAAAAACTGTAGAAAAACCTATAATATTTTGAAATCTGGAAAACAGTTAAGAGCCACAATTATAAGTATGTTGGTAATAGAAGCATCTTATTTACTTATGCATATAGATCATTCAAAGAAAAACAACTATTTACATACAGTATTATAATACACCCACACTTTAAAAAATAGGCAGTTATAATTAAATCAACATTTTAAACATTAGTTTGTATAATAGTCTTAAAAATTAATTTTATTTTCTGAAAATATATTTGCTGTATTAACCACATTTATATACTAACTGATCTTCTAATAGGTAATCTAGAATGTTTCTGAAATATTCTCATCAGCAAGTATTCACACTATTCATCATGAAAGGCAGTATCTGATGATCACTTCTAGTATTTGGCAAACAAAAATGATGAGATGCAATTCCTTGGATTAGGTGAAGAAATACTGTCTTTTTGGGCGCTCTCATATTCATTCTTCTGTTTGTTCTGCTGAATCAAGCTACGAAGGTGTGCAGAGAGGTGAGCAACTGAGCAAGTGTGGTTTCTGGTCAGCCATTAGTAATGGACCAAAGCCCTGACTACAGACTCTGCCCTTCTCAGGCCTTTGCATGACCCAGGCAACACAGGTAGCACCTTACATGAAGCATTGTGGGAAACTGCAATGCAACATGGTTAGCTATGACCCAAGTCTTGAACCACAGAAGTCATAAGATAACAAATGCTTAAAGTCATCAAGTCCTGCAGGCAAATTTCTACACAGAAATGAATATTTTATAATATCTAATTCAATAAGGTCCATAGTACTCTGCCTAATACTGTAGAAATCAGTCACTGAGAGAAACTTTATAGAAATTAAACCTAGCAAATATGTTGAACATATGGTACCACAATGCTGTTTTTTGAACAATGATGTTACTCCAAAGACAACAGATATTGTCATTATAAAACATATTTAAGGCTGGAGAAATGGCTTAGCAGTTAAGGTACTTGCCTGCAAAACCAAAGGACCAAGGTTTCATTGTCCAGGGCCCATGTAAGCCAAATACACAGGGTGGTGCATGCATTTGGAGTTCATTTTCAGTGGCTGGAGGCCCTGGCACCCTCTCCTTCTCTCTCTCTCTATCTGCCTATTTCTCTATCTCTCAAATAAATAACATACTAAAACCATATTTAAAATAAAGTTAATTTGCTTTGAAACCTGAGTTTCTGCCTTTTGTGTGAATTTTTGAAAGATATATTAAATCAAACATTCTTGGTTTCTGAAAATAGAAGAAGAAATGGTTTTAGTTTAAATTCCTGCTCTTAACAATATCTAATAGTATCCTGGTTTACTTTCTTGTATTTATAAATTTAATACAGTAAGCTTAAGTGCCATATTTTGATGTTATAATGTAGTCACATAATTACACTAAAATGAACTCTCTGGGGCTGGGGAGAGATGGCTCAGTGGTTAAAAGCACATGCTAACAAAACCTGGGCCAGCCCTGATTCAGTACCCCAGTTACCCATTATGGTGGTTAGCCTCCTTGTGGCTGGGTCTGAACACCAGACCAAAAGCAGTTTATGGAAGGAAAGGTTTCTTTCATCTTACATTCTAGAGGGGAAGCTTTATCTTGGCAAGAAAGCTTGGCAAAGCAGAGGCTGGGCATCACAATCTTGCCATAGCAGTGAGTGAGCCAGCTGAGCCTGAAAGGGCATTTGTTTCCCAAGCAAGACACCCAGCCACACCCATACATGCACAAGTAAATAATGCATGAAAAAATAAAATGACTTCTCATTGTATAGTGTTTTGGATATAGAAATGAAACCATTGTGTAAGTACACTGGAAAAACGTTTGAATAAAGCATTAAAATTAGGTGACATTCTTCTGATAAGAATTTCTTCATGGTGTTGTTTGTTTTGTCAGTTTTGAGACAATGAACTTGTACTTTAGGTTGACCATGAACACCTGATTATTCAGCCTCTACCTCTCAAATACTGGGAATGCAGGCATGCATCCCTATACATGACATGAATTTCTTAATTGCAACTCTACTACTACTACAAGCTAAATTCCGTTACATTGAAAATTTTAGTTGTTCTTTTTGTCTTATTTTTATATATGTATTGCTTAGTTATTATACATACTATTATTCATATTTTGGACATTAAAGGATTTTGGGGAAAACTCTCCAAATAATATTTATTTTTATTTACTTTTTTTGAAAAAATGATTTACTTATTTATTTGAAAGAGAGAGAGATAGTTGACACTTAAGTCTCTTGCTTCTGCAAACAAACTCCAGACAGATATGCCACTTTGTGTGTCTGGCTTTCCATGCATGATGGGAATATAACATGGGCAGTCATGCTTTACAAGCAGGCACCTTTCAACGTTGAGCCATCTCTCCAGTTTAAGTAATATTTTAGTGAATCTAAGGATTCTTTGGTAATTCCATCATAATATCACAAACATGTAAAAAAGTACTGAAATGGAAGGTGAAGCACACATAAGATTAAAGAAACATCAGATTCAACTATTTGTTCTGTTTAATGTGGAACATAAAAAGATGTCAATCTTATGCTTGTAGAAGGTACATTGTCCTTTGATTTGTACTTTCAAATAAATACCCATCTTTATATTAATACAATCCTGTGATATACTCAAAATTTGATCCAACTTGTTAAAGTGACAGGCTCAGTAAAGTAATTGAGCAAAGGATGATAAAGACTACTGTTAATATAAGAGGTGAAAAGAAACACAGTTGGAAATCTCAGGTGGAATTTGCTGCTCTGAAAATTAGAAAAGCAAAACCTTTGACACCCATACTAGGCAACATAGATATGCATATCTTTGTAAGATTTACCATGGAGCCCCAATCTGTCAATTTCATATTACAACATCTAACATGTTCTTACATATTTGTTCTCATGCCAGTAAAAGATTCATAACCATTTTTAGTTACAAAAGTTGTACTTCTCTTCATCTCTTCCATGTCTTTCTTATTGTGTAACTGATTAACAAAATAGTTCAGGTTTGCCATTTCTTTATTGATTGTTCAAGACTATGCTAATTGAAGTCAATATATATGAAAAGCTTACTATTCTGGTTGTTTGATTTAATTCAGCTTTAAAACATTTATTTGGGGGGAGTTAAGTAGAGACAAACTGCAACAAGAACTTACTAATATATCAAGTTGTCCTGGTGGAGGGTCACTACTGTCAGCCCAGGCTGAAAATTATTCACCCTGTCAACCAGAAAGTCAAACATTACACCCTGACTCACTATCTTGGTTTGCAGCAGGAATTTATCTCCAAGATGTCCCCAGGTGCACAGATAATGAGTTCTGACTGGATCTTCTAACTTTTACACTTGAAGAAATTTCCTGCCAAAAAATGATGGAAATTTAAAATGTATATATGATTATTGAATATATCAATGTTCAAAATACTCAAGTTTTTTAAACAATAGTAAATGTGTCATTTATATAAAGTCTAGGTTCCCCTGAAGGTGAAGCTATGCACATCAAATGATCCAAAATTAAGCAAGTCACTGGAATTTTTACTACTATCTTTCTCATCAATAACACACATATGTCATATACAGAACATTTACTTTTTATTAAATTTAGATAAATTAGGGGAAAGCAAGAACAAGCCAGTCAAGTACAGGAGTCTTTTCCCATTAGCTGGTTTGAAAACAAAGAGAAATAGAAAATACTTGAAATTCTGTCAAGAATTTCTAATTTGTTAGAAAATGATGCAAATACATGATAAAAGTTATGTAATCAGCCAAGAAATGTATCTAAGGATTAGAAATGAAAAAAAAAATTCTATGTGTTTCAAATGGTATTCTGCATGTTGGTATGATTAACATTACCTGTGGTTATTACATTTCTCTCTTTTTTAATTATGTAGAAACTTTGTATGGACACATCATGTGTTAGTACCATCATTTCCTTCTTCCCTGTCCTCACTCCACTGAGGGCCCTCCTTACTGGGATTGCTGGAATTACATGGAGTTTGGGTTATGAATTGTGAGGCAAGCAGTCCGTCATGGTGGGTGGGACAATGTCTATGGATATTTCCTCCCATCCTGTGGCTCTTATATTCTTTCCACCACCTCTTCCACAAAATCGCCTGAGCCTTGGTGGGTGTGCTTTAAGTATACTATAGATTTGAGCTCTCAGCAGCTTTGGGATTTCTGATTTGGTTCATTTTGAGTATCCTCAGCATCTGTCTCCATCAGCCTGGTGGAGGGAGTTAGGCTCGCCTTAGAAAAACACTTGCTCATCTCACCAATTCTTCTGTGGTTTCACCTGAGCCCTAGCTGCTGTGCCAGGGGTGATAATCTTCTGGCACAGAGTCAGCTGTCCATCCTTGTCTTGTGGATAGATTTTGGTTGCCCTTGGTTCTCGCTGCTTTTTGAAATAGAAAAACAGATTCTCTAGTTACATTGTTGGCTCCTTTGTCAAAGAACAAGTAACTGTAGTTTCATGAACTAAGGTTTGGGTCTTCAATTTTGTTCCATTGGTCTATATGTCTGTTTTTATGCCAGCACCATGCTGTTTTTGTTACTATGGCTTTGTGGTATAGCTTTAGATTGGGTATGGTGATACCTCCAGAGGTGCTTTTTTTGCTGTGGCCATTTTTGGATATCCAGGGCATTCTGTCATTCCATATGAATTTTAATATTCTTTTTTTTCTATCTCTGTGAAGAATGATGCTAAGATTTTTGTTGGTATTGTGTTGAATATATTGCTTTTGATAAAACTTCAATTTTCACAATATTAATTCTACTTATCTGGGAGCATGAAAGATCCCTTGATCTTCTCATGTCCTCCTTGATTTTATTCTTGAGGTCTATTTTATGTTTCGATACGGTTTCTTCACTTTCTTGGTTAGTGTTACTCAATGGTACTTGATTTTTTGTAGCTATTAAAAATGTAAAAGCCTCAGTTGACTTCTTTCTCCGTATATTTTTCATTTGTGTATAGGAAGACTGCTAATTTTTATTTGTTGATTTTGTATCCTGCTACTTTGCTGAAGGAATTTGTAACCTTCAGAAATTTTATGATAGAGTCTTCTGGGCCACTTATATATAGGATAATATCATCTGCAAATAGGGTAACTTTGACTTCTTTCTTTCCAATTTACATCCCTTTTATATCTTTCTTCTTTCTTTCTTTAATAATTTTGTAGACATGTTCTCTGTGCCTTAATTTTTTTCCCCTGTGGTATATCCATGATTCAGATGTTTAGTCATTTTAGTGTATCCCACAATTCTTTCATATTCTGTTCACATAATTTTTTTTGAACTTCCAAAGTTTTTGGACTCCCATACAAATTTTTTCCATCTTGTCTGAGGTTCTGACCTCTACATCATTATCTTTGTTAGTGAGAATTTCTAGAGAGGCTTTTATAAGCACTCTTTGATTTTTGTTTTGTGTTGCATTTTCCTGTATTGTATCCATCCTTTTGTCAAGTTCCAATTTCAGGTCATTGTTTGATTTTTTTTAACTGCTTCTTGGAATTCATCATTTTATTAAATCATTTCTTCCTTAAGCTTAATTAGCAGGTTATTGAGATCCTCTATTTCTGGGCTCATCTTAAATTCATTTATCTCTCTTTTGAGGTCTCTTTGGTTTTCTTCAATTAAGCTAAGCCTAGTAACAAAAGCTGTGTGCTGTAAGAGATGGTTCCACACAATTTCATTTATACAATTGTTAGCATTTTGATGATTTGCTTCTAGTTCAGCCATTTGCTTGGTCAGGGTAAATAAGGTGTTTTCATTTGGGGATTCATTTTCTATTGTCTCCTCTATGTTTTCATTGAAGACTACCATTGTTGGATTAGGTAACCTTGGTGGAAATCTCAGGTGTCTCCTGCTTTTTTTTTTTTTTTTTTCAGTCTTCCCGTCTTGGGGTAAAAGTCTATTTTACTAATGATGAAAAAAGTATTTGCCCTTGTAGGTTCTTCAGTGAGTGTTCTACTTGGATTTGAACTAGATTGGAGTGGGATGACAGTATATCCACAGATGTGTGGGATGTGGAAGTTGTAAGTGTGTCTGCATTTGCTCTGCTCCTGCTTTTTCCTCCTTCAAAGCAGCTGGGATCGGTCACTTCTGATCCACCTCTTTCAATGTTCTTGGGAGTTTCATTGTTTATATGCCCACAATTGACCAGAATCTGGTAGTTTCCAAAACTTCCACATAACTTTGCTAAGGAAAGAGCCTATTATAACTAAAATCAAAATATAGTTCAAACAAGGACATTTATTATGAATGAAAGGAAGAGAATAATTATTCTAGGACAAGTAGCATGTTTTAGGAACATTACCAGACACATCCATCTAAGAGTCTTGGAAACCACCCCAGCTTATTAGAGGTTGTAACTGTTTTCAAGTGGTCCTCATTTATCAGGAACTGCCAAGTAAGATAAGATAATGGCTGGTTGCAAAATTTTAAATAACTTTATGCAAAGCTCATGAGGTCTAAACAATGCCAAGTTCCCAAATCATCTTCTTCTCTTAACAACTGAGGAACTTTAATTTTTCTTTACCCCAGTTTCTCCATCTGTCATATAATATTCAAGGTTGTATTTCATAGGAAATTAAATTAATTACAAAGATATGTTTCACAGCATGTGATATGCTTTGTAAATGTTGCATGTGTAAGTGAAGAGGACATGAATACTGTTCTTGCTGGCAGACTGTCCCATCAGTGGCTGTCTAGTCAGGTGTAATGACAATGTTACAGTTCTCTACATGGTTACTGATGTCCTGTCCACTTCTATCAATTACCACAGATAAGTGTTGAAATATTCACATGTAATTGTGGATTTTTCAATTTGTACTCTCAGTTCTGACAGCTTTCTTTTCTTATAGTATAAGATTTTCTCATGGATACATGCACATTTAGGTTTGATAAGATTTGTTGTTGAATTATCTTTTCATCATTATAAAAGATCCCATCTTATCTCTGGAAATATGGCCTACTCTGTGTTCTATGTTGACTGTTATTTAATGTGTCCACATTACCTTAAGGTATATTATTCTGCTTGACATTTTTCTCTCTTTTCATTTTAACTTCTATTTTTTTATGTTTATTTAAAAGAACTTCTGGGGCTGGAAAGATGGCTTAGTGGTTAAGCGCTTGCCTGTGAAGCCTAAGGACACCAGTTTGAGGCTCGATTCCCCAGGACCCATGTTAGCCAGATGCACAAGAGGCACACTCATCTGGAGTTCATTTGCAGTGGCTAGAGGCCCTGGCGAGCCCATTCTTTCTCTCTCTCTCTGTCTCTCTCTGCCTCTTTCTCTCTCTGTCTGAGATATATATATATATATATATATATATATATATATATATATATATATATATAATATATATCTATATATATATTTATATTTATATTTATATATATATAAAGAACTTCTGGTAAACAATGTATAGTTATCATCCATTTTTACATTCTCCTCTGAGTAAACCCATTTCCTTGCACATTCTAAATGTTCTACCACTAAGGAACATTCATAAGCCTATATTTTTGAGATGGACTTTTACTCTGTAGCCAGGTAGCCTAAGGTAGAATCAGTCCCCTAATACTCTGGCCTCAGCCTTCAAAGTGCTGTGATTAGAGGCAGAGAACATCATGTACTAGCTTCATTCTTTTTTTTAATATTTATTTCATTATTTATCTAATCATTTGCTTTGGGATGTAGTATGCCCGGAGTTTTCTGCTGCCAGGGCCATTAGCCACTTTTTGCTTTGCATGTGACTTAAAATGATGCTGTAGAACTGAACTTGGGCCAATAGACTTTACAAGCATGCACACTTAACTATGGGGCCATCTCCCAAATCCCCCAGCCTTATTTCTCAAAGATTATTTAGGAGTTTTAAAAATCATTTCATTTCATCTACTCTGTTGTCATAATAGCTATCAATTAGTTAAGCGTAGTATAAATTCAGGCAACATTATTCCACTTCACGTACCATAATATATTGCATCTACTATGTCCTACTTCTACATATTTTATTGATATTGTAATACATTGGTTTCATTAGACTACTCTAAAACAATGAAGAAATTAACTTGCTCTTTACTCTTCCATGAATCTTCTATCATTTACAGCATGATTCACTGTGCTGCATGGATTCAATTTTCAAACAGATAATATTTCTTTAAATGTAAAGATTTCATTACACATTGAGCATGTGTGCCACAATGGAATGTCTTGATTTTGCTATATAATATGATATCCTTAATGAGCCTTACTTTGTTTCTTTATCTAAAACCTTTAGCAGTAGAATTTATAGTCTCTGCAGCTTTCACTTTATTATTCTTGTTATAATAAAAAGAGATAGTTTTAAGAAGCATAAGATGGGTTTCACCTTTTTGTCCAAATATGAACAGCTCTAACTTTTACTTAGCATGTTTAAGTCAGTGACACTTCTATAAGTTATGATATGATTGTTTACATTGCCATTTGTCATTTAATTTTATTCTGTACTATAAACATTTTTCTTTTTTCCAACAACTTTCACATTCTTCTAGAATGCATATTTTTTTATTCCACTGCTTCACTTTGGAAATTTGAATAACTAAAACCATTGCTACTTTATGGCTAAGTTAGGATTATAACATAAATGTTTAATTTATTGCAATCTGTGGGAATGAACTATAATAATGAAATATGGGAATGAACTAAGGAAAAGAACTGTGAGAATATTTCTTATGGACTTCACAAATAACTCTTCTGAGGTCATTGCTGTGAGATGCTAAATTTCTTACTGGTAACTTGCTCTAAAGTTAATTACATCTATGTAATCTATGCACTTAAAACAGTGTTTCTAGGTCTCCTCAGCCTTGATGTACATTTGGTCTCTACAGCATAGATGACCAATATTAACAAGCAATATCTAGAGAAACTGAATGATCTTAATCTCTGTTCTTTGCCCAGTTTCCTTAGTTGTCTGGTTAGACTCTTGACCCAGAACAAGCAAACATACATGAGAATTGCTGACCATAGCGTCGAAGACAATGAGATCAGGAAGAAAAGGCCCACAGACCTGTTGAAGACAACAGTCAGGCTTAATGGGATTGCTTTGGTGATGAGAGTTTCTGTGTGTTCTGTATCTGTAGAGTCCAACAGGTCAATATCCTAAGTTCCCTACTCTAACAAACGTTTAAGGATTATCCAAACTCAAGAGCTTATCACTGAAGTAGACTTAAAACTCACTGACCATGGTTCACAGAATTTTTCAGAATAAGGAGCAGAAATATTGTAAGAGCTACAGGTTGGGACGTTATGCCCAGAGGCATTGCCTCCCCTCCCCAATAACTTATTGCTGCTCCCACAATCCCATAGGGAATACCTGCAACCCCACTGAAGAGGGTTGCCAGTGGAATGGAGACAGAGACAAGGGAAAAGAGGATACCAGCACATTATGTATCCATACGAAATATAATAACAAATATAATAATAGTATTACTACTAATAATAATGTAGATAGTGATTAAAAACTAAAAACTATAGTAAGAATAAAATAAAACAAATACTTTAAGTTTTAGAAAAATTGCTAGCTTTTGCTCAGGTAATGTTTTACTTGTATTACTGGGATTTCTTTTTTGGCTGTTAAATAAAAAAAATGCTAATGAGTACTTCTATGCTAAAATCTACAGCCACAATAATATCAGCCAATACAGCAAATATGGTTTATTCTTGATTTGAACTAACTTCAAACATCACCTTCTTTTTTCTCAGTCACTGTTAGAGGCAACTAGCCCCTGCCTAGGTAAGACCCTGTCATAAACAACTCTAAATTACTATGAGGAACATCCAAACCAGACATGGTTTATAGGAGAAAACTTATATATCCAGGAGAAATTCCATAATGGCTTAAAAGGCAGGTCCCCTGTCATAGATCCAAGCAGATAGATACAACCAAACAACTAGCACCTCAAGCAATCACAAAAGTGGCATTAAAGAGTATGGGTCCTGCCAGAGCTCAAATTGCACACAATTGAGCTAGAATTGAGATCCACCCCAGAACATGCTTTAGCACTTGACCATCCCCAGTGACAGCTCTTCCAGCCACCTGGCTGGACATCCAAGCTTTAATTAAACACCTGAGTTTATGTAGGGGCATACATTCAAAATACCACATTCCACCTTTGGCCCCCAATAGACTCATGGTCATCTCACAATGCAAAAATGCATTCAGTCTAACTTCAAAAGTCTGCATAGTCTTTATCAACTTAAGATTGTTCCAAAGTTCTAAGTCTTATCTAAGATTTAAGACTGACTCTTAACTGTGAGCCCTGTATAATTAAACAAGTTAAGTACTTTCAACATTTAATGGCACAGCATAAACATTTCCATTGCTATAAGGCATAACAAGGAGAGACTGGGCCAATACAAATCAATAACCATTAGGCAAGTGTAAGTGTCTGAGTATCACTGAAGAAAGACCCCAGACTCAAATAGTATGTAAAAACAAAGAGCATTTATTCTGTACAATCAGCCAGCATGTGTGGGTCAACCATTCAGACAAAATGGTGAACCTGAGAGGAGCTCACACGCCCCTTTTAAGCAAAGCTAGGGGAATTTTAGGAGGGTTAGGTCATCTTCTAATGTGATTGGCTAAGCAAGCAGCATTTACACTTGTACACCTTTGTTTGGCTGTGGCCCAGATTTTACCATCCTTGGGCATGTTTAGACATGGTTTAGAGACTTTGCAGGAACTGTCTCAGGCCCCTGGGCTGCTGTCCTCCCCAGCCACATGTCAGGGTCACTGTTGATTAACAGCATCTTGTTTGTGGTTTTTCCCAGAACTCTTGCCTACCTCTCTGAAAAACTGAAACTTAGGCCTAGCTGTAAACTGGAACAAATATGATCCTCTCAGCAAACATCAAACTTCTGCAGTTCATGTACAATATCTATAACCAGTGACCATTGAGAGTCTCTGAATTTTACAATTCCTCCCATATTGTTGGGCTGAGTAGCTGGAGAAAGTTTTCATCGCAAGCCAACAGTGTTTCCTTCTTAGCCCTTGCACAGTTCAGCAATGTTCAAAATATATTTTTAAAAATATTTATTCTTATTTATTTATTAGAGAGAGGGAGGGAGAGAGAGAGAATGGGCATGCTAGGGCCACTAGCCACTGCAAACGAAGCCCAGATGCATGTGATACCATCTGTATCTGGCTTACGTGGGAACTGGAGAATTGAACCTGGGGTCTTAGGCTTTGCAAGCAGGTGCCTTAACTGCTAAGCCATCTCTCCAGCCCCCTCAAAAATATTTTGAGTTTCCATTTCAAACCATGATATATCTTCCAATGTCTTTACTGGTCTCTCTATCAGGGACTTTACATCCTGTTATATATGGCATATCTCAGCAGCAGCTCCTGGAACCATAACCTCTTTATGAACCATTTCTATATATTTTTAGTACTGCCAAAATCAATACTAGGACACAGCCATATTGTTAATCTATAGACAAAGTAAATTATGACCTTGAAGATTATGTGTCTCCCTTTCAGTCTTCTCCTTTTAAAGGAGTTTGAATTTCTATCATTTAATCTTCCTGGTTAGAATCACCTCAGACATTCTTTTCATTGTTCCAATGTAAAGAAGTTGGCCATTCTTAACAATAGCAGCTTCAGTAACATAAAAGCTGTGTTTGTGGCAGCAATTTTAAACTTGTTTGAATTTTTCCAACTTTAAATCCTGTATCTCTCAGTTCTATATCTTTGCCAAGCACATCAAATTACTTTTAAATTCAACCTCGATCTCATAGTTACTGGGCGGCAGAACACAGCCAGTTCATATGCCAGTAGTCCAGTTCCAACAAAGTTCTCTGAGGTCTTTCCTTCTCCTTTGAAAGTTAATAAGTAAAGCGTCCAAATACAATTCTCTCTTCTTCATTTAGCATTTCAAACGCTCATCAAAATAGCCCATAAAACTTGACTTACCACTCTGGAAGTTGTCTTCTATTGCAAGTACCAAGTCCATACCCATTATTCGAGAATAAGATTTCAAAAAGACCAAAATCCCCACCTGGTCAGATTCATTGCACAGCAATGACCCTACTTCTCTATATCAATTTCTGTTGTAGTCAGCTCTATGCCTCTGGAATGAACATCAAAACCCAGCACAATTTATAGGAGAAAAGGTTTATTTGAAGCTTATAGATCCAGGAAAGTTCTGTAATGGCTGAAGAGGCTGGCCCCCTCTCATAGATCCAAGCAAAGAGATATATCAAAGAGTCAGCACCACAAGCCAGCCCAAAACTGGCAGCAAATAGCATGGACCCCACCAGAGCTCAGACTGCTCTCATAACTTTGGGATGGAATTTAAATCCATACCCAAACACAGCTTAGGGCTGGACCCCAGGATCTGTCCCCAGTAACTGGGTGGCTAGAAATGCAAGCTTTCATAAAACATGTGAGATTTGTAACTAACTTTAAAGTGAGATCTTATATGAAACATATTCAAATGTGGTAAAGCATTAAGTAAGTTTGAATTTGTTTATTTCCTTTGGTATCTACTAGATGTTAGGTCAGGACCAAAACGGAGTCACTGAGGACAGCCGGAGTGCAACAGAGAAATGAGCCATTCACATTTCTCAAGAAATTGCCCAGCCATTATCCCTCCCCTGCCTAACAAGACTCCAAGTCTAGATTTACTGCCCCCTTATCTCTCACCAGGTCACTTCTGATCTCACCCTATGGCTATTGTAAAGAACAGAGATTTATTGCCCCCCCCCAAAAATTCCTTCCCTTCCTCACCTTCCCCCAAGTGAAGAACCTGTAAAGCCCACTATCTGTAACCTCAAGCTGACTGCTCCACTCTTGAGTCAGTCCTGGCAGCTCATGCTTTTTTCCTGAATAAAAACTTCCATCTTTGCCTCAGAGTGGTATCTGTGGTCTTGGTCATTCCTGAGCCTTACACTAAATAACTTGGAATTTATTGTGAATTGTAATCTCTTTTGCCACAAAGTAAAAGCCTTTATGGGATAAATTTTAATTCCAACTAGAAAAAAATATTCAAAACTAAAGTAAAAAAATAAAGTATTTAAAGACTCCTAAAAGTAATACATTGTACAAATCCAATAACTTGAAAATGTCTATGGGTTGTTGGCATCTTCCAAGGATGTGAAAACTGGAAAGCTTGCAGATACCATGCTGTCTGACAACCAGAGACTCTCCTGCAGCATCAATAGCAAGAGACACACAGATGATGTGCAAAAATTAAAATATCTTTGGATGACTGAGCTAAGAGAGAAAACAACTATCCTGAAGTTCAAGGAAAGGCAGCAGCCTCCAAGGAGAGATTAGGCATACACAAATTCATCTAATCAGGTAACTAGAATTCAACTCAAATGTTCATTGAATTGCTGACACCTCTAGGCAACAACTGTGCAAGAAGAAGGAGATTAACCAGTTCCAATCACAGGCTCTTCTTAGTGAGCTGGACATGCACAAGAAAGACTAGGTTCAGGGGAAAGATATCTGAGGGAACCACATCCTGGCATAGGCCTGTTATAGGCCTAAGCATGAAGGTAACATAAAAAGAATAGGGGCCTGGACAGATCATTATTCCTTTCTTATCCCAAAGACCAAAAAGACATGAATCTGCTGAGGCAAGCGAGCTTATCTTTACTCCTGTTTTTGATACTGCTCTTTGCTATATAGCCCAGTCTAACCTTGAACTTGCTATGTAGCTCACACTGACCTCTAACTCACCATTCTCTTCCTTTTGCTTCCTATTAGAAGTAGGTGCCACCATATCCAATTTAAAATTTATTGTTATTACATGGGATAGACACAGAGCAGAGAAAGAGGTCACAATAAAGCATTATACCCAAAGTAAAGGACATAAAAATAATTATGATGCTGTATTATACATCTTCTTTATGTACATGGTACTTTAGAATGATGCTTATCCTTTAACATAAATGTTAGGTAGGACAAGAGTCTCAAGATGGAGTCGAGATGAAGGAAGAGAACAACAGCAGCCTGATTGATGCAACTTCAGATGTTTATATTGTCTAACCCCTATTTCCCTGACTTAACAATGCCCTCAGCCATAGTTTCCCACTGCTCTTATCTTAGAAACAACCTGGCTCCTGTCCTGATGTCCTGATGGCACCCCCTTCTGCTCCATTTAATCTCTGTCCTTCTGACTAATTAGCTTCTCCACTCAGTTCCTGCTTCCCCCTGCATTCCCCAGTCCTTTGTAATCTATATCCCACTCCCAAAAGGAAAATCTATATAGAAACCCCCACTATCTAGAGTCACACCAGCTGTTTTCTTTCTCTCTCCCCTCTGGTGAGACAGCTCAGACTCCAATAAGCAGCTTTTTCCCTGCCTCAGAGTGGTCTTACATGGTCTTTGGACATTCCAGAATCTTACAATAAATGCCTTAAGACATAAACTTTCACAAAACAACCCAATGTAGGAGCTGGCAGTAATCAAAACATGTGTTAAGAAGGAAAACGGGGGGCTGGAAGGATGGTTTAGTGGTTAATGCATTTGCCTGCAAAGCCAAAGGACCTTGGTTAGATTGCCCAGGACCTGCATAAGACAGATGCACAAGGGCACGCATGTGTCTGGAGTTCTTTTGCAGTGACTCGAGGCCCTAGCATGCCCATTCTCTCTCTCTCCCTCTCTCTACTTCTCTCTCTCTCTCTCTCTCAAATAAATAAATAAAAATAAAGTTTTCCTTTTTTTTCTTTTTTGTTTTTTGTTTTTTTTTCTTTATTAGTTAGTTTTGTATTCAGCAAATACAGTCAGTTTGGTACCATTATTAGGCTCATCCGTGACCTACCCCCTCCCCTTCGCCCCTCCTTGTTGAGGTATACGGGTCATGCATTGTGGAGTTAGCCCACAGGAAAACTGACAACATATCTCCTGTCTGTTACCTATCTTAAAAATATGAATGTGTTCTATTTTGTCCACATGAGGAACTTCTGTATGTCTGTATCTCTTGTATTTACAATGCAAATGTACTTTTGAGTTTCTAAGTGCTTGTAGTTAAGTTGATTTCAGTTAGATAAGTTGATTAATATATTTGATATTTTTCTAGTTAACAAGAGAAATCTGAACAAATTTCATGGAGATGAAAACCTTGAGGGAAATATAACATGTTAACTCAAGTGAATTCAAATCATTTTTACCACTATTCCCAAGATCTAATTTTAATGTTATTAGTGATAAAGTAAAAATGACCATATTGCCCAGTCCTGGTAAAGATGTGGCTAAATACTTCTAATATATTGACAACAATGCTAACTCAAATGATGAAGAATTTGTATTAAGAAATATGAGAAGGGATGGAGCGATGGCTTGGTGGTTAAAGGTGATTGCTTACAAAGCCTTATAGCCTGGATTCAACACTCCAATGCCCATGTAAAGCTATATATGCGCAAAGTGGCACTTGCCTCTTGAGTTCCTTTGTAGTGGCAGGACCTAACGCACCCATATTCACTCTCTGTCTTTTTCTGTCTGCCTCTTTCTCTCTGCCTGTCTCTCAAATAAATAAATTTTTAAAAGAAATATGAGGGAGCTGGGCATGGTGGTGCATGCCTTTAATCCCAGCACTCAGGAAGCTGAGGTAGGAGGATTGCTGTGATTTTGAGGCCACCCTGAAACTACATAGTGAATTCCAGGTCAGCCTAGGATAGAGTGAGATCCAACTCAAGCACCCTCCCCCCCCCAAAGAAAGAAAGGAAGGAAGGAAGAAAGAAAGAGAGAGAGAGAGAGAGAGAGAGAGAAAGGAAGAAGAAGGAAGGAAGGAAGGAAGGAAGGAAGGAAGGAAGGAAGGAAGGAAGGAAAGAAGAAAGGAAATATAAGAAGCAAGAGCAATCGAGTATGTAACTCTTTCATTTTGTTTGGTTTTGGTCTTGGTTTTGTGTGGTAGGGTTTCACTCTACGCCAGGATGATCTGAAGTACACTAGATAGTCTCAGGCTTGCCTTGAATTCACAGAGATCCTCCTACCTCTGCCCGCCAAGTAAGTTCATATACAGGATTTTAATTTTTGCATGCATTTTTGTATGTTTGGTTTGTGTATGTTGTATATGCATGTGAGTGTGCAGATACACTCACCCCATGCACACATGTACAGAAGCCAAAGGAGACCATCAGGTCTCCCTCCTTTGCTTCCATTGCTCATACATGTGTTTCCTTGAGAATGAGTTTCTCATTGATTCCAGCACTGCCTACCATTTTATGAGCACTGGTAATACTCATATCTATGTTGTCCATAAAACTGGTGTTACAGGCATGCAAGACTGGATTCTAGGTTTCCAGCTGATGGAGATTTGGGAATTACTGCCTCCTGGAGGCAGTGTATTATTGGGGGTGCGCTTATGGGTATTATAGCCAGTTTTCCTTTGCCAGTGTTTGGTACACAGTCCTGTTGCTGTTGTCCAACTTATGTTGACCACAGGGTGATGTCCACCCTCTGCTCATGCCATTGTTTTACCCTGCCATCATGGAACTTCCCCTTGAGCCTGTAAGCCAAAATAAACCCTTTTTTTTTGTGTGTGTGTGTGTGTGTGTGTGTGTGTGTGTGTGTGTGTGTCACAAGCAGCTCTTGGTTAGATGATTTCTGCCAGCAGTGTGAACCTGAATTTAACAGCTGGGCTCAAAATGAAACAATGCTACACCAATTTATTTTTTTATTTATTTGCAAGGTGATGCAAGAGAGAGAGAGAGAGAGAGAGAGAGGGAGAGAGAATGACAATGAGAATGAGTGCACCAGGGCCTCTAGCCACTGCAAAGAAACTTGAGATACATGTGCCATGTTGTACATCTGCCTATATATTGGTACTAAGAAATCAAACCTGGGTTGTCAAGTTTTGCAGGCAAGTACCTTAACTGCTGAGCCATCTTTTCAGCCCATGGTGGTGCTTTTTGAAACAATGTGTTATGCATTATTGTGTTCATAGAATTTAATACTAACACAGTAACGCACTGGTTGCTTTCCTCTTGCTGGGAGAAAATGCCCAGCCCAAAGCAGCTTATAGAAGGGACAGAGTTTAGATCAGCTTATACTTGCAGTAGGAAGTCTGTCATGGTGGAAATGCACAGGAAAAGGAGTGGGAACCCAGCATCACATGATCACCTCAGCAGACAGGAAATGAGAGCCAAGAGCAGATGAGGTTGGGTTAGCACACAATTCAAGTCCTGCCTCCAATGACCTCCTTCCTCCAGTAAGGCTTCACCTTCTAGCTTGTATTATAGTCTTCCAAATGGCACCACCAGCTGCAGATCAAGTATTCAAACACTTGTGACTGTTGGGGGCATAGTATCCTCGATCAACTGCAGGTAACATTACCAAGAGCAGTAATGAATGTATCAGTGACAGCTGCTGTGTGTCAGGTACCCAGTGTTCTTCATGGAGTATGTCCCCTGGTCTTCACTACAGCTTTCCAGTAATGTGTCATCATCCTCATCATATGTGGGAAGAAACTGCTACCAAAACTCACAATGCACAAATTGGGCATAATTTAGAGCTGATTGTTCAGTTTTAGGTTCTATTCCTGCTTTTAAGTAGCAGAGGTAAAGACAGGTTAAACAATTAGCAAGGTGGCTGATTCAGATAAATCAATGTCATCCCTACCAATTATACCAGTCTCTGCTTTACAGTGTCTCTGAAGGCTTAGTAAGTTAAATCAATATGTTTTTTTTTTTAAATATGACCAAAGTTGCTGTTATTTTAGTGTGATGGATAGCATCCCCGCCCAGCATCCAGCTACTTCTCCACAGCTGCCTGAAGCAACATCGCTGCACAGCACTGCAAGGAATCCAGGAAAGTGTTACTTTATCTCTTCCCTCAAGCAACTTGCAATTTAATCAAGGAAGAGTCACCTTCAGGCTGAAGTTTTTATAACCTAGTAAGAGAAAGGCAAATCTAGTTTGGGGACTGAAAAGGAGGGGGGGGGGGCAACAGCTCAGGTTAACTTTTCACAGGTCCCTTTGAATTTGTGCACAGAAGGTGATGATACTTCAAGTGGAGAAGTCCAATCCCAGCAGTTTGGAACATGTTTTCAAGTGTTATGTTTTGAAGGAAAGTATATCATTTCAAACTTAGGAGAAAAAGCTACATCATTTGCTGTGAATGCACTGGGGAGACTATAGCTTCCTATTAGGCATATTAGAGCCAGGATGGCCTTGTGACTTACTAGATTCAGTAGACACATTTTCTTCTTGAAGTGGATACTTAGTGACAAAAAGAAAATTTCTTTGGGATGAAGGAAGATGTTGGGGACTCAGATGTGGACCACCTACCAAATACCTTTAAATTGATGACTCCCCATCTACTGGTATGCAATATCTACTTGACTTTTCTTTTTTAAATAACAAACATTTATGGAAAGGAAACTAGGATTCTGAGAAATATATAGCCTTGGCGAGTATAAAGAATGACATTAGTGATTAGAAGAGAATATCACCCAGGAGTCAAAAGTCCCTGCTGAGATCTGGATGGTGTAAATAAGAATCAGATGTGTCAGGATATTATTCAGTCAGCTCAGAAAAGTATAAGGGCCTCAAATCAACAGAGATAATTTTGCTGTAGGACACAGGTAATAGTAACATGTATTTTAAAAAGATAGCTTTGTATTTTGCATGGTATTCTCAAGGGATTATGTTCTCAGGATGCTTTACTGCAGTTATATTCCCAAGAAAGGGGTGAGTGAAATGTCCTGTGGAATGAGGAGGATGTGACTCAGGTGACCTCTAAGCCACACTGCGAGAGGAAGTAGCTGGCTTTCCTTCCAGGATAATGTAATTGCAGCATTGCTTTTAAGTTTACATACATGCTACTCCCAAGAATATACTTAGCACTGGTTCCATCGATATCAATACCATTTGAAACTTTATAGATTTTCATCAATTTAAAAAAGGAGTACTCATCTAAATATCTGCTCAAAAATACCTAGGAGGGTTGGTAAGATGGTTCGGTCAGCATGAGGACTTGAACTCGATCCCCAGCATTCATGTAAATGCACCTATAGTCCCCATGCTGAGGAATGAGGAAACAGACACAAAAATCCCTGGACCGTACTGGACAACTAGTCTAGCCTAAGCAGTGAGTTACAGGTCAGAAAGGGGCCCTCTCTCAAAAAGGTAGATGCCATTCCTGAGGATGATAGCCCATGTTGTCCTCTGGCTTTTATATTCACACACATACATGCATACACAAACACACACACACACAGAGACACACGTTTGACCATACATAGATGACTATGCATACATATGTACCATGCGTGTGTGCACACGCACACACACACACACACACACACACACACACACACAAGCAAAATATCCTGTAAAGCTAGGTGTGGTGGCACATGCCTATAGTTCTAACACTAGTGAAGTGAAGGCAAGAGGATTAGGAGTTCAAGACTGATGTCTGCTACATAAGGAGTTTAAGATCAGCCTGGCACACAAGCTTCTGCCTCAAGACACAGAAACAAACACACAAACAAAAAACTGTCCCCTTTCGAAAACCCCAACAAGAAAATTAGTGAAATTCCTGCTACCAATTTTGCTTCTAAGTAAAAATGTAAATGTAAGAAAAATAACACTGAAGGTAAAATCGGTGATCAGCTCTTTCACTTAGCACATTTAAAGAGAATTCTATCATGGTGACATCTTCTTTGTGGTTTCCCCCTTATTTTTGTCTACTCAAATTCCACCTTTATAGTCACCACATTTCACTGGAGAATCTCATCCACCTTTACAGACTTACAGATAATCTGCATTGGTTCTCCTATTGTTCCCATAGCAAATGTCATACCTTGAATGAAATAATTATTTTTAAAAAAGGTTTATTTGGTCAAGTCCAGTATAATTTTTTAAGGTTAAACCCCACAAAAATAGCAGAGTTGAATTCCTATTTAAAGGTTTTAAGGAAAAATTTATTTCCTTCTTCATTCAGGGTTGGGGCAAAATTCAGTTCCTTGTAGTTAGTTGTTGGGCTGTCTTGTTTTTGTTGAGAACCTCTGTTCTTTTCTATCAGTTCTGAGTGCTTAGTGCTTCAAGAGACAACAGCATCCTTGGGCTTGTCACCTCCTTCATCCACCTTCAAGGTCAGCACCAATGCGTAGGATCTTCCCCATGAATTGAATTACTCATGTGTCTTCATTCATACCATTCTTTGAATAGAGTAAGCACTCCAAACTCAGGATTCATCTGATCAAAGTGATCTTGTCAGGGTGATTTAGAACAATGTCCGATGTCAAGGTCTGTAACCTTAATGGTATTTGCAGTCTTTATTCCATGAATAGTGACATTTTCATAGATTCTGAGAGTGAAGTCACATCATCCTTAGGTAGCTAATATGCCACCTAACACAGGCAGAATAAAGAAAATTTCCACCGTCAGTGAAATAATGGAGTTCACTAAGAAAACAACATATTTTCAGGTCAAACTTGCTACTTTCATGGTATGATGCTTATCATAACTTACCTTACATGTCTATTTGTATCTTATTTTGTTTATTAAATTTTAATTATTTATTTGCAGAGAGAGAGAGAGAGAGAGAGAGAGAATGGGCACACCAGGGCCTCCAGCCACTGAAAACAACCCCAGATGCATGCACCACTCTATGCATCTGGCACTATGTGGACACTGAGGAATCAAACCTGAGTCACCAGACATTACAGGTGAATGAGTTCATGACTGAGCCATCTCTCTAGTCCTATTTCACTTTCCACAAAAAAGCATATTTTCCAAAAAATCTGCCAACACTCATCATTACCATCACCAGCAGCAAAATCACTCAGCCTTTTCAGTATCAAAACTAATCTGATAGACTAGATCATACAAGAAATTCTGTAAAAATAATCTAAGAATATCAATACGAAACCTACTCTTCCTGTTTACCTTTAAATAATACTTCTTTTCATTTTTGCACATGATAGTGATGCTAGGGACTGTGATATTTTACAGGTAGATGAATTCATGGTTAGTATTAGGAGAGGGTGTGTTGAGATCTAGACTGTCTCTACACTGAGTATATTAAAATCCTCCTGACATGCCGCATCATTAGATTTCAGAAGACGGCTGTTGTGTGATGCATTACCAGCACCTCTTACCAGAAACATTAATATCCACAGTTGCTGGGAGGGCTGCAAACACTTGCTGTCAGCTCCCAGCCCTAGTGTGTAATAAATAGTACCACAATCAGGATGAAAATTCCTTCAGGAATAAATATCAGCTTGTGACTGATCAACATGGTTGTAAAGCCAAGCCTCTGTACCCCAAATCAGGTCAGTTCTGAAGTAGCATCTCAGTTGCAATGCTCTTCCTGACATCAAGCTTCCTGATGGAGGTTCTGTTTCTCAATTCTGTTTCCATTCTTGCTATTGCACTAACTTGCTATTGCTCACTAACTGATATACACTGTCTTAGAGGTTACTTCTGGACCAAGGTGATCTGCAACATTGTATAAGCCAATCTCCATGAGAGTGAATAAATTTGTGTTGATCATTAGTATTGTGCACAGAAAGTGATGAAAACTGAGGTCACTTTAGGGTTTGAAAAGATTGCATTATGATAAAAGATAAGGAATTAAAAGTATCATATTACATGATAAATGGTGTTCAAAGTGGTTCAATTTCCATGATAAGATATAAAACCTAAACAATGATATAATTAGCTATAAGGATTTATGCCCTCTCCTATAAAATTCAGTTTGTGTCTTCATTGTGAGATGACTTCATCATGCATAGATCTTTTATTAACTGTAATTTTAAGAAGTGAATAAATTTTCTATTGGTATAAATTATTATTTAGTAATTTAATAAAGATACTTAGTTTTATGAGATAACATCAGACAAGGTGGACATCCAATAAAGCTATTACAAGGCTTTGAATTGGCTTGTGAGTTATTTGTCTGCCTTAGCAGGAGAGTATCATGAACCAAATTGTGAATTCATAACACTAGACAAAGATGAGCATCTGACAGTATAAACAAAAGGAAGAACTCAAAGACAGAAAAAAAAAAAAAATCCCTTGCTTATAAGAGAAAGCATTAAGCCAGGTGTGGTGGTGCACGCCTTTAATCCCAGCACTCGGGAGGCAGAGTTAGGAGGATCACCAAGAGTTCAAGGCCACCCTGAGACTGCAGAGTAAATTCCAAGTCAGCCTGGGCTAGAGTGAGACCATACCTCGAAAAGCCAAAAAAAAAATAAAAAAATAAAAAATAAAAGAGAGAGAGAGAGAGAGAGAGAGAGAGAGAGAGCATTAAGAAAATTAACCAGGGAACAGAGAAGAAGCAGGTTTGGAAGATATTGTACCAGAAGAATCCAGAGATATTGCTGATTGTTATGGGATATAAGTTAAAAAATTAAATGAAACTTTGAATATTTTGTATGTGTGTGAATGTATATATACATATTCCTGTGTGGATACAATTGTGGGTTCACATGCTTATGTGAGTGCATGTGGAGGTCAGAGGTTGAGACGGGATGTTTCCTTCAGTCACTCTCCATTTTATCTACAGATGTAAGGTCTCTCACACCAACCCAGAGCTTGCCAGTTCAGCCAGTCTTGTAGCTAGATTAGATCAATTGCCTTGTCTCTTGATTGCTGGAATTACAGGCAGGTCACCACACCCATCCAGCATTTACACCACAAACAATTTGCATTCTGAGTCTTCTTCATATCCCCTGAATTTTGGTTATGAATGGCAGGGAGTAATAGGCTGCCTAACAACCTCAAATAAGTATGGAAAAGATTTTAGGGAGAAAATTGATGTTTGACTTGGAAAATATTGAGATATAGATTTAGGAGGATGTAGGAGTGAAACATAATCTATTTAAATAGTTTGAGCAGCATTACATGTAAAATATCTCACAGAAAATTATGGAATAAGGGGCTGGAGAGATGGCTTAGCGGTTAAGCACTTGCCTGTGAAGCCTAAGGACCCCGGTTGGAGGCTCGATTCCCCAGGACCCACATTAGCCAGATGCACAAGGGGGCGCACGCAGTCTGGAGTTTGTTTACAGTGGCTGGAAGCCCTGGCGTGCCCATTCTCTCTCTCTCCTCTCTCTCTCTCTCTGTCACTCTCAAATAAATAACTAAAAACGAACTAAAAAATTTAAAAAACTAAAATTATGGAATAAAAATAGAAAGAAGCAGCCTAGAGACATGGCTTAGCAATTAAGGTGCTTGCCTATGAAGCCTAAGGACCCAAGTTTGATTCCCCAGAACCCACATAACCCAGATGCACAAGGTGGCACATGCATGTGGAGTTCATTTGCAGTGGCTAGAGGTCCTGGCATGCCCATTCTCTCTATCTGCATCTTCCTTTATCTCTCTCCCTCTCTCATAACTAACTAACTAAATTAATTAGCTAATAAATAATAATAATAATAAAAATAATAAATAATAGAAAGGAGGCCCAGGAGATGGCTGACTGGTTAAAGTGCTTCCCTACAAAGCCTAAGGACCCAGGATTGTTTCCCTTGAACCCACATAAGCTAGATGTATAAGGTGGCACATGTGTCTGGAATTTGTTTGTCGTTGGTAGAGGCACTGATGCACCCATTCTCTCTCTCTCTCTCTCTTTCATAAGTAAATAAGCAAAATATTTTTCAAAATAGAAAGGAATTGGTGAAGTTAAACAGTACAGATAATTTAAATGGAGGTTTTTTTTTCTCTGAAGCTGAGCATTTAATCAAAGGTGTCAGAGAATATGTAAGCATTAATTTATTATAATGTTTTCAGCTATGTAATGCAATTATAAATCCAACTAAATATAGCAGTTATCTTCTGTCAAGTATCCTCACACAAAACAGAAAGAAGTGGTATAATTATTTTTTCAATGTTGATATCATAAAAGCTTGTCTAGTGACATATATTAGGAAGAATTTTTATTTTTAAAAATATTTTTATTATTTACTTATTTGTAAGCAAAGAGCTAGAGAGAAGAGAGTTATACAGGGAAAATGAGCACTCCCAAGGCCTCCAGTCACTGCAGATGAACTCCAGATCCATGTGCCACCTTGGGTATCTGGCTTTAAATGGGTACTGAGGAATTGAACTCAGGTCTTTAGGCTTTACAAGCAAGTGCTTTAACCACTAAGCCATCTCTCCAGTTCAGAATTTTTCTTTTTCCTTATTATTTGTTTTGTTGCATGTATGCAAGTGTGTTTGTGGGGAGAGGGGGGCATGCCAGGACCTCTTGTTGCTATAAATGAACACCAGATGCCTGCATCACTTTTTGGTGTCTGCCAAACATGGATGACTTAAGACATTGATCATTGGCTGGCAGGCTTTGCATTCAAGTATCATTAACTGTGTTACAATCTTCCAGTCCCCTAGATAGGCTTTTGTTTGTTTGTTATTTTGTCCTTTTGTACTTGTTTTCTGATTTTGCTTTTGCTCTACTTAAGATCAGATTCAGGCCATTGTACCTACTAGGCAATCACTCTGCCACTGAGCCCTGGATATAATACATACTTTGTAATAGATATGATTTCTATTTTAAGATAGAATTTCACATGAAACTAAATCTAAGACCAACAGTGAGGAATTCATGAAGGCCAAATTATTGTTAATCTTCCATTTCTTTCCATCCTTTCTTGATGTTTGTTATGCGAGGGATACAATGAAGTGAAGTAAGTTTGCATGACCATTCCAATGCGGAAGGACAGACATCATCAAGAAGAAGCAAAAACAGCCCCCCTTTATGCAGAGACATTTAGCTTACCCATAACTGTGGGCTAACTCCACAATGCATGACCCATATACTTCAACAAGGAGGGGACAAGGGGAGGGGGGTAGGTCACGGAGGAGCCTAATAATGGTACCAAACTGACTGTATTTGCTGAATACAAAAGTAACTAATAAAGAAAAAAGAAAAAAGAAAAAAAAAAAAAAGAAGCAAAAACACATATGGTACCAAGACTCCTACAGCGAGGAAATGAAAAAACAGGGCCTGGTTAAATCATTTGGGCTCCATTCTCATGTACTGAATTTCATGCTGCTTTAAAATGGCAAAGGAGAAGAAAACAGGGTTTTGTAATCCTTATTTTGGGCCACCATATGAAGACCAAAAATGTCCTTTTCCCATGAGAGAGAAAAAAAAAAAAAAAGAGCAAAGGCTGGGCCCTCACTAGACACTAACATTGATAATACCTTGGGCTTGAGCTATGCAGGGCTCCAGAACTGTGAGAAATAAATAAACTTCTGTTAGGCACATATTTCCAAGCTTAAAATATGTTTAAAGTATTTTATGACAGTAGTATGAATTGACTAAAACAAGTATTAATTCCCAATGAGATTTATTATTTCACTCAAATAGGCTTGTTTGAGACTTAGTAGGAAAATGTTATTAAAACCAAGATCCGTACTAAATAGGAATTGCACAATCCTGCACTAAAAGTGTAATATTCATTCAGTTTTATAAAAGAAAATATTATGATCAATGTCTAAAATACATTTGTTTTATCTTTAATCCTCAAATTTTAAGTAGAAGTGCATATATTTGCACTTATAAAGTAGTTAATTGAAATCATTGATGGTAATTATTGTCTTTTTTGTATATTGTCATTCATTATTTTTCTTGTGTTTTTATTTTAAATGCTCCTAGGATAGACACAAAATTGATTACATGTGGACATGTCCACACATATATAGTACTTGCACTCATGTGGTTATAATAACATTAGGCATGTTTCAGCCAAATGGTCATACCAACTGATAATTACAAAGAAAGGAAAACAAGCTCAATTTCTCTGTCATTTTATATTTAAATTTGTAAGACTAACCATGAATCAAAGTAAGTCTCAAAGTGTGCAGAAAATTGCCAATGCTGATACCAAGATGTTATGTAATTGGTTTTTCCCTTTCCCTTTTAGGCTACAAATATTGAATGACAGAGATTAGTACTGGAGCTGAATATAAAATTCTATGAAGGAAACAGGTTTTCTTTCTAACTAATTTCCTTTAAAGCTATTATATTGATCCCTGTTAGATTTTATATTAGAAAACAGATCCTCTGAGTAAATAGTCAATTGATAATCTTTGTGAAACATAATTTCTTCAGCTCTCATGTATGTAATTTTTATGTAATTTCTAACTGAAGAACTAGATTTTCTTATGACTTTTTTAACATTACTTCCCATGTTCAAGTTTCTCGGGGCTTAAAGAAGCTCTTCACTAGATCTATACTGATTCTGCTGCCAGCCAGAATGTATTTTTCCCAGTTACTTGACTCAAAGCCAAACTACCTTGTTTGACCCTTTGGAGATACATGGTGTCGCATGACCATGTCTCACCAGTAGAATTTGAGCTGAAGCGAAATATTTTTGGCTGATATAGAGAAAAGTGAAAGGTAGTATGTCTTGTCCATGTTCATATTTTTATCTCCCACTCCCATATTCCAATTAAAGGAAAGGACTTTACAGTATAGAATAAAACTATAGGCCAAAGGGAGCCTAAATCCTTAGGTTATGTGTCACATTCCTCATCCATACCTCAGCTCCTCTTTCCAACCTGTTGTCATCAAAGGAAAACTTTTTAACCTTTAATATTTTTTCTTTTCATAAAAAGGTTATATTCTTATATTCTCTCTCCTCTTCCCCCATTCCATTGGTGACCCTCCTCAGTGGGGTTATTTGTACTCATTGTGGGGTCTTGAATGTCTAAATCAGTCTCTTTTGGGGGGCAGGTTCAGGGTGAGGGTGTGCCACAGGATCATGATGGGTCTTACCGTCTTTTGGAGATGGATCACCTCTACCACATCTTCCTCAGCCCAGGAGTCATTGCAGAAGATGCAGCACAAAAGTATTATTCCCACTCCTAGCTTGTAAAATAGTCCTGGGATGATGGTGACAGACACTATGGTCACTAAAATCTTATCAAAACAGAAATCCAGAGGCTCTAGAGAATTCAACACTAAATCAGATATCTAACACATCTACCAAGGCTCAGAAAACTTTTGTGACTAAACATTCATATTGAGAGAATTTTTTATATAATTACAGAACTCAATATAATATTAGAATTAACATGAGAAGGCTACTTCATATATACAATGAGGAAGATTAAAAAGCTTGGAACTTTTAGCTACAATAAATTTTAATGTCCTCAGTAAATTTTGAATGTATACTTTCTGGGTTTACATTGGTTGAGTTCTGATATTAGTCTGTCTTTATCATAAAAAAATTATGTTTTCATTTACTCTAAGTATCTGTGTTGTCTTTATACCACATATACAAATCAATAAAAAGGATTTGGAAGAAGGGAATAAGATAACCTCTTGGTTAAAGGGTAGTTATGGTATATACATGTTTTCCCTGCTATTAAAGTAAGTTTATAAAGTGATATGTATTTTTGTATTGATTTTTGCAATGTGTAATCACACATATTCTATATTAAATATGTGAGCCACACACATAATTTTTTCCTTAACTTAGAATTTAATCTACTTCTAAATATGCAGAATGCAATGCTTTATCTTGCCATAGATAGCCACAAAAATTGAAGTGACATTAGTATATGCAGTATTTGCTCAATAGGTGACTTGAAGTATTGATTAATAATGTCTCATGTCACGTAGTCACCTATCATTAGGTTTGGGTGAGTCACTTCAGCAGAATATGACCTTTCTACCACCTCTTTAGCAAAAGGTATAAACAACATAGCAAGATAATACTTATATAAAGAAAATCAAGAGAAAAAAATGTCCAAGTTTTGTCAGTTTCTGAGAATGAACAAATTAGCAAAATCACTTGCACATAATATTTACAGTAGTTTTGGAAAAGTAATATGGAGAAAATGTATTCTCATGACTTTGTATCTTTTACTATTCTCAAAGTAGATACTGTGCTTTCAGTCAAGGTGTGTCCACTAGTGTAAAAGTATCATGCCTATTATTGGAATAACCAATATCTTTCTGTTTATATTTGAGGCTCACTTCACCCATGGAAGGAACTAAAAACCTAGTCAAAATTCTCTGGATGGGAAAGTCGTAAGTACTAAGGGTTTCCACTTAGTTTCACTTTTACTAGTTTTTATTAGTTTTGACTACTACTGTTTATTTAAATGGATATATTATGCCCAACAAATTGCCCTTTAAATATTTATGTTTATTCCCATGTGTTAGTACTGCTCTTATTTTTGGCTAGAGAAACTTCTCTTTTCAGATGGCAGTGACTACTAGAAAGACTCAAAAACTCATCAAAGTGCTGAGAAGAAAAGACAATTGTGTCTTCAGTACTAAATCAGACATCTCTATCATGTCCTCTAAGGTTCAGGGAAGACTGTAGAAGAGATAGTAGAAAGAATAAAAAGCCAAAGAATGGTGAGGACTGCTTTGCAACACTATCTTATAGACATAATATGTCTATGGTATTTATGACCTCACAGTGACTGTCTTTACCTATACAGTGCCTGAATAATATTAAGCCAATCAATATGTTATCATTGATACTGGGAGCAGGGCAAAAAACAACTAAATATTTACACCAAAATAGAAGTTGATTAGTTGGAAAGAAGGAAGGGTTCCATGGAAAGGGGATGGGGGAGGGGAACAAAAGAAAGTCATTGGAGGGGATTATGATCAAAATATATTATTTATATATATTAAAATTGTCTATAAAAAGTTACAAATTGGGCTGGAGAGATGCTTAGCGGTTAAGCACTTTCCTGCGAAGCCTAAGGACCCCGGTTCGAGGCTCAACTCCCCAGGACCCACGTTAGCCAGATGCACAAGGGGGCCCACGCGTCTGGAGTTTGTTTTACAGTGGCTGGAAGCCCTGGCGTGCCCATTCTCTCTCTCTCCTCTCTCTCTCTCTCTGTCACTCTCAAATAAATAACTAAAAACGAACTAAAAAATTTAAAAAACTAAAATTATGGAATAAAAATAGAAAGAAGCAGCCTAGAGACATGGCTTAGCAATTAAGGTGCTTGCCTATGAAGCCTAAGGACCCAAGTTTGATTCCCCAGAACCCACATAACCCAGATGCACAAGGTGGCACATGCATGTGGAGTTCATTTGCAGTGGCTAGAGGTCCTGGCATGCCCATTCTCTCTATCTGCATCTTCCTTTATCTCTCTCCCTCTCTCATAACTAACTAACTAAATTAATTAGCTAATAAATAATAATAATAATAAAATAATAAATAATAGAAAGGAGGCCCAGGAGATGGCTGACTGGTTAAAGTGCTTCCCTACAAAGCCTAAGGACCCAGGATTGTTTCCCTTGAACCCACATAAGCTAGATGTATAAGGTGGCACATGTGTCTGGAATTTGTTTGTCGTTGCTAGAGGCACTGATGCACCCATTCTCTCTCTCTCTCTCTCTTTCATAAGTAAATAAACAAAATATTTTTCAAAATAGAAAGGAATTGGTGAAGTTAAGCAGTACAGATAATTTAAATGGAGGTTTGTTTTTCTCTGAAGCTGAGCATTTAATCAAAGGTGTCAGAGAATATGTAAGCATTAATTTATTATAATGTTTTCAGCTATGTAATGCAATTATAAATCCAACTAAATATAGCAGTTATCTTCTGTCAAGTATCCTCACACAAAACAGAAAGAAGTGGTATAATTATTTTTTCAATGTTGATATCATAAAAGCTTGTCTAGTGACATATATTGGGAAGAATTTTTATTTTTAAAAATATTTTTATTATTTACTTACTTGTAAGCAAAGAGCTAGAGAGAAGAGAGTTATACAGGGAAAATGAGCACTCCCAAGGCCTCCAGTCACTGCAGATGAACTCCAGATCCATGTGCCACCTTGTGTATCTGGCTTTAAATGGGTACTGAGGAATTGAACTCAGGTCTTTAGGCTTTACAAGCAAGTGCTTTAACCACTAAGCCATCTCTCCAGTTCAGAATTTTTCTTTTTCCTTCCTATTATTTGTTTTGTTGCATGTATGCAAGTGTGTTTGTGGGGAGAGGGGGGCATGCCAGGACCTCTTGTTGCTATAAATGAACACCAGATGCCTGCATCACTTTTTGGTGTCTGCCAAACATGGGTGACTTAAGACATTGATCATTGGCTGGCAGGCTTTGCATTCAAGTATCATTAACTGTGTTACAATCTTCCAGTCCCCTAGATAGGCTTTTGTTTGTTTGTTATTTTGTCCTTTTGTACTTGTTTTCTGATTTTGCTTTTGCTCTACTTAAGATCAGATTCAGGCCATTGTACCTACTAGGCCACTGAGCCCTGGATATAATACATACTTTGTAATAGATATGATTTCTATTTTAAGATAGAATTTCACATGAAACTAAATCTAAGACCAACACTGAGGAATTCATGAAGGCCAAATTATTGTTAATCTTCCATTTCTTTCCATCCTTTCTTGATGTTTGTTATGCGAGGGATACAATGAAGTGAAGTAAGTTTGCATGACCATTCCAATGCGGAAGGACAGACATCATCAAGAAGAAGCAAAAACAGCCCCCCTTTATGCAGAGACATTTAGCTTACCCATAACTGTGGGCTAACTCCACAATGCATGACCCATATACTTCAACAAGGAGGGGACAAGGGGAGGGGGGTAGGTCACGGAGGAGCCTAATAATGGTACCAAACTGACTGTATTTGCTGAATACAAAAGTAACTAATAAAGAAAAAAAAGAAAAAAAAAAAAAGAAGCAAAAACACATATGGTACCAAGACTCCTACAGCAAGGAAATGAAAAAACAGGGCCTGGTTAAATCATTGGGGCTCCATTCTCATGTACTGAATTTCATGCTGCTTTAAAATGGCAAAGGAGAAGAAAACAGGGTTTTGTAATCCTTATTTTGGGCCACCATATGAAGACCAAAAATGTCCTTTTCCCGTGAGAGAGAAAAAAAAAAAAAAAAAGAGCAAAGGCTGGGCCCTCACTAGACACTAACATTGATAATACCTTGGGCTTGAGCTATGCAGGGCTCCAGAACTGTGAGAAATAAATAAACTTCTGTTAGGTACATATTTCCAAGCTTAAAATATGTTTCAAGTATTTTATGACAGTAGTATGAATTGACTAAAACAAGTATTAATTCCCAATGAGATTTATTATTTCACTCAAATGGGCTTGTTTGAGACTTAGTAGGAAAATGTTATTAAAACCAAGATCTGTATTAAATAGGAATTGCACAATCCTGCACTAAAAGTGTAATATTCATTCAGTTTTGTAAAAGAAAATATTATGATCAATGTCTAAAATACATTTGTTTTATCTTTAATCCTCAAATTTTAAGTAGAAGTGCATATATTTGCACTTATAAAGTAGTTAATTGAAATCAGTGATGGTAATTATTGTCTTTTTTGTATATTGTCATTCATTATTTTTCTTGTGTTTTTATTTTAAATGCTCCTAGGATAGACACAAAATTGATTACATGTGGACATGTCCACACATATATAGTACTTGCACTCATGTGGTTATAATAACATTAGGCATGTTTCAGCCAAATGGTCATACCAACTGATAATTACAAAGAAAGGAAAACAAGCTCAATTTCTCTGTCATTTTATATTTAAATTTGTAAGACTAACCATGAATCAAAGTAAGTCTCAAAGTGTGCAGAAAATTGCCAATGCTGATACCAAGATGTTATGTAATTGGTTTTTCCCTTTCCCTTTTAGGTTACAAATATTGAATGACAGAGATTAGTACTGGAGCTGAATATAAAATTCTATGAAGGAAACAGGTTTTCTTTCTAACTAATTTCCTTTAAAGCTATTATATTGATCCCTGTTAGATTTTATATTAGAAAACAGATCCTCTGAGTAAATAGTCAATTGATAATCTTTGTGAAACATAATTTCTTCAGCTCTCATGTATGTAATTTTTATGTAATTTCTAACTGAAGAACTAGATTTTCTTATGACTTTTTTAACATTACTTCCCATGTTCAAGTTTCCCTGGGTTTAAAGAAGCTCTTCACTAGATCTATACTGATTCTGCTGCCAGCCAGAATGTATTTTTCTCAGTTACTTGACTCAAAGCTAAACTACCTTGTTTGACCCTTTGGAGATACATGGTGTCGCATGACCATGTCTCACCAGTAGAATTTGAGCTGAAGCGAAATATTTTTGGCTGATATAGAGAAAAGTGAAAGGTAGTATGTCTTGCTCCATGTTCATATTTTTATCTCCCACTCCCATATTCCAATTAAAGGAAAGGACTTTACAGTATAGAATAAAACTATAGGCCAAAGGGAGCCTAAATCCTTAGGTTATGTGTCACATTCCTCATCCATACCTCAGCTCCTCTTTCCAACCTGTTGTCATCAAAGGAAAACTTTTTAACCTTTAATATTTTTTCTTTTCATAAAAAGGTTATATTCTTATATTCTCTCTCCTCTTCCCCCATTCCATTGGTGACCCTCCTCAGTGGGGTTATTTGTACTCATTGTGGGGTCTTGAATGTCTAAATCAGTCTCTTTTGGGGGGCAGGTTCAGGGTGAGGGTGTGCCACAGGATCATGATGGGTTTTACCGTCTTTTGGAGACGGATCACCTCTACCACATCTTCCTCAGCCCAGGAGTCATTGCAGAAGAAGCAGCACAAAAGTATTATTCCCACTCCTAGCTTGTAAAATAGTCCTGGGATGATGGTGACAGACACTATGGTCACTAAAATCTTATCAAAACAGAAATCCAGAGGCTCTAGAGAATTCAACACTAAATCAGATATCTAACACATCTACCAAGGCTCAGAAAACCTTTGTGACTAAACATTCATATTGAGAGATTTTTTTATATAATTACAGAACTCAATATAATATTAGAATTAACATGAGAAGGCTACTTCATATATACAATGAGGAAGATTAAAAAGCTTGGAACTTTTAGCTACAATAAAATTTAATGTCTTTAGTAAATTTTGAATGTATACTTTCTGGGTTTACATTGGTTGAGTTCTGATATTAGTCTGTCTTTATCATAAAAAAATTATGTTTTCATTTACTCTAAGTATCTGTGTTGTCTTTATACCACATATACAAATCAATAAAAAGGATTTGGAAGAAGGGAATAAGATAACCTCTTGGTTAAAGGGTAGTTATGGTATATACATGTTTTCCCTGCTATTAAAGTAAATTTATAAAGTGATATGTATTTTTGTATTGATTTTTGCAATGTGTCATCACACATATTCTATATTAAATATGTGAGCCACACACATAATTTTTTCCTTAACTTAGAATTTAATCTACTTGTAAATATGCAGAATGCAATGCTTTATCTTGCCATAGATAGCCACAAAAATTAAAGTGACATTAGTATATGCAGTATTTGCTCAATAGGTGACTTGAAGTATTGATTAATAATGTCTCATGTCACGTAGTCACCTATCGTTAGGTTTGGGTGAGTCACTTCAGCAGAATATGACCTTTCTACCACCTCTTTAGCAAAAGGTATAAACAACATAGCAAGATAATACTTATATAAAGAAAATCAAGAGAAAAAAATGTCCAAGTTTTGTCAGTTTCTGAGAATGAACAAATTAGCAAAATCACTTGCACATAATATTTACAGTAGTTTTGGAAAAGTAATATGGAGAAAATGTATTCTCATGACTTTGTATCATTTACTATTCTCAAAGTAGATACTGTGCTTTCAGTCAAGGTGTGTCCACTAGTGTAAAAGTATCATGCCTATTATTGAAATAACCAATATCTCTCTGTTTATATTTGAGGCTCACTTCACCCATGGAAGGAACTAAAAACCTAGTCAAAATTCTCTGGATGGGAAAGTCGTAAGTACTAAGGGTTTCCACTTAGTTTCACTTTTACTAGTTTTTATTAGTTTTGACTACTACTGTTTATTTAAATGGATATATTATGCCCAACAAATTGCCCTTTAAATATTTATGTTTATTCCCATGTGTTAGTACTGCTCTTATTTTTGGCTAGAGAAACTTCTCTTTTCAGATGGCAGTGACTACTAGAAAGACTCAAAAACTCATCAAAGTGCTGAGAAGAAAAGACAATTGTGTCTTCAGTACTAAATCAGACATCTCTATCATGTCCTCTAAGGTTCAGGGAAGACTGTAGAAGAGATAGTAGAAAGAATAAAAAGCCAAAGAATGGTGAGGACTGCTTTGCAACACTATCTTATAGACATAATATGTCTATGGTATTTATGACCTCACAGTGACTGTCTTTACCTATACAGTGCCTGAATAATATTAAGCCAATCAATATGTTATCATTGATACTGGGAGCAGGGCAAAAAACAACTAAATATTTACACCAAAATAGAAGTTGATTAGTTGGAAAGAAGGAAGGGTTCCATGGAAAGGGGATGGGGGAGGGGAACAAAAGAAAGTCATTGGAGGGGATTATGATCAAAATATATTATTTATATATATTAAAATTGTCTATAAAAAGTTACAAATTGGGCTGGAGAGATGCTTAGCGGTTAAGCGCTTTCCTGCGAAGCCTAAGGACCCCGGTTCGAGGCTCAACTCCCCAGGACCCACGTTAGCCAGATGCACAAGGGGGCCCACGCGTCTGGAATTCTTTTGCAGTGGCTGGAATTCGTTTGCAGTGCCCTGGCGCGCTCTCTCTATCTGCCTCTGTCTCTCTCTGTCTGTCACTCTCAAATAAATAAATCATAATTAAGAAAAAAAAAGTTACAAATTAATCTTGAAATTAAGAATCACTTTAAAATATGGGTTCTAACATTTTGTGTGCTTATACATAATATTCTGATAATAAACTTTATAGTATACATAAATTGTTGATTCCTATAATTACATAGGAAATTAGTATTTATAAATACAAAGTTTTAGTCAGTCACTAAACAACTGATCAAGTGTGTTTCTGTGACTTTCCAAACACCTGTATACATGTAAGTCTGTTAAAATATCATTTATAATCAAATTCAATTGACATGCTCAGCCCTTGGCCAATCTTTTCATATATAACTCCATTTCTAGGAATTACCAAAGGGTAATTCATGGCATACCAATTATATATGTATGTATATATATATATATATATATATATATATATATATATATATATATGTTTGAATTCTATAGGCAAGCAGAAGGAATTTAGATCCATACCTAGTAACTGAGGAATTATCTTAAAATTTGCATGAGTGTCATCATTTGTCAGCTTTGGCATTTGCATGGCCTTTTCTAGACCTTTCACATAAAATATTTTTCCATTGTATTAAAAAAAAATCTGAATCAGATCATTTCCAAGGTCACAGAGCCAATAAACAGTGTTGTGGAGGTCTAAACTCTAATCTTTGCTAACACTGTTTCTCTAGAAATCCTTACTTATCTTACCCTGTTTTTCTACCTGATTATGATGAATAATTTATAACATCAAATCTCATTATAAATCAGATAACAAAGAGCACATTAACAAACACCACTAATCCCTGTCTGACACTTGTTTACTTTGGAGTTACTTCCTTTCAGTGCCATCAGTATCTGTGCATTTAATCTGCTTACAAATATTTTATCCCTTACATTGCCAACTTCTAAGAATAATAAAAGGCAGAAGAAATGGTGACAGGAAATTATTTGAAATTGGTACCTTAACTAAGTTAAGTTTGGTATCCCAACTAAATCAAGAAATTCAATTCACGTAAAATGTATTACTTCTAGAGTACAATTTTAAGCTTTAAAACAGTGAAGGTTACTGTTTGTACAAATATGAGAAACTTGTTCCATGTTCTGCTGATGTTTCTATTTTTTTTCTGCAAATGTTTTTTCAAGAAGTAACTTGTATGAACAGTTTGGGTACATCACTTTAAATATGCAGTTCTAAACACTTCCTTGGTAGCAAGTACTGATCCTGTCCTGTTAGCTTTAGCCATCATTTCTCATATTCACTGGACCAGATATAAGGTAAATTTCAATCATCATACTATTAAGAGGTATCTACAATATGCCCCTCTAGAGTCGGAAGATAAATTAGGGACAATTTCAGATCACCATTATCTCCAGAGGAGAGCTGACATGCCCAAAGTCACACAGTAAATTAGTAGCAGACTTGCTTAATGTCACCTCTCTTGATTCTGTATCATTGCTCTTGCTGTCACTAGAGCAAAAATAGCTCCCCTTGTCTGTGAACCAGTCAGTAGAGATTACTAATACTCAGTGGCAGTGAGCATTACACTTACATTCTTTCTAGTTTTATAGCAAAGGTTTGAAATAGAACATCCTCCACTGAACTCTTCTTGATTGAACAGAAATGAATATAAATTGCCTTGCCCTCCTTTTAATTCCAGAGGGTGACTTATGCTTCCCTAGTGTGAAGTCAGGGAAGCTTTACTACAGCTTTTAATTAGCTTAGCACCCATGACCTGACTACAGACTTCTTGTACTACAAGTTTACAAAAGAATTCAAATTATTTTTATAGCAAAACTTCTTATGTTCTATCTACTGAGCATACACAAACATGTGTTTAGTGCTGTTATTCTTGTGGCAATCTCAGTGTTTGCACAACACACTCCGCTCAGTATCAGCTTTAGCTGTTTAAAGTTTTCATTTCACAAATAGAGGAAAACCTTGCTCCCAGTGGGAAATGATTTGTACAAGTACTCATCTTAAGACCAGAGCCAGGTGTGGAACTTGTCTTCCTAATAGCATTATTTAAGATACAAGTCTTCACAGAGATAGAAAAAATGATCTCAAATTTCATATGGAAAGGCAGAAGGCCTTGCATATCCAAACATATCCTCAGCAAAAGAAATACCTCTGGAGGCATTACCATACCTGATCTAAAGCTATATCACAAAGCCATAGTATTAAAAACAGCATGGTACTGGCATAAAAACAGGAGTATAGACCAATGGAATAGACTTGAGGACCCAGACTTTGGGTCAAGCAACTATAGCTACCTGATATTTGACAAAGGCCCTAATAATATAGGCTGGAAAAAAGACAGCATCTTCAACAAATGCTGCTGGACAAACTGGATAACCATATGCAGGAAACTGAAACTTGATCCACACATTTCACCATGCACTACACTCAAGTCCAAATGGATCAAAGACCTCAATATAAAATCAGAAACTCGACTACTACTAGAAGAAAATACAGGCAGTACTTTCTATAATATAGGAATGGGAAAAGAGTTCCTGGACAAAACCCTAGTAGCTCACGATCTTAAACAGTCATTCAACCAATGGGATTACATGAAGCTGAAGAGTTTCTTCACAGACAAGCATATAATAAGCAAAGCCAATAGATTACCCACAGAATGGGAGCAAATATTTGCTGGCTATCCAACTGACAGAGGCCTAATCTCTAGAATCTACAAAGAACTCAAAAGTCTAAACAGTAAGAAGTCAAACACCCCACTCACAAAATGGGGCAAAGTGCTGAACAGGCAGTTCACAGAGGAAGAAATACAAATGGCAAACACACACATAAGAAAATGTTCATCATCCTTAATCATCAGGGAAATGGAAATTAAAACAACTATGAGATTCCACCTTACCCCAGAAAGGATAGCATACATCAAAAAATCAAGTAAAAATAAATGCTGGTGAGGATGTGGAGAAGTAGGAACACTCATCCACTGTTGGTGGGAATGTAAGGTGGTACAACCACTTTGGAAAGCAATATGGAGACTCCTGAAAAAGCTGAGTAAAGAGATACCATCAGACCCAGTTATTCCGCTACTGGGCATCTACCCTAAAACCATTAAACCACAGGCCAGAGAGATTTGCTCAACCATGTTTGTAGTGGCTCAATTCATAATAACTAATTGCTATTTTATATTCCATATAAAAGAAAAAAAGATAGGAGTATAAATATTAGGGAAAAACAACTCAGGTTCTACCAACCATTTTTTATTCTGATTATACTTACACAAATTATACCACATATTAGTCAGTTCACTAAGAAACACTCTCTTCTAATACTAGTGTGTTTTTCTTCAGGTGATTCTAAACACTAGAGAAGATCAGAAACAAATGTTTGAAGAGTTTTAATTTATTTTCAGCTTTCTCTAATCCCTGTGTTGCAGTTAGGTTCACATTGATGGCATAAATCCCTCAACCAAGAACAGCTTGTGTACCAAAAGGTTTATTTTGGTTTATAAACTCGAGGGGAAGCTCCATGATGGCAGGGGGAAACGATGGCACAAGTAAAGGGTGGATAACTCTTCCTGGCCTATGGCAAAGAAGGTCATAGTCCTTATCGGGAAGCTGCCAGCATTAGTTGACTAAAAGAGGAGGTTTTGCCTGTCAAATAGTTTTCTAAATATCTGTTGATCCTCTTTGATCCATGTTATTCTCACTGCTCATTAAAGAATCTGATTTTTACCTATGGGAGAGAACACCAGGGAGACACAAGAGAAATCAATATGGAAAGAAAACCAATGGCCTAGCACAAGATAAGTCATTTTTATTACATCTGTCAGTGCCCAATATACTACATTACAATGAAAATGACATATTAAATACATATGTTGTTCTTACTTTTTGTCGGAGGACTTCCTCCAGAGAGATGTCAGTAGACACTGAGTAGACTCAAAACTCATTAGAACAGAACAGAGGATGCAGAGAGCTCAACTCTACAGTCTTATAACATGTCCTCCAATGCTCAGGAAAAGTTAGAGAAGAGGGTACAGAAAGAATATAAAAGCCACATATTTGCAAGGAGTATTCAGAAGCATTGAATCCCCTCGCCAGTAGAATCTGACTGGTTCATTCATGACCCCACTGTGAGTACTCTAATCCCCACCAAGGAAAACCCTCAGTGGAATGAGGGGGTGGAGAAAAGGGAATATAAGAGTTTAATTAGATGTGAGTATGATCATTATAGAATATGTTAATACAATAAAATTCTCAGAAAAAGATATGAAGGGCTTGAGAGATGACTTAGCAGTTGAGGCTTTTGCCTGCGAAGTCAAAGTACATGAGTTTGTTTACCCAGTACTCACATAGGCCAGATGTACAAGATGGTGCATGTGTTTGGACTTTGGTTGCAGTGGCTGAAGGCTCGGATATGCCCATTTTCTCTCTCTCTTTGCGTCTCTCTCTCTCAAATAAATAAATAAAACATTTAAAAAGATATAAAGATTAGGTTCAATTTTGTTTGCATTGCTTGAAACAAACTTATTGTTCATTATTTTATTATTTATTATCATCACAGGAGTTCGAGCAGTAAGCAACTATTCAATATATGATTTGGGGCTGAGTAAGTTTGAGATATGGAATAGTTTTCTGTCTCAGGTGCCTGTCTGGCTTCCTCAAGTAAGTTGAGAGGCTTTAGTTTTGAAGAAAAGTAAGTAAATAATATCTCTTTATATGTAATATAAGTATATGTATGTAATACACATAATATATACATATATATTTAATGTAATATATCTTTATATGTAAATAAGTTACATAGCACATTTCAAAAACCTTATGACACCTTCCATATATTTGATTATCACTTGATATATCAAAATATCTATCACTAATATATTTTAGCATTATATAATATTTACATGTACATTGTTCATTTTTATATTATTAGTGCAAAAAAGTATTATTGTATTTTACAGCTCAAGTTGTCTTGCATATACTTAAATAAGATATAATTTGCGGTCACAAATTAAGATCATATATATATATATATATATATATATATATATATATATATAATTTAGCAATGATATTTATCTATTTGAATAGCATTCTACGTGTTTTTTTTATCTAGCTTACTTTTTAAGAGCTGGGGTTGGGTGGGATACCCCCACCAACATATCTCTACATTGAACCTAGGATCTTACATATGCAAGGCTACATCCTTAGCCCCAAAGTGAGGATTATTGATTGTAAAGGTTATGTTCTAAATAAATTGTGATGCTGATGAATAGACATGTGCTAAATCAATCAACAGTCAATAGAAATTCAAGTGACTTGTATCTTTTTTATATATTTATTTATTTTCATTATTAATTAGTTTTCTACTCAGTGAATACAGTCACTTTGGTACCATTGTTATGCTCATCCATGTCCTACCCCTCCCCCGGCCCCTCCTTGTTGAGGAATATGGGTTATGCATTCTGGAGTTAGCCCATAGTTGTGGGTAGGGTAAATGCCACTGCACATCATGACCCAACATGTGGCTCAGACATTCTTTCTGCCCCCTCTACCACAAAATTTCCCTGAGCCATATTGGGTTCATTTTTGGTCTGTTTCAGTGATGAGGTGTTGGGGGCCTCTGGGTCTCTGGATATCTGATTTGGTAGGAGTTGATTTTTCTCTGTGTTTATCTCCTTCACCCTTGTGCTGGTACATGGTTCACCAAGAAAACAGCACCCTTGCTTGTTTTGCCAATTGTTCTTAGTTTCAGCTGGGGCCCTTTTGAGGTATGATGGGGTGGATCTCCCTTAGTATCTACATCTATCTGAAAAAGAGAGGCAGATTCTCCAAAGGAGAGTAAAGTTAGCACCCAACAAATGAGATAACCCTTACTTTTTTATAGAGATTTTAATAGGTGTAGGCCCTCTTGTAGCTCATGATTGGTAGTAGCTTGATAATATAGAGTGGGCTTATGTTTGGATATGGTTCTGACTTGTTTCCCAGCTCCAGCTACGGGTCCCGTACCACTGAGGGGATCATTTAGCCAAATCAAGAGCAGTTGGTTTCCCACCATGGCTGTGAACCACCATTGTACTTGTGTGAGCATCACGACAGGTTATTTGCTGCTAAGTAGGTTAGACCATGAGTTGCTTGGACAGATATTGGTCATTTTCCCCCAGTCACCCATGTAGCACCTTCTGGCACTAGGCGCACTGACTGTCTGGGGACTGACTCTCTTCCAGCTTCCAGCCATGCCATTCCATTTTACGTGTCGACCACTTAAGGTGTCTTCAGCAGTAGGGTCTTACCACTAACCTTTGGTGGGTCATCAAGTACTCTGACAGAAATCTGTCTTTCTTTTAGGAAACCTTGTAGGTCTCTCTGATGAAACACTCATTGTGGGTGATAGCCACATGCTGGTAATGGGAGTTACAGGGCAATGCCCACTAAGAAAAGGAAGAAAAAGGTAACTAATATAAAATAGTTAGAGAGAAGAGAGAGAGAAAGAGAGAGAGAGAGAGAGAGAGAGAGAGAGAAACTGTATAAGATTAAGACCAGTCATCATACACTTCTATCTTTAAAAAAAATATTTTTGTTTGTGTGTTTGTGTGTGTTTTTGTGTGTGTCTAAGATATCTTGTTTCTGCAAACACTAGATGTTTGTTCTGTGACACACACCATTGAAATGTTGCTGATTTTATCTCTGAAAAGAAGGGTTTGGCCTCTGAAATTCTTGACCCCGTTACCGGTAACTCGAGTATAATATTTAACCATGTACTCAACTTACACAGTGGTTCTGACCAGACCAGGTATGTATGTTGTGTTAGTTGGCTATATACTCATAAATATGGGTAGAAGAGAGGGATGGGGATGTGTGATAGACAACTACAAATTTTACAAAACGCTTATTGTTTTAGCTTGACAAGCATGTAGGCTTCATTACTGAGTAATCAATGAACAAACCTTGAAGAGTGATCAAAACTGTTAATCTCATAACATCATATTATTACTTCTTTGTATATTCAAAGGACAACCTTCTAGTGAACAACACCTCCACACAAGGCCTTTCACGGCCACTAATATGTCCATAATCAATCATTTTTCTGTAACTAAGTACAATTATCAACCATGCAGAAATATCAGTTAATACTTTTTACTGTATATCTTATTTTTTTTTTATTTTTTTTAATTTTTTGGTTTATTTATTTATTTGAGAGCAACAGACAGAGCGAGAAAGGGGCAGAGAGAGAGACACAGAGAGAATGGGCGCGCCAGGGCCTCCAGCCACTGCAAACAAACTCCAGTCGTGTGCACCCCCTTGTGCATCTGGCTAACGTAGGTCCTGGGGAGTTGAGCCTCGAACCGGGGTCCTTAGGCTTCACAGGCAAGCGCTTAACCGCTAAGCCATCTCTCCAGCCCTGTGTATCTTATTAATAATATTTATAATTCAGACCCATTTTTCCTATATGCTGCACAAATTATACTTGTAAGGTAATTATAAAGTGCCATAAAATGACTTCTAGGTAAATTTTTACTCAAATTGCATATGCTTCTTTAAGAAAATGAACTGGGGCTGGAGAGATGGTTTAGCAGTTAAGGCACTTGCCTACAAAGCCAAAGGACTCAGGTTTTGATTCCCCAGGACCCACCTAAGCCAGATGTGTATGGATGCTGGTAAATGCCACTGTAGTTCATTTGCAGAAGCTAGAGGCCCTGATGGGCCCATTCTTTCTCTCTCTCTCTCTCTCTATTTCTCTGCTTCTTTTATCCTCTCTCTCTGTCTCTCTCTAAATAAATAAATAAATAATACAATATATATATATATTTAACTTTAAAAAGAGGGATGGAGAGATTGCTTAGTGGTTAAAGCATATGTCTGTGAAGCCTAAAAACCAAGGTTCAATTCTCCAGGTCCCACGTAAGCCAAATGCAAAAGATGGCACATGCATCTGGAGTTCGTTTGCAGTGGCTGTTAGGGCAGATTATGGATTACATATACTTGGTTGGATTTACTATTCTCAATTAAGTTGTATTTGGGGATTGACCATGTTGTCTTTAATGCTTTCAGACTCTTAGGGCCTTTGTCCTTTTCTTCTGTCATTATTGAAGGCAGTGTCTGATTCAGACCCAGCATGACATGGAACCCATTTCAGAACAGAGATCTCAACCTCACAGCTGACAGAATTAAGGTTGTAGTGCAACACACATCCTTAGGGTTGGTGGCTTTATAAGGTAATCTGTTTCAATCCCCACACTTGCATGCCCTGTGCTGGTTTTTATTGATCATGTATATTGTTCAGTTGAATTTCAAATGAGTTTCCTGGAGGCAACAAATGGCAGAATCCTGCCTTTTAATCCAGTCTGCAAGCCTATGTCTTTTGGTTGGGGTATTGAGGCCATTGATATTAAGGCTTATTATTGACAGGTGTGTATTTATTCTCTCCATTCTTCTTGGGTTGTAGTGATTCCTGTCTTCCCTTTACTTTCTTATTTTAACTGTTATTTGAGTGTGTGTGTGTGTGTGTGTGTGTGTGTGTGTGTGTGTGTGTGTGTGTGTTTTCCTATTTCCTCATGTGTGTTTTGCTTTCTCTTCAGAGTGAAGGATTACAAGTATTTTCTGTAGTGCTGGCTTAGTTTGCATACATTCCTTTAGCCTGTTTTTGTTGTGGAAGGTCCTTATTTCTCCAACAAATTGGATAGATAGCTTTACTGGATAAAGTACTCTTGGTTGGCAGTTGTTATCATGCAGAAGTTGTAATACATCATTCCAAGCCCTTCTGCATTTAAAAGTTTGTGTTGAGTAATCTGTATTTATTCTGATGGGCTTGCCTTTGTAGGTGACTTGCTTTTTCTCTCTAACTGCTTTCAATATATTTTCTTTGGTTTGCAGGTTTAGTAATTTAATTATAATATGGAAATGAGAGGTTCTTTCCAGGTTTCATCTGTTTGGTGTTATAAAAGCTTCCTTTATCTGCATTGGCATTTCTTTCCCAATTTGGGGAAATTTTTCTTTTATGCACTTGCTGAAAAGACCTGCTAAGCCTCTGGATTAAAATTCTCCTTCTACTATACCCTGAATTCATATGTTTGATCTTTTCATAGTGTCCTAGATATCTTGAAATTCCCATTCACACCTTCCTGTTAGCTTGTCTTTCTCTTTGTTGGACTGTATTAGGTCTGGACCTGGTCTTCTATTTTAGATATTCTGTTTTCTACTTCATCCATTCAACTGGTGAGACATTTCACAGAGTATTTTATCTGACTGGCTTTGCTTTTTATAGCTAGAATTTCTTCCCAGTTTTCTTCAGTATTTCTATATCCTTACTCATGTCCATACCTCATTAATTCATTAAGCTCGTTTCCTGTGCTCTCTTGGAATTCCTTCAGGAGTTTGTTTTCTTCTTTAATTCTGTTGTTTTCTTCTTTCTTTTGATTTCTTCTTGAATTTCTTTGAGTATAGATAAAATATCTTCTAAAAAATAAATTTGTCAGGCATTTCATCTAAAGCAGTCTCATTGGGGGCCATTTCTGTTGGATTTATAATTTTTGGTGGGATCATATTGTCTTTATTCTTTGTGTCTTGTGCATTATAATGCTGTGACTTTTGCATCATGAGTTGACTTAATGATTAGGTTTTCTAATAATCTGTGGTGTTTTTATATTTGGAAGTCCAACTTTATGTGCCTTCAGAGTAGGAGTTTAAGGTTACAACTGTAGCTCTTGTACACCAATCCAGACACAGAATATACATTTTTCTCAGAAGCACAAGGAACATTCTCTAAAATAGACAATATGTTAGGACATAGAGCACATCTTAATAAAAATTGAATTAATCCCTTGTACTCTATCTGAACACAATGGGATTAAACTACAAATCTGCAACAAGAAAAACTACAGAGCATACAAAAATTCATGGAGACTAAATAGTACACTATTGAATGATGAATAGGTCATTGAAGAAATCAAAAAGGAAGTCAATCAATTTATAATATGAAATGATGATGAGAATACAATGTACCAAAACCTTTAGGACACATTGAAGATAGTCCTAAGAGGGAAATTTATAGCTCTAAATGCCTATATTAAGAAATTAGACAGTTCAAAAGTAAACAAGTTAATGTTTCACCTTAAGGCCTTGGAAAGAGAAGAACAAGGAAAACCGAAAATCAGCAGATGGGAAGAAATTATAAAGATTAGGGCAAAAATTAATGAAAAAGAAACTAAAAAGACAATCCAAAGAATCAATGAAAATAAGAGTTGGTTCTGTGAAAGGATAAACAAGATTGATAGCAATTAGAAATTCTGAGCAAAAGAAGGACAGAAGAGACAAAAACTAACAAAATTAGAGATGAAAAAGGCACCATTACAACAGATGCCAAAGAACTTCAGAAAATCATAAGGACATAGTTTAAGAATATATATGCCTTCAAGTATAAAATTCTGTAAGAAATAGATGATTTCCTTGATTCATATGGCCTAACAAAATTAAATCAAGATGAGATAAACCAATTCATTAGACATATTGCAAGTACGGAGATCCAAGCAGTTATAAAAAGTCTCCCAACTAAAAACAAATGCAGGCCCAAATGGATTCACTGGTGAATTTTACCAAACTGTCATGGAAGAACTAACACCACTGCTTCTCAAACTTTTCCATAAAATGGAAAACGAAGGAATTCTACCAATCTCCTTCTACAAAGCCAGTATCATTCTGACGCCAAAACCAGACAAAGAACAAAAAGTAATAATAATAATAATAATAATAATAATAATAAATTTACAGCCAAATCTCCCTCATGAACATCAATGCAAAAATTCTCAACAAAATATTGACAAATAGAATACAAGAATAAATCAGAAGTAATATTCACCCCGACCAAGTAGGCTTTATCCCAGAGATGCAGAGATGGTTGAACATACACAAATCAATAAATGTAATACACCATATATATGGACTGAAGGACAAAATTCACATAAACATCTCAATACATGAAAAAAGGTATTTGACAAAATCCAACATCCCTTCATTCCCTGTAAAAGTCTTGCAGACACTGGGAATAGAAGGAAAATATCTCAATATAATGAAGGCTATTTATGACAAACCTACAGCCAACATAATACTAAGTGGAAAAAACTTGAAGCTTATCCACTAAATTCAGGAAGAAAACAAGGGTGTCCACTGTCCCTACTTTTATTTAATAAAATACTATAAGTCTTAGCTACAGCAATAAGGTAAGAGACACTCAAAAACATAATGAAATTTGGAAAGGAAGAGATCCAATTATCTTAAGAAATTACAAAGCTTTTGTACAGCAAAGGATACTGTGAATAGAGCAAAGAGACAACCTACAGAATGGGGTAAAATCTTTGCCAGCTACACATCTGGCACAGGATTAATATCCAGAATATACAAAGAACTCAACAAACAGAACAATAAGAAATCAAACAATCCAATCAAAACAATGGGCTATGGAACTAAATTGAGAGTTCTCATCAGAAGAAATACAGATGGCACGTAAACATATGAAAAAATGTTCTACATTTTTAGCCATCAGGGAAATGCAAATTAAACCTACCTTGAGATTCCATCTCTCTCCCATCAGAATGGCTACCATCAAGAAAAAAAAAAAAAATGACAATAAATATTGGCAAGGATGTGGTAAAAGGGGAACACTTCTGCACTGTTGGTAGGAATGTAATTTGGTACAGCCATGGTGTAAATCAGTGTGGAGGTTCTTGAGACAGCAAAAAAATAGATTTACCGTATGATCCAGCTATAGCACTCCTAGGTATATATCCTAATGACTATTCTTACTACCTTAGAGATATTTATACAATCATGTTTATTGCTGTGCTATTCACAATAGCTAGGAAATGGAAGAAGCCTAGGTGTTCCTCAACTGATGAATGGATAATAAAGGTGTCATACATCTACACAGTTGAGTTCTATTCAGCAACAAGGAAATTATGAAATTTTCAGGGAAATGTATGGATCTAGAAAGGATTAAACTAAGTGCAGTAGCCCAGGCCCAGTAAGCCAAACATTGCATGTTCTCTCTCATATGTGGATCCTAGCTACAAATGTACAGATTTGTGGGTGAGTCGGAACCAAATAATTGTTAGCAGATGCCAGTGATCTGGAAAACACTATAAGGTAAGGAGCAGAAGAAAGGACATTAGGGGAAGTATTGTACATATGTAAGTAGAGGAACAGATTATAGGAAGTAGAGTGGCCTAAGTGAGGCCAGGGAAAGAGATTGAGTAAGAGAAGGGGGAGGGCCAATGAAATTTCAAGATATTCTGAATAAGACATATGAAAGCCTACTTTTTTGTTTAATGGCACATCCAGAAGCCATAGATTGCTACTAGAAAATTTTCAGTGCCAGGCATGGGATACATACCAGTGAGTTGTTGGGCAGGGAGGTCCCTGCTGTTTCCCAAATATTATAGACTTTTGCCAAGGGACTTGGTTTCCCACAAGTAACAGATGGTAAGATGCTATTGCTGAAGACTTCACATGCATGGTGTGCAAGGTCACTGAAAAATCAAGCTGGTGCCAAGCTGAAAACTTTCTCCATGTAGACCACCCAACTGTACACAGGAAAAAGCTGCACTGCATTAAGCACTATTGGAGACAGAAGTCATCAGTGGTGAAAACAGTGGACACTGGAAACCTCAAGTTTGTCTGGACAGTCCAAATGACCAAATGGGTGCTATGGTGGTGTGTCTGCTCTGGGGGAAACAAACTGCTCTCTAATTGGACTGGAGGCCTGCTCTATGGAAAGGAATACATGTCTGAATCTGAAAACCTAATTAAAAGCCTATGGCAAGGGAGGTCATGAGCCTTAGGTGTATAAAGCCTGCTCTTGTCTGACTAAATCCATATAGTATTCTCACCAAACTGCATGAAAGCACTACACTTAATGTTCATAATCATATATTACAGCTATTCTCACTTTTGGTTAGAGAAGCTTCTGTTTTCAGAAAGCGATGAGAATTGGCATGACCCAAAAGGCATCTTCATGCTGAGAAGAAGTGACAGAGGAGTGATCAGTACTGAAACATCTCTATCACATCCTCCAATGTTCAGGGTCCATTGTGGAAGAGGTGGCAGAAAGAAGGTAGGAGCCATAGGAAAGGTATCACCCCTTACAATGCAACTGCCCAGAGAGAAATTGGCCTTGATATCCATGACCTCACAGTGCCAAGCAATGCCTTCACAAGACCCTCATAATAGGAGAAAAAGATGATCATATCAAAATAAAATAGAGACTAATGGACAGAGGGAGGGGATCAGATGGAGAGCAGAGTTGTGAAGAGGAAAATGGGGGAGGGGAAGGAATTATCATGGTTTATTGTCTGCAAGTAAATAAATGTTAATAAAAAATTTAAAGAAGAATGGAATGGAAATTCCAAACTAAAAAATAAGTATAATAGAATTAAAAATCATGATTAAGAGACTGATTCCAGAATGCTGATTTCTTAAATCAGAAGTCAGGATTCTGGGTCACAATTAGGATGAAATGCTACCTTATTAACAGCAAAGAGAGATAAAACAGCAGAATGAATAAGGAGAAAACCCACAAAAGGCCAAGATTTTATAACATCTGAAGAATGATCATGAAAATTAGAAATAACTGTTAAAAATCAAGATGGAAATAATATATTGAGACTTTGAGGTAAGCATGAATACTTTACCTCAATGCATTCTTTTGCGAATTTAAAGGCTTTAGTGTTGATTTTTTTGCATTTGTTTTATTTATTTTGCTGTTTTATACAGGGACCATATGCAAAGAAAGTCAATAAATTTGTGGCTCTTATAGAGAAATAATATTTAGATTATACCTATGTATTTTGGGGGCAGGATTATTGGCTTCAATATGTGGAAAATACAGTTGCTAAAATATGTTTAGACACACTTTTAAAATTTTTATGGTCCTTTGCCTACTGATTATAAATTTCACTATAAGCATATTTATTAATGAAACTATAATATGAAAGGCAAACAAGACAAAACTTTCATTATTGTTGTTGAGAGATGCCATATACTGTTGCTTTAACATCAGAACAGAAAATTAATTTTGAGATTTTCAATTTCTGATAAATATCGTATGAGTGAGAAAGATTGTACAGTCAACAAACTGCAGAGTAACTATATTTATGATATAGTTAGTCATGTCAAAATATCCTACACTCAGCATTAGTACCCATCAGTGAAAAGGGATATGTGGTTTATCATTTTAATACTCAGCATACATTTGCATCCAACTGTGGCCCTCAAGAAATTATGAAACTTTCCGTATGGGTTTGGAGTTTTATGTAGGAGATAATGAAGGAAAAGATAGACACAGAGAACCCCCAATGAAGCAAACAGATGTTTACTCTCACACTTTGCATAAAATGTTAAATGAACATTACAAATACTGATAGAGTAAATGCACTTTGTATAAAAGTTTTGAAGACTTACTTTGTAATTATTCTTCCTGAGAAGACAAAATTATTTTTCAACATTTTAAAGACAGAGACACCACGAACTTTTCCTTGAGAAATACAGTTGCTCCATAATATGAGTTTTTTATCTATAATGAGACTATGGGAGGATTTTTATCTACTACAGACAGTAGCATGTTACTCATGCCCTCTTTGGGTTGCAGGTGGCTGGACCTCATGAGAGAAAACAGACTCAAGCAGACATCAGACATCTAAACCTTCTCTAACAAAAACACATGGAGAGCTTCGCTTGCTCAAAATAAGACAAGTCTTTTTTTTTAACTTCCAGTCATAACAACCAAAAAAGAATAGATATTTCTAAGAGCTAGAAATCTTTTTTTTTAAACATGTACAATCATTAAGGTCATAAGAACATGATAAACTTGTCCTAAGATTTAACTGAAATGAAGGATCACAAGAATGATACCCCAAAGCATTTTCACAGATATAAACCTTGATTTCTTTACTCAAACCTGCAATCAGATTAAAAAAAAAAGTCATTTCAGGGCTTTTGGAGGATCACTTTAAACTGAAAATATACTGATTTGTTGAAATAGTTTAGCAAATTTTATTTAGCTATTTCTACACTGTTTAGATCTAGAGTCAAGATGAACACTTTACTTTGATAATTATTTGGATGTAATTTTAATCCACATTTGGTTTTCAGAATTTTGATAATCTGGGTGCTCTTTATAAAGTCACTTCACTCTCTGATTTATCTATTCTTCAGTATGAGGAAACCACAACTGAAATGATTTTTCTTTTTATGAACAGACACATGTAAGCACATCATGACATAATAGCTTAACTTTGCACCTTCATTGTAGTTGCATTTTGTCCTCCACCCAAAGTTTATATTCTATTGTTTAGCTATAGAAAGCCTCCACCACCATACCTAGCAAAAAGAAACTTTGGTACCCAATCCTTACTCTACACTTCAAAGTGGCCCTTCTTACTCTGTCCTCATATCTGTGCCTCTTCCACTTCTGGGTGTGGTGTTAACTGCCTGCCTCAATAAACAAATTATACTAAATTGTTAACTCATTATCTTAAAATGTCCAGGTTTACTACTGAATTTATATCTGAAATTATTTTATTTTCAAATTATAAAAACTCATTTGAATAAAATGTAGTGTTTTGGTGGGACATCTTTTTCAGATACTTAACAATTTAAGAATATTGACTATTTTTACTAGATATGATCAGAAGTATTTTGAGAGTCAATTTTCCATATGATATATATCCATGTGCCATTTTGAGATCCCAATATAAATTATTATTACTTCCCAATTCTTGGTTAAGTCACAAAAAAGTGCTTTGGGATGTATGATCCTTTCAGGATCTCTTAAGAGCTAAAGGGGTTTTACCTGATATTGATCAAAAGCCTCTGGTACCCCAGGATCCATGATTACGAGGGTCTAGTACCCAAAACCAGGAGGAACTTTGTTGCCAGTTAAGATACACAAGAGAATGCTGTTCTAATGCTAACACTAACAAAAACATGATAACAGGTTAGCATTTTTTATCTTGTGTGTGTATGCTTGTGAGTTTGACATGTGCATACCATAATTCAAGTATTAATGTTAAAGGTCACCCTCCAGTTATGCTTACTGACTTCCCCTTGTTTGAGGCAGGGTCATTTATTGTTGACTACTGTGTATGTAGGTCAGGCTAGTTGTCTTATAAACTTCTTGGGATTATCCTGATTCCATGTCCCACTGTGCCATAGGCACACTGGGATTGCAGATGCTCATTATGGGTCTAGAGATCCACACTGGGGTTGTCATGCAGGCATGACCAGCACTTATGAAGAATCTCCCCATGCCCCAAACAGATAATATTAATGTGATAGAGTTAGCAATTTCATTTCTAAATTTACATTTCTAAATTATTTTCAAGGATAAAATTTTGGACAAACAATGTTTTCAATAAAGTACTCTGGACAAAAACATAAAAGAAATCTTAGGAGTTTAAGCTTCTGATTAAATTCTTCAAATGATCATAATTTTAAATTTAAAATACATGTATATTAATACAATGATGCTACTTAATAAATTTATAACATTTGTTGAGTGACTGAATCTTTGCCTTCTTCTATTTGAACAGAATAAATCTTTTTTTTTTCCTCCAGTTACTAGACTACACTACAAAATGTTGACACTTATTCAATTTCTTCCATAAGGAATGACAAAATCTCACTTTTATCAGTCCATCAATCTTCCTGCAGAGTTTTTTGTCCTCCCTCTATATTCCCCAAGGTAATTCAGACTTCATAGCCTACTAAATGAGAGCCAGACAACTGGGAACAGGACAGAAAGGCCACACTTCTCACACATCCCTCTACCAATACCCACTGACAGAGAAACCTATCTGTGTGACTATCATTGCCATTTATTAACAAACCTATATTAGAGTATAATCAATGTGGGATATAGGCATATCCCTGACACACCGGCCTGCATTTCTGTGCTTTAAGGAAAAAAATACCCTATTAGTATACAAAAGAGAATAGAGAACACAATGAAAAGGGAAATTTACTAAGAATGATGCAAATTCTTAAAAATAAGAGTTGAATTTATATAAAATTTACTACTATTCTACTTATGCTTTAAAAGTGCTATGACATTTAAAGATTTTGTTCCCAGAAATACTCATAAAATTGATTATTACTTTCTTGTAAATTTTCATGTTTAACCAGTTATAAGTTTTCTAGCAAAAACAATTATGACTTTTGAAAAAGGTGGCTAATATAAACCATTTCCAAATCTACAGTTATTATCTCAACATTGGAAAAGGCTTTATTTGTTTCTGGGTCATACATTCTATTTCAAATTGGTTTCAGTAAAACTCATTATAATTTGCCATGTTAGTTTGTGGGGTAAGGTAGTTATTGTAGTTACTGGTTATTTTATTGGTTGGTAAAGTTGATGATTTATTTTCATTTAAGAAACTTATTGCTACATAAAAGATAACAGTCGTGTTTTCATAATTGCTTCTTGAAACAGAATAACATTCTTCTGATTTATAAGAAATTACAGAATGAGGTAGTGGTATAACTCAGATTAAATGTACTTGATTAGTATGTTCAAGGCTCTTGGATCAGGATTTGAGCATGGATAAAAATAAAATAAATTTCAGACATAAAAAACAGTTATGTAAATTCAAAAACTTCCTTTGGTTATGAATATGGCCACGTCCTCTCATTTGTGTTGAAGGAGCAGACTCAGGAAGGTAACCCAACAAAGATATAGTAGGTATAGATTAAAGAGGATGACTAGTAGGTAAATTGTATCAAGTGGTGACAATTTGTGATGGTTAATCTATATTGTCAATCTGAGTGGATCTAGAATCATCTAGCAGACAAATTTCTGGGCATGCACATGAAAAAATTTCTAAATTATGTTAAGCAAGGTGGCAAGACCTACCCTTACTTTGGTAATACTATACCAATGGCTGAGCTACTGGACTAAAAACAGATCTCAATTATCTCTGCTTCCTAACTATGGATGTAATGTGACATCTGTCTCAAAGTGTCTTCCACCGTGATTTACCTGGAGTGATAGACTGAATCCTTGAATTTTGAGCCAAAATGAATCTTTCTTCCCTAAATTGCTTATCTGATATTTTTTATAACAATTAAAAATATAACTGTGTTAGTTTGAATGTTAAGTGTCTCAGTAGCCTCAACTATTTAAGTCTCAAATTCAGTCCCCAACAGATAGAGGCTTTGGGGAATAGAGTGTTACTGGAGGAGGTGTGTCACTGGGGGCTCCACCTTGAGGTTTGCTAACTCAGTCCCAAACCCAATATTTAAACTACTTCCACCCAGATATTTTACAGAATCCTACTTGTTCCATGATTTCTTGGCCATGATAACTTCTCGAAACTACAAGCATGAAGTAAACCCCAAACTCCCGTAAGATGATTCAGTTCTGCTGTTTTGTCCCAGAAACTAGAAGGTAAGGGCAATTGAAAATTTGTACCAGGAGGTGGGGTTGTTGCTGCTAGAGAACAGACTATGTGGCTTTGGACTTTCATAACTGACTCTTAGTAAGAACATGGAAGGATTTGAAACTTTAGATCACTGTATTCCTCTAATCAAAGCTTAATAAATAATTCTGGTGAGAGTTTGAAAGATCTAAATGCAGAGACTATGGACTGTGGAGGCTTTGGTCACACAGTTTCAGAAAGGATTTTGTTATGACTGGTGTAGAGTCAATTTGTATGGTATTCTGCCTGTGTCCCATCTGTACCATGAGAACTTGAGCAAAGTTCAATTTGAAAATAAAGGACTGATGTATTTTCCAGAAGTGTGAGTAGGTTTGGATCCCATGCAGAGACTACAAGATACTGCTGCAATTAAGAGCTTACTACTATTGAGGTTGGGAAAATTGTTATGCATTCTGACAAGAGAAGTGCTAAATCTTATGGAACAAGGGAGCCTAAAAAAAGAAGTATAAAGGCATTGTCTGCTCCTCAAATTCAGCTTTCTTCCTCCCCCTGGATGAAAAAATTTGGTGAAGCACTTGGTACTGGAATTGGAAATATGAGAAATGTAGGAAAGACAAGGTCATTGGAGTTTCAATACAATGTTTCAGAAATAATACCTAAGTGATATGGAGCAGGGTTCATATTATCTGGGTAGAAGCCATAAGGGTCTATGTTATGGAGCCATGAAGATGAACTGGGTTGTGATGGAAACCCCATGATTTTAATTATATAATTACTCTGGGATGGCTGCCAAAGAAAGCTGCTAACTTTGGCTGGATCAAGTGGATTGGCCTGGAACTAAAACAGCCAAGGTTGCAAGGGTGGAATGTAGAGCCCAGAGATTTATCACAGGTCCCAGATGTTAAACATGAAGTTGCAGTATTATCTGTTTGCCCTTCTAGTTTTTGATCCAGCAGTGGTCCAGTCTTTCCTTGTTGTACTTATTTTTTTTTTCAATAGGAATGTTTATTTGGTACTGTATGTATTGGAAATCTAGATCTTGTGTTTTAATTTTATAAGGCTATTTTATACAAGCTTAATGTTTAGAGATGGTCTTGGATCTCAGCTAACACTATGAACAATGCACTTTTAAAGAGTGCTAGGGTTGAGGTATGATATTAAGGTCTTTGATCCATTTGGAATTAATTCTTGTGCATGGAGAAAGAGAAGGATCTATTTTCATCCTTCTACAGATGCATATCCAGTTTTCCCAGCACCATTTGCTGAAGAGGCTGTCTTTTCTCCAATGAGTATTTTGGCATTTTTTTGTTGAATGTCAGGTGTCAAATACAGCTACCTGGACTTGCATCTTGCTCCAGTAATCTGTTCCACTGATCTACATGTCTGTTTTTGTGCCAGTACCATCCTGTTTTTGTTACTATGGATCTGTAGTATAGGTTAAAATCAGGTAAGGTGATACCACCAGCCTTATTCTTGTTGCTCAAAATTGTTTTAGATATTCAAGTTTTTGTGCTTCCAAATAAATTTATGGATTGTTTTTTTCTATTTCTGTGAAGCATTCCATTGGAATTTTGATGGAGATTAGAGGAAAAAGTAGGGGAAACCCTTCAACATATTGGTCTTGGAAGACTTTCTGAATACAACCCCACTTGCTCAGGCAATAAAACCACAGATTAACCACTAGGACCTCATGAAATTACAAAGCTTTTATATGGCAAAAGACACTGCAAATAGAGCAAAGAGGAAACATACAGAATTGGAAAAGATCTTTGCCAGCTATACATCTGACAGAGGATTAATATCTAGGATTCATAAAGAACAAAAAATTAAATAATAAGAAATCAAACAACCCAACTAAAAATGAGCTATGGAACTAAATAGAGAGTTCTCAAGAAAATAAATACAGATAGCATATAAACATCTAAACTGTGTTTTACATCCCTAGTCATCAGGGAAATGCAAATTAAAACTACGGTGAGATTCCATCTCACTCCTGTCAGATTGGCTACCATCATGAAAACAAATTACCATAAATCCTGGCAAGGATGTGGAAAATGAGGAACCCTTCTACCCTTTTGGTGGGAATGAAATCTGGTTCAGCCATTGTGGAAATCAGTGTGGAGGTTCCTGAGACAGCTAAAACTAGATCTACCATATGATCCAGCTATACCACTCCTAGGACTTTTCTCACTATCTTAGAGATAGTTGGTAAACCATGTTTATTGCCACTCTATTCACAATAGCTAGGAAATGGATCCAGCCTAGATGTCCCTGATGTGGCACATTTACACAATGGAGTTTCTACTCAGCAGTAAAGAAAAATGAAGTTCTGAAATTTGCAGAAAAATAGGTGGATCTGGAAAGGATTATACTAAGTAAGGTGGATCTGGAAAGGATTATATTGAGGTAACCCAGGCTCAGAAAGCCAAATGTCTCATGTTCTCTCTCATATGTGGATCCTAGCTACAAATGATTGGACTTCTGTGTGAGTAGAAAGAAAACACAGTAGTAGAGGCAAGTAAGCTCAAAAGGAGATATAAAGGGAACAGAAAGGGTGGGAGGAGGAACTTAATAGGATGGTATTATATAAATGTAAGTAGAAGAATAGATTAATGGAGGTGAAAAAGCCTAAGTGAGGTCAAGGGAAGAGATTGAGTAAAGGAAAGGTGGAGGGAGGGCTAATCAAAATATAAGAGGACATAAATAAATTATATGGAAACCAACTGTTTGGACAATGGGACACCCAGGAGCTGTAGATTGTTGCTAGAAAATTTTCAGTGCCAGGGATGGGACAACTTCCAATGAGTTGTTGGCCAGGGAGGTCCCTGATGCCCCTACAACATTACAGACCATTGCTGAGGCCCTTGGTTTCCCACCAGGAATACATGGGAAGACTGTACTGCTGAAAACTCCACATACTTGGGCTGCAAGGTCACTGAGAAATCCTGCTGGAGCTGAGCTCAAAACCTCCTCCATGTAGACCAGCTGACAGTAAGCTGGAAAAAGACACAATGCATGCAGTTCAAAGGGAGAGAGAGAAATTACCAATGAAGATACTCAATGGTAGACACTGAAATCTTATATTTGGCCCCAGGCCAAATGAGCCAATTGGTTCAATAGTGACAAATCTGTTATGGGGGAAACCATCCACCCTCAAATTTGACTGGAGGTCTGCTCTATGGGAAGGAGTACATCCCTGATATTGAAAACCTACAACAGAAGAAGACATGAGCCCTAGGGGTGTAACCTCTGCTGCTGTCTGGATAAATGTATATACTATGATCACCAAGCTGCTAAGTAAGCACTACTCTTAATGTTCATACCCAAGTATTAATGCTACTCTAACTTTTGATTAGAGAACCTTCCCTTCTCAGATGGCAGTGACCTTGGGATGACTCAGAAGGCACCATGGTGCTGAGAAGAACTGACAGAGGAGTGGTCAGCACTGCAATATCTCTATCACACCTTCCAAGGCTCAGGGTCCATTGTGGAAGAGGTGGCAGAAACAATATAAGAACCAAAGGAAGAGTAGGACTCCCTACAATGTGTTCCTCCAGACACAAAATGGCCTGGATATCCATGGCTTCACAGTGTCTGACACTACCTACAAAAGACCAGCATAATAGGAGGGAAAGATCATGACATCAAAACAAGAGACGAAGATGGTGACCACCTAACTGCACCACACATCCCTGGGAAAGAAAGGTAAGACATTAAGGGTTCACTGGAACTTTTAGGGGAGAGAAATCTCCAATAGATTGCCAGTGGGAGGGCACAGAGGGTAAAAAAAAAAAAGGGAATCACTGATTCCCTCATGTGCAGGTAGCACACCCCTCCCCCCAAGCAGCTGCCATACCCACAGTCCCAGCTTCAGGAAACTCCAACACTTACTGTAGGGAAAGGGTCCCGGGCCAACATAGTTCCACTTCCCTCACTGCTACCCCTGCCCATGGGTGACCTTGGCCAGGCTATGCCTGCTGGCCCATTGGGGCTCAGGCTCCTTTGATCAATTTGCCCACCAAAGAGCACTGCCACAATGATCCCTGCTTGTGCAAACTTAACGTGCTCGGCCTATTTGCTCACATACTGCTCCTGGCGCTGCACATTCACATGCGAGCCCATGCCCATTGCAACTCCCCACACGAGCTCAGACTGTCTCTATCTGTTGCTTACACTAGTTCAGGTGCCATCCCCTTCCTGTCTACTGCACCGGCCGACCGCCATTATCCTGTTTTAGGTGAGCTCAGACTGCTTCCGGGTCCCAGTGTTCTGCCATGCCAGAGTTTGGGCTGCTTCAGTGCTTGGTGCCTCAGTGTCCTTCCTAGCACGAGTGCAGGAAGCTTTGCTGCCTTACCATGTGAGAGCTCAGGCAACTTTGGTGCCCCTGACAGGCACGAGCTCAGGTGGCTTTGGAAAGTGAGAGCCAAAGCCCAGGTTGCTTGGCAACTGCCTCAGGCTGCTTCACCTTCCCATTGTGCTTGAGCCCAGGCTGATCCACCCACCTATGTGCCCAAACACTGCAATGGGCAGACCACAGCGCAAAAGAAATAACATGAAAAATCAAATGCAACAAAGTCCAATTAGATCACCCAGTCCAACAATGAACATCTCGAATCAAAACATAGAAGATTCATTAGTATGAGAACACCAAAATGAAGCTATGAGCAATGCAACCCTGACCAAGCGACAGGTGGAACTTGCAGAAAAGCAACAAAGGAATGATAATCGTGTGGATGCTCTCATCACTAGACTAGACCTAATGGATAAGAAAATGGAAGGAGTTCAAAGACAGTTAAGAGATTTGAGGGAGAGTGAAAAAAAGGAAGACCTCAAAAATCAGCTGGCCATAATAAATGAAGACATAAAGAAATGCAAGGATGACTTCCAAGAAGCATCAAGAAAATCAGAAAATGACAAGAAAAGAGAGCTGGACAGAGGGATGGAAATTATACATAGAAAAGTAGAAGAAAAGGCAGACCTAATTGAACAAGTCCCAAACTTTCTAGAAGCTCTGAAGAATAGAGTCAGCCATGTAGAGGATTGAAACTCTGATCTGGAAGACAAGATGGAAGAAACAGTTAGGGAGGTCAAAAATTTCAGTAAGTTCAAAAGTTTCTGTGAACAGAACATGATGGAATTATGGGATACACTTAAATGTCCTGATATCCAGATCATTGGAATACCAGAAGGAGAAGAAATTGAGACCAAAGGCATGGAGAACATATTTAACAAAATAATCAAAGAAAACTTCCCCAGTCTCTTAAAAGAAAGGCCCATCAAGATTCAAGGAGCCAACAGAACTCCAAACAGACTGGACCAAAGGAGAAACTCTCCAAGACATATTGTCATTAAGACTCTAAACATAGACACCAAAGAGAAAATCCTAAAAGCAGCTAGGGAAAAACAACACACCACTTTTAAAGGTAACCCCATCAGAATTACTCCAGACTTCTCAATGGAAACCCTGAAAGCTAGAAGGGCCTGGAATGAAACACTGCAAAGTCTGAGAACCTATGGCTTCCAACGCAAACTACCCAACAAAAGTATCCCTCACAATAGATGGTGAAAGAAAAACTTTCCATGACAAAACTCAGCTTTACAATTATATGAACACAAATCCAAACCTACAGAGAGTATTTCAGGAAATTCGCCACAGAGAAGAAACAAATAATCAAACTCAAATGCCTACAAGAAGCAGATCACCATAACCAAACTCAGAGTCTGCACAAAAACTTCAAAGTCCATGAAAACACCAAACCACATATACCACCACAATATGGCAGGGATCAAATCAAATCTCACAGTCATTACCCTAAATATTAATGACCTTAATTCAGCCATCAAGAGACACAAGCTAACAGGATGGATCAAAAAATTAGACCCCTCAATCTGTTGTCTTCAAGAAACCCACCTAACCACTAAAGACAAACACCTTCTCAGGTGAAAGGGTGGAAAACAATATTCTAAGCAAACGGGAATAAGAAAGAAGCAGGCATAGCTATATTAATATCAGATAAAATAGACTTCAAACCAAAAATAATCAAAACAGACAAAGAAGGCCACTTCCTACTTATAAAGGGAATGATCTATCAAAAGAATATTACAATCATAAATCTGTATGCACCAAACACTGGGGCACCACAGTTCATAAAGCAAAACCTACTTGACAATAAAACAAAAATAACTACCAACACCATCATAGTTAGGGACTTCAATACACCATTAACAGTAATAGACAGATCATCCAAACAGAACCTCAACAGGGAAGGAAGAGAGCTCTACAAAACCATATATCATTTAGACCTATCGGACATCTACAGAATGTTCCATCCAAATCCACAGACTACGCATTCTTCTCAGCAGCACAAGGAACATTCTCTAAGATAGATCATATACTGGGTCACAAAGACTGCCTCCATATATTTAGGAAGATTGACATAATTCCCTGCATGATATCAGATCACAATGCTACATTGCTAGATATTAAAAACAAAAGACCCACCAAGAATCCCAATGGCACCTGGAAACTGAACAGTACACTTTCAAAGAATAAATGGATAGAGGATGAAATAAAAAATGAAATTGGAAAATTTCTAGAAATGAATGACGATGAGAACACATTGTACCAAAACTTAGGGGTCACAATGAAGGCGGTCGTCAGGGGAAACTTAATATCACTCAATGACTTCATAAAAAAGACAGAGAGATCCCAAATTAATACCCTAACCATCCACCTAAAGGCCCAGGAAATCAAGAAAAATCCAACCCAAAGAGCTCCAGAAGGAAAGAAATAATTAAAATCAGACCAGAAATTAATGAATTGGAAACTAAGTAAATAATCAAGACAATTTACAAAGCAAATCATTGGTTCATTGAAAAAATAAACAAGATTGACAAACCCCTGGCCAATTTGATCAAGCAAAAAACAAAGAAAAAATAGATGCTTCAAATTAACAAAATTCAAAATGAAAAAGGAGAGAACAGAACACACATAAGTGAAATTACGAGAATAATCAGGTCTTATTTCAAAAACCTCTAGTCCACAAGACTGGATAATGTGGAGGAGATGGATAAATTCCTGGGTGCATCCCAAATATCAAAACTAAACTCAGAGCAGATTAATCTCCTAAACAAACCTACTATACTCATTGAGATTGAAAAAGTAGTTAAAAAAAAAAAAAAACTCCCCAAAAAGAAGAGTCCAGGACCAGATGGATTGTCAGCTGAATTCTGTCAAACCTTCATGGAAGAACTCAAACCAATCTTCCTCAAACTGTGTCACAGAAGTGCAGAACAGGGTAAGCAACCCAACTCCTTTTATGAAGCTAGTATTGCCCTAATTCCAAAACCAGGCAGAGATGCCACAAGAAAAGAAAACTAGCTGCCTATTTCCCTGATGAACTTAAATGCAAAGATCCTGAACAAAATGCTCACAAACTGAATCCAACAATGCATCAAAAGCATTATCCACTTTGACCAAGTGGGATTCGTCCCAGGAACACAGGGGTGGTTCAACATATGGAAATCTGTCAATGTAATACACCACATAAACAAGGTTAAAATCAAAAACCACATGATCATTTTGATAGATGCAGAAAAGGCCTTTGACAAGATACAATATAACTTCATGATCAAAACATTGGAGAGAATTGGCATGGTTGGTTCACATCTTAACCTAATAAAGGCAATATACACAGCTCCTAAGGCCCAACTAATACTTAATGGAGAGAGACTGGAGGAATTCCCATTAAGATCAGGAACAAGACAGGGTTGTCCACTCTCACCTCTGCTCTTCAATATAGTACTGGAAGTCCTGGTTCAAGCAATAAGCAGGAGAAGGAAATAAAAGGGATACAATTTGGAAAGGAAGAAGTTAAGTTAGCTCTATTCACTGATGACATGATTGTATATGTAAGAGACCCAAGAGACTCCATCCCAAAACTCCTGAAGGTGATTAACTCCTATAGCAAAGTATCAGGATACAAAATCAATGAACAAATATTAGTAGCCTTTTTATATGCAAATGACAAAGATACAGAGAAAGAAATAAAGGACATGGTCCCATTTTCAATAGAAAAAGATAAAATAAAATAAAATAAAATGCCTTGGAATAATGCTAACCAAGGAAGTGAAAGGTCTATACAAGTAAAACATAAAAACACTCAAAAAAGAAATTGAGGACGACTTGAGGAAAGGGAAAGGTCTCTCAAGCTCCTGGATAGGCAGAATTAACATTGTGAAGATGGCAATCCTACCAAAGGCAATATACAGATTTAATGCTATTCCAATTAAAATCCCAACAGTGTTCTTCACAGAGATAGAAAAAATGATCTCCACTTTCATATGGAAAGAAGGCCTTGCATATCCAAACATATCCTCAGCAGAAGGAATACCTCTGGAGGCATCACCATACCTGATCTAAAGCTATATTACAAAGCCATAGTAATAAAACCAGCATGGTACTACCATAAAAACAGGAGTATACACCAATGGAATAGACTTGAGGACCCAGATGTTGGGTCAAGCAACTATAGCTACCTGATATTTGACAAAGGCCCTAATAACATAGGCTGGAAAAAAAGACAGCATCTTCAACAAATGGTGCTGGACAAACTGGGTAACCATATGCAGGAAATTGAAACTTGAGCCACACATTTCACCATGCACTACACTCAAGTCCAAATGGATCAAAGACCTCAATATAAGACCAGAAACTCGACTACTAATGGAATATAATATAGGCAGTACTTTCCATGATATAGGAATGGAAGAAGATTTCCTGAATAAAACCCTAGTAGCTCACGATCTTAAACAGTCACTCAACCAATGGGATTACATGAAGTAAAGAGTTTCTTTACAGACAAGCATGCAATAAGCAAAGCCAATAGATTACCCACAGAATGGGAGAAAATATTTGTGGGTTATCCAACTGACAGAGGCCTAATCTCTAGAACCTACAAAGAACTCAAAAATCTAAACAGTAAAAAGTCAAACACCCCATTCACAAAATGGGGCAAAGTGCTGAACAGGCAGTTCACAGAGGAAGAAATACAAATGGCAAACATATACATAAGGAAATGTTCATCATCCCTAATCATCAGGGAAAGGGAAGTTAAAAGAACTATGTCATTCCACCTTACCCAAGTAAGGATAGAAAACATCAAAAAATCAAATGAACATAAATGCTGGCAAGGGTGTGGAAAGGTAGGAACACTCATCCACTGTTGGTCGGAATGTAAGATGGTACAACCACTTTGGAAAGCAATATGGAGACTCCTGAAAAAGCTGATTATAGAGATACCAGCAGAACCAGTTATTCCCTTACTGGGCATCTATGCAAAGTCCTTCAAACCACAGGCCAGACTGGTTTGCTCAACCATGCTTCTGGCTGCTCAATTTGTGATAACTAAGAGCTGGAATCAATCCAGATGTCCATCAGTAGAAGAATGGTTAACTAAGCAGTGGTACATCTACACAATGGAATTCTATATGGCAGTAAGAAAAAATGACACAATGAAATTTGAGGAAAAATGGTTGAACCTGATACAGATCATTCTCAATGAACATACCCAATCACAGAAAAAATAATTTCCAGATAGTCTCACTCATCTACAGTACCTAACCTGAATCTACCCAAGATGCCTTACGTACCCAGCAAGTATCTCGTGGACTAGACAATAGGATGGGTGGGGAGGGAGTGGAGGGCAAGGGAGGCGTTGGGAAACCTAAATCTAGATGCAAACAGCAATGGTACCATAAAATTCTACGTCCTAAAAGGCAGACCAAATGGCTGAACCTTCACCATGCTCTTAGAGGGAACACCTGAGCCACAAGACACTGGAGAGGGTATGATGAAGACTGACCTTAATCTTCTACAGCTTCTCTCTCTCCCTCTCTCTCTCTCTCTCTCTTTCTTTCTCTCTCTCTCTCTCTATTTCTCTTCTCTCTAACTCTCTTATATTAGTTAACTTTTCCTTCCTTTTCTTAGTGTGCACTGACCTTTAACTCCCAGTACCAGCATGTGGCTATCATACACAATGAGCTTTTGATCAGAGAGACCTACAAAGTTTCCTAAAAGAAAGACAGATTTCTGTCAGAGTACTTGATGACCCACCAAAGGTTAGTGATAAGACCCTACTTCTGAAGCTACCTTAAGTGGTTGACACGAAAATGGAATGGCAAGGCTGGAAGCTGGAAGAGAGTCAGTGTGTCTAGTGCCAGAAAGTGCTACATGGGCGACTCTCGGAAAATGACCAATATCTGTGCAAGGAACTCATGGTCTAACCTAGTTAGCAGCAAATTACCTGTCATGATGCTCACACAAGTGCAATAGTGGCACACAGCCATGGTGGGAAACTGCCCCGGCCTGCGGGGGTTCAACAGTGGTCCGAGGACAAGTCAACCTGAATGGGAATTAGCAAACAGACAAAAGGAAGGAGACCAAGCCGAGCGTTTGGTCAAGGTCTCGATTTTTATTAGTACAGGAGGGTTTATATAGGGAGATCCAAGGAAGGAAGTCTAGTCATATAGCACATAAGCAGAACCAGGAACTTGGAAGATGAGGCCGCATGTAGCTCTTCTGGGAAGGTCCCAGGCATGGTGTTCTGAGCACAGTGGGTCTTGCGATTTCCAGTAAGCAATTCAAGAACCAGGAAACAGAAACTCATTGCTGTTCATGGATGCCTATAGCCTAAAATGGCTGTTGTTTGGCTCTGGGCTCCCAACAGGAAACCAGCTACTCTTGATTTGGCTAACTGATCACCTCAGTGGTACGGGACCCATAGCTGGAGCTGTGAAACAAGACAGAACCATATCCAAACATAAGCCCGCTCTCCACTCTCAAGCTACCACCAATCGTGGGCTACAAGAGGGCCTACACCTTTTAAATTCTGTATAAAAAAGTAAGGGTTATCTCATTTGTCTGGTGTTAACTTACTGTCCATTGGAGAATCTGCTTCTCTTTCTCAGATAGATGTAGATCCTAAGGAGAGAGCCACCCCATCATACCTCAAAAGGGCCCCTGCTGAAACTAAGAACAATTGGCAAAACAAGCAAGGGTGCTCTTTTCTTGGTGAGCCAGGTACCAGCACAAGGGTGAAGGAGATCAACACAGAGAAAAATCAACTCCTACCAAATTAGAGATCCAGAGACCCAGAGGCCCCCAACACCTACCTCATCACTGAAGCAGAACAAAAGTGAACCCAATATGGCTCAGGGAAATTTTGTGGAAGAGGGTGCAGAAAGAATGTCTGAGCCACATGTTGGGTCATGACATGCAGAGACATTTATCCTACCCGTAACTGTGGGCTAACTCCAGAATGCATGACCCATATACCTCAACATGGAGGGGTCAGTGGGAGGGGGTAGGTCTTGAATGAGCCTAACAATGGTACCAAATTGACTGTATTCACTGAGTATAAAATAATTAATATACAAAAGGAAAGAAAAAGTTAAAATTAATACTAGGTAATGAATGATTCTTTAGTAGGAACTCAGGATAGGAAAAAACATATTCTATTTTGATTTTGAAATTATTGGGTTTAGAGGGCATCAAAGGGTGGGAAACACAAATCTAGACCTAAACGGCAATGGTACCATAATCTTCTACTTACTAAAAGATAGACCAAATGGCTGATCCTTCACCAGGCCCTTACAGGGAACACCTGAACCACAAGACACTGGAGAGGGTAAGATTAAGACTAACCTTAGTCTCCTACATCTTCCCTCCCTCACTTCCCCTCTCCCTGTCTCTCTCTCTCTTATCTCTAACTCTTGTATATTAGTTATCTTTTTCCTCATTTTCTTAGTGGGCACTGACCTGTAACTCCCAGAACCAGCATGGGGCTATCATCCACAATGAGCTTTTGATCAGAGAGACCTACAAGGTTTCCTAAAAGACAGACAGATTTCTGTCAGAGTACTTGATGACCCACCAAAGGTTAGTGGTAAGACCCTACTGCTGAAAATACCTTATGTGATTGACATGCAAATTAGAATGGCATGGCTGGAAGTTGGATGAGAGTCAGTCCCCAGACAGTCAGCGCATCTAGTGCCAGAAGGTGCTACATGGGCGACTGGGGGAAATTGACCAATATCTATCGAAGCAACGCATGGTCTAACCTACTTAGCAGCAAATAACTTATTGTGATGCCCACACAAGTGCAGTGGTGGCACACAGCCATGGTGGGGAACCAACTGCTCTCAATTTGGCTAACTGATCCCCTCACTGGTATGGGACCCATAGCTGGAGCTGGGAAACAAGTCAGAACCAGATCCAAACATAAGCCCACTCTCCAGTATCAACCTATTATCAATTGTGGGCTACAAGAGGGCCTACACATATTAAATTCTCTATAAAAAAAAAAGTAAGGGTTATCTCATTTGTCCTGGTGCTAACTTACTCTCCGTTGGAGAATCTGCTTCTCTTTTTCAGATAGATGTAGACCCTAAGGAGAGAGCCACCCCATCATACCTCAAAAGGGCTCTGGCTGAAACTAAGAAAACTTCGAGAAACAAGCAAGGGGGCTGTTTTTCCTGATGAACCGGACACCAGCACAAGGGGGAAGGAGATCAGCATAGAGAAAAATCAACTCCTACCAAATCAGAGAGCCAGAGCCTCAGAGGCCCTCAACACCTCATCACTGAAGCAGACCAAAAATGAACCCAACATGGCTCAGGGAAATTTTGCGGAAGAGGGGGCGGAAAGAATGTCAGAGTCACATGTTGGGTCATGATATGCAGAGACATTTAGCTTACCCATAACTGTGGGCTAACTCCACAATGCATGACCCGCATACCTCAACAAGGAGGGGCCAAGGGGAGGGGGTAGGTCACCGATGAGCCTAATAATGGTACCAAACTGACTGTATTTGCTGAATACAGAACTGACTAATAAAAAAAAAAATTATTGGGTTTAATGCTTTTTGTCAGTTATAATTCATGTCTTATAGATAGAAAATATTATATTTTGGCCATGTTTACATTATTGAGATTTATTCATTAGACTTAGACCCGGGTTATTATATGTTATTATCATTAAAATCTGTTATTGTTGCTTAACAAATAAAATAAAAGAGACACTGATCCAGAGGGGGAGGGGATATGATGGAGAGTAGAGTTTCAAAGGGAAAAGTGAGTTGAGGGAGGGTATTACCATGGGATATTGTTTGCAAACGTGGAAGTTGTCAATAAAAAAAAACTAATTAAAACAATAAATAAATAGAGTGCTGGGATTGATAAAGAGTCTGGAGACATTTAAAGGTGTTCTGAATGCATTTTTCCTCATGAGGTAGATGTCTGTGGTGTGTCAGGGGCAAAATGTGATAGTATCTTCCATAGCCTCACTTGTGATTAGACCTCAATCTCTACCTCTATCTGGTAGAGCATTTCTGAGTTAGAGCCTTGTGTGGAGAGATGTGTGACTGGGAGCAGACCTTGAAGTTTCTTAGTTCAGTTCCAAGCCCAGTACTAGCCCACATATGTGAATAAATGTAAGTTGGCCTCTGCTATTCCATGACATGATGAAACTTGCCTTCAAAACTGTAATTGGAAATAAGACCTATTCTACATCAGCTGCTTTTGTTAGGTATTTGGGCCTAGCAAGTAGAAAGTAACTGTTGTAGCAGTAATTAATGATTTATTAATTGATTTTAATTATAATTATTCTAATAATTGATAGTAATTATAATGAATTTTAATTATTTAATAATTAATATCAATTGATACATAATTAATAACTGGAATTAATACATTTATTAAATTGGTACAAAAAAGAAGGATTGGTATTTGCTATGAATTATTTACCTTATATGATTCTTTCCTTATTCCACATTTCCTATGACTTGAGTCTCATCCATTGAAAACTTAGCACATGTTTGCTATGAATATCCAAATTGAACACAAATTGTGAGGTTATTAATGCTCCTTTCATAATTACCTTACACTATTTTTGCTTATACACTTGGGGAATGACCTGATCTTCCCTTCCTTTAAGCAGAACAGAGTAAATTATGTACACATTTTCCTGGGGAAGAGTAGAAAGCCTTATGGGAGAAACTTCTTTAAGTGAAGAAAGTGCTCTATCTTCTTTGCCAGGGGATTTACATGTTAATATTATAAGCACACTTCACCCTATCCTTGTTATTTTAACTTTTTAAAGGAAAGTGACACATGCTTACTATAATTTTCAAGGAATATACCATACACAGGTGATAAGCATGCAACAATTTAAATAGATTTAAAATGGTAATAAATAGAGTATTATGGATATTATAGAGAGACTGAAAGGTTGGATCCTTAGTGCTACTCATTCTGAAAGTCTAATCAGATGACATTTCTCAAATTATTGATGTATAAAATGAGATTTTGCTACCATGCCTCTTTCTGTTAAACTGTTCATCATGATTTAGGTTGAAATGAGTACCATGTGTGTATAATGTATAATGTGCAATTAAAATAAAATAATGCTGTGAATTAATCCAGTAATCTCTAGATCAGTACCTATGATTTGTTATTTCTCTTTATCTCTATTTCTATCCTTTCATTCAAAATGATAAATAACTAAGTATACAATGTGAAGAATATATGAAAAACTAAGAGTAATAGATAAATGAGTTGACTCGTGCAGGTGGATAACTGAAGATCAAGCATGTTCTATCATACCTTCATAAATATAATCTTAAAAATTAAACCCAGAAAATTATTATGGGATAGTAATAGTGACAGTAGTACAGTATGTGGAATACATATACTATGATGTCAGAGCCACAATATTACAAACACACATATGAATTGATCAATGTAAAAAATCAGTTTTCATGTAGTAGCAATAAACACTCATAAATTGATATTTTTACAAATATAGTTTATTGACAAAAAAGTAACACGTGGGCTGGAGAGATGGCTTGTCAGTTAAGCATCTGTCTGTGAAGCCTAAGGACCCTGGTTCAGGCTTGATTCCTCAGGACCCATGTAAGCCAGATGTACAAGTCGGTGCATGAATCTGGAGTTTGTTTGTAATGCCTGGAGGCCCTGGTGTGCCCATTCTCTCTCTATCTGCCTCTGTCTTTCTCTGTCTGTCTGTCACTCTCAAATAAATAAATAAAAAATAAACAAGCAAAAAAGTAATATGTTGAGCAATACATTTAGCACATAAGTTTGTAATTTCTATTCAGAAACCTAAACTGTATTATTGTGAGAAATGTGTACATTTTCCTTGGACAAATTCTATTCAAATGCTTTGTTCAGTTTTTAATCAAGTGACACAATATTTTGCTATTGAGTGAAATTCTTAATGTATTTTGATAATTATTTCCTTATGAGATATATGATTTATCGATGGTCAAAATATGAAAATTTGTTCCACATTATTCTCCTTAAGAAAATGCAAATCAAAATGGTGAGGCAACACTTCAGAATTTTTAGTGTGATTATAAGAAAAGAAATGAAAAGAAGAAAATAAAAACAAAAAGAAGAAAAGTGTGATTATACAAGTGGAGAAATCAGAACATGTATATACAACAAAGAATGGAAAATAGGAGAACAATGAGACAATATGTCTATTTCTCAAAAGCTTCAAACTAGAGCTACTATGTTGCAAAAATCTACTTCTGGGCATTGATTCAAAGAAAGGAGATCAGAATTCGGAGGAGATGTGTGTACTTCCATGTTAATTGCAGCATTAGCAAGGATAACCAAGATATGGAAACAAATCTGCCTGCCAACTAAAACATACATGAATAAGTAAAATGTGATATATACCTACAATGGAATAGTATTTAGCCCTAAAAATAAGGAGCTTTGGTTCTGGGGATGCGGTTCAGAGGTAAAAGTTGTTTACTCCACAAACTTGAAAGTCAGAGATCAAACACCCAGCACCTATATAAGCTGCACCCAAAATGATGCACATGTCTGTGGTCACAAAACGCATGTAAAATTTGGAAGCAAAGCAAGGAGAATCCTTAAAACTCATAGGGACAGCGAGACTGGCCTTTCAAGTGGCAAACAACCCAATCTTAAATGAGGTGGAAGGAGAGGACCAACAACTTGAGATTGCCCTCCATGTCCACACATTAGCAGTAACACAAGTACACATACACACACACACACACACACACACACACACAAACACGTACATATGTGACCACAAAATAAGAAAAACATCTCTAAAAATAAGGAAGTTTTACCATTTCTGATGATGTGGTTGAACTCAGAACCTTTGTGCTAAGTAAAGTAAGCACCCTCAAAAGGACAAATTCTGCATGTCTCTACTCCTATGAAATATCTAAATAGACCAGAAGCAGAGAAAACAGTGGCTATTAGAGTTTGGGAGGGATAAGCGAAGTTATTCAACATAGAAAATATACTGGTTTTTCTAGTAAGTTCTGGGGATACAGAGTACAAAGGAGTGTGATAGTTGATGTATTGTACTGTATAATTGTCTGTAACACTTGTTCTGATGATGCTATCATAGTGTTTGCATATTTACAGACTCATCATCAAACAGCACACCTTAAAATATACAGTTATTTGCATGAAAATTATAAGGTGAATAAAGCAAATTTTAAAAATAAAAATAAAGAAGTATGAAATTAAGATAACAATAAAACAAATTGAGAGAATAATATTGAATACTAATGGAAAATGATAAGAATGAATAATCCAGAAGAAAATTTATAGGAATATTTTCAAGAACATTCCACAAAATGTTAAGGATAAACATTTATAAATGAGTATTACATGAATTAAGAACCTCTTTTCATCCAAAGACCTCATTAAGAGAGTTAATTGGGAGATACAATACCAAAAAATGACATTTTCAATACCTGTATCTTTAAAATCTTGCATGCTAAATAAATAACCTCTATAAACCAATAAAGAACATTCCTGGGGCTGGAGAGATGGCTTAGCAGTTAAGCGCTCGCCTGTGAAGCCTAAGGACCCCGGTTCGAGGCTCGACTCCCCAGGACCCACGTTAGCCAGATGCACAAGGGGGCGCATGGGTCTGGAGTTCGTTTGCAGTGGCTGGGGGCCCTGGAGTGCCCATTCTCTCTCTCTCTGCCTCTTTCTCTCTCTGTCACTCTTAATAAATTAATAAAAATAAAAAATTAAAAAACAAAAAACATTCCATTAGTGCAATCAATAAAAGACATAAACCTTTTTGCATGGGTTATATTAAAAGAGTATATAGAAGTGGGCACACACTGATAAAAGAGAAGTTTTCTCTGAGGAACATGGACACAGATGTGGTGTATGCTAAAGATTCTGAATCAATTATCAGTAGTTGTGGCATTAACTTTTGCTTGAGGAGACACAAATAAACATCTATTTCCCCATATAGGGAAGTGACAATAGACCAAGAAATGATTCCACCCAAGTATAGCTCGATGAACTAGTGAGTTTATTTGGATTACTTACTGGAACATGAGTGACTCAAAGGCAGCTGCACTGTGGAAAAGCCCGTCTCAGCACAGGTGATGACTTCCTGAAGCTGCATCTCTAGAACTCACTGTACAACTTGTAGGCAGTTCAGCTGGTAGGAAAGTTTCCTCTTCAAAGAAGTTATTACTTTAATTTTAATATTTCATTTATTAGTTTCAGAAAGAGAGAGAGAACACAAGAGAGAGAGAGAGAGAGAGAGCACAAGAGAGAGAATAATGGGAGTACTAGGGCCTACTAACATTGCAAATGAACTCTAGACACATGCACCACCTTGTGCATCTGGCTTTTACATGGGTACTGGGGAATCAAATCTGGGCCTTCAGGCTTTACAAACATGCATCTTTATCCATTGAACCATCTTTTCAGCCCTCTTTATACAGCCGCGGGCATAGGTCTTGTGTTTCAGCAGACTTCTCAACCTTGTGAGGTTTTTACTTCCTAAGCTTCAACAAACTTCTCAACTGCCCGAGTCTTGGTGAGCCTGTTTCCATTTGGAACCGTTTACTACACTTCATTAGTGGGTATCTGTGCTTATGTATTCATGGGTGGTGCCTTGCATATTTTGTAACTGCCTCTGTGTCTGTTAGCCTTATTTTTTGGATTTTGGATACACCTGTTTTCAAGTATGGAGCTCATATGATGCTTAATTTTGATTGGAGCCCAGATGAAGTTTAACTCTGCAGGGAGTAGAGGCTCTGGGACTTTCTGTCCTACCAATTCAGCCTAAAATGACATGACATGAATTCAGTGTTTTCTTCTGAAACTGTTTTCCATTGTGGGGCAGATATGGTAAGTTTGGTTCTGGAATTTGTGATGATAGAATGCTTATGCATCAAAGAGCTGGCAATTTCCATTTGTAGTACAAATGTAATAGAACCTGTGCTACAAATCACTAAGTCTTACCTCACCATATTTTACAGTTTAGATGTGAAAGTACTTAATGCTCATGACAATTATTCAATTACAGTTCTGTAGAGATTTCTTCTTCTGTGGCATGGACCTATTAGATAACCACGTTGCGATGTTATCTTGTGTTGCTTGAGATACTGTCTCCTCTAAGGTTAATGTTGACAGATCAGAGCACAGAGCCCACTTGATGTCTTTGTTACTTCCTAAAAGTTTATTTTTTTCAGTTGAGAATATATGACTATTTTTCACCTACTGTTAATCAGGTTCTAAAATAATAACTGATCTTTCTTTTTACTTTCTGTCTGCTTCTTAACAGCACCCATAACTTCAGTGTTCATGAGCATCCTACCTCCTGGACTAGAATCTTGGATGCCAGCATTAATCAGAACTTAGTGTGTTACATGTGTGTTAATAATAGAGGCAAGGAATACAGAAGGCTGCTTTACAAAGTCTCTGCTTTCATATTTCTTATATCCAGGTATGGATTGTAAGTGTGTCCTGTTATCTGTACCACCTGACTAGACACACACACATGCATTCAAGATTATGACACTTGACATGAAATGTTTAGGAAGCCATGTTGTGACTTCTGGGGGCACAGATATGGAGATTGAGGGGACAAGGGCTACCCACAACTGCATTTCTCTGGAAGTACTGTGGTAACTGTACTTCTGGGCAATGGGTTAGAATATTTTTCTCTCTTCAACAAGGAATTTCCACTTTAAGTCACAGGGTGAACAATATGTCTATTTAATGCAAGAATAAACACCACACACAAATGTCCCTCACCTGGAGTTCTAATTATTCCCACTGGCCCTTTACCCAGCTGCAAGTGATCTTTGGAGCAGCTAGATTATACACAAAGTAGAACATGAACTAGAGCAGGGACTTCATGATGCAGCTTCCATGCCATCCTCAATCTAGGGTTGTGTAGAACTTTCTGGTGATGCCACTGCCTTTGACTCACTCATGCTCCTCTAAAGAACTCCTCACCTGTCCTCTATAAGCAACCACAACAAACTCATCAATTCACCCAAACTGATTTTCGGTGCAACTCTGTGCTGGTCTGTTGTCTGTGCCTTATCGAGTGTGAGCAGATGCATGTTTGCATCTCCTTAGAGGGGGAAAAAGTTTCACAGACATATACACATGCACATCCACCACACACAAATGCATGCAAAAATTCTTCAGGATGATTAGTATTCCTATAGATTGCTGAAAAACAATTAGACACAGACACCAATTGAATGAGACATATTGATGTTATTTCCCTCTCCCAATCATGGAAAATGCCAAAAATAAAGTAAGTGGAAGTTAAGATGTTAAACCAAAAAAGACAAACATGAGAGGGAGAAGTAAGAACAAATGATAATATCTGGTTAGGTTTCAGAAAGCGTTAACAGACTATACACTTGAGGAAGTTAAGTCAGTGTATCTATAGAGTTGAGAATCTTCAGAAAGTGAGACAATTAGCTAGATAGATTGGCTTAGAATCTCTGAGCTTGGATGTACTGCAAAATGTATGAGCCAGAGGTGAGGAGCACTGCTTGGATTACTGTCTACCTAGAGTATACTGTCCTCCACAGCCCTTCCCTACCTCATGCAACTAAAGACTCTTGTGATGCTAAGAGAGTTGTTTCATTCTATACAGAAAATAAAGATGTAGGAGGTGAGATTTTTAAGCAAAGCAGAAGGAAAAGAAGCAGAGACTGAGAAAATGTTGTAAAGGCACTCATATAGGAGCTGTAGGCCTCTAACCTGTCCTCTAATAGCTTCAAGAAAAATTGCCATCCCATCAAATTAAAATAACCATTCAAAGCCAGCTAATGCAAAAGAAAGAAGTCTTTTTGCCCTACAGAAACTGAATGACCTAGATAAAAGACCTGTTCAAAATAAAACATATCCTATTTAATTCATTCTTAGGTTTTTCCAGAAATAATATTTCTTATCATCTCTAGTCAATTGACACTGAACCCTTACATGATTTCAGAAAGGAACACCGATGGTGATCTTATTGTATGCATTGCAGTTGTTTTTCCTACAGTACCAGGATATCCTCACCCTATAAAGGTGTTAATAAATATTTTCTGATTTTCTTAACATTCAGCCACATACTTGTCAAATCTTTGTTATCAAAAATCACAGAGTGTTGCAAGAAACTTTGTAGGTCAAATAATATGTTCCCTGGGCGTATTAATTTCTAAACTGAGTTTTCTATCAAATTTCTATACAATGTCAAGATAGAACAGAAGAAACCCACATGGAACTTTATAGCTTTTATATCTTTGCTTCAGTGAAGCTAAACCAAATTATTTAATAGCTTAAAGTCAATCTCCTATCTTTTCAAAATTTCAGCATCAGCATTCATGAAAGGCTTTAGTACAGTTTCAGTCTAGTGACTAAAAAGTCACTGGTAGTCTGTATCCATGGAAATAGGAAATGAGTAGACTTTTTGATGAGATTATGCTATCTTTGGCTTAGGTCATAATGACACCTAGAGACAGGAAATTCGGGACAGAAAAGGGCCTTAAGCAAGACTGTTCTCATTAATTTGATCTTGACTTCATTGCTGTTTTTTTTTTTTTTTCCTTGTCATTGACAAGGCATTCTTCAACCGTCAGCTCTATAAGAAAAGACCTAGTTGTTTTTGACATTTATTTAGAGTTTTTTTATTTTTATTTATTTATTTTTATTTGTCATGCATGGTCTGTTCTGGTAATTCACTTCCTATTTACAAGAAATGGGTGGAGGAACAAAAAATCCTTATTAATTTATTGGTAATAGTTAAATTTTACCTTTAGAATGCATTATTGTATTACTATCTGATTTCCTTAATAAAACAGCTGTCCTTTTAAAGCTGCCTCATTTACTTACACTGTGTACATTCAATAAAATAATGTGTATGTGGAGACCAGTCCAGTACCTGGCATAACTAAGTGAGCATTAAGAAGTAGTCTTGGTTGGTTATATTATTATTACATTATTATCATCTCTCAATTCAAGTACTTTTTATTTGAAAAACAAGTATTATTTTCTAAATCTGGGTAATGCTTTAAAAGTATTATCATAAAATATTTTTCGTTCTAATGTGACTTCTTGGTGAAAGTAAATATTAAATAATGGAAGTATGTTTCCATAAGGATAATGTTGAGAAAAATAAATATATGCTGTCTGTGTGTTGGTGTATTTTTTGTGTGTGCAAATGTGTGTGTGTACATGTGTCTGTGTGGTAATAAAACCTTGTGAGGCTGTAGAGATGGTTGAGCACTTACAGGCAATTTCTTGAAAACCTGGTATAACAAGTTTAATTCCCTAGCATTTATGTATAGCCAGATACTAAGTGATGCACAGCTCTGTAATACCAGCACATGTGAATGATTATTTTGCAAGCATATGTGTTTGTGGTGTTCCTATGTATATGCATGTAGCTACATGTGTGTGCTGGTGCAAGTGTGTATCTGTGCATGTGTACATGTGAAGGCTAGAGATTGAAGTTGGGTGTTTCCTTGATAGATCCCTATTGACTAAGGCAGAGTGTCTCATTTTAATCCATAGTACATCAACTCAGCTAGTCAGTCTAGCTCAGCAGCTTGTTTAGTATTCTCTGTCTCTTCTTCATGAAGGCTTAGCTCATGGGTAGGCATCAGGCACTAGGTATTAATGTGGGTACTGTGGTTCTTAACTCTGATACTATTGCTCATTTGGCAAGTACTTTATCTATAGAACCATCTCCACATCTCCCAAGCTCCTATACGTGTTTTTTTAAATTTTATGTATTTATTTACGTATTTATTAGAGAAAAAAAGAGGGAGAGAGAGAGAATGAGAATGGGTGCACCAGGGCCTGTAACCACTGTGAATGAACTCTAAACTCATGCGCCAACTTGTGCATCTGGCTTACATGGGTAGTGGGAAATTGAGCCTGAGTCTTTAGGCTTTACAGGCAAGTGCCTTAACTGCTAAGCCATCTCTCCAACTCAATAAATGATTTTTAAATTAATATTTATTTATTTATTTATTTATTTTTGGTTTTTCAAGGTAGGGTCTCCTCTCTAGCTCAGGCTGACCTTGAATTTACTCTGTAGTCTCAGGGTGGCCTCGAACTAACAATGATCCTCCTACCTCTGCCTCCCAAGTGCTGGGATTAAAGGCGTGCGCCACCACGCCCGGCAAATTAATATTTTTTTAAAAAAATATTTATTTGTATTTATTTTCATGTGTGTAGGTGTGTGTGTGTATGTATATATAAGCTTCCTAGGATCTCTTGCCACTTTCAATGAATGTTGATCCAGATTAAGTGGGTGGCTGAGGAATAGGATCCAGGCAGGTATGCTTTATAAGAAAACCCTATATTAACTGCTGAACCATGTTCCTAGTAACGTATTAGTGCTTTTGAAACTTAAATCATATATATTTAAGTTACATAACTTATGATTTTATGTTTATATAAAAATCTCTTCACATAATGTGGATGTGTGTGTGCATTTGTTTATGGCATGAACACTTAGGTTCTACTTTAAATATTTAAACCTTAATAAGAGGGAGGAGGTGTCACCCAGACAAAATGTATCCAAAGAGTATGGAAAAAGCCTAATCCTAAAACAAAGGGCTCTGACTTGTGATTTACAGTGCCAGAACTGGGTTGTGTCCCACAGTGAGCTGTTGGTTGGGGAGTCCTATGAAGTCAACAAAACAATGTAGCCTTTTGTCAAAGCACTTGTTTACCTGCCAGAGCTAAATAGTAAGTTCCTATAGCTGAAGATACCGCAGGGTACAGACACAGGATTTACACTGAAACTTAGAAGGAAACCAGGTCCTTGCTAGCTAGCCCTCATAGTGGTGGAAAGTGCTATGCAAACTCCTGGGGGATAATGGTCACCAACAATATGAATAAGCAGGCTGCATGCTATGAAATCAGCCAGCTGGACAAGATATTCACACCTATGCAATATTGGCATGCAGCCTGTGCATGTAATCAATGGCTTTCTGATTGGATAACAGGTTCTGACTGAGAACCAAGTCAGAATCCTATGTATATGATGGTTATAGACTCCAGAGAGAAGTTTCCACTAGTCTTTGGCCAAGAGGAATGCTGTATTCCCTACACTCTAAGACTTCTGAAACTATAAATTTTACAGTAGTTTGTATCTTTAAGCCAAGTCTCTCTATTTACATTCCAACTCCACCCTGTCTAACCTCTATTATACACTCTGATTCCATAAATTTGATAAGTAAAGATAACTCATAGATGTATAACTTAACACTGTTTCTTCCAAGCTTACCTACCCTGTTGCTAAAGGTAGGATTTTCTCATCTTTACTAATTTATTTATTTATTTATTTATTTGACAGCGACAGACAGAGAAAGAGGCAGAGAGAGAGAGAGAATGGGCGCGCCAGGGCTTCCAGCCACTGCAAACGAATTCCAGACGCGTGCGCCCCCTTGTGCATCTGGCTAACATGGGTCCTGGGGAATCGAGCCTTGAACCGGGGTCCTTAGGCTTCACAGGCAAGCACTTAACCGCTAAGCCATCTCTCCAGCCCTTTTTAATATATTTTATTTATTTATTTATTTGAGAGAGAGAGAGAGAATGGGCATGACAGGGCCTGTAGTCACTGCAAACAAACTCCAGATGCATACGCCCCCCCCCCCCACCCGTGCATCTGGCTTACCTGGGTGGGTCCTGGAGAATCAAACCAGGATCCTTTGGCTTTGCAGGCAAGTGCCTTAACCCCTAAGCCATCTCTCCAGGGGTTACATACACCAAATTTTCCCTAAATTAATAATGCTTAAACCATTTAAACTATGCTGACTTCAATCTCCGTTGTAGCATCTGTTCTTTTTCAGAAGGTAGTGAGACTGGAAGAGATAAACTACCCATGATACTTCAGCCAAGTCACAGCTGAAACCACAGAGGAATTGAGAGAAGAGCATGAGTGCTGCTTCCATGCTAAACCTAATAATCAGTGTAGAAGACAGACTCTGAGGAAACTCAACACCTACCAAGGCAGAAATCCAGAGGCTCCTAAGAGCCCTAAGAGCTCATCACTGAAGTAGACTTAAAACTCACCCAGCATGTGTCATGGAATTTGGTGGAGGGGGCAGAAAAATTATAAGGTTAAAGCATCATTCCCAGAGGCATTCCTTCCCTCAAAATAACTGACTACTGTTCTCATAACTCATAAACCACAACCCATGGGGAAAACCTGTAACCCCACTGAGGATCATCCCCAGTGGAATGGGGCCCGGACAAGGGAAAAGAGGGTAACATCACATGATGTATCCATATAAAACATCTTGTTAATAATAATAATGATTTTTTAAAGAATATAAATTTACTTTCTTACACTTCTGGAGGCTGGAAACACAAGATGAAGGCACTGACAAGACTGCCTACATGGTTGATGAAAGAGCGTTCTTCTTCCAAGACACCACACGGCTCCTTCATTCTTCAGGGGGAAGGTTGTGTCCTCACAGAGACAAAGGTTGAGCTAGGAAAATAAGCACTGCATGAAGTGTTTCGTGTAGTCTCATTATTAGAGGAAGTCCTCATGACATAATCACCTAATGAAGACTATCACATTGGCTTTGAAATTTCAATGTCTGCATTTTTTGTGAGAGCACCTTCAAGCAATAGCACATGAAATTTTAAAATATTGTATTTAGTTAGTTAGTTGAGTGTCAGAGTGTAAGTGTAAGAGGCAGAGAGAGAGAGAGAGAAAAAGGGAGAATGGATGTGTCAGGGCCTCTAGCCACTTCAAACAAATTCCAGATGGGTACTGATAAATCAAACCAGGGGCCTTTGGCTTTGCAGGCAAGCACCTTAACCACTGAGCAATCTCTCGAGCCCTTCCTTTTTTTTTTTTTTTTCCGAGATAGAGTCTTGCTCTAGCCCAACTGATCTGGAATTCCCTATGTAGTTTCAGGGTGGCCTTGAGCTCACGGTGATCCTCCTACCTCTGCCTCCCGAGTGCTGGGATTAAGGGTATGCACCACCATGCCCAGCTCCCCACATGCAATTTTAAAGGCACTGAAAATCTCTAAATCTTTTTTTTTTCTCCAGTAGTACGCAAGACAATAAAATGTAAGGCTGACTAACATAATAAGCATAAACACATGCATTTCTACACACAGAGTGAAAGGCGTATGTCTTTAGCAGAGGTATAATAGACCTACCAGAGTATGAGACTCAGGTTCTGAGAGACCTTAGGGACTTTGATTCTGATCTTCCACAGCTATTAATTCAGAAAGCAAATAACTAAAGAATCATTCAAGTTGTTTATTACCACACCTTGTGGAAATAGAGTGACTTTTGAAAAACAAGAGCACACTGGGGAAAGATTATAGATTTAGAACAAAAAGTTCAGAGAAAGAAAGGGAATGTACAAGTGAGTAAAGTATTGTAGATGGCCTACCTGTGAAAGTAAGAGAAATGAAGGAAAATTAAAAGTTGAACTATGAGTTTATACATCTAGCAGGTGCTACATATTTTTTTCTGGTCATCATGTGATTTTTATATTTTTTGAGCTTGGTTTTACCTGAAAGTACTAGATTTAAATTATGATATTCCATTTCAGAATTATATCTCAACTGTAAAATCTCCACTGTAAAAATCAATTGAAAGAAATTATTATTTTACCCAACAAATAAATCACTAGGTACCAGACATTCTTATTAATTTAGTACAAGTGGTCAATAGCTAAGGAAACACATTTAGTTGATGTTCTATATTGCATAGCACATTACAAATTGCTGATGCTCCATAACTGGTCCATTTATAGTTTATAGGGCAAATTTTAAAGTCAAGTAAGTCATGTTTTAGTGGTAGTTCATGTGTTATGACTTGTCAGGGTTATAAATAATTTGTAAGACATTTATGTATTTCTAGATCCCATGAACTTCCTGCTTATAAATCTGTTTATTATTAACCATGACAAATAATTGATGGCCACATCTTAAAATGAATCAGTATTAAAATTACTTAACTGTTTAGTATTTTCTTTAGTAATACTGACCATCATTTTCATTTCATATCTCAATCATGTATAGAGTACCTTCCTTCCATGCTTCATTCTTTTCTCATTCTCCAGTTTACAAACTGTGTCATTATTCAATTTTATCACAAGAATCTAAGAATTCATGTCATCAGTTCTCCAGGTACAACCCCTCACACAACTGGCTTCATAATCTATCTGTCTATTTATCTGTCTGAATGGCTAATTTCATGACATTCCCATGATGGATTTATGTCCTAGTAGCTCCAAATATACTACAAATTACTGTGGATGCTGTTGAATATAGGGGAGAATTTAAATATAAGACATAGATGAAAGGTAGTAAATGAAGAAAAACCTGTAAAGTGCACAATAGGATCTTGAGAAAATTGTGAAAGTGATTATTTGTTTAAAGCATTTGTTTCCACCTCATTTTACTGTTTTGAAACTCAAATCCTCTCACCGCTTCCATATCTACCAATAAATTCACTGGTGTTTCTTTTTACTCATTCTCAAAGTCACACATTTATGTAATAAAATTTACTAGTCATCATTAGTGATATACCCAGTCATGAACATATTCTTTGATTTGTTTCAGAAGGAATGCAAGTTTATAATATGACGCCAAGTATTTATTTAAATAAAATACAACAAATGGTTAAGATAATCTGGAAGAAATGAACTTTTTGCAGAAAGTAAGATCCAGGTAAGTGAGTCACAGACCTTAACTTCTCTCAAATAGAACAAAATGCATATTCTAGATTAGCTCTCATTAGGACTACGTAGACATCATTGTCCTTACCTTTATTTGGGTCTATAGATAATAAATCCTCATCCTTTTGATAATGTCTTCATGGAAATATATTTTCTAGTCTCTTCTGCATGCCTTTATCATCTCTCTGTTTCCCAAATGCATGGATACTATGGTGTCGATGGCTCAACAAAGCAAGGAAGATTGGTTGGTCATAAATGAATATTGATTTCAAGAGAATTGTCCACACAAATATCCCATGAATCAAGTAGGAAAAGTAGCTCTTCACACTAAGGGTGGTCTTCATTAGCCAAGTTCTGGTGAATGCATTTATGTGTTAGTGTACAAGGACTGTCTTCACAGATTAAATACTTTTTTTCTTTGGTAGATGTATTTTGGAGAGATTAAAGAAAATGTGTTTGGGCTTCTGGAATGTAATCTCCATTCAAATTATACTTCGCATTATGCAAGATTTGCATTAGCTCCTATTTGAATATAAAAGTTTCCATTGGGTAAGAGGTCAAACATAGGTAAAGTGGTTTACTAAAATAAGAGGGAATTGAAAATGATGTGCCTAAGAAGTAATAAAACCAGAGCAAAGATTTATTGGAGAAAGTGTTCAGTTGACAAATGATAATATTTATTTGTAATTTGAACACTTGACCCAAATGGCACTCATTAGCTCTGTATATGAGAAGCCAATTCGTTTGATAAATTTATTATTGGTTTGGATGCTGTTTGTGAAAGGATTTTTATTATAGTTCATAAAATGAGATTTGTTTTTACCACAAATTGTGGATTATTTCCTAAATTATACTATTTTCTTTCTCTATGACAGTATGAATATCTCACTATATTATAGCAATGCCTATATATGATAATCCCAGGAGAAATATTCCCACATGATAACAAGCAATTCTTATCCTTAGTACTTGTAGCAAAATTAGAGATGCACATGAGGAACTGATTTCCTTTGACATGATTTTTTTTGAAGCATACATCTTATTGTCACCTCTTTCCCAGTGATCTTAATAACACCAGCTGAAACATTAATTGTAAATTTCCTGTGTTCCAGGATGGAATGTGCATGTGTTCTTTTTCATTTTCTTAGGTTAATACATGCATTCTATTATATCCACAGTTTCCAAGATAAGGACACAGGGCTTGTTGATTATAAATGGTTTTTCTGTGGATACACTGAGTCAGACAAGGAGGTAGAATAAATGTGAGAAGTGATCCTTAGTGTTCTCATGTTCTCGTCCAAATTGCTGTAGTTTTCTTAGTATGGAACTACTAGTGCACAGAACATCTTGAATATACCTCCCTTTGTCAGCAAATTGCTTAAATGTACTTGAGGAAAAGATATCCATTTTAAATAGATATCAAATATAAAATTTGGTAAAGTAGTCACAGTGGAATTTTATCCTATAAGCTAGTTCTCACTAAGCATAACACACAGTTATTAGGTGTATTATGATGCTCAAAATTTATCCTAATAAGATAGACCACAAGAGTTCATTGTAGCTCTAACTGGTTTAAAAAAACTTATAATTTTGGGAGCTGTGCATGTGTCTGGGATTTGCATGTGTGCCTTCCTACTGTTTCCAACTCTGCAATGTTGTCCCAACATTAGAAGTGTGTGTCATCATGCTTGGGATTTTACATGGGTACTAGAACTGAACTCAGGTCTTCATGATTGTGTGGAAAGCAATTTGTCCACTGAGCCAGCTCTCCAGCCTCATCTAACTGTTTAAATAGACAACACCAACACATCCAAATCAAAGATGCTAACATTCACAAAAGGATGGATCGTTGCAAAAAAAAAAAAAAAAAAAAAAGAAGAAAAAGAAAAAAAAAGCTTCTTACATTGGAACTATTAAAAAATCTGTGATGTTGCCTTTCAATAGAACTGTGCAAGCCCTCAGGCTACAGTTAGGTAGGGAGAATCCCATTCTGGTTGGGGTGTGAGCCCTTCACATCACTATTCTAGTTAATTATTATTTAAAAATACTTTTGCACTATTCTGTGTTTAAGGGAAATCCAGTAACTTTTCTTCTTTGCCTCTCATGATACATAGTATATTTATTTCCTCTTTGCATCACATTTACATCCTATCACTCAACATGGGTACATTTGTGGAGCCAAAAATAAAGTATATCTATCTGAAATGTGATGTAAAGTTTATAAGTGCTTGAAAATGATTTGTTATTCTTTCAATCTGAATGGTACCCTGAAGTTGGAAGATTTGTTTTGGGGGAAACAATTGAGTCTTGATAGACACATGATATAAGGAATTATTAGGAAGTGATAGTAAATAGGAGATAGAATGTAGCTATGGGTGACTGGGTATGTGCTCTGGAAAGGTCTATCTTGTCTCTGGTCCCATTTTGTTTTCTGGTGGTCACAGGGAAGCAGCTCTACAAGTATGTACTTCTGCATTGTTTTACACCACTGCATGCCCAGATACAATGGCACCACCTTGCCATTGACTGAAACATCAGAAACCATGTGCCAAAATAAATGTTTCTTGCTTTTCAGTTGTTCTTACAGGTAGTTGGTACAGCATGTCAGCAAGCACTCGGGTGTTTGAACAAATTGATTCCAGCATGCACAGTGGTCTGCAGCAATGATGTACATGCTGATCATGGCAGCCCCTGAGGCTGCTGAAGGTCTGGGCACACACACCACCTCGAATGTCATTATTTTATTTGCTCATAGAAAAACGGAATGAAAAACAACTTTCGTACTACCTTGAATTGTGTGAATTCCCTGATTTATTTTATTTTTTTATTTTTTGTTTGTTTGTGTGGTGCGTGCTCAAGCATACAGAATTGAATGCAGGAAGCATGTCTGGAGATCAGAAGACAATGATCACATTGGTCCTCACCTCTCTACCTCATTGGAGGCAGTGACCTGGATCCCACTGTGCTTTCTTCTTTGCTATGTTCTCTCTCAGTGTCTGGAAAATTCTCATGTCTCCACCTCCCATTTCATAGTCAGTGTGCTGGGATTTACAGACATTTGCCATGGTTTCCAGCTTTTTACATAGGGTCTCAAGGTCAGGGACTGAGGCTTGGATCATTTCCCTAATACTATCCCCTTCCCTAGAAATAATGTTGAAGTTCACTATATAACAAAAGAATATCCCAATAGAAATAGGTTACAGTTACTGATACACATTGCTTATATTTTTTCAGCACTTGAAATTTGTAAGATATTTCATTATTTATTTTCATACAAAATTCTCAGAACAATTCCAATACTAATAATAACAAAGGCTGAACATATTTTCTAAGAAAAATAGGCCCAAATTAGTTTGAGATTAAGTATGGTTACATTACTTAAATTACTGTGTAGAATACATAGAAACTATTTATTTTAGAAATGACAGAGATAATCCATCATTATTTTTCTTTTCTTTCTTTCTTCCTTTCTTTTTTGTAATTATTTTGCAATACATGAAAATTCAAGAAAATGTTGAATAGGGTATTCACAGAAATGTACAAGGTCATTAAAATTTACTTCCCTTCAACATCATCCTTCACACATTGTTCTTTTTTCTTCCAAAAATGCACATCACAATAAAATATTTCTTGATAATTATTGCCTTCTTGGAACTTTTAAGTGTTTTCATTTGAAGCACAGAAATTCAAAGAAGCACAAGATGCACAAGAATATGAACACACACACACTCGTGTGTGTGTGTGTGTGTGTTGAAGCATTTCTTTTTCACTTGCTTGTGAGGGCAGTAGAGTATGAATGCTGAAATTCAGGAGTGTTTGTAGCAGCTCTGAGTTTCACTTTATTCCCACATGTAAAATGTGTGTTTGGAATAACAGTGAGACTGGTACAAGCAATTGGAGAAAATATGTGTTTTAGAAAACTCAGAGCTTTCCAGCAGCTGAGTTGATTGGCATCATGTATTCAGAAATCCAGTTACACCAAAGGAAGACTAGGACAAGGCATTCAGAAGACAAAAGAAAAAAATGCAGTATGAGAAGAGGTATGTAGCAGATTCTTTTTGTTTATTACACTTAATCCTCATTAGTTGAGAGATATCTGAGGGTTCAGAAGAAAGCCAAGGAGTTGTCTTCATAAAAATAGTGTTGCATTTTCTGTTTTTACGTCAGAACATTTAGAAATCCTACAGGAATCTGGCATTCCCTTATAGGGAGAGATTCAGTTAAGTAAGAAAGAGATTCAGTTAAGTAAGAAAGAGATTCAGTTAAGGAATTTCTGAGTCCAATAATGAGATTTTTATCTCAATGCTCTTAAAATGAAAGGGACATGAGCTTCCAAAGATTAAGGACATTAGATGAGACAGGTTTGGGACAGGGATCTCTGACCATATTGCCTCAGATTGTCTTTGTGGGGGTACAAGTGCTTAAAGATGAGAAAGCTTTATGCTTAATGGCCATAAAAAAGCATACTTTTACCTCTATCACCATCAAAACTGAGGTCCTGAGGGGCTGGAGAAATGGCATAGTGGTTAAGGCATTTCCTTGTGAAGCCAACAGACCCAGGTTTGATTTCCCAGGACCCATGTAAGCCAGATGCACAAAGGGCACATGTATCTGGAGTTCGTTAGCAATGGCTAGAGGCACTGGCATGCCCATTCTCTCTCTCTCTCTCTCGTGCTCTCTCTCTCTCTCTCTCTCTCTCTCTCTGTCTCTCTTGTCTCTCTCTTTCTGTGTGTAAATAAATTAAATAAAAAAAAAAAAACCCTGAGGCTCTGACATTTCCTAATGTAAGTAAACAGTGGAGGTTTCTCAAAAAGTTACAAACAGAACTACTGTAAGACCCAAGTATATTATTCCTTGTTATATTTTCAAAGGACTCTATTATCCTAAGACAGAGATTCTTGCACATTCATGTTCATTGTTGTTCTGTTCACAATACTCAGAAATCAGCTGAGATAGCCATCAATTGACAAAAGTGTAATGAAAATGTGGTACATGTACATGGTGAAATTTTTTTAAAAAAACATGGCATTATAACATTTGCAGTAAAATGGGTTGAACTGGAAAATATTATACTAAGTGAGGTAACCCAGGCCAAAAACACAAACAGTTCACGTGAGGGCCCTATCTTTGAATTTTCTTATTTGCATGTATAAGTGGAAGTGAGTGAGTGTAGAAACCAGCAAGCCGGAAAGGGGCCATGGTGGAGGAATGAAAAGAGGTTTGAAGGGGTTAGTAGAGTGCAGGTGGTATGATAGTGCAGAATAGTGGGGAGGAAAGTTCAAGCAGGATAAGGATGAGAGGATAGAAGAGAGGAGAGGGTAGGGAAGGTTTACAGAAACTAATGAGTGTGAAAAATCCACATGGAAACTCAGTATTTTGTAACCTAATTAGAAAAAAATTAAAAATAAAAGTTTAAATAAAAGTACCATTTCTTGGTAGAAAATTCTGAACATTGAAGCAATTCAATTCTCAGTGCCAGGAGTGAGATACCTCCCTAGAAATTGTTGGCCAGGAGTTCCCAGTGGACTCTAAAACAATACAGGACAGTTACACTGTTCTTTGTTACCCTCCAGAACAATATGATAAGTTTCTACTGCCAAAGACCCTATGTGCTTGGTTGCAAGACAGAGAAATCAAACTAATTGAGCTGGAATCTTACTTCCCAGTTAGGGCAAGATGGTGCTATGCATGCTCATGAGGGAGAAAACTCATCAATGATCTTACCCAGATGTGGGCTCTGTGCTTTACAACCAACTTGCAAGGCAAGATGTGTCCACCACCGGCATAATTTAAGGGATTAACCAACCAATTTCTGATTAATTTGATGCCTATTCCACAGGACGGAATTCATGCCTTGTGTTGTAAACATTATCAAAATCTAGTGGCTGGGGAGGTTGTGAGGTCTAGGGGAAACCTCATAACTGTTGTTATGCAAAATAAACAGGTTGTCAAACTGAGTCTTCTAAATATTTATGTTTATACCTATAGGTCAGTGTTCTCAGATTTAATCACACAAGTTTCTTTTTGTGGTGGGTAGAGGTTAATGTATAGAGGGCCAAGGTGCTGGGTATTGTGTGCTCAGACGAAAATGGGTATCTATGCCACCCTCCAAGGCTCAAGGAATATCATGGGAAATGGGGGATGAAAGATTTCTAGAATCAGGGAGGGATACTGTGCAAAAATCTTCTGGATATGATAAGACCATTATATAAATGGATTCAGTGCAGTCATGTTTACCTGAAAAAGATTGAATCAATAAACAACCCATCATGGATGGGAGAATGGACCTTGAGACTCAACCCTCTCAGAGCAACAATTGGCACCTAGTGGATGCTAAGTGTGGGAATCATGTTATTCATTGGTGTAAACTTTGATAAGTTTTCCATATTCCAATATTTAACCCCCACCCATGAACATGCAAACAACTCTAATTAATAATTTTATTTTGTGAATGTCTCTCTCTCTCTCTTTCTCTCTCTCATAACCACACACAAACATAGGTAGGAAAGAGACTAATTGGGAAGAATAAGAGGTTCAATGGGATAATAGAAGGTAATGGGAGTGAGTATGATCAACACATTATATATGTATAAAGTTGTCAAAATGAAAAAAATAAATAAAGGAAAAGTAGACATGGTAGTTGGAAAAATAATGGTTATTTCTGTTTTCCTTCAGATGGGATTGTATTCTCTCTCTTGAACAGTGTGTTTTGTAGAAAGATGGTGAGAAAGAGAGAGAAGAGAGGAAGAAAAAGGCATGTCTCTGAAGAAGACTAATGCCATTTCATATCATTTCAGTTTGTAGAAATAATTTAGAAATATAAGAATTTACAATGTTTTTAACAGAAGATATTATGAATGACATCAGATAGAAGCTTTTGTATGTGTGTAGGCAATCTCATATTTTCTTTACAATATATATCTGTATTTTCAAAATCAGTCATGGAGTTCAATTCAAAATATGGAAGGAAATAATTAACCATATTTGTTAATTGTGAAGTCATAACAATAAGAATAAGACACAGTAGTAAGGAAAGGGAAACCCATGACCAAGGTCAATGCTTTTAGATGCATTCATTTCTGTCAGCTCTCAATTTAAATGCTTTTCCCTGGTCCTCATCAATCCAACTTAATTTCACCACATTAAATACTAATTTGGTTCAAAAGTTAAATTTATGTAAAAATAAGCAAAGAAAACCCCTATACAATGCAATTATTCTTCTTAACTAGGTATGATTGACCCATCCTAAATTTCTTTTTCAGAACAGAAAAATAAAAAGCAAATAATAATTCTTACGGAAAAATAGAAGCAGACAAGAAACAAGAGAGAAGACTCAGTTCAACAGCAGAGACAGAGTTTATTTAAGGAAAGCCAGAGAAGGGCTCTCACTAGGCATGGGGTGGTGAGGTCATTGTATTTTTTTGTTGTTGTTGTTGTTACAAAATGGCCCACTTTGCCTCAGGGTGTGGATTACTTCAGTAAAATGATGTGGACAGGTGGTTAGGGGCCATTGTGGGGAAAGTGATAATGGGGATGGATTGTCTGAGTCATTTCAGAAAGGTGATAATTGGAGTGAGTAGTTTAGTACACTATTGGGAAACAGAGTTACCACAGAATGGCAGTCAGAGTCCACTTTCAGGGCAGGGATAAGGAATGAGAAATAATGAAGATCTGAAGTCGAGCTACTTGCTGCAGCCCACCTGAGCAGGTCACTTACAATTATGCATAACCTATAGAGAAATTAATAACTATGTAAAGACTTTTGTAAAAGGAATAAAAAAGCAAACATACACACAACTCAATAGTAGGAATCAAAACAATATGTGTGCTTTATCATTACTATCACTAAGTATTATTCTATGCTTTTATTTCTTTTGATTGAGAAAATCATACCTAGGTGTGGATTAAAAATATATATGTCCCTTAGGTTTGTAAAGTACGTTCTAAATTTATTCATTTTTCTATATCTGAACCCTATCATATACTATTTCTATTTCTTCAGGTCTTACTATGAAAGGAACTTTTAAAAGACAGTTCATTTATTTTTTTTTTCCTTTTCTTTTTTTCTTTATTAGTTAGTTTTGTATTCAGCAAATACAGTCAGTTTGGTACCATTGTTAGGCTTATCTGTGACCTACCCCCTCCCATTGGCCCCTCCTTGTTGAGGTATATGGGTCATGCATTGTGGAGTTAGCCCACAGTTATGGGTAAGCTAAATGTCTCTGCATAACAAGACCCAACATATGGCTCCACCCCCTCTTCCACAAAATTTCGCTGAGCCATGTTGGGTTCATTTTTGGTCTGCTTCACTGATGAGGTGTTGGGGACCTCTGAGGCTCTGGCTCTCTGATTTGGTAGGAGTTGATTTTTCCCTGTGTTGATCTCCTTCTCCCTTTTGCTGGTATCCAGTTCATCAGGAAAACAGCACCCTTGCTTGTTTCGCCAATTTTTCTTAGTTTCAGCCAGAGCCCTTTGGAGGTATGATGGGGTGGCTCTCTCCTTAAGATCTACATCTATCTGAAAAAGAGAAGCAGATTCTCCAACGGAGAGTAAGTTAGCACCAGGACAAAAGAGATAACCCTTACTTTTTTATAGAGAATTTAATAGTTGTAGGCCCTCTTGTAGCCTATGATTTATAGCAGCTTGAAATTGGTGAGTGGGCTTATGTTTGGATATGGTTCTGACGTGTTTCCCAGTGTAGCACCTTCTGGCACTAGACGTGCTGACTGTCTGGGGACTGATTCTCTTCCAACTTCCAGCCATGCCATTATAATTTGCATGTCAATCACATAAGGTGTCTTCAGCAGTAGGGTCTTACCACTAGCATTTGGTACAGAAATCTGTCTGTCTTTTAAGAAAACTTGTAGGTCTCTCTGATCAAAAGCTCATTGTGGATGATAGCCCCATGCTGGTTCTGGGAGTTACAGGTCAGTGCCCACTAAGAAAATGAGGAAAAAGACAACTAATATACAAGAGTTGAAGATAAGATAGAGAAAGAGAGAGGGAGAGGGGAAGTGAGGGAGGGAAGATGTAGAAGATTAAGGTTAGTCTTGATCTTACCCTCTCCAGTGTCTTGTGGTTCAACCATTCCCTGTAAGGGACTGGTGAAGGATCAGCATTTGGTCTGTCTTTTAGTAAGTAGAAAATTATGGTACCATTGCTATTTGGGTCTAGATTTGTGTTTCCCACCCCTTTGATGTCTTCCCCTCCCTCCCCTTCCATCCTAGTGTCTAGTCTAGGAGATGCTTGCTGGGTATGTAAGGTATGTTGGGTAGATTCAGGTTAGGTGCTGTAGATGAGTGAGACTATGTGGCGATTTTTTTTCTGTGATTGGGTAAGTTCACTGAGAATGATCTGTTCCAGGTTCAACCATTTTTCCTCAAATTTCATTGTGTCATTTTTTCTTAGTGCTGTATAGAATTCCATTGTGTAGATATGCCATATCTTAGTTATCCATTCTTCTAGTGATGGACATCTGGGTTGATTCCAGCTCTTAGCTATTACAAATTGAGCCGCTATAAATGTGGTTGAGCAAATCCCTCTAGCCTGTGGTTTGAAGGTTTTAGGGTAGATGCCCAGTAAGGGAATAACTGGGTCTGTTGGTATCTCTATACTAAGCTTTTTCAGAAGTCTCCATATTGCCTTCCAAAGTGGTTGTACCATCCTACATTCCCACCAACAGTGGATGAGTGTTCCTACTTCTCCACATCCTCGCCAGCATTTATTTTCATTTGATTTTTTGATGTTTGCTATCCTTACTGGGGTAAGGTGGAATCTCATAGTTGTTTTAATTTGCATTTCTCTGATGATTAGGGATTATGAACATTTTCTTAAGTGTATGTTTGCCATTTCTATTTCTTCCTCTGTGAACTGCCTGTTCAGCTCTTTGCCCCATTTTGTGAGTGGGGTGTTTGACTTCTTACTGTTTAGATTTTTGAGTTCTTTGTAGATTTGAGAGATTAGGCCTCTATCAGTTGGATAACCCACAAATATTTTCTGCCATTCTGTGGGTAATCTATTGGCTTCCCTTATTGTATGCTTGTCTGTAAAGAAACTCTTCACCTTCATGTAATCCCATTGGTTGAGTGACGGTTTAAGTTTGTGAGCTACTGGGGTTTTGTTCAGGAAGTCTTTTTCCATTCCTATATCATGGAAAGTACTTCCTAAATTTTCTTCCAGTAGTATTCGAGTTTCTGGTCTTATATTGAGGTCTTTGATCCATTTGGCCTTGAGTGTAGTGCATGGTGAAATGTGTGGGACAAGTTTCAATGGTTATCCAGTTTGTCCAGCCCCATTTGTTGAAGACGCTGTTTTTTTTCTTTCTTTCTTTTTTTTTTTTTCTAGCCTATATTGTTCGGGTCTTCATCGAATATCAAGTAGATATAGTTGCTTGACCCAAGGTCCGGGTGCTCAAGCCTATTCCATTGGTCTATACTCCTGTTTTTATGCCAGTACCATGCTATTTTATTACTATGGCTTTATAATATAGCATTACATCAGGTATGGTAATGCCTCCAGAGGTATTTCTTTTGCTGAGGATATGTTTGGATATGTGAGGCCTTCTGCCTTTCCATATGAAATTTGAGATCATTTTTTCTATCTCTATGAAGAACACTGTAGGGATTTTAATTGGAATTGCATTAAATCTGTAAATTGCCTTTGGTAGGATTGTCATCTTCACAATGTTAATTCTGCCTCTCCAGGAACACGGGAGGTCTTTCCATTTTCTCAAGTCCTCCTCAATTTCTTTTTTGAGTGTTTTTATGTTTTCGTTGTATAGATCTTCCACTTCCTTGTTTAACATTATTCTAAGATATTTTTTGTTGTTGTTGTTGCTATTGAAAATGGGACTATGTTCCTTATTTCTTTCTCTGTATCTTTATCATTTGCATTGATTTTGTGTCCTGCAACTTTGCTATAGGAGTTAATCAACTTCAGGAGTTTTGGGATGGAGTCTCTCGGGTCTCTTACACATACAATCATGTCATCAGTGAATAGAGATAAGTTAACTTCTTCCTTTCCAAATTGTATCCCTTTTATTTCCTTCTCCTGTCTTATTGCTTGAGCTGGGACTTCTAATACTATATTGAAAAGCAGAGGTGAGAGTGGACAACTCTGTCTTGTTCCTGATCTTATTGGGAATTCCTCCAGTCTCTCTCATTTAAGTATTATTTGGGCCTTAGGAGCTTTGTATATTGCCTTTACTATGTTAAGATATGAACCAACCATGCCAGTTCTCTCCAATGTTTTGATTGTGAAGTGATGTTGTATCTTGTCAAAGGCCTTTTCTGCATCTATGGAAAAGATCATGTGGTTTTTATGTTTAACCTTGTTTATGTGGTGTATTACATTGACAGATTTCCGTATTTTGCACCACCCCTGTGTTAACTTAACTTAACTTCTTCCTTTCCAAATTGAAATAAATCCTGATGATTCTCCCAATTTCACTTATGTCTGTTATGATCTCTCCTTTTTCATTTTGAATTTTGTTAATTTGAAGCTTCTCCTTTTTTTGGTTGATCAGATTGGCCAGGGGTTTGTCAATCTTGTTTATTTTTTCAAAGAACAAGCTCTTTGTTTTGTCAATTGTCTTAATTGTTTCCTTGGTTTCCAATTCATTGATTTCTGCTCTGATTTTAATTATTTCTTTCCTTGTGGAGCTCTTTGGGTTGATTTCTCTTGCTTTTCCACTGCCTTTAGGTGGATGGTTAGGTTATTGATTTGGGACCTTTCTGTCTTTTTTATGAAGGCATTTAGTGCTATGCATTTCCCCTGAGGACTGCCTTCATTGTGTCCCATAAGTTTTGGTATGATGTGTTCTCATTGTCATTCAATTCCAGAAATTTTGCCATTTCATTTTTTATTTCATCCACTATCCATTTATTGTTTAAAAGTTTGCTCTTCAGTTTCCAGGTGCCATTGGGATTCTTGGTGGGTCTTTTGTTGTTGATTTCTAGCAATATAGCATTGTGATCTGATATCATGCAGGGGATTATGTCAATCTTCCTAAATATGTGGAGGCAGTCTTTGTGACCCAGTATATGGTCTATTTTAGAGAATGTTCCATGGGCTGCTGAGAAGAATGTGTAGTCTGTGAATTTGGGATGGAAAGTTTTGTAGATGTCCGTTAGGTCTAAATGATCTATGGTTTTGTTGAGCTCTGTTACTTCCTTGTTGAGTTTCTGTTTAGATGATCTGTCTATTACTGATAATGGTGTATAGAAATGGCCAGCTAGATGGTGTTGGTGGTTATTTCTGTTTTATTGCCAAGTAGGTTTTGTTTTATGAACTGTGGTGCCCCTGTGTTTGGTGCATACAGATTTATGATTGTAATATCCTCTTCATGGATCGTTCCCTTGATAAGTAGGAAGTGGTCTTCTTTGTCGTTTTTGATTATTTTTGGTTTGAAGTCAATTTTACTGATATTAATATAGCTATGCTTGCTTGTTTCTTATTCCCATTTGCTTGGAATATTGTTTTCCACCCTTTGACACTGAGGAGGTGTCTGTCTTTCGTGGTGAGGTGGGTTTCTTGAAGGCAACAGATTGAAGGGTCTAATTTTTTCATCCATCCTGTTAGCTTGTGTCTCTTGATGCATGAATTAAGGCCATTAATATTTAGGGTAATGACTGTGAGATTTGATTTGATCCCTGCCATATTGTGAAGGCAAATGTGGGTTGGTGTTTTCATGGACTTTGAAGATTTTTGTGCCTACTCTGAGTTTGGTTGTTGTTATCTGCTTCTTGTAGGCACTTGAGTTTGATTATTTGTTTCTTCTCTGTGGAGAATTTCCTGAAATGCTCTCTATAGTTTTGATTTTGTGTTCATATAATTGTAAAGCTGAGTTTTATCATGGAATGTTTTTCTTTCATCATCTATTATGAGGGATACTTTTGTTGGGTAGAGTATTTTGGGTTGGAAGCCATAGGTTCTTAGACTTTGCAGTGTTTCATTCCAGGCCCTTCTAGCTTTCAGGGTTTCCACTGAGAAGTCTGGAGTAATTTTGATGGGGTTTCCTTTGAAAGTAGTGTGCTATTTTCCCTAGCTGCTTTTAGGATTTTCTCTTTGGTGTCAATGTTTAGGGTCTTAATGACGATATGTCTTGGAGAGTTTCTCCTTTGGTCTAGTCTGTTTGGAGTTCTATTGGCTTCTTATATCTTGATGGGCCTTTCTTTTAAGAGACTGGGGAAGTTTTCTTCAATTATTTTGTTAAATAACTTCTCCATGCCTTTGGGATTCTTGGTGGGTCTTTTCTTGTTGATTTCTAGCAATATAGCATTGTGATCTGATATTATGTGGGGAATTATGTCAATCTTCCTAAATATATACACTGATTAAGTTAGTGAATGGAAGAGTGTGAGGAGCAGTCTAAGCTTCTGCACGCAGGGATCTATCGGGGTGCTGGTGCGCAGCTGCAGCAGCAGCGGGCACCAGCGCCAGCTGTGTCACTGTGGAGATGGCAGTTATTTGGGGTGAGGGGCGGGCTTCCCGCCTGCGAGGTGATCTGCTAATCCCTGTTTCCCCCGCCTCTGTGCCCTTCCATATTTCTCTCCCCTAAAATCCCCAATGAACCCTTAATGTCTTGCCTTTCTTTCCCCGGGATTTGCAGCGCAGCTAGGCGGTCGTCATCTTGGCTGGAAGTCTCATTTATTTTTTTGTATCAGTCATTCAATTACAGGACCTTTTCCAAGGCTGTTATACTTTAAAATTTACATAATTTGACAGTTGACACATTTGATACCTCTTACTTTAAGGGTATCATCTTTGCTAGTTGTCTACTTTATTGATTTAAAATTATGCTTACGCTGCTGGCAATCACATAATAAATGACTCCCAAATCCTACCCTGAAAATGAGGCAATAAGAAAACTCAGTGCTTAATTCACTTTGTTCAAAAGTTTGTGAAACTCTCTCTAACTGTAAATTCTTGAGAATAGTGTTGATCTGAAACTATGTGCTAATGAACATTCTATTATACAATTAAATACTTGCACAATGCATTTTTTCCAATACTGATCCTATGGTTATAGCCACAGAATCTCTAATGTGATCAGTATTTGATAGGTTTACAGGTACATAAGTGGAATGCTTTCCCAGCTGATCCTAATTTACAAGTCTTGTTCAGAACCATTAGTCTGGCCATGTCAGCATCCTGTTACTGTAAAATATGGTTTTCATAAAGATGGAATGTCTATCATAGCTGATGAGGTGGCAGAATCTTGAACCCTACCTTATCCTACATTATCTGAATCTACATTGTTTGATCAAGTGATCTGTGAAGGGTTAATGAAATTTCTTTGTGAAAGATTGATGAAATTTCTTTAACTCAGGAATCTCTGAAGAACTAAAGCAATTTGAGATGTTCTGCCCTCTAGTAAACCACTGAGGCAGCTCCTCTGGCTCATGGCGAATGATCCAACAAGCCTGGCTTTGTTGCGATTCAGTTACTTGTCTACTGCCACCGGACTGCACCTGATCCCTGCCATTTCCTCAAATAGCATCCTTGTAAGATGAGCCCCTTTATATACTGAGTACTTCATCCTCCATCGCACTCCCTTGGTAAGGTTGTAGACCCTCACTGTGCTTCAATAAACAGTCTTCTGTTGAGATCAAGTCTGGTTTGCTTTTCTTTTTCACTTTTCTTACAATCTGTATGTACACTAAAATTTGGTAAATGTGCCCAGAACTTTATGAATAGTCTCAAAAACATAGTAAGACCTTTTTCTAAAACAAGGTTAATAATATAAAAAGTCAAAGAAATATGGACTGTAAGAAGAAAAGAGATGTGCACATGTCTGAGAACAGGCTGAAATGGACCCAGGGAGGAATAGAAGAAAAAAAAAAACTACAATAGATGAAAAAAGATTCTGAAGAAATTAAATTGAGTTAAAACCCTGACAGAAAGAATGGAGTGAGATTACAGAAAGGTGCAGTAGTCCTCTCAAAGAGCACAAACTTCAGACCGGACTAGAAACGGACACAAACCAGGGTCATAGTGATAAATTCAAAGACGTAAGGCATAAATGATACTTTGACTCATTGATGGTTGGCTGTGCTAAAGAGTAGGTGGTTTAGAAACAAGCAATCAAAAAGCATAACTTAGAACTTAGGAAAGACTTCATACATCTTCCTTACCCAAGTCATGCTAATGCCAAAGATACTACACTCACATATGTTTATCCAGCACATCTCCAACCATAGGAAGACATCAAGTCTACTGTCTTTAAGCAAAGCTTTGCAGCCCTCTCTGTTCTTTAGGGTTGTGGACCAGGTTTGTAGGTGGGACTGGGATTGTTCTCTACTGATTCCCTTAGTTATTCTTTTCTACTTTTATAAGAAGTCTTTGAATTTATACTCACCAGAAGCGCATACCTTTATATGGGTACTCTGCATTTGTATTCACGTTTAAAACAGTATTTATTGATCATTTTTACTTATGAATTTGTCTATAAAAAATCCTTTCTAAATCTGCATTTACTCTGATGGGCCTCTGTTAAGAAGAGTGTTTTTGATTCTATTTCCTCCAAATTGAAACATTTACCTCCTGGAGGGAAACTGGGTTTATAAGACAGGAAGCTCAGTAAACTTGCAAGATTTGGAAAACTATGAAGGTGATCAAAGTAGCTCTGAAAGTTGTAAGATTCACAAGGCACCTCTTCAAGGTTATTTAAGAAGCAAGTAATTGGCGAAGAAGAGACCCTCTATTGAGCTGCCTGAAAGTTGGGCAGTGAGGTTTAGGGATGCTGGGTAGGATATTTTAATGACACATCTGCCTTGAGTAACCTATATTCATGTTAAGTAATTCAATAAACTAATTGGGTCACTAACCAAATCTTGAGTGGGAATCATTTCTTTGGTCTTTCATTGGTGCCCTGTCAGGGATGAATAGATGTGTGTACATGTCTCCTCTGGAAAAGTCACACAATGCAGAGGAATAAAATATTTTCTTACTCAATTACCATCTGGTTCTGCTGACATTTAAAAAAAAAACTTCATGTAGTTAAATCTTGCAGAAGCCTTAGCCTCACCAGAAAGAATGAATGATTTTTTTTCTTTTTGCCTTGTGGCCTCATATTAATAGTTTATATCAGAATTCCACTTTAATAGCTGCCAGTTACTTTGATTATTTTTTATTACTTCACTACAATTCCACAACTACAGCTGCTGTACTTATTACTACTACTATTTCTATCATTTATTCATAACATAATGCACTCCAGATACCATCAAAAGAAGCACATCCACAGATTAATTACTTAGAACAACTGTGAGGCGGGTATCCTTATTCCTTTTGTATAGATTAAATAAAACCTCTGCTGCAAATTATGGACCTTGAACATAAAGAATGAAAATAATAACTTATGATTCCATATGCTTATTGTGGTCAAATGATAGTTCTAATGTATGATAATTAATTTCATTCTTACAACAAGCACAAGAAATAACTATTTGCACTAGCCATGGTACTACAGCAAAGAAAATAAGGCTAAAACGCTTCCTCACATCAGATACAGGGGCAAGAGTACATGCAAAGGCAAAGCCTTTAGAGGGCAGGATTAATTTTACTTCATAAAATTGTAGCCACCATCCTAGAGTAGAGATGCTTGACCTCTCGAGGGCAAATAACTCTGTTACTCCTTTAATAGTTTGTTATATTTCTAATGATGGAAAACATTTTGCTAAAACAATGTAAGAAAATTCTGGCAATAAGTATCCCTCTACCAGTTCAGCTCATGAGACTAATTTTTCCTTGTCTGGTATAGTTTGCTAGCATAGCAGTCTACTCCCATGTACAATATGCTTGGTCTCTCTCCATCAACTATAGCATGAACTAGATGATTATATGACAGGCAATGTCAGTTATAATCTGGCTTTTGATCACGTATATAATTTTGTACCCACACATTTCTATCCTTTTGACTATGATTTTCAACAATATTTACTATTTGCCTTCTTGTCCATGTTTACCATACCTTGCCCACATCACATACTTCTGCCTCTTTTAAAGATCTTACCTCCTTTCCTAAACTGAGTATTGACCTTCCTTGTGCATTTTCTCCAACTCCTATGGGTACATCAAACAATTTATCAATAATAACAGATATGCTATGAATATTAGAGTATGTTCTGAGAGTTCTTTAACATAGTAGTTATCTATTTTAAGTTTCTTGCCTCATCGAAAGCTATGCTACCAAGAAATATTACAGAAAATCTCCCCTTAAAGCAGTACTCTTTTAAGTATCTCCATTGGTTTTAGAATTCACATTACAGTTTTTTTTTTTTTTTTCTCTATACAAGGCATCATGGACCAATTGGCAAGTGAAGAGAAATTTCTTTGAGGAGCAATTAGACTCAGTTTTAGAATTGATAACTGTTTGGACAATTACAAGTAATGGCATCAAAACAAATGTTACTTGCAATCTGAATTTTGATTGATCTATTTGAATTTAGAAAATAAATGGCTTTTGTAATTCATGAAGTGAACTTTTGGAGTTCTATTGTATGTGTGTGGGTGAAGCTCATCAGAATATTCATTAAGGAAGATCACTGAAAAAATAATAGATTAAATTTGGAGATGTTTAGATTATAAAAACAGAAATAAATTATCTCTCGAGCCTTGGAAATCTCTTTTTTATGAGAGAGAGACAGAGAGAGAGAGGGGGGAGAGAGAGAGAGAGAGAGCGCACAAGCAAGAGATAATTGGCTCACCAGGGCCTCTAGTCACTGATATCAAACTCTAGACATATGTGCTACCTTTTTGCATAAATGACCTTGTGCAACTGGCTTTCATGAGTTCTGGGGACCTGAACCAATGTTCTTAGGCTTTGCAGGTAAGCACATTAACTGCTAAGCCATATCTCCAGTCATGTAAATCTCTTTTAGTATCAAAGTGTGTTTTACAGCTTATGACACTCTCAGTTACATTCTTCATAATGAAACACATTAATCACCATAGCAGCTTTTCCACTTTTCTTCTCCTTGTGTTCAAATTAGTATGCTGTATGCACAAAATAAACATACAGTTGAATGATAAAAATATGCAAAGTATCTTTTGAATTAATTATTACTTAAATATGTTAATTATTTTTTCACTAACTCAAAGTACACCTCCATTTCTATCATAGACCAGGGAACTTTCCTATATAATATAAAACGGTAGGACACATAATGCAAATAATTGTCATCGTTATTTGAGTAGAATAGATAAATCTTAAAAACTAAAATAAAATTTAAAAAATATTAAAAACTGGAGTACCATTAATAAAAAGAAGTAACAGTGTCTGAATCCTGTTTCGTAACAGGTACTCAACTCCATATCCCTAAGTCCCTGTCCAATACTGATATGTTGCCATTCTCATCTCTACAGAGATGATTCAGAATTGTTTAAAAAATAATTTATTTATTTTGAGAGAGAGAGAAAGAGGAGAAAGAGCAGGGAGAGAGACAGAGAGAGAGAGAGAGAGAGAGAGAGAGAGAGAGAATGGTCATGCCAGGGCCTCTAGCTACTGCAGAGGAACTCTAGATGCATGCAACATCTTGTGCATCTGGTTTATGTGGGGGTACTCAAGAATAAAACCTGTGTTGTTAGGCTTTACAGGAAAGTGCCTTAATTGCTAAGCCGTATCTCCAGCCCACAAAATTTCTTTTTAACTCACTCAGTTTAATTCTATCTTTCTAGTTTTTCTTTTTGTCCAGAGACTTACATAATCATACATAATTTAGTATCTAAATCTCAGACTGGGAGAGCACTAAAGGTTTCCATTGTCTATGCACACTAATGTACTGACATTGTTTACCTTTTTTACCCTATCTTGAAAGAAAGAATTATATTTGTACCTCATTTATGCCATATATATATATGTATAATTAAAAAATATATAAATACATATATAATATATGTATATATATAATTAAATAAATGAATTTATTACTGTGAAGATGATTGTTTGGTATTGTTATTGCCCTTTTTTCCTGTGGCAGTGATTATCTAGACCCATGCTAGACCCATGCTTTATGCTTTTTGTGAAGTACTAAGGTGATGCAAGTGTGCTTGAATGAGATGTAAGGCAAGAAGGGATACCAAGTAGGCATGGCTCCAGGCACTTCACATGAATTTAAAGCACAGAATATCCCCTAAAGTACACTTATGTTTTACTTATTCCACATATTTCAGTTGAATAAATGTTTTGAAGACCTAACACTGTTTGAACCTAAAACCACCAATTCAAGCTATACCAGATATGGGCAAGTGGTAAACTTCCCCACACTGACACCAGCTTACTTTGTCTCAAAATTACCTTAATAAATTTCCATTAACTTCAATTTTTTCCAGCTGTAGTGACGAACTTCCCAAGAAGGCAAACAAAGCATTGCATGCTTAGAGAAGCTGCTTCAAACTCTTTAATGATGATCTACTTCCCAAGAATTGTTGATGGACCAAATCTAAATAAGCAAAATGACTAATTTACCCAGGCATCTTTTCACGTGGAAAATGCAGTAACTTAATAATTCCATACCACTGTAACTCTTTGGCACCTAGAATTTTCAGGGCTTCATGCCTAGAAGCCACTGGATGTCTTGAAAAACATTTAAGCAAAAGGATTCGTGAACTAGTGTAGGAAAAGTAAATTATTCTGAGCACTTACAGGTTTTCTATGGGCAATAGTAGGATAAATGAGATATTATTATTTCTGTATACTTTGTGCCAGAGGCAATATCCAGCACTGTGGTGCTTTACACTACTTGTATGATAGCCCCCAAAATACGTACTTTCAGGCTGATGCCAAGAGGTAGAAAGTACCACACAGAGACAAAGTCTTTCATGTTCTTCTGTTCCATGAAATAAAGGAAGATGAAAATCAATGCATTATGTTAATTTGAGAATCAAATAGGAATGTGCAGTGGATTTGTTTAAACTTACCTCTTATGGCTATTAATCCCCAACACAAAATCAAAGAAAGTGCTTAATGTCTCAAAAAGGACTTAGAACACTCAAAGATACGTTTGAATTTTATTTTATTCTTTTCTATTCTCATCATTGATGAATCCCATCTTTTCAAAGGAAACAGGCCTCTTGAGGGCTTAAGGGAATAACTTCTTTCATGGGCTCAGCATATGAAGCCCAGGCAGCTGGAGACAGTTTTCAGTTTTAGGACTCTTTTAGGGAAAGTGGTGAAATGTTGTACCTGCTTCTTACAAATAGATGGCATATTGGTAACAATGAACATTATTTGCCTACATTTGCACAGAAGAGTGCCCCGTTGCAGATCTCAGAAATGAGGATATATGAACAAGAAACAGTAGAATGGAGACATTTCATGTTTATGAAAGTGATGTTTTGATCCAATGAGACATAAACTGATATGCCATCTACTTTGACTTCATTAATGTGCCTGCCAGAAAGTTCCACATCATCTTCCACTATTTAAATTAGGCACAGTAGACTAGACAAGAACATTACATTTGTTTGAGAAATAGATTTGCCAGCAAATAGGTTTTATGCAAGAAATTATGGACCCAAAATATTTTAAAATTAGCCTATGATAAACAATACAACTCAGTTAAGATTCACTTATATTCTCACAGACGACAGGGTCTATGAAAGCATCAACTTTAAATTGATGGAAGCTGACAATGAAATGCTTCCAGGTCCAGCCTCCCTTTAGTATCTCTCACTGTGCGACATAGGCCAGCATGTTGAACAAAGGTCAAACCTAATTGTTCAATTATAACTGCAAATAGAATAGGTTTCTGAATCTACTTATCCATCCATTCATGCAGTTGACACTCAGAGTGTCTGCTATGTGGAAAACAATGGTGCTGGGTAATGAGGGCTTACACATAAAGGCCATGATAAGAAAAAAAAAAAAACTTGGATAATAAAATTATAATAAGAGCTAAGGCAGAAGTAAACATTAGATGCTGTGACAGCAGAAGTAAAAAATTTATCTGGTGACCAAATTATTGTAGTTACACAGGAAAGCTGCAACATTTCTTAGTAACCAGGTTGTTGAATGTAACAACCCCCGCCCCCACCCCCACTGACACACATCTCTTGTAACGCCTCACCCAGATTCTTGTATTCAGTGCTTCACTGTACAGTGTCCAGTTGATGCAGACAGAAATTATTCTCTTCAGTAAAATCTTTTGTTCTGCTCTCTTTGTACTTGAGAGATTTTTTTTCCTCATTCTCTAAAATCAACACTCCGTTGTTACAGTTTCCCAGAGCTTTTCCAAGCCACTGGCTCAGTATGCAACCTAATTTCAGTTTCGGCTGTCAAAGTTAGCTCTGGGTATTGCAGTCCTTATTTAAACTGACACCGGCAGCTCTACATCTTGCTTGCCTTGTTCACACACTTGATTTGCTTTACTCTGCTCATTATAGTTTAAAAGTGCACGGTACTTCATGAAGTTAGAACCCTCTTCTAAATCTATGACAACTGAGTATCAAAAGTTCTACTGAGTTTCACAAATGCAATGAATTCAGCTCAATGGTAAAATACTCTAAATCCATAATCATCCTTGAAATTTCCTGTGTAGTAAATGCCATGACACTATCTTGTTTGCAGAAAGAAAACTTATAAGAAAAATGTAAGCTTATAATCATTTTGAAAACATTCCAAATAAGTTAAATATTTTTTTATTATGCTTTCTTATAAGTTGTTCCTGTACTGTGAATGTGACTATCACCATCCCCAAAATATGAGATATTTCTCAGATAGCATGGCTTTCTTGTTATCAACCATCCTCAAACTGCCCCATTTTATCTTGCTTCCTTTTATGTCTGATGTCAGAGTTTCTTCTCCTCTTTATACATTAATACACAACAGTTCCCTAATATGCTTTTCATCTATCCCTGTGGCTGTCTTTGCATACAGCAATTAAGAATTTCACATCAAATACACTTTCCTATTTTTAATGTACTAATTTATTCAAGGAGGCAGGGCTATTTGGTATATAAAGTTTTATTTATTCTCAACTGAAATGAGAGGAACAGAAAGAAGAAAATTAAAATCCCTTTGGCATACTTGCAATTAAATAATGTTTGCTTTCTCCATGGACCTTTTCCTTTGCTCTTACAAAAGATGGTAAGGTATCATTACTCTTAACAGACCATACAATACTTATAATATATTAGTTTGTGCCATCTATACAATAACAATCCAGTCAATCATCAGTTGTTCCTTGGGATGTATCTTTCCAAACCATACTTATTATTACCGTTTCTGTCATTGTGTGGAGACTAACATCTAACTTTACAATATATATACCAGCTTGGTTGGATTTACAAATGTATTAAACAAGACCAAGAATCAATGTAGTAATTCCATACCTAAGGATTTAATTAAAGGAAATGAACAACTCAAACTCTTGCACAGCTTGTGTTATTTTCACAATAGCCAAATACTTTAAACTGATTCCTATGTCCAAAAGTTTAAAATGACTCCTATGTCCATTACATGATTAATGAAGAAATAAAATGCAACATCTTCACATGATGAAAAACCCATTGTTCAATAAAAAAAAAATAAAATACTGACACATGTTAGAACATAACACTATTTCCAAAGCATTATACTATGTGACAAGGCTCACTCAATTTATACAAGACCACTAAAAGCAGCAAGCATAAGACAGCAGGAAAACAATTGTAAAATTTCCTATGGAGTAGGCACATGATTAACCTTTATTTTAAATGCACATGGACTTCTGTGGGGATGATGAAAAGTGGAAATTGTATTATGGTGGTACATCTATAACTAAAAACACTTTACTAAATGTTAGTGGATTATGAAGTCAAAATGGGGAAATTTTATGATATATTTGATAATTCCAAGTAGTTATTAAAACAAAATTAACATAGATATATGGCAAAGATAAATAGTAGCCTGGAGGTTGTGTTTGGCCATAAACATTCCAGTTGAGATTAGTGTGTCTACTTTCGGCAAGAACAAGATTGTGGGTTGCGCAAAGGGTATGTGGGACAGTTCTACTAACTATATGTCCATCTCAATGATTCCATTTTCATATGTTTTTACTAATAAAAAATAGTAATTCTTATGTTTCAAACTAAGGCTGAAACAACAACAACAAAAACTGACAAAATATTAGCACCAATTTATAGCTACACCTTCTTTGTAGCTTCTTCAGCACGAAACAGCATTGCAGGTTATGGATGCTGCTTTTACCAGTCCTGAACACAGGGGCTGTCATGGTGATTTCTAATCCAGTGATATTCAAGGACCTCCTCAGAAAGCAGCTGGATGTGCAATGCTGATTTGAGGCAGCAGCACACATTCATATCTTACAAAAATCAGAGTATATGTGCATAAATCTTAGGATTCAAAAGGAGGGAGAAAAATCTAAACCCATATTTTAGTATTCTTCTTTTAATAAAAATATATTCTGATAGAAATATCCTCGGAATATTTAACTTTTCAATCTTATTGCTAAATAACATGTGAAAGTGCATAGAAATTTTGAATCATGGACTTTTTTTACAGATTGGAGATTTTTTTTTTCACAATTCATTTTTACCTTTCCTGTGGCATAATGCATAACTTTGCTTTTTTTAGATTAAATATAATGCAGATATACAAGAAAAAGTCTCAAATATGAGCAGCAAAAGTTATTATTTCTCAGTTGCAGAAAGCGACATTTGGTCTGAACACTGAAATTTCATTTTTTTTTTCTTAGTAGATTCAATTTTCCATGACATCAGCTCAATCCCTTTCATTGACACAAAAAACATGTTTAGTTTGCCACATTTTTCTATTATGTTAATATTTATTAAATATGTTCTGTATGTCAAGCAAATTAAGAAGTTGCACTTCCAAATATACAAGCACACTTCATCTGTGTAACTGTTTGAAGCATATACTATTTTTTCCAAATTGTCCATACTTGAAACAGAGGTACAAAGCAGTCAAGTATGGAAATGTCCAGGTCACAACTAAGTTACATCAGGGTTCATATATCTTAATCATGTGGAATGAAGCATGACTCTCCTATAAGTGCAATTTTCTGGTAATTTTTAAATTTACTTATTTAGTTAAGCGGTCATTCCAACTGATTAAAAAAAAAAAAAAGGTTTTAGAAGTATGACCAATCCTTAGATTTACAATTTTTATGAAATCTGGAATTATCTTTTATTTCTCTAAGCATCATTTTAGTAAAAGTTCATAACCACAACCAAAGAGTGGCCATGTACTGTGATAGAAGGACACTCTGAGGAGAGGGACTCTGAAAAATTACTTTTCATAGGATGTTGTCGATACATCTGGAAACTTCATTCTCAGGTCCAACCATTTTTTTTTTCATTTTTAAAATTGTATGTGCTGAATAAATTGGATTATAAAACTGTGTTTCAATTAGGAGATTTCACACTGCTCAGACTTGGTGGAAAACTACGAAAAGCAAACAGTGCTAGGAGACAGAGAAAAGATAGTGACCAGCTCCTGTCCTTAAATGAGTATTCTTTTCTTCTGAAGCACTTGTTTCCCATTTAAAGATCTCAAGCCTACAAACATCAAGTAAATATTTACTGTTCTAGAGAGGTTGTTGTGATTGTTGCATGCCACAATCATCTGAAAAAAACTGGACTTGAGTCATTTAGAGGCTGCATAGTTAAGGAGAATGTTTTTAAGACATGGGCAGCAGTAGTAATGATGCTGGAGAGAATATTTTATGGGTATGTGTATGTGTATGTTTGGGTTGTTTTCCTGCATATGCATGTGGATGTTCATATGTGTGTGGGTGCACGCATGTGTAGGATGTAGTCGGTTTGTATGTGTTTGCAGTCTAAACCTTGACATCTAGTATCGTCATCAATTGCTCTGTATTTACTGAGATAAGTTTCTCACTTGAGCCTACAGCTAGCTTTGGCATGGCCAGGAGTTCACCTGTTTCTACCTCCCCTTAGCTGAAATTACAAGAGGACTGCCACACCAGCCCAGAATTTTTGTAGAATTTGAAGACCAAACTTAGTCCGCATGCTTGTATGGTAAGCACTTTGTCGACTGAACCATCTCCCCAGCCAAAGAACTTTAAAAGAAATATTTGGGCGGTAGTTTCAATACTTTGGAATATTATTGGGTGTGGAGAAGACTGAGAAGCACGTTTAATTTCAAGGTAACAAGGTTTAGTAGCACACTCACTAGAGAAATCCCCAAGGAGATAAAGAATGATCATGAGATAATATTTGGGATGTAATTAAATCTTTACTGCCTATGTAATGTAATACGTAACAAAGGGATTATTTTTAAGGTGAACGATTTGTATGATATGAAGAGAAACCCAAGTAAAAAAGACATTTTATTTATATTTTACTTACTTATTTATTTATTTATTTATTTATTTATTCATGAGAGAGAAAGAGAGAGAGAATTGGTACACCAGGGCCTGTAGCCATTGCAATTGAACTCCAGTGCACCATCTATGTGCATGCATAACGTTGTGTTCTGTGCATGTGTCACCTTGTGTATCTGGCTTACATGGGTTCTGGGGACCCAAGCCTGGCTACTGAGGCTTTTAGCAGGCAAGTGCTTTAACTATTAAGCCATGTATCCAGCCCCAAAAGGGAATTTTAAATGGAGAAAGGAAGAATAAATTCTGTGAATGATCTCAGGAATGCTATTGAATTGCTGCTTGTATGTAGAAATAGTGTTGCATTTTCAACTCCCCACAGAAGCTATCCTGTTTACATCTGAAATTATGAATTCTTTTAAACTATAATTTTATAAGTTTAGGTTTCTATATATAACCATCATTTCATCCATTTGTATCATAAAACAAATCTGAATACCTCCATGCTCCATTTCACCAGAAAGAATTTAAAATTTATGAAGACCGATATATAAGCTACTATTAAAATTTCATTCTTTTATTGTCTTTTAAGTTTATTTAGGGGAAAATATGCTATCTTTAACTATTTAGAATTCTGCCTGGAGTTGTCCAGTGACTTTGGTCTTCTCCAAATGGATGAAGGCTAAGATTACAGCCTCCCCTTGCCATTCTTTCCAACCCTTTTTCTTCTGAGTCCCTTAATTAAGACATGACATACGGACTTACTACCATCTTTTTTTTTTTTTTTTTTTTTTTTTTTTTTTTGTTTGTTTGTTTGTTTTTTGAGGTAGGGTCTCACTCTAGCCCAGGCTGACCTGGAATTCACTATGGAGTCTCAGGGTGGCCTTGAACTCACAGCGATCCTCCTACCTCTGCCTCCCAGTGCTGGGATTAAAGGCGTGCGCCGTCACGCCTGGCCCCCTTTAGAGATTTCTGCTGCCCATGTTCCCTAAATAATGCACTGAAAGGTGGTAAATGGATGTCCCAGCACTTGTGTCTTAATTCAATCATTTTAGCCTCAAATGCTAAACCAGTAAACTATGAAGAGCATGTGAATTAATTGTTATTTTGAACAATAAATTAAAAGTTGTATTTCCATAAACTAATTACCTGACATGTATATAAATAGCAGCAGTTTATATACAATTATGACTTTCATTTGAATGCTACAAAGGCTGGTAAACGTGTGAGTTCTAATAACTACTACACAGATGTGGTGATGCGACATTCAGAGTGGTCACAGATTGATCTTCCTAAATCACCATTTTATGGAATAACTTGATCTTTTGTGATTCCTTGTTACATTCTGAATCTGTATTGATTATCATTTTGGTCTTCAAAGAAACACTTTGAGTGTTACAAGAGTTTTACTCATGACTATATGCTTAGTTTTATTTACCATTTCTTTAAACTCTGTGTTACTAATAGCACCTAATGATAGGAGACAGAAAGTGACCAGCCAGTAAGGGTAACAGAACTTCAAAAGTGATTTTTTTTTTTTTTAATTCCTTGACTAAAGCAGGAATTGTAACTATGTTTGCAGGAACCTGAATGTCACACCCTCAATGGAAGATTTCTAGATTAAGCTTGTACCCTTCCTAGAGGACAGAAACTCTGAGCTTTACCTAAGATTACAGACCAAGCTATAAAATCTCATCTTTGTCCAAGTAACCTGTTGACCTGGTCTTCCTCATGGAGCCACTCCACATAAAATCCCAGATCAAGGTCTTGAGGTGGGCTTCTCAAACCTACTCTTACCTCTCTGGGCAACAGCTCTGCCCTCTTCCCTCATGGGGCTTCCCCAAACCCCTCTTACCTTCTTGGGAAAAGCTCCACCTTGTTTTCTTCTCTTATATTCTAGGCTTAAGTTCCCTTCTTTTTGTCCTCCTAAAGCTTTAAGCTACAGTAAAATCTTTCTGAACCTGATACTCTGGTCCATGGATTTCATTGTTCAAATTCATAGGACAAGGATCAAGAAACAACCCGAATTACTGGTGCAGTGGTATACAAGGAACCAAAAATTCCTTTATCACTAGCACCTACTTCACAATATTAGTAAAAATGATGCCACCTTTGTGTGTTTGGTAGTTTGATTATAATATGGCAGGGAGAGGTTCTTTCCAGGTTTTGTCTGGCTGGTGTTCTAAAGGATTCCTATATCTGCATTGGCACCTCTTTCCCAATTCAGGGCAAGTTTTCTTCTATGATTTTGTTGAAGACACCTACTATGCCTTTGGAGTGAAATTCTTCTCCTTCTACTATGCCCTGAATTCGGATGTTTGCTCTTTTCATAGTGTCCTGCATATCTTGAAATTCCCATTCATACTTTTCTATTAGTTTGTCTTTCTCTTTGTTGGACTGTATTTGATCTGCCACCTGGTCTTCTAGCTTAGATATTCTGTCCTCTCCTTCATCCATTCTACTGGTGAGATTTTCTACAGAGTTTTTTATGTCATTAACTGTGTTCTTTATTGCTAGTAATTCTAACTGGTTTTACTTTATTATTTCTATTTCCTTATTTATGTCTAGTATTGACCTCTTCATTTCATTAAATTGGTGTCTTGTGTCTTCTTTGCTTCCTCTGATTTCTTCTTTGAGTTCTTTGAACATATTTATAATCATTCTTTTGAAATCTTTCTCAGGCATTTCCTCTAACTCTTTCTCAATGGAGGTCATTTCTGATGCATTAATACTTTTAGGTGGATTTATATTGTCTTGATTTTTGGTGTTTCTTGTGTTACAATGTATATATTTTTGCATCCTGGATTATTTAATGATTGTATTTTCTAGTTAGCTGGGTATTATGAGATGTATCAATCAATCTGATGTTATATATCTTCATGGCAGGAGCTTAAGGCACTAGGTGTAGCTCTCAAGACTCTCAGAGTATGTACAAAAGTGACCCTAGGTATTGGGTTTGCCTGCTATGAGAGTATTCCAGTAGGCTGAGTGGAACCAAATACAGATAGTTTCTAAAATTTAACTAAACAATGTACACTTTCAATGAAAAACAGCACAGAGTATTTATCCAAGAGTAGGTATTATGACCACCAGATCCTCTGTCTGTCCCTTAGGCTGTGTACTGCACCACCCACTCCCATAGTCCTGACACCAAAGATGTTAAGATTTCTGGTCTGTTGAGGGTTCCAAGTTAGCTTGTGACCAGGTGAGACCCTTCCCTAATGTACAACAGAAGAGGAAACAAAGCCACTATAAATCAAGAAGCAACAAATAACAAGCCCAAACTATAGCTTATTTAAGAATGGCAAATCTGACCATCCATCAGATTTAACATATAATTTATCCTGATATGGAAGGTGCAATTAGCACTTCTGGTTCAGGCCTATATACCAGGTTTATTAGACGGGTACTGTCCTGGTATAATCCCTGTTACCTTTTGGGATGATTTTGGTCTCAGTTATGCTGTGCTCCTGCTTGGGTCCCTCTTTGGTGTGCTGTGAGTTCAAGTAGGTGTGGCCGGTTCACTGGACTGCTGCTCTGTTCACTGGAGCTGGGCACTGGCGGTGGGGGAGGGGAGGCTGCTGGTGCTGCTCTAGTTCTCTCGCTGGTTCACGTGATCTTCTACCTTGTGATCTGCTCCTCTGTTGTTCACTGCCATTCTCCCTCCATGTTTCTTGAGTTTGTGGAGAGCTCCAGTGTGAGTGGAAAATCCCCTCACCTGGCTTTTCCTGTGGTTCAAGGAGAGCCTGGTGGCTGCGATCCCGCAGACCTGGCCCTGATGTTGCTGGAGCCGCAGCTGCTGCTGGAGCCACCACAGCTGCCAGAGCCACTGCTGCGGGCCCAGAGATCTGCTGGAGCCGCTTCTGCCGGTCTGTGTGGGCTTTGGATGCTCTGGATCTCTCCTACTTCTCCACTGCTGTTTCAATTTCTTATACAACTCACTTTTTAGTAAAAGTGTGTATTTTGCAGGGTTTTTTTTTTTTTTTTTTTTTTTTTGGCTTTTTCTCCCCTATGTTGCTTTGGCATGGTACCTACTCCACCATCTTAACCGGAAGTCTCGATGCCACCTTTGAATTTCATTGATGTTGCATATAGTATCTATCTTCTCATTGCTTGGATAAAATGCTTGACCAAAAAGCAGCTGATGGAAGACAAGGGCTTATTTCAGCCTCCAATTTCAAAGTAGGAAGCGCTAGTTCACATTTTCAGGTATCAGCCTTGAGGGAGCAGAGGGAACTAGCTGAGCTATGAACAACTAGCTGGGCAGAACTAATAAGCCTCAAGGTCTACCTCAGTGACACAGCAGCCTCAGCAAGGCTCCGCCTCCCAAATGGCCACTAGATGAACACCCAGTATTTAACACACATGAGGCTATGGAGGGCATTTCGCAATCAACCACCACACTGTATTTTGTTTAATTTTAGTTGGCATTAAATAGTTATTTTTTTCTAAAGTGTTCTGAGAACAAAATGTTCTTTAAGTTTATATTATGCCATAGAGAATAGAAAGGTAAGATTTTTGGTATTAATTTTGCCAAAATATTTTAATATTTTTCTTATAGAATTGTGAAATCTTGGACTTTACCTTGAGAATTTTAAATATTTTGAGCATTTCACTCTCACAGAATAAAGGGAAGGAAAGAAGGCAGAAGAAATGGACAGAGGGGAGAGGAAGGGAGGGAGAAAAAATGGGATGGTAGAAGGATTGTGGTATTGTTTTTATCTCTGATATTATTGTAAGGTTCGGGAGTGACCAAGACCATGGAGAGCACTCTGAGGCAAAGATGTAAGATTTTATTCAGGGAAAAACACAAGCTGCCTGGAGTCTCCCAAGAGTGGGAACAGTCAGCTTGGGGCTACAGATAGTGGGATTTATAGGCTCTTCAGTTGGGGGAAGGTGAGGAAGGGAAGGACTTTTTTGGGGGGTAGTAAATCTCTGTTCTTTACATTAGCCAAATCTAGTCCTGGGGCATCATTAATGGCTGGGAAATTTCTTGAGGACTGTGGATGACCCACTTCCTTATCTCTCTCACCTTTCTGCTGTAACTACATTTATTCCTGACCTAACAATTAGCACATTTATGTACCTCTCAAGGTGATGCTTGATGTTTTTGTCTCAATAATGACACCACTAATGTTCCCAATCCAAGAACAGAGTAGCAACAGACTATGGAATGTGGCTGTCCTACTGGACAGAGTCCCATCAAAAGGAGTGGAGAGGAAGTCAGGTGTAGAAAGTGTCATGCAAGACAACTTCTTCATTTGGTATCTAATGAAATTCTGGTTGAGAGTAGTGCTGCTATTTATTCAGGTTTTTTGTCACCATTCATGCAATGCATATGTATTCTGTCTCTGGAAAATGACATCAGTGTGCATTGTGTATGGGGGTTTAGTCAAAGAATAAAGGTGAGAAGTGGCATGTTTTAAATTGTTCTTCAGAAAAATACCAATATACTATCAATCAACAAAACTTATTGAATGGGAGCTATATCTAATTCTGTAAAAGAACTTGTCAACTACAGTAGTTCAAGGTTTGAACTAATTGCAGTAATATTCTTTTATTCATGTTTTATTGATATCTATTCACTATATGTATTCATGGGTATCATAAAGACATTTTCTTTCAATGGTACAGTGTAATTTGACCATATTCTTCCTTCCCTGTTATTCCATTCCTTTTCCTTTTCCCACATAATTATGCATCTAGTTTGATATCATATAAATGTGTATGATAGTAAATAATGTTTATAGTCAGCTTTGTTCCTTTCTTTTCTATCTCCAACTGTGATAAACGGCAGTATTGAAAATATAGTATTTAAAGGTCACATCATGTCAAAAACATGAATTTTATTTTAGTTTCAAAGCAGGCTTTATGTAGGTGTTTCAGCATTCACTAATTGTTTTTGAGCTCTGTTTTTAAGGTATTGTAACTTCCCTCAATGTCTTTCACACAGGTTCCCCAAGGACTCTACAAATGAGCTATAATCACTTTAAAATTTTAAAACAGTTCTTCTTAGACTAGCTAATGGAGCTTAAAAGTCCTCAAATCAAGATGATATAAAATTCTCTGGACTTCTAGGCAATCTCAGACAGGCTTGGAAAAAGAAAACAATCATAATTGAAGGTGCACCTAGTAGAAAGAGGAAGGAAAGTCATAGGAGAACGTCTTAGCAACAATGGTTGTGCACACAAAAAGTTTTAGTATTATGCACTGGAAGGAAAATTAACTGGTGCTTACTATCAGTTTTCCCCATACTAAATGCAAAGCATGGAGGCTGAGAAGATAAGGGTCATACAGGAAAACACACACTTTCAGTGGAAATAAACAGAAATCAGAACCTATTCTAATTTTATAATGATGTGTGTTTGAGAGAGTGTGTATGTTTGTGGTGCTGGAGCTCAAATCCAGGGTTTAGTGAATGCTATGCATAAACCCTTTATTGTCCTCTCAGCTCACCATTCTGATTTGAATAATGATAGCTACATAAATATTATATGTACTTCTCTTTGAGGTATTATTCTAAAATCTTATTTGGTGATTATATTGCACATAATCAAATTTTCTGAAATGTCCATATTTATCATGTAACTAACACACTTCTTCACATATATGCCTTAGACATATTAAAAATGATGATATTTTTATATTCATTCATTATTTCATAACAATATAACCAATTTAACTTGCAGATTTCAAGTTCCCTTACCTATTTTGACAAGACTTATACAAGCCACAGTGAAACTATTATATCTATCTCCTTTGGTTTTGGTTCCCATTTAAATTCACATTGTCTTTGGAAGCAAGCATAGCCCTTAGGTAATAAAAATACAGAATCTTTTGGATGAAATGGGAACATTAACCATAATCTCATTCAGTTATTTCTTCTGCTTGACTGTCCTCTACAATTCCCCTCTTGATGTGACTGTCCCTTGCCTACATTTGAATTGTTCCAGTGACAGAATACTTACTACCTCCTAAGAGAGCTTGCTCCATTTTCAGAGCTCCATTTCTCAGCTCTTCCTTATTTTATGCTGAAATCCAAGTCTCTGTAGTATCAAAAAAAAAAAAAAAAATGGCCCTAGTTTGCATCATTGGGGCCATACAGCCACATGATAATACTTCAAATATTTGCCAATAGCTGCCTTAGTCACTCTGGATTATCTCTCCTCCAAGCAAAATATTCTTATATCCATTAACTGTTTTTACAGAATAAAGCATAGTCTCCCTTAACTCTTGATTACCTAATTTCTATCTCTGCAACAAAATCAATCTGTTCACAACTCATTCCAAGTGTTGAATTAAAAAAAAAAAATGGAGCATGTTTCTACAGGTATATCTAGCACCTGATCTGGCATTCCTTAGTAAACTCACAACAACAAACTAAGATGAGTACCTCCTTCTAATAGTTCACAGGAAACCTGGGAATTGATTCAGAACTTTTGCCTTTCTTTTTTTCTTACAAAGGGCTGCTACTGATCTGCCTCTTAAAAAGCACATTCTGAATCACTGACATCAAAATTTCTGAACTCAAGATAGAAATCTAGGGCTGGAAAGATGGCTTAGCAGTTAAGCGCTTGCCTGTGAAGCCTAAGGATCCCGGTTTGAGGCTTGATTCTCCAGGACCCACGTTAGCCAGATGCACAAGGGGGCGCACGCGTCTGTTGTTCGTTTGCAGTGGCTGGAAGCCCTTGCGCGCCCATTCTCTCTATTTCTATCTGCCTCTTCCTCTCTCTGTCACTCTCAAATAAATAAATAAAACTGAACAAAAAATTTAAAAAAAGATAGAAATCTAGGAATTCATTGTAATTTGGCTTTCTTACACTTGATTTTAGAATTTTACTATCATAATTTTCATGGAAGAGATTGTGTTTGCTTCATGAACATACTATTTCTTCCATTTCACTTTCACAAAGTATAGCCTATTCACATCTTGAAAGCAAACAAAAGGAACAACACAAAGTCAGTGAAGTGTAAGTTTCTGTGGTACCTACCAGTTTCCTCTTAATGCCACAATCCTATCTACCAATCATGTGCACTGTTACAACAAAGAGTGAAGAAGCACAACAATTCTGACAGACTTGGGAAGAGGTCAACCATCTGAAGTTCTGGCTATATAAATGTGCTTTGACATGCACACACATTGATGCAAGTACTCTAAGTCTCTATATTCTTTGGGTTAGTCCAACCATCCCATATACCACAAAGGTACTTTAAGGTAAGCACTATATCAGTGATGGAGGATGGGCTCATGAGACTCCACCCCTCTGAGAAGAGTTGTTGGCATTTAATAGTTGCTTGGGCAGAGGCAGTAGTATTGTTCAATGGTGTTGTCACTGCTGAATTGTGCATACTGCATTAAATAACCTACACCCATGCTCATGCAAGCAATCCCAATTTAACTCAGTGGGTTCCACACACATACACACACACGCACATGCACATGCACACAAAACATACCCCCAATGAAAAACGGGAAGGGACTAACTAGGAATAAGAGGCTTAATGGGATGGGATGGGAGTAAGAGAAAGTAATTGGTGTGAATATGATCAAAATGCATGACATAAGTGTATAAATTTTTCAAAATAAATATAAAAACATAAATATAAAGAATATTCTAAGTAGACACAGTGGTAGGGAAAGCGATTGAGATTTCAGTTTTCTTTCAGATGGGGTTGCATTCTGTTATCCTAGATGTAGTGTTATTGTAGAGGGAGGGTAGGGGATAGGAAAGGGGAGGAGAAAGGAGGTGAAGAGAGGAAATAGAGGAGAGGAAGAAAAGGATATTTCCAGCTTAAGAATACCAGTTCACTATGTAGTCTCAGGGTGGCCTTAAACTCACAGTGATCCTCCTACTTCTGCCTCCCAAGTGCTGGGATTAAAGGAATGAGCCACCACCCCCAGCTTCATTCAACATTTTACTAGAATACGTTAATGGCATAAAACAGATTTCTGGTTTCTGTTCATATATGCACATGACACATGTTGGTAAAACTGAAACATTCTAATTACACCCTGGAATGAGGGCAATGTACTACTGCCAACACTTTTATTCAAGATTGTACTGACAGTTATAGACAGTGTGATAAAGCAAGAAAAAACCATAACAATGATAAACTGACTGATAATGGAAAGGTTATGCATTCATCACCAGATTCAGATATATAAGGGACGAACCTAATTGTTCAATGGGCTCAAGAGGCTGAATTTGGACAGGCCAGCCCACCCTTAAGCCTGTGAAAATTTGAGAAGGAAGCAGGAAGCTGACTCTGGAGTTGTTGCTTGCAGCCTTCTTAGAGGAGACTGAATCATACAGGAGTTATAACTCTGCAAGGGCAGGCAAGGTGGCTTCCATGATTCTGTGGGTAAGTTCCTATCCATCAGGAGAAGCCTACCTTGATCTTGATCTGTATGACTAAATCATTTGCTCAAAGTCAATCACACAAATATATAAAGGGTGAATGAAAGTCCTGTGATTTCCTGGAATGCTGGCTCTTGATGGCATAATATACTTTGTTATTGAAATAAACACTTAAATGAATTTGTGAACTGTTATACAAGTTAAGTTACATGAGCTCTATTATAAAGCAGTATTTCAAAGTAATATATTTAAAATTATCATAAATGAGAACCAAAAATTTTCCAGAGTTAGAAGTTGAGGCACATAGTATCATTACCTAATGAATAAAGTGAACTACTTCTATGCTCAATATGAGAGCTGCCCCTGACACGTGTGCATGTGAGTGCATGTGCATGCATGAGCACCAATGCATACACACACACACACACACACACACACACACTTCTAAGCAGCACTAGATGGAGAAGTAACTGCAGTTTTGTCCTTTTCCCTGTGAGGCCTGTGGCTACATGTGGCTATATAAAAATGTTTAATTTGTTTCATTCAACACTTTAATTGAATATGCTAATTGTACAAAACAGTTTTCTGGTTTCTGTTCATGCATGTATATAACTTGTTTTCATCATAACCACCACCCTATAACTACTATTTGCCTCTTCTACCATTTTCTTATGCCCTTTCAACTTCACAAGTAGCCATTCTATTTTCATGAAAGAGGATTGTTTAGCTCACATCTAAAATGAACAAGATGACATTGTTAACTAATATTATTGTCTGGTACTTAATTCATATTTTTATTCAGAAGGAAACTGACATAAGCCTTCAGGAAGTAACTAAGTATTTCTGTCTATCTTAAGTTCATTACATAAAATAAGTATTAGTGGTATTTGGTAGAATTTAATTATCATTTTGTTCAAAAGTATGGAATACTGTATAGATTAGAAGACTGAGAATATGAAGGAACTACTTTGAATTCCAAATCCACTAGTCCTTGATGTCTACAAACAGATTCTTTAGACTGTAAGCCTAATGAAAGTAATAATCATGTCTTATTATTTCCCACTAGTTATCAGTAAAAAGCACAATGTTTATAGGTTGGCATATAGCAAAAGAAAAGTGTTTGCAAATGTGCATTTCACTCTTTAAAGTGGTACCTAAAATAGCTACAATATATGTAGGGGTGTTGAAATAATGGGATTAGACTGTTACACAATTCATTTGACAGATGAGAAGTAAAGTAGATAAGGTGAAAGTATTGACATCATAATTATGTAACTCATAAAGATAATTAATTCATAATATTTAGACAAATCTAAGAAATTTATTCTTTGAAATAGATTATGAGACTACTCTATGCATGTCATACATTATAAAATGCATGGTCTCTGAATTACTGGGACATGTTCCTTCCCCCATTTTTCTACACGAACATCATAGAATTATAAGCACACACACATTAAGTTGCTAAATATTACTTCATTCTAGGTATCTTCCTGGTTTTAGTACCATTCTAGTCTATATTTAATACATGCAGCTTCCACATTTCATTTGGCTAATAACTGTGGCTACACATTGACATGCCGAATTCTCATCAATTTATGCTGTCCTCTGAAAGCCAGTTACTTGTACTTCTTTCCTTTTTTGAAAAAGAAATAACAAAAGAATGAAAACACAAATCAAGAACACTAACAATATTTATTTATCATGATTATTTTCTTCCTGGGAACTAACATGTGGAAACTACAAAGAAAACCTCTTTACTTTCAGCCTTCGGGAATTTTTGCATAAACCCTAATGATGTTCATAAATTTTCTTTCTTCTAATTTTGAAGAATTCAAGTAAGAGTTTTATACCATAGTACTGAAATAGCCCATTTAGTATTATTAATGTTGAGGTAGTGACACATGCAATGCAGCTTCATCTCTTGACAGAGCAATCAAGTTGAGTAGAAAGTGTGGCTGTTCTCAGCCACTGGATATAAGAATAGATGAGGGCATGTGGTTTGGTGTCCTTGCCAAGATAAATGAACTGTAGAGTGTACAATTATACTCCTCAACTATTCAAGATGACCCCACTGACATCGTATAGGTTCTTTGGATTCTGCACCTTCTCAGAAGAAATTCACAGAAAATTTGCAACAGGGAACAAGAAAAAGACACTCAGAAAAATCTGATAGAGGATTGTGAAAGCAAGAAAAGGAAGAAAATGTGTGATTTCTGCAAGGTCCTAGATCCAGGCTGACCTTGAAAGAGAGCTCTGGAGGGTAAGTAACATCTGAATCTATTTCTTTTAGTAAACAATGGTGGTGGGGGTGAAACTTCATTTATGAAATGTGGCTATGAGCTGGCTCAGGAACATAGTTGCCAGTGCATTTTTGACTGTGGGCATTTTCTGCAAAATTGTGTCCAGTCTTATAAAAAAGAAGCAACTGTGTAGATCATTAGAAAATATCATAGTGGGTGAGGAAGGAACACACAGAAAAAAAGTGAAGGATCCAAAGTACATTCTTGGAAGAACAGTGAGTGCCCAGTACAAGTAAGAAAACAGAAACCCAGACACTTATGTAAAAGACCAAAGACTCAAAGCTACTCATGGATAGGATCAAAGTATTTATCACAGACCAGGACATGCTTCCGTTGGTTTACAGCAAGTATAATTGTTTCAATTTTAGTATATGTGCTGTGGAAGGGAGTCCTACAGCAAGTATAATTGAAGCATAGGTTCTTAATAGGTAGGATTGAATATAAGTGATAGTACATTTTTTTGTGTATCAATTCAACTAATTAATGATAGGTAATTTAAACAATAGATTTGTTGGGTTTTATCTCACATTGCAATTGTCTAATTTAAAAGATACTTCAACACACTTTTTTACTTAAAAATCAGTTGAATACTCTGGTTTCTCTTCAGACCGAATAAATCTTTCTCCTTTTACTAAAATAAATAAATAAATAAATAAGAAAAAATAAAAATCAGTTGAGCAGACATTACATTTTTTTCTTTTATCAAAATAAAAATAAAAGAAAAACAAAAACAGGGGATGAAGAGATGGCTTAGTGGTTAAAGTGCTTGCCAGTATAGCCAAAGAACCCAGGCGCAATTCTACAGGATCCACATAAGCCAGATGCATAAGGTGGTACATGTGTCTGGAATTTGTTTGCAGTCGCTAGAGGGCCTGGCATGCCCATTCTCTCTCTTTCTCCCTCCCTCTCTCTCTCTCTTTACCCCTTCTTCTTTTCTTTCAAATATATAAGAATAAAAAACAAAAACAAAGGAATATCCCTCCTATGAGCACAAAAAACAAATTATAGGGTCTTCAAATATATAAACCAATGTTTATAAAAGATCTTACATTATAGATTTGTTCAAAATTCCCAACAAAAATATTGTTACTATTTCATTTTCATTAAATAATGACTAAACATGGTATCATGCCTCACTTTTGTAATAACAATTATGAGTGATGCTAGGTTGTTAGTCACATATATATCACTTGAACCCTTGGCTTTATATAAGATACCATTCATAAGTATTTAGCCCACGCATAATAATTATAGTGGTGTGATCATCTCTTCAGCTTGTCTTTTAAAAATGACATTTCAAAATTAATAAAAATGTTTCCAAGTTAAACAGGCAGAAAAGAAGCAACAGGAGAGTGTGTGAGAGACTGCACTGATCTGTTGCTATTCCCTCCACTGTTTAGGTAATTTTCATTGCACATAAAGCTTAAAGGAAAAAGAGAATGAAAAGCATAGTTTCTATTTCCTTCCTGTTTTGTGTAGAAGGAAGAAAGAGAGAAAGAGAGAGAGACAGACAGAGGGAGAGAGAGCGAGCTTGGTAGATCTAAAATGAAAGAGGGTGTTTCTCTCCTTACCTGGAAGATGGAAACTGTTTCGATAGAGGCAAATGTGATTTATTTTAACAGGAAAAAATAAGAGGGTTTTTTTGTTTGTTTGTTTCTTTATTTGTTTTTTTTCTGGTTCTGCATGCAATGTTTTTGCCAGTGACTGGTTAGAACTATTATTGAAAATCATTGTGAAAGATATAAACTAACATTTAACATCTGGCAGAGTGCTTTTATACAATAGGCATTTAAATATATTAAAACTGTAAATGTTTTCTTTTAAAAAATACAAATGCAAACCCTTTGATAGTACATTTGAACTGTTCTTTCCATCCTTTTCCATTATATTACCCTTTTATTTTTGATTACTATTTACCTTTATCACCAGCTTTTGGACCAGAAGTGGGATTTAGAAGTCAAAATTACCAGCAATTGCTTTATTTATCTGGATCACTACACATATAAAAATAATAGTGCAATTTTAGATGGAGGGGTTCCATTCAACCTACTTCCTCTTCCCATTTCTTTCTTCTTTCTTTTCTCCCTCTCTTTCTTTCTTTTTCCCCTTCTTTCTCTTAGAAATTTATTATGTTTAAATGTGTACTATATGAGTAGTTCCTTACAATACAATAACATTATGTAGGAAACATAAATATAAAATATAAAAACAATATGAATTGTGTAGGAAAAATATGGCTTAAGTAGAGAAATTAGTAGAATTTCTGCTATATTTAATTCTTCCTTTAATCAGGACTAGTCCATAAAATTGCTGTCACACATGAAAGAGAGAACTGGTAACTTTTAAAATTAGAAACATTATATCATTATATTTAGTTTATAACATCTCACTTGCTTACCACCTAAAAATATTTCAGACCAATTTAATGTAAAAATATAATTTCTATGAATGTTTATGAAAGATGATATCCTTTTTAGGTGTTTCTTATTTCAGGCAGTTATATTATCTGTGTCAAAAATATTCACATTTCCTCATCTAGAAATGAAAAAAAAGGAAATTTTTGAGATATTAGGCAGATGCAGTCCAAGGTCTAAAGCAAACATCAAAGACTTAAGCTTCAATCTCAAACTTTTAAAAGTAAAACCTGACTACTAAATAACAATGTAAAGCCATGATAATAACAGAAAACATGGGGGCCATAGAGGTTGGACGTGGTCATAGGTTAATGAACTGTGTTATGATAACATTTTGTCCCTTTTGCTTATTCTATTCATAGAACTTCCCTAAATGCATAGCAGTATAAATATCCATTTTGAGAAAAGCAAAGTGTTTTCATCTTCCTATTTATCGTGATCCTTTTGGACTACAGGTTATTCTTGATAAATTTGGCTCCATCTTCATAAAAGTTATTTGTTTCTGTTTACATTACATTAATGCCACACCTCATGGCTTCAAGCACTTCAGCAAATATATTATTTCAACTGCATATTTTATTTTGTACTTAAATGTACACCAGGATTCCCAAAGCTTATGGCTTTTTTTCCCATTACCTGAGTCATTTCATGTTGTAGTAATGATTATAATTATCACTCGACATCTACTAACATGGAGGTCTGCAGTTATGCCCATGTTTTTATTTTTTAATGTTTTTTTTTCTTTTTTATTACTTTTGTACTCAGTGAATATAGCCAAGTTGGTACCATTGCTAGCCTCCTCCCTGTCCTCACCCCTCCACATGGACCCTCCTTATTGGGGTATGTGGTTATTGCATTGTAGGATTAGCCATCAGTTATGGGTGGAAAGAAATATCTCTGTGTATCATGACCCAACATGTGGTTCTTACATTCTTTCCGCCCCCTCTTCCACAAATTTCCCTGAGTCCTGTTGGGTTCATTTTAGGTCTGCTTCAGTGATGAAGTCTTGGAAGCCTCTGCGTCTCGGGATATCTGAATTGGTAGGTGTTGATTGTTCTCTGTGTCAATCTCCTTCACCCTTGTGCTGGTACCAGGTTTGCCAAGAAAACAGCACTCTTGCTTGTTTCGCCAATTATTCTAAGTTTCTGCTGAGGCCCTTTTGAGGTATGATGAGATGGTTCTGTACTTAGGATCTGTGTCCACCTGAAAATAAGAAGCAGATTATCTGATGGAGAGTAAAGTTAGCACCAGATACATGGGATAACCATTATTTTTTTAGTGAGAATTTAATAAGTATAGGTCCTCTTGTAGCCCATGGTTGGTGGTAGTTTGATAATGGAGAGCAGGCACAATTTTGGATATGATTCTGACTTGTTTCCTAGCTCTAGCTATGGGTTCCATTCCACTGAATGGATCAGTTAGCCAAATCAAGAGAAGTTGATTTCCCACCACGGCTGTGCACCACTATTTCACTTGTGTGAGCATCATGACAGGTTATATGCTGCTAAGTAGGTTAGACCATGAGTTGCTTGGACAGGTATTGGTCATTTCCCCTAGTCACTCATATAGAACCTTCTGGCATTAGATGCTCTGTCTGGGGACTGACTCTCTTCCAGCTTCCAGCCATGTCACTCCATTTTATGTGCCAACAGCATATGGTGTCTTCAGCAGTAGGGTCTTACCACTAACTTTTGGAGGGTCATCAAGTATTCTGACAGAAATCTGTCATTCTCTTAGGAAACCTTGTAGGCCTCTCTGGTCAAAAGCTCATTGTAAATGTTAGCCATTTGCTGGTACTGAGAGTTACAGGTTAGTGCCCATGAAGAGAAGGAAGAAAAAGATAAGTAATATAAAAGAGTTAGAGACAAGTGAGAGAGAAAGAGAGAAGGAGTAGAAGATTAAGGTCAGTCTTCATCTTAACCTCTCCAGGGCCTTGTGATTCAGGTGTTTCCTCTAAGGGCTTGATGCAGGTTCAACCAGTTGGTCTGTCTTTTAGGATATAGAATTTTATGTTACCACTAACGTTTGGATCTAGTTTTGTGTCCCCCATCCCCTCTCTTATCATCCCCTCCCTCCCCACCCACCCTATTGCCTGGTCCTCAAGATGCTTGCTAGGTATGTCAGCAACTTGGATTGATTCAGGTTAGGAGCTGTAGGTGAGTAAGACTATGTGGCAATTATCTTTCTGTGATTGGGTTAGTTCACTAAGAATGATCTGCTCCAGGTTCGACCATTTTTCTTCAAATTTCATTGTGTCATTTTTCCTTACTCCTGTGTAGAATTCTATAGTGTAGCTATACCACATCTTAGTTATCAACTCATCTAATAATGGACATCTTGGTTGATTCTAGCTCTTAGCTATTACAAATGGATCAGCTATAAACATGGTTAAGCAAATCTCTCTGAACTGAGGCGTGGAGCATTTAGAGTACAAGCCCATTAAGGGAATAGTTGGGTCTGTTGGTAACTCTATATTCAGCTTTTGGGGGAGTCTCCATATTGCATTCCAAAGTGATTGTACCATCTTATATTCCCACCAGCAGTGGATGAGGGTTCCTATTTCTTCACGTCCTCACCAGCATTTATTTTCATTTGATTTTTTTAATGTTTGCTATCCTTACTCAGGTAAGGTGGAATCTCATAGTTGTTTTAATTTTCATTTCCCTGATGATTAGGGATGATGAACATTTTCTTAAGTGTGTGTTTGCCATTTTCTTCCTCTGTGAACTGCCTGTCTAGTTCTTTGCTCCATTTTGTAAGTAGGTTGTTTGACATTTTATAGTTTAGGTTTTCGAGTTCTTTGTGGATTCTAGAGATAAGGACTCTGTCAGTTGGATATTCAGCAAATACTTTCTACCACTCTGTGGGTAATCTATTGGCTCTCCTTATTGTATGTTTGCATGTGAAAAAAACTTTTCAGCTTCATGTGATCTGATTGGTTGAGTGATTTTTTAAGATCCTGTGCTACTGGGGTTTTGTTCAGGAAGTCTTTACCGTTCCTACATCATGGAAAGTTCCTCCTATATTTTCTTCCATTAGAAGCTGAGTTTCGGGTCTTATATTGAGGTCTTTGATCCATGTGTACTTGATTGTTGTGCATGGTGAGATGTGGGATCAATTTTCAATTACCTGCATATGGTTATCCAGTTTGTCCAGCATCATTTGTTGAAGATGCTGTCTTTTTTTTTTTTTTTTTTTTTTTTTTTTTTTTGGTTTTTCAAGGTAGGGTCTCACTCTAGCCCAGGCTGACCTGGAATTCACTATGGAGTCTCAGGGTGGCCTAGAACTCACGGCAATCCTCCTACCTCTGCCTCCCAAGTGCTGGGATTAAAGGTGTGCGCCACCACGCCCGGCAGAAGATGCTGTCTTTTTTCCAGTCTATATTGTTAGGGCCTTTATCTAATATCAAGTAGCGGTAGTTACTTGACACAAAGTTCAGGTCCTCAGTTCAATTCCATTGGTCTATACTCCTGTTTTTATGATAGTACCATGCTGTTTCTATTACTTTTGCTTTGTAATATAGCTTTTGATCAGGTATGGTGATGCCTCCAGAGGTGTTTCTTTTGCTGAGGATATGCTTGGATATCTGAGGCCTTCTGCCTTTCCATATGAATTACAAGATCGTTTTTTCTATCTCTGTGAAGAACAATGTTGGGGTTTTGACTGGGATTGCATTAAATCTGTATATTGCCTTTGGTAGGATTGCCATTTTCACAATGTTAATTCTGCCTATCCAGGAGCATGGGAGGGCTTTCCATTTTCTCAAGTCCTCCTCAATTTTTTTTTTTTGAGTATTTTTATATTTACATTGTATAGATCTTTCACTTCCTTGGTTAATGTTATTCCAAGGTATTTTGTTGTTGTTGCTGTTGTTATTGAAAGTGGGACACTGTCACTTATTTCTTTCTCTGTATCTTTGTCACTTGCATATAGAAAGGCTACTGATTTTTGTGCATTGATTTGGCATCTTGCTACTTTGCTAAAGGAGTTAATCACCTTTAAGAGTTTTGAAATGGAGAATCTCAGGTCTGTTATGTATAGAAACATGTCATCTGTGAATAGCACTAACTTAACTTCTTCCTTTCCAAATTGTATCCCTTTTATTTCTTCCTCCAGTCTTATTGCTTGAGCTAGGACTTCCAGTACTATATTGAAGAGCAGAGGTGAGAGTGCACACCCCTATCTTCTTCCTGATCTCAATGGGAATTCCTTCACTCTCTTTCCATTAAGTATTTTTTGGGCTTTAGGAGCTTTTTATATAGCCTTTATTATGTTAAGATATAAACCGATCATGCAAATTTTCTCCAATGTTTTGACCATGAAGTGATGTTATATTTTGCCAAAGGCCTTTTCTGCATCTATCAAAATGATCATGTCGATTTTGTGTTTAACCTTGTTTATGTGGTATATTACATTGACAGATTTCCATATGTTGATCCACCCCTGCATTCCTGGGATGAATCCCACTTGATTAAGGTGGACAATGTTTTTGATGTGTTGTTCGATTCAGTTTGTGAGACTTTTGTTCAGGATCTTTGCATCTAAGTTCATCAGCAAAATAGGCCTGTAGTTTACTTTTCTTGTGGCATCTCTACCTCATTTTGGATTTAGTGTTTTATTTTCTCTTATTTGTTTTTATTTATTTATTTTGATTTTGATTGATTGATTAATTTTTTTTTTTTTTTTTTGGTTTTCAGAGGTAGGGTTTCACTATAGCCCAGGCTGACCTAGAATTCATTATGTAGAGTCAGGGTGGCCTAAACTCACATCAATTCTCCTATTCCTGCTTCCCAAGTGCTGGGATTAAATGTGTATGCCACCACCTCCAGCTCATTTTTATTTCTATTAAAGTATAACTGACATACTAAAACATATTTGTTTAATGCATGTATTCTGAAACATTTTAAGTACACAGTTGTGAACCAGACACCATATGTAACATTTAATTTACCTATTACTTTGAAATTTCTACCTCTATTTTTAATTTTAAAAAATTAATAAAGGGCTGTGGACACAGTTCAAATCTCTTCCCTAGCATAAATGTGGTCCTGGGAATTTTTTATCCATCAATACTGCAGTAGAAGTAAAAAAAGAAAGAAGGAAATAAAGGAAGAGAATGACAGAAGGGAGGAAAGAGAAAATAGAAAATAATTATAGACAGAGGGAAAGGGGGAAGAAAATATAAAACATAAGAACTATCCTGTTAAAGTTTTAACTGTGTAATACAATACTGATACAATACAGTATTGCAAACTGAATGTACTGTGCTTTACAACAGGACTTTAAGGCTTGTATCTTTTATTACAAAAAGCTCATACCTTTTGATCAAGATTGATGCTCTTTCCTCAGCCATGGCACCTACCATTTTGTTGTCTGCTTTTATGCATCTGCCAACTTTAGATCACACAGTACTTGTGTGATGAGGTTGGCTTATCTTACCCACTATAATATGTTTCAAGTCCTCTGTATTCCAGCATAAGGTAGGACTTATTTTATATGGCCAAAAATCATTCTGTGAGGTGTGTACACATTTCTATATCATTCTTCTATTGAAGCAGTTCCCATTGTTTTAAGATACTATGAAAAACATCCCAAGGAACATGGGAGGGCAGATAACTTGTCATGATACTGACTTCGGTGTTTGGCACTAACTACTTGTAAGTGGGTTTGTTAATCATGATAGTTGTAAATGTAATTTCTTAAGGAATCTACATATTGCTTCTTACGGTGACTATATAAACATTTAAATAGTTTTCCTAGATTTTCTTTATTCATCATCCTGCACTTAAAAAAAGAATTTATTTTGAAAATTTCATACATGTATATAATATATTTTAATTAGTCACTCACTTTTCCCTGTGGGTTCCTGGATTCTTGCTCCGGGGCCGGCTGTTGTCCTGCTAAGATTCCCAGGCAAGCGGGTGGGTGAGCACGTGAAGGTAAAAGACTTTAAGGAGGAGTTTTGGTGAATAGCTCTCTCAGAGTATTATCAGGGAAAATGGGTTTATAAGCTTCTGAGGGTGGGAGAGGGAAACCCTAAGGGGATTGGATGTACCATGTTCATTTCTGATGCCTAATTAGCATATGGGGACATTCATCCCAGCACATAGGCAATGGCAGGGGTGTCAGGTGACCTAGGGTCTCAGGGGGATGGGCTGTGTGAAGGCTAATAAGGAGTTTCCTAGGCAACTGGCCAAAGATTACAGGGCTATGGGCAGAGCCTAAGTTCAGTTGTGCTGGGCTTGGAGAGGAAGTGGCCTCCTCTATCCTGGGTGTTCTTAGCCATTCCAGGCTGCTCAGGCCCCTCTCCTGAAGGCTCCAGCCTGTACCTGGCAGTACCTGACAACTCCTTATTTGTTTTTATAATGGGCAGTGTCATCCCAAATGAGTTTTTTTTTTTTTTTAATTTACCATAGGTCCAGATAGAGTTAGGTGTTGTACAAGAACCTGGATAATAGCAACCTTAGCAATATTAGTTATTTTTTATCTAAGAAATTATATAAGACAGGGGGCTAAAAGCAATAGAGTTCCTATACTAAGGAGGGGGCTAAGGAGAAGCCAAGTAACTAAAGGGGTCCTCAGGCTTGTAGCAGTCAAGGAGCTTAATAACACTTGATTCATTAACAAAAAGAAAAAAAAAAAAACAATATTTTTGTCCCAAGACCATACATGCCCCCAAAGTTCAGCAATAATGAAGTCTAAGGCTAGATGGTTTTGAAGTATCACACCCATGAGAAAATTCAATTGTCTCTGGATAGATTCAAGGATGTTGGTCACCAGAGGCACTCAGAGACAGCTTCATGATGAGACCCACCAGTAGAGGGATGAAGACCTCTTTCAGTTGGTGCAAGCAGTTGGCACAGGCAGAGTTTGTAGATTTCTTTGTAGAGATACACCTGTGAAACAATCAAGACTGGGGAACAATAAATGGGAGAGGAAACATTTATGTATGGGGTGGTGTTGCAGTCTGGTTCGCATTGCTGGTAGAAATCACACAACCAAGAGCAGCTTCTGGGAAAAACAAATTTATTTTGGCTTACAGGCTCAAGGGGAAGCTCCACGATGGCAGGGGAAAACAATGGCATGAGCAGAGGGTGGACATCACCCCCTGGCCAACATAAGGTAGACCACAGCAACAGGAGGATGTGCCAAACACTGGCAAGGGGAAACTGCCTGTAATACCCGTAAGCCCACCCCCAACAATACACTCCCTCCAGGAGGCATTAATTCCCAAATATCCATCAGCTGGGAACCCAGCATTCAGAACACCTAAGTTTATGGGGACGCCTAAATCAAACCACCACAGGTGATTACTCCTTTTTCACAAAAGAAGAGCAGGTGTCTTGACGCAACTGGTCCTGATTATGGAAATATTGACCAGGCATTCAGCTCTGGCCAGCTGAGAGCTGAACAGGCAGAGAGACATAACTTGACTGTCATAAAAGAGGATGAGGCCTGTCCTTTGCAGAACCAGGGACTCAGAGCACACATGGAAAAACAGTTCTTTGGAACTGGGCAAGAGATAAGAAAAATTTTCTTGTCCATTTTTCCTTCAGGGATCCATTCACCCTAATTCTTCTATCCCCCTTCATTTCTCCCACTCATGAGAACTCCACACTGCTATTAGATGGCAAAGGACAAAGACTTCAGATCCTTACTACTTCCTGTTGAAATGAACACGAAGTGGTGACTTGTTGCAGTTAGAGGGTCTCTCCCAGAGAGGGGAACTATTCTAATGGACCCCAAAGTTCTGGAAGATAGTCTTGGAAGAGAGAATTGGGGAGAAAGAATGAAAGTAAGGTGTTAATGGGAAGTCAGTACAGAGCAAACTAGTCTTTTTGTGGTTGACAGAATCCAGGTAGACAGGCTTGGATCATTTCAGGAACATGATAGGATGAGCTGGATAATATTTTCTTCCAGAACTGTTCATTAACTGGCACAGTTAATCACTGGATGAGACATTAGCAGAGTTATCAGAAACATATACACAACATCTAACCTTGATAATAGAGAGATATTGGGTGCCATTAAAGGCTGTACAAATATATTTTTTCTGGTCTCAGAACTTGTTTATGTATTCTAGATTTAAAAACAACCTTTTTGACATATATAGTTGTTTTTCTGTATTGTAGAATTATAACTATGGGGAAAAGATGTCTTAATGCTTGTTTCTCCTCTTGGAAAACTCTTGTATTACTTAATAGGCCATTCATATATTTAATGTATTTTTATGTTTGGTTATACATTTCTCTGAGTGTTTAAGACCATGCAGATAGCCAAAATTTAATTAAAGATTAATTTGGGAGGTCATTAATGGCTCTCCAAAGAGACTTTGTGGACCCAGGAATAGCCCTATAGCATATTGATGATTTTTGTCTGTGAGGGTGAATCAGGGCCAGGCTGGCCAAGTAGTTTTCCCTTATTTTGGAAGTCAGGAGGATTGATTGCTCCTCAATTGTGACTCTACTATTTTAGACTGCACACCAATTTTGTCTGTGTGTCCATATCCTCCTTGCTCAGGAAGACAGGTGACTTATCAGGCAGCCAGTGTAGAAATGTCCCATCATCTCCAGTGTCCTCATGACCTGAGAACACAGGCCAAAATATTGGCACTTTTTGCTGCAATTATTCCAAATGGCTTTGTCTTCTATGTAGATAATTAATACACTTAGAAAGGAAGTAACACCAGCCTGGATGTATGTACATATGGAGCACATTTGATTACTGAAGTAGATTTTGTTAAAGAATGGCACAAGAGCTTCTAAAATCATTTTGTCCAACCTTTTAAATTTTTGTTGTACTGTGGCAGCATAAGTCATATATCTGAGACATAGAAAGTAGGTACATCTGAGACTTTAAAGAGCTAACATTTATAAATATTGGCAGAACTTGTCATCAGTCTTGAAAACAGTACCAATTGATTTATAAACTAATTAATTTAACATAGAAATTGTCAGAAGCAGTAAAACAGTATAAAGTATAAAGGGGGATGGGCTGTGTGAAGGCTGGCAAGGAGTTGCCTAGGCAACTGGCCAAAGTTTACAGGGCTATGGGCAGAGCCTAAGTTCAGGTGTGCTGGGTTTGGAGAGGGAGTGGCTTCCTGTAGCTTGGGGGTTCTTAGCCATGCCTGGAAGCTCAGGTCCCTCTCTTGAAGGCTCCAGCCTGTGCCTTCCAGTGCCAAACATTTACCCTCTTTTGTCTCCCTACTAATCTTGCTGAACCCCTTCCTTTCCCAGCCAGTTCCACTTATACTTTCATGTTTTACTTCAGACCTAATGAGATTAATTAGGATTGCTGACATGAGCATGGTAGAGGTTCTTTACCAGAAGAAAGGAACATTACTAGTAGTTAGAAAATTACTAGTAGCCACTGAAATGAATGTCTCACCCTTCCCTATTTATTTGCAAGTAGAGAGAGATAGAAGAGAAGCAGAGAAAGAGAGAGAGTGAGAATGGGGCACTCCAGGGCCTCCAGCAGCTGCAAATGAACTGCCAGTTGCATGTTCTACAGTGCATCTGGCTTTACAATGTGAGTACTAGGGAATCAAACTCTGGTCATCAGGCTTTGCAGGCAAGTGCCTTTAACTGCTCAGCCTTCTATCCAGCCCCTTGGTTATTCTTAAGTATAAAGTGAAATGAGTGCTAGAAATATATGAAAGGGAGAACAAAAATGAAGCATATTCTTTATGTTCTCTACCATCAAAGCCTAGTTTATCTTCTACTTGGAGGACTATGTTCAAAAATGTGTCCACATGTAGTAGGTGTACTCATACACATGTTGATTAACAAAAGTATTTTTTTTTTTTTTGTGGGTGTGTGTTACTTTCAATGTCTTTAACAGTTTGTTTGAAAGAAGGTATTCTAGCAGATGAAGAAATCAGTGTAGTCTAACACAAACTGTCTACTTATCATTTCATGTTCATTCTTTCATTGTTTAATCTCTCCACAAGTTTTTAAACAAAATTATAATAAACCATAAGATATTTAAAATGGAAACTGTTTATAAACAGCAACAAAATCTATCCATGTAAAAAGATTGGGGCTGTAAAACATAGAAAAATATATACACCTTTCACAAAAATACATGATCATAATTTGCTTCCTTTCTAGAAAGCCAAATATGAGTTGGACTGATTCACACATGTTAGGCTATTGGAATTGTAATGAGTATTTCAATGATCATTTCCTCCAATAGCTCATCAGAAACCCAATCTGTTCTTTTAGAAAAGGCTCCTGGATTAAAAAAAAAAAAAAAAAGTCTGCAAAGCTGTTCTATATCCACATTGTTTTCTTTAATAGCTACATCCCCTCAAGCATTAAAGTTTTGTGTGTATTTATGGAAGGCATGGGGTTTATTGTACATTTTTCATCCTTCTGTTAGCTTCAGGAGAGCAGGGCCAAGTGGCTCTTGAGCACAAGGTCATCTATTGAAAGTTTATGGGTGATTCTGCATCTTTATTCTAAATTAGTAGTGATTTTCAAGTTGAAAATATAGATCATTATGTGATAAGAATAAAAAATATGAAAGGGGAGAAAATAAAGATGTTTCCCTAGGTCTTGCATCCAACATACACCACCTTTTATTTTATCTTAAATGTGAGTATTTGTTTTTATTAAGATCCAAATATTTATCTTGGCCCCCAGTAGCATGCATATTCACTGTCTTCCTACCACTCTGGTATGAAGTTTCTTATACATCTTTTGCAAGGGTTTTCTACATGGCCTCTCTGCCACTTAACCCTGTAGCCCATACTCAACACTGTTGCTACTTTAAGTCTTCATAATAGGTTAGTTGTTCATGTGACTCCACAGTCTTATCCAGCTCCTCAGCTTTCCCTGAGTTTCCCAAACCTTCCTAAATATTTCTAATTTCTGAATTTCTTGTGCCTCATATTTCCCAGGCCTTATATAGCTACTTATTAATCCCATTAGCTACCACTGAAGCTGTTCCTCTCTTAAAACATACTGGGCACACCTGTCTCTCTGAGATTTGCACTGTTTATTCCTTCTGTGGGAGAAACTCCTTATTCACATGTTCCAATGCCATCACTTCCCTTAAGTGTTTCTACACATGTCTGCATCCACAGGATGTCTTCTGGGAAAGTTTGATTCAAAGTAGTGACATAATACTTCTGCTTGTGTACTCTGTATTAATACTTTGTTCATATATTTTATTTCTTTAGTGCATATTATCTGATGTGTCAGCTATAGTGTGAGAGTCACTAGAGGACAGTTACCTTTGACTTTTTTTCACTGACATTGCTACCAGGTAGAATACTACCCAGAATATAGTAGGAACACATGATATTTGTTTAATCAAAGTGTAACCTCTTTTTTAAAATGTATTTTTATTTATTTATTTGGAAGGAGAGAGAGAAAAAAAGCAAAGAGTATAGGCATGCCAGGGACTTCAGCTGCTGTAACAAACTCCAGACACATGCACCACTGCCACACCAACTCCAGTGGAGTCTGTGTAGCATAGAGCCTGAACAGCTCGAATGGCTACTAGACCTGGGGTTTCGCATCACACGTGATTAGGCCCCCTGGAGGTCCCTGGCAGAGTCTTTGGTGTTTTGTGATTTGGGTCTCATTCTGCAGTGTGTTCTTTCTCTGGGTGCTTGCCTTATTGATTCTAGGAACTAAGCCCACTCAACTTTATACTGATAAAATCATGCTCTCAGCAGATAATCTCGATGGGCCTTTAGATGTTCCAGAAACTAAGAGTACAAAAACGGAAGCTTCCACCTATGGAGACAGCCCTAGCCTCAGTAACCCCAGCAGCCTTAACCGCGACGCCGGCTGTGTCTGAAAAGCTTGAATAGCTAATTTTTATTCTTGCTGAGAATGTAACTTTAACTCCATATGACCCTCCACTAACAGAATTGTTTGGCGGTCTGCAGTTTCTGATTCAAGGCAGATGGAGGGAACCACCTAAATATAGAGGGCCTTATAATTTTGATCCTACTGATGCACCACTCCCTTGGACAGGAAAATATGATGAGAATCTAATCATATTGGTAACATTTAAAGGAAAGACAATCAAATATTATTCATTGAGCATATAGGAAATGATTAGGAGAAGCCGGCCCCCATGGTGTGCTTTGACAGATAAACAGCAACAAAAACTTAGATGGGAAGTATATGTATTCTTTGCTGTTAGGAATAAAAGATTGTATGATATATTTGGAAACCCTTTAAGTCAAGAAAGAATGTTGAAAGACCTAAGAGTTTGGGATGAAATGTGGGACCCCAATGTGAATGTAAGATGTTAATATTAGAAATCTTTGGATGTTAGTCATTAACCACAAATGTCTGGTCCTCCAGCAGCTACAGAAAGAGGAAGTTCCTGGGTATAGCAAGTTTATACTGAGTATATGTCATAAGGAGTTATTGTACTGATTTCATTTTTTGAAAACCTGCCAAATGGAGCAGTTCCTGATTGTTTCTGTATATAACTGAGGCCTGAAAGTAAAGTTCTTTGCAGCAGCAATCACAACCTGTGTTGTCTGTCTGTCGCGTCGAATCCGTTCCTTACCTGAATATCCAAGCCTGGTCCCCCTGCAGAGACATCCCCACTGGGTGGTTTGTGGCACACCACCTTATACATCTGGCTTTAAGTGGGTACTGGGGGAATTGAACCTGGGTCCTTTGGCTTTTCCATTAAGTACCTTAACCACTAAACCATCTCTCCAGCACTCAAACTGGAACCTCTTGACTGCCCTACTGTAGCAGACAGCTTCAGGTTCACTAAGATGAACTTCCAGACCAGGCACATTTATGGAGGAAAGGATTTATTGAAGCTTACAGATCCAGGGGAAGTTCCATAAATCGCAGAAGAAGCTGGTCTGCCTTCACAGGTCCAAGCAGAGAGAGAGAGAAGCACAAGCCTAAAAACCACACAGCACAGCACACTTCAGGAACTCCTGGAAGGCACACTTTGCATATCTTTAGATTGAAATCTAAAACCCACCACCACACCTTAAGATCCACCCAGTGGGCTGGAGAGATGGCTTAGCAGTTAAGCGCTTGCCTGTGAAGCCTAAGGACCCTGGTTCGAGGCTCAATTCCCCAGGACCCACGTTAGCCAGATGCACAAGGGGGCACATGCGTCTGGAGTTCATTTGCAGTGGCTGGAAGCCCTGGCGCACCCATTCTCTCTGTCTACCTGCCTATTTCTGTATACCTCTCTCTCTCTCAAATAAACAAATAAAAATAAAATATTTAAAAAAATAAAAAAAAAGATCCACCCAGTGACATTGCCTCCAGCCAGGTGTCTGCAGATGCAAACTACAAACAAACAACTGAAATATACTGGGGGCCATCTATTCAAACCACCACACCTCCCAATCCTACTTTCCATTACTACTCCTCTTATATGTTGAATTCTTTCACTACAGTCTCACAGATGATGAAAAATACTTTTGAATCTTAATTGCATATTATCTTTTAATAATCTGTAGCTCTTTGAATGATGCCCAAAATTATACATGATGCCAACATATATGATTATGATAGAGATATACATAAGCAACAATTAATGTAAAATACTTAACCATGTCCATGTGTGTCCATTGCACTTATTCTTATAAAGTACCAAAGGTCAAAATCGCGTCAAGTAGTAAAGCCCATCATTAATTGAAGCAAAGAAACTATTTATGTAAAAAACCTGAATCAGACAGGGTGTTGGCACAATTTGTCGCACATTTACTTAAGATTTCTTTTAATCCTGCTAATATCTACAATTTCTCTGATTCTTAAAGAATTGTGGCATTTACTTTTCTTGTCCTGTACAAGTCAATGATATTTCTCTATTGTTGTCAAGTGCCACAGACTTGTCAGTTTTAGTACATAGAGTGAAACACTTGTGTGGTAGTTTGAATAGATGCACCCCAGTAGACTCAACGGTTTATTAAAACTTCTTGGATTTCTAGCCACCTGGATAGCAGAAGTGTCACTGGGCAGGTCTTAGCATCCAGCCCTAAGGTGTGGTAGTGGATTTCACATTCCAGCCTAAAGATATGCAAAGTGCCTGGAGTTCCTGAAACATTCTTATTTTAGTGGTGTGGCTTTTGGGTTTTGGACTTATGGTTGTTCTCTCTCTCTGCTTTGTTCTTTAAGAGGAGGCCAACTTCTGCCATAATGGAACTTCCTCTGGTTTTGTAAGCTTCAATAAATCCATTCCTCCATAACTATGTCTGGTCTGGAAGTTCATCTCAGCAGCCTGGATGCTGTCTGCTACAACTTGTAACCTTCTATTTCCATTAAATGTAGTTTTATGTCCATATGTCGCTAATTGACCCATATTCATGATATGTAGGATGCCAAGTTCTAACTCATAATTTATGTGAAGACCGTAAGATTAGTGCTTTCCAGAATCTTTCTTGGATGCTCTAGCAGCATGCTGTTTGTCAATCATCCATTGCAGACAACACTGCACACTGAGAAATATAAATCTTGGGCTGGAGAAATGGCTTAGTAGTTAAGGCACTTGCCTACAAAGCCAAAGGACCCAGGTTTGACTCCCCAGGACCCATGTAAGCCACATGGACAAGGGGGTGTGTGCATCTGGAGTACATTTGCAGTGACTGGAGGCCTTGGCAGGTCCAATCTCTCTCTCTCTCTCCCAAATAAAAAATAAAAATAAAATAATATTATAAAGGAAATATAAATCTAAGTTTACCTCTAGATTTTGACCCCTGACAAAAAACACACTATCCCTACTTCAGGAGTCCAGAATCTGTTTTTCACTTCTTACTTCAACTAGAGTGTGAGCATATTACACCACTCTTAGCTCTTCCACATCAGATAAAGGACAGTTAGAGACTGAACCTGAATCTCTCATAAAGTTAAGCATAATCTTATATATTTTCTTCTTGTCCAAAGATTTCCCACCTATTATCCTTATGTAGCTTTATAATAACTCAGTAAAAATGTGATATTTCTTATTTCTCCACGGTTAAAGGTAAACAGACATGGAAGGGTAAAATAATTACCATAATTTCAAATACTTTGATAATTGAATGTTTAACAACCCAAGTGCTTTGCCTTTCAAACTTGCATTTTTAATCTTAGATTATTATTCAAAAGGTATACACATGTGCTCTCAAACAAATCTGGACAATCAATACCCTCTGAGCAGGGTGTACTTTACATGCGGGCTCAGCCAGCTCTTCCAGAGCACATGATTGCCTCTCACCACCTACTGTATCCCCAAGCCACACTAGCACCCTGCTGCTTTCCCTTTGTCCTAATGTGAGAGAGGTCATCTGTAGACATGGGGAGAGTGAAATCCTCTCCATAGAGCTTTGCATTCATGCATGGTATCAGGCTGGAAATGGATTCCTTACTATGTTTCTACTTCTCAGCCTCTTTTCCCTCAATCAAAGCAGATGAAAATATTCTTACCAATATTATTAGACAATGTAAATCAAAACCGCAATGCAATATCACCTCATACCCATTAGAATGGCTGAACTATTAGACTATATTTTTTCTGTTGTGCTTGTACCAGAAAGGCAGTTTCCTAGAGCTTTGACAATTTATTAAAATCTATATAATTTCCATTATAGTATTTTAAAGTTTTCAGAGTGTATGTTTTTAATTTTCCAATTGTGTTGATTTGTCTTTATTAATCTTAAAGTACTCTTTGAATTGTTTTTTATGTATCCTTCATAACCTGTGTATGTAGATATATCTGCTAGTTTGGGGGTTGTATTTCTATTCCATTCATGGTCTTTTTCATAGTTTTGAAGTTTATCTGTATTTTTTCTTTGTTTATATGTTTTGAGGTAGGGTCTTTCCCTAGCCCAGGGTGATCTGGAATTCACTCATTAGTCTCAGGTGGCCTTAAACTCATGGTTATCCTCCTACCTCTGCCTTCCAAGTGCTGGGATTAAAGGCATGTGCCACTATGACTGGCTCCCCATTTGTACTTTTATGATTTGTGTTTCTTAGTTCTTATTTAACAAATAAGTCTCTATGATAGAGTAATAATAAATTTTGATTTATTTTTCTAAGAATGTATAATTTTAACTACTGTGTATAGAGAAAGGTAGGGATCTTTTTTTCTCTTCTAGGTAAGCACCCACATTCAGCTGGTCCCCAAATGTATGTAAGCTTCTATTCAGGTTCCCAATTATGTTCTGCTAGTCTGTTTATTTAGCTCTATGGCAACATCATGATGTTTTCCATCACTTTTACTTAATTAAAATGAAATAGGGCAAGAAGTTTATACATTTTATTCATCCTTCTATACTCTTGTCCTTCTGAAAGAACTAAATTGACTAAATTGACACCATGATAGGCTTCAGCAAGACACCTCACAGGCTAGGCCTAAAATTAGGACAAAAGGCCATTAATCAGTGACTGTCTTGGCTGGAGAAAAGCTGAGTCACTTCCAGGAAATTCAAGGTCTCTTGGCCCCAGCCAATCAAAAATATATAAATATAATAGATGCAGTCCTTGTTCAAATTAGCCAGTCAAACCCCAGAACTAATTGCCCATCAGAACCTTCCTTAGTTATGCGTAAAAGAGCCTGTGAGCTCCTCTCCGGGTTGCCATTTTTATAAGAATGGTTGACCTCCGCATGCTGGCTGACTCTGCAGAATAAACCCTCTTTGCTTTTACATACTATTTGAGTCTGGGGTCTTTCTTCAGTGATTGAAAGACCCTTACAATTGAGGGCTCATCCAGGATCTCTGAGAATCCCCAGAATCAATAATAGAGCATTTCCTGGAAGGCATTTAGCTCTCTGCCAATCGGTGAGTTGGGTGCCTCTTTGTGTGTCACTGGTCTGCTTTGTTTCATTTCCAGTAAATCTGGCATCTGGATACATTCTGGAGGCTCAGGGAGGCTGCCAGCTTCAGCCATACTGCCTATCAGGGAACCAAAGCAACCAGAGGATCATAAGCTGGCAGTCCTGCCCCCCTCTGTCCCTATTTATCTGCCCGTGTGCTGCCTGTACCACAAGCAAGAGCTGCTGATCAGGGTCCTAGGAAAGAAGGAGGAAACATGACCAGTTCTCCCCACATGTGAGCCTGAGCTGCAAGACAGGCAGACTCCACTGTGGTTGCACTGCCTTTGTGAGCAACAACACCCTCCCAACAGGATGGCCAACAGTTAGTGACTCATATCCCTTATTCTACCAGTGACCTGTATAATTGGAAGGTGCAGAATCCAAAATTTTCTGAGAAACCCTCGGTCCTCTTAGGCTTGTAAGATTCTATAATGATAACTCACCAGCCCCCTTGGGAGTATTGTCATCAGATTTTTCAGGTTCTCTTTATAACAGAGGAAAGAGAGAATTCTAGCCACTTCTTGCAAGCTGGTTTCTGGACCTGATGGCCAACCCACAGTCATAGACATGGCTTTTCCCCTGACCCACCCTGACTCAGACCCCAGCAACCTGGAAGGTAAGGAGAGACTCAAAGCCTACCATCAGCTTCTAATGAGGGGTCGCTGAGAGGATGCTAGGAAGCCCACAAATTTATCTAAGGTAGGACATGTTATACAAGGTAAGGAGGAAAGCCCTGGGCACTTTTTAGAGAAGCTACTAGAAGCCTACATGACCTATATGCCTCTGGACCTGGAAGCAAGAGAAAACCAATCTGCTGTAAACATGGCTTTTGTCAACCAGGTGGCACCAGACATCTGCAGAAAGCTCCAATGACTGGACAGTTTTGTGGGTAAGCAAATGTTGGAGCTAGTAGCAACAGCAGAAAAAAGTTTATAATAATAGGCAGACTCCAGAAGACAAACTAGAGGCCTGGCCAAAATATTATTGGCCGCCACAGAAAATTCTGACCCAAGGGAATTAAAGAACATGGCTTATGGGAGAAACAGGGGCAGACCAACCCCTAATCAAGAGGGGGAAAGTCATACTGACCCTGTCTCCAAAAGGACCAGTGTGCTTATTGGAAAGAGAAGGGACACTGGAAAAATGAATGTCCACACAATAAAGACAAGAGTCCTAAAGTTCTGTAGATATGAGAACTCAGTGACTGAGGGCGTCAGGGCTCACGCCCCCTCCATGAGCCCTGGGTAACCTTGAAGGTATAGGGGAAACCAATAAATTTTTTAGTCGACACTGGGGCACAACATTAAATTCTGAAAGCCCATGGGACCCTTGTCCGCCAAAAGGACATGGGTCCAGGGGGCCACTGGGATAAATCAATACTCATGGACTACCCTAAGAAAAGCAGACTTAAGAATGGGACAGGTAACCCATTCATTCATCGTCATCCCTGGGTGACCATATCTACTCTTAGGGTGAGACCTTTTGACTAAAATGGGGGCACAAATCCATTTCAACCCTGACGGAGCACAGGTTCTTAACCAGAATGGTGCTATACACATATTAACTGTGTCATTGGAGGAAGAATATAAACTCTACACCTCTCCCCCGCAAGCCACGCATGAAAGTCCATATCTGAGGAAACTATGGGAAAGGATTCCGGGTGTATGGGCAGAAAGAAATCAGACCGGGCTCTTCTTCTCAACCTCTCTCCTAAAGCCTGACAGAATCCCCCTTGCTGTAGGAAAAGTAAGTCTACCCCCCTTCTGTTTTGTAGTACCACCTCAGCCAGTGAATCCAGGGACCATTGTAAGTAATGGAATGACTTTTCTAAATGGGCAAGATCAGAATCTATTAGGCCCGATAAGTCTGGTCTGCTTTAATTAGGGCCGTAGTACCAGTACCAATCCCTGCAGCTATACCAGTACCAATCAATGTTGTAAAAAGGATTGCTGATATTCTAAAGTCACATTTCCATCTATAATAATGATATTCTAGGGTTTCTATATAGTCATCAACAGGGAGGTAGTAAACCCGAGGTAACAGAGTAACTAGAATTCATCTCTCCAGTACCGGTAATTTTTTTTTTAAACCAGAGGACATGCTACTTCCCATTGGCTATACTACTATGCTACTAAATAAAATGCTCCCCTATCCTGCAACCATTAATTGCCTATAATTCCTCATGGATAGATGAGGGACTAATGTTCTCCTCAATAACACATGGCATAATTTTGATGGGCCCAATATTGTGCAATAAATGACAGTCACTGAAACGTTAGGAATGCAATGGTTGTATCTTGTATGAAAGACAGTGGTCCACAGTAAGCCTTCCTATCCTCTGGCTTTTACATTAGCAGCATATTTTTTCAATGTTCTCTGAGTCTAACCTTGGAGAGGGTGAAATACTTCTCTTACTTAGCACCGAGTACTCCGCACTCACTGTTGGCACAGCTAACAGCTAACACAAGCTTCTCTGACCAAAATGGAGAAGAGCACTAACCATGGGCATAAACATAAATGTTTAGAGAGCAATATTATTGGCACAGCATGTCCATTTACCCAAACAACAGTCATAACATGCTTGCTAGGTCCTATGACATCTATATTAACAGGCTTAGAGTCGATTTAAATTTAAATTATGATTATTGCATTGGTAATTATTTCTGCTTAGTGGAATAGGTTTTAATTTTGTCTTTCTGTGTGTTGCTTCCTCTATCAACCTGCCCAGATATTTATCTGGATTAGAAACAAGGTAGATTTTTTTTTTTTTTTTTTTTTTTTTTTTTGTAGGTGGTTAGATAGAGATTTGCCCAAAGAAACATGAAGAATGCTGCCCTGTCCTGGTGGGACTAAAACTTTAGTCTGTTTTAGTCTCATCCAAGATGGCAAAACTGTAGAAAGTTCCTATTACTTCTTTCCTGAACTTCTCTCCAGCTTAGTACCCATGAGCAGGCCCTTCCTTGGTCCTCCTGGTTCCAGCAATCAATCAAGACCCTTCCTATGCATTTGGACTTGGCAATGGGACTAATCCTAATTTAATGCCTGGTATAGTCAGCTCCACATTACTGGGATGAATGTCCAAACCAGACACAGTTTATAGGACGAAGACTTTATTTCAGTTTACAGATCCAGGTGGAATTACCATCCATGGTGGAAGAAACTGCTCCCATACGTAAACCCTAGCGTAGAGACACCATCAAAACAGCCAGCATCATAAGTAAGCACAAAAGGAAGCAAAACAGCAGGGAACTGCAACAAGTAGCAGGGAAACAAGCTGGAAAATAAGATCCACCCCCAACAAACCTTAGGGCTGGATCCCAGGATCTGCCCCTAGACACACCTCTTTCAGCCAGGTGGCTAGAAATCTGTGTTTAAATAACACACTGGAGTCCATTGGAGGACAGACACTTAAAGCATCACAATGCCTAATTTACATGCATGGATCTGCACCAAGCCGCCTCCACTTGAGTTCCTCGCCCTGGCCATGATCCCTCCCCAAACTGCAGTCCTATATAACTATGGGAACCATGATCTGTACTTCCTCTTCAAAGCTACAGACCAGATTTGGGCTAGGTACTGCCTCAGTTGAGATAAGATCAATTATCTTCTGGAATGAGTTTCTAGCCCACCTGTGCTCAGTAGTGAAGACCAGCATCTTGGTTTTTTATTCTTAGTATCATGGTTTAGCTCCCTGCAGCTTGAGAGGGCTTGGCTAAGATTACCTAAATGCTGTGAGTGGTGGAGGTCTGAATGGAAGTCCTTGGTTTCCTGTAGTCTCTCTACTGCAGGTACTGGTATACAGAGGACAGGAGGTTGTAGAATTGTTCCTACTGTTCTTGTGGAATCAGCCAGTCTCTAACATCTACTGCTTCAGGCTTTTTCTGCTACTTAAAGGTAGGGTTGGGGTAGGAGCACTGCCAGGTGGCTGGCAAACTAGGATCTATTTAGGCAAGCTGATCTACACTAATTAGCCATGTTCCCTTCTGCTTCTCTCTGGAGATCTTACCTAGTTGATAATTTCATTTATAGTTGTCTCTTGCAGAGAAAAATATTTTGGCTATAATTTTAGTTATTTTCTTTACCTGGTTTTGTTGATGAAGCTTGTTGTATTAGTCAGGGTTCTCTAGAGGAACAGAACTGCTAGAATGAATTATTTTAAAAGGGGATTTATTGGATCAGCTTACAGTAGTCCAGTAGCAGTTGCAGGCCCAAGAATCACCGAACCTGGTAGTTGCTCAGTCCTCGTGGCCAGATGCCTCAGCAGTCCTGACCTGGCACTGCAGATGGTGCTGGAAAGCCTGGAGGCTTCCTGAGGAGCTGCTGGGTTTCAATCCATGGGGGTCTTCAGTTGATGCTGGTCTTTCCTCCGCACTGGTCTTCAATCCACGCTGGAAGGTAGCAAGCCAAAATGGAAGGAAAGCAGGAAGGGAGGAAGGGACTCTTTTTACCCAGAGCTTCCTTGTATCAAGTCCCCCTCTGGGCGGGGCTGCCCATTCTGGGGGAAGGGCTCACCCTGGGGGAAAGACTTCCTCCTTTAGTTGATCCTTCCTAGAAGCAACCTATGGATTACTAAACAGATCAAGTTGACAACACCTTAACTATCACACTTGTAATCTGTACCTTACTTGGAAAACTACCTCTTTGATTTTTGTTTATAGTCAAATTACATGTGAATAACAGCAATTTTGTCTTTTCTTTTTAAAATTCTTGAATATTTTCTTTTTCCTAATTTCATTAGTCTGTTCTTATATCCTATAAAAAGATGACTAGGAATGAAGAAGTGCAGGTATTTTTCTTGTTTTGACTTTTATAGAAATCCAATAAATATTTCATTGTTAAGAGCAGCATTTTTGTCTTGGTAAACAATTGCTGATTGGTTATATAATAACAATTCAAATAAGTTCTACTTACCTAACAATTATTCCATCAATTAGTGTTGAATTTTATTCCAAGCATTTTTCTCATGTTTTTATCCTTTAGCTTGATAACATGATGAATTGTTTTAATATATTTTAAAAACTAAATCATTTCTACAATCTGTAATAAATACTTTTAATTCATGTTGAAATTAAATTTTCTGACATTTTATTTAGTATTACATGTAGATATATATGTGAAGCTGGTACCTAATTTCAGTTTCTTAGATTTTTTGTCATAGTTTTGAAATTGGAATAAATTTAACATTTTAAAATAAACTTTACAACATTCTAATATAGGGCAGGATTTTTCATTATAGGGAACTAGTACTCTTGTGGATGGAGAAATATAGTAATTGTGAACTACTTGTTCAGTCTTTTAATGATTTTATACTTGTCTAGTATTCTCTTACTTTTAAAAGGAGCTGGCGTTGTACATTAGTATGATTTTTTTCTATAATGTATATGGATGAAAACATATGTAATCATCTGTGCAATTAATTTTCAATTACAAATAAAAAGATAAAATATTTCATTTGTTAAATTTTGAATTCATGTAAAATATGGTCATATAATACACATAGCAGGGATTAGAGCTCCCTACTCTTTCTTTTCTTTTCAGTAGCACAGGATGATTAGAGACTTTACTAGGCTCAAGTCTACTATAAGAAAGTAGTCCTTGTTTCTTCTAGTATGGGCTCATTGACAGGTGATTCCATTTTCACTTCTGTTTTAATGTCTGGCTCAGGCTTCTTCCAAGAGCACCAGACCCATCCAGTCAAATGACTACCTGACATCTCAGATGGATAGTCAATAATATTGTAAGAGATAAAATAAACAAATAAACTTGTGTCATGATTTTTCCTCCCTATTCTTCTTTTTTTTTTTTTTTTTTTGAGTTAATAGCAACTCTTCCTAGATTGCAATTTGGGGAGAGACCTTGAGCCCAAGTTCTCAGCTAAGCTAAGATTTTTGATCCACAGGAAATGTTCTAAGTTGCTAAGTCCTAGAAATTACTACTTAGCCATAGATAATGAATACGGAATGTTGTTTTTGTTCTTTCTTTATTTATTTACAAGTAGAGAGAGCTAGAGAGACAGAAAGAAAATGTATGTTCCAGGGCCTAGAGCCACAGTAAACAAACTCCAAATGCATGTGCCTCTTTGTGCATCTGGATTAATGTGGGTACTGGGAAATCAAACCCATGTCATTAGGCTTTGCAGGCAAGCACCTTAACAACTGAGCAATCTATGTTACTTTCCTTTCTCTTTTCTATTCTTTGAAATAACTTCTGTAATACTGACATTATATTTTCCTTAATTGTTTTACAGAATTTATGTGCAAAGCATCTGTTCTTTGTAGGAATGTTCATATTCATGGTTTAAGTTGTTCTTTAGTAGTTATAATAGCTATTGATTCTAATGACAGATTTGATGAGTTTTATTTTTCCACATGTATTTCACGTATAAAATTAGAGTTCTAGAATGGGTATTAAAATGAGATGCTAGCTAACATGATACAATTGTATATTTGTTACTGTCTTTGAGACTGCATGTCAAGATTGGAGAAGCTCTTGTTTCTTTAAACTTCCTTAATGATGGAGTTTTAATCTAATCAAAAGTAACTTGAAAGTATATAAACATTATATAGCTGCTAATTCAGCCTGCTAAATCTTAAAGTTAGAAAATATGGACTGGTATTCTGAAATGGACTTCTTCCCTTTAACTTTCAATATCTTTATTATGGAGTTTTTGTCTGAAGTTTTCATTAGGATTTTAATCTGATGTATGACACAGAACACTACTTGGCTTCAAATTCAGTCAAATCCTAGTTAGATATTTAGCAAATATCTTTCATGTTTAACTACACATTATATTCCCATATGAAAGTCAAATGTTTTATATAAACACTCATAAGATAAATGTTAATAGTATGTCCACTGTGTTAGTTTGACTTTGTGCTCACAATAGATTTAAATGTTTCATTACAGCTATAACTTGGATTTCAGCTGCTTGCTGGAAGGGGTGTCAGTGGAGGTGCATTCCAAGATCCAGCCCAAAGGTATTACTCTGGGCATATATGAATTCCAGCCTAAGATATGCAGAGTGCTTGAGCTCTGCCTGGAGTAACCAGAGTGTGCTTGCTTTTGGTGGTGCTGATGATACAGTTTGGGGAGAGACCTTGAGCCCAAGTTCTCAGCTAAGCTAAGAGTTTTGATCCACAGGAAATGTTCTAAGTTGCTAAGTCCTAGAAATTACTACTTAGCCACAGATAATGAATACAGAATATTTTCTGTTCTTTATTTATTTATTTACAAGTAGAGAGAGATAGAGAGACAGAAAGAAAATGGGTGTTCCAGGGCCTAGAGCCACAGTAAACTATCTCTGTGTAGATCTGTAAAAGGCGTCCAGCATCTTCTACCAATATGAAACTTCCCCTTGGTTTATACCTGAAAAATCCCTTGCTCACATAATTGATGTCTGGTCTGGAGGTCCATCCTAGCAACATTAAGCTGACTACAACAGAAATTGGCACCAGCAAATGGGTTGTTGCTGCACGATGAATCTGACCATGTGGAATTTGGTCTTTTGGAACTTGTGTGCTGGGAGGATGGAACAGTACTTAGTACTTGCAACTGAAGATGCCGTGCAGAGAAGCATGCCAAGTTTTATGGATTATTCTGGTGAGAGTTTGGAAATGCTAAGTGCAAAGGTTGTGTTGGTTTTGGAACTTTTAAAGGGGAAGGGAAGATCTCAGAGAACTTTGTTGAAACTGTGATAATGGCATAAAGGTTGGCTACATTCTGCTGTCTATGCCCAAAGTATGATCAAGGTTTTTTTTTTTTTTTTTTTTTTTTTTTTTTTTTTTTTTTTTTTTTAAGGTAGGATCTGCTGGGACTTGGTGACTCATGCTTTTTTAATTTTTAATTTTTATTTTTTATTTTTATTTATTTATTTGAGAGTGACAGAGAGAAAGAGAGGCAGATAGATAGAGAATGGGCATGCCACGGCCTCCAGCCACTGCAAACAAACTCCAGATGGATGTGCCCCTTGTTCATCTGGCTTATGTGGGTCCTGGGGAATTGAGCGTAGACCCGGGTCCTTAGGATTCACAGGCAAGCACTTAACCACTAAACCATCTCTCCAGCCTACAAGGTCAAATGTTTAATGGACTGGTGTGATTTGTTAAAGATATAGAATTAAGAAATTTAAGATTTGCCGGGCGTGGTGGCGCACGCCTTTAATCCCAGCACTCGGGAGGCAGAGGTAGGAGGATCGCTGTGAGTTCGAGGCCACCCTGAGACTCCATAGTGAATTCCAGGTCAGCCGAGGCTAGAGTGAGACCCTACCTCGAAAAACAAAAAAAAACAAAAAAAAAAAAAAAAAAGAAATTTAAGATTTAAAGTTGGAAAAATTCAACCACATTTATAATTACCATCACTGAGACTGGCTGCTGAAGCTGTTATTGTTAAGGTGATATTACCAAGACTAAAGATGTCCCAACTGCTTTATATTGAAACAATACAAAGAATGCCTGAGGTGATACCACCCCAGAAAGGCTGAAAGGAAGAAATGAAAACTCTTTAGAAAGGAAGAAACCTGCTCTTCAAATCATGACTTATTTCCATAAATTCCCTTGACTGTGTCCTGCACACCTGGTATTGATTTCATAATCATGAAAAATGCATGGAGTGGGTCATGAAGTGCATAGTTTTTCAGGATCCTCTGCTGAGATGAGGCAGTATATTCCTGTTTTAAGAGCTGGAAAGGCCAGTGTATAGAGTTGAAAATGGGCCATGGTTTTCATGAAGACCCAAAGATTTTTTGGATATACCAGGATTTTGCAATGGCTACCATGGGGTACTGTTGGCTCTGGATAGAAATTTTCCCTGGCTTCTCAGCCCAGCTGGAGGGGCAGAATTGGAAAATCCAGAGACTCATCACTGGACACTGGTTATGGATATTGGCCATGAATTTCAGATGTTTGCCTAATGTTGTTAAGTTTACATTGGTCTAGCCTCTCCTTGTTATGCCTACAGTAGTGGAAATGCTTACTCTCTGCCATTGTATGTTGAAAGTATATAACTTGTTTTGGTTTTACAGGATTAATAGCTGAGAGACTATCTTAAATCTCAGATGAGACAGGACTTTTGAACTATCTTAAGTTGGTAAAGAATATTGGTGGCCTTTGAAGTTGAGCTAAATACAATTTACAATGTGAGATGGTTATGAGTCTATTAGGGGCCAAGTACAGAATGTGGTATTTTGAATTTATGTCTCCTAGTAGACTCAAATGTTTTATTAATTCTGGAACCTGAATTTCTAGCCACCTAGATGGATGAGGTTTCACTGTGGGTGGATCCTGGGGTCCATCCCTAAAGTGTTACTGGGTGTGGATCTTAATTCCAGCTGAAGGTGTGTAGCGTTCTTGAGCTCTGCCTGGAGTTTCCAGAGCGTGCTTGCTTTTGGTGGTGCTGGTGGTGGTTTCTTCCCTCTCTCTATGTATCTGCCAAAGGGAGCCAGCTTCTTTCTCCATAATGGAAGTTACCCTGGATCTGGAAGTCTGAAATAAATTTCTTCCTCCCATAATCTGTGTCTGGTCTGGAGGCTCATCCCATCAACATGAAACTGACTACAACTTCTACTAATTCTAATTACCCTACAATTACATATCATCAATCAAAAGACCAAAGATTATTTTAAAAAGTAAAGTATCTCCTTTATTAAGGATTTGCTTAAAGGACAAGCAAGAATACATGACTTTTGCATCTCCCAAGTAGAAATTTGAGCATTTCTTTAATTGTACAGATACTCTATTATTTAGTTAAGTCCAAATATTTTTCTGTGTATGTGAAGCTTTAAGTGAAAACTTGGTTCTCATGCATAATAGGCAAGTGTTCAACCATCACCCAATATCTACAAATGTATTTCTGCCATTCAGTATATCATTGATATGTTATTTTTTTAAGTTTTTTTATTATTAGTTACATACACAGTGTGTATACAACCATGATGGTACCATCATTAGCCTCCTCCCTATCCTCCCACCTCAGCAGGGACCCTCTTTGTTGGGGACTGTGGGTCATGCATTGTGGTGTCAGCCATCAGTTATAGGTAAGAGACAATGTCTCTGTGCATAATGTTCCAACATGTGGCTCTAGCAACCTTTCTGCCCCTCTTCTGTGAATTTCCCTGAGCCATGTTCCACATTGGGTTCCTTTTAGGTCTACTTCAGTTATAAGGTCTTGGGAGTCTCTGTGTCTCTGGATATCTGGTTTGGTAGGAGTTGAGTGTTCTTTGTGTCTATCTTCTTTACTCTTGTGGTGGTACCAGGTTTACCAAGCAAGCAGCACTCTTGCTCACTTCCCCAATTACTCTTGGTTTCAGCTGATATTTTAATAGATATTTGGTAAACATTTCCCCACCTAAGAAGTTTTTCAAACAATCCAGCACAGTTTATTTTAGTCTCATAAACTCAGTACCAAAATATTTTCTAAACTAACTAAGCAGAAACTTATTTTGTATTTCCCTTTAGGAAGTCAACCTGGATTAAATAATAAAATATTTATTAAGTTTTTTTAAAAGATCCTATGCACTGTAGACTCTGAACTTAGGTGGACTGAAATCTAGATATGTGAGACAAATGGTACAGATTTTAGAGAAAAAATTAATAATAAAATAGAAACAGCCTTGTGAATATATGTTAGCTGCATATTACTTCTTAATGTAAGAGTAAAATTTTCTGTGCTTTTAAAAAAATGGTTTGGCTGGGTGTGGTGGCACATGCCTTTAATCCCAGCACTTGGGAGGCAGAGGTAGGAGGATCGCCTTGAGTTCAAGGCCACCCTGAAACTACATAGTGAATTCCAGGTCAGCCTGAGCTAGAGTGAGACCCTACCTCGAAAAACCAAAAAAAAAAAAAAAAAAAAAAAAAAAAATGTTCAGTGGGCTGAGAGATAGCTTAGCAGTTAAGGCACTTGCCTGCAAAGCCAAACGTTCTGAATTCTACTTGTCAGGACTCATGTAAGACAAATGCACAAGGTAGCACATGCATCTGAAGTACATTTACAGGAGTTGAAAGCCCTGATGTTCCCATTCTCTCTCACTCACTCACTCTCTCTCCCAAATATATATATATATATATATGGTTCAGTGGTCAAGAGCATTTCATGTGTAAGCATAAGTTCTTGAAGATGTATGTGAAACCCCTTGAATTTGATCCCCAGGTTTTACATTACAAGCTAGACATGGGGACTCATCTGTAACCCCAGTTCTTTGGGGAACAAACCAAGAGAATTTTTAGAGCTCTTAAACAAATAGAAAATCCTAAGATGAGGAAGACATTCAAATAAGAATGGGAGAACAGCAATGGAGCACTATAGCAAATATTCTACTCCTGCCACCACAAACAAACACAACCCAGTACATTTGAATGCATGGGCTCTATGGGCACATACATCTGTATACACCACACAAACACACAACAGCACATGCTCACAAACACATGAGCACACACACACACACACAAAAGTAAAGTAAAAAAATTTAATATAAAAGACAAGATAATCTGTATTAAATAAAAAATATGATTAATCAAGACACTATCAAGAAAGTTGAAGAGGGCTGGAGAGATGGCGTAGCGGTTAAGTGCTTGCCTATGAAGCCTAAGGACCCCGGTTCAAGGCTCGATTCCCCAGGACCCACGTTAGCCAGATGCACAAGGGGGTGCACGCGTCTGGAGTTCATTTGCAGTGGCTGGAAGCCCTGGCGCGCCCATTCTCTCTCTCTCTCTGTATCTGCTTCTTTCTCTCTCTCTGTCACTGTCAAATAAATAAATAAAAATCTTTAAAAAAAAGAAAGTTGAAGAGTTATCTACATTGTGGCAGAAGATGCTTAGTGTATATGTAGTTTAATAGCTCTAAATCATCATAGAAAATAAAAATCAGTAAAGGCTGGCGTAAACTCGTAATATATTCAAGTGGCTGACCAAATGTAGGAACATGAAGAAAACAATGAGAAGGAAGAAAAAGAAGTGATTTAGAGACTGTTATGAAGCACAAATTAAAACCATAATAAGATATATTGCTCACCACTGAATAGCAACCTTTAAACATGCAAGTTAATTTTTTTGAAATTGGAAATTTTAATATATGAACATATAAATTGGCCACATTGCTGTCAAGTTGCTTTCTATGTTTCCTCTCCACACCTCCATTCCAATAATGGCCATCCTCAGTAGGGATATAAATAATCACTGTAGGGTCATGAATGCATGGACCTTGGTGGTATCCATGCCTCAGAGTACACCTTCCCTCTCTATGGCTTTTACAGTTTTTCTGTCGCCCCCTTCCACAATGTTCCATGAGTCCTTGAGCACATGTAATAGGTCTTCTTAAGTGGTAAGCCTTAGATAGCCTTTGATGGGCTTTGGGTATCTTCAGTGTTTTACCAACATCTAGCTAGAGGAGTTTTTTAGGCAAGCTGTGAGAGTAGCACTCATATTTAATTCTCCATATTTTCTGTTTCCTGGCAGATGTGATAGAGATGACTCATCTCATTCTAGGCACTCAACTTTCTTTTCTTTTTATTCTGATTGGTTCTGGGTCTCCTCAGAGCTTACTACCATTTGTAAAGCATAATGTCTAACTAAGAGTAACAGCAATATGGAGTAAAACAGAAAAACAGTCATTTAAAAGAAGTTTGATGGAAAACACCTCTTTTTTTGAATCAGAAACACTGGAAGCTTCCCTCCAGAGTCTATGACTTTTCAAGCCATAGGCTCCTGACTTGGTTTTCAGTACCAGGCATACATAAATCCCCTCCCACTGAACAGGCCTCAGAGCAGTTAATCAGAGAGCAGTTATTCCCGCCCCCCTCCATTCTCTATGTGCCACTCTTCCACCAGTGTGTATATAATGCCTGGCTAGTTGATTTTGTAACTGTAGAATCCCCTACTCGTTCATACTGCTGGTGGCTTTTGTCTCCAGCAGTTCACGCAGCACTTTTCAGCACTATGAGAGCTAGCCAGCTTAGAAATGGCTTCCAGCTTATTCTCTTCATGTTTTCTGGCCACAGACTGTGGTATCTTCGGCAATAAGGTTTTACATTTAGTTCTGTTGGGTAAGCAAGTGCTTTGCCAATGATCTGGCACTGGGACTTATCAGAAACTGTCTATAGCTTTTGTGCAAAGCTTTATTCACCACTGTAGGGTTTTATGTCCCAATTATTCCTCTCTCTGCCCCTCTCTTTTTAAGAAAGTCACATATTTTAATTAGTTAACAAAGAGGTAGATTTCTGTATACTGATCCATGTCATATTTAGTATTGTGCTTCTCCTCACTCCCCTCTCTTCCTTGACCTCATCCTCTACCCAGACCCTTCCACCTCATCTATTCTGTCCCTTTACGTGTATTCCAAATATACCCTCCTCTGTCCCTCTCTGCTTCTCCTCCCCAAAGTCTCATTCTAGCTTCATAAACAGTACTATTGGTCATAAATACAACTTATAAGCAAATCAAACTATTCCTGTTAGAATCCGTATATGCGAGTAAACATGTGGTGTGTTTTCTCTCTGAGCCTGGGAAACTCACTTAGTATTATATTTTCCAAATGCATCCATTCTCGTGAAAGTTTCTTAATTTCATTTTTCCTTACTACTGAGTAGAATTCCATTGTGTATATGCACCACATCTCCATTGTCCATTTGTAAGTTGATAGGCATCTGGACTGATTCCATTTCCTGGCTGTCATGATTAATGCAGTGACAAACATGATTGAGCAAGTGTCTCTATAGTAAATAGTAGATTCGTTAGATTAAATGCCCAGAAGTGGTGTAGTTGGATCAAATGGTACACATATTTTTTAATTTTTTAAAGATATTAGGCATCACTAGCTATTTAGAAAATATTTCATTTGTTTATCCAGTTGAAAGAGACTAGAGAGAGAGTTAGGAGGGTGCAGACAGAGAGAGTGAGCATGGATGTGCCAGAGCTTCTGCCATTGTAAATTAACTTCAGATGCATGAACCACTTAGGTAATCTGTCTTTATATGGGTACTGAGGAATTGAACCAGACTGTCAGGCTTTTCAAACAAGTGCCTTTAACCATTTAGCAATCTCTCCAGACCTACTTTAGATTTTTGAGAAAACCCTATCATGATTTTACAATTTTGTACTCCCACCAGCAGAGGAAGAGGGTTCCTTTTTCCTCACAACTTTGCCATAATTTGTTGTCATTTGATATTTTGATGAAACCCTTTCTGACCTGAGTGATATGGAATCTCATAGTAGTTTTAAACATGCATTTACTTGGTGTCTAAAGATGTTGAACATCTTTGTAGACAAACATTTAAAAAGTTAGTCCTACTTTCAAGTCAATATTTGGAGTTTCATCATTTACTTTATTAAGGTTGTATCTTCCACTTATGTGGTTGTTTTCCTTTAATAAATGTTTTAAGAAGCATTCATTTATTGCACAGATAAATGACTTCATGATGACTTACCACATATGTATATGATGTACTTTGTTCCTATTCACTCCACTATTCTAAGCATATTTGTAAACTGGCAAATATTTTTTACTTTAATAAAGTGTTCAGAGGTTTACATATTTGAACATGGTTTCATGTGAAATTTTTATAAATTGCAGGACATTTGTCCAATACCATTATCACCCATATTAAAGGTAGCTTGTTTTAGAGTAAAGGTGCTTACTTTAGGTTGTAAATTTTTCATTCCCTAAAAAAAAGGAAAGCTGAGAAAATTACATTAAGAGAGAATGATTAGGAACACAGTTGCAATCTCATCCATTGCTCACATGGAATGAGAAAATGGGCATTGTGAAATTGTTTAAATAACATTTAACATACAACCTTTCATTGACTCCCTACACCTCAAGATAAAAGGTGAGTTGTTCCAGAGGCTTTGGCTCCTATCCTCATTAAGTCCCTTCCCTACCATTTTTCAGGTGTTTCCTTCACATTCTACCTCTTTTAGTCCTATGAGTCTTTTGAATGTATTTGGTTAACTGGTATAGTTTGAATGTGAATTCCCCACCACCATTCTGAGGTTCATGTGTCTGAACACTTAGAGCTAAGTTTGTGATTCTGTTTTAGGAGCTTGTAGAAGCTTTGTGAGGTGTAGAATGTGTAGAGGAAGTGGGTTACTGGTGGGGGGAGCTTAATTATAGCAGGAACTCATTTCCAGCTTAGATGTCCCTGCTTCACCATTGGTAGCATGTAACAAGCAGCTGCCATACATTTCTACTGCCATGGGGCAGGTCATCTGATATGCCTTTCCACTCTACCGACTGTATCCTCTGAATTGTGCCACAAAATAAGCCTTTTATAACTAAATTGCTTTTGGAAACTTCTTATGAGCACAATGAGGAACATAGTTAACATATTGAAGCACTTATTTTCTTTGTGCTGGGACAAAATGCTCACCTAAAGTATGTTATGGTAGGGAAGGGTTTATTTTGGCTTACAGTTTCAGAGGAAGAATTCATCATGGTAAGAAAACCATGGCCTAAAAAGAAATCCAGGAATTCCACCTTCACATCACTAGGGATGAAAGAAGACAATAAGCTGAGTATGGCAAGTAAGGCTAGACTATAGAACCCCATCCACCTCCAGTACTGCACTTCCTCCAGCATGACTTTACTTCCCAAAGGCTCCACAAACGTCCTGAACAGTGACACCAGTTGCCAACTATGCATTCATGCAGGTGAGCATTTCAAATCACCACATTCTGCCCCTGTCCTGCACAAACTCCTGGCCATCTCATGATTCAAGTATTCGGTACAACATTAAAATTCCCATCAGCTTTATCAGTCCCAACACTGCCCAAAAGTCCAAAGTATCATCTGAGATTCAAGACATTCCCTTATCTGTGAACCCGGGGAAAATCAAGTTACATAATTCCAAAACAATAGCAAAGGATGAACAGTCCCTTCCACAAAGGAGAAACAGGATGGGTGCATACAAAGAAAAGACTAGACCAATGCAAGGTCTAAAGACAGTAAGGTAAACATCCAATTCTGCAGCTCCATATACAACATCCAGTATTTGGGATGCAATCCAGGCTCAAAATGCTTGGGAGTTCTTAGCCTTCATCTATGCAGCCTGCATCCAGACCCTCAGCCTGAGCCGCTACATGGTTTCCCAAACCTTCAGCTTGACACCCACTCTCTACATGCTCACATTTCTTACTGAGCCAAGCTATGTATTTTTCATAGCCTTCTGCTCTATTTTCTTCCCTTTACTTGTAGATCTGACTAAGAGAAGTAAAAAGAAGCCAAGCCAAATGCTGAATGTTTTCCTGTCCTGAAATTTCCTCCACCAAACACTAGTCCATTGCAGTTTTTTTGTTTTTATTTTTATTTACATAATTTTTTACTTTAGTTGATTTTATTATCCTAGTTGACATACAAAAAAATTTTATATGATTTATTCTGTCTTTTTAAAATTCAATTTGCTTTTGTGGATTCTTATCCACACCTCCTATCCCCAACCAGCTGTTGACTCTAACCCCCTCTCTCCAGTTATGCTCTCCACCTGCAGTATCCTCCCCCTTTTGTTTACATGTCATGCATGTACTTCCAACCCTTTCATAACCCCTCTCACAGATTATCCATTTATACTTGCTTGTAATTAACATTCTACCTTTGTAGGGTTTGTCCACATTTATCCACCATGCACATACTTGTAATTATCACAGGCTAAGACCTGCATATCAGAGAGAACATGCAGATTTGGTCTGTCTGAGTTTGGGTAGCTTTACTTAATTTAATTCATTTTATGTCCATCCATTTTCCTCAAAATTTATACATATGGATGTTTAAATATCTCTGTAGTAGAGTGTGAAGTTCTTATGCTATATGCCCAGGAATAATGTAGGAGGGGCACATGGAAGTTCTATTTATAAGTTTTGAGGTACCTCCATACTGATTTCCATAATGTGTGTATTAGTTTGCATTCCCATAAACAGTGGATAAGGGTTACTCTTTCCCCACATCTTCCCCACCATTTTCTGTTAGGTTTCTTGATTAAAGCCATTTTGACTGGGGTAAGATGATATTTCAAAGTGGTTTTATCTTGAATTTATCTGATGGATAAGGATCTTAAAAATGTTTTAGAGTAATTATTGGTCATTTTTATTTCTTCTTTTGTGAATTGCTTCTTCATTTTGTTAGGTCATTTGATTACTGGCAATTTTAATTTTTTGGTATTTAATTTTTGCAATTATTTGTAGCATATTGTTATTAGCCTCTTGTTTGATGTACAGCTGGCAAAGATTTTTATCCCATTCTGACTTTATTTTTATTTTGCACAGCAAAAGCAATTCTAAGGTGAAAAAATGAAACTAAAAATATCATAATACTTGATCTTAAAAAATGCTATAAGGCAAGAGAAACAAATATAGTACATGATTGACACCCAAACAGGCATACAGACCAGTGGAACAGAAGAGGGTCCAGAAATAAATCCACCCTGCTTTGTCCACCTAATCTTTGACAAATGAACCAAAAAATTCACTGGAGAAAGGAGAGCTTGTTCAACAAGTGGTACTGGAAAAACTGATATTCACCTAAAAAAGAATGAGTAGAGCCATATCATACACTGTGTATGTATGCATGTATTTGCAAATATCGGTTGAAAATAGATCAAAAACCTTGATCTGAAATGTGAAACACTGAAGATGCTTGAGCAAAAAAAACATAGGGAACACAATTCAAGAATATTTATAGGCAAAATCCTTCTACAAAGGACTCCTATAATAAAGAAAATAAATTCACAAGTTATCAAACTGTATTACATGAAACTAAGAGGGTTCTGCACAGCAAAAATTCACTACATTTAAATTCAGCTTTGCTCATGTTCTCAGATCATGGGTAGGATTGAGCCAGTTTCCAAACCAGATTGGCACATGAATTGCCTTTAGCCCAGTTCCTGAAAAAGTCTTTCTTCTCTGAAGTCTCATAAACACAACCTCAAATGTCCGCATTTCTCTCTTCCAAACCCTTATCAGAAGGATTGATCAAATTCTACCTAAAACATTGTAAGGCTTCCCTTGCCCAAAGTTGCAAATCCTATTATATTCCTCTTGCAAAGTGCCTTGAAATGCCCCAGGACCACATGATCAGGTTAATCATAGTAAGGACTCCACTTTTTGCTACAATTTTTTTTTTTGTAACTGTTTCTTTCTTGTTGCTGGGACACAATACCCAAATAAAAGACACTTATGAAAGAAAGGGCTTATTTAAGCTTGCATTTTCACAGGAAAGTTTCATGATGGTGGGGAAAGAATGGTAGCAGCAGACAGCTAGGTCACATTTTCACATCAGCAAGAGTGAAGAAGAGAGAAGTGTTCTGAGTATAGCAAGTATAGCTCAACTATGTAATACTCCAAGCCTGCTTCCAGTGATACACTTCTTCTAGCAAGGCTCTAAACATCACCAGCAGCTGGGAAATTAGTATTCAAACACTTGAGGCTATGGGGGATATTTTGTATTAAAACTACCATATATATCTTTGTCTGGTATTCTATTACTTGTATTTACCAAAGTATCTACTTTCATGTCAAAATCATTTGTCTATATGACTTGCCATTTAAAACATTTTTAATATGTATATTCACACTCAATCTCCAGATTATCTTTCTGTTCCAATTGCCTGGTTTTCTCACTCTTACTATATTTCTATGGAAACGTCTTATTTATAGTAGGAGATATCTTTCAATTGCTTAGCTTTAATAGGTACTCAATAAGTTCTGAAATAATACATGAATAAATAATAAGAAAAAAATGCCATGCCTAAACATACAAGTCATTAAACTAAAAACAAATGTAGTCCTATGTCATAGTAAATATTCAACCTTGTAAATATTTCAGAATTCCTAGGTTTGCAGTGCTGGCTTAAAATAGAAACTACTCAAATTTTCTTTTTAGACTTATATACTAGCTTTTTAAAATATAATTTTTTTACTTAGTTAATTTGTTATTGAATGACTCATGGACTACTAGATAGTTCTCAAAATTACTCCATGAGAAATTGAAACAATTCATAAATCATTAAATTCTCTATCTTGTTTGGCTGTCCAACTTGAAATTGAATTAATTGTTTGCCACCTGAGTATTTGTCACTTTATCTTAATGTTTATAGATAACAAATACAACTTGAACCTTTGGCTAGCAAATAATTCATGATTATGGACTCCTTTTTCAGATGGAAAAGTACCCTCCAGTGCTTTTCCAGCTGTGCCAATTATAAATAGCCAATTCTGAACAAAAACAACCACCTGAAAGTTGCTCTCAGAGCTGGTACAGTAAACAAAAATGGCTTCTACATCAATGGAGAGCTTTAAAACATCAACAAATCACACTTATTTCAGGAAAATAATTGACTGAAAATTGTTATCAAAAATACTCTTTCCTGAAATGATGCATTTGTGTAAAGAAAAAATGCTTATAGTCAGTGACTCCAGGAAAATTGGAAAAAGCTGCATAAATTATCCTTTTCAACTTCTCTATTAAATAGGGTTTGCCTGAATTTCCAAGAAAGGACTTCAGAACACCAAAACAACCTCTGACTTTTTAGAGACTATACTCTCTCATTAGTGGTTGAGAGTATATCTTTTGTTTAAAAATAAGGTTATTTTTCATCAAGAATTTATATTCTATTTCCTTAAAAATAGAGACAGATAGAAATAGAAAAGAGAAATAGAATAATAATAGAAAAATAGAAAGAGAGACAGAGAAGAAAAACAAGGAGAGAGGGAGAAAGATAAAGAAGAGAGAAAGAGAATACTCTCCATTTAGGTCTACTACTTGTCAGGTTACTTTAAATATGTGTGTGCAATCTACATGTATTTATTTACTCATTTAATAACCTATAATAGTATAATAAGACTTGATTTGCCTGTTTGCTTCATGTATTATGGAATATAACTTCATTTGCTGACAGCTTTCAATATCCATCTTTTTCTCCTAGGATTCCCTATGGAGCAAGGTGATAAGAAAACCTGGTTTCTTTTGGGTCCAAAGAAAGTTCAAACTATATAAGCACAAGCCCACAGTACATGCCCTCAACACAGCCCCAAAGCTAAAAATATCACATTCTGAAACTACAAGATTCTCTTCTTCTTAATTTCCTTGATTCATTTCAAATTGTTTGGGAGGCCTGCCTTACTCTTACCCATGAAAGGCTCATTATGTGAGCACTACATGGGATCATACGTCTCTAAGTCCAAAACATTATTTACCTTACCAGAAAAGCTCACGTGTTGTATGTAAACAAAATTCAAAGTGTTAGTTAAAAACATAGAAGACTAATTGTACAGAATGAATTCCAAATATGTGTAACAGAAATGGAAATATAGAAATGTGCGTTTAAGTCAGCAAGAAAGCCAATCATAGCTCTGGCTCCAAAAATTCAATCAGAAGTCTGAGTTTGGGTGGCTCTGTTTTAATATGTGTTTTATACTACATGACTAGGGGCATGTATGGAAACTTAGGCAGCAAGTAAGCTTGTAAAAGTGAGGAAGAAGCTCTTTGATTTTAGATAACGCAATGTAAGCAGGATAGCAAGTCCCAGAGCCATGTTATCTTTAATATGGACTGGCACACTTTTAGTATGGATAGCAGACAGTTATGTCAGGGTGTGTCCTCTGCAGCTGCCTCCCCCATTACAATCGAAGCTCACCCTAGCAGTTCTAGAGGCTGAAGGAACATAAGCAGTGGCCACAGCCTTAGCACCGCCCTCTGCTCAAAGCATCTGAAAAAAACAGGAAATGGATCCAATTCAGGCATGAAACACTGCAAGGTCTAAGAATCTATGGCTTCCAACCCAAACTACTTTGTCCAGCAAAAGTATCCCTTATAACAGATGGTGAGAGAAAAACTTTCCATGATAAAAGTCAGCTTTACACTATATGAACACAAAGCCAAAACTACAGAGAGTACACTGGGTAATTCTATATACAGAAGAGTCAAATAATCAACATTAAGCAACTTCAAGAAGGAGATCACAATTAACAAACTCCGAGAAGGTGCAAAAAACTACAAAGTCCAAGAAAATACTAAGTCACATAAACCACCACAATATGGCAGGAATTAAATCAAGCCTCACAGTTATTATTCTAAACATTAATGGCTTTAACTTACCCATAAAGAGATAAACTAACAAGGTAGAACAGAAAATTAGAACCCTCAATTTGCTGTCTTGAAGAAACCCACCTCACCACTAAAGACAGACACCTCCTTAGTGTAAAAGGGTGGAAAATGATATTCCAAGCACCTCAGGGTAAAAGGGTATAAAATGATATCCCAAGCAAATGAAAATAAGAAACAAGCAGGCATTGCTAAGCTGATATTGGATAAAGTAGATTTCAAACCAGAAGTAATCCAAAAAGTCAAAGAAGGTCACTTCTTCCTTACCAAGGGAATGATCGAACAAGAGGATATCACAATCATCAATATTTATACAACAAACAAAGGTTCAACACAATTCATAAAACAAAACCTACTTAGAACAAAACAGAAGTAAACACCAGTAACATCATTCAATACTCCAGTATCAGAAATAGATAGATCATCCAAACAATATTAGCAGGGAAGTAAGAGAGCTCAACACCACCATAGATCAATTATACCTAATGGACAGCTAGAGAATATTCTATCCCAAATCCACAGAATACACATTCTTCTCAGCAGCCCATGGATCCTTCTCTAAAATAGATCATATATTGGGCCATGAACCCTGCCTCCATATATTTATGAAATCAATATCATTTCCTGCATGGTATCAGATCACAATGCTGTAATGCTAGAAATTAATGACAAAACATGTGCCAGGAATCACACCAGCTCCTGGAAACTGAACAACACATTTTAAAACAATAAATGGGTAGTAGATGAAAGAAAAATATGAAATTGAAAAATTTTTAGAATTGAATGAAAATGAGGACACATCATACCAAAACTTCTGGGACACAATGAATACAGTCCTTAGAGGAAAATTCATAGCACTAAATGCCTTTATAACAAATAAAGAAATATCCCAAATCAATAACCTAATCGTCCACCTAAAGGCACTGGTAAATGAAGAAAAATCCAACCAAAACAGCTCCAGAATGAAATAAATAATTAAGACCAGATCAGAAATTAATGAATTGGAAACTAAGGAAACAATTAAGAAAATTGATGAAACAAAGAGCTGGTTCTTTGAAATAATAAGGAAGACTGATAAATTCCTGGCCAGTTTGATGAAGTGAAAAAAAAAAAAAAAGGAGACACTTCAAATTAACAAAATTAGAAATGAAACAGTAGAGATGACAACAGACATAAGTGAAATTGGGAGAATCATCAGGACTTATTTCAAAAACCTCTACTTCACAAAATTGGACAATATGGAGGAAACGGATGTATTCCTGGACACATACCACCTACCAAAGCTAAACTCAGAGCAGATTAACCTCCCAAATAAACCTATCACACTCATTGAGATTGAAAAGGTAATCATAAACCTCCCCAAATGGAAGAGTCCAGGACCAGATGGCTTCTCAGCTGAATTCTATTAAACCTTCATGGAAGAACTGAAACTATTTTTTTTTCAAACTGTGCCACACAATTGGAGAAAAAGGAAAGCTCCCCAACTTCTTCTATGAAGCTAGTGTCATCCTAATACCAAAAACAGGCACATATTCCACAAGGAAGGAAACTATAGGCCTATATCTCTGATGAACTTAGACTCAAAATTCCTGAACAACATCATCACAAGCGGAATTTGACAACATATCAAAAGCATTATCCACCTTGATCAAGTAGCTTTATCCCAGGAACACAGGGTTGGTTCAACATACACAAATCTGACAATGTAATGCACCACATAAATAAGCTTAAACACAAAAACCACTTGATCATTTCAATAGATGCAGAAAAAGCCTTTGACAAAACACAACATCATTTCATGATTAAAACATTGGAGAGCATAGGCATGGATGGTTTATATCTCAACATAATAAGTGCTATATATAAAGATACTAAAGCCCAAATTATGCTCAATAGGGAGAGACTGAAGGAATTCCCATTGAGACCAGGAACAAAACAGTGTGTCCACTCTCACCTCTGCTCTTCAATGCAGTACTAGTAGTCCTAGCTCAAACAATAAGACAGTGGAAAGAAATAAAAGGGATACAAATTGGAAAGGAAGAAGTTAAGTTAGCCCTATCCACAGATGACATGATTTTATACATAAGTGATCTGAAAACCTCCATCTCAAAACTCTTAAAGGTGATTAATTCCTTAAGCAAAGTAGTAGGGTACAAAATCAGCACACAAAAATCAGTTGTCTTTCTATATGCAAAAGAAAAAGATACAAACAAACAAATGAGTGACATTTTCCCATTTCTCAATAGCAACAACAACAACAAAAAATAAAATACCTTGGAATAACATAAACCAAGGATGTGAAAGACTTATGCAATGAAAACATAAAAATACCCATGAAAGGTATTGAGGAGGACTTGAGAAAATGGAAAGACCATCCATTCTTCTGGATAGGACGAATTAAAAAACTGTTAAAATGGCAATCTTACCCAAAGTAATATACAGATTTTATGCAATACCAATAAAAATACCAACATTCTTCTTTACAGAAATAGAAAAAAAATGATATCAAAATTCAAATGGAATGGCAAAAGGCCTTAGATATCCAAGCACTTCCTTAGCATAAGAAATATCTCTGGGGCATCACCATACCTGATCTAAAGCTATATTACAAAGTCACAGTAATAAAAACAACATGGTACTGGCATAAAAACAGGATTATAGACCAATAAACAAACAAGGACATGGACTTTGGGTCAAGTATCTACAGGTACTTGATATTCAACAAAGGCCCTAATAATGTAGACTGCAGAAAAGGCAGCATGTTCAACAAATGGTGCTAAGAAAACTGGATAACCATATTTAGAAAAATGAAACAAGATCTACACATCTCATTATGCATAAAAATCAAGTCCAGATGGATCAAAGACCTCAATATAAGACTGGAAACTCGGCTACTACTGGAAGAAAAAATAGGTGAAACTTTCCGCTACATAGGAGTAGGTAAAGACTTCTGAATAAAAGCACAGTAGCTCAGGAACTTATGCAATCAGTCAACCAGTGGGATCTCAGGAAGCTGAAAATTTTTTTTTTTTTTTTTTTTTTTTTCCCACAGACAAACATACAATAAGCAAAGCCAATAGACTACCCACAGAATGGGAGAAAATTTTTTGCCAGCTATACAACTGACAGATGTCTGATTTCTAGAATCTATAAGAAATTAAAAAACCTAAACAAGAAAAAAAAAATAATAACACAACCCAGTCACAAAGTGGGGCAGAGAACTGAACAGGGAGTTCTCAGAAAATTAAATATAAGTGGCAAACCCACACTTAAGAAAATGTTCAACATTCCTAACCATCAGGGAAACGCAAATTAAAAGAACTATGAGATTCCACCTTACCACAATAAGGATAGCAAACATTAAAAAATCAAATGAAAATAAATGCTGAAGAGGATGTGGAGAAATAGGAACCCTCATTCACTGTTGGTGAGAATGTAAGATGGTACAACCACTATGGAAAGCAATATGTAGGCTCCTAAAAAGGTTGATTAAAGAGTTATCAACAGAGCCAGTTATTCCCTTACTGGGCATTTACCCTAGAAGCTCCATGCATCAGTTCAGAGAGATTTGCTCAACCTTGCTTATAGCTGCTCAATTCATAATAGCTAAGAACTGGAATCAACCCAGATGTCTGTCATTAGACAAATGGATAACCAAGATGTGATATATCTACACAATGGAATTCTACACAGCAGTAAGGAAAAATGACACAATAAAATTTTAAGAAAAATGGTCGACTTGGAACTGTTCATTCTCCGTGAGCTCACCCAGTCACAGAAAGACAGTTGTTGCATTGTCTCACTCTTCTGTGATTCCTAACCTGGATTTGCCCGAGGTGCTGACATACCTAATAGGCATCTTGAGGACTGGACAATAGGGAGAATGGAGTGGAAGGGGAGGGTAAAGGTGTGGGGGGGGGCACAAAAGAGGGCCAAAATGGAACTGGTACCATAAAATCCTGTATCATGAAGGACAGACTGAATGGTTGAACCTTCATTAGATTCCTACAGGAAATACCTGAATCAAAAGGCCCTGGAGAGAGTATGATGAAGACTAACCCTAATCTTCTCCTGTTTTTTTTTTTTTTTTTTTTTTTGCCTCTCTCTCTTTTCTCTCTTTCTCTTTTAAATTATCTATTTTTTTTCTTCCATCTTTTCCCATGGAACTGGCCTGTAATTTCAAGTACAAAGATGAGGTTAACATACAAAATGAGCTTTTATTATATATATATATATATATATATATATATATATATATATATATATATATATATATGAAAGAAAGAGAGAGAGAGAGAGAGAGAGAGAGAGAGAATGGGTGCACCTGGTCCTCCAGCCACTGCAGAGGAACTCCAGATGGTTGTACCCCCTTGTGCATCTGGCTTTCTTGGGTCCTGGAGAGTCAGACCAGGATCTTTTGGCTTTGCAGGCAAACACCTTAACCACTAAGCCATCTCTGGGCCCCACAATGAGCTCTTGATCAGAGAAACCTACAGGGTTTCACATAAGAAGCCAGACTTCTGTCAGAGCATTTGATTACCAACCAAAGGTTAGTGGTAAGACCCTACTGCCAAACATATCATATGCTGTTGGTATGGAACATGGAGAAAATTGGCTGGAATCTGGAAGAGAATCAACCCCCAGACAGTTAGTTTGCTTAGTGCCAGAAAGTGCTGCATGAGGTACTGGGGGAATATGGCGAAAATCTGTCAAAGTAACTCCTGGTCTAAGCTACTCAGCAGCAAACAACCTGATGTGATGCTCACACAAGTGCCATAGTGGAAACAGCCATGGTGGGTAACCAACTGCTCTTGGATTGGCTAATAGACCTACTTAGTGGAACGAAACCCATAGCTGGAACTGGGAAATAATCAGAATCATATCCAAAGAATGAGTTCACTCTCCAATATCAAGCTCCCACCAATCTTGGTCTACACCTATTAAATTCTCTCTAAACTAATAATGTTTATCCCATTTGTCCCATGCTGACTTCCCTCTCCATTGGGGAATTTGCTCTCTTTTTCAGATGAATGCAGAACCTGAGGAGAGAAACAGCCCATCATACCTCACCAGGGCCCCAGGTGAAACCATAGAGGAATTGGGGTAATATGTAAGCATGCTGCTTTCTTGGGAAACCTGGTATCAACACAAGGGTGAAGGGGATAGACACAGAGAACATTTAACTCCTACCAAACCAGAGATCCAGAGACACAGAGGCTCCCAAGACCTCATACTAAAGCATTCCTAAAATGAACCCAACATGGGTCAAGATAATTTGAAGAAGAGGGGGCGGAAATATTATTAGAGCCATAAGTTAGAACATTATGTACAGAGACATTGCCTCTTCCCCATAACTGATAGCTACCCCCACAATCCATGAACCACAATTCCCACGGGGATAACTTGCATCCCCAATAAGGAGGGTCCCTTTGGTGGGAGGAGGATATGGAAGAGGGTAAGGATGGTACTAACATGTGCTGTTTACACACTGAGTATGTACACAACTAAACAAAAAAAATGGTAAAAAAAAATTAGCTGCCAATTAAAAAAAAATAAGTCATTGTATTTGACTTTATTACATAACACACTGTACATAATTTAATATGCTTCTGATACAAAAATTATAATCCTGAATCACCTCACTCAGCTCAAACGAAAAAGCTAAGAACTTGAAAAAAATGCTAAATTTACCTGATAGCTCTTACAGTTCTGTTTTGCATTCTTTAGGATTACACAAGTAAATAATACTAATAGCAATGGTTTTATTTCTTCTCTTCTGGGTTTTATATTTTTTATTTACTATTCCTTCACTTTTCTACGTGTAAAGTAGAAAGCATTTGATTTTTACCACTAAGTACAAAGCTAGCTATTGGTTTCCCTTTGTGCCCTTTATGAGGTTGAAAAAAAATCCCATTATGTTTAGTCTGCTGAGAATTTTTGTCATGGATGAAGTTTAGTCAAATCCTTTCTCTTTGTTCATTGAATCAATCAAATAATTTGTCATTTATTTCTATACCCAGAACAAGGAAGAATATAATTTCATCACAGAAGTTTCTCTTTTTTAATTCATTATGGTTTTTCTCTGTTTGTTGTCTGTAAACTTTTCTGTCTCATATATAAATACATATATATATATATATTGGTTTTTCAAGGTAGGGTGTCACTCTAGCCCAGGCTGACCTGGAATTCACTATGGAGTGTCAGGGTGGCCTCAAACTCATGGCAGTTCTACTACCTCTGCCTCTCAAGTGCTGGGATCAAAGGCGTGCACCATCACACCCGCCTCTGTCTCATATTTTTAACAATGAATTCTAGAACTTTTGTTGCTACATGAGAAGACTTGTCCAATGTCAGTCACATCATTCCTTAATCCATATCAGACATGAAAGTATGATCAATTAGACTTGTAAGTTTTAAAGTTGAGGTCAACACTTACTAATAGTTTCATTTTTTTCAAGATGTAAAAAAAAAGTAGCATTAGTATGTACTCACTTAGAAATTAGTACATTTTAATTCTACAATGTAAATTGTTTCATTGTAATAATTCCATAGAAGCATATAATATACTTCCATTATATTCAACCTTTCTCATCTCTCCCCTCCAGTGCCCTACTTTCCCTTCCTTTCTTCAGTCTGCCTCTTTGGTCTATTCACAGTGTTCTTTGCTGTATAAAGCTTTTTAATGGCATGAAGTTCCAATGGTTGATTAGAAGTCTGACTCCCTGAATGACTGGGGTTCTCTTCTGAAAGTCTTTTCCTATAACTATACTTTGACGTGCTTCCTCTACTTTTTCTATAGTAGTTTCAGAATTTCAGTTGTGATATTAAGGTCTTTGATCCATTTGTAGTGTGTTCTTATGCATGAAGTAAGATAAGGATATATTTTCATTCTTCTACTTCTAGATATCCTGGCATCTCTCGAATAACACCTAACAGATCAGGGTAAATAATCTTTTTGATGTGTTCCTATATTCCGTTTTCCAGTATTTTGTTGATGATTCTGTGTATACTTCCATGAGGGAGATTTTCTGTTTTATTTTTGTCTGGTTTTGATATCAGGGTACTTCTGTCTTCACAGATGGAGTCTGATAGTATTCTTTATTTTTCTATTTTGTGGAATAATTTGAGCATTGGTATTATTTTTTTTTTTCACCAGGGAATCTCTGTGGGTCTAGACTTATTTTAGTTGGGAGATTATTTATAACATTTCTTATCTGGTTGCTGTTACATATCTGTCTAAGTGATTTATTTCATATTGCTTCAATTTTCTAGGTCATATATATCTAGATAATCATCCATTTCTTTCATTTTTCAAACTTGGTGGAATATATTTTCTTAAGGCATGTCCTTATAACTTTTTGAATTTTATTGACATCAGTTGTAATAGTGCCCTTTTAATTTCTAACTTTTAATTTGCATCTCCTCTTTCTTTCTTTTGGTCAGTTTCACTAAGTCTTTATCATTCTTGTTTTTCCTTTCAAAGATACAACTCTTAGATTCATGTTTTTTTTTATTTCTTTGGTTACTATTTCATAAATTTCTGCCATGAGCTTTATTATTTATTTCCATTTCAGATTTTTTTATTTGGCCTATTTTTCTTTTTTCAAAGACGTAAGATGTAGCATTAAGCTATTTATCTATGACTTGTCTAATTTATTAATATAAGTACTTAAGGCTATAAATTTCCTTCTTAGTCCTGCCTTCAGTGTAACTCGTAGGTTTTGGGATATTTTTTTCTATTATGTTTTGATTCCAGGAACTTTTTGATTATATCCTTGATACTTCTATGAACAATTAATTATTTAATAGTTGATGGTTTAATTTCCCTTAGCTTATCTTTTATAGTTTTCTTACTGCTGATTATAGTTTTATCAAATTGTGATCAGATAGAGTGTATGAAATTATTTCAATTTTCCTGTATTTGTAAGATATGCTTTGTTTTCTCATTTATGATTTAGAGAAACTCCATGTGGTGCTGAAAAGAATGGGTATTCTATAGTATTTGGATGGAATGTTCTGTATTTGTGTGTTAAGTTTATTTGTACTATGTTGTCATTTAATAAGATGATTTTCTGATTATTATATTTTATTATTATTATTATTAGTTGGAATGACCTGTCAATGGATGAGATTGGGGTATTAAAAATGCTCCCTAATATTTTCCTTGGAGTTTTCTATGACTTTATATCTAATATTGCTTGTTTAGTAAAATTGGGTCCATCCATGTTTGGTTCATATATGTTTAGAATGGCAATTTTCTCTTTTTCTTTTTTCCCTTAATAAGTGTAAATTAACTAGCTTGTTCCCTTTTAACTAATGTCTATTCTGTTAGATATTAGAACAGCAACAACTTATTTCCTAGGCTATTTTCTTAAAATACCAGTTTTCATCTTTTCACCTAAAGTAGTGTCTATCTTTTATGGAGAGGCTTCTTGGAGTCAACAATATTATTCTGCCTTTTTATCTAGACTGAAAGTCTGTATCTTTTAGTTGGGGCATTGAAACTTCTGATATTAGGAGTGATTATTGAAATGTGTGTATTAATTCCTATCATTCTTCCTGATTTTGTGGCTTTCTGTTTTTCTATAACTATCTTGCATTAACTAATGTTCAAATATGGTTTATTCTTTCCCATGGTGTTGCAAATATGCTTTTCCTTCTTTGCAGACTGAAGGATCCCTTCAAGTATTTTCTGCAAAGCTAGCTTACTGGTTATGTATTCCTTTAGTCTGTTTTTATCATGGAAACTTCTTATTTTTCCTTCAATTATGGCAGGATATCATAGTCTGGGTTAACAACTTTTTTTTTTTTTTCTGATAGGCTTACATTTACAGGTCACTTTGTGGTTTTTTTTTTTCCCCTTGCTGCTTTTAATATATTTTCTTTGGTCTGTGGGTTTGGCAGTTTATCATATGGCAAAGAAAGGTCATTTTCAGGTCTTGTATGGTGTTCTAAATTCCTCCTATATCTGTATTGGTATACCTTTCCCTATTTGGGGAAGATTTTCTTCTGATTTTACTAAAAGTATTTACAATGAAATTCTTTTTCTATAACCTTAATTTTGAAAGTTGAGCTCTTAATATTATCCCAAATGTCTTGTAATTCTCACTCTTTCCTTCTTCGTCTATGTTTTTATTGGAATCAGATACATCTTCCATCTTTTCTTCAAGCTCAGATCCTATCCTTCATCTACTCTATTGGTGAAACTTTCTACAGAGGCTTTTATTTGTCTTAGTTTTTCATTTCCAGCAGTTCTTGAGTATTTCTATTTCCTCACTAATATCTTATATTGATCTCTTTATTTTGTCAAGTTAATTTCAGTGTTTTTCTTTAGGAGTTTGTTTTCTTTGATTCCTTTGATTTCATCTTTTATTTATTTGAGTGTAGTTGTAATATTGCGATTCCTATAGAAATTTGTTTTCTCCTTTTATTTATTTATTTATTTATTTATTTATTTTATTTTTTGGTTTTACAAGGTAGGGTCTCACTTTAGTTCAGGCTGACCTGGAATTCACTACGTAGTCTCAGGGTGGCCTCGAACTCACAGCAATCCTCCTACCTCTGCCTCCCGAGTGCTGGGATTAAAGGCGTGCGCCACCACGCCCGGCTTTGTTTTCTCCTTTAATTTTTGATTTCTTTGAACATACTTATGGTCATTCTTTTGAATTTTCTGGAATTTCATCTAATTCAGTCTCACTGTAGGTCATTATTGTTGGATTTATAATTTTGGAGGAGTTATATGTTCTTTATTTTTTGTGTTTCTTATATTTCTAAGTTGAGATTTTTGCATCTCAAGTTATTTTATTTCTTGAGTTTTCTGTTTATTCACTTTATTCTTCAATGTGTATGTAAGAAGTTATATATTTAGGGTAAGAGCTCAAGGTACCAGATGTGGCATCTATATTACTCTCAGAGTAATTGCAGAAGTAACTCAAACTGGTAGATATACCTACTATGTGAATGTCCTAGTAGCAAATTAACAGCAGTGTTCATTTTGAGTTTAATAATTGCTGGTATGGAAACAAACAAGATGGGTATGAAGTTTGATATGGTTTGGGTTACTTAGAAGTGAGAGCATTATAGTATGAATTAGAGCCAGGACTAGTATAAATTTTGAAAAAGAGGGAGGTGGCAAAAGTATATGGGTAAATTTAGGGTACAATTGTTCTTCACAGATTTCACAGGTTGTCTCGACTATGGAATGTTGTAGTTATGAAAAATAAAGAAGAGAGGGGAAGGACAATGTGGAAAAGAGGTTGGAAAGAGAAGGAAAATAAATGAGTTGAGTATGAGAATAGTAGTGAGATTTTATAGTACACTGGTTAGAGTGAAATATAGAACAAACGTGAATCCAGCTGAGCAATATACAAACACAAAGAGAACAAGCACGGAATATATATGTGTCAGAATTAAAACCAACTAATCAACAAACAAAACCAATGCCCTAATTAAGAAGGGAAAATTTGACTAAATGTACATAAGATCTAACAAATGATTATTTACTTATTTATTTATTTTGCAGAGGCAACATTTCCAGGTAGGGTCTCACTGTAGCCCAGGATGACCTGGCACTCACTCTTTAGTCCCAGGCTGGCCTTGAACTCACAGTAATCCTGATCTTCCAACCTCTGTCTCTGAATATTGTGATTAAAGGTGTGTACCAACATGCCCAACCTGAATATGGGTATTTTTGTTTTAGTGGACTAGGTTTTGAATTCTTTCCTTTCCTGGGCTATTTTTCTTTAGCAGCTTGCCCTGACATCAAAAGTGCAATTAACAATTTGAGTGCAAACATGTATGCAGCTTTGGGGTATATACTGGCCCAGTGTAAAATATAACAGTTACCTTAAGGAATGACTTTCCATCTCACTTACATTGAGTATGAAGCTGGTTCCCTCCAGTGTACTGTTGATATAGCTCAAGCTGGTCAGGTAAGTCTGCTCTACAAATCAGCTGTATTGAGGAGGGATGGCTCAGATCCCTTGGAATTCTGAGCTCTTCAGTGATGTTCCAGATGCTAGCATATTCGGAAGGGGGGATTGGGCAAGGCTGCTTGGGGTTGTTCTGGAGCTGCTCAGTTGGTCCCTGTTTTCTTCTCCTTCAGGTTGTTTTGATGTGAGGGGCTGTTGTTAATGGGGATAATCCATTCTCAGTGGTTTCATCTCCACTTGTGGATTCAGGCAGGGCAAGTGAAACAGAAGCTCTTCCCAGTGGGTACCAACGAGTGCAGGATCCTCACTGACTGTGTGATTGCTGATGGTTCCCTTCTGCTTCTGGCAGTGTTTCTACCTGGGTTAGTAATTTCTTACAAACATACACTTGAAAAAAATATTTGTAAGCAGAAGGGAATGAGAGAGAGAGAAAATGAGAGACAGAGAATGAGAAAGAATGGAAGAAGAAAGGAAGAAAGAGAGAGAGAGAGAGAGAGAGAGAGAGAGAGAGAGAGAGAAAGGGAGAGAGGGAATGGGCACACCAGGGCCTGCAAATGAACTCCAAATGCATGCACCACTTTTTATGCATCTGGATTTATGTAGATCCTGGGAACTGAACCTGGGTCACCAAGGTTTTGTAAGCAGGCACATTTAACCACTGAAAAATCTCTTCAGCCCCCAAACCTAGACTTTTTGTAGAATTATGTATTGCTTGTTATCTTGCCTCTTTAAAAAAAGGACAAGTAAACATCCAAGTGCATACATACAATTTAAAAATTTTTTTTGTTTATTTATTTTTATTTATTTATTTGAGAGTAACAGACAGAAAGACAAAGAGGGAGAGAGAGAGAGAATGGGCAAGCCAGGGCTTCCAGCCACTGCAAAGGAACTCCAGATGCGTGCAACCCCTTTTGCATCTGGCTAACGTGGGTCCTGGGGAATTGAGCCTCGAACCGGGGTCCTTGGGCTTCACAGGCAAGCGCTTAACCACAAAGCCATCTCTCCAGCCCATACATACGATATTTTATTTATTCATTTATTGATGGGTTTGAAGACTGTTTCCATTATATGAGTTGGGCAATAAGAGGAGTGTAGTAAACTGACTTGGCTTTTTGGAGAGATATGGAATAGTAAGATGACATGGCAGTTATGTGTTGTATGCTTTAGGAATGTTCATATTCATTGGCAGGAATAAATTGCATCCTAACTCTCAGTGATGTGGATTATTTTTTCTTGGCCAATAGTTGCTTGTCCTCATGTGATAGCCATTCTGGATAAACTATGATGGAATATCAATGGAGTTCAGATTTGCATTGTCTGTATGGCTAAGAATATTTAACATTTTACATATAATGTTGGGCCACTTGTACTTCATTTGAAAAATATGTTAATTTCCATTGCTTATTATTTGATTGGATTACTTCCTCTTTTGTTGTTTAATATTGTTTCAGTTTTTAATAGATGTTAGCTATTAATCCCACATTGGATACATATTTGGCAAAATTTTTGCTCATTCTCTAGGCTGTCTCTTTTTCTTCTTATTTATTTTTCAAGGTACTGTCCTGCTTTAGCCAGGCTGACCTGGAATTCACTATGTAGCCTCAGGCTAGCCTCAAACTCACAGTGATCATCCTACCTCAGCCTCCTAATTGCTGGGATTAAAGGTGTGCACCATCATTCCTGGCTCTAGACTGTCACTTTACCTTGATGATTTTTGCTGGGAAGAATATTTCTGACAATGCAGTCACAATAGTTAATTTTTTAAAAAATAATTTTGAATTGTTTTATTTTGAAAGAGAGGGAGGGAGAGAGAGAATGAGACCAGTGCTTCTTGCTACTGCAAATGGACTCCAGACACATGCACCACTTTGTGCATATGGCTTTACATGTGTACTGGAGAACTGAATCTGGGCCCTCAGGCTTTTTGAGCAAGTGCCTTCAACTGCTGAGTCATCTCTCCAGCTCTGTAATTTCTTGTTCTTACTTTCTGAGCTGCTGAAATCCTAGTCAGAAAGTCAATACATATGCCTACACTCTGAAGCATTTTCCTGTTTTCCTCTAGTGGTTTCAAAGTTTCAGGTTTGATACATTAAGATTTAGATTCATTTTACTTGGCTTTTGTACATGGTGAGAGAGGAATCTAGTTTTAATCTTCTATCTGTAGAAATCCAAAGTTTTCATCACCAAGTGTTACAGAGGTTCACTTTCTTTCTTGAATCAGATGGCTTTGGCTTTTTATCATACATTTTATTCTTTTTCACTTGTCCATTTGCCTGTTTTTGTGATAGCACCTTTCAGTGGTGCTATGGCATAGCTTGGTTCAAGATTACTTTAGGTATTAGGAGGAATATTTTACAGTTCCATATTAACTTTATGATTTTGTTTTTCTGTTTCTGTGAGAAATAGCACATTGAATTTGATGAGTATTACATTGAATTTGTGTATCTTTTTTTATTTATTTAAATTTTTGTTTATTTTATTTATTTGAGAGGGACAGACAGAGGGAGAGAGAGAGAGAGAGAGAGAGAGAGAGAGAGAGAGAGAGAATGGGCAAACCAGGTCCTCCAGCCACTGCAAATGAACTCCAGATACATGAACCACCTTGTGCATCTGACTCATGTGGGTCCTGGGGAATCGAGCCTTGAACTGGGGTCCTTAGGCTTCACAGGCAAGTGCTTATCCACTAAGCCATCTCTCCATCCCATGTATCATTTTTTAATAGAGTCAGTTTGTCATTATTTATTATCCTAATCCATGAAGATGGAGGGCTTCCATCTAGGGTATTTTATAATTTATTTCTTCAATGTTTTGTAGTTCATTGCAGAGGTCTTCAAAATCTTATTTAAGTTTATGTCCATGTATTTTATTAACTTAGTCATTTGAAGTTATTGAGGAAATGATTTTTTTCTTGACTTTAGTGAGTTCATTGTTGCTGATATTTAAAAAGGCTACTAGATTTGTATGTGGACTTTATATCTTATTATTTTGAGGAAGGTGTTTAATCATATGTATTAGCCTTCTGATATAATTTTCATAAACTTTTAAGTATCAGATCATACAATCTGACAATAAAATTATCATCTTAGATCATGCTTTTATAGAAATGTTTCAAAGTTGTAAATTTATACACTTTCTTATTTGAGATGAAGGATAATCCTACTTTACAAATTCTAAAGTTTAACATTACAATAGTTTCTTAAAATATCCCCTGAGCATTTTTCTAGTATGGATCTCTAAAATAACTATAAAGAATCTTGACGAACATCAAGAAATGAGAAAGGAGGCTAGAGTGATCTCTCTGCCATTAAGGTGTTTGCCTCTAAAGCCTAATGACCTGGGTTTGATTCCAAATAGCCTCATAAAGCCAGATTTACAAGCCAGATTTACAATATAGCACATGCAACTGGAGTTCTTTTGCAATGGTTGGAGGCCTGGCATGCCCATTCTCTATCACTTTTGTATCTCTATCTCTCTCCCCCTGTCTCTATTTGCTTTCAAATAAATAAATATCTAAAAAGAATTTGAAAATGTTTCTATCTGTACTTGTGGCCCATTTTTGTTCGTGTTGCATAAAAATCAATTTCCTTCCATGGATCCATTATGCTCATCCATAGAAGAAAATGTTTTGCAAGGTTAGAAGTTCATGTACATTGTCATTGATATTAGGAAATTAGAAAATTTCTCACAGCACAACCAGGACAAAATTAACCCTGAACTATTTCTTCTAGCCAAGATTTGATCTCAATAGAATTAAATAGCCTACAAAAATCTCAGCAATAACTAAGATGGCTTAGTGAAGCCATTCTGCAACATTACCCAGATTTTTCATAAAAGGAGGATGGACTTTTATTGTTTATGTTTTCTTTCTTTAAACATTGCTTTGTCTTCTAAAAACATGTGAAGTAATTCAAAAAGGGGTCATACATGGTAAAGCTCTCAAATTTTTTTAAAGGAAGTACAGCTTTGGCTGAAAGGAAGTTTTATTTCTTTAAAAGAAATGAAAGAAAAATGGGATAGTTTCTGCCTGAGTTGTGTGAGCACAAGTGGAGAGACCTGACCTTCCAACAATCTCTGAGCAGGAGAGGTTATTATGCAAATTGATGTGTCCAGCTGTTGTTCTTTTCCATGGTGGATAACATAAAAGGAAATGGACTAAAATTGCAGCATGGGGGCTTTAGGTTTGGCAGCTCTGCAAATGGCCCTTTGCCTACCAGCCCGAGAAAAGTGACAACTGATTGCAGGAGGGTATCAAGGAATACTGATTCACTGTTGCATTATGGTTTCTGCAACCCTGATCTGAATGCAGATCAGTTATGTCAAACTTCTAGGACACCAGGTTCAATTTAACATGTAATGCAGGACTCTTGTATATAGGAAGGTCTGAAAGAAACTTTTATAGATGTTTAAATATTTAGAAATAAATGAAAGTGAATGTTATTCCTACCTCCCTGATTTGATTTAAAAAATAAAATGAGCTGGTGTACTAGCGCACACCTTTAATCTCAGCACTCAGGAGGCAGAGGCAGGTGGATCACTGTGAATTCAAGGCCACTCTGAGACTACATAGTGAATTACAGGTCAGTCTGGGTTACATAGTGAAACCTTACTACCTGGAAATACCAAAAACCACACACACACACAAAAGAAAAACACACAAAAACTGTTTTATTTCACAGTTTTGACTTCTAACTAGTATAAAAATAGTCAAAGATTCAGGTGGCTGGTAAACTTTATACTAAGTTTACACCCATTATCTCTTATGTCTTTAGGATATGCTAGTTTCAATTTTGCAGAACAGAACAGGAAGATGAGTGAAGACCCTGAGAATAAGGGAATGTTATAGACTCTTCTCTCACATGGTCTTCTCTCATTTAACTGGAGTAACTTTTCCTCAACTAACTTATGGTGAGGTGGTGATGTGTAACTTTCATGTGCCCTGGAGAGTGCCAGTGACCTGACTAGAAAAGCTAATCCTACTCTGTGAACCTTATAGAAACTCTTCTTGCTGACTTGAGTCTGACAATTTTAACAAAACATCAGAAGTACAGGTTCTGCTAGGAAAGCTAAGGAGTTATCTCCACAACATTTAACCAAGAAGAACTAGAAAATACAATGGTAACTGCTATAGACAAGTCCATATTGCTGGCATGAATATTCCAAACCAGGCACAGTTTGGGGGGAGGAAGGGATTTATTTTAAGCTTACAGATCCAGTGGAAGTTCCATTGATGGTGGAAAAAAAAAAGCTGGCCCCCTTTCACAGATCCATGCAGACAGAGAAACCACAAGACATTCAGCAACATACCAAACAAGCATATATCTGTAGCAATAGGAAAGTCCAGAGCTCAGACTTTTCCGCATATCTTAGGCTGTAATTCAGACCGCCCCCCCCCATTACACCTCCCTGTAGCTTGAGTCTGCTTACTAGGGGCATGAGCTATAAACTCAATTCATTCACATGATCACAGTAAATATTCAGTTTCAAATATACATAGAAGGAAAAGAGTCATTGATAGGGTTGAAGAGATGGTTCAGCATTTAGAGGAGCTTGCTTGAAAAGCCTGCCTGCCCAAGTTTTATTTCCCAGCATCCATTTAAAGACTGACTCAAAATGGTACATACCCCTGTAATCACAATGTGCCTTTGATGACTGGAGGGGGATCAAGGAAAATTAGTTTATGAGCAGTTAGATTGGCATTTTTTTCACATCAGAGAGACCCTCAAAGAAAATGGAAAGAGCATAGACACCTCTGAGCTCTGACCTCCAGTGCACACTCCTGTATACATCCATGCACACAGATTTTTTTTTTTTTTGTTTAACTCACTGGTTAAAGAATAAGAAAGGCAGATAGTAGTTGAATACTAGGAATGGGGTGGATATTGGAGGAATAAGTGCATGTATGTATAGCAATGCAGGTATATAAAATTCTAAAGGCATCAGATGTTTTACTCCTGAGTTCCCTCTCACAGCCTATGCTTCTGAAAACCATCCCAGGAGAAGCTTCCAGGGTATGGGTCCTAATGATGCCCATTTATTTGTTGAGAAGTAACCTTCTCTGTATTGTTCACCTCATGCTGTTTCTGAAACTGTATCATTGGTATGTTTCTGGCTACCTGTGTGTGAACAAGTTGCCAACATTCCTATCAGCAAATATAATGTGAGTGTTCATGAATATGTAAGTATCTTGCCATCAAGAGATCTCATAACTGGGCTGGAGGGATGGCTTAGTGGTTAAGGCATTTGCCTGCAAAGCCAAAGGACCCAGGTTCAATTCCCCAGAACCCATGTTAGCCAGATGCACAAGGGGGCGCATGCGTCTGGAGTTCGTTTGCAGTGGCTGGAGGCCCTGGCACACCCATTCATTCTCTCTCTCTCTCTTTCTCTGTCAAATAAATAAATAAAATAAAATAAAAAGAGATCTCATAAGTGCTGTCAAAGATTCAGATGGCTGGTAAATATCTAATGCAGGCAGGTCAGAAAATAATGTTTAGGGGAAATTTTTTTTTTTGGATTTTTTTTTTTTTTTTGAGGTAGAGTCTCACTCTAGCCAGGCTAACCTGGCACTCATTCTGTGGTCCCTGGCTGGCCTCAAACCCACTGCAATCCTTCTACCTTTGCCTCTTGAGTGCTGGGATTAAACACATGCACCACCAAAACTGGCTTAGGGTAAATAATTTTAAATCATACTAAAATGATTTTTATTTATATCAAGCCTCTTCAATGCTAGAATATTTACATACACATACTTGTGAAAGAAATATTTATATTTTTGTTGGGGAAATGAGCAGACAGCTTCTCATTTCTGATATCCTAGGCTGTTTGCTTATGGTCAATATTATAAGATGTAACTTTAAAGCTTGGTATGGTGACACATGTCTGTTATCCCAGGAGGTATAAGTCAGGAATCAGAAGTTTAAGACCAGGCTAGGTTATATAATTACTTCAAAGTCAGCCTAGGCTATATTAGATCCAGGAGTTTAAATGAAAGTTCAAGAAGAAAAAAGAAGAGAGAATGAATGAACGAATGAATAAATGAAACACATAGTGAGAGAGAAGGAAGGAAGGAAGCGAGGGAGGGAGGAAGGAAGGAAGAAAGAATTTATATTACTTTCTTAGGTACTATATATTCCGGTCTGTCTGTAGTTAAACTCCTTCAAGGGAACATTATGTTATGTTTGTTGCATGTTTCCCCTTTGTTGCCCACTCTGTATGCTGTCCTGGGCTCATGGCAGTATAACATACCCAAGCAAACAGGGATACATTGTACTATATTATAGACACAGTACTGTATCCGTTATATTCTGTGTAATTTAGTTTATTACTCATAAAATCCTCACTATTTATGTTATTGCAGAAGAATAGAGGGTCTCAGAATGATTGATGCCACAGTTTTATGTGGTATAACTGAAATCTGAAAATAGCAACTCTAATCCTATAGCCACTGACATATTCACTACCAGACACAAGTCCCCCTCAATTCATCCACAGATTGATATCACAGAAAACTAAGAGATGACATTTTGCCAAGGGACTCCAGTAACTTAGGGTAGAGTATTAAACAAAAATAGTAAAACACCTGTTCTTAGGGAGATTTGACTCCATTTCCCTTGACTAGACTAAACACAGATTGTCCCTAGGTTAGTGATTTCCATTTCTCTCTCTCTCTCTCTCTCTCTCTCTCTCTCTCTCTCTTTGTAAAGAATGAAGGTGCACATATGACACAGTATGCATGTGGTCAGAGGCTGGCTATCACCTTCTATTTTGTTTTGATTCAGGGTCTCTTGTCACTGTTCTATTTAGCAAGCTGGCTGTCCCAGGAGCTTCTGAGTATTACTCCTGTCGCTGCCTCACTTCTCGTTACAGGTGTGCTTGGATTGCAGACATTTGTGCTACAATGTCCGGCTTTATATCAATTCTGAGGACAGGAACTCAGATACGCATACTTGTACAACATGTGCCTTAGCATTGAGTCATTGTCTCCCCACCCACTCCATTCATTGCTTTATTTTCATATTGGATACATTAGGTTCCAAATTTTAAGGTTATCAATTTTAATGTGTAAAATTCTGTATTTGGTACAGAATTTCTATCCTCTGTACCCTAGCACAGACCTACCTTACAGGACTAAGTGTTGAGTTTCTATCTGCAAGCAGTGAAGGCTTTTCCAAGACCAAAAGCCACAGTTGTAGCCGAAAATTTATTCAGAAGAATCTATTGTTTCTGGTAAAAAAAAATTCATTTCTTTCTGACAACATTTAAAATTATTTTAAATTGACAAAAACTTCTACTATAGGTTGAACACCAATACCTCAGAATGTGATCTTATTTGGAAATAGTGCCATAGCAGATGTCATTAGTCAAGATGAGGTCACAGTATACAGTAAGATGGGTCATTAGTCCTGTATGACTGATGTCCTGATAGAAAAAGGGAATTTGGGGCACAAATATACATAGTGGAGAGGTGATGTGAAGAGATACAAAAACCTCTCTGATTGTAGAGGCAGACCAGAGTAATGCCTCTGCAAGCAAAAAAGTCTGAATATTTCAAATACCAGAAATTAGAAGAGATCAGAAGGAAAAGAAGGAATTCTTATCAGTTTCAAAAATAGCATGAGAAGCATTAAAATTATTTTAACACCTCAACTATTTACTACAAAATCCTCTGGAATCAATCTACACTCATACTTTCCTTTTACTTTATTCTGTACTTTCTCCTTCCTTCTCTTCTTTCTTCTCAATCTCATATTCCTTTCTCTTAATACTTTCACAGCTTGTACTATAAATTGCTGGAAAAGTTTTTGTTTAAATTTTATCTATTCATCATTTCTCCCAACTTTTTTAATTTGTGAGGCCTGTTTTCTTCTCAGCTGCTACTGTGCAGAGACCACTGTTTTGAGTTATGCGGTAATGATGCTCTTTCCTGATGTTACAAGTGTCTGTCCTGGTCAGGATATCCCCTCTGTGCTGCTGCAAATATAGCACCGGATGGGAAAGTCTTGAAGCAGGGTTTCTGCTATTAGAAGATGCTGAAGCATCAGTTCCACCTGTCCTCTGGCAGCTTCTGTATTCAAAGCATGTATGTAATTTCCTTCCTTAAGAGAGTTTTTAGAGCACATGAAAAATGATAAGGAAGTCCCAGAACATGTAGCACTTCCAATTCCCAAGTAGACAGGACATTTTCTCTCTGTGCTTATGGTCAGAACAAATTATGTTTGTCCTCTTACGGAAACACCTAGCTGCTTCAGAAAAAGTTTTCCTACTCCAGGTAGTCTCTATCTTGCTTGTTATGCAAATAACCCAGTAGTGACTACTCTTTTTTGAAACCATTTTTTGTAGGAAATTTATTTTAAGACCTTACTTTGTGCAAGAAAAAAGGGACACTGAATATTATCTTTCTTTTTTTTTCTTCTTTTTCTTTTTTCTTTATTAGTCAGCTCTGTATTCAGCAAATACAGTCAGTTTGGTACCATTATTAGGCTCATCCGTGACCTTCCCCCTCCCCTTGACCCCTCCTTGTTAAGGTATACGGGTCATGCATTCTGGAGTTAGCCCACAGTTATGGGTAAGCTAAATGTCTCTGCATATCATGACCCAACATGTAACTCTGACATGCTTTCTGCGCCCTCTTCCGCAAAATTTCCCTGAGCCATGTTGGGTTCATTTTTGGTCTGCTTCAGTGATGAGGTGTTGGGGGCCTCTGAGGATATGGCTCTCTGATTTGGTAGGAGTTGATTTTTCTCTGTGCTGATCTCCTTCCCCCTTGTGCTGGTATCCGGTTCATCAGGAAAGCAGCCCCCTTGCTTGTTTCTGCAGTTTTTCTTAGTTTCAGCCAGGGCCCTTTTGAGGTATGATGGGGTGGCTCTCTCTTTAGGATCTACATCTATCTGAAAAAGAGAAGCAGATTCTCCAACGGAGAGTAAGTTAGCACCAGAACAAATGAGATAACCCTTACTTTTTTTTTTTTAATAGAGAATTTAATACGTGTAGGCCCTCTTGTAGCCCACAATTGATGGTAGCTTGATATTGGAGAGTGGGTTTACGTTTGGATCTGGTTCTGACTTGTTTCCCAGCTCCAGCTATGGGTCCCATACCAGTGAGGGGATCAGTTAGCCAAATTGAGAGCAGTTGGTTCCCCACCATGGCTGTGTGCCACCACTGCACTTGTGTGGGTATCACAACAAGTTATTTTCTGCTAAGTAGGTTAGACCATGCGTTGCTTCGATAGATATTGGTCAATTTCCCCCAGTCGCCCATGTAGCACCTTCTGGCACTAGATGCGCTGACTGTCTGGGGACTGACTCTCTTCCAACTTCCAGCCATGCCATTCTAATTTGCATGTCAATCACTTAAGGTATCTTCAGCAGTAGGGTCTTACCACTAGCCTTTGTTGGGTCATCAAGTACTCTGACAGAAATCTCTCTGTCTTTTAGGAAACCTTGTAGGTCTCTCTGATCAAAAGCTCATTGTGGATGATAGCCCCATGCTGGATCTGGGAGTTACAGGTCAGTGCCCACTAAGAAAATGAGGAAAAAGATAACTAATACACAAGAGTTAGAGATAAGAGAGAGAGAGAGAGACAGGGAGAGGGGAAGTGAGGGAGGGAAGATGTTGGAGATTAAGGTTAGTCTTAATCTTACCCTCTCCAGTGTCTTGTGGTTCAGGTGTTCCCTGTAAGGGCCTGGTGAAGGATCAGCCATTTGGTCTGTCTTTTAGTAAGTAGAAGATTATGGTACCATTGCTGTTTGGGTATAGATTTGTGTTTCCCACCCCTTTGATGCCCTCCCCTCCCTCCCCTTCCATCCTAGTGTCTAGTCTAGGAGATGCTTGCTGGGTATTTAAGGTATCTTCGGTAGATTCAGGTTAGGTGCTGTAGATGAGTGAGACTATGTGGCCATTTTTTTTTTTCTGTGATTGGGTAAGTTCACTGAGAATGATCTGTTCCAGGTTCAACCATTTTTCCTCAAATTTCATTGTGTCATTTTTTCTTACTGCTGTATAGAATTCCATTGTGTAGATATACCACATCTTAGTTATCCATTAAACAACATAAGTTGGTACCATTCTTTCCCCCAGCCCTATCCTTTTTCCAAAGGGGCCCTCCTCCTTGGGGACACAGGTCATCCCCATTTGGATTGTGGCTCATGCAGTGTGGGGCCAGCAGTCAGTTATGGGGGAAGGGCAATGTCTGTGCATAATGAACCAACTTGTGGCTCTAACAATTTTTCTGCCCCCTCTTCCACAAAATTCCCTGAGCCACGTTGGGTGTGTTTTAAATCTACTTCAATAATGGGTTCTTAGGAGCCTCTGTATCACTGCTTTGGTAGAAGTTGAGTGTTGTCAGTGTCTATCTCCTTCACCTTTGTGCTGATGTCAAGTTCACCAAGAAAGCATCACTCTTGCTCATTTCCACAATTCCTCCATGGTTTCAGCTGGGGCTGGGCTGAAATGTGATGGGTCTTTATCTTCTCAGGTCCTGCTCCCATCTGAAAAACAGAAGCAGATTCTCCAATGGAGAGTGAAGTCAGCACAGGGTAAATGGGATAAGCATTATTAATTTAGAGAGAATTTAATTGGTGTAGGCCCTCTTATAGCCCAATATTAGTGGGAGCTTGATGTTGGAAAGCAAAATCATTACCTGGATACGATTTTGACTTGTTTCCCAGTTCCAGATATGGTTGCCTTTTCACTGAGCAGATCTATTAGCCAATCCAAGAGCAGTTGGTCACACACCATGGCTGTGTGCCACTATTGCACTTGTGTGAGCATTACATCAGGTTGTTTGCTTCTGAGTAGCTTAGACCTCAAGTTGCTCAGATATATGTTGGCCATTTTTTTCCCAGTTGCACATGTAATACCTTCCAGCACTAGATGGGCTGTCTGGGGACCGACTGTCTTCCAGAAAGCAATATAGAGACTCCTGAAAAGGATGACTATAGTGCTACCAACACACTCAGTTATTCTGTTTCTGGGCATTTACCCTAAAAGCTCCAGCCCTCAGTTCAGAGATATTTGCTCAACCACCTTTATAGCTGGTCAACTAAGCTGGAATCAACCCAGATGTTCATTATTGGATAAATGGATAACTAAGATATGTGGTAAAACTACATGATGGAATGCCACTCAGCAGTAAGAAAAAATGACAAAATGAAATTTGTAGAGAGATTGTCAAACTTGGAACAGACCATACTCAGCACCTCACACAATCACAGAAAGACAATGTCGCATGGTCTCTACTCATCTGCGGTTCCTAACGTGGATCAGCCCAAGTTGCTGACATACCTGATAGGCATCTCAAGTTCTGGACAATAGGTAGGTTACTGCTTGAGAGGTGGGGAAGGGTGAGAAGTGGACACAAAACTGAACCCAAATTGAACTGCTAACATAGAAGCCTATATCCTGGAAGATAGAATAAAAGACTGAGTCCTTAGTAGGACTTGGGGGGGGGGGCACCTGAATCAAAGTGTCCTGGAGAGGGTATGATGAAGCCTAACCTTAAATTTCAAATTTTTAGGTCAACACTTTTTTTTAATTTTTAATTTTAATAATTTCATGCACGTATATATTTTATTTTCACCATATCCCTCCAATGATTCTCTCTTTTTCCCTCCCCTTCCCACTACAACCTTTATTCTTCCCATTTAAACTACATTTCAATTTGATAGCATGTCTTTTTTAAAAAAATATTTATTTGAGAGGGAGGAGGAATATGTATGGGTACACCAGGGCCTTCTGCCACTGCCACCAAACTCCAGATACATGTATTACTTTGTGCATCTGTTTTTGCATGGCAACTGGGGGAATCATACCCAGGCTGTTAGGCTTTGCAAGCAAGTGCCTTTAATCACTGAGAAATCTCTGCAGCAGGATAGCATGTCCTGACTTGCTTTGGCACTGAAATAAATTAGGACCACTTACATCATCATGGGTAGAAGGTTATTGCCTGGTGAATGGAAAACCCATCAAGCTACAACACTGAAGGACATGCCTCCCCTCCTAGTAACTATTAACTGTTATTAGCTAGTCTGGGAAGAGAGGAGTCTTAGGAACCATTCTACAGCTATGAAAAAATAATGACAGTTTCAATCTTGTGCCAGATACTGACACGGTAATATCCAGAAGACAGCATCCCACAACCCTGCTCCCCATCTTCCTGCTCTTATATTCTTTCCACATCCTCTTCCAGAGGTTTTCTAAGCCTTGGAGGTGGTAGTTTAGATGTCATGTTTAGGGATGAGCACACAATCATAATTTACTCCAAGCAATTTTGCCATCAGTGAGTCTCTGCATTAAATTCTAACCATTGTGGTAATAAATTTCTGTGATCAAGGAAGTTAGCAATACTAACCTAAGAGAAGAAAATTTGATATTTAGAAAGCAGTATGGCATGATATTTATTATCATAACCACAGTAGGAGTTTCCACTCTGGGGCCTATGTCCCTAGCCACAAGTTTTTGGAGGCTAATGTAGTTAAAAATGTGTAATGTATGTTTCAAAACAGGACCAGTGATATGTACTTTAAGTGTGTCTATATTTTATTCAATAAACATTGTGTGAAATGTTTTTGAATGTTGTTGGTGACAACAAAGGTGACAGAATTAAAAGCAATATCCTTAAAAACTTTTCAGTCTTCTGAGGAAGCAGATAAGAACATGTTTCCTACCCAGAATATGTAGTTTTCAGTGTATTGTGGAAGCAGACATGAACACCTTCCATATCCAGAACACATAGTTTTCAGTGTACTGAAGAAGTGAACATGAACACCTTCCACTCCCTGAGCATGTACTGCAGCTATAGGCAGCACACTAAAATGGATATAGAGAAGATAATCTGAGGTCATATTCTTGTTTAGTCATTTGCAATCTCTGGTCCTGAGGAAGTCACTTCAGCTTTCTAAGACTCAGCCTTCTTACCTGTAACTAAGTGTCTGGCTATACAGCTACTTTGAGAGAGCATTACAAGCTAATTAAAAATCCATAATAGTTTGAGAAGTGCTGGAGCTCTGAGGGCTACCAGGCTTTATTCTACAAAGGAAAAACCAAAGCTGGGAGGAAACAATTGAAAGTAGCCGATCACAAGAGGAATATTGGTCGATAATATTAACAGTCTGAAAACTATTCAGATTTGGCTATGCTAAGTAGCCTCATAAATATGTTAGATGCTTGCCACCAAAGCCATTTACTGAAAGTAACCAAAAGCTGTGAGGACCGAAGGTAAGTTAACCAATGGCTAAAGAGATAGTGACAGTATCAGCATGTGCCAGCACCCCATTCCTTGCCACCATCAGTTGCTCCAAGGAGAAGAACGTCCGTCCTACAGAGCAATTACTTGGGTAACATTCTGCCTGAAGATGATATTTTTCTGTTGACAAGGCATGCTGAAATGATCAGTTGGCATTACATCATATTCAATTTACTGTCTCATAACATTTTATTTGTTTTATGTATGGCACTGAATGCCAGGGGTGCCGACGATGTGGAGAATGCATCACTGCAGCCACTCACCTTCTCTGCTAATGGTTTTGCTGCCAGCAGTTTCAACTGGAATTAATTTGGCAACTTAGTTATGGAGTTGAAGCAGAAAAATTTACTTCTGAAGATCGGTGAAGCCAGCTGGAAGCAAGTATAAGGCAAGATAGTATGTTCTGTCAAAGTGATGCCAGCATTTTAAAGCAAAGCATTTGATTTTGTGATAGTTTTGGATTTATGGAAAAATTGTGAAAAAATTATGTATATGTAATCTACATATATCTCTATCTATATCTATCTATCTATCTATCTATCTATCTATCTATCTATCTATCTACCTACCTACCTATCTATCTTCCATAAAATTGGTATCACATATGAGACATTATTGTAATTTTTAAACAAATATTCATGCTATTTCTTAGCTGGAGTCCATACATTTTCTTGATTTCCTTAGTCCCCTCTCAGTGTTCTTTCTTGGGTCTGGGGTATAGGTTGCAGTTACTTCCATCTCCTCAGGCACCTCTTGGCTATGACAATATTTTAGTCTTTTTTAAAGACTTCTGGACCTCATAAGAGTATTGGCCATACATCTTGCAGGACATTCCTAGTTTTGCAGGTTTTTCTTGCAATTAGAATGATGTATTCGGGTTTTGTGAGGTAAATGACACATGTAAATTTTTATTCTTGTCAACACCTCATGTGAAGCCTGTGTAGTAAGTAAGGCATTAGGTTTCTCTCTGGCTGAAATAATGTGTACCAAGTCTTTCCTTTACACAGTTTTTCCTTTCTTTCCCTCTTCCATACTAAGCCCCTTGGAAGAAATCCAGTTAAGGGGTAAGGATTTTAGATCTATTTTTCTGATGCCATAGTATCTACAAATATTATCTAGAACTCTCCATATACATTCTTATCTAGTCTAACCCTATGCCTTATTCATTATTCATTAATTCATTTATATAGATATTGGTTCAAATACATTCATTTTATATTTTGGCTTATACTCAACTGATGTGCTAGTTATTTTGTTGCTTAAATTATTCTACCTGTGGCCATTAGAACATTTTTTTACCTTTTGCATCCTTTTTACATATGTTAACCATGTACATTGTTTTGTTCTACAGAATCACTTCTTATAACTTCCTTACTTTCTGACATGACAATATACTTACCACCCATCTTTCCTAGTCTGAAAGTCAACCATTTCTCCAGAAATCACTGGTTCCCTTTATTACACAATGGTATTATAAACAGATCTGACTGCTGTGTTCACTCACTGCTCCTGGTATGTTGCTACTTCTGATACAAGCTTTTTACTATTTCCCCTCCACATCATTTCTCAGAATGCTGTACTACTACCACAGAGTACCCTTCCCTGCAATGATGTTGCCAAAGCAGGTCATGGGTAACTGGGCAGAACCACCTCATATTCCACTTCCCCCTATCCAAAGTTATTTACTTATAGATTATCCCTTTCCTGCTTCTGTGAAAAGATTCCTTACATAATTAAATGAACTTTGCACAAAAATAATTAGCTGAATTTAAAAAATATTTATTATACTGAATCAAATATGATCATCTAGTCTCCATTAAGTTTTCAAAAACTGATAATAGATCAATGTGTCTCTATTCATATAATTGAATCTTTAATAGAGAATTTCTGAGGCCAGATATACACCAAGGAAATAACAAAGAAGGTGACATATTTTTGCTTTCAAAGATGTGTGCAAGCAGGCAATTCACATTTAATGAGCCTTCAATAGCATCTTGAAAAATGGTTTTAAAAGATGAATACTAAAATATCAAATATAATTATTATCATATATAATTATAACATACTAACATGCATGCATTCATACTTAGTGATGTTGTATATGATATTATTGTTCACTATGTATAAGAGGCTCTTTTCCTCATTATTTTATATGATAATAAATAGGGTACTGGGGGCAGAGGACTATCTCATTGGTAGAACACTTTCTTATCGTATGGAAGGTTCTGAGTTCATTTTTCATCATGAGAATAGAAATAACTTATAAAGTAAATGTTATTAAAAACTTTAAAGATTTAAGACTTAGAATGTTAAATTCTAATTTGGTAAAACAAAAATTACATGGTCACATTTCCTTTTTATTCCTTTGTAAATGCTTCAGGATTATGGCATAGTCAGTGCATACCTCATTGGTCAGATTGGAATTATTGTGGTCTGCTTTCATGGATCCTACATGTAAGAGAAACCCCATTGTTTCCTGTCACTACAGGGTTCATTATTGTTATCAAGGATTAACTGTGAAGACTGTTTTATTGATAAAGCAAAAGCTGCCAATGTAGGGCATGTGTACAATATGTTGTATGCTTTTGATTGTGTGAGTGTGTGTACATATGTGTGTGTATGTGTGTGTGTATGTTCATGTGCATAGGTGCAGGCCTATTCAAGTCACAGTGCTTCTGTGGAGTCCAGAAGACAACTTTCAGGTGTTGGTCCTTGTCTTCCACCTTGTTTGAGGCAGAGTCTCTTGTTCTCATTGTTATTCACCGCTGTTTTCTGGACTTGAGCTTCTGGAAAATTCTATGCTTCCCTTCCCACCTTAGCCATGTTGGGATTTTAGAGCCCACTGTGGTTTCTAGCTTTCATTGGGATCTGGGGATCCAAATTCAGGTTTCAGCTTTATCAACTAAGTCATCTGGCCAAGTCGTGAACTAGATGTGTGTGGGCGGGAGAGCGTGTGGTGTGTACTTTGTGAGCATGTGAGCATTCATGTATGGTGTATAAATACAAGTCTGGACTGGAGAGATGGCTTAGCGGTTAAGTGTTTGCCTTCAAAGCCAAAGGATCCCTGTTCGATTCTCCAGGACCCACATAAACCAGATGTACAAGGGGGTGCATGCATCTGGAGTTTGTTTGCAGTGGCTGGAGGCCCTGACATGCTCAGTCTCTCCCTCTCTCTTTCTCTCTCTCTGCCTCTTCTCTCTATCAAATAAATAAATAAATAAAATAAATAAATAAATAAATAAATAAAAATAAATAAATACATAACTGTGTGTGGTGTGTATTTGTGTGTGTATGTGAGCATGCATGTGTGGTGTTTATGTACATGTGTATGCTTGTGCATGGACATGTGAAGATACTTGTGCCCCTTCTCCCTCCAGAGTCCAGAGGATTAGTTTATATACCCTACTCTATCACTTTTTCTGCCTTATTTCCTTGGGAATGAGTCTCACTGATTCTGCAGATTGCAGTTTATCCATTAGGCTGTCTGAACAGGAAGACCCAGCAATCTCCTGTATCTGCCCCTTCAGAACTGTGGTCACATATGTGCATCTTTACATGGGTGATAGCATTGGAATACATGTTTTCCTGTTTGCACAGCAACTGCTCTAAACAACTGAGCCATTTCCCAAGCCCTCCAGCACAGCCATTTCTTTACTCTCTAGTATTAGACCAGCGATCTCAACTGACCATTTGTACGGTGGAATGCGTGGTGGGATACATACTAGGTCAGCTGCTTTTCCACAACTGGGACCTGTTGCTTAACTCTCACTATGGTCATTAAGCATAGGGACATGGAGCATGGGATGCATTCAGTAAGGATTATTAGCAAATGAGACAGTGATTTTCCAGCTGCTGTGGTTCATAGCTCCTTAGTGGATCTCAAAATTATTGAAAAGGACAATAACATTAAAATGAAAATAAAAGATAAATACCACAACACATATTGCATGTGAAGCAATTCAGTAGTTAAAGTCTATTGCTACCCAAAGGTATTTTTATTTTTATTTTTGCATCTGTGTCATTGTGTGCACGTTTCTGTGTATGGAGATGAGAGCTGGTATCAAGCATCAGTAAAATATCACATAAATTGCTTTTCTTAATAAAAGTCATGATCATAATATTTGAATAATAGTTTGCTCAATCCTATATACCCCTGTATTCAATACAGTCCCTGGTACACAGAAGATGCTCATAAAAAATAGGGAAAAGAAAAGAAGGAAGAAAGGAAGAAAAAAAAGAATTCTTCCTCTATTTCTTGCATCACAACCCTAAGTATTCAAACCATGAAGTTCTATAAATTCTTGTACTTTTTTGAGGTGGGAATTCACACTAGCCCAGGCTGACCTGGCAGTCACTTTGTAGTCCAAGGCTGGCCTGGAACTCTCTATAATCTTCCCACCACTGCCTCCTGAGTTGAGATTAAGATTAGTGCCACCACGCCTGGATAAATTCTATAAATTCTTTCTGGTTAGTATATCACAACTTCACCTTGCATTATTTGAGGAATTTAATTCTGTCCTGAATTTTAGTAGTATTTGTCTAACTTCCTTATCTATACCCTGCTGCTTTTCCTCCCACTCCAATCCAATTAACTTCTATCTAAGTGATTTTTCACTAAAATAAAAATCTGATCATGCCACCCCTCAGCTTATTATCTTTCACTGGCATCTAATTGTCCTTAGGAAGAAGCTCAAACCCCTAATTACATAGGATGTGCAAACATTCATAATCACCAATAGTGTTTTGCAAAAATTCGGCATTATGTTCTTATCCAATTTCTTTTCCCATTCCAAAGTGCTTCTCAGCTTCAGATTCAATCTTTTTACTAAGACAGACTTAATCCAGCTAAGTGATTTCTTAGTCATTTTAGATTTACATTTCAGTCACATAATGGATAATAACCCCTTATTTATCTCTTTAATACTTTTGTTCCTAGTCTTTGGGGAATTAAAGATGACAGAGGTGACTGACATAATTACTTCCACCATGCTTGAAGGAGGGCCCCATTACTTCTTGGACTCCACCAGCTTCAGATAAACACTGGTCTCTAGTTGTGGATTTGGCCTTTAATTCTCAATGTGAGATGAGAAAATCCATCAAAAGTGATGTGGACTGTCAAAGATTGCCAGTTTGCTTTCCACTGGTGTTGGCTGGTGGAGAGGACAGTGTGTTCTTGTCAGTCTCTGAAGGTGATGGTCTACTTCTCAGCCTTCTAATGAATGATGCCCATTTCACTACACTAATATTTCAAGCCAGTTCTCTCAAAACTCTATTACGCAAAGTTTCATTTCTTCCATCTCTTTTCTGTCTTATTCTCTCTCTTCTCATCTCCCACATCACCTCTTTCAGAACATATGAGACTGGCCAAAGGCCATGCCTTTTGAAGATGGGTCCTGTTGGTTAACTGTCATCATAGTCATTAGTCATTGGCAATTACGACCACCCACATTTTCAGTGAAGCACTATTTTACTTCTTTGCTTTGTTTTGTATTCAAATAGTCCAAATTTCAAGGCCATAAAAAGTGCAATCTAGGGAGGTATAGACAGGAGATTCAGGATTTCATGGCCAACTTCAGCTATATCACAAGTTTAAGTCTACTCTGGGCTACATGAAACCTATTCTTTAAAAATAATAGATAATGAATAAAAGAGAGTTTGTATCAAATCAAAATATTTTCTGTGTTTCTTAGCACTTCCTACATCCTCTAAACTATGATCTATGTGTAGGTTTTTTCCAAAGCTTTAGGCATTTGAGTATTCAGAGTGAAAAATTGAGCTTCATCCTTCACCTCCCTCAGGATAGTGACTTTAAAATTTCTGAACCACAAATATGTCTGACTCATTTTATTCCCCAGTTCTAAAACTTCTCTTTGGATTTTATGTTAATCTAAAGACTTCTATAGGAAACTGGCTATTAGAAGTTATAGTTGGTGGACTTTATTTTGCTAGGCATTATAGTTTATTATTTTGTTCAGTTCTCACACAAAATTTTGAGAGGTATGGAGTTTTACTTTATTTACTGACAAGGAAACAAACATGAAAAAGAACAATTTAAGGTCATACAACATATAGTAAAATAAAAATTTTAATGCAAGGACTTTCTCTTTCTCCCACACTCCCACACTTACCATAATTAGATTCCCTCTACGTGATTTCTTCATGCCCTCCAGATCACTCTATCATTGCATATATGAATGTATCATGATGACTAATTTAGATCCTTATTTGTCCAATAAATTACAAGCTTGTTGAAAATCCCAGCCATATTTCCTTTATGTCCATATGAAGATACTGAATATAGTATCTTTAACACAGGGTATAAGAGGGTGTTGACTGAATTAGTGTTGACATAAACATTGGAAAACTGTAAACATTCTTTAGTGCTGATCTATGAATAATAAAAATTAAAGAACGGAATATTGTATTTAAATATAGCTGCTTAATAATAACAGAGTGCTGCGAAGAAGGCTCACTCAGAAAAGTGCTTACAGGGAAATAATCCACAAAAATCTGGGTAACACTGGCTGAATTGATGATTGCAAGGTTCAATGAGAGATACTGCATCAAAAAAAAAAAAAAAGGCTTAAGGTGACTGAGAAAGACACCCAATATCAACCTCTGGCTTTCACATGCATGCATCCTCACATACAATACACACACACGCACATAAAGAAATTTTGGATTTTATGATTTTTAAGACACTTATGTCAAAAGATCATTTCTCTTATGGTTAATAAGAGTCACTTCTCTGTACCATCTTCTTCCTGCTCTGAATCAAACATGTGAAATGGCATATAATCCCAAAGGTGAAGAGCATGTATGGATTGTGAAATTTCTAAAAGACCAACAAAGGAACTCATTCTAATACTTGCAAAGGTAATTTTGTTACTATTGTTGTTTTGTTTTCTTTTTAGAATCAATCTTTGGATGGGGGAAAACCTACTATAGATTATTTTAAGAAATTCTATGGATATGGTTATAACCAACATATGGACTTTATGCACACAGCTGTGGGGACACAAAACACTGAATTGTCAAGTTGTCACAGTCCTAAGGGATTTAAGGAAGTTGGTAAATTTCCCAACCATTCTTCCCACCATATATATCAGTGGCATGCAGGAAAAAGTGGAAATATGACTATGTCTATGAAATCAGCATTCATATTTTATAACCAAATGCTCAATTTTCAAGGCTACATACAACTAATGTTCAAGTCTATCAAACTGCCAGAACCTGCTACTAAACATTTCAAAAGGAAACCAATTTGTTTTGAACCTATGAATGTTTGTCGTTTATTTATCAAGAAATGATAAAGAAGAATCCCAACAAAATGTATGAAGAAAGGCTGAGGAGAGGGCTCATCAGTTAAAGGTACCAACTTGTAAAGCTTGATGGCCAGGGTTCAATTGCCTGATACTGACAAAACTAGATGCACAAAGTGGTGGGCGCATGCTTCTGGAGTTCATTTGCAGAGGCAATAGTCCCTGGCTTATCCATTCACTCTGTCTGCCTGGCTCTTGCTAGATCAAATTAAAAAAAAAAAATGTATGAAGAATGTCAAAAACAAAAACTCCTGACCTAATTACTTCACAATAGCTCCTTGGAATTTAGCCAAGATGCAACTAATTATTATTTAGCACTATCACTTTTGCATAATGAAGGAAAAGAAAACATGCCTAAAAAAGAATGGAAATTTACCAAGAGTAAATGAAGGAATAGCATTTTCAGAGCAAAACTGCAGAATCTGCTGTGTATTTTAGGCATAATTATCGAGTGGTGATATCTATTCAGCTTGATAATTGCATTTTTAATTCAGTGTGTGAAACATTGAAAGCATTTAAAAACCACAGTAGAGGAGAATGATTTCCATGTGTTAATAGATAATAGCAAAGCAATTTAGGTATGAGGAGTGCTGCTTAATTCTTCAAAAAGACACACATACCACTAAATAAATGTAAAGAATCACAGTTTTGAAGATGCCACACTCTGTTTTCATTTTTATTATGTTTTATTTTATTTCACTTATTGACTATTTTATACATGTATAAAATGTACTTTGAACAAAATCACCTCTCATTATCTTCTCTTTTTTCTCTCCCCTTCACACTGAACCCCTTATTTTTCCCAGCTAGCTCTCCTAATTTGATGTCTTTTGTTATGTTCTCATGTGTGGGTGACCCTCTGAGTTTAATTACAGTTGCTAAAATGAGTATGAGAGGTTCATTTTACTAATCTATGCATAAGTCATTAACTTTAAAGTTGTTGTATTTTCAAATATCACAGTAAACAATTGATAAACAGTGAATAGTACTATCTATACAAGCAAATTTGAAAATTTTCACTTTCTTAAATCTAAATTTTATGGAGAATTTCTTTATGGTTTTCTGTTTTATGGAATAAGATGTGCGAATATAAACACATGCAAACTCTATGTATTTGTCTCTTCAGCATTCCTCTGAGTGCCTGATTGTGTACAGGTTCAGAGTAGTGGCCTGTTCTCAGAGGTTAAGAACCAGAACCAATGTCCCACTGTCTTCTTTCTCTAGTATCTCCAAAACCACAAAAAATTGAAAGTTCACTGGATGCAAATACATTCATATTTATTTGAATGACTGTACTAATTTCCTTTCAAAATCCTGCAAATTATTGTCTATGGCTTTGGAAAATGACAGACTTTTCCTATATATTTTATTTGTTTGTTTGTTCTGGTCTCAGGGATTCTTCAATTCTAACTAACTAACTAATCTTTAAGATGGTTTAAGTCATTATTGTATATGATTCTTTTTCCCCAATGATATTAGTCAGTTTCCAAGTAGCTAATAAGCTTGTTTTCCAAATGAAGTACCTAACAAGGAGTAATGAGAATTGTTATGTGCTATAATCTGGGTATTAATGACCATCTGGGAAAGCTGATAGCCCAAGGAAATTTCCTATGGTGGCTTTTTGATTTCAATTATAGCTCATTTGTTTTATTTTAATTAGGTAAAAAAGGAAAAGAAATCTCTCCTCCTACTGAGGCTGTCTAAAGGAATAATTGTGCCCTAGGCAACAGGTATGGCTGCTTTTTAACACATTGGCAACAGAAATAGGATTCAGTTCCTTAGAACTGATTAACCTATAAGATGCTGCATTGTCATAAAATTGATTTATGTTCAACTTACACACAAAATATAAGCAATCTGTGTTGTTTATAAAACATATGTAAATATATTTTGAATGCATTTCATGGTACTCTGAAGACTCACTGGCTGAATATGCTGGATATTTACAGAATAAAAGAATGTGCTTTCTAGCACAATACTCTGTGAATGGTTTTGATTCTTATAACAAATGTGTCTTTCTGACAATAAACAAATATTTTTTTTCTCTGACAATGATAAATAGGTTATATGCATCAAATAGAGAATAGTAAAAAAAAAGAAAAAGCAGATTTCCACTTTTATTATTGGCTTGGTTCATTTAAAATAAAAGAATGCTACAATTCATGTGTCTCAAAATTCTTATTATTTATTGTATAATATAATCAGAGGTGGGATATTTTAAAACATGAGACACAAAGCAAGATCCTTTGCTTCATGAAACATCAATGAGTATTGGAAATAAATAATTCCTTGCTAATGGGAATACAGACATATCTTAACTTGTTTGTTAAAGTAGAGAGGGGACATAAGAAAGATAGAACAGGACATGAATAGATGGAAAAAAACCCTAATCAGTATATTCAGTACAAAATATCAGTATAACTATATTTTATATATATATATATACATATATATATATATATCAGTATAACTATATTATATTTCAGTATAACTATACTGATACAAAAACAAGGCACTAAATGCTAACACAATACAATAGAACAAAATATATAGAAGATAAGAACAAAAAAAATATATCTATTTATAGTAAAACACCTTTATTTTGATTCAAAGGGTCATAAATATGTGTGTTATTTATTTTGCTCATTGTTATGGTTTCTTCCCATCCTGAGCACTACATCATTAATCTTGTCTTACTGTTCAGAATCTAACTACTTCTATTTTCCATTTGAAGAAACCTGTGTACTTATCTTTTCATGTAGAACTATGCTGTCCTTCAATGAATTGAATAGAGGATATAGATGAGACAACCTGGCTCCCATTGCCAAATATGGACTGGATTTTAAATACAGTAGGAAATTACAAAAGAGACATTATGCTTTGTGAAGTTTTGTGTGGGTGAAATGAAAATGGGGACCAATGAGTATTGTATCTCTTATTCTGCATCCACTGCTTTGTTCTGACCCATTCCAATTGCTGTTAGAAATGTAAGGTTTAAAAATGTGGGCAATACAGCAGAAGATTGCTGATGTTACAGAAATCATATTCATAAAAATTGTTTATTTTACAAAGAAAATCATTAACAATTTCTCATAACTTTTTATAAATTGGAAAGTCAACATTTGTTAAGTAGTAATAATTAATATTTGAGAAATTCCATACATTTTTTATTTTTATTGTTAGTCATGAAAACAATTATGATTTCATGATTAGACTATATACAAGCAAATAGAATATTCTTATAGCTATTCCTAGCACTGATAATAGTTATGTATATTAGATGAATATTATTTTTAAGAGCCACTAAAAGTCAGTTGATATCAAGTCCTAAAACTTTTCACAATTTCTCCAGAGACAGAACATATTAAAGAAATATACAGAGGCCTTGGTAAATTAAACATTGATAATGGAAAACTGTGCAGATAAAATACTGATTCAGCAAGAAAAAAGTACATATGAGCATATGAGTTATTTATCAACACATTGTTTGGCCTCCAGCGTTGAAATGTGTCTGACAGTTGAAGCCAATGGTCCACACAGAAGAATCTTTTTTAAGCTGTATGAGAAAATTCATGGGAATACTTGCTTGTAGAAATCTACATATCAGAACAGAAATGAATAAGATCAAATGAAGTGAGTGGATACTAAGGAACCAGAAAGGAACTGTATTCCAGATGCATAAGGCAACATGGATACAATTCTCTTAGCCTATGGTCCTTCGTGGAGCAGGAGGAAAATATATTAATTTTTCCTTCATTTGATATCTTATTACACTTGAAAATTCTACTTTTATTATTGCACATAAGATTTATGAATTTTTATAAGTGACAGATAAGAGTATAATTGACTCCAGTGCCCTCATAAATCCAGATACAAACAATGGCATGTGCATCTGGTGTGTGTTTACAGCAGCAAGATACTATGGTGCACCTAAACACATTTATAAGCACATGCACACACATGCAAATAAATAAAGATATTTTGAAATAATAAAAAAGGACTCAGGGGCTAGAGAGGTGGCTCAGCAGTTAAGACACTTTCCTACAAAGCCTAAGGACGCAGATTTGATTCTCTAGCACCCACATAAATCTATATGCACTAGGTGGCACATGCATCTAGAATTCATTTGTAGTCTATAGAGGTCTTGGCACACCCAGTATCTTTCTGTGTCTCTCTTTCTCTGTCTCTTTGTCTCTCATAAATTAAAAATATTAAAGTAAGAATATAATTGAAAAGGACATAGAGATTTAGGTGTGTTCTATTTGTTCTTTCTAGAGATATATATTGTTTGCATGTTTGAAGCTTCATACATGAATGGTTTATTTTCTTTTAATAAATGCTTACATTCATTTGCCTAGTTGCATGTTGAATCAGATATTAATTTAATCATAAACAGTGGCCATCTTGCATGGCAGTAACTGCCCTGGTGCTTTTGTCTGCTTTTGTGGGCTCCTGAGGTTTACCCTTCTCTCTCTGCACAGAGTTTGGGAATGTGTGCACTGTTTAAGTATTATAACAACACAGTTGAATTGAACTACTACATTCTCTAGCCATTGGTCCCATATCATGCTACCTGCTCACTGAGAATGAAATGGACAATCTGGAAGCTTCCTAACTAAGTTTGAGTTAGCAAAATTAAGTTGACCACAGAATTATCATCAGACAAATTTATCTCTGGTTGCTAAAGTTACAAAGAAAATATCCACACAATCTACTTAGTTGAAAATGTGCTCTCACAAGGCAACACGCAGAGCTGTGTGTGAAGAATGATTTCTTACAAAGATCATTTAGGTTCAGCAGCCTCTATGTTTGTACCATTAATCTCTTGCTCTTGGGCCATCTCAGCTTAACAGGAATCCATGTAATACAAGAAGATATCCTTAAGCTTCAACAAGATTTAGCATTTAAAGACAATTTTTCACCTTTGTTTTTGACCCACTTATTCACTGCAAATAGCTTACGTGGTCATACCTATACATTTCCTTGTAGTTACCTGTTGAAAAGAGAAATCTGTGTACATCAGTATGAGAGGTCCTCTGAAGACTAAAAGGAAGCCTTGAGGCAGGGCTGGAGAGAATGTCTCCCCTATTATGGGAAATGGCTAAAGCAATATCAGCAGGCACCCTCATTTACTAGTCCAGGAGCTGAAGAGCTTTTCAAAGGGAAGAAAGCACATCCCTGAAGCTTTGCATGGGCAAATAGGAGGTGCTAGTGGCTCTTCTTGGACCAAAGGTAAGCCATCTCCATCACTCACTTGTTAAACATCCAAATTTTACATTCCAAAACAGCATTTTTTAAAGAAAACTTTCCTTCATATTATTTGTTAAGTGTCTCTATGTGCTATTCAAATCACAGAGGAGCAGTTTGGAAATTGAAACATGTAGAAGGCTGCTTATAAGGCCTAAGCTCACATTCACAGACATTTAGAATAACGAATCTTTTCAAATCTGTGCTTAGATCATCATTCCACATACTTTCTGCCATACTCCTCATGTGCCTATCTTCTCTGCTACTGGATGTTAAAACAGCAATTGATCATATTGTTGTCAAAGATATTCATGTGCCTTTCCATCTGTATGCAGGTGGGAGACCATAAAAGTCCCCAAACAGAACATTTCAGTTATTATTGAAAACTCAAAGATATCAACAGAAATCTGGCAGATTGATTTGTCGATAGAGACAGTACTGCCATAGCTATGGAAGTCACATACTGAGAAGCCACAGTGAAGGGAGCCTGCTTGCCCTGGCAGCCTTCATCCTTCATTGTCCATATTTTTCACAACCTCACACAGTTCTTCTCCTTTACAAACTCATGGTGTTTGTGGCTGCCTTACTATATCCTTATGTTTTGAGCCTTACAGACTTGACAAGAATGGGCTCTTGAAATAATGTTTAACTAAATGGACTTTTTCCCCCTTTTTTGGCTGAAACAATAGTGTGTTCCACTTCCTGAACCTATTCCTACATTAGTTCTAGACTATCATCTTAACTCTTCCATTTCTTCTTGTATCTCCCCTCAAATAAGTCTCATCTTAATTATCCAAAATGTTCATTAAAGATAATGAAAATTACATTTAATTCAAGCATTTTAATTGCTTAAGTTGCCATTAGATGGGTAACAGTAACCAATGCTAATACTTAAGAGTCAGTTTTCCTAGAATTATGACAGACTCCAGAGGGAAGTAGGAGATAAAGGAGAAAATGAGAAGCATTTTCCCTATTGTTCCCTTGTAGAACGAATCCCCCCAAAAAACTCCTATCTTTTTCTCTCTCATCAGCCATGTAGATACTGCTCCTGCCTTAACTATGTTTTCCTCAGTGACCACAACTTTATCTGCCCTCATAACCACCCACTTTGCAAAGAAAACTAAAGATCTTCTGTATACTTTAGAGTCTCATTTTATACATTCCATTTCCCACTACCACAAACAATGATTATAGATTCCTCACTAAAACTCAGTGATTCTCTAACAATGATCTGTCAAGCAAAAAGCATAGTGCTGTGACATTTCAAAGAGTGCCACTAGAAACAGAAAATATTGAAAGAAACCCCACATTCAAAATTGCTGAAAAGGCATTGCTCCCATTCAAAAGTCTTAATTTCATTACTTTAAGTCTATCATTCTTTTATACAGGCTGTATTCAAATCTTCTTCATGATATAATCTTTTCTTATATCCTTTGTTATGTATATGTATTTTGGGAATGTCTCTCTCCTTTATTAATATATTTTCAGGCAGGCATGTGCTCCATTCATCCTTATTACTACACATACACACATTTATATACCCAGAAAGAGAGAAAGAAAATGCACATTTGAAAAGAAAATGAATTTAAGTATATTGGTTCACAATTATCGATGATAAAATGTCCAAGATGGAGGAACAACAAGTGGTGGGGGCAGAAGGCATCACATAGCAAAAAAGAAAGACAGAGAGAATATGAGAGAGAGAGAAAGAGAGAGAGAGAGAGGTTGAGAGAGAGAGAGAGAGAATGAGAAGAAACACAGCCTCAAGCCCTTTTACATTCAATGTGAATCTGAATCTACTCATGAGGGTGGATGCTGATCTACCTCTTGGTGCCTACTTCCCAACACAGTTTTATTGAGGACTGTTTCCAACACACACTTTTGAGGGGAGCTACTCAACCTATGCCTGTGACAAGGTATTTATCATTGCTGGTGATTTTTTTATTCTATCATTTTTATTTAGGATTTTTGTAACTTTGAAATAACAAAAACTCTTAGTTAGAGCTTATAGTAATATCATAAGAAAAAATTGTGAGAAAATATCTATAACATCTCAGCAATGTGCTTGCACTTAAGAGTATATATTTTGAGTACACAATATCTCTAATCTTACTGTAGCCTGCTTCTTATTCTCGTAAAAATTTCAGACATAAGGACAGTGTGAAAATGAATGTGACAGTCTGAAGTGAGTAGGCCAGACCCTGTTTCCAGGTTACATCCGCTTCCCCAGTTTGAGTTCCCTTTGTGGACATTGTGTGGGCAGTAATGGTGGTCTGGAGCGAATAGGTCAGGCCCCTGTTTCCAGGCTCTTCCCACCTCCCCTTCTGGGTTTCCTGTGCAGACAGTATGTGAGTGGGTATGGCAGTCTGGAGTAAGTAGGCCAGATCCCCTTTCCTGGCTCATCATAGTTCTTTGGTTCAAGTTCCCTGGGCCAGTCTGTGTGCTGAAGGGCTCAGCACACAGTAAGTATGCCAGATCCTGTTGGCTGACTCCTCTAAGTGCCCTGGTCCTGGTAGACCCTACTGTGTTTTGTTTGGGGATGCATGGTCCCTGTGTGAGCTCTGGAATCTGACCTTTTGCTTTGGTATCCTGACTGGCTACTGGGTAGCAACATCCCTTTTCAACTGAGTCAGAGAGTAGATGGTCCAAAGGACACAAACTTGCTTCCTCCTCAAAAAAAAAATAAGGTGTCTTCATAACATGGGTAGACAGTAATGCAAAAAAAAAAAAAAAATCCATCAAAAGTCAGAAAAATGAGATCTCAACCAAGGATGCCTATTCCTTCAATGGAATCCTCCAGTAGAATCATAAAGATAAAAATAAATTCATTCACAAAATGAAAACACAACAACTAATGAGACCCTGATCAAAAAAAAAAAAAATTGTTGAACTGGAAGCAAACCATCAAAGAACCAACAATTGAATCAATGAAATTGAACAAAATCATTTCATAGAGTGTTCAGCTTTTGACAGTAAGCTTAACTTGACTGAAGAAAATGTGAAACCCCTCCAGAGAGATATGAATAAATTTAAGGTAACTCAAGAAATGGAAGATCTCAACAACTGGTCGATTAAGCTTAATGAAGACTTGATCAAATACAAAAATGAACTATAGGAAGCATCAAAAAAAAAATCAGAAATTGAATTGAAATTGTATCTCCAAAAAGAGATGGACACAATACAAAATAACACAACAGAAAACAAAAATCAAATAGAAATTATAAAACCTCTCTAGAACCACTCACCAGCAGAGTGAATCATGTAGAAGACAGAACCTCTTACCTGGAAGACAAGAGAGAATAAATTTATAAGGAGGTAAAAAACTTTGCTAAGTTCAAAAAATCTAGTGAACAGAATATGGGGGAAATGTGGGATACCCTAAAACAAGCAAACATACAGATCATGGGTATACCAGAAGGGATGAAATCCTGGCCAGAGGCATAGAGAACATGTTCAACAAAATTATTGAAAAAAATTTCCAATCTCTCAAATGTAAGGCCCTTCCAGGTACAAGAAGCCCACAGAACACTAAACAGACAGGACCAAAGAATAAACTCTCTAAGACACACCATAGTTAAATATTTTAACAGTATAAACAAAGAAAGAGTGTTAAAAACAGCACGAGAAAAAAATTCACAATATACAAAGGCAATCACATCAGAATTACATCAGATTTCCCAATGGAAACCATGAAAGCCAGAAATTCCTGGAATGGAACACTTTAAATTCTGAAAAACTGCAGCTTCCAACCCAAGCTAATCTATCCAGCAAAAGCATCCCTCATAACAGATAGTGAAATAAAAACATTACATAAAACATCAAGTCTATGACTACATGGACACAAACCCAAACAAACAGAATACTTGAGGGAATACTCCACACAGAACAGTCAAACAACCAAACTCAAGAGCCATCTAGAATAAGATTGCAATAACCAAAATAGACCAGGCTCTATATTGTGCTAGAGAAAAAAAAAAAAAAAAAAGAAAGAGCACCAAACCCCATAAAACACTTCATCATGGCAAGTATTAATTCAAACCTCACAGTAATAACCTTAAATATTAATGGTTTTAACTCACTCATCAAAATACTCAGGTTATCAGGATGGATCAAAAAACTGGACCCTTCTGTATGCTATCTTCAAGAAACCCGCCTCACCACTAAAGATAGATACCTCCTCAGGGTGAAAGGTTGGAAAATGATATTCCAAGCAAACAGATATAAAAGAAAAACAAGGGGCTGTTGCTATATTAATATTTGATAAAATAGGCTACCGACCAAAAGTAATAAAAATGGACAAAGAAGGCCACTTCTTACTCATCAGGGAAATGATCCAACATGAGCACATCACAAACAGAAATATATATTCCCTAAACTCAGATGTATCACAGTTTATAAAACAAAATCTACTCAAAAATAAAACAGAAGTAAACATCAACACCATCATAGTCGGAGACTTCAATATTCCACTAGCATCAATAGAGAAATCATCCAAGCAGAAAATCAACAGGGAAATAATAGAGCTCAACAACATCATAGTTAACTAGACATAAGAGACATCTATAGAAATTTCCACCCCAATGCTACAGAATACACATTTTTCTCAGCAGCTCACAGAAACTTCTCCAAAAATTGACCATATATTAGGCCATAAAGCATGTCTTCATAAAATCAGGAAAGTTGAAGTTACTTCCTGCATCATGTCAGATCACAATGCTTTAAAGCTAGAAATTAACAAAGACACATAAAGAACTGTATCAACTTTTGGAGGCCAAACAACACACTTTTAAACACTGAATGGTTTGAGGAAGAAATAAAAAAAATATATTGTAAAATTCCTTGAATTGAATGATAATGAAAACACAACGTACCAAAACTTATGGGAAACAATGAAGGTAGTCAAAAGGGGAAAATTCCCAGCCCTAATGTCTTCATTAAAAAGCAGAGAGATCCCAATTTAATAACCTAAGTATCCACCTAAAGTCACTGGAAAAGAAGAATCCAAAGCAAACAGCTATAAATATAAATAAATAATAAAGATTACAGCAGAAATTAATGAATTGGAAACTAAGAAAACAATTTTTAAAGAAGAGTTGGTTCTTTGAAAAAATAAACAAGATTGCAAACCCATGCCCAATTTGATCAAGCAAAGACAAAAAAAAAAAAAAACAGAGATAGAGAGAGAGAGAGAGAGAGAAGTTTCAAATTAACAAAATCAGAAAAAAAAAGAGATACCACAACAGACATCAATGAAATTGGAAGAATCATCAGGGCATATCCATGAAAGTTGATGATCTGGAAGGAATGGATGAATTCCTAGACACATACTACCTACAAAACTAAACTGAGAGCAGATTAATCTCCTAAACAAACCTATCACATCCATGGAGAATGAAAAGGTACTCAAAAACTTCCCCAAAAAGAAAAGTCCAGCACCAGATGGCTTCTCAGCTAAATTCTACTAAACCTTAAATGAAGAACTAAAGCCAATTTTTCTGGAACTGTTTAGCATAATCAGAGACCAGAGAATCCTCCATAACTCCTTTTATGAAGCTAGCATCACCCTAATTCTAAAACCAGAGATGCAACAAGGAAGAAAATCTATATGCCTATGTCCCTAATGAACTTAGATGTACAGATCCTGAACAAAATCCTCTCAAACCTAATTCAACAACACATCTAACCATTATCCACCTTGGTCAAGTAGACTTCATCCCAGAGATGCAGGGATGCAGCAATGCAAGGATTGTTTAACATACAGAACTTGGTCGTTCTACACAACATAAATAAACTGAACCATAAGAACCACATGATATCTCAATTGATGCATAGAAGACCTTTGACAAAATATAACACCACTTCATAATCAAAACACTGGAAAGAATGGGAATGGAGGGTTTATATCTCAACACAATAAAGCCTATATATGAAGCTCCTAATGCTCAAATAATGTTTAATGGAGAAAAACTAAATGAGTTCCCACTGAGATTGAAACAAGACAGTGATACCCACTCTCACCACTGCTCTTCAACATAGTAATAAAAGTACTAGCCTAAGAAATAAGACAGGTGAAAGAAACAAAATGGATTCAAATTGAAAAGGAAGAAGTCATGTTAGCCATGTTTGCAGATGACATGATCTTATATATAAGTGATCCAAAAGTTTCCATCTCAAAACTTCTAAAGGTGATAAATTCTTTCAGCACAGTTTCAGGATACAAAGTCAATGAACAAAAATCAGTAGCTTTCTATATGCAAAGGACAAATATACAGAGAAAGAAATCAGTGAGGCTACCCATTTTCAATAGCAACAACAACAACAAAAAAATTAAATACCTTAGAATAATACTAAGCAAGGATGAGAAATACATATATAATGAAAACATAAAAATACTCAAGAAAGAAAAAGAGGAGGACTTAAGATGGAACGTAATCGCATGTAGCTGGAAAAGCAGAATTAATATTGTGAAGATGACAATTCTACCAAAAGCAATATACAGATTTAACACAATACCAATAAAAATACCAGTATCATTCTTCACAGAGACTGAAAAAATTATCTCAAAGCTCATATGGAATTGGCAGAAGGCCTTGGATGTCCAAACATATCCTCAGCAAAAAAATAAATAATAATAATAAAATAAAATAAACCCTCTGACAGTACCACCATATGCAATCTAAAGATATATTACAAAGCCATAGAGACATAACAGCATGGTACTGGAATAAAAACAGAAACAAAGACCAATGGAACATAACTGATGACACAGACCTTAGGTCAAGTATCTTCAGCTGCTTGATCTTTGACAAAGGTGCCAATAATATAGACTGGAAAAAAGACAGCACCTTTAACAAATGGTGTTGGACAAATTGGTTGACCATATGTAGAAAAATGAAATTGGACCCACTAATTTTGTCATAAACAAAAATCAAGTCTATATGGATTAAATACTTCAGTATAAGACCTGAAACTCTTCAACTACTAGAAGAAAAAAATAGGAGGCATTCCTCATGATATAGGACTGGGAAAAGTCTTCTTGAACAAAACCCCATTAGCCCGGAAAATTAAGTAAGCACTCAACCAATGGGATCTCATGGAGCTAAAAAGCTTTTGCACAGACAAATATACCATAAGTAGAGCAATAGATTACTCACTCAATGGGAGAAAATCTTTGCCAGCTATACTACTGATGGAAGCCTAATATATAGAACCTACAAAGAACTCAAAAACTAAACAATGAAAAATCAAACAACCCACTCCAAATATGGGGCAGAGAACTAAATGGGGAGTTTTCTGAGGAAAACTTACAAATGGCCAACAAACACTTAAGAAAATGTTCATTATCCATAACTATTAGGGAAATGCAAATTAAAACAACTATGGGATTTCACCTTACCCCAGGAAGGATAGCAAATATTAAAAAATCAAATGAAAACAAATATTGGCCAGGATGTGGAGAAATATGAACACTCATTCACTGTTGGTGGGAATGTGAACTGCTACAACCACTATGGAAATCAATATGGAGACGCCTGAAAAAGATGAATATAGAATTATCAGAAGACTCTGTTATTCCCTTACTGGGCATTTACCCTAAAAGCTCCACATCTCAGTTCAGAGATATTTGCTAAACCATTTTATAGCTGCTCAATTCATAACAGCTAAAATCTGAAATCAACCAAGGTGCCCATTATTTAATTAATGGATAACCAAGATATGGCATATGTACATGATTTAATTCTACTCCCAAGTAAGAAAATGTGACACAACAAACTACAGATGAGTGAGTCCATGTGACATTTGTCTTTCTGTGGTTGAGTTCACTTAGAATGATCTGTAGTTCCTAACCTGGATCAGCCTAACTTGCTGACATACCTGAATAACATCTTGAGCCTTGGACAACAGGAAAGATAGGTCTGGGGGAAGGGAAAGGGTTTAGGGAATATAAAACTGCAATCAAATTGAACTGGTATCATAGAATCCTATATCCTGGAAATTAGACTAAAAAGGGAAACCCTCAAGAGGACCTTAGGAGGAGCACCTGAATCAAAGGGTCCTAGAGAGAGTGAGACAAAACCTAACCTTAAATTTTTCCTGTTTCTCTTTCTTTTCTGTCTTTTTCTTTTTTTCTTTTCCCTTGGCACTGGCCTGTAATTCCCTGTACCAGGGTGTGGTTTATGTCCACAATGAGCTGTTGATAAGAGAGAGAGACCTACTAGATCTCCCAAAACAAATAAGACAGACTTCTGTCAGAACACTTGATTACCCACCAGAGGGTAATGGTAAGACTCTATTGCTGAAGACACCATACACTGTCTGCATGGACCATGGAGAGACCTGTTTGGAATCCAGAAGAGATCCAGTTCCCAGACAATTAGCCCATCTAATGCTGAAAGGAGCTACATGTGCTACCTGGGAAAAGTGGCCAACAGCTGTTGAAGTAAATCATAATCAAAGTGACTCAGAAGCAAACAACCTGATGTATTGCTCACAAAAGTGCAATAGTGGCACACAGCCATCGAGGGTAACCAACTGCCCTTGGATTGGCTAAAAGATCTGTTCACTAGAAAGGAAACCATATCTGGAACTGAGAATCAAGTCAGAATCATATCCAGAAAATGATTCTGCTTTCCGTTGTCAAACTCTCACTAACCTTGGGCTATAAGAGGGTCTACATCCTTTAAATTCTCTTTAAATTAATAATCCCATTTAATGGTGCTGACTTCACTCTCCATTGGAGAATCTGCTTCTGTTTTTCAGATGGGAGCTGGACCTGAGAAGATAAATGCCCAGTGCACTCCACCACAGCCCCAGCTGAAACCACAGAAGAACTGGGGAAATGAGCAAGAGTGCTGCTTTCTTAGTGAGCCTGATAACAGCACAAGGGTGAAGGAGATAGACACTGAGGACACTCAACACCTACCAAACCAAAGATTCAGAAGCTCCTAAGCGCCCCTCACTGAAGTACACTTTAAATGCTCCCAACATGACTCAGAGAATTTTGCAGAAGAGGGGGAAGAAAAATTGTTAGAGCCACAAGTTGGGACATTTTGCATAGAGACATTGCCTTTTCCTCCCATAATGTATGACCCACAATTCCCATGGGGTGGACTGGCATCCCCAATGAGGAAGACCTCTTAAGAAAAGGGGCAGGGAAGATGGAAAGGATGGTACCAACATGTGTTGTTTACATACTAAATATGTCCATATCTAATAACCTTTTTAAAAAAAATCAGACATACCAGCTCTGTTAGTTTTTATAGTCATAATAGAAGTATTTATATTTAAAACTCAAGAACTGTCTCACAGGAAATAGGAAAAATTGCAAATCATGCCCCTCCCTTAATCCTTCTCATGGTATGTTAGAAAGTATGGTTTACAAAGTCATCTATTTTCTGTTACCATTTGCTAGTGTTAAGAGATATAATGCTGTTTATTTGTGAGTTTTCTTTCAGCATGGAGCAGTTTTCTCACATTATTCACATTACAGTGCAGAAGTAGAGCATACAGACAGAGTTGTGCTGTGGCACTTGGCTTCAGTGAGCACCTGTTGTATTGGACCAGCATTGACAGATGCATGAGTCTCTCCTGACTAATGGGTGATCACTAACAGAATATCATCTCACTCCATAATCCCTTCACCTTGGCATGAATGGAATTTTCTCTTCCACAATCCCATGCTTTATTCTGAAAAAAAAATGATAGTTTGAGTTAAATGTTTCTATCATCACACTATTTCCTTCTTCTTTCTGAGAGTATGGGATATAAAGTTGTGAAACTCACATTGCTGTCAGTCATCTTTCATGTTTGTGACTTTGAACAAGATTCTTCCTCACTCAGAGTACAACCCTTCACATGTAGAAGTTATAATGTCAATTTCTAGCTTATAAGTTTATTGTAAATGCTAAAAGGAAAAAAAAAGAAAAATTTTCAAGATGCTAGCTGACTTATATGCAATTAAGTAGCAAAAAGTATTATATGCATAAGGCACATATTGAATGAGACCTTCAAGAATTTATCTTAGAACACAGATAGGTCCTCCAAAGATATGTGCTTCCTGTAGCCATAAAATAAAAGAACATCAGAACAGTGTTCTTGTTATGTAAAGCTCTACATAAATCTGGGATGGTTGGGGGACTCGGGCATGTATTAACATGTCAATTTATATGAATCAAAATAGAAAGCTTAGTGGACGTATGAACTATTGGCTATTTATGGAAGTGATTAGAGCAAGGGCTCAAGAAAATAAATCAACATTTGAACTGCTGGCTGAAATAAGAATGGGAAAAGTTAGATTCAAAGAAGATAGGCAAGAAAGTGCTATAATTTTGCCTGTGACCTAGGAAAACAGATATGTAAAAAGGAATCTAGGCTTCTGCTTTCAAATCTGGTGGTGCTGGGTTCCTACCCCAAAGATCTAGTAAAGCCTGATGATGCAACTCATAGCAGCTCTTTCCCAGCTTCTCACAAGACTGTGCTTGTGCACCTGCCATCACTAGCACTCAGCAGCAGATGGCTCTTGAATCTTGTGTCTTACTGCATGGTCTCTGCTGCCCTGCTTCAGTAACTCCACTCCCTTCTTGGGCTGGGATTGCATGCCTAGGATAGAAGCAGTAGATGTTTTAAACCAATCCATAGGATTTCTTTAAGACATTGAGAGGGAAAAAGCAAGTGCAGGACATGGGGTGGGAAAGCCCCAGCTCATACACTTCAGCTGCTGTGAAGTTAGGGGGTAAGGGAGAGTCTTGGATCACTTTACTGATTTCAGAACAAGAAAGTGAAATGGTTGCTATAAAATATCTTCTTTGCTCATCATTTTCCCTCTTATAAATTGAAATTAGTTATTTAGGGAGGATAATTTTCAGGTTTCTCCCTCCATCTATGCTCAGGCAGCAGTAACGTCAGAGACATTGCTGAGAGGGGGCTTCATGTCTTTAAACCTGCATTATCTGGAATGCACTTGGGGGCTATTCTAGAAAAGGTAGCTTTCAAATAACAAAATTATTATTTCCTCCTATTGCATAATCTAAAAGTCGTATTTTGAATATCCATTTGACTTGTAAACATGAAAAAAATAAGTCAGCTCTTTTAAAAATATTTTATTTATTTAAAAAATTAGCTTTATGCTGGGCATGGTGGTGCATACCTTTAATCCCAGCAGTAGGGAAGTAGAGGTAGGAGGATTGCTGTGAGTTCGAGGCCACCCTGAGACTCCATAGTTAATTCTAGGTCAGCCTGGGCCAGAGTGAGACCCTACCTTGAAAATCCAAAAAAAAAAAAAAAAATAGCTTTTTAGCTTCAAATATGGAGCAAAATATTAGCATTGGAATTTCTTATACTCTTTGGTCTTCTTGTTTTGGGGGGTCCACATCTCTTACGACTACTGTGCCCATTGCTAAAGGGAAAATTTAACAACAATGTTTTAGATGATAATGACTAGTTACTAGACACTTTATGGAAGTCTTAAAGTCTGATCAGTGGAATAATTATTAGTAGAATTAATAATAAATTACATAATTTAGTAAGATATTTAATGGACACAAACTTCTCTTAACATTTTAATCCTCATTATAAAGCTAATTTGTAGATAAGGTTTTAATGCAATGGTGCTCTAACCTTAATATTTATGAAGTTATCTGCACCCAATACACAAACGGTATAAATTGTCCATGTCCCATTTTTAAAGTCACCTATGAGTGTGGGATATTTCCATTATTGTACTATGTAAGTTAGGTAAATTTTCTGATAATGGAGAGCAAAGGACTGACAATCTAGGATGGATAAAGTGGTAAGCAAATGGCAGAAAGTGTTTACTCTCACCAGTGCTACTGCTCTGTCCACTTCCACCTCCTCCTCAGGAGCTCAACTTCCACCCAACCCTCACTCTCAGCCATTTTATTAGGCCTAGTAAATACAGCTGTTGGAAAAACATGTAGTTTTTTTTCATTTCTTCTCATTTATGTCCACTCTGTCTCTTTGTAACTATGATTACATCACAAAGACATTGATACATACTTTCTATTAGTGTCTGACTATCCTCTAACAAAATATGGTGATATCTCCCTCAGGATACCATCTGCAAAATGTCAAATGATCCTATATTCATATACAGCTAATACAATCAAAGCTCACTGCTAATGCTATTTTTTAAGATGGAAAATCTACTGGGAATATTGTGTCTCTAGAAACACATGAAAAACTCTGCCCAACACTATTAAGACACTTTCCTAAGCCCCTCTTCTTTGACTTCTTAAAGTGCTTATTACACCTATGCTTTCTTTGTAGGTGGATTTTGTTATATTCATTGAAACAAGATTTGACTATGAAAAAGTAAAGTATAATTTCTATAATTTCCTGGAACATCTTGAACTGACAGCTTGACAAGCTCTATTATTTGTGCCCAAACAGTAAATTCTACAGATATAATTCATTTTCCCAATTACTCTAATAACCCTTCAATACTTTTTGGAGGATTTTACTTCATTAGCTTCTGGTTATCTTTTATTTTTATTCATTCCCATGTTTAGTTTTGTTTGCATTTATTCAAGCCGATTAAGCATTCACTGTATGTGTTTGAATAAAGGATATATGTTAGAAGCCAAAGAACCATAAGTACCATTATCTTCCATAAGCTTTAGGTTTTATATACTTACCAGGATCCTTCAACACTTCTGACAGGTCTGGCCATTTATTTATATAAACATATGCTAGAAAAACAACAGAAAATGAATATGAAGGAAACATTCTTTCACACTTTTATCACCATCTTGGAAACTGGCTGTATAAGTCAAATAGTTTTTAAATGTATATAGTTAATGTCATAACTTCTGTGGCTTTACTCATTTTATCAAAACTCAAACATAAATCAGTGTAGTACTAAAGAATATTCTTCTTGACTTTCTAATACAATTTTAAAAATCCCACCTCAATCTTGTTCATATAATAAATAAAAAATTTTCAGTAACTGGTAATAGAGGTGATAAAACATAAGAGATATGAATTCTACAAAGTCAAAGATATATACATATATCTTTGAATCATCAATTGAGGTCAAGACAAGAAAGAATATACACTAAGTTCTTAAAGGCCATGGGTGAAAAATAGCATCTCTATCCATGGAGAGATTGTTGGTTAGAAGCACTGTGGCACTTAGTTAACATGAATACACCATTAACATCAGTGATTGTAAATTCTGTGCATAAAATATCTACAGAGATTTTCCTTTAAAGCCCAAGACATATTTTGATGGTGTCATAAATTCATTAGCAAAAACATAAAATGCCCCCAGAACTTTACCCTCTTTCCTTTTCAAGGTATAACAAAGAATCTGGACCCATACTAGTGAAGTGAATTCACCTCTATGGCCTTCAGTTTCTTTCACAGTAAAATAAAGAATTTATTGTGATATAGATAAAAATCTTTTCAGCCTTTAATAAATGAGCTTTACGTTTTTAAAGAGTTGTTTTGTTTAGAAATATTTTCAGAACTCACAAATATCCTATATTCAGTTTCCATTACTATCACAAATCTTATTATTATGATAGATTCATCACACTTAATGCATAGATACTGATGTGTTTTTATGACCTATGATTTGTACTTTATTCAGATTTTTTTATTCTGCATATCTGTGTACATTCTGACATCTTATTCAGGATACTGTATTCCAGCACCCTGTCCTGAATACTGCATTTCCTCATCCTATCCAGGATTCAACATTCCATCATCTTTTCCAGGGTACTGCATTTTGGCATACTATCTAGGATGCTGCATTGTAGTTGATTGCTATGATTCATTATTGGCTGTGACAACTTCTCAGGTTGCAATTTTGATAACTTATCATTTTTCAGGAATACTTATGATTTATTTTGTGAAAGCATCCACAACCTATTCACCTACCTTTAAGATAATAGTCTTCAGTGTTCCTTGTAAAATATTAGTTGACATATAGCAACTATAGTATCAAAATATAAGCAAAACTAATTAAAAGCCAAATAATCTATTAATTTATAGAAAGTATTATACTAATATTAACCAAAATAATTGCTTAGTATGAGTTTTATTTAAGTGTGTGTGTGTGTGTTTGTGTATGGGTACACCTGTGCCACAATGTACATATGGAGGTAAGAAGACAATCTTGAGGTGCTTCTCCTCTTCACTTTTTTTTGAGATAAGGCCTCTCTTGTTTTGCTTTTGCATCCTGTGAATTTCCACATTCTCGTGTCTTCCTCCCTATTGCTATAGGTATATCAGTGTTATAGAGTCATGCTCCATTTTGTATCCAGCTTTATGTAGGTGCTGAGGGATCAAACTTAGGTCAGAAGGCTTACAAGCAAGCCTGTAGATGCTAAGCCATTTTCCTGGCCCATCTGGTCTTTATTTGAAAATGACTGGTACTATGAGATTTGAGGCATACCAATAATAAATAAATAAAAAAATAAGTAAAACTATTTGTCTAAATTGTCTCTTTCTAAGACAAATGGAAGAATGGAGACAAAAGTTGGGCTCTGACATGAACCCCAGCCCTCACAAGAATTCTCCAGCCAACCAGAAAAACTTCAGTATCAAATAGTAAAATACTATTGAAAGATATCCCACGTTGGTAGAAATGCAGATGTGCAAGCATAAAAAGACATCAAAATTGCAATCAGCTTTGTAGCACTATATCAAACTATCTGTGGTAACTAATCTGTAAACATATTAAGCTTCATTCAGTTTGTCAGATTTTAGTCTGTGTTCAGTTATCCCATTTCTTTGTGCTTAGGGCAACATAGCCTATCATGTTGGGAGTGCATAGCAGTACAAAACCACTTCCTTCACCGCCAGAGAAGCATGTCTAAGGAGGGCAGGTCCCACAAGTCCCTTCAAGGGTATGTGCATAAAAATCTTCCATTATGCTTTATCTCTAAAAAAATTTCAGGGCTGGAGAGATGGCTTAGCAGTTAAGCCCTTGCCTGTGAAGCCTAAGGACCCTGATTCGAAGCTCGATTCCCCAGGATCCACATTAGCCGGATGCACAAGCAGGCGCATGCGTCTGGAGTTCCTTTGCAGAGGCTGGAGGCCCTGGCGCGCCATTCTCCCTCTCTCTCTATATCTGCCTCTTTCTCTGTCTGTCTGTCTGTCGCTATAATAAATAATTAAAAAAAAATTTCAATATATCTCATGACTTCCAAGAACTGGAGACCAATAGACATTTAGGAGATACTTGTCCACAGTACAGCAATGAGTAATCCCCAGATAACTTCAATCATGCCATTTCATTTTCCTATACAACCAGTGAAAGGTATGGAAGCAAAACTATAGGAATTTAAAAAAGCAGGGGGGGGGGACGTGAGGATTTAGTACTCTAGTGGAATCAGAAGAGAAGCAAAATTTGGTTATTTTTCCAGAAGGGCCACAATGTGTTGGAAATAGAGATGCTAAATTTAAACTTTACTCAACCTTTATTCAAGGTAAGAGCTCTAAATTATCTTTTCACACGTAATTTTATCATGCAATTATATCAGAAGAGAAAAGATAAATGCATAACCTTCCCAGGACAATGAAATCTTTTGAAGTAGACTTCTTTTAAAAAAATTCAGCATATCAGATTTTAGACTGAAATGTTGCCAAATTCTCTGATAAGAAAGTGGACAATACTTATTAAGATTAATATAGTGATTAATGTGTATTTTCCTAATTCAGAAATGCAATAGCTATTTACAGAGTACATGTTTGCATAATTATTACTCCAAATTGAAATTATTTAGGAAAGAAAACCACATGCTTTTTTCTCACTTTTTTTCAGTTTTTATAATTTACCTTAAATACTGTTTAAAGGAAAAGAAAATTCCCATCTTTTCAGTTTATAGTACACTTTAAAATAGTACAGCAACCTAATATTTGTAAGGCTCATGCAGCAGGAAAAAAATATGTATCATATAGATAAGGACTCCTTTTATTCCTTCTAGCTATGTGGCTTTCCTAATGATAAAGGAATACTGGAGTGTCTTGAGATTGTGGGAACCTTATCTTGACTCTTGGGTGGGAAATAACTCAAGAATTAGGGACTCTGTCACACAATACTGTTTGTGGAGTCTGAAGCCTCCACATTCTTGTCTTATGAATCCAGTAAATGAAATCTACAGACCATGGGATAAGACTGTTAATGATTTTATTACAGCTTAGAGCTTTCATAAGGAGAGTTTTAAGAGTAGGAGGGTTTCAGGGAAGAATAAATTCAGGAATCTTGCCCAAGAAGGGTGCAATAGTGCTTGCCCAGAAAATGAGAATCCCACCCCAAAACCTTTGGGAGTGCCTTTTTATGTGAGCCCCTCAATGGGTAGCTTGTCTGGCCAGTATGCTCCTGATGCCAGGTGTCAGGGGTCAGGTTCTTAGGAGGGGATTAATCCCTTTACATTCTTTCCTGTCCAAAAAAAAAGAAGAGCTAAAAACTGCGATTTTATTCATCTCCTCTGATGAGATTTAAAAAAAAAAAATCAGATGCTCTCTCTGACATTTCTGACCTGTGGTAAAGTGAAATAGTGAAATGGCCTAGAATTTTCCGACACACCCAAGGACAATTCCCACACTTAAATGTGAGAATACCATTCATTTTGGGGGCTTGTCCCCTAAGCTGGCTAGCAGTTTGCATCTTCTGTTTTCACCAAAAAAAAAAAAAAAAAAATCATGCAGTTAACACAAATATTCACAGGAAGAAAAAAATGGAAAACCTATATTAAATATTAAATGAATTCTCTTGGCTAACTCATCAATTATTAACTAATTAGTATAAACAAAATATACTACAACAAAACAAGAAAGAATAAAGATAATTTGAACCTCAAAAAGTTTATTTCTACCAGGTGTGGTAGCATACACCTTTAATCACAGCACTTAGAAACAGTGGGAGGATGATGACTGTGAGTTTGAGGCCAGCCTGTGGCTACAATAGTGAACTCCAGGTCAGCTTAGCCTAGAGCAAGACGTTACCTCAAAACTCCCCCCCCCAAAAAAAAATAGTTCAATTCCTATAAAATTAAACTTTGTTCATTACATGATAGGATAGAGACTCTGGCAACTTCATTAGAAAAACAGGTAAATTCTCATGATCCTAAGTCTGTAAGGAAAGCTTTCTAGAGATAATGATGATACAAACTAAATAGATTTAAGAATGGAAATAAAAGTTTGGGAGTACAAAGATACCTTCTCCCTTTTAATATGAGAGCCCAGTAGATGACAGAGTAAGTGGGAAGCCACAAAAGTCAAAGCCATCCCACAACAAAGTTCATGATTAAAGAAAATTGAAGGTTTGAAAGAAGTAAAATGGATCAGGAAAGAACAAGTAGGAATAGCAAACAAGTCAAACATAGACAGGGAGGGTTTTGAAGCCAATAGTTTGAGGTTGACTGACAAGGGCAGTACAGCATTCGAACCAAGATCACAGCATAGTTAAGTTAAGGGTGAATGATGCAAGGAGGATTCAGAAAACGGAAAGGGCCATGTAAGAGGAACATGCATGCTGCTACTCAGCGTCTCTAGTAATGGTTGCTTGCCCATTCGCAGACAAAAAATTAAAATCCAATTAAGCTGATAAATAAAACAATTAACAGAAGATAAAAGTTAACACTCTTTCACCCCTGCTTTTAACCACTGAAAAAATCTACTATGCATGTGTAAAATTCATTGTCTTTTCTAAGCCCTGCTAAGGACCCAGAAATCATGATGCTCCCAAATGATGACCGACTGAGAAAGGCCTGCAAGTCTGAGATCACTAGGTAGAAGTTCTCATTTGGTGACAGACGGAATGTGAGAGAGTCCTTAACCAAAATCAAGGGACAGATGGTGGGCAGGAAAACGAAGACTTAATATAAGACACAGAGTTACTCATGCAGACAACTCTCAGCTACTCAGACCTCTTCAGGAAGCACAGGAGTGTTATGGTTGGATGGTCCTAGACTGAAAGCACAAATTCTCACGTATTGAGGTATGACATGGGGGGTTATTTACTCCCAAGAGTCTCTAGTCCTTATATGAATATATAATTCATGAAAACAATTATATTCAGGCTGGAGATATGGCTTGGCAGTTAAAGAGCTTGTCTGATAAGCCTAAGGACCCATGTTCTAGTCTCAAGATTTCATGTAAGACAGACACACAAGGTGACATAAACATGCAAAGTTGCACATGTGCACAAGATGGTGCACGTCTGGAGTTTAATTGCAGTGGTTGGAGGGCATGGTGTACCAGTTCTCTGTTCTCTCACTCTTTCCTCCATAAAAAATACAAAAAAATATTATCATAAACAAATGCTTAAGACAATGTTTTGTAATAAAGACAGACATGTCAACGGGCCTGCAGTGGCTCAGGGAACACTGTGGAAGAGGGGCTGGAAAGACTGTAAAAGCCACAGAGTGGGTGAGAATACCCTGAGGCATGGTCCTCCCACTATCCCATTGGGACTGACTGAGGCCTTCATGACTCTGCAGTAAATCCCATATCCCCACAGAGGAGGGCCCAGAAAAACAGGAACAGGGGTGAGGGAATAAAAAGATATAATCTATTGAAAAATAAATAATTTATAAAAATAAATGAATCTGCTATTCTCTGCATCATTTTTTTTTTTACATATTTGAGGTATTATATCATACCAAGTTTTTCTTTAATACTTAGGAAAAGATGTCTTAACAGTTTTATGTGTTTTAATTCCTGTGATGTTCTACATATTCCAGTGTCTGCACCTTTATGTCAATGTGTTTTCTGTAACACACTCATGGTATCTCTTTACCAAATGTCACCAGATTTCTAGGCTTTTGGTTTCTAGTAATTAGCTATACAATATTTCTGTCAATGATCTTAAGGTTATAGTTTGCTTCAAGTGATTCATATTTATTTGTACTTTTAAATTGAACCTTTATTTTTTAGTTTCAAATAAAATGTACTCTCTAAAAATTGTGTCCTCATGCCAAGAATGTCTCTAATACTTCGATTAAGACTACCCATCTTCCTGCCAGCAAAGTAAAAAAAAAAAAGTAATAAAATTTTCTAATTGCTAAAACTTACTGACTTTTTAAAGTATTGAAAAGACACCAGCTGTGGTGGCACACACCCTTCCCACACTTGGGAGGTTGAGGTAGGATGATTGTGTCAGTTCAGGCCACCCTGAGACTACAGAGTGAATTCCAGGTTATCCTGGACTAGAGCAAGAACCTACTTTAAAAATAAATAAATAAATAAAATAAATAAATAATTTAAAAAAAATCCAGAAGTATCTGCACTACTGTGATTGGATTTTGCCTGTGAAAATGAAGTAAACCATTGCTTTTTGTGCATATGCAGTTATTCATAGTTAGCATTATGATGATTCAAATAATTTCCGTAGCAATTTCTTTTCTTTTTTTCTTTTTTTTTTTTTTTTTAATTTTTCGAGGTAGGGTCTCACTCTGGCCCAGGCTGACCTGGAATTAACTATGTAGTCTCAGGGCAGCCTCGAACTCACAGCGATCCAACTACCTCCACTTCACGAATGCTGGGATTAAAGGCATGCGCCACCACGCCTGGCTCTGTAGCAATTTCTTATTAAGCTCAGACACTCATTTTCTAAAGTGGAAAAAAATGCTGACTTGACTGATATAAATAGTAACTATGAACTAAAAAAATTTTTTTCTATAATCACAAATGTGCTATTGAGTAAGGAATACAATTAAAGTATTGTGGTATAATTGATTGGCATCATAGTAAAAAGTATATGTTTGCTATTCTCAATAAACTGAATGTGATGTTTAAATATTTAGTAAAGCTTATAGTAACTTTTGATAATTGATAAGAAACAAGTTATTTTTGATTTAGAGTTCAAAATAAAATCACACAATCACTGGTTAGGCTGCTTCCTAAAATGACATTTTTCTCACATTTTCACCTCTATGGGGAGACATCTGGTAAACTTGTTTCAAGAAATGAAATTAAAGTGTTATCATATTGCAAAATTCTTTAAGATTATTCCTTTTTTTGAAAATTGTAATTTAAGAGTTATATTAGGAGTGAACTCCATTCTGACTTTCAGTAACATATATTTGTCTAAATGTCATGCCTTCCTCTTGCATCATGGAAGAAATACAGCCTAGAATTTTATTTTTCAAAGCCTTTAGCTTTGATAAAAGATTCTGTGAAAAAAAAAAACTATTATCATTAGTTCATTAGTTAAAACATTATTATGCCTTGTTGGCCACATTGTTGGTAGCATGAATTATAAGCTACAACTGAAATACAGAGCCTAATGATATCTTTCCACACTCTTTTATGAAACAGTATAATGTTAACACTAAAATATGACTTAGTATTTGAGAAGGAAAAAATAGACCTCACTCTCAGGAATTAAAGTTTTTCAAAAGCTACTCATTTGAGCAATATATTACATTATCAATGATATAAGCATGAACAAATACATTCTGAAAGTGAATATTTAATACTTGGGTACAAATTAATATAATTTTGCAAGTGAAAGGCCAAAAGAGGAAAATAATGGGGTCTCTTTAGAAACAGGGAAAGTGTAAGGTCACAAGCAATATTACTTGAGTCAGTGTTTCAAGTGGTTTGTTAATGCCTGTTTAAGTGCTTCATTAAAAAAATTAAGGCAGTTAAGAAAAGTATTGACACCTTTGCATATTTAAAGGCTCACTTAAATTAACTGAGTGGAACTGCTTAGTAGCTGAGGTTTCTGAGACATCCAATTAAAATCTTGGTTATAGGCTACTTAGCTTTCATGTTTTAAGGAACAACAGAAACGACCATAGATGGACCCAGAGAAACAAGAAAGTGATGGCTAAGTCCTTCAACTGAGGTTTTTTTTTTTTTTTTTTTCCTGAGATGTTTAAAACTGAAGACTGTTAGGCACATGGAGTTTGTCATAATTTTTGGATAGCACCATCTTTCAAGTGAAGGGCTATGATCCAGTAGTTTACAATGGAGTTATAAAGAAGGAAAGCACATAAAAGGCCAATTGTTATTTAGTGCTATGTTCATCTATTGCTAATTTTGTATTAAAAGGCAATTAAAAGCAGAGAGTTGCCCAAATCTGGTGGAATGTTTTATTCTGCAATAAAGTATCAGATCTAATAAACAGGAATTTAGGCAATTTTTCTGATGATATTTAAGATTATACATTTGAGTTTGGCTTACATTAAAATATGCACTATTTATAATAAATAATATATAAATTAAAAGCCTATTAAATTCCACAAAAGTCTCAGCCTGTCTGTGCCAGCCATCAATGATTTCTTGAGAAAATAGCATTAATGAGTCCCATTTTTCTTTTCAAATGTGGAAGTTAATGACTCGTTTCTTCCTAAAACAGTATCCTTAAGTTCAGTTTTACCCACTCCTAGGAAGATAAACACACACACATGCATATACACACGTGTGTGTGCATGTGCATGTGCATGTGTGTAAAAGATGTGCCAAAGAAAAACAAGAAGCTCTGTAATCTCCTTAGAATATGCTGTTGACAGCAATAAAATTTAAATTTAATACAAGTGACCTAAAGTGTTCACTTTTAGCCTGGCACTCCTGGGCTATTCAGACTAGAATAAATAAACATATGGTACCCAGATTTCTTGAGAATACTTCAGATAACATGAGATCATGGCAACGCAAATAGAAGCTGTTTTATGGATCATGTAGTGACTCAGTAAGTGACTGAGCTACAGTCCACAATTGACGACTCTCACTGCAACCATAAGTCATAAGAGAAATAAAAGAGTAAATTGGTTAAGTTGTGCTTTACCTGCTTCTTTTATTCCTCACAACTACCTACAACCTTCTAATAGTGAGTTGTGATACTGTCTAAGCTCTTTGAGCCATATGTGTTTTCATTTGACAAAATGGTATGCTATAGTAGAAGTTTTCAATGTTGCTGTCAGCTTGAAACTGGATGGTTCCCACTAGTCATGTTGTAGACACTCTGGATCCAGTTGTTCATGCTGTGTTGTGAGTTTATAGAGCCTTTATGACATGCGCCTACCTGGCCCTCACAGACTACTAGGGGCAGGCAGTTGAAGGTGATATCTGTTTCAAGGTCTTTCTTTCTGCTTCTGAGTTGTCTACCATGTGAGAAGTTATTACTGCAAACTTCTCCTGCCATAGACCAAGGAGCTTTGCTTGACTTGCTGCCATAATGACCTGAAACCATGAGTTCAGAGAAACCTTTTCTTTTTCCAACTTGTTTCTGAGAGGTACTCTGTCATAACAACAAGTAACTACAGTAAGTCAAGTACTATATAGCCATCAAGTGGCTCACCTTGTGATGGACAAAAGTAGGAAGACAGAGGGGTTTGGGGAGGTGGCTTAGCAGGTAAGGTACTTGTCAACGAAGTCAAATACCCATGTTTGATTCTCCAGTGTCCACTTAAAGCCAGATGCACAAGGTGGCCAGCATGTTTGGAGTTCATTTACAGTGGCTAGAGGCTACTCTCTGCCTGATTCTCTCTCCCTCTCAACACATACATACATACGTACAATAAAATGAAACAGAGGGAAAGTTTCCAGGAATATGATACAATATACTCTCAAAAGCAGCATTGTCTAGGTTTTAAGAATTCAATGCATGATCCTCCATGGGACATTTCTTATTTAAACGATAGCTGTTGGGCTCCATTAACTGTTTCACTGAGGTGAGGGGTCTTCTGGTACAGTTATGTTCAGTTGTGTGTTAGGGCTATAGTCATCTGTAAGCATGGCTTGGATCAATATTCAACAAAGTTGCTTAACTCATGTGTCTGGCCCTTGGGTCAGGCTGGGTGGAGTAAGCAGGTATGGCTCTAGTGACCTCTTTCCACATGGCTTTTCCACATGGCTACCTGGGCTTTTCTCACAATATGGAGGTCACTCAATGCAAACTTTGTCTGAAATCATGGTTTTATGTCAACAGGAGTAAATACAGAGAATTCCTCTTGGTAAATATAGAATTCAAAAACTACTAAATTTACAAATGGAAGTTTCATTCTTCATAACCACCTGTTTATAAAACATTTGACTCATTTTTTGTCAATAGAACTATATTTTAAAGTTACTTTTTTATTATTAGTTATTGTGATTTTTTAATTAGTTTTGTACTCAGTGAATGCAGCCAAGTTGGTACCATTGTTAGCCTCCTACCTGACTTCCCTCCTCCCCCTGGTCCCTCCTTGTATCATATGGGTCATACATTGTGGAGTTAGCCCTCAGTTATGGGTAGGAGGAAATGCCTCTGTGTATCATGACCCAACATGTGGCTCTGATATTCTTTCCGGCCCCTCTTCTGAAAATTTCCCTGAGCCATATTGGGTTCATTTTAACAAGTGGTGCTAGACAAACTGGATAACCATATGGAGGAAGTTGAAACTTGATCCGCACATCTCACCATGCATAACACTCAAGTCAAAATGGATCAAAGATCTCAATATAAGACAGGAAACTCGGCTACTACTGGAAGAAAATATAGGAGGAACTTTCCATGATATAGGAATGGAAAAAGACTTTCTAAACAAAACTCCAGTAGCACGTGATCTTAAACAATCACACAACCAATGGGATCACATGAAGCTGAAGAATTTTTTCACAGATAAACATACAATAAGCAAAGCCAATAGATTACCTACAGAATGGGAGAAAATATTTGCTGAATATCCAACACACAGAGGCCTAATCTCTAGAATCTACAAAGAACTCAAAAACCTAAACAATAAAAAGTCAAACAACCCACTCACAAAATGGGGCAAAGAGCTGGACAGGCAGTTTACAGAGGAAGAAATACAAATGGCAAACACACACTTAAGAAAATATTCATCATCTCTAATCATCAGGGAAATGCAAATTAAAACAACTATGAGATTCCACCTTACCCCAGTAAGGGTAGCAAACATCAAAAAGTCAAATGCAAATAAATGCTGGCGAGGATGTGGAGAAATAGGAACCCTCTTCCACTGTTGGTGAGAATGTAAGATGGTACAACCACTTTGGAAAGCAATATGGGGACTCCTAAAAAAGCTGACTATAGAGTTACCAATAGACCCAGTTATTCCCTTACTTGGCATGTACCCTAAAACCTTCAAGCCTCAGTCCAGAGAGATTTGCCCAACCATGTTTTTATAGTTACTTTTTAAAAATATTTTTACTTATGTATATATTTATCAGAGAGAGAGAGAGAGGTGGAGAGAAAGAGAATAGGTGCACCAGAACCTCCAGCCACTTCAAAGAACTCAAGACACATGTGTTACCATGTGCATGTGGCTTACATGGGTTTTGGAAATCAAACCTGGGTCTTTAAGTTTTGCAGGCAAGCAACTTATTAACCCCTAAGCCATCTGTCCAGTCCACAGTTACAGTTACTTCATATATATATATATATATTTATATTCGACAGAGAGAATGGGCATGCCAGAGCCTCTAACCACTGCAAACAAACTCCAGATGCATGTGCCACCTTGTGCATTTGGCTTTATGTGGATACTGGGGAATAGAACCTCGGTCCTTTGGCTTGCAGACAAGTGCCTTAATTGCTAATCCATCTTACCAACCCCACAGTTACTTTTATAAGTACTTAAATATAAATTCATTTTTTGTTAATGTCCTAAAACTAGCTTAAGTGTTTTAACAACATAACATTCTCACTATTTCTACTATAATTCTAAAATTTTACTAGTTCTATTCTGTTCTCCCAAAGACTGTGTATAGTTCTGTTTCATTAGTTATCATCCTCCATCAAAGCTGATTTATTACAATATAAGAGAGGGATGCCAATATTCACCTGGGAATGAAAGGCTAGCAAAGAGCTATCAATAAGGAAAAGGAGTAAATGTACTTTATCCCCCTTAAAACTTTCAAAATAGAGATAAATGTCCCTAATTAAATGAACATAAATCACAAATGCAACCGTAACTACAAGTGAGTATTAGATGATGAGTCTATGTATATGTAAGTGTTTTTATTCATATATGTTCATTTAGGAACACACACTTTGAAGAGTTACTATTGAGCTGAGAAGCAATCATCTGTATTTATTACCATGTGCTTTCTGAACTAATCTCTGGCGCCACACAAAATTATCAGGTCAGTATATTCATATACACAGAAATAAAATGGTGATCATATAGAAAATGCTTTCCTGAAGATCATAGTTTAAGTAAATCTTTTGTCAATTAATTTCTTATACTACTTTGAACAAGTACATAATTTCTTTTTTGTCGTTCTAAATAGTTTATTTAAATTTCCTTACATAAAAATAAATTTAAATTATATGTATATATACATTTATTTTGTTATTTTTTTAATATTCTTTTCTTTATTAGGTAGTTTTGAATTCAGCAAATACAGTCAGTTTGGTACCATTATTAGGCTCATCCATGAGCTACCCCCTCCCCTTAGATCCTCCTTCTTGAGGTATATGGGTCATGCATTGTGAAGTTAGCCCACAGTTATGTGTAAGATGAATATCTCTGCATATCATGACCCAAAATATGGCTCTGACATTCTCTCCGCCCCATCTTCCGCAAAATTTCCCTGAGCCATTTTGGGTTCATTTTTGGTCTGCTTCACTGATGAGGTATTGGTGGCCTCTGAGGCTCTGGCTCTCTGATTTGGTAGGAGTTGATTTTTCTCTGTGTTGATCTCCTTCCCTCTTGTGCTGGTATCCAGTTCATCAGGAAAACAGCACCCTTGCTTGTTTTGCCAATTTTTCTCAGTTTCAGCCACGGCCCTTTGGAGGTATGATGGGGTGGCTCTCTCCTTAGGATCTACATCTATCTGAAATGGAGAAGCAGATTCTGCAATGGAGAGTAAGTTAGCACAAGGACAAAAGAGATCACCCTTACCATTTTTATAGAGAATTTAATAAGTGTAGGCCCTCTTGTAGCCCATGATTGATGGTAGCTTGATATTGGTGAGTGGGCTTATGTTTGGATATGGTTCTGACTTGTTTCCCAGCTCCAGCTATGGGTCCCATACCACTGAGGAGATCAGTTAGCCAAATTAAGAGCAGTTGGTTCCCCACCATGGCTTTGTGACCCTATTGCACTTGTGTGGGCATCACAACAAGTTATTTGCTGATAAGTAGGTTAGACCATGCATTGCTTGGACAGATATTGGTCATTCTCCCCCAGTCGCCCATGTAGCACCTTCTGGCACTAGACGTGCTGACTGTCTGGGGGCTGACTGTCTTCCAACTTCCAGCCATGCCATTCTGTTTTGCATGTCAACCACATAAGGTGACTTCAGCAGTAGGGTCTTACCACTAACCTTTGGTGTGTGACCAAGTACTCTGACAGAAATATGTCTGTCTTTTAGGAAACCTTGTAGGTCTCTCTGATCAAAAGCTCATTGTCGATGATAGCCCCATGCTGGTACTGGGAGTTACAGGTAAGTGCCCACTAAGAAAATGATGAAAAATGTAACAAATATACAAGAGTTAGAGAGAAGAGAGAAAGAGAGGGAGAGGGAGAAGGAGGGAGGGATGATGTAGAAGATTAAGGTTAGTCATGATCCTACCCTCTAAAGTGTGTTGTGGTGCAGAAGGATCAGCCATTTGGTCTGTCCTTTAGTAAGTAGAATTTTATGGTACCATTGCAGTTTGGGTCTAGACTTGTGTTTCCCACCCCTGTGATGCCCTCCCCTCCCTCCCCTTCCATCCTAGTGTCTAGTCCACGAGATCCTTGCTGAATATGTAAGGTATCTTGAGTAGATCCAGGTTAGGTGCTATAGATGAGTGAGATTATGTGGCAAATTTTTTTTGTGTGATTGGGTAAGTTTACTGAGAATGATCTGTTCCACATTCAACCATTTTTCCTCAAATTTCATTGTGTCATTTTTTTCTTACTGCTGTATAGAATTCCATTGTGTAGTTATACCACATCTTAGTTATCCATTCTTCTAGTGATGGACATCTGGGTTGATTCCAGCTCTTAGCTATTATGAATTCAGCTGCTACAAACATGGTTGAGCAAATCTCTCTAGCCTTTGGTTTGAAGGTTTTAGGGTAGAGGCCCAGTAAAGGAATAACTGGGTCTGTTGGTATCTCTATACTCAGCTTTTTCAGAAGTCTCCATATTGCTTTCCAAAGGGGTTGTACCAGCCTACATTCCCACCAACAGTGGATGAGTGTTCCTACTTCTCCACATCCACGCCAGCATTTATTTTTATTTGATTTTTTGATGTTTGCTATCCTTATTGGGGTAAGGTGGAATCTCTTAGTTGTTTCAATTTGCATTTCTCTGATGATTAGGGATGATGAACATTTTCCTAAGTGTACGTTTGCCATTTGTATTTCTTCCTCTGTGAACTGCCTGTTCAGCTCGTTGCCCCATTTTGTGAGTGGGTGTTTGACTTCTTACTGTTTAGATTTTTGAGTTCTTTGTAGATTAGTGAGATTAGGCCTCTATCAGTTGGATAACCCGCAAATATTTTCTCCCATACTGTAGGTAATCTACTGGCTTTGCTTATTGTATGTTTGTCAGCTTCATGTGAGCCCGTTGGTTGAGTGATGGTTTAAGTTCATGAGCTACTGGGGTTTTGTTCAGGAAGTCTTTTTCCATTCGTATATCATGGTAAGTACTTCCTAAATTGTCTTCCAGTAGTATTCAATTTTCTGGTCTTATATTGAGGTCTTTGATCAATTTGGACTTGAGTGTAGTGCATGGGGAAATGTGTGGGTCAAGTTTCAATTTCCTGCATATGGTTATCCAGTTTGTCCAGCACCATTTGTTGAAGATGCTGTCTTTTTTCCAGCCTACATTGTTCAGGCCTTTATCAAATACCAAGTAGCTATAGTTGTTTGACCCAAAGTCCAGGTCCTCAAGTCTACTCCATTGGTCTATACTCCTGTATTTATGCCAATACCATGCTCTTTTTATTACTATGGCTTTGTAATATATCTTTAGATTAGGTATGGTGATGCCTCCAGAGGTATTTCTTTTCCTGAGGATATGTTTGGATATGCGAGGCCTTCTGCCTTTCCATATGAAATTGGAGATCATTTTTTTCTATCTGTGTGAAGAACACTGTAGGGATTTTAATTTGAATTGCTTTAAATCTGTATATAGCCATTCATAGGATTGTCATCTTCACAATGTTAATTCTGCTTATCCAGGAACATGGGAGGTCTTTTCATTTTCTCAAGTCCTCCTCAATTTCTTTTTTGAGTGTTTTTATGTTTTCATTGTATAGATCTTTCACTTTCTTGGTTAACGTTATTCCAAGGTATTTTCTTTCTTTATTTATTTATTGTTGCTATTGAAATGGGACTATGACCATTATTTCTTTCTCTGTATCTTTGTCATTTGCATATAGGAAGGCTACTGATTTTTGTGCATTGATGTTGTATCCTGCTACATGGCCATAGGAGTTAATCACCTTCAGGAATTTTGGGATGGATTCTCTCAGGTCTCTTACATATACAGTCATGTCATCAGCGAATAAAGCTAACTTAACTTCTTCCTTTCCAAATTGTATCCCTTTTATTTCCTTCTCCTGTCTAATTTCTTGAGCTAGGACTTCCAGTACTATATTGAAAAGCAGAGGTAAGAGTGGACAACCCTGTCTTGTGCCTGTTCTTAATGGGAATTCCTCCAGTCTCTCTCCATTAAGTATTATTTGGGCCTTCGGAGCTTTGTATTTTGCCTTCATTATGTTAAGATATGAACCAACCATGCAAATTCTCTCCAATGTTTGATCATGAAGTGATGTTGTATCTTGTCAAAGGCCTTTTCTGCATCTATCAAAATGATAATGTGGTTTTTTATGTTTAACCTTGTTTATGTGGTGTATTACATTGACAGATTTCCATATGTTGAATCACCCCTGTGTTCCTGGGATGAATCCCATTTGGTCAAGGTGGATAATGCTTTTGATGTGTTGTTGGATTCGGTTTGTGAGGATTTTGTTTAGGATGTTTGCATCTAAATTCATCAGGGAAATGGGCCGGTAGTTTTCTTTTTTGCCTGGTTTTGGAATTAGGGTCATACTAGCTTCATAAAAGGAGTTGGGAAGCTTTACCTGTTTACCAATTGTGTGGCACAGTTTGAGGAAGATTGGTTTGAGTTCTTTCATGAAGGTTTGATTGATTTCAACTGAGAAGCCATCTGGTCCTGGACTCTTCTTTTTTTGGGACATTTTTTAATTACTCTTTCAATCTCCATGGGTGTGATGGGTTGATTGAGGTGATTAATCTGCTCTGTGTTTAGCTTTGGTAGATGGTATGCGTCCAGGAATTTATCCATCTCCTCCACATTATCTAGTTTTGTGTAGTAGAGGTTTTGGAAATAAGTCCTGATGATTCTCCCAATTTCACTTATGTCTGTTGTGATCTCTCCTTTTTCATTTTCAATTTTGTTAATTTGAAGCTTCTCCTTTTTTGCTTGATCAGATTGTTCAGGGGGTTGTCAATCTTGTCTATTTTTTCAAAGATCCAGCACTTTGTTTTGCCAATTGTCTTAATTGTTTCCTTGGTTTCTAATTCATTGACTTAAGCTCCGATTTTAAATCTTTCTTTCCTTCTGGAGTTCTATGGGTTGGATTTTTCTTGTTTTTCCAGTGCCTTTAGATGGATGGTTAGGTTACTGATCTGGGACCTTTCGTTCTTTTTTATGAAGGCATTGAGTGCTATGAATTTTCCCCTGATGACCGCCCTCATTGTGTCCCAAAAGTTTTGGTATGATGTGTTCTCGTTGTCATTCAATTTCATAAATTTTGCAATTTCATTTTTTATTTCATCCACTATCCATTTATTCTTTAAAAGTGTGCTATTCAGGTTCCGGGTGTCATTGGGATTCTTGGTGGGTCCTTTGTTGTTGATTTCTACCAATATAGCATTGTGATCTGATATCATGCAGGGGATTATGTCAATCTTCTTAAATATGTGGGCCAGGCTTTGTGACCCAGTATATGATCTATTTTAGAGAATGTTCCATGGGCTGCTAAGAAGAATGTGTAACCTGTGGATTAGGGATGGAAAGTTCTGTAGATGTCTGTTAGGTCTAAATGATCTATGGTCTTGTTCAGTTCTCTTCCTTCCCTGTTGAGTTTCTGTTTGGATGATCTGTCTATTACTGACAATGGTATATTGAAGTCCCCAGCTACGATGGTGTTTGTGGTTATTTCTGTTTTGTTGTCAAGTAGGTTTTGTTTTATGAACTGTGGTACCCCTGTGTTTGGTGCATACAGATTTATCATTCTAATATCCTCTTCATGGATCATTCCCCTGATAAGTAGGAAGTGGCCTTCTTTGTCTTTTTTGAATATTTTTGGTTTGAAATCTATTTTATCTGATATTAATATAGCTATGCCTGCTTGTTTCTTATTCCCATTTGCTTAGAATATTGTTTTCCACCCTTTCACCCTGAGGAGGTATCTGTCTTTAGTGGTGAGGTGGGTTTCTTGAAGGCAACAGATTGAGGGATCTAATTTTTTGATCCATCCTGTTAGCTTGTGTCTCTTGATTGGTGAATTAAGGCCATTAATATTTAGGGTAATGACTGTGAGATTTGATTTGATCCCTGCCATATTGTGATGGTAAATGTGTGTTGGTGTTTTCATGGACTTTGAAGTTTTTGTGCCTAATCTGAGTTAGGTTGTTGTGATCTGCTTCTTGTAGGCAATTGAGTTTGATTATTTGTTTCCTCTCTGTGGAGAATTTCCTGAAATACTCTCTGTAGGTTTGGTTTTGTGTTCATATATTTGTAAAGCTGAGTTTTGTCATGGAATGTTTTTCTTTCACCATCTATTATGAGGGGTAATTTTGCTGGGTAGAGTAGTTTGGGTTGGAAGCCATAGGTTCTTAGACTTTGCAGTGTTTCATTCCAGGCCCTTCTAGCTTTCAGGGTTTCCACTGAGAAATCTGAAGTAATTCTGATGGGGTTACCTTTGAAGCTGGTGTGTTGTTTTTCCCTAGCTGCTTTTAGGATTTTCTCTTTGGTGTCAATGTTTAGAGTCTTAATGACAATATGTCTTGGAGAGTTTCTCCTTTGGTACAGTCTCTTTGGAGTTCTATTGGCTTCTTGTATCTTGATGGGCCTTTCTTTTAAGAGGCTGGGGAAGTTTTCTTTAATTATTTTGTTAAATAAGTTCTCCATGCCTTTTTTCTGAATTTCTTCTCCTTCTGGTATTCCAATGATCCTGAGATTAGGAAGTTTAAGTGTATCCCACAATTCCTTCTGTTCTGTTCACAGGAACTTTTGAACTTACTGAAGTTTTTGAACTCTCGAACTGTTTCTTCCATCTTGTCTTCCAGCTCAGAGCTTCTATCCTCCACTTGGCTGACTCTATTTTTGAGTGCTTCTAGAGAGTTTTGGACTTGTTCAATTATGTTTGCATTTTCTATTACTTTTCTATGTATAGTTTCCATCCCTCTGTCAAGCTCCCTTTTCACATCATTTTCTGATTTTCTTGATGCTTCTTGGAATTCATCCTTGCATTTTTTATGTCTTCATTTAGCATGGCCAGCTGATTTTTAAGGTCTTCTTTCTTTCTTTCTTTTTTTTTTTTTTTTTTTTCACTCTCCCTCAAATCTCTTAAGTCTCTTTGAACTCCTTCCAATTTCTTATCTATTAGTTCTAGTTTAGTGATGGCAGCATCCACACGATTATTGGTCCTTTGTTGCTTCCTGCAAGTTCTACCAGTAGGTTGGTCAGGCTTGCATTGCTCATAGCTTCAATTTGATGTTCTGATCCTAATGGTTCCTCTATGTTTTGGTTAGGTGTATTCATTGTAGGATTGGGTGATCTAACTGGATTTTCTTTCATTTGATTTTTCATGTTATTTCTTTTGTGCTGTGGTCTGCCCATGACAGTGTATGGGCACGTAGGTGGGCGTATCAGTCTGGGCTCTAGCACAATGGGAATCTGCAGCAGCCTGTGGCAGTTGCCAAGCAGCCTGGGCTTTGGTTCTCACTTGTTAAAGCTGCCTATCTACTGCCTGGCAGGCGGGCCAAATTTGCCTGAATTCTCAAGTGGTAATGTGCCAAAACTGCCTGCTAGGAGTCACACTGAGGCACCGTGCACTGAAGCAGCCCGAAGTCTGGCTGGGAACACTGGGACCTGGAAGATGTCTGCGCTCCCCCACCACAGGACAATGGTGGCCTGTCAGCGTGCAGACGGGTAGGGGATGGCACCTGAGCTGTCGCAAGCAAGAGACACAGTCTGAGTTTGTGTGGCAGTTGCTGTGGGACTGAGCTCGCTCAGTAAGTGGGCGATTGGATGAGTGTGCGGAGCAGTCCAAGCTTCTGCATGCAGGGATCGATAGGCGCCCAGCAGCAACAACTGTGCTGGCAGCCAAGGCGGCACTGTGGACACAGTGGTTATTTGGGGGAAGGGTGGGCTACCCGCCCGTGAGGTTTCCCCTGGTTCCCTGTTTCCTCCGCCTCTGTGCCTTCCCATATTTCTCTCCTAAAAGCCCCAATGAACCCTTAATATCTTGCCTTTCTTTCTCCGGGATTTGCAGTGTAGCTAGGTGGTCACCATCTTGGCCAGAAATCTGCATATACATAATTACTTATTACATTTGTTGTTAATTTTTACAAGAAGACTTGAAGACAGGGAGATAGGTCAGTGGGGAAAGTGCTTGCTTCACAGTATGAGGACCTTTATGTGGATCTCCATTACTTATGTAAAATGCTAGATGTGCTCATGCATGCATATCATCACCCACTCTTGGGAAGTAGAGACACATGGATCCCTTAGACTTTCTGGCTTCCTAATCTTGTCATGCTGGTGAGTTCTTGGTTTAATAAGAGACCTTGTCTATTAAAATAACATGAGGAAGCAATAGAGGAAGGTACCTTGCATTGAATTTTGGCCTCCCCATGCACATGTACACACATACAATGATTCACTCATGTATTAACATACACACCACAAAAATATATGAATACACAAAATAAAAATAAAATGAGACTTGAATTAAACTGTTATTTTCAATGAGGCAGATTAATAGGATTATGAAATTATAATACTTGTACAAACAAAGCCATAAACTAGGACCTAAAAAAACACCCTCATATTTTATAGAGAGATGTGGTAGAGAGAGAGTAGTCACTAATGAATGGAAATATTGATAGCATTGTGTTTGAACCACATTTAGTTGGTTACAAAAAGAAAATCAAATCTAGAAATTTGAAAATAAATTTTCTATTTAGGTGTTTTGGTTAACACTGATTATTTTGAATAACGTAAACATTATGCATTCATGGTGTGTTATGTTAATTATATATTTCTCATTGTTCATATGTAACTTTTATTATACAATAGTTATAATTGCTACATGAAAGACATGCTTATTATTGTTTTATTTTGTGTCATTGTAATAAAATGCCTGACAGAAGCAAAGTAAAGGGGGAAGGAGTTATTTTGGCTCACAAATACAGAGATTTAAATCCATCATGGTAGGTAGGGCATATTTAAAAAGAGCAAGTCACATCATAGAGGATTAGAAAACAGAAAACAGCGCTCTAATAACTTCCTTGGCTTCCTCCTCTCATTCTATCCAGGCATCCAGCTCATGAATTGATGCTACCCATATTTTGAGGTAGGTCTTTCTCCTTAGTCCATTTTTTTTTATTTATTAATTAGTTTTGTATTCAGTAAATACAGTCAGTTTGGTATCATTATTAGGCTCAGTGACCTACCCCTTCCCCTTGGCCACTCCTTGTTGAGGTATATGGGTCATGCATTGTGGAGTTAGCCCACAGTTATGGGTAAGATAAATGTCTCTGCATATCATGACCCAACATGTGGCTCTAACATTCTTTCCGCCCCCTCTTCCAGAAAATTTCCCTGAGCAATGTTGGGTTCATTTTTGGTCTGCTTCAGTGATGAGGTGTTGTGGGCCTCTGAGGCTCTGGCTCTCTGACTTGGTAGGAGTTGGTTTTTCTCTGTGTTGATCTCCTTCCCCCTTGTGCTGGTATCCAGTTCATCAGGAAAACAGCAACCTAGCTTGTTTTGCCAATTGTTCTTCTTGTCAGCCGGAGCCCTTTTGAGTTATGATGGGGTGGCTCTCTCCTTAGGATCTACATCTATCTGAAAAAGAGAAGCAGATTCTGCAATGGAGAGTAAGTTAGTACCAGACAAATAAGATAACCCTTACTTTTTTATAGAGAACTTAATAGGTGTAGGCCCTCTTGTAGCCCATGATTGGTGGTAGCTTGATAATGGAGAGCAGGCTTATATTTTGATATGATTCTGACTTGTTTCCCAGCTCCAGCTATGGGTCCCATACTACTGAGGGGATCAGTTAGCCAAATTGAGAGTAGCTGGTTTCCCACCATGGCTGTGTGCCACTATTGCACTTGTGTGAGCATCACAAGTTATTTGCTGCTAAGTAGGTTAGACCATGAGTTGCTTGGACAGATATTGGTCATTTTCCCCCAGTTGCCCATGTAGCACCTTCTGGCACTAGACGCACTGACTGTCTGGGGACTGATTCTCTTCCAACTTCCAGCCATGCCATTCCATTTTACTTTTCAACCACATAAGGTGTCTTCAGCAGTAGGGTCTTACCACTAACCTTTGGTGGGTCATCAAGTACTCTGACGGAAATATATCTTTCTTTTAGGAAACTTTGTAGGTATCTCTGATCAAAACTCATTGTGGATGATAGCTTCATGCTTGTACTGGGAGTTACAGGTCAGTGCCCATTAAGAAAACGAAGGAATAGATAACTAATATAAAAGAGTTAGAGAGAAGAGAGAGAGAGAGAGAGAGAGAGAGAGAGAGAGAGAGAGAGAAGCTGTAGAAGTTTAAGGTCAGTCTTCATCATAGCCTCTCCTGTGTCTTGTGACTCAGGTATTCCTTCTAATGGCCTGGTGAAGGTTCAGCCCATCATTGATGGTAGCTTGATATGGGAGAGTGGGCTTATGCTTGGATATGGTTCTGACTTGTTTCACAGCTCCAGCTATGGGTCCCGTACCACTGAGGGGATCAGTTAGCCAAATTAAGAGCAGTTGGTTCCCCACCATGGCTGTGTGCCACTATTGCACTTGTGTGGGCATCACAGCAAATTATTTGCTGCTAAGTAGGTTAGACCATGAGTTGCTTGGCCCTTAGTCCATTTTTTGTAAATGCTTTCACAGACACATGTCAGAAGTGTACTTCACGAGGTTCTAGTTGTTTCTAACTCTAGTAAAGGCGGCAATAATGACTAAACATTACAATTATCAATACTAGGTCAGTGTTCCCCTAAATATTTCCTGGCTTGGACTTTACAGTGAAATATTATGAAGAAATTGGACTCTATATGAACAGATGTAATCAAGCTTAAATGTGACATGGATTAGAGCAATACTGAATTCAATGGCTATTCTACTGTCCTACTAGAAAAAGGAAACTACAAACACACACACACACACACACACACACACACACACACACACACACAAACACACATTCTGAGAAGGAATAAAATAAATCATGACATGTGACAGACACAGAAATTATATTACAGCATCTAAAGGACAAAGAAATATTTTGCAATCACGACAAGATAGAAAAAGTAAGAATATTTTGTTACAACTTTTTAGAAAAGTCACGATCTTGCCAGCGCATTGGTTTCATATCTTTAGCCTTTAAATCTTTGAGAGAATAATTTTTAATTCTTGCTTTAAGCTATCTTGTTGATGGGATTTTGTTAGAACAGTTCTAGTAAATAATGACCATAAGCCATTTATAAATAAATTACACATTAAGAGAGATTGATATTTATATTTTGTCAACACACACATACACACACACCTCATTCTGTAGCAAAATATAAGATCTGTGTGACTATGACCCAGGGTAATAGATTGAGGTTACCCTAAACTCTATTTTTCATGAAGACTCATAGAAAGAAAACATAAAATGACATAAATCTAGACATTTTCAAATATAGAAATGGAAACATCAAGTGGCAGATTCCAGCAAAGCATAGTAATCTTTGCTACAGACTTCAGATACTATCTGATGACATTCATAGCTTGGGGCTCTTCTTGCACATTCCAGGATTGATTGAATAATCACAAGAAGATTTATATAATAGCCACAAGGATATTAGGTCTTATATAGAAATGAGCAATAAATGGCTATTTATGGTGCCAAGATAGCCCAATTAATTTGGCCCTGAACGTGCAACATTCCAACTCTCCAAAGCATTGAAATTTTAATCAGCTAATCAGTACTTTAGTGTATTTAATGTGGGTACAGCTATTTTCTGGGAACTTCAGCTAAGAATATAATCACATACAAATATATACACAATAAAATAAACTGTAAAAACAAAAATATCACCAAAATCCAATGTATTTGTATATTAATTTTCCATTTAGTTAAATGATTTGTTTTGATATTTTAGGACATTATTTCTATTAAACATTTCTTACTCTAAATAATATTAATTTTCTTAATCTAATTTTTTGAAAATATAGCTGTGAATAAAGTATAAACATTAAAATAAAATCTCAAAAGCAGCTTTGAATTGAAAATTATATAATGTACATAATTAAAGAAATGTTTTCCTTTGATTACTGACAATATATGTATATTTTCATAAAATCAAAACTCAAGAACTTGAGGCTGGAGAGATGGCTTAGTGGTTAAGCACTTGCCTGCAACCCAAATGACTCAGTTTGATTCACCAGGATCCATGTAAGCCAGATGCACAAGATAGCATATACATCTGGAGTTCATTTGCAGTGGCTAGAAGCCCTGGTGTGCCCATGCTTGCTCTCTCTCTCTCTCTCTCTCTCTCTCTCTCTCTCTGCATCTTTCTGTCTCTTAAAGAAATAAATAAAAATAAAATATTGGAAAAAACTCAATAACTTAAAATGTAAGACACTTAAATTTATCTTAACCATGTAAGTTTTGGCATAAAATGATGCTTTTTATTAAATGAAAAATTTAGTGGACAGTTAATCCTTTCAATTGTTTTAGTATAAATATTCATTCTTAAATGTATAACTTAAATTAAAACTACAAAATTGCAGAAATAGCGCATGAAATCTCTGCTGTATGAGCATTTGGGGAAAGCTAAAGAATAGCAGTTAACATAAAACTTCCTGATGAGATCTCATTAGAGGATATTTTCCTCTCATGTAAGGGAATTTCTTTTTATTCCAATTCTCCTTATTTGTAACTGGGGAAAACAATTCTGGAACATAGAAGAATGAAAGAGAACACAAAGTAAGAAGAACAAAACAGATCAAAATACTGTTTAACTTTTTGAGAATTAAGATGGGTATTGGGTAGAATAATTCAACTTATGGTATATGGCAAAATAAATGGAAACAATGTGAAACTACTAAAATCACAAGTTATCCATTTATTTCGCATGTTGCATTTTTATTTCTGATACTTAAGTAATAAAAATTACTTTACACAATTTTCTCCACTCATCATAAACTTATTGAAAAGTTAAAAGTAGAGTACAAAAATTATACCATGCACTTACTAGTTCCTCATTTTTCTACTAACAAAAGTATTCACAACAATACTATGCAAAACCATATCATTCCCTTGATATGCTACTATCAACTAATTATCAATTATCTCTTACAGTGTTCCCTGACCTTGGAAGGGATGATATAAATGTTCTATATGGGGCTGAGTATTCAACAGACATTTGTTTTAAGTACGTTTACCATTGATGAGTCTGTACTACCTGCTGCTGACGATGGAATAAATAATAACAATAATAATAATTAATAATAGTAATAATATAGCATGACTGAAAGCTGTACAAATCTGTGGAATAAATATAAATATTTAGAAATTTGACACAACAACTATTTTGTAAAACAATAGTAGATCCCCCACTAGGACATATATTTTCTATTCATGAGCTTTTGATCTGGTTTACAGTAACAGTCATGGATTCCCCTGGTAGAGCAGGCATCATAGCCAATCAGATATTATTAGTTACCCTTATAATAGCCATTCCAGTATTGCATCAGTGGTCACAACTTGTATGGAAGTTCACTATCATTGAATGCAGAGAATGCCATTGGTTGAGGTTGTTGTTGACTTTCCTTCCCCAGCAGTCTTCATAGCCCGTTCTAGCCCTATGAAAGCTATCTAGCAGGTAAGAGGCTTCCAGTTCAGTTCCCATTTGCTTTGTTCACATCCTTGAACTAATGGTTGTAGATACTTCAGCAATAGGGTTTACCATTCAGTTCTGGTGAGCAACCAAGAGCACTGGCAATAGCCTGTTGCAAACCTCTGAGTTTGGCACTATAATTTTCACTTAATAAATAACCCTCCTGACTTCAGGGAGCAGCCAATAAAACTGATTTGAAAAATGTGTGGACAGTACTGAATTTTGTCTACAATAGCAGTATTTTAGCAATATACAGTCTTACATAATACATGAAGTGTGGTGAGGTCAAGCATCAGAAGCTTCAACAAACTCATATTATGAAAAAAAGTAAAGAAATAAGTCTTGGCTTCCTTGGATCTTAGCAAGAATTTGGGCTTGCAGAATCTGAATGCAATGGCTTTTCAATATCAGTCTAAATGAGACAAATACTCTTATCTAAGTACATTAAGAGAAGATATTGGAATTTTTACATTACAATCCAAGATTGATCTTTCTGTACAAATATGTATTTCTCATTCAGATAAAAGGGGGAATTTTCTTCTTCTTTTGTAATTTTTTGAGGTAGGGTCTCATTCTAGCACAGGATGACCTGTAATTCACTATGCAGTCTTGGACTGACCACAAATACACAGTGATCCTCCTACCTCAACATCCCAAGTGCTAGAATTAAAGGCATGTGCTACCCTGCCCAGCAAAGGGAGGAATTTTCTATAATGAGTTATTCTTCAGAAAATAGGAAAGCAGTTTAATTTAGATACTCATTTGCTAAAATTATCTATATCTAAGGTCTATAACATGATGTTTTAATGTACATATACACAGTGAATGGGGGTATAGCTCAGGGGTAGGGCTTTTGACTACATATACACAGTGAAATGATTAATACAGTTAAACAGAATAATATGTCCACCAGCTTCCATAGTCATCTTTATTATTTTGTACCAAGAGTACCTGAAATCTTCCCCTGAAAATTTAAGTATACAATAGTATATATTTACATATTAAAAGGGAGAGTACTCCCACAGTATGAGGCCACACCCACTTGTTAACCTCCATTCATAGTCAGAGAGACTGCCTATACCAATGATGGCAGGCCAGAAATCTGAGCTCTTCTGTTTCTTGTAAAGAGCATTAGGTATGGCTGTGTATGCATTATTCATTGCAACCCTAGCCTGGAGCATTTCTACTGTGGAAACTGTGGAAAGTTTAGTCTATACGATGTTTGTGCTCCAAGCTCAAAACATGTTGCAGATCATATCTACCAACAACACTTACCCTCTCATACCTAGTATGTTCCTGACCTCAACATACTTTCCAAGTATGGGCCTTGTATGTTACATAAAAGAGCAAGGTATTAGTGAAAGATTGAATACACTACAAGGAGGGGCAGCAGAGCTATTGTGTGGAAAGTACTCAAGAGCTTAGATTATTCCTGGAGTCTACTACCTAAGGAATCCACAAGAAGGAGGGTTCAATTGCTAGATACATAGGTTGGATAATTTACTATTTTGATTGATAGACTTGAGTTATATAACCTTTCCAATTATATATATATATATATATATATATATATATATATATATATATAAAACATATATAATATCCAGTTATATATAGGCATAAGCAAGTAAGGAAGGGTGTTCCCTAAAAATTCCCTTAGTTCATAGTGCACCTTACTCTGCGTGGATCTAAAACTAGTCCAGGCTGTATGGGCCCCATGTTTCAATTCTGGATCTAATAACATATTTGGATAGAAAAGGATCATAAGTATTTATCACTATAGAGGGAGAAACTTATTTCATAGTTTGGAATGATATATAAATGAACATATATAGGCAGTTTGATGAAGGTATAAATCACAGATTCCCAATATGTTGCTAAGTGCATTGTTTAAGAAAAGGAAGTATTATTATCTAAAACAAGTGTAGTTTGAGCAGCTACACTATTCCTTATTTTGCATGTCTTAGAGACTCATGCTAATCAAATTAGTTGCAAAAATACGTACAACCATACATTCTGAGATGAAAGGTAAAATAATTAAGCAAATAAATAATAAAGCAAATAACAAGTAGATACACTTTAGCCACAGAAGGATAAGGATACCTATCAGTACCAAATGTACATATCTGCTTTTTTCCTCCAGATTCTTAGATACTTTACAGGCTTCAATTCCCAGTGCTGCATCAATGATTCCCTGAAGCTGTTTCTTTAACTCTGACCTTCTCCACCATACTCTATGTTTTTTCATTTTACCTATTTCTTGTATAAAATTTTAAGCTGATTTTAGCTCTCATTTAACAAGCTCGATTTCTCCTTTGTTTTAGTTTGTGTTGCTATAACAAAAACACAGAAAATTGAGTAGAACAGAATGAAAGAAATATAATGGCCCACAGCACTAGAAACTGTGATGCCAAATATTACAGTGCTTGCAGTTGTCAAGGATATTCTTTCTGAGTCACAGGATGGCAAGAAGAGGAGGCAGAGGAGGCAGAGGAGGAGAGAGAGAGAGCACTCCCACAGTCAAAGACTCCCTCTTAAAGTATTGAACGTACTAACAAGGGTAGAGTCCTCCTGGTCTAATCACCTCTTAAGGATTTCATCTCTCATGACTGTTACTATGGCAATGAAATCTCATCATGAGCTTTGTAGTGGACAAGCATTCAAATCATCATATCCTTTTCCCTTTTCTCTCTCCATATTTGTACATTAATGATAACATGGTCTCAAGAAACAAAACCCTTTTACTTTTACACAAATGGGAGAATTATATTGCAAGGCACCTTAATAATTCTCCTGGTTTCTAGCTCTATCCAACTAAATTTTTCCAAAACATTCTTCAAAGTAAAAGTTTAACCACAGTTATGACCATGTAATTTCCCACATAAAATTCTTTAGAAGAAATCACATATCGATTAAAATAAGTCTTCCAAGGCCAGCTATATATTACCTATACCCATTTTTAAAATTTAATACCATAACTTCCCTGAGATCTATCTAGCCATATGGGACCAGCATTTCACTTGCTTGACTTTTTCTCAGCTAACTCTCTGCAAAGTAACATATCCTATTTAATACCTATTCTGCTTTTTCTATCTATCTATCTGTATGCTAATATTAATATCTCTAGAAGAGAATTTCTAATTCCTCTGGAATGATATGAATTTTCTATTAACGGTTCTTGTGTGTTTGTACAGTTGAAATAATTTTCAAATATGTGTATAAAATTTAACATTCTTTCATTCCTCATCAGCTTGAAAGTCTCACGCATTTGTGTGTTCTTCAGTATATACAGGAGGTGCTGATTCAAAGTCCCTCAGATAATAAAGCACACAATACAATTACCAATGGTGGCATCCAATACAAAGTGGACTATAGATATTTACTTCAGTTTTCAGAAATTTGCACCCAAAGGTTAATTAGACATTATATAAATATGGTGAATCCTATAAAATGTTTTCTCCTGTAGCAAGCTGGATGATGAAATATATTACACTTCAAAACTGCATCATTCCACATGCTGGAGCTAAGCCAGGAAGTCTGTTAAGCTGATCTTTAGTTTAAACTTGCTTTATTCTCAGAAACAGAAATTTGACAAGCTGAAATTTTCCCCAGGTCAGTCTGCTTCAGCATTGTTGATGGCTGGAAGATACAGTGATTGCAGAATAGAATACATAGCTAAATTTTATTCCAAGAGAGTCTGTGCTAGGCTTTATTTTTTAAAGAGTTGAATAATATCAGTTTCTTCATTTCTTATCAACTAATGCCTTAAAAACTCACATGACTGTTTTTCAAACCTGTTGACATATCATGAGATACTTATAATGACATTTTCATTAGATGAAATTTATTACTGTATTCATAATTGGGGTAATAATCAGCACATACTGTAGCTAATGAAGGAAAGAAGACCAGCAAATGCTTGGAGATTATGTTCTGATAGTCTGTGGTATCTATCGGGGCTCTTACAAATTCCAAGACACTTTAACTGACGGGGTAAAGATGGCAAAAGTTGACTTTCTTAGTCCTTCTACCATTGGAAAGGGAGGAGGTAGAAATTAACTATCTGGATATCTTATACTCCTACTTTCTAATAGCTGGAATTTCCTTTGACAATAAAAAATAATAAGAGATGTGTCATTATATTGAATCATCCCAATAATTTGGAACAAATACAGTATTCTTTAAGCAGAGAAGTCTATAGCACAGCCTCAGATTTCAATAGCAGTATATCAATATTTCTTTGGCAACAACTAACAAAAAAGAGACTCATTATCATAAACTTTTTAACATATTTCTCTTGCTGGTTTACTTTAGTTTTAACTTTTGCCTTACATAAAATATGTGGAATAAAATTGAATCAAAATGAAACTATTTTCATATGGGCATTTACATAGAAATTTAGGTAGTGATTTAATGATACTCCTCTAAATTAATGGCATAAAATAATTTTTTAAATGAACTTCAGCAGTAGGATGTACATTTTAAAAATATGATAGGGCTGGAGAGATAGCTCAGTAGTTGGGGACTCTTGTCTGCAAAGCCTGATGGCCAGGATTCAATTTCGAAGTACCAATGTAAAGCCAGATGCACAATGTAGTACATGCATTTATAGTTCAATTGCAGTGCCAATAGGCCCTGACATACCCTTATCTGTCTATCTCTATCTCTTTCTTTGTCTGTCTTTTTCTTTTTCTGTCTTTTCTTGCAAATAAACAATAAATAACACATTAAAATAGATCAGGAAACTCATCACTTAAATTTTCTCACATCAATGGTACATCTAAACAAGCATATTACATGACAAGAATCTATGAAACTCAAGTTGTATTGCATCTCTGAAATATATATTTTTAATGTAAGGCAAATTTAAACACGCATTTTTGCACAATTGTTTTAAACTGCTTTGCTTTTCAATTTGATTTTGGATTTTTTTTTTATAATGAAAGTTTTCAGATTCAAGCAGACACAAATGGAAACAAGCAGAAAGGTGGATATTAACTGGAACTAGATTAGAATGAATTCCAGAATCAACCATTTTATACCAAAATTTTGTCTATCTTAGTGGAGATATAGTACTCTATGACTATCTTCCTTTTATGTAGCCATAAATTGACATCACATCACATTCATCCACACAAATTTTGGCAGTCGATTACATTATTCACTTAGGTTTTCACATTCATATAAATGGACCTCCTAACTAGAATGTAAATTTATTAAGTGTGATTGTCATATCATGTTATATATCTTAATAGAAAATAGAATCAGTAGCTAATAAGATAGCTATGGATGGTAACAACCCATTTAATACTACTTTTGTAGTCCATTTGACCCTGCCAAAACGCTGGTTGACCCATCCCTTCATTCATTATTTAAATATCTATTACTATGATAACACATCTTACATAACTCTATATTAAGTCATCAAAATTTAGCCAAACTAAAATAGGTCTAATACTGCTTTTATTCTTTTAGGATAGAATTTTCCCAAAATGTATTATGTGTCAAATATCTGAAGAGCTAAAAGAAGATGACTAAACATATAATTGTATAACTTTGAGTGTGAAAATACAAAATGTGACCTAAATTTTCTTTATCCATTCCAAAAGTATTTTCCATCTGATAACAATAGGAATATATAGGTAGGCATTAAAAATGAACTATATATTACATATAAGACATTATATATTAATATTAAAAAAGTTATATAGCAGTTAAGATGCTTGCCTGCAAAGCCTAATGACCCCTGTTCTACTCTTCAGATCCCTCATAAACCAGATGCACAAAGGTGAGGCAAGCAAAAGGTCACACATACCCACTAGGTGGCACAAGCATCTGGAGTTTGATTGCAGTGGCTAAGGCCCTGGCACACCAATTCTCTCTCTCCCCTCTTTCTTTCTCTGTGCCTTACTTACTATGAAAAGAAAATAAGAATAAAATAAAAGAGCCTTCAAAATGTATGTTTAAAAAAAGTTATCACATAGAAATTTATTAATTTTGTTAGAGATGTGAGAGTATTCTGATTTCATAGCAGATACTGCAATGAAACAAAAAATAATTAACATGGACATTATTCTATAAATCCAATAGAAATAAAATATGGAAGCACAAATAATGTCTACAATTAAAATAAATTAAATAATGATTCACTGAATAGTAACAATTTAGGACTACTAGGTTATACTGCATTTGAAAAATGATGACTAAATGAACAACTATTTGGAAAATGCTAGCTATCAAATTGGCAACAAGAGAAAATTGAAATAATAAATAAGTATTTACCACCCAAACACATTTCCTCATAATTTGATTTGTGACTTACATTATTACTGATTGCATACATTTTCATATCATATGAACCGTTGCAATCAGCAGATAGCAAAATTTTGGGGAGAATGCAACTTAGGAACTATGTATTTTTTGTATAAATAATCACAAGAAATGAATTTACATGGGTAAACTTGAACATTAGTAATATAACTAAAGTAAATAAAATGTACAATCATTACAGGCTAAAATAAAATGAAGTTGGCAACCTGGTCTATAAAAGAGGATTGCAACAGGTCCACTGGGTAGAATTATTTTACCCTAGGTCAGGGGGTAACAATGTAGTGATGTGAAAGATTCATGTACAAAGCCTAGATCCCCAAAAGTTCCTCAATATGTATAAAGAAGAAAAAAAGAAAGAAAGAAAGAAAGAAAGAAAGAAAGAAAGAAAGAAAGAAAGAAGAAGGAAGGAAGGAAGGAAGGAAGGAAAGAAAAAACAAAAGAAAGAAAGGCATGAAACCTAAGGGGAGAACAGAGAAATGCCCATACTTGAACATTAGCACTGAATGAAGTAAGACAAAGTGTGTTATGTAAAAAAGGGATGCTTAAGCCAGACTTCAAGTAGTTTTGAAGACTATATTCAAGCTACCTGTGTTCATCAAAATTTTTATTAGAAATAACACTAAGATTTTGATGACTAATGAAAACTTTTACACCCACAAATATCTTTTGGAAAGAAATGCATGTCCTTGTTCTTGGTAAGACTTGTATGTCAAAATCATATAGCCCTCAGTCCTCACCTGGGAACCTGTGAGCCAACCCTCTATTAAAGAAATTCTTCTAGTTTTCTTTCACTCATAAGTTGGGCTGGTTTACTCCTGATCTTGTTTCTCCAGAAATCCCCATGATGTGAGCAAAAACCAATCCAAATTCTTCTGGAGCAGGTGGAGATACCATTCTTAGTGTAGAAACTACCCTATGGAAGTGGAAGGTCCTTCTTATGCTTTGTATGATAACTGCAAGCATTTATATTTAAAGCTATAGTAAAATAATTACCTTTAAAAAATCATTTCGTATTAGTAATCCAATACTTTTTCTTTAAGAGACTGGTGCATTCAGACATATTAGAACTTTGGCTACAAATAGATCAAAATCATTCCCTGTTCCTTAGTAAATGACATGGAAGCACCTTTGTTTTCAGGCTATACCTCTCTTCTTATGAAGCACTCCATAGCCAACAAGGATAGAGTGAGTACAAACATTAGTCACTCCATTTCCAGATGGCAGTAACAAGGATGTGATTCACTGACATACCCATACCATCAACATAAGCCAGAACCTTTGGAAGGGTATATTTTATGTGAGCTGTTGACCTGCATGTCTCATTTTCTCCGAAAATATATCTGCAAATTACAAGCACATTGAGTTGTTTTTCACATACTATTAATAGTGCATGGCCTAAGTGAGAAATAAATGAGAAAAAAAAACAACACTGGGACAAATAAAGATGGGAACTAGATTTTCTATGAATATCTTATTTAATTCCTATGGCTTTTGAAACATGGAATTACTTTGCTTAATAATAAAAAAATAATTTCCAGTTTAAATTCCAAGAAAAAGTAAAATCAAAATGAAACAAGTGAACAAGTGGATAAATGTGAATCAAAACATGGCAATTTTCTGGTATACCATCAATGGAATAAATCTGAAGGAAAATCTAACTACCCCCCCCACATTTTCAATAATCACATTTTATTACTGGTCTCATTAATTTTTGTTTGTTTAGATTTGGTGTGTGTGTGTGTGTTTTGCAGGCAAACGCTCTACCACTGAGCCACATTTCTGCTCTCTATGATGTGTAATTTCAACTAAGGAAAACCAAAGTTATACAGGTAACTATGTACACCAAATGCTTAGCATAGCAAAAATAAGTGTTTATAAATTAATGAGAATGAGTGTAATACTGTGTCCTTGAATGCAAAATTAATGTCTCATAGACACTGAAAATGTTCAGAATCATTATGTACCCTTGATGTCCATGTTGGGTTATTCATAACCATATCACCTTCTTTTGTTGTTAATTTTGTATTTGTGTAGGGGGGTGCATGTGCATGCATATGTGTATGTGTGAGTGTTCAGATGCACACATGTGGAGAGGCCAACATGGTTAACCTCTTGTTTTCACCTTGGTAGTATTCAGAATGACACTGAAAACTAATCTCTGGTCATGTCTAGGAGAGTGTGTGGCTTTCTGGATTAGATTTATTGAGGTTACAGGAGTCACCCTAACTGTGAGAAGGATCATCCTATGGGTTCCTGGACAATAGAAAATGGAGAAATCAAGCTGAAAATACAACTCATCACTCTGCTTTCTGTGGGTTGAATTTTATGATCTCTCCTTTAGGCTCCTGATACTATGTTTTCTCTGCCCTGATGGATTATAATATGGAACTAGAAGCTAAAGTAAACCCTTCCTCATTTAAACTGAGTTTTGTCAAGTATTTTGTCTCAGCAAGGAGATATATAGCTAATACAGAAAAATGGTACTCACAAGTGAGGCTGTTGCTACAATAAAAGTCTCCATGTGGTTCTTAGTATTTTGTAACAGGTACGTATAGGAATGTAGAACGATTTGGAACTTTGGACTAGTGAAGCCTTACAATATTGTAACTAAAGTTTAATAGAGCATTCTGATAGTGTGGAAGACCATGAAACCATAAATGTGTAACTTGCATGCTTAGCTCATGAGTTTCCAAAGTGGAAAAATGAGTTTGTTAGGAAGTGAGTTAGAGGGAGTTTATGCTATATGATATTCTGGCAAAGAAACTGGCTACATTCTGCCAGTACCCTGAGAAACTGAATGAATTTGAAATTGAAATAATACAGTAATGGGTTAAGTAGAGGAAATTTTAAGGTAGACCAGAGGAGTCTGCGGGAGGAGTCTATGGCATATTTTCCCTTTGAAGGCCTGATTCAAATCTCAGTTAAGGAGAAGAAAACACAGAACTAAAAATTATAAAACTAGACATGAAAAGAACAGCAAGCAAATTTAAAGGCTCAGAGACTGCAGCCAGTTTGACTATAATTGCAAAAGAGCATACCACCATTATAGACAAATATGTTTCTCTCATTATGATGATAGAAAAGATGTTTTGAGGGCAAGACCCAACCTTTGTAGACTCAAGACAGGAAAACTATGAATTCTATTGAATGAAAAGGCCTGAAGGGAGAATGCTGAATGAGTACTCCTGTCCTATTGTCATCACACAGAGGATGCTACGAGTGTGCTCCATGGTTAGCATGCTTCATTTTTCTCTCAAAGCAATACTTGGTAGCACTAACCATTTGGTACTAGTTTTAGAAGAATGATAGATACAAGATATAGAAGATCATGGAATATTTTACAATGGCTCCAGAGAGTAACTAAGGTAAACAATATAGGACAGGATCAGAATCTTGGCATGAAGCTATGAAGGTCAAAACTAAGTTGCAATGGAGATTTTGGAATACTGGATATGACAAGATCATGGTATATCACAAAAGTCTGTAGGATTGGAAAGATGCATCCCATAAGAGAGGCTATAAGGAGCACAGGTCTGGGGTTGATCTTGTTCAAACACCCCTTGGGGCACAAATGATTCCATCATAAGTCTATGATGCCAGGCATAGAAATGCCAGATTTTGGAATGTAACCTGTGAATGTTTGGCCTTACTTTGCCCTGGTCATTCTTTGACATGCCTCCTTCTTCACTTTTGAATTGAATGTGTTTGCTTGTACCAATGCCTATTGAGAATATAAAATTTGTTTTTAGACATTGTAGGAGTTCACAGTTAAGAGATTACTTGAGTCTAAGAGAGGCTCTACACTTAAACATTCAGAATAGTATTGTGATTGGGATTCCTATTTGCATTATGAGATGGCCATGAGTCTATGAGATTGAAGAATATAAGGGTTTTTTTTCTTAAAATATTATATTTGAATTATATTTGAGTGCCAAGTTGGAAAGGGTAGACTTGAGATAGATCTATGGTTTGCAATTTGACAGGATTTAGCGTCACCATGGAAATAAATATCTCATCATATCTCTTTGAGATTTTCTAGATTGGGATCAATTAGGTTGTAGGATTAATCCTTACTGCAGGCACCAGCATCCCATGGGCTAGCTTCCTAGACTATATAAAAGAAGAAACATAGTTCAGTATGTAGCATTAATTATTATCTCTACTTCTTTCCTGCTAATGTGACCATATGACATGTGTTTCCTGCTCCTGCCATGCTTTCTCTTCCATATTGGACTCTCCCCCTGGAATTGTAAACTGAATTAAGATAAGGTCAGGTACTGTGTTCCAGAAATGAGAAAGTAACTGAAACATACTCCACTGCTCTTCTGCCTTGGAAACAGACTCTCTCACTGAACCTAAAACTTGCCTTTCATTTGTTGCTAGACAGGCTGATTAGCTAGCCAAGGCTCTCACCCTGTCTCTAAACTCATGCATACAGATGTGCATGGGCATGCTTGAATTTTTACTTATTTGCTAGATACAGAACTCATGTTCTATGCCTGTATGGTAAATGCTTTTACCCATTGCCCCAACTCTGTAGGCTCTCATATCACTTTCTTTCTAAAGAAAATCAAAGTTTCTAGTGAAATAGCTGATCCCAAGATTGAAACCAAAGCTATGAAAGTTGTACTTCGATTGTTACAAAATACATAAAGCAGAAAGACTATCAAAGGAAGCTAGGATCATATAAAATGTACACTGGAGCCAACTCAGAGAGCTTTCTACAAATACAAAGTGTAGAAAACATACTCACTAATGGGAATATTTAATAAAATAGGCTAAAATATATTAAATTTGCACATATCCATAAAACAATGCTATTCAAAAATTAAATGTTTCTGAGGGTATTTGTTCATATATCTATCTATATAAAGATCTATTTATGTCTATCTCACAACTTTAAAAATAAATCTAAAGAAAAGATTGAAATATACTTAAATACTAATTATGATAATAAATGAAGAATGATGGATTCAATTAGATATTAACAATAATCACAAGTGACTACTAACATCAAATCAAGGGTGGAGGTAAGTAGTACAAGCTTTCCAATATAAATAGAAAATAACATCATTTAAATGGATTGTCCCAAGTCTAAGAATTCGGTCGTCTAGTTAACTTCATTACTTTAATCCTATGATAAGGGTAGCACACGGTGAAGAAAGCTGTAATAGCAATACGGTGCTGGTTCTCTGAGGCCCAGTTGTCACAGAAAATCATGCAGTAACTATGAAGGAAACACATGTATTAGAAGAGAAGACTCTGGAGCTTATGTGACTGAATGTTTTATAGTGGATTATATGATCACCTTCCCTTAGCCACAGAAGTAGGGGCATTATCTTTGTAATGCTAAACTGTTAATCAACCCTTCTTTTGCTCCAAAGTTAGATACTATCTCTGGCTTCCAAGGACATTTTCTATAGAAGCAACCTGTAAATGTACAGGGTAAAGCATAGTGTTTCGCTCAAAAAGTAAGCATAAGACTAAGATATCCATGAACAATTGCTTCCATTACTGTAAATGTTGGAAATTTCTTATAATAAATTGCATCCATTATCTATCTACCAATCATTCTTTCTGCTTATATATCCTCACAACTAATGTAAATGAAGTTAGTTTTCTAATTTGAGAAGCAAAACTTGCCAGAATTGACATAGCAAAACTCATCAATTTGCAGTTGTATGTTATAATTACAAAGCAAGAATACACACCAAAAAAGTTTATAAAAATAATTGGAAAATAATATAACCAGATGTATTTATCAAAAGGAATTTGGTATTACTCTGTCATCTATAACAGAATAAGTATAAACATATAAATTAATAAAGGAAAAGTTCAGTTAAACAGTAAAACAATTATTAAATTTATGCTCTTAGGAGCAGTCTTAAAACAAATATTGATAGAGTTATTGTAGAAACTAATGAATTCATTATCATAAAGATTTTTTAACGTATCTATCTCAATTATTGAGAGATTTGACAGGGAAAAATCTATAAGCATTAAAAGATTTGACTAAGTAGTAAGTTAATTTAATGAACTTATAAAAGCATACTTAGCAAAAGAAGGCAGGTATTAGGGTACAAAGCTAGCTCCAACAAATTTTGAAGGGTTAACTGAGATGTAAATAGCATTTTTTGGCTATATTATTACTGTTAGAAATCAAGAGCAAAAGAAAACTAGAGAGGAGTCAAAAGACATATTTGCTTTACAATGCAACTTTAAATAACTTTTTTGACTAAAAATGAAATCTCGTATTAGAAATTTACTTAGAAATGAATGGTGAAATTGCTGTACATCAAGTTTCTGGAGACATATCTAAAGCAGATATATGTACAGAATTTATTAGCTACATCAATTATTTTAGATATGACATAAAATATACCTTATTTCTCAAGCCAAAAATGAAGGATTCATTTAAATTTCTTCTCCTTCCCTGAGCTTTATATCAAGAATTTCATTAGACAATACCTCAAACTCATCCCATGCTTGTTAAGTGTTCTCTATTGTGGTAGTTTGATTTAGGTGCTCCCCACAAACTTATGTGTTTAAATGCTAGGTCCTTAGCTAGTGGCAACTGGAAACTAGAGCATCCCGGAGGCAGTGTATGGTTGGGGGTGGAATTATGGCTGCTAACAGTTGGCTTCCTCTTGCCAGTGTTTGGCACACAGTACTATTGCTGTTGTCCACCTGATGTTGGCCAGGAGGTGAGGTTCACCCTCTTTTGATGCCACTGTTTTCCATGCCATAACAGAGCCTTCTCTCAAGTGTGAAAGCCAAATTAAATGCTTTATACCCACAAGCTGCTCTTTGTTGGGTGTTTTCTGCCAGCAACACTAAAATGACTACAGCAGAAAATTGGTACCGAGATATGAGTTCAATGCTGATAGAAACATGACTATGTGGCTTTTGGAGCTTGTTTTTGGGAGGAATGTGGAAGGATTTAAAACCTTGCAGAAAAGACACTTTGCAGTGCTATAAGTACAACTTTATAGACCACTCTAGTCAGCGTTGAAAAACCTTAATGCAATAGAACTAGGGACTGTGTCTTTTGGCTTATCAGGGTGAGAAAGACCTTTGCATAGACTGGACTAGAAGCAGTTTGTGGGAGATGCTTGCTGTCAAGCCTATGTCCTGAGATCTTGTGTAGAGTTGTATTGCATATACACTGGTGTGAGCAGAGAGATATGGTACAGAAAAAAAAAAAGTATTTGGAACTAAACTGCTTTCTGTTCAGCTGCAATTATTTGAGAGATTATAACTATTGAGATTGAAGAATCTGTTTTATTCACCCCCCCCCCACTGGATTAACAAATTGACAGCCTACATAGTACTAAGGAATATAACAAATGCAGGAAAGAGAGAGTCATTGGATTTATAACACAGTTTTGTATTTTGCTGGGAGATTTATTTGTTTATTTTTTTGGTTAGTTTTTCAAGGTTGGGTCTTGCTCTAACCCAGCCTGGTGTTGCTTTGACCCAGCCTTTAACACATGGCAATCCTCCTGCCTCTGCCTCCCAAGTGCTGGAGTTAAAGGTGTATACACCCAGCATACAGTTTTGTATTTTGGAAATGGCCATGGGCAGTATGAAGCAGACTTTTTGGATTACCTATGTGTAGGTCCAATGCAGCCATATGGATGGCCTATGGGTTGCAGTGAAGGCCCAGTGGAGATTCCAGGCTTATGAGGTGGCTTCCAAAGAGAGCTACTGGTGTCAGAAGAAGTTTTCCTAGACTGTTAGTAGTCTAGCTGGAGGGGTGAAATTAGAACTCTGAGACTAGTCACTGGTTAGAATTATTAGACTTGGAGAGTTGTCACTTGTTAGAGTTGCCAGATTAGAGCTACAGAGTTTGAAGTTTGATGTTTGCCCTATTTGTTTTAAGTCTTGTATTGGTTGAATATGTCTTTGCTATGCCCAGTGTCATCTTTTGCAGTATGAATGTTTATTCTGTGCCATTATGATTTTTGGGGCGGGGGGTACAGCTCAGTTAAAAGACTTTGGACTGTGGGGATGTTTGAAAATCATCAGGACTTTTAAAGTACTGAATGCACTGCATTTTACATCTTGTATGGTTATCAGTTTATTGGGGCCAGGGGCAGAATGTGCTGGTTTGATTCAGGTGGCCCCCATAAATACATGTGTTCTGAATGCTAGGTGGCAATTTGGGAATAAGATCCTCCTGGAGATGCAGTGTATTGTTGGAAACAGGCTTATAGGTGTTATAGTTGGCTTTGCTTTGCCCGTGTTTGGCACACTCTCCTTTTGCTGTTGTCCATCTAAAGTTGGCCTGGCGGTGATGTCCAGGCTCTACTCATCCCATTGTTTCTCCCTACCATCATGGAAATTCTCTTCCAGTCTATAAGCCAAAATAAACTCTTTCCTCACACAAGCTGATTTTGGTTGTGGTATTTGTGCAGCAACTCAAAACTGACTGCAATATCTATCTTCTCAGCAGCCACCATGGCTTGGATCCCCATTTCTCTTACATTAGCATATTAATGTCAGTGGCCACCCTAATACAAACAGCGATCTTTTAATGCCTGTCATATGATATGAAATATGGCTTATATGTTATGTAATTTCAGAATTCTCTGCTCATTAGGGTGGGATAGGCTCTTTCATAGTTCTGTAATCTATATGTGTTTTCTCATTTCTGGTTCTGTCCCCAGTGTTGCATGCTGTCATTAAAATAGTAAGCTTCAGATGTCTTTTTCCACATTATTGCCATGGGTAGCAAAGGTCAATTTCTTGCTGTTACAGTGTGGTACACTGAATGGGATTCTGTCTCAGTAACTAACTCTGGCCACTCATTCCACCCATGGTTTCTTCCCTCTTCAAAGGCATCAGGAGAGTTTTCCTCAGATTAGCAAAGAAGGAGCTTACTATAGCATAATGTAATCAATTGTGCAAGATCCCATCATATATAACAGCATTATTATGACATATGTACTGTGTTTGAAACACCAGAGGTTAGCAATCCACAGGGAAGCTATCCTTGAATTCTGTCTTGTACCTTACTCATGTTAAAATCCTTAACAAATTCTTAAAGATATATTATTGCATGGCAATATATTTGAGAAATGTAACCTAAAAAAAAAAAAAACTTTTTTGTTATTTATTTATTTGAGAGCAACAGAGAAAGAGACAGACAGACAGAGAGAGAGAGAGAGAGAGAGAGAGGGTGGGTGCACCAGGGCCTCCAGCCACTACAAACGAACTCCAGACACGTGCGCCCCCTTGTGCATCTGGCTAACGTAGGTCCTGGGGAATTGAGTCTCAAACCGGGGTCCTTAGGCTTCACAGGCAAGCGCTTAACCGCTAAGCCATCTCTCCAGCCCAGAAATGTAACTTTTGACTCCGTTTGTTGTTATTCTTTTTGAAGACTAATTATTATTGAAGTAAATAACTTATCTAAACTTTTCACAGCTTTTCCCAATGCTAAGAGTACAGCCTGGAACATGGCCAATATTAATGAATCTAGAAATATATAATATAATATTTTTTTTAATACAAGATATTCTGGGTAGGGACAATCTATGTCAATGCCTTTATAACAAAGACAGAGAGATCCCAAATCAATAACCTAACCATCCACCTAAAGGCACTGGAAAAGCAAGAAAAATCCAACCCAAAAAGTTCCAGAAGGAAAGAAATAATTAAGATCATGGAAGAAATTAAGGAATTGGAAACTATCAAAATGATTAAGAAAATTGACAAAACAAAGAGCTGGTTCTTTGAAAAAATAAACAAGATTGACAGACCCCTGGCCAATTTGATCAAGCAAAAAATAGAGATGCAGAAGATTAAGGTTAGTCTTGATCTTACCCACTCCAATGTCTTGTGGTTCAAGTGTTCCCTGTAAGAGCCTGGTGAAGGATTAGCCATTTGGTCTGTCTTTTAGTAAGTAGAAAATTATGGTACCATTGCTGTTTGGGTCTAGATTTCTGTTTCTCACCCCTTTGATGCCCTCCCCTCCCTCCCCTTCCATCCTAGTGTCTAGTCTAGGAGATGCCTCAAATTAACAAAATTCAAAATGAAAAAGGAGAGATCACAACAGACATAAGTGAAATTGGGAGAATCATCAGGCCTCATTTCAAAAACCTCTACTCCACAAAATTGTATAATGTGGAGGAGATGGATAAATTCCTGGACACATCCCATCTATCAAAGCTAAACTCAGAACAGATTCATCTCCTAAACAAACCTATCACACTCATTGAGATTGAAAAAGTAATAAGAAAAAAAAACCTCCCCCAAAAGAAGAGTCCAGGACCAGATGGCTTCTCAGCTGAATTCTATCAAACCTTCATGGAAGAACTCAAACCAATTTTCCTCAAACTGTGCCACACAATTGGAGAATGGGAAAGCTACCCAACTCCTTCTATGAAGCTAATATGGCCCTAATTCCAAAGCCAGGCAGAGATGTTGCAAGAAAAAAAAAAAAAAAAAAAAAACTACTAGCCTATTTCCCTGATAAACTTAGATGCAAAGATCCTGAACAAAATCCTCACAAACCAAATCCAACAATGCATCAAAAGCATTATCCACCTTGATCAAGTGGGATTCGTCCCAGGAACACAGGGGTGGTTCAACATACTGAAATCTGTCAATGTAATACACCACACAAACAAGGTTAAACACAAAAACCAGATGATCATTTCAATAGATGCAGAAAAGGCCTTTGACAAAATACAACATCACTTCATGATGAAAACATTGGAAAGAATTGGCATGGGTGGTTCATATCTTAACATAATAAAGTCAATATACAAAGCTCCTAAGGCGCAGAGAAGGACATAAAGTTTCATATCAGCAAATGCTGGTTTTCCTATTTAATGATAAACATTAGTGCATTTACTTCTCATATTTTTAGTATTATTAAATAACTTGCTAGTGTTCAGAGTTTTGCAATTACTACATATTGAAAGAAATAATAAGAATTTAAAACTCAGGTAAACATGTTGTTGGATAATTTGGCATTATATGCTCTCTTTTTCCTTTATTAAAATATAATGTGCAATAAGACACAAATAAGAGAATTACTTAAATGAAAACTAGAAAGTTAAAATAAAAACTTCTTTGTCCTCATCACAATACTTGCGCTGTAATATTCTTGACATTGTGCTAGGGTACTTTAACTTTATTTTTATTAAATATGTTCATATTTTTGTCCACACTTAAAAGAACTAGAAAAAAAGTCAATAAAGAACAATTTCCAGCCAGCCTAAGACTACACAGTGAATTCCAGGTCAGCCTGGGCTAGAAGGAAGCCCTATGTTGAAAAGCAAAGCAAAAAAAAAAAAAAACAAACAAACAAACAAAAAATACAAGTTTCAAATAAAGTCAACTCATCGATATGGACACCATGCGATAGAGTTTCACTCACTATTAAGGAAGCTGATAAGTGTTAAGATCTTTCAAATGAGGATGGAATGAAAACAAATTATAGGTCATGAATAATGAAGTAAATATACAAATAGAAACAAAACTGGATTCTTCTAGTGTGGTGCTTTGATTCAGGTGTCCCACATAAACTTAGGTGTTCTGAATGCTAGTTTCCCAGATGATGGAGATTTGGGAATTAATGCCTCCTAGAGGCAGTGCAATGCTGGAGGCGGGCTTATAGGTATTATAACCAGTGTTCCCTTGCCAGTGTTTGGCACACTCTCCTGTTCCTATTGTCCACCTTATGTGGGTCGGGGGGGAGGATGTCCACCCTCTGTTTATGCCATCGTTTTCCCCTGTCATCGCAGAGCTTCCCCTCAATCTCTTACTGATGCTTTTCACCTGTTGTGGCAGAGGTGACAGACAGCTTCTGCTCATGTCATGCTGTCTCCTGCTATCATGAATCTTCCCCTCAAGACTTTAAGACAGAATAAAACCTTATCTTCTGAAAGAAGAACAGTAATTAGGTAGGGGTTTTTTATTTATTTATTTTTATATTAAGAGAACTTACCTTGGAAGAACTGGAATTCAGTTTCTGATCCACTCTCATCCACAATGGCTGCAATTTCCCTTGCTGCTTCTACATCTGGCATACTACCTACATGAGCTAATCTTTGGGTCAGCCCCCAGAGTCCACAAACCTATGAGATCATGGCCCCTCCTTGGTCAGCCTGCTGAATACAATAGCCAACCAGATCTTTTCTCTGTAAAGCTGAGTCTAAGGAAAGAAATACAGCCTAAACAACTATAAAGGCCTGCCCGTGCTAACGTCTGACCTGTGCTCTTGCCTTTGTTGAACATGCTTGCAATTCTGGCCTTCTGCTACTCAGCCTGGCTAGGAAGGGGAGAACACTTGTCTCCACCAGTGTATTTTTCTGCTTGCCTTCTATCTATGCATTACTTTGGGTAGCTTCTTACTTTGATTATATGTATGATTTTTCTTTGATTTTGAGTCATGCACTGTTCCTTAATCCTCCCTAGTCTTCAATTTGAAAGGGAAAAGGGTAATTATGGTCCCTTTTCTATCTCTTCCACCGAGGAGACCTAATTCACCTGGATTTCTACATGTAAATAGTGAGGAAGGGTCTCTCTCTCTCCTCTCCCAGTCTTCTATGTAAAGGTTCCAGTTATCTAAGTATGCTCCCGTTTGTTCCACACATGTATTCTCTTTCCAGGCAGCCTTTTCACTTTGTTATGATATCTGTCTAGACTCTGAGCTTACATCTTCAATGTGTGTAATAACTGTCTTGACTTCTTTTACTACTCATCTTTCCTGAATCTGAATTTTCCAGTCTCTGCTCTGATGCTTTTCCTCTGTCGACTTTCCTTCAGCTCTGAGTCCATTACTATTTAATTTTTTAACTTTCTCCTATGTGGAGGTGCAGAGCTGATGCTTTTATGCTTTTCTCCCACATGACTATGTGTTTATTCTAAATCTTTTTCCATGGGCTTGTAGGTCCTATCTTGCATGTCTGTGTACCTGCTCCAGCCTTTCCCTACATATGAAGGTTTCCTAAATAAAACTCACAATTTATAATTTCTCCCTAAATAAACTCAATAATTCAAATGTTTTTCTTCTCAAGTCCATTTTTATTATTTATTAAAATAGGATCACCCAAAATGGGTGTTCACAAGTCTGGTGCGTCCTTCCTGAACCAAAATTTGCATCACTCCTGCTACAGTCAGCTTCTCTTCTCATTGCTGGTAGAAGACACCTGACCAAGAGCCACTTGTGGGAGGAAAGGGTTTATTTTGGCCTACCAAGTTCTCTAGTTCTTTTGCTGCTGTGAGCTCAAGACTACCTGATGTATAAGCTTCTGAATTCTCCTGGCTCTTGCTGGTATTGCCTTATGCCTGTTGGACTCACAGACTCTGGCTTCAGCTTGCTTCCAGGTTTGGGATACTGGGGAGGCTGATTAGCCGGCTTGTATGCAAGTTAGTTTTACCTGTGAGCCACCTCCTCAACACCATAGGTCCATTCTGCAAAAATAGATTACAAAGCTTCTTTGAGTTTCTTTTTGAAGGACAGCTTAAGTACTCTGTTATTTTGGAAATTTATGTCTAGATGTGATCAATTCTTAGCTGATTTCAGTTACAGTCCTTGACTTCTGACTTAAGCCTGCAAAAGACAGCTTTCACAGGTTGTTGAGAATAAGGATTATGAAATTCTTCCAGATCTGGGTTCTGAATGATGTGAGTCATGTAATTCTCAAATAAGTTGAAAATTTATTTTATTTGAAACGTATTTTTCTAACATTTCTTAGTTTCCTTTGTAGATTTCTATGCCCATTTCAAAATTAAAATGTATTTAAAAACATAGGGCAAATGAAGTAAATCTGATCTCATGAAAAATTTTCCCCTGACTCAGGTAATTTTCCTAAACAGGAAAATTAACCTTCATGCAAAACATCTTTCTGCTTACTTCCTAGTTCTAGTGCCTAAATATAGTCTTTGCTTAACCATTTCCCAGAATCTGCAGGAATTGCCTTCTGCTATGTCTTACTTTGAAATAATAATCCTTTGACAGCATTTCTGTCACATATCCTTATATACCCAATATCATCCATACAGGTGGAATAAAAATCTAAGAGATTTATCACTTTGAAGTAGCTACGGACTTAAATGATTTTGTCCTCCCACCCCCTCACCCTTACTTCTTCCCCATGGGACAAAATAATATATAAAGTTGAAAAAAAAAGTAAACAAAAGGATTTAAACTAAAAGACAAAAGAGGTGCAAAGAAGATACAACCTAATTAGTTTCATTAGCATTTCAATAGAATTTGGACCTTATTCTGAAGAGGGTGGAAAGAGACTCCACCAAGTGTCATTGGAAATGAACACTTTGGAGCTCTTGACAGCTAGGGAGGAAGGTAATAATTTTACTTAATTTGTTTTTTAGGTTCACTCACTTAAATGAACTAACAGTTCCATTTCTTTTGGCAAAATACATTGGTGATTGCAGCTTTCATGTTCAATGTAGTGGAAATATCTGAATGTCTCCAATTGGGAGTAAGATATTGGCAGTATTTCCACATATTATTTGCTTATTCATATTACTTTTCCCTCTAACATTTTATAGTCCCATCTTAATAAATGTTCAAAAACTTTAAGTAACATAATCATCTAAATAATTGCTTAAAGTCTATAGATGCAAATAGATACATTGACTTCACAACCTTAGCAATAGACAGGTTGCACTAAGTGTACCAATAATTGTGTCTTGTCATTAATTTCAAAAGGATAAAGTTTGCACCATGTACAGATCCAAAACTGCAAAATTCTAAGCAATGAAGTATTCAGGTAGGAGCATAAGAAATTGCACACATATTTCTATGTACCCTTTACTCTTTCCAGCTGTGCTACTGTAGCCTTTCTCCTGGGAAGGATCTACCCTGAGATGGAAGGCTTTGTGGCAGACATCCTATGCTCCTAATGTCTCCAAAAACCTAGAGTCTCCATTGGAATTTAGGATCCACCTCTTGAGCTTCATGTAGCAGAATCACAGGGTCTTCTTGCAGGCACTCCAACTCTTCCTCACATTGCTCAACTTTAGTGGCTCTGTGAAACCAAGGTTAAATATTCAATGACCACCTGTATCTTGCCTTTTTTCCTTTTTCCAAAACTAGTACCACATAGGTACCAAATTCTGCTGTCATATCATGCTGAAGCCTGAGATCCATAGAGTTCAGCTGAGGTAACTTCTCTATTCTGGCCTTGGGGAGAAAAGATATCATCTCCTTCAGCATTCTTCCTTTAGGCATTTTTCTCTCAAAAGGATTTGCATTCTTCCTATGTTGAGCCTTCAATGGATTGTACTCAAGAGACTCTTTCCTAATATAATCGTGCTTCCCACAGTTAAGGATCTTCCCTTCTCAATTAAGCTAAGTGAGAAAATCCTTCACAGGTAATTTTAGGTTGTGTAAAGTTTGCAATCAATATTATCAATACCATCACAGCAAGCAAAGCCCAAATATTCCTATTGTTCTCCTGCACTGTGCTGTCTGATGTTGATGTAATGTGACTAATTTCCTCATCTACCCTGCCATGAGGGATAGTATCACCTCAAATTGTAAACCAAGATAATCACTTCCTCCCTTAAGTCAAATAATTAATCACATCATTGAGAAAACAAAATAATACATAAAGTGGTACCAAAAGGTGGGTTAATTGTTATGATAAACTTGACCATGTGGTACTGAGTCTTTTGGAACTAGTTTACATGACAAATGTGGAATAGTTTGGAATCTAGTCCTAGGGAAGTCTAGAATACTGCAACCAGTTACTCTAGTGAGTCACTCTAGTGGCAGGATTAAAGTCCAGAATACAAAAAAAAAAAAAAAAAAAAAAAAAAAGAAAGAAAGAAAAAGAAAAAGAAAAAGAAAAAAAGAAATTATGGGCAATGGAGGCCCAGCTTCTATACTTTCAGAAGCAAACAAGGTTTTCAGAAGCTGAGCTGAGTTATTTTTGTTATATTTTGGCAAAGAATCTGATTATATTTTGCCTGTGTCCTGAGAATTTTAATGAGGAAGCATTCAAATGTTATGGACTAATTATTTTGACAGAGGGAACTCAAGAGAGGATAGTATTCAGACGCTGTGAACATATTGCACACTGCTCTTATCCAGGTCTACAGTTCTCTACAGAGAGAGAACCATGAAATAGTTACTGAGGAATTCTTCAGGTATGGGCTGGCGATGTCTCAAAAGAGTGTATGCGTGCTTTAGAGAAGAGGCTAGGTGTTAGAGTTGCTCAAACTCACTGGAATCAAAGTTAATTCCATCATAGGGGACAGAACTGTTGGATTTGATGCTTACCTTATTTGTCTTTTCTTTCTTTGGTCTTATCACTCTTTGCTATGACCTCATTATGCAAGTCCTTTTGGAATGGGAATATATGTTAGATAGAGACAGGATATTGCCTGCAAGCCCAGAACACACCTTGCCTTGCATATATAGCATTGAGTCACAAGAGACTCTCTCAAAGAGTAACTGAAGATCAGCATGTAAGACTGTCCCCTGATTTATGGTCACATGCTGTGTCTTGCTTGTGGCCATATAAACATGCACATAGAAATATACACACACACATTCCAGCACAAACAAATATTCTAAAGAAGCAAATATTCTTCTTAAATCCAAGTCTTGATACATCATAGGAAAGTAGCATTTGGTAACATCTTCCACATGCTGGCTGATGAAAGTTCCCCAATATTAATAATGCCTTTACCGTGGCAACACAATTGATCTATTGTATCATCAGCTGGAGAAATAGAAGAAATCTGAACAGTACTGGAAAACTCAGGAAGATTAGCTAGTCAGAGTGGATCTGCACACTCTAGCATGACCTTCAGAATCTTGATTCCAACAGAAATGATAGTTAGCCAGGCGTGGTGGTGCATGCCTTTAATCCCAGCACTCAGGAGGCAGAGGTAGGAGGATTGCCATGAGTTTGAGTCCACCTTGAGACTCCATAGTGAATTACAGGTCAGCCTGGGCTAGAGTGAAACCCTACCTTGAAAAACCAAAAAGAAGAAATGATAGTCACTCTACGGGTAGATATTTCTTCACTTTCAAGACCTTACATATGTTAAAAAAAAAAAAAAAAACTAACAAAAGCCAAGGTCATTATTGCTGACTGATTACATTATTCCCACTTCATAATCAGTTGTGTCTAGACTTGTGAGTTTTTATTTTTTAGTAGAGTATTATTTGTCAATAATTCATAGAGGCCAAAATATTTAAAGAATAAACCAAATGAAATCTGGCAATTACTTTAAAAGTACTCTAGAAAAAAGTTCTGGGATAAGTTAAAAATAGTGACATATTACTAGAATTATTAAAGTTATATAATGAGATTAGGCCAATTATTTATACTATATATCCTTTGAAGAATAAATAAATAAAAGAGCAAAACCATGTATAGTCAGAGAAGTCAGATCAACATTTCCCACTTTATATATGCTTCTTTTGTATAAACATATATTAATACATATATGCATGCATTTGCTAGTCACCTACTTATATACACCACTACCTACTCTGAATAGGCCATGGTTATGTTGATCTGTATTAGGAGAGTACATGTAGACCCTATTTGTAACTATAAATTTCAAATTATTCTGTTTTGTACTTAAATTTGCATACCCTCTTGTATGGTCACATATGTAAAATTAATATTGTCCCCTTTATTTGACATTTGGACACTAAAATTTCACATAATGAGTAAAGTAGTTAATAGGGACACTGAGCCATGTTTCAGATACAATTTTAAGATCTGGGAAAGCTATTTTCTCAATAGTCTTAAGGTGAGGAGGATTTAAAGATTTCTTTTTCTTCCAGCATGTGCTTCATAAATACTTGCCTGTTCTTTATAATAGCAGAGAAATGAGACCTTTAAGTGAATAACTTATCACCCACAGTGCCCTAGATCCTGCAGAACATTTTGAAGAAAGAAAGCACTTCTATCCCTGAAGCTTTTCAGTTTAAGTTCAGAGTATTCCAACAATTCACAACCAGTTTTCTGTTTTCTTCAATTAATAAAAAGGAGAACTTTAGAAATCTTTTACAACTGGAATTCTTACTTTAAAGCTAGAAATTGTTTTTTAAAAGACTAAATATTTTAGAGAGAAGGTCTACTACAAAGAACCTTTGGGGGAAAAGAGAGAGAGAGCGAGCTAGCTATAAGTGATAAGCAAACAAAAACTAGGACAGAATGAAAGAAAATATATAGAAAAACTCAGCAGCTGTGCATTCTTAGGTCAAGGTTACTAAGCTCACAGAACTCATAGAGAAAAGGTAAAAACAGAGACTGATGTTCAGAAGCACTGAGCCAACTCCCTTCTTCAGCCTGCTTCTGTGTTACACAGAGATGACACAGTGTTGCTAACATTAATTATTTTTAAAGTGAATTAAAAGTTGATTTTTTAAAAATAAAATTTGAGAAATATTTATGGTGTGTTTCTCAGTAGAAATGAGTCATACTTTCAATAAAACTTGAGTTTTAAGCAAAGCATTGATTATAATTTTTATTGTAATTGATTAGTATCATAGTAAGTATAATTTATGAATTGGCCACATGTTGATAAAATCACTTTTTTTTCCAGTCTTACCTAGAATACGTATATTGCACTGTGAGACCATTGCAGGTAGATAAAACACTTAGCAATGGGACATATTTAAAAGCAAATGGGTACTTAACAGTGTCTAAAAAAATACCACATAAAATAAAAACAAAATTGTATTTCTTTTCCTATTTGGTTTCATTTTTTTCTTTTTAAAAATGTTTTATTTATTTGCACACGTATGTCTTAGAGCCTCTTGCCAATGCAAACAAACACCAGATATTTATGCCACTGGCTTATCTAGGTAGCTTGAGAACTGAACTTGAGATGGCACTAAACACTAAGCCACTTCCCAGCCCCTAGTGTCCTTTGCTTTAACATTCACTAACAGAAATGCATTGTATTTTCATAATTTTCACATTTATTTTTCTTATTTGATGGTCCTTTGTTTCCCTCCTCTTTTGTTCTTTCTTTCTTTCTTTTTCTTAATTACAGACATGCTTACATCACGTTGGTACCATCCTTTCCCTCCTCCCTGCCCCCATTCCGCTGAGGGCCCTACTCAGTGGGGTTGCAGCGTTTTCCTATGGGGTTGTGGATTACGTATTGTGGGAGCAGCAGTCAGTTATTGGGGAGAGGCAATGCCTCTGGACATGACATCCCAACCTATGGCTCTATCTTTCTGCCCATCAACACAGTTTCTTACACTGATCCAAGACATTTAAATTGATTACTTTAAAAAAACAAAGAGCATTTAGAAATGTAAGATTTCTATGTAAATGTAAAAATCATAGAAATAATATGTTGATAGGCATTTTTTAGAAATTATTACTATTTGCTCTGATTTCCCCTGAGTAGCAGAATGATTAAAATGTTTAGGCCTTGAATTTAAGAAGGCTAATGTGCAATTGGTCAAAAAACAACTCAATTACAGTAATTAATTATGTAACAAAACTGGAAACAAAGAAAGAAATTTTTAAAAGATGAAAAAGAAACTCCAAGAAGATCTCTGGTTCTATTGTATTTAGAGAGACTGGATCTACTGTTTCTAATGCACTCTAGTGATTGCTTAGTAAGATACAGCAGAAGACCAGAAATCCCTTCAGCTACCAGCCACACTTTACCTCTTACCCACCATACAGAGAACAATATCAACAAAGCAACTGAAGATAAAATACTATTTCTCTTAATTGAATTACATTTTTCCCTTGGACTAATTAAAGGTTTTAAACTTTATCCAGTTTTATTTCAATATACATATATATTATTTTTCTTTTTTAATTTTTAATTTAGGCCCTAGAAACCCTATCAAGCATCACCTAGGTTACTATTGAGTATTTTTGCATTTCACATTCTTTATGGAATGAGATTAGTGTAAGGCTCATAATATAATCATGCAACCCTAATTGGTATGGATAAATTATACATCAGCTATGCAATTGCTTAGTAACTGGAGCTCATATGACATAATTAGAATTCAATTATTTAATTGCTGATTAGAATTAAATGTTCTCAAGGTAAAATATACAAAGTATGTTATAGAAGTTAAAGTGATTCTTTTGGTATTGAAAGGCATAGTATATAAAAATTATAACTCAGGATTTTGAAGGAAAGGACAGATTTCACTGGATGTTCTGAATGATTAGCTTGCCTGTCCAAGTGTTTGATGGCCTTGTTGTAGTTACCCTTCCCTTGCTGGAACAAATATCTAACCAGAAGCAGCTTATGGGAAGAAAGGGTTATTTCAGGCTTATAGATTTCAGGGACAGTTCAATCATGTCAGAAGAAACTGGCTCACCCAGCATCCACAGTAGAGAGAGAAATACCAATACCAGCAAGCATGAATAGCCAGAGCTCAGACTGGCTCTCTACATATGCAGCAGGGTTGGACTGAAGATCCTCCCCAATACCCCCAGCAACACACTCCCTTCAGCAGAGATCTGACAGCTGGAGACTTAAGTAGGATACTTAATTAAAAATATCCTACTCTATGGAGAACACACTTTTGCATTCAAACCACCAAAGGCTCATTCAAATCATTTGATTGCAAGTCAATGCATATTTTTCAAGTTTAGCATCAGTCAAAACCATGTTAAGATTGACCTACCTATTTTCCCATCCAGAAAAAAGAAATCAGGTTCATTCCTTTAGAGTGTGTTGCAGTTAGTTTCAAGTTGCTACACAAAGAACCCAAGTAAAAGCAGTTTGTGGGAGGAAAGAGTTTTTTTTTTTTCCTCCTATAGATTGGAGGGGAAGCTCCATGATGGCACAGGAAAATGTGGCATGAACAGAGGATGGACATCACTTCCTGGTCAACATCAGGTGGACAATAGCAACAAAACAGTGTGTCAAATACTGACAAGGAGAAGTTGGCTATAATACCCATAAGCCCACCCCCAACAATACACTGCTTCTAGGAGGCTCCAATTCCCAAATTGTTACCAGCTGGGGACCTAGCATTCAGAACACATAAGTTTACTGGGGACACTTGAATTAACCCACCACAGAGTAATATCTTGTTTCTAACAAAAAATGCTATCAGGCAGCTTAATTAGGCACATTGTTTGCTAGAATGGTATCCTATTTTGATTTTGAAACTAATGTGATAAGAACAAAATAGTGATATTATTTATTCCTAGTCACTGAAGTCATAGTTGTCTGATTCTGTCTCCTTTGTGGATGTACCTGGACACAAGGTCTTTGTGAGAATCATTCTGTTAACTTATTGAAAGTCATGTAAGATGTTGTCAATTTACTCTGATTAAAAGGTATGATAAGAATTATTGTTTACTCACTTGAGTTGGCTTTAGAAAGATGCTACCGAAAATATTTATGGGCTGGAGGGATAGCTTAGTGGCTAAGGCAGTCTCCTGGGAAGCCTGAGGACCACAGGATGAATTCTGCAGTACCTATGTAAGCCAGATGAACAGGAGGCACATGCATCTGGAGTTTGCTTGCAGTGGCTAGAGAACCTTTTATGCCCATATTCTCTCTCTCTCTCTCTCAAGCCAAAAAAAAAAAAAAAAAAAAAAAAAAAAAAAAAACAGGTTTGATCCCCCAGTACCCATGTAAGCAAGATGCAGAAGGTGTCACATGTATATGGAATTTGTTTGCAATTGCTGGAGGCCCTGGTATGCCCATTCTCTCTATATATCTGTCTCTTTCTTTGTCTCTCTCTCTCTATCTCTCTTTTTCTCATACATACTCACAAATAAATAAAAATGATAGCTGGGCATGATGGTGCATGCCTTTAATCCCAGCACTCAGGAGGCAGAGGTAGGAGGATCACCATGAGTTCGAGGCCACTCTGAGACTATATAGCTAATTCCAGGTCAGCCTGGACCAGAGTGAGACCCTACCTGGAAAAACCAAATAAATAAATAAATAAATAAACAAAAAAATAAAATATTAAAAAATAAAATATGAGATGAGGACAGAAAGTTCAATATTTTCTGAAACGGCCCTAAACATCCAAAAAAATATTAAAGACACATCACATGCTACAGTATCAAATATTTAGGGAAGATTTAATTCTTTATGCAAAAATAAGCAAGCACATCTATGGTGGTTTGAATTTGAAATGTTCCCATAATGTTGTGTGTTTGTACTTCATCCTCAGATGCAATCCTAGCTGACGAAACTTTTGAGAGGTGGAGCCTGGCTGGAAGAGATGCATCACTGGAGGCAAACCTGGGGGCTTATTATTCTAGCCCTACAGGGTGTCCTGAGCTAGCTCACTCAGATGATTTCCTGACTGCTATGTGACACGATGTGAAGCGCTTGCTGCCTTCTCTGACTCACTTTCCCTGCCATCATGAAATACCTTTGAAAGTATAAGCTGAAATAAATTCACTACTTTGATTAGATTTTCAAGTTAGATGTTTTAGAAAATGCTACATTATCTACCTCACTAGTATACAAATTTGCTTTCCTCATTAGTAAATGTTAAAATTATATGTATGCCAAATAATTGGTTTAAAATAATACTCTTCATGATTTAATATTAACAAATGTTTGATTTGTATCAATTTACATAGCTATCTACCCAAGGTCAGGAAAAAAAAATTATTGGGCATAAAAAGGGTCATAAGTAGAAAACATTGAAGCAAATCTGCCTTGCTATATATATATATATATATCAAGGTTTATAAGAGCTTACTTGAGTAAATGCTATAAATTATCATGGAATTAAATTTGTGAGTTGTAGGTAGCATGTATAACTAGCTCCTTGTGTCATGTATAATACAAAATTTAAGTTTGATGTTTTTGTCAACAATTATTTTACATACTACAATAATACTTTAAAATATTTTATATGTTTATTTATTTGAGAGAGATGGAGAGAGAAAGAGGCAGAGAGAGAGAGAGAGAGAGAGAGAGAGAGAGAGAAAGATAATGGGTAAGAGAATGGGTGCTTCAGGGTATGTAGCCACTGCAACTACAGACATCTGGCTTACCTGGGTCCTGGGGAGTAGAACCTAGGTCTTTTGGCTTTGCAAATAAGCATCTTAACTGCTAAGCCATCTCTCCAGCCCAATACTTTTATGTTGTGGAAAAAGCTGACTTATGCTCAAAGCAATAACCTGGCTTCTAAATGTGATGTTCTGGGCTACAAAATATTTTTTTTCAATTTCATATACTTATCTCAAACTAAAACATGTGATGAAAAATTAATAAGTTTACTTTTATTATAATTAGCTCATCACTCATATGATGGCCAAGAGTTTTCATCTTAGTAATTTCCCTGGTGATTTAGTTTATGTAGTACCTCCATGCACCATAAGGCTTCTCTCTTTAAAATGCAAATGTGAGTTCAAGTTCTATACTTATAATATTCAAACATTGCTCTAGAGCATATGGTCAGATGGTAGGATATAAGTCTCAGTGCTCCAGGGATCCAGCCTGATAAGCTAGACAGAAGTAAACTTAAGGCATTTTCATACCTTTAACATTATGTGAGAGGAACCAACATTTTTCCATGTACTCAAAAAACATCCCCAAGTATTTTCTATCCATGTATTTACTAAATACTCAATGTTATCCTCTTCAGAGATGGGTTTACTTTAATGAAGCTCAAGCTTTAAGGTGTTGCATTTACTCAGCTTTTGGTAAGATCTCAGAGCAAGATATAAATACACTGTAGGGAAACTCTTAGGCAGTGAAAAAATAAACTATTTTAAAAATGTTGATGACTCAGAGAAATTTGTGGAAGAGGGGGCGGAAAGAATGTCAGAGCCACATGTTGGGTCATGACACACAGAGACATTTCCTCCTACCTGAAACTGAAGGCTAACTCCACAATGCACGACCCATATACCCCAACAAGGAGGGTCTCTGTGTGTGGCGGGGGGGGGGGGGGGAAGGACAGGGAGGAGGCTAACAATGGTACCAACTTGACTGTATTCACTGAGTACAAAAAAAAAATGTTGATGATAGTGTCGTATCACAAAAATAGCTTTCCTTTCTTATTTCTTATTTTGAATAAATATTTGGTTTGGGTCCTTGTTGTGGTTTGAATAGAAAAATGTCCCCATATGGGGTTTGTGATTAAATTTCCTACTTAGTGCTCATCCAGGAGCATTTGAGAGGTGGTACCCCACTGGAGGAAGTGTGTCACCAAGGTTTCACCGTGAGCCAGTCTAGCGTGTTCACAGTCAGCTAGTGCTTTTTGATGCTAGCTGTTCTCTGTGCTTTTGGATGTGTGATGATTTTAGTCAGCTTCCTCCACCACGATGACACTTTCTTTGGAATCTGAAAGCCTGAAATAAATTAAACAAATTCCTCCATAGCTTCTTCTGTTGTTGGTTCCAGCAATGAGAAGGTAACTATACCAGTCCTACAACTTTCACATTTGTAATGTTGTCTATTTGTTTCCATTAACTTAGGAGCTCATAAACCTTGATTCCACTGCTTAAAACCTCTTTCTGCAACTTGCTTTAACTTTAGTCTTGAGAATTTTAGTATGATGTCTCTTTCTTATAGGATTTTTTGTCTTTGACCTAAATTTTTATTGTAATCATAAGACTGGTCCTAATTTGTATACCTGCTATATTTTAACCTTCATTAAAATTGTAATGAGTTTTCATTGATCACAGGATAAAGGTTAAATTAATAATGTATTATGTGTGTATGTGTGCATAATTGCAGTTTTCTATTGTTTCTTTAACAAATTGTCAAACCTTAATTTTTTAAACCATAAAAATTCATCATTTTTTGTATGCAAGGTCAGAAGTTTCAAAATCAAAATGTCAGCATGTTCTAGGAGAGAATGCTTGCTGCCTTTTGTCAGCTGCTGGGATTGCCTGGATTCCCTCACTTACTGTGCTTTCTTTCATATCCAAAACCACTGGGCAAATCCTTCTCTCTGACTTCTGTTTCCCTCATCACATCTTCAAGGACTCTGACTTCCCAGATACCATCTTCCCTTCAGAAAGTCATGCAGTTGTAAAGAATCTACCTAGATAATCCAGATTATCTCCCTAACCAAAATCCTTAACTTGTATTGACCTTCTACCACATTTTATTCAACTTTCATGGACTCTTCAGCAAAGGAATTACTCCTTTGAGGGTTTTTGCCTCATCTACCATTCATGGAATACCTAAATTTTTGACTTGCCCTTTTACATTTTTTACCTAGATTTCTGATCATATCATACTCCTTAACACAATATGATACTTTTAGAATAATATCAAAAACTAATATATAGTGTTTTGTTTGTTTGTTTTGTTTTGTTTTTCGAGGTAGGGTGTTGCTGTGGCCCAGGCTGACATGGGATTCACTATGTAGTCTCAGAGTGGCCTCTAACTCACGTCGATCCTCCTACCTCTGCCTCCCAAGTGCTGGGATTAAAGGCGTGCACCATCACGCTGGCTCTATAATAGTTTAAATATGTTAGAATGTACTCAAACTCAGTGTTCTCAATTATGTTTTTCTGAACCCATGGAAAGTAGCTCTTCAGCACTGGTAGACTAGGAAATTGAGTTTCAGAACAGTTGGCATATGTTGACTAATATCATGTAGCCCAAGTCTGAATCCTCATTCAGGCCAACTACAGATCTATGCAAGCCATGAACTGCTAACCACTATCTCATTATGTTGTAATTCTGCATTGTTTTCCTGGACATTCTCAGAGGCAGCATAATTCTCTTTACCTCTCTCTGCCTATATCCCTCACTTAAACCTCAGCTCAATTATTTCCTCTCTGAATCCTTTCCAGATGTGCTCACTGCTTCATAATCTCCTATTCCCTCCAGTTGTACTTGTATTACACCCACCTCATCATCTTGGAGAATTGACTTAACTCCTCATCTCCCTTCATAAGATTTCACACTCTCTAACGAAACAGGTAATGCCTTCACTGCTTTGTTTCCTAAGAATCTCCTGCTGTCACTGGAACATAAAAGGCTCTTAATAAATATTGTTGAATAAATAAACCAAAATATAAGATATAGAGGTAGAAGTGATAAACTTTACTTAGAAAGGTTAGGTCATAAAACAGAGTTTATTTGAAAGCCACAGGTATTTCAGCATGCCATATCCATAGCTTAAAATGGGGTGAATGTCAGTAAGTAAGGTGCAATGATAGGCACAGACAAATTCTAGTATAAATCCATGGAGCTAGGACTTCAATCAGATGTTTCTGAGAATGCAATGCCAGAAATTTTAAGTATCATATGGATAATGCTTTTGTATTCCAATGACTTTAAGTTAAATAAGTCAGTTTTAGATCAAACATGGTAGATTAATATGTGAGTCAATATTTCCTCAGTTATCAGTTATTCTATGTGAAAAGCCCAATACCAGAACTTCTTTTCTAACTCCATGCTTCACCAGCTTTGCAATCGAAGATCTACAGGGCTTGCCTTCTCTGATTTAGCTCACTGAGAGAGGAAAGGTGAAATTCAACTTGCCTTAGCAAGTTCTGTCAAAGAAATTCCCCATTTTTAAGAAACATCTTAAATTTTAAATATTTTAGAAGTGAAACAAGCTTATAAATCAAACACCATAACCTAATAAATGATGCATAACTTGCTCTGAGTAGAAAAAACGGAGAGAATAATAGCTTGGATTATTTTAATCTGTTGTGAGTTTAAACGTAGGACAAAAATAGCATCAGGTCCTATCTGATATCTCAAAATGTCTTCTAGAAACCTTCCATTATCAGAACTGAAAGTCTGAGCTAAAAAGTCTTAGTGAAAACTCAAGTAGCTATAGCTTTTCCCTTTTGGCACATTAAAAATAGACATCAAAATAGGTTACATCTAAGATCACAAATTTAGTAAGCAGTGTAGATGGACCACACCCCTGCCCTATCTGTCTTATGTTAAAAAAAAAAAGAAAAAGCCAGGCGTGGTGGCACACGCCTTTAATCCCAGAACTCACGAGGCAGAGATAGAAGGATCTCCGTGAGTTTGAGGCGATCCCGAGACTATATAGTGAATTCCAGATCAGCCTGGGCTAAAGTGGGACCCTACCTCAAAAAAAAAAAAAAAAAAAAAAAAAAAAACAGGGCCTTATGAAATATTTGAACCACATAGTCTCCCTCATCCAAAGGAAGCCAACAGAATATTTGCAATGTGCAAGGAGAGCCATTGAAACAGCCTGATATCTTTCCCTTGGGCTTCTGACCCACAGATCAAATTTATTATTCTAACTTTCCAACATGAATTAGTCAGAATTTTGTAAGGTATATGTGTGTGTGTATATGTGTGTGTGTACACATGTATATATACATATATGTGTATACACACACGCACACATTCCAAGAAGCTGGAAACCTTGGAACAGGTAACCAGATAGGTTGGGGAAGGGGGTAATGATTAAACATGTCTAATTCTCAGGTGTTAGAAGTTCCCTGAATGCAGTACTGAGTCCACATAGAATGCTGGAGAAGTGAGAATCTATTCTTTATAGGTGATGACAGCAGCAATAGATGCTCAGGAAGAGTGGTACTTCACCCACATTATGTAGCTCTCTAATTTAGTACTTTCATCCCAGCTTGAACCCTACTCTGTTGGATAGTATTACCCATATTCAATGAAAGTCTTTCCCTAGTGGTGGCTTCCCATAAGTCAGTCCTCTCTGGAAACACAAAACCCTAAAAGGCAGGTGGGCTTTGTTTATCCTCTGTACATCTCTCAATCAAGCCAAGTTGACAGTCAAGATTACATGCCCTATTGGTCTAGTCCTAATGTTCCACAGAAGTAGGAAACCAATGCCACTTTTTATATTATTTTATGAAAGCAAACAATTGTATAAATAATATATAAATTAAATGAGGATGCAAATGTAGAAAAGCAGGGAGACATTTGATAAGGACTAATTAGCTGCTAACATCTGACTGTCATTGCAGATTTTAAGAGATTTTAATTAACTAGTTCAAAAAATTCATATTTGTTAATGCCTGCAATGTGTCAAGTACTGTGTTAGGCACTGAAGAGGCAGAGGCAACCCATTAACAATGACTTTGACCTCAAAAAGCATGAATAATTTAATAAAGAATTACAGTAGTCTATTATGTGCTGTGAGGATGTATTTCAGGTGCTTTTAACTTACTCTGGAATGGTTAGGGAAAGTTTCCAGATATAAGAGATGTTTAAGTTGACATGCAAAGAAGGCCTAAGAATTAATGAGATGAAAAGGAGGGTATTACCAAATGTAAATCATTGACAGCTGGCCTTTATGTCATAAAAGATACAACATTTAAGAATGAAACAGTAAAGGGAAGGGAAAGTAATGATCAGGCATTTCGCAGGGCCTGTCTCTCACAGTTTGCTACTCAATGTCAAGAATAAAAAGCACTGGAAGCAGTATGGCATGGATGATATTTCACAGACACAACAGTCCATTTAACAGAGGTATAAAAGTGGATTTTTTTCTGACTAATTTCTAGGCCTCTGTCAGTGAACTTATTACTTACGGTATACACTGTCAGCTAAATTCAATCCAGCTGAGCATCTTTGCAGCCACTTGACAAGTTTGGCCACTTTTAGAGCTCTCTAGTAATGCTCACAGGTGCACCTCCATGATATTTCTTCTCCTAAAAAGTCTCTTTTCTCTTTTTGTCTTCACTTTATACTTTTAAAATTTATTATTTGTTTACTTATTTCATTTTCCCTTGGGCCCAAGATTTCTATTTTATGTAAGTGGGGTTCACAAGCACAAGGGAAAGAAAATTGGGGACCCTGAGTAAGGAGAAGGAGGGTATTTATGGGTTTGCATGGAAAGAGAAGGGACACACCACTGTGAAGGAAGGTCTTTACATGGACTGTGTGGGACATAGAAGGTGGGGGTTGTTCTGATTATCTGGACCACTTTTTGAACTCCTTGGAAGAAGTGGAGTTGGGAATATCTTCTTCACTAGGGCCGTAGGTGAGGAAGTAGAGCTTGCTGATTTCCATAACAGTAGGTAGGGATTACTTAGTCCAAGGCACAGCCCTTGCTGAGGCTGGAGGAGGAGGGAGGCAGCTTTCTTTAAATCAAACAGGTGCATAGCCAATAGGGTGTCTGAGATCAATCTGCAGCACAGAATAAATCAGGTGTGGCCCATGTCTATAACCCTAGTGCTGGGAAGATGACAGCTGGAGGATCACAAGTTCAAGGCCATATAAGCTACATTTGAAGTTCAAGAAGAGTGTGGTGGTTTGAGTCAGGTGTCCCACATAAACATAGGTGTATTGAATGCTAGGTCCCCAGCTGTTGGCAATTTGTGAATTGAACCTTGCTGGAGGATTTCTGTTCAAGAAAAGCACCAGTGAGTTTTGGTCAGTGGAAACTCAGCTCAGAATTACGACAGTAGCAGTGCTAGCCTAAGCAGCAGACTCACCCTTGGTTTAAATGACGCCAAGGATCAGTTTTCCTTCTTCCAGGCTCTACTCCAAGAAGCAGCCTGTCCATTCTTGGAAGAACAACTTCAAGAGCCAGTTTCTGTAACTCCTGATGGGCATAGTAGTAGCATCTCTGTTCTGCATCCATATACTAGTTACCTTTGTCATCTTTATGACCAAATATCTAACAAGAAGCAACTTATGAGAAGACAGATGTATTTGAGCTCACAGTTTCATGATGAGGGAGAGCATTTAGGCATGGGCTTCAGCAGTGTCAGTGTTGGAGAGATGAAGGTTCTCTGGCCAGGAACCGGGTCTGCTGATAACTCATAAACCATTCACTGTTTACTTACTTGCACAAAGCAGACCTACTACACTCCTAAAGGTTCTGTAACCTCCCAGAATAGTGCCACTATCTGGAAAATAAGCATCTGAGTCCATGATCCTATGGGGGACTTTTCACATTTAAACCATTTTGTCTATTCCCTAATTCTTTTGTACTCTTAAAACTAAAATCTAGAGTTAAAAAAAAAGTGTGAGTGTATGTTTGTGTAGTTGTATAATATATGGGTATGACTGTGCAAGTGAGGGCATGCATGTGCTAATGCATATGTGTAGAGATCAGGGCACATCTCTCAGGTGTTGGTCCTCTCCATTTTGAAGCAAGGTTTCTTTGGTGTTTAATGTTGATTCTCAAGGCTAGCTGGATTAAGAGCTTCCAATTCTCTACTCACTATCTCCCATTTCCCTATGGGCATGCAGGAATTACAGGCACACAATACTTCAGGGCTGGAGATCCAATCGCTGGCCTCCATGATTGCGTGGCAAGATTTTTATCCACTGAGAAATCTCGCCAGCCCCTAAAATCTAGATAGTAACTTTCCTGTGTAAAGAATATAAGCTTGATAACATGGTTTGCTTGATCCTTACAAGCCCTTACATCTTCTTCCAGGGTAATTCCCCAGGCTGAGGAGCAGAGACCCACAGTGCCAACATTCACCACAAGTTGCTACTGCTATAGCACAAATGAATGCTTTACATATAATAGGCCATGATAGTTTTACACCCATCTTACAATAGATTCTTATTATAGGATATGCAGAAAACATAACATTTCTATCATTTTGATCAACATATTTACATAATTTTAATTATATAAATCTATATATTCTCTTACTTCCATCAAAAAGAACCACATAATGGCCAAATGACCTGCTGCAAGTTACTCTCAGATCATCCAGTTCCCCCTGCTGTTCTTGCATCCTTGACTTCATTTATTAGATGGTTTGCATGAAGAATTCCAGACTGCCATGATCCCTTCATGCCACTGATCTATCATATCTTATATCTATAGCTTTCTGTCATCTACTCCTTCAACTGTGATTGAGACAGAATGATTTGGCAGACCATCTCTCTATCATTCTTGGTCAGGACAAATGTTTGCTTCAGTATGTCACACAATTAAGTTGACAGATGTTAGGAACCACATGCATCATTTTGATCTGTCTAAAAAAGTTGCTTTCGATCTATTGCTCTGTAGTTATTACTTTTACAATTAATTTATGATATAGTTGACAGTAAAGCAAAAAAAAAAAAAAAACAATTAGCACAAACAATCCGACTTTATATTTAATGTGAACTAATGTACAATCTATCAGTGAGAGAGGCAAGGAACTGAGGAGAAAACTGCAACTCTTGTACACTAATGTAGTTCATTTTAATATCCCACTATAAATGTCTGGTTTCACCCATTATTATAAACAGTGATCTAAATCATTTACTCCAGTTTTATGGTATAGGACAAACATTGATAGGAACAACAAAATTAGAAGCAATAACACATTTTCAAATAAGGGTATTTATTCTGAAATGTTCTAAAAATGTAGCATAATTTTTAAAGTATATCACATCCCAAAATTTAATTTTTATGAGAATATTATAGTAGTATTAAGTTATAAAAGGTTGCTTCTACTATAAAAAGAGGTAATTAAACTTATACTGAAATTGCTAAAGATTAAAGTTTGTCTTGGAGGCCTTATTCATTTTACAAATAATTCAAAAAACAAGAATAATTTCAGATACTAGTTAGGTATCTAAATGTATATTAAATTAGTAAAGGAATTATTAGAACTTTTAAGGTGTAATGTATGTGCTAAAGAGAATAGTGAGATTAGAAGTATTACAGTATAAATATGTGCTGAGTAGACTGAGAAAGGCAGACATTTGATAACAGAATTGAAGTGTGCATGCACAAATCAAGTATTGAATAAAAAATTATAATCTAATCAGAAATTTTTGTCATGGTGATGCTGAGGAAAGAAATCATGTTTACTGTACACGACAGACCTCTTGAGTTCCAGTTCCTGATATTAAGACCATGTGTAACCCGCTCTCCATGAGCAAGCACTGGATTACAATAAGGCATGAATCCTCAGATATCAAGTCAGAAAAGATAAGGACCTTATCTTGATCATACACACTCTGGCTCTCTTTACTTCCTTTCTCACTTTATGGAGAGCCCAAGATGGCAAAGAATTCAAGATAGCTTTTGCCAGCCACTGAGGAGCTGACATCTCAGTCCAGCAATCTACACAGTGCTGAATCCTGGCAAGCAACCTCTGCCCAACCTTGGATCATGGACATGTTACTCCCTTGATTCCCTGGGAATGGCTTGCATCATTCCAAGCCCTGCTAATACCTCAGAAAGCTACTTATGAGCAACCTAGAGTCATCAGATTAGCCTATAGAAGTGGAGATGAGGAGCTGTTTTTTCAGCCATTAATGCTTGAAGTGACCTACAGGAGAGAAATACATTTCAAAAAAGATGGGCCCTAAGAGACAATTCTTGCTTTTGTCTATAAGTCCATTTCAACTCTGAGGTCAATGAACACTTTAACTGACTTGATCTAAAGGTTATAAAGTTTAAACACAAAGTAACAAAAATTAACATTTGATCTAACATCATACAAAGAGGTAAATCAATAAACAGCAAAAATGAAACATTTAGAAAAGGGGTGAGAGTATATCTAATAAAATAAAAGGAAGGAGGAAGGAGGATAAGACATTGGCTTACACAGGCAATCAAGCAGAAAAGGCCATGTAAGTGGCTGGCCTTTGGGTGTATTTTTTTTTTTTTTTTTTTTGATTAAGCCGTTGCTCAGCACTGAAGTACATCACACCTTATGATGTCCTATGGGCACAGTATGCATAAACTTGTTCTTTGCTCCTAAGAGCATTGTAGTTTAGAGGGACATGCACACACATTTCTCACATTGAATCAATGTGATGAGTATTATGGGAGACATTTACATGGTGTTTGACGGAAATCAAGTATCATCTACTTTACCAGCACTATGCTAGAGTTATCACATTCCAAGGCAGAATTAAGAAAGTATGAGTTTCAGGACTATTGTACTTACTTTCTTGTTGCAAGGACAAATCACCTAACCAAAAGCCACTGACAGGAGCAAAGGGTTTTACTTGGCTTACAGTCTTAAGAGTAAGGCTCATCATGAGCGGGAAAGTATGGCATGAGCAAAGGCTGGGCATCACTTCTGCCACAGCATATGGAAAACAGCAGCAGGAGAGAACGGTGAACTCTAGCAAGAAGGACTTGTCTACAACACCTCTAAGCCTTCCCTCAAAACATCTCCTCAAGCAAGACCTCACCTCCTAAATTGCCATCAGCTTGGTACCAAGCATTCAATACACATGACTATATGGGGGACATCTGATTCAAACCACCAAAGAGACTAACATCTTTGGAAGGAAATAAGAGAAGAAGGAAGCACTTAAATACGAAGCCTAGGCAAGCCATGCCTAGATTGCTGAACACAGAGACGGAAGATAAATGTGTATGGTTTTAAGCTGCTAAGTGTTATAATAAGGGTTATCCATAGATAACAAATACATCAGGCAAAATGCACTAAACCTGGCAAAACAAAAATGTTTTCCCATAGCTAGGGGAATGTGTGAAAAATTGAAACTAAATGTTTTTTTTTTTTTTTTTTGTGGGGGGGGGAGCAGTATGGAGTAGGCAGAAGCCCTAAGTAGATCAGAGTACAGACTGCTGTGAACAATGTGAACAGAGCAGCATGGTATGTGTGACTGATGGACATCTTAGTGGTGAGTACACAGAGGCAGCCTGTGGACTCTCAGCAGAAGATAATGCAGAGACAGTTTTCTGTGAACTGCATCATTCTCTTCCTCTCTCCTTATTTCCTTATTTTTTTGCTTACAATATACTCATGTTAGGAACAATACTGAAATCTTGCCATTAGAAAAGTATGGCCTATTAATCTGTCCCACCAACTTGCTTCTTAGTATTGCTCAGTCCATCTTCCTAATGACAAGGTTAGACCAAGTTTCCAACCTTTCCTGCCTGAAATACATGCAGTTCCTTTTTTATGAGACAGAGTCTTGCTAGGTAGCCCAGGCTGCTTACCTCAGCCACTGGAGTACTGGGACTATAGTTGTCTGCTGCTATGCATGGCTTCTAATTACACTCATTCTTTTATTCTTGCGGTAATCCACTTTACATAAAATACTGCAAAATAAACATGAAAATACAATATGTGTAAACAGAATTAGTTAGTTTCCTACTTTAAAATCTATGTATGGCTTTATATTATATTAAAAAATTAAAATCTTTAATTTGGACATGAAATCTTGTCTATTTGACTTTGGCTTTCCATACTAGCTTCATCTTGTTACTACCCTTTAGTGTCTTCCAGTCACATCATGTGTTTACATACTTATATTTGTATATACATATATATTTTTAAATATACCAAATTGAGAAACTAATGACTTTCAAGATTTTTTTAGCACTATTTGTATAATCTGTTTCTTTCATTATTTCTCTTTAGAAAAGTTATTACCTATATAATCAAACACAAATTATTTAATAAGGTGTTTATTTCATCTTCTCTAGAAGATTATTTAAATCATTGATTTATTCTTTACTTACTGGAATTTGAGCTTTATAACAGCAAAAAATCCTATATTTTCCACTTGATTTCATAGTGCTTAGCATAGTACTGGTGTGTAATGAGTGCCAGATAAGTATTTTATGGAAGAATACATAGAACTGACTCTTATAAAATATTCTAGAAATATCCCTGTGTATTATTTACTTTACTTGCTATGACCAAATACTCGACAGGGAAGAGCTTAAGACAGGAAAGGGATAATGCTGGCTGGCTTGTAGTGCCCAGGGTATGCAGGCCATCATAATGAAGTAGCATGGAAGCAGCAGGAAGAGGACAGCTGATCACACTGTAGACACAATCAGGCAGCAGAGTGTGAACAGGAATTAGGACCAGGCTATAAAACCTGTGGCAGTTTGAATGGATCTCCCCGAATAGATTCAGTTTTATTAAAGCCTCTCAGATTTCCAGCTACCTGGCTATAAGAGGTGTCACTGTGGATGGATCTGTGTCTAGCCCTAAGGTGTCCTTGGGAGCAGATCTGGAATCTCAGCTAATGATATGCACAGATCTTGAGCTCTGCCTGGAGTTCCTGGAGTGTGCTTGCTTATGGTGCAGGTGGAGTCATTTTGAAAGATTCGGGGAATAAAAGGGGAATAAAAGATTAAGAGTTTTTGCTTTTGCTAAACCTGCTCTATTCAGCTTCTGTAACATTGCTTGCTTGCTTCCGCTAAATAAGAAGAACTGCCATTTTATGATATCCATCAAAGTTAGTTAACCTGGAGAAAATGAGCTGCCTAGGATGTGCTTTGTTCTTTTGCCAAGTTACTGGTCACCTAAGAGATGCCTGGCCCAACTGCCCCTTCCATTAACTCTGCCCCTGTGTCCTGAAACCCCCGCCCCACCTGCGGTTACTCAAGAGACACCAGATGGATCTCACCAATCAGGACCCACTCTATATGGAAAATTCCTAAGGCAGGTCCCCCTCCCTACTGCAACCCACAAGGTCCCCCTCCCTATGGCAACCCACAAGGTTCCTGTGCGTGCCTTCTCAGAACCAATCATTTTAAAGGGTGCGATATGATGTAACCCCTTTGTCCTTTTCCCGCCTCACTCTCTTTTCCCACCTCACTCCCTTTATAAGCCCTTCCCTTCAGGGGGCCAGGGCTCTTCACCCCTCCTGCACGAGGACTCCGTGTTGAGCCCCGGTGCACCGGTACCCACAATAAACCTCTTGCTGTTATTGCATCGAGAAGTGTCTGTGCTGGTTCTTGGGTCTTGCCTGGTCCTTGAGACTTGGGGTACCTCCCTTTGAGGAGGGGTCCCAACAATTTCTCTCTGCATGGACCGGTGAAGTGGGGTCAGCTTTATATGCTATTATGGAAATTCCACTGGATCTGTAAGCTTCAATAAGTCCTGTTCCTCTCATGAACTTTGCCTGGTTTGGAAGTTCATCCCAGCTGCATGAAGCAAAACCATAAGGCCTGTCCCCAGTGACCCACTTCATCTAGCAAGACCCTACCTCCTAGAGATACCACAACCTTCCCAAACAGTGCCTAAGCTGAGGAAAAAATGCTCAAACATTTGAACCTGTGGGAGACATTTTATGCTCAAGCCAGGACACTGGTTTATCTCTAATTCCTCCAAGTTGCTGGGCTCTGAAAAGCCCAGGTGTGAGGCCTAGTGGAACTTCCTGAGCCACCTCCTCTGCCCTCCATGTGACCAATGACGGGTAAGATCCCCAGAGGGGGACAACCTAAGACAGGGGCCATGATGAATGCTCTGAGCTAAACACCTGGTACCCAATGACGGTTAAGACCCCCAGAGGGGGACAACCTAAGACAGGGGCCATGGTGACTAATGCTCTTACAAAAACAAAAGGGGGAGATGTTGGGCTCTGAAAAGCCCAGGTGCGAGGCCTAGTGGAACTTCCTGAGCCTAGCTAAAGTTTGGTAATCTGCCTCTGGCCAGACGTGACTCAGCAAGACGCCTAATGGCTTCTTGCCTGCTACTTCCGCATGGGAGTTAGAATTATCATTTCAATAGTCACAGTTTACTATTGGCCCTTACCTGTCCCCCCATTCTAGAATCCCCGCCTTCATCCTCAACATTATATAGGCAACTGCTCATAACAATAAAGTGAGTTCCTGCTTCGACAAGACTCCCGACTCAGTGTGGTTTTTCTCTGGTGGCCAGGAGAGGTCTGAGTCATCGGATGCTCATCTCCTCCTCAACCCCTTGGGAGGAACCAGCAGGTCTGGTCCTTCCCTCGGCACTACCTGCCCCCACCGGCGGAGCCCAGCACAAGTGATAGCTCAAATTGCCCAAACTAGAAACCTAGGATTACATCTAAAAATCCAACAATCCCTTTACTAAAATGTCCTCATCAGGCTGATTAGGCTATTCCCTGGCCACGTCTTTGACCAGCCACAGCCAGGCTCACCTCACGAACCTTTCTGAGCTTACCTTCTTCTCCATCACTGTCACCATTTTACATCTTGATGGAAATAGCAACTTCTTACTAGTTCTCTGTAATTCTTATCAATATTGAAAGAAAATAAATGTAATAGTATAATTAGAAGAAAATATTTTAGATGTATTTAGTTAAATATATTTAAGATGTCAATGTAAAGACTTTACTACAATAACACCTAGGTAGAGAATGTATAGATTTTGCTTTGCTGATTTTTTTTTAAGATAAGAAAATTGAGGCAAATGAATTTTCATGGGACACATGACTGATAATTAGGTGTTACCAGTCATAGAATTAGACATAATAGTGAGTTTCAACTAATATGACAGTGGATCCTGTGGGACTGTAACTTATACCTTGTTTATAAATAATATAATTTTATCCACATCCTATATACATTCCAAAGCATTATTTTTGCCAGTAGCCCAAACCTTTTGGAGCACACAAGATTTCACCATGAATCCCAGGTGCCAGACAGTGAGCTAAAGGATTTGAAATATGTTTGCTGGCTTCCAATATTGTAATGATCTGATCTTTTCTTACTTGTTCTCCCATTCCTCCATTTTGAAAATGTGAATTTTTATTCTGCAACATTATGTGTTGTGTGTAGCTTGTGTTTTGATTTTATAGAGCTGGAAATTAATAGAATAGCTTGGCTTTCACATGAGATGTTGGACTTTTGGACAGTGTTATGACTGACAAAGATATCGAGAACTTTTAAAGTTAGACTGAGTGCATTTGGGTCATGAAATGGCCATGAATGTATGGGGACCAATGACAAAATATAGTGATTTGAATATAAAATGTCCTCCATGGTTTCAAATGTTTGTGATTAAGTCTCATACTTGATCCCCAGCTGATGGTGACTTTGGGAGTGAGAGCCTTGCTGGAGAATTTGTGTTTCTGGGAAGGCCTTAAAATATATTAGTCCAGACTCACTGAGTACTTATAGTAGACTTGCTCTTGCTGCTTCGTCCCTGATGATATGACAGGATGTGATGCCCTGGCTGTTTGCTTTGCCTTGCTTTCCTTGCCATGATGAAACTTCCTCTTGAAATTGTAAACCAAAATAAACCTTTTATTTTATCTGGTTATACTTAGGTGTTTTGTCCCAGTTAGAAGGTAACTGATATACCACCATTCACTGAATTCTCCTCTTCTTTGCATACATAGCATTATTCACAATCTAAGATGCACATGAAACTATGCCACACTCCTGACTCTGCCACTGATAGTGAGTAAAATCTAAATTCCTTGGTGTGATATTCATGCATTTCCATGTTTTACTCATTTCTTTCCTAGACTTACATAGTTCCCCATGAGTCATCTCACATATTTTGCCATTGCAGACATCTGTGTAATTGCTTATTGCTTTTTTTTCTGGGCAAAAGATTTCTTAATTTCTGAATATGGGTAAATGTTAGATCTTCAAGATCTTATAGTGCTCCTTCATCCAATTATTTTCTGTAAATTTAAATACTTTTCTTCCATAATTTCATTTTTAACTTTCTTCCATATTAATGTGTTGATTTTCCTGGAGAATTATCAAAAGTCCAAGCCGGGTATGGTAGCACTTGCCTTTAATTCTAATGTTCAAGAGGCAGAGGTAGGAGAATTGCCATGAGTTTGAGGCCATGTGAGACTACATAGTGAATTCCAGGTCATCCTGGACTACAGTGAGATCCTGCCTCAAAACAAACAAACAACAACAAAAAAATAAAATGTTCAAGAATGGAAAGAAGTTAATCTTGGTTTTGATAGTCAGTGGCAATCTTTGTGATTGGCACATGTTTGCCACTCAACAAAAATTCCTCCATGAGCACTGAGGTAATGGGTAGGAAACAGGAAGAAAATAAATCTATATTGATTCAGACCAAACATTAAAAATAGACTTTTCTAACTTTTTATTTCTTGAAAAACAAAGTTATCATTTATGTCGTGTTCACAGTTCTCTTTTATGGAATAAATATCCATTGAAACTAAATAATTTTTCCTGATTCTACTAGTATAATTTGGATGTAATTTTGACTCTATAATAAAGAACATAACCCATGTATTATAAACAACCTCTAAAAAGTATATATCTTACTTTCCCAGAAAATTTCACCTTCATGATAATAGCTATCATGAATGAGGTGAATAATGTGTGCAACATATTTTGCCAAACACATTCTTTAACTTATACATATTTATTCAAACATTTATTAAACCCTTATTAACAGCATTATAACAATTTGAGATACACCACTAAATAAAAGTAAAGAGAAAGTAAATCTCTGACTTCTTGAATTTATCTTCAAAAGTCCAGTGGAAGAGATTGAGTAAAAGAAAGGTAGGGGGAGGGTCCATCAAAATTCAAGATATTCTGAATAAGACGTATGAAAGCCTAGTTTTTTTGGATAATGGTACATTCAGAAGCCATAGATTATTACTAGAAAATTTTCAGTACCAGGAATGGAATACCTTCTAGTGAGTTGTTGGCCAGGGAGGTCCCTGTTGTCTCCAAAACATTACAGGTTATTGCCAAGGCTCCTGGTTTCCCACCAGAAACAGATGGTAAAACCCTATTGCTAAAGATTCCACATGTCTGAGAAGCAAGGTCACTGAGAAATCAAGCTGGGAATAAGCTGAAAACCTTCTCCCTATAGACCAGCTGACTGAAAGCTGGAAAAAGCTGCACTGCATGCAGCCCTATGGAAGACAGAAGTCATCAGCGGTGAAAACAGTGGACACTAGAGGCCTCAAGTTTGGCCAGACAGGCCAAATTACTGAACAGGTGAAACAGTGGCATGTCTGCTCTGGGGGAAACCAGCTGCTCTCTAATTGGACTGGAGGCCCTCTCTATAGGAGGGAATACATGCCTGGTACTGAAAATCTAATCAAAAGATCAAAGGCCTATGGCAGGGGAGGTTATGAGCCTTAGGGCTATAAAGCCTGCTCTTTCCTGGCTAAATACATATGATATGCTCACCAAACTGTCCTGTAAGCTTCATTTAATGTTCATATTCATATATTAATGCTACTGTCACTTTTGGTTAAAGAAGCTTCTCTTTTCAGATGGTGGTGACCATTGGGATCATCCAAAAAGCAACTTCATGCTGAGAAGAAGGGACAGAGTAGTGTCCAGCACAGAAATATCTCTATCATGCCCTCCAAGGCTCAGAGTCCGTTGAGGAAGATGCAGTGGAAAGAATGTAAGAGCCAAAGGAAGGGTAGAACTCCTTACAATACAACTGTCCAGACAGAAATTGGCCTCGATATTCATGAACTCGCAGTACCTAGCAATACCTCCACAAGACCCTCATGGTAGGAGGAAAAGATGATGACATAAAATAAAAGAGAGACTAACAGAGAGTGGGAGGGCATATGAAGAAAAGTGGAATTGTGAAGGGCAAAGTGCAGGAGAGGAGGGAATTATCATGGTTTATTGTTTGTATGCATAGAAGTTGTAAACAAAACCTTACTCATTAAAAAAAGGGAAAAAAAAATAAAAGGGGGCTGGGAAGATGGCTCACAGTTAAGGTGCTGTTGCAAAGCCTAACAACCTGAGATCAATTCCCCAGTAGCCACCTAAATCCAGATGCACAGAGTGGCACATGTGTCTGGAGTTTGTTTGCACTGGTTGGATGATTTGGTGCATCCATTTTCTCTGTTGGTCTTATCTCTCTCTCCTTCCAAATGAATAATTTTTCTAAGTGAAACAGGAAGCCTGGAGAGATAGCTCAGTATGAGGGACTGAGAGGGCTTGAGACTATCCTGAGTTCAAATTTCTACATCCAATTTAAAATGGCTGGGCATGACAACACACACCTCTAACCTACTTCCAAAGGGGACCAGAGACACATGAATTGATGGATCCAGACAAGTCCCAGAAACAGTAAAAAGAGAGAAATTCTGGCTTTAAACTACCAGGTGTAAGATGGATTGTGACACTTCTGTCACTGTTAGCAAGCTACCCCTGCCATAGGCAAACTTATGAGGTGCTATAATGGTACATATACATGCATACAGCACACACACACACATACAAAGTGAAACATGCAAGATAATAAAATCCCTATGTACATGAAATGTATCCTTTTTTTCACAAATGCTCTAGACAGAATTTGTGGAAGAACATATAGGAGAAAAAGAAAATAGAGAAGACTTGCTAAAAAAAAAATTGAGTCCACCAGGGGATATCCCATGGTGCCTAGCACCTAACACTCTTGGAGTCTGGCAGAAATGGAGAGGCAAAAGGATGTAAGTGGGAGTCAAGGTCAAAAGAGGAGGGCCTGCAAGTGAAGACAGGTGTTGACTAGCTGTTTCCTCAGAATTGAAACATTCTCTCATGGAGAAGCTCATAAAATTCAGGGAGTCAATAAAAGTCAAAAGGTTCCAAGCATGCTGTCTTTCCCTCTTATAAATTGGAAGATTTGTGAACAAAAAAAAGTTGCCTGCTCTGATAAGACTTGCCAAGACCACTCTGACTGTTGTATTGAGAATGGAATACAAATAGACAACGCCCAGACTATGGAGGCCAGGTGGAAAATTTTCAAATAGTAAGAGAGTAAGATGGCTAGATTTGAGTGGTGTGGCAGTTACCTTCTCATTGTTAGAACAAAATTCCCAACCAGAAGCAGTTTATGGAGGGAAAGAGTTTATTTTGGGCTGACAGTTTCACAGGGAAGCTGCATCATGGCAGAAGAAGCAGGCTCACTTCATTATGTAGCTACAGCAGAGAAGGAGATAAAAGCAAGCATAAGCTAGCACTCAACATCCAGTAGGTTAGATTCAAGGCTCATGTGTAGTGACACACCTCCTCCAGGAGGCATGTACATCCCAAAGACCCACCAACTGGGGACTAAGAAGCAAGCTTAAAAAGAAACCCTTGAGGCTATGGAGGACTTTTATTCAAGCTACTACATCCTTCCCCTGGCCTCCATAGGAACAAGACCATCTCATGATCCAAAATACACTCAGTCCCATTATAAAAGTCCTCATAGTCATTTACCAATCTCAACATAATTCAAAAATTCAAAGTCTCATCTATGATCTCTGTAAATCAAAACATAATTTACATACTTCCAACACAAAATGGCACTGAGTAAACATTCCCAGTGAAAAAAGACTGAGCAAGGAAAGATTGTACCAAAGTAAGATCAATACTTAGCAGGGTAAACATTGATTCCTACAGTTCTGCATCTTCTATCTAGGACCTGTCATGAAGGCCTCTTTCTCTATAAGGCCCAATTTACCCCCTCACTGTGTTGCTTGCTTTCCAATCAGATCCATCTAAGACAAAGCAAGCCACTTTCGTTAGTGGTCAGCCCACAGCCCTGGTATCTCCAAAGTCCTGAGGTCTCCATTGCAACTCATGGTTGACCTTCACAGATCCATACAGTGGCTTAACAGGGCCTATATGCAGGCATGTCAATCCTATTTAATATCCTAATCTTCAGAACGTTGTGTACTTCAAGACCTTCTTTCCTGCATTCCTGAGGTTTCTAAAACTAGTACCAGGGGCAAGACAGAAAATTTGTAAATCTAGGGTACCTTGACCTTGAGGAGGAGAATATTCCTTCATCATTCTTTCTTGAAGCCCCTTCCTTTCCAAATAGTTTGCATTCTCACTAGCTTGAGCCTTCGCTGGGTCAGGGGTTTCACTCTCAGGGCATCTTTCCCCTTGTTAAATACAGAACAGTGGGCTCATTTTTATTGGTGGTAATCATTTTAAAACTTACAAGTTAAGTGACCTAAAACCAGTCTCTGTGCCAGTGACTTCAGGTTTGTTTAAATTTCTTTTGTATCAAACATTATATCCTTCATATCTTTTTGTTCTATGTTTATGATTTTCTGTAAAAATACATTAGTTCATAATTTCTAAATTCAACTTTGCTCAGTTTCTTAGGATATGGGCAGAACAAAGTCAGCCTTTTTACTACCAGTAGCCCAGTCAGTTTCTACAAAATCCTTTCTTCTCTCTCTGAAACCTCTTCATAGGTCAAGCAAGCCTTCACAGTCCACATTTATCTGTACATTTAGGAATTTCAAGCTCTCAGAAGAATGACCTTTCAAGCTCTGCTTACTACATTGCTAGCCTTTTGTAGTCGAAAGTACCAAATATTTTCATATTTTGCCTGCAAACAAGTTCCAAAAGTTAAAAAACTACATGGTCAGATTCATCACAGCAACACTCACATTTCAGGGACTGATGTTCTGTGGCAATTAACTTCTAGTTTCAGAGACAAAATAGTGGAGCAGAATCAGCAGTTTTGAGGGGAGCTTAATCATGGCAGAGGAAGCCAGCTCACTTCATCATACATCTTCAGGAGAGACAGAAAGAGCAACAAGTGCAAGACAGTCCTCAACTTCCAGTGAGTTGGACTCAAAGTCCACCTCTCTTAGCCAGTCACCACATCCCAAAAACTCCACCAACTGGAGACTAAGTAGGGAATTTAATCACAAACACTTTTCACTGTGGAGGAAATTTACATTCAGGGCACTTCAGGTAATGACAGATGCAGTCAGGGAGCAGAAATATGAAGGAAAATAGTTGTATGTGTGAAAGAATAAACTATAAAATATCAATGGTCCAAACAATGCAGGATGGATGTAATATAAAGCCCAGTAACAAGTAGTAAAAAATAATGCTAATATACTATTTGTACTCATTTATAATAAAATGGTTTTGTTTTTCTACATTATTTGAGGAGACATTATTGAAGTTACCTTTGTATTGTTGGAACAAACACCTAACCAAAGCTGTGGATGGGAGGAAAGGGTTTACTTTTGCTTACAGTCTCTAGAGAAAGCTTCATAATGGAAGGGAAAAGCATGGCATGAGCAGAGGCTGGGCATCATTTCTGTCATACTAGGAGAAAAATAGTAGCAACAGAATGAGCCAAGCACTTAAAACGAGGAGCTACCTGTAACACCCAAAGTCTTCTAACACAACACACTTCTTCCAGTAAGGCTCCACTTCCCAAATTTCTACTGGCTAGTGTCAAAACATTCAGAACACATGAGTTTATAGACATGTGATTCAACATCGCTCACAAGAAGGCTATATATGCTTCAGCTATTTAAGTGGCCAGAGTTGCTCTTTCAAAGAAATTTTACAAACAAGCTATTGCAAAGCATTTACATTTTAATTCACTGAATAGAAGTGCTAATTGAAATTTGGGAAAATTTACTCTCAGGAAATGTGATCAGGAAGATATTTTTTCCACATTTTTAATCCGGTGCCAAAGGTACAAGAAATAACAGAAAGCCATCAGAGTGCCTCTCTGATGTGGTTCTTTGGAGACTGAAGCTGCATTCAAGGCCTGTGAACAGCAGGGCGTGTCATGTTTATTGCCTGAGAAGACCTTGAGCTCTTTTCATCCACTGTGCATATATAAAATTAGAGTTTTAACTGAGGCTGTTGAACAGTGATATAAAAATAATCAACGACACTACCATTTTGTGAGATGTAAGTGTCTCTGTGGCTGTAAAAATGATATAATAAAGCAATGCAGTGTGAAACCAGAAGAGAAAAAAGAACGCAAAGCATGCTGAATGCAGTAGTCAGAAAGTGTCACTAAGATCACTTAGGCAGAGGAAATATTTTTTTTTTTCAGTTGTTGTCAACACCTGAAAAAGAACTCAAACATTTCCACAGTCAGTGAGAATGCTTCCTTGGTTATGCTTATTAGGTGATTCTAGCTTAGATTCTAAGTGGAAGCATCACAAAGGAAGAAATGTCAGCAGAATATAACACTATTGATCTGACATTTACTCATAGAATTATCTTCTAACAATCTCTGCCGAGGCATCCTATTGCTGTCTTTATTTTCACGCAATGCACAAAAAACAAGCCTAGCTCATTTCTGACTTTAAACATATACTAAAGGAAGCTGGCGGGAACTCATTTCTGTGTTCACCCTCCTATAAGCTTTCAGTTGGGAAAGCAACATGATGATGACTCTAAAGGGAATTGACTATTTATCAGGGAAGAGAAGAGTGAAAGGGTAAATACTAATAAATATGATATTTTCAGCTTGGTAGTCAACATCTAAGATATGTAAAATACATTTTATATTTCATGACACTTGCCAGTAATGAATATTCGTTTTCTAAATACTGTAAAAAGAATCAGTGTTTTACTGAAGCACGCATAATAGGGTGAAAAGTAATAAGATATAAACATAGATGAAAAGTATATTAATATGAAAGGAAACCTAGTTTGTCAAATAATAATTTTCTGATAAGTACTCTAATAGAATAGTTACAATTTTCATTCAAAATTAAATGAAATTAAAAACATATACTTGCCTTAAAGATGGTTTTTAATTTTTTTAGATAGATTTTTGAAAATTATTTATTTGAGAGAGAGATCAAGAGAAAGAGAAGAGAGAGAGAAAGAGGGAGAGAGATCAAGAGAAAGAGAAGAGAGAGAGAAAGAGGGAGAGAGAGAGAGAAAGAGGCAGAGAGAGAGAGAGAGAAAGAGAAAGAGAGAATATGGGCATGCCAGAGCCTCCAGACACTGCAGACAAACTTCAGATGCATGCACCCCCTTGTGCATCTAGCTTACGTGGGTCCTTTGGCTTTGCAGGCCTTAATCACTAAGCCATCTTTCCAGCCTCATGTTTTTAGTTTCTTAATGATGAAAGATGGTTAGGTCAATGCAAAGATTACCAAAGGCTGGGATATGGCTCAAGAGTTGAGTGCTTGTCACATAAACAGTACCTCTGGCAAAGATAAACAAGTTTGACTCTCCAAGATAAAACACAATAATAATAAACACCTTATATATGTATGGAATTAGTTGGAAAGAAGGCATTCTGTTGTAAGGGGATATGAAGGGAAGACAAAGTAGAGTGATAGAAGGGGATTAGGATAAGGGTATGTTACTTGAAAAAAAAATTGGACATGACCACACATCCACACAAATTGCTATCCCCAGTTTGTAGTGAGCAGACATGAAAAAATCAGGAGCCTGCTAACCAACAGCATTTCCATGTTGAGGGATTTACTCCATCTCAAGAAATTACGATGAAGAGGGACAAGAAAAGGTCGCCTGGCTTTTTCCTCTGGTCTCCACATACATATGCATGGGACACACATGTGCATATCTCATATCACATATCCATGCAAAAATAGTATCAAAACAAATGAAGCATAAGACATCCCTGTTACAGAGATCATTTTAGCAAAGGCATGAAGAAAAGAATAAATTTGAAAGTCCCTCAAATTGGTTAGCCTGCTCATTTTGATGAAATTTCAACAAAACTTCCTATCTCCTCTGTGGTACTGCACATTACACTCTGAAGAGCTCCTAGAGAATGACTAGCACCTTGAGTATCTCTCTTATCACCCAAAGTGTTCGAGTGGTGGTAAGCTCAAAGACTTCTGAACTATGTTTCATCCTGTAAGAAAAGAAAATCAGCTTCCAATCTTCCCTCTCTATAGAACTATCACAGATACACAGATACCTATTTATAATTTTGAGTTGCTTTCTCACATATCTAATTGTCAACTCAACTCAGCTTTGAGAGATATGATTTTAATTGCATCTTTGTTCTGTTATGAGTGTGTGAGCCTTTGGTTTTTTTCTTCATAAACTGTGGTGTTAATAACGATGAAGATCAAGGCAATGCACATTTGGCAAGGGAATGTCTCTAACAAAGCATTCTCTGGGGTGAGAAAGGAGGTAGTTGTTTCTACTTGGATCACAAGCCCCTCAGAGTATAAGCAGGGGTGGCCCTAGGGCTATGGCATGCTGCAATATTCTGAGTAGGTATTGATAGATTCTTAACTCTAGGTGGGAAAGCTGGCTGATTTACTTCCTTTGGAAATAGAAAGTAGCCCTGGCAGGTGTTTTACTGCATGAAGCATATGGGCCTCAAAATGTCGATGACATCCCTACTGTTTTTGAGTTTTAAGTCAGCCTATTAATACTTCCTGACAGCTGGGTCAAAAGCATATGCTACTTAGCCTTCTTGTGACATTTTGGCTCATCAGGATACCACCAATGATTATTCAACCTTGAGAGCTGTGATCTTGTCTTTTTAAATTATGACTGCTCAGCAGAGTACAATAACTCATAAATTCTAGCTAGAAAACTTTATAAGGTTGTCTACATACTGTAACTGAATTTACTGGCCCAGGTAGTCAAATCCTTTTACGTGTGAAGCAAAATCAGCCTTCGAATAGATGAAATGGATGCATCTGTAATGTTGTGACCTAAGGGTCCCTAGCATGGAATGTTTTCCAATACAAATACCTCCAAGGAGAGTAATGCCTCTGTCCTTCTCACCTGTTCATACATAATTCACAAACTTATGTAACTGGCTTAGTTATGCACAAAAGTAGTTTACTGTGGAGGTCACACTAGAAAATGAACACAAAAGAAAAATAGTGGATAAGCAGTAAGGATGACTGGCACTAATGGTTAAATCTAATACTAGGGCTCACTGTATTCTATGCATTGCACATTCACATACCCATTTACTCTTCACAGTGGCAGAATACTAACTATGGAATATGAAATACAGTGCACACAATTGCCAAGAATCATGGCTGGCATGAGAATCAAACACCTGGGTAACGCTCACCCTATAAAATCAATTTTGAAATAGAAAAGCTCAGAAGAACAAAATAGGGAGATGAACTCTGAGCATGAGCATGAATGTACTCCTCTGGTTATGGACTGATAACCAGGAGCTCTATCTGTAGGATTCCATAAAACAAAAATCAACCAAAAATATCACTGAAAGACAACAATGTAAAAATCCCTGTTAGGTCCTACTTGTTTATATACTATTGGTGTTCTTTCTCAATCTTCTCTAAGTGGAACTGAATGATTTAACAGTGAGCTTTGAGTGGTCAAAAGTGAGGAGAGATGTGATACAGTGTCCAACTTCCCATTTCCAGCCTGTGATTAAAGCTCTTGGAAAGAGGCTGCCAAACATACTTTAGATGCTTACTCCCTGACAGGACTCTCCTGCTCCATATTATAGGAATATGAGCAATAAAACTTGAACTTTATGATGAAAGCTTGATGTGCAGGCCAAATTCCTGCCAGTGTATCTCGGGAAGCACTCTCTGAAATGAGTTTTAAGGATTACAACACCTTAGAACATCGAAAGCCAGCAGTGGGAAACAAATTATCTTCTCACTCCTTCATCTCTTCTAATCTCTGCTCTCCCATCTTACTCTCTCTTTCTTCCTCCTCCTCCTCCTTCTTCTCCCTCTCCTCCCCCCTTCTCTCTCTCTCTCCTTCCTCCTGAAAACTAAATCATACTCCACAGCAACTAGGTTGAGACTTAGAGCTGTGACTATGAATCAGGACAAAACTGTGGCAAAGACATCTTCCTTCAAAGGGATGTGTCTGTTTTATTTGTTTGGTACAGCCTTATAGATACTGACCATTTCTCAAGCAATTCTGCTCACTGAAGGCTGAAGTTATTCTCTGTCTCTGTTTGTGTGTATGTGGGGGGGGGGGAGAGGGGAGGTGTTTGTGTGGGTGTGCAGTGAATAAAGTAAATTTTTGTGTTTCATTAATAACGTGGAACTCATATGAGCAAGGGTATGCATCCCCAAACCTCCACCGAGATTTGCAGCCCATCATCAGACCAGAGAAAGTTTGCTAACTTTCCTATTTTTAATATTTTATTTATTATTTATTTGTTTATTTGAGAGAGAGAGAGAGAAAAACAGAGAAAAAAGAGAGAGTGAGGGAGGGATAGAATGGGACCACCAGGGCCTTCAGCCACTGCAAGCGAATTCTAGATGCATGTGCCTCCTTCATCTGGCTTATCTGGGTCCTGGGGAATTGAACTTTGGCTTTGCAGGCAAGTGCCTTAACTGTTAAGCCATCTCTCTAGCCCTAGCTTTCTATTTTTGAAAGCATGGTCATGAGGAATTATTTTGATTTTACCAGCTGATTCACACACATACAAAACATATGCAACTTTTACTTGACACTTTTACTCATAAATGCAATAATAACAATCACAAGATATTATTAGAGAAATACTACTATACACAAAATATTTAACAGGTTTCATGATAGGTATACATAGTAGTTGGTTTGTTTCTTTGTCGTTGTTTTGGAATATTGAATTATAATCTGACAGTCAAGCAGTTTTTCTGCAAACCAATACCATCTATTCTGTATGCAGAAGTACTGACTCACAATAAATGAATCTAGGGCAGAAATTTGCCCCATTTAATACATTTTGAGTATTCCATGAGAAAAGTGTATTCTTCTAAACATGGAGCAATAAGGGTTGTGCAAAATTTGAAATATCATGCAGATATAGTAGCAGAGTATTTTTTTTTTTCTTATTCCTATGGTGATTGAAGAGAGACAGTGGCCCTGTTCCTGAACTAACAGAGCTACATGGTATTACTTTTTACTTCAGTCTATGACTTACCTTTTATAAACCTGGTTCAAATATTTTTCTAAATTGTGAAATAGTCATTAAATAGTTGAAAAAAGCAGAGGATTTTAAATGATTTTAGTCACTCGTAACATTTAAAGTTGCAAATGTTTTCTTACTCTCAGTGCAAAATGATTGAAAGTTATGTAACATTTCTTCATGTAAATGTTTAAACATGAAATGCTAATGTGAAACAAACAAGTGTGTAATGAGACCACCACTTCAGTAAAGAAAGTGCACAGTGAGGAAAGGCAAGATCTGAAAGAACAATGCTTGACAGAAGCATTGGTTTAAGCATCCCTGAAAAGAAACCATCATTCACAATGAAATCTGGGTATGCTCACTGCATTGCAAATTCCTCCTGGTAGTTTTATAGCCAAAGGAATCACTGCTGGAAGTCAGAGAGTCCTATATCATAGGACCTTTTAAGAGCTGAAGCAGGGGCTTGTAATGGCAATTATCAATATGAAAGATGACACTGTAACAGTTTTCCATGAATGTCACCTCTTAAGGGTTAAGAAACCACACATATGCCCTCCTCTTAAATTTTTATGAACTTCTTGGGGACACAGGCAGTATCCAGCAATGTAATGAGACATGCTCTAGATGTCCATCATTCCCTACCCTTCTCAGAGTACTGACACTTTAAAATATTTTAGTTTATTTATTTACTATAATATTTTATTTATTTTCAAGAAAAGAGAAAGAGAGAATATGGGTTTGCCAAGGCCTCTAGCTACTCCAATCTCCAGATGCATGGGCTACTTTGTGGATCTGGCTTTATGTGGGTACTAGGGAATTGAAACCTGGTCATCAGGCTTTGCAGGCAAGTACCTTTACCACTGAGTCATCTCTCTGGCCCCAAGTACTGATTCTTAAAAAAAATATGTAGCTTCTAACTTGGAACTTGTGATTCAATTAAGTTGTACCCCATAAACTTAGGTGTTCTGAATGCTAGGTTCTCAGCTGTTGGAGATTTGTGAATTAAGCCTGCTGGAGGCAATGTATTGTTGGGGGCAGGCTTATGGATGTTGTGGTGGTTTGAATAAAATAGATGGCCCCCAATATATTTCAGTTGTTTATTTGTTTGTAGTTTGCATCTGCAGACACCTGGCTAGAGGCAATGTCACTGGGTGGATCTTAAGGTATGGTGATGGGTTTCAGATTTCAATTTAAAGATATGCAAAGTGTGCCTAGCTGGAGTCCCTGAAGTGTGCTGTGGCTTTTGGTTTTTAGTCTTGTGCTTCTCTTTGTCTGCTTGAGCCTGTGAAGGCAGGCCAGCATCTTCTGTCATTATGGAACTTCCCCTGGATGTGTAAGCTTCATTAAATCCCTTCCTCAATAACTGTGCCTGGTCTGGAAGTTCATCTCAGTGAACCTGTCTGCTACAGATGTTATAGACAGTTTCCCCTTGCTGGTGTTTAACACAATCTCTTGCTGTTATTGTCCATCTAATGTTGGCCAGGAGGTGATGTATACCCCCTGCTCATGACATCATCTTCCTTTGCCATCATGGAGCTTCCCTTGGAGCTTGTAAGTCAAAATAACAAAATAACCGCCCACCCCACAAACTGTTCTTGGTTGGGTGATTTCTGCCAGCAATGTGAACCTGACTGCAACACAGGCAAATCTTCTAATTTCTCAGAGACATAATTAGTTCTACTGTATGTAACATGGGAATAATAATAATTAAAGTTCTGTCAGAGTACTTGATGACACTATGATGGTACTATTATTATTATTAATAATTAAAGTTCAGTTTTTGACATTAGTAAGTGAAAATAAATTACCTAAAAGTCTAAAACAATATCTGATGAAAAAGAATGCTTAATTAATTGCTGTGGTCAGTTTTCTTTGTTAGATTAATTGGATTTAGAAGTTCCTAGGAGACTCACCTCCACTTATGTCTGGGAGGGTGTTTTCGGAAAGTTTTGACTAAGAAGGAAAACCAACTCTAAATATGGCTGACACCATTTCATGAGCTGGATTCTTGGGCTGAAAAATAAAATAAAATAAAATAAAATAAAATAAAAGGATGAGCATGAGCAAGAGGAGGTGAAGCAGGAGTCAGAGAAAGAGGACACAAGAGAGGTAAAGGAAGAAGAAGAGGAGAAACAAACACACAAGCAAGCAAACTGAGCCCAAGCATGCACCTTTCTTTGATGCTTCTTGACTATGAATGTAATGTGAATGTAATGTGAACAGGTCCCTCACTCTCTGCCATCATGGCATTCCTGCCATGATGTGCCCTCACACTGCTATGACAAAGAAGGCATTTGAGTCACGGCAAGAGTTCCACAACATTATCTTGGATAAGTAAAAAGTAAACAAATGCTCTCTGTTATAGACTAACAAATAATTTTTTCAAATAAATGTACTTGTTATTTGCAACTGTTTTGCTTGTAGCATCCATACCTTTTTTATAAATGTATTTACAGGGCTGGAGAGATTGCTTAGTGGTTAAGTGCTTGCCTGTGAAGCCTAAGGACCCTGGTTAGAGGCCCGACTCTCCAGGACCCACGTTAGCCAGATGCACAAGGGGGCGCACGCATCTGGAGTTCGTTTGAAGTGGCTGGAAGCCCTGGCATGCCCATTCTCTTTCCTTCTCTCTATCTGACTCTTTCTCTCTGTCTGTCGCTCTCAAATAAATAAATAAAAATTTTAAAAATTGTATTTACATTAATATATGATCTCTCTCCTTGAAATAATTATCTAGCTCAACCATTGCTTTCCCTCTTAATCTTATCCATAATGGTGTATACTTTCCACATATAAACCATTATATTATTAAAATGTTTCAAAAATATGCATAATATTATCACCTAATCTTAGTTATTTTAGTTTTCAAAGGAATGAAAGATAACAAGTGCCAGCAATGGTGTAGAAAACAGAGGACTCCAGGTGGAGAGATTATTTAGTGGTTAAGGCACTTGCCTGCAAAGCCAAATGATCCAGGTTCAATTCCCCAGGACCCATGTAAACCAGATGCATAAGGTGGTGCACATATCTGGGGTTTGTTTGCATTGGTTAGAGACCCAGGCACACCCAATCTCTCTCTCTCTCTCTCTCTCTCTCTCTCTCTATCTCAAACTCTCTAACAATTTTTTTTGTTTGTTTGTTTTTGTTTTTCGAGGGAGGGTTCTCACTCTAGCCAAGGCTGACCTGGAATTCACTATGGAGTCTCAGGGTGGCCTCGAACTCATGGCAATCCTCCTACCTCTGCCTCCCAAGTGCTGGGATTAAAGGCAGGTGCCACCACACCTGCGTTCCCTATTTCTTTATCAAATAAATTAAAAACATGAAAATATTAAATAAAACAGACAACCCTTGCTCACTTTTGGTGAGAATATAAGTGAGTATACCAAATGAATCAGTATAGTGGTCTTAAAAAGAAATGACCATATGATCCAACAGATCTACTGGAAATTTTTACAAAAGAAATGAAAACAGTTTGTCAATGAGTCACCTGTTTGAACAATTTTAATGCAGCATTATTACTCATAGCCCAAAATAGAAACAACCTGAGTGCCCATAGAGTACGGACTAGATTTTTAAAAGGGGCCTGTATATATATACACATACACACATACATACATACATACATACATACATACAGTTGGGTATAATTCATCGATAATAAATAAATAATTGTCATATGTGTCATATGGTTGGAACTGAGGGTAATTATGTCATGTGCAATAAGCCAGGAACAGAAAGAGAAGTACATGACATGTGGGATTTAAAAATATTGGTTTCTGGGCTGGAGAGATGACTTAGTAGGTTAAGAGCTTCCCTTTGAAGCCTAAAGACTCTGGTTCGAGGCTCAATTCCCCAGGACCCACATTAGCGCAAGAGGTGCATGCATCTGGAGGTTGTTTTCAGTGGTTGGAGGACCTGGCATGCCCATTCTCTCTCTCTCTCTTTCTCTCTCTATCTGCCTCTTTCTCTTTCTGCCTGTCATTCTCAAAAATAAAAAAATAAAAATAAACAATTTTTTTTTTTAAAAACATTGGTTTCCTAGAAGTTGAAGCTTAAATGATGGTTACTAGAATTTGAATACACTTAAGAGAGTGAAAAATAGGTTAGGTAAAGGGTGGTGAGTGCCTCACTGTCAAATTAGGGTGATGATATATCATAATAATCCACATTATGGTTTAAAAAATATCTAGGGTACTCCTGGTTAAGATGACGGCATAGGAACCATGCCAAAGCAGCCTAGGGGAGAAAAAGCCAAAGAAAACCCAGCAAAATACACACTTTTACTAAAAAGTGAGATGTACAACAAATTAAAATGGCAGCAGAGAAGTAGAAGAGATCCAGGACATTCAGAGCAAACACAGGCAGGCCACAGTGGCTCTGGCAGCAGCAGCTCTGGCTCTGGCTCCAGCTCCAGCAGTGGCAACGCCGGCTCCTGCAGCAGCAGTGACTCCAGCAGTGGCAGAACCACCACCAGCAGCAGCAGTTCCAGCAGCAGCAGCTCCAGCAGCAGTGGTGCCAGGTCTGTGGGGCCAAAGCTGCCAGGCTCGGCTTGCCCCAGAGGAAAAGCCAGTGCCCAGCTCCAGGAAACAGAACAGTGGTCCAGCGACACCGCTAACCTACTTGAACTCACAGAGCACCAAAGAGGGATGCAAGCAGAGTGCATCCAAAAAGGTAACTTGGATTGCACCAGGGAAGGGTCTCCCTTGGCCACAAGCTGACTTGGAACCCTCAACAGACCAGAAATCTTAACCTCTTTGTTGATAGAGGATCTAGTTGTTATAATACCTACTCTTACATAAATACTCAGTGCTGTTTTTCATTGAATGTGTACATTGTTCAGTTAAATTTTAGAATCTATCTGTATTTTGTTCCACTCAGCCTACTTGAATACTCCCATAGCAGGCAAACCCAACCACTAGGAAAACTTTTGTAGATACTCTGAGAGTCTTAAGAGCCACACCTAACACCTTAAGCTCCTACCCTGAAGATATATAACATCAGATCGATTGATACAGCTAAGAATACCCAGATAACTAGAAAATCCAAGCATTAACTTAAACCAGAATGCAAAAATATATACATTATAACACAAGAAAGACCAAAAATCAAGGCAATATAAGTCCACCAAAAAGTATTAATACATCAGAAATGACCTCCAATGAGAACGAGATAGAGGAAATGCCTGAGAAAGATTTCAAAAGAATGATTGTAAATATGTTCAAAGAATTCAAAGAGGAAATCAGAGGAATCAAAGAGGAAATCAAAGGAATCAAAGAAGACATAGGACACCAATTTAATGAAATAAAGAAGTGCATAAAAGACATAAATAAGGAAATAGAAATAATAAAGAAAAACCAGTCAGAATTACTAGCAATGAAGAACACAGTTAATGAAATAAAAAACTCTGTAGAAAATCTCCCCAGTAGAATGGATGAAGGAGAGGACAGAATATCTAAGCTAGAAGACCAGGTGGCAGAAGTAATACACTACAACAAAGAGAAAGACAAACTAATAGAAAAGTATGTGTGGGAATTTCAAGATATTTGGGACACTATGAAAAGATCAAACCCAAGAATTCAGGGCATAGTAGAGGGAGAAGAATTTCACTTCAAAGGCATAGTAGGTGTCTTCAACAAAATCATAGAAGAAAACTTCCCCCAAACTGATAAAGAGGTGCCAATGCAGATGCAAGAAACTTTTAGAACACCAGCCACACAAAACCTGGAAAGAATCTCTCCTCACCATATTATAATCAAACTACCAAACACACAAGTAAAAGAAAAAATATTGAAAGCAGTTAGAGAGAAAAATCGTTACCTACAAAGGCAAGCCCATCAGGAACACAGCAGATTACTCAACACAAACTTTAAAAGCCAGAAGGGCTTGGAGTGATGTATTCCAAGTTCTGAAAGATAACAACTCTCAACCAAGGTTACTTTATCCTGCAAAGCTATCCATTCAAATAGATGGAGAAATAAGGACATTCCATGACAAAAGCAGGCTAAAGGAGTATTTGAAGACAAAACCAGCTGTACAGAAAATACTTGATAGAATCCTCCATGTCAAAGAGAAGGAAAAGCACACATATAAGGAACCTGGAGAAAACAAACAATACTCAAATACTTGTTAACACAAGAGAGCAAAGGTAGAACCAGAACTATAAATAAATAAATAAATAAATAAATAAATAAAGGCAAACATAAATACACACCTTTCAATAATATCTCTTAATATCAATGGCCTCAATGCTCCAACCAAAAGACATAGGTTTGAAGACTGGGTTAAAAAGCAGGATCCTACAATTTGTTGTCTCCAAGAAATTCACCTTTCTACAAAGGATGGACATTATTTTAGGGTGAAAGGTTGGAAAACAGTGTTTCAAGCAAATGGGCCAAGAAAACAAGCAGGGGTTGCTATCCTAATATCTGACAAGGTACACTTCAGTCCAATGTTAGTCAAGAATGATAAGGAAGGTCACTTAATATTGATTAAGGACACACTCCAAAAGGAGGACATTACAATCCTAAACATATATGCACCTAACATGGGGCTCCCAAATTCATCAAACAAATGCTATTAGAACTAAGGTCACAGATAACACCAAACACAGTAGTAGTGGGGGACTTCAGCACCCCACTCTCATCAATTGACAGGTCATAGCAGGAGAAAAATAGACAGAGAGGTATCTAGACTAAATGAGGTAATAGAAGGAATGCACCTAACAGATATATACAGGACATTTCATCCAAATGCAGCAGAATATACATTCTTTTCAGCAGCACTTGGAACATTCTCTAAAATAGACCATATATTAGGACACAAAGCAAATCTTAACAAATACAGGAAAATTGAAATAATTCCTTGCATTCCATCTGACCACAATGGAATCAAACTACAAATTAGTAGCAAGAAAAACTATAGAGCATACACAAAATCATGGAAACTAAACAATACACTACTACATGATGAATGGGTCAATGAAGAAATCAAGAAGGAAATCAAAAAATTCATAGTGTCAAATGATAATGAGAACACAACATACCAAAATCTCTGGGACACAATGAGGGAAGTCCTAAGGTAAATTCATAGCTTTCAGTGCCTATATTAAGAAATTAGAAAGGTCGCAAGTAAACAACCTAATGCTTCATCTTAAAGCCTTGGAAATAGAAGAACAAGGCAAACCAAAAATCAGTAAACAAGAAGAAACAATAAAGATTAGGCAGAAATTAATGAAATAGAAACAACAAAAAAACAATCCAAAGAATAAATGAAACAAAGAGTTGGTTCTTTGAAAGGATAAACAAGTTTGATAAACCCTTAGCAAATCTTACCAAAAGAAAGAGAGAAGAGACACAAATTTAAAAAATTAGAGATGAAAAAGTCAACATCACAACAGATACCAGAGAAATTCAAAAAATCATAGGGACATACTATAAAAACATATACTCTACAAAGTATGAAAATCTGAAAGAAATGGATGATTTCCTTGATTTATATGACATACCTAAATTAAATCAAGATGAGATCAATAACTTAAGTAGACCTATAACAAGTGTGGAGATCCAAGCGGTTATCAAAAATCTCCCAAATAAAAAAGTCTAGGCCCAGATGGATTCACTGCTGAATTTTACTAGACCTTCAGGGAAGAACTAATGCCATTGCTTCTTAAACTTTTCCATAAAATAGAAAAAGAAGGAATCCTACCATACTCCTTCTATGAAGCCAGCATCACACTGATATCAAAACCAGGCAAAGATAGAACAAAAAAAGAAAGTTACAGACCAATCTCCCTCATGAGCATAGATGCAAAAATTGTCAACAAAATATTGGCAAACAGAATACAAGAATATATCAGAAAGATCATTCACCCAGACCAAGTAGGCTTTATACCAGAGATGCAAGGATGGTTGAATATATGCAAATCAATAGATGTAATACATTATATAAATGGACTGAAGGACAAAAATTATAAGATCATCTCATTAGACACAGAAAAAGTATTTGACAAAGTCCAACATCTCTTCATGATAAAAGTCCTACAGAGACTAGGAATAGGAAGATCATATCTCAATATAATAAAGGCTATTTATGACAAGCCTACAGCCAACATATTACTAAATGGGGAAAAACTGGAAGCTTTCCCACTAAAATCAGGAATAAGACAAGTGTGTCCACTGTCCCCACTTTTATTTAATATAGTACTGGAAGTCTTAGCCATAGCAATAAGGCAAGAGATGCACATAAAAGGGGTACAAATTGGAAAGGAAGAGATCAAGTTAACATTATTTGCAGATGACATGATTCTATATATAAAGGACCCTGAAGACTCTACCAGCAAACTGTTAGAGTTGATAAATACCTACAGCCATGTAGTAGGATACAAAATAAATGCACAGTAATCAGTAGCATTCCTATATAATAACAACAAACACACAGAGAATGAAATCAGAGAATCACTCCCATTCACAATTGCATCAAAGAAAATAAAGTACCTTGAAAAAAACCTAACCAAGGAAGTAAAGGATCTCTACAATAAAAAGTATAAATCACTCAAGTGAGAAATTGCAGAGGACACTAGGAAATGGAAAAACATCCCTTGTTCCTGGATTGGAGGAATCAATATTGTGAAAATGGCAATCTTACCAAAAGCAATCTACACATTTAATACAATCCCCATCAAAATTCCAATAGCATTCTTCACAGAAATAGAAAAAAAAAACAATCCAAAATTTCATTTGGAATCACAGAAAACCTCAGATATCTAAAATAATACTAAGCAACAAAAATGAGGCTGGTGGTAACACTATACCTGATTTTAACCTATACTACAGAGCCATAGTAACAAAAACAGCATGGTACTGGCACAAAAGCATACATGTAGCTCAATGGAACAGAATAGAGGACCCAGATGCAAGACCAGGTAGCTATATCCACCTGATATTCGATAAAAGTGCCAAAAATATTCATTGGAGAAAAGACAGCCTCTTCAGCAAATGGTGCTGGGAAAACTGGATACTTATATCTGTAGAAAGATGAAAATAGATTCTTCTCTCTCTCCAAGCACAAGAATTAAGTCCAAATGGATTAAAGACCTTAACATCAGACCTGAAACTCTGAAACTGCTAGGGGAAAAAGTAGGGGAAACCCTTCAAAATATTGGTCTTGGCAAAGGCTTTCTGAATATAACCCCAATTGCTCAGGCAATAAAACCACAGATTAACTGCTGGGACCTCATGAAATTACAAAGCTTTTGTACAGCAAAGGACACTGTGAATAAAGCAAAGAGGCAACCTACAGAATGGGAAAAATTCTTTGCCAGCTATACATCTGATAGAGGATTATTATCTAGGATATACAAAGAACTCAAAAAATTAACTAATAAGAAATCAAACAAGCCAATTAAAAAATGGGCTATGGAACTAAATAGAGAGTTCTCAAAGGAAGAAATACGAATGGTGTATAAGCATCTACAAAAATGTTCTACATCCCTAGTCATCAGGGAAATACAGATTAAAAGTATGCTGAGATTCCATCTCACTCCTATCAGATTGGCTACCATCATGAAAACAAATGACCATTAATACTGGTGTGGATGTGGAAAAAGAGGAACCCTTATTCACTGTTGTTGGGAATGCAATCTGGTCCAGCCATTGTTGAAATCAGTGTGGAGGTTCCTAAGACAGCTAAAAATTGATCTATCATATGATCCAGCTATAGCACTCCTAGGCATATATCCTAAGGACTCAACTCATTTCCTTAGAAGTAAGTGCTCTATTATGTTTATTGCTGCTCAATTCACAATAGCTGGGAAATGGAACCAGCCTACATGCCCCTCAAGTGATGAGGGGATAATGAAGATATGGCACATTTATACAATGGAGTTCTACTCAGCGGTAAAGAGAAATGAAATTACAAAATTTGCAGGAAAATGGATGGATCTGGAAAGGATTGTACTAAGTGAGGTAACCCAGACCCAGAAAGCCAAGTGTCACTTGTTCTGTCTCATATGTGGATCCTAGCTACAGATGCCTGGGTTTCTGTGTGAGAAGGAAAAAACTCAGTAGCAGAGGCCAGTAAGCTAGAAAAGAGATATTAAGGGAAGATTAAGAAAGGGGGGAGTACTTAATAGAATGGTATTGTATATATGTAAGTAGAAGAATAGATTAATGGGGGTGAAAATGCCCAAAATGAGGTCAGGGGAAGAGATTGAGTAAAGGAAAGGTGGGGGGACAGCTAATCAAACCTAACAGGATATACTAAAACATATGTAATCCTACTCTTTTGGACAATGGAACACTCAGGAGCTGTAGATTGTTGGTAGAAAATTTTCAGTGCCAGGGTTGGGATATCTTCCAGTGTGTTGTTGGCCAGGGAGATCCCTGATGGCCCCAAAACAGTATAAGCCATTGCCGAGGCACTCAGTTTTCCACTAGGAATAGATGGAAAGACCCTATTGCTGAAGACTCCACATACTTGGGCTGCAAGGCCACTGAGCAATCTTTCTGGATCTGAGCTGATAAACTCCTCCATGTACACCAGCTGACAGAAAGCTGGAAGAAGCCATTCTGCATGCAGTTCAATGGGAGAGAGAGAAATCACCATTGAAGATACTCATCAGTGGACACTGCAAGTCTTATATTTGGGGAGCCAGGCTAAATGAGCCAGCAGGTGCAATAGTGGCACATCTGTTATGGGGGAAACCAACTGCCCTCTAATTGGACTGGAGGACTGCTCCATGGGAAGGGAATACATCCCTGATACTGAAAACTTAAAACAGGGGTAGTCCTGAGCCCTAGGGGTGTAACATCTGCTGTTGTCTGGCTAAATGTATATACTATGCTTATCAAACTGCCCAGTAAGCACTTCTGTTAATGTTCACACCTTTATATTAATGCTACTCTCACTTTTTGTAGACAATATTCTCTTTTCTGATGGCAGTGACCTTGGGATGACTCAGAAGGTATCATGGTGATGGGAAGAAATGACCGCAGTGCTCAGGACTGCAATATCTCTATCACAGCTTCCAAGCCTCAGGGTCTAATGTGGACGAGGTGGTGGAAAGAATGTAAGAGCAAAGGAAGGGCAGGACTCCATACAATATGTTCCATCCAGACACAAAATGGCCTGGATATCCATGGCCTCACAGTGCCTGACACTACCTGCATAAGACCATCATCAGAGGAGGAAAAGATCATGACATCAAAAGAAAAAAAAAAAAAGTAAAACAGAGACTGAGATGGGGAGAGAGTATGATGGAGTATGGAGTTTCAAAGGGGTAAGTGGGGGGAGGGAGGGTATTACCATGGGGTATTTTTTATAACCATGGAAGTTGTTAGTAAGAAATTTTTTTACATTTTTTTAAAAAATCTAGGATTTTGACTGTTTCTACCAAAATAATGTGATAAATATTTGAAGATATGTAAAACTATGCAATGTCTACACATCCTAAACCATCAATGCCATCCCTTAAATATTCACGATTTTATATTGTTTTCATAAATAAATTGGCAACTAAGTGAACAATGAAAGTATATTTTACTTTCTAATTGTGTAAGAAGTAGAGCTAAACATCTTGGGACAGATGTCCTTGTTTGTTTCTGTTACTTTCTCATTTTCACTTTGTAGATGACAATAGAAATGACATTTGTAATAAAGACAGTGAAGACCAATACATATGTATATTAGAATAATAATAATTGTCAGCATAGGTACTGTAAGAGATTGGCATAAATATTTCTTACTGTAGTCTCAGAAAATACTGTCAGGAAAATTTCTGTATGGAAAGATCAATGGACAGCTGGAGGCTTGGGAGCAGTATAAACCTAACAACTGGGACTGTTGTGAGTATAGGGAGAAGAAAGGAGCCAGGAGACAGAAATGTGGTGCAGCACACTGGCTGAAGAGCTAACATGGCAGTAGATATTGACTGACACCCTGAGGAATTTTTAAAGTCATTTCAGGTATGGTGAGCACTTTTGGATTTTGAGTGGAAAAACCTTATCATTATACTTGCTTTCATGTTGAGCACTGAGGATTTGTGGAGCTCAGAGGACACCTTTCAGTGTTTATTATCACCTCCCAACTTGTTTGAAGCAGTATCTATCATTCTTCACCCCTGGGCTCATCAGGCTAGCTGGCCCATGAAATTACAGGACATTTTCCTATCTCCACTCCCGACTTGGTATAGGTGCACTGAGCTTACCATTTTTGTGCTATACCATCCAGCCTTTATGTGAATACTGGAGATGTAATCTGTTCCTCACACATACGCAAGCAAGCACTTTACTCACTGAATGCAAACCCCAGTACACAAATACCTACTTCTAGTTTTTCTTCCAACCTGCACTGGAAATGATTTATCAAATCATTACTGTGTCCTATGTGTTCTTCTGAATTGCAAATTTTCAAAGGGCAGGAATGGATGTCTTTGTAAGGTCAGTATTATTTTTTAATTATTTATTTGAGAATGACAGACAGAGAGAGAAAGCCAGATAGAGAGAGAGAGAGAGAATGGGTGAGCCAGGGCCTCCAGCCACTGCAAATGAACTCTAGATGCATGCGCCCCCTTGTGCATCTGGCTAACATGGCTCCTGAGGAATTAAGCCTCAAACTGGGGTCCATAGGCTTCACAGGCAAGCGCTTAACCACTAAGCCATCTCTCCCCAGCCCAAGGTCAGTATTTTTAAAACACCAGACCTCTTGACACTAAATAAATATTGATACATAAAAATAATTCACAAGTTAAGAGATAATAATCTCCACTTAATCAATGGGGAAATGATGAGGAAATTACAGCTTTAGTATAGGGCCAGTGAATTACTGAAAGTTGTGTTTTGATGCTTTCATTATCATTAACAGATTACAGTGTGTGTGTGTGTGCACGCGTGCGCACACACACACACACACACACACACATGTACACATGTGTAGACTTGTATGTGATTCAATAAAAAAGGCACTTTTCTTGGTTTTAAATGACATGTGTTTGCTTCTGGAAAGAGTCTGCAGTTTGCTTTTACTAGCTTAGCTCTCCTTATTCCACAGCTGCTGTATTCCTCTGTGTGGTGCAGAAGCTAATCATAGGCTCGTTCTTCCTTAGCAAGATCTCACATACCACTTGACTAACCAGAAACAGACACAAATCCAAGTGAAGGTTTAAATGGAACAAAAATCCTACTTTATTGGCTTTTAAGCAGTTGGTCAAATTTTATAGTGTCTGTCATTTATGTGATTAAAGCTTGATATCTAATTTTTTGGTCTTTAAGCTCTCAGTGTATTTTAAAAGACGCATCACTGTCATTTTTGTTGCATGCTATTTCTATAACCTATTTCCTGGAACACGTGCATGGGTGCTGCATGGGCACTTACCGGTGTACACAACACCCTTCACCACAAACTAAATGACAAGATTGTTAAAGTGTTTCAGGCTCAGGCTGATTATGGGTTTATAGAAAAACATCATGTAAGCAGCAAGAACACCGACATTACTCATGGGAGACTCACAGTGCTGTGCAGGCGTGGAGGCACATAGTTGTAACACTGGCAGAGGCAGGAGGATCATGAGTTACAGAGTAGACTGACCTACATGGAGACCTGTCTCAAAATATAAACAATTAAAACCCCAACGTAACAAATGTTACTGAAATGTAACAGAAAGTTGAAAAATGTTCTAAATTTAAAAGAAAAAAAAAGTTTTCTTATTGTTTAAATCAGGATTGTTCACTATTGTTGGAACATGAAACTGTTTTTAAAATATTTAAAATGTAGGAATATTTTGGAAAAAATCTCTTAAACATCTATATATCTTAAGAAGAAGAAACCATTTACCCTGAAGGAGAAATAGTGACAAGTAGAGTTAGAACATGACTACCCCACAGCTTTATTTATTCCTATTTCAACTTGATTTTACAGCAGAGACACTTTTTTTTTTCCTACAAGTAATAATTCCTGGATCATTTCCAACACCAGGATATGAATTAAGCATAAAATGCACTGCAAATATACAGGAAAAAATCAATATTGCACTCCTCATCATGTTCCAAGACTCCAAATTCGAAGTCACAAGAGGAAAAAGAAAATAAATTTTTAAGAATTTAAAAGTATAAGTCCTAAGAAGCATTTTAGCAACTGCTTTTTTATTCTTTGGCAATTTAATGTCTGCCAATTCTTCTACACCAAAAATAATAGACATAGAAAATTAGGAGGAAGTGGAAATCTGGGCATGAAAGAAACTTCTCAGATACACAGCTGTAAGTGTTTTGCACAGAGTAGCAGAAGCAGTGATTGATTCTACTGGGAGGATGGAAAAAGTGGTCCTTCTTTCTCTCCCTGTTCACATTTAGAATAAACTGTTATAAAAGAAAAGATAGTGTGAAAACACTGAAATGGGTTCGAAGAAAGTCTCTGGGAACAGTGGGCTCCATTAGAGGAACTAACATCATCACAGTTCCAATTAATCAAGGCTTTCATTGGGTGTCTATTCATGTCAGACCTGGAGCTGCTCTCTTCCTACCATTAAAAAAAATGATTTAGATAAAAATCAAGTTTCAGTATGAATAGATGCACCAATTATGGAAAATACTAACAAGGGACTATTATTGTGCCCTGAGATGGAATGAAATATTCATAGTCCCTACAGCATGGATGCACCTCTAGGATGGATGAGAAGACGATGTCTTAGGAAAACTGTTTTAAATTTCAAAGTATTACGTCAATTGCAATTGCAGAGATTACTTACAATGTCATTGGTTTGTTTTATTACTGTAAATTTATATTTTTAGAATATGTTTTATGTGAATTATTGTTTAAAATATTGGATAACTATATGTATGAATAAAGTATATATAATATTTAAAACATTATTTATTTTAAATAGTATTTATCATATCAAATTATTATAAATATTTTAATCATATAGAAAATTCTATGAGAAATGCTTATGCATACACCATTTGTATGGTTTGCAGGATATTGATTTATATTTTTATATTTTTATATTTTATATGTCTTTCTTGATTGTTTTTATGTTTTCATTATATTGACCTTTCACATCCTTGGTTAGTACTATTCCAAGGTAATTAAATTTTTTGCTGTTGTTGCTATTGAAAATGGGACAACATTACTGATTTCTTTCTCTGTATATTTGTCCTTTGCATATAGAAAAGCTACTCATTTTTGTGCATTGATTTTGTATCCTGCCACTTTGCTAAATGAATTTATCATCTTTATACACTTTGAGATGGAGTCCTTTAGGTCATTTATATATAGGATCATATCATTTGTAAATAGTGCTAACTTGACTTCTTCCATTTCAATTTGAAACCCTTTTATTTGTTTCTCCTGTCTTATTGCTTGGGCTAGTACTTCTAGTACTATGTTGAAGAGCAGTGATGAGAGAGGACACCCCTTTCTTCTTCCTGATCTCAGTTGGAACTCCTTGTGTTTTCCCCATTAAGTATTATTTGGGCTTTAGGAGCTTTATATATAGCCTTTATTGTGTTGAGATATAAACCCTCCATGCCTATTCTTTCAATTGTTTTGATTATGAAGCAGTGTTGCATTTTGTCAAAGGCCTTTTCTGCATCGATTGAGGTGATCATGTGGTCCTTATGGATCAATTTATTTATGTAGTGTATTATGTTGACCGATTTCCATATATTAAACCATCCCTACATCCCTGGGATGAAGCCTACTTGATCAAGGTGGATAATACATTTGATGTGTTGTTGAATTTGATTTGCAAGGAATTTGTTCAGGATCTGTGCATCTAAGTTCATTATGGACATAGCTAGCCCTGTAGTCTTTTTTTTTTCCCCCTTGTTGCATCTCTGACTGGTTTTGGCATTAGGGTGATGCTAGCTTCATAAAAGGAGTCAGGGAGGCTACCCTGGTCTCTGATTATGTGGGAAATTGTGAGAAAAAATTGGTTTCATTTCTTTTTAAAAAATATACTTATTTATTTATTTATTTATTAGAGGAAGAGAGAGAGAGAGAGAGAGAGAATGGGCACACCAGGGCCTCCAGGCACTACAAATGAACTCCAGATGTATGTGGCCCCTTTTGCATCTGGCTTACGTTGGTCCTGGAGAAACAATCCAGGATCCTTTGGCTTTGCAGGCAAATGCCTTAAACACTAAGCTGTCTTTCCAGTCCTGGTTTCATTTTTTCAATGGAGGTTTAATAGAATTAGGTTGAGAAGCCATCTGTCCTGGACTTTTCTTTTGGGGGAGGTTTTTTTTACCTTTTCAATTTCCATGGATATGATAGGTTTGTTTAGAAGATTAATGTGCTCTGAGTTTAGATTAGGTTGGTGGTATGTTTCTAGGAATTCATCCATTTCTTCCAGATTATTCAATTTTGAGGAGTATAGATTTTGGAAGTAAGCCCTGAATGATTCTTCCAATTTCATTGATATCTGTTGTTTGTGATCTCTTTTTTTCATTTTTGATATTGTTAATTTGAGACTTCTGTCTTTATTTTCTTTCTTTCTTTCTTTTTTTTTTTTTTTTTTTTTTTTTTGGTTGGTTAATTTAATTTGGCCAGGGGGTTGTCAACCTTGTCTATTTTTTTTTTTTCCAAAGAACCAGCTCTTCATTTCATTGCTTTTAAAAAATTCTTTTCTTAGTTTCCAATTCATTAATTTCTGTTCTAGTCTTTCTTATTTCTTTCCATCTATAGCTCTTTGGGTTGGTTTCTTCTTGTTATTATATAGACAAGCTAATAATTTGGCATCTCCCTGTATTTGCAATGAAGACATTTAGGGCTATAAATTTTCCCCTTAAGACTGCTTTTATTGTGTCCCATAAGTATTGGTAGGTTGTGTTGTCATTATCATTTAATTCTAGGAATTTTACAATTTCTTTTTTGATTTCGTCTATGACCCATTCATTGTTTAAAAGTAGTGTGTTGTTTAGTCTCCAGGAGCTGGAGGGGTTCTTGATGTGTCTCTTGTTATTGATTTCTCACTTTTAAACATTGTGATCTCACATGATGCAGGAAGTTACTTCAATTTTACTGACTTTATGAAGGAATGCTTTATGGCCTAATATGTGGTAAATTTTGGAGAAAGCTCTCTGGGCTGCTGAGCAGAATATGTATTCTGTAAAGTTGTGGTGAAAATTTCTATAGATGCCTCTTAGGTCTAGGTGATCTATAATGTTGTTGAGTTCTGTTATATCCCTGTTGATTTTCTGCTTGGATTATCTGTCTATTGATGATAGGGAATTATTGAAGTCTCCAATTATGATGGTGTTGGTGTTTATTTTTGTTTTGTTATTGAGTAGATTTTGTTTTATAAACTATAGTGCACCTGTGTTTGCTGCCTATATATTTATGATTGTGATGTATTCATGTTAGATCATTCCCTTGATGAGCAAGAAGCACCTTCTTTGTCATTTTTGATTCTTTTTGGTTTGAAGTGTATTTTATCAGATATTAATATAGCAACACATGTTTGTCTTTTTTTATTTCCATATGCTGGGAATATTAATTTCCAACCTTTCACCCTAAGGATATGTCTGTCTTTAGTGGTGAGGTGGGTTTCTTGAAGTTGGTAAATAGAAGGGCCCAGTTTTTCGATCCATTCCGATAACTTGTGTCTTTTGATGCTTTAAGACCATTAATATTTAAGGTTACTATTGTGAGGATTGAGTTAATCCCTGCCATGATGAGGTGTTTATGGCATATCATGCTTTCTTGTGTCTTGTACTATGTAGAGCCTGGTCTATATTGGTTACTGTAATCTTCTTTGGTTGACTCTTGAGATTGGTTTTTGTTCTGTGTGGAGTATTCATTCAAGTATTCTTTGTAGGTTTGGCTTTGTGTTCATATAACAGACTTGACTTTTACCATGGAACATTTTTCTATCACCATCTATTATGATTGATACTTTTGCAGGGTAGAGAAGCTTGGTTTGGAAGCCATAGATTTTCAGACTTTGAAATGTTTCATTCCAGGACCTTCAGGACTTCAGGGTTTCCATTGAGCAATCTGACATAATTCTGATGGGTTTGAATTTGTATATTGTGAATTGTTTCTGTCTTGCTGCTTTTAACACTCTCTCTTTGTTTTAGTTGTTAAGAGTTTTAACTATGATCTGTCCTTGAGATTCCTTGGTCCTGTCTATTTGGTGTTTTGTGGGCTTCTTGTATCTGGATGGGCCTCTCTTTTGAGAGATTTGAAAAGTTTTCATCAGTAATTTTGTTGAATATGATTTTGATACCTCTAACATGGATTTTCTTTCCTTTTGTTATACTCATGATCTGGATGTTTCTTTGTTTTAGAGTGTCCTACATTTCCCTCATATTCTGTTCACTTGCTTTTTTGAACTTAGCAAAGTTTTTGGCCACTCTATCAATTTATTCTGTCTTGTGTTCCAGGTCAGTGGTTCTGCATTCCACAGGAATAACTCTGAGGGGTTCTAGAGAGGTTTTTAGAATTTCTATTGAATTATTATTAGATTTTTCTGTTGTGTTATTTTTCATTGTGTCCAGTTTTTTTGTAGTCTGATTTCAATTTGAGATCGGATTTTTCTCGATGCTTTCTGTAGTTCATTCTTGTATTCAATCAAGTCTTCGTTAAGCTTTATCAACCAGTTGTTGAGATCCTCCATTTTTTGACTCATCTTCAATTTATTTATATCTCTTTGGAGGATTCTAATGTTCTCTTCAATCAAGTTAAGCCTACTGTCAAAAGTTGAACACTCTAGGAGATGATTCTATTCAATTTCCTTGATATGTTTGTTTGTTTTGTTTGTTTGCTTCTAGTTCAGTGATTTTTTTTTTTTTTTTTTTTGATCAGGGTATCATTGGTTGTTGTGTTTTCATTTTGGGAATGAATTTCTGTTGACTTCTCTATGACTTCATTGGAGGCTTTGATTGTAGGACTATGCATCCATTGTAGAGATCTATCAGTTTTCTGACTTTCATTGGCTTTTTAAATTTTTTTTTTTTTGCATTATTGGCTATACATTTTAGTAAGGCTCTTTGTTTTATTGAGGAGGAAGCAAGTTCTTGTCCTTTGGCCCATGCACCTTCTGATTCAGGTGAGTAGGGATGTTGTTACTCAGTGGCCAGTCAGAATACCAGAGCAAAAAGCCTGATTCCACAGCTCACACATAGCCCAGACTTCCCCAGGCAAGGTACAATGGGATGTAACAGGACCAGGGGACTGGGAGGAGCCAGGGAACAGAGATCTGGCCTACTTACTCTGTGCCATGGCCTCTAGCACACAGTCTTGCTGAGGGAACTTGGATCAGGCAGGTGGGAGGAGCCAGGAAACAGGGGTCTGGCCTACTCACTCCACACTGCCATGCCTGCCCACACACTGAAGCAGGGAACAGGGATCTGGCCTACTCACTCCTCACCTCTGCGCCAGTTCACACACTGTCCCTGCAGGGAACCCAGACCACGGCACTGAGAGGATCTGGGAAACAAGGGTCTGGCCTACTTACTCCACACCATGTCCACCTGCATACTCTATGTTGGACTTTTTGTTGTTGTTGTTGTTTTTTTTTTTTTTTTTTTTTTTTTGGTGTTTTTGTTTTTTTTGGTTTTTTGAGGTAGGGTCTCACTCTAGCCCAGGCTGACCTGGAATTCACTATAGAGTCTCAGGGTGGCCTCAAACTCACGGCAATTCTCCTACCTCTGCCTCCCAGTGCTGGTATTAAAGATGTCCACCACCACGCCTGGCTCTATGTTGGACTTTTGATAGCACATTACAGCATGTGTTATACAACAAAGGCCTCCTAAAGATAAGCTCTTATCACTAGTTCCTTAAACCTATCCATACAGTTCTGTAATAGTTACTCTTGATTGTCAAACTGTTGAGATGTAGAATCACCATTGAAAAAAATCTCTGGGCATGTTGTGAAGGAGTTTATAAATTAGGCTAAATATGATTGTAAGGAAGAACCCCCCACACACACACATACACACACATGTTAGCAGCACATTCCATGGGCTGAATTTCCAGACTGAATGAACAGGAGATAGTGGCCACTATAATTCTTCACTCTGGGCTTCCTGCCTGAAGACTGAAATGTGACCAGCTGTTTTGATTTCCTCCTACCATGCTGTCTCCACTATGATGGACTGTCCCTGCAGACTGTGAGCTCAAGTAGCCCCTTCTTACCTTGAGTTACTTTTGTTAGGAATGGTGGTATAGAAAAAAGTAATTAATTTGCTTCCCAGTCCTAGTTTGATCAAAATCTAATGCCTTTTGTGATCTGAAGCATGTTTTCTTTTTCCCTACCCTATGACCTCTACTAGAGTCATGGCATTCTGAGTACAGGCCCCATTCAGCATACTTGCATCTGTTGTTCTCCTTTCTTGATTTTTGTTCAGCTTCACTTTTCACTTACTTTATGTCTCTGCTAATATTTTATTCTCTTTCAGGCCTTTCCCAATGAGTAGACAGAAATAGAATCTTCTTCATTCATCATTTTGTCTCCTTAAATTCCTTAGGATTTTAATAGCATGTGTTATTAACTGACAAGATTTAATTTGTTTATTAATTTATTGACTAAGTAAGGACAAAGAGCTTATCTTCTGTATAATAATACCTCAGTGTTCTATAGTAGCACCTGGAACTAGGATTGGAGTATAGAAGGTAACAGTGAATGCTTATTGAATAAATGAATGGGAAAAGTTATATATAGATTGTTTTAGTGTTCAATGGTAACAATGCATTGCAAAGGCATAATGTGGAAATTTATGTTCACAAAATTATTTAAATATGAAGATTAAAATATGTCAGTGAGGGACACCCAAAAATTGAGGTAATTATTATATTTTAATGCTTATGATATATTGTTTTCACAAAGTAAATCACAATATAACGAGAAGGCAAAATTCATAAGATTTTGGCCACACAAAGTAAAAGAATTTTTACCTCAACTCTAAAGACTTCTTTCACTCTACTCAAATTTCTATGTGGTCTTTCCTATAGTGAATCAAATACACAAACTGCAATTTTTCTACTGTATTATCATATTAAATCTCTTTGCAATGATTTTGTAAGGAAGGAATTGAGATGATTTTGTAAATCCTTTTATCCTGAATTGATCTGGACAAGAACTCTTGTTTCTTTTGTTGAAAACAGAAAATTCTTAAATATGTTTTATAAAGCTGGGAATGTGTGGTTAATGGCCATAATATGATAGCAATAAAATGACAAACCTTCAGGGTTTAATAAGCAGTAATAACAAGTCAGAGGTAAATAACAGAAGGAATGAAGAGTTTATTGCATAATTATAATGAGTAAGCTACCAAATGTGTAAGGCATTTTTTTCTCTTTCTGGCATGGAGGAATATATTCATGATTTATGTGTTTCATATGTACTTATTGAGCACCTAGAAGTGATTGCAATGTATTGTGGGACCCACAAATGCCTGCCTTGCTCTCCTGAAACACAAAATTTAATAAAGTGTGATGCATAGTTATATGCTATATTGTTTGTCACAAAGATTAAGTAACATAGAAATGTTTAACAAGGGGAATGTTTAAATAAATGCTGTCATCAACTTGGGAAAGGCAGCTGAATAGATTTTCACAGTCAGGCTATCTGGCTTCAAATCACATCTTAATTTCAAACTATTGTCCATGTTTCTCTGAAATCCAGTGTTCTCTTCCATAAATAGAAAGCTAAAATTGTTAATTTATATGAACTATCTACCATCGCGCCTAGCATGTAGGTTGTGCTCCATTAAGTCTTGCTGTCCTCTATCAGATGCATACTGTTACACGAGTGAAGTCTTCCACTTCCTCTTCAGTAAAAATTGCACTTGTTTTATATGTATTAAAAATATTCAAGGAAGGGTTTCTACTTGAGAGCTATTAAAAATTCAGCTCTAGTCATGCCACAGTGATTTTTTTTCCCCTTTCTGTGCCAGTGGATCAAAGGAGAGCAACATAATAAATGAAAATATTCTATGCAAAGACCATCTTACAACCTGTCATTAGGCACAAATAGCTAGGTTTAACCGACTCAGGTGCGCATCACTCAGACTATTTTAAACTAGTACTATCATTACTCTCTAATAATGGAATTTACAAGACATTTTAAGAGGACAATAAAAAAGCAAGATCCTGAGAAGGAAATCATGAAATTCTCTTTTTAAAATAATTTCATTAGTGCATAGAAACCTATGGTTGACTATAGTGTTAACTGCGACTCTTCTGTCCATCAACATGTTAATAATTCATGTAGCAACTAGTAAGAACAAAGCACCTGGAAATGATAATGAATTATGATAATTACAGCTCTGATATACAGAACCAGCATTCAAGCTATGGAATAATAAAATAAGCCTATAATTTAAAGTAATATTTTACATTTTTATGCAGTTAAGAAAGTACAAAAAATGCATTTCTCCTGGGTTGAGTTCAGATGTCTGTTCTGCCACATGTCTGTCATTTCAATGATTTTGTAATCAGGATTTGTTAACTATTAGTTCAGGGATATGACTGTACCTGGAATCTCTCTAGAGGTAGCAGTTTTTATTCAGGAAAAGCCAGGGTTCTGGTTTGAAACTCTGAGATATACAAAGTCAGCATTTATATAGACCCTAGAAAGTATTTTAGAGCATAGCTAATTTTTAATGCATATAGTGAATTTATAGTGCTTTGGTTATAAAAATGCTATAGAGCACTTTTGGCTACTTGCTAATGTTCTGATTTTTAATTCCTGATTCTATCCTCAATTTTCTTATCACATGTATTTTACAGACAAAGAGGCTAGCCACTGTTTTAAGGACTACATTGTCATATCTACTTCAAAGTCATTTGCTTCACTTCTGAAAGTGAGATGTACTACTTTTTATGCCAAAAGTATTTTTCTCATTAATTAAGGATCTAGAGTGATTTCAGTATTTGTAAATGTCCTGTGAGGAAAATGCAAGTATTTTTCACCTTTAAGCTGAAGCCCTTTTTATAGGAATTACTGTGTTGAAAAACTCTGTGAGTCCCAAATGACCTCATTTGGCAGCTAATGTTACACTACTCCAGTCTCTCCTCCGCCATTTCGGATTCTCCAGAATACTGTCTGCTGGTAAAATGGATGTCTCAGGCAACATTATTCTTTAGTGGTTCTATACAGGGAACTTTGAGTTGGAACGATTTTAGAGAAGGGTGATGGCTGCTAAGGAAGCTGCTTTGGGGTGTGACAAGGAGACAGCATTATAAACACTCCCACCTTAATTGTAGAATTATTTTTAAGATTTATTTTTATTTATTTATTACAGATACAAAGACAGAGAGAGACGGGGGGGGGGGGGTGGAGAATGGGCATGCCAGGGCCTCTAGCCACCGCAAACAAACTTCAGACACATGTGCCACCATGTGCATCTGGCTTACGTGGGAACTGGAGATTCGAACATGGGACCTTAAGCTTTACAGGCATGTGCCTTAACCACTAAGCAATCTCTCCAACCCAAATGTAGGAATTTTTAACATTGGAGAAAATATCTATATTCTTGATTCAACTTATTTTCATAAAATATACAGGTTAAAATATACAGAATTCATTTTTTAATGTAGGATTGGCATTTAGCACATCCCTACCTGGGGAAAGACGCTACCTCTCTGATAAGAAGAGTCATTTCTCTGCGAGACATTTAATTCTAGAAGTCATTTCTCATGAAGGTTTAAATCTGGCATCTTCTTGGATGATGCTAGCCAAGGCCAAGCATATTGATTTTACATGTCTCATGTAGTTTTCAGCAGTTGCAAAGCCTGATATATTTTTGTTAATCCAACATGAGGAAAGAATAGCATATATTTGGGGACCAGATCCATATTTATTTTATGGCTCAGTAGGGCAAAGTTATCTATCTGATTTCACAAAGATTTTATGCTACATTATTTTTAAGCTAGAGTAAAAGTTACACTAAAAGAGGAACAGATAAAATGTCCACCATCTACTGGCTGAGGACATTTAAGTTCACAAGAATAACCTCTCTACTCCCTACCCTTTTCCAGTTCTCTGAAGGTTAATGCTCACTAAAAATACAAACACAAATATTTCCTTTTTTTCTCCCTTTGGATTAAAGAGAAAATCTCTAAAGGGCATTTCAAATGGATTTCATATTCAAAAATAATGTTGGATGTGACCTTAAGAAACACTTCAATCCAATAGCCTTCTCTGTGTTTATTCATTCCAATGTACCACTCAGCATGTTGCTGATTTTCCTGGTTTACATATATTAATGATGACAGTCAGGAGAATTTTCATGCTTTCTGTATATTTTATAGAAATCATATATAATATTATGCCATTACTTAGCACTGTTTATAAGTATGAAACAAACAAGAAATCTCAACGTTTAATCTTAACTTTTATATTTTCTTTTTTTAAATTTTTTTGTTTATTTTTATTTATTTGTTTGAGAGCGACAGACAAAGAGAGAAAGAGGCAGATATATATAGAGAGAATGGGCGCGCCAGGGCCTCCAGCCACTGGAAATGAACTCCAGACGCGTGTGCCCCCTTGTGCATCTGGCTAACGTGGGTCCTGGGGAATTGAGCCTCGAACCGGGATCCTCAAGCTTCACAGAAAAGCACTTAACCACTAAGCCATCTCTCCAGCCCTTACCTAGGAATCTTCTAAACTGCCATATCAGTAATCACAGTATTTTTTTCCTAATTGTGTTTCAGTTTTTTGTCACACTTGAAATATAGCCAAACTGTTCATAAGGCTCACAGAGTCCACATAATCTAGTGATGGACACCTCCCATCTCAGTTCTTACACTTCTCCCATCTCCTCTCTCCAGCTTAGCCACCCATGCTTCTCAAATATACTTTTGGTCACTAAATCTTGGCCATACATTCACCTGGCTTATCTGACATATGAAAAGTGTCTCATAGTCTTAGTAGATTCAGGTCTCTGAATCTTCACTGAATCTTCACTCCAACTACTACACTTTTCTTATATATATATATATATATATATATATATATATATATATATATATATGCTGTCAATGTCACTAATAGCTTGGGATTCAGGTAAATATGTAGCCTCTTTTCCTTTTTAGGTCACAGAGGAACACATAGGAAACAGGGACAAACTGAGGGTTATTGACAACAAGAGGTTACCACCAGAAGCATAGAAATGAAAACAGCCAAGTCAAAAATGATTTAATTCACCAGGTTGTACACAAAAGCCTCAAATTGCCTTTCCTATTATTGAAATATAGTGACCCTTACTCAAGATCACAGAAATGCTTCCATATGGCACAGACAAGTGCCAACCTTTGCCTTCAGGGTTATTTCTTGTGTCCTTCTTCACATGCAGCATAAAAATATATGCCAAATAACGTATTTACATATACCTTATGGGTCTAATGAGGAAAGGCAGGGAAAAAATGTTTTACAACATAAAGGATGGCATCACAATAACAGAAGGCACTGCCTGTAAACAAGCAATTTGAGAGTTGTAGTAGAAGTAATTCTTGGAAAACAAGAGGAGAAAATCTTGCCAAAACCCTTATCCTTTAAGTGGGATTGGCCCTTCCATTGCAATAATGCACTCTCCATTTTAAAGCCTTCACAACTGTTCCAACACTATGGAAACAATAAATGAAAATGTACCTGAGGGATCTGAGGGAAAAGAACTAGAAAAATGTTTAGCAATTTTATCCTAGTACTCCTATAAATAAAGGTATTTAATAGTGCACTTTCAAAATGCATTAGCAGCTAGCCAAGTGTCAAAAATTCCATAGTAGCAAGTAATACTTTTACACACATGCACACGTGCACACACACGTATTATCTCAATTATTTAATACCAACTCTTGAAACCATGCACCCTTACTATGCACTCAACTGTAATTTCCTTCATTCTAAAGTGAGTTTTTTTTTTTTAATTTTAAGATTTCTACTCAATAAGGGGATTTTCAGTGGAAATTTACATTGCTTATAACTAGATTTAAAAAATTAATAGAATTGAGTAAGACTTAATATGTGAAAAAAAAACACCAACATTTAGTGGAGGTCAAAATAATGCTGGAAGGTAAGGAGTACATTAAACGATGTGAAAGGTAGAGTCTGCTTAGAAGATTGTGCCATGTACTCAGGAGTGGATTCTTTCTCCTGGTACAACTGCTATCACCTCTGCCAGTAGGAGTGAATTTTAATGTACTTCCTAATTCTTTGTGTTACTGCCCCAGAAACCATCCCAAGTGTCAATATGGAACTGGCCTTCTTTCTATAGTCTTCTGAACAGGGATTAGGAAGACAAAGTGTTTTTATAAATTTGTTTCAATATTACAGGGAAAATCCTACCTCTTATGAAGACATACATACAACTTGATGTTCAGATGCTTGCTCTTCAAAAACATCACCACTGTTGTCTACATACATTATTTTCTCTATTGGTTACTTTTTCTTCTTGTGATACAGACACAAAATAATCTCTAACAAAAGCAATTTAAACACAGAAGGGTTTATTTACTCTCACCATTCAAGGTTAACGCTCATCAGTGTGGGAAAGGCATGGGGCATGAGGCTGAGCCAGCTGGTCACATTTCATGTGCAGTCTGGAAGCAGAGAGAGATAGATGCTATCTCTCAGTTATCTTTCTCCTTTTCACTTAGTTTAGAAATCACAGCCCATGGAGAGGTTCTGGCCACAGGCAGGAGGATTCATCTTACCTTAATGATCATCATCTAGGAACTCCTTCACCCAAAAGCCCAGAAATATGTTGTTGTGATGATAAATCTCATCAAGTTGACAAGATGAACCCCCACAGCACCAAAGGGTGTGTCGTAAGAACTTTACCTTCCCCTGAACCCACACACCATCTGAAGCCCAGTCAACAGCTTCAGACTTTTTTTACTATAAAGTATACTACAGGTACTTTCAACATTTCCTTATACCCAGATCTGAGTCACAAGATCATGGCAAGAATTACACACAATTGGATGAAATATATGAAGAAATTTATTATTCTGCATTACTAAATGGAATCAAAGCACCAGCTAATGTAGGTGGAAGAAAGTAGTAAGGGAGGAAAACAGAGGTGCACAGAAAGAATATTAACAAATTTATACCATTCTATCAAAAACAAAAGTGTATTTAAATTGCAACCAAAATAGCACTCTGTGTTCATATGACATGTAACATCAGTGTACCAATGTTTAAGAAATAGAAAATGTCCATGAGGCCAAAAGAAAGAAAAAATAGTTCTGTGGCCAAAGTTTCAAATTCCCTTTCTCTAATTAAAAATGTGGCAAAAGAAATTTGTTAAGCTATATGTCACTTGGATGCCTTGTTCTGTACAAGAGCATTGCTGATTGATCAAACATATATGGCAAAAGGTGACTTATTATAGTGGCTCGCATGATATGTGCTGGATATTCTAACAATGACTGCATTCTGAAGAAGCAGAACCTGGCACTGGCTCACACCATAAGTCTGCACACTCCATCACTCCCACTTTGGTACCAAAGGCCTGGAGGATTCCTGAAAAACTACTGGTCTTCAGTCCATATTGAAAAGCTGAGGGACTTCCGGCCAAGATGGCGACAGCCTAGCTGCACTGCAAATCCCGGGGAAAGAAAGGCAAGATATTAAGGGTATATAGTGGCTTTTAGGGGAGAGAAATCTGGGAGGGCACAGAGGTGGGGGAACAGGGAATCGCTGATCCCCTTGCGGGCGGGTAGGCACCCCTCGCCCCAAATAACCGCCGTGTTCAAAGCTCCACCCCTGCCGCTGCTGCTGCTCCGGAGCCTCCACGGCTGCCACCGCGCGCCGATCGCTCCCTGCGCACGGAAGCTTAGACTGCTCCGCACCCTTGTCCACTCGCCCACCTACTGAGTGTCCCCAGTCCCACAGCAGCTGCCCCACAAGCTCAGACTGTATCTCTCGCTTGCATCAGCTCAGGTGCCACCCCCTACCTGCCTGCCGCACCTGCGGGCCGCCATTGTCCTGTGGCGGGGGAGCGCAGACTGCTTCCGGTTCCCAACATTCCCAGCCAAAGTCTGGGCGGTTTCAGTGCTTGGTGCCTCAGTGCCACTCCTAGCTCGAACGCAGGAAGCTGTGGCACATTACCGCTTGAGAACTCAAGCAACTTTGGCACCCCTGCCAGGTAGTAGATAGGCGGCTTTGGCAAGTGAGATTATTCCCTGCGTGCGGAAGCTTAGACTGCTCTGCACTCTCGTCCACTAGCGCTCTGTCTGCCGCGCGGCTGTCCACAATTGTCCTGTGGCGGGGGAGCGCAGACTGTTTCCGGTTCCCAGCGTGCCCAGCCAGAGTTCGGGTGGCATCAGTGGTTGGTGCCTCAGTGCCACTCCTAGTTCAAACACAGGCAGCTTTGGCACATTACCGCTTGAGAACTCAGGCAACTTCGGCGCCCCTGCAGGGCAGTAGATAGGCAGCTTTGGCAAGTGACAGCCAAAGCCCAGGCTTCTTGGCAACGCCCCCAGGCTGCATAAGACTCTCATTGTTCTTGAGCCCAGGCTGATACGCCCACTTATCTGCCCATACACTGTCATGGGCAGAACACAGCGCAATAGAAATAACATGAAAAATCAAATGCAAGAAAATCCAATTAAATCACCCAGTCCCACAATGAATACATCTAACCAAAACATAGAAGAACCATTAGGACCAGAACACCAAATTGAAGCTATAAGCAATGCAACTCTAACCAACCTATTGGTAGAACTTGCAGGAAAGCAACAAAGGGCCGACAATCGTGTGGATGCTGCCATCACTAAACTAGAATTAATAGATAAGAAATTGGAAGGATTAGATAAGAAAATGGAAGGATTTCAAAGAGAGTTAAGAGATTTGAGGGAGAGTGAAAAAAAAGAAGACCTTAAAAATCAGCTGGCCATGCTAAATGAAGACATAAAGAAATGCAAGGATGAACTCCAAGAATCATCAAGAAAATCAGAAAATGATGTGAAAAGGGAGCTTGACAGAGGGATGGAAATTATACATAGAAAAATAATAGAAAATGCAAACTTAATTGAACAAGTCCAAAACTCACTAGAAGCCCTCAAGAATAGAGTCAGCCAAGTGGAGGATAGAAACTCTGATCTGGAAGACAAGATGGAAGAAACAGTTAGAGAATTCAAAAATTTCAGTAAGTTCAAAACCTCCTGTGAACAGAACATGAGGGAATTGTGGGATACAGTTAAACGTCCCAATATCAGGATCATTGGAATACCAGAAGGAGAAGAAATCCAGACCAAAGGCATGGAGAACTTATTTAACAACATAATTGAAGAAAACTTCCCCAATCTCTTAAAAGAAAGGCCCATCAAGATACAAGAAGCCAATAGAACTCCAAACAGACTGGACCAAAGGAGAAACTCTCCAAGACATATTATCATTAAGACTCCAAACATTGACACCAAAGAGAAAATCCTAAAAGCAGCTAGGGAAAAACAGCACACCACCTTCAGAGGTAACCCCATCAGAATTACTTCAGACTTCTCAATGGAAACCCTGAAAGCTAGAAGGGCCTGGAATGAAACACTGCAAAGTCTAAGAACCTATGGCTTCCAACCCAAACTACTCTACCCAGCAAAAGTATCCCTCATAATAGATGGTGAAAGAAAAACTTCCCATGACAAAACTCAGCTTTACAATTATATGAACTCAAAACCAAACCTACAGAAAGTATTTCAGGAAATTCTCCACAGAGAAGAAAAAAATAATCAAACACAATTGCCTACAAGAAGCAGATCACAACAACCAAACTCAGAGTAGGCACAAAAAACTTCAATGTCCATGAAAACTCCAACCCACATTTACCATCACAATATGGCAGGGATCAAATTAAATCTCACAGTCATTACCCTAAATATTAATGGCCTTAATTCACCCATCAAGAGACACAAGTTAACAGGATGGATCAAAAAATTAGACCCCTCAATCTGTTGCCTTCAAGAAACCCACCTCACCATTAAAGACAGACATCTCCTCAGAGTGAAAGGGTGGAAAACAGTATTCCAAGCAAATGGGAATAAGAAACAAGCAGGTGTAGCTATATTAATATCGGATAAAATAGATTTCAAACCAAATATAATCAAAAAAGACAAAGAAGGCCACTTCCTACTTATCAAGGGAACGATCCATCAAGAGGATATTACAATCATAAATCTGTATGCACCAAACACAGGGGCACCACAGTTCATAAAACAAAACCTACTTGACAATAAAACAGAAATAACCACAAACACCATCATAGCTGGGGACTTCAATACACCATTATCAGTAACAGACAGATCATCCAAACAGAAACTCAACAGGGAAGTGAGAGAGCTCAACAAAACCATAGATCACTTAGACCTAATGGACATCTACAGAACCTTCCATCCCAAATCCACAGATTACACATTCTTCTCAGCAGTCCATGGAACATTCTCTAAAATAGACCATATATTGGGTCACAAAGACTGCCTCCACATATTTAGGAAGATTGACATAATCCCCTGCATGATATCAGATCACAATGCTATATTGCTAGACATCAACAACAAAAGACCCACCAAGAATCCCAACGGCACCTAGAAACTGAACAGCACACTTTTAAACAATAAATGGATAGTGGATGAAATAAAAAATGAAATTGCAAAATTTCTGGAATTGAACGACAATGAGAACACATCGTACCAAAACTTATGGGACACAATGAAGGCGGTCCTCAGGGGAAAATTCATAGCACTCAATGCCTTCGTAAAAAAGACAGAAAGGTCACAAATCAATAACCTAACCATCCACCTAAAGGCACTGGAAAAACAAGAAAAATCCAACCCAAAGAGCTCCAGAAGGAAAGAAATAATTAAAATCAGAGCAGAAATCAATGAATTGGAAACCAAGGAAACAATTAAGACAATTGACAAAACAAAGAGCTGGTTCTTTGAAAAAATAAACAAGATTGACAAACCCCTGGCCAATCTGATCAAGCAAAAAAAGGTGAAGCTTCAAATTAACAAAATTCAAAATGAAAAAGGAGAGATCAAAACAGACATAAGTGAAATTGGGAGAATCATCAGGACTTATTTCAAAAACCTCTACTCCACAAAACTGGATAATATGGAGGAGATGGATAAATTCTTGGACACATACCATCTACCAAAGCTAAACACAGAGCAGATTAATCACCTCAATCAACCCATCACAGTCATGGAGATTGAAAATGTAATAAAAAACCTCCCAAAAAAGAAGAGCCCAGGACCAGATGGCTTCTCAGCTGAATTCTATCAAACCTTCTTGGAAGAACTCAAACCAATCTTCCTCAATCTGTGCCATACAATTGGGGAACAGGGAAAGCTACCCAACTCCTTTTATGAAGCTAGCATCACCCTAATTCCAAAACCAGGCAGAGATGCCACAAGAAAAGAAAACTACCGGCCTATTTCCCTGATGAATTTAGATGCAAAGATCCTAAACAAAATCCTTGCAAACCGAATCCAACAACACATCAAAACCATTATCCACCGTGACCAAGTGGGATTCATTCCAGGAACACAGGGGTGGTTCAACATACGGAAATCTGTCAACGTAATACACCACATAAACAAGGTTAAACATAAAAACCACATGATCATTTTGATAGATGCAGAAAAGGCCTTTGACAAGATTCAACATCACTTCATGTTCAAAACATTGGAGAGAGTTGGCATGGTTGGTTCATATCTTAACCTAATAAAGGCAATATATGAAGCTCCAAAGGCCCAAATAATACTTAATGGAGAGAGACTGGAGGAATTCCCATTAAGATCAGGAACAAGACAGGGTTGTCCACTCTCACCTCTGCTTTTCAATATAGTACTGGAAGTCCTAACTCAAGCAATAAGACAGGAGAAGGAAATAAAAGGGATACAATTTGGAAAGGAGGAAGTTAAGTTAGCTTTATTCGCTGATGACATGATTATATATGTAAGAGACCCGAGAGACTACATCCCAAAACTCCTGAAGGTGATTAACTCCTATAGCAAAGTAGCAGGATACAAAATCAATGCACAAAAATCAGTAGCCTTCCTTTATGCAAAGGACAAAGATACAGAGAAAGAAATAAGGGACATAGTCCCATTTTCAATTGCAACAAAAAAAAAAATAAAATACCTTGGAATAACGTTAACCAAGGAAGTGAAAGATCTATACAATGAAAACATAAAAACACTCAAAAAAGAAATTGAGGAGGACTTAAGAAAATGGAAAGACCTCCCATGTTCCTGGATAGGCAGAATTAACATTGTGAAGATGACAATCCTACCAAAGGCAATTTACAGATTTAATGCAATACCAATTAAAATCCCCACAGTGTTCTTCACAGAGATAGAAAAAATGATCTCAAACTTCATATGGAAAGGCAGAAGGCCTCGCATTTCCAAACATATCCTCAGCAAAAGAAATACCTCTGGAGGCATCACCATACCTGATCTAAAGCTATATTACAAAGCCATAGTAATAAAAACAGCATGGTACTGGCATAAAAACAGGACTATAGATCAATGGAATAGACTTGAGGACCCGGACTTTGGGTCAAGCAACTATAGCTACTTGATATTCGATAAAGGCCCAAACAATATAGGCTAGAAAAAAGACAGCATCTTCAACAAATGGTGCTGGAAAAACTGGATAACCATATGCAGGAAACTGAAACTTGACCCACACATTTCACCATGCCCTACACTCAAGTCCAAATGGATCAAAGATCTCAATATAAGACCAGAAACTCGAATACTACTGGAAGAAAATTTAGGAAGTACATTCCATGATATAGGAATGGAAAAAGACTTCCTGAACAAAACCCCAGTAGCTCATGAACTTAAATCGTCACTCAACCAATGGGACCACATGAAGCTGAAGAGTTTCCTTACAGACAAGCATACAATAAGCAAAGCCAACAGATTACCCACAGAATGGGAGAAAATATTTGTGGGTTATCCAACTGATAGAGCCCTAATCTCTCGAATCTACAAAGAACTCAAAAATCTAAACAGTAAGAAGTCAAACACCCCACTCACAAAATGAGGCAAAGAGCTGAACAGGCTGTTCACAGAGGAAGAAATACAAATGGCAAACATACACTTAAGAAAATGTTCAGCATCCCTAATCATCAGAGAAATGCAAATTAAGACAACTATGAGATTCCACCTTACCCCAATAAGGATAGCAAGCATCAAAAAATCAAATAAAAATAAATGCTGGCGAGGATGTGGAGAAGTAGGAACACTCATCCACTGTTGGTGGGAATGTAGGATGGTACAACCACTTTGGAAAGCAATATGGAGACTTCTGAAAAAGCTGAGTATAGAGATACCAACAGACCCAGTTATTCCCTTACTAGGCATCTACCCTAAAACCTTCAAACCACAGACTAAAGAGATTTGCTCAACCATGTTTATAGCGGCTCAATTTGTAATAGCTAAGAGCTGGAATCAACCCAGATGTCCATCACTAGAAGAATGGATAACTAAGATGTGGTATATCTACACAATGGAATTCTATACAGCAGTAAGAAAAAATGACACAATGAAATTTGAGGAAAAATGGTTGAACCTGGAACAGATCATTCTCAGTGAACTTACCCAATCACAGAAAAAAAATCGCCACATAGTCTCACTCATCTACAGCACCTAACCTGAATCTACCGAAGATACCTTAAATACCCAGCAAGCATCTCCTAGACTAGACACTAGGATGGAAGGGGAGGGAGGGGAGGGCATCAAAGGGGTGGGAAACACAAATCTAGACCCAAACAGCAATGGTACCATAATCTTCTACTTACTAAAAGACAGACCAAATGGCTGATCCTTCACCAGGCCCTTACAGGGAACACCTGAACCACAAGACACTGGAGAGGGTAAGATTAAGACTAACCTTAATCTCCTACATCTTCCCTCCCTCACTTCCCCTCTCCCTGTCTCTCTCTCTCCTATCTCTAACTCTTGTATATTAGTTATCTTTTTCCTCATTTTCTTAGTGGGCACTGACCTGTAACTCCAAGATCCAGCATGGGGCTATCATCCACAATGAGCTTTTGATCAGAGAGACCTACGAGGTTTCCTAAAAGACAGACAGATTTCTGTCAGAGTACTTGATGACCCACCAAAGGATAGTGGTAAGACCCTACTGCTGAAGATACCTTATGTGATTGACATGCAAATTAGAATGGCATGGCTGGAAGTTGGATGAGAGTCAGTCCCCAGACAATCAGCATGTCTAGTGCCAGAAGGTGCTACATGGGCGACTGGGGGAAATTGACCAATATCTATCGAAGCAACGCATGGTCTAACCTACTTAGCAGCAAATAACTTGTTGTGATGCCCACACAAGTGCAGTGTTGGCACACAGCCATGGTGGGGAACAAACAGCTCTCAATTTGGCTAACTGATCCCCTCACTGGTATGGGACCCATAGCTGGAGCTGGGAAACAAGTCAGAACCATATCCAAACATAAGCCCACTCTCCAATATCAACCTACCATCAATTGTGGGCTACAAGAGGGCCTACACCTATTAAATTCTGTATATAAAAAAAAAAAGTAAGGGATATCTCATTTGTCCTGGTGCTAACTTACTCTCCATTGGAGAATCTGCTTCTCTTTTTCAGATAGATGTAGATCCTAAGGAGAGAGCCCCCCCATCATACCTCGAAAGGGCCCCGGCTGAAACTAAGAAAAATTGGAGAAACAAGCAAGGGGGCTGTTTGCCTGATAAACCGGATACCAGCAAAGGGGGAAGGAGATCAGCACAGAGAAAAATCAACTCCTACCAAATCAGAGAGCCAGAGCCTCAGAGGCCCCCAACACCTCATCACTGAAGCAGACCAAAAATGAACCCAACATGGCTCAGGGAAATTCTGCGGAAGAGGGGGCGGAAAGAATGTCAGAGTCACATGTTGGGTCATGATATGCAGAGACATTTAGCTTACCCATAACTGTGGGCTAACTCCACAATGCATGACCCGTATACCTCAACAAGGAGGGGCCAAGGGGAGGGGGTAGGTCACGGATGAGCCTAATAATGGTACCAAACTGACTGTATTTGCTGAATACAGAACTGACTAATAAAAAAAAAAAAAAAAAAAAAAGAATACAGTCAATGAAATAAAAAAAAAAAAAAAGAAAAGAAAAAAGAAAAGCTGAAACAGCTGGGTTTCAATATCCAAGACGGATGGTAGCATTATGTAGATTATTCAACAAGGAGTCAAAAAGCTCTCTCTTTATATATATAGGCTGTCAATGGAAGTTCTGCCCTCTCTGGAGCCCTCTCCCCTCAGTTAATCATACCTCACAGCTCTGCCCAAAAGGCATGTCTCTTACTTGATTTCTGATTGAATGAAGTTGACAATAGTGATTAGCTACCACACCACTCAGACTGCTCTGCGGATTCATTTGTAACTTGGCATACATATTTAATTCTGAGAAGATAAAATAAGGGAATTAAGCTTCTGAACTAATTTCCTTAGTTTTGTGTTTTTCATCCCTGATGCTAATGAACTTTTAATTCAGATTATATCTGTTTATTCCATTTATTGTGTATGGTCATTAACATTTGCTGGCTAATGCATTTATTTATTCATGTTAGGAAATAGAAAGACAGAAGGTGTCTGGTGGCATCTCTCATTACCAGTAAATAGCTCAATCAAGTCCTTAGAGTGATGTTGCCAACTAATTCTTATATTAAAAAATATATTTTTATGTATACTATATATACATATATGCATATATATAGTATTTCTTTTAATAAAAGTACTATATTTTCTTCTGAATGAGTAGTAACTTCAAGTAACTGAGAAGTTTTCGTGTGTGTGTGTGTGCACGTGTATGTGCCCTAGCGTCACCCCTGTGCTCACCTGCAGTGGGGTAGGAGGTGTTCACCTGTGGTGGCTGATGCAGAACACGGGGTGTTTAGCTCCATTGCTCTTATGCCTGTTCATATTTTGAGCTGATTGAGAGCTGAGTTATCTTACAGACACTGAACCTCATTATGTTTCAAGAGCCAGTCCTTTGCAGACTGGGGTTTTAGCCAAGCCCAGCTACTTACATAGTTTCTGGAGATTTGAACTTGGGAAAAGTCAGAGTCCCTTAAAACCTCATGCTTATGCAGGAAGAACAGCAAACCACTGAGCAATCTCTACAGCCCCTAATAACTTTTTTTTATTAATTAGTTTTATACTCAGTGAATACAGTCAATTTGGTACCATTATTAGGCTCATCCATGTCCTACCCCCTCCCCTTGGCCGCTCCTTGTTTAGGTATATGGGTCATGCATTCTGGAGTTAGCCCACAGTTATGGGTAGGATAAATGTCTGCATATCATGACCCAACATGTGGCTCTGACATTCTTTCTGGCCCCTCTTCCTCAATTTTTCCCTGAGCCCTGTTTGGATCATTTTTGGTCTGCTTCAGTGATGAAGTGTTGGGGGCCTATAGGTCTCTGGATCTCTGATTTCGTAGGAGTTGTTTTTTCTCTGTGTTGGTCTCATTCACCCTTGGGCTGGTACCCAGTTCACCAAGAAAACCGTACCCTTGCTTGTTTCGCCAATTGTTCTTAGTTTCAGCTGGGGCCCTTTTGAGGTATGATGGGGTGGCTCTCTCCCTGGGATCTACATCTATCTGAAAAAGAGAAGCAGATTCTGCAATGGAGAGTAAGTTAGCACCAGAAAAATGAGATAACCCTTACTTTTTAATAGAGAATTAATAGGGGTACGCTCTCTTGTAGCCCACGATTGGTGGTAGCTTGATAGCGGAGAGCGGGCTTTTGTTTGGATGTGGTTCTGACTTGTTTCCTAGCTCCAGCTATGGGTCCCACACCACTGAGGGGATCAGTTAGCCAAATTGAGAGCAGTTGGTTTTCCACCATGGCTGTGTGCCACTATTGCACTTGTGTGAGCATCACAACAGTTTATTTGCTGCTAAGTAGATTAGACCATGAGTTGCTTGGACAGATATTGGTCATTTTCCCCCAGTCGCCCATGTAGCATCTTCTGGCACTAGGTGCACTAACTGTCTGAGGGCTGACTCTCTTCCAACTTCCAGCCATGTCATTCCATGTTATGTGTGAACCGCGTAGAGTGTCTTCAGCAGTACGGTCTTACCACTAACCTTTGGTGGGTCATCAAGTACTCTGACAGAAATCTGTCTTTCTTTTAGGAAACCTTGTAGGTCTCTCTGATAAAAAGCTCATTGTGGATGATAGCTGGTACTGGGAGTTACAGGTCAGTGCCCACTAAGAAAAGGAAGAAAAAGGTAACTAATATAAAAGAGATAGAGAGAAGAGAGAAAGAGAGAGAGAGAGAGAGAGGGAGAGAGAGAGAGAGAGAGAGAGAGAGAGGCTGTAGAAGATTAAGGTCAGTCTTCATCATACCCTCTCCAGTGTCTTGTGGCTCAGGTGTTCCCTCTAATGGCCTGGTGAAAGTTCAGCCATTTTGTCTGCCTTTCAGGATGTAGAATTTTATGGTTCCATTGCCGTTTGAGTCTAGATTTGTGTTTCCCACCCTGCCTTCTTCTCAGCTCCCTCCCCACCATCCTATTGTTTAGTCCACGAGAAGCTTGCTGGGTATGTAATGCATCTGGGGTACATTCATATTAGGTGCTGTAAATGAGTGAGACTATGTGGTGATATTTTTTCTGTGATTGCATAAGTTCACTGAGAATGATCTGTTCCAGATTCAACCATTTTTCCTTAAATTTCATTGTATCATTTTTTCTTACTGTGGTATAGAATTCCATTGTGTAGATATCCCACATCTTAGTTATCCATTCCTCTAGTGATGGACATTTGGGCTGATTCCAGCTCTTAGCTATTGGGAATTGAGCCGCTACAAACATGGTTGAGCAAATCTCTCTGGCCTGTGGTTTAATGGTTTTAGGGTAGATGCCCAGTAAGGTAATAACTGGGTCTGTTGGTATCTCTATAGTCTGCATTTTCAGGAGTCTCAAGATTGCTTTCCAAAGTGGTTGTACCATCTTACATTCCCACCAACAGTGGTTGAATGTTCCTACTTCTCCACATCCTCACCAGCATTTATTTTCATTTGATTTTTTGATGTTTGCTATCCTTACTGGGGTAAGGTGGAATCTCATTGTTGTTTTAAGTTGCATTTCCCTGATGATTAGGGATGATGAACATTTTCTTATGTTTGTGTTTGCCATTTGTATTTCTTCCTCTGTGAACTGCCTGTTGAGCTCTTTGCCCCATTTTGTGAGTGAGGTGTTTGACTTTTTACTGTTTAGGTTTTTGCGTTCTTTGTAGATTCTAGAGATTAGGCCTCTGTCAGTTGGGTAACCGGAAAATATTTTCTCCCATTCTGTGGGTGATCTCTTGGCATTGTTTATTGTATGCTTGTCTGGAACACTCTAAATTTCTCTGACTGCATCTCACCTCTTGGCCTCTACCCTGTACTATTTTACTGTCTTGGGACATCACCCACTTCTGACAGGTGCATACAAGTGGCTTCAGTTTATCGGGAGCACAGAAGGGAAGAAATACCCAGTGCACTTTGGTGTAGCCATTACTGATGCAGTATTTTGGGGTTCAGGAGGAGTGCCCCAAGCAGGATTTGGGGGTTCAGGAGGAGTTCCCAAATGCATGAAACCCAAGTTTTGAGTTCTGCATACCTTTAATAAACAATTGATAATGACAGACCCAAGAAGGATAAATTAGGAATTATTAAGTTTATTGAGGGAAAAATCACAAACTTTAGGGTTTATTTAAGGAACAAATCACAAATTGTGGGGTTTAGTAAACATGCTCTCATCTGGAAATATTGCATAGTGGAAGGTTTTTTTTGGGGGGGGGTGCTGGAGTAGAATGGCAAGCTTGTAGACTTAATAGTAACTGAGGCATCTAAAGAGAAATTAGGGTAAAGCTGAAAACACATGGACTTAAGAGAAGCTGAGGCTTTTAAAGAGAGATTAAAGCTGCTGGCATGTAGAAAGTAGAATCTAGCTGCATGTGTATGGGAACTTGTAGAGATCCCGCAAGTGGTAGATTCATAAACCAGAAAGAAATCACTCATGTACTCAAAGAGAGAAGTTACCACATAACAGACATGCAGAAAAACCATCCAAACCAAGAAACAGTTTTATTCTCTTTCCCCTCAGCCAGGAGGAGGAAGCTGGATTCACATGTAGCCTTGTGGCCCTAGAGAAGAGAGGCAGGGAGGCTGGGCAGAGTAGCAGAGCTGAGCTGACCTGAGAGGGTGAAGTGTTTGACAGAATAGAGGAACCTTTATAGGCAAAGAGAAGAACTGATTGGTTGGCAGATTTGGAGGACCCTGTACCAGCCTATCTGAGCAGTCTATCTAGGTAGCATGCTAGATGGGGCAGCAGGGGTTGCTGTGGATCATTCTCTATAAAACAAGTTTTCCATTTTTGTAGTGGCATCTAATTGTTCTCTCTGAGCCTCAATCTCTAGCTGAAACTGCCTAAAAATCATGCTTTCTCCTACCCTCCTTCACTACTCTTTGAGGTACTTCAGTCCTGGTCATGGGCTGTACACCTAGAATAGCCTCCCATCAAAGGGTGTGTCTTGGTTGCTTCCATTTGGACATCTATGCATTTAGGACAGAATTCATTTAAAATACAATATTTTCAACAAAAATAGGCTTCAAGGTAAATCTTCAGTTACTCAGTAAATTTCATTCAGTAAATTTCACCAATAACACACACATTTTTTTTTTCTTTTAGTGTAGAAATAAGATCCTAGTATTTTATTTTTTCTTAGCTACAATTCTCAAATGACTCTACATGGATTTTAAAGGGTCAACTTTCCATTTTGCCTTGAGGGACTCAATAAATATAAGGCATACACTTACAAGCAAGCCAAATATGCTACAATGTATGAAATAATATTACTTCTCTGGTCTATGTAATTCAGGAGGTAGAAATGTAGGGAATCTAGTCTGTAGTGTGATACAGGAATTCGAGGTATCTTTGAAATAGATGGAACCTTTCTCAGATCTTGTTTGGGCTTTAACTCAGTCGTTAAGGAATTAGACCATCATGGTAACATAAAACTTTCACTGAGTCAGTGCCCTCCAAATTCTTGCCTTATCAATTTTTCAGATTAAATCCATAGACCATAGAGGGTAATGTTTAGAAATATTTTATTGCAGAACTTAAAAGAAAGAAAGAAGGCCAAGCTCTTGTAAAACAGGAGAGGGTGCCCAGACATTAGAAAACTCCATTAGGAAAAGTAAAGCTGAATGCTCCCAATTTGGGAGATAACCAAAGCTTGTAAATTTGCCTGGTAAGCGTTATCAGAGTGTTTTTTTATGGGAATTTCCAGGATAGAAGCTGAGGTAGTCAGGACTGCTCTCATGTCCTGTGTACAGGGGCTTTGTCACATTTGCAGAAAAAGGAGTGATCTTGTATCCATTTCTGTAAAAAGGGAACTCCAGTAGGGAAAGAGAGAAGGAAAAACCAGATTCCTCTTACACAATGTGAAGGTTTGAATGTAAATGTCCCCCATAGCCTCAAGGGTTTGTATGCCTACTTAATCCCTAGCATTTGGAACTCTGCTGGAAGAGTAGACCTGGGAGTAGACCTGGGAGTAGACCTGGAGTCCATCCCTATTGCTTGCTTTCCTCTGCCAATGATAAAGCAGTCTTTCAAAACTGCTAAACATGAAATAAAGTCTTTCCTCACATAAGATGCTTCTGGTTGTGTGTTTTGACCCCCCAGTGAGAAGCTAACTGCTATACAAGCTCAAGATTTCTCACTTTTAGCCAAGTGGGAGGCACTTATGTTGGAGACCCTGTTACTATCAGCTGCCCACTTTCTTTTCTTATAATTTATTTTTATTTTTATTTATTTATTACAGTGAGAGAGAGAGAGAATGGGCTCACCAGGGCTTCTAGCCACTGCAAACGAACTCCAGCCACATGTGCCACTATGAGCATCTGGCTTATGTGGGACCTGAAGAGTCAAACCTGTGTCCTTAGGCTTCGCAGGCATGTGCCTTAACCACTAAGCCATCTCTTTAGCCCCAGTTTCCCATTTTCATGTCCTGTTCTTCATCAGTTTTTCTCCTATAGTCATCTGTAGTATCATTTTAGGTAAAATCATTCAGGATTTTAGTTTACTTTTCTAGTTATCACAGTCATATTTCACACAGCTAACTGCAACTCATACCAAAATACTCTACACATACTTACTCAGTGTAACTGTTGTGGTGAACATGCTATCTGTGATTGAATCATAGGATAAATAAACTCAATTGCCAACTCAAGATACAAACCCAAAAGCTTCCAGAGATAACAAATGAGGAAGTAGGAGGAGAAGTAAGTTAAGAAAGGAATGGGCTGGGGAGGTGGCTAAAAGATAATGTGCTTAATGAATAAGCATGAGGATCTGTACTTGGATTCCTAGAACCTGTTTATAGTCCTAAACTGTAGTAAGAGTGCCTGTAATCCCAGGGAGCCTACTTCTAAGAAGGGTGGTACAGACAGGAGAAGAGGCTTCTAAAAGCTTATATGCCAACTACTCTGGAGAACACTGTTGTGAAGAGACAACTTCTCCAAATTAGGTGGAAGGCAAAGACTGGTACTCAAAGCTGTCTTCTATCCACCATGTGCATGCCATGGCACACATTCCTGAAGACCTGAATGCCAGAGTCTGTGCAGGTGCATAATCACACAAGCAAACACTCTAAAGCTAAATAAATAATAGGAAGAAAAATGGTTGTCAGAAGATAGTGAGCAAAGAAAAAGAGTCCTCAAAGTAGTTTAAATTTACATTTCCCTGATGCCTATTGTGATGTTATGTTTGAGATTTCATCTTATCCAGGCCATAGTAGTAGTCATTAAGAAAACAAACAAGGGACTCTCCTAGTGGGAATGTAAATTAGGCCAGCTACTATGCAAAAGAGTATGGCAGTTCCTTAAAACGCTTAAGAACAGAGCTACCATACCATCTCGCTCTAATACTCTTGGGTATTTCCCTGGGGGACTCCAAGACACATATCACAGAGACAAATGCACATAAATATTTATTGCAGCACTATTCACAATAGCTAAGTTATGGAACAACCTTAGGTTACAACAACAAAGGAATAAATAAATTATATATATATATATATATATATATGTGTGTGTGTATGTATATATATATATGTGTGTGTGTGTGTGTATGTATATATAATCTATGTGTGTATGTATTTATATTTATATATTTTATATATGCATTTATATTTATATATATGTATATATAAAATGTGCATGTTATGAATTTTGTTCAATTATAAGAATAAAATTATGTCATTTGCAGGAAAATGGATGTAACTGGAGATTATCATATTAAGAAAATTAAGTCAGTTTCAAGAAGACAAATGTCACATTTTCTTTCATTTTTGGATCCTAGAAACATAAAATATCTTTGTATATTTATCATGAAAATGAATAGAAACTACCTAGAAGAACAAAGGGGGCTAATGAAAGATGTATGCGGAAGAAAGAAGGTAGAGGAGATTGGCGATATACTCAATGCATAATGCATACTTTGTGAAAATGTCTTTATGAAACATCATACCATATACAGTGATATGCAAATTCCAAAAAGATAAAATCACGTTATGTATGTGCATTTCTGATTGTAGTTGTTTGATTCAGGAATCTCCCATAAACTTAGGTGTTCTGAATGCTAGGTTCCCAGCTGATAGAGATTTGGGAATTAAGACTTCTTGGAGGCAGCATATTGTTGGGGGTGGGCTTATGGGTATTATAGCCAGTTTCCCCTTGCCAGTGTTCGGTACACTCTCTATTGTTATTGTCCATATTATTTTGGCCTGGGGGTGCTATCCAACCTCTGCTCATGCCATTGTTTGCTCCTGCCAGGATGGTGTTTCCCCTTGAGCCTATAAGCCAAAATAAACTTCTTTTCCCCACAAGTTGCTCTTGGTAAAGTGTTTTCTGGCAGTACTGTGAACCTGACTGCAACAGTAATGCTGATACTGAGAGCAGTGTTGATGCTAGACACCTGACTGTGTGGCTTTGGCCTTTTGGAGCTGATTTTCAAGAGGAATGTGGGAGGATTTGAAACCTTGGCCTAAGAGACGCCTTGCAGTGCTGTAAGCACAGCTTGATGGACTATTCTGGTCAGAGTTCAAAGACCTAAATGCAATAAGAACTATGGACTGTGAGGTTTTACTTATGAAGGTGAGAAAGAGCTTTGCTTAGACTGGGCTAGAAGAAGTTTGTGTGAGAGGCTTGATGTTATGCCTGTGTCCTGAGTATTTGTGCAGGGTGGCATTGCATAGAAATACACTGGTGTGAGGAGAGGGATATGGCACAGAAAAAAAAATGAATTCTTTGGGCCTAAACTGCTGCCTGTTCAGCTGCAATTATATGAGAGATTATAACCATTGTGATTGGGTCAGCTGACTTGTATTGACAGCAAGGAGAATGTAGTCATTTGAAGGGGACAGAATGCTGAAGGTGTGTACTGTTCTTCAAAATATGCTTTATTCCCTCACTGGATTAACAAATTGGCAACCTGCCTAGTATTATGGAGTATAAGAAATGCAGAAAAGAGAACATCATTGAATTTGTGACATGGTCTTGTGTTTTGAAAATGAGCATGGGCCTTGTGAAGCAGGTTTGCTGGATGCCTACATGGAGACCTAACGGGGCTGAGAGGATGAAACTTGGGTTCCAGTGGAAACTCAGTGGAGATGCCTGGACCACGAGATGGCTGCTAAGGAAAGCTGCTGGCCCCAGATGAAGTTTTCCAGGACTGTGAATAGACTATCTGGAGGGGTGGAATTGGAACTCAGAGACTTGTTGCTGGTTAGAATGATCACACTTGGAAATTTGTCACTGACTAGCGTTATTGGACTTGAAGCTAGAGAGTTTGATGTTTTCCCTGGTTGTTTTAAATCTTGTATTGACAGAATATTTCTTAGCTATGCCCAATGCCATCTTTTGCAGTGTGAATGCTTATTATGTGCCATTATGGTTTTGGGGGGGATGTTTTTGGTATTATGGCTCAGATAAAAGTTGGAATGGCTGGGAGTGGTGGTGCACGCCTTTAATCCCAGCACTCGGGAGGCAGAGGTAGGAGAATTGCCAGGAGTTCGAGGCCACCCTGAGACTACATAGTGAATTCCAGGTCAGCCTGGGCCAGAGTGAGATCCTATCTCAAAAAAAGCAAAAGCAAAAACAAAAACAAAAACAAAACAAAAACAGTTGGGATGTATGAACATCATTGGAATCAATAAAAACTGTGGGGACTTTTAAAGTTGGACAAATGTATTGCATTTTATATAATGTATGCTTATCAGTTTATGGGGGCCAGGGGTGGAATGTGGTACTTTGATTCAGGTGTCCCCCATAAACTTAGGTGGTCTGAATGCTAGATTCCTAGCTGATAAAGATTTGGGAATTAACACCTCTTGGATACAGTGTATTGTTGGGGATGGGCTTATGGATGTTATAGCCAGTTTCCCCTTCCCAATTGGTGTGCCACATCCTACTGTTGCTATTGTCCAGCTTATGTTTGCCATAGGATGATGTCCACTCTCTGTTCATGCCATCATTTTCCCCTGCCATCACAGAGCTTCCCATCAAGCCTGCAAGCCAAAATAAACCCCTTTTCCCCACAAGTTGCTGTTGGTCAAGTGTTTTCTGGCAACAATACAAATCTGACTACAGCACTGATATAAGGCAACTACTGTACTTCTAGTTGTTACTATAATTTATGCTTTACTTGTGTTTATGAAATCTATGCAGCCAGCTTGTACACATGACTGATACTTCCAGCTAGTGAGTGCTGCCAAAACAACTGATATACTACAAAGGGTCCAAACACCTTCTCATCATTGAAGCGAATAACAAAACCAATGCCGTAGACTCCTGACATTACTTTCTTTTTGTTGTTTCGCTAGTTTTGTGTATCTTTGAATGTCTTTCAAATTCCTACTGTATATGAGGCAATATATTATGAATATTTTGTCATTTGAGGCAAAGAATATGCTCTTAGCAAAACACAATCTAAGACCTCATGGAATTTCTGCATCATTACTGAATGTCTCTACTTGCTGGCCAACAGTTCAGGGGCATGGTGCCACCATTATATAAAGGATTGAAAGGTACTTATATGACAGAGTTCTCATGCCTATGGAATGAACAATGCATTCTCTATTTACACAAGGGACTGATCCTATCAAGCCATGATAGCTACAATGCAGTCAAGCCAGTGTTCCTTAGCAAAAAATAAATGTTCATTAGTTTATGCAGCTTTCTGAAGTTCTTTATTGCACAGAATTAGTAGAAAACAGACTACTGTAGAAAGTAAATCTGTCTCTTCTCCAACTTACTTTAGACCTATTTCTCACTGTGGTAATCACTGTGTCTTTCCTGTGTGGTTTGAAATGCATAGCATTTATATACACTTCATGATCATTGTTTTTTTCAGCTTTCCACCACTATAACAAAGCGCTTGAGAAAAATCAACCTAAAATAAGGAAGATTTATTCTTAATCCTGGTTTTAGATCACTACACTTGGCTCCTATGATTTTTGGTCCTGGGTCAGAAGGAATATCATGGAGAAATTGACTATTAGGGCTGGAGAGATGGCTTAGAGGTTAAGACACTTGCCTGCAATGTCTAATGACCCAGGTGTGATTCCCCAATACCCATGTAAAGCCAGATACATAGGATGGCTCACGTATCTGGAGTTCAACTGCAGTGGCTAGAGACCTTGATGTGTGCTCATTCTCTCTCTCACCTCTCTCTTTCTAAAAGAAAAAAAAAAAAGAATTTTGTAATCAAAAACTGGCCATAGCTGGGTGTGGTAATGCATGCCTTTAATCCCAGCACTTGGGAAGCAGAGGTAGAAGGGTCAATCACCATGAGTTTGAGGCCACCCTGAGACTACACAGTGACTTCCAGGTCAGCCTGGGGTAGAGTGAGTCTCTACCTAGAAACTGCCCCCCCCCCAAAAAAAAAACCAACTGGCCACAAAAGAAAGAAAGGGATCTTAGTATCCCATTTGAGGACATGCTGTCAATGGCCTAATGTTCTTCCACTAAATTCTGCCTCTTTCCTGAAGATTCTACCATCTCCCATATATGACATCAATTGGAGAATAAGCCTTCAACACAGGGAACTTGGGCAACATTTGTGACCTATACTGTAGCACTTGGAAAACTCCCAATCTGCCTGAACTGTCTTTCCCATGGGCTGCCTTACAGCTCCTTCTTATGTTTCAATTTTTAGCCAGTGTTCAAATATAGATTCCCCTTTGTCTCCAAGTTTCCATCAGATTGTTTTCATCACAATTCATAAACGTATTTATTTATTAGGCTTGAAGTCATGTTATTAGATTTTAGTAGAGGAAAAGAGAAGTGCAGATGGCTCCTGACATATAGAAGGCAGGAGGGGTAAGGAGCGTATTTGGGAGTAGGGGTCATGGTTCACACCACTTAGATCTCAGCTCAGCAAGTCAGAGAAGAGGGGAGCTTACAGAACAGGGACCTGGATTTTCAGGAAAGGTGAAAACCCAAAAAAGCAACATTTGTTTTCTTGTTTACTGATTTAACAACTAGTGATAGTAGAAATCTTGTCAGTATTTTTCTTCTATATAATTTGAATGAAAGCCAGAGAAGAAGTTAATAGACAACTACAGAGTAAATCAATTCTGAGAAATGAATATCAGCCACATTTACCACTTACCATACTCATTCCCAAAGTAGAAACCAAAGGAACACACACACATACATACAAACAAATCACAAATAATAATGAAATACATTCTCTTTGTTTAGAGGACTTTTTTTACTCTTTGAATATTCTAGCTAGTGTTTTAGTTTTACAAAGTAATTCTGACTTTTCTGAAGGGTATTCAGCTGTGTGTGTGTGTGTGTGTGTGTGTGTGCGTGTGTGTGTGTGTAGGGGTGTTTCTCCACCATGCTTTGTGTAGACTCTATAATTTTTTGTGTGTTTTCTAGGTCAATGATTAAGAAAACAGATTTAATAGTAGGAAGATGTTATATTCATCAAGTTCTGGTTACAACTGGTGCATATAAATACCATTTTTATATCTTCTCAGCTTAACACTTCACTCTATAGTTTCCTCATGTAACTGGATAGCATGCATCATCCTATGATTTATTTCTTCCAAACCATTTGACTTTAATAGTTTATTCCATTTATGTTTTTAGTCAACATATATGCATTTTAAATTTATAGACATAAGCATAAATTCTTCTAAACTATGTAGATGTATAAATACATATAATATCTGCAAAAATGTTATGTCATGTCAATGAATTTCACCCAAAGATACCCATTTCTACATATATATGATCAGCTCAACTAAATCAAAAAATACTAATTATTCTTTTATTTTAAATATACTTTTCAGGAGTTTTTAAAAATTATTTTTGTTCATTTTTATTTATTTATTTCATAGTGGCAGACAGAGAGAGAAAGAGGCAGAGAGAGAGAGAGAGAGAGAGAGAGAGAGAGAGAGAGGGGGGGATGGGTATGCCAGGTCCTCCAGCCACTGCAAACAAACTCCAGTCTCATGTGCTCCCTTGTACACCTGGCTTATGTGGGTCTTGGGGAGTCAAGCCTCAAACCAAGGTCCATAGGCTTCACAGGCAAGTGCATAACTGCTAAGCCATCTCCCCAGCCCCAGGAGTTATTTTTGGTTTTGGATGGGCTTATATGAGAAAGTAAAGAGAATAAGCTGCAAGATTCAAATTATAAGATGACATACACTATACAGTAACAAGGACACAGTAGTTATTCTGCAATTTATGTTCAAATTTGGAGGAATAATTTGCAAACAACTCATAATAAATCACAAACTAAAAGAAACATTTGTGAAATTTTCCTCTCACTTCTTTTTGTGGTATGCAGATGCTGTTTTAAATTTGTCATATTTATTTCTGTGCCAATTTCTTTGTTTTTCTTCCAATAATGAAATAAAAAGCAACTTAAAATTCATAGCTACAAAGTGGACTTAAAAGACATGCTTTATTTTTACCTTTTTCAAACTTCTGAGATCTCAAGTAATACATTATCTCTTTCCCTTTCTTCCTTTCTTCATTCTTGCCTTCCTTCCTCCTTCCTTTTCTTCCTTCCTTCCTTCCTTCCTTTATTCCTTCCTTCCTTCTTCCTTTCTTCCTTACATTTTTCCTTTATACTTTTTAAAACATGTAATCTGTTGCCAAGCCTGGCCTGAACTCATTTTGCAGCTGAGAGTGATTTTGAATTCCTGATTCTTTTGGTTCCACCTCACAAGTAATATGATTGTAGGCAAGTACCAACAAACCTGCCTTTTAATTAATAAACTGTCAATCAGTTTTAGTGTGCATCTGTCTTTCTTTTTAGACTTATAGTACCATACCCACATTGAACTAAGAATGACCCACCCAAACATTCTTTATTTCAAATTTATATATCCAGCTTACATAGACCAATCCACCACAATTTTAAATTTTTGTAGTCATTGAAACTCAAAACCCAAACATTCATTAAATCCATAAGATTTCCTTTAACATACAAGTTGCTCTTACATTGAATTGACTATTGACTGGGCCATTGCAATACTTCCACTCCCAAAATATATATCTATGAAATGATTCAACGTTACAAAATCCAGCTGTATTTGATCTTTTTCATGTTCAAGACTTCTAAGAGATTCTTATTTTGCATTGAGGCAGGTACAAATTCAGTCTACAACTTGAAACTTTCCTTTTCTAGTAAACAAATTTATGTTTTTATGTTGATCCAGTCTTTATGTGAAGTCTGTGTATCTCCCTCTACCATATTTCAATTTTTCTTCATAATCTCAATAAAAGATTCTTCATTTCTACCCTATTTTGCTCATTATTTTCTTGGAGAAATGATGCACTTATCTTCATCACAGACCCACACACTGTTTAATTCTGTGAAGTCATCATGGTTCACTATCATCATGATCTCTCTAGCTCTTTAATGGCTTATTTGAATTACTTAGCTCAGCAGCATGAAGGATAGATCTTTCAATGGCTTTTTACCTTCTAGACTACTTGAGAGTTCAGAATTTAAGTGACAAGTATTTAAAAAATGCAACTATTTTCAAGAAGTTCATGAACAAATTATTAAATCCAAGTAGTTTAAAAAACATAAGATGAAAGCCAGGCATGGTGGTGCATGCCTTTAATCCCAGCAATCGGGAAGCAGAGGTAGATGTATCACCATGAGTTCGAGGCCTCCCTGAGACTACATAGTGAATTCCAGGTCAGCCTCAGCTAGAGTGAGACACTACCTGGAAAAACCTAAAAAAAAAAAAAAAAAAAAATGATATGTGCTCTCCAGTTATATTAGAAAACTGGCTACTTTTTCTTATGTGTAAGAGAATAGTTTCACTTTATTTTTAATGATGAGCCTAAAGTTTCTGTTACTTTAACTAATTAAAAACAGAAAAAAATATTTTTTATTTCTCCCTTAAAACATATCACTAGTTAGTAATCCGTGCACCTCAAATATATGATATATTATGCTATAAATCTGCCTTTTATAGAAAACTTAAGAATTTCAACTTAACAGCCCAACTTGAGAAATAGAATAGGACAGACTCTGTCCGTGGAGAGAGGAGAGATTCCTGTATGAAATCTCTTTGAATGCAGGCATTCAGTGTGTAGGAGGTGAAAGTAACCAGGAGAAATTCCAAATATTAGGAGCCAGAAGAGGGAACAATCAGCCAATAATATTGGTAAATGTGCAGTCATGTGAAAAGTGGACTGGAAGGAGGATCGGGTCCTGGGTAGAAGATAGATGACATCAGAAAATCAGGAGAAATGAACACCTTGTGTAAATATTTTGTATCTGGCTGCCCCTGAATGGCTGCTAGAATTCTGTGGTACCAGAAGATCAGGATAAGAGCATGGAAGCACAACCCTGCTTCAGGACAGAATAGACCATTAAATAAAAACACAGAGAATATTTCGTGAGCACATAAGTCAGGGCTCTGATCCACACAGTGCTCCTTGAAAGATATCTATGATGAAAAAATAAAAAGCAAGGAAAAATGGAGATGTTATTTCAGATTTTTCAGTAATGATAATGAAGCATACATATGTTCAATCATTTCTGAGCATATTTTCAACAAGTTTTGTTTTATTCACAAAACCTACATACTTATCTGAATGCCTAGTAAACATCAACACCTGTTAGTGAGAAGCAGAGAAATACAACCATGTACTGGTTGAAGAAAAGACTCCTTGTTAACCTACAAGAAGAGAGATCCTGCTAAAATCTCTAGCTGTTGTTCTACGTCAACCTTTGATCTGCAGTCGAGCATTCTGGGGTAATCACTAAAGCAGCAGTTGATGTCAAGATAACTCACTTAAGAGCAAATGGGACTTCCTAAAGCAGCATGGCTCTATGAGATTTCTGTGTTGAGCTGTGAAACTTGAACAGGTAGGACATCCCTATCTGAGCAGGCATCCTTATCTGAAATTTATTTTGCCAATCCTGCTTCATTTTTTTTACAGAAAATATTATTTCTAATAATACATATAATTCTTAATTAATATTCATAATACTAACTTTGTCTTAAAAATCCATTTATACCTCAGATATAACAACTGGCATAGTCTCCTATATAGCCTTATATCTTTGCGCTATGGAAAAACATTTTTAGATTGACAGTTTATATCCTCAAAGAATGTTGTGTTACATTAAAAATCACCATATTATTCCTAAATTTAGTTTTTTGTGGTCTCTAACCAGTATGTTTTATGTGCGATGTGGATTCTTTGTGGTAGTCAGGAGACTTATCCAGTAGCCTGACAATTAGGGAGGAAGAAAGATAAAGATACAGGTTATGAGGTTATTTGAGACACTGCATCAATGAGTTAGCTTTATGGTACCTTGGTTAACAGTAGCAATGAGAAAACCACAACTATTCAAACAAAAATGCATCCAAATATCCATTTTTATACTGAATTCCTATCCTCATTTGCATATTTTTTCATAAACATGCATCAGATTTCTCTCTTGTTCCATTCTTATTTTCAACATATGATCACATTACTATAACAGTATAATCAATGGAAGAAAATACAGAAGGAAGATACAAGCCATACTAAATAAGCAAAAACTGCCAGGATGGCAACCAAGAAGTACTGGCATTGCCCCTGAATAAGTAAAGTGAGTGGGTGTACAGTGAAAATAGCAGTGTGCCAGGGTGGGAAAAAATGAGAAAGAATATATAGACAGAAGAATAAGAGATGTGATGAAACTTTAAAATTGATGAGAACTTATAGGAATCAGAATGAGATTTTTTTGTATTGCTATATAAAAATTTTTCATTCGAAATAATACTATCAGCATAAGTGTCAATTTTCTCTTTGATAGACACTGACTCTTTAACTTTGTCCTTTAATTTGTATGTATACATAAAACAACACTTCTAAATGATATGTTTCACACCTGTGTGGGCAGATGAAGAACAGTTAAGATAAAAATACAGCAACTCCTATTCATAAGAAAGGAAGACCTAAAGCAAACATAAAATGCAGAGATTAGAACTTCCTCATAGAGAAGGTAGTGGAGCTCTGCCTTCACAAAGGCAATAATCTGGGGCTGCTATGCTTCAATTTCAGCCACTATAGTAGTGCCTCCCACTGGGGGCACCACAAGAGCTTAGGCGGGAAGGTTTGTTGAAAAGTAACTAGAGCATGGATGATTGGTGCACATATAGCAGGTTGGAGCAGACTGTGGAGTGTAGTAGAGCTATAACTCAGAAACCTGAAGGTGATACTTGAAGTTATTCACCAGACAAAACATTGCCTTTGATCTCTTCAACTGTGCCATCAAAGCCAGCAAGGTATCATATGTGTGTGTGTGTATATATATATATATATATATATATATATATATATATATATATTGCTTAAGTGGGTGTCCATACTAGAATCTCTGAGGTAGTTCTATAAATATAGTTTCTAGCTATAAGGGCTCACAAGGGCTGGAGAGATGGCTTAGAGGTAAGGCACTTGCCTGTGAAGCCTAAGGACCCAGATTTGATTCCCTAGTATCCACATAAGCCAGATGCATAAAGTGATGCATGTGTCTGGAGCCTATTTGCACTGGCTAGAGGCCCTGGCACTCCCATTCTCTCTCTCTCTCTCTTTTTCTCTTTCTATCTGTCCTTTCCTTTTTCTCTTTCAAAATAAAATAAGTGAATAAAACATTTAAAATATCAGCAATCTTCATTAAGTAGCCTAATGATGCACCTCATGGCTTGAATGTTACCAAATTTTATGAACAACCTAACACCAATACTTTCCCAAATACTCCACACAATAAAAATATTACCAATCTCATTTTATCAAGCCCATATTGCCTTGATACCAAGACTGGATAAGACACAACAACCACAAAAGAAAAACGAATGTCAGTAAATGTTTCAAAGCGTTCAGCATTCTTAACCATCAGAGAAATCTAAATTAAAACTACTTTAAGATTTCAAGAATGACTAACATCAAGAAAATAAGGGACAGCAATGCTGGTTAGTATGTGGGCAAAGTGGATCTTTTTCGTTGACTGTGGATGGGTACATACACCGGTATATCCACTATAGAAGTCAGTATGGATGTTGTTTAAGAATTAAATGGAGAGCTACCTTTTGGTCTAGCTATACCATTCTTGGTCATATATTCAAAGGACTCTTTAGTTCAGCCAAAGAGTTCAACCATATCTAATTTCTACTACATCATGCCTATTGTTGCACTATTTACAATAGCTAGGGAATGAAACAAGCCTAAGTGCTTATCAACAAATAAATAGATAAGGAAAATGCAGTGTGCATACACAATAAGATTTTATTCAGCTGAAAAGAAACAGGGATAGGAAGATGGCTTAGTGGTTAAAGGTAAAAAGAAAAAGTGAAATAATATCATTTTTGAAGAAGTACAGATGGAATTTGTAATTACTAAATTATGACAAGTTAACTGGAACATAAAAACAAATACTACATACATTTTTCTTTCATATGTGTGCATGCATATGCACATGCACACAGGTGGATATCTTTATGCATGTACATACACATTCAGAGAAGCATACACATCCACATCCACATATGAGAGATGGGTGGATCCGAATGTATATGTGGATGGGTCAGTATAATTTGTGAAACTAGGAAGAGGAGCATGATAGAGGAAAAAGCCTTCTTAAGTGTGGCCTACACAGTGGTAAAAAAGAGTAATTGTGGCAATTTGAGCAATCCATAGGCTATTGTGTTTTAAAACTTAGTTTCCAGCTAGTGGTACTATTCTCAAAGCTTGTGGAACATTTAAGATATAATACTTCTTTGAGGAAGTGTCTCATGAGGTGTTGTAACTCCCTTCACATCCTTCTCCCTGTTCTACGTCCTGTATGCTGGTATGACAATGTTACACTGGTTTTCCTCTCTGGCTTGCCATGTTTTCCTCACTGTGAAATTAAACCTTCTTTCTTCTATAAACTCCTTCTGATCAGGTATTTTATTCCAGCCACCAGAATGTAACTGATTGTGTGATAGATTACACATGGCAAAAAAAAAAAAAATGAAAAAAAGAAATTGACAGGATGGAGGGATAGGGATAGTCTAGGGCAGGAGAGTCAATAAAATGAATCTGTACTAAAATCCTATAATGACACCTTTTAGTTTGGAGGCTAATTATAAAAAAGAAAATTATCAATTTATTTTTCATAGTTCTGAAGGTTGAAAGTCTGAGCTTATGTTATCAGCATAGTTTAGTTTTCCCAACAGATCTATCCTTACATGATGGAAAGATGGGGAGAGTGCAAGTTGGAGTTCTTTTCTAAACATCATTACAATAAATAAATCTCTAATTCATGATATATTTACCTGCCAGGGTCTCCATGTTATAGTATCATTATATAGGGTCAAGAATGGAAACCCATAAATCTTGTGGAGCACATGCATTCAAGTCTATTATAACATAGAATGAAATACTATAGAGGTAAATTGAGTCACAGTATTTATAAATAGCTAGTCTTTATGTGACCATGTTTTACATTTAAATGATCCATTAACTCATCTATCTAGTCACCCAACCAATCACCTAATTACATTTACAAATATATATATATATAATTATTATTAGTTATGTACACAGTGTGTATATAACAATGTTGCTACCATCCTTAGCCTCTTCCTTGTCTTCCCCCCTCTGCAGGGACCCTCATCACTGGGGAATGTGGGTCATGCACTGGGGGCTTTGCTATGAGTTATGGGTAAAAGGCAATGTCTCTGTGCATAATGTCGCAACACTTGGCTCTAACAATCTTTCTGCCCCCTCTTCCATGAATTTCCCTGAGCCATGTTAGGTTCATTTCAAGTCTACTTTGGGTATGCTGTCTTGTGAGCATCTGTGTCTCTGAATATCTGGTTTGGTAGGACTTGAGTGTTCTCTGTGTCTATCTCCTTCACCCTTGTGCTAGTACCAGGCTCACCAAGAAAGCAGCACTTTTTCTCATTTCCCCAAGTACTCTATGGTTTCAGCTGGGGGCTGGTGAGGTGCCATGGGCTGATTCTCTCCTCAGGATCTGTGTTCATCTGAAAAATAGAAGCAAATTCTCCAAAGGAGAGTGAAGCCTGCACTAGATAAATGGGATAACCATTATTATTTTAGAGATAATTTAGTAGGTGTAGGCCCTCTTGTATCCCACAATTGGTGGGAGCTTGATAATGGAGAGTGGGCTTATTTTTTGGATATGCTTCTGACTTGTTTCCCAGAACCAGCTATGGGTTCCATTCCACTGAGTGGATCCATTAGCCAAATCAAGAGCAGTTGGTTACCTACCATGGCTGTGCACCACTATTGCACTTGTGTGAATATCACATCAAGTTGTTTGCTGTTGAGTAACTTAGATTGGACAGATGTTGACCATTTTCCCCTAGTTGCTCATGTAGCACCTTCTGGCACTAGACAAACTAACTGTCTGAGGACTCACTGTCTTCCAGACTCCAGCCAGGTCATTCCATGTTTTGTGTCAACAGCATATGCTGTCTTCGTCAGTAGGGTCTTACCACTAAACTTTGGTGAGTCATCAAGTACTCTGACAGAAATCTGTCTTCTTTTGGGAAACCCTGTAGGTCTCTCTGATCAACAGCTCATTGTGGATACTAACCACATTCTGGTAGTTGGAGTTACAGGCTAGCACCAAGGGAAAAAATGAAGAGAAAGGTAATATAAAAGAGAAAGACAGAAGAGAGAGAAGAGGGACTGAAAGAGAGAGAGAGAAACAGGAGATTAAAGTTAGTCTTCATCATACCGTCTCTAGGGTACTGTGGTTCAGGTGCTCCCTCTAAGGACCTAATGAATGTTCAACCACTTATTCTGCCTTTTACGATATAGAATTTTATGGTACCATTGCCATTTGGGTCCAGTTTTGTGTTCTCCCTACCCTTACCCTCCTCTCCTGCTGCACCCTCCCTATTGTCTGGTCCTCAAGATGCTTATTAGGTATGGCAGCATCTCAAGCAGATTCAGGTTAGGAACCAGATGAGTGAGACCATCCAACAATAATCTTTCTGAGATTGGTCTGGTCCAAGTACAACCATTTTTCTTCAAATTTCATTGTGTCATTTTTCCTTACTGCTGTGTAGTATTCCATCAGGTAGATATAACACATCTTGGTTATTCATTTGTCTAATGATGGAATCTGGGTTGATTCCAGATCTTAGCTATTATGAATTGAGTTGCTATAAACATGGTTGAGCATATATCTCTGAACTGAGTCATGGAACTTTTAGGGTAAATGCCCAGTAAGGGAATAACTGGGTCTTGTTGGTAACTGTATAGTCAACCTTTTTAGGAGTCTCCATATTGCTTTCCATAGTTGTTGTACCATCTTACATTCCCACCAATAGTGAATGAAGGTTCCTATTTCTCCACATCCTCACCTACATTTGTTTACATTTTTTAATGTTTGCTATCCTTATTGGGGTAAGGTGGAATCTCATAGTTCTTTTAATTTTCATTTCCCTGATGATTAAGGATGATGAACATTTTCTTAACTGTGTGTTGGCCAATTGTATTTCTTCCTCTGAGAACTCCCTGATCAGTTCTATGCCCCATTTTGTGAATGGGTTGATTATTTTTTTATTGTTTAGGTTTTTAAGTTCTTTGCAGATTCTAGAAATTAGGCTTTTTTTTAAATTTTTATTTTTATTTTTATTTTTTTTTAGAAATTAGGCTTTTATAAGTTGTATAGCTGGCAAAATTTTCTCTCGTTCTATGGGTAATATATCGGCTGTCCTTATTGTATGTTTGTCTGTGAAGAATTGTTGAGTGATTATTTAATTTCCTAAGCTAATGGGGTTTTGTTCAGGAAGTTGTTTCTGATTCCTATATCATGGAAAGTTCCTCCTATTTTTTGTTCTAGGAGTAGCAGAGTTTCTAGTCTTATATTGAGGTCTTTGATCCATTTGGACTTGATTTTTATGCATAGCAAAATGTGTAGATCAAGTTTCATTTTCCTGCATATGGTTATCCAGTTTTTCCAGCACCATTTGTTGAAGCCTCTTTCTGTTTTATGCCATGTATCACAAATTCTTTGCACAAAAATATTAGTAATATAGGTTGTAGGGATTCATATATTTTCTTTGGTGTTTCTAAGCTTTAATTTGCTTACAAGAACTAGTCTGACCATAGTGACAGCTCACTCTCATGTCCTATACTGAGATTTGATATAGGCCAAATAAAATTAGTCAAAAGATCTAAATTGCCTATTAAATATCTTTTGTTTTGCTATTGGACTAAATCTCTGATATATTAGAATTGATTTCAACAGAAACAATAGTTACACTTACCCATGCTGGGCTTCACACTGCCTTACAGTCAGAATTACCATTCCAAAGAATCACTGAGCTGACCTGTGATTTTAAACCCACTTTGATCTGGGCTGAAACAAGGGAATCTTACCACAATCTGGAAGTTCAGGAGCCAGTCAAAGAGAGAGGCTTATCCTTTGGCAAGCAACTATTCATAATCTTATTTTGGTGGGCTTCATTCACAGGTTAATTTTAAGCAAATTATCTATCTACTTTGAAATTTATGAAAACATCATCACCTATGAAAATATGCATTCTGGCTTACAAACATAATTGAAGCTAAGATAACTTTTATAATAGATAATAGAAATATGTATTTTAAAAAGAGAATACACAATGTGTGATTTAGTCACAATTGATTTTCAGAGCTCTTTGAGTTGTGAGCTGTTCAGGTGGGTTAACTCAGTTTGAAATAAGCACCAATACAATCAATCTCTTCTCTTTAGACTGTCTTTATGAGAAAAATTAACCAAATATGATTAAAGCAGTATGTAAAACTTGAAATACTTTTTTTTTTTTAACCTGATGGGTCTCCACAAACAATGTTAACATTCACTAGGACCCAATGTTGAGACTACTCCCAGTGATAACATTGTTGTGGCAGTGGAAGCAAAGCATTATGGTCAGTGGGGAGCATAGCTGGCTGTGGAACATGGACACCTTTCCTTTCCATGGAAGATCACTCATGGCATGTTTATTCTAATAAGGGAAGATTGCTTTTAGCTCTCTCCCTGAATATTTAATTGCAATTGAGAATCAAATGATTTAGACAGGGTTTGAATTCTAATGAGCTATCAAATGAAGAAGAAGCCTGTTTTTGTAAGTTTTCTTTCTTTGTACTAATTAACTGTGTGTCAAGGGTTGGGATCCTATCCAGCAGAGTCCATTCAAAACACTCATTTCGAGTACTTAGATACATCTATTTACAAGCATAGGATTCACAGTTCAGTTTTATTATCATGCAGGCCAAAAAGGAAGCAATGCACAGGCACAGTCCTATCAGTAATAATGATCATAAGATAAATATTCAAAGGCTTATGTCCCCTTTTTCAATATTAATGGTGAATGAAAGTATAGCATTGAAAATCAATATGTAATCAGGGGAAGAAATAAATTATGTAATAATTACATATATATTTATGAATATTTGACCTGAAAATATCTTAAAAATAAATACAACCCCACTAGGTAGAAAGCACAATGGATTTTTGTGTATCTTATTATCCCCCAAATTTGAATACTATATTCAATTACCTTCAAAAATGCTAAGCAGTTTCTAACCCTATTGCAACATTGGTGTGATAATTATCATAAGCTTTTAAAAGCCAAGTTGAAAGGATATTTTTCTTCCTTGAAGGCATTGATTCTAGGTCTTTAGTAGGTTACATTTTGTAACTGGCTAAGAAATCATGATTGAATTTAATTTCTGTGGATGATATCAATCTGTTAGACAAGCAGAAAATTATTTTTGCATGTGAATTGTCAGCCCTCTAATTGGCTATATTATTTAATTTCCTTTTTGTTGTGACAAAATACCTCAGAAAAGCAATTTAAGAAAAGCTTTATTTTGTCTCACAGTGTGAGGTTAGAGACCATCATGGTGGCAAAGGCATGGTGGCACAAGGCTAAAGTAGCTGGTCATACAACATCTGTTGTTAGGAAGCAGAGTGATGAGTGCCACTGCTCAGCTCCTTTTCATCTTTTCATTCCTCCCTGGGCCATACGTAACCCATGGACTAATGCCATCCATATTGAGGGTCTTCTCACTTTAATTATCCTAATCTAGAAACATGCTCAAAGATATGCATGTCCAGAGATTTGTTCCCTCTAAATATCTACTTGACAGTACCAGTCACCACAGCTCTCCATTCATAATGTTCTCCAGAAGAATGTTCTCTCTATCATTGCTACAGACACAAAGGGCCTGTTTGTTACCTCAAACTTCCTGTGTGTCTCAGTAAATATGTCTCACATTCTTCCACTCTCCTCATACTGCCACTTGAAGACTCATTAAAAAAAATCTTTCAAGGTCAAAGACATCAGGGAACATTTTCAAGTGAGTCTTCTGGAATTTTTAAGTTTTCTATTTATAAGTATTCTATTTGCCATTATTACACTTGTGAAAAGAATATGACTTCACATGAGATATGTGTTTCATTCAATACATACTAATGTTCAGTAAATCCTATTTAACATTTTCACCAACATTTTCCAGCTTTCTGAGCCCTGAGAGTTCTAGACTCACCATTATATTTATTGAAACTTATGCAGTCAGTAATGACCAAAGTAACTATTTCAATGTATTCTTCCTATGATATCAAATTCTAACATATTTTTGTCTCCTTCTAACCAAATATCTTTATCATCCACTGTTGAATATGTTCTCACTCATATTAAACATTTCTCTCAATTCTTTCTATAGGAAGAACTGGATTTCCTCCACCACTTGATTTCTCAGTGGAACCTGGCTGTGGGGAGATATACTGATGCAGGGATAAGCATTACCTTGACAGACATATGCCTGAGATGAGGCCCTTGAAGGGTCTCCACACAAAGACAGGATTCCTTCCCATCTACAGCAGATATAAAGTTGTTTCTTCTATCATTATACAGGATTTGGAAATTTTTGGAACTTTGAAACATTTATACTTGACCATCCAAATATCTTTCTCCAACCTCATTCTTTAAGATGATGAAACTTTGAGCTAAGTCAAGGCTCTGTCTTGCTCATGTGGACCCTTGTCAAAAGGACTTTGTTCCTTTGACATACTCAGAAAACCATGATGTTCATATTGTTTAACTTGAATCTATTAATATTTAGGAATGTCATATAACAATATTAACAGCTACAATTTAAATAGAAGACTCATCTTCTATTTATAATTTATCCAAATTTATCACCAATGAGCCTTTTTAGTATTTGGAATAGTACTACATATTAGGAATAATCATTACTCCAGGTAACATCAACAATGTGTTTTTCATTTTATCAGATTGTCATGTAATGTAATATATGTTAGAACATGTTCCTCATTCAATAATTTGAAATAAAACTTCTTATTTCTAATAGTAGAACCTGAGACCAGGGACTATGAGCAATCAATTAGGAGTGGGTCTGGAAAACTGGGAAGAATAGACATGACACACAAGAATATATTACCAAATTGTTACAAGACTTGATAAATGTGGAAATAAGAAAACATTCAAGAGTAGATCTTAGAGATGATTGGCCAGAGGGCAAATAAGAAGGTGGCAGCATGTTTAACATTGTGGCAAGGGAATCGGCACTTTTGCATTGCCTGAGGCAGTAATGTCCAGGGCAGAAAGACAGAATACACCATAGCCCAAATACAGACCTTCAGTGATGTCTCTACCCTACTGCCTGCTGTATCACATGACAGACAGGAATTGTGAAATAATTAACATTACTTCTCTAAGGTAATTAGGAAGATATTAATAACTCAGTATGATTGAGAAGTCAATTAGAATTTAAGGGGAAAGACAAACAAATACAAATCAAACAAAATTCATGAAAAATGCATCAGTATTTTCTATTAAAGTGCAGTCTTTACATAGCAAAAGAAACAGCTGTGTTTCTTTCACTTTGTGTCCTACTGCAGAGTTCTAGAATCTGCCTCTTACAAAAGGAGTGGAAAACAGAACTTCTTGAGGTGTGCTAACCATCTTGTCTCACCCATTCTTCTACACTCCTGCAGAGAAGGAAACTCCAGAGCTCATGAAAGACATCTGGAGGGTTACTATGCAAGGCAGATTCTGCTGCAGCACTGAAGAAGCCTTGGCTTCTCCTATTGCAGTTCTGGAATGTTGTACTATATTGTGGCAGCAGGTATTTGGAAAAACCCTGGTCCATGACACACAGCAGCTTTGACATTTTTGTACACATCCTTCATGAACATTTTTTTAAAGAGAGGCCTGCTCACTTGGTAAGAATATTTTATTTCATTTTTATTTATTTGAGAGTGAGAGGCAGAGGGAGGGAGGAGGAAGAAGAGAATGGGCACTCCAGTGCCTCTAGCCACTACAAACAAATTCCAGACACATGCACCACCTTGTGCATCTGGCTTATGTGGGTCCTAGGGAATTGAACTGAGGTCCTTTGGCTTTGCAGGCAAATGCCTTAACTGCTAAGTCATCTCTCCAGCCCCTTTGTGAACATTTTTAAGGTCTTAAGCAAACATTTATATACATATCAATGGTAATTATATACTACAAATAAAGGCTTTTCACGAGTATATTTAATTAATCAAACAATAAAATTAGATCAGTCAAAATAAAATTAAAAATGGAGCAACTGTGCTATAAAGAAGAAAATGTGCTTAGCATGAGTAAAAACTAAAATTTTACAAATAATTTGAAGATAAGATAAAATAAAATAATATATCAGTAAAATTATTTTCAAAAGAAACCATGCACTGTAACAGCAAAAACTCTAGGGAACATCATATTAAGAGAATGTAAGAATATGAAGGACTTCATTTTGAAGGGAGAAATAAGATTGAGTTTTATATCAGAGATTTCATTCTCAGAGTAACATTTGTTTGTTCATGCGTATTTTCTACAGTTTCTAAAATGACAACAAATACATATTAATTAATTAATTTGCAAGCCTAGAGGGGAAAAGAGACAGAGAAAATGAGAATGGGGACTGTGGTAGTTTGAGTAATGGACCCCAATATTTTCAGTGTTTTATTACTTTGTAGTCTGCATCTGCAGCCACCTGACTGGAGGCAGTGTCACTGGGTGGATCTTAAGGTGTGGTGGTGGGTTTGAGATTTCAATCTCAAGATATGCAAAGTGTGCCTAACTGGAGTTCCTGAAGTATGCTGTACTGTGTGGCTTTTGGCTGTTAGGCTTGTGCTTCTCTCTCTCTCTCCTTGGACCTGTGGAAGCAGGGCAGCTTCTTCTGCCATTATGGAACTTCCCTTGGATATGTAAGCTTCAATAAATATCCCTTCCTCCACAACTGTGCCTGGTATGGACATTCATCTAAGTGAATCTGAAGCTGTCTGCTGTAGGCAGGCCAAGATTTCTTGCTGAAGGACCCAGAAACTAGACTGATACCATGACAGGCTTCAATAGGGCACTGCCCTGGCTAGGCCTCAGTTTTAAGCCAGCCCCTAGACATGCCCAGGACATGCCTAAGACTTGCCCAGGACCTGTCCCTTCTGCCTTTCTGCCCCAGCCAATCAGAAGCACACAAATATTACTGCTGCCCGCTTAGCCAATCATAATGAAGACTACTTAATCTGCCTGGAATTCCCCTAGCCTTGCCTGCCAACTTTGCCTGCCAATATCCTAAACCAATCAGAAGAATACAAGTACAGTTACTGTTTAACCAATCATGTACCATCTCCTTCTTCTATGTTCAAATCCCTATAAAAAACCTACCCTCCCGCTACTCAGGACTCTTGTATGGATCCAATATATTGGTGAAGTCAAGAATCCCAGCTTAAGCTGGAAATAAAGCTCCTTGCCTTTGCATACAAGTTTGGTTCTCCTTGGTGGTCACTGGGGGTACTGAGAACTGGGCATAACATTTGGGGGCTTGTGCCAGGTCCTATCAGAGGCGACCCCTGAGGACCACCAACACGTGGAGCTCAGGTCGCCAGCTGGTTAAGTGTGCTTATGTGTTGTGCTTCTTTGTTTTGTCTTTCCTGAAAACCTGTCTTTCCTTCTTCTGCTCATCAGAAAATTGTGGTTGGGCAGACATGCCGCTGGAGGCCACTCTGTCTGGAAAGTGGGTCCTGGGTGCCCCAGGCCTGCCTGGAGGGGATTTCATTCACCTATCTGTAGAGACAATGTGGGTTGCTACCATGGAACAGTGAAAGACCGTTGTCTCAGTTTCGGTTTTGTAGAGGCTGGCCAGCTGCACTTTTGTGCTGTCTCTTTTTCCTTTTCTTCATTGGAATTACTATTTGTGTGATTGGACAGATGGGATAGACACAGACTACCCTGCTTTATTTACTAATGGACCACTTTCAGGACATTAAAATTAGGGCCCCTCATAGTCAAGCCACAGTATCCCCCCTCCAGGTTATGGGGCCCCCAGACCAAGATGGTAATCAGCCACATCACTACTGGCCATTTGCCACTAGTGATCCTTATAATTGGAGAAAGCAAACACCTAAATTTCCCTAAAAATCACAGGGACTTATTGACTTTTTGGATTTTATTATTTTCACCCACCTACCAACTTGGGATGATTGTCAACAATTGCTACAGATACAGATTCTCTTCACTACAGAGGAAAGAGAGAGAATCCAGACTGAAGCCTGTAAATTGGTTGTGGACACTGATGGGAATGCCACCAATAATCAGGCTATCATTGATACCTTCTTCCCTTTGACTAGACCAGACTGGGATTTCAACATGGCAGCAGGTAAGGAGAGAGCTGTTCAATTTTCTCCTGGGAGTGTCTTTCTCTCTTCACATGCTCATCCACCTCCAGATGCCTGGATGCCTTCAGGGTGAACCACAGCCAGCCCCCAGAGCAAAAATCCAAAACCCACAGCTGATGCCTGAACAGGGACATTATGAGATGAACAGGGTAGTTGAGTGTTCTCCCAGAGGGACTGGGAGACATCAGCCCATACAGCCTTTCCTCCACATTTCTGAGGGCTGGCAGGTTTCTCTTACTCCTCCTTTATTTTCAGTTCACACCATCACGCAGGACCAGACATGATGAACTTGCAACTGATGTGTCTTGGTTGAGGCCACTCTTCGGTATTGACTGCCTGGACCCTGACAGCCCATTGGGTGTTGGCAAAAACCCTCTATCTATTTCTCTCTGACATATACACACACAAACAAAAATTGGTAACACATCGACCTCTAAAAAGCCTGTAGGGCAGGTCGCCGGCCTCTTAAACTTGTGGACATGCTCACACCTGGTTCTTCGGGGAATCCCCCATGTGCTAATCAGCCTTCGGTAACGTTGCCCTCTGATCTTGACATTTTAGTATTTTCTGTCATGGGTAACATTGCCTTCCACCAATATATATATATCAGATTCATGGACTAAGAGCTCTTCTGAAAGTTAAGGAAATTAAGCTCTCCCAGAGGGAGGCCAGCTCCTTTTGGGAAGAAGTCCTCCAGTACATTTCTGGATTTCTGAGCATCCATGTGGACCTGCATAGCTTTTCTGGCAAGGAAATGAAAAGTTAACGAAGGAAATTTCCCCTTACTTCCTTTAAGCAGCAAAACTACAAGCCAGGTTTGCAAGTGTTCCAAAGCAGCTTGAGTCAGAGTCAGGTGGCAGACAGAAAATGGCGCCTCTACCCATGCAGGTGCCATGTCTCCGCCTCCTCTCCCAGTGGCCCCCGAGTGGGCCCACTTCTTCTTCAGTGGCCACCCAGTGGGTTGCCTTCTTCAGAGGCCTCCTGGAAATCCTGGAGGCCCCCCTTTCCCCTTCAGGTAGTCAGAATCTTTGCCCTCCTGGCAGTCTTCTTGGCCATTACCTCCACATGTACTAGACTGGACCTTTGGTGAGTGCCGGGAGTAGGGCAGGGCTGATCTAAGGTGTATACAGGCCCCACCTAGCTGCCAGAGCACACCAAAAAGTGGCAAGGGAAAAAAAAGTCACATTTAACTACAGCCTAACTGAAGTTTACATTAAAAAAAATGTCAAATTTGTTACATGATATCATAAATATAATTACTGAATTTATGTTCTAGGTCAACTTCAACTTTCATAGAGGATTATTAAAAACAACAGAATTCTCTCTAAAGTGATAACTTATAATTTGTCAGGTATTTAAAAATTGTAATGTCCTTAATGTGCTTAAAAGGAGGAGGCAACTGACTTGACTTCTAGGCCTGCCTGCCTCAAGATAGCAACAATGTTTACCTTAGTTTAGTGTCTTATTGGTATTAATGACATTAAATTGTCTTTAGACTACTCACTTGTTAGTAAGTAATAGGATTATTACTATATTATTATTAATAGGATGTAATAGCCTTATAAGAAAGATGGTTAATAATGGGGTGAGATGAATTGATTGAAGGAACTTGGAAGGAATTTTCAATATTAGGACATAGAATGTTCGTAAAAATGCTTTTTGAGTGGTACTTAAATGAGAATGTTAAAGTATGTGGATAAAGATGCGCATATGTAGGAAAGAATTTTCGGGCGAAACCTAAATGCCATGACTAAAGTTAGAGATTTTTTCAACTGTTTGTAAACTCTTAGAGAACAAAAAACTAGTTTTCAGACTAAAATATTTGGGATAGCTTGCTTAAGTTTTATCAAATTTAAGTCAGGGGTAAAACATAAAATTGTTTTATGTTAATAAAAATTTCTGTGGTACATATAATCAATAGCTATCAAGGTTAACCCAAAATCATTGGTTGTCAAATAATGTTTTTTTCTTTCAAAAAGATTTATCAAGGGTTATATTAGAAATTAGCAAGATGTTTTGGTTAAAAAAAAAAGACCAGATTATGCTCTATTATATGTAAGTCCTCATAAGACATATTCCCTACTTTAGGGTACAGCCTCATGCTCAAACAATGGTCCTCATCTGAGAGAAAAATAAAAAATAAAAAAATCAAGCTCTGTGGTTCTGTTTCTAATATTCTCTTTTTCCAAGGCTTTAAGGTGAAGTATTAGGTCGTTTACTTGCGACCTTTATAAGTTCTTAGTATAGGCACTTAAAGCTATAAATTTACCTCTTAGGACTGCCTTCATTGTGTCCCAGAGATTTTGGTATATTGAGTTCTCATTATCATTTGACTCTATAAGTTTTTTAACTTCCTTCTTCATTTCTTCGTTGACCCATTCATCACTTAGTAGTGTATTGTTTAGTTTCCATGATTTTGTGTATGCTCTATAGCCTTTCTTCCTATTGATTTGTAGTTGGATTCCATTGTGGTCAGATAGAATGCAAGGAATTATTTCAATTTTCCTGTATTTGTTAAGATTTGCTTTGTGTCCTAATATATAGTCTATTTTAGAGAATGTTCCAAGTGCTGCTGAAAAGAATGTATATTCTGCAGCATTTGGATGAAATGTCCTGTATATATCTGTTAGGTGCATTCCTTCTATTACCTCATTTTGTGTAGATGCTTCTCTGTCTATTTTTTTCCTGGTATGACCTGTCAATTGATGAGAGTGGGGTGTTGAAGTCCCCCACTACTACTGTGTTTGGTGTTATCTGTGACCTTAATTCTAATAGCATTTGTTTGATGAATTTGGGAGCCCCCATGTTAGGTGCATATATGTTTAGGATTGTAATGTCCTCATTTTGGAGGGTGCCCTTGATCAATATAAAGTGACCTTCCTTATCTTTCTTGACTAACGTTGGACTGAAGTGTACCTTGTCAGATATTAGGATAGCAACCCCTGCTTGTTTTCTTGGCCCATTTGCTTGAAACACTGTTTTCCAACCTTTCACCCTAAAATAATGTCCGTCCTTTGTAGAAGGGTGAATTTCTTGGAGACAACAAATTGTAGGATCCTGCTTTATAACCCAGTCTTCAAACCTATGTCTTTTGGTTGGAGCATTGAGGCCATTGATATTAAGAGATATTATTGAAAGGTGTGTATTTATGTTTGCCATTTTTTTTATAGTTCTGGTTCTACCTTTGCTCTCTTGTGTTAACAAGTATTTGAGTATTGTTTGTTTTCTCCAGGTTCCTTATATGTGTGCTTTTCCTTCTCTTCGACATGGAGGATTCTTTCAAGTATTTTCTGTAGAGCTGGTTTTGTCTTCAAATACTCCTTTAGCCTGCTTTTGTCATGGAATGTCCTTATTTCTCTGTCTATCTGAATGGATAGCTTTGCAGGATAAGGTAACCTTGGTTGAGAGTTGTTATCTTTCACAACTTGGAATGTATCACTCCAAGCCCTTCTGGCTTTTAAAGTTTGTGTTGAGTAATCTGCTGTGTTCTGATGGGCTTGCCTTTGTAGGTAACTTGATTTTTCTCTCTAACTGCTTTCAATATTTTTTCTTTTGCTTGTGTGTTTGGTAGTATGATTTTAATATGGTGAGGAGAGATTCTTTCCAGGTTTTACCTGGCTGGTGTTCTAAAGGTTTCTTGCATCTGCATTGGCACCTCTTTCTCAGTGTGGGGGAAGTTTTCTTCTATGATTTTGTTGAAGACACCTACTATGCCTTTGAAGTGAAATTCTTCTCCTTCTACTATGCCGTGAATTCTTGGGTTTGATCTTTTCATAGTGTCCCGAATATCTTGAAATTCCTAATCATACTTTTCTATTAGTTTGTCTTTCTCTTTGTTGTACTGTATTACTTCTGCCACCTGGTCTTCTAGCTTAGATATTCTGTCCTGTCCTTCATCCATTCTACTGGTGAGATTTCTACAGAGTTTTTTTTTTTTTTATTTCTTTAACTGTGTTCTTCATTGCAAGTAATTCTGACTGGTTTTTCTTTATTATTTCTTTTCCTTACTTATGTCTTTTATGGACTTCTTTATTTCATTAAATTGGTGTCCTATGTCTTCTTTGATTCCATTGATTTCCTCTTTGATTCCTCTGATTTCCTCTTTGACTTCTTTGAACATATTTACAAACACTCTTTTGAAATCTTTCTCAGGCATTTCCTCTATCTCGTTCTCATTGGAGGTCATTTCTGATGTATTAATACTTTTTGGTGGACTTATTTTGCCTTGATTTTTGGTGTTTCTTGTGTAATAATGTATATATTTTTGCATTCTGGTTTAAGTTAATGCTTGGATTTTCTAGTTATCTGGGTATTCTTAGCTGTATCAATCTATCTGATGTTATATATCTTCAGAGTAGGAGCTTAAGGTGTTAGGTGTGGCTCTTAAGACTCTCAGAGTATCTACAAAAGTTTTCCTAGTGGTTGGGTTTGCCTGCTATGGGTGTATTCAAGTAGGCTGAGTGGAACAAAATACAGATAGATTCTAAAATTTAACTGAACAATGTACACATTCAATGAAAAACAGCACTGAGTATTTATGTAAGAGTAGGTATTATAACAACCAGATCCTCTATCAACAAAGAGGTTAAGATTTCTGGTCTGTTGAGGGTTCCAAGTCAGCTTGTGGCCAAGGGAGACCCTTCCCTGGTACAATCCCAGTTACCTTTTTGGATGATTTTGGTCTCAGTTATGCTGCGCTCTGCTTGCATCCCTCTTTGGTGCTCTGTGAGTTCAAGTAGGCTGGCTGTGTCTCTGGACCACTGTTCTGTTTTCTGGGGCTGGACACTGGCTTTTCCTGTGGGGCAAGCCGAGCCTGGCAGCTTTGGCCCCACAGACCTGGCACCACTGCTGCTGGAGTCACTGCTGCTGCTGCCAGAGCCGGCGTTGCCACTGCTGGAGCTGCAGCCAGAGCCAGAGCTGCTGGTGCCAGAGCCACTGCGGCCTGCCTGTGTTTGCTCTGGATGTTCTGGATCTCTTCTACTTCTCTGCTGCCATTTTAATTTGTTATACACCTCACTTTTTAGTAAAAGTGTGTATTTTGCTGGGTTTTCTTTGGCTTTTTCTCCCCTAGGCTGCTTTGGCATGGTTCCAATGCCTGTCATCTTAACCAGAAGTACCCTAGATATTTTTAAAACCATAATGTGGATTATTATGATATATCATCACCCTAATTTGACAGGGAGGCACTCAGCACCTGTGATAGTTAAAGTGTTGTCAACTTGATCTGTTTAGTAATCCATAGGTTGCTTCTAGGAAGGATCAGCTAAAGGAGGAAGTCTTTCCCTGAAGGTTGAGCCCTTCCGCCAGAATGGGTGGTCCCGCCCTGAGGGGGACTTGATACAAGGGAGCTCTGGGTAAAAAGAGTCCCATCCTTCCTTCCTGCCTTCCTTCCATTTTGGCTGCTGGAGCTGCTTGCTACCTTCCAGTGTGGATTGAAGACCAGTGCGGATGAAAGACCAGCATCAACTGAAGACCTCCGTGGATTGAAACCCAGCGGCTCCCCAGGAAGCCTCCAGGCTTTCCAGCACCATCTGCAGTGCCGGGTCGGGAGTGCTGAGGCATCTGGCCACGAGGACTGAGCAAATACCAGGTTTGGTGATTCTCGGGCCTGCAACTGCTATTGTACTACTGTAAGCTGATCCAATAAATCCCCTTTTAAAATAATTCATTCTAGCAGTTCTGTTCCTCTAGAGAACCCTGACTAATAGAGTACCCTTTACTTAACCTATTTTTCTCCCTCTTAAGTGTATTCAAATTCTAGTAACCATCGTTTAAGCTTCAACTTCTAGGAAACTAATGTTTTTTTTAAAAAAAAATTGTTTATTTTTATTTTTTTCTATTTTTGAGAATGACAGACAGAAAGAGAAAGAAGCAGATAGAGAGAGAAAGAGAGAGAGAGAATGGGCATGCCAGGTCCTCCAACCACTGAAAACAACCTCCAGATGCATGCACCCCTTGTGCTAATGTGGGTCCTGGGGAATTGAGCCTTGAACCGGAGTCTTTAGGCTTCAAAGGCAAGCTCTTAACCTGATGAGCGATCTTTCCAGCCCTGAAACCAATATTTTTAAATCCCACATGTCATGTACTTCTCTTTCTGCGCCTGACTTATTGCACATGGCATAATTACCCTCAGTTCCAACCATATGACACATATGACAATAATTTATTTATTATCGATGAATTATACCCAACTGTATGTTTGTATGTATGTATGTATGTATGTATGTATGTATGTATGTATGTATATGTGTATATATATACAGGCCCCTTTTTAAAATCTAGTCCTTATTCTATGGGCACTCAGTTTGTTTCTATTTTGGGCTATGAGTAATAATGCTGCATTAAAATTGTTCAAACAGGTGACTCATTGACAAACTATTTTCATTTCTTTTGTAAAAATTTCCAGTAGATCTGTTGGATCATATGGTCATTTCTTTTTAAGACCACTATACTGATTCATTTGCTATACTCACTTATATCCTCACCAAAAGTGAGCAAGGGTTGTCTGTTTTATTTAATATTTTCATGTTTTTTAATTTATTTGATAAAGAAATAGGGAATGCAGGTGTGGTGGCACCCGCCTTTAATCCCAGCACTTGGGAGGCAGAGGTAGGAGGATTGCCATGAGTTCGAGGCCACCCTGAGACTCCATAGTGAATTCCAGGTTAGCCTTGGCTAGATTGAGACCCTCCCTCAAAAAACCGAAAAAAAAAAATTGGGAGAGAGATTGAGATAGAGAGAGAGAGAGAGAGAGAGAGAGAGAGATTGGGTGTGCCAGGGTCTCCAACCAATGCAAACGAACCCCAGATATGTGCACCACCTTATGCATCTGGTTTACATGGGTCTTGGGGAATTGAACCTGGATCATTTGGCTTTGCAGGCAAGTGCCTTAACCACTAAACAATCTCTCCACCTGGGGTCCTCTGTTTTTTACACCATTGCTGCACTTGTTATCTTTCATTCCTTTGAAAACTACAATTATTTAAAATAACTAAGATTAGGTGATAATATTATGTATATTTTTGAAACATTTTAATAATATAATAGTTTATATGTGGAAAGTATACACCATTATGGATAAGATTAAGGGGGAAAGCAATGATTGAGTTAGATAATTATTTCAAGGAGAGAGATCATATATTAATGTAAATAAATTTATAAAAAAGGTATGGATGCTACAAGCAAAAGAGTTGCAAATAACATAATAAAGATTAGGAGAGAAATTAATGAAATAGAAACAAAAAAGAAATCCAAAAATCAGTGAAACAAAGAGTTGGTTCTTTGAAAGGATAAACAAGATTGATAAACCCTTAGCAAATCTGACCAAAAGAAAAAGAGAAGAGACACAAATTAATAAAATTAGAGATGAAAAAGGTAACATCACAACAGATGCCAGAGAAATTCAAAAAATCATTGGGACATACTATAAAAGCATATATTTCCCCAAGTATGAAAATTTGAAAGAAATGGATGATTTCCTTGATTCATATGACCTACCTAGATTAAATCAAGATGAGATTAATCACTTAAATAGACCTATAACAAACATGGAGATCCAAGCAGTTATCAAAAATCTCCCAACATAAAATAGCCCAGGCCCAGATGGATTCACTGCTGAATTTTACCAGACCTTCAGGGAAGAACTAACACCATTGCTTCTTAAGCTTTTCCATAAAATAGAAAAAGAAGGAATCCTACCAAACTCCTTCTATGAAGCCAGCATCACCCTGATACCGACACCAGGCAAAGATAGAATAAAATTACAGATCAATCTCCCTCATGAACATAGATGCAAAAATTGTCAACAAAATATTGGCAAACAGAATACAAGGATATTTCAGAAAGATCATTCACTTTGACCAAGTAGGCTTTATCCCAGAGATGTAGGGATGCCTCAACAAATGCAAATAGATAAATGTAATTCATTATTTAAATGGACTGAAGGACAAAAGTCACATGATCATCTCCAATGTTCTCTGGGTAATTGGTACTCATACAGGTATCTGAACTAATCAAAGATGTTTTCAAACACTGGTGCTAAGAGTTTATACTTTCTTATATGTCCTTTTCTGACAATTTCTAGGTTAAATAGTCAGTCTGTGAATCAATTGGTACTGTTTTCAAGACTGGTAACAGGTCTATATTTATAAATGCATATATTTATAAATGTTAGATATCTAAAATGTGAGATGTGCCTACTTTCTATACCTCATATATAAGGCTTATGCTGCCTTAGTACAACTAAAATGTTAAAGATAGGACAAAATGATTTTAGAAGCCCTTGTGCCATTCTTTAACTAAATCTATTTCAGTAATCAAATGTGCTCTATATGTACATCCATCCAGGCTGGTGTAATTTCATTTCTAAGTGTGTTAATTACCTATGTAGAAGCCAAAGCCAATTGCAATCATCAGAGCAAGAGGTGCCAATATTTTGGCCTGTGCTCCCAGGTCATGAGGCCACTTGAGATGATGGTACACTTCTACACTGGCCCCCTGGTTAAGTCACCTCTCTTCCTGAACAGGGAGGATATGGAGACCCTGAACAAAATTGGTGCATAGTCTGAAATGGGAGAGTCACAATTGAAGAGCAATCAGTCTTCCTGACTTCCCAAAGAAGGGAAAACTACTTGCCTAGCATGACCCTGACTCATTCTAACAGACAAAAGACACCAGTAAATATGGGGCTACTCCTGTGTCCCTAAAGTTTCTTTGGAGAGCCATTAGTGACCTCCAAAACTAATCTTTAATTAAATGTGGCTATCTGCATGGTCTTAAACACCCATAGAGAAATGTATAACCAAAGGTAAAAAATACCTTACATATATGAATGGCCTATTAAGTAACACAAGTGCATTCCAAGAGGGGAAAGAAACATTAAGGCATCTTTTCCCCATAGTTTAAATTATATAATAAAGAAAAGCAACCATAGTTGTTCAAAAGGTTATTTTCAAATCTAAAATGTATAAATAATCCAGGAAACTGGGTGTTTGTTTGCTGCCGTCACTGTGAGACACTGGAACCCCTCTGGTAGGGACCCGATGTCATCATCCTGACCATACCTACCACTGTGAAGGTGGATAGAATTGCCACTTGGATTCATCACACCCACATCCAACAAGCAGATCCAGTAGCAGGACGCCACTCAAGCTTCAACTCAAACACTCCTAATCCCAACTGTGCTCCTAACTGCACATATTGTGGCAGCAACTCCCCACCAAGTTTATAATCTGACCTGGATAATAACCAAAACTGCCATGGCATAAATTGATTACTCCAAATCACATCTTGCCCCACTGGGAACCTGGTTTCCTGATTTGATTTGTGACCTCTATCAACTAGTTGGTGACTCATGGGACTCTGGCAAATCAGGAAATTTCTTATTGCCATGTATGTCCGAGGCACTTAGGGAAAGCAAGAATCAAAGGAGGCTGTGGGGGGACCTGAAGCCTTCTAATGTGCTGCATGGCAATGTGTGTCTACCGGATATTGGAACCTGACTACTAAGGGGGACCTTATCCCCATGACACTGAACCAGACCAGGGACCAAATTGGACCATGTCACCCTCCGCCCCTTGAAAGAAATGAGACCTGTAATTTCATTTCTTTCAAGTTTACAGAAAAAGGGAGATAGGTGTCCTGGGATGATAGAAAGACCTGGGGAATAAGACTGTACACTACTGGGTATGTTCCTGGTGCCTTATTTACTGCCTGGTTGGTAACAACATTTCCCAATGCAGGCTTGGCAGGGGCAGGAACAGGTATTGCAGCACTCACCCTTCAAGGAAAACATTACAGTGAGTTGAGAGAAAGTATAGACTTAGACATTCAGAGGCTAGAAACGTCCATTACTCACTTAGAGAAAAACCTAGATTCCCTAGCTCAGGTCATATTACAGAATAGACAGAGGTTGGACTTATTATTCCTCCAGCAAGGGGGACTATGTGTGGCCTTAAGGGAAGAATGTTGTTTTTATCTCAACCATTCAGGTATAATTAGAGACTCAATGGTGAAGGTATGAGAGAATTTGGAAAAATGAAGAAAGAAAGAAAGAAAGAAAGAAAGAAAGAAAGAAAGAAAGAAAGAAAGAAAGAAAGAAAAGCTTATAAAGGATGGTTTGAGTCATGGTTCAGTCATTCCCCATGGTTAACAACTCTGCTGTCTGCTTTAGCAGGGCCATTACTTTTATTTTTGTTGCTAATCGCAATAGGACCTTGCGTTATTAATAGATTAGTTGCTTTTGTTAGGGAACACATTAATACAGTACAGTTTATGGTTTTAAGATCACAGAATATACCATTAGACTCCACTCACTAACCCAATCAGGATCCAAGATTGGCTCCTCATGGTACAAGGAGAGGGGGAAATGAAGGACCCAGAAACTAGACTGACACAATGACAGGCTTCAATAGGGCTCTGTCCTAGCTAGACCTGAGTTTTAAGCCAGCTCCTAGCCATGCCCACGGACATGCCTGAGACTTGCCCAGGACTTGTCCCTTCTGCCTTTCTGCCCCAGCCAATCAGGAGAACACAAATATTACTGCTGCCCACTTAACCAATCATAATGAAGATTACCTAACCTGCCTGGAATTCCCCTAGCCCCTGCCTGGAATTCCCCTAGCCCCTGCCTGGCAACTTTGCCTGCCAATATCCTAAACCAATCAGAAGAATACAAGTACAGTTACTGTTTAAATCAACCAATCATGTACCCATCTCTTTCTTCTATGTTCAAATCCCTATAAAATACCTACCTTCCCGCTGCTTGTGGCTCTTGCACGGATCCACTGCATTGGTGAAGTCAGGAATCCGATCTTAAGCCCGAAATAAAGCTCCTTGCCTTTCCATACATATTTGGTTCTCCTAGGTGGTCACTGGGGGTGCCGAGAACTGGGCTTAACATTGCTACACCAAATGCACTCCAGACACATTCACCACTTTATGTATCTGACTTTCTGTGGGTTCTAGGGTATTGAACCCTGGCAGTGAGGCATTGTGAGTAATCACCTTTAAAGACTGAGCCATCTTTCCAGCACTAGACAATGAATTTTATTATATTAATAATCAATAAATCTAGCATACTGGCTCCATATCAAGTCAACTTGTACAAAAGAGGAGATATGATGATGACATGATGAATAAAATAAAAAGCTATAACTTCGTTGATTCATTCATGGATAAGGATAATGATGTCAGGTGTAATAAACCAGAGTTAGTAAATATGACTTCATCTTAGGTAAAACAAAAATGTCATCTTCACAATTGATGGGATATCAAAGCCAGTTTTTAGATGTGTGTGTGTGTGTGTGTGTGTGTGTGTGTGTGTGTGTTTATGTCATTATATGTTCATAAAGAATTACATTTCTAACATATTTATTTATTGAGATAGATATCATATTCAAGTCATGAATTAAGTGATTCTAACTATACCGTACATGATTTTAAATTATAATTACAAGCAGACTTAAAACTCATATCTTTAAATTTATTCTCAACTACATTTTATTTTTTGTGTGCTAAAAAATAAATTGTCATTAAGATGGTGTTTAGATTGCAGACCCCTGTACATTGTCTATGGTGTCCAATATTGACAGTATATTTTGAGAGATGGTAATTGTTGTATTATTGGTATTTCAGGCTACTATTCCATACAAATGCTGCAAATCAAGTTAGATCAGAGTATTATAATTCATGTATTAAACCTGCAGAAGAAACCATGCATGAAAAGTTATCTTCAAGTGAACAACTGGCTGCAGTATCCAAATTGCATTACTTTTTTTTTTCTTTTTTTTTCTTTATTAGTTAGTTTTGTACTCAGCAAACACAGACACTTTGGTACCATTATTAGGCTCATCCCTGACCTACCCCCTCCCCTTGGCCCCTCCTTGTTGAGGTATATGGGTCATGCATTGTGGGGTTAGCCCACAGTTATGGGTAACATAAATGTCTGCATATCATGACCCAACATGTGGCTCTGACATTCTTTCTGCCCCTCTTCTGCAAAATTTCCCTGAGCCATGTTGGGTTCATTTTTGGTCTGCCTCAGTGATGAGGTGTTGGGAGCCTCTGAGGCTCTGGCTCTCTGATTTGGTAGGAGTTGATTTTTCTCTGTGCTGATCTCCTTCCCCCTTGTGCTGGTATCCACTCATCAGGAAAACAGCACCCTTGCTTGTTTCTCCAATTTTTCTTAGTTTCAGCTGGGGCCCTTTGGAGGTATGATGGGGTGGCTCTCTCCTTAGGATCTACATCTGTCTGAAAAAGAGAAGGAGATTCTCCAAAGGAGAGCAAGTTAGCACCAGGACAAATGAGATAACCCTTACTTTTTTAATACAGAATTTAATAGGTGTAGGCCCTCTTGTAGCCCATGATTCATGGGAGCTTGATATTGGCGAGTGGGCTTATGTTTGGATATGGTTCTGACTTGTTTCCCAGCTCCAGCTATGGGTCCTGTACCACTGAGGAGATCAGTTAGCCAAATTAAGAGCAGTTGGTTCCCCACCATGGCTGTGTGCCACTATTGCACTTGTGTGGGCATCACAACAAGTTATTTGCTGCTAAGTAGGTTAGACCATGAGTTGCTTGGACAGATATTGGTCATTTTCCCCCAGTCACCCATGTAGCACCTTCTGGCACCAGACTCTCTCACTGTCTGGGGACTGACTGTCTTCCAACTTCCAGCCATGCCATTCTATTTGGCATGTCAGCCACATAAGGTGTGTTCAACAGCAGGGTCTTACCACTAACCTTCAGTGGGTCATCAAGTATTGTGACAGAAATCTGTCTGTCTTTTGGGAAACCTTGTAGGTCTCCCTGATCAAAAACTCATTGTGGATGATAGCCCCGTGCTGGCACTGGGACTTACAGGTCAGTGCCCACTAAGAAAATGAGGAAAAAGATAACTAATATACAAGAGTTAGAGAGGAGAGAGAGAGGGAGAGAGTGGGAGATTAAGAGGGAGAGGGAGGGAGGGAAGATGTGGAAGATTAAGGTTAGTCTTGATCCTACCCTCTCCAGTGTCTTGTGGTTCAGGTGTTACCTGTAAGGGCCTGGTGAAGGATCAGCCATTTGGTCTGTCTTTTAGTAAGTAGAATTTTATGGTATCATTGTCATTTGGGTCTACATTAGTGTTTCCCACCCCTGTGATGCACTCCCCTCCCTCCCCTTCTGTCCTAGTGTCTAGTCCACGAGATGCTTGCTGTATATGTAAGGTATCTTGGCAAGATTCAGGTTAGGTGCTGTAGATCAGTGAGACTATGTGGCAATTTTTTTTTTTTTTTTCTGTGATTGGGTAAGTTCACTGAGAATGATCTGTTCCAGGTTCAACCATTTTTCCTCAAATTTCATTGTGTCATTTTTTCTTACTGCTGTACATAATTCCATTGTGTAGATATACCACATCTTAGTTATCCATTCTTCTAGTGATGGACATTTGGGTTGATTCCAGCTCTTAGATATTACAAATTGAGCTGCTACAAACATGGTTGAGCAAATCTCTCTAGCCTGTGGTTTGAAGGTTTTATGGTAGATGCCCAGTAAGGGAATAACTGGGTCTGTTGGTATGTCTATGCACAGCTTTTTCAGGAGTCTCCATATTGCTTTCCAAAGTGGTTGTACCATCCTAGATTCCCACCAACAGTGGATGAGTGTTCCTACTTCTCCACATCCTCACCAGCATTTATTTTCATTTGATTTTTTGATGATTGCTATCCTTACTGGTGTAAGGTGGAATCTCATAGTTATTTTAATTTCCATTTCTCTGATGATTAGGGATGATGAACATTTTCTTAAGTGTATGTTTGCCATTTGTATTTCTTCCTTTGTGAACTCCCTGTTCAGCTCTTTGCCCCATTTGTGAGTGGGGTGTTTGACTTCTTACTGTTTAGATTTTTGAGTTCTTTATAGATTCTAGAGATTAGGCCTCTGTCAGTTGGATAACCTGCAAATATTTTCTCCCATTCTGTGGGTAATCTATTGGCTTTGCTTATTGTATGCTTGTCTATAAAGAAACTCTTCAGCTTCATATGATCCCATTGGTTGAGTGATCGCTTAAGTTTGTGAGCTTCTAGGGTTTTGTTCAGGAAGTCTTTTTCCATTCCTATATCATGGAAAGTACTTCCTAAATTTTCTTCCAGTAGTAGTCAAGTTTTTGGTCTTATATTGAGGTCTTTGATCCATTTGGACTTGAGTGTAGAACATGGTGAAATGTGTGGAACAGGTTTCAGTTTCCTACATACGGTTATCCAGTTTGTCCAGCATCATTTCTTGAAGATGCTGTCTTTTTTCAGCCTACATTGTTCAGCCCTTAATTGAATATCAAGTAGCTATACTTGCTTGACCCAAAGTCCAGGTCCTCAAGTCTATTCCATTGGTCTATACTCCTGTTTTTATGCCAGTACCATGCTGTTTTTATTACTATGGCTTTGTAATATACCTTTAGATCAGGTATGGTGATGCCTCCAGAGTTATTTCTTTTGCTGAGGATATGTTTGGATATGTGAGGCCTTCTGTCTTTTCATATGAAATTTGAGATCATTTTTTTCTATCTCTGTAGAGAACACTGAAGGGATTTTAATTGGAATTGCATTAAATCTGCATATTGCCTTTGGTAGGACTGTCATCTTCACAATATTATTTCTGCCTATCCAGGAACATGGGAGGTCTTTCCTTTTCTCAAGTCCTCCTCAATTTCTTTTTTGAGTGTTTTTATGTTTTCATTGTATAGATGTTTTAGTTCCTTGGTTATCGTTATTCCAAGGTATTTTATTTTATTTTTTTGTTGCTATTGAAAATGGGACTATGACTCTTATTTCTTTCTCTGTATCTTTGTCATTTGCACATAGGAAGGCTACTGACTTTTGTGCATTGATTTTGTATCCTGCTACATGGCCATAGGAGTTAATCACCTTCAGGAGTTTTGGGATGGAGTCTGTCAGCTCTCTTACATATACAATCATGTCATCAGTGAATAAAGCTAACTTAACTTCTTCCTTTCCAAATTGTATCCCTTTTATTTCCTTCTCCTGTCTTATTGCTTGAGCTAGGACTTCCAGTACTATATTGAAAAGCAGAGGTGAGAGTGGACAACCCTCTCTTGTTCCTGCTCTTAGTGGGAATTCCTCCAGTCTCTCTCCATTAAGTATTATTTGGGCCTTTGGAGCTTTGTTTATTGCCTTTATTATGTTAAGATATGAACCAACCATGCCAATTCTCTCCAATGTTTTGATCATGAAGTGCTGTTGTATCTTGTCAATGGCCTTTTCTGCATCTATTGAAATGATCATATGGTTTTTATGTTTAACCTAGTTTATGTGGTGTATTACATTGACAGATTTCCGTGTGTTGAACACTCCTGTGTTCCTAGGATGAATCCCAGTTGGTCAAGGTGAATAATGCTTTTGATGTGTTGTTGGATTCGGTTTGCGAGGATTTTGTTCTGGATCTTTGCATCTAAATTCATCAGGGAAGTAGGCTTGTAGTTTTCTTTTCTTGTGGTATCTCTGCCTGGTTTTGGAATTAGGGTGATGCTTGCTTCATAAAAGGAGTTGGGTAGCTTTCCCTGTTTACCAATTGTGTGGCACAGTTTGAGGAAGATTGGTTTGAGTTCTTCCATGAAGGTTTGATAGAATTCAGCTGAGAAGCCATCTGGTCCTCGACTCTTCTTTTTTGGGAAATTTTTTTATTCCTTTTTAATCTCCATGAGTGTGATGGGTTGATTGAGGTGATTAATCTGCTCTGTGTTTAGCTTTGGTAGATGGTATGCGTCCAGGTATTTATCCATCTCCTCCACATTATCCAGTTTTGTGGAGTAGAGGTTTTTGAAATAAGTCCTGATGATTCTCCCAATTTCACTTATGTCTGTTGTGATCTCTCCTTTTTCATTTTGAATTTTGTTAATTTGAAGCTTCACCTTTTTTTGCTTGATCAGATTGTCCAGGGGTTTGTGAATCTTGTTTATTTTTTCAAAGAACCAGCTCTTTTTTTTTTTTTTTTTTTTTTTTTTTTTTTTTTTTTTTGGTCAATTGTCTTAATTGTTTCCTTGGTTTCCAATTCATTGATTTCGCTCTGATTTTAATTATTTCTCTCGTTCTGGAGCTCTTTGGGTTTGATTTTTCTTGCTTTTCCAGTGCCTTTAGGTGTATGGTAAGGTTATTGATTTGGGACCTTTCTATGAATTTTCCCCTGTGGACCGCCTTCATTGTGTCCCATCAGTTTTGGTACGATGTGTTCTAATTGTCATTCAATTCCAGAAATTTTGCAATTTCATTTTTTATTTCATCCATTATCCATTTTTTCTTTATAAGTGTGCTGTTCAGTTTCCAGGTGCCGTTGGGATTCTTGGTGGATCTTTTGTTGTTGATTTCTAGCAACATGGCATTGTGATCTGATATCATGCAAGGAATTATGTCAATCTTTCTAAATATGTGGAGGTAGTCTTTGTGACCCAGTATATGGTCTATTTTAGAGAATGTTCCATGGGCTGCTGAGAAGAATGTGTAGTCTGTGGTTTTGGGATGGAAAGTTCTGTATGTGTCTGTTAGGTCTAAGTGATCTATGGTTTTCTTGAGCTCTCTTACTTCCCTGTTGAGTTTCTGTTTCGATGATCTGTCTGTTACTGTTAATGGTGTATTGAAGTCCCCAGCTATGATGGTGTCAGTGATTATTTCTGTTTTATTGTCAAGTAGGTTTTGTTTTATGAACTGTGGTGCCCATGTGTTTGGTGCATACAGATTTATGATTGTAATATCCTCTTGATTGATCATTCCCTTGATAAATAGGAAGTGGCCTTCTTTGTCTTTTTTGATTATTTTTGGTTTGAAGTTTTTTTTATCCGATATTAATATAGCTACACCTGCTTGTTTCTTATTCCATTTGCTTGGAATGTTGTTTTCCACCCTTTCACCCTGAGGAGGTATTTGTCTTCAGTGGTGAGGTGAGTTTCTTGAAGGCAACAGCTTGATGGATCTAATTTTTTGATCCATCCTGTTACCTTGTGTCTCTTGATGGGTGAATTAAGGCCATTAATATTTAGGGTAATGACTGTGAGATTTGATTTGATCCCTGCCATATTTTGATGGTAAATGTGGGTTGTTGTTTTCATGGACTTTGAAGTTTTTTGTGCCTACTCTGAGTTTGGTTGCTGTGATCTGCTTCTTGTAGGCGATTGAGTTTGATTATTTGTTTCTTCTCTGTGGAGAATTTCCTGAAATACTCTCCTTAGGTCTGGTTTTGTGTTCATATAATTGTAAAGCTGTGTTTTGTCATGGAAAGTTTTTATTTCACCATCTATTATGACAGATACTTTTGCTGGGTAGTTTGGGTTGGAAGCCATAGGTTCTTAGATTTGCAGTGTTTCATTCCAGGCCCTTCTAGCTTTCAGGGTTTCCATTGAGAAGTCTGAAGTAATTCTGATGGGGTTACCTCTGAAAGTGGTATGCTGTTTTTCCCTAGCTGCTTTTCGGATTTTCTCTTTGGTGTCAATGTTTAGAGTCTTAATGACAATATGTCTTGGAGAGTTTCTCCTTTGGTCCAGTCTGTTTGGAATTCTTTTGGCTTCTTGTATCTTGATGAGCCTTTCTTTTAAGAGACTGGGGAAGTTTTCTTCAATTATTTTGTTAAATAAGTTCTCCATGCCTTTGGTCTGATTTTCTTCTCCTTCTGTATTCCAATAATCCTGATATTATCACGTTTAAGTGTATCCCACAATTCCCTCATGTTCTGTTCACAGGAACTTTGGAACTTACTTAAATTTTTGAACTCTCTATTTCTTCTATCTTGTCTTCCAGATCAGAGTTTCTGTCCTCCACTTGGTGACTCTATTCTTGAGAGCTTCTGGAGATTTTCGGACTTGTTAAATTAAGTTTGCATTTTCTACTACTTTTCTATGTATAATTTCCATCACTCTGTCAAGTTCCCTTTTCACATCATTTTCTGATTTTCTTGATGATTTTTGGAATTCATCCTTGCATTTCTTTATGTCTTCATTTAGCATGGCCAGCTTATTTTTAAGGTCTTCTTTTTTTTCACTATCCCTCAAATCTCTTAAGTCTCTTTGAACTCCTTCCAATTTGTTATCTATTAGTTCAAGTTTAGTGATGGCAGCATCCACAAGATTGTCGGCCCTTTGTTGCTTTCCTGCAAGTTTTATCAGTAGGTTGGTCAGGGTTGCATTGCTCATAACTTCAATTTGGTGTTCTCATCCTAATGGTTCTTCTGGTTATATGTATTCATTGTAGGACTGGGTGATCTAATTGGATTTCCTTGCATTTGATTTTTCACCTTATTTGTTTTGCGCTGTGGTCTGCCCATGACAGTGTATGGGCAAGTAGGTGGGCATATCAGCCTGGGCTCAAGGACAATGGGCATCCGAGGAAGCCAGGGGCAGTTGCCAAGCAGCCTGGGTTTTGGCTCTCAGTTGCCAAAGCCGCCTGTCTACTGCCTGGCAGAGGGTGCCAAAGTTGCCTGAATTCTCAAGCGGTAATATACCAAAGGTTCCTGCATTCGAGCTAGAAGTGGCACTGTGGCACCAAGCACTGAAGCAGCCTGAACTCTGGCTGGGAACACTGGGACCCAGAAGATGTTTGTGCTCCCCTGCCACAGGACAATGGCAGACGGCCAGTGTGGCGGACAGGTAGGGGATGGCACCTGAGCTGGCGTACACTAGAGACACAGTCTGAGCTTGTGTGGCAGTTGCTGTGGGACTGGGCTCCCTCAGTAAGTGGGCGAGTGGATGAGTGTGTGGAGCATTCTAAGCTTCCGCAGGCAGGGATGATTTGCGCGCAGTGGCGGCAGCTGCAGGCAGCAGCGGCAGCACCTGCAGCAGCAGCATCACGGTGGACACAGCGGTTATTTGGGGGGAGGGGTGGGCTACCCTCACACGAGGGGATCCGCGATTCCCTATTTCCCCTGCCACTGTGCCCTGCCACTGACAACGTATTGGAGATTTCTCTCCCCTAAAAGCCCCAATGAACCCTTAATATCTTGCCTTTCTTTCCCTGGGATTTACAGCACAGCTAGGCAGTTGCCATCTTGGCTGGAAGTCCTCCAAATTGCATTAATTAACCTTACCGGTAACCCAAATGTTGAAAGCACAGAAAATCTATCAGTGAGATTGAACACATCCTAGTATGGAATTTATGAGGTAGGCTATCTTTATTACCATATTTGTTTTGACTTCTGATTGCTATTAACAAAAAAATGGGCTTCACCAAATTTTTTTTTCAGAATAAATTGAAGCCACATAAGTATGACAAGAACAAGAGACAAGCAAAAGCAGAGAGCTCACCTTCTCACTTTCTTTGCGTCATCTAAATAGATGCATAGCAGCATATAAATTACATGTCTCTGGGTCTTTGAATATAATCACATCAAATCCTAGATGTATTTCTGAATAAAGTAACTTTCATATATTTTGATTATTTTTGTATTCTCTTGGACATGCATTCTGGATATGTGAAGTTTATAATGGCTGTGGTAAATGAATTGAGGAATAAACTGTGTCTCAGACTATTTTTTCAAATTCACAGTACTTGGAAGAAATATGCAATATAATCCTATTTCAGCCATCATGAAACATTGTATGAGAGACACAGGAAAATGTCTCAGGCTGTAAAACATGATGACCTGAGTACAACCTCTATCATCCATGCACGTTTATATCAAAATGCTGGGAAGAGTACTATTGGCCTGCAATCCTTTTACTGGGGAGGTGGAGATGGGGAACCCTGGGGCTAACTGGTCTGACAGCCTAGCTTACCCGGTAAACTCCAGTTTCAATCAAATGAGAGAAGCTGTCTCAACATCCAGAGTTTATCATCTGGCTTCCACATACACACAAACATGTGCACATGCACTTGCACACAAACAAGTACTTGTAAATATGTACAAACACACGCACAAAGAAATGCTTGGAATTTTTTCATTTCTTGCAATCTAAAATTATTCAATGATTCATAGTTATTCCTTATATTTATTAACCATACCATCTAGAATTAAGTCATTGTTAAATGTATCTACAAAAAATAGAACATAGCAAAAGATAAAGTAATAATCCTTTTAAAAATTGATTAGTTATATTTTGCTTGCCTCTGCAAGTACATATTCTCTTAAATTTTAATCTTTTAACTAAAACTACATGAAATAGTGGAATATAATTAGTAGTTTTTCTAGATAGGCATAGGACTGTACTTCCAGATTGTTTATTACACATTTGTAAATGAGGTTTGAGTCTTTAGCTCAGATTGTACAATACTTGACTAGCATGAAGGAAGCCCTGGGTTCAGGTGTCTAGCATTACATACAACTGAGCATGCCTATATTCCAAACAGCTACAGAAGGCCCAGTCTAAAAGAGAGAGAGAGAGAGAAGTGAGAAAAGATAAAGAGAATAATTAGTTTTATTTTTCTACTTTTTTCATCATAGATACCACTCTTCCTATTAGGAATTTAGAAACTGTAGGAATTTGAATAGTACAGTTTATTTATAATACCTATACCATGTCTTTAGTGCTGACCTTCATATATAAGTCACAACAAAACTGCTACATAACCCTCTGACAAGAAAAGCATAATTGTAAATTTCAACCTTAATGACCCACAGAAACAAAAGGAGGCAAAATTAGCAAATGAAAGCAAAATAAGGACTGGATTAGCAATCCTTAACAGGTATCTCCTTAAAACCTTGGCAATACCTACAGATATTTATTCCACTGTTGCAACTTCTGGGGCACATTTCTACCCTCACCTTAATGGAAAGGATCTGGATATATACCCCGCCCATGCAGGACAGCAAAGAGTCCTAGCCCCAGATTCCAAGGTGATCAAAAATCCTTGTTCCTCACATGAGAAGAAATTGGTGAAGTAGCTTTATTATTATCAATTATTATTATTGTCATTTTTCAATGTTTCTCATTTTTATGTGAATATATATTGTATTTTGATCTTATTTTCCCCAACTGCCCTCTGTCCTCACTTTTTTCCACTTGTGCCCTTCTTTCCACTATTAATACCCATCTTACTTTCATATCTTATGTTTTCCCATTAAGTAAAATTAGGGTTGCCTGTATGATTATGGCCACAGTATTATTTATCATGTGATGTGCAATTTGTCAATGGCTACACCACTGATTAATCTGACTCTTACTTTTACAGCAAATATTAGCTGTTCTGGGAAATGTGGGGTCTCATGTGCCCTTCCTCATTCAATGGTACTGTAATGGCAGATTCTTTATTGTGCAAGAACCCAAAACTGCTATGAATTCACAAGTGTAACTTCCATGTCTTCTCTAGAGGACAACATTTCATTGGCCTCCTCCCAAACTTCTTGCTCTTACATTCTTTCTACTTACTTCTTTATAAGAGTCCCTGAAACTTGGAGAAGCAGTTTAGATGCATTGCTTGGCTTTTTGTTTTCTTTTATTTTTTATGAGAGAGAAAAAGAGAGAAAGTGAGAGAGAGAGAGAGAGAGAGTTGGCATGCCAGTGCCTATAGCCCCTGCAATTGAACTCCTTGTTCACCTGGCTTACATAAGATCTGGGGAGTTTAACATGGGTCCTTAAGCTTTGCAAGCAAGCACTTTAACTGCTAAGCCATCTCTCCAGCCCATTGTTTTCTTTTCTTAAAAAAAAAAAAACAGTGACATATACCATAGCTTGATATAACCACCTAGGAATCATTTTGTCAGCAGTACTGATAAATAATTGTCACTGGAAATTTATACTCTTTATTTTACAGCATCTATATGAATGTTTGCAATGGGAAAATGTGAATAGAAAGGAACTATAGAAATATAGAAATAGTGTAATTGAAGTTTTAGAAATGAAAATATTTTGTCCTATTAGACTGACTGTAAAATTGCTGCCAATAAAGAACAGTGACTCTGTTATGAACTTCCATGGATTGTATGGTTCAGTGAAGCATCAATGCACATAAAACCATGAACACACAAGCCTCTGTAGGCAGTACTCAGAGATCTAGTGAGTCATAATCACTCTTGACTGCAGCTTTCATTAGTGTCCTATCCTACTGAGAAAAATATTCATCTGGTAAGCCCCGAGGATGCATTAGCTGACTATCCCATATAGTTTGCTCTTTATATGAATAGTAGCAATATTACACCAATTTATGCATTCTGTTTCCTTCACATTTTTAATACATGTGTAGTAGTATATGTAGTGCTGTGTGTGTGTGTGTGTGTGTGTGTGTCTGTGTGTCTGTGTGTGTGTGTGTGTTACGTGTATATATAGTGTATGCACTGGTGTAGATGCCTGAGTCTGATGGGACACACGTGCATTTTTTCTACTAGACAGTCTTTCATTGAATTCTCAACAGTCAGTTTTTGCCAGATTTGCTGACCAGTTAGCTCTAGAAATTCTATATCTGCTTCTTATAGGAGTGGAGTTACAGATGTCCATGGCCACACTGAGCTTTTTATGTGAGTGATAGTAATCAAACTCAGGTGATCGCAATATCAGTCAGGCCTTCATGCTACCCATTGAAACTTTTCCCCAGTCTGGATAATTCCAGTTAATTTATAGATCCTTGATAGAATAAGGCTCCTAATGATAGTAAAACCCAATGGTAGAAGAAGCAAATCCAACTCCGCTGCTTTCATAATCTCTAATTTGATGCTTCAAGTATGTGTACCAAATAGCATACAATTTAGAATATTATGTCTAAAAAGCACCTCATGGATTCTCAGTTTTCCACAAGGTATAACTTTGTTTTTGTTTGTTTTCTGAGGTAGGGTTTCACTCTAGCCCATGCTTACCTGGAATTTAGTCTAAGGGTAGCCTTGAATACACAGAGATCCTCCTACCTCTGCCTCCTAGGTGCTGAGATTATAGGCATGAACCACCATGCCTACCTTATAACTTTTAAGAATGGAAAGGACGGGAAAAAAATGGCTTCTTTCAACATAGTTGTTATTGTGCTACTATGGTCTATCTCCTTTCATTGCAATATGAAATCTATAATAAGCACATGGGCAGGAAAAGGAAAAAATAGGACATTTTTCTGCTTAAAAAGAGAGAAGAGAAAGAAAATATTTTCACAGTTATGCTGTAAAAATGATTCAGTGAAACCATTCTTCTATGGAGAGTATATCATAAGGATAGGTGTGTGTATGGAAAACTATTGTTCACTAGAATCATTTTCTAGGACTATGTAAACCACATAAAAAATAATTTTCCAATTTTAAAAACTACCCGACACAAGTACTTAAATATGTAGAATTTCATTTAAATAAGTCAGTCAACAATTGTTTATAAAGTATTTAACACTTCATTGTAGAAACATAGGCAAAATGACTATTATAACCAAAATGAAAAATACTGTTCAATTTAAAAAATGTACTCAAACAAGAACCTGAAAAAGTTTATGATATGCATAACATTGTTCAAGCAAAATTGCACTAGTATTACGTAAATCAAGTGTTTATAAAGGCCTCAATGTGGCAGAGTTTAGAAATAGGTAGTGTGCATGCACATAGTACAACAAAAAGTCTCCTTAGAAAACCGCAGAATTTTAATGCTTGTACAAAGGGATAAAGAGCAACCACAAACATATTTCATCTGTTAGGTTAATACATTATGACAGCTAAAAGTCAGTCATTTCTATAAGAGGGACAAAAATCCCTCCACATCTTGTGAATAAATCTTTTGTGCCTTTAAAGATATTTGTATAAAAATGCTATTCTTTTTTATACAACTTAAATAAATCATATTTGTTTCAGTGAAAATTTGAAAACAATCACAAAAGTGAATGTGGTCAGTTTTTTTGTTTTTTTGTATAACTAAAAAAAAAAAAAAAAAAACCACATAAAAAAAAAACAAAAACAAAAAACCCACAAAATCAAAATAAAAGCCAGAGAACCAGTGCAAGTGGTACAACATTTACTCTCCACCTTTGATTATGGGCACATTCATACTATAGTTCATACTCTACTGTAGTTTTAAAGGTCTTTGGGGGTTTCATTTTAGGTTGGAGAAATAATGAATTAGTCATACTGAAAAAATTAGCAATTACTCTGTCAGCATGGCTATTCTTTCTGTTTCTTGTTGACATAGCAAAGAGAGTGTATTCAGTGTATTCAAGTAGGTGTAATTCTGGCATCCCTCAGTGTGGCTATTTTGTTTGCTGGTGTTCAGCATAGACAGGGTTTGCATGAACCTTCAGCAACCCCCATGTCTGGTATCTTGCTCTGCCCTAGGCTACTGTACACCTCTGAAGTATGGAAGGACAGAGAAGACCCTACACCACAGCAAGTGGGGTATGTCTACATCTGAATATGTTTTGCTACATTTTATCACCTAAATATAACTACATTTATATATATGTGTGTGTGTGTGTGTGTGTGTGTGTGTGTGTGTGTGTGTGTGTGTGTGTATCTCACAGATTATACTAAATTTGGAAAATGTAGTTTTGTTCATGCAAATTATTAATTTTATATATTTTCAAAACATACTCTTCAAATTTTTCACCCATGGCTTGTCAATCTAAGGCTAATTTCTGAACACGAGATGCTGAACTTATCATGCTATGTATACTTGGCCACGTATGAATCATTACTCATGGACACAAGGAAGAGAGTTGTCCTTTCAATCATTCTCCCAGAAGTTTAAACAGAAAATAAAATGGTGTCTTATAGCTTTCTGATGATTGAATCCAATAGTGCACAGATTTCTTTGTTGGTCAAGTAGAACCCCAAAATTCATATAAAATAGAATAGATTATTCATATTAACACTACAAAGGAATATGTTGTTTTTAATTTTAACAAATTCAAAGGTGTGTATTTCAGCAGCATTGTTGTAAATTGTACTGTAGTGCAGTTCTTTTTCATAAAAATACCATAGAAATGGTCAATCAATAGACATCAGCAAAAATAAAACCCCAAACTCAGAAAATAACCAGGAAAAAGATAAAGAGATAATGCTGATGCCAAAACAAGTATAATATTGTTGGGACATACAAAAGTAACCCTTATATTTATACATCTATACAGCATATAAAAGTATCACCAATTATGCAACTGTCTCTCGTATACCAAGTTCTATTTTCTTTGGAAGAAGTTCTTTCCTTTCGTCAGCACTTCCTAAGGAGTTTCGACAGTTCTGTCCATCCATATACAATTTTGCATACACCGGGTTGGAGTAATTTGTTTGCTGAGGGAGAAAAAAGTGAACACACCTAATTTTATTATCAGTTGATCCCATTACTTATTTTGTAAAATGTCTACCTTTTAATGGTGAAACAGTTTAAAGGGAATGCATTGAATTTCCTAAATAATACATATTAAAATGTAATTTAAATTTTATGTTCATAGACTTTTTAGTCTAATTTAGCTTAAAAAATCATTATGTTTTTACAGTAACTTTTGAACCCAAAAAGGTTTTAATTGAAAATGAACAGTGTATGCTCATAAAAGTTATATTTACCAAGTATCTACTGGAAAACTGTTAAGCCAAATTATCATGTGTCTAGGCCATATGTTCCCTCACCTTACTACCTCGGCTGCCAATTCAAGCCCATATATGGCAGATAAGTATGTATGCAAAAATCATCTAATCTTTTTATTTTCAATGTATTAAAACAAGTAAATTAGGAAAGATAGAAGTAAGGGAGAACATCAGCAGAATAACTTTCATAATACTGATACAATTTTCACTTCAAGCAACCTATATGTACTTTGGAAATATCTTTGGCCTGTTCCAAGTAAATATGAGATCACAACTTAAGTTTCACTGGTAAAGAATTCTGTATCAGAACTGTGACAAATGGCATTGACTTCTTCCCATTGGAAAACATGCTCCATGTACATTATTTTAGATACATTACAGATGTACATTACAGATGAATACAAGATCATGTCTAATTTTTGTTTCTATTTGTGTACTGTTTCATTTTTTTAGAAGCAGTATGATCAGTATGTTAAACCTTAGTTATAACAAGGGGACACAATCTTTCAGCCATGCAAGTGAGACAAGCATGATAAACAATGAGAAGGAACAGCAGGAGATGGGCACAAGAAGAAAGGAGCATGAAAGTGGACATCCAGTTGATTGCTCTTCTGCCTCAAATGAGCTCTGTGACCTCACACAGAATTTTCTTCTAAATTCTTGTTACTTAATTATAAAAAAAATGAGAAGGGGGCTGGAAAGATGGCTTAGCAGTTAAGCGCTTGCCTGTGAAGCCTAAGGACCCTGGTTTGAGGCTTAATTCCTGAGGACCCACGTTAGCCAGATACACAAGAGGGTGCATGCATCTGGAGTTCGTTTGCAGTGGCTGGAGGCCCTGGCACACCCATTCTCTCTCTCTCTCTCTCTCTCTCTGTCTGTCTCTCTTTCTCTCTCTCTGTCACTCTCAAATAAATAAATAAAAATTTTAAAAAATGAGAAGGACTTGATAATACCCTCTATAATTTCTCATTATGGTAACACATTTAAGAGTGTATTTTTACTTAGCTTTTCATCAAGTATATGTGTGTATCTATATGTACATATATATAGTAAAATGTCCTAATAAAATGCATAAAATTAAATTAACAAATTTATTCAGCTTAAATTTCTGACCGTAAGTTCTTTTATAAGAACAAGAAATATTCTTGTTCAGTGTCAAAGGCTAAAGTCTATTCAAATCCAGTACAGGAGCTATATCTTCTTAGTAACATGCCTAAGGTGGCAACATTTTATATGTAATCTTGCATAGGCTGTGTATACATCAGCAGCCCCTGAGTTGAAAACTTCATTAAAACATAGTACAGATAAGCCTCTACTTAGGTTGTTGATAAACTATGTGATTGTGAGAAGTTTCACAATGGAATGAACATGCAATAATGAGTTGCTTCTCTCACCCCAGAAGTTAGTGGTCCTTTCAAGTCAGAATTTAGGTAGATGGGCGGCGTGTGTGGAAGCTTGAAAGCACTGGGCCCTCCCCCTATATACCTGGCCTGTGTGTAAACAGAGAAATTCAGATTCTCACCTAATGTCATGGAAACATTTTTCACTGATAACAGATTAAATCATTAAAACAACACAAAATAATCGTGAACATTGGGTCATGAACAGAGCGCTCATGTTACTTTTCGCAACTAATGCAAAAATATGAGTACTTAATTTTTGCCTCATAGGTAGACTTTTCAATTGGGTGCAGCATTTGGCATCCACCATGTTTAACCCATCTGCCCACGAAAAAAATAACACCTGCATTCACAACTCTGGGAAATGTACCTTTAAATTTTTTTTTTTTTTTTTTTTGGTTGTTGTTGTTGATTTTGGTTTTTCAAGGTAGCATCTCCCTCTAGCTCAGGCTGATCTGGAATTCACTATGTAGTCTCAGGCTGGCCTTGAACTCATGGCAATCCTCCTACCTCTGCCTCCCAAGTGCTGGGATTAAAGGCGTGCATGACCACGCCCTGCTCCTTTAAAAATTTTGACACTGAAAATTTCCAAATTCTGATTCTATTCCATTCTGGAGACTTAGCTATCTACTCCTAACTGAAGACGAATCATCACCTTGCATTTCAGAATAAATAGTGTAATATGAATCTTGATATGTCAATTCAAACTTTCTGCATTTTCGAAAATCTGCTTTCAAATCTAAAGCAAACTAATTAATAATAAAATTGGCTCTCTAAGTCTTCATGTGATGTCATTAACTTTAGACTTTAATGTGTCCAAGGTCAGAATTATGCAATATAATATGAGCATATTCATAATACAGTACTTAATGACAAAAATATTCATGGAGCAGTATGCAAATATTAATAAGCATATATGTTTAAAAATCTTAAACATCAACTCTCAATAGTGAAAAATTTCAAAGTTAATAATAAATGGAGGCAGGGAACACTGAAAAAGATTTTAATATAAAATAGTCAATGTTTCCTTTTATTTCCACAAAATATCATAGGATATATTCCAAATAATCCTAATTATCTACACATATATAATTTGAACTTTGAACCAATCACATACAAATTAATCATAGATTTTATAACAGAAAATCCAAGTAAAAGTTGAGATACTTTGTGGCATAAAATCCATACATCCTTTCTGAATGTCAGAATTCCTCTGTGGTTTCTTCCATATGTGTCAGTCTTTCAATCATAGGAGGTGCCATTAAACTAGAAATTTTATTCATTTCTAAAATAACAGAAGTTAATATTCTACAAAAATATTATGTGTAATGTATTTTAGATTTGATTACATAAACCCTTATGACTCTACATGTACTGTATAGAATTAATTTATATATAAAGAGAGTTAATTAATTAATGATTGTTAATGTTTTTTGATATGACCTACTAGTTTTTTTTTTTTTTTCCTACTGATTACAGGCATTTAGGTGAACCAGGTTTTGTGTAGTTACCTGCTAGGCACAAATTCCTATTTTTTTCGAATATTATGATTCATCAGGATTCAAACTTCCCAGTCATATTCCACACACTTTTAATTATTCACTCAGCAAATTGGTAAATATATGTTTTAAGTATTGTGTTTAGTACACAAAATATATATTTGAAGTATACTCAAGTAGTTTTATTTTTCTAAACTAAATTTATAATATTAAGTGAGATACTATAAAGCTATTTTAAGTATCAAAACTTACATAAATTCTGTCACTAGGAATACAATGATGAGGGCAGGTAAGAATTCTTCATGAAACACTGAAATGTGCTTGGAAATATGTCCTCATTACTTCATATTATATGATGGATACTGTATCCAACATATAGTATGATGGATTTTAATTTCTTCAAACAATTGGAAGAATCTGATGTGAAATTTTTGAGGTGGGGTCTTGCTCTAGATAAGGCTGACCTGGAATTCACTCTGTATTCTCAGGCTGGCCTTGAAGGCATGATGATCCTCTTACCTCTGCCTCCCGAGTGCTTGGACTGAAGATGTGCAACACCATACCCAGTCTCCATGTTTATTTCTTTTTAAAATATTTTTATTTATTTATGAGATAGAGAGAGAATAGGCACATCAGGGCCTCCTGCCACTGAAAACAAACTCCAGATGCATGAACCCCTTTATGCATCTGGCTTTACATTGGGTTGTTAGGCTTCCTTGCTGAGCTATCTCCCCAGGTCCCATCTCTATTGTTAAGATGTCTTTCTCTGTCTTAAATCATGAATAACAGTGTTCCCAGTATATGATTTTTAAATTTCAAGTGGAATACATTATTAATGACTAGAACTGAGGATACTAGATTTATTTCATGAAAAATTTCAAATGTAGGATTACTAAATAACAATAATTAAAACTAGTTCTGGTGAAATATCATTATAATACTCCCTGAGTATGTACATTTTATCTATACAATTTTTTTCAACAAAGTCTGTATTTACCCATTAACTTCTGTCTTAGAAATTCAAATCCTTGATTTTGAACTATACTGACAATAGATAGGAGAAACTGAGGAACAGGAGGCATAAAATTACTTAGGTGCATGCCACTTTGATTATTTAGAATGTAAGGGTGCTTTTTGAACAAATAATTTTAATAACTCACAATTTGAATATTTAATAAATAAACAAATATGCTAAAATTCTTCCATAAAATAAAATTGTTAAATATTTATATAATTAAGTGAAGTGAATTTTACATGTTTATTTTATATGAATAAATATACCAGTTGAGCAGACTTTAATTATTGCAAGTAACCAAAGCTGTGAAGGCTCTGTACTTTCAACTGCATGTACCTTAGTGGCATGCTTCAGATAACAGCAGATTAAAACCTATTCTCAAAAAATTATTTGATTATAAAGGAACCACATACCACAGCTTAGTTGGCCTTTCAACAACAAACAAAACAACTAGTGGAAATAAAACAAATATTTTGACAAAAAGCAATACACTTTTATATTAAAAAAAGTTTTATATTAAATAATAATTTTTTCAGTTTTTAAACTAAGCTGTATGACAGGTATACTAACTCCTCAACACAACTTAATAACTTATTTTTCAAAATAAATTATACATCTTTATTATAATTATTTTCTAAACCATGCAATGTTAACAGGATATTTCAGGTGAATGAAATCCATATGGCATTTTGCTTTCCATAAAAGAAGCTATATCACTCAGTGTATCATAAAGTCAGTTACTATAATTTCAGGTAAAAGAAACACATGATGAGCTTCAGTGCCATATAATAGTTTGACTCAAGAATGTCAATGCTCATGTCCATAATCATAAGACCTTACCTTTGTTGGATCTATCATAAAACTAGGCTCTAAAAGGCCTCCATCGCTGTGGTCATGATCCACCTCGTACATGTTATAAGATGGATTGCCAATTTCTACATTTATTCCTCCATTGATAATGGGTTGTCTTCTGATTGTTTTTGTCCTACAATATGGGCACATTAATATAAGAATTTATCATAAAATCTATCATAGTTTAATATATATATATATATATATATATATATATATATATATATAGTATATATTTATAGATTGACTGACATCTCAATGTGAGTGCTGAAAAATGTAATTGAGATAAATTGAATAAATGACATTTATCATATCACAAAAGAACAAAAAGCCATGTGCTCATTATTCATTTTCACTTTTTTTTACTTAAAAATAAGGACAATCCAGAAATAAAATTCTCCAGAACAGATAACACCCACATTAGCTGAAAATTCACAACTCAATAATAATTTTAAAATTCTATGTATTCTTTGTTATGAAAACTGTCCTAAAAACTTTGATAAATCATCTTTGAAATAGTTTGCATTTAGCCCTTACATCATCTGACTATAATTATAATTCAGAAACTAATTCACAAACTCTCAGTTCCTAGGTTAAACCCGCTCTATTCTTCTGAGACTTTACTACTGCACTTTAATATCTATTGAAATAATACTACTTCAAGGGAAATATAAAATAAATGAATGCACTATTTACTAATAAAATGTACAATTATGACATATAGTGACACATTTGATATTACTATATTGACAATAATCATATGAATGAAAATCATATGTATGAAAGCAATAAGATACTTCAAAGACCCTTGTAGATACAAAGAAATACTACTGGAAATGTATAATTTTATAGAATTTTTAACTAATGTTCCCCTTTGTTGGTTTTGTTGTCATATATAAATGGAGACTTCCAATGAATATGTTATTAGGGATCACTTGCATAAGTTATAACCATTTAAATAGAGAGTTAAATGGTTTTCAGTTGGAAACATTAAACTCAGTTTTAAGAATTTCTATTAAATCATTACATTTCTACAATTTTCATAGAATGTAGAACACTGTTTCTTACCTTCTTTTTCTTTTACAAAGCACTAAACCAATAACCAATGTAGTTACCAAGGTCACCAGGAGGACCAGAGGCACAATAATGGCAATACTCCCTGGAAAATCAATGCACAAGTACATGAACACATGAATAAAATTATGTAAAAGTGGAGCAGGAACAACAAAAATTTCATCATTGATGTAATAAAAATGAAGCTTGGCACAAATGTTTGTATTCTGAGTTGATACCCATGTTCTGAAAAAATGGCTGTGATAGCATATAGTCTACTGGGAACATTTCCATAGATACCTTTCATTTATATATTGCATGTAAATACCCGGAGTTTTGAGATACTTCTTTGTAATTCTATATTTGCCTAATGCCAACACACATTACCTAGAAAGAATGAATGTATGAATCAGTACTTACATATTGGTAGTTGCTATAATGCCTCAGTATACTTGTACACAATATCCCTGACCACATTCCCATCAATTAAGGTTTTATTCACTTAAGTATAACTATAACGTCTAGCCACAAGGACATGGGGCAAGTAAGAAGGCAGCATGGCAAAGCGAAAGGGACATCAGTGATTGATTTGAATGTAACTAGGTATAAACATAAGTTTCACAAATTTCTTGAGGTGAAACCATGAACAAGTTACATAAAGTCAGGCTTTTTCTCTTTCCCATTAAAATAATGACAAGAAGAATAATCATGCAGAAATACTATGTTTTTTATTAAATACATAGTCACTCATATGTACAAAAGTGGAGGAAGGATTCTCTTTTGCATATTCCAATTGAAGAATAGTTTTAGTAATACACTTTTGAAGGAGTTCAATTATGTTGCAAATACCCATTTTTTCCTTTTTATATACATGAGGATGGTTTAAGTTTCTATCAATTTTATCTTGATCTTTAAACATTGGTTTTAATGTTAATGGAGTAGCAAAATTGGAATCATTTTTCCCCATATCTAGGGAAGCATCCTCTTTTGCTGATAAGGTTGCTTATAACAGGGTATAGGGTTACATGCCATTTATGTTACACAAAAATAATTCAAGGGTTACTTTATAGCAGTCATATGAGGGAGTGTTATCAGGTGGTTAATGATAATGTTCTCAGTAATGTAAGCAGGGTCATGAATTAAGGCTTTCATAAATATCTAGCTGACTCAGTCAAAGTAATCCCACCATTGACTAAATTTGAGCATTATGAAGAGTTTAGGAATAGAATGGTGAGATTTAGTGATGTATATCAGTCTATCTCTGCATGTCCACATTTCCCAGGACAGAAACAAACAGCAGTATTAGACATAATAAGCAGACACTAAGGATTTTTTATAGCAATGCTAAAGTTTTAATAGCCTCACCTAGAGGATACTTGGGTGTGGTAGTCCACATTAGAGACCATTTATCACAATACCTGTATGTCTTCACTAAAGCACTTTCAAATAGGGAAGTGTTCAATTTGAAACTTGGAAAAAACAAACAGCTATACCTTATAATATATACGTCAGTTTCAAATATATAAACCTCTTTTTGTTTTTTCAAGCAATCTATAAAACAGAACTTAGTGAGTTTGGTATTATACTGTCTCTTTTTTGTTGGGAAAGTGAACTCTCTCTCTCTCTCTCTCTCTCTCTCTCTCTGTGTGTGTGTATGTATGTAACTTATTAAAAATGAAAGCAGAGAATCTGGCAACTTGAATGAAACATAATTTTCCATAAATTTTAAACACCAAGGAGCAGTTTTGTTGCTTTTTAGAGTATTACTTCAATTTCTTGATTTAAACTTTCTAAGTATCTTTACTCCATTATTCAAACTTTTTAAAAAGCTTTTCATAAACGCAAAAATTGGTATTTTCTAAATACAAAGTACTTACTAGTAGTGTTTTAATGATATATAGTACTTCTTTATTTGCTTAGAAATTCAAATTTTTACTTGTTCTACCTAGTTTCTACCATTACTGTAAGGCAGAATACTATTAATTATATATGCAAGAGAACAAAGGATTTTTTTGTCTTTTATTTTCTCCACCACAGATGGCATCTGCAATCCCATATATCAGACCATACCATTTAAGATCCCAGATTTCTGATAAGTTTATGTAACCAATCAAAGTGACTGCAATAATGCTTAGTGTTGAGATAAATGATACAAACAACAGTTCTGCAAGTTATTTTTACTAAAATAGTTCCTTACCATATAAACAACTGCCACTAAAACTATTTAAAAATAATAAAATGTATATGCCTCAAAATAATATTTTATAGTAGCATACTAAAGAGTAAATATTCCTTAACATATAATAACTCAGGCTTGTCACAGATGAATCTTAGCAGCATATTATAAATGTGTATTACAAGCTAATAATGAGAACATACATATTACTAAGGAAAGGTGGAGGGACTACTTAGACAAGTATTTCATGTCTAATAGAATAGGTCTTTCATTGCAATGTGGGCTATATACCACATTATGTAATGCTCTTCTATTACTAGGATGAACCCTGTTTTCAAATTAGATGTTTAGAGCCTGTTTCCTTGAAGAAATACACGGATCTCGCCCAAAATAACAGACAATGAAGCCAGGCACTATGTGCACCACTCACTAGCAGTGTAACCTTGGAGAAATTATCATTACTCAGCTATGCTATAGATATCACTTTTTAACATCTCATATTAGTGCTGAGTGGTGCCTCCCTAATACATTCAGGATTTTATTAAAATCTATAATTTAGATCTTTAGCCACCTGGCTGGAGGTTGTGTCACTGTGGGTGGATCCTAGCTTCCAGAACTAAGATGTGGAGGTCGATTTGGAATTCTAGTTTACAGATATACAAAGTGCCCAAGCTTTACCTGGAATTACTATGTGTGCTGTGTGGTATGGTTTGGGGTTTTGGCTTGTGGATCCTCTCCCTCTCTTTCTCTCTCTCTCTGCTTGGACCTGTGTAAACAGGCAAACTCCTTCTGCCATTATGGAACTTCCCTTGGATCTGTAAGCCTCAATAGATATACCTTCCTTCATAACTGTGCTGGTTTGAAAGTTCGTGCTAGTGACCTGAAGCTGTGTACTACATGCTGCATGCACCATTAATAAATAACTGCTGTTTTACCATAGCTCCCTCTGTATGTCCTGTGCATCTTACATTTCTCAATATATTGTAATAATCATTTTAAGTTTAAGCTCCTTGAGGGCTCTGATGACTTCTACTAGCTTGCATAATTAACAGATTTTTAAAAAATTTTTTGTTTGTTTGTTTATTTATTTAGTTGAGAGCAACAGAGAGAAGGAGGCAGAGAGAGAGAGAGAATGGGCACGCCAGAGCTTCCAGCCTCTGTAAAGGAACTCCAGATGAGTGTGCCCCCTTGTGCATCTGGCTAACCTGTCGGTCCTGAGGAATTGAGCCTTGAACCAGGGTCCTTAAGCTTCACAGACAAGCGCTTAACCGCTATGCCATTTCTCCAGCCCCAATTAAAAGATTTTTGTCTTATAGGAATGGCAGAAACTGGGTAGAAAAAGTGAAATCACAATTTTCTAAATAATTTATAGTTACAATGAGAAGAAAAAAAGGCCATATACCTTGAAACTAGTAATAGTAGGATTTCATGTTTACTAAATAATATAGCTTTTAGACAACAAGAATGGATAATGATATTTATAAAGTTAAAAGCAATAAGTTGAAGTCAAAATTTAAGAAGAAACCATGACATTCCTTGGTGTTTAAAATTTATCAATGTCAATTGTATCTAAGCAGCCAGATTCTCTGTTTTCATTATTTATAAATTACATAATCATATACAGTTTGCTTTTCTTTGGTCTATTGATAATATAGTTCTTGCAAAGTCCTGAGGTCCATATATATAATTCTCAATGAGAAAGTACATTATTAATGCTTGTTCAAATGTACTCTCATACACATACATATTTAGAAAACATACATAACACACACAACACCCATGCATAAGCAAAATAATTAAAAATTTAAAAAGAATATTGTGCTGATAAATTTAACTAGATTAAACTTGCAAGCATTCATTGAGACAAAAAGAGAAAACAAAATATTGGAAGTTGGCTGGCTAAGTGGACACTATTGATAAAAATGTTAAAGTAGATGCTGAGTTTGAGATTTCTTTGGAATTTAAATGATATTGACATAACTTATATTAAGTGAAAAGTAGGATGTGAATCTCAAACCTTGGAGAGAGACTAGGGCTGAAAATAAGTATTTAGAGTAGTGGATACATAATTCATAATTGAAGTCTAGGAACCAGGACTTGATAAGGAGATTAAATCTACTAAAAAGAGTATTTGGTCAAGAGACAGACAAAGTTACCCGAATGTAAAAGAGTAGTAAGTGGGGTAGTCAGAAAGGAAACAAACAGATACATCTCATAAAAAAGAGAGAACTGCTTCAAGGAGGTATGCTTGAAGATATCAGAATCATGGAGGTTAAAGGAAGACAGGATTTTCTTTTGCCTATTTTTTTTTCCTTTTTTGTTTTCTTTTATTCGTTGCAACAGGGTTTAACTATGTATCCTAGGCTAGTCTAAAGTATACTATGTGATCCATATGATCCTCAAGTTTGCAGTAGCCCTCCAACCCCAGCCTTTCAAGTGCTGGGATTATAGATATACACCACTGGCTCTCACAATTGACCACTTTGGCAATGTTGGCTGTCATTCTACAGTTAAGTATATATGGTTACTTATGCATAAAAATGGCAAACCACACATACACACATATATGAAGACACAATCCACACACAGAGGTTAGAATTCTTATCATATTTTGTGAATTGTGATGATAAAATCATCAAGATGATGTTAGATGTTATATTACTAGATGAGGACACAGTGGCCTCAGGTGGCTTCCATTGATTTTGGTCTGGTGTTGTTTTGTACTTTCTCACTTTGTCTTCTTGAAACCAGCATGGTAAATTCCTTTTCTTAAGACAGATATTGCTCTTTCTTGTCCTAGGGGTTTGTAATTGCTGTTCCCTTGTCTTGTTTCTAACCTCTCCTCCCCACTGTCTCCTTCTAAATCATTTCTGACCTCAGACTTCTCCAGTCAGTCTCTAGTTTGCCTTTAAAAAAAATTCTATAGATCCTATCACATATCACAATTATTTATACATTGGTATGTTTTTTTTTATTGTTGCTTGTTTCAACAGAGCCTTAGCTTTGCCTATGGACACAGGTTCAATCATATTCCCTGGTCTGTTTTTGGTATTCGCTATAGTACTTGGTCCTTAGTACAAGTGTGATAAATCTTTATTTCTGAACGGGACAAAAACAATGTAATGTTTCCCTTTTCAGTTATATTTCTATACCTGCAAATTTCAGTTTTATGGATCATATAATAGTATTATTTTGTGTGGTAATTGGCTTCATTAAAGGTAAGGATGAAGTAGAAAATAACCTCTCAAAGATATCTCTGATATTGTTACAGTAAATATAAACTCTTTACAACACTGCCCCACAAAATAGGGAGTTTACCTTTGTCTTCCTATATTTTATCAGATAACACAAATGGGACAGTGAAAACTTTAAGTGGCCATGTCTTAAAGCTATGCAAATTTAAATAGGAGTAGGCAATGACTTACTACTTTGAGCGTAAAACAGCTTCCATATAACTTCAGAAGAGCCCTAGGAGAAATAGACCTATCAATTGCCCATACTTGTTTTTAGTTTTGCACCCAGGGCCAGAGAACCCTGTACTTGTCCTTGGAGATGAGAAAGCTGTGCATGAGTTAGAGAGGAGAATCCCCATGGGAACCGGCTACAGTTGAGCTGAGGAAGGCAATGCATTTCTGAGTAGGACAAGGTCCCTGCAGTCATCCTAGCAGTAGAAGTAGACTTGGGTGGGTAACTTCATCTTACATATGAGAAGCATGTAATATAAATTCAAAGTGACACATTTTACCTTAGAGGATAAGTGCCATTTTCCTACTACAGCAGGGAAGAGATTAATTGCAATTTCCCTCACTGCCAACCATTGAGTAAAATTGAAGGTAGAAAACACCTTGTTGAAGAGTCACTATTTGGGCAACGTTCTTCTGGTCTGTGATAATTTGACATTTATGTAGCTAACAGCCCTTTAAATGTACATTGATAGTTCCATTAAGTTCATGGCTTTCAGTTAGCAGCTGTAGGAATAGCCCCAGAAAACTTGCAAGCAGGGCGACCCCTCCTTGCATGGCCTTCTCCTGCTCAATATGCTCTATATAGAAGTTGGATTGTCATTTGAGGCTCTTTCTTTGAAGGAAGGTTGTCAATGCCCTGGGCTAAAGACGCCATCTTCCTGTGAACATGCCTGGGATGCTACCTCCCAATTCTAAATTTTCTCTCTGAGGATTGATCTGATGTATGATTTGAAATTTCAGTCGATATTTACTTTGATTCCCCATTTCTTTTAAGGAAGTGTTACCAATATATATAAAGTTTATTTTACTTTGAAAGGATTTGTGTCTTATTTATATTTGATTCTTGAGAAATTTGCATAAAAGAAAGGTTAGAGGCTGGAGAGTTGGTTAAGCAATTAGGGCACTTGCCTGCAATGCCTAACCACCTGGGTTTGATTTCCCAATACCCATGTAAAGCCTGATGTTATAAGGAGGTTCAGGCACCTGGAGTTCATTTGCAGTGGCTAGAGGCCACTATAGGTTTTGATAGATCTTTGCTTTACGCAAGTTTAAAAGTGCATGGCTTTCATTTGTGTTTATGAATTCTGTAGCTCTAGCAATGAAAGATAAGGGCAATTGTTAAATTAACGCTTCATCAGTCAGTGACATAAAGTTTTTCCTCTTGAAGAATGTCTATACTTGGGCTGTATTATGGCTACATGGATAAAACAATTGCCACACAAGTAAGAGGGCCAGAGTTTGTTTCCCCAGTACCCAGGTAAAAGCTCACTTTTATTTTCAGTGCTGGAGAGGGAGAGACCATGGATAACTGGAGCAAGCTGGCTAGATAGACAAGCTGAGTCAGCAAGTTCTGGCTTCAACTGGCAGACAACACCTCAATCAGTAAAGTGTACAATTTAGGAAGACACCCAATGTCATCATCTGGTTTCCATATGCATATACATAGCAACATATAAACTGTACCATTGTATATACATGACATCAAAAAAAAAAAAAACCAATAACGAGAAATAAAAGAAAAGAAAATCAAGAAAGTATAAACTCAATACATATCATAAAACTTTCTGTCTCTCCACTCACAGCTAATGATTGATGGTATAAGTGACTTGGGATACTTTTAAGAGTCTTCAAATCTTTATACTATTTTTTTGAAGTGGTCAGACAATACATAGGAACACGTGTGATAGAGCTAATCTAAGACCATAGTAATATTAAGATGGACTTGAAAAATATTTATATATATATATATATATTTTAATATACTCTCAAAGACTTCAAGAATAAGAATATGTATGAGAGCACTTATGAGTAAAAGTTGCTTAGGAATTTATTACTTTATTGTTGAATATGTTTGTACGTATGTATACATGTATGTATCTTGATAAATATGTGTGTTTGCATGTTGGGAGCTGCACTTGTGTATTGGCATGTGTGTGTGTAGGTGCATGCATGTGGAGGCCAGAGGACAACCTCAGGTGTCATCTTAGGAATGCTGTTCACCTTTTGTGAGACATGATCTCTGACTGGCCTATAGCTCACCAGCTAGGCTAGATCAGCTAGCTGATTTGTGAGCTCCAGGGATCTTCCTGTGTCCACTTAATCAGTACTGGGAATACAGGTTCCTGACACTGCACCCAGTATTTATTTTTAAATGGGTACTGGGGACCAAACTCGGATCTTCATGCTTGTGAGGCAAGCAATTTACCAAATGAGCTATTCCTCAACCCAACTTACTTCATTTTAAGCCAACCAATGAAGTCTGGGTTTGAAAAATGAGACTGAAATGCATTTCATAATTTTGCTCTAACCACATCCACTGTGAATTTACAGTCTTTATAATTGATGAACACTTCATATATTAAGGAAAAATAGGAGAAAGCTAGTTTATTTTACATAATTTCAGTTAGAAATTGAAGCCCAGAGAGAACCAAGAGATGGCACCCCACATGCCACCGCACCCTGGCACAAAAATGGAACTCTTTTCTGATAGACTGCTCTACAATGCCCTCTGCCTCCCACAGTCTAGCACCCAATCTAGATAGACGGCCTAGGTGGGCAGGTCCTAGTGTCTGCCCTCCAAATCCACAAATATCTCTGGTCTTCCCCTTGTATATCTAAATTTGATGAAAAAATACATTTTCAATCATTATAAAGTCTGTGGCCCTCTCCCCACTCATCCTCTCCCTACTGGCCTTAGTCTGTGATATTTGGATACATGTGAGTCTGGTCTCCCCACACCTCCATCCCCCCTCACACACACCCAGTTAGGCTGAGTAGTGGGGAGAGCATAATATTCCTTGGGCTGAAATTTTTATTTTCCTCTGTTTCATACCTTGGGGTAACCTCTCACTTTAATTACATGTATGAATTTCCTCTGGTCTCTGAATCTACCATGTGTGTATTTCCCTTATGCTCCAGATCCACCATGTGGGTGCTATCTCTAACTCTAAGCTTGTGGGTTTTGGAACTTCTCTAAACTCTGGGAAACCATGTATATATAACTCTTTTCTCCTTAAGATTTCTCATCTGGATTTTTTGGTCTCGGCTTTGATATTTTTTTTTAATTTTTTTTTGTTTTATTTATTTATTTGAGAGCTACAGAGAGAGAGAGAAAGAGGCAGAGAGAGAGAGAGAATGGGCACGCCAGGGCCTCCAGCCACTGCAAACGAATTCCAGACGCCTGCGCCCCCTTGTGCATTTGGCTAACGTGGGTCCTGGGGAATAGAGCCTCGAACCGGGGTCCTTAGGCTTCACAGGCAAGCACTTAATGGTTAAGCTATCTCTCCAGTCCCTGCTTTGATATTTTTTCTCTGCTATTCTTTCTTTAGTCACCACCATTTGTTCTTTTAACTTGTTTCAATGGGGAAACTCAGGGTAGATGCTATGGGTGTTCCTTCTCAATCTCCCTACACAAGCTCCTAAATTCTATCCTCCACATGCTTGTGACTCTACTCTAGTCTTTACTTGAAAGCCTCAGTTTGTCTTAAATGGGATTTATGAACTCCTCTCCACAGTGGCTCTACTCTAGTCCCCTAGAAACCTCAACTTTTTCTTGAATGATGAACTCTGCCATGTTTTCCACATGACAGCATGTTTCCTACTTCTCATGTGTTTATGACTCTACTCTAGCCTCCCTTCCTAGATCAAAATCTCCTTTAAATAAAACCCACAATTTGTGATTTTCCCATAAGTAAACATTAATTAACAATTTACCCTTCTTAAGTTCATTTTGTCAATTCTTTGTTAAAAACAGAAGATGACCCAAAATTGGGGTTCATAAACTTGTGGGACCCATCATGAACCCCCAAAACCTGCATCATAAGGAAAGCTTAAGCAAAGCTTCCAAATAAGCACATGGAGCCCAGACTCTGTTGAATTGAACCCCACCTCCAAGATCTCACAGATGCTAGACCCTCGCCCCAGGGGAGACTCTGGTGCTTCGTCTTTCAAACACAGCTGGATCATAGAGGATCTGGCAAAATCCTGTGAAATTTTTCTGTTTCATCTCTCTTACAATGAAAATAACATGCTCTCTGTACTTTGAAGACCTCCTAAGTGGTTACTCTGAGGAACTTACTTGTGCTGATATGGTCAGACTTGCTGCTCTTTGGGGCTGGTCTCTCACACTGTGTGCCTGACCAGTTTGTGGAACATCTAGAAAGACCCAAAGAACAACAGCAAATTAGTGAGTAATAAATCACACAAGTCTGCTCATATAGAAACTTCAAATAAAATGAGAACAGAGCCAGTCATTACAGATTACTGATGACTAGGGAGACATTCCTGCTAACTTCTTATTCATTGTCAGTATGCTGTGGGTAGCTTCAACTGCTTATCACTTGTTGAAATATTTTTAACTTTTAAGTTTATAGGCATTTTCTTCTTATTCTGTGTTCTACTTAAAATGGTATATTTAGTAGTAATATTGAAATCCTATTTGAAAATGGAAATTAATTTAAGAATTACTGAGGATTATAAGCAGCCATTAGCAAAATTTGAGTTTGAAACTTAAGCAAAACCTTCTTTATTAAATTTCAGTGATCTTTTTGATTGTTCAAAGTCCAAGGTTTAACTAACAACCAAACAACAATGAGTTAGCTGTCATATTTTTGACTAAATAATTCTTACTCTGTTCCAGGATATGAAAATATGGTACCTTTGTTTTTAAATTCATGTACCTACTAATCTGAAATCAAGAGAATGTGCTCGAGATTTAATTGAGAAACATTGGTTTGCCCACAAAGAGTAGATCTGATTAAAATCAATTCTTTAAGTATAAAGCACATGTATATAATTAGGCACTTACATTAATATAAATGCCTTCCTGGGGCTTAAGCTATGCTGACTGGTTAACACAAATGTCTCTGTGAGTCTATCAAAGGAACTCCACAGAGAGACAATTTAATTGGCCTTAGTTCTTATTTTTCAAATGTCAAATAGCACTATATCAAGAATCATTATACACAATGCAAGAACAGCTTCCAGGACCATTCCAAGTGGATCTCTCTGGGTATAGTGGGCCAAAATAAATCACAGCAATTTAAAATTTTCTGTCTGTTCTGTTACAGCCAATTCAGACACTTGAAGCTGATTTCCAAACCAGACTTCTACTAAACCATGTGCATTCATTTTTACTTTCTTAAAGGCAGAATTGTCTGTCCTCAAAAATGAGCACATTCCAAGAAACCATCATACCATCAAGTCCAGTTGCTGAACTGATTTTCAAAAACACAGATTAACTTAAACATAACTGACAATATTTTCCTTTCCAGAATATTGTTATTTGATTAGTAATGATAAATTATAAAACTATGAATATGAAGCATGGTTTAAATGAACATTAATATTACTTATGATATAAGTAATCATACATGCATTTGCCCAACTTTTTGTTCACTTGCTACAAAAACATCATGATTGCAGTCTAAATTTTGATATATCCTATTGATGACAAACCATACTATAAGTAAATCATTGGAACAGATCAATTTTAAATCCAGATTTATGACTCCAGTTTTACTATTAATATAAAGTAAGACAACAGGCACATTTTCAAATAACTAGGATGATGTGGATAATGAATAAAATGTTCAAGTTAAAAAAATATCCTTTTTAATTTGTGCTTTTATTCAGAAGGATGACCTGGAAAAAAATGTTCCAAGTATTCACAGATTCTAATTCTCAACACAGTCCACAGATAATTCAAAATAAGATGTTCAGGAACAATTTTCAAACATGTTCTTCAAGGAAATTTTGACTGTTGAAAAATTCTTTTCATTTTATGTAGATTTACATCTGTCAAAATGTCCTAATAGAGCACTGAGAATGTTTTGTATTCTTTTGTGAAAAAATTCGTTACACTGTCATGGTATGAACTCAGTAAGTGGAAGTGCTCAGTAACTGTAGGATCAAATGCTAATTGTGCAGATTATGTGCTTGCATGGACATCATGTATTTTATACACTTCAAGATGTTATGAATTATATGCCTTCAGACATCAGAGAGAGTATTAAACAAAGAGGAAAAGGAAGATAAGAACAATCTGAGCCTTATGACAAGTTCTACAACTATTTAAGTAGGACAGGTGGTACTTGTTTACAGAATGGTGTAATATCCTCATCTTTCCATGGCATGCAAACCAGGGCTTATGACAGATCAAAGAAACTTCATGCTTATGTTCATAAACATCTCCTTTAATTGTGGGACAACATCTAAATTCCTAATCTTTAGGGGATATTATACTTATTCATAACTCTCAAAGACTATACTGAAGAAATAATGAATTTCAAGTTATATATCTTAATTCATTGATGATCATCTTACAATTCTCCCTCTACTCCTCCTAAAATAATGTTTTATGGACAAATATAAAATAAAAAAAATGTTCCATTGTCCTGCATCTGCTCCAGTTTCTTTTGAGATATTAAATCAAATAGAAATCATTATTCTTGTTACCTATCTTAGAAAATTACAACTCATAACATTTGCTGCTCTAGAAGTTTCTCTTCCAGTGGTTGATTTAAGACCAAGTATTTTTACAATCTTTATAGAATTTAATAAATCTTCATATGTTAGTAGATTGCAATGATCAAAGCTATTCATGACGCAGCATTTAAAAAAATGGAATGTGTTCTGATCATCAAAATTTCCTGTTCAATTCCTCACTGAATTATTTGAATAATCCATGCTTACTATAATTTCCCTGGCATCTCTCTGTATGCCTTTCACTATTCTTAAAGCAGAATTCATTGTCTGTGCTTTGTCCATCTTTGAATCTGTACTGCTGAGATTCATGGGGGCCTGCTGTTTGTTGATCCTGGAAGAATTCTCTGCAAGGTAGCTCTGCATGGCCTGCTGGGCCTCATCATTATACTCACCAGCACATCACTCATTCAAAGATCATAGCCATTAAGAAGGACTCAAAAACATAAGCTTTTTCTTAGCACTACACTACTGCAAATTATTTTTAACTGTCATGCATTTTACCTAATTATTGTTAGACTAGAGATAGTCTAGGTAGGTGGAATGATTTATACAATAATTGTATTCATTCTTCTTTCCATCAGCAGCAGCCTTTTCAAGAGCTAGCATCCACCTGGTAAAAGGTTACTCGATTTAACATTCTTGAACTTCTTTTCTTTCCTAGGCCATTCACTTTTGAGGGGAAAAAAGATTATTTACTGCTATATTATTTCTTTAGTCTTCTTCTTCCACTTCCATAGATTATAGATATAAATTCCTTTAGTTTATGATATTAATTTATTATTCTAAGCTAGAATAATGATTAACAAACTTAAAATTATGTCAAATTTTATTATCTTGATTCCCATGTCCCATTAAACATTTTGGAATTACAAACAAGAATTCACACATTATCAACTTAATTCTGATGCAATTCACAAATCACACTCAAAGAAATATAAACATTATATTCTCACAGACTTTGTTTATGTACCAAATGTTATTGAATCAATTTTTAATTGTAAGAGTGAATATAAAAATACATATGTCCAGCATGACTGTGCAAAAGCTTAAATAACCTAGGTAGCTGTTCTACATAAGGTGTCTGGCAAACTGAATGGGTTTATTTAGTTGAGTGAAGACTATAATTCTCATCTGGCTGTTATCGTATGAAACACACAGTTATTTAATTGACAGTTTGTATAGTTATTGCATATATACACTACTTTTGTTTTAATTATAATTTTCTATATTATAAAGTAAGTCCCAAATAAAGGCAGTTATAATCAGCTATTACAAGGTAGCATAACAAACACTGATACTCTATCTAAGTACAATTTTAGATATAAGGATACAAAATACAACCCTTAATATGAAAAACATTATATTTTATAGCATGAATAGAAGACATATAATTAAATGATTAAAATAATGATAGTTCTTATGTAATAAGATGATTATTACCAAAATAATTAAGTTAGATATATAATATTGAGTAGACATTAATGACTTTTGGTATGATCTTTCATAGTAACAATGCTGATAATATATGAGCTGCTCATATCATTTAGAAGAAATATGGTCTAATATCTCTCACTTCAGATAAACTTCAAAATAAAATAATGACAATATCTTCTTTCCCTTTTCATCAAAGTTAAAGGTCATGGTTCTTCTGGCTATAGTGAAAATTACTGCAATTTTAGATTGAATTTTTCCTTTATATATTTGTGAGGCCAGCCTTATTAATCATGATGAAAAAGGCACTCAGAAACAACACAAAAATTAAAATACACTCTTATTTTCCCACATAATAAGAAAAAAAAGTGTCATAAACGGACTCAAAAAGCCTGGCGAGTAGTCTGTATGCAAGTATTAGTGGTCCTAAATTTCACTTGGCCTAACTTAAAAATATAGCTATATATTTATATATATAAAGTTCCCCGCAAATCACTATATCTACTTTGAACAAGGCTAAATGGATTAATAAAGCTCCTGTGATCATAGAGATGAAATGCTGCCAGATCAGAGCTAGATTACCTTAGGCTATAATTAGTCCCTTGATAGCCTACTTCTATGTCTGACCTGACATCCTAGTAACTATAAGTTTATCAGTTGTGACTCTTGTGGAATATACTACAGACTACCAGCTTCCACTAACCTTAACACTAAGAAAGTCATCAGCACCTGAAGCCTACACTGCAGATTCCCCACTTGACTATAACACAGGTGCCTGAGGTTTCTCCCAATGTATTTGGAAAGAGCCTTGATTCATGACTTTCTTGTGTTCTATAAATGTAAATCTTTCACGAAATTGTTAATTTATGAACATGGAATTGTGATAACCTACATCTGTGTTCCCAGGCTATAGTCACTCATATTTGGGTCCAGAATATATTATCTTAACCCCTTTGAGGTAAGGGCTATGCATTTTGTGTTGGCAAATACCAAATTTATATAGAAACATTTTCATGTAAAACTTAGAAAAATTATGTCACTTAAAGGATACTTATTAATTCTGTTAATTTTATTCTTAACACTGACAGCATGAGTTTAGCACATAGTAGCACATCAAAGCTTGACCTCCTGTGTATTTTAGCACTTTTCATAGCCCTCTCCTTGAAGACAACAACATCACAGAATGTAAATATTTTGCCTATAATTTTAGACAATTACTTAGATATTCATTCAATTGTTTATTTTATAAAAAATCCTTTCATCTTTTTCATTGGCAATGGTTTTATAACATTTATAGGTAAAATTATTTAATATATATGTATGTAGGTTTACAATTTTTATAAAATATCCCCAAAATTTCCTTTTCCGACTTTCTTCTGACATTTTGCCACAGGTTGAATTAACATATGCTGAAGATTGTGCAAGATCCGAGGATAGCTGCTTTCCTACAATAGTACTGTAGTTGGACATAATGCCACACCTGTGGTCCCAAGGTAAGACCAGCCTGAGCAAAAAAGCCAGTCACTGTTTTATATTAATAATAAAACACTAATGATAATGTACTTACATTAAACTTACATAATAACTCTTCAAGTAGGAATTTATCTACCATATGAAATAAGGCAAGGCATGTTGATATCATCTGTCCAAACATATAGAACAAATAAGTGGCAGCAATAAGATGTGAAGTTGTCTGATGACTTTTAACAGCAATGCTGACATAATTTTAATTCAGTGTACTAAAAAACTATATTTTTTATGTCCTCATTCTGAAGATACTCTGTTGCAGTCAGGTTCACATTGCTGGTAGAAATCACCCAACTAAGAGCAGCTTGTGGGAAAAAGAGGTTTATTTTGGTTCACAGGCTCAAGGGGGAAGCTCTGTGATGGTAGGAAAAAACGATGGCCTGCGCAGAGGGTGGACTGATGTCCCCTGGCCCACACAAGGTGGACAATAGCAACAGGAGAGTGTGCCAAACACTGGCATGGGGAAACTGGCTATATAACACCATAAGCCCACTCCCAGCAATATAATCCCCCCAGGAGGTATCAATTCCTAAATCTCCATCAGCTGGGGATCTAGTATTTAGAACACCTGAGCTTATGGGGGACACTTGAATCAAACCACCATATTCCAACCCTGGCCACCATAAACATATCCATATATGATGTAAAATACAATGCATTCAGAACTTTAAAAGTTCTTAGAGATTTTATCAATTCCAATGATGTTCCTACATGCCCATGCCCCAAGACCTTTTAACTGGGCCATAATACCAAAAAAATGACCTCAAAAACCCACAATGTCACAGAATAAATATTCACACTGCAAAAGATGGCATTAGGCATAGCAAAGAAATATTCAACCAATATAAGATTTAAAACAACCAGGGCAAACATCAACCTCTGTAGCTTCAAGTCCAACAACTCCAGTTAGACGAATCTCCAAGTCTGATAATTCTAACAAGCAACAAGACTCTGGCACTCCAATTCTGCCCCTTCAGCTAGGCTACTCACAGTCCTGGAAAGCTTCATTGTGGCTGGAAGCCTTCCTTAGCAGCCATCTCGTGGTCCCAGCATCTCCACTGGCTCTCTGCTGCAATTCACGGTTCATCCTCATGGCCCCATGGGGTCTCCATGCCCACATCCAGCAAACCTGCTTCACACTGCCCATGGCCATTTCCAAAACACAGACCATGTTGCAAGCTCAATGACCCTCTCTTTCCTGCACTTTTTATACTCCACAATACCAGGTAGAGTGCCAATTTGTTAATCCAGGGGGGAATAAAGCAGACTTTGTAGAACAGGACACTACTTGAGCACTCAGACCCCTTCAAAAGAGTCTACATTCTTCCTGTTGTCCAAACGCAGGTCAGATGGCCCAATCTCAAAGGTTGTAATCTTTCAATTGAAGCTGAACAGGCAGCAATTCACCCAAAGACTTTTCTGTTTGTGTCATATCCCTCTGCTCACACAAGTCCATTTCTATGCAAAGCAACCTTGCACAACTTCTCAGGACACAGGCATAACATCAAGCTTCCCAAACAAACTGCTAGCCCAGTCCAGGCAAAGTTCTTTCTAACCCTCAAAAGCCAAACCTCACAGTCCATATTTCTTACTGTATTCAGATCTTTCAATTCTGACCAGAATACTTCATCAAGCTGTACTTATAGCACTGCAAGGCATCTCGTAGGCCAAGGTTTCAAACCCTTTCACATTCCTCTTGAAAATCTGCTCCAAAAGGCCAAAGTCACAATCAGGTGTCTAGCAGCAATCCCACTCCTCAGTATCACTTTATTGTTTATTGTTGCAGTCAGGTTCACATTGCTGGTAGAATTCACCCAACTAAGAGCAGCTTCTGGGAAAAAGAGATTTATTTTTGCTTACAGGCTCAATGAGGAAGCTCCATGATAGGAGGGAAAAAATGATGACATAAGCAGAGGGTGGACATCACCCCCTGGCCCACATAAATGGACAATAGCAACAGGAGAGTGTGCCAAACACTGGCTTGGGGAAACTGGCTATAACACCCATAAGCCTGCCCCCAAAAATACACCGCCTCTAGAAGGCGTTAATTCTTAAATGTTCATTAGCTGGGAACCCAGCATTCAGAACACCTAAGTTTACAGGGGACACCTGAATGAAACCACCACCTACTCCAAGGTTTTATTTAAATAAAAAGTCAGAATTAACCAAATGCAAATGCATTTTTGAAGAGTAAAATTATATAAATTACAGTATTTGCTAAGATCTGTCTCTGGCAGTATTCAGAGGGTCATTGTATTGAAGAGTATTATTATCTTCCCTGACACTAACATCATTTTTTGTGGTCATTCCAACATGCTAAAAATGCATCTGACATTTATTTAAAGATCAATCATTGGTTAACCAACTTAACAGGTAAACCAGTAAATGTAGCCAAAATGATGATTTAGTACAATTTTCAACTTTCACAATTTATTGTATATTTTACTCTAAATATTCTTAACCTGCTTAGTACTATACTTTCTAGTTACTCAAGACTATTCTCAGTATAAATATGACTATTAGGTTTACAATGCACTGTGTTCTTAGTATTTTAAATTTATGTTTGATACAATAAGTATAGTCACTTTAACTATATTCTGTGAGAATGCCCAGTTTGCAAATATTATATCATTAAGCGTTAATTAACACTAGGTAAATTAAAGCAAACCTAGTATTTTTTTAATTTGAAGAAATTTGATAGGAAAAAGTTCTGAATTTCTAAATTAAGTGGCAAAGTACAAAAAGGACTTGTTCACAAAATATCTGATTAATGATTATTTTTGGAAAAACAGAAGCTAATGAGAAGCTTTAATTGAAGAGGTGGGCCTTAAGAAATAAAAATTTCTAACGTTTGTTCAGTGAAGTCACTTTTAAGAAGACATGTTCCTTACTAAGAGATTATCTACAAGTGAAAGTTTGTAAAATTTAAAGGGTTTCTGCTAGAAATGTTTAGAAGTTATACACTCTATAGTCCACTTTTGTATGAAAACCCACCAAAGGTGAATAAATATGAAAGAAAACAATTTACTTAGGGTAAATACTTACCACCTAAATATGATTCAGAAGGGTGCAAGGTATTTTTAGGATGACCAGATAGATTTCCCTTAAAATAAATGCATTATATGCTTCACAAAGGAACAGTCTTATGATTAAGCAATATGGAGGAGATATGTGAATACATGTAGGTGGGCTATTATTAGAAATTGTGGTTTCAGTTTATTGTTAAATCTGTAAAGAAAAAACTGAATATGTGCTGCAGTTCAGGTGGAATGCTCCTAGCATGAATGACCAGTTGCACAACTGATTGCAAATGTTCATTGGGGAGAAAATTTCAATGTTCAGTGCAGAACAAACTCACTAGCATAATATCTGAGCATTCTATATTTTGCACAGACACTGAATAAGTGATAAATAATTATTCCATAAAACCCAAACACAAGTCGTTCCCTATTCTTAGGATTTCCAATATACAGGAGATTGAGACCTAGAACGAGGACAAGAAAGTGGCACTTACCAGCTGTAGCTCAAAGTGAGTTAATCCTTTGAAAATTTGGGATAAAGACAGGATAGCAGAAGATCAACATATATTATTACAAGGTACTAGATATGTGAATTTTTTGAGTAAAATATATAATGTGAATTTTCACAATGTCCAACTCTTTATCAGTGACAGTGCTCATGTACTAAGCTATGTTGGCAATTCTTTTGGAATTTGAAGATATTCAATTTAGCCCATTTTAGGATTCTCATTTCCAATAGTGGAAGAAAGCAATCTTTCCTTCCACGGATTATGGATCTATCCTATGTTCAACATCTATGCCCTTTATGTCCACTTTATTTCCTATCGTACAAGCGTATCTTTTTTTTTTTAATTTTGTGTGCTTTTCCTTCACTCCCAAATTTCTTCCTCCCTTCTTCCTTTATTTTTTCTTTCCAACCCTTACCCTTCTTTCCTTTGACTTTGCTTTTTTGAAAGGAAATTAAACATTATCAAATGTGCAGGGCTAGAGAAATGGCTCAATGGTTAAGGCCCTTGCCTGCAATACCTAAAGACCCAGGCCTTAATTCCCCAGTATACACATAAAGCTAGATGCACAAAGTGGTGCATGCATCTGGAGTTCATTTGCAGTGGCTAGAGGCCCCGATTCATTCATATGCTCTCTCTCTCCCACCTTGCAAATAAATAAAATAAAATAAATAAAATTTGCAAAAAGAAAAAGTACATGTCATCTGAATTTTATATATGTAATGCTGTGAATATTATTTAATACTATGGACATTAAATGCACATATTATCTTTGGCAATATCAATAAGATTTTTCATTTGCATTTCCATGGAGGAAATATAAGACTGAAGTTTCTCTACTTCTTTCATAAGAAGATTCCTTTTGCTACTGTCTTGGTATAAAAAGGGAAAATCAGATATTTCTCTTAATGATTATAATGTAAACAATTTTTTTGTTTTTAACTGTATACTATTGTGAGTACTGTACAAAGTTACATTGAGAGTAGTTGCTAGGTTGAAGGAACATGGAACTAATTTTATCGGGTTATCAAGCATGGAACCACAGTAGGAAATAAAGCTTTGATATTATCATCTCTGAAAGTTGGGGTTGTTTGTTTAGCAGTAGAATCTATGGAAAACAGCCTAGCAAAAAGAAGAAAAAGATAGAGTAGCTAATGTAGTAACAGTTATGCAAAGTAAAATAATACAGTTGCATTGTGTTTGGTTTAGTTATTCTTATCCATTCATTATAAGAAAGGCCAAGATTATATCCTAAATCAAAGGAAAATAATTTTATCATATCAGACTGCAGAACAGGAGAGTACTTTTTGAATTTAAGTCATTTAAACTAATCTTTAAAGAATAAAATGTTATACAGATAAGTGAAATAACGTGGTATTATATCATGCTAAACATTTTCTCTTCTCAAAACTTATCACGTCTCAGTGGTGAATACATTCAAATTTTTGTCTTATATCTGTCCAAAAAGTAGAGTCCATCCATTATTGCTATATCTATGGACTATTGACTCCTTGTTAAGCCATGCCACGGATGTCTCAAAGTGTACACTTGAGCAAAAAAAAAAAAAAAAAAAAAAAACTAAGATAGCTGTGTTGCCTCATTCCATTGTGGCAGGACTGGTGTGGTGAAAGGGAGAGCTACAACTTGTTACCTGCAATTATAAAGAAAAGATACTGATGTGACAGAATTTCTTGTGCTTTATTGCTAAAAAAAGACATTCACATTTCACATTCTGTGCTTTGAAATTTGTCAAGGAGCAGACAGCAATTCAGGGACATGGGACATGTTATGCTCTGGCTCCCATAATGTGGACACCTCAGGGTGCTAAAGTTGAAATGTGCAATTCTCCTGCTAAAAACTTGTGATGTGTTTGAAATCTCTCCTGACAACTTATTGGACTCTTTACTGTTCTCTACAGGCCACCAGGGTGCTGGTGTGCGTGGTAAGTGCTGCTCCCCCTGGCCTGACATGAGGACCCGGTCAGAGAATATCCTGCAGTCTTCCTTTTGCAAAGACACCACTGTGAGAAATCAGGCCTTAATTGCTTGTTGCATCAGAGAAGAATCATGTCTACTTTAAAAAATTTGTGACAGGAACAGACCTCACTGTCTTCCTTCTTAAGCTTCTACCAGTTTCTCAACTGCCTGGGCAATTCCTTCTGTTTGTCTGAGTTTAAGAAATTAAAAAGTAATGCTGAAAAATTATATTGCAACAATCACAAATCCAAAGAAAATGAACTGTTTCCTCCAGCTCAAACTCTTAGTGACTGCTCCTCTGCTATTTACTTACTCACTTCCTTTTCATCACAGTCTACTTTGCCAAAGCTAATAGACTACTTTTTACTCATGCTTTTCAGACTATGTACCTGATGGCATCCACCCTGTCCTTTCCTTCTGTAAGCTGGGCTTTACTTACTGTAGCTCTCTTTCCAGCTACTATCATGATACCACTAGTCTTCTGTTGATATAAAGTTTTATCTAATAGCAAGCATTCTCCTTTGTTGTTTTTGATGCTAAATCCTTATTTGGTTTCCATCTTCAGAATCCTAAAAGCTCAGATTGTATATACCAGATTATACCAATTTGTGGTTATTTCAGATTATATCAATTTCTGATTAAGACTAGCCAATTTTCGTAGCTTTAAACTTTTTTTTGTAAAATAAAAGTGTTCACTATTTTACAGAAAATATTTTATGTGATTTATGTATGTTATGTTTTTTTTTTTTTTTTTTTTTTTTTTTTGCTTGCCGGCTATCAGGGTTCAACTGATTGATGCCTAATACCATCCACGCCTGATGCCATTTTTTGAAGATGGAACTCAATTTCATTTACAAAAGCCATCATAATAAAGACCTTTTCCCTACAAATTGCTTATTAAATAAAGAGAGCCACCTAGGCTGAGAAACATACAACATAGCTACAGTCCTTTCTTCCTAAGCTCCTCAAGGACAAAGGTCATGTAATATTATTGGTGAAGAGTGAAAATTATTCACAGTTGCCTGCTTTTGCCTACTTTTTTTTTATTTTTTTATTTTTTTTATTTTTTCTCCATTTTTATTAATATTTTCCATGATAACAAAAAAAATCCCATGGTATTACCCTCCCCCCATTCCCCTTTGAAATTCCATTCTCCATCATATCCCCTCCCCATCTCAATCTTTCTACTTACATATATACAATACCAACCTAATAAAAGCCCTCCTCCCTTTCTTTCTCTTCCCTTTCTATCTCCTTTTTTAACTTACTGGCCTCTGCTACTGAGTTTTTTCCTTCTCACACAGAAGCCCAATCATCTCTAGCTAAGATCCACATATGAGGGAGAACATGTGTCGCTTGGCTTTCTGGGCCTGGGTTACCTCACTTAGTATAATTCTTTCCAGATCCATCCACTTTTCTGCAAATTTCATAACTTCATTTCTCTTTACTGCTGAGTAAAACTCCATTGTATAAATGTGCCACATCTTCATTATCCACTCATCAGTTGAGGGACATCTAGGCTGGTTCCATTTCCCAGCTATTATAAATTGAGCAGCAATAAACATGGTTGAGCAAGTATCTCTAAGGTAATGAGATGAGTCCTTAGGATATATGCCTAGGAGAGCTATAGCTGGGTCATATGGTAGATCAATCTTTAGCTGTTTTAGGAACCTCCACACTGATTTCCACAATGGCTGGACCAGATTGCATTCCCACCAACAATGTAGAAGGGTTGAAGGGTTCCTCTTTTTCCACATCCCCGCCAACATTTATGATCATTTGTTTTCATGATGGTAGCCAATCTGACAGGAGTGAGATGGAATCTCAATGTAGTCTTAATCTGCATTTCCCTGATGACTAGGGATGTAGAACATTTTTTTAGATGCGTATATGCCATTCGTATTTCTTCCTTTGAGAATTCTCTATTTAGCTCCATTTCCCATTTTTTGATTGGTTTGTTTGATTCCTTATTATTTAACTTCTTGAGTTCTTTGTATATCTTAGATATTAATCCTCTATCAGATGTATAGCTGGTGAAGATTTTTTCCCATTCTGTAGGTTGCCTCTTTGCTTTCTTCACCGTGTCCTTTGCAGTGCAGAATCTTTGTATTTTCATGAGGTCCCAGTGGTTAATCTGTGGTTTTATTGCCTGAGCAATTGGGGTTGTATTCAGAAAGTCTTTGCCAAGACCAATATGTTGAAGGGTTTCCCCTACTTTTTCCTCTAGCAGTTTCAGAGTTTCAGGCCTGATGTTAAGGTCCTTAATCCATTTGGACTTAATTCTTGTGCACGGAGAAAGAGAAGAATCTATTTTCATCCTTCTACAGATATATATCCAGTTTTCCCAACACCATTTGCTGAAGAGGCTGTCTTTTCTCCAATGAGTATTTTTGGCATTTTTATCAAATATCAGGTGGCTATAACTACATGGGGTTACATTTGGGTCCTCTATTCTGTTCCATTGATCTACGAGTCTGCTTTTGTGCCAGTACCATGCTGTTTTTGTTACTATGGCTCTGTAGTATAGGTTAAAATCAGGTATGGTGATACCACCAGCCTTATTTTTGTTGCTCAGTATTATTTTAGATATTCGAGGTTTTTTGTGATTCCAAATGAATTTTTGGATTGTTTTTTCTATTTCCGTGAAGAATGCCTTTGGAATTTTGATGGGGATTGCGTTAAATGTGTAGATTGCTTTTGGTAAGATTGCCATTTTCACAATATTGATTCTTCCAATCCAGGAACAAGGGATGTTTTTCCACTTCCTAGTGTCTTCTGCAATTTCTCGCTTGAGTGTTTTAAAGTTCTCATTGTATAGATTCTTTACTTCCTTAGTAAGGTTTATTCCAAGGTACTTTATTTTTTTTGATGCAATTGTGAATGGGAGTGATTCTCTGATCTCATCCTCTGTGTGTTTGTTGTTAGCATATATGAAGGCTACTGATTTCTGTGTATTTATTTTGTATCCTGCTACATGACTGTAGGTTTTTATCAGCTCTAACAGTTTGCTAGTAGAGTCTTTAGGGTCCTTTATATATAGAATCATGTCATCTGCAAATAATGATAACTTGACCTCTTCCTTTCCGATTTGTATCCCTTTTATGCATGTCTCTTGCCTTATTGCTATGGCTAAGACTTCCAGAACTATATTAAATAAAAGTGGGGACAGTGGACACCCTTGTCTTGTTCCTGATTTTAGTGGAAAAGCATCCAGTTTTTCCCCATTTAGTAATATGTTGGCTGTAGGCTTATCATAAATAGCCTTTATTATATTGAGATATGTTCCTTCTATTCCCAGTCTCTGTAGGACTTTTATCATGAAGGGATGTTGGATTTTGTCGAATGCTTTCTCTGCGTCTAATGAGATGATCATGTTATGTTTTTATAATTCAAACCAGCAGTAGGTAATTGATACTGTCATCATCTCACTGGTAAGACTGAAGGAGACTCAGGAGGAAGCTAGCTTCTTTTTCTCAGTTTCAGTTAGGGACCGGAGCCCAAAGAGGAAACCAGAAGATGCCATCCTGTGCTGGAAGGAATGGAACTTGTGTCTAACCAAGTTTCATTAGCTGCCGCTGTCTCCACACTACCTAGGTGGGATGGGATAACCTTTGTTAGCCCTTTGAATCTACAAACCAATCAGATCTTCCCCTTATATATATGAGGGTAGAATTTATTCTTAATTGACTATAAAAGCTTGTCCTTGCTGATATTTTCTCTTTGCCCCACGACTCTTACATCTAGATACAAGGAAGTCTCCCTGTCTTCATCTCTGTTCTGCTGAGATGCTAAGAGGGTTGCTCCTCACCCTGAGCATTTCCCTATTTAGTCTTCCATCTATGTCACGCTTTCCGGTAACTTCTCACTTTAATTACAATTACAATTCATCTTTCATCTCTGAGTCTACCATGTGTGTACTTTCTCTAAATTCTTGATCTACCCTGTGAGTATTTCCTTTAAACCCAGGCTCAATTCTCCAAGTCCCGCATAAGCCAGATGCACACGGTGGTGCATGTGTCTGGAGCTCATTTGCAATGGCTGGAGGCCGTGGCACAGCCGTGTCCCCCCCCCCCCGCACCCCTGCCGTGTCTCTAATAAATAAATAAATAAATATAAATCTTAAAAAAAAAACTCTGGACCTTCTACACGTGTGGCTTCTCTAAACTCAGTAACCATGGGTAAAACTCTCTTTATTACTCATTTCTCATCTGAGTTTTCCCATTTGTTCTTTGATACTTTCCTCCTGCTAGTCATCACCACTCAATTTCTGAACTTTCTTCCATGTGGAGGCTCAGGGAGGATGTTGGACCTCCCACACAAGTGCATGGTTCTTCTAAACGTTTTTTACATTAGTTTCTGAGCCTGTCTTCCATGTGCTTGTAACTCTACTTTAGCCTTTTTCTAAATACCAGTTTCCCTTAAATGAACCTTACAATTTGTGATTTCTTCTTAAATAAACTCAATACTTCATAATTTATCCTTCTTGAATCTGTTTTTATCAATTCTTTGGTCTAAGTACCACAAATTGTGGTTCAGAAGTTTGGGAGAGTCCCAAGAACAACAAAAGTCCTATGCCCAGAGGCATTGCCTCACCCCAATAACTGACTGCTGCTCCCACAATTCACAATCCACAATCCCCACAGGGATAACTACATCCCCAATGAGGAGGACCCCTTCAGAAGGCGACCAGGGAATAAGGAAGGATGTTACCAACCTGTGTTGTTTCCATACTAAGTAAGTCCATTACTAATAAAAAAAAATGTGGAAAAAGTCACATAAAATTGAAATCCTAGGATACAAAGTGTGCTATTCTCTTATTTTGAACTGCCTTCCAATAAATCTACTGGCCACCTTCTTTTTAAATTTGATAAATCTTTGTCTTCTTTTAATTGTAAATTGGGATTCATTGTTAAGTCTCTTCTATAAATCCACAGGCTCTTCATATAACACATCACCTTTCCAAAATACTATGAAACTTTATACCTCAAATGTTTCCAGTGTTTTTCTGTTACTTGTCTAAGCATCCAAATTTCTGGGAATTATTTAAACTTTTAACACAATTATTTACAAGATCATTTATTTCATAGTGTTCTCTTCCCTGAAGCATCTGCTGTATCCTTTCCTCCATCTATTATTTACTTAGATAGAATCAAAAGCTCCCTAAATCAGGGACTATTTCTAACCTTCCCCACCCCACTGTTTCCCAGTGAGAGTTCTTAAGAAGAAACAGATGATCAACAAAAGAAGACATAGCAAAGCGAGTAATATTAACTCTCCTAGTATGTTAATACATTGTCTGTGTAGTTCTGCACTAAGAGAATTTAATATAAGAGCCAGGACATTCAGAAAACATCCTATTACAATTTTAATATCATAACAGTGGTAAACTGGTCCCTCAACAAGATAAAATAAAACACGAGGTCTATATAAATCTAACCTAGTTTAAAAAATGAGAGCATTGGGGAGGGGTGCCCATAGTAAGTTATTTTTAGCTTTAGTTTGAATTAAAGTAAAACATAAAAACTAACAGTACTATATTGAATTTAAGTCATGGAAAACTGATCTTGCTATGGGCAAGAAGCAATAACGTAGAAGAAACATTTAGGAAATTTTCCACTTTGCCACTTTCAAATCAATGTGTCTAAATTAATATGAATTCAGAAGCAATGTAATATTTGAGTTAAGTCTTTTGATTATGTAATTTCAGACTATTCAAATAGTTTTAAAATATTTTCCTTCTGTACTTAAAAGAGAATATATATGTCAAATTAAAACAAAATGATATTAATTTCAGTAATAAAAATACCTATTATTACCATTTTACTGTCTTTTGTTTATTTCTTCTGTGTAATAACATGCATGTTATAGAGAGCCATATGTACATATATGCATACAAACCATAGGCATGTACCCCTTGGACAATATGTGTCTATATATTTTTATAAAACTGTATAGTATACTTATCATTTTTTTATTAGAGTTTAAGCCAAAACTATATGCACTTAGGGTAATTTGTGGGTTTAGTTTATTCCTTTATTTTTCTGAGGGGAAATCTCTTTCGCTATATATTCAGTTATTGAAATATGTTTATTCAAATGTATTTACCTCTAAGAGGTTCCCTTAGTAACTCTAACATAAAATTTTAACTCCTCAAAATTCCACATTCTCCTTCCTTCTTGTATTTTTCTTTAGGACATACAAAAGTTTTAATACTAGTAAGATACATAGCAAATATTTTTTTTCTCTTTTCAGTTTAGGTTCCATACAGCCAAATAATTTCTCTGATTTCTAATTGATACATGTTTTGGGGGCTTATGATAGTATGTATATGTAACAAATAAAGGGTTGTTGATAGATGCATATGTGAAAAGATTATAGTATTTTTTCATCTCAAAAGCAATGAATTATTCACCATGGTAGCTAACAAAGCACCAGAGTGCTACACAGGCTGTTTGGGGAGAAAAATCATCAGCCAGCTTACCCAACAGTGGACCCTGCAAGCACATGGTTGCTTCATTTGCTGTGTCCCAGCAATGAGAAGGTAACTACAACAGCTCTATAATCTCAGTTAAATATGTAATACAGTACAAAAGGATACATGCATGAAGAAACTGAACAGAAACAAAGTAACTGTGGCAAATATATTTTCAAAATAAGAAAGATTTACTTTTGTGTTTCTAAAATACTTCCACTAAAATAAAAAATTAAGAAAATATATTTAATATTGGCTCTGGGAATTCTTTTATCTTGGTATGAGATGGACCCCTAGTATTATATCCTCTCAGTCTGTCCAAATAAAGAAAGTCTGTCCAATGAAAAATGCTCAGAAATTTCATAAAGAATTAGTAATAGATAAAAGTTTAGTTGAAAATTCCAAAGTACATACAAACGGAATTTGAATTTTCATACATTTCTCACTATTGGAATATTACAATCTCAGCCAAAAGTGCTTTCAGAAAAAATAGAAGCTAGAGTTTTAAATGTCCTTGCCCTCAATAAGTAATTCAAGATAAAATAGCATATTACAGGGTAATCCTATCAAGATTTTAAAATGAATTTCATTGTAAGTCTGAAGTTGCCATTATGTTGAAAGCCATGCTGAGACAGAGGACTAGTGGGACTAAATGTCTTCTCAAAAAATTTCATTCTTCCCAGACATTTCTTTTTATGGAAGTTTTCAATCAACATTCTACATTCATCTTAAAGAACAGGGCACTACAGCTCATAAAAAGCTCAAGTCACGCCAGTAGAATTTGGACAAGTATCAATCCACTTAGGTCGAACTAACAAAAGCCCATGTTCTTTCCACTTACTGGATCTTGAAGAATAAGGGAATCAAACTGATGTCTGATTGGCCTTTAGATACTAGCCAATAAATTAATACCTCTAGGGTTGTCAGTGCAGAAGGCAGGTTTGAACAGAATAAGGATTTAATTGTTCTTTAAATCCAGGAGACTGGAGGAGGAGTCACTGACCTCCTCACTTACTCATTGTCTATGCTAGCTGTTCATGAGCACAGGGGACTCATGCCCAGGGTCCACTAGTGATTCTCCAGTCAACATGCACATGATATGTATATTATTTGCCATGGCAGCCAGCCATTAAGTAGTAACACAGACTCATCATATTTCACAATCTAAAAATGATCAGTCCACTCACTCAGTTACCTCTTCAAAAGCCCTATTTCAAGCACAAGTGCAATTCCATTTTTTGAAGGAGTATGGGATGTTGGCCGTTCTCCCCTCAGGTGGAGGCAGCAACTCTATTTCTGAGTTCCTGGCCAGCTCTAATTCCCTGGTCCCAGTTGGAAGCTCAACTCCCCTAAATCTGCAGCCCATTCTGTTGAACTTGAGAACTGGCTGGTAACATGATTTGGGGAGTTAGAAAATGGTGATCTTCATTATAAAGTAGTAAAGAGCTAGAGTGTTAGGACTTTCACATGTGAATTTAAAAGAAGGAGACATGATTCAGTCCAAAAAGTGAGAAAACTCAAAATTTATATATATCTTTTCTCACTGGAATTTTATTTTTTATAGAATCTTAAGTAGCATTCAATTAGTTTTTATTGATGACTTGCCATGAAGAGGGGATATGTAGGTTGAGATGAGTAGGCTAACAAGAGACAGAAAGAAAAACAAAGAGAAAGGTGTCACTGAGCTGTTTGAGTGAAGACACCCAGGTGTGGAGAGGAGCTTTGCTTATAGGAGGTAGTCTCTGTAAAATTGTGCCCATGTTCAGTGGTCATGCACTGAAGAAACAGTTTATTTACTATTGAAGACTAAAATTTACCATGAGCATTTCTAAGATCTAATACCATGGAGGGAGGTCCATGTTATTTAAAAAAATACAAAGAAAAAAATACTACTTAAATCCAATATAAATGAAAAATCTAACCCTAGAGAAAAATCTTAGAATAAGGATGGCATGGCCAAATTGCTATTGTGTTCACTCTACTATTAATCCTTTACTTACAATAAAATGTATTTAATGAATCTGTTAAAATAATTAAATTAGTATTTTAAATATAGTTTTAGTAGTTTTATATGCCCACTTTAATAGATGTCAAAACTCCCTTCAATGTGAATGTTAAAAATACTACATTGAATCCTTTTCTTTGGTTTCTTTTCAGAGTTATATTTTTTGTTCCACACATAGTAATAAGTGAAAATGGCCATCCAGAGACAAAACTGAAGGTTTTCAATAAAAAATCTTCTCCTAGAATTGAAGAATACAGCAATAAAATTTCTATGTGGAAAAATGTCACTTTCATATATCTGAATACTTTATAGGCTTTCAAATGTGTATAAGTGCTATATAACTCAAATTGTTTTTCACTCTATGAAGAAATATGGATTACCAACAAAACTAAAGCAAGTATTATATTGTGGTCCTTAAAGTAAGTTGTGTTTTCTATAAAGGCTTTTAGATGAAAGAGTGGACAATGAATTATTAATAAAGATAGTTACCACTATTACTTTAGATGAGGTTAAAACCTGCCTTTTCAAAATCTACCCTTGTCAGAATTGACACCTAGAAAGTTATTCTGAAGACTCATGTTACCTTAGCTGGATTATTATGTATTGCACAAGATCATAGGCATTTTGATTATGCTTTATTTATGTATATTAGCAAATGAGGTACAAATATTCCAAAGGCAACTATTTTTTCTTCCATATTTTAGATATTTCACTCCTTTGAGACCTCAGCATATATTTGTGTCTGACCCATCTCCCATTTTCCATCTGTCATAAGCCCCCAACTGTGGGACTTTAAAAAGACTGAAAAAACAGTATACTTTATTACTTATGCCTTTTATTAATATATTATGTTAATGACTATAGAGGTAGCTTAGCAGTTAAGGTGGTTGCCTGGAAAGCCAAAGGACCAATGCTTGATTCTCCAGGACCCATGTAAGCCAGATGCACAAGGTGGTGCATGCATCTGGAGTTTGTTTGCAGTGGTTGCAGGCCCTGTTCTCTCTCTCTCTCTCTCTCTCTCTCTCTCATAAATAAATAAAATAAAATACAAAACAGTGTCTAGTTCTTACCTACAGTTTTTCATTCATTAAATTATTACCCAAACATTGAGACAATTCTATGTTGTTCTTTATTTTTTCACTTTCAAATTCCAAACTTCACTGTAGTTTCTATCTATATAGGGCTTTCTAAATATCTCTCTTCACAGCTAACTCTTGTACAATGTAGATCCCATATGTATGTAGTATTCATCCTATAAGGATTGTCTGGAGCTGATACTATTGGATACCCTATAGTCCTTCAACTTGAAAAAATCTACTCTGATAAATCAATTTCTCTAATTTCAGTATTTTCTCATTTATTTTTGTTAATTACTCTTTCAAACAGTGTCAAAACATTGGCATTTCCTAGGATTATAACCTTAACTCTACCATTCTGTTTCAAACCCACTCTAATGTCATCATAGATTATACCTCGTAAAGACTATCTCTGATATAGTACGACACACAGCCTGATTTCTCTCTTCAATAGCCTCAGACCCGATTTTCCTGTGACTACACTACTCATACATCAAAAATACCTTTCAGCCATTTCTTTTTTTACAAAACTACCATATATTTTTTTCAAATATTAAGACATGATTTAAAAAGCCTTTGACTCTCTCACTTGAAATTGTTAGGTAATCTTTATTAAGTAAGGTCTCCAAAGCAAGTTGATTGTATATCCATTTTAACAATAAACAAATAATAGTTAAAATTTATAGTTATCCATCTACTCAAAATGAATTTTACATTTTTTAGTGCTTTATGTTGGAAAAAACTAAAATACAAATGTAGTAGTCTAGAATAGAGTTAAATACTTATGCATGGACCTCAGAATTAATCATGTTGATCTGAATATCAGATCACACTTTCTACTGTGTGATCTCAGTGTTATAATTCCGAAAAGGGTACAACAATTAGGCAATGAAGTACTTATATATTTTCTGAGTCAGTATTTGTGTCTATTAGGCTTCCTAAATTGATGCATGATCTCTCACTGACATATTTTTAATGTTTGTCTAGTGAGTTGAAGAATGAATGAAAGCAGAATATAATTTCTCCATGCTCCTTTTATGAATTAACTATTTAAAAGATGTAACCTAAATTTAAATATCCTTTCTGCTTCACAAACAAATTGTAGGGAATAGAAGAGGCCAAGGTATAGAAAAACTTCTGTAAAGACAAATGAAGATAGAAACAAGGAAACAGGTATATAAAAGTAAAATATAGTCCCTAAACAACTGTTGTTAACATATGTTCCCAAGCTGGTTTTGTCTACTACACTGTTGTTGGGTTGGGATGGGAAACTATTGGCTACTGCAGCCACAAAAATATCTTGTTCTGGTGACATGGGGAGTTTTGAGGGCAGGAAATGATACTTGAACTTATTTGTGTGGGAAGAAAGATTGGAATGGTATGTGTATTTTGCTCAAGACAGGACTCCATGCCAGGCCACATGAAGGTTCTCTAAAAATGAGCTAACATAGAACTTTCGTTAACTTTAGCAAAGGATTACAGTGGACTCAGAAACTCTGAAATAGCAGTGAATCTATTCTTGCCTCTGGTTACATGGCCAGGTTCAAGCCATCAATTGACACTTGAAGTGCCATGGACTCTTGGCTGTGAGGCTGCTGATCTTCAGGGCTCCTCTCCATGTTACAGGTGCCAAGTTGAAAGTCAGCCATGTTCAGCTCAATCTTCTGCCTCACAACTTCAGGAGCTTGTTATCAAAAAAAAATCTGAGTTTTTCAATGAAATACTTGAAATATTTATTTATTTATTTATTTATTTATTTATTAGAGAGATGAGAGAGAGAGAGAGAGAAAGGAAAAGGGAGAGAGACTGGGTGTGCCAGGGTTTCCTGCCACTGCAAACAAACTCCAGATGCATGTGCCACCTTGTGCATCTGGCTTATGTGGGTATTGGGGAATCAGACTTGGCTCCTTAGGCTTTTCAGGCAAGAGCTTTAACTGTTAAACCATCTCTCCAGCTTGAAATACTGGAATTGCAACATGACTGTGCTTTAAACTTTCATGAGGTAGGCTGGCTCCACCTGTGGCATGGATGCTACCAGATGGCAATCAGAGCTGCAGCTTTTAACGCTGTAGAATACGGTGTCAGGTATGATGTAAAAGTTCACATGTACATGGGAAACATAACTTCTATTATGATCACTCCAGAGGTGATCATTACAATTTATAGGGAATATGAGTTGTTTTTGGTTGATGTCTATAACACCAAAAAATTACTCAAGAAAAATTAAGCTACAACGAAATTAATTTTTTTGAAATGTTTAGGCATGTACCAAATTCTTTTGTTAGGAAATGTTACCTATTAAGACAGTTTTCTGTAAAATTTTAGGAAACAAGCATATAATTTCATCAGTATTTGGAATAGAAAAAACAGTTATTAGTTAAAAACCACCACTCCAAAAGAAGTATGTAATAAGGGAATTTAAATCACCCATTTCTGTAATTCTGTGATTAGAAGCTACCCTTCTAGCAATTGCATTTGCACTACAGTAGCAGTAGCTATTTCTTTTTCTCTGTTATATCTGAAGACGTGCTGGCAGTCTGTGGTGCACATACTTATCTGTGAGGGAAGCAAAGGTTAAGTGAACATGGCACAGATGAGCCCTGAGATTAAGTGCATACTGTGAAATGCATGGGGATGTTCATGATGTCAACCAATGAACGGTGGCCTGAAATGATGTCACACGAAGTGCAGCAGTAAGTGGAAGGTTAAACCTACTTGCATCTCGGCTCATTAAACGCAGTTAAAGTGCAAATCCCCTCATTCTGACAGTAGTGATCACAAGGGTTCTCTTTCTGGTCACAGCGCTGACTTTTAAACCCCACAGAGCATCTGCAGAATTTCAGTAAAATACAGCTAAATAAAGCGTCTGACTTTTTTTTTTTTTTTTTTGCTAAATGTTTCAAATTTATTTCATACAGAGCTAGTAACAGGAGGGAACTTATTCTGAGGAATGCTCATTTGCTGTCATACACACTCATTACATGTTACTCTAATAAGGTAAAGAAAGGGATACAGTCATAGAAACTATTCAGGCATCATCCCTTGCTTTGTTTGTAAACAAAACTCAATACAGTGACCACATCAGTGGAATAATTTTAAATGTCTGTTCTAGGCAACCAGATAGTTGATAGAGGAAAATATTAAATTACAGATTTTCTCAGGAATATTGATCATTTTTCGTGTCTTCCCTAGATATTCAGAAATCCAGACTCCACATAGTATCTTCTACAGGAGTCAAGGGATTGATTGCATAACACAATACTCTAAGCTTTACACAAGCATCACATAGCATTATATAATTGAAAACCCATTACAAGTTCCTTTGAAAAGCATAATCACAAGAATCAAGGAATTCATAAAAATATAATTATCTGTAGATTTCTCATAGCTTAGTGAGGTCAATAAAATTATATGAAATTTCCTGGTATTTCAAAGTTCAAAGATCTATAATGTCCAAAATGGTATGATGCTAAAAATTGGATGAGCTCTTCCTCATGAAATTGTTAAGAAAGTGATGGTGCCAATGAGGGACAATATGTGACCAGAGATGTCCATGAAACATTCATTTAACAATTATTTCCCCAAGAAAGGAGAGCACTAGAATAGGGACCATATGTACACACAAAGTCCTGTCATAAATTACCCATGCCAGGATCAAGTACTCACAGACACACAGGAACATTTGTCTCAGGGTCCAGCTGGCATGTGCCACCATTGTAACAGTAGCCATCACATAACTGACAGCTAGAGGCCATCTTTCCATTAGTGCAGCTGGAGCAACAAAGGGAAAAATACATTGTTATCAGCATCATTACTGTTGAAAGTTGACAGGAAATCTCTGCAAATGAGAGTATGAGTCGTTCAGGAATAACAGAGTCTCTGACTACATGTAAGATTTCCAGAAGGCTGACTTGCTGGAGGCAAAGTTTTATTTTCCATTCAAAATATACCAGATTTTTTTCCCTTTTGGGGGGCAATTTTCAATCCATTTACTTAATATAAAATTTGATATAGCTAGCTATATTCATGAAAAATATATTCCATTGCCTATCAGTTATACTTCTGGGAGATATTAACATTCATATCACACTCCTTTTTAATTTAACTAAGGTTTGGTGACATCTCTAGGAATTTTAAACTACATGATCAAACACAAAAAGTGCTGCAACTTTTCTTTCTTCACTATAGGATTTGTCTGACAGAACTTTAGGAATTTAGGTCACACAATTTGCAAGAAAGTGTGAGGTTATCCAAGTGGTGGTTTGATCTTCCAGTTTCTTTAAAAATAAATATAGTAAATAAAGTCAATGTCAAATATTTATTTATTTTTTTAATTGGGTTTTCAAGGTAGGGCCTCTCACTCTGCTCCAGGCTGACCTGGAATTCACTATGTAGTCTCAGGATGGCCTCGAACTCATGGTGATCTTCCTACCTCTGCCTCCTGAGTGCTGGGACTAAAGGTGTACGCCACAATGCCCGGCTCTTCAAACATCTTTTTTGAGACAGGGTCCTACTTCTGTACTCATGGCTGGTCTGGAAGTTATTAACCCAGGTTGGCTTCAAACTTGATTTAATCTTCCTTCCTTAGTTTACTGATTGTAAATATTATAGGGGTGATCCACACTGACGTCAAATTTTTTACAGTAACAAAAATTGAAAAATTTAATAAAAAAGATAAAGGTAATAATGTATGGGTGGAACTGGAAATATAGAATTAAAGTAATGGTTCTGGCTGTCTTGGAAAACTCATCCATAGGATTCTAACTAATGGTCATAATACTTGTGTAGAGAAAGAATAGATACTCCATTTCTACACTAGAAAAATGAACCTAGCAATGATATAAAATATAAGATATTTTCATGCTCTTTATGATTTTTTTATCCTGTGTATATATATTTTGTGGTGCTTAACTCAGAGTTTCGGGCTTGCTAAGGCAGTGTTCTACTAACGGAGATTCATACCCAATCCTAAATAAGTTTTTTTTTTTTTTAAGTAAACGGTTGTATTGGTCACTGAACACCACTGGGGGAACAGAAAAAAGTGTATTGACATTTAAAATCATCAAAGATCCTACTCTGCTCTATGGAAAATATACTAATAGAATCATAAATGCACTGGCCAAATTGGAATTATTATAGATCATTCCGGTCATTGTCATCACATGTTCCTACTAGTATTAAATGTTATGAAATAATTGGTGACAACACACTACATGTGAACATTATGTTCATAATGAAATCAGGCTGCAATATCACTGAGTGATCACTGAGATCCTGCCCTAATGGATGACAATAGCAGTACATCCACTACCAGGTAACTCCCAATGATTAAATAAGTATGGTGACAGCAACCAATTGGTTTGAAATCCTGGTGCTCATATTCCATTATTCAGTGTATACTCTTTTGAGATTATCCAGGCTATAGTGCTACCTGAAATTCACTGAAATGCTAAGGACTTCTGTAGGGATTAATTTGAAGATATGCCCAAAGTGCCTGTGTTTATAAATCAAATTTCTTTCAACATTCACAGAAGTGGTGAATTAACTATGTGTAAGTAGCACAATGGGAGCATGAAAAAAATAGAAGCAGTCATTTGGTCTGTGAGGGTGGTCTGATGTATCTAAGATTTAACAGAGAACATTACATAACAATGTAGGCATTGTGATATGTATGCAACATGAGTCAGTCAAGTTCACACTTAACAGTATTAACATCAAATTTGCCAAAAGGCTCTTGGGGCCTTTTTCTGGTTCTTCTTGTTTAGTTTCCATGAATATCAACAGGAAAAAAAATATCATTGTCTTTTATTGTATTAAAGATATTGTGTCAATGGGGAAGTTAGCTCACTGGACATGAAATGATTTTGTATAAATTGACAATTGTATAACAAACCTCATTATTGAAATGAAGCATAAAAGAAATCCTCTCATAAATTATTTAAAACTCCTGCTTTCAACAGCTATGAAAGATTTTTACTACTTTGCCTATTAAAGGTCGTGTTTAGATATGAAATTGAAGATAGAAATTTGGATAATTTTCAATGTGAAATACAAGTCAATTGATTCTACAGGTCAAAAGACTTCACAGCATATGTTAATGTACATTTTCCTATTTTAAATGCTTGCGTGATATAAGCATACACATTCATGTTTGGGATACATTATTTTCCAAAAGTTAACTAACATCTCACCAGGAAATGGAAAAAAGTCAGGTAAAAGTTCCCAGCAGACATTCATTATTTAGCCTATTGTTGACATTGAACACATCACTGTTCAACAATATTTACTTATATTTCCAGAAGAAAGGAAAAAGAAAACATATGCCATTGGGTATATTTTAACTACCGCCATCAGTATACACTAGATTTTGCAGACTAAATGGAAGTTGATGGGTTGTGTGCTAGAACCTCAGTTTCTTGTCACAAGTGTACAGGGTGACTTAAATTTTCCTACTAGGTTAAAAGGATTCACCTTAATTCTGTTGAAATTTTGTTACAGCATTTATTTATTTAGTTTTCATCAATATCACTACAAGTTTCACATTAATTAGGGGAATCACATAGCCCATTTCTGGATCACCAAAGTATTGCTGTGTTCACATGCTTTAAAATTAAAGTCAGTACCATCATAGTCCTGTTTCTAAAAACTATCTTGTAATTCCATGGTTGGCAGTTGTTATTTATCTATTTCTGTAGAATAAATAAATAAATCCTATGACTCCAAAGAAATCTTTTGTAAGGCAAGAACCATACAGTTAGAAATCAACAGCCTGTTCCAATTATGGAGGTCTCATATTTGTGCTGGGAGCAGCTGACTCCCCTGATGAGGTAGCTTTGCAGAGAGGAGTACTGCACCTGCCCATTCTTCCTTACAAGAAACTTTCTCAGAGAACTTGGAACAAGGTGTGTGTCTCTGCAGGAGCTTTTCAGAAAAACTGGGTAGGAATGTTCAGTTTCCAGCCACAGTTCTCACTATAAGTGGAATAAACTTGTCAAGAAGTTTGTGTAACCCCTTCTGATAAAGCCCTGGTGTGCCCATCCTCTCTCCTTTTTCTCCTTACAAATAAACAAAAATATTGAATTAAAAATTGTGATGTTGTCCACATGGAATTTTGTGCTAAAAATTTTACATTGATGTCACACTTTGTTGCTGAATACAGTGTCCTTTTGGGAGCAAATTCTTTTATACATTAAGCTTGATGTCTACTTACTTGCAAATTATATCTTCGTTGTCTTTACTTATAATGCAGTGTCCCCCATGGCACCGTACACATTTGTCAATCTCACATTTTGTTCCTTCATAGCGTGTTGGACAGACACATTCAACACTTCCATCATTCCCAATGGTGCATGACTCAGAATTCACACAGTAGTGGTGACACACATCTAGGAAGAAGGTTCAACCAAAAATAAAAACAAATGTTATGGTATATTTTATTTAGTCTTAATACATGTTACTATTTCAATTAATATTTAAAATGGTCAGCCAATAGGTAGACTAATTTTAAAAGTCAGTTTGTGCTTACAAGGAACAAGGCTTCTGTGATTATTCCCTTGATCCTCTTGTGTCTAAGCTTTCGTAAAGCTTATTTCATCTTTCTAGGAAGAGAAGGCTTAGATATTTAGTAGAATGTTGATATTTTAGTAGAAAGACTCTTTTGGCTTTAACTTAAAAACCTTAAGAAGACACTTTAACTATCCTTCAGATGAACAATATAACTATGGCATGGAATGAGCAGGAATGCTCAAGACTTACTCAGATGCCAGTTATTACTAACCTTTATCAGACTTCCACACAGCAACAAAATGTGGTGAGCAGAGCATTTCTGCTCAGCATTCCTGTCGTGGAGGGGATTCTCTATGTAGCTTTGGAAGCATGCTCTTATGTCCCATTGTTTGGATAAAGCCATGCTTCTCACAGAACTGCAAGAAGGCCAATTGGGACACTTGCGAATCCATCATGAATGGGAAGTGTTAAGATAAATTCATACTTCTGCCTCCCTTTAGTAAGAGAGCAAAACCAACCCATCACTCAAAGTAAGAGCCACGCCTCTCATCTCAAAAGATGTTGCTTATCGACCAATACAGACAATTTTCACCATGATGAAGAAATATTGTCCCAAAGATTTCTGTACTTCGCAAAGTGCATAATTCAGCAAAAGCCATTCAATAACACAATTACTTCTCTTGCTTCAGAATTATGCATTCTGCTTCAATCTCTTCAGACATAGACATGTCCCTATGTGTGTTTATACATGAATTTATAATACTTATAAATTTATAATATTGAAATTTTTAATAGAAATATTCTTGAGCAAAGGAACTGATTAAATTGATCACAGAGTTTGTATTTAGGAACAGTGTTTCCCTTTCAGCTACGTAACTATCAAGCAACGTTAAATGAGACTAGCTAAGATAAATACCACAATTTACACACTTTAACCTGCTGTTTCAAATTATGGTGGATGAGGAAAATTAAAAGCTCTTTTCTAATTTTCATGCTTGTAGACTTTCCTGGCCCTTAATTAAATCAGACAGAAAGTAAATTTATTGACAGGCTTGCTTCATATCCATAAATTGTATTTCAAGCACACTTGTTCTTACTGTGACATCATGCTTTGTATCCCACCTACATTCAAATTTTAAGCTGGTTTATATGACTTGGACTGGAAGTGAGAAAAATAGCATTTTCAAAGATTAGAGGCATGTAGATCTGAATATATTGAGTCAAAGTTAGTAACTGTATGATATAATTGGAATTTGTAGCTGTTCTGCATAATAACACATTGTAAGGGGATACTTCATAAATAACACATAGTCAGGTTTTACTTAAGGAGTGTGGGTTAATAGCACTGAAAGTGATCATCTGTTTCACCCTCTCATTTAATGCAGAAATCTTCAAAGAACCTCCTTTATAAGGAAATTTGACAGAGCTCTTTTAGCTACTTGAAAATCTCATCTTTGTTCCTGATTCAGCTGTCCTCTAACACATCTTTACTAGATCTTCGCACCACATTTCCACTGTGATTCTGCTATAAAGCAGTGTCAGAAATATGTGGTGGTCTTATGGGATTCCAGAACTTTTGTCTGCTGTTCATTCTTACATCAAAATACTTGCGTCTAGAATGTTACCTCAATTATTCCTATTGAACACAATGAGTAAATAAAATTTGGAAACTGAGGAGTAAAAGAAACAATGATATGCACAAAATTTCACTAGCTGTCCAAGGGCCTATTATAAATCAATTGGATTTAACTGAAATAACTCAACCTGTTTAGGTTTAGTTTCAGAATAGTCTATCTTTATTGAATATTCTATATTTATTCTACATAATACTCAATCTCACAAATATTTTTTTGTAGGAGTGTATAATGGGCTTTGACTATTTTCCTCCCCATGCCTCCCTACCTCCCGTCTTCACCCCTCCCCTTATCCTATTAATTTCTTTGATTCCCTTAGACAGTTTCATTTTTATTTAATGCCATATATATATATTCAGCCCTAAATAAAATGTTATTTTTAGCCCACAAGTTTTAACTGTTTTGTTCTTATTATGAAACCACTGAGAATACCTAAGAAGCTAGGAAAAAGAAGGTCAATATTTTGAAGGTTTATGACTGCCCAATACTGCTTCTGGTTCAACTAGATTACCAAAAGGCAAAGTTAAACCTTATCTACAGTATGCTAATTATAAGTAATTTTGATGCTTATTTGAAATGTCTCAGGTTACATTTGAAAATGTGGGAAAATACACAGTTCATTAGTGATCAAGGAAATTGAAATTACCATTTCATTGAAATACCTGCATTCTAACCCTTTGACAATAAATCAATAGTACAAATTCTCTTCCACCACTTGGTTCAAGCAATATTAAATGGAGCTGGCAGTATCTACTCTCCAGCAACATCATCTCGCTATACACCAGCACTTCTACCCCTAACATGAACCTGAGAGGAAAGCATGCACAAGTGTACTGAGACTATGCACACAATAGTCACAGAAAACATTTTAGAAATTGTCCCTGAGTGAAACCCAAATGGTTATCAGGAGAGGAAAGGATACACTGTTGGTGTCTCCCACAATGAAACCACACACATGCATGTATATACACATTGGAAACATAATTGTAAGCAATACCATGAACAAAACAATCATAATGTTGAGAGAAAAAAAGTGAGGACACAACAATACATACTATATAATTTTTATACTCGTATGAAGGTCAAATGGAAAAAAAAATATAGTTTGAAGAAAAGATGAAGCATTTTTGAGAAACGAAAAGTGAAAGCAAAGAATGTTAGGGAGACCATTACTAGCACTCTGGATCTGAATTCTGGCTTACACTAGTATATTTAGTTAATGATAATTGACCGAATTATTTCCTGTTGACTTAAATATTTCTATGCATACTGTAATTCAGTGTAAATAAGTGTGGGTTGGGGAGACAGTTCAGTGGGTAAACTGCTTACTGAGAAAGCAGCAGCACCTGAGTTCAGATCCCCAGAACCCATGTAAGATGTCAAGTGTGATGGTTGGAACCTGTAATCCCAGCACTATGAGAGAAGACCAGGGATCTCTGGGGTTCACTGGCTGTATAGTCTAGCTCAATTGGTGAGTTCTAGGTTCAGTGAGAGATATTGTTTCAAAGAATAAGGTAAAAATGAACTGAGGAAGACCCTCAATACTGACCTCCAGCCTCCACATGTATACACATGCACACATACACACATACACACCACACACACACACACACGCACACACACACGTGCATACATTCTGACATACAAATTCAAGCCACACACATATATGCAAAAAATTATAACATAAATAAAAAATAAAAGGTTTGTTTTTCACCTTAAATTCAAGTAAAATACAATGAAGATGTTTTAGAAATTTTAGTTTACTTTGCTAACTAGCAACGTAATATTTGCTATTATAGACATTATATTTTTAATCATTGCTCCAGGTCTTTTTAAAGATAACCCTCCACCTTTACCTTTTCTTACTTTTCCAGATGCTCATTATTCACTACAGTTGCTTGGTTTCATAGCATAAATTGAACCAAAAAGATAGAAATCATTGGACCTGTTCTCACAGATACTCAAATGGGTGGGAAGACATTATGTTTTCCCAGTTCTCCTGCTTACACTCTGTGCTGAACTGCAGTTCAGTTTGTGGGCTGCTCACTACAAGTCAGCTCTACTGAGCTGTTTCCCAGGACCTGTCGGTAGACTGATATTTTACTTGAGAGTTATAGCATCTAGAAGCTGCTGCATTATGTAGACTGTAGTGTTCTTTGACCCTTGGATAGCATTCCTTTGATAGCACATTTAGTGTCCATGCCTCTGCCATAGTCCTTCTCTTTCTCTTTACTTTCTTTGTTTGCTCTATTTAAGGCTTCCCTTCATACTCATTTTCCAGCCACAAGGCTCATAAATATAGGAAAGAGCAGACACTAAATAACAAAGGATTCTGAATCTGATTTTAGGCTACAAAACAAGCACTGGATATTTGTACAATGAAAATCAAAATAGCATTAACACCAAGTGTTCTCTGCAGTTTCACATATCACCCTGACATGTAAGTACAAATTTGAAAGAGTCAGAAATACCTATCTGTTTATAAGCCAGTGATTCTACCAAAATCCAGGTTTTCTGCAAGACTGTAATGCTTACTACATCCATGTTAGTTTTTCTTCATACATTTCTGAGCTATCTTCATTTTGAATTACATGTATCTACATAAAAGTATGTTACTATTTACTGTGTTTTCATGACAGGTACTCTGTGTACTCTCAAATAATTACTGTACATTCATATTTAAATTCTAAGTACCACTTCAGCTATCGATCTAATAAAGGAATACTTCATTAGCATTTCCAAATCCAGCAGAAATGTGTTTACTAATTTAGCAAGATATGAATAATAGTACATGAGCAGGCTTCTTTGATATGCAGCTATGCTCTTTGGTTCTAAGTGTTCCATTCCTGCTGAAATGAACTCTGAAATACACAAGAATCTCTGGAACAGCATGCTTCTTTTCCCAAGGTCTTAAAAATTAGTTATTTGAGAGGTTACAGCTTAAAACACCAAAAAGCATTAAACCTTTCTTTAAAATAGCCTTCCTATTTGTATTTCTCACATATTCTTATACAATACTCTTGTATTTTCCAACAATTTATTTATAATCATGACTCTGAAATTTTTGGATAACAGATTTTATATTGATACATAAAATTATGCCTGTGTAAATATGACATGACAGTAAGCATGGAACTATCTAGAGGAACAAAAGGAACTTGGGTGGGATGAAAGAGAAGGTTAGGAAGATGTAGAGAGAAAATATTTAATGTATATCACATACAGGTATGAAAATATCCTTATGTAACCTATTACCATGTACAATGAATATGTACCAATGGTAGAAAAATTTCTTTAAAAGTGCTAGACTTCAAGGCCCTGGAGAGAGTATGATGAAGACTGACCTTAATCTTCTCCTATTCCTCTCTCCCTCTCTCTGTATCTCTATCTCGATCTCTCTCTTCCTCTTCTCTCTCTTTTATATTACTTATCCTTTTATTCCTTCTTGGGTGCTCACCTGTAACTCCCAGTATCAGCATGTGGCTAACATCCACAATGAGCTCTTGATCAGAGAGACCTACAAGGTTTCCCAAAAGAAGATAGATTTTTGTCAGAGTGCTTAATGACCCACAAAAGTTAGTGGTAAGACCCTACTGCTGAAGACACCATATGCTGTTGGTATGGAACATGGAGTGATGTGGTTGGAATCTGGAAGAGAGTCAGTCCCCATACAATTAGCTTGTCTAGTGCCAGAAGGTGCTACAAGAGCGACTGGGGTAAAATGACCAACATCTGTCCAAGCAACTTGTGGTCTAAGTTACTCAGCAGCAGACAACTTGATGTGAAGCTCACACTACACAAGAGCAAGAGTGGTGCACAGCCATGGTGGGCAAACAGCTGTTCTTGATTTGGCTAACTGATCTGCTCAATGGAATTTAACCCATAGCTGGAGTTGGGAATCAAGTCAGAAATTTATCCAAAAACGAGCCCACTCTCCATTATCAAGCTTCCACCAATCATGGGCTACAAGAGGCCCTACATCTATTAAATTCTCTTTAAAAAAGAAAGGTTATCCCATTTACTTGGTGCTAACTTCACTCTCCATTGGAAAATTTGCTTCATTTTTTCAGATGGATGCAGATTCTAAGGGGAGAACCATCCCATTACACCTCCAAAGGGACCCAGCTGAAACTAAGTGTATTGGGGAAAATGAGCAAGAGTGCTGCTTCCTTGGTGAACCTGGTACCAGCACAAGGGTGAAGGAGATAGACACAGAGAACACTCAAATCCTACCAAACCAGATATCCAGAGACATAGAGGCTCCCACCACCTCATCACTGCAGTAGACTTAAAATGAACCCAACATGGCTCAGGGAAATTTTTGGAAGAGGGGGTACAAAAATGTTAGAGCCACACATTGGGTCATTATGCACAGAGACATTGACTCTTCCCCATAACTGATGGCTAACTCCACAATGCATGACCCATATTTCCCAATGAGGAGAAGGGACCCTGTGGAGGTGGGAGGACAGGGAGTAGGCTAAGATGGTACCAACATGACTATACGCTGTGTATATAAATAATAAAAGAAGTGTTAGACTTAAGACATATTAGACAACATAGATGATCAAAGACTTTCTGTTGGAGGAGTACAATGGAGATGGAAGTGAAGACTGAACACTGTATGACTGAAAGAAGTTTATTAGTTTTTAGCTACACTGTTTTTTAAGTATCCTGTGGCAGTAGAAATTTATAGAAAAGAAAACTTATAAAACAACATATCTGTTTTCAGCATTAGTAATTTGACTACATTGATGAAATGGAATTCATACATTCACAATTGTTTGCTTGCTGAACATAGCCTTGTGCTGTTTGTATATGAGAAACTGTGACAACATTTAGACATCAGCTCTAAGGGATTTGACAAAGAACTAGTAAAGACAAAAAAAAAAAAATCAAACTTGATCTCACTATAGAGAACTGAAGCCCACACATATTATTACCAACAAACTGAGGTACTTCCTAAAGAAATTGTAACTAATCAGTCTGAGCATATTACTGACATACATGACATAACAATTGAGATGTTCTTCATATGAAAGAGACAATAATGAAATGCAAATAATCTGTGCTAAGAAAGTAGGGAATGTCATGGAATTACATAATAACACTTTACATTCACAATATAAAATGTGTTATAGCCTCTATTCAGCAATTACTCTAGGAAAACATAGTAGCACCAAACACAATCATGTAATCTAAAGAACAGAGATGAATAAGCAATTACAGAGTACTGATATGGTAATTAGGTTGTGTCTGGAAAGCTAGTGAATGTCTATTTTTGTAACAGAAATAAAGTAATTTTTGACGGAAATCACTATTACCGTCAGTTCCTTTTATTTTCTTGCTCAGTCATTCTTTTTCATGGAACCAGAGATACCAGGAAGTAAATTTTAATGTTGTCATGGTAATAAACTACATAAAAATAGTGCATATATTGGCATATACATAGACTCTGAATACTTTTGGAGCATCAGCTATCTATAAAGTAACTATTTAAGTTATTTTCTAAGTGTTGCTTTTAACTAGAAAGTAATTGCATATTATTTTGCTATTGGCTCATATTTACTCTTGGCCTATTCTCATTGTAATAGTTGACTGAAGTGAATTAATGTCAGGTGAATAAGGGATGGAAATATTCAGTAAGAATAATGGGGTATGTGTAGAGTGGTAACACAGAGGACACTCAGTTAGAAAACTGTATAAGCCACCCTACTGTTCTATTTCATTGCTTTTTGAACTAGCCTTTATAATAAAGTAGTTGAATTAACCCTAAATACACAATTTAGGTAAGCATTTGACAATTCATCACTGAACACACATATATAAATACATGTAAGAATCAATAATAAATTTAAAATATTTTATCACTTTCACAATGAGGATGATGTAATTTTTATTTATTTATTTATTTATTTATTTATTTATTTATTATTTATTTTTTGGTTTTTCAATGTAGGGTCTCACTCTAGCCCAGGCTGACCTGGAATTCACTATGGAGTCTCAGGGTGGCCTCGAACTCACGGCAATCCTCCTACCTCTGCCTCCTAAGTGCTGGGATTAAAGGCATGCGCCACCATGCCCAGCTAAGGATGATGTAAATTTTACAATGCACAGGACAGACTGTAATGGACTGCAGGTCTGATAAAATTTCCATTCCAACTTAATGTCATTTAATTCTGTCATACTACAAGTAATTTCTGTGAATTTTCTCTATAATATCCTTGAGAGAAGTTCGTGGCCATATATATCAAGACAATATATATATATATATATATATATCTTTACAGAGCAGCCAACCATTGCAATTTATAAACTTTTGAGTTAATGTTTAGGTCAGGATGACATAATAAAGCATAGGGAAAAATGATCAGAATATATGAGAGACTTGCAGGCCAAGTGCAAGTGACGTCACCTGAAGTATTTGATTAACTTCTCCTGGATGCCTTTTGTTCATATTAACACCAAGGCACTCATACTTATCATCTTTAAGATAAGACCATGAGTCTCTCTTGAGCCACTGAAATCTCCACAGTGTCATTTTTACATGTCAAAGTCATCTAGAATCTATCCTGAGTAAAATGGTAGATATACTCATTATAACCACAATTAACATTCATTTTTCACTATATATATTATAAACTTGAAGTGTCATATCTGTGCATGCATATCTATAATCTAACCACCAACCACCAAGGACACTGCCAAACGACCCTGTGCAGCAAAAGCAGCAGACTCAGGATATGAGCAAAGCCTGAAATATCAGAAATGAGGGCACACACAGCCCTCCAATACCTGAGCCATGAGATTTGACATCAAGTATTGTTCTCAAGCTCTAACTCCACATCAAGTCACATCACAGATGTACTGCCTATGTTGCATGTCTCATTTTCACTCTTTTCTAGCAGGCAACCTATGTGCATTCATTTACTTGAGTTTCAAGGAAGCCATCTGGTTAAACATATTTAGCTGTCATCTGCCTCTCAGCTTGCTCCCAATTTTCAATGATGCTGCCGTCTTTTACTTACTTGCAAAAACCTTTCTTGGCTAGACGTCTTCAGAAGCAGAAGAGTTCTAATCCAGAACACTATTTTTCAGCAGCAGTTACAAACACTTCATGGAAGTTTCCCTGGTATTGAAAATCTTTTTCATGATGGTACTAGGGGATAATTTGTGACTAGTTTTAGAATTATTGATTACATGAATGTGTATATACATTTTGCCACACTAGGGCAAAAATTTAAATGTCATTCTTTGTTAAATATCACCCCATATGCCACTCACTCAAATCAATGATATCTTTTATTATTTATTTATTATTTTTATTATGGCCATATATAATATAGATACCTCATGTGTTGGTACCATCCTTTTCCTCATCCTTGCCCTCATTCTGCTGGGGGCCTTCCTCAGTGAGGTTGCAGAGCCATTTGTCCTTCCATAGGCCTTAACAGCTCTATCAATAAGCCACTGAGTATGTAGTAAGGTTCAATTCATGTATTCATATCTACTTTGCTAATTATATCTAAAGAGAGTTAGCATTGTCCATGTATCTAGAATTTTGTTAGTATCTCCAAGGCTAAGAGATCTGACAAAAATCAAGATTGATGGATTGATGACCTTTTTTGGGGGGGTCAACAATTATTGGAACTAACTTCTTTAAAATGTAAAAGGTGAGCATTCATCTCTCTCCGCTAAGTGACTGGACTAAATATGCCCAACTGCTTCAAGCTCCTGCCACCATGCCTGCCCTCCCATGATGGATGCTAACCTTGAACTATAAAAGGAAATAAAGTCTTCTTTCTTGACTTGCTCCTTGTTAAGTGAATGGATGAGGATAACTGGCTACTCCAGGTCTTTGTACAGTACAACATGGACAAAAATCTCCATGACTCTCACATGACAATGAACCTGAGTTTCAGGGCTTGGTGATGTGTGCAGTGTAAAGACTTCAACCATTGCTAATGTAAATCACCATTGTAATTGGGATCAATACTGTGGTGACTATAAATGGAATTTTTATCAATGTCACACTACTTCCCAGAAGGAGGTACATGTGCCCTCTTATCAGAAGAAAAAAATGTAAAAGGCAACACAGAGTATTAATGCATTTCTTAGTTTTAGAAAATTGGAGTTTCCTTAAGAAACAAGAAGTAATCAGGGAAAATATAAGATCAGCTCAGATGGAAGCCTCATAAAGAAAGTAATCCTCATCGAATTGACGCCTGAGTATGGGCAGAAGGTGACTTCATCCTATGTCCCTCATGTGGTCCCCCTTCCTCTCCTCCTCGTTCACTCCCCTCACTTTCCTTTTCTCATTCTTCTGTCTTCCTTCTTTCCCTTCTCCTCCTTCTCTTCTCTCCCTTCTTTTTCCAACCTCCATTCATTCTGCATTTCCTTTTCACTTCATATCATTTTATGTATTATTGATTCTGTCCTGTTTCCCAAGCTACTCATCTCAAATATAAATATTGATATATTTTATAAATGTTCTTCAAGTTATCCTTTAACATATTATGTAGCAAATAGATAATATTAGTGGAAAGATAACAGATGACAGAAAGGCAGACAGACAGATGGAAGGTAGACGATAATGGTTTCATTCACTGCATGTTCCTATCCGCACTATTAATTTTGCTTTTGTGTCATTATATTGTTTAATTTCCGTCAAATGATTTTAAGGAAAAGTAGTTCCCAAATCATCACAACAGATTTTCAATGTCTGAAAAGTTAATAACTAAAGACCAAGTTATTTCATCAAATGGAAAGTTAGATTTAGCCATGACCTTAGACTTGTCTAGTGCTCCTCAGAAATAAATGGCTTGTTTAATCCTAAGGTCCTATACTTATCACGGATGTGAGCCCATATAAGGGATGCCAAAGTAAGTGGAGTTTCCTCTTGATATTCTTTTGCATTAAATTGATCAGCAATAATATAAAAATTTGAGTGTTTCTGATGCATAGTCTCTTTTTTCAGAACAAGCCAGTAGACTTTTAAATAAAATACAAAGTACTGTGTTTAGAAATTGCTCCTAATACTTAAATTCATAATAACAGTCAAGTATTTTTATTGAAATATTTCATGTGATTGAAACAAGTTCCAGGTTAATATTTATATTTTATCTGTGCATGTGTCTGGACATTATTTATGTCCTATACTGCTTTCAAAAGCCTAATTCTAGTCATAGACTATTTGTAAGTACATACAGTTTACTTAACAAAAAGTACATGAGAATCAAACTTATTATTTCTATCCATAAAAGGGCTTATGTTTTGGTCAAAAGGCGTAGCTCTAAGCTGGGTATGGCCAATTTATATCAATATACATCTCTAAGAAAGTCATATCTTTTGGTGTGACGGGATTTTCATCCTTTTCCCTAGAGATATGAAGTCTTATTTTCTTTTTTACTTTTTTTTTGGTTTTTCGAGGTAGGGTCTCACTCTAGCCCAGGCTGACCTGGAATTCACTATGTAGTCTCAGGGTGGCCTCGAACTCACGGCAATCCTCCTACCTCTGCCTCCCGAATGTTGGGATTAAAGGCGTGCGCCACCACGCCCGGCTTGAAGTCTTATTTTCATTGTCATTTTCTTATTTGCATATGTACACTTCTTGAAGATATAAAAGAAAGACTGAATGCTGGTCCTGGCATGAGAGAGAGGCAAGACTCTACCCTAGAGCATATGAGGTTTAGCAATAGCTTACTTATAAATATACTATTGAAATTTGTTAACTGTACAAAAATAAAGGCACACATCTAAAATAATGTGTAATTCTTATTTGTTTTACTAATTCTTTTGATTATACAATTCTAAACTGTAGTTTTGTCTCATTTTTAATCTAAAAGACAACTCATAAGATTTTCTACTTACCAAGATGATAAACAAGAAAAGTGGCATTAAAAAGTCAGAATATTGATGTATCACTAATATCTAGTCTATGAATGATGCCACTGTTTTGGTTTTGGTTTTATTTTGTACGCTTATTTGCTTTTGAGACATGCTTCCAAGTCTGGCCTTTAAATAACCATGTAGCTGAGGATAACCTTGAATTTCTGATTCTTCTGCATCTTACTCCAGAAGCACAAGTTTGCACCACTGCACATGGCTCATGTGGTGCTAGGGAAATAAACTCAGGGATTCATGCATATCATGCAATCAGTAAGCTACAAACTGAGCTACATCCTCTGTCCCACACGTTTTAACATCTCAATTGAATTAATTAACTTTAATAATTAAATCATGTAGCTTGACTCACATATAACTTATTGAGTTGGGAATGTTAACCTCAGTTTCCAGTAATTACTTTTCATGTTTATATATTTTAATTTTTTTAAAATTTTATTTATTTGGGAGCAACAGACAGAGGGAGAAAGAGGCAGATAGAGAGAGAGAGAATGGGCACGCCAGGGCCTCCAGCCACTGTGAACGAACTCCAGATGTGTGCACTCCCTTGTGCATCTGGCTAACGTGGTCCTGGGGAATCAAGCCTTGAACCAGGGTCCTTAGGCTTCACAGGCAAGCACTTAACTGCTAAGCCATTTCTCCAGCCCATGTTTATATATTTTAAATGAAAGAACAACCTTATATGAAAATATGCTTGCACTAATTCTAGTCTTACTATTGCATTTGATCACTTTCAAAAATATTTTTATTACCCCAAGAACCTCTTTTAAATGAGTTAAAGAAAAATGATTAATACAATATGTATGTCAGGGAGGTCACAGTGAGGGTATTTGGGATGCTGAGCAGACAACGTGGCACTCATGACTCAGGAAGAAAAGTGGTGAACAACTCGTGGGTGCATCTTGACTGCAGGGTGGAGGCTCTCAAGGGTAAGAAGACTTATAGCAGGAATCTTTGCTTCAGAATAGTATGAAACGTATTCCATCTGTTTGGGAGCTGCAAGCTAAAAGAAGACTTCATTTCATTTTTGCCATTATTAACTTGTCTCTCCTCTCTGAACTGCAGCTTTTAAAGTTAATTTGCATCCCAGTGCTACCGCACTCATAACCTGAAAGAAGGCAGTACTTATATTCTTACCAGGAGAAAAATAATTTGGTAGTCCAGGTATTCTGTGTTTGCCTCTGTAATGCACATTGTAGAAGCTGTGAACTGCTGCTACTTATGAGTAGTTTCACTTCCTGGGTCAAGACCCTTCAGGAGTGGGTTTCAGGTCTCATTACATACTTATGTACCAAATTAATGTTTCATAAAATACATCTCTGTGATCACAACATTTTTATACTAAATAAACCTCATCTCATTGCACCCCTATAGGAATCAAATTGAAAATGGAAAAGATCAATTTCCAGAAACTTCATCTTCTTGCTTTTGCTTATGGTGTTCATCTCACAGTTGCCCATTTCGCCAGCTAGCTTCTGTTTCAGTCCTAACTTACATAACACTTCTGTAAGAACACCTTTCTTTACAATGAACTCTGTGTTTTTTCTGTGAGAATAGTCCACATCTACAGTGCATACACAAGCTTTACATAAGTTACTTAAAATATAATATTTCTAATACCACTTACGGCATATCTTTGCATTATTGTCAGGCTCTCCAACCTCTATAAAATAGACAAAACTATAAATGTCTGATTGTTCCCAATAGGAAGCCGTGCAGGTGTGACTCTGTTACTCTTAGTTGTAATTGAAATCATAATGGTTCCCCAAGTAGATTACTAGCCGAATAATATGCCAATGAAAAGACAAGAAGCTTGTTATTTAATTTGATTACCTAGATCTTACATACAAATTGAACTGGTCTAATGGGTCCTTTTGCCCTAATGTTATTACCATTTAATTAAAAATAACCTTTTATACTGCTGACCTCAACATTTAATACCTATCTTTAAAAGCAAAACCTCATGTTCATTTATTTATTTTGACTTATACCACGAATCCTTGCTTCAGAATAGTATGAAATGTATTCCGTCTGATCTGGAGCTATAAACTGAAAGAAGACTTCATTTAATTTTTGTCAGTATTTACTTCTGTCTCTCTTCCACAAACTGCAGCTATTAAAATTAATTTGCAACCCAGACCTATAGATTTTATATTGTGAATAGAGTTATGGGATGTTTTTATACAGTACTCCTAAGGACCAATGTTTTACCTCCTACTAATGGACCTTTAATTGACACTGTAATGAATCATTCTGTCAGTCCTTCATTTATAGATTTTATATAGCTAGATACAATTTTGAAAGAATACCAGGTCCATTGAACTTTGCTGCCTCACATCTCTTGGATATTGAATTTATTATATTCATCAGCTGCTGAATGTGTCATTTTAATGGCACTTGCACAGACCTGGGATGCTGCTGGGCAAGAGTATCACCACATTGCACCATGTTTGTTGACATCTTGATCAGTTACTCCCAGGGTCCAATTCTGACTAGAATACTACTACTTCGGGACCTTGAGCAAGTTATTGAACCTCTGCCTAGGATTAATTGGCTAATTTGAATAAGTGCTTTGCAGTAAAAGGTGGGGAGTGTTCTGACTGCTAATGGTGATAATAAAATTATAATACAGCCTTTTTATAAAGCACTGGACTACCTCATACTGTGAATCTATTAAATTGCCAAGTTAAATAGAAGCTAACTTAATTTGTTTTTTTGGAAGCATATAAATTTCTACAGTGATGGTTATATAGTATATACCATCTGGTAATAAGTGCCCTGGATAGGGTGGGATGAAGCCTAACCATAAAATATATGGCCCTGGCTTATAACTCCTAGTACCAGAAATTGGTCATAATCCACATTGAGCTGTTGATCAGAGAGAGTTCCCCCAAACAAGATAGGCTACTGTCAAAGCACTTGGATTACCCATCTAAGGTGTAAGGTAAGACCCTATTGCGAAAGACACCACAAGAACCCAGAACAAGAGATCTAACTGAAACTAGAAGGAAGCCAGCTCCCAGTGGTTAATCCATATAGTGCTGAATAACTCTACATGAGCTGTTAGGTGCAAATGGCCACCAACAATGTGAGCAAGCAGGGAAGTCAGCATAACAGGTACACACCTGTGCAATAGTGATATATAGCCTAGGTGGGTAACCAGTGGTTCTCTGATTGGCTAAGAGATCAGCTCATTGGAAAGGAACCCATAGCTAGAAATAGGAACCAAGTCAGAATCCTTTGGAGACCAAGATTATGACTCCAAAGAGAAGCTCCCACTAGTCCTTGTCCAACAGTGAGGCTATATCCTTCACAATCTCTCTAAATTAACATGTTTTCCCTTTAACCTATCCTGATCTCACTCTCTTTAGGAGAACATGTTTTTCCTTTTTCAGAAAGCAGTGAGAACAAGGAACAACCAAACCTAACAAGAATAAATAGCTGAATTCATGTCAGCAGGTACCCCAAGCACAGCCCCTAGGACCCAGGTGAAAACATAGAGGAATTCACAAGATGAATAAGACTATTGCTTTCGTGGTGAGCCTGACAACAAGGGTGATGGAGACAGACACTGAGGATACTCAAAATCCATCAAAGCAGAAATCCAGAAGATGCTGAGAGCTCAACACTAAAGTAGACTTAAAGTACACCCACAAAGGCTTAGGGAATTTTGCAAAAGAGGGGGCAGAAAGAATGTAAGAGCCACAGGGTGGGAGAGATTATCTAGAGCTATTGCTCCTTCCCACACAATGACTGACTGTTGCTCTCACAATTCATAACCCACAACTCCATGGTGAATACCAGCCATCTCACCAAGGAGGGTCCTCAGTGGAATATAAGCAGAGAGTAGGGAAATGATGGTACCAACACATGATGTATATATGCAAATTTCAACTTAATAAAAATGAAGTATAAAAAGCAAAATAATGAAAATAAACTGAATATTCTGTCATAATAAACTAATTACTAGCAGCTAATGAAAATAGAGATTAACAAAAAGTAAATTCAAAATGGGCATGATGGTACATATCTGGAATTCCAGCACTTACATGGTAGAGTCAAGAGGATCAGGAATTCAAGGTCTTCCTCAAGGGTTTTATGAGTTCAAGGCCAACCTGAAATACATGTGACTGCTCTCGCTCCCAAACACATACACACACACATACACACACAAAATACTAGCTCTGAATTAACCATATATTCAGGTGGTTACTTTTTCATCAGAGAGAGAGAGAGAAAGGTAGAGAGAGAAAGAGAATTGATGTGCCCGGGCCTCCAGCCACTGTAATCAAACTCTAGACACATGCACCATTTTGAACACATGTACAACCTTGTACATGTGTGTCACATTGTGTGCCTGGCTTTCATGGGTCCTGGAGAGTTGAACAACAGTCCTTAGGCTTCTCAGGCAAACACCTTAACTGCTAAACCATCTCTCCAACCCTAGAAGGTTACTTTTTATACAGTAAATTGATTGTCCTTCCATTAACTTTTTAAAACTTTTTATTTAATTGCAAGCAGAGAAAGAAAAAGAGAGGGAGAATGAATATTGACATGCTAGGGCCTCTAGCTGCTGAAAAAGAAATCCAGATTCATATATCACTTTGTGCATTGGGGTTTGTATGGGTACTAGGGAATCAAACCATGTTACTAGGCTTTGCAGGCAAGAATCTTAACTACTGAACCATCTGTTCAGCTCCCTCCCATTAACTTTTAATCAGCCTTGTTCCACTTTTTATATTACATTATCTATATTATAGAGTCTTGTCTTTACAGATAAATTATGGGATTGATTGAAAATACACTGCTGTATCAGTTATCATGTGACAGACAATCTTTTCTTTTGAAATTTGTCATTTTGTTATTCACCAAGTACTATTGGTAGGCATAATTCAAAGGGGCCCCAATCTGAAAATTGTACAATTAAACTAAGGCAAAACTGATCAAAATCAAAAGATATAATAACAGTTACGTAGAAATTCAGAGGAGAGAAAGATTAATTCAGACTGAAAAAGTTAATGAACAAATTCAAACAAGAAATGTTAATTTCACTGGATGATGCCAGGTAAGTGTATCTTTATATGGAGGTTGGTGATGAGTACAGTCTTACTAGATAAAGGAGACATTAAAACTTAGTAAGGAGAGGGTCTGTATTGTGGGGGGTAGCAGGTATTTCCCTTTATTTTTCTGAAAGTCATTAGGGCTTGCTAGAATAGTAGAACAGAAAAGAAAAAAATTATCTAAAGCAATATTATTATAAAGATTTTGTGTTGCGAGGATTCTCTGCTGATGATGAGCATGAGAGCTGAATGTAAGGAGAACATGTGGGTATAACTTGATTGCATCTCCACATGGACTGTTATGCCCTAATGTACATCATTTACAAGAGAAGTTAGACAGGCAAAATAAAAAGGGACATTGGCCATAGCCTTGTGGCATTTATCTATGTCAGGATGAGCTTTCTCATATGGGCATGAGAAAAGTAAACTTTTATAAAGGAAATAGAAATTTAAGAACTAGCTGCTTTTGCTTATTGTAGCACAAGTGGCCCAACTGTAACCCTAGATGCAAGATGTTCTGCATGGTTGATTACTGTTCACTGTACTAGCTACACTGAAGAGAAATTTAATGCACTTAATGGGAACTTTAAACACAAATATTCAGTAACTCAAGGGTATAAACCTAAGTGGGAACTGCATTGATTTGAGTCTTAACTCTCATGATTTATATCTGGGTTATGTCAGAAGGCTGTTTAGATCTCCTTGGAATTGTCTTCTCTGAATGAGAATCACAATACCTAGTATGTTGTAGGATTAAGTAAATCAATTGGAAAAAAAGGAGAAATTAAATAAGCTATCAAAGTTCGTGTTTGTATAAAGATTTCAATACATGTGGTCAAAACAGACAGAAAATTTTGTTATATAAGAATATACAACTGTGACTGCTCCTCTGATACTGACCCATTTTAGAGTTAACAGGGTCCTTTGAAAGTAAAAGTGAAGGAGGTTTGTGAGCCTGTAGAGTGGGAATCTGGGTCATTCCACTTTACTAGAGGTCCATAATTTCAGCAGGACCTGGCCTTCTCTCAGCCTTTCTTTCCTAAAGAGATCCCCTTTCCTAGGAAGGAAAACCACTCCCTTCCCAGAGAGTGACACCCCTCCTGGAAGATCAAGATTGTCCTTCCCAGAAAATCTGACACTAAAGATACCAGAATTCAGGACTGGATTTACTTCAACTCTGCAACCAGTAGGCTCCCTCCAAAGACCCAAAGTTGTATTTCCAGGTGGGCTTTCCAATTTTCCAGAAAACATGCTTCTGCCATAATGGACAGAGGCTCTGTATTCTTCTGTCTCTTAAACTCTGTGCGCTTCTTCTCTTAAGCTCTAGGCTGTATTTCTATATAATGTAATATTTCTAAGCCTTATCTTCTCTGTAGATTTCATCCATAGAAATTCACAAGACGAGAACCCAGGTAGCTGGAGAGATGTCTCAGTGATAAAGGTGCTTGCTTGCAAAGCACAATTTCCCAGTACCCAGGCAAAGCCAGATGCCTAACAAAACGCATGCATCTGGAGTTTGTTTACAGTGGCTGGAGGCCTGGATCACCAACTCTTTCTCTGTGTATCTCTCTTTGCTTACAAATAAATATTGTTTTTAAAAGGAACCCTTAAGTCCACTGACTCACTGAGCTTTCTGTGACCATTGAGTTTTCCGGACCTTAGTCCCTGAGTTATTCTGAGATAAGGCTCTAGCACTCTCAAAGACACTTATTCCCTTATCAATAATACACACTGAGGGCTTGAGGAAATAAGAAAGCCTCTTGTTACTAATTACACAGACAAGCAATCCTGGAAGATTGGACGAGACCATGAAAATGGAAGTACTGAGGAGTATGCACCCTCGGTATATTTTAAAGGTAAATATTTACAGGTTGTGAAAGATTGAAGTCAAGGATTTCAAGTTCTTTTCTCTTTTTGAACTGATCAATACATGCCTTTAAAAAGACATAGGAAAGACTGTGGAAAAACTTGCAGGCAAGCTATCAACAAGCAAAAGTATAAAATATGAATTCAAGCAGAAAGATCATCTGGAGAAATAAATTCAGAATTATCACATGGGTGGTACTGAGCATCTTACGATCTGGTAAAGGCTTCTAGGCACTAGAGTCTAACTTATTTGCAAATATGAAATATCTAGAAAAAATTTAGAGGCTCTTAAGAGCTCTTCACTACAATAGACTTAGAATATACTCACTACAGCTCCAGGAATTTTGCAGAAGAGGGCGTGAAAAGTTTGTAAGAGACACAGGTTGGGACATCATGCTCAGCAGCATTGCCTCACCCTAACAACTACCTGCCATTCCCACAATGTATAACCCACAACTCCAAGGAGAATACTTACAATCCACTGAGGATGGCCCCCAGCAGATTAGGGGTAGGGATGAGGTATGCATGATGTATCCATACTAAGTATATCCATAATAAAAAAAGAAATTTCTAGAAAGTTTAAAATAATATAGCAAAGCCTAACTTTACTCTCCGTTGGAGAATCTGCTTCTCTTTTTCAGAGAGATGCAGATCCTAAGGAGAGAACCACCTCATCATACTTCAAAAGGGCCCCAGCTGAAACAAAGAATAATTGGGGAAACATGCAAGAATGCTGTTTTCTTGGTGAACTGGGTACCAGCACAACGGTGAAGGAGATAGACACAGAGAACAATCAACCCCTACCAAACCAGATACCCAGAGACACAGAGGCTCCCAAGATCTCAACACTGAAGTAGGCCTAAAATGAACCCAACATGGCTCAGGGTAATTTGCGGAAGAGGGGTCAGAAAGAATGTCAGAGCCACATATTGGGTCATGATAAGCAAAGACATTTCCTCCTACCCCAAACTGATGGCTAACCCCACAATGCACAACCTTCATACCCTAACAAGAACGGTCTCTGTGGAGGGGGGAGGACAGGGAGGAGGATAACAATGTTACCAACTTAACTGTATTCACTGAGTACAAAAATAAAAATAAATAAATAAATAATAATACAGCAAACCCAATGCAGGTACATGAAATCAGAAATTTTGAAAACACTGCTGGGAAAAAGTATTTTTAAAAGTCATTAAGTTCATTAAAAAATGTGCAGAGTTGGACAGAAAATACAAGCATTAGGAATGAGTGTCTGAGTGTCGTAGAGAAGAGATATGAAGATAGAACTGGCCATTAATTCAACATTTTCAGCTGAAATTAAATTTTCATCCTCATGAAGAAGGAATGGCTGAAGAACACTATAAAGAAACAACAACAACAAAATGGAAATAGAAGTAGACTAGAATGGTGTTAATGAAGGCAAGTGAAGAAAACATGTTAACAAATTAGGAGTGATTAACTCCTGAAGGTGGCTATAAAATAGAAATTGAGGCTTAATCATTGGATATAGAAAAATCAATTAAGTTCAATTTTTAGTAAAGATAAAACTTGAAATAGATGGAGTCAACAGAGAAATGGAAATAGAAAAAAATACATAAAAATAAATATACCTCAAAATATTAATACTACTAAATAAATGAGGGGGCAAGAAAAGAAAATACATATGTAACTAGTAAGAGACCATGGCACAGGGAAATTTTTTGCCTACTTCAGAAAGAACTTTTATTATTTATTTATCTATTTATTTATGTTGCATGCACATGGTATGCATGTGTTCATATTGTGAGGGCACAAGTGAATGCATGTGCATGGGGAGGCCATCCACTGACATTAAGAGTCTTTCTCAATCACTCTTTGACTTGTTCTTTGAGACAGGGTCTCTCACTGAACCTGGAAATCATCAATTAGTCCAGAGGAGTAAGTCAGCTATCCCCAGAGATTGTCCTGTCTCCACTTCCCTATCACTGGGATTACGTGCATGTGTTGTCATATCAGGCTTTTACACGGGTGGTGGTGACTTGAACTGAGTTCCTTATGCTTGCACAGTAAACCCTATCAATGGGGTCATAAACACATCCCACCTGTTTTTCTTTAGTTGCATTGCTTTATGCCATCTTTCCAGAAATGGGAATTTAGAAGACCATAATGGCCATAATAGAGGAAACAAGCAAAAATTTTAAGGATATAGGTATGAAAATGCTTGTAAAAATCAGCTGTAGATTTAAGGAACAAAACTGTTAAGAAAAGTATTAGGAGCCGGGCATGGTCGCGCACGCCTTTAATCCCAGCACTTGGGAGGCAGAGGTAGGAGGATTGCCATGAGTTCAAGGCCACCCTGAGACTACATAGTGAATTCCAGATCAGCCTGGGCTACAGTGAGACCCTACCTTGGAAAACTAAAAAACTAAAAAACAAAAAAGGAATGAAAAGAAAAGTACTAGGAATGTGAAAATTCTTGGAGCTTGAGAGATAGAGAAAATGAACCTCCTCCCCCCAAAAAAGACATAAAAAGAAAGGGTAACTAAAATGAAGACAATGAGGGTATGTAGAAGTAGTTGCAGATTCGTTAGTGAAAACTTCAAAGCCTGTTTCCCATCAGCTTGCGGATGTGGCTCTCACTTACAGTGCTGGCACTTGTCTCCAGTGTGGTCCATCTGGCAGTGGCAGGAAGGCTGGTTCCCAGAGGTCACAGAGCAGGTCCCTCCATTTTGACAAAAATTCTCACAGACCGTCTTACCACAGTTAGGTCCAGTATAACCCAGAGCACAGATACAGGTGGGCCTTCCTATTGGGATAGAATAAAACAGAGCATGTTATTAGACTTAAATGGTTTATTCTCATGGAATTGTCACTGAATAAAAACTGGGATACCAGATTTCTGGTCACTAGCTCTTCACAATTTCTTCTGTAACTTTAGGCAGGAGCACACTCACAATTTCCCCATTTTTTTCATGAAAGTTCAATAGGTTAAATGTTCACAGATCATCTTATGAACTTGAGCATATGCAGTGCATACTTAAATACAAGGCTATTGTACATCCCTTGCAGGTATGTCTATTTTGTTTTTCTAAATATTTTTGTTCTATTCATATATTAATATATTCTAATTTCCATAGAATTATAAAATTCAGGTGATCATATTTCCTAGAGATCAATCATCATCTATCAGACACTGTTGGCTCTGCACAAAGTCTTAGCTAACACATATTATATGTAAATATCTTAATATGTGTAAGGCAGGCATGACAAGTATGATGATTAGTTTTATTAACATTAACTGTTTTACTTCATTCAAGTAAATACACTATGTTTAGTACTAATCTAATTGTACTATGTATAGCTTCTTATAGTATAGTAAATATACTTCACAAATTCAATATGAATGACAAATAAAATAACTTTATATGAATCATGTTTGAATGTTTTTTTTTTTAATTGTGGCATTACTGAGAAAGCAAACAATCCTTTAGTGTTTGGAATAAAGTATTGTTAAGGTTATATTAGAAAGAGTGTTTCCATGCCTCTGGCTTGTCATGGACTACATAGGAAATGCAATATGTAAGTAGCTGTGTAAATGAAGGAAAACCTTAGTATAAAGAACAAGCATTATGGGCTGGAGAGATGACTTAGCGGTTAAGCGCTTGCCTGTGAAGCCTAAGGACCCCAGTTCGAGGCTTGGCTCCCCAGGACCCATGTTAGCCAGCTGCACAAGGGGGCACACACATCTGGAGTTCATTTGCAGTGGCTGGAGGCCCTGGCACGTCCATTCTCTCCCTCCCCCTCTCTCTCTCTCTCTCTTTCTCTCCCTCTTTCTCTCTCTGTCTGTCACTCTCAAATAAATAAATAAAAATAAAATATAAAAAAGATTAAGCATTATAATTTCTCAGTATGTAAAGAAACTATGAAAAACAATAAGGAAATTAATTCAGTGCTCTCAACTACTTAGGACTCAGCACCACTCAGCTGGTTGGCATTAGTCACTATCTGTGTCATGTGAGCTTTTGTTCTTGTTGGCCCAGAGTATGAGGATAATTCTCTGAGAAAAGTAGGAGATTAATAAGGCTTGACATATGAAAACAATGTTTTTTTTTTCCTGTATTGTCACAGATCCTATAAGGAAAGGTAGAGAATTAATACTTATGAATCAAATGCTGTTAAACAAAACTCACTTTTACTAGAGAATGAATATATTTCTGCAACTTATTAATTTTACTTTGAAAAAAAACATGACACATTATATACTCCTAGAAACTCTAATTAAAACTACTAGAAATTAATAAAGCACTGTTATGTTGAGTAACATTGCTTTAATGAGATTGAAATGGGTCAAACTCAATCCCCCAAAGAACTTAAAATCTCTCTACCCTATCACTCAGAGCCATGACACTTGGCTGCCAGTGCTTTTCTATGATCTATGGCTGATAGGAGAAAGGCAGCAAGGCCAGGCTGTCCCCCAGCTAACACAGACCTCATATTTTTTAGAATCCTGCTATCTTATCTTCAGAAGTGCCTCTTTTATTTCCTTTGAAGAGAAAAAAAACTTCTATATGCTATAACTAAAACCGTATGGTGGAGCAGCAGATATTTGTTTGCTGATGGGAAATAGACCATCTGTTGCAGAATTGTATAATGGGCTCCAACTAATGTTTTGATGTCTCATAGGGTGTACCCTCACAAGCACCATCCAACTCATTTGTAAAGATTTTTGAGTTAGTGGAATCTGATTTTGATGTTTGCAAAGGTAACTTCAGTGATTGGATGATTAAGGTGTAGAAGTATAACAGGATGTACACAGAGCTGGGGAATTGATGAAGGCCCAGATGTATAAGAGGATGTACAGGGCGCACACAAGGTGAGCATATTCTAAAACAGTGACAGCTGAATTGAGATGCAGGACGAGGGAGTGTTTCCTGGCACTCAGTCGGTGGTGTTTTCATGTCATCCCTAGCACAGGTTTAAGACTGTGGGTCTTTAGAATGCTTGGATTCGTGGTCAACTTGTGCCAGCTAAGAGTTGTAGAGTCATGGACATGTAATGACTCTTTACTTCTTTTCTTTATGCATGAGACATAAATAGTACCATTTACCTGAAGGAGTTATGTAGATTCTTGAGGAAGTGAGATAATATGTGCATAGCAATTCTCACTGTACTATGTACACAAACAGCACTTATTTACAGTTTGCCTCAGATTATTATTCCTGTTGACTGACAGACATCATTTTAGCCATGACTTATCCTGTGCTTATCTGCAAAGGTACTTTAGTAGTTTATGAAAATTATCATGAGTGTTTTCTATACCATGTATTTATCTGTACTTGTAATTTAAGGTAAATGACGATAATGAAATCTGAATTTATTTTTACGGCAGTGATGGAGCAGAACAGTAACTGCATCAACTTCATTCTCAGTCCTTAGCATGTTCAAGGATGCAGCTTTCTTCTCACCTTAGTACCTAAACATGTATAATCCCAGCTTTAAAACAGAAAGAGTTCACTGCACAAATAAGCTAACAAAACAAAAAAGCAAACAATATTTTTGTGTGTTTATAAAACTGAAAAGTTTATTGCTTCTCAGAAACTCCTCAAGAGATAACTATATTTTTTGCTTTCAAATTTGTCAATAAATATGAAAATAAGATATTGACTTACAAAAATTTGTTCCATTTCTAACTGTAGATAAAGCTTTTATTTTTTATTACTTTTTTTGCAACCTTAGAGCACTTTACATGGATATATTGCCTATGTGCATAGATTCTGATTCCTAGGTTAAGAAAGATTTAGGAAATATTGGGTCCTCTCTATGATCTCAGCCCTCAAGGACTGCTTCCCTCCAAGGCCAACCAAATATAAACAAAAGACAGAAGAACAAGATAGTATACAGCCTGATCCGGGTACTCCTCCTGGAGATACAGCTTTAAAAACCCCCCAAAAGGATACATCTTTATACTCCTTACTCGATCCCTTTGAGAGTGCTCCCTGGCCTTCCAGGGGATCTCCTCCACCTCCTCCATCAACTAACTCTTTCTGGACCCCCTCAGCCCCTCCTTCATATTCAGCAGCCAAGCCGCCAGAAAATAAAGCTACTTTTTTATTTCCCGTCAATCTAAATCCTGGGGGCAATCGCCCTGCTGCCTGGTATCCGTGGGAAGCTCAGGACTTTAAGGAGCTTAAAAAGGCGGTCTCGGAGGATGGACCCAACTCTCCTTGGGCTGAGACCCTATTACAAGGACTTGCCCATCAACCTTGTACAACCCAAGATTGGAAAAATCTAGTCAGGGCTGTCTTGTCAGGTCCCCTATACAATAAGTGGTGTGCCTTTTTTAGAGATGAATGCCATGCTCAGGCAGAACAAAACCAAAATCAACAGCCCCCTATGCCGATAACTTTTGGGATGCTCTCTGGTACCTCTGATCAATATGCTACAGGCTCTCAACAGGCAGCTATACCTGACCCATATAGGGACCAAGTCAGGGCACTGAGCTTGGCGGCATGGAGAAAGCTTGATGAGGGACCCTCTGAAACTCCCCTTATGAGTATTACTCAAAAACCATCTGAGGACTTGGCTACATTTATAGATAGGGTGGAAAAAAGTCTCCAAAGAAAATTTCCCCCAGGGGCATTACGGGATCAGTTTACTAAAATGTTGGTCTGGGAAGGGATGACAGCTGATCACCGCCTCGCCTGTGCAGGTCTTAAGGACAACTCCATGAGTAGATGGATTGTAGCCACCAAGGACGTTGGCACTATCTCCATCAGGCTAGGGCATGGCTGCCGCCCTTCAGGAAAATAAACAGAGAGATGTGGCCAATACGATCTGTGCATTACAGTTAAATCGTAAAACCTTGACATGTTTCGGATGCGGGGACGAGGGCCACTTTAAAAAGGAGTGCCCCAACAAGACAAAGCCTCCTCCGCGCTCTGGGGGGACGACCAATGCCCCTCACACCCGTTGCCCTAAATTCAATAAGGGGTTTCATTGGGCTAAGGAGTGTAAATGGAAGTTTAACATACAGGGAAAGCCTTTAAACTCCTCCCGGGGCTTCCCCCAGCCCCATTAAATAAGGGGAAAGAGACCATCAAAGCCTATTGGACCGTCCCCCTGGTCCCCGGCCTTAGACCCAAAATTATTTTCAATATTGGCAATAAAAAATTCAAACTTCTCATCGACACTGGAGCGGACCGAACGGTCCTGAGAAAGGAGGAAGTGCCCCCCTCCTGGCAGCTTGTGCCCGGCCCTCCCCTACTGGGAGTTGGTGTGCAGTCCACCTCCTGGGAGACTGCCACGTGGCTCCCTTGGACTGACCCAGGTGGGGACAGGGGAAAAGTCCACCCTTTCATGGTGACTGGGCTCACTGCAAATTTACAGGGGCAAGACATCCTTGGAGATGCCAAGGCTTTCATCACTACTGACCATAAGGCCTTTTATAACTCCAAAAAACACCCCCAATTCTAAAGGCCACTGCCCAGCCCCCCTCCATTTAAAATCCATTGGAGACCGGGGGATCCTATATGGGTTGAGCAGTGGCCTCTCCCTTCTTATAAGTTACACCAACTCCACATACTTATTGATCAACAGTTGGAGGCCGGACATATTCGTCCCTCCACTAGTCCCTGGAACTCTCCTGTCTTTGTCATAAAAAAGCCTAATGGGTCCTGGAGATTTTTACATGATTTAAGGAAGATCAATGAACACATGATCCCCTTCAGAACCCCCAAGAGGGGACTTCCATGGATCCCAGCTATTCCCAATATATATCATATTACTATCATATTATGATTACATATCATAATATCATATTACTGTGGTATTAAAGATTGCTTCTTCTCTATCACTCTCCATCCAGGAGACATGGAAAAATTTGCATTCTCTGTACCCGCTGTTAATTTTTGTGGCCCAGATAGGAGATTTGAATGGACTGTCTTACCTCAGGGCATGGCTAATAGCCCACCCATTTGTCAATATTACCTATCATCCATTTTCTCTTCTCTTATCAATCTTCCTGATACCCTGTTTTATATTTACATGGATGATATTATTCTTGGGTGCCTAGATTCCTCCACACTCCAGGACCTTACCCACCAATGTCTAACTATCCTTCATACTCACAGCTTTAAAGTAGCTCCGGAAAAAGTTCAAACTGTGCCTCCCTTTAAAATCTTGGGCTCGATCCTTACCCTAGATACAGTTTCACCTGTTAAACCACAACTTTATATTCAGGATTCTTACACCTTGCCTCAACTCCAGAAGCTTTTGGGAGAAATTAATTGGATGAGGCCTAGGATACCCATAACTACTGAAGAGCTGTCCCCTTTATTTGACCTCCTAAAGGACCTTAACTTCTCCTCTCTTCTTCTCTCTTGTGGAGGATTGCTGGCTTTGCCTCAAATCTGGGCCTCTCTGGCTGCTTGCAGTACAATTGCCCATATGACCTTAAAAAGTTACTCAGCCACCTTCCCCATCCCTGTCCAGGTTTTCCCAATGTTTCCTCTGGGCATTTGGGCCCCGCCTTCCCCTAATAATTCCAGTATAGATGTGGGATACATTCATTCTTCCTTCTATACTTTTAACACAACTGAGCCCAGTGCTCAATGCTGCCTGCCTTCTGGAATGGTTTATGTTTGTGGAGGTGGGATGGCCTATGACTTTCTGCCCACCAATTGGACGGGCCTTTGTGCCCCAGCCACCTTAATCCCAGATGTAGATATCATCCCTGGAAATGAGGCCCTCCCTATATCAGAGGGAGACCTATCTTCAACAATAGCTAGATTCCCTGGCTGAGGTAGTCCTACAAAAGAGGAGAGGACTAAACCTACTAATGGCCGAAAAAGGAGGCGTATGTTTGCTTTTACAGGAAAAATGCTGCTTTTATGCCAATAAATCAGGAATCGTCCAGGACAAGATTAAGAGGCTCCAGGAAGACTTGGAGAGGAGGCGGCGGGACCTCCAGGACAACCTGCTGCAGACGGGCTTACATGACTTCTTACCCTACCATCTCCCTCTACTTGGGAGCCTCCCCCTCCTTCTCCTTCTCCTTCTCCTCACTGTCGGGCCTTGTGTAATTAATAAGATTACACAATTTATTCACCAATGGCTAGAGGCAATAAAACTTCATCAGGTAGAAATACATTATCACAGGCTGGCAACTCAGGAATTAAGTTCCTCAGATGACCCACTGCCACCTCCTCTGCCCTCCATGTGGCCAATGTCGGGTAAGATCCCCATAGGGGACAACCTAAGACAGGCCATGGAGTGGGTTCTCAGCGAGCTAAACACATGGTACCCAGTGATGGGTAAGATCCCCAGAGGGGGACAACCTAAGACAGGGGCCATGATGAATGCTCTGAGCTAAACACCTGGTACCCAATGATGGTTAAGACCCCCAGAGAGGGACAACCTAAGACAGGGGCCATGGTGACTAATGCTCTTACAAAAACAAAAGGGGGAGATGTTGGGCTCTGAAAGGCCCAGGTGTGAGGCCTAGTGGAACTTCCTGAGCCTAGCTAAAGTTTGGTGATCTGCCTCTGGCCAGACGTGACTCAGCAAGACGCCTAATGGCTTCTTGCCTGCTACTTCCACATGGGAGTTAGAATTATCATTTCAATAGTCACAGTTTACTATTGGCCCTTACCTTTCCCCACCATCCTAAAATCCCTGCCTTCGTCCCCAACATAATATAGGCAACTGCTCATAGCAATAAATCGAGTTCCTGCTTCGACAAGACTCCCAACTCAGTGTGATTTTTCTCCAGTGGCCAGGAGAGGTCTGAGTCATCGGACGCTCATCTCCTCCTCAACCCCTTGGGAGGAACCAGCAGGCCTGGTCCTTCCCTCGGCACTACCTGCCCCCGCCGGCGGAGCCTGGCATCTGAGGGGGGTATTTGACCCTTCTCCACATGTGCCCGACAAACATATCTCTTTCCTTCATCAGTAATTCCAACTGACTTCTATGCAGTAATCATGTCCTTCATTTTCCTGTGGAATTTTGTAATATTTAAATTAATTGAGAACTTGTCTATGTTCTTGTCTTTTCAGACACTATCATCCTTGATTTCCATATCTTTTCTCTGACTGCATTGTTGCAATTGTCCACCTGTTTCCTGTATGTGTTAAAATGTTGTTTGAAATGCCATTCTGTGATATTATTCAATTTCTAGGCTCCAATAATTTCATATTTGAATATCTCTGTCAGTTTTAAAAATCAGGCATTTATAGTAATCACTTTTCTACGTTCCTATAAAGGTCTAGGGTACAGAACTAGCTTTTTAACTCCTCCCACCCTCTAAGAGAGAAACTTTGCTCATTAGGCTCAGTCTGTCAGCTTCGATGTTTTCACTAGACAAGTTTCTCTCAGAACTCTATGTACTGCAAAATCAAATTTCAACATGTATATACTTTACCACATACATCCTGTGATGGTTTTTATCTGCCAACTTAAGTGTATTAAGATATGCACCTAAGTTGGATGTGGCGTCATTTCTGCATATATTTGTGTTTTCCAAATACTAACATTAGAATCAATAGTCAAAGATCAGCCATTAACACTGTGGATAGGGAACAACAAATCTATCCAGAGTCCCACAAAAGTAGAGGAACTGTTACTTGTTCTTCGAGCTGAATATCCATCCTCTACCTTCAGACATTGATTCTTGGGTCTTTATTCTCTGAATTCTTAAAATATAATTTTATTAAGTGTTCTATATTTGGAAATTCTTTATCTGCTTGTCTTCTATAGCATTTGAATCCTTGATTTTCTTATCTTCTCCTGAGTGTTTTTTTTTTTTTTTTTTTTTTTTTTGGTTCTTCATACTTCTACAGATGGCTTAGGCTATTCATTTTAGACTACATACGACATAATAGCAACACTGGCTCTCCTGGTTCTTGGACCATTGGGCTATTACACTGCTGGATTTCATGTGTCATCAGTTTGCAGACAGTATATCATGGGACTTCTCAAGTTTCATAAGTATTGTATCAATTTTCCTCAGCTACTTTATATCTTTCTATCTGTCTTGTCTTTATCATATCAGTACTTTGTTCTCTTTATGACCCATGTGCATATGACAAATTGAGCTTAATTTTAATTATTTTTAATATTTATGATACAACTTTGTAGTTTGTATATCTTATCAAGTGTCCTAGTAAATACTTGTATCATAAAGTAAATGAATACCAAATTAATATATTATTACTAGATAACCAGTAATAGCTAACACCAAAAATTAGGTTGTAATTAAAATATCTAATGGATCAAATTCAATAATGGTCTTCTTAAGGAATAGACAATGATAAAAGTAAACAATATATTATTTAAGAGAACAAGGAATTTCATGTAATCTCATAGAGTTATTTAAACCTGTATCATATACCCATCACACTGCAAAATTTTAGTCTCAGTGAAAATGGTTGACCAAAAAACAATCTATAGTTGGCTTATAAAGAAAACAGGTTTGGTCTAGTTGTTAAATAATTTGATTTTGATATCATGTAGACCTTAGAATACAGTCTTCTATGATAATTATAATGCATGCCTTTAGAACATTCTAGGCTTCACACTACAAGTCTATAAATGGTGACAGTGACATCAGCTATTTCCGTGTAACACACTTGCCATAATGACTGCTACAGAGAAGCACTCAGACATGATGACTTCTTTATCAGTGGTGCTATTTTCATTGTAATTCAACAAGTGATCAATACCTACATTATTAAACTTGCTAAGGTATATGCTTTTGTTAAGAAGCTTCATATATAATCAAATGCTCATTTTTCTGATGTGTATTCATTTATTTATAATATAGACAGCACATCAGTTCAAAGAGATATATTTTAAATATATAGCAACAGTAGAACCTTTTTAAAGATATGTATAAGTAATTCTATGGACACTAACATGATTATCATTAGCTCATGCTAAATGCACATTAAAATTTGGTCTAGTTTGTTACCAGAGTGAATGATTCAACTATTGGTCATCTTTGGTTATGAATAGGATTCATTTATTATTCTAAGCAATGTATTATAATTTAGTGGACTTTCAAGGAGAATAGGCAATGGCTTATAGCACTGATTTTGGAATAATTTATGCTCCCAATTTCTAGTCTTAATAATATCCCCAATAACTAGTGACAATGCTGCAGTGTAAATATCATATAGTAATAAAAAGTAAATAATAATCTAAAATATTTTACCAGATTTCTTGGTATTTATTAAGAGTTTGAAATAGATCACTGTAATGCAGATAAAATATTCATACCTGTAAAATTTCCAGAATATTCTACTTTTTTCAAGATAGAAACATCTATCTAGTTGTTAGTATTTTAGAGTAAAATGTTCTGGGTAGCTCTTACTTAGGGAATGTATAAATTAATATAGTCATTCATTATCTCAAAAGTAATATATCTTCATTTAAATACTGTGAAGGTACATTACTATGTTGAGATTTTAATATTTCACTGAAGCACTAGTATCTGTAGTTTAAAGCTCAATTTACTGATAAATTGTTTGTAGTTTGAATGTAAAGGTACTGTTTTTTGGCATGATTTACTTATCAATGCATGACAATGTAGATAAAGTAACTTTTCTTCTCAAACTTGGAACATAATGCTTGAAAATGTGTGGCTGATTGCTCTAGAGGAAAAAAAAAATTAATTCTAACTGAAGCTCTTAATAGGCAATGGCTGCGTATCATTTCTGAGAAAGATATATGCTACTGAACATTATTAATCTCTTTAATTTTATTTATTTAATTCCTATTCAGTTGTTTTTGTCACCCATGCTTATTATCCCTTTTAACCTGACACTGCTGGACACTTAAATTTTTGTCCCAGTATGATTTTTATTACCTAACTAGCTTATGCATATATAGTCATTTTAATTCAATTAGTTTGTTAAACCTATTGAGTACAAATATCCACATCATGTAAGTTGAATTTTAATTTTAGAATATGTATATGTATTTAAATTTATTTTCCATGTCATATCTCTTGCAACATCTTTATTCTATGGACAATAGACACAGAAATAATAAACAGGGAGAAATTGCCGCAGCATTGTTAAGCCTCGGGCCTGTGGTCTGATAGCCTGTCTGTCTCCTTACCTCTTGTCCCTAAAACTCCTATACTTTGTGAAATCTGTCTTCACTTCAAACAGATTGCATAGATTCATATATTAAAAGTTTTCGATGCTTTAAACATTATTATTCTTTTTGACAAGGTGATGTGACAGTCTAATTTTCCACTTAGTAATAATGTCTTCCCAAACTGTAATTGAATACATGTTTATAAATAATTTCAACAAACTGGCTATAGCTGTTACATTGTCTTATGTATTACAAATATTACAGGGAGCTAGTTTGCAAAGCCTGACAAGGTAAAGGAAGAATTCCATACTATCTAGCTCCTTTCCAGGCACTTGTTTATATATTCTGACAGGTTTCAAACTGTAGGTCACAATCTATACTTCTGGAGAGTTCATTTTCTGCCTGCATTGTGGAAATGAGACTGAAACATTGTCTCTTCTGTGACTATAAGTGAGCTAACTCAAGCCCTCTAAAAATAGCCCAGGATGTCACAAGACTAAGCAATTTAGTACTCGTTCCACCATACAGTTCATCAAACTAGTAACTGAGACTCCAGTAGCAAGTGCTTGGCTTTCAGTCTGTCATAGGTCTCTGAAGAGGATTCAAGGACAGATAACAGACTCTGCAACTAGATATTATCATTACTGTTATTTTAATGGCCAAATTACTTTTGGGAACTTTAAGAAATTCATATGTATATAGAAGGATATATTCCTTATCTGGTTATTTTACATATGCATTTTTCCTATTAGGTCCATATTTGTAGTAGATTAGTATACAGTTCTTCTGATATTTGGTGCATAATGTAGATTTTTTTATATTAATAGTTTGTACTACTGGTTGTGTACATGATATAATACTCATATTTTAGAAATGAATTTGTGTTATAAAATATAAATAACATTACAGAACACTCATAAATTTTTGTGCTTTTATTGAATGCTTATTTGATACTTGTGAGATTTTCTTTAAAATTGCATTATTTAGACAGTGGATATTCATGCTTCATAATTTTTTAATTTTTTTAAATTTTTGTACTCAGTGAATACAGTCAAGTTGGTACCATTGTTAGCCTCCTACCTGTCCTCCCCCCTTCACAGGGACCCTCCTTATTGGGGTATGTGGGTCATGAATTATGGGGTTAGCCATCAGTTTGGGATAGGAGGAAATGTCTCTATGTATCATGACCCAATGTGTGACTCTGACATTTTTCTCTCCCCTCTTCTGCAAATTTCCCTGGGCCATGTTGGGTTCATTTTAAATTTCCAGTAAATTATTATTTAAAATTTATTACTTTCAAGAATGGTACCAGGAATATTTTCTTCTGGTACTAAATTCAAAGATCTTGGTTTTAGCCATATCCAGCTGGCCTCAACTTCCACTTCCTGCTTCACAAATTCCTGCTCATGTATGTGAATAGCTCTTTCCATTTTTATAAATTTTAGGGTTTTTTCTACTTGATTTGTCAGGATTAAATTTTCCGGTAGCACTCATTTGTTAAATTACATGCCCTTTTGTTTTCAATTTTACCATCACGAGTTATTCTATGATACTATTAAAATACAGAACTACATATACAGCTTTTATCATCTCCTAAGTATTAACCAACATCTGCTTACTGCACTAGGATGCTAGGCTTAAGTTAAGTGAAAGCCAGTCTTTGTTTATATAAAAACTGAAAGAAAATATGTGTTACCTTATACATTTCCACTCATTACCAAGATAAAAATAGGTGACTGTAACTTTATATCTTAGGCACACATGTGACTTGAAATCTCTATACATGGTTTTGGTCTTTAGTTACATAATCCTTTGGTAGAGTCTAAGAGTCCCTACCTTAATCCATCTTTGCAAAAGTCTACCATCTGATGGGCCTGTTGACTGGACAGAAAGATCTTGAATGAGTAAGAAGGAAAATTCTTTCCATTTACTCTCTAATTACAAGCAGCTTCTATGCAGAGAGGAGATGACAGATCCTAGTTTGTACCATTAAGTATGTATACATAAGGGAGTGATTGTGAGTAGGTAAAACATATAAGGGCAAAACAGTAACTGAAGGCAAGTATAAAGATATGAGTAAGAAGAGGTATGAGGGAAAGGTGACAGGACACATGTGACATGTAAATAGAATGGAGGGATATTCCAAGGGAAAGGAAAATAGGGGGCAGAGGGAGATGAAAAAAGGAGTGGAGATGAGAATACCAGTTAAACAAAATAGTTCCCTTTATTCCATATCTGCAATATTGAGAAGTAGGAGTGTTTGAACTTAATGTCAAAATTTGTACTCTTACACATTCAAAATTCAATGTGTAGAAACTAATCCATTTTGATAAAAATGTGAGTTCAAATAATAAAAGTGTAACTGTAAAGAAAATACTAAACAGTATTGATGTACCTCATACTTTATGTACTCACTGAAGAAGCAATAATTGCAAATACAGCTATTAATTGCATAAAAATGCCTAAGATATCCATAATGTAAAAAGAGTTTCATAAACTACTCACTACTTTTAATGAGATAACAACTGATTAATACTGTGTTTTACCCTTCTTCCATTAATTTTTCAAGACAAAAATGTATAAAATGCATCTTTCTGTGAGTAGGTCATAGAAAGAAACTAAGGATTATACACATGTTATTATACTTCACATGTTTTTTAGTATCTTTTTATATGAATATAGCTCATAATTTTGTGCCTATTATTAAAAAAAATAGTGTTTCCTACATGCACAATTCTAATTATGCCTCCCAGATGTGTTCTTTTAATTAACTGGTGACATTTTCTTTGTTCAGTTATTATGGTTCTCTACTATTGTCATAAACTTATAAATTATAATTAAGTTTACCCCAACCTAGTTATATACTGTCTACATAAGAATTTGCAACAAGGATTAACTGTAAGTAAATCAACAATGAATAAATCCATGATTTTCCCACAGGGATTTGTATAACAAATTAACATTTGAGTGGAGATAATGAGGTTCTACAGCCGATAAATACCAAACAACGCTTTTAAAAAACACATTTGCAAAAATGAAAAATACATTGCAACTAACTTCATTGGATATTACATTATTATTATTAGATAATTTATATATCAATGAATTACATAGCTATATCCCAAGTAGAATTCTTTTTTTTTTTTTTTTTTTTTTTTTTTTTGGTTTTTCGAGGTAGGGTCTCACTTTAGTTCAGGCTGACCTGGAATTCACTATGTTTTCTCAGGGTGGCCTCGAACTCATGGCAATCCTCTTACCTCTGCCTCCCAAGTGCTGAGATTAAAGGCGTGCGCCACCACGCCCAGCCGAAGTAGAATTCTTATAACACATATGTGTCACTAATCTGAAATGTAATTTTGACAATCAAGTCACTTCGGAAAATCAATCTCTAATAAATTGGGTAAATAGGTAAGGTTGATACATTACAGATTCTTAAGAATGAATAAAAGTTTGGATGAATGATTTGAAAATAGTATTTATATCTATATACAATTTAGGAACCATAAACACATTCAATGTTTCACAGAAACTTATCTGAGTGAATTCTATGCAGGTTGCATAGTTAGCTACAGTTGGGTTGTCAAAATATTTAGTTGGTTTATGGATTTTTCAAGATAAATGTATATAGATCATCTCACCATAATCCAGTGAGAAAATTATTGTTAATTACATGATTAATCTCCAAAAACAATTTAGCAAGAAATATATCTTTCCTATAGGAATCCATATCTGATACACAATCTCTCTTTCTCTCTCTCTCTCTCTCTCTCTCTCTCCCTCTCCCTCCCCCTCTCCCTCTCTCTCTCTTTTCGCTCATATACATAAAACTTTTTGACCTCTTATTGCAAATTCAGAAAAGGAACCCAATGCTATTTCTCTTACAGCAATAGAATATTATCTTCTATATGTAGTAGCTTCACTTAAGCAAAATGAAAATATGCATTATTCTACGCAGTCTTCAGATTTTATTTTTCAGAATGCTGCTAAGCACTTAGGTTATCTTAATTTTCAGTTAATGATAAGTGTATTTGTAGACATATAATTAATGAACTTCTATTTGAAAGCAAAGCAAAACCAGTTTGATTTAAGTTTCATTCAAAATATTTCATGTGACTCATTTGCATCATGCTAAATACTTCAAAGAATACAAAAATACAGCAGAGAGAACCCCTAGTAAGATATAAATTAACAATGTAACAATGTGAGTGACATGAAGATCATGTAGATTGAACTTCATTTGACTAACTAAATTGGCATATCTGGTACTACAATAAAAGTGCACAGATTTCACTTTATATTGTTTAATGTCCCTTACACAGAAAGTTGGAACATACAAGCTTGATTTTGATGATGCATTGGAGATATTTTTCATGGTCACATATTTTACGTTTTAGAGATTTTCACAGGGAAATATGCTAAAGGTTAACTTATTTGCTGCTTTAAACATTTTTGCAAACAAGATTATTGATTCTTAAATTATCTTAGCATGTTAAGTATAGTTACACATTTACATATAAATGTATATGTACATTTTACAGTACCTATGTAGTAGTTATAATTTTGGGTGGGAAACAGAATAATGTCAGATATTCTACAGTAGTTCATTTATATTTTAAAAGAACCAAACTTTCAGTGACATTTAATGTTGACTTTTAGGGACAATAATTGTTCAAATAACCCCATATCCTCGGAGTGAAACATAATAATGACCATAGTTAAAATAATAATTACAATAATAATTATTATTAATGAAATTGATATTCATTTTGAGGCAGGGTCAAAATAACTATAAGCACCAAACATTGCACAGTACATAGCTATGCCTTTTACTATTATATCTATGACTCTAACTTTGGTAGACTGAATTTAGAATTTTGATTTTGTTGAATTAATATTAATTTTATGTTAATTTCTTCTTTATAAAGATATCAAGATTATACTTGTAATGATTATTTGTTGTTACATTGCATATTCTGTTTATATTTTACATACAAAATACAAAATATCAGAATATACAATGAGGGTCAGAACTCTTACCTAGAATTGATGGTATGCAGGTCCCTCCATTTTGACAGTAGTTACTACAGTGGTTGACTTCACATCTTCCTCCTGAATAGCTGGGCCAACAGAGACACCTCAAATCACCTTTCTCATTGGCAATGCACCTCCCTCCATTTTCACAAGTCAGTTTGCAGGAATCATCTGGTTATAAAAAGAAATATATAGATTAACTGTTAGTTATAGTTGGTTAGATAAAAATATTTGAATTAAATATATTAAAATACTATAAATTATTTATTTCATGAAATATAACAAAACTTAAAAGTTGAAAAAACAAACCATATTTGAGAGCACAGGAATTGAGTCTAGCAGTTTAATGGTGGATACCAATTGCTCATTCACTTTTTTTCTTTAAACTTAGTTCTTAGTGTTCCCTTATATTTGCTAAATACTATTCAATAATAATCAATACTTCAATACTTTTAAAATTTACTATATTTTTTAATGAAATAATTTTCTTTATAGGTGCAAACGCCTATTTTATGAGTAGTTGATATTCAATCAAATGGAATGAAGTAAGATATATGGCTATAGCTTCTACATACATTAATTTTATACTATCTGTGAACGTTTAAATGAAAAGTGGTTCTTTGATGTAAGTCCTAAATCACTATCAACTATCAACATATTTAAAACAACCAAAATTTATCCTTCCTTGCCTTAAATAGAGAAGGTGTTTGAGCAATGTTGCTTTGACACTTTGATTTCTTTGTTCTGGGTAGTAATTCTCTTCTTTTCTAATGAGACAACCTTGAAGGCAAACCAGTAATCTACACTGACTACAAGTTGTAGGACATGTACTTTCCTAGAACAGGCTTGATTAGGCACCAGAAATTTAAATCAGGACACTGTGAAAATGGAATTCCAGTAACATTTTTTTCAAAACATTAATAGTTCTATAATGAAAAGAAGGGTGCTTTTATCAACAACTAAATCACCCCTACAAGCATACCTTCAGTAACTATAATCAACCCTAGTTAAGAGCAGATGAGTGCTTTACCATGATTAATAGTTGAATTTCAAATTTCTTAACGAAGATAAAAAATTTTCAGTGTGCATATCATTTAACAATAGAATATGGAGAAAGTCAAGTAATTACAATGAAGTAAAGAAAAAGTGGCTCTACCAAATTAAATTTTGCTGTCAGAAAAGATTAACTTGAGTTTAACTAAACCAATCAATAGCTATTTTCTTTCCAAACTGAAGTTATTTTATTGTCAAATATTATGTGTTTTTGAATATCTAATTTGAATACTAAAGTAGATGTCGTGCATAGGAAGTAGTTATGAGGGCACTGGTCATAGACATGTGTGGAGTTAGGAAAGTTATGATTTCTCAAAAAAGGAAATTATCTCCTTTAAACAAAGTCTGCTTTTGAGAAGTTAAGTACAATGTATACTTCAACATATTGCACCTCCTTACCTAGTCAGAACAAGAAGTGGCAACTGAAAATACTCACTTCTCTTTTTTCCCCCATCACACCTGTAGCAGCTACAGTAGTTGAGACTGATAGAGGAAAGGACTATTGCTTTCACTAACTGGAGCTAAAGTGCCTATCTAAAACATTAGTCATGATTCCTACTTCTGTCTATATTAAGAACTGCGGACCTTTTCCCATACAACAGAACAATGCACATCCCACTTGACAACTGAAATGATTACTCAGTAATTCCTTATATGCCATGTGTGCATTCCAGAAAGCTCCTTCTGCCTCATAGTCCTCTGTCCTCAGTCTCAATTTAAACTCAATATGCCATTAAGATGTTATTTGAAAATTATATCATATAAGAAGTTCAAAGTGATTCAGTAATTGGGTAATCATCTGATCCTAAAGGTAGTTTACGTTAGTCTCTTCTGGGACTAACATATTGATCCATGTAAGTAAAATTCACTAGCATATATAGCATTAATCATTTTATGTTTTAACCTCTTCATGTTTGCATCTATATATATATACACATATGTATGTATGTATATATATATATACACATATGTACATATATACAAATATACATAAATACACATGTATAAACAAAGAGAAGCTTATTAGAAGATGGATAAACTCATTAGGATAAATCCATAACATTTAGGTAAGCAGTCACTAAAGTAGAGGAAAAAGTATTAAGTAAGAAATTCTGCTATGTAGATATCCTAAGTTTATATCTTCCTGAAAAATATTTACTGTGATCCTCAACTGATTATGTTTGTGACATAAAATTTAATAAGTATTGATTTTCTTTTCTGATTTTTAATTTTGATATAGAGTCCCACTTTAACCCAGCCCAGGCTGACCTATAAATTACTCTTTAGCTCAGGCTGGCCTTGAACTTATAATGATTTTCCTCCCTCAGCCTTTACAGTGAGTGCTGAAATTAAAGGCATGAGCCACCACACCCAAAAGTTTTTATTTTTGTTTATTCTTAATGGACTGTTTTCATTATGACTAATGCACAAGAGGCTTTGTTGTCAATCTAACTGATATTCTCTCTCTGTCTTCTCACTGTATGCTATTTTATGATTTTGTTACTTAAGACTTCCTGAAATGATAGATACCATGATGTAATAGTTAGTATTCTGGACTTTGAAATGGTGGTCTAAATTTTTTTATTCATTCAAAACTAGAGCTTTAAGTTTTGGTTTCCAAGTGAGTTCTCAGTACATGGTAAGTATTAATACAAATATATTAAATGAACAAATGGATTTAAGAGTTGGACTTAAACATATAACAGAAAGGCAGCCTCAAAAATATTATCTCTAATACAAGAACTATCCCAAAATATAATTAGATGCTGAGAGTAACCTCTAAGTTTGTTATATAATAAGTGCACACTAAGTGCCCAATGCTGCTTTGTGAATCATGCAGGAAGACAAGAGGGCTTTCTGCAGAGACAACTGTTTACACAGGTGTTCAAGAAGCATTCATATCAAGCAGCTGAACTGATAATGGAGTAGAGGGTAACACTAAATTTCAAATATCATGGAAATTCATCATCATGATCAATTTATTGTTTAGAGAATGATAAAGAATGCCCACCTGGCAGGCTGTCATCACTGCAGGTTCCATTCATCAAATACTTTCCTTCTGGGCAGACACAGGTGGCCCCAGAAGGGTTCAGCAAGCAGAGGAAGTCACATGCTAAATCCACACAAGGATTTGGTACTGAAGAAAACAAAGATAAATGAAGGCGTTGTAAGTAGAGTCCCAACAGCTTTTAAAATCATAGAATATAATAAGATGAAATTGTGCATTAGCCACATGGAAAAGTTATCACATAGCATTTACTGAGCATATCCCATTGTAATGTTAGCATATCAGCATTGGCTTTTATAGGTGGAATGAAATTACTACACAATACTCATTACTGAAAAAAAAATTGTCTTAATTATCTTTTCAAAAAGAAGGAATTATTGAAAAAGATGATTAACCTCTCAGATTTCCCTTTTTATGATACATGATATTTTTAGCAAAATACTAGAGACTGAAATACAGTTTGGGGATGTGCTTAAAATTTAATCCAACTGATATTCTTAGGGACCTAAACCACATTTTAGATCTTTATATCGTTTGTCTTATAGACATAAACAACTCCCTCCTGGTATTTACATGGCTTAAAATTTATACCTATTTGTCAGTTCCATGCAAAAACATAAGATATGATTTAAAAATTTTAAAATGATTTCATGTCCAACAGGTAGGAGTTTGTGTGCATGTGCCACCAGGTATAACATTTGGTTATGTCTAAATTTCTATCAGTGTCATTTGTACTCAGTGTTCCCTAATGATTATTTTATTAGAATTAAATAGAAATACTACCTAAATGAAACTTGGGACTGTGAAAGTGGTCTTTCTATAAAACCCCTTTCTCAGTGAGTACTATATTTAAGTAAAGGATGATGAACATTTGTTTGCTTCCTATCTGGTAAGCATTGGTTGTGCCTGTGAATTAACCAGAAAAAGAAGATGAAATGAGATGTGGTGTTCTCATATTAAAATTGGAATATACATATTGGATTACTACCATAAGGAAGCAAGGCATAGGTAAGAATGTCAGGAGCTTATATTCTGATTAATGTAATGACAAAATTGAATGGGATGAGTCTTAATTGTTATCGTCCCAGATAATTGTACAAAACAAGATACAGTTTATTTTAACTTGATTGTAAATACATCTAAAACAAATTTATGAATGCTGAACTGAAAGATCCATTGTTTCTTCACTTTGTTCTTAAATGTGTTTGAAACAGGTTTTCAAGAGAATTTCCTCAATGATTTAATTTACTAGCTAGTTCCTTGGTGTGGGGTTTTTGTATAATAAATTCTAAGCAAATATAAGAGAAGACCCAACTCTTGGGAAGAGTTCTCCATGAACATTCTTGAAGCTGACATGTTAATGATCTGGCAGTTATATGTTTGACAGTAAGAAGAGTTGAAAATGATGGCTGATGAATTTCCTTACTTACTTATATGGTCTATAGATTCACAAGGCTTTATTAAATTTTTAGAAATGTAAAATAATAGGCAACATGTTCAGTGATTAACTGTAATTACAAGAATACATAGCCAAGTGTTACATATTCATTTTGGCAAGAATGCAAAGTTCTACATTATTTGAATTCTTGGAATGTGAGTTGACATCAAAATTCAATGTACCTAGCTTTCTGGAGTTAAGATATGCAAATAATTAAGATATCAAAATATAGGTGATTTTAGCAGGTATGAGAAAAAAGACTCAATAGAGACAACATTATAAGATGTTATACTTACAATCCAGTTGTTTATAGCGGTGAGATATCAAAACACCTTTTGTTTTATCAACATCTAAAGCTAGAAACTCTACTGATCCATGACCAAATTTTTGAACTCTAAATACACCACTTTTCGGTCCTGCTCCATATATGTAATCTTCAAAAACATCAATCCTATGTGGATGTAGCAATCCTGAAATTTTTGAACAGAGGGGATAATGAAAGCATCCAAAATGTTATATATATATATATATATATATATAATGAAGCCCATTATTTTGTAAAATTATATTTGCTTTAAAAGTTTTAGTTACACTGAAAAATTAATTTGTCCAAATTCATATAGGAAATCTCACTATCGTTCTTAAGGAAACAACTTACCAATTGGAATAGTTCTAATATTAGCTGCAAAGTTGTTGAAAGTTGGTTTTTGACAGTACAGCTATGAGACATGCTACTCCTGTCACTCATTATAAGTTAAATTATCTTTACCATCACAAAACATTCTAGGAGGGCTTTTATGTTCAAGGTAAACCTTTTATAACACAAAAAAACTGTTCAAAAAACTCTAAATTATTATTGTAAATTAAATAAAACAATTACTATTTGATCAAGAAATTATGAATCAATTCTAAAGGATAACAATTATTGGTTGTGACAGCACTTTCTCAAAAAAAGTGACTTGTCATCTGTTAGTAGTGGAATAAGAAAAAAGTAAGCTAGAAAACAGTACTTACATGACACTTTTGTCTAAAATCAGCATTGATCATCAATATTCTCATATAGTGAGTATATTTTAAAACATTTTATCAAAAGAATAGTTAACACACATGCACAAATAATAACAAAAGCTATGCAGATTTATACATACAAAATAAGTAAAACGTGATAAGATAATAATTAATATAAATTAAATCCTTAAATTTGAAACAGGCAAAATAACATTTACATTTTACTAATTGTCTAGATCTAGATTTATATACCACAAAATCATTTTCATGTCTATATAACTATTTTTTCAATATTTCTTAAAATTTGAAACAGTGTTTAAGCTAAAGTATTCTAACTTTATTGATATTTATTAATTCTATTCTATAGTTCTAACTTCTAGGAATGTGGAACTCTTTAGCCATGTAGGGGTAGTCACCAAATAGTGCATAATTTGTGGGCATGGTGTCTCACATCTGTAATCTCTGAATATGGGAGGTTGAGGGGGAAAAGTTTACATGAGTTTCAGGCCAGCTTGAGCTACATAGTTAGTTCTAGACCAGGCTGGGTTACAATGGGAAAACCTGCCTTCAAGGAATGAAGGAACAAAGGAAAAGCAAGGAAGGAAGAGAGGGAGGGAGAAAGAGAAGAAAGAATGAAGGGAAAATTTAAAATATATACACGCTTTAGGCAAAAGAACAATGGAAATCTGATTAATCATTTTTCCATCTTACCTATTTTTTCATTACTAAAGCTATAAGAAAGAATTTAAAGTATATTTAAAATTAATGCACGGTTAAAAGTCATGAAACACAGGTGCATTCATATGCATAATATTACAATATAAAATTTTTGAATTTATGTTGTTTGTGATAAATTAAAGAAAGGGTTTAGTCAGTGAAAGGAGAGAAAGACTCTGGGAAGAAATTAGATACAGTCAAAGAAACTGATAGCCTGGGAAGGAAAGTGTGAGGCATAGAAAGGAGGCAGAAAGCAAGAAAGGAAGATAGGGCTTCCGGCCAAGATGGCGACTGCCTAACTGTGCCACACATCCCTGGGAAAGAAAGGCTTCACTGGGTGGTTTAGGGGAGAGAAATCTCCAATAGATTGCCAGAGCGGAAAAAACAGGGAATCGCTGATTCCCTCACAGGCGGGTAGCCCACCCATCCCCCTAAGCAGCCCCCATACCCACAAACCCAGCTACAGGAAACTCCTGCCCTTACTGTAGCAAAAGGAATGGATCAAAGACCTCAATATAAGACCAGAAAGTCAAATACTACTGGAGGAAAATATAGGCAGTACCTTCCATGATATAGGAATGGAAAAAGACTTCCTGAACAAAACCCCAGTAGCTCATGATCTTAAACAGTCACTCAACCAATGGAGTCACATGAAGCTGAAGAGTTTCTTTACAGACAAGCATACAATAAGCAAAGCCAATAGATCAGCCACAGAATGGGAGAAAATATTTTCTGGTTATCCAACTGACAGAGGCCTAATCTCTAGAATCTACAAAGAACTCAAAAATCTAAACAGTAAAAAGACAAACACCCCACTCAAAAAATGGGGCAAAGAGCTCAACAGGCAGTTCACAGAGGAAGAAATATAAATGGCAAACACACACTTAAGAACATGTTCACCACCCCTAATCATCAGGGAAATGCAAATTAAAACAACAATGAGATTCCACCTTACACCAGTAAGGATAGCAAACATCAAAAAATCAAATGAAAATAATTGCTGGTGAGGATGTGGAGAAGTTGGAACACGCATCCACTGTTTGTGGGAATGTAGGATGGTTTAACCACTTTGGAAAGCATTATGGAGACTCCTGAAAAAGCTGACTATAGAGATACTGACAGACCCAGTTATTCCCTTACTGGGCATCTACCCTAAAACCTTCAAACCACAGGCCAAAGAGATTTGCTCAACCATGTTTGTAGTGGGTCAATTCGTAATAGCTAAGAGGTAGAATCAACCCAGATGTCCATCACTAGAAGAAAGGATAACTAAGATGTGGTATATCTACACAATGGAATTCTATACCACAGTAAGAAAAAAATGACACAATGAAATTTGAGGAGAAATGGTTGAACCTGGAACAGATCATTCTCAATGAATTTACCCAATCACAGAAAAAAAAAATTGTCACATAGTCTCACTTATCTATAGCACCTAACCTGAATCTACCCAAGATGCCTTACATACCCAGCAAGCAGCTCATGGACTAGACAATAGGATGGGTGGGTAGGGAGGGGAGGGCAACAGAGGAGGTGGGAAACACACATCTAGACCCAAACGGCAATGGTACCATAAAATTCTACATCCTAAAAAGCAGACCAAATGGTTGAACCTTCACCAGGCCCTTAGAGGGAACACCTGAGCCACCAGACACAGGAGAGGGTATGATGAAGACTGACCTTAATCTTCTACAGCTTCTCTCTTTCTCTTTCTCTCCCTTTGTCTCTCTCTTCTCTGTAACTCTTTTATATTAGTTATCTTTTTCTTCCTTTCCTTAGTGGGCATTCACCTGTAACTCCCAGTATCAGCATGTGGCTATCATCCACAATGAGCTTTTGGTCAGAGAAACCTACAAGGTTTCCTAAACGAAGATTTCTGTCAGAGTACTTGATGACCCACCAAAGGTTAGTGGCAAGACCCTACTGCTAAAGACACCTTATGCGGTTGACACATAAAATGGCATGGCATGGCTAGAATCTGGAAGAGAGTCAGACCCCAGACAGTCAGCGTGTCTAGTGCCAGAAGGTGCTACATGGGCAACTGGGGGAAAATGACCAATATCTGTCTAAGCAACTCATGGTCTAAACTACTTAGCAGCAAATAACCTGTCATGATTCTCACACAAGTGCAATAGTGGCACACAGCCATGGTGGGAAACCAACTGCTCTTGATTCAGCTAACTGATCTCCTCAGTGGAACAAGACCCATAGCTGGAGCTGGGAAACAAGTCAGAACCATATCCAAACATAAGCCCACTCTCCATTATTAAGCTACCACCAATTGTGGGCTACAAGAAGGCCTACACCTATTAAATTCTCTATAACAACAACAACAACAACAAGGATTATCCCATTTGTCTGGTGCTAACTTACTTTCCATTGGAGAATCTGTCTCTCTTTTTCAGATAGATGTAGACCCTAAGTAGGGAGCCACCCCATCATACCTCAAAAGTGCTCCAGCTGAAACTAAGAACAATTGGCAAATAAGCAAGGTTGCTGTTTTCTTAGTGAACTGGGTACCAGCACAAGGGTGAAGGAGATCAACACAGAGGAAAATTAACTCCTACCAAATCATAGAGCCAGAGAACCAGATGCCTCCAACACCTCATCACTGAAGCAGAACAAAATGAACCCAACATGGCTCAGGGAAATTTTGCGGAAGAGGGGGAGGAAAGAATGTCAGAGCCACATGTTGGGTCATGACATGCAGAGACATTTATCCTCCCCATAACTGTGGACTAACTCCAGAATGTATGACCATATACCTCAACAAGGAGGCGCCAAGGGGAGGGGGTAGGTCATGGATGAGCCTAATAATGGTACCAACTTGACTGTATTCACTGAGTACAAAACTAATTAATACAAAATAAAGAAGGAAGAAAGAAAGAAAGAAAGAAAGAAAGAAAGAAAGAAAGAAAGAAAGAAAAAGAAAAGAAAATAGGTTGTCCAATTTGTCTAGCAAAATTTGTTGATGATGTTATCTTTTCTCTAGTCTACATTACTGGAATCTTTGTCAAAGATTAAGTAGTTGTAGTTACTTGACCTAAGATCTGATTCTTCAATTCTGTACCATTGGTCTATATTTCTGTTTTAATGCCAGGACCATGCATATATAGAAAAATTAAACTTGATCCACTCATCTCACCATACACAAAAATCCAGTTCAGATGGATTAAAGACCTCAATATAAGACTTGAAGCTCCTGTACTGGAAGCAAAAATAGGAGGAACTCTCATGATATAGTAATGGGAAAAGACTTACTGAACAAAACCCTAGTAGCCCAGGAAATTAATCACTCAACGAGTTGGATCCTTAGAAGTGAAAAAGCTTTTGCACAGACAAACAAACCATAATCATAGCCAAAAGATTACCCACAGAATTGGGGAAAAATTCCACCAGCTATACCACTAACAGAGGCTTAATATTTAGAATCTAAAAGAAAAATCTATCAAACAACCCATGCTAAAAAGTAGGGCACAGAACTGAATAGAGAGTTCTCACAGGAAAAAATATAAATGGCTAACACACACTTAAAATATTTTAAATCTCTAACAATTAGGGGAATGCAAATCAAAACAACTATGTGATTATTTCTTCCTCCAGTAAAGATGGCAATCATTAAAAAAAAAAATGGGGATTGAAAAGGTAATCAAAAATCTCCTCAAAAAGAAAAATCTAGGACTGGATGACTTATCAACTGAATTCCATCGAACCTTCATTGAAGAACAGAAACCAATTTTTCTCAAACATAATCAGAGAACAGGGAACATGCCTCAACTCCTTTTAAGAAGGCAACATCACCCTAATCCCAAAACCAGACAGAGGTGCAACAGGAAAAGAAAACTATAGACCTATATCCCTGATGAATTTAGTTGCAAAGATCCTGAATAATATCCTCGCAAATAGAATTAAACAACACATCAAAAGTATTATCCTCCTTGATCAAGTAGGCTTCATCCCAGGGATGCAGGGATGGTTCCACATATGAAATTGGTCAGTGTAATACACCAAATAAATAAACTTGATAAGAACCACATGATTATCTCAACTGATACGTAGAAGGCCTTTGACAAAATACACCACCACTTCATAGCAAAATGGAGAGAATAGGCATAGATGGTTTATATATCAACCTAATAAAGGCTATATATAAAATATGCAAAGCCCAAATAATACTTAATGGGCAAAGAATCAAGGAGTTCCCATTCATATCAGGAACAAGACAGGGTTACCCAATCTCACCATGGCTCTTAAACATAATACTAGTACTAGCCCAAGCAATAAGACAGTAGAAAGAAATAAAAGGGATTCAGATTGGACAGGAAGAAGTCAAGTTAGCCCTATTTGCAAATGGCATGATCCTGTACGTAAGTGACCCAAAAGTCTCCATCTCAAAACTTCTAAATGGGATTAATTCCTTCAGTAAAGTGGAGGGATACAAAATCAATGGACAAAAGTCAGTAGCCTTTATGCAAAGGACAAATATACAGAAGAGAAGGAAATCAGTGAGGCTGTCCTATTTTCAATAGCAACAACAACATTTTTTTTTTCTGTCTCTGAGCTTTAACTCCTAGTACCAGAAATTGGTGGCTACCTACATTGGGGTGTTGATCAGAGAGATCTACGAGGTTCCCAAATAAAGGTAGATTTCTGTCAAAGCACTTGATTACCTGCCTGAAGCAAAAGGTAATACTCTATTGGTGAATACACCATATGCTGCTGACACAGAGCTTAGAGAGACCTGGCTGGAATTCAGAAGAAAGCCAGACCCCAGACAGTTAGCCTATCTAGTTCTGGAAAGTGCTACATGAGGTACTGGAGGAAAATGGCCAACAACGGTCTGAGCAATCAGAGGTCTAAGCTACTTAGAAACAAACAACCTCACAAGATGCACACAGCAGTGCAATAGTGGCACACTGACTCAGTGGGTAACCAATAGCTTTGTTATTGGCTAAGAGATCTGCTCAGTGTAAAGGAACCCATATCTGGAACTGGGAACCAGATCAGAATCGTATGGAGACAAAGAATATGCTCTCCAGTGGCAAGCCCTCACTAGTCTTTGGCTAAAAGAAGAGTTACATACATCAAATTCTCCCTAAATTAATAATGCTTATTCCATTTAAACTATACTGACTTTACTCTCCATTGGAGAATCTGTTCTTCTTTTTCAGAAGTTATCAAGACTAGAGGAGATAAACTACTTCTCACACTTCAGCCAAGCCACAGTTGAATCCACAGAAGAATGGGAAAATGAGCAAGAGTTCTACTTCCATGCTAAACCTGACAATCAGTGCTAGGATGCAGGAGACAGACCCTGAGGATAGACAACACTTACCAAATTAGATATCTAGAGGTGCCTAAGAGCTCGTCACTGAAGTAGACTTAAAACTCACCCACCATGGCTCAGAGAACATTGCAGAAGAGGGAGGTGGAAAATTCTAAGAGCCATAGGTTGAGACATCATTCCCAGAGGCATTCCCTCCCCTGAAAAATAACTGACTAGCATTCCCACAATGCATAAACTACAACCTCAGGGTGAATACCTACAACCCTACTGAGGCACATCCTCTATGGAATGGGGGCAAGGATGAAGAAAAAGAGGTTACCAACACATGATGTATCCATATAAAACATCTTGTTAATAATAATAATAATATTAATAATAATAATACTAATAATAAACACTAAAAAAATCAAACAAAAACAAATGTTTGTGAGGGTATGAGGAAAGAGGAACCCTCATTCACTGTTGGTGGGAAGGTAAACTTGTACAAGATCTATGGAAATCAATATGGAGATTCCTGAAAAAGATGAATATAGAGCTACCAGCAAACCCAGTTATTCCCTTACCCAGCCTTGGTGGGTAACCAATAGCTTTATGATTAGCTAAGGGATCCATTCAGCATAAAGGAACCCATGCAATTGGGAAACAGGTCAGAATCTTATGGAGTACAAGATTATGCCCTCCAGTGTCAAGCTCTCACTAGACTTTTGCTAAAAGAGGAGTTACATACATCATATTCTTCCTATATTAACAATACTTATCCCATTTTACCTATGTTGACTTTACTCTCCATTGGAAAATGTGGTTTTTATTTCTTTTTAAGATGTAGCAAGATCCGAGGAGATAAACTACCCCTCACACTTCAGCCAAGCCATATCTTAAAGCACAGAGGAATTGGGGAGAGGAGTAAGAGTGTGTTTCCATGATGAACCTGATAATTAGTGCCAGGGTGAAGAAGACAGACCTTGAGGATACTCAACACTTACCAAAGTAGAGATCTAGAGGTTCCAAAGAGCTCATCACTGAGGTAGACCTAAAACTCACCCACCTCTACTCAGGGCATTTTGTGGAAGACGGGGAGGAAACATTGTAAGAGCCACAGGTTGAGACATTATGCCCAGAGGCATCTCCTCTCCCCAAAAAACTGATTGCTGCTTCCACAACACATACCTCACAATCCCATGGGGAATAACTTCAACCCTACAGAGGAGGGCCCCCAGAAGAATGGGTGCAGGAATGAGGGAAAGGGGTGTACCAATACATGATATATCCATACAAAATGTTGTTAATAATAATAGATAAAATAAATAAGTTTTAAAAAGAAAGAACTTCAAAAAGGGAATTCAAAGTGGACATTTGGAATGAAAGGAACTTTAAAATATTGTAAATGAAATGAGGACTTTTCAGGGAAATTCATCATAAATAGCTCAGTGAAATGATTATTCAGGAAAAAGGAAAGAGACAAAGTTGCCCATTATATAAAGGTCATATTGAAAGATTCTAGGGAAAATGGTTAGAAAGTAAACAGTTGCATTGCAAAATATCATTAATTTCAGAATAATGACCTTGAATGTGGAAAAAAAAAAACAACAGGAGGGAGACAGAGGAGCAGAAATTAAAGTGGATCACAATGCAAGTAGCACAGTTGATTCTGCCCTGGTAGTGGAAGAATTAATGGTCATGACTCATACTACTCATACTCCACTTGCAACTGGGAACAAATGCAATTACTGTGAATTTCCCCATTCACAAAAAATTGTTTCCTATGTGCTTATAAAAAAATTTCGAATGAAATTAATGTTGACTAGCAATGAACTAGACTACTTGGCTATTTGGTGTGCCAAGCTCCTGTTAAGAATGAAATAAGTTACAGAAACAACAGAATGAATTATTTTTTCAGTATGAACAACAATTGCCCATGTTTGTCCAAGCCAAGAAATTCTTCTTCAATGGCTTCTGTTATCCCAGAAGAGGTGAAAAATATAGATTATTATAAGTGTGGCAAGTTGAAAGGATGATTTAAGGAAATCCAGAGTGCAAAGCTTATGCATTTACATGTATATGTTAGGATTTAGTACTCTCAATAACAAATACAATTAAAAGTACTTCACAAACCTTGCTTGCTGCTGACCAGGACCACTGACCCAGAGCCATCATATAGAACACTGCCAATGACAGAGAGCTCAAAGTCAGCCCAGTATATGCGCTCAGTAAAATGATCAACAGCCAGTCCTGAAAAATCAACACACAGAGGCAAATAAGAGAAAGAACTGTGAGAGTATGGAAAATGAAAATTTTGCATCTTAACAAGTAAATAGAATCATCCTATTTAATAAATCTTTAGAAAAATATCCACTGTAATCACGGTAATGTAAAAATCAGGAAAAATAGAAGTACATAAGCTTAAAATATGTTCAGGTTAAACATCAATATTTAATAATCTATATTAAAAGGCCCTATCTAACATGAAAAACCTTATTAAATATCTTCTTTCATATTTACTGGATTATTTTAAATTTATTTTTAGATTTATTATTATTCTTATTTGTGGCGTGTGTGTGTGTGTGTGTGTGTGTGTGTGTGTGTGCATGTGCTCACACACGCACATGCTTGTGAGGGCAACTTCAGGATGTTTGTTTCCTTCTACCTTGTTTGAAACAGTCTTATTTTTTGCCACTTGCAAGACAAGACTTCCTGGCTGTGAACTTTTAGATTCTCCTGATCCTTTCTCCCACAGCCATGGACACTGTTGGAAAGTGTTACCCAGCTTCACATGAGTGCTGAGGGTCTAAACTCCAGTTGTCAAAGCACCTTTAACCACAGAGTCATCTTCCCTGCTCTTCATGCTTCCTGGTGTATTAATTACAGCTATTTTTCAATAAGTTCACATGATGTTTTAATTTTTGTGTTCACAATATATAAAGCCTTTATTGAACAATTTCCTAAATTGATACGAGTTACATTTTGCATCCTTTCAGATGTTACAGCTCCCAAAATGTGAAGGCTGATGGATTTTATAATAAGATGAAGTCAAAAGCGATTGGCCCATATGCATGCTGAGGTTTAAGGTACACATAGATTGATATTTATACAGAGAAGGATGAATATTAAAATAATTCAGGTTATATTAGTACTTGATATTTTTACACTGTCAATTCATTTTAAGAATGCCTATTTCATTTTCATAAAAAGGTCTCTATAACTGAGTGACAAAATCTAAAATTAGATGCAGTAAAATACTATTTTATAATATTTTTATTTTAAAAAATAAAATATGTTGTATTTAAAATAAAAAATGTGTTGTGTCTTCTTGTGAAAATATCACCACCACATAGACTATTTTAGAAAGTAAAGTTCCTTCAGTACAGAATACATGTATGATATGTGAAATCTACAATAAATCCTTCCATTGTATATGGTTAACTTCACTATGGATAGTATTATACTGACACATTATCTACTTTGAAATTATAATAAAATTAAAATATATTTATCAGATGAATGTCACATAACTTTTCCCAATTAGAACCTCATCTGAGGTATACATCAATTTCAAAGTCATGGAATAAAAGGTGGTTTGGATTTGAGCTAAACTTATTCTTGTGCAGATGGGCCAAGACTTAAAAAATAGAATTAATACAAGGAAACAATTATGGTGAAAGCAATTTGTGAGTAATTCTTGAGTTAATTATGTAGTTCTTTTCCAAATGTAATAAAACTAAATGCAAATAATGTCCCTCAAGTAAAATACAGTGATGCACTAACTGTATCTAAATGCTTTCTCAGAAATTATTTAAAAATTATAGCAAGTAGGCCAGGCCCTGCTAGCTTCTGCTCAATGATTAATTTGCTATTTGGATTCATGTTTGGAACAATTTTTGCTTCGTGTGTAATTGTGAGTACATGAACAATAAAATGAGCCAGTGTCCTGATGCTTTTATTATTCAAAGCAATTGTCTAAGAAAGGTTGAAAACACTATTTTCACTTCTGTACAAATTTAATAGAATAAAGAATCAATAAATTGATTTTCTATTTAAAAATTAAATAATAAATACTAAATTTTTAAATCTTTGTTTGGAGAAAAAATGAGTATGTTATCCAATTTAATGAGGACTACTGTCTCTCTAACTCAGCAGCCATAGAAAGTTATCAAAGTGTCATAAACTGATTGTTGGTGTTGGCTTGGTGAAAATATATTCATCATCACTGCTCTCATCACATTGTTAACTCCTGGATGGAATTATATCTGGATAGAAATTCCAGAACAAAGTTTTGAAATGAGTGAGATTTATATTAAAAACAAATCCATAAATCAATGACTATCATTTTTCCTTAAGCCCTTTGATAAAAAGATAGTCTTTTAAATTAAAAAGTTAATAAAGGGATCAACTAACTCTTCTTGTTGTAGCAATGAAAATCAAATTTATAAGCATGAGCAAGTTTATATCTGTCTTTAAAACAACTCATTTTTATCTTTAATAAGGAGCCAATAATACAATAAAAGAAATTTAATACTCAAGAAACTCTTATCTGAACTGGTAATGACAAATACATGGAATCAAGTTAGTAGAAGTATAGAAAATTTAAGGGAAAACTATTGAACTTATTTAATCAAGCTAATATAATCACAATCTAAAGGACTGTAAAAGATACAAATAATTTCCTTCATGAATCTTTAGTTTGACATATCATCCAACAGTTATCTATGGGCACCATCCTTGTTTTACACAATGCCAGATTTCAGGCATAGAAAAAGGAAGATGATAGACCTGTTCCTGCTATTGTGGTACATGCTAGTCAGCCTCCACAAACAGACTGTATATAAAGAGAGATTGTGCTTATTGTGTTGAATATAATGCTTGATTAGAAATGAGAAATATGCATTTGGTTAAGGAAGTCTTGCAGTCATTTACTTGATTGGAATCTTAGAATCTGTAGGTTTCTATCTTTTCCTCATTTGACATGTAATTTTTTCTAAGCACAGGTTAATTTCCATCACTGTAGTGTGCCATAGAAGCCACAACAGGAATATTAATAATGGTTTTGGTGGAAATTATTCATAATCTTGGACATACAGAATATACATTAGAGAATGGTGAAATAGTACATCATCACTACAGTAGATGATAGAGTACCAAGAATTAAGAAAATGACTACTAAGAAATCCAAGAAAATTGAGAGGGCTCATCATGATTTTGATAACTATAAAATGGTGGTGGTGGTGGTGGTGGTGCCCTATGTGACTGTAGTTCCAAGATATTCTAAGGTTTCATAAACGGACAAAGTTCACATATATATATGTCCTTCAACTAATTGATATTATCTGTACTCTGATAAAGTATAAACTATAATTAAAACTGTTTGTATGTTAGTCACATACTTCCCTCTGCATGGGTAAAAGAGAGGTAGCATTTCCTATAAACCTACAACACAAGAGACAAAACATTATGTATGTAGAGAAGGAAAACTACTATCAAAATTAATTATTTTAATGTGGTACCTTGAGATAACAATACATCCTTGAATTACACAAAGAAAACAGAGAAAAAATTGGTACATACAAGTTTGAATATTACTGGTGATACATCAGCAATGAGTATCTTTCCCTGAAAAGTCATTTCATAGAATCTATTTTTCTAAGTGTACATGTCTCCACATGTAATGTACACATAGGTAGGAAAGTTCAGAACAATGGTCAGCAAGAGTTTTTGACTAGTTTTTTATTAATATTTTATTTATTATACCTTTATTATCCATTATTTCCAAAATTTTTTCTGAGACTTTATAACATTTAGCATTAAATAACTCAGGAGTTACGAGACACTGTAAAAGTAAAATTGACAGATATTCCTGTTCAGTATAATAAAATACTGCCCAAGAACACAAAAAACATTATTTCTAAAATTAAGAAAGTAATTCACTTGAATTCCACTATTATAAGAATTTTAAAATATATAGAGAGCTATTAATTATATCCATGCTGTGTCAAGGAGCACTAGAACTGACTCCTTCTATTAAACAATATCACTGTACTGACTGGTAGAAATTTTCCCCACTCCCTGGCCATCACTATGCTATTTTCAACTGGTGTGAGATAGTCTTTTTATTTTTATTTTTATTTATTTATTTGAGAGCGACAGACAGAGAGAGAAATTGGCAAGATAGAGAGAGAATGGGCGCGCCAGGGCCTCCAGCCACTGCAAACGAACTCCAGAAGCGTGTGCTCCCTTGTGCATCTGGCTAACGTGGGTCCTGGGGAAATGAGCCTCGAACGGGGGTCCTTAGGCTTCACAGGCAAGCGCTTAACCACTAAGCCATCTCTCCAGCCCTAGATCATCTTTTTAAATTATGCTTAAGTGTGAGGCCATTTATCACATTGTATCGCATAAATATGTACTAATGTTATAACAGTAAAAAGTAAAGCCATTTATTAGGTAGGCAACCATACAGTAAAAAGAACAGATATATGTAATTTGTGAATTGCTTTATCTTATAAAATTTTAACTGATATGTAAAATGAATCAACATAAAAATAAAAGCATAATGTGGAAATTAATAATTATTGTAATTATGGTAAACAATCTCTGGGCTATCTATTCAATATTATACCATTATACTAGCAAACTAATTTTATTAATGCTTTTAAGATAATCAAAGAAATCCATATGTGCTTAAACATACAATTTAAATGAGTTATTAAAATTATCTGCAAATTAAATATTATCATACTCCTTTAACAAGTAAGTAAAAATGGAGGCTGGGAAGATGGTTCTGGGGTTAAAGGTGCTTGCTTACAAATAAGAAAAACTGATAGTCAAAAATGTGTTTAGGCTGCTCTGTTTTATGTCAGGACTGTTTTAACTCAAATCTCTTCTATGTCAGGCAGATGCTATGCCCAGCAGTGTATCCTTTTCCTTTGAAATACTATTCTTGATAATGATAGTGAATTCTAAGATACTATTGCTTATAATTCTTCAAAGTACCCTCTTTTTAATTTCAACTTTATAAAATATAAAAATCTAACGCATTTCTGCCCCTTTAACCTCATTCTCCATCCCTTGTCCATCTCAACTCCAGCATCTATAAATTCTGCTTCTGTTGCTGATTCCCCACATCAAATTTGTAATTCTGTTGAGTTCCAGGACAGAACCCTCTCTGTGAGATATCTTCATGTGGCTCATTTGTGTCTTAGCCATGTAATAACTGCCTGTGGCTAAATGACAGTATCACATACTGTATACTCAAGTGCTCCCTCTAGAGAGTGATAAAAACATGAATATGCAACCTACATTTCCCAATGTTAACTATTCTTCTGGCTTTATTTCTACTTTTCAAATATTACAGTTTACTGTACTCATTCTCTATCCCACTGTGCTCTGGTAGGATCTAAGCACTAACTGGACAGAGGCTTGTGATCATGTCTTTATTTCAAATGCTAAGAATCAAGCAGGAATAAACAACTTCTCAATGTCTATTCCTGAGAAACAGACTTTCTCAGAGCAAGACTGCTGAGCTGAAAACACAAGTATGCCTACTGTGCATGAGTTAGAGAGCTTCACCATCTGCTGCCTATGGATGTCTGACCGGAAAATTATACCCTGATTAACACAAATCAGTGGTACTTGTAAAGTTCTTTAAGACCTTTAAAGACTAATGTTTTCCCCTTCTCTATCCCTCACCTAATGATGCTTTTTAGCTGTTTACTCTGCTATTTGCCTTTTTCCTTCAATTTATCTCCTACCTCAAGGTCCTTTAAGCTTACCCTTTAATTTGCTTTGGAGACTCCCTCCCAGCCTTACTTCCTTGTCATGGGTTAGTGACTAATCTAAATAATCCACTCTGGGCTGGGGAAATGGCTGAGTGGTTAAGGCATTTGTCTGCAAAGCCTAAGGATCCCAGTTCAATTCCCCAAAACTCACGTAAGCCAGATGCACAAGGGAGCGCATGCATCTGGAGTTTGTTTGCAGTGGCTAGAGGTCCTGGTGTGCCCATTCTCTCTCTACCTCTTTCTCTCTCTCTTTCAAATAAATAAATAAATAAACAAAATATTTAAATAATTCACTCTTCCAAGTGACATCTCTGGACCACCCACCCACCATCAATGTCGTTTACACATGTGCTTCTCTATCTGCTTACACATGTATTTGTTTTTAAAGTATACAGCGGGAGAATATAAGTGCAAGAATCAGTGCTAACTATTCACTATAAAATATTAATAATGTATTACATGCAGTGAATATTCAGTATTTTTAATAAAAATAAAAAATAGTTAGGCCATTTCTGAAAGGTATTATTGGTTTGGTTTGTTGACCCTTTGTCCATCTTGATATACTTTGTTCTCCTCCTCACATACACTTCATAAATACAACTATGCTAACTGCTTTTTCTCACATGTACATCCTCCTCTTTCTACTTCCCTGTTAATTTTCTAGTGATGGTATTCTCAAGATCACTGTTGGAAAATGACCTGTCTCTCAAGTTCTGACTCTTCATCACATTTGACAAATTCTGCCAAAACAATATGACTAAAGCTCTATCCTATTGTCATCGGTGGGGCAAAATTGCACCATATTTTTTATTGGCTCAAATATGACACCTAATCAATTTGGGATTCAAGAGTCTCTATTTTCACATCATGTGACATATCTGATTTATACCCTTCCAGATGTACTGTAGAACATGTCATGTGTTCTACACTGGAACCCCTTGTTCAGAGCACCTTTAACATAGATAGCATAGTTTAAATCTATTACTTAATATTTCATGTTTGTTAACAATAACAGTCAGAGATAGTAAGTTCATTCTGAGTCTCACATGTAGTAAATTATACTTTGGAGTTCAAAACTGGATATTTCTGAATCCAAATGCTGACTCCATCGAAATGTGCTCATGAAGAATGGTCTGGGGCTGGAGAGATGTCTTAGCAGTTAAGGCATTTGCCTGCAAAGCTAAAGGACCTCGTTTTGATTCCCCAAGACCCATGTAAGCCAGATGGACAAGGTGGCACATGCCTCTGGAGTTTGTTTGCAGTGGCTGGAGACCTGGAACGTACGTACATTCTCTCTGTCTCTCTCTCTCTCTCTCTCTCTCTCTCCCTGTCTCTGTCTCTCTCTCTCTTTCTCTCTCTCTCTCTTACATAAATAAAATTTTAAAAAATAATGATCTGCACAATCTTTCAAATGTTTGTTCATCTTCCTAGTCTTCAATTTTCACTTTTCACATAGTCTGTCTCAATTGGAGATCATGTTCCATGTCCCCAAACTCTGAAATGAAATATACATGAAACAGTTCCCACATTCTGAATTCCTTGTACTTTTGAGTATGTCTATCTCTTTTCATTAAAACTTCCTGACCATTAGTAGAACAGTGACCAGTTACCTGTAGTATTGGTCAGAGTAATCTGTAGAAGAGGTTCGATTTGATACATGTGTCATTCATGAGGTCCATTATAGGAAGCACTGTGGTGCCTTATCAGATGCCCTTTACTAACCTTGTTCATGAGATCCTAACCCAGTGAAAGCTTTAGCATCTCAGGACTTAGACTTGACCTCCTTCTCTGGACAATTGTGTTCAGCTGATTGGCACAGACTTGCTTGGGAACTTATGCCAAAGGCCAACCCAATGACTGATGAGGCCTATGAAAAGCTGACAAGTTAGCCTGTCATGGAATTTATGCTCTGAAGCACATCCCTGGAGCCTCTAGTCATGACAAGATTTTACTTCAGACACTTTTACTGAGTTCTTTCCCACTTTCTCCAAAAAAATTCTTTCTTCATAAATAATATTTTCAAGAATCCCTGTTTTTGGCTCCCTGCTGCAAGCAATTTTACAAACTGTTGCCAGAGTCATTCATTGAAATGAAAATGTACTGCATAAGCTATGATTGTGTAATACTAACATCAGGGTTTTTAGCATCTTATCTATAAAATAAAATTTGTCAAAAATTTTAAATTAAGTAAATAAAATGCAAGGTGCTTTAAAAAATGGAAATGATGTTTCATTTGATCGTGTTGCTTACCTTCTCTGTGATCTCCAGTGGTGGCTTCCCTTCGAGCAGCTCAGCCTGTAACGCAGACCTGCACATTTGATGACCCAAGCTAGCTTGCTGCTTCCTACTTAGCATTCCCCTGAACTGCTTTCAAGATTCTAGACTAACTAATCTTCCTGCCTTTTTTGATACATGCTAACATCATTTCCTAACTCACGAAAGCTCTATCCTAAAGCTTTTACTCACATAGTCACATGCAAAATGTTATGTTTGGAATGTGAAATGTCACAAACAGGCTCACATGTTTAAACCTTGCTTCCCTGTTGGTGGTGTTATTCTGGGAAGTTATTGAAACTTTGCCTAACTGAAGAAAATAGTCACATGGGGGCATATTTTTGAGGATTATATCTGGTCCTTAGTCACATTTTTCTCTCTCTGCTTTCTAGATGCTGTGAGGTGAGCAATCATCACCATATACTTCCCGTTACCATGCTATTCTGCCTCATGTCAGGCTCAAAGCTATGGATGCAGTCAAGCACTTGGAAAACTTTGAGTCATAATAAACCTTTCCTCCTTGAAGTTATTTCCTTCAGATATTGTCACAGTGACAAAAATTCTAATACAGCTGATTGCTTCTCTTCATTCAGATTACAGCTTAAATGTTGACTCTAGAGATGACTTTCCTGACAATCATAATGAAAATGTTATCCAAAGTAAGTGTCTCTCATTTGTTATGGTTTATCTTCTTCAGAACAGTGTTTGTAACTGTAAGAGATGATGTAAATAATCTATCCTCTACTGTAAGGTTTAGTTTCACCAAGTCTGGAATTTGCTCCATTGAGTAAATCTGGTTTCTTGTATATTTGGGGCTACTTCTGGCGTATCGTAAGTTCTATTACTATTTGAATGGGAAAAAAAAACAACCTTTATCTAGATGGAATCAACTGAAAATTATGTAAATAAATTATAAAATGTTACTACTCATAAATATGAAATAAAATAGATTGTTCATACAGACAATGTTTCCATGTTTTTAGTTGGGATACACTGACTAGGGAGGGTGGCATAAAATTCCCAAGGGTCCTGAAGTATGCAAAAGTTTTATTATTACAGTCATGCTAAAATTCAATAATGTATGACAGGAACAACTCATCAAGACACAGAAACTTGTGTTGGATATTTTTTTTTATTTGTGTAGTTAGAGAGAAATCACATAGAGAGAATGACAGAGTGCCCATGAGGGGTGTTTAGAGTACTGAACACTTGGAGTCATAGATGAGGTGTCTTGTCTGGAAGAAGAGTACAGTCCAACAGAATAAAAAAACTCTTAATTTTTATTAACTTTTATTGTTTATATTAAATTATATTTATAATTTTTATTATTACCTTTTTAGGTAAAAGATCATGAAATTTGTTTTACACAGAAACATTTCTATTTTGCCTTCTCTGTGTATTTCTTCTCTCAGCTTGTAAGAATATTACCATCTATCCCATAAATTTAACATATATTTGTATAAATTCCTGATGTCTTACTATGACTGTAAAATTTTTATGTGTCTAAAATCCTACTAATAGCCTTACAACTTGGGCAATTTTCAGATCACACGCCTGTACTATAGCTAGCAGTAAGATAATATCCTGACTCACAAGTTGGGAAAATAAGACATGAAATGTTAATGATTTCTATAAAATCATACTATAAATTATTTTATCCAGTTGTAAAAATGATTATGCTGTCAACAAAACTGGTATAACTATTAGCACTAATAAACTTAGCATCCTGCTCCCCATTTGAGCATATGCCAGAAACACACCATACCTGTAGGTCTCTGTAAGTTCTTTTGTACTAAAATCCGTCTCAAAGTGCCATCCATCGCTGCTTCCTCTATGTGGGAGTGATCTCCAATGACAGTCCAGTACATCATCCTGAAGAGAATAGGGCAAGTAGGTTAGCCTGATAACGGTGCCAGCTCACATGTCTTTTATGTCATAAGCAGTGTATCTGCAGGCCATGTGTCAGAGTTATCCCAGTGTCCCTTCATTAAGGACATACACGACCCAACTTGATCCACACAGAAAGGACCCCTCCTAGACACTGCCTTGGGAATCAATATTACAGACAACATCTTACCCAAGCATGCTAAAACATGATAAATATATCTTAATAATTTATGTCATAGACCATTTATTTGATATATAAATTTTAGTTTCTAAAACTATATATAAAAACTTCAGGTTGTAATCTTTTCAACTTTGTAGAATTTAGAATCACGATGGTAACAAACCTCAGTGTTTATCTGTGAGGGAGATAATAGATTAAGTTAATTAAAGCGGGAAGTCCTACCCTAGAAGTGGGCAGGACCATGTCAGGGGCTTTTTTCATAGACTGAATAAAAAGAAAAAAGTAAAAGGAGTACAGACATTCAATTTTCATCAACTTCCTGGTGACTAGCTACTTCATTCTCAAGCTGCATGCTTTCCCCTCCATAACAGACTATAACCTTAACCCATAACACCAAGGGAATCTGTATGTCTTAAGTGGCTTTTGTCATGTTCTTTGTAAAAGCAATGAGAAAAATAACTAATGTATCTCAGAAGAAAACTACTTTTATCATTTAAAAATACTTTCTTGTTATGACAGAATTTTCATTATATGATGAATGGAGCAATAATTTTAATATATTTAGGATAATATAACTTTTCTGGAAAAAATTATTCATTTATAATACAATAAACTGTATAATTCTACTAGCAGTTCTTACTTCATTTTATTCAAGATTGGATGATTTTTAGATGAAAGGTAATATTTTAGCATTTTGATATTGTGTTTCAAATATTTCTTATAGGTTTATAAATATTCACATAATAGAAAAAATGTATTCATATTAAATTACTTAACATTAAGCTAACTTAAATTTTATTTTTCACATACTTCATCTTTTTTATCACAAATAAACAAACATGACATTTAATTGCTAATAGTAATGATTATTTTTCCATTGTATTAGTCTCTTTTTTGTATGTATATTTTTTTCTACCATCATTTAGTGAGAAACGACATGCAACTGTACACCAAGAAAAATATAAGGATTTTCAGTTTTCATGAATCTGTTACACATTGAATACACTGTAGGAACAAAATTATAGAGAACAATATGTAAAATAAATATTTTAAATATTTACATTATAAATTAGGAAACAGAAATTCCAGGTCATTAACCTACCCTCTTTTAGGATTTACAGCAATAGCATAGGGCTCTCCAGCCATATTCGTCAAGAGTCTTGTGCAGTTAGGTCCATTCAGCTGCCCTACATTGATGGAGTACCTCAGACTAGTCCAGTGAGTGGTGTAGTAACTGAACCAGTGCATTCTAGAATGATCAGTCCAATAAATATTTCCTACTACCCAGTCCACTGCAATGTCCCTAGGCCTTTTAAATTCTGGACACTAAAAGAAAAAGAAAAAAACAACATATTACAGTAATCTCAAATGGGAATTTGTATAGTTACTTATATATATAGTATATACATATATATGTGTATATATATATGTATATATATTTGCAAATATTATATATATACTTGTATATATATTATATATTATATATATATATATATATATATATATATATACTTGTATATATTGACATTGTGGGAAATCATAGGACATTTGCTAAGTATTATATAGAACTCAATAAAGACATGTTTTTAGTCTCAGTTATTATAGATTGAATACAAACATTATAAAATAATATATCAATTTAAGAAGAATCATAACATTCTATTCTTGACTTCTATATAGCGTTATATATGAAATTCTACTCCATTACTAAATATTCCAGTTATTAATGCTGTTTATTTATCTATTTTCATTTGAAATACAAGGTGATATGTTTACTATTCTATGACTATGCCCTCATGCATCATTTACAATGAATAGGAATATACATATCTTTCAGTATAAATACACTCATTTTTTAATATTTACTGTGCCTAGAATTGTTGAGTTCAGAAGTTTGCATATTCTTAGCTTGAATACACAGTACTAGAACACTTTTTAAAAAGTTTACCAGGAGTTACAGCCAGGTTCACATTCCATTGTTGGGGGAAAAATCAGCTTATTTTGGCTTACAAACTCAAGGGGAAGCTCCATGATGGCAGGGAAAAACAATGGGACAAGAAGAGGGTGGACATCACCTCCTGACCAACATCAGATAGACCACAGCAACAGGAGATTTTGACAAACACTGGAACGGGGAATCTGGTTATAACACCCATAATCCCACTCCCAAAATTACACTACCTCCAGGAGGCTGTAATTTCCAAATTGCCATCAGCTGGGGACCTACCATTCAGAACACCTAAATACATAAGGACACCTGAGTAAAACCACCACATTCTGCCCTGGCCCCCATAAACTGAAAACCATCCATGGTGTAAAATCCAATGCATTCTATCCAACTATAAAATTCCCCATAGTTTTTATCAATCCTAATGATATCCTAACATTCCCATAGTTAAAGATCTTTTAACTAAGCCATAATTCAAAAAAAAGTCCCCCAAAACCTGTAATGGCATAGAATAAGCAATCACCCAGCAAAACATGGCATTGGGCACAGCAAAGAAATATTCAACCAATACAAAATTTAAAATAACCAGGGCAAACACCAAACTCTGTAGCTCCAAGTACAACAACTCTAGTTAGTGACAATTTTCCAAGTCTGATAATTCTAACCAGCAACAATTCTCTGGAGTTCCAATTCCAACCCTCTAGCTAGGCTACTCACAGTCCTGGAAAACTTCATCTGGGGCTGGCATCTCTCCTTAGCAGCTGTGTTAGGGTCTCTGCATCTCCATTGGGTCTCCACTGCAACCCACAGTCCATCCTCATTGCTCCATCTGGTTTTCATGCAGGTCAACCAATACACTTGCTTCACATTTCCCACGACCATTTCCAAAACACAAGACTGTATTGCAAATTCAATAACCCTCTCTTTCCTGCATTTCTCATACTCCACAATACCAGTAGGGTGCCAATTGTTAATCTATGAGGGAATAAAGCAGACTTTGAAGAACAGGACACTCGTTCAGCATTCAGGCCCCTTCAAAAGACTTTGCATTCTTTCTGTTGTCCCAGTGCAGGTCAGCTGGCCCAATCTCAATGGCTATAATCTCTTTTACAATTTTAGCTGAATGGGCAACAGGTTAGGCCCAAAGACTTCATTTTTTCTGTGCTATATCCCTCTGCTCACACCATCCATTTCTATGCAGTGCAACTCTTCACAAATTCTCAGGACACGAGCATAGCAGCAAGCCTCTCAAACAAACTGCATCCAGCTCAGTCCAGGTAAAGCTCTTTCTCACCCTCATAAACCAAACCTCACAGTCCTGAGTTCTTACTGAATGCAAGTCTTTCATCTCTGGCCAGAATGGTCCACCAAGCTGCAACTTATATCACTGCAAGGCATCTCTTAGGCCACAATTTCAAATTTGTCCATTTCCTCCTGCAAAACAATTCCCAAAGGCCAAAGCAACAGAGTCAGGTTTTTATCAACAACAATCCCCCTCCTCTGGGACCAACTTTACTGTTTGCATTGCTGGATAAAATCACCTGACCAAGAGCAGCTTGTGGAAGAAAAAAACAGGTTTATTTTGCCTTAGAGGCTCAGTGGGAAGTTCCATGATTGCAGGGGAAAATGATGGCATGAGCAGAGGGTGAACATCATATCCTGACCAACATAATGCAGACAACAGCAACAGGAGAGTGTACCAAACACTGGAAAGGGGAAACTGGCCATAACATGTATAACCTGCCCCCAACAATACACTGCCTCAAGGAGGCATTAATTTCCAAATTGTCTTCAGTTGGAGACCTAGCATTCAGAACACCTAACTTTATGGGGGCACCTGAATCTAACCACCACAAAAGGACTAGAGAATTTGCTTAGCGGTTGGAACACCTGCCTACAAAAACAAAGACCCAAGTTCAACTTCCCAGTACCCATATAAATCAGATGCACAAGGTGAAACACGCATGCAGAGTTCTTTTGCAGTGTCTGGATGCCCTGGTGCACCCGTTCTCTATCTCCATATGCCTCTCCCTCCCTATCTCTATATCTCCAGTAAATAAAAACAAATTAAAATAAAAATATTTTGTAAAATGTTTACCAGCACACACTGTTTTCAGCAATGTAAAAAAAAGTACAGAAATCTTTGTTACACACAATTTGTTTTAACACTTGAAAAAAAGTGTACTGACATGTATTTAGAGAGCTACTACATTTTAACATCTTTAGAGGAGAGTTTCACAATCTGATAACTTGGATGTCTTACTTAATACTCTGTTACAGAATCATTGTAAGATAAAGGTAAACAAGTTCATAGAACAGTTAGTGAAAAATAGCAATAAGTTCAGAGCTCATTGATTAACTGATGTCTTTGAGCAGGAACTAGTGTAGTAATTAACTTGATATGGTGAAGTTTATTATGCATAACCAGAACATATGTATGCAATAAACAGGTAAGCGCCTCATTCCAACCTGGCAAACTAGTGAAAATATGATAGTTATTGGTATGGTCTATGATGAACACAATTTATTACCCAGTAGACTTAGGTTTGCAGAGAAGCAATTGACAACCTCATTGAGAAAACAAGGCTTTCAAGAAACATGATTACAAGTCACTGCCAAAGCGTAATGCTGCATCACAAAACTATACCCCCATTCTTGTTTGTATATATTTGCTTTCTGGCCAGAGTCTTACTATGTTGCTCAGTCTAATCTTGCACTCATTTGGTACCTGAAGTAGGTCTTGAACTTGTGATCCTTCTGCTTCTGTCTCTCAGATACCTTGGAATGCAAGCCTAAGCCACAAGGCCTGCTTGACAATTTTAGAAGAGCTTTGTATCAGTGATTTGACATTTTTGGATGCCTCCGAAGTAAAATTATAAAAATTTCAGTAGTGTTTCTCAATTCTAACAATAAATATTGTCCTTATTCTCAGTAGCTATCTCAAAATTATAAGAATTAAATGCAAAGCATTTTGCAATCTAGAGTTATCTGGAAATGTCAGGAAAAAAAATGATCATACATAGAATATAAAGCTCTGTCCCAGCCAAACAGTAGCACAATATAAATTAACTGCATTTTTTGGCAACACTAAAAAAATAAGTATATTACCACATACCATTTACATCATAGTGTGAGTCATAATTTTATAAAAATGAAAGATAATGGGTGAAATTGCCATTATAAACTGTTCATAGTATGTTTTAGCATATTTATCATTATGTTGTATAAAGTAAACCTTTAGCATAAAAATATAGTTATCTAGCTTTATCATAGATATTATGTACTTCCTTTATCAGATATAATCTACCATATATCAATCTAAAATCTATCCATATCTCAATTCTTATCCTAACATTATTACTGAAAAAATATGAGTTACTTCACACAAAATTCTACTTTTTAAATTGAAATTTTCATTTCATTTCATTTGTGTTCATCAATGGGCAGGCTATCATTCCATATGTGTGTGTAAATCTGAGCCACTGACCACTAAGTGCCAGCATTGCTTCCAGCTAACAGAGCACCCCAAATTGGCTTCAGTGACCCTTCTTTCCATGTAAATGAGTGAATGAATACCCCTACCTATGCCAAATTCTATAAAGACAAACAAAATTTAATTCTTAGTTCCTGTCTTAAGAAAATGGATTAGGAGAAAGATAAAAAGGTTATACTCACATTCTACCAACAATAAGCACGGTAGATCGTGATTGTGTGACTTACTTATACCTGCATTTTTATTCTCTAGATTCTGAATCAATAATGCTTCCTGCCATGCCAGTAACAAACAAGTAAAATAGAATATAGGATCTAGGATAATCCCATCCAATTAGCTCCAGATAAAATGATGACAGCATGAGTAACAAGATAATTCTCAGTGCATAAGAACAGCTAAGTAAATATATTTTCTGGTCTTCTGTTCCAGTGATTGACACTAATCATCATTCTGGAGGGAGAAAGTATTAAAGAAGAAAGAGGAAGAAGAAGAGAGACAGGAAAGGAGGAAGAAAGGGAAGGGGATAGTGAAAGGGAAAGAAGGAGCAGATCAGTACTATCCCACCAAGCATATCTCAAAGGTCCTATAAGCAAACTAGGAAATCACTCTTTGTAGTGAAATGCCTTAGAAAAAAAAATTCTTATTATTACTCTCAACTTGACCAGAATTGTAAATGCTGTTAGCTATAAGTGAGGGACTCATATTGAGTTGAGATTGACTAGAGAGTGAATGACAGGTATTCCTGCTAGATTTTAATAATATGATCAGATGGTTTTTGAAGAAGCATCAACTCTATCAGGTAAATACAAAAGAGCGAGGGCGAGAGTGTGTGTGTGAGAGAGAAAGAGGTAAAATAAGTTCCCCTCACTGGAAATGGAGAATGATGTGGAAATATGGAACAGGAAGGCATAAACCCCTTAACTCTAAAAAGTTGAGAGATGGGGAGATGGCTAAGTGGTTAAAGTGCTTGCCTTTAAAGCCTAAGGACTCAAATTTGATTCCCTAGTAACCACATAAAGCAAGATGCACAAGGAAGCACATGCGTCTGGAGTCTGTTTGCAGTGGCCTAGAGGCCCTAAGCATGCCTATATTCTCTCTCTCTCTCTCTGTCTCCCTCTCTCTGTTTCTCTCTTATTCTCTCTCAAAAATAAAAAAATAAAATATTTAAAACTATATTAAAAAAACCTTGAAGGAAAAAATAAACAAATCAAAACAAAAAGGATGTACTTTGCCTTGGATAGAAAATATAAACTTTTCATCTATTCCTCCCGGTATCTTAGTGGACAGATTGGTCAGTGCACAACATACAGAAATGAAATGTGTCAGGCTTGAGAGGCAGCAGAAGCACATGTGCTCCCTGACCACAGAGGGCATTTTTCATGCCACTATATGAAACTCAAGACATATTTTGACTCTTTGAACTAAGCACTCCAAATACGCAGACCATGTTGGGGGCCCTGAGGCATTCTTATTTGCAGTGATACATTAGTCAAATAAACGTAATCCATACGTGCTTCAGAAATGTCAGCAGCACAATTATAAAAAAATGAGAAGCTAGTATTTTAATTTTCAAATCCTGATTAGTTATATATTGTATAATATTTTTTACAGTTCTGGTGTCAGTAAATGTTTGTGACAGGAGACATTTGTTCTGAAATAGGAAAGTAAATGACATATGAAAGGGGATTATTATTTACATTGACATATATTAGAGAATAGAAAAATTGGCTCTCTTTGCTAAAATTAACTATTTTTCATATGATTCTATGAAATAAATATATAATCACTCTCAAGAAATTGTGTGTGTAGGTGTTTAATTGTGCCAAAATGAAAAGCTCCTTATGTTTTTGTCCACATCAGATTACAGTCTTAAAAACTAAAAGATGGTAGTAAAATCAGGATTGTATAAACATTAAATATTGCTAAATTTTATTGATCTATAGTAGTGTAGAAGTATTCAGGCTTTTTTAAAATTAAGCAGCTCATAAAAATAAGAAAATTCATAAAGAGTATAATTGGGCCATATTTGGAACTAAAATTAGCTTCAATTCAGGACCGTGTAATCCAGATATAATCTCCTTACTGCGTGAAAAGGAATACACATCTGTAATTAGCAAATATTTAAATGCTTTTTTGGTTATTTTAGTATAAGAAAATGTTGTAAATTGGTCATATTTCCATCAGATTATCCCCTATCTCCATTCCCCTGAGGGCATTCTCAGTGGGAGTATCCATAATCACTTAATTAACCTTTGAACTACAGAATTATTGTTATCAGCTGGGTGTGGTGGTGTACTCCTTTAATCCCAGGACTCGGGAAGCAGAGGTAGGAGGGTTGCCATGATTTCTCAGCCACCCTGAGACTATGTAGTGAATTCCAGGTCAGCCTGGGCTAGAGTGAGACCTGACATTGAAAACAAACAAAACAACAACAACAACAACAAAAGAATTATTATGAGTCCCTACCTCAAAAACAATGTACTCACTTATCTTCCCTATTCAGCTTATTAACGTAAACTTGCTCTGCATCCTATTCCATGGGAGTTAGATGTATTTAGTGAATAAATCATGGACCTAGCAGTAAAGGGCTCATATTTTCAATAAAATAAAATGTTGACACCTCATTTCTAAAATTATTTGGTAAGTATTTTGTAGATGAAAAGATATTTTCATTCTGTTTAGTATATGTGTAAAACACATCCCTGAATTGGGTCCTTATATCTCAGTGGTTTTCATTTTCAAATTCATTCAGATTTTGCATATATTTGCATGGATTTGTGTATAAATGTAGGAAAATTGAGTTTATATGGCAGTTTTACCAGCTTCATTAGAATCTTTCCTTGTTTTCTTTATTACTACCTAAACTAAAATTCAAATTTCCTGGTTCTGGTGAGGTATATTGATGGTCAACTTGACTAGATCTAGAGGCACTTAGATAATTAGTCTCTGGGCATGCCCATGAAGGATTATTTGAATTTTGTTAATCTATGAAAATAACAACAACAATAATAATGATAATAATGTAAGTGTCATAGTATTCATAAAGGATATTGGCTTAGTGAAATTATTGAAGGAGTAGAATAAGTAGAATGTTATGATTCTGAAATTAAGAAGAAAAGTTTTACATACAGAATTGAAATATGTCAATATATGGGTGGAACAAAATATCTGGTTATGAGTATATACATATTTATTAATAGGTTGATAAGATGTGTGCCATCAAGGAAAACAAGGCTGGAAATTATGTAAATATTTTGAAAATAATATGTTTTCAATGGAAATCTATTAGATGACTTTAAGTAGAGATAATGGGGATCCAGATCCAAGATTATTATGTCTAGGGTATAAAGAATGGCTTGATATTGGACAATAAAACACATATATGTATTTCTTCTCTCTCTTGGTCTCATTCTAGTTTGATGCCCATAGTTCCGGTGCTTACTACTATTTGTACTCATCTCCAATTGATCTCAGTTAGGAACTGCATGTGAGAGAGAACAGGTGGTGATTGGTGATTGTCTTTCTGTGCCTGTCTGAGAGGAGAGGAGGTATTACCTGGCAGGTTAGAGGAGGGAAAGAATATCAGGAGCCAGAGGGGCTTGAAGGGTTGAAAGGGTAGAGAGGGCAGGGAGGGAATTGTTAAAATATGAATGAGTTCCATAGAAACCCTCATTCTGACTAGCATTCTACAAGATATAACCAACAATAAAGGGGGAGATAAAACAGTCTGGACAGAAGGCCGAAAAAGCTTAACCTTAAAACCATGGACTTTGGCTGCTAAATCTCAGGCCCAGAATTGAGTTGCCCTCCACAGTAAGTTGTTAGCCAGGGAGACCCATGAGGTCCCCAAAACAATGTAGGCTATTTCCAAAACACTTAATTACCTGTCAGAGATAAAGAGTAAGACCCTATTTCTGAAGTGGTCACAGGACATGGGAAAAACATGCTGGAGCTGAAAGGGAAACTAGCTCCTTTCTCATAATGGCTAGCCTTCCTAGTGCTGGAGAGCTCTTTAGGAGCTGCTGGAGGACATAGGTCCAACAGCATGCATAAGAAGCGGACCATGCAGACAAAGAAATCTAACAGCCAGACAAATAGTCCACACTTATGCAATAGTGGCACACAGCTCCTGTGGAAACCTAACTCTTCCCTGACTGGACATGAGGTCTTCTCAGTGGAAAAGAACTCATACCTTATTGGAAACCAAGTCAGAATCCCATGGTTTTCAGAAAGAAGCCCCCACTGCTCCCTGAAGAAAAAGAGTGGGTTTGACCACACACACACACACACACACACACACACACACACCTCTCAAATATCTCTTCATAACCCTCTTAATCTAAGTTGAACTCAGTGTTGGTTGGAGAAGGTGCTTTATTTAAGACATTTTGGAGAAAACAGACAAGAAGCAAGAGCTATGAGACAGGAAGACAGCAGATTGTCTACCATCAGACATGCCACCTCTACCACATCAGCCAGAGTCCAGGAGAAATTGCAGAGAAAGTAGAAACATGAATACTGCTCTTACTGCTGCAACTAGTGTCAGGGCAATAGTGACAGGCTGGCGATCAATCAAAATCCATTAAATCAGAAATCCAGAGGCTACAGAGAACTCACCACTAAATCACACTGCCAAAAGGCCTGCCATGGCCCATGGAACACTATGGAAATGGGGAAGAAAAAAAAAATTGTAAATGCCACAGAGTGGGCAGGAATAGCCTAAGGCATGTTGCCCCTGCTACTCCACAGGGACTGAGTGAGGCCTTCATGACCACAGTGAATACCATAACTCGACTGAAAAGAGCCCCCAGGGTGACAGGAGTAAGGACAAGGAGATAAAGAATATAAGCTGTTAAACATAAAATTAAAAAATATGCACATGTTTTTAAATCTGGGGAACTTTAATCCATGTTTCTGTGACAAAATTGTGGATCTGTTTGAAGGTAAGAAATGAGCTTCTAATGATTTCAATCCTGAAGATTAAAAATAATTCTATAGGGCTGGAGAAATGACTTCACAGTGAAGACACTTGCCTGTGAAACCTAAGGAGCAGGTTCAGTTCCCCAGGACACACATAAGCCAGATGCTCAAGGTGGTGTATACTACTAGAATTTGTCTCCAGTGGCTGGAAGCTGTACAGTGCCCATTCTCTCTCTCTCTCTCTCTCTCTCTCTCTCTTCCTTTCTCTCTATTTCTTTCAAATAAAAAAAGGACAGGTGTCCTCTCAATTATCAGATTGACCAATTAGACAGACACTTGGTCTGTTCACAGAGATGAAGAAAGTACTATTATAGAACACTTCCCTAAATAATGAAGCCTTCCTCAATGTGTATATACACTAAGTGCATTCTGTGCATTTATACTTGAATTTCGCAACGTGCCTGGAAGATATCCTACCTATTTGTATAGCAATGAAGAAGGAAAAAAGCACTGGAATCCATTACTGAAGCCATTGTTCTATTATACTACATCAACCAGTAATGTCTTTTGAAATAAAGTATTAAGAGAATCACATATAAAATGTTTCCATAAACTATCACACAGTAAGATAAGAGATACAAATAAGACCAATAAAAATAAAAGTAACCTGGGCTGGAGAGATGGCTTAGCAGTTAAGGTGCTTGCCTGTGAAGCCTAAGGACCAACATTTTATTCTCCAGGTCCCATGTAAGCCAGCAGCACAAGGTAGCACATATGTCTGGAGTTCGTTTGCAGTAGCTAGAGGCCCTGGCATGGCCATTATCTCTCTCTCTCTCTCTCTCTTTCTCTCCCCCTCTCTCTGTCTCTAATAAATAAATAAAACATTTAAAAAATTAAAGTATCCTTATTTACAGATAGTATTATTGCATGCATAAAATACCTTAAGACTATCACAAAGATCAGAACTGACCAGCACTTTGGGAAAGTAGCAGTTTACAAAATTAACATACAAAAAATAATTTGTAGGTTTCTACATACTAATAACAAACAAGCTTAGGAAGAAATCAGAGCAGCAACCTCATTCATAATTTCCCCAAAAATAAATAAAATACCAAGGAATAAACTTAACCAGGAAAATGAATGAGCACTATAATAATAATAATAATAATAATAATAATAATAATAAATTAAGCTGGGTGTGGAGGCACATGCCTCTAATCCCATCACTTGGGAGGCAGAGGTAGGAGGATTGCTGTGAGTATGAGACCACCCTAAGACTACATAGTGAATTCTAGGTCAGGCTGAGATAGAGTGAAACCCTACCTCCAAAGAACCCATCTCCAAAGAAAACATTAAAACACTCAAGAGAGAAATTAAAAAGACACAAAAATATGTCTTGAGGATTTTAAAAATCAATATTGTGACAATGGATATGTTATCAAAGGCAATCTAGACATTCAATTATAATTCTTGTCAAAATCCCAATGTCATTCTTCACAAACTAGAAAAATAATGGTAAAATTCATCTGGAGGCACAAAATACTTCATGTATACAAAGTAATCCCTTGCAAAATTGAAAAAAAAAATAAGAAAGAAAGAAGGAAAATAAAACCTATAGCAGTAGGTGTCACCATACCTGATTTTGAGCTTTATTAAAGATCCATAGTAACAAAAGCAGCATGGTAATGGCACAAAAATGAACATGTAGACCCACAGAACAGAATAGAAGATCCATACATAAATCTATACAAATACAGATACCAGATTTTAGACAAAAGTACTCATAAGATAGCTTCTTTAATGATGGTGCTTAAGAAATTGAATGGCCACATATAGAAAAAAAAATACTAAATCATGTATCTCACCATGCACAAAAATAAATACATCAAATATAACAAAGATTTTAACATGAGACATGACGCTCTGAAGTTACTGGAGGAAAATCGAAGTAAAACATTTCAAGAAATATAAATAGGAAAGAACTGTCTGAACACGACTACAGTTGTCAGAAAATAAAGTCAACAATTACCAAAAGTGACTTCATGAAATTAAGAAAAAAAAATTCTGTGCGTCACAAGAAACAGCTAACAGAGTAAAGACACATGCAACAGAATGGGAGAAAAGTTGCCTACCAAACATTCAAAGGAGAGAGCCACCCCATCATACCTCAAAAGGGCCCCGGCTGAAACTAAGAAAAATTGGAGAACAGCAAGGGGGCTGTTTTCCTGATGAACCGGATACCAGCACAAGGGGGAAGGAGATAAGCACAGAGAAAAACCAACTCCTACCAAATCAGAGAGCCAGAGCCTCAGAGGCCCCCAACACCTCATCACTGAAGCAGACCAAAAATGAACCCAACGTGGCTCAGGGAAAGTTTGCAGAAGAGGGGGCAGAAAGAATGTCAGAGTCACATGTTGGGTCATGATATGCAGAGACATTTATCCTACCCCTAACTGTGGGCTAGCTCCACAATGCATGACCCGTATACCTCAACAAGGAGGGGCCAAGGGGTGGGGGTAGGTCAGGGATGAGCCTAATAATGGTACCAAACTGACTGTATTTGCTGAATACAAAACTGACTAGTAAAGAAAAAATATATATATATATTCACAAAACCAAACAACATGAAAACAAATCATGCAATCAAAAAATGTGAGCCGGGCATAGTGGTGCATGGAGGATCGCATAGGTTCGAGGCCACCCTGAGACTACCTAGTGAATACCAGGTCAGCTTGGGCTAGAGTGAGACCCTCCCACAAAGAAAAAAAAATGCAATAAGGAAGTGAACAGCAAGCTTGCAGAATAAGTAATAGAAATGGCCAGTATATATTTTATAAAATGTACAACATGCTTAGCCATCAGATAAATACCAATTAAAACTTCTTTGAGATTGCATTTCACCCTTGTCAGAATGACTGTCTTCATTCAAGACAAGTAAACATTCATTCAAGAAAACAAGTAACAACATGGATGTTGAGAAAGAGAAGCCCAGTGTTCACTGTTGGTGAGAGTGTGCACTTATACAGCCACTATAGAAATCAGTGTAGGAATTTCTCAAAATGCTAAGTATAGGACTAATTTATGACATAGTTTTACTACTCCTGGGCATATACCCAAAAGATTCTACACCCTACTAGATAGATCTACATTTACTGCTGCTGTTGTCACTACTACTAGGAAGTTAAATTAGCCTAGATGGTAATCAGTGGATGATTAGATAATGAAAATGTGGTACATATGCACAATAAAATAGTATCCATAAAGAAAAGTGAAATAAAAATTTTGCAAAAAAAAAAAATAATGGAACTGAAATTATAAGTGAGGTCACCATGTACAGAAAGACAATACTTATGTTCTTTCTCATGTGCAGATCCTAGCTTAATACCTTTATCTGTATGTGTTATTGTGGGAGTGAGTATGTAGGTGCAGGGAAACTAAAAACAAGCCTAAGAGAAATGGAACAAAAAGACTGTAAGAAAGAGGTATAGGGAAGGTAATAGATCTAAGGTGGTAAGAAAATCTAAGTAAATACTGGGGGCATGAGGGCACTAGAGGGAAAGATGAGAGCAAGATTAGAGAAGAGGAATGAAAGGAGAAAATCAATCAAAACTGTAATGTAAAGAAAAAAATGAGGGCTGGGAGATGCCACAGTTAATGAAAATAAAGGTTGCTGAAAATGACATAAAAAATCAAGTGTGGTTTTCATCCCAAGACTGAGCCTGTCCATACTTCACTATTGACGGGGGAAGAGTACATGAGACCCCACACCTCTGAGACAACTCAATGGTAGCTAATGACAGCTGGGAGAGGAGAAGTCAGGTGTCAGTGCTATAGCCAGGGGTAAGTTGCCCATTCCACAGTAAATAACCTTCCACCAATGATCACGGATCATGCAAACAATCCCTAATTTATCTCAATGGGTTAAAAAAGAAAAAGCAAAGCATGGAATGAAGAAAGCATGATACAAGTTAATAGGGAAGAAAAAGTATGTTAAATGAGGGGAAGGGATTAGAGAGGGTTATTGAGGTAATAAAATAAAGATAAAATTATATTATATACATGTACATATATATATCAAAATAGAAAAAATAATTTTTAAAATAATGATGTGTTGTGATGAAATTTTTTATAAATGGGAATATAATTGCATATAACTGAGTCTGCATGTTATCAAACATTTAAACCATTAAGATGGTGCTATTTTTCTTATATATTAGATCTTGATAATCATGCTATATGTTACTTTTTAAATTTTGACTTTCTTATGAAGTCATTTCTTCCCCCTGAAAACATGTCTCTCTTTCCTGTTAACAAAAGATGTATATGGCCAGGCATGTTGGCACATGCCTTAAATCCCAGAGCTCAGGAGGCAGACGAAGGAGGATCACTGTGAGTTCAAGGCCACCCTGACACTACATAGAGAATTGGGCTAGAGTGAAACCCTACCTTGAAAAACTAAAAAAAAAAAAAAAAAAAAAAAAAAAAAAAAAATTAATCTGGGTACTTAAAAATAAAGAGACTGCAAGTTTCCAACTAAATAATGGAAACAGAGAGAAGAGAAAAACACATTACCATAACACTAAAGCATTAGAATACAAACTAAAATACATCTCTCAGATCATTAATGTTTATATCAACTCTACATAAGTATTTACTTACAAATACTTACAAATTGATTATTTGCTCCAAAGAATTCTTTATCTCTCAACTGTCTTAATAACTATAAAAATTTGGTTGATTAAGACTTTTAGAGAAAAAGGTACAATATCCTGTTAGCCTGTATAATACTACAAGCTACAATAAAGAAAAAATCTTTGAAATTAAACTTTTGCAAAAACATGCAATTTTTACAAGTCCAAAATATTACATATTTCAATGGGGTAAACAATGTATGATGAACTATAACTTTAGGACCATATGAATGACTCATTATTAGTAAATTTATCATAGTAATTCTATAATAGATATGGGTTTCTCATAAAGTAATCTATAATTAAAGTACATCCCTCATTCAGTTCTGATTTTAGTTTTCTCACATATTTTAAAAGGTTTTGCATAAGGCAAGAATTTCCAATAGACTTTTAAAAGAATTTTACCTGTAAAACTCATAATATAACATAAAATGTATTACAATGGAAAAAATCACCCCAGTCAGAATGTCTGTCATCAAGACTGGCAATAATCACCAGCAAGAATGTGGGCTGTTTGGAGGGCAAACTAGTATAGTCATGGAAATAATGATGGAGGTTTCTCACCACCTTACAAACAGAGTTGCTGGATGACCTAGCTATACCTGGGCCTTTACCCAAAGGATTCCATCCTACCACAGAGACTACTTACTTGTACATCCATGTTTATCACTGCTCTATTCAAAGTAACAAGAAAATGGAACCAGCATGGATGCACATAAACAGATAAGTAGATAATGAAAACATATACATAAATGATGGAATTTCACTCAGTTATAAAGAAAAATGAAATTATGAAACTTGTGGGAAAATGGATGATTCTTAAATGTATTATATCAATCAAGGTGACCCTCAGTCATAAAGACAAAAACTGCATATTCTGTGTCATATGTGAATCTTAGATTATAATGTGGATATGTTTGTAGATAAGTTGCAGTAATATGGGTAAAGCTTAATGGGCCAGAAAGATGTCCAAGAGAAATTAAAATGTGATATTAAAGTAGTGGGAGACGACAAAGGACAGGTGATATGAAAGCATAAAGGTAGCAAGGAAAGAGAAGAAGAGAATTAAGATGGAGGGGACTGGGGGATGAGGAGGGAGGAGAATCAAACTAAACATATTTTATTTGGAAATTGCATAATGATACTTCACAATTTGAAAGCTGTGCAGACCAATGAAAAACTCAACAGAATGGAATGCACACTCCACAACTATAAGTGGTTGAGGTTTCAGTGCTATATGACGCCAATGATGCCTACACAATCATTGAACAAATCACAGGACATCTATTTAGGTTGGAATGTAAATGTAAAAAGTCCCAATGCAAAGATAATATCATTAATAGTATTATTGATTTCAATGTATTTGCATGCATGGTATAAATATGTTTGTGTATACATTCTCATATATGTGTACTTTCATACTGTGGGCTGCTGGATGTGCACGTTTTCATGTACATAGCAAGGCAAGGGAAATGTCAGGCATCTTCCTCAATCATTCCTCACCTAACTGATAGACAAGGCCTCTCACTAAACCCAAGTTAAAAATTTGAGTAGTGTAGCTGGAAAGCTTTCCCCAACAATCTGCCTATTTTGCCTCCCAAATTCTTGGATTAAAGACATGTGCCTCAATGACCAGAAGTTACATGAGTACTGGGGATCCGAACTGAGGTTCTCATGCTTGATAAGCAAGTGCTTTACTAACTGAGCCATCTATGTATTCCCCTAAAATAAAGACATTATAAAATGTGGTAAAATAGTTGTGGGTAGTAATGTTTAGGTAGAGGCAGGGAGATGATAGAGAGGAAGTGGTGGAAGAGGGTCAACTGAAACTAATTAGTACGAAAAAAGCCATAAGGAAAGCTTTTACTTTGCAAGTGAATTAAACAATAAAATTAAAGATGGAGTTTGAATAGAGGTACCTTGCATGAGTGGATAAACCCGCTCCCAGAAGTCATAAATTATTACATAAAAATCCCAGCAGTAGTGGTTGGCTACCTCCCTACAAATGGTTGGTCAATGAGACCCCTGAGAGTCCCAAAATGATGGGATATTACCATTCTTGTTGGTTAGCCATAAGACCTAGATGCTATTGCTTAAAACAGAGTATACTTTGGTTTTAGGATATAGAGATATTGACCTGGTATTGATCTGAAAGCTTACACTCTGTTCCCTAACTTTTACTAGGTAGAAAGTTCTATCCTACTTAGCAGCAAATAACTTATTGTGATGCCCACACAAGTGCAGTGGTGGCACACAGCCATGGTGGGGAACCAACTGCTCTCAATTTGGCTAACTGATTCCCTCACTGGTATGGAACCCATAGCTGGAGCTGGGAAACAAGTCAGAACCATATCCAAACATAAGCCCACTCTCCAGTATCAAGCTACTATCAATTGTGGGCTACAAGAGGACCTACACCTATTAAATTCTCTATAAAAAAAAAAAAAGCAAGGGTTATCTCATTTGTCCTGGTGCTAACTTACTCTCCGTTGGAGAATCTGCTTCTCTTTTTCAGATAGATGTAGACCCTAAGGAGAGAGCCACCCCATCATACCTCAAAAGGGCCCCGGCTGAAACTAAGAAAACTTCGAGAAACAAGCAAGGGGGCTGTTTTCCTGATGAACCGGACACCAGCACAAGGGGGAAGGAGATCAGCATAGAGAAAAATCAACTCCTACCAAATCAGAGAGCCAGAGCCTCAGAGGCCCTCAACACCTCATCACTGAAGCAGACCAAAAATGAACCCAACATGGCTCAGGGAAATGTTGCGGAAGAGGTGGCGGAAAGAATGTCAGAGTCACATGTTGGGTCATGATATGCAGAGACATTTAGCTTACCCATAACTGTGGGCTAACTCCACAATGCATGACCCGTATACCTCAACAAGGAGGGGCCAAGGGGAGGGGGTAGGTCACGGATGAGCCTAATAATGGTACCAAACTGACTGTATTTGCTGAATACGGAACTGACTAATAATAAAAAAAATAATAATAATAAAAAAAGAAAAAAAAAAAAAAGAAAGTTCTATCCAGGTTATTGGTGATAATTGTAAACAGTCATACTCAACTGTGGATCCGGCATGCTATAGGATTGACCTTCCAGACAAGACATTCACTAGTGCAATGGTGGCATGACTGTTGTGAGGGTACCAACTACCTTCTGAGTGGCTCTGAATTTGTCTCACAGAAGGAATTCACATCTCATATTATAAACCTGGTCAAAAGCCTGTGGGTTGGCAGGCCATAGACCCTATGCTGATGTTTTGCTAAATGATCATGATGTCTCCGTTAAATTGCCCTCTAAATACTTATGCTTACGCCCAGTGATTAGTGTCACTGTCAGCTTGCAGAAGGCCAGCAGTTTTTTCAGAGTCTCATAACTTGTGAAAACCCTTATAATAAATAAAACGTTATAGTTCTTCCTCTAAGTCTGGGGAAACACTCCAGAAGAGAGGGTAGAGGAAAGAAAGGAGCTGCAGGAATAAATAGAGAATTACATAATGCTATAATTCTGGATATGGGAATGACAGGGCGATAGTATTCTTAAAGTGTCAGAAGCTGTGGACAAGCTTCAGCCAGTCAACATTTCAATGAGGAGTGGCGAAGAACTAACAAGGCCTCACACATTCCAGAGGATTTATAAGCAGTTGTTTTGAGAGGAGAGACTAAAGAGACCCACTCCTCTTTAAGGAACTGTTGACAGGTAATAGTAGCCAGGGGAAGAAGAAATGTCTTATTTAGTGGTATAGTAAGTAGATAACCTCTCACAATGTCCATGTAAGCAACCATTATTAAACACACACACACACACACACACACACACACGGCATGCCTGTGGAAAGTGGACTTGTTGAGAAGAAGAGGATTACCAAGAGGGGGAGGAGGCTAGCAGAGGGCAATGGTAAGGGTGAATATGAACAAAATCCATTATAGAATTGCATGAAATGCACAGTGTGTAAATGGCAAAAAGCCTAAAATAACAAGAATAGAAATATTTATGCTATTGCATGAAAGGTAATATAAAACATGATCTGATATCCACATGTACTGGAGAAAGACAATAATAATTATAGTACATGAAAAGCCAACCCACCATATAGCAGAAACTATCAGAAAAAAATAGCTGAATACATGTGAAAAAATATGTATGTTTGTGTGAATAACTTAAAAAACTCAATGTTGAAGTCCCATAATTAGTACATAATAAGAATAATAAGATCTATGAAAAATTTCCCAAAATTATTAAGCCTAAATAATAAAAAATTTCAACAATCAATAAAATCTATGAAAAGATGTTCATACTCCACATATATTCTATGGAACCTACATTTCAAATTAAAAGGTCTCTACTGCCGGGTGTGGTAGCACACACCTTTAATCCCAGCACTCGGGAGGCAGAGGTAGGAGGATCGCCGTGAGTTCGAGGCCACCCTGAGACTCCATAATGAATTCCAGGTCAGCATGGGCTAGAGTGAGACCCTACCTCAAAAAAAAAAAAAAAAAAAAAAGGTCTCTAATAATAAGTTTATTAATGTTCTGTTATTTACTTTGGAAATTCCACTGGGAAAGGATGAATTAAAAACATGACTGTGATGGAGGCAATCTGACCATATGTATTGCAAAGTGAGAATACTCTCTCTCTCTATCTTTCCATATATGTATACATATATGCATATATATATATATATATATATATATATATATATATATATATATATATATATGCATATATATTGTTTTAAGAGAGAGAGAGAAAGATACAGAGAAAGTGGGAATATGGGTGTACCAGGGCCTCCTGCCACTGTACGTAAACTCCAGATGCATGCACGGCTTCATGCTTCTGGCTTTACATAGGTACTGTGAAACTGAAACCAGGCTGTCAGGTGTTAAAAGCAAGCACCTCTAACTGCATATGAAATTTAAAGTTGTAATCTGATATTCCGGACAGTATCACAGATTACAGAAAAATATTCCCTTCACATATTAAACAAAGAAACAAAAAAAAAAAAAGGCTTACTAGATATTACCTTCTTTTGGAATGGACTTCACTTAACATTTGTTTTTATGTTTGTGAATATATATTGAAAGACAGCCGATTTTAACATGGTTAATTTTTTTCCACCTCTTCATTGAAAATGGGGCTACTGCTAATGTACCCATTTTTTTATTTTTTTATTTTTTTATTAATTAGTTTTGTATTCAGCAAATACAGTCAGTTTGGTACCATTATTAGGCTCATCCCTGACCTACCCCCTCTCCTTGGCTCCTCCTTGTTGAAGTATATGGGTCATGCATTGTGGAGTTAGCCCACAGTTATGGGTAAGATAAATGTCTCTGCATATCATGACCCAACATGTGGCTCTGACATTCTTTCCGCCCCCTCTTCCGCCATGTTGGGTTCATTTTTGGTCTGCTTCAGTGATGAGGTGTTGGGAGCCTCTGATAATGTACCCATTTTTTAACTTGGGTATATTTCTCCCCTTGGCTTGTATTTGCAGAGACTAAGATCAGTGTGCCACAATCACCCTAGGGAAAAATTCTTGGGTTTTATTTTCCAAGGAGTGGGGAAGTCTCAGTCAGATTCATTTAATATTGGTGTCATAACTTAGAAGATAAAACAGGTGACATGATCATTAAATTAATTGGTGACTAGCTGGTGACTGTCAGGAAGCACATTTGAGAGTAATTCATAGGGATAGAAAGTCACTTTTTTCATGCAAAATGGATTTCAGACAATAGAATCATTCACTTGTCCAATAACTGGAGAGTACAATATGTTGCATATATTTTTTAAATCGTGTGGAATGACTTGTAAAATTGTCTCTTTCAATATTGTAGCTTATTTTTTACATGAAAAATTAAGGTGGTAAGAATAGATTGCTCCATCTTTACATATTAGCGTACTAGGGATTGACAAAAATATAAGGAGCAAAATTCCACAATTGCCTTCAAAAATATATGAAATTCAGTGTTTTAAAAAATATATTGGCTGAAATGATTGTGAAAACTAGTTTAGAGACTAATACAAAGCTCATGTCTTAGTCTTAACTTCATGACCATGATATTTAGCCAGCTTTAATGGGTTCTTCAATAGAAAATGTACTTCAATGGTTATCAGCTGCATTTCCTCATAAATGCTTCTAGTAATGACAAGTCTAAGAGAAGAAAAGTCTATATCATACAAACACCTATCACTAGCATCCAAAAGTAAATTATGTTCCCTGTTCTATTCAGAAACTATAATCAATATCTATTCTATTGTTTATGAAGGATTTTTATCATGAAATTAGAGATTAAAATATAGACATATGAATAAATATGTAGCCAGGCATGGTGGCGTACACCTTTAATCCCAGCACTGGGGAGGCAGAGGTAGGAGGATTGGCCAGAGTTCAAGGTCATCCTGAGACTACATAGTGAATTCTAGGTCAGCCTGAAATAGAGTGAAACCCTACTTGAAAAACTAAAATATATATATATATATAACGCTAATATTATAAATAAATATAATATTAATGCATATGTCTTCCTATGTAAAAACAAAAACATAGCTATAAATATTAAATGAATTCAGTTTATAAATTATAAAATATTATATTTATTAAAGAACACTGATTCTATACTAACCTCCCTAAGTACAAAATTAAGTGAAGTCATTTGATCTGAAAAATTACATCAAATTTAATCAAGGGTATGTGCAAGCATTAAATCAGACATGTGAGTGACAAATAAGTCATGTTGATGTGACAATATGTAGCACAGAGCATCTTGTTAGTCAACCCAATCAACCATTCAGCTCTTAATGGCAAGCATCTATCTAGTACATACTAGGCACTGAGCAATAATAAATATCATTCTATTACATGTAATTTTTCTGTAATAATTTCATATGATTTTATATAAATATATATTTGTGTATGTATCACAATCCTCATGGACTCACTGATACCTCATGAAGTGGCATAGAGAAGCTAAAAACTAGTAGAGAAAGGGGCAAACTTCAAAGTCAGGCATTTTAAGTCTATTGGATATTGTTACATCATAAACAAGAATAAAGTGATCTGGAAACAGCAAAGTAGACCTCCATTCTTTGAGGTAAAGTTAATGTTATCTATGATTCTGAATCAGACTTTTGGTCAGATAGAAAGGGGATAGTTTTGGAAGGAAGACAGAATGATGTAAATTTTTTAACTGTGTCTGAGAAATATTCTAAATAGGAAGTTAAAGTGTTATTTAGCCCTGCTTGGGTCAGGAAAATTTGAAGAAATGACTTGGGTAACACATGAACATTTGCTAACAATTTTATATGAGGCTGAATTCATGAGGTAATTTTGTTCCTCTTTTGCTCTAGCACCTTAACGTCTTTAAAACCAGCATATCATTATTTAATATTAATAAAATTAAAAAATGTTTTCCAATCTCGGACTGAATGGTATTAGTGTACCTTAAATATTTATGATAGATTCCAGTGCAGAGTAGTGAGGACATTTTGACCAGTTCCTATGTTCTAAGTATAAACCTTCAACTATATCCTGTTGTGATAGTCCTTGACTTTTTGGTTATTTGGAAGTCCAGCTCCTTAAAAACAAGTATTCTCTGCCCTTTTCTCGAGAAGAATAACCGCAATAATCAGCATGTCCATCATATACCAAAAAGCAATGAGGGTCTATAAAACACAGTCATCAGGAGAAAGAAGAAAGTTACCCTCCCATCAAACTTTTGCCCTTGAGATGTATTTCTGATACTCTCAAAACTGAAACAATTTTCCCTGTATTGTATTACTTCGTAATGTAAAAAAAGTGAACCTATTTTCACATTCCCACTCATGATGAAAAAAGCCCTTTGTTCATATTATATATGTACCACATAAATAAAATCTAAAATATTCAAGAAAGTTTAGGTACTATTCATTACCATTCTTAATAACTATGGCAATGTATTAAAAACAAAAGCATAAGTTTTTAAAAAGAAAGACTACTATATTTATCTATAGGGAGAATATTGGGAACATAATTTATTATCATAATTCTTATTGGATAGTGTGATTTCTCTTAAGCAATGGGTGGGAAGGTCTGGCCTTTACATACTGAATGTTATTTACTTACAATGAAGCCACTGTTTGCTTGCCTTTTTTCTCTGCCATGGATCAACTTGTAGAAAATTCCGCCTGGATTAAACTGAGTGCTCCAAATAATCATATCTCTTTGATAATATACATCCATCCCTGTTATCCTTGAATTATGTTCAATATGAGAAATTTGTTGATGATCGCCACTGTAGTTGAATGGATATATAAAACCCAGGATATCAGTGTCATTAGCAATGTAGAGTACTTGATCTTCAGAGCCTGGAGATTATTACATAAAATACAAAAATAAAGTAAATTTCAACTAAAGTAAACGCAATAATGTACTTTTATATTATATTGAAATGTTACAAACAGTTTATTCTAGAATAAAAATCAACCCATCTTTATAATATCATTTTGTCTTTTCGACTTTTGAATTATTTTAAATACTTTTCAAACATTTACTGTAGTTATAATAAGATGTTTTTAGCATAATTCTTATTTTATAATTTATAATTTAGTTTTGTCCTTGGCAAGCCACAAAGCACTGTTTCAATGTTCTTGTTCTCCATATACACATGCTACATGGTATATTAATCCTCAAATTCTCTGAGCATTTATTCAGTCAGTGCACCGAAGTGATCACTAATTGTGACTAAGAAATGAAAATTGAGATGTGAAGGCTGTTCCTCCTGGATTCATATATCTTTAACCATTCTATTTTAATTTTTGCAGTGCTAGGGATTCAAGTCAGTTTTGCACACACTTTGCAAGGTCTCTATCACTAAGCTATATCCCAACTTGCTTTATTTTTATTATAATTGAGTCTTTAGAAATCACAATTTCTAATTTATCTAGAATTATATTAATGGAGTACTCTTTCCTAAGGTTTTGATACCTATAATATAGTACTAATATAATTTTCAAACTGAGAGAAAAGTAAAGTACTAATGTGAGTACAGACGTGTGTGTGTGTGTGTATGTGTGTGTGTGTGTACGCGCGCATTTGGAGAGGTTGCATATGAATTCCAGGATAAAGCAGTAGTGTTGACTGGCTGCCCTTGGTCCTTGCTAGCAAGTGCATGTACCTTTTTGTTGCAATCTCTTACTGACATTTGAACCCAGTTTCTTAGTCCTTTCAATGTGGAATGAAGTCTAGCATCTCTCCAGGAAGCCTCCAGGCCTTCAGCACCAGGTTAGGACTGCTGAGGCATCCAGGCTTATTGATTGTGCATCCCTCAGAATCTCAGTATCTCTGTCAGTCATTGGTGGACTACCCAAATTCTAACAATTAAGCCAATCTAATAAAATCACCCTTGTAATATATATTCATTCTATTGATTCTGTTCTTTATATATATATATAACAATTTCTATGAACCATTCTAAACTATGTTATTTAAAAAGATAATATGCAGATACAAAAGGAATAAATTTTTGTGTTCTAAAGGAAAGTAGGGTAACTATAGGTTGTGATAATTTATTATATATTTTATACAGAACTATAAATGCATAAAGGGTAATTGAAGTTCCCAGCACAAAGATTAAAAATGTGATAAAATACATTTCAGATTGTGTGTCTGTACCAAAAATTATTTGTAAAGAATAATAAAATACCTGATTTGATTGCAATTAGATACATTATATATTTATATAATTTAGAATGAAGCTATCACCTAATGCAATGTGAAGCATCTTACCTTTTGCTATACAGCTATTATTTCTTTCTTGAAAATTGTGTTCACAGACACATTTATATGATCCTTCTATGTTTATGCATTGGTGAGAACATGTGCCAAACACCAAACATTCATTAAGGTCTATAAAAGAAGAGCTCAAAATAGCATCATCATAAATTTCAATGCATACTTCCGTTCTTTCACATTTCAAAAAAGCCAAAATTATTTTTCTTTCCTTAACATTTTATTCCTATTTTAAACAATATTTTGTCCAATTTGTGGACCATATTTTTCCAGTGCTGACGACAGAAATCAGAGCTGTGCACATGCTAGAGAGGTACATCTTTTGCATATAGTTTCCATTTAAAATTAATCATATCCCACTTAAAATATTAAAATAAGCATTTGAAACTTCTCTCCTGTCTTCATTCAATCAAATGAAACTCTCAAGGCTTCTTCAAGGCAAATTTTGATAACCTACCTCCATTCTTTTGCATATGTCATCTGCTCTTTCTTTGTCCTGTACTGTCCTTGCCTATTTTCATAGACAGCATTTCTACATGTCTCCCAATATCCACCTGGAGACAAGATGCTCCTCTCCTGTGACTGGTGCCTAAGAATGATGACCCAGCCCTCGGCTTCTCTGATGTTTTCCTTTCTTAGAGCATTGCTCAAAATGCTTCAAAAATGTGCCACATGTTCATATCCTCCACTTCAGAGTCAGGTCTTTGTGATCTTAAATTATGTTGTGGTCATTTTTATGAACACATTTCTCACAATGCATAACAGAAGATGAAGATATGGATCTATATCTAGCAAACCTCTTGGTTCATACATATCAAGAGTATGTAAGATTAAGGATTATATTAAAACTAAACAAAAACAAATGCATGCATGCCAATCTATAAATAAATATTCCTATGTCAGAGCAATAAATAAATAAATAAGCCTCCTCAATTTTTACTCTTATCTACTCACTTCAAACTTATAGTTGTCCTAATTATGTAATAAATCTGTAAGATAAGGCTTTGCCTCAAATTAGAGAAAGCAAATTGCAGCAAATCATAATAATTCTTTCTTGACCATTCACCAATGCTCTCTGTGTGGGGGGATGCAATGCTAAAACCAGGATCCTCTCAGTGAAAAGTGTAAATGACATAGCAAAATGTGAAACTCAGATTTTACTATTCTGTTGTATATGTTATGATACCCCATCCAAGGAGAGCCTAAATATTCTAATGACAACTCATTCCTCTGTTTTATTAAAAAAGATAAACAGATAGAGCATATTTGTGTGTTTTAATAAAGATTATTTAGGGGTGAAATAAAATGCATCTTATCAACACTTAACCATTAAAATTAAAACAAATATTTTTCTTTAGAGAGAGTTGTTTCTGTGGCTTACTTTTGGTATAAAATTTAATTCCATCAAAACTATATAATTTAATAATATATCAGATCCCCAAAAGTGACCTATAAGCCCAGCATGCTACTGTTGTCCTCATCCTGTGGAAGGAGATCCAAGCCCTGAACTTATGAAATATCTGTACTAATTCCACACTTGAGCAGTACCTACAATAGTGCCTATCTCCTAGAAATTGTTGACAACTTAGTACTTCGCTTCTGCCTCTTTCTTGTCTCTGTTCCTTTTTGTTACTTTCACTGGTGGTTTGACCTTTAATACTAAACAGCATTTGTTTCACTTTATTTCAATAAATAAATGAAAAGTACTAATAATTTAGATTATAAAATCTAGGTAATATCTTACTCTACAGAACAAATGACAATTGCTTTCTTTACTACCAACATTTATATATTATAGATGCAAACTTAATTAGCATTCAGAAGTTAATCATATTCACAACTAAAGTACATAAAAATAGTGGATTCAAAACTATTTGAAATGAAAAATCTAGCCTGTGGAAATATTTTCCTGGGAATATAATTAAAAGTAAAAAAAAAATATTGACAGCAGCATATCTAAATTTAGTCAGCATTTAGTGCACAGAAAACAGAGCCAACTATTCCCAAATAAATTTTAGAAAATTGATACTATCAGCACTGAACATCTTCATGAGTCTCTGTGTACACATATGTGTTTAGATGTAACTGGAAAGGAAAAGTACCTTGGTTTTCATTAAATTGAGAAAATAAGTATATAACTTTAAATGTAATTAAATGTGGCTATTCTTTCACTTTTGTGAAAGTACAACTAAGAAATGAATTTCAATTACTTCATAAGTTAAAACAATATATAATCATTTTTAACCTAACAAAATCTTAAAGTGACAAGACCTAAAAGAAAAAAACAAATCATAATTTTCATTTACCTTGAATAAATCAGCCTGATAATTTGAGTTTGTTCTGAATCACAATAACAAGTAAATATGAATACAAATATTGGTTTAATCAGAAAAAAAACTTTTATAAGTGCATATTGGGCTGTATGTCACAACTCTACAATTAATACCACAATGTAAATCATATTTACATAAAACTTAATGTGGTATTTTCTTTGCATTATAAGTCTAATTTTTACATGATCTTTAGCAAGTTGACAAAGACTCATTAGTATCTAGACCTTGGAATTTTAGATACATTGTAATCTTGAGGACTGTTTAATATATGGTATTAAAACAAAAGCTTAACATTTTCTCAGTGTAAATTATCTATCATAGCATTTCAAATGTGCCACTCTGTAAATGTGTCATCATATACATTCTCTCATGCAGTGATTTTAATTCTCCAATAGTTCCTGAACCAGAAATCTTGTTATTTGCATTTCAAAACAGTATTGTTACAACATAACTGGGATTCCTGCAGGTTTGAATTTGCTACAGAAAGGGCTTTGCAGTCCCAGTGACGGTTAGCTTAGCTGTACAAACAAACAGGCTCTTGACCCTAGAGACTTTCTCCTAAGTGAAATGGTATCCCATAGATACACACCATTTTGATGAAAATCAATCCCCTGTCTACTTACAATTTAGCAGCCCTGGGAGTCTGTCTAACCCGAGGATTTAAGAGGGAGCTGTTGAGGAAATGTACTCTACCTTCGCACTGTCTGTTTTTCATGTTTCTCTGAAATCCAGGCTTACAGCGACAGAAAACAGATGTTTTTATTTGATTACAGTATGCATCTTCTCCACATGGGTTCACATTATCTGCACAGGTATATTCAGGGGTAGCTAGAATTTAAAAACATGATCAAAACTAATATGACTCTCATTTCAGAATTAGGAGTTTTTGTTTAATGGCATTTATTATTGCATAGGTAATTCCTTTTAAATGTCTGTTTATGGCACTGAAGCCACACTTTTTATAAAGGTAAAGAGACAAATAAATATTGAAATAACTAACATTAGATATAGTGTAGTGAAAGCTGCCAAGTTCTGGTATTTACAGTGGTTGTCAAGCTATACCTCTTTCCAAAGGGGAGTAATGTGTCAGTGATTATAAATGAGATTTATGAGAACTACATCCTTCATTAAGTACCAAAGTCTTGCCAAGATTTTACCTGGAGATGACAGCTTCTATAACTACTCCATACTTACTATTCCTGCATTTAATCAGGGAGCTACAATGCTACTCCAGGCAGTGGGCTAAATTAGCAGGGTGTGCTAACTTTTGAGCCAGAACACAAAAATGAAAATTAACACCCAGTGCGGAGTGTGCTCCCACTGTCAGAGGTTCCAAGACCATCAGAATACAGTTAAACTTATTTGTAGTTGCCAGCAGAGTAGATCCAATTTAATCTATCTTCCTTTCAAGAAAACATTTTTAAATGCAAATAGATGAGAGGGAGAGATATTAATATAGTGATAACAGAATATTATTCTAGATTATTTGAAGAGATCACATGTAGAGAAATAAGAGAACCTTGACTGTTAATATTATATTATTAAACATTATTGATTCATGAATATTTTGCTGTCAATTGAAATATATGAGTGACATGATACCATGGTTATGAAATAGGTGACAATAACCTGGATGCAATCCTAACACAGTGGAAAACAATTGAGATGCTTGAGTGAAAACAACATATACAAGTGTAGAATTTGTGACTTTTATAAACATGTTCTGAATTTATTCATCATAATTATTTTTCTTCTTTTCTTATATATTTATGTGTGTTCATGCCGTGTGGATACAAATGTGTATGCGTGGAGTATATGTTCACATGAATGTGAATGTGATGGAGGCATCCTGCCATTCCTTTCAAGCTCTATTCCCTTTTCCCTTTCTTTCTTTCTTTTTTTTTTTGGAGACAAGTTCTCTCACTGGCCTGAAGCTCACCAATCACTAATTAGGCTAGTCTAGCTGGCCAGTGAGCCACAGATATCACCTGTCTCTGTGGTATGGTTTAGTTTTGTGTCAACTTGATCTGTTTAGGAATCCACAGACATTCCTGAATGGGTTTCTGAGATTGCTTCCAGAAAGGATTAAGTAAAGGAGGAATCCTTCCCCCAGGGTGGTGAGCCCTTCCCCCACAGTGCATGGCACCTCTTGGAGGGAGGCTTTATATAAGGAAGCCCTGGGAAGAAAAGTATCCCCTCCCACCTGGCTGCTGGTGCTGCCGGCTGTTTTTCAGTGTGAACTGAAGACCAACATGGACTAAAGACCAGTGGCTCTCCAGGAAGCCTCCAGACCTTCAGTGCTGAATTGGGAATGCTGAGGCATCCAGACTCCTGGATTGAACAGTTGCCGGTTCCCTGACTGCAAACTGCTATTGTTGGACTGCCTTAAACTAATCCTGACTAATACACCCTAATTCCACAGAACTGGGATTAAAAGGAAATCCTACCACCCATGGCATTTTTACATGGGTTCTCCAGGTTCAAGTCAGGTCTCAGTGCTTGCAAGACAAGCATTTTTACCAACTATGCTATTTCCCCAACTACATTTTTCTTCAATGTAGGAAGTAAAATTTTATACATTAACATGAAATTAATATACACAGCTTTTCATTTAAGTACCACAGCTCTTTAATTGAAAAAAGCCTTCATAAAAATAAGTCAGTAATAATTATTTAATAATAATAATAATAATAAATAATTATTTAAGTCTTTTGATTTTGCTATCATTCAACCAAATATCACAAGATTTATAATTCATGAAATACAATAAACAGTATAGAATATTTTATTGATATAAAATATGAATTTGACATAAACTTCTCAACTTAGCTCTAATAAAGATATTCTTTGAAAAATTAAACTCTTCCAGCTCATATTTTCTAGAATTAAGTAAACTCTTAAGTGATATTCCCTTGGCAAAGATCTGACTCAAGCACATGCTGGAGAGCAATTTTTCCTCACAGGAGGAAATAAGTCTGACGTTTGGACATTGGTTGGTCTTATGTATTTCTGAACTTGTTGACCAGAGAGCACTCACTCATTCTGCAGCCTCGCTCATCTGAACCATCTCCACAGTCATCGAGCCGGTCACACTGCAGGCTCATGGGGATACACTTTCTGTTACTGCAGGCAAACTCATCATTTTTACAAGGCTTTGTTTTATGTGTCAGTTTACCTATAGGAGCATTTGAAAAGTGGTTAGTGCTACATGGAATCATCCAACACCATGTGCTCCAAAAACTGCGGCTCTTCTGCCTTTCAAGCTCTAGGTGCTTTATGGAAAAGTATAAAATTTCAAATTTTGTAAATGTGACAATTTGTCTTATCTATAATTAACAAAACACAATTTTTCAAAAAATGTTTGAATATATAACAAAAGTAGAATTAACAGCATTAAATAAGATCATATTAAATTATCTCTTCACATTATTTTGTTGACCAAAAAGCATAGGGGTGCTTTGAATTTCAGAATTGTGAGAAAGGTATCATGCATACACATAACCCTATAAGCACATCCCCTCAGACAACTATTGTGAAAACTTTAAATTTTTATTTTTATATATGGCATGTGTGGGAAAGATACACAAGTGTGTTCAGATATGCATGGTGTACATGAGCACACACATGGAGGATAGAGAACATTTCTTAAGCACTGTCATTGGCTTAAAATTCACTTAATTCAGCTAAACTGTCTGAACAGTGAACCTTAGGAGCATGCCTGTTTCCAATCCCTAACACTGATAATGGAAGTATACACACCATGTCTGGATTTTTCTCCTTCAATTGGGCTTTCTGCGAGAAGTCAGGTCCTTATTCTTTCAAGGCAAGTAGTTTTTGACTGACAGATCTCCCTGGTCCTCAAAGAACCTTGACAACTGAATTATTTTTCTCATGATATTACTGTTTTCCAGAATAAAGTGTTCTAGTGGAGAAATCGGGACAAACCCACATCTCTTTGCTATTCAAATAAAATATTATGTTGTTTTTATACTCTGTTAGAAGCTCAAATACCTGGAGCAAAAACTCTTCCTACATGCATATGATTTTATCTATAACTTTAAGCATTCAATCATCCTTTAATCTTATATTTGTCCCTAAATGAGTTATTTCTTTAGGAAACAGATTTACCATGGCAGTGATCTTCATCTGAGTTGTCACCACAGTCGTCAATCCCATTGCACATTTTCTCAGACTGCAGGCATATTCGATTATTTCGGCATTTGTGAGGTCTTGTTGGTGGGCAAAGAAATTTGACTGAAAATGCAAAAGAAAACAAACAGAACAGAAAAACTACAGCAGCTCCTTTGTTTCACTGGCTCAGTAAGACTGTGCATTGTTTTGCCTTACATTGGTCATCCAGCTCTTCTAAATATCCTGCATTAGGAAAATTACTAGGATTGGACACTTGAAGCACTAGTGACTATGGCAGCTTCTGATGTGCTGTTTGTATTAGGAGCAGACAATATGTACAGAGGGAGTTCGTGAATGGGACAAGGAAGCGATTCAGACTTCATGAGCTCATTGCCAGAAGCTGACCACTATGTATACCAAGCTCATTTCTGTCGATGACTTAGATTCCATGGCAGTGCACTAAGCTCTCTCAAAGGCCAACTTTGCAAAGCAGAGATGGATGGAGGCTTCAGATGACACATTGAAAGTAGGCATTCATTGGGAAGAAAAAATTTCCTATGCTATTATATCTGGGTTTCTAACTCTCTGTATAAATAAATGTGTTATGTATTTGAAGTACATAAGGTATGTTTTGTTACTTATTTTAGTGTATGTATGGGATGATGAAAGTCAGGGGACTTTTCACCTATTACTAAGTATTCTTCCACCTTGAAGGCAGGGCATATCTCCAAGTATGGAGACTTTATAGATTCTATAAAGTCATCAACTTTGAGCTGGATAACCCTTTTATTATCTGGACAATTTTGTATCTGAAGTCATATTTTATGAATCTCTCTACAGGAAGTAGCATTTGTGGTTCACCTTAACACTTCATTGGTCCCCCACCCCAACAGATGAGAAGAGGAAAGTGTCACCTAGATCCAGGGAAATGTCATACCACACATGTCAGGGGCTTCATCAGAGTTGTCTCCACAGTCATCTTCTCCATCACATACCCAGAAATGTAGTTTGCAAAGGGAGTTATTACAAAGGAACTCATCAGCTCTACATATATTTCCTCCTTTATGTTAAAAGAAAGAGACAGAGAACATTAGTAATGCCATACAGTAAGACTCATACTCCACTATTTTTTCCTTGTTTCCTTACATATTTTTCCTATATATTATTAGAAACATGTAATATCCTAATTTTTCCTTAAAAACATGTTAAAAATTTATAGTTTGGCAATAAATATTTTATTTTTCAAATGCATCATATATGGTTTAGAAAATATTGTAAGAAGCTTGAAGAGATGGCTTAGTGGTTAAGATGCTTGCCTGTGAAGCCTAAGAACTTATGTTCGAATCTCTAGGTCCCATATAGCCAGATGCACAGTGACACAAGTATGCAGGGTTGAACATGCACAGAAGGGGGCACATGCATCTAGAGTTCGTTCACAGTGGCTAAAGGGCTTGGCATGACCCATTCTTTCTGTCTCTTCTGTGTCTTTCTCTCTCTCTCAAAATAAATAATAATAAAAAGAAATCATCCTTTAAAAAGGAAATACTAGAAGATATGAGAAGATTTTTTTACAACTTCTATTTAACATATTATTGTTAGAGAGTTAAAATAAATTTAGATTTTAAAGTTTTCATTTTTATTAAAGTTGTTCATTATACATACAACAGACACTTAGAACTGTTATATAATTCTAGACCTAAAACATGACAAATTTGTTTGACAAAAATATGTAATAACTGGTAAAATGTTTTCACAGCACAGAGAAATAGTAGCTTTGTGATTGACCACATCATTTAATATTTTTCTTATAAAATTATATAATTAGGCATAAGACTTTTCACATAAAATAAATGTTACCTCATATGCAAGACTCTTAGAATATGAAATTTGTAATTTTTTGTACCATTTAGAAAAGTCCCAAAGAATTACAAAATTTTGGTTATATGCTTGAAAAGATAGGAAAATAGTGAATATGTCAATGATTGTTAGAAACTGTGGATTCTTGTCCTTAGTAGATAAGCCTATTAATTTCTCAGATATTCAATGTCATCATAGGTAACAACAAAAGCATGATAACCTGATTTATAAACTCATATTCACAATTATACCTGAGAAAGCAATACAGATACTTCAATGTACATTTGAGACAAATTTGAGTTATCATAGTTGATTTAGTATTTCTGTGAGATTTAGTATTCCTATTTAGCATTTATGTGAGTTTGAAAATGAAGTCATCAAATTAAAGAAGGGGATTAAGAAAGTCAACTTTAATGAAAAGCTTATGTGGCTAGTTGTAGGCATGATTAGAAAAGATGGAAAGATTGATAAGAATTTGAGTGATAGTTAAACCTTAGTCTATGGATTTAGAGACATTAATCAGATCAGTTCTAAGACTTTCTGCAAAAAGCCCAAGAAGAACTGGGAAAGCTTACACTGGAATCTCTTACAACCACCAAACGAAAATGTACATAAAATGTTAAGTATACAACGTGACTATCTTCACCACTGGAGACTTTTCACACTTTCATATTTGTCCCTCAAGTGTATCTGTCTTTCAAGTTTCTGCAATGCTGACACTAAAATGCCATAATCTAAAAACAACATCAATTACTAAAACTTATATAAGACAATATATTACCATATAACAAGTCTTTCTCTGAAAATAATACAAAGGGTAATATGAGTGATCTTTAGTATTAAAGAAACTAAAGACATAATTCAGTGTGGGGATGTATTCCTTACTTTCAGCACTTAGGAGGCTATGTAGGAGGGTCACAAGATCAGGCTGGCCAAGGATGTGAAGCAAATTCCAAAACAGCCTAAACTATCTATATCAACATTTCTTCAAATAAAGAAAATGAAAAAAAGAAGGAAATTAATGACATGAATATCAATTTGAAATGGAGAACTGTCTGAATGTGTCCATATACTGGGGTTGGGAAGATGACTCAGTAGTTAAAGGTGCTTATGAAGCCTGCTGGCCCAGACTCAATTCCCTAGCACAAAGGTGGATGTGAAGTGGAATGTGTATCTGAGAGAAATAGAAAAGCATATGTTAGTTAACAATAACATATCTAAATTGTACGAAACTGGTTGCAGATTCACAAAAACCTGGTCAAATGTATCAACATTGAAAACAAGCCTCTAGAGATTCCAACTTAATTTGGATTGAGGGAAGCTTTGATATATGATAATATTCTATAACTTGAATAAACAGTTTGCATATTTTGAGCTGATGCTTACTAAAAAGATTACTCACTGACAATATTTTCTACCAAAATTGATGGATTGAGTAATAGAAATTGTGAGAGCTCAGGTCAGAACTTGCTCCAGGGTTGATGGAGGCCAAGTGTTGTTCTTTTCAAGTATGAATTCTGCTTGTAATTTCATCATATTTGGGATTTATTCTTTGAAGTAAAAGAACAAAACTCATTCATTGGCAGAGTGTGCCGTGCTGATCCTGCCGCTTTCTGAACTTCCAGGGCACTACACATGAGCCCGGATGTCCACATTTAAGATAAGTGGGAGGAAATGTGTGTTAATATAAGAGCTGCTTATCTTGGCTTTCCATTTCCTCAAAGCCTTGAGATATGTTTATCCAATACCAAAGCCACTTCCTGAGAATAAATTAAATACTAAAAATCTAATCTTTTTCTTGCCTTAAGGTACGTATAGAAAGGATCAATACTTCAGCCATGAACCAAGATATTTCACTTGAACAAAGTGGCCTAGCAGCAACAAAAGCCAAGTAAAGTTGGATCTGTGACTGGAGAGGATAGGTGAAGCTTTGACACATTTGATCAAATTAAAGTCTCTTGGCTCTTTTTCTTTACTCAATAAAATTAAAAATTTAGTGGAATCCATTTCAAGCAGAAAGATACTTGAGATTTTTTAAAAATATATTTTATTTATTTATTTGAGAGAGAGAGAGAGAGAGAGGGAGAGAGAGAGAGAGAGAAAATGGGCAGAATGGCCGTGGCGGGGCTTCCAGCCACTGTAGACGAACTCCAGATGCATGTGCCCCCTTGCACATCTGGCTTACATGGGTCCAGGGCAAACTGACAAAAAAAAAAAAAAAATGTAGGGCTCACCTTTTTGAGCATTTTGGAATTTGGAGCCTGACATATAACCTACATCACATAAAGTATAAATGTGTGTAATCTAGTAAACTATGTAAGCTCTGTGGAAGGAAAGCATATGAAGAGACAAGAAATACATCTGCATTGTTCTCTGCACTCTTTCTACCTCCTGTGGTTAACAGATATTTAGTCAGCAGACACATTCTCAAAGGCAGTCGACTCTTGCAGATGAGTAGGCTTTTATTTGTCATGCATAGATTGAGAGAACATTTTGTATGATTTGCTTGGATTTTGCATATTTAGAATAGGCTATTGTAAAATGGAACTACAGAAGTTAAATAGACATATTCAGTGATTCTATACTCTGCCTAAAGCACAGATGTTTACCTTCTTTCATGCTCTCATTTTTGGGCACACACACACACACACACACAGATACCTTACCTCTCTCACAGTTCTCTTCATCACTGCCGTCCACACAGTCACGAATTCCATCACATAGCCATCGGATTGGAATGCAATGGGCTTTATTTTTGCATCGAAATTGATCTTCATTACATTTCGTCACACAGTCCATCTGTTCAAAGAAAAACGAGTGGTGCAACTTTTGTTATTGATGACAATGCAACACAGGCAAAATCCATATGCAGCTTTTAATATTAGAACTTTACCACAGAGTGTGATTTCTTTTATTATGACTCAATCAGAATATCTTCTACAATATGCTGTAGTATACAGAGAAGCATGAAGGTTCTGACATTTGCTGAAGTGAGTGCATTTGGTGTACTTGTCCAACAGTTTAGTCAGGGCTGGGAAACATGGTTCAATCTTCTATTTTCAGTGCATTTCTGTCCCAGTCCTACTCCATGTAACTCACAGTACTTTTAAATTGAATGAGATTACCTCATCTGAACCATCAGCACAGTCATGTTCGCCGTTGCATTTCAGAGATGCTGATAGACATCCTCCACTGGCGCACGTGTACTCACTGGAGGAACATGCGGGGGATGCTGAAAACAGTTAGAAAGTTAAGGTTTAGCTCAGGTAGAAAAAAATCTTTGGAAAGTAAAACATATAAGCGCTTAAAAATATGAATTCACAGGGAGTAAACAGAATAGTTTACATTATTTAAACTGCATTAAACAACTAGCATTAAGGACCCACTTAAACTGTGTTGTACATGATCATGGTATTATGTAAAATCTATTTCATGATGCAATGAGCTGTGTAGTAGAATTTAACTTCTGAGACTAAAGACAGGAGACTACAGTTGAGATCTTTTAAAACCTTTTGAGTTTGAAGAGTTAAATGAGTTTCACATAATTTAAAATTATTAAAGAAACATATGTCTCATTTTTAAAACTGTAAAAATATTCAGTAGTTTATTAATTTATACATGCATCACAAAAAGTAAAAAGTTAAAGCCTTGACATGATGCCAGTTCTATTGTTATCAGTTTGGCTTTTGGGGCATGCATGTAATATTGAATGAGTTTTAGTAAGGCTTGTGTCTTGAGGTTTAAATATCAATCTTTATAATTGAATATATCTATAGACTACCATATTCACTTGTGAAGCATATTTTCTTTTTATTTTTTGTGAAGCATATTTTTTAAAGTGGACAATTTACTATTATTACCCAGTTCTAGTTAATTAACATAAAATTTATGATGCTCAAATATTGTGTGTGGGCTTAGCTTTTACAAGCTTATATTCAAAATTCAGAGGATCCGGCATTGGATTTGATAAGATGTGAACTAAAGTAGTTGCAAAAAGATTTTGTGGTCTTAATTGCATAGCTAAAGATGCATTACTTTTCCTGTAGACCTTTCTCTTTATTTTAAATGGCAGTTTTGCCTAGAGAATCTATAGTAATATAATGACTAACAGGAACATGTCTGGGTCCAGTAAGAAAGACATATATGATCCATTAGAAACATGGGCTGTGGGCATAAGGATGGGATGAGGAAATGAGGGTATGATGTATGTGTGGTGGTTTGATTCAGGTGTCCCCCATAAACTTAGGTGTTCTGAATGCTAGGTTCCCAGCTGATGGCTATTTGGGAATTAATACCTCCTGGAGGGAGTGCATTGTTGGGGGCAGGCTTATGGGTGTTATAGCCAGTTTCCCCATGCCAGTGATTGGCACACTCTCCTGTTGCTATTGTCCACCTTAAGTTGGCCAGGGGGTGATGTCCACCCTCTGCTCATGCCATCGTTTTTCCCTGCCATTGTGGAGCTTCCCCTCGAGCCTTTAAGCCAAAATAAATCTCTTTTTCCCAGAAGCCATTCTTGGTTGGGTGATTTCTACCAGCAATGTGAACCAGACTGCAACAGTATGTATGCCACTTTGGTTCAGTATCTAAAGGTAGTGTTCTCATGGATGCACCTAGAGTTAACATGAGTTTTTCTAGATTTTTCTTCAATAAGATAATGCAACTAACTTATTTCAATAATGTTAAATGTTTTTAGCATATTTATAGAGCCATATTTAAGGTATAAAAATGAAAACTTAGAGTTTTACATGAGTACACTGGGTTATTTCTTAATTTTTATTCTGATTTTGGTCCAAGTTATGAATACAAGAATCCAGTATCATACTTAACATTTCTCAGCTGGCAAATTCAAATTACTACCTTCTGTTTTATAACCTCAATTTCTGTAACTGAAACTTGACTTTTATCACATCATTTCAACATATTTCATTTTGTTGTTTGGGAAAACAGTCTCAAATGATGTGATAAGTAACAGAAACTACAAAATGAAATTCGGATGACTAATGCTTGGAATCCAAGTAAGTTTGAAATATGATGAGTACACCAATTTATCCACAAATACTTCAGATTATTTCTTTCTATTATTATTACATTCTATTTTTTTTAGAGAGAGAAATTGAGAATTGGTGTCTGAGCCTCAGTAACTGCAATTGAACTCTAGACGCTTATGCCATCTAGTGGGCATGTGCGACTTTGTGCTTGCCTCACCTTTGTGCATCTGGTTTAAATGGGATCTGGAGAGTCAAATATGGGTTCTTAGGCTTCACAGGAAAGTGTCTTAACAGCGAAGTCATATCTCCAGCCCTTAGATTATTTCTTAAAGCAATTAATGCATGCATCCTTCATAGTTTTCTGCATACTGTTGCTTAAATTTAAAGTTCATCAAAATAAATATGTAAGTACACCTATCTTATTTTACCTGGCTCACAATTTTTCTCATCCTCCCCATGCTTACAGTCTTCGTGACCATCACATTTCCATTTTGCTGATATGCACTGACCATTGGAACACTGGAACTGATCTTTGGAACAACTTGTTTCACAATTTCTCTGCCAGACATAATATAGACATAATTAAATTAAATACGTTTTTATAAGGTGATAAAACCAAAGGTTGACTAGAAAACATCCATAGGAACTTAAACATTTCAAAACCTATCAACTGCAAGCAAGAAATACAGATGATCATTTTCACCCATGACTATTCAACGTCATTATAGGGATTTCCTACTTTCATTTGTCTCTGTGAATCTAATAAAACTTAAAAGTAGCAAAAGAGCATAAATGCTTTGCCTACAGCAGAATAAATTGCTCTGATGGTCCATTCCTAATAGTTATGATGTAATAGAATTTTGATTACTGTAGGTGAAAATGTAGACTACAGGGGAAATAAAACTGATTAGAAGTTCTTTCTAGAGCCAGGCATGTTGGTACACACCTTTGATCCCAGCACTCAAGTGGCAGAGGTAAGAAGATTGCCATGAGTTCGAGGCCAGGTCAGCCTGGGCTAGAGTGAGACCCTACCTCAACGCCCCAAAAAAAAATTTAAAAAAGTTCTTTCTAGCTGGGCATGGTGGCACATGCCTTTAATCCCAGCTCTTGGGAGGCAGAGGTCTAAGGACTGTCTACATTTCAAGGTCACCCTGAAGCTACATAGTGAATTCCAGGTCAGCCTGAGCTAGTGTGAGACCCTGCCTCAAACAACAACAACAACAACAACAACAACAAAAAGGCAAATATACTCACTTACCTGGGGTTTGTAAAGGGTTGGACAAGGGAACCATGGAAAATTGGCAAACATTCTTTCTCCTCATGTCTTTGATTCTGCATTTTACCCCTTTCTACACCTCTGTACTGGTCCTTTTACACTTTATTTTCTGTTCATGTGTCAATTTCTGCCTTCTGAAACTTCTAAGAACTCTAAAATGAGCTGTCACAATGGTTGTTTCTGTTTGCTCACATACAGATTTTATTTACAAGTCAAACATTCATGTATACATACATATATGTATATATGTGTGTGTGTGTGTGTGTGTGTGCGTGCGCATACATGTACTGAGTCATTTCCTCTGTATTTTCTCTTAATAATTTCATATCTTACATTTAAGACTTTTATCTATTTTGAGTTGATGTTTGGAACAGATGCATAATTTTCATGCATGATGTTCTGAAACAAGTCCATTCTCCAATTCATGTTCTTAGCACGTTTGATTTAAAAAAAATCCATGGCTATTAATGTTGACTTTACTTGAAGCCTTTTGTGTCCCATTTACATATTGTCTCTTTGCCAATATGATGCTGTCTTTTTATCAGTTTGAGACCAGATAGTATAAACCTTCTGTTTTGTTCCTTTTGCTAGGATGGCTTTGGTTCAGAGAAGTGTATGGTTCCATATCAATTTTAAAGTTCTTGAATTCATTATGTAGCTTGAACTCCTGATTCTTCCACCTTCACCTTCCAAGATATGGGATTACAGATATGTACCACAATGTCATGTACAGTCTCTGCTGTGCTCAGGATTAAATCCAGCGCTTTCTGTGTGCTAGGCAAACACTCTGCTGACTGCATCACATTTTCAACTCCCGCTAATAGCACATTACAAATATTAATACCTTTGTGGGCTGTGGATATGTGTCAGTGGAAAAAGTGCTTTCTGCTCCACCGAGAGCATCTAAGATAGATCCTAAGCTACCGTCTAAACAGTCAAAAACTGTGGCAGGCGTATGTAACCAAAGATGTGAGGCAGAAAGGAGAATTTCCAGGAAATTCTCCATGTCTATGAGCATAGAAAAAAGAAAGTGAAAGAAAGAAATAGAAAAAAAGAAAGAAAAGAAAGCAGCAGAGAAAGTTGAGAGAAACCCTTCCTCAAATGAGATGAAATGGCAAGGATAGACCCAAAAGGTGTCATCTGACATCTCTATGTATGCCATTACACACATGTGCCTCTATTCTCACACAAGAACACATTAACAAATGCATATGAACACACTAGCTAAATTAAAATATGTTAAAAGAATATTAATACCATAGAGACTCCAAAGTGACTATTCAGATGTTTGAGATATTTATGTCAATTTTATGTATAGTGGCTTTCAATACACTACAGTAAAAAGTTGCATAGTCCAGTTGTTCCTTTCACAATTAGAAGCCCCATTCTAGTTGGTCTCTATGCCCTAGTAGTCTTGTGACCTCATATCCTAACTTGTTATCAACAGTTCATTTTGTCAATTTTCTCCTCAGTTCTATAATAATAAACATTCTTCAGATATGCCGTGTTTCCTTTAACTGGCAAGTGATACTTAAAAACCACTTTGGAAGCCGGGCTTGGTGGCGCACGCCTTTAATCCCAGCACTCGGGAGGCAGAGGTAGGAGGATCTTCATGAGTTCGAGGCCACCCTGAGACTCCATAGTGAATTCCAGGTCAGCCTGGGATAGAGTGAAACCCTACCTCGAAAAACCAAAAAAATAAATAAATAAAAAAAGAAAAATAAAAACCACTTTGGGCCTGAAGAAATTGCTTAGCATTTAAGGCACTTGCCTGCAAAGTCTAAGGACCCAGTTTTGATTCCATAGTACCCAAGTAAGTCAGATGCACAAGGTAGCCCATGCATCTGGAGTTCATTCTCAATGGCTAGAAACCCTGTTATGCCCATTCTCTCACTCTCTCTCTATCTGCTTCTCTTTCTCTCTTTCTCAAATAAATAAATAAATAAATAAAATATTAAAAAAAAACATTTAGGTGATTTGAGAGACTAAATACAGCTAGATTTCCATTGGTTTCAGAATTTCTTATTGGCAGAGGTAGGTATGACATTCTTATAAAGAGAAAGATTAGCCACAATCTCATACTGAAATTTTTAATTTAATATTATAGGATTTTAATTTATTTTTTGTTTCTATATGTATATTTCCTTTACTTTACCATTTTGAATATTAGTGACAGTAAAATAATTAATTAGAATGCCCTCCACATGGGTTTCTAATTAGAAAGGTGTCATAAAACATCTTTGAAAATGATTGTCTTTTTTCCTTCCTTCCTTCATTCTTTCTTCCTTTCTTCCTTCCTTCCTCTTCTTTCTCATGCTAGATTACTCTAGAACCAGAGCCTAAATAGTATAATTTAAAGGCACTTTAAAACATAATTTTTTTAAAAATTTTTTGGTTATTTTTATTTAGTTATTTCAGAGCAACAGAGAGAGAGAGAAAGAGGCAGATAGGAGAGAATGGGTGTGCCAGGGCCTTCAGCTACTGCAAATGAACTCCAGATGCATGTGTCCCCTTGTGCATCTGGCTTCCGTGGGAATCAATCCTCGAACTGAGGTCCTTAGGCTTCATAGGCAAGTGCTTAACAGCAAAGCCATTTCCCTAGCCCTAAAACATTATTCTTAATGTAGACCACAGAGTTATATATATTTGATATGTGATTAAGTTGTTTTATTTTAAATTTTACTATATTTTGACAAGATTGATACCCTAGGTCTATAGTCATATAAAACCTGATATTTACACATGTCCCTCCTCTTCTCAATATGAATGTAATCTTGTTCATAAGTATCCTTCCTAAATTCTATAGAGTCCTCACATTGTTCATTTATTTTCTCTGTTATTTTATTTTGTGACTATAGACTGCCATTCTAAACCTTAGAAAGAAAATAAAAATCACTGTGTTTTCTACATTCATCGTCCCTGTTTTGTATGAATATTACTCAACATATATAAGGGAAGACAAAGTCCATTGTAAAGAAAAATTTCCTTGGAGTATTTTTGAAAGGACTGAGAATACTGGAGATATATTCACTCATCAAAAATGATGTCCAGCAACTCACTGGAAATGTTATTGATAAAGAGATCAACTTTGATATGAATAAGATTTTGAGAACTCATACTAAATAAGATTTTGATTTGTATATATACATTTCACATCTAGTAATAATGTAGAAGATGAAATCTTAAGCCTTAAGCAATATATCTACATCTCCAGATGTTTCTCAGTTTACAAAGGCTGCTGAAAATATGAAAAACAGAACTGAAACAAGCCATTTTTGTGATGCCTAGGTCTGCATAAAATCTGTTTTGACTTAAGCATGTTTAAGAGTTTTGAATGACAGATGGTAAGTAAATATGTGACTGGCAAATGCATAATTCCTCTGTGCCTTCCTTTAAAAGTTTTCAACTTCTATTTTTTAAGATGCTTTTATTTTATCTTTATTTATTTGAGATAGAGAGACAGATATAGAAATAGGCAGGGGAGAGAGAGAGAGAGAGAGAGAGCATGCCAGGGCCTCCTGCCATTGCAAACAAACTCCAGATCATGTGCCCCACCTTGTGCAACTGGCTTACGAGGGTCCTGGGGAGTTGAACCTGGGTCCTTTGGCTTTGCAGGCAAGCATCTTAACCACTAAGCTCTCTCCCCAGCCCTCACTTCTGTTTTATAGTCCATGAGTAAAACTCATATGTGTCAACTTCTCTTGGATGTCTGTTTCTATGGTCCTCAGTGTGATTAAAGTAATTCCTCTGAAATAGTGGCAGAATGGAGGTCTGGGCAGAGAGCTAACTGAAAAATCTAGTGTTGTGTGTAAGTTACACACAGAGTAAATGTATGTAGCATTTCTCAAAGAGGCAAGAAATCAATGGATTCATAGGGAAGTTAAGCCTGAATTAGAAACCTCAAGAGCTGTAGTGGCAGTGGGGGATCCTATGCTGCTTAAATTTGATGCAATAACATTTTATGGTTGGGTGCGTGGCATGTGTTTATCAACCAAAATCACAGATCTCTAAGACAGCACCATAAAGTAGAAAAAGGCATCATTCCTATGAGCACTAGAAACCTCCATTTTACACAGGCTTATTGAGAGGTTCCCTGAGTGCCTCACATGCAAATACCTCAATAAAACCATTGAAAGTCACTGTTACCAGACATCCTCTTGATTTGAAACAGAGAAAGCTTGGGTTACTTTAATCTGATCGAAAATATGTAGCCATACATCATTTATCAGTCACAAAGTATCATGAAATTGTTACGTGATACATACCACCAAAGTGTAAGCACAATGCAAGCTTAAAAAATTACCAAGAGAAATCATTTCTCTAACCGAAACCATAGGTCCTATTGTGAAACAAACTGTGATTCATCACCAAAGCAAAGCTGAACCCATGGGTTCATGAAAATTGATAACCTCCACTAGAGTTTCTAAGACTATATCTGTTGAAGAAAGAGGCTGGGGAGAAGAAGTTGTTTAAAATGCATAAAAATATTATACCTAACTATAAATACTGCAGAAATTTACGAACAAATTCACAGATGGCAAGGGTAATAGCTATAGGGAATAAGGTTTCCAAACAGTTTATTCCCAACCCAACCATTCACCATTTGAGGTAAACAGAATATGAAATTAACTCTCAAAAATAGCAGGATAGCTATTCCCTGGGCCAGAGTGTTTGGCACAACACAGAAATTCATACTTAGACATGTGAAGACCAAAGTGAATCACAGAGCTATCCTCAGTTACATATATTTGACTGAATGATCATAATTATAAATTCAATACTAAGTAGCTGGGTTACGTTTTACTTGTATTTACAGAGACGCCTACCTCATCAGAACCATCAGCACAATCAAAGTCTCCATCACACCAGAACCGTGAAGATACACAGTCTCCATTTGCACAGAGAAAGTCTTTCAACGTACAGGTCTGTGGCTCTGAGGATAGAAAAATATCATAGTGTTAGACTATTAAATTATTGAGATTTATATGTGCACAACAGAAGGAAGCATTAAAGAAAAACAAAAAAGGGGTTCTCTAAACAACAGTGGTTTACATAGTTATACTATGTCATGAAGCATCCATAATAAACCACAAAACAGCCTTTTCAATTGTAATCTTAAAGTCACGTGTAGAAGGTGTCATTATGAAAAAATAAAATGAAAACAAAAGACAAGATACAGAGTACTACTTAATCATAATTCAATAGCAAAGTCAAATCAATGGAAGAAAACCTGTTGGCATATGATATCATTAACCTATGAGATTTGATCACTTGTTCATTATTGATTTCATTTTTTGGCCATATGAATAACTGACCAGATTTTCACTAACTCTCATCTGGATGGGGAGATTGGAAACCAAGAACTTCTTCAGGTCTTTGCAAGTCTTGGAAGGCTAATCCAGAATCTATGACAATAAAATATTGGGGTCTCACAGAATGACAAGCTTGTTCAATTCCAATTGAGGTGAAAGCACAAACCCTCAGTTTTGAAACAGCTTTGAACTCATCTATCACAAAACTGTGAAAACTGAAGTGGAAACAAAAATGACTTTATAGCCACAGTGTTAACAAGACAGCAAAGACTTCCAAATTCCAGACTTTCCACTGAGTGCATGATAATAAAAACCTTGATGGAGCTTTGAAAACTATATTAAAGTACCAACAACTGAGGAGAACTGCTAGAACTATCAGAAAAATAATTAGTGTAACTTATATGCTATATACACAACTGTCCCATATAAGTTTGTTGTGAAAGCACTAAGCATTCAAGTAAGTCAGGAGCAGTTTTTCTCCATATAAATCTTAATCTACTTGGTCAAATCACTTGGTAGTTAAAATCTATAATATACTTCGTCACTTCTGAATGCAAATTATGAAGTAATATTTTCCATATCAACTACTTCAAATGTAAAAATGATATATTTATTATTTTATTCATAAGATAATGATAAAGTGGGTTTTTTTGTGTGTTCCAAATTACACAACTCCAATGAAAATGACATCTTTTTGTTTGTAAAAGCACACATCATTATTAATGCAGACTGTCCCTGGTGAACATGTACCAGAGAAAATGACTAGCTGATTTGGATCAAGTGACAATGGACTAATTATCCCATGGATATATAAGAATGCATAAATCATGTATTTAAAACATAGATGCAAATTTATTGTTCCATTTACATTTGAATATGCCAGTTACCTATGACTGGAAACTTTTCAAACACAATTTAAAATAAAACTCACTAAGCCAAATCCTTAACAGTGACTTTAAAATATATATATAACCTACCAATAACTGACTGCTCCTCCCACAACCCTGTGGGGAAGAACAGCAACTCCACTAAAGATGGCCGCCTGAGGAATGGGGGCATGGAGGAGGGAAAATATGGTACCAACACATGGTGTATTCACACAAAATATGTCATATATATGTGTTTGTATGTTATTTCATGAATGTAAGGTTTATATTATAGCTGGTGTTGTTCACTATGTAATGGTAGCTAATAGTAACTGCCAAATGTAAGTAAGAGTTTTCACTTGATCAATAATACTTAGTAAATATGACAAGACAGAAACAACTACTCATATGTGTGTATATATGTATACATATATACATATATATGTATGAATAATGTACCTAATATGCATGCATTTGCACAATGGTGTATGCAAAATATATATATATATATATATATATATATATATATATATATATATATATTTCATATATATACTTTATAGGAGTAAAGAAATATAGAATAGAATAGAAATATCTTCTCTTTCATGTCTCAACTATATTTCTAGTTCCTTCTCTTCTCTGCAACTAGATCAATATTGCTCACCTTGGCAACAAGCTTAGAATAAATATAAAACTAAAATGGAAGTACATGTATTGGCTATTTCATATTGCACTTTTTTTATAGCATAGCTACTTCCTTTGTTTTTTCTGAAAGTCTTTGTAATGGTTAAGTTTTGTTGTCAACTTGATGGGTTTAGGAATCCACCCACACTCCTCTTGAGTGGATCTCTGAGGTTGCTTCAGGAAGGATTAACTGAAGGAGGAAGTCTTTGCCCAGGGTGTTGCTCTTCCCCCAGAATGGGTGGCCCTTCTCAGAGGGGATTTTTTTTTTTTAGGATATTGTTCATCGTGCTTTAATGTCAGCAAGAATAAAACACATGCAAGCCTTGAATCAAGTGTCGTTACGGGCCTTCATCAACCACATGTTCTTCTGCTGGCACCAGCGTTCTGTTTCTTCATCCATGAACATGTGGCAAGTGATCAGGAGCCGAATGCTTCCTTTTCTAAGGAAGCTCTGGGAGAAAAGAATCTCTTCCTCCCACCTGATGTTGTGCTACTTGCTGTCTGCAACATGGACTGAAGACCAGCAGCTCTCCTGGAGGCCTGCTGGCCTTCAGTGCCAGATTGGGACTGCTGAGGCATCCAGCTTGGTAAACTGAGCAGCTACCGGTTCCTTGACTCTCAGACTTGCAAACTGCTGTTGTTGTACTGCCAATGCCATAAACTAATCCAATAAATTCCCTTTAATACAATTCATTCTATTGGTTCTGATCCTCTAGAGAACCTTGACTAATACAGGCTGTTTCCACAGTGACCAGCAAGAGTACCGTTATTTTGCCCTGCTTTCTCATGCCACAGGCTGGCCTATGAATGTCAGCATAACAATGCTGGGTCACATGGAAAACCCCAGCAGACTCTGAGGCAGACTATGTCCATCCTTCACTCTTTTTCTTTACTTATCACTGCAAGAGTCGAACTTGTGCAGTTTCAATGACTCCCTAAGGAAAGATTCATCATATCCAGGGCTCGTCATACAAACCCATTATCCCAAATGCTGAAGAGGAAGAAAAAGAAGGACCATACGTTCAAGATCTATTTGGGATATGTTTCCTCCCCACTCCCCCAAGCTCAACAGCATAGGTTTTTTCAGGTATGCCTGAGAAGGGCTCTGACCAGGCAGGTCAAAAAGCCACCTTCAAACTAGCAGATACTTATGAGGTTGTGGGGGCATTATAATTCCTTGGTGGCTGGGAAGTCCACCTTGCCTCAGGGCTTGGACCACTTTAGGGAAGTGATAATCACACAGGTGGCTTGGGACATTCCAGGAAAGAGATAATGGGCATGGGTGGTCTGCATCATTCCAGGAAAGTGATAATTGGGAGGGGTGGTTGGTTACTTTTGTGTAACAGAGGGCTACATTGGAATGGTGGAGTCAAAAGACAGAGTCATTCTGGTTCTAACATAGCCCAACTCTGTCACTGTATAAAAAGCCAGGGTAGGAATGCTACAGGAACTTGCGCCTGCCACATGGTTCTGATAGTGGGATTCAAGGTAGATGTGTGGCCTGGTGGTGACATGGAGTCAGGTAGCTTTGTTAGGTGGTTACAGTAACTGGTTCCCTGAAAGTAAGAAGCAAGAATGTCTTTGTGTCTATGCTTGCAGTTTCCACTTTGCTAGAGATCAAAGTATGTTATAACATCTTATCTCTTCCCTAGATCTGTTTTTCCACTAACAACCTGGGCCCCTCCTGGGAGGGAGGTGTTCTTTCCTAGGATTGAAATCTAATCCTAACATTGTGGTTGATCAAAGTTACACCCTAGAACTTGGTATCATGTCTAGCCTCTTCCTGATTCAGCCCCTAGCCCAAACCAATCAGCTGGCCCTATGGCTCATCTGACTACTGGTGAACCTCCATCTTCTGGTGAGTTTCTCTTCAGCTGGGCCCATTAGGGCTGGGAGGAGGGAAGAACTGCGTAACCCTACTTTCTACTCTCCACATGGCAGGAGCTCTCTGAACTTTCTTTTCTTTGTTAATGTTTTGTTTTTATTTATTTATTGGAGAGAGAGAAAGAGGAGACAGAGGGAAAGAGAGAGAGAGAATGCGCGCACCAGGGCTTCCAGCCACTGCAAATGAACTCCAAACACATGTGCCATCTTGAGCATCTGGCTTACGTGAGTCCTGGTGTATCAAACCTGGGTCCTTTGGCTTTGCAGGCAAGCACTTTAAACACTAAGCAATCTCTCCAGCCCTGTACTTTCTATTCTATCCTCTCCACAGTTTTCCCAGCCCCACCATGTGGGCTCACAAGCCACATGGATATACTAATTTTCCTTCCCTTGATTCTGTATTTCCCTAAATAAATATAATAATTTAATAATCATCCACCTCAGTCTTATTTTATTTAATTCTTTGATTAAAATTAGACGTGAATTTAGGGTTTATGGTTCAAGGACTATCTTGAACTCCTAGCAATCCATTTCAGTGGGACTGCAGCAGGACCATGGATTTGGTCCTACACTAAGTAATTGCTCTGGAAGTACAAACATACTGAGAGGCAATCTCAGAATCCCAAGTAGCAATAGGTACTTCTGAAACCATTTGGAAATGGAGGTACTGAAACAAACTGTATAAATAGGCAAATAAAAGACTGACACACAACATTGGAAAGAGAAAAATCTCAGTAAATATGAGAAAGGCCTGGAAGACAAGAGAGTAAGTTTTACCTCAGAGGAAATAAGCAAGGTTTCATGTATATGTCAATCTTACTAGGAATATGTCTATAAGAACTGCACCCTAGAGCAACAGGTGTCTCAGCTGGACACAGAGATGTCCTCATATACAGAAAAAGATAATAAACTCACTGTTTTAAAAGGCTAATATTGCCCCAAATTGTTTTGGCTTTGGACTGGTAACATTTACTTCTGCACAACTGCTGTCGGCCTTTGTTGAAGTCCTAATCACATGATTGTAGCTCCTGGGAGCCTCATCCTTTGGATCTTCATTTGGCAAACATCACTTTGCACTTTGTGCGCATGGCAGGCTGTTGTCTGATATAGCTAAGAGTCTTGTTTGTAGAGGGATTTTTTTTTTAATTGTCATTGTTTATTTGAGGTAGGGTCCCCCTCTAGCCCAGGCTGACTTAGAATTCACTATGTAATCTCAGGCTGGACTTGTACTCATGGCAATCCTTCTCCCTCTGCTCCTGAGTGCTGGAATTAAAAGCATGTATCACTATGTCCGCCTTCTCTTCGAGTTTTACAGATGATGCTGAATCAGACATGGAGGCAGCTTCTTCAGGAGATTAATACTAATCAGAGCATTAAAAAAGAAACACTGGGATGGAGAGATTGCATAGTGGTTAAGGTGCTTGCTTGCAAAGCCAAAGGACAGGATTGATTTCCCCAAGACCCACTTAAGCAAAATGTACAAGGTAGCACATGCATCTAGAGTTAGTTTGAAGCAGCTGGAGGCCCTGCCATGCCCATTCTCTCATTCTCTGTCTCTCTTCCCCCCACCTGTGCCTCTTTCTCTCTCAAATAAATAAATAAATAAAATATTAAAAACTAACTCCTAGATAATATTAAATCTATTAGCCACTATGATCTAGTCATTACATAGCTATAAGAATTTTTTTTTATATGTGACATAATTACAGGTGACCCATGAGTGTTATATCTAAGGTTGAAAACAGTAGCTTAGGTATTACATAAGGAAACAAGACATGTTGTCTGTAGATGTAATGAAGAATAGTAAATTGAAGTTTCCATAAATAATATTTGATTTAGAGAAGGTAGAGATGAAAAGTACAAGACACTAGTTTGGAAGTAATACTTGAAATACAACAGTTTTAAATTTGAATATGATAGCAATGAAAACAATAGCAGAAAAATAAAAGGTTTACCAAATAGGAAAATATAAGAGCAAAATTTTTAAGAAATCTGGTATCATAAGCACATGTTTTATCAAACAAAATAAAGGCTTTATCAGATAGAAAACAAATAAGTTAGCATTTGGATATAGTTTATCTATATTTTATATCCCTACTTAGGACCAGGCATCTGGTCAGAAGACAGGCTTTTTTCCTCTTAATGTTATCAGGGACAAAGGAAATTGGGTTTGTAATTTAATGACCTCCAAGGTCTCACTCAAATAAAACTTAAGCAGGAAAAACTAGTTAAAATATTTTGATTATGTTAATGACTCACTTTTTTCAGTAGTTAACATAGTAGGAAGCCTATGTATACCTGAATTTTAACATTCACACGAGACATGGCAAGATAAATAATTTGCCAACTTATTATAAAGACTCAAATTTGAATTATATAAACAATTGAGGAGAGAGAATTATAGAGAAACAACTTTTTATTTTAACTCATTTTATCTTAACTGAAAACACACTATATAATTGTAATTTTAATGGTCCCTTTCTGTATTTTATTATTACTAGTGTTAATATAAAAATGTAGAAATTAACCTTAATACCAAGTAAGAAAGCATATATGATATATCTTAACAGTTATAAATAGAGGCAAGACATATAAACACTTTTGTGTTTTGTCAGTAAATCCAAATTAATCACTTCTTTAAAGATTTAAGTCATAATAAACATTCCAATAACAATGTTAGTCAACCTTGACTCTGGGCTTGGGCCACTTTAGGGATACTATAATCAGACAGGTTTGGGCCATTCCAGGAAAGTGATAGTGGGCATGTGTGGTATGGATAATTCCAGAAATGTGATAATGGGGATGGGTGGTCCAGGTCATATCAGATATGTGGTAATTGGGAGGGGTGTTTGGGTCATTTTTGGGAAACAGAAGGAGACAATGTGGATGACAGTGAGAGTTCAAAGTTGGAATCATTCTGGTTCTAATAGTTACCTTTGTGTTGCTGTGACAAAGCCTGGCCCAAAGCAGCTGATGGGAGGAAAGAGTTTATTTTGGCTTGCAGTCTTAAGGGGAAGCTTCATGTGTGGTAGTGGGGGCAGGGGTGCAGAAAAAGATGGTATAGCAGAGGCTTATCATCAGTTCTTACCACAGCAGACAGAAGTTAGCAGTAAGAAAGTGAGCTGAACTACCACATTCCCTTACCATAAAGCAGCTTCTGATTCCCGTGTGTGTGTGTGTGTGTGTGTGTGTGTGTGTGTGTGTGTGTGTAGGGGGAGGATTTGTCCCTTTGTTAAAGCAGATGCTGCAAGTGTGTGTGGCCAGCTCTGTAGGACAGTGAGGAAGCAGAGAGCCATAGAGAGCCACAGACTCTGGTACTGCATTAGTAATCTTTTTTTTTTTTTTTTAGTACAGTCAGGACCCACTCAGATAAAGTGGTTCTCCCCACCTCAATTAACCTAATGAAGATTATCTAGATCATGTAAAGTAATCAATATCAAATATTAAAAATCCATTATTTGTCAACCTGGCATCTGGAAATGTTATGTTTAAGTCTTTACATTTCACACCTTGTCCCTATAAGTCCATGGGTACTTCATACTGTAAATAAATTTATTCCGACTTCTGATATCCTCATATTTTTTAAACAATTCCAATATTGTTTAAAACCTTAAATTTGGCTGGAGAGATGGCTCGGTGTTTAACTTGCTTGTAAAGCATGACAGCCCAGATTTGATTCCCCAGCACCCACGTGAAACCAGATACACAACAACATACTCCATGGATTTATGAAGGGATACCTGTGTGGACACAGGAAGCCTAACCCCCACATAAGGGAACCCTGAAAGACTATACTGTTATAATAGTCTTTTGTGCCCTTTCCCATGTGTTAATAGTGCATGTTAATAATTTCTCATATTAATAAATAAGTTGAGGTTCAGAGTCTCTTCTGAGAGTCAATCAAACTTTTTTTTTTGAGGCAGGCTCTCACGCTACCCCAGGCTGACCTGGAACTCAATCTAGTTTCACCATGGCAGAACAGCTGGGTTATTACCTTTCCACCTGAAGCTGGAAGGAAATCAGTCTAAATAATTTTGCACTGAATTTAAGCATATATGTATATGCTTTTATATATATATATATATATATATATATAAATTTTAGAGATAGTGGAGTGACAATGGAGAGAGAAAGAGAGAAAGAGAATTTGTGTGCCAGAGCCTCAGCCACTGTAAGCGAACTCCAGATGTTTGCATCACCTAGTGCACATGTGCATCCTTGCACTTACATCACTTTTATGCAGCTGGCTTATGTGGGATCTGGAGAGAGATTGAACATGAATCCTTAGACTGCACAGGCAAGTGCCTTAGCCACCAAGCCATTTCTCCAGCCCTTTTAACTATATTTTTTCAATTTATTTGTATTCACAAGGAGAGAGAGAGCACAACAGTAGTTTTCTACTACTGTAAAGGAGTTCCAGTATTTTCTCTGCACTCCTCTCCTTTGTTTTCAGTATTCTTGAGTCAAGTGACATTTGGTCAGTGTTAATTATCTCAGAAATTGGGATTGATTAGAGAGAGTGAGAAATATAAGAGAGAAAGAAAGCCAGCACAGGCTATTCTTAATTGCAGGGTCAGCTTTCTGGGATGATACTGCCACTGCAGCATTTGAATGTGGGAGATAGTAGAAGTGTATAGAGTGAGGGATGAGGGGGAGATCTTTGGAGAAGAAGAATGGGGGGAATGTAAGACCTTTTCTTTTGCTTACTAATCACCTGTCCAGGTGACCTGATAGCTACTGAGATGAAATCTTTCAGTTATAAGCTTACATATTTCTTTTTCTTTTCTTTTCTTTTCTTTTCTTTTCTTTTCTTTTCTTTTCTTTTCTTTTCTTTTTTTTTTTTGAGACAAGCCCAACAGATTGACCATTTTTATGAGAGAGAGAACCTGCACACTAGGGCATCCAGCCACTATTATTGAACTCCAGAAGCAAGTACCACTTTGTGTGCATGTGCAACCTTGCACACTTGCATCACCTTGTGCATCTGGTTTATATGGAACCTGGAGAGTCGAACATGGGTCCTTAGGCTTTGTAGGCAAGGGCCTTAACCACTAAACAATCTATCCAGCCCTGGGCTTGATTTTTGATAGAAGTCCCTTAACGTGCTATGGTCCTGGAAGTTTTATGGTCCACCGAGATCTGTGGTCCGGGGACAATAATTCATTAACTCTTCAATCTGTATGGTAATTAAATTAGCATATCAAGCAAAGACAATAAAATACCTATATTTATAAGATCCTCTATATAAAAGTAAAGGCCACAGGTGCCAGTTTATCACTACCACTATTAGGGTATGATTTATTTTTATTTTTTTGGCCTATTGACCAGATAAACTATAACTATCTGCATTGTCTATGCAGCATGGGGTTGATTATTATTATTTTTTTTACCTAATCATGTCTCTTTTTGGTAATGACAATTTTTTTAAAACTAGTGTTTCTAAAGATTTTTAAATTGTTTCATGTTTGGGCAAGTTGAGATTTTTAAGGACTTTATTTTTAATTTGTAAGAAAGTTTTACAACTTATTTTTTTTTCAAAAGGAGGCAACAAACTGCAAGCATGTTAACAAAGATCTTAAGTAATAATAAAAAAATCTGCTAATTAAAGGACTCTAAAACTCTAGTGAGTTCCTGCAATGTTCATTACCTTTATAAAAGTGCTCTGTTAGCCACATGCGTGTGAAGGGAGTGGTATAGGTTCTACTATTAAGGTTAGTTTCCAATGGTAGAGAGATTTCAAACAATGTACTGCCAAGCACATGGCATATTATTTTGAAAATTATTCAAAACCTTAGTGCATTTTTGGCAAACTGAATATCTAAAAGCCATATTAAAATCTTCATCCTACCACTTACATGCCTTAATATAATGTATTGCTATGTAGATGTTACACTTTGCCATGTGGGAATGAATATTCTTAGCCCAATGAGAAATAAGAGCAGATGTTGCTATTAATCTGTACCAAAATCTTGTTTGGAGGTAACAAAATATACATATTTAACAAATGTAATTTTATAATTATTTCATTCTAGAAATAGATATATTGTTTTTGTGCTTATGCCACAGTACATAAAAGTGCTGATAAGAAATTTACTCAGAAATTCATGCTAGAACATAGATAAAATGTCACATTTTTATAAAGAAATTAAATTTTTAGAAAACAAAACTGTGGTATAATTATTGGCTTCAAATTTAGCACATAAAAATTCAGGATGCTGATGATAATGGTGTTATTCTATTTCAGAGAAAATCATCCTGAATACATTGGTGCTCACCACTCCAGAGAGAATAAATGGTAATTCACTGAAAGATGCTCTTGGGTGAATTTGTAGTGTAAAAGGATTTGAGACTGAAATGAAATGAATGCCATCCGTTAAAAAATGAGATGTTTTGTACTGCCTGCACATCTTTCAGCTCATTGTAGGAACTTACATCAAGAGCTTCCTTCATTGCATACTAATGGGTTGCATTAAATCTCATGATACTTTCATACCAATTCTGAGAACTGAAAGAAAATAACTTCCAGGATGAGCATTACAATAATTCTACCCTTTGAGATTCAGGTCAATTTATTCTGAATATTCTTGTCCAAATGTGAATATATGTATGAAATGTGAGCTTCAAGACAGATAGGTTCAAATTTTACATTCACTGAAATAAAAATTTCTATGTTGCTTTTTGAATGGGCTGGTGGGTATGTAAGGTCCTTAGGCAAGGGTTACTTACTACAGTTTTCTTCATCAGAATTATCACTGCAGTCATTCTGGCTATCACACCGCCAATGATCAGGAATACAGTTGTTGTTTTTGCACTGGAATTCATGAGGTCCACAAGTCTTTTTGTCTGTAATGAGAAAACCTGAGTTTGCTTGGTTGGCTTCCATGCCTCTCACACTATCTTTTCTATCTGTGATGCCAAATCTAGTGCATGTAATACCTCCTAAAACCTTAATTCAATTACTGATAGTGAATATTCTAAAAGAAAAAACAAAAAGAACTGAACTCATGTGATGAGTATGTCACTTTTTATTTGTTTTGTGTTATCATTGGTCATGTTTTTATTGCAGGCTAGTTAGCAATTGATTACAAATGAAGTAAACACAAATCAGCCAGAAATAAAGGTTAAAAAATAAAGGTTCCAAACTATACTTTCAAGACATTTCCTCCTCTGTTCCTACTATAAAAGTTAAAAATAAGTTGGGTGTGGTGGTGCATGCTTTTAATCCCAGCATTCAGGAGGCAGAGGTAGGAGAATTGCCATGAGTTCGAGGCTACCCTGAGACCACACAGTGAATTCCAGGTCAGCCTGGGCTAAAATGAGACTTTACCCTGAAAAAAAAGACAAAAAATTAATAAAAGAAATGATATTAATAAAATCTGAGTGTGTCATCTTATCTTGTGCTCATAAGGAGCTCTTACTCATAATCTACCTGTGGTTGGTTATTTGCTCATTATTAATCCTGGCAATAATTCATTAATAACCTCATAGATGATACAGTTTTAGTATACATTATCCAAAATGCTTAGGGTGAGAAATGATTTATAGTTCAGATTTTGTTTTTTAGGTTTTGGAACGGTTTCACAAATATGAGATATTTTGGGGAAAGAACACAAGTGAAAGTATAAAATTAATTTCTGTTTCAAATGTATTCATAGCCTCAACAAAATTACATATAGTATTTTTTTAAAAAAGTGTTTTCTTTTTTTATTATTAGCTATGTGCTTCTGTTGTTATTTTTTCATTAAGATGAAACTTTGTATGGATGCATCAGTGTTGAGAGAGAGAGAGAGGGATGAAGAGATAATGAGGCAGACAGAAAATAGTGTATGGGCATGCCAGTGCCTCCTAAATCTGCGAAAGAACTTCAGACACATATGCCACTTTATGCATCTGGCTTACATGGATATTGGGAAACCAAATAGGCCATCAAGCTTTGCAAGCAATTGCCTTTAACTGCTAAGACATCTATCCAGCCCTAGTATTTTTAATGTACTTTTGTTTGTCTGAGACCTCAATTATGAGTTTAGGTGTAGAATATTTTACTCATGACATCATATTGGCGTTCAGGAAGCTTTAGATTTTGGAATACTTTAGATTTTAGATTTTCAGATGTGGGATGTTAAACCTTTAATAAGCAGAATTTAATATGTACAGAGCTTGAATATTAACACAGTGACATTTTACATAAACTTTTAAATAATGTCATCAGCATAAGGGGAAATATTACCTATTAATATAATTTAATTATATAAATTATATAATAAAATTATTAATATAATATAATATAATATAAATATTTCTCACTTTAGAAAAGCTAAAACATAAACTTTTGAAGTATAAAATTAAAAAAAATTACCACCATTAGATGGTACAACCAATATTTTAAAACATACACTTTTACTCTTGATTTAGTGATCTTAACAAAAAATATATAGCTTATATTCATGAGAGCCACAAATGTATATAATCAAAATGTATTTAAGATTTTCTAAAATTACAAAGAGCAATATATATATATATATATATATATATATATATATATATTGATTCTTAAACTTCCATAGGACTACATATAATCACTTGAGAATTATGGTGGAATGGCTATTTTAGCTTGACATGTCTAAATTTCTCTTTCTGGTGCCAGGGATTGAACCCAGGGCCTCATACATGCTAGGCAAGCCCTGCCATACTGAACTATATTCCCACGATGCAGGCCCGTACTGAACTATATCCCCAGATGCAGGCCTGGAGTACCAAAAGCTGGCCTGCACTGTAACTTTGCTTATGAATGGAACTCCTTGCTATGTTGAAACAAAATGACTCCTGTGAAAGTAATTCTCTGTGTGTAAACATTAGCCTTATTTAACCTGTGTCATTTGGAACTTATAGTATCTTAGATGTTTAAAAACTTAGGAAAATGTAAGAAGGATATGACTGGATTGGACAATTGGAAACTAGCACTACACCATTACTCTAGGACAGAGAAATTCTCTCTAACATCTCATAGCTTGCTTCTTAGTATGAACAGTATAGGTGAAATTCAAGCTTTCTAACTACTTTTATATTTAATTTTATTGACATCTATCTCTTATAATTTGTGCTTGCAATAATTTTTCACAAATCAGTGGTCATTCCACTTGAAGCATACAGAAATGACATTGGAAAATTGTGAGTTACCTTTTATAAGATTATGCAGATTTTGTTTCCAAAATATATATATTTGATCCCTTGATGATTGGTATATATTTATACATTATACTATTACATATCATATATCTGTATAAATAGATAGATAGATGATAGACAGATAGGTAGATAAGTAGGATGAATAATGGTTGAAGCAACAGTTTTCAAATTGGTTACACATTAAAATCATCAGAAGTATTACTTGCATTTCTCATCACTGACTAAATACCTGACAAAAGCATCATAAGAAGGAATAGGATGAGTACAACCTAATGGGAATATGACCAGTGCCCAATAAGGTCATGCTATAACATGTTTAATTATTAAAAAAAGTAGTAGAGGGATTAGTTGGAGGGAGGAAGAGGGCAGAGGAAGGATTAGGAAGGGTAGGGGAAAGAGAGAAGGAAGGAGACTATGATCAAATAATATTTTGTACATATATAAAAAATTTCAACAAAAATGAATGGAGGGCAGGAGAGGTGGCTTTATGATCAAGGTAGTTGCCTGCATAGCCTAAGGACTCAGGTTCGATTCCCCAGTCCTAGTAACCACGTAAGCCAGATGCATAGGGTGGCACATGAGTCTGGAGATTTCAGTGGTTAGAGAATCTGGCATACACATTCTCTCTCTCTCTCTCTTTATATATATATATATATATATGTATATCTTTTTATCTCTCATAAATAAATAAATATATTTTTTAAAGTTGAAGAGGTTCTAGCTAGAAAGACTAGATTCAATGGAGGGGCCATATGAGAAATGGAAAAGGGAGGGCGAAGGGAGGTGACGATGATCATACTATGTTGTATATATGTATATATGTAAGGATGTTAATGAAAAGTTTTTAAAAAGAAGGAAGGAAGGGTTTATTTTGGCTTGTCATGTGAATCATGGTAGGGAAGGCATGGCAACAGACTGATGAGGCAAATGGTCAAATTATATCCACATTAAGGAAGCAGAGAATAATTAATGCTGAGATCATAGTCCTGACATACATATTGTCTCACGGTTTCCTGTGCATCTCAGGCTTCATCGTCAAAGATGTACAAAATGGCCTCACAGGGACCTGGCACACATAACAGAGCCTCAACCAGGAATCTTGACACAAACCTACATGACCTCTTTGCTCTTGACTTTTTTTTCCCTATAAAACCAGTACTGTGTGGATGATACTACAACTCTTTGCTGCAAACTAGAGGTGTCACTTGTGTCACTCATAACCCACACTTGTTTAGCCTGCATGCTAACCTTGGGAAATTGTTTCATCTGAGGTTATTTTTAAGCTGGAATCCCCCTTTTTAATTTATGCTCTCTTTATCCATGAGTTTGCATTTTCACGAGGTGGAGCCTTAAAGCCACCATTCGTATTTTCCAGTTCAAACCAGAAGGTTTTGCTTTAATGTTTCTAAACTCCTAATTAATTATCCCCCACTATCCTTATTGATAATTTTAACTTTTTCATATCTTTCTATAAGCAGTAAGCAGTAGCCATGCCACAGCCTAAATGCTATCCTGTCTTGAAATTTCATCCACTAAACAAATAATCCCATTACATTTGAATTTAGCCCCAATCAAATACTAAGGACACAGTCAAATTCTAAAGACACAGCAGAGTAAAGCCAGATTATTTGCCAGAATATTACTTGAATAGACTAAAGGACCAGTTCTCAATATAATCTTTGCTCCCCTCTGAAACCTCAAGAGAGAGGCAACCAGACTCTCTATTATACTCTGATTATGGCATTCTGAGACTCTTCCAGCCTAATCTTCCAAAGTCTTCCTCATTCCTCCCCCAAAACCAGTTACAAAATCCTATGAACAACCTGGTCAAGTTTACCACAGTATTAGCCTTACATCCACTTTCTTTTATTATTTTTAAATAGTATTTTATTTATTTATTTGCAAGTAGAGTGACAGAGAGTGAATATGGGTGTGCCATGGCCTCCAGCCACTGCAAATGAACTGCAGATGTCTGTGCCACTTTGTACATCTGGCTTTATATGCGCAATTGGGAATCAAACCTGAGTGGTAAGGCTTTTCATGCAAATGTTTTACCCACTGAGCAATATCCCTGGCCCTATCCTTACTTCTTCACACTTATTTTCTGCACTTTACCTTTTTCATGAACAATGTAAGTGACAAAAGGAATTTAAGAAAGGAAAGAAGGTAGGATTAATTTTGGCTTACAGTTTAAAAGTACAGTATATCCTATCAGGAAAGTCATGGTAGCAAGAGTGTGAGGCAGCTAGTCAACTTGAATTTGCACTCAGTGGCAGAGAAAGAATAATGCTGTTGTTCAGCATGCTTTATCCTTTATGTGCAGTGTAGGACCTCAGCACATAGGATGGTTTCATTTACATTTAGGGTGGGTCTTCCTACCTCCATTAACTCAATCTAGAACATCTCTGACAGACATGCCCAGAAGCTTGTCTTCTAGGTGACTCTAGGTCCTGTAAAAGTAACAACCAATATTAACTATCAAACTAGGTATTGCAGTCAGTCCTACTTGCTGGGACAAGCATCCAATAATACATAGCTGGTGAGACAAAGGCTTTTATTTTAAGCTTTCAAAATCCAGGGGATCCTCTCTTAGTGGTAGAAAAAGATGCTTGCTTCTCTAGGTCCAAGTGCAGAGAACTGCAGCAAACAAACACCTAACACCAACACCAACAAGCATGAACAGGCAGAGCCCAAACTGCTATAAATACACATAAATAGGGTTGGACACAGGTCCATCCCCAAACATATCTTATGGCTTGATTCCAAGATCTGTCCCCAGTGACATGACTTCAGTAGTAGGAATCTGCCTGCTTGGGGGTAAAGATGTAAGTTCAGTTTTAATTAAACACCCAAGTCTATGTAGCCATATATTCAAACTGTCACAATAGGGAAATTGAACAATTTCTTTGGCCAGACCATATCCCATACCACTGAAATCACATTCACTGGGACCCAGAATCAACATTTATTAAATCAACTTGGTGAATCTAATAAGTTAACAAGATTGAAAATAATGGGCCTATAAAACTTATAATAAAACATAACATTGTGGTTGGAGAGATGTCTTAGTGGTTAAGGCTCTTGCTTGCAAAGCCAAAGGACCAAGGCTCAATTCCCCAGTACCCATATAAGCCAGATGTACAAAGTGGCAAATGTATCTGGAGTTTGTTGGCAATGGCTAGAGGCCCTGGTACACCCATTCTTTTTCTCTATATGCCTCTTTTTTCTTCTCTCCCTCTTTCAGAAAATAAATAAAATTTAAAAAAAACTTTAAAAAGAAACATAACATTATATTTATATATATATGGATATTTACATTCCAGAACAATATCAAAAGTATATAATTTATAATGTTTTACATCAATTCATATAGTTAACTAGTAACACTTGAAAATGAATTGTCTTGTATTTTGACCCTATGAATATGGATAGAACAATTATAGCATCTGAAAACTTGCTTTCTTGAATCTTTCTTTCTTTCTTTCTTTCTTTCTTTCTTTCTTTTCTTTTTTTTTTTTTTTTTTTGAGATCGGGTCTCACTTTAGCCCAGACTAACCAGGAATTTACTATATAGTCTCAGACTGGCCTCAATCTCACAGTGATCCTCCTACCTCTGTCAACCAAGTGTTGTGATTAAAGGCATGTGCCACCACATCTGGCTTTGAATCTTTTCATGTAAGTTTCAGATATTGCTATCACTATGATACTCCAAAAAAGGTAGGGAGAAGTAAATTTATGTACTATATACTTCACTGATTTTTGTGCTTATTCCTACATCAGTGTGGTGGGTTGAGTGTAAAATGTTACCAAAAGGTTGTGGTAGTTTGAATGGATATCACCCAATAGTTCAGGAGTTTTATTCAGGCTTGTAATTTGGTATAGCTGTGAGTGGATCCCAGGGTCCAGCCCTAAGCTGTGGGAGTTGATCTGGAATTCCAGCCTAAGATATATTGAGATCTCCCTGAGTTCTTGGAATGTGCTTGCTTTGTGGTCCTAGTGGTGGTATTTCTCTCTGCATGCACTGGTGAAATGGGGCCATGTCTTTTGCCATTATGGAACTTCCCCTGGATCTATAAGCTTAAAATAAATCACTGTTCCTCCCACTGTATTGGGTTCATCCTAGAAATGTGAAGCTGACTATGTCAGAATTGGTTCCAGAGAGTGGGGTGTTGCTGAATGATGAATCTAACCATGTGGATTTGGGGCTTTTGAAACTTTTGTTTTGGAGGAATGGGGCTGAACTTGGTGCTTGCAAGCAAGCTCAAAGTTACTGGCACTAAGACTGGTTGTTAAAGCTGCTATTGTTAAGGAGATATTGCCAAAATTAAGATCTCTCAATTACTTTACATTGAAGCAATGGAAAGGATGCCTGAGGAAATACTTCATGGTAGAAATGAAAGGAAATTACTGAAAAGAAGAAACCTGCTCTTCAAGGTTATGATTTAGGGCTGGAGAGATGGTTTAGTAGTTAAGGCACTTGCCTGCAAAGCCTATAGACCTAGGTTCAGCTCCCCAGAACCCACATAAGCTAGATATACATTATGGTGCATGTATCTGGAGCTCATTTGTATTAGCTAGAGGTTCTGGAACACCCATTCTCTCTCTCTCTCTCTCTCTCTCTCTCTCTCTCTCTCTCTCCCTCTCTCCTCCATGTCTCTTTCTGTGATAATTAATTAATTAAAAAAAAACAAAGTTATGATTTATTTTGTCCCTGCATTAACAACATGGCTGTGTCCTGCATACAGAGCATTGGTTTCAGAAGCTTGAAAAATGCATGGAGTGGGTCATGAAGTACACATGGTTCCAGAAGCTGCTGCTGTGACATGGCATGAGGGAAGGTATTATGACCCTGATAGACCAGTGAAGTGATTGGAAGATGGACCGTGGTTTACATGTAGATGCAAAGATATTTTGGATATACAAGGACTGTGAAAGAACCATGGAGTGCTGTTGGCTCAGGATAGAAGTTTTCCATGGCTGTTTAGCTCAGTTGGCGGTTCAGAATTGGAAAATTCAGACTGTCAGTCATTGGTTATGATATCAAACCTGAACTGCAGATGTTTGATTTACTTGATGGTTGTTGAGTTTGCATAGGTCCAGTCTTTCTTTGTTATGCCATATAGCAGTTGGAAATGTTTATTCTGTGGCTTTATGTGTTGAAAGTATGTAACTAGTTTTGATTTTACAGTACTCAGAGCTAAGAGTCAATCTTAACTTTCTCAGATAAGACTATGTGGACCTTTAAAATGGGATTGAATGCAATTTATAATGTGAGATGGTTAGGGATCTATTGGTTCCTAGGAGCAAACTGTGATACTTTGAATGGATATTCTTCAATAGATTCAGGATTTTTATTCAAGTTTGTAATTTGGTGTCACTGTGGGTGGATCTAGGTTCCAGCCCTAAAGTGTATTGGCAGATCTGGAATCCCAGCCTAAGATATTCAGACTGCTTCAGCTCTGTGTAGACTTCCTAGAGTGTGCTTGTTTTGTGGTTCTGGTGGTGGTATTTCTTTCTGTGTGTGGGCCTGTGAAAGGGGTCAGCTCCTTCACAATTACGGAACTTCCCTTGGCTCTATAAGCCTCAAATAAATTTGTTTTTTTCCATAAACTCTATCTGGTTTAGAGGTTCATCTCAGAAATGTGAAGCTGACTATGACACAGGTATTTGAGATTAAATTTTCTACTTATCCCTCTGCTAGTTGAGCATTTAGAAGGCATATCCCTGATGGAGGAGGGATGTTGCTGTGGGGTGACAGATCCTGAATCTAGCCTTAAGATGTCTTCTAAGCAAATCTGAATTCTAGATGTTCTCTTTTTCTCTGTGCTTAGCATGTGTGATGTGAACTAGCTTCCTCCCCTCAGATGAAACTTTCCCTGGAAATCGTAAACCTGAATTGAACTTGTTTCTTCCATAACCTGCTTTTGGTTGGTGGCTTTGTCCCAGCAATGAGTAGAGAAGGTAACTACAACAATGGGATATTTCTGAAAAGATATAAAATAATTTAGTGACTGATAATTAATGTTTAAATAATTAATAATAATAATAATAATTATTAATATTTTAAATAATGTTTAAATAACTAAGTGACTGAATTGTAATGGAGCAAGAGCTGAAAAAGTGTCCTCATTTCTCTTTGAAAACAGGGAGCTACAGATTAATGAAAGAAATGGTAGATATAAAATATAGAATCCATCTATAAATAGAAGTTTGTTATATATATATATATAAATATATATATATATGTATATATATAGTGTTTTAATACTCTTCTAGCCTATGTGTGTATATGTATAGGCTTCTATGTATGTGTAAGATCTTCATACTGAAATTACAAAGCATTAGCTAGAAAAAAAATTGAGTCATTACTTAGAAATTCAGAAAGTCACTATATTTTTGAATTTAAAAGCCCAAAGTTGTTACAGTATCTATTTTCTTGAAGTTCATATATACACTAGAAAAACTCAGTATCAAAATTCTAGCAAGTTTTTTTTTAATATTTTATTTGTTTATTTACTTGGGAGATAGAAGAAGACAGAGAGAGAGGCAGAAATAATTGGCACACCAGGGTTTCCAGACAATGCAAATGAACTCCAGAAGTATGCACCGCCTTGGGAAGTTGGCTTTATGTGGGTTCTAGGCAATAGAACCTGGGTTCTTTTGCTTTGCAAGCAAGTACCTTAAACTCTAAGCTATCTCTCCAGCCCTGACAAGTTATTTTTGTTTATATGTACATGTGTTTGTGTTTGTGTGTGTTTCATGTAGAGACAAAATGAAATCCTTAGGTGTAACCTTCAATAATGCCACATACCTTTTTGGAGACAGGGTTCTCTCATTGGCCTTCAGTTTACCAATTAGGCCATGTCAACTAGCCAATGAGACCTAGAAATCAGCTTGTCTCCAACTCCACAGCTCTGGAATTATAAAAATATGCTTTTATGTCTAGATTTTTTTTGCAGGTGAACCAAATAACTTTATAATTTTAATTTAGTAAAGGAAATAAATACATAATGTATGTGTGTGTGTGTGTAATTGTTATAGAGATTCTGGAGATAAAAGTCAGGTCCTTTCACTTGCACCGAAAATATTTTGTTGATAGCTACCTCTCTAGTCCCTAAAATTCTAACATGGTTATTTGAAGATGTAAACATTATAATTCTAAACCTGTATGTGAAAATAAATGACATAGAATAATTAAATAATATGGCAAAATGCTAGGGAAAGTACAGTAGCTAGTTGTAATAATTGTAAATATAAAGTGATTAAGAGACTACACTATTGAACGTAGAAACATAACATCCCATCATGGTCAACCAATTTTCAGAAAAGGACCCTAGACAATTTAAGGGGAAGTAAAATCCTTCTTAAGAAATTGCTGAAACAAGTGATTATTCATATGAACCAACATAAATATCAACCACATCTTAATTGACTCATTAGAAAGATTATACTGAAATGATTATAAACCAAATATAAACTTACAAAATACAAAATAAAATTATAATCTGGGCTAGGTAGAGATTACTTGCATAGAAGTCAAAAGCCCTAAAAACAGAAGAACCAAAATAGCCATTTTATGTAAAAAAATAAATAAATAAAGTATCATCATCTTTGAAAGGAACCATTAAGAAAATGAACATTTAGGCAACAAAAAAAGTAGGATAATATACTTAGTATACACTTGGATCTAGATTATAAATCTTAATATATATAAGCAGAACCTTTGAACAGAAGCTTCACAAAGCCATTTGAGAATCCAATAATGGTTTTAAAAATCACCAAGTTAGTGTGAACAAAGCAAAAATAAAGTACCCTTAAATACATGTGGGAATTCCTGAAATCAAACAGACCATGCCAAATATTACTGAGACTAGAGAAGACTTAGAGCCTATAAGCAGATTTGACTAAAGTTTAACCTGAGGTTACCAGGTGACTGTGCAAATTTATACATAGTTAGTTATTCAAGCAAAATAAAAGTAGTTTTTCACAAAAGAAAAGAAATTTCTGTGAGTCTGGTTCCAACAGCCTCATTCACTGTAAACAACTATGAAAATAATCCACACTGAAATAGATCCACACAATTGAATACTACTCAAGCATAAACTCAATTCTTAACAGACCTTAACTTAGAAATGTTTTTAAAAATTTAAGCAAAAAAAATCCAACATATAAAGAATACGCAGCATGAGTAAAGGTGTATGACTTGTGAATGCTAGCAAAGAATTCATGGTTAGTAACAGAGAAGGTCAGTGCTTGAGTAAGTATGTGGGAAAACCGAAGTGACTTACAGGTGGGAGTGAGAGATTCTGAATCTGTAGATATTGGCTACATACGGTGTACTGTCAAAGAAAAACATTGCATTGAACTTCAAAGATCTATGCAGTTCACTTTAATTAAATATTTACTATTAACATAATAAAAATTTGTAGTCAAGTACTTTGGCAGAAGCCTGTCTTGTATTGGGGACCTAGTAAGTCTTTCCAATCAACAGCTCAATGTGGGTAGCACCTATTTCTGGTACTGAGAGTTACAGGTCAGAGACAAAGTTTTTTTAAAGTTAGGCTCCATCCCACCCTCTCCAGGGCCCTTCTTTTGGGGCACACCCCCTATTCCTGTTGAGAGTTATATCTTTTAGTCTACCTTCAAGGAGAAAGTTTTCCATGGTATCTGTTCATTTTAGATTTAGTTTTGTGTTTATTCCCCCCCCCCCGCACCCTCTTCTTCCTTTCCTCCCCAAACCCCACCTGAGATAAAAGGTGAGACCCTATTGCTGAAAACACTATATGCTGCTGGCACAGAACATAGACAGACCTGGCAGAAATCTGAAAGACAGCTAGTCCCCAGACAGTCCCGTCTAGTGCTGGAAAGTGCTACATCAGCTACTGGTGGAAAGTGGCAACAACACTGTGAGCAAGCAAGGGGTCTAAGCTACTCAGAAACAACCAACATGAGGAGAAGCACATACCTTTGTAATGGTGGCACACAGCCTTGGTGGATAACTAAGAACTTTTTGATTGACAAAGAGATTTACTCAGTACAAAGGAACCCATATCTGGAACTGGAAACAAGGTCAAAGTCCTATAAAGATGAAGGTTATGCTCTCCATTGTCAAGCTTCCTCTAGACTTTGGCTAAAAGAGGGACTACATCTATTAAATTTTCTCTACTTAATAACGTTTATCCAATTTAACCTATGCTGATTGTACTCTCAATTGGAGAATCTGTTTTTCATTTTCAGAAGGTAAGGATACCCAAAGCGATGAATCACCCTGGCATCTCAGTCAAGGCCAGGCAAAACCACAGAGGAACTGGGGAGACCAGCAAGAGTGCTGTTTCCATGAACCTGACAGTCATCACCAAGGTGAGGCCACATTTGCTGAGGATACTCAAAACATACCAAAGCAAAGATCCAGAGTTTCCTAAGATCTCATCAATTGAAGTAGACTTAAAATACCCACAAAGGCTCAGGAAATTTGGCAGAAAAGGGAGCAGAAAGACTGAAAGAGCCAAAGGTTGGGACTTCATATGCAGAGCTATTTCCTCTCCACAAGGACTGACTGCTGCTCCCACAATGCATTACCCACAACCCCTTGGGGAATACCAGCTACCTCACTGAGATGATCGCCCTGAAGAATGGGGGCAGGGAGGGAAAAGATGGTACCAACACATGATGTAACTATACAAAACATGTTCCTAATAATAATAATAATAATAATAATAATGAAAGCAATACCAAATACAAAATTTGGAATGACCAAAAAACAGCTCCATGATTGGAAATAATTTTTCAAAATCAGTTTCTGGTTAACCTTTAAATCAACAGACGACCAACTGAAATGATATGTTTTGTACTTTCTAAACAATATCAAAAACAGCAATTGATAGTTTAATAGCATAATTTCATTGTATTTAAGTAGTTACTATTTGATTGAAATAATCTAGTTGAATATGTAACATATAAAGATGACACCTGGGCTAGAGACATGGCTTAGCATTTTCTTGTGAAGCCAAAGGACCCAGGTTTGAATCCCCAGGACCCAAGTAAGCCAGATTTAAAAGGCACATGTGTCTGGAGTTTTTATTTTCAGTAGCCGAAGGCCTAAATACACACAATCTCTCTCTACCTCCCTCTTTCTATCACTCTGTCAAATAAAATAAATTAAAATAAAATATGAGCCCCATACACTAAGAATCATATCACTGCTTTTCTTCATTCATATATTTATTTAAACTTATGCCAAAGGGTTAACAAGAACAAAATGAACGCTGTTTGTGAAAGTTCTGTATATAACATTCTAATTGTTAAATATCATTGGCAATATTTTAGTTACATACATTTACATAGGATATTTTGTGGAGGAAAAAGGTGACATATGAAGTATGATAGGATCTTCTAAATTATAAATTAAAGCAAACCATTTGCCATTTTTAAAGAAAACTCAATTTTAGACACCAATGGTGATTTTTATTTTATGTTCTAAATCATATCTATAATACTTAGCACATACATTATCCACAAAATTATGGCTTGAGTGACACCTTATCAGAAGCAGTACATGAAGAAAATGTTCTTCTTAAGGGAATCTGAGGTAATTGCACTCATGTGTCAGAGTGACAGCAGACAATAATGATGGTGAGTTCAACACATTCTACATCACTGGAAACCAGGTTGTCATGAGGATATATCATCATGCTAAAACAGAAGACAGGTTATCAAACACCTAGGACAGTTTGGCTACAAGGGCTCACAATCCAACCTCTGTGGTAAAAGAATAGAATGGATAAAAGGGAATAACATTTGGGCTGCTTTAAATAATATTTTTAAATATATTTTCTTTTTTGAAGGAAATACAGTGGTATTATTTCAACCAAATATATAATGAGTTTCACTTCACCAACTTTGCATATTCATACCAAAATGATCAAATTATAGAGAATAAAATGATGTTTATAGCCAAAGATGGTGGTAAATGATGTTAGTCCCAGCACTGGGAGGCTTATGCAGAATGATTTCTTGAGTTCAAGACCAGCCTGAGCAAGACAGTGAGAGACGATCTCAAAAAAAAAAAAAAAAAATCTGATGGCTCCTGCTGGTATTAATTTGAACACTGTTGTCATATTTAAGTAGATCAGGGGTTAGCAGCATTGGCTCGATGTCTTAATTTGTTTCCTTGTAGTTTCAGTGTTGTCTAGAAATTGTGTCTCGAGTTCATGTTTCAAATACTCTCTCATATAAGTCAGAAATATTTTTCTCATATGAATGTCATCTGTCTTTTCTCCTATGGCATCATATTGTATGCTTTCTTCATGCATACATTCATTCTGCAGATATATTTAAAGACTCTTCTGTGGAAAGGCATTATCTCAGGTATTAGAAGATACAAGGAGATCGAAGTTAAGTTTTTCATGGTCAGTGCTGTTGTCATATAGTTCTAAGGCTACATGACAATACAACCGCAATCCAGCCCAAAGTGATATACCATTAAAAAGACATAAATGCAGTTGGAGTCCAGAGATGAGAGATCAGAGGTCTGCAAGCAGAGAGCGACAGAGAACGAGAGAGACAGAATGGATATGCCAGGTCCTCCAGTCACTGCAAAGGAACTCCAGATGCATGTGCCACTTTGTGCATCTGGCTTTCCATAGGTACTGAGGAACTAAACCCAGGTCAGTAGGCTTTGCAGACAAGCACCTTAACCACTGAGCAATCACTCCAGCCCTATTTTAAATATTCTAAACAAACAAATAGGTATGATAGAAAATGTATCTATGATGCTATTTCTCCAGAAAAAAAAACTATATGCATTTTTTTTCATCAATAATGTGAAAAGTCTATTGATGATTCTAACTTTAATTAATGGTTTTACATAATGAATTACAGAATGTCTGGAAGATCAATGTAAAATTCACCACTACAGGGAAGAAGCATTGTATATCACACTGTCGATTTAATGCTTCATGTTCTGTTCTTTGTTTTCACCATCAGAGGAATCCTCTGTGATGTGTAAATATTTCAATTTATTATAATTTAATATACATAGATATTATATAACTATAATATTCATACACTGCTTTTTTTCTTTTTTTTTTGAGATAGGGTTTCACTCAAGCTCAGGCTGACCTGGAATTCACTATGGAGTCTCAGGGTGGCCTCGAATTCACAGCGATCCTCCTACCTCTGCCTCCCGAGTGCTGGGATTAAAGGCATGCGCCACCACGCCTGGCTCATATACTGCTTTCTGTTTCATGTGGGTAATAACCACACTTAAATTCTGAGGCCCTAAGACTTTTCTACATTTTTTTTTCTTTTAGACTACATTTCCATGTTGAAAACTTCTTATCATACATATATTATGCACATAACAATCTTGAGATAATAGAACTCCATTGACTATTAGTTTCAAAATGATAGACTAAAAAAATTGTTTTAATAGTTAGTAATTCATACAGGAAAAAATACAGGAGTGGTAGTGATTTTTTTTTTTTTTGGTGTGTTTTCGAGTGTAATGCTCTGAGAACACAAACTTAGAAAGAGAACCTGAAGACTGGCACATGAAGGATTGAGTCATGTCACTTTCTGGTGCCAAGGAATTAGAGACTGAAGCGCAACCACTGAGGAATAATCCAAGGAAGAAGGTTTGTGAGAATTTCAGGAGGATCAGGATGGCTGAGAAAAGAACGCAAGCCTCCTCAGAGAGAGAAGAGAGAGGTCAGAAAGAGGATGCAGAGTTTCTGTGCTTATATATCTTCTTTATAAACAACGTCTCTGCGTAGACTTTTCAGTTTTGTACAATAATTTTCAAGTACATATTTAGTTTATGTCAAAATAAATTTGGATATTTGAATGACTAGTAAATGATTGTGCCAACATGGAAATCTAAACTTTTGAACTGCCAAATGGAATCCTTGCTTGTACATTCTGATTAGCTCCTTGTTCCCAGCTTTTGTGCTTACTACAGGCTAGCAAAGTGGTTTGCACTGATACAATGTGATACAGGTAAAAACAAGGCAAATTTGTCTTTGAAATACTATTCAGATCACATACAAAATAAAATGCATGAAATAATAACATTTAAAATGCATTTAATGAATCCAGCAACTTTACTAACTAGACTTATTGATGAGAAGTAACAAAACATTCAATCATGTGGATCAGAACTATATTTTATAGCAACATTGCTATATTTGATTTCAATGTAGTTAATGTGGTATGACTTAGTTACTTAAATAGACACATACTGTTATTTGGGCTAATTTTTTAAAAATTAAAATTTTACATTTTGATTTAAGAAATAGTAACTCATATGTACTGTGCATTTTCTCACTCTAGATTCTAGATTCCAGGCCAACTTTGAATGATGTAATCCTCTCTGCTATGCAATAAGGAAAGTGTACTGAATAGCTGAGGGTACTAAAGCTCAAGTTATAATAAACAACTTGTCCCAATGCGCTTAAACTCTGTGTGGTGGTTTGATTCAGGTGTTTTCCATAAACTGAGTGTCCTGAATGGTAGGTTCACAGCTGATGAAGATTTGGGAACTAATGCCTCCTGGAGGCAGTGTATTGTTGGGGGCAGGCTTATGGGTATTAACCAGTTTCCCCTAGTGGGTGTTTACTATTGTCCACCTTATGTGGCCAGGAAATGATGTCCACCCTCTGCTAATGCCATCATATTCCCCTGCCTTTATGGAGCTTCCCCTTGAGTCTGTAAGCCAAAATGAACCCTTTTTTCCCACAGGCTGCTCTTGGTCAGGTGATTTTTGCCAGCAATGCAAACGTGACTGCAACACTATGGAACCAGACTTTCATCCATACCACCTGACTCTAGTACCTGTATGAACAAAAATTCCTAAATGAAAACAAATCATTAACCCAAACAAAAATTCCTGATGGCTTTGTTCCTCGTTTTACACTTAGCTTACTTTTATATACTCTTAGTAATAAATGACTAAAATTGTATGAATGTCAAAGATGATTCAAAATACTGAGGTTATCTTCACCATAAGACCTAAAGACTACAACATGTCTGCACTGGAGAAAGGGGATGTGGTAGAACTGAGCACATTTCACACAATTAACACTCTGAGATAAGCAAGGATAATTGTTCAAAGTCTTCTATGATAATATTTGTTATTCCTGAATTGTGATTTTTTTTCACAATCTAGCACACTTTTAAGTTTGAGAAATACACAGTAGCTCATGTACAAAAAATAAAAGTCTCTCTCTCTCTCTCTTTTATTCTCCCTTTCTCTTTGCTTTAATCAGCCATCACAAAATATGTCTCTTGCTTGATTAACATTTCAACTATCAATAAATGATCACATTAGTCTTTATCTTATATCCTTATTGGCTGCCTAGTCAGCAAGGTATTGATTTTTTTTTAAGATTCTGCTTACAGTACATGAATGTTCACTTGGCTGTATTCCCAAATGTCCTTAAAAGCCTTAATAGTGTACTTCCTTGTTAGATGTCTTATTTCACCCTTAATAAGCTTGTTTGTCTCCTATAATAATATTGCACCTTTTGTAGAATCATATTTATCATAGAGACAGCAAGCTATGGATGTAAAAAGAACATAATATTGAGCTGAATTTAATATGAGAATTCAAATAAAGGTGCCAATAATATCCACATTTTAATACCAGTAGACAAGCAGAAAGCAAAGTATCTCAACAGACAATATAAATCATTATTAAATTTGCATTAATTTGGCCCTTTCAGATATTCTTCTAAAATTCAAAATGCATCAATTTGAACATCAAAGAAACAAGATTGTTTCTCATATTATTCTACTAGTTGAAGACACGAGTGAACCAGGAATTAAATCTGTCTTCTGGTATATACTTGTTAGCACCAGGTTAATATCCACAGTGGAGCTGATCAGAAGCATTCTCACAGGACTGATTGAACTTATGATAGAAAACATCACCTAAGGAAAAGTATTACCTACACAGAGTACAGGTAAGTGGAACACACTCACTCATCTTCCAGGTTATTCTTCTAGAACCCAGTACCCCAATTCATGCATCCATGAATAGACTCAGTATCTCTAATACAAAACTCTGAGTCTAATTGGTCTTTCAAACTGGAAAAAGTTAGCATAAAAATGACATAATACACAGAAAATTTCACTCCTAACCTTATGCCATGTGTCATAGTCAAAACATAGGCAAATTAAAAATAATTGTATAAAATCATATCCAAGCTGAAACATTGATGAATTCTATGTTTAGAATAGAATTCTCAAAATACCTCATTATACAAGCACACATATGCCAAGATCTGAAGTATTTCTGGTCTAAATTAGCCTGTTTTGATAGAGGGATAATCAATCTGCCTATAGGCTGGGGCCCCTCTTAGCACATGATCAACCTGCCACCAGCAATGGTGCACTTTCTGGGCCATGGAGGGGCCTAGATTGATAAACAGCTTGGACCCCAAGTCAGAATGAAGGGTCATGCTCAAGGTCCAGTGGGCTGTGCCATAGTGGATACTTGTGTTAGTTTGAATATAAGAGTTTAAATAAATGGCCCCACAGACTGCTTGAACTTTGATTCTCCAGTGAGTGGAGCCCTACTGGGGAAAATGTGTCTCTGGTGGCAGATCTTGGAGTCTAGCCATGAATAGCAGCCCAAAGATGTGGTGAGAGTAGTGTAAGCTCTGGTGATTCACACTTTCTGGTGTTGGTGTTTGCTTGCTGCAGTTGCTTCTCTCTGCTTGGATCTATGAAGGGATCTAGCTTCTTCTGTAATTGATGTGTTCCCCTGGAGTCTGGTATCCTGAAATAAACCCCTTCTTCCTATAAGCTGTGTCTTGTTGGATGTTTTTCCCAGCAACAAAGAGCTGACTCGAACAATACATGTTCTGAGACCTCAGCATATTATGTCCTAGTTCGGAGAGGAAAAATCCCACTGAGAGCCAGTGACGCATTATATAGTCATTGATCAGTGTTGTCCACAGTGAGCCATTCACTCAATGTAAAAATAAAAATAACAATAAAACAGGCCCCAAACATTTGATAAGAAGTTATGGACGGAAGTAAACTCCACAACATGGACCTCACAGTCCAGAATGCACCCTGCAGGAAGGGTCGCAGATTGAGGGAATGACACAGTTTTCTGGTGGTCTACATGGGGAGTAAGTTTGTAAGGGCAGAGCAGGTCTCCTGACTATTGGAGCTCCAACCAATCATTTATTTGACCCGTGTCTTGGGCCTCCACCACTGCCTGTGTATGGCTGGTACATATGCCTGCTCAGCAGGTGAAGTGTGCCCAACAAATCTCAGCGACATATGTGGACATCACTGCTGCATGGTCACACCACTGCTGGACAGTCAAGGTGTTGGCTTTGTCTAACAGGTGCCAGTTGGTTCCCCAATTGCAGCACCTGTTACCAAATGTAAAAACAGTCTCATATGTCCTTATGTGACTTTTACATGTCACATTTTAGACTCTGGCAGAATTGTGATAGTGGTTCTTTGATATGTAGGTAGAGAATGATTTTCATTAGAACTATGCAGGCTTTGATTAAAATCCTTACTTAATCATTTGTTAGCACTGGTTTTTATGGCTACTCTTTTATCTATTTAATAATAATAATGTTAAAATAAATGCCATGCAACTTAAAATTTTTACTTGAGAGTATAGGAAAGGGAAATACATATTTCAAAACTCAGTTAAACATGTCTTATCTTCCTTCTTCCACCTCTACTCTTATTTATTTACTTATTTATGCTAATAGAAAGAAAATCCTGTGCATTCATTCAAACTATCTAAACTCTTGTTCTCAGTGCAAATATTCCTGACTCAAATCCGACTGCAAGAAAGAGTCAAAGTGAGAAGTTAGACAATATTTAGAAATATTTCTCAGATATCAAAATCTCACAAATATTTTGTGATCTGTTACTGTGATGTGTGGTTACTCTTATTTAGGATACTTTTCAATAACAAAACCTATCTCTTCTTGGCACAACTCTTCTTCAACATGACTTGTCCACCAAACAAACAAACAAAATAAATAAGTGATAAGAGAAAGGAGAGCAGGCCTCCAAAGAGGCAAAGGTATTATAACATTCTGTACAAGTGTTCACCCTCTCCCCTTCAAAAATGTTCTTTACTACAAAATTTTCACCAATTTATCAAAAAGTTAACTTTAAATACTTCTTAAAGAATTCTTTACTTTATAATTCTGGTTGCATTGGTGACTGTTATCTTCCAGGTTGCCTCAGTTTTATAAATAGAAAATGGGCTTTTTATAGAACCCCTGATTGATTTCTTCCAAACAAGATCATCAGAGGAAATAAATAGAATGCAAATGTAAATGAACATTATATAGTATATTGTAGAAAATTTTATGCAAATATAGACAAATATACCAATCCAATATAAATATACTATATGAAACACATTCTTCCCTTTTTACTAAGTCAGCAAAAATTCACCATTGATTCTATGATTCAGAGTGATCAAAATAATTTCCAGGGTATTATAGTTACTTTTCATTGCTGTGACAAACACATAACCAGAGCAGCTTATGGGAAGAAAGGGTTTATTGTAGGCTTACTGAATCCAGGGTATGTTTCATCATGGCAAAAGATGCTGGCTCACTCCAGTGGCCACAGCAGAGAGAGAGAGAAACCAGCACTAGCAAATACAAGCAGACAGAGCTCAAACTGCTCTGAACACAATGTAGGGCAAGACATAAGAGTCACCACCAGTCACATCTGCTCCATCAGGCTTAAGTAGGAAGCTTAACCTTAATTAAAAATCCATGAGGCTATATGGGCATATATTCACATCCAAACCACCACACAATGGGAAATAAAGTGTTTAAAGAGCATCTACTGTGCATCAGGTACCATGCAAGTTTTTGGAGAATGGAAGTGTACTTATCATAGCTTTATTATATATGCTGTTCATTTATATATATAGATATAAAAACCCAGGCAGATGGAGATACACAAAACTTTGCTATAACATGATGAGGGAAGCATAATGCTACATTATTTGATTCGTTTTAAATTCTATCATTTTACCAATGTGATGTATGGGTTATGACTTATATGAACATTTTGAATATTTCCCACAATTTTTTGTTCTTTCACTTTATAAGATATTTTGTTTTAAAATATTCAAAAAGCATGCTTACAATATAGTATAATGGTAGAATATTTCAAGTCATACTCTTATCTTAAAAATAAATAAAATATACGAATTAATTAATTAATTATTATTTGAGAGCAACAGAGAAAGAAAGAGGCAGAGAGAGAGAGAGAGAAAGAAAGAGAATGAGCACTCCAGGCCCTCCTGCCACTGAAAACAAACTACAGACAGCATGCGCCCCTTGTGCATCTGGCTAACATGGGTCCTGGGGAATGGAGCCTGGAATGGGTGTCTTTAGGCTTCATAGGCAAGCATTTAACCACTAAGCCTTCTCTCCATCCCAAAACACACAAATTTATAATCACTTTCTTTTTCATTTATTTTTATTAATTAATTAATTAGTTTGTTTGTTTGTTTTGAGGTAGGGTCTCATTGTGGCCCAGGCTGACCTAGAATTCATTATGTAGTCTCAGGATGGCCTTGAACTCACAGCAATCTTCCTACCTCTGCCTCCCGAGTACTGGGATTAAAGGTATGCACCACCATGCCTGGCTTTATAGTCACTTTATGGAATAATAGGATACACAAGTGTTTTTCTTTTTTAAACTTGCCGGTACTGCAAAACATTGAGATACAAGTGAGTTTAAAAGAATCCCTAAAATGGGGCTGGAGAGATGAGCTTAGCAGTTAAGGCACTTGCCTACAAAGCCAAAGGACCTTGGGTTGATTCTCCAGGACTGACATAAGCCAGAAGCACAAAGTGGCACATGCATCTGGAGTTCATCTGCAGTAGCTGGCGGTCCTGGGGCACCTGTTCTCTCTCTCTCTCTCTCTCTCTCTCTCTCTCTGTGTGTGTGTGTCTCTTCCTCTCTCTCTCTCTGTCTGCATCTTTCGCTTTTTCAAATAATTAAAATATATTTTAGAAAAGAATCCCTAAAGTTACATAGGAGAAAATGTCATAATAGGTCAGTTATAATGCTTAAACCTTAATAATACATAAGTATAAGGCACCCAGGTATTATAAATTATTCTTCATAAAATTCTAGACTAGCATCTCCAACATTCTATATGTAGGCATCAGGAAAAAAAGATATCTTCAGTCTTAATTTTCTTATGTACGCCAGTTGCATTAATATTGATTTTCCTTTCTCTGCCAATGTTTAATAATATATTCTTTAGAGAAAATCCTCTTAGAGATAGATATAACCTGGGTTTCCAGTGGGAAATCATTTGCTAAGAACTTCTTAGCTGTCTGGTAAAAGACTGTGCAACACTTAGGAAGTATTAGTTGAACTTTTTACCTTGTCCTGACGACCACAGAGCTAGAGAGCCCAAGGTATTAATTTTTACTTGAAATAGCTCCTAACTAAGAAGTTGTTCATCGTTTTAACAACAATATTACATATACTACTCAGAAACATCTCTGAAGAACAAAGACAAACCCTAAGATTAAGTATATTCACTTGGCAGACAATCACATTCTGTGAACAATGTCAGGTGCAATGTGATTTGCAAATTTATTGTTGCAAGTTAAAGAAAATATCATCTCCATCCCAGCATGAGATCATGGCAGTAAGTTAAGTTACTCCACTCTAGACAGCTTGCAATGTTGTCCTCTGTTTATTGATAAAATTGAATCCTATTTCTAACAGGGTTCAGAGTCCAGTAAGTGCTTATTTTACTCTCAAAGATGTATAGCTATGTTTCCTGAAATAGTCTCTGACATCTTTTTTATAAGGTGGAAAAACACATCACTTCTTAACCAAAGAATTGTAAACCTTTTCTTTTATCTCAGGACACATCTAAAACATCCTGATTTCATTTCACCTTCCTCGTTCATTCAAACAACTAAATTCTTGCTGGTGCAGGGCCTGCTAAATAAATGAAAATAATACATTACCCTATTCTGATTTGGTTACCTTAAATCTCCTAAACAGTCAATGTTGTAAAGAATTCAAAGGCATGTGGTAGAGACATTTCTGGTTATAATTGCTCTGGATGATGCAGTCATCCTATAACAGAAGGGAAAGTCCCTATGCCTCCTTAATCACATGATCCTTCTTTTATGCAACCTGGCCTTAGTCCTGAATGGAAGCAGAAGTCTTGCCTTGGACCCTCCCCACGATTCTATCTCTCTTTTATTCCTCCTCTGTTTTTTTTTTTTTTTTTAACCCGGTCTTAGGAATTTCAAGCAGTTGCATTGACAAGAGAATTCCTTTAACCAAACCAACTGGTTCATAGTAAACTATATAGAACATCCAAGAACAGCAGACCTCATTCTTTACAATATACAGGGAATAATCATAAAGTACGAAAAATTATCTAGATTAGGAGGCAATGTCTCTGTGTTTCATGACCCAACATGGGGTTCTGAAATTCTTTCCTTCCCCTCTTCTGCTAATTTCCCTGAGCCATGCAGGGTTCATTTTAGGTCGGCTTCAGTGATGAGGTCTTGGGAACCACTCTGTCTCTGGATATCTGGTTTGGTAGGAGTTGAGTGTTCTCTGTGTCTATCTCCTTCACCCTTGTGCTGGTATCAGGTTCACCAAGAAAGCAGCACTCTTGCCTACTTCCCCAATTACTCTTAGTTTCAGCTGGGGACCTTTGGAGATATGTTGGGCATGATACACAGAGACATTGACACCCATAACTGATGGCTAACCTCACAATGCACAACCCATATTCCTCAACAAGGAGGGTCCTTGTGGAAGAGGGAGGAAAGGGAAGAGGCTAATGATGGTAACAACTTGACTATATACATTGAGTACAAAAATAATAAAAAGTATCTAAATTAGGTATAAAATGAGGTAAAATATGTATTCTGACGAGACAATTATTTAGGATATCTACAATTATTTTGGAAGGAAGCAAGCTTCAATTATTTTGGAATTTTAAAAGTGCACTTTTCATCAAGTCATGTATCCAAAATTAAGAACTGGAGATAGAAAATTGTGAATATGGACTATAAAGTATATGTGTGCATACATACAAATATACATTTTTAAAAGAATTAATGTTATATATAACAGAAAAGCAGGGCCATACCATTGGCTTCACCACAGAAGGTAATAAACTAGAACAAGAGAAGTTAGTTAAACCCCAAATAAGGGAGAAAATAAAAAGATACAGCACAGAGTATGAAAAAATAAACAGCAATACAATTACTTGAAAAGGAACAGGGCTGGAGAGATGATTTAGCAGTCAAGGTGCTTCTTTGCAAAGCCTAAGGACTCAGGTTGGCTTCTCCAGTAAGCCAGCTGTACAAGGATGCACATGTGTCTGGAGTTAGTTTGTAGGGGCTGAAGGCCCTGGCATGCCCATTTTCTCCCTCTCCTCTCCTCTCTTTTCCTCTCCTCTCCTCTTCTCTCACTCTCTCTCTCTCTCCATTTTCTCTCTCTCTCAAATAAATAAATAAATAAATAAATAAACAACTTAAAACATATTTTTAAAAATAGATAAAAGAGCTGCCACCCCCCCCACATCTGGCTTGGGGTTGCTTGGACCCTGCTAGCTTGATGTGGAAACAGGCCCCTTGCACTGCCTATCTCATCAAAGTGCCCCTGGTTCCCCAATACCAAGATACCCTGCACCAGACAGTACATGAAAGAGTGCTGAGTGAGTAGGCCAGATCTCTGTTTCCATAGTTCCTCCCAGTTTCCTGGTCCCTGTAGGTCTCCTTGAGCCTGGCTTGGGTAGGCCTGGTCCCTTTGTGGGGTCTGTGGAAACAGGCCTTTGGCTCTGGTACCCTGGCTCGATCCTGGGTGCTGACATCCATATTCCCCTGAGCCAGACAGTGCATGGGCCACTGTAGGACCAGGTCTCTTATCTCTGGCTCTCCAGCTTCTTGGTGCCTGTTCCCCAATCCCACTATGCCCAGATGCTGAAGAGTATGTGCAAGTGGAGTGAATAGGACAGATCTCTCAGTTCCCCAGGTACTTTTGATGTATCTGCAATCTCCACAACCTGCACATCTGTGGTTATAACCCCATTGTACACCAGTATACCAAACAGACTCACATTTAAAAGAGAACAGCTACTGAAGACCTTACAAGGACAAAAACTTGCTTCCTCCTCAACATAATAAAGTGTATCCCCAGGATGGGAAGACCACAATGCAAAAAATCCAGTGAAAGTCAAAAGACTGAGAGATAGCTGGGCGTGGTGGCACACACCTTTAATCCTAGCACTGGGGAGGCAGAGGTAGGAGGATCGCTGTGAGTTCAAGGCCACTCTGAAACTCAATAGTGAATTCCAGGTCAGCCTGGGCTAGAGTAAGTACCTGCCATGAAAAAACAAACAAACATACAAAAAAAGACTGAGAGACCTCCACCAAGGATGTTTAGCCCCACAATGGAAGCCACCAATGAAATCATAAAGAAATCAATAGAAATATAGAAATTAAATCCCCAAATTAAAACCTATGACCTGGAAGACAAGACAGAAGAAATTGATTAGGAGGCCAAAAACTTTGCTAAGTTCAAAAAATCAAGTGAACAGAATATGAGGGAACTGTGGGATACCCCACAATGATCAAACATCTGAATCATGGGTATACCAGAAGGAGAGGAAATCCAGTCCAGAGGCATAGAGAACATAGTCAACAAAATTATTGAAGAAAATTTTCCAAATCTCTCAAAAGAGAGGCCCATCCAGATACAAGAAACCCACAGAACACCAAACAGACAGGATCAAAGAAGAAACTATCTGAGGCATATCATAGTTAAACCTTTTAACAACAAAAATAAAGAAAGAGTGCTTCAAGCAGCAAGAGAGAAACAATTCACTACAATTTTATCAGACTTACCTCAGATTTCTCAATGGAAACCCTGAAAGCCAGAAGGGCCTGGTATGGAACACCTCAAAGTCTTAAAAACTATGGCTTCCAACCCAAGCTACTCTACCCAGCCAAGTGTCCCTCATAATAGATGTCTCCAATTTCCAGAGCTAGCAAGAAGAAGATCACAATGACCAAAAATAGACCAGGCTCAAAATAGTAGAAAACATAAGTGTGATTGATTCAGGTACCCCCATAAACTTAGTTGTTCTGAATGCTAGGTTCACAGCTGATTGAGATTTGGGAATTAATGCCTCCTGGAGGCAGTGTAATGTTGGGGGTGGACTTATGGATATTATAGCCAGTTTTCCCTTGCCAGTGTTTGGCATACTTTTCTGTTGCTATTGTCCACCTTATGTTGGCCAGGGGGTGATGTCCACCCTCTGCTCATGCCATTGTTTTCTCCTGACATCTTGGAGATTCCCCTAGAGTCTATAAGCCAAAATAAGCCTTTTGTTCCCACAAGCTACTCATGGTTGGGTTACTTCTGCAAACAATGCAAACCTGACTGCAACAGTACATTTGGTACCGAGGAGTGGTGTCAATTTTGGTTAGGCACCTGTCTCTGTGCCTTTGGCCTTTTGGAACTTTGGCCTAAGACATGCCTTTCAGTGCTGTAAATACAGCTTGATGGACTATTCTGGTCAGAGTTGAAAGACCTGAATACAGTAAGAACTATGGACTGAGAGGTTTGGCTAGTGAGGGTGAGAAAGAACTTTGCTTGGACTGGGCTAGAAGCAGTTTGTGTGAAAAGACTTGCTGTTATGCCCATGTCCTGAGAACTTGTACAGGGTTGCTTTGCATAGAAACAGACTGATGTGAGCAGAGGGGTATGGCACAGAAATAATGAAATTCTTGGGAGAAAATTTCTGCCTGTTCAGGTGCAATTGTATGAAGAATTTCAGCCACTGAGATTAGGCCAGCTTACATGTATTGGGAGGACAGAGAAAATGCAGTCTTTTGAAAGAGTCTGAATGAGGAAGAGTATCCTGTTCTTCAAAGTCTGCTTTACCCCCCCCCCCCGCCCCCCCGCCGCCAGGATTAAAAAGTTGGCACCTCACCTGATATTCTGGAGTATAAGAAATGCAGGGAAGAGAGGATCATTGAACTTGCAGCAAGGTCTTGTGTTTTGGAAAAGGCCATGGGCAGTGAGAGCAGGTTTGCTAGTTTGCCTGCATGGATACCCAATTGAGCCACATGAACAACAAGGAAACACCAAACCCCACAAAGCACCTCATTATGGCAAGGATTAATTTGAACCTCACAGAACCTTAAATATTAATGGTCTTAGCTCACCCATCAAAAGACACAAGTTACCAGAGTAGATCCAAAAAAATGAACCTTTCTATCTGCTATCTTCAAGAAACCTACATCACCATTAAAGACAGACACCTCGTCAGGGTGAAAGGATGGAAAATGATATACCAAGCAAATGGAAATAAAAACAAGCAGGTATTGCTACATTAATATCTGATAAAATAGACTTCAAGCCAAAAGTAATCAAAAAGTACAAAGAAGGCCACTTCTTACTCATCAAGGGAATGGTCCAACATGAGAATATCACAATCATAAAACTTTTCTTTGTTATTTATTTTTATTTATTTGCTGGAGAGTGACCGGCAGACAGAGAGAGAAAGAGGGAGAGAGAGAGAGAGAGAGAAAGAATGGGTATGCCAGGGCCTCCAGCCCCTGCAAATGAACTCCATATGCATGTGCCACCTTGTGCATCTGGCTTACATGAGTCCTGGGGAATCAAGCCTCCAAACAGGGTCCTTAGGCTTCATAGGCAAGCGCTTAACTGCTAAGCCATTTCTCCAGCTCACAATCATAAACACAGTTGCACCACAGTTTATAAAACAAAACTTACTTGACAACAAAACAGAAATAAACATCAATACCATCATAGTGAGAGACATCAGTACTCCACTATCATCAATAGACAGATCATTCAAGGAGAAAATCAACATGGAAATAATAGAATGCAACAACACCATTAGTTAATTAGATCTAATGGATATCTGCAGAACTTTCCACCCCAATTTTACAGAATACACATTCTTCTCAGCAGCCCTTGGAACCTTCTCCAAAACAGACCATATAGGAGGCCATAAAGTGTGCCTCCATAAATTCAGGAAAACTGAAGTAACTCCCTGCACCATTCAGATCACAATGTTTTAAAGCTAGACATCAACAACAAGAGACTCATCGAGAACTCCACCACTACTAGAGACTAAAAAACATACTTTTAAACAATGAATGGGTTGCAGAAGAAATCAAAAAAGAAATTATAAAATTTCTAGAATTGAATGATAATGAAAACACAACCTACCAAAACTTATGGGATACAATGAAGGCAGTCCTAAGGGGAAAGTTCATAGTATGAAATGCCTTAATAACAAAGACAGAGAGATCTCAAATTAATAACCTAACTGTCCACCTAAAGGCACTGGACAAACAAGAACAATCTAACCTAGAGAACTCTAAATGGAAAGAAATAATCAAGATCAGGGCAGAAATTAATGAATTGGAAACTAAGTAAACAATTTAAATAATTGATGAAACGAATAACTGTTTCTTTCAAAAAATAAATAAGATTGATAAACTACTGGACAATTTGTTCAAGCCAAAAAAAAAAAAGATAAGTGTCATATTAACAAAATCAGAAGTGAAAAGGAGCTGTCACAACAGACATCAATGAAATTGGAAGAATCATCAGGGCATACTTCCAAAACCTCTATTCCACAAAATTGGATAATCTGGAAGGAAGGGATGAATTCCTAGCTACATATCACCTACCAAAACTAAACTCAGAGCCATATTAATATCCTAAACAAACCTATCATATCTATTGAAAAGGTAAACCATAACTCTCCCCCCACCCACACAAAAGTAGTCCTGGACTAGATGGCTTTTCAACACCAGCAGCCCAGGAAATTTAACAATCACTCAACAAATGGAACTCATGAAGCTGAAAAGCTCTTGCCCAGGCAAACACACCATAAATGGAATCAATAGACTACCTACTGAATGGGAGAAAATCTTTGCCAGCTATACCACTGACAGAAGCCTAATATCTAGAATCAATGAAGAACTCAAAAAACTAAACAATGTAAAAACAATCAAACAATCCACTCCAAAAGTGGGGTAGAGAATGGAATATGGAAATCTCAGAGGAAGAATTACAAATGGCTAACACACACTTAAGAAAATGTTCAACATCCCTAACCTTTGGGGAAATGGAAACTAAAAAATCTGTGAGATTCAACCTTGCTCCAGGAAGGCTGGCAATCATTAAAAAATCTACCCAGATGCCTATCATTGGATGAACTGATAACAAAATTGTGGTACATTTACACAATGGAATTCTACTCAGCAGTAAGAAAACATGATACAATGAAATTTGTAGAAACTGGACAGACTTGGAACAGACCATACTCAGCAAGCTCACAATCACTGAAAGACAAATGCCCTAACCTCCTGGACCTGCTTGAGTTGCTGTCATACGTGAGGCCCAGACAGTAGGAGTGGTAGGGCTTGGGGAGAGGGGAGGGAAAGGAGAGAGGGAAACAAACACAAAAGTAAATCCAAAATGAGCTGATACCATAGAAACCTTTTTCCTTAGAGACAGCCAAAATATATAACCTTCAAAAGGAGTAAGCGGGGAGCACCTGAAAAGTAGGGCTCTGGTGCGAGTGGGATGAAGCCTAAGCTTAAGAAAAAATTCTGTTTCTGAACTGCAACTCCTGGTACCAGAGATTGGTCACTACCCACATTGAAGTGTTGATCAGAGAGACTTACATAGTCCCCAAATCAAGGCAGCTTTCTGTCAAAGCACTGATTACCTGCCTGAGGCAAAAACTAAGGCTAGTGCTGAAGACACCGTATGCTGCTGACTCAGAGCTTAGAGAGACCTGGCTGGAATTCAGAAGAAAGCCAGACCCTGGAGAGTTAGCCTGTCTTGTTCTGGAAAGCACTACATGAGGTGCTGGGTGAAAATGGCCAACAACTGTCTGAGAAATCAGAGGTCTAAGCTACTCAGAAACAAACACCCTAACATGATATAAATTCCAGTGCAATAGTGGCACGCAGCCTCAGTAGATAACCAATAGATTTCTGATTGGCTAAGAGATCTGCTCAGTTTAAAGGAACCCATATCTGGAATTGGGAATTTGATCAGAATCCTATGGAGAAAAAGACTACGTTCTCCAGTGTCAAGCTCTCACTAGATTTGGCTAAAAGAGGAGTTATATACATCAAATTCTCCCTAAATTAAGAATGCTTATTCCATTTAAGCTATGCTGACTTTACTCTCCATTGGTCTCCATTGGAGAATCTGTTCTTTTTTTTCAGGATGTAGTGAGCCTGGAGGAGATAAACTACCCCTCGCACTTCAGCCAAGCCACAGCTGAATGCACAGAGGAATGAGGAGACAAGCAAGAGTGCTGCTTCCACACTGTTCCTGATAACCAGCAGCAGCGTGTAGGCTACAGGCCCTGAAGATACTCAGCACCTACCAAAGTAAACATCCAGAGGCTCCTAAGAATTATCACTGAAGTAGACTTAAAACTCACTCACCACAGCTCAGGGAATTTGGCAGAAGTGGGGGTGGAAAGACTCTAAGAGCCACAAGTGAGACATCATGCCTGGAGGCATTTACTCCCCCCAAAGTAACTGACTACCGCTCCCACAATGCAGCTACTACCACCTCATGGGCAATACCTACAACCCTACTGAGGATGGTGCCCCACAGAATGTGGGCAGGGATGAGGGAAAAGAAAGTACCAACACATTATTTATCCATATGAAATATCTTGTTAATAATAGTAATAACAATAATAATAAACATAAAAAGAAACCAATGTTGAATATAAGCAAGTGAATTTTAAAGAAAAAGTATGTCTATGTGTTCTACCTTATTGGTCTAAAATATTGTTGTCTAGTTGGATATGTTAATTTTCTATTTTGTGCAAGAATATACAACAATGTACAAATTAAACTGGCTTTTGTTACGTTAAAATAACACAAAGAACAAAGCAAAAAAATTAGAAAAACAGAAACTTGAAAAAAAATTGTTTCATTAAATTTGCAAGAATAATTAAGAAAAGAAAAGGAAGCTGGGCGTGGTGGTGCACGCCTTGAATCCCAGCACTTGGGAGGCAGTGGTAGGAGGATTGCTGTGAGTTCGAGGCCACCCTGAGACTACATAGTTAATTGCAGATCAGCCTGGGCCAGAGTGAGAACCTACCTTGATAAACAACAACAACAAAAATTAATAAAAATAGAAAAGAAAAGGAACACATAGATAATTAATTGGTTGCTCAAATATACAAAACTAAGTATTTCAACAAGTCTATAAAATGGAAGAATGATTCAAATAGATACTTCCTCACTGAATGTAGATGGTTACCAAGAAGATAAAGTGATATTAAACAACATATCATAAAACTAAAAAATTAAATTAAAACTACAATTGAACATTCCCTTGTCCTTATTAGAAATACAAAAATAGAAGCATTTAAAGCTACCAATAATTTTAAATGATCAAATATTGACAAGCATATGGAAGAAATAGATTTTTAAGCATGAAGGTGGTATGCACACTTTTGAAATTAGTTTTTTAATTTATAAGATTAAATGAATTTATCATATGATCCAATATTTACTCCTAAGGAAGGCACCTGACTATGTATGCACTGACTGATTCATCAGTCCTCATTTCCCTTTGATCTATAATATTCTAAAATAGGAACTTGGTGCTGGATTATAGCTCACTTGGTAGCATCCTATTTTGTTGATTGCCTAACATCCTTGAAGCCCTAGCTTCAATCCTCAATATTATCTAAATCAGGCATGGCAGTGTATAGTTCTACTACTCAGTACATGAGTAGTAGCAAAAGCATGATGTGGTAGTTTGATTGTTTGGCCCCATGGACTCATGCATATTTGATTAAACTTCCTACTTGAGTCTCTAGTAGGCAGATCCCTGCTACACTGGGGACAGATCTTGGAAGTTCAGACCCAAGGTATATGGACAGCAGTTGGAGCACAAATAAACCATTTACAGGGAAATGTTCTTTACATATCATATACAGAAGTGTGTTTATCAGATTTTTACAAAGCTACATAATATAAGCATGAAATTTGATAAAAGCCACATCTCTTTAACATTTATTATTATACTGAATGCATTTTATCTAAAATTATAAACTCAATCCTAATTATCTTTTACTGTCTTTTTATAAGAAATGCAAAATGTCATGGAACCAGTCTATTATTTTTGTCAAATTTTATCTACTTCATTTAAAATATTAAAGCATTTCCTTTTCTCTCATTACAAATGACTAAATGTGTGTTTTAACCTATGTCAGTGCCAAGTGTTGAGCACAAGATAGTTAAAACAGGATCTAATGCCATTTTGTTGTAGTATTTATACAAAATAGGATATTATTCACTAGCAAAGAAGAATGAAAATTGTTTTCAGGAAAATGAACAAAGGTGAAGATCATCATGGTAGTAGAAATAAGCCATACTCAAAAGGATGATTTTGGCAATTTTTTCTCATGGCAAGCATATTTTGCTTTTTTTTTAAAGACATGAAAGCAGAAGGGAAAGGGGACTAAGTTGGGGAGAGTACGAGAGGCAAGATAGAGTAACAAGAGTGGATATTATCAATATGTATTAATGCATTATGAAATTGTTACAATGAAATCCAATATTTTTAATAGTTATTATAGTCCAATAAAAACCTTTTATGATATATTGTGTGCTTGCTATTATATATTTTTCATAACCTTTCTATCAGCTTTCTAAGGCCAAATGTATTATACCCATTTAAAGTAAAAAAAATAGTGGAGACCTCAATAAATCTGCCAGATTCATAAATGATAGCATTGAGAATGGAACTCTGCTCCTTGTAACTCCAGAGCTCACGGATGCATCATGAAACTGGTGACACCCTGCCGCAGCACACTGTCCTCCACAGATAAAGGCGATAGAGCACACATACAAGCTTCATGCATGACAGCTTACAGTACTGAAGCCTGCTGGCAACCTAATCCAATGTTGACAGCACTTAAAGTCACATTTGAGCTTTTTTGTGGGAAGACAGTGTTCAATAAAGATGATAAAAGTACACACAAACATCTCAAAGTTGATATGTATGAGAGAAATATGTTCAAAATATGAAATTTGTACATTTATCAAGTATTTACTGGGGCCAATCCACCACTGGCACTGGGTGTATCTGAGAAGGTGTATGAAACAAGCACTGAGAAACCTGGAGTGTTGATGGTGAGGGTGAGGACAGGGAATTCACACCTACGAGAAGCTAACAATATAGCAGTGCTTAAATATATGATGCTGAAAACCTGAGAGAATATATTTAGAAATCTGGGTAAGTAGGCTGGGGAGGGGTCACAGAAGTTGGTAATGATAGGGTTGTTATGAAGGACTGACCAATGGTTTCCTCAAAACAGGACATAAAGAACAATAAGTCACTCTACATGGACAAGCTCAGTTTCCTGAAAATAGTATATGAAAATAATAAAGTCATTGTTCCATGAAATAGGATTTGAAGACAACAATATAGGTATAAGCAGGCCAGCTTCAACTAGCTTCAGGAACTTCCTCAACAAGGAAGAATACTTTTACTTTTTTTTACAGACTACTTTTACCCTTTTGCCTGGTTAACTTTTCAAAGTTATAATTCTTGAATCCTTATGCATGTCTTACACCTTATACGTCTACTTAGAACAGATTGAATTCTGAGTATAATGAGACTGAAAAATGACCCCCCCTTTCCTGGAACTGTCCACCATAAGGAAGTTCAAGAAGAAATACTAAGTACAAGCGGAGCATAAGCCCCATGGCCATTGCTGCAGGACCAGGGCTCTAGCTGGTTGTCTTGGCCCATTCTTTGTCTTGAGTGTGTATTCTACTACTGCATCCTGTCAAAATTCTTTACTTTAGGGAACATAAGAACCAAGACTATTATTGGGGTCCAGGACAGAGGCCACTGGAGACACCCCATAACAGAGAAAACATAATGAGGAAGTTTTACTTGCTTCTTAACCAATGCAACGTTATAATGAAAACCTGGCTGAAGGCAGTATAGAACAGCCAGATTGTCAGACCATCATCCCCATACTACTTCTCAAGCACAGACCTGGGGAAGGCTTCAGAGGAGAGTGATAAAGATAAATAACAGAATAGAAAGCATCAGTCAGGTTGAGAAAGAAGTAAACATTCAATTTTTTGGCTGGATTGTGATGGTAAAATAATTAACTTTAAGAGTCTTCATGCAAAGAACTTTTACCCAAAAGACAATATTAATTCATATTTTCTATGACAAAGAACCCAAACAGGAAATTAGAATCAATTTATATACTAAAGCTTTTATCTATACATACAGTATTACTTTTCTGTGAAGATGGGATCAAGCAGGCGAGCCTACATTAGCCTGATGCCATAGAGAGTCAATGAACTAACAATATATGTTTTATTTACATATGAATCTGAGTAGCCTTGTTATTGTGTGCCTTTTCTTCCATTGCAGCATGACAATACACCCCACTTTCAACCAACATCACTATGAAACCTTTCCTTTTGTGTGTAAGATGCTGAAAGTTGTTAAGTCACCTTGCTGAGCCAAAAAATAAAAACAGTAGATAACTTTGCACTACAGAGAAGTAAATTCTGGCTGTGAAAACTGAAAAAAATTAACTGAAATATAAGTTTGGCATGGACAGACCATCATTGTACATCAATAGCCCTCAGAAAAAAAATCATAGTACTTGGACGCATATGTAATTATTTCGGATTTAATTATTCTAAACTAGAAATTATTAGCATGTTCATTTCTTGTATTTGTTTCAGTGCCAACAAACACATTGTTTAATGCCAAGGCTTCACTGTATCTTCCAAAAATGGATGTGGACAATTCAAGGTCTGTGATTAATTACAAGTTTCCTAATATAAGGAAATGAATGCATTACTGTTATTAAATTTTCTATAAATTGGAATACTGCAGAGTACAAATAAACTTCCTTTCTGCATGGTAAAGCTTAGTAACTCACACTTCAAATAAGTAAAATCAGTGTGAACAAGTATTCTTTGCTAAGTTGCTGTTCATATGAAAATATTGATCAAGCCTTTGCTCATCTAGATTAATTATAAAAATTTAAAAAGTCTATTTTATAAAATTAGTCCTAGAATTAATTTTGTCTGCTAGAAATCCATAGTCTATTTACTTTTTGTTAAGACTGGGTAAATTTTTGAATAAGAATACAATTCAGACATCATTTAAAAATCCATTATCAGGTGGGAGAGATGACTCAGTGATTAAGGTGCTTGCCAGCAAAGCCAAATGGCCTGGGTTCAATTACCAAGTCTTCAACTAAAGCCAGATGCACAAAAAGACACATATATCTGGAGTTCATTTATAGTGGCTGGAGGTCCTGCTGTGCCCATTCCATCTCTGTCTGTCTCTCTTCTCTCTCTCTTTCTCTGTTTATAAATAAATGCAACATTAAAAAATACAATCATTTAAATGACTAGTGTAATACATAAAGCTAGAGTGTGGGAAATATCTTAAATCCCCCCTAAAATATATTTGATGTTTGCTAACCCTCTCACTCTTTTTCTTTCCCTCACTCTCTGCACATGTATACAATAATCATATTATCAGGAAATAAATCTTAATTGACATACAAGACAAAATCTTCACTCACTTAGTATTTGTCTCATCTATAAAACATGACAAAACGAATCTATCAAAACGACATAGCATCCATGGAAAAGTTTAAAGAAGAATAAAATACCTGATCTAGAAATCAGAATATAACCATTTTTCTTCACTATGTTCATCAATAAATGATTACTATTTGTGTGAGATATCCCCTATTGCCTCATGTATTTGTGACTGAACCCCATATTTAATGGCAGAGCCTTTGGGAGGTGGAGCCTTTGAGAAGGTGTGTCACTGGGTGTAGGTCTACTGACTATAGAGGTCCAGTCCTCCTGCCGGGTGCTAGCCAACTCACTCTTACTCTCAGCTGATGTGACACCCTGCTGTCTATTCTTACCATGCTTTATCTACAATGATGAAACTTCCCTTCAAAAATGTAATGCAGAAATAAACTCTTTCCTTCCAAAGCACTATGTGGTTGGATATTTGTACCAGAAATTAACTGTTATAAAAAATTAGTGCCAGGAGTGGCGTCCTAGCTGTGATATGGTGTATCATGTGGTTTTTAGATTTTGGAACTGGTTTGTAAAAAGGAATATGGGAAGTTTTTGAATTTTGGATTAGGGATGTGAAGCTTAATCAGACATTTGGAGTTGTTTTTGAAAGACTACAATGTAGAAAGAACTGTGGATGGCTGAGGCTCAGCTTATTAGGTGTCAAAAGGGAAAGAAAGGAGTATTGATAACTGGACCAGAGGCATTTCAGGTGATATTCTGTCTACTTCCAATCTGTGACCTGACATAAGAAAAGTTGAACTTAAAAGTAATGTACTTGTGTATTTGGTAGAAGAAAATACAGAGCAGGACTTGAAAGATAAAAGTTTGGTACAGAAAGAAGTGTGAACAGATTTTAGCTTAGGTCCAAAGACTGGAGCAGATTCAGCTGCAACTATTTGAAAGATTACCACCATTAAGGATGGGCCAGCTGTTCTGCATGGGGATAACAGGAGAAATTCTGGTTCTTTTGAAAGAAGTGGGTCTAAAGGAAGAATGTTGAAAGGTTTTCCTGCCAATTGGTCATTTTTCCTGCTGGGATTAACAAATTTGACAGTGCATATGTTACTTGTTTTGGAAGCATGACAGATGTAGGAAATAGAGGGTCATAAAGCTGTGAAAGGTTGCTAGAAGACACTTAAACTGGACAATGTAAAGAGAGGTTGTAATTCCTGCATGGAGTGAATTCATGCCCTGTTCAAGCCTAGTATATAATTATTATAATTTCTGCACTTGGGAGAATGAAGATCTGGAGCCACTCATGCTATTAAGTAAAAAACTGTATTTTCAGTATAATATACTTAGAAACAGAGAAAATTAAAACTTTAAAAAATGAGTTTGAGTGAAAATAGATATTTCACATTAAATCACTAAATTAATTAAAATATTATGCTAACTAATTCATAATATTTAAAAATTAGTTTCTAGGCTTCTGATATGGGATTTTCATTAAGTCTATCACTAAACATTTAATCAGAGTTGCTATCACATTAAATTACTAACGAATTTTTAATAGGCTGAAACAAATTAGTATACATTTACTTTAAATTTAATGTTTGTATTGATGAATGGATATTAGAATATTTTAGCAATATGTATATAGTCTATAACTTTTTAGTTTAGATTAAATTTTGAACTTATATTAATTTATCTGAGATAATTATATAATCCAGATATTACTAATGAAAAATATAGTCTTTAAATATAGTAAAATTATATCCACTTCAATAAGTAGCATTCTTTTATATTTATTATCTTTTTCCTTATATATCCATCAAAAATCAAGTACCTACATCAAAAGTTATATGACTCTGGGGCATAGAATTGGAAAGGAAACATAATTTATGGTCAATATGTTTCACAGTGGGGAGAAACCACAGTGTTCAGAGATTTTTTTTTTCTTACTCTTGGAGAATATTTTTAAACTTCTACTTTAGATCAAAACATGGAAAATTTCGTGGATAGTATTTTCTAAGAAGATATTTAGAGAAATATAAATATTATTTTGATGGTATTTTTAATATTTTAAACATCATTAAGGCTAAATTGTAACCTACTCTCATGTGTGTATTTTTAATATTTAGTACATGAGCTATTTGATAGCTATTGCAAACAGTGTTATGGGTTTACAGTAAGGTAGGTTTTTATTAATTGGTAGTCAGCTAGAGACACAGGCCCAAAGGTAGTCTGATTCAGCCTTGTATGCCAAACAAAGCAGCAGATAAAGCTCTCTCATTCTTTCTCACCTTTTCCTGCTTTAGCACCTGAGGGCTTCCTGAGTCAGAGGTCCTCATATAAATGGACCTGAGGCAAGGATCTTTATGTAAGAGAGATTTTTTTCCTTGTCTTTTTTGCTTGGGACCTGTTGTGTAAAACATTCCTCCAAATTGAAATACTCTCTCCTGAAGAGAGATCTGATTCAGGAAGTCAAGGCTGAAAGACCTGAAACTTAATCCTTAGAAATTGAAAGAGCAGCCCTGAGGCAGACATGCAGGCAGGCAGGAAGTTGTAGAGACTCAAGAAGTCAACAAGTTTGGAAAGAGTTGCAAGACCCCACACAAAGGATATATAAAGACAAAACCACTGTCTTGTAGAGGAGACTCTTATTTAGCTGTGTGCACCACTGCAATGTGCTCCAGAAACACAGCTTCCCTGAGTCATCACCTATAAATTGGAATTTTGGTGATATCAGCTGCTTTTGATTCATCCGTTGTCCCTGTACGCAATGCCTCAAGTTGCACTGTAAGTAACTTCAAGAACCTCATTGGCTCATCAACACTGGTTCTGGTGTAGTTGTCCTTTGGTCTGTCATCTGTGCCCTATCTGAGGAGAAGATTTGTGCTCTTGACACCCCATAGAAAAAGCTTCCTGCAGCAGGACCTTTCCTACCTTTCTTCTTATCTGTAATTCTTGATGAATCTTTCATTGTAATTTTCTGTGTTTTTCAGTTCTTTGCTAAATTTTGACATGAACTAGAGACTTAAAGACCAGTATCACAGTGCTTGAAAGCTTATCCACAGTCTAGCCTCTCTCACTATTATGGCACCATTCCTGTAACAGCTGTAGCTCATATCACCTCTCCTTTCACTTGTTATTTTCCACATGAGCATATAAAGTGGTTTAATATTTATGTATTCATTTATTAGTGGAACCCTCATCAATAAATAAGACAGTATCATGATACTGCCTATTCAGTGTATATAAACCACAAAACCTGGGCTGGAGAGATGGCTTAGCTGTTAAGCGCTTGCCTGTGAAGCCTAAGGACCCTAGTTCGAGGCTTGATTCCCCAGGACCCAGTTTAGCCAGATGCACAAGGGGGCGCACGTGTCTGGAGTTCGTTAGCAGTAGCTGGAAGCCCTGGTGCGCCCATTCTCTCTCTCTCTCTCTCTCTTCCTCCCTCTTTCTCTGTCTGTCTGTCGCTCTCAAATAAATAAATAAAAGTAAACAAAATTTTAAAAACCTACAAAACCAGTAAAAGATTTAGCTAGATTCTAAAATAGTTCTTTTATTGTCTTTATTATATGTTCCAGAGTGTTAATGGCTAGAAATTGGTAGACACTTGGTAAGAGAAACGACAGTCCTTGGATCTGCAAAATGCTTTAAGGCAGTTGTGCTCATATGCACAAATGCAATTTTGTTTGAAAGCCATTGTTAGATATCACACTTCATATACTGCACATAGCTGATCCACAGAATGATGGGGTTCCAAAACAAATGATTTGATTTTTCATTTTGTAGTGAAAAGCATGAACAATGGAAAGCCCCCAAGATGAGATAAGAAAAGAATGAGGCAGAATAAACAGGGAGTCTGCCCTGGCTCTCCTTGCAGTTTAGTTTAACTTTTTAACTCATCTATGTTTGCCAAACTGATATATTCTTATAATATTCTGTAACCCACTTGCTTGACTGCCACATATATGCTTTTGTATAAATTCCCTAACAAGCCTAAGATTTTATAACTTTCTTGCTCAACTGCCACATATACACATTTTTGTTTTTGAGGCAAGCCCAACAGACTGCCTTTTTATGCGAGGGACAGAATTGGCATGTCAGGGCCTCCAGCCACTGCAATTGAACTCCAGATGAGTGCACCCCTTTGTACACACGTGCAACCTTGCATGCTTGTGTCACTGTGTGTCTGGCTTACATGGGACCTGGACAGTCAAATATGAATTCTTAGGCTTTACAGGCACACGCCTTAAAAGCTAAGCCATCTCTCCAGCCTTGTATCCACTTGTATAAATTCCCTTATAAGCCTAAGCTCAAGGCTGGTGAGGCCAGTATATACCTTTTATAAATTCTCTTACAAATATAAGCCTGGGGCTGGGGTCATTATGGCATGATTGAGGTGTCAGCCCGCTGGGGTAAATAAACTTCCTCTCTTTCACCTAGCTTGGCTCTGGTCTCTTGACACCAAGAAATCCCTTAACAATTTTATTTTTTTTCTGTTCACTAATACACAATGATACAGACATCGTATTAATAGAAACAAAAAGCAAAAACAAAAACAAAACAACAACAACAAAAAATACATTTAAGCCTGGTGTGGTAGCCCACACCTTTAATCCCAGCACTTAGGAGGCACAGGTAAGAGGATTGCTTTGAGTTAGTGGCCAGTCTGAAACTATATAGTGAATTTCAGGTAGGCTGGGCTAGAGTGAGACCCTGTCTCAACAACCCTCCCCCCCAAAAAACCACATTTGAACATAATAATGGTAGAATAATCCCCGAAAGTCTTTAACCCAAATGATATTTGAAGAATTTCATATGTACTAGCAGCTTATTAACCAAAGTAATGTCTTATCTTCTAAAAGGTAGATTTCTTAGAGGTCTAAATTTATTACTTATTTTCTATTTTTCACTTACAAATTGTCTTATTGTTTTCATACGCTACTATAAATATTCAACCAAATTTGTGGACATGTATACAAATGCTATTACTTTGTACTATTAGAGAATCAAATATGTTTGACAAAATATAATAAAATCAATGTGACAAAGATGAAGGTTTTCAAACAAAAATATCACAGAATATAAAATACCAAACTCACTATTTTCTCAGAAGTTGAACTATACTAACTGGATTTGCTTATTACAACAAATTAAATTCCTTGTGAATTCATCTTAAACTCCATAGGCAGAAATGTTTTCGTTCTTCTGGTTCTGACTATAGATCTACTCAGAGTTTAAAATTTTTTGCATGGCTTTCTCCTTACTCATTGTGTGGGCTTGTTAGCCATATTCAACACAATTTAAATCTTATTGTTTGCTTTTACTATCCAGAGAGGAAAAAAATATTTTAAAAAATGAAGTATCAAAAAGTAATTGTGCTCACTTTGGGTGAGAGACAGTCAGTGCCTGGAAATTACTGAAATCAATGCATGAAAGCTAAAAAAAGTCCAAGACTTTTCATTCTACCAGGAAAACTTAGTGATTCACAAACAATATTTTCATTTTTTTTGTATAAATGCTAGGATGACATTTCCTGGACCCATTCACATAGTATGTTCTCCTTCAAGTGCTTTATTGGAAACAAAATGTTCCAATACAAAAGAGGTGGTTTTGCTTTCTCCTTCTTTTCTTTATCTCATACACATAAAAATATATACAGAGAAGCAAATGGTACTAACAGAAAAAAGGCAATAGATTGAGTTTCACAAATATGAATAAAAAATAGCATAAAATACAGCCACACAATAACTGTTAAAATATTACTGAGTTAATAAAAGTTTTTGGGCATGGAAAATAATTTCCTTACTTTAGTAAGCCTTAAAGAGTCATTTACTTTTATTAAAACTTCCATAAACATTTAGAAATGTATTAAAAGATAAATTATCATTTGGAAACTATTCCAGTTAAAATGATGTTAACATATGTATACATGGTTTTTATGAAATAGTCTAGAACAATGTAATTATGTTTTTACATTTTAGAATTAGATTTTCAACCTTGTAGACTCCAGTAGCAGGAATGTATCACATTTTAAGAAAATAATTCCTTTGAATGCTAAGTACTTTTTGTTAAAATAAATCATCCAGCTTAAAATATATATAGGATGGAAATAAAGCTAGAAAAGTAAGCTAATATGCTTCTCATTCCTCTCTTGCATGGGCCATATTTTTCCACAGCTATTTTGCTACACTAACAATTGAGTAAGCAGTACCTAAACACTGAGTAAGGCATGATTCAGAAGCTTCCGTTAGACAGAGAGAGAGAGAGAGAAGCTTCAGGTCCCTGAGATTCTGTAAAGAAAAATAAAAAGGAGGTAGAAGCTGTGTGAAAAGTTAAGTTGGGCCTGTCCTTAGAATACAGGAATACGAGATATAAGATATGAGAGATGAGATATAACAGAAGTATTAAGCACAAAAAAGATACACATATCCAAATCTATGAGGCTGTGTTAAACATGTTAGATAAGCATGAATAAGCATTCCTAGCTCATTGGTAGAGCTGGTAGGTGTGCTTCTGAAATAACCTGTGTTCAACAAGTATAATATATCAGCAGAAAATTAAGACCAGACAGTCCCTGAGGAGAAATGGAGCCATATAGTTATATGGAAGCCTGGACTCACAGGATGTGAGGATGCCATATTCTGAACTCCACAGGAATGGCTTCACGTCTGGCTGCATTTCAGACCAAGAAAGTAAGCACAGACCAGCACTATTCCAGAAAATGTGTGAATAGATGTATTTTTTCTTCCTAACTGCTAACGTGAGAGTCCATTATCACTGTAGCAACTGCATTTTTGTCTTGGCCAAAACACTGACAAGAAGCAGCTTATAAAAGAAAAAAAAGTTTCTTTCAGGGTTTCAGTTTTGAGAGGAAGATTCACCACAGTAGAGAAAAACAACTGGCTCCCAACATCACAGAAAGATAATAGCAAGTACTAGCAGGTTCGGAACACACAGTGGGCCAGACTGAAGGTGTACCTACAGTGACACACCTCCTCCAGCAGGTTTCTCCATGCTGGAACTTCTGAGGAAGCTAAAACATAAACACTTGAGGTTATGGGGTCATTACAGTCAAACCACCACAGTCACACTTCTCTAAATGTATAAGACACATGCTGTGATACTGTGTGGGAGAGCCTTCAGAGTCTCTCTCCCAGTAGCTTTCTTAACAACTTCACTTCCACCCAACACCCTGGTTATACAGCCATGCCCTATAGTGTAGAGGGGCTTGAGGAGGTCCAGACCATTTGTTTGTGGTCAGAATGTACCACATCAACTTTTAACCAATATATAAATGCAGAAAATACTGATTAAAAAAAAAGAAAAATAGATGTTCTGTCAAAATACTAATACCTCTATATTGGTTTCTAAGACTGAATTTAATATATCACATATGCTTCTGCATAATAGTGCAAAAATATTTCCCCTCGGGTTACCTTGAAATTGTGGAACAAGCATTTGTTAAGTGCTGTATCAAGTGTATTTGGAACAACTTACCAATTAACTAAATCCATAAATAAATGAATTCAACTATGAAGAATTGTGTTGGCATAGTTACTGTCATCAGTACCAGAGCTAAGCTTCCCCTTCCTCAGGCTCATTCTAGGACTTCCATCATAGGCCTGGCATTGATTTTAGAGTAACAGAGTCCTTCTTCTGGATGTAGGCATATCTGATTCAAATGAACTTCCATACAAGATGTACATAGCATAGATTCTATGAAATATTTTGTGTTTAGTTTGCTAATAATTGTTTAATAACTGTAATATAAAGAAAACTTAAATAATGAATAGCTTAATACCTACTTTGTGGCCACTAATAGACTGGAATAACACAACTTTAAGACTCAAAATAACCATAAATATGATTTAATTATGTGTTTTTCAAAGCCTGCAAGTTTTTCATATACACTAACAGATACATGTTCATTTAATAAATATTTAGAAATATATTATAAATGAATGAAACACAAAATTCTAAGACAATGGGAAAAGGAGGAAAGATCAGAAGTAGTACTACAGAGGATTCAATGTTTTAAATGTATTAGAATTATGACATTTGTCCCATTGCCTCACCAATGATTATATATGTAACTCATGCTTACTCAGCAAAATGAACTTCAGAGAATCATAAGGCTTGTCATAAAGTTCTATTTCCCCATAAAAACTTAAAAGTCATATGGAATCATGTAACTGCATTTAAGCAGTTCTGAAACCTACAAGTGCTGTACTTAGTTGGCACACTCTCTGTCTTTCCATCATTTATTTGATTAAAAGATTTCTCTTTTTGAGCAATGCCAAGTTATACCTAAAATAGGCTAAATTAATACTTAGTAAATGTTTATAAAATTAATCAAGTATAGGATCTACATTCATTTCCATTTAGTTCTGACATTTTGAAAATAGAATATGATACAGTAAACAATAAATATATCCCTTATTTCTGCTATGCTAAGAAAAATTGAAAGTAGCCTAAGTTAAAATATTCCAATTTCAGAAGAAAGTGGTCATTGTTATTTATTCAATGAGTAAGGGAGGCACCTAGGACCCCCAAATCAATACAGGCTATTTCATTGCCACTGCTCTCGGCTGTCTAGTAGAATTTAGTGGAAGACCATATTGCATAAGACCCACTAGCTTTGGTTTCAGGACATAGATCATGGTAGATCTGAGCTGGAAGCTTCCTCTTGGCTGGCTAGGTTTTATAATGCTGAAAGGGAAAATATAGACTGCTAGAGGAAATTAAAAGTTATCAACCATCTTACCCAGCTGTGGACTCTTTCCACCAAAACCACCAACCTGCTTGGCAACACATGTCATCTGGTGTAATACTTGTATGACGATTATGGGGGTAACCAAACAATTTATTTTATTCAATTTGAGGATCATTCCACAGGAGAAAATTTATTCTTGACACTCTAAACTTGGTTAAACAAAACAAAAACCACCTGTAGCTGAGAAGGTCAGAAACCCTAGAGAGATGCTGCTAATATTATTTAGCTAAATGGGCATATTATACCCATCTAATTGCCTTCAAGTGTTTATGTTTATGCCCATAGATCATTGCCCTTCTTGGGCTTGGTTAGAAAAGTTTTGTTTTCAGAACTTCTGGCCAAGATGGCGACCTCCTAGCTGTGCTGCAAATCCCAGGGAAAGAAAGGCAAGATATTAAGGGTTTATTGGGCCTTTAGGGGAGAGAAATCTGGGAGGGCACAGAGGCGGGGGAAACAGGGAATCGCGGATCCCCTCACCGGCGGGTAGCCCACCCCTCCCCCTAAATAACCACCTTGTGCACAGCGCTGCCGCCTGCGCCGCCCACTGCTGTTCATTGGGAAACAATTACTGAGTAGCAAATTGATAACTGGTCAAAGTGACCATTGAGTAATCAGGCCTAAATGGGACACCTCTGTCCTACCTCAAGGCTTAGGGAACACTGCATTGTGAAAGAGGGGACAGAAAGGATGTATGAACCACAGCATAAGGAACAATGCTTTAGAATTCAGTCTTACAGACATAACATGGCCTTTGTACTCATACCATAGAGCAACTGGGGTGACATGCCCAAGACTGGGCCAGTCAGCATGCCATTGTGGATCGCTGAGGGGGTCGTGAGGATGTGACCCCTTTCCAAGGAACTATTGGCAGTTAATGGTTGCTGAAGGAAGGGTAGTTTTTTTTTTTTTTTTTTTTTTTTTTTTTTTTTTTTTTTTTAACTTTTGTAGCCACTGTCAAGTTGCTCATGCTCCTATAAAAGTCATGCTCATGTAAACAGCCCTAGTTAAACTCATTGGGTCACAAAATAATGACCTCAAAGCAGTAAAGGCCAGTTGGAATGAAGGGGCTTAGAAGGAGTGGAAGTAAGACAAAAGAAAGTAACTGATGATGAATATGATCTAAATACATTATATACATATGTGAAATTGTTAAATAAAATAACGTTTTTAAAATGAAACTAATGTTTTTGATTCTCTTTTCATCTTTTGTCATGTTTATACTTCTATGTAATGTCTATGCTTTGTGTAAAGCACTGACACTAAGTTTATTATGTACAGCTCTGTTGCATGTTAATGGTACTCAAATGTGTTGCCTGTGGTCAGCTCAGAGGACACGAATCCACAGAGATGAGCTCAGCAGGCTTGCAGCACTCACCGCAGTTGGCCTCATCCGAGGCATCTGCACAGTCTGGGTCCTCATCACACACCCACAGCTTGGAGATGCAGTGCTTTGTAGTTTTACACTGGAAATAGTCTGGAGAACAGCTGTTCTCAGCTTAAGAAGAAAACATCCATTAACATATAACTTTTCAGAAGAAAAGATACATTTATTTCTAAAAAAAAAACAATACACCAGGCAACTGTTTAAGACATTTTTTTAAAAAAATTATCTTTTCATTAATAGGACTGATTGGTGACGAAGTTTAACTTTTAATTTATTATAATGTGTTTCAAATAACTTTTTCACTAGAAGTAAAAAAAAGGAAAACATTTCTGAAATGATATAACTATAGAAATCAGCGTTTTCAGAAAACTACTGGCTAAATATTTGGATGTTAGTTTTAAAAGTAATCGGAGTTTCTTAAATTAATTTTTCCAAATAAATTGAGAGCTCATGCATGTGCATTTTGTAAGCTATTAAACACTAAAATTGGGAGACATTAAATAAATGGGCAAATAAAAACCTCTCAGTGTTCTCAGATTGGGAAGGAAGTGGTGAGATCTGCCTCACTCACTGTAAACTACATCACAAATCCTGATCGGTTTAATGGATCAACTTCTAGAATGGCTGACCATAAAGAACTGGTACTGACTTTATTCTGAGAGCATCACCTTAATCACATTGCAGGATGGCTGCACATTATTTACCGATAAAAGTTTTGGGAAACTTAAATAAAACTCCAGCAGGAGAGAAATGTCCACAGCAGTTCTTTTCAAAACCTGAAATGACTGGTGCTCTGTTCTTCGTATCCTGTATGTGTGTTCATGTGCACACATATGTAAATCTACCTTCCCCCTATGTGCATAGTATAAATGATTTTCCTTCCTTTTATTGTAATTTCATTTTTTTAAGACATAGGAGTACAAAGTGAGGAGGACAAAACTATTACTATTACTCTTACAAGTAGCTATAAAGATCAAGTTATCATGACTGATAAGTTATTTTGTTGGATTATGTTGTCTAGGAGTTTTATTTCTCATCATAATTTCAATATGCATTTCATTGGAGGAAATACTTAATTAAAATAGTGTTGATCTAAGAAACTAATCAATAGAAATAAAATGACTTGCATTTAATATAAGCAAAATCAATTTAAGGGGGAAAACCCCCCTATTCCAAGGCAATCTTTGTTTGGTTTCTCTTTAGAATCACAAAGATGAATATATTTTGCACATGCCTGTAATCATCTCCATATACCTCTTACAGATCATCTATATTTTTCCTTTCCATTTATTTTCATACAGAACTTATTAAATAATGTATCTCAATTAATTTACAGTCATCTATCCTAATTATTATTTCATTTTCTACCTTGTATTACTTAGTGAAGACTAACAAATTTATTCTAGTTTCAATTAGGACCCAAAAGTAAGACAACTTAGGACATTCTGAGTGACTTACGACAGTCTCTTTCATCTTCCTCATCCCCACAGTCATCTTGCCCATTGCATCTGAGGTTTACTGGGATACATTTCTGGTTCTTGGTACACTTGAACTGGCCTGACAGACAGACATGTGTATCTAAAACACAGGGAACAACGTAATTTGACTTGAGACCTAGTTTTGAATTTAAAATCTTGTAGACATAATCAGTTAAGCATCAGATGTCTGCTCTCTGGTTGAAATCTCCATCACATCACGCACCACAGTTGAGTTCATCAGAGTTGTCTCCACAGTCATTCTCCCCATCACAGATGAAGGCAGGGAGAGCACAGAGTCCAGTTCCACACTGAAATCGGCCTGGCTGGCATTTAAATTCAGCTGGAAGAGAAAGCAGGCAGGTGTTACTGATGGCAATCTTAGTTCTTAACTCCTTACATAGTGCTTTCCTGACATTCAAAACACTGTTATTACTTATAACTTATCCCGAGCACAATGGGAGTGTGTCACATCTAGAAAGCTATTAGATTCTGAAGGGCAGCTAAGCTATTCACAACTCAGATGGCCTCCAGATTACATTTCATAAACTGAGTCTCAAGAGGAGGATCTGAGTTCTATCACTAGGACCTACCTTATTAAAAAATGTTGTGTGTGACAGCAAGAGTATACTATCCCAGTGGGAGGGAAAGAGAGAGGTTAGATCCTTGGAGCACACCATTCAGCCAGTCTATCCTACTTAATCCATAGCAGGATTATGAGAGATCATGTCTCAAAATAAAGAATGACTCATGAGGATCAACATCTGTGGTTGTCATTTGGCCTACTTGCATGTGCTCACATATGTACCTGCACCAACAAATGCACACGTGTGCACATGTGCACTGCACCTACATGCACAAAACCAGGTTTGGCTTAATTTTAATTTCACTGGAAAATAATTTCTCCTTTTCCACATTGTTGTCTGTCTGTGTGTGTGTGTGTGTGTATGTATGTATATGTATATATGAAGAGAGAGAGAGAGAGAGAGAGTATGTGAGAGAGCTAGAAAATATTAACTGAGGATAAATAAATATTATACCAGTGGATACATGGAAATGAAATACATGCAGGAAACATTTATACACTGCTAGAGAACATATACTGTGGATACACACACACACACATACACACACACACACACATATACGTTCATGGTATATAAATAAGAACAGTATATTGGTATAGTAAAAATGTATGTTATATGTATACATAGTATAAAAAACTCACAAGTTATAAGCATTTTGTTATATTTTTGTTTGTATGTAAGCAATAATTATAAGTTTGAGTTATTGAGAATCAGTACTGTGTCAGACACTGGATCAGAATTATTACCTTCAATTTTTAAAAATATTTTTAATATTTATTTATTTGAGACAGAAAGAGGCAGAAAGTGAGAGAGAGGGAGAGAATGGATGCATCAGGGCTTTCAGCCACTGTGAATGAACTCCTCATGCACGTGCCCCCTTTGCATCTGGCTTACATGGATACTGGGGAATCGAACCAAACACTTTAGCTGCTATGTACATCTCTCCAGCCCCTACCTTCAGTTTTTAGTTAATCTCAATGTAAATTTTTACATGAGCATCACCACGGTCATCTCCCTTATGGGGAAAGTTTTCTGGATACTTGTAACTCTTAAGGTTATACAGCTTTCTTATGGGAGACTTGAGGTTCAGATCCAGATCTGACGCTAAAGTCTCCTCACAATTTATGTTCCTGGCAATGAAACATGTATTTTTTTTTTGGCTAATAACCATTATGTGTTACTAATCACCAACTGCAAGATTAATAACAATAATAAATAATATGCATTACTTTCTTAGAAGAGAGATCTAAAATGTTGTGTATAATGTTTGTTAATTGCATTAAATGTTTAAACTACACAATACATAGTTTTCTTATATTATGCCCATTTACTCTGTTACTGACTTTCTTTAATATTTTTTTATTACAAAAATCCCACAGCCGGGCATGGTGGTGCACACCTTTAATCCCAGCACTTGGGAGGCAGAAGTAGGAGTATTTCTGTGAGTTTGAGGCCACCCTGAGACTCCATAGTGAATTCCAGGTCAGCCTGGACTAGAGTGAGACCCTACCTGGAACCCCCCCCCCCAAAAAAAAAAATCCCACCCATGAGAAAGGCTGTAGAAGGTTGTGTCTATAAATAGATGAATGGGCAAAGGAAATATAGATATACATTCCAACTTATTAAGGAAGGAAATCATTTCATTTGTGACCATTTGCATGAACCCAGGGAACATTATATAAAGTCAAAAGACTCAGGCATATGGCCTGGGGAGATGTTCAGTGGTCAGAAGTGCTTGCTTATGAAGCCTTTTTGCCCATGTTTGTTTCCCATGTACCCACGTAAAGCCAGACACATAAAGTGGTGCATGTGTCTGGAGTTCCTTTGCAGCAAGCAACAAGAGGCCCTATCATGCCTGTAATCTCTCTCTTCTATAAATAAATATTTTTTAATTAGCAAGACAGAAAGATATGTTATTTCATTACATTTAAATGTCAAATTTGAAACATGCAAACTCATTAAAATGAAGATTAAGGTGATTAATAAATTGTATAGCATATACAGTCATGTAGGAGCACATCTGACCTTCAGATTTGTCTTTAAAATGGTCTTTTATATACTGTAGTATCAGAGATAATGTGATTACAAACTAATAATGTCTGAGAATTCCTGATGTCTCATCCTTCACTACATTTATGCATATTGTACTATGTAGTTTTGCAACTTTGTGATTCTGTAATCAGAATCCCAGGTATTTTCCAAATAAATGCATATGATTATGATGATGTAGCTGCATGAAATAAATTCTAAATGTCCACAACCACAAACATGTCATTTCTCACTGCACTGCAACATTTAAACACGTATAACAAACTTTTAACTCTACAATTACAAATAGACACTCATGAACTAATGATCCCAAGGGAAATTCCACTGATATATTTATCTGTAGTTTTCATTTCTTTCTTATTCTTCTTTTTTATTCCTGGTTTTGGTACCAGGGTGATGGTACCTTTATAGAAGGAGTTTGACAGAATTGCCACTGATGATATATTAATGAAGGACAACTGGAGGAAAGCATCATTAAAAGTTTCCATGATTGTGGACCAGGAATTTTTTTTATGGATTTGACTCCCAAAGTATAGTAAACAAAAGCAATATTAGAAGACTGTGACCACAACAAACTAAAGTACTTCTGCAAAGAAAAGGAAGCAATCATACTTGAAGAGACAATCTGTAAGAACAGACAAAATACTTGGAAATCATATATCCTGACGATGGGTTAATATTCTAAATATATGAGGTAATCCATTCAATAACAACACAAATGATGAAATTAGTACACATAGTGGAAAGCATATGTGATGCTTTTTTTTTTTTTTAAAGAAAAGTGTTTAGGGAGATGGCTCAGCGGATAAAGCGCTTGTCATGCAAGTGTGAGGACCAAAATTCAAATCTCTGGCACCATGTAAAAGTCAGTTTTAGCAGCATGTCTATAATCGTAGCATATGTATGGAAAGATGAAGGTGGACATCATAGTAACAGAACCTCATGACCCTACTAGCCTGGTGGACACCAGAGGGAACAAACATACCTGAGCATAAGCAGGTTAGAAGGCCAAGATCAACATCTGAGGTGGTCATCCAACCTCTACACACATTATCTGTAATGTGCATGCCACCCCCACCACACACACACGCATAAAGTAAATACATAATAAAATATTTTATTAATAAGAAGATAATACCATGTAATTTAGTGGAATGAAATCATTATAAAATATTTATTCATTTTAGTATTCACTAAAGCATTTGTGATTGCTTACATATTGAACCAACCTGTGTCTGTAGAAACACAAATAAATAAAATGATTTGTCATAGATACATACTCATGATCCTTCAGTTACATTGAAAAGGAAATCATTTCATTTGTGACAATTTGCATGAACCTGGAGAACATTTTGTGTAGTCAAATAAGCCAGGCATAGAAAAAGAAATATTGTTTTATTGTACTTATATGTAAAATTTGAAAAATGCAGACTTGTATAAGAGGAGGAAAAACTAGTAGTTTCCAAAGAATAGTGAGAGGAAGATTGGAGAGATACTGGCCATAAGACACAAGAGATGAGTGACGTATGACCAATACGTTCAGAGATTTATTTATTATTTCTCCTAATTAATACAGTTATTAATATATTGTATACTTCAAAATTGGTGAGAAAGTAGATTTTGCAGCTTATCACAACAAAAAGTAATTAAGTAAGAAGGTAATATATATGTTAGATGACTTGAATTAAGAATTCAATGTGTGTGTGTATATATATATATATATATATATATGCATATATCTCAAAATATGTTGTATGCCATAAACATAACATGTATAATATACAAGTATGATATATAATATTACTTTTCAATTAAATAATAAAATATCTGCATTTATCCAGGATAAGGATTATATACAAGTTCTCTGCAGTTGCCTATTTTATGTCTTGTTAAAGCAATCATAAATATTTAACTATATATGTTCTCTAAGTATATAGTTGTGAAAAGTTTACAGTATTGTCTTTAATTAAATTTTTACACCATTATGTTTAGAATGTGAATTCAGTCAAAAATTAAAATTAAAATTAAAATTTAATTAAAATGCAGTTAGAATTTAGAAGCTGTAAATAGTTTGAAAGAAAAAAAATATTGTTATGTTAAAGATCATTAGGGTGGTGTTTTCTTAGCGAACAGTGACTAGTGTGTAAATTCAACATAATATGAAGACTAATTTAGGGCTGGAGAGATGGCTTAGCAATTAAGGCATTTGTCTGCAAAGCTAAAGGACTTTGGTTCATTTCCCCAGGACCCACTTAAGCCAGATGCACCATGTGGTGCATGCTTCTGGAATTCTTTTGCAGTGGCTGGAGGCCCTGACATGCCCATTTTCTCTCTCTCTCTCTGTCTGCCTATTTCTCTCTTTCTCTCTCAAATAAATAAACTAATTTTTTAAAAGTAAAGACTAACTTAGCATGCTCATTCTTCATTTCTATAAGTTATCAAAGGAAATTATATTTACTATATTAACAATATCATGAGAGAGTTGCCGATTTTGGAGAAATTAATATTTTTCACCAAATTAATTTCTTATACTTTTGATATTCCATTCACTTCAGTAATTCAAAACAAAAACAATTCAGGCTAATAGTAAAATTTTCCATAGGTTTATCATATTGAAAACAAAAACTGTGTTTTAAAAATCAGAGATCACTGCATATTTTCAAAACACATATTAGAAAAGCAATCACTCTCCTTTTAAAGCTCACTGAATCATTACCTACTGCTTTCAAACACATAAAGAAAAGGTAAGATTCAGTGTCCATTATCCACTAGATTTGGTAGCAACCAGAGACAGAACATGTCTCATCTAGGTAATGACCTAGAAAATGGGAAACGGCTTTGTAATTAGGTGCTGAAAAGCTCCACAGAAGTAAATAACTGGCTTTGTTCAGATGGTACTCTGCTTCTCCTTAGTGCCAGTCTAAGGTTTCTAAAGTCAACTGTCAAGGACAAGTCAAGGCAACCTTGCTCTGGGGTATAGAGGGAATTACAATGATTGACTACAAGCATCTCCAGCTTGACAGAACAGTAGTGGAGTGACCTACAGAGTGAACCAAAGAGGCTATCAAGGAAAAGTCTTCGGATTGTCCATTAGTCCTTACATTACCAACAATTGATAAACTAGTAGTGTTTAACAATGGGCATTTTATAGCACCTGCTAAGAAGAGGTGACATTGAATAATTGTAGACTAGAATTTAGTATTGGAGAAATCTGTCTGTTCAAAAATTTTAGAATTTTAATGCTGACAAAAGTTAAGAGTTTGTATGTTTTAAAGGTAATATTTCAATCATACGGAAATCTTCATTTTAAAGATTTCATTCTAAAATCATTCTAACTATTCTGAAAACTTGTTCATTTTGTTTCCAATTTTATTACTAGTAAAAAATCATGTCAATTACTGTACTATTGAGCAGGGAGTGAATCATTGTAGTTATTTTGCAAGTAATCAATTATAAGAAAGAGAAAATAATGAACCCAAAATATTAACAAGATCTGTTGATGGTGCCATTATATTGTTCTAAATGTGACAGTTTCTAAAGACAAAATCAGAACATTGCACCATTTTTGTATTTGTTTTAAAATCCTCACATGTTATTGTTATTCCGGTGTTGGAAACATATGAGAAAATGTTCTAAATTAAACTTTAGGCAGCATACTTACGGCAGTCATCAGGTTCATCAGACCCATCACCACAGTCATCCACCGTGTCACATTTCCACCAGAAAGGGATGCATTTATCAGTTTTGCACCGGAACTTTAAAAACAAGGAAAAGGTTAATAATCCCACACATCCTTGGCAGGTATTCATAAACACACCAGGGCAGCCCAGCCTAGCCACTCTTTTACTACATATGTGAACATACATGGGTAACAGCCTTCATGGTGGGGAATGAAAGCACACATATACAAATGATCATTCAGGAAAGTGCAATGCTCAGAAATGCTCAGAGACTCCTGTGTTCACCACCATTTTCACTGTCTATGTGTTATCACAAGGACTCCTGTGTCCACAGTCAGGCTCCCTATTTACATGTTGTCTCTGAGACTCCTGTGCACACAGCGAGGTTTACTGTTTACATGTTATTTTGGGGACTCTGGTGCCCACAGCCAGAATCACTGTTACCATGTTATCTTGGTGACTCCTGGGCACACTGCCAGATTTGTTACTAAGATGTTGTCTCAGGGGCTACTTTTGTCCATACCAGGCATGCTGAGTAGTTGCTATTGAAACCCGGTAGCCATAAAAGCATAAAACAAGTTTATCTAGATATAAAGTTTGACAATCCGATAGCAGACCAGGCATATCAGGAGGGGAATGTCAACTGAATTGTTTTATCAATTCAAATTAATATAATAGAATCTCTTTTCTTTTAAGATTCTTTTTTTTGTTTGTTTGTTTTTTTGAGGTAGGTTCTCATTCTAGCTCAGGCTGAACTGGAATTCACTACTGAGTCTCAGGGTGGCCTAGAACTCATGGTGATCCTCCTGCCTCTGCCTCCCGAGTGCTGGGATTAAAGAGGTGCACACCACACCTGGCCTTCTTTTAAGATTCATGGATAACTCATTGACCATTAGGTCAAATATTGTTAGCTTAAAAGTTGAGCATAACCTGGGATACTCTTTCCAACTCTATCATACTATGATTCTAGAATGCATTCAACCCCAAAACCTACCTATAATCTGATAAGTATTGTCCCACATTACTTTAGGAAATACACAGTTATTTTCATTATTTAGAATTATTTACAAATACAGCCACAAATAGGCAATAGAGTGTGAAGGTGACCATAGTACATTATATACATAATTGAAAATGTTATAATGGCATATACTGTTTCACATAATCAGTATATGTTGATTCTTCTTAAATATCCATAATCTATGGGGACAAACAATGGGAAATTGTGATAATTTTTAAAAGATTAAAAATTATGTTGTAATGACTTTTGCTGACTTTTATTATTTTTGTTATTGATTTTATTTGAGACAAGCTATCATTCTATAGAATAGGCTGGCCTCCAAGTCAAGGCAATACTTCTGCCTCAGCTTCTCAAGTGTTAGAATTACAGCCATCCTAAATTTAGTTTATTTAAATAGAAATAGAGAAAATACAATTGTAATAAATAAAGATAATCATTGAAAATACTATCAACTGAAAATGTCAGTGCCATATTTTAAGTTTTGGGAATGCTTTCCCTTTAAAATACTGAAAGTAATCTTAAGAAAGGTAGTGATAGGAGTATATGTATGTGTGGTAGTTTGGATGTATGACTCCACATACTCAGGCTTGATACTTGAGTCTCCACTGGGAAGATTCCTACTCGGGAAGAGGTAGATCATCAGTGGTGGATCTTAGTGTCCTACCATAGAGCGTGCAGAGTTGTAGCTTTGGCAGTTCTGTGTTGCTGGTTGTTGGTGTTGTCTCTCAGCTTGGATTTAGGGAAGTGAGCCAGAATCTTCTGCCATTGATGGTGTACCCATGGATTTTATTAGCCTGAAGTGAGCCCTTTCTTCCCATTAACTGCTTATGTTCAGGTGTTTGTCCCAGCAATGAGAATCAGACTGCAATAGCAACTTGGTACCCGATGACTGGGATTATTGCTGTGCTGAATCTTATCATGTGAATGTTGGTCTTTTGGAACTTGTGTGCTGGAGGAATGTGGAACGGCTTGGCACTTTGGCTTAGAGAAGCCTTACCATGGTACTGTAAACAGAGCTTTATTGGCTATTCTGGTGAGAGTTTGAAAATGCTAAATAACTAGGTTGTGAACTTTCAAAGGGAAAATTGAGAACTTTTTTGGAATTTGGGTATTGGCAGAAAGTTGGTTGTATTCTGCCCAAGTCCTAAGAATTTTATCAAGGTTAATTTTAAAAGTAATGGACTAGTGCGTTTGGTGGAGAATATAAAATGGAAAAATATGAAAAAAATGTACAGTCATAGCTAGAGAGATGGCTTAGTGAGAAAGGCTCTTGTCTGAAAAGCCTAGGGACCCAGGATCTGATTCCCCAGATATACAAGGGGGTTCATACATCTGAAATTTGTTTGCAGTGGCTGGAAGCTCTGGCATGTCTATTCTCTCTTTCTCTATGTGCTTCTTTCTTTATCTATCTTTCTATCTCTCTCTTTCATCATATATACACACACACACACACACACACACACACACACACACACACATATATATATATATATATATATAATACAAAGAAGAAAATTAAAAAAACTGTACTGTTTATCACAGAAAAAATTGAACAAATTTAAAGTTATTGGCTAAAACATAATGCTTTAAAAAATTATTAGGGCTGGAGGGATGGCTTAGCATTTGCCTGCAAAGACAAAGGACCAGGTTTGATTCCTCAGGATCCGCTTTAGCCAGATTCACAAGGGGGCACACATGTCTGGACTTTGTTTGCAGTGGCTGGAGGCCCTGGTGCACCCATTCTCTCTGTCTTTTCCTCTGTCTCTCTCTCTCTCCCTCTTTCTCTATCAATAAATAAATAAATAAAAATAAAAGAAAAATACATTAAAGTTATTGGCACAGAGACTGGTTTTAAGCTACTGTGCTATAGTTGTTAAATAGATTACAATCAAAAGGGTAGGCCAACTGCTTTACATTGTGACAATGGAAAAGATTCCTTGAGGATAAAATGCTCCCAGGAAAGGCTCAATGCATAGAAATACAAATTCTTTTTACAAGGAGTTAACTAAGAAGAAAACTTATGAAGGCGTATACTGCTTTACAAGGTCAGAGTTTACTTTCCCTTCAATTTACAAAATTGGCTACACCACTGCTTACTTGGTAATGGTTTTAAAAGCATGAAGAATGCATTTGAGCAGGTCATGAAGTACACGTGGTTCCAGAAGCTGCTGCTGATATGTGGCATGTGAAGCAGGATAAGGTCCCTATATTAGAGGCCAAATAAAGCCATTGTAAGGAGCTGTGAAGGTTTACAATGGTTTGTAGTGGAGAACTGACGATGTTTGGGTATACCAGAACTGTACAATTTCTACCACAGAGTGCTTTTGGCTAGGGATAAAAGATTTCCCTGGAAAACTCAGCCCAGTTGGAGGGGTGGAATTAGAAAATCAACAGACTGTCATCACTGGTTATGGATGTTGGACATAAACTGACAGTTACTGATTCATATTGGTCCATTCTGTGGTTGCTATGCCTTACTTCAATGGACTGTTAATCTGTACCATTATGTATTGGCAGTATGTAACGTCCTTTGATTTTACAGGACTTATATTTATGAGAGCCTTTACCCTCAGATGATACTTTGGGCTAAATACAATTTGCATTGTGTTAGTCATAAGTCTATAAGGGCCAGTGACAGAATGTGGTAGTTTGAATGTATGGCCCCATAAACTCAGGCTTGAAACTTGAATCTCCAGTGTGTATAGGTCCTCTGGGAATGACATATGCCTCTGGGGGTAGATTTTGAGTCCACCTCTAAGGTATATGGAATCCAGTTGGAGCTCTGGTAGCTTTGTGGTGCTGGTTGTTGTTGGTGTCTCTTTGCTTGGATTTATGGAAATGAGTCAACTTCTTCTGCCATTGATGGTAATTCCTCTGGATTTTATAAGCTTCAAATAAATGCTTCCGTGTCATCAGCTACTTCTGGTCATGTGTTCACCTCAGCAAAGAGAAGCTGAGTGAAACAATATGTATGTCCTCCCTCCTAATGTTTACTATGAAATAGCTGATTATTTACAGACAAAGTATTTGTTGAGATTGTTCCATATCAAGAATTACTTATAGTCTATCTTGCACTGAGGTAACTTGGTACTAGAGAATAAAATTACGGATTTATTATTGAACACTCTCTGTATGAGGAAGGTGAACTACCCATAAGTTCACCCATAAGCCAAAGCAAGGAAGAGTTCTATAAACTTATAGCTTCACTACTGACCAACTAGATATAATGACTGACCTGAAAGGCTCTATATAAGGACTACATGCACCAAAATTCATTGGCATTAAAAGAATTATTTTAACAGGAAAAGTAAGCTAAAAATGTAGTCAATTTCTCCTGTTATTATCAAATGATGTTCTTCTTTCTTGCAATGGTATTTTAGCAAAAAAAAGCCTGTATCATAACATTCATCTGGAGTTGAAAACATTAGCTTGATAATTTTCTGAAAGTAATTTTCTTTTTGAAGTGTTTATGTCATCATTCTCATGTGAGAAACTAACAAGCCGTTGACATTTATCGTGGCATGTTAAATGCAAGAAAAATTTGTAACTAAAAATTGCACCCTCAATTCAATTGTCTTTATTGAAAATAGTTCAGTGATCTCAGTTTGTCCATTTGAAATACTGTTGCTATCTTCTAGTGCAAAAATTTGGCCTTAGCTTTTGCTGAATGTGTCTTGATAACATGGAGTTGATTCTGGATAGAATTACATTGAATGTAAGAATGAAATTTTTTTCCCACCAGCAAGATGAGAAGAAATAGAGACTAAGAATCAAGGAGAAATCTGTCTGTTAGCTGATTTTCTCATAATTTGCTTAGCTTATGATCATGTCTGTTGTGGGTTTTCACAAATTATCAGAGGGAAAAAATTACCTTCATAGATAGTGACTGTCTGGGGATACGAAGCTAAATCTGAGAGCAATTGCCTTGAACATTAAATATCTACAGTCATTACAGTACATCAAAGTACATTATTAGTAAGAAGATTTCAGAACCCCCGAGTATTTAGAAAGTATTCCCAGCTATGATGGGAAAAGTATATAAAATATACACTTCATTAAATATATCGGTTTAAATAAACACTAGCTATTGAAATTATACATGGAATGATGATTTTTACCTCCATTTTATTCCTAATAAGAATACAAAAGGATGTTAAGAAAAAAAATACACAACAGATTAAGAGCTAGAAAGATGGTTTAGCAGTGAAGGCTCTTGCCAGCAAAGTCTAAGGAGCTAGGTTTGATTGCCTAATACTCACAAAGCCAGATATACCAGGTAGTACATGTGTCTGGAGTTTGTGCAGTGGCTAGAGGCCCTGGCATGCCCATTCTCTCTATATCTGCCTCTTCCTTTCTCTTTAATCTCCCACAAAATAAATAAATAAAATATTTTTGAAAACAGATTAAAACATAGTTTTAATACTAATCAACATTTTATTCTCAAAAGAAATCATCTGCTTCATGTGTGGACTTTATATTACTTATATTTAAATTCATTAACTTAAAAAAAGATGAGGATTAGGGTCTAGGAAGACAGTTCAGTGGATAAAGCACTTGCTGAACAAGTGTAAAGACTGGAGGTCGGATCTTCAGTGCATATGTAAATTTATAGTGTGTGAAACATCCTGGTAGTAAAGTAATTACAGAACTCAAGAGATAGAGGTGGGATCACTGGAGCAAGCTGGCTAATGAAACTCCTAATTGTTCAAGGTTCCAGGTTCAAGTGAGGTCCGGCTTGAGTAAACAAATTGGATAGTGATCAAGGATGACTCTTGATGTCTACATTTGGCCTCCAAACACAAATGCACCCTTGTGCTGACACACCAGCACACACATATATACCCTTGCATACACAATACCAGAGATTCAAACATATGCACAGACACACACACACAGAAAAAATGACTGAGAAATATAAACATAAAATATTCTTCACAAATAAGCAAAAACATATACAATGTTTTCTGAGGCTAGTGCCTTCATAAATCAATTTTAGACTCTTTCCCTAACCGAACAAGCCATGAGCACAGGATGATGAAACAGATACTTGGACACTAAAATACAGTTGAAACATGACTCTCTACTGAAAGTGTAAGTGAGGCCATTTAAAAATGGTTGCTTTGCTCCACTTAGAATGATCTATTATACAAGAAGAATGAATACTATATTAGCCTTTCAACTTAAACTTGATGGTAGATTCAGGTAATGTTTTCAGTTCTAATAGAATTTGCATTGGTATGATTTGGGCATTTGTTTTTATAAAAAATCATATTGGTTTGGGAACATGTGATTGGTAGCAATTAGTACATGAAAACAAATAAGCCTTAAGAAATAAAATTTAGCTGGGCGTGGTGGCGCACGCCTTTAATCCCAGCACTCGGGAGGCAGAGGTAGGTGGATCACCGTGAGTTCGAGGCCACCCTGAGACTCCATAGTGAATTCCAGGTCAGCCTGGGCTAGAGTGAGACCCTACCTCGAAAAACCAAAAAAAAAAAAAAAAAAAAAAAAAAAAAGAAATAAAATTTGAAAATAGAAAATTTTCATCAAATTTTAGTGATATGAACTCAGCTACTTAGAATATTAGTTTATTTAAATGTCTACCCATTGAAAATCTCTGCTTACTTGAATTTTCATAACTATCTTTAGAAAACTTTACTGCTATTTTTGTTTTTACTTATTGATTGATTGATTAATGTGTATTGTGTGAAGACACTTATGTTATGTCCCATATGTGGAGGTCAGAGAAGAGCTTGCAAGTTTGTCTTGAGCTTTTATTTGTTTTCTTTAATTATTTTCTGTATTTATTTATTTGCAACCAGAGAGAATGGGCATACTAGGGTTTCCAGCCACTGTAAACAACCTTCAGATTCACGTGCCCATTTGTGTACCTGTCTTTATGTGGGTACTGGGGAACTGAACCCAGGTTGTTAGGTTTGCAGGCAAGAGCCTTATCCTAAACCCCGTACCTGGTTTTTGAGGCAGGATCTCTTGTTCACTGCTTTTGTTCCACTTGTGACTTTCCTGGAAATTCTTCTGTCATGGTCTCCCTTATTGTTGTAGGTACACTTGAATTACCCCAAAGTTTGCCACATTTTTGCCTTTTTACATACCATTTGGGCATGGAAACTCAGGTACTCAGAATTCGTCAGCAAGTTCACTATCCATGGAGAGATCCCACTAATCCTATTGCTGATTATTATTATTATTATTATTATTATTATTATTATTGGTGCTCTCTCTAAAACTCAAGCTAAACTATTGTTATCACTTGATGATTTGGGAATGTGGAACCATGAAGAGATTATACTATATCATAAATACCCCATGGACACAAAAATGGGACTTTTTTTCTGGGGAGAGTAGGATGGTCATCAAGGGAGAGTATATATATATATATATATATATATATATATATATATATATATGTATATGTATATATATATATATGTTAGATGTCATTCTTTTTAAAATTTGGTTTGCATTTTACCTTTATATTAACTTAAACTATTTTGTTTTAACAATAATCAATTAATTTAAAAATTGAATTGGTGGGCTGGAAAGATGGCTTAGCAGTTAAGGCACTCGCCTACAAAGCCAAAGGACCCAGGTTCAATTCCGCAGGACCCATGTAAGCCAGATGCACAAGGTGGCACATAGATCTGGACTTTGTTTGCATGGCTGGAGGCACTGGCACACCCATTCCTCTTTCTCCCTCTCTCTGCATCTTTCTTTCTCTCTTTTATGAATAAACAAATAAATTGAATTGGAGCTGGAGAGACGGCTTAGCAGTTAAGGTTCTTGCCTGTGAAGCATAAAGACCCAGGTTCAATTCCCCAGTACCCATGTAAGCCAGGTGTATAAGGTAGCACATGCATCTGGAGTTTGTTTGCAGTGCCTGGAGTCCCTGGCATGCCCCTTCTCTCCTCTCTTTGCCACTTTCCCTCTCTCTCCCTCTCTCAAATAAATAAATATATAAAAATAAAATTTAATTGTTATTTGCTTATCTTTTGTTTTGAACTATATTTTAGAAATTTTACTGTGTTGTTAAAACTCTACAGATAATGACCCTGTATAAAATGCAGCTAGGAGCTGGGCATGGTGGCTAACATCTTTAATCCTAGCACTTGGGAGGCAGAGGTAGGAGGATCGCTGTGAGTTCGAGGCCACTCTGAGATTACAGGTCAGCCTGAGCTAGAGTGAAACCCTACCTCAAAAAACAAGCAAACAAACAAAAACAGAAAATGGAGCTATGATGTCTGTGTGTAATATAGAGGACTAGTTTGAGACATAGGCTGTGTTAGGCATCTCTACTGGGAATAAAGGCTCACTGTGGAGAAAACATCTTGCAATATGGGCACTGCTACTAATCAGGAAACCAGAACATTCAAATAATAGAATTTGCAGAATAAACTTAGTTATTAAAAAAGTGGTATATTTAACAAGTTTATCTCAAATCAAACAAGATATGAACTTCAATGTATTAATGATCAAATTTTATGTCATCTAACTACTGCCAAAAAAGTACATAATAAAATCAAATCCATGCAACTAACCATCATTAAATAGATATTACTTTCTAGAATAGTTCATTGTAAATAATTAAATTTAAAAAACAGTTTTTATTGTGAAGTTAATTTACTATAATTTAATTAAAATGAATTGGATTGAATTAGAATGGCTTAGAGAAGCATAGTTTATACAATCCAATTTCTCTGTATCTGCCTCTGAGGAAGGGAGGAAGAAAAGGGTTGTGTGGTGGTCAGGCAGTGGGCTATCAAGATTACTCATTATTTAATTATTTTAGCACCATACTCCTTGGGTACAGTGGATTTCAATCTCTTTCTTTTTTGAATTGTTTAGAATCTCCTCTGCTGCCACTCTGCCAACTTTAGAATGGCGGGCATCATTTCCTGAGTGGAACTTGTTAAGACTGTTTTTTGATATTTGTTCTGTTTCCTTTATTTATACTCTAATGCCAAAAATCTCATTTTATCACTACGTGAAATTGATTTTCTCTTACTCCATGACCATCTCTACAATGTGTGGAACAGGCATTCATTCTATTATAAGGAACCAAAACAAAATATTTCATAAATGGCTTTGACACATAGTCAGTCAAACCTTACTAACACCATGCAAAGGCATGCTATGAGTTGACCCCAGACTTCCACTCACCTGACTAGCTGTGCAGTTAGATAAACAAGTTCTATTATCAGATGCAAGGTAGAAGTTGGTGGGACAAGCACAGGTATGAGTCTTTCCTGGGGCTAAAAGGCACAAATGGCTGCAACCACCATTATTTATCATGCAGAGATGTTTAGAGGCTACAGATATGAAACAATAAGCAGAATTATCAAGATCAATAATGTAACATGAGGCTAGAGATTAAATATTAAGCTTCAAAATATATACTTGAATAAATCTTTGTAAATAAGGACTTATCAAGTATATGACATTATAGGAATATTATACAACTGCTATTCAAAATATGAGGTCATTAAGTTTACTGTTAAATCATTTATGAATTTTTCTATCAAAATAAGCATGTTAATAGAACAAATATTCATCAGAAAATAAGCAGTGTCTGCAATACTTCAGATGAAGACATATATGTGTATAGAAATACAGATGCAAAAAAAAAAATGGAACAATGATCTAAATCTAATAGTATAGCGACTTGATTTTTTAAGCCAGATTTGTGTTTTCTGGAAGATGATCACATATGATACTCCACAAGGCCTGGCAGTCTTATTGAGCACCTTTATATTTGTAATATTTAGAATCTCCAAACTACTAAATATAACTCCTTCTACTCAACATTTCAGAAGCTAAAGGATCCCATAAATACACTGTAAACAAGTTATCATAAGAATATAATCTTCACTTCTCAGACTACATGCATTGTTTTCTTTCCAGCTTAATATGATTTGAACAAATCGATGAGTTTTGTGCTATTAATGAACTTCTAATCATGTCCCTTAATAGCAACACGTGAAATCAACTGAATTCATTATATAAAATAATGCTAAATAATGTAATCATCTTTCATACTTAACCTTGAAAGAATAAAAAAGTGGAATGTCACTGAAAAATGTTGATGCATTGTGGAAATAATGGAAAGAATAATTACCATCGGGTTGTCTATAAGAATGATACACCTGGATATCTGTGATGGCATGCCATGAGTTAATCAGTGAGAGTCTGTCTGCTCCCGAGGTTTTATGGGCACGGCTGAGTGACTTGGTTTTCCCATCAGTCCAGTAGATGTAGTCTTCAAACAATGTTAGTGCAATCACCCCTGGAATATCTTGATTAGGGACTGTAATAGGAGATGGTAAGATTAATGTTCAGTCTTGGAAGACTGCCAGTTAAAATATTCAGTACTACATGGGCTGACAGATACAACTGCTACAGAACTTCATGTGAATAATTGCTGTGACAACCTGTCAGGAAGGTAAGGTTCTTTATTACCAGTAAGAGAATGCAAGATTGGGTGCAGGAGTTCACTTTCCTCAGATTTAGCTTGGTTCAACGACTGGGAAGAAAATGAATGTGATCCTTTTCACATTAGAGGAAGGCTGCTTCATCAGATACAAGTAATATCCAACATTTTCAAAATCACAATAGGGAATATATATATATATATATATATATATATATATATATAGATATATATATATGATGTTTTTTCAGGTAATCTGTTAAATGTGCCACAAAAGTTCATTAATATATGAAGCACTATAACTCCATTAATATGTACTTTTCATTGGTTAGCTTTTTATGACTGAAAATTAATGCTTGCCGTATTCCTCATTCAGTAACAACTGAAAATAATCAAAGTTTCAAATAAAATTCATTGTTCTTAGAGAGGTTTACAGCCTTATTTTTATAGTGGTCGGTAAATTAATATTGTCAATTAAAGGAATACTTTTAAACTTATGATTCTGTGTGATTATTCTGATAGTTAAATGTGAACTGAGAAGTCACTGTGATTCAGAGACAGAGGTAAAACAAATAAGGAGGGACTTTTCCAATTATATAGGTTAACTCACTGAGTAGTGTTGGTAATTCAAGATATATCAAGAAATGCAAGGTATAGACATACTGTAAATATGAAGCTGGTAAAAAACCAAGAAAACTCAGATGTGCACACTGTGCATGTTTTCTTTCTTGATATTAAATACAGATCCCCTCAAAACTTTATCCTTAGTGTGCTTGTATGAACATGGAGCAGATTTCTTAAAGTATAAATGGAATTGGGTAAAGGATGAAAGGACATTTTCACAGAAAACCATATACATAAGCTATTCTTACCCATCATTCTCCCCTTGCTCTCTAAATTCATCTCATGAAGATTAATGAATACAAAATATTAGTCATGGCAATAGCTGAGCACTATGAGGCTTTCAAAACAGTGTGTAGGTTGAGAAGTTTTTAAAATAAAATAAACCTATACAGAATATTTTGAAAGGCTCAATGACATTAAGTTTGTATCTGTTTAGATCCAAAGGAAGTAATTTAACCATTAAATACAGGCTCAAAAGTAAATCATCAGTTTAAAATTTCAGCCTATAAAGATTGAATTAACTTGTGTGGGATACTGAAGCTATTGCAAGCATTTGCCAATTAGCAGTTCAAAAATACCACAGTCTTTTTAGTTATTCAGCATTAAATAGCTCTTGTTTCCCCTAAGCGTGTGGGTGCTTCAGAATGAAGCTAACAGCAGGGCGTGGTGGCTCATGCCTTTAATCCCAGCACTTGGGTGGCAGAGGTAGGTGGATCGCCATGAGTTTGAGGCCACCCTAAGATTACATAGTGAATTCCAGGTCAGCCTTGGCTAGAGTGAGACCCTACCTTGAAAAACGAAACAAAAACAAAACAAAACAAAACAAAAAGAAAAAAAAAAAAAAAGAATGAAGCTAACATTGATCAGTGTGTGGAAAGACAGTTTTGCCCTCACAACCTCAAAGATCTATCTGGCACAACAGGAACAGTGTTAATGTTGAGAAGTCCTGGAATAGGAATCCCACTTTTAATAAATTACCTCACTCAATATTTTCTTTTTTGAGGGGAGGGGGGCTACATTTGGATTTGTTGAATGAGTGAATTTCATGAATGTCTGTTTTCTTACCAGCATGGCTGCCATGGTTCACCCTCAATCTCAGTCTGTGGCATGACTGTGACTAACAGCCTAACAGGTGGTATGTGTGCTGCTAGACCTCGCCCACCCATCCCTGGTCCTAGACTTCTGGACTGTCACTTCCAAGTGAGTATCCAGTCATGTGAGGCTCACAGAAAGCCTTGGGGGCAAAAGTGGGCCTTAGTGAAGTCACCTTCTGGGTGACTCAGCCCTCCAAGCTGTGTTTTGCCATGAAGTCATCTAATTTTGTGCAACTATGTGAGGTGGTGCAAGTACAGGAATGTTCTTGAACAGGGACAGAGCCTGGAGGGTCATATCCTGAGAAGGTGGCACAAGTGGTAGGTGGTACTGGTCAAGGTCAAAGTTCAGTGGCTAAAAAGGGCTCAAAGGGCTGTGGGCTTTCTTCCCTGTGTGGCTTAACACCTTCACTGCCTCAGGAGGAATATGACACTTGCCCTCAAGAAGGATCAGAGGCAGGATGAGGTATGGGAGGCCGTGGAGACTTCAGGAAGAGGTAGAGAAACAGGTGTCCTTGTGTTCCTAGGGACTAGGTAGGACCTGGGCCAACATCTCACCTATCCAGGATGATAATCAGCATGCTGGTTTCAACAGCGTTTCTCAAAAGGCTGTCCACATGGAAGTAATGGATGTGAGGAGGCCCTGAGTGAGCCTTGGATGCAAGACTACTGGTTGCTGTGGGATTGGTAGCTTAGAAGGATGGGCAGGCAGGGAAGCTGTGAAGAAGTATTTATGCATCAGGGCAGGATGTGATAAAAAAAAAAGGGGCAAGAGAAGGAAGTTCAGTCACCATCTGCCCCCAGCCTCCTCCTGCTGACTCAGAAAACCTTGTCTAGGTGATCACATGCCTGGATTAATGTGCTGGAGGCTGTTGAGTCTGCTCACCTAATATTAAAAAACAACATGTATAATCATATATTCAACTGGAAAATAAGAAAGTAGAGAGGTGGCACAGCCTAGTAAGTGAAGTACTGCTGTTTGAATCAAAGTCAGCTTCTCTGGCTGCTGAGATCTGAGCTATATTACACTCTAGTACTGCCTCTTAGAGAGCAGGCCTGGCATAGTGGGGCATGTGAAGCAATGGGGTTAATTTCATAAACAGCAGCTGAAAGTTAGATTATTTAATGACTTTACTGGACTATGTTATATATGACCTTTAGATGTGGGACAGTTTAAATCCTGGACAAATGTTTAAGTAGTATCTATCCCTTAGAAACTTCTGCCATCAAATAAGCACTATAAATGTATGGGTATCAGAAAAGCAACATTTCAGAAGGATGTTGCATAGTTCAATGTATAGAGCATATTGAATCATCAGGTCAAAGTGAAGAAAAGGAATGCATTTGCCTGACTGGTTCAATTTCTTGTAGGCATAGATATTAAACAATAAAACTGGCATCTACTCATTTATTTATTTGTTGCAGGCGTGTTTATATTCATGCTTGTGTGGGTGCACAAGTGTGTGCAGGTGCAAATACCTGTGTGCCCATGCACACTGTGACCAGAAGGCAGTCTCATTGTTGTACTGACGTACATAATCTAAACATTTTGTTAATAATTTCATTTATTTATTTATTTGATAGAAGGAAGTTATAGAAGAAAGACTGATGGAGAATGGATGTGGCAGGACCTCCAGCCACTGCAAATGGACTCCAGATGAAAGCATGCATCACTTTGAGCATCTAGCTTTACATAGCTAATGGAGAATTAAATTCGGGTTGTTAGGCTTTGCAGGCAAGCATCTTAACCATTGAGACATCTCTCCAGCTCTGTTTTTGTTTTAAGACAGGTTTATCATTGGTCTGCAGTTCACCAATAGACTAGACTTTCTTGACATAAGTCTCCAGAGATTCTCCTGTCTTCATGTCCTCAGTCCTTGAGTTACATGCATGCACCACAAAGTATTTATGTGGGTACTGAGGATGCCCTCAGATTCTCATGCTTGCAAGCACTCTAGAGACTCTTTAAGCACTTTATAGCCATCTCCTATTTCTCCCTATCTGGCACTATTTGCGTTACAAGGCCATTCCAAGGCTAACAGTTTGTAAAGGTGGTTACTTCCCAAACACAAAATAAAGTAAAAATACTACTGTGCCTTAGTATGAACAAACCAAGACTAATATTTCTAACCTTCCCTGGTCTAATAAAGCTAGTCTTCTAAGGGACTGAGAACCTCTGTTAAGTTACTCCAGTGAAAATTAAACAAAATAAATCAAAACAATTAAAAAATCCCTTTGATTAATTCAATTTTGAAGTTTCAATTCATAGTGGGCAGTGTGATGCTGTATGCTCTACTTTCCCGTTGGGGTCTGGGTATCCCCATCAGGAGTTAATTAACTGCTTCAGACCCTGCAGAAAAAAAATGCCTTATTTATTAACTAAGTTATAACTAAGTTATAAGTCTAAATAAATAGACATTATGTTTTTTTCTATCAATATAGGAAGACTTTAACGCATATTGAGATTAAATATGAAATGTTCTGGGTCAAAATGTCATATATACTTTAAACAAGAAGCTATCTCAATTCTGAGTGAAGGAAATAATTTTTGTCTATTTCATATATATATGGAAAAGATGTGATGAAATGTAATCTGATGTAATCTGGTAACCAGTGAAGCTTATAGAATATAAACATATGGAATGAGATGGTATAAGAGGAACAAGTGAATACTAAAAATATTGCAAAGTGGCTGAATTTAGTAAGAAAAACTCAATGTTTTCTCAAAATGATAAAATCTATCCTTTAAACAGAATAATATTATGACTAGCTGTCATAAGATTCCTTTTTCTTAATTAAAAAGCAATTTGAAAAGTAAATTTCAGAATTCTTTTATTTATAGGTATTAGGTGGACACACAAAACCTGACAGAAAGCAGAATTGTGGGCTGAGATTCCACATGTACTTATTATATATTTAAAGCCTATTTTGGAGCTGTTTGCTGTAGTAAGGTTTGTCATTGCTATAACAGCATTATTGATTGTACTGTTTCCAGCATTCCACAAAAGCACTAAGCTTCTAATTTTTATTGTATAGACTTTATTTTGCAGTAGGAAGGAACTGATATTCTGCAAAACACAGTCAATGAAATGCATCCTTATTTTTTTCCTTTTACTAGGTTGAATGATATCTAGTTATGATTCATAGTAGTTATACCAAATAATAAAAACAATGAAATAATAATAATAAATAATGTCAACCCAGAACATACTTTTGGTTAATGTGATGCCACTCTGTGTGAGAAACTCTATTAATTATCAATTTATTAATTATAATAAAAACTTTAACACTGGGCTGGAGCGATGGCTTAGCATTTAAGGCATTTGCCTGCAAGGGCAAATGACCTCGGTTTGATTCTCCAGGACCCATGTAAGCCAGATGCACAAAGTGGTGCATGTGTCTGGAGTTCATTTGCAGTGGTAGAGACCTTGGCGCTCCCATTCTCACTCTTGCTCTCTGTCCTTCTCCCTGTCTCTAATAAATAAATAAAATATTTAAAAAAACTTTAACACTATATTCAAAAATAAAACAACATTTTGCTTATAATCACAATATTACAAAATAATTTTTTACAAAAAAGTAAAGCTAAATGAGCAGAAGCAGTTTAGACTGGATTTTAGTCTATGTACTATTTACCAGAAAACAACTAAATAAAAAGATAGACTTTAATGTCTACTTGGCCCTCACCCTATACATGACTATATTTGCAAGATTAATAATCTAAAACTTTAAAGTTAACATACCAACTAAATGAAACATTAGTGTTATAAATTTCTCATGTATCTTAAGACTCATATTTTCCTAATTCTTGAAACTATTAACCCCAGGAAGGACTGATTTTTCTCCACACTTGAATAATTCCAAAATAACTTAACTGGAGTGATGTGTAAGGAAATTACTCATAGAAGTATGTGCATGGCAAAATGAAATCTTGTGTTTTCTTAGATCTCTTTCCAAAGTCTAGTAGAAATTACAGCTGAGAAAGAGCCACCCCAAAAAAGAAGTGAGATTAAACAGGGACTACAAAATTGCACATGTTTGAAAACATGTTAAAATTTGATGGTGGTAGAAAGTAACATGCAGGAGAGACAATCAAAGATTTATGACAGTGGTCAAAAGGTGGGTGGATAATAGTTTCCAGTTTATGAAAAGTAACCAAGAAGAGAGTAGGTGTCAAAATGTCCAGGGTATACTAATCTTGAAAGAATAACTGCTGAGCAAGTAGCTTTACATTCTAATGGCACAAACAGTAGTTGTGATGTATGTAACCTTAGTGCCAAGGACATTTGTCCTTTGTCATTAACTGTGTCCTCTTACAGCTGCTTGTAGACTAGTTTCTAAAGTATCTCATTTATTTATTTAAGACAGAGCGAAAGAGACAGAGTGAGCGAGAATGGGCATGCCAGGGTCTCCAGCTGCTGCAAATGAACTCAACATACGCACCATTTTGTGCATCTGGCTTATGTGAGTCCTGTGGAATTGAACTTGGTTCCTTTGACTCTGCAAAGGAGACACTTAACCACTAAACCATGTTTCCAGTACACCACTTAAAAACAAAAAACATAAGTTTGTTCTCAGAATTATCAACAAAACCTATAACATATACATTGATTATTTTCTTCAAAAACACTTTGTCTGCCTATTCTTGAATGTAATACTACTTAATGATAATGAACATTTCCACATATAAAAAGACTCAAGCACGTAGATCCAAAATCCATTGTTCAAAATGAACGAAACATTCAGAAATGACTGGAAAACTGGGGCTAGGTGATATTTACAAATATTAAAAGATATAAAGGGTATCTTTCTAGGCTTGAGAGATGGGTTAGTGGTTAAGGTACTTGCCTGCAAAGCATAAGGACCTGTGTTCCACTCTTCAGATACCACATAAGCCAGATGCACAATGTGACTCAAGTGTACAAGGTCACACATGTGCACAAAATGGCACATGCATCTGTAGTTTGATTACAGTGGCTGGAGGCCCTGACACACCAATCCTTTTTCTCTCTTTGTCGTTCTCACTCTCTTGCATTAAGAAGAAAGAAAGGAAGGAAGGAAGGAAGGAAGGAAGGAAGGAAGGAAGGAAGGAAGGAAGGAAAGAAAGAAATGAAGAAAGAAAGAAAGAAAGAAAGAAAGAAAGAAAGAAAGGAAGGAAGGAAGGAAGGAAGGAAGGAAGAAAGAAAGAAAGAAAGAAAGAAAGAAGAGAGAGAGAGAGAGAGAGAGAAAGAAAGAAAGAAAGAAAAAGTAAAAGGCCAATTTGTCGGGCTTGTCTAAAAATAAAATAAAGATAACGTCTAGTAAAACTACTAAGCTCCATTCGGTCAGGCTTGCTAGGAGATGATAAATAAAATTCTTCCACTTAGCATATATTTTAGAGCTTAGACAATGGGGGTCAGTAATGTCAGCAGTCTGTTACATGAGGATGCATTTTGAACACTAATCTAATCAGTTTATGAGTGACTACTCAGTGCATTAGCTTGTACTGAAGTAATTCACTGTTTAAATTTGGATTTAGTTATGTTTAACTTTGTAGTGTGTCTAGTTTAAGAAATTAATGTTGTACTTAAAGATTTTTTGATTTAAGCCACTGTTAAGAGATGGAAGAGATTCCAGGCCATCCTTTTCTAGTAGTTCTTGGTGCAGTTTGTCGACCTTATCTTCTTAAATAACATGTATTCTCAATATACCTCAGAACTATTAGATGAAATGAAATACAATTCAGTAAATTTCCCTGATTCACCAATTTTTTGATTATCATAACAGAAGGCAGATATATATATTTTAGTAATTTAAGCTCTATAAAAATTCCCATTAATGAATATGAAGTTTGTCAAAAGTATATTTCATTCATTTTGAACATTAAGCTTTCCCTGAAAATATCTTTTCACTACTAAGACATTATTCTCTAACTTCTGATTTAAGAGTAATATTGCTTCATGGACTTGGAAAATGTAGATTCCAGCAGCTTTGTACCATTCCAGTCTTTCCACTGGTGAAGAAAACATACACCACACTGCTAAATGTATTTTCTGAACATGGGGAATATGAGTTATAATGTTCTGTACATATATCATTACAGATGGGTTTACTAGAATATGCAAATGAAAGGTGAAACACTTTATTTTTGGAAGGTGTCATTTACTTATTTCCTCCCAATTGAAACAGTATCTTCTGGGAAGAGGAAGTAAGCATGAGACTTAGGAAGCTGGGCTGGAGAAACTGCTTAGTGGTTAAGGCATTGGAATGCAAAGCCTAAGGTCCTAGATTCAATTCCCAAGTAACCACATAAAACCGGTTGCATAAAGTGGTGCATGCATCTGTAGTTCACTTCTAGTGGCCAGAGTCCCTGGCATGTCCATTCAGTCTCTCTCTCCTTTTAAATAAATAAATAAAATATTTAAAAAATACTTAAGAAGCTAACAAAATTAACAAGTCTCATGAATCTCAGAAATTAAAAAAGATTCAAAATCCCCTCTCCAAGATTATAAAAGCACTAAGCAATTCCTGGGATGCTGCCTTTGAGTCTCCCATGTCCCTGAATGTAACTCTTCTTCCATGCTACCATAATTATCCCAGTAAACTCACTGGTTAACCAAACCACATTGGAGTGGAATGGTTTCTTTAGTCTGCCATGGTTACCCTACATGGAATGGATAGACATTTGTCCACAACGTCCCAGTAAAAGTTACATAAGAGAGAGAAATCAAGTGCACTCACTTACATGAGTTTAGCATTTGTTCATCTGAGAGTTTTGCAAACATAACAAGTACTTCAAGACTGTTTTTGTTATGTAATGAGTTCACTTGGGTCTGTAGCTTCCCAATGGGAAAGAATAAGCTTGATAATTTCTGACATCTTTATCTTCTTTTTATATTGACTTCTTTGCCTTAAACTTTGCATCGGATTCTGCTAACCTCAGCATCCAGGCATGTTAATCATTTAAGCAGTGCTCATCTCAAGTTGCTAACCCTCTCCCTCAAGGCTGAAGACAGTAAGAATCATTGAGATATTTTCAACAGATGGCTGACTGCCAGCTTTTGCCAAGTCCTATTATATAGATCCTTGGAGTGACACCAAGAAGTCCTCAGTAATTGCTGTACTCTTTCTAGAAAAAGTGCAACTCTATGGGTGGATCACCCATGATGAGTGTAAGAGCACTCATGTCACTGGATTTGGATCCTCGCCTTCCAGGATCACAGGTCTGAGAGATAAACACTATGAGGAACAAATGACAATTGTTTCCAAACTGGCCCCCAGAGTCATGAAAATTTCCTGTCCAAATAATGGAAAATTGCTTACACCACCTGCTCATAACAATGGCACATTCCTTGTGTTACCAGAACTGAGAAAATGCTGAGCCAAAATTCAGTTTGAGCAGGTCTGCAACCATGCATACTTCTTGCTCCCTTCTCTGGTATCTTAGTGCTCATGTCATACCTGGACAACAGTACTGACTGTATCTCTCCCTTCTCTTCCCACTATGGTCATTGGAATATTAAATTTACTTCCTGCCTTTCATCATTGCTTTCTACAATCTGTTTTGGGGGTTAGTGTTCACACTTCCTTTGTTAGGACTCCCAGAGTCAGGCATCTGCATGAGGACAACAATAACACAATTATAAGCATACTTGTAAACTTAAAAAAAAAAACAGACTGAAATACATGACCATTGTTTATAAATGCACTCTTGGTATTCCCAGGGAAAAGCAAAGGTGAGAGAACTGGTATCAGTCTTCATGTTGCAATCTCTGTCAAGTTCCAATGAAGAAATGCAATGAAGGCCTATTCTACGGATTAGCACATGGAAAATAGCATGGCATTTTCTTGATGAGGGAACTTTTAGCCCTGAGGTAAACCTCTTTCTCCAAGACATCCCTTTAGTATACTCTACTACCTTTCATGCAAGGTGAATGAGGTTACTGAATGTGACTGAAAACCCAAACTAAAGCTGTAGTTAAAATGTCTGTATTTTAAAACTATACAGACCATTCAAATGAAGCAAAATTATGCAATTAAATACACATATGATGGAATGTAACAGGATCTACCCAAGGGACAAAGCTGAAAAGCATGACTGATACTGAAATTCAGAGATTTTTTTTTTTTTTTTTTTAGAACCGGCAGTTAACTCCAATTTATTTTACTGGCTCATGAATATTTCTGTGGTAACTGAATTGTATGTTGCTTCCTTTCATTAACTTTTATTGTATTGTAAACAGTAGCACATCATTCTGGCAAAAACATAGCCTGTGAAATCAACTGTTTTTAATGTTCTGTGAATGATAGGGGTATTTTTCTGAAAGGTATTAAAATGCAATACCTTACTTACCATGAATGAAACACACTAAAATTCAGAATACCCTACAATAGTGAAGAATATTTGTCATTCAGCTTCCCTTTCTTGCTGAGCTTCAGTGGGTATTTTAATTTTCTTTTTTTTTTTTTCATTTTTTATTTTACTCAAGTGAGACACTGTGAGAGAGAGAAACTGGCAGATGAGAGAAAGAGAGAGAGAGAGAGATAGGATGGGTGTGCCAGGGCTAGCAACTGCAAATGACGTCTAGATGCGTGAGACACCTTGTTCATCTGGCTTTATATGGGTTCTGGGGGATTGAACTCTGGTCCTTAGGCTTTGAATGCAAGTGTCTTAACCACTGAACAATCTCTCCATCCTGGTATTTTAATTTTCTAAGAACCTGAATAAACAAGCAAAGAGATTCAGGATGTATAAAAAATTTTCTTCTTTTTGTTGTTGTTATGTTTTCCCTTTAGAAGTTCACTCTTTAACTGGGTACATATCCTGTTTTTCCAATAACAAGCCAAGATCTGAATTCATTTGTCCACATTAATTAGACTATGACAACATGGGTTAGGATTTGGATTTATAAGTCTGAAAGCAGAACCCACCACTCATAATACACACTAGAGTTCCATGTAAGGCAATAAAACAGTGTTAATCTACAGTAATGATATCTCTTTTCTCAGCTAACCTCTAGCTTGAATGCCCTTGTATATATCTATGCACCCATACACAAACATGCACCAATGTACGTACACACATACATAGGCACATATATGCATAAGGAATACACATTCATACCATTATTTTCAATTAACTATGTTCTTGAGCTGAAGATTTAATAGGCAGATAATATCTTGCCAAAGAGAATGATACTACTAACTGTGGTAACAAATATATGAGCTATGAAAATATTTTCCATTTAAATATTATATTTTTATTTATTTATTTGAGAGGGAGGAAGGAAAAGAGAAAGTGTAAGTCATTCATTTATTTAAATAAATTATTTAAACCAACTGGAAGAAACTCAAGTGGATCTACTTTTTTTTTTTGGTCCTACTGTACAATTAACCTTCTAACGGTTGTTATTAAATACTATCATGAACAAGTATCAAATCTTCCATTATCTACTCAAAACACAAAGGGTTCCAATAGTGTGGAAAGAATTTAAGCTTTGTAATAGGCAGATCTGGGTTCCAACATTTTCCTGATTATGGTCTATGTACCTTTGAACACATAACTTAATCTCCTTCAAGACATTTCCTTAACATAAAATGTCTTTCATAGCACTTACATATACCATTGGATGAAAGAATTACAAAAGCATGTGTACTGCTCAAATATCATAAAATAAGAAAATGGTTATTGTTCTTTGAACCCAAGAAGACAAAGGAATTTTCAATGAAAGCCAAAAAGTGAATAAATAAGTGATATGTTTCAAAATATCTAATGCAATATAATACTTAAGATTTTATATTTTTTTGCAATTTGTTTCAGTGTGGCTTTAAACAGTAAGGTGACAATAGGCTAAAATAATGCATATTTCAAAAAGATAAAACTTTTGGAAAATTTTCATTTTAGGAAATAATTAATATTTGACAAAGAGGGTATGTTTAACCTGATGTAAAGTTTACATAATGCATTTATGTACTGAAATATATTATCCCATCTATATGTGTATGCATAATTATCACACATTGAGGCTCAAACTTAGGGCCTTGGACATGCTAGGCAAGTATTCAATACAGTGAGCTAACCTCCCCCAATATGTTTATATTCTACGTATCAATAAAAATACATTTGATTTTTAGAATATAGGGTTTTTATATCCTCACTTGTTTGAGGATGTCACTGACACTTATGGTAACACACAGGAAATCTGGGATTGAACTGACAATATGAGAATCTTATCACAGTTAAGTGAGGTGATTATCCCTCATTTCTAGCTTCTCTCAGGTTTATACTGAAAATAGCTAATTTCAGGATAAAATTCAGGGATTTAGCAAAATTTCTGCATGTACCATTTGATCTTCCTAATTCAAGACTCCATTTTAGCACTGGTATGTCCTTTGATGTAAATTCCCCCAACACTCTTGTTTTCATAGATGAGGCACATGAGTCTAGGTTCAGGGAGTGGCTGCATTCTGAAGTAAGCAAGTTACCGACAGCTGATCATGATGGTACAAGATGAGTATAATTATTCACATATTTAGAACTATTCTGGATTGTGGGATGTTCTATGTCTATATTATCCTTTACTTTGCATAATATCTGTGATGCCCAGCATCTCATTAGACCCATTTCACATCTTAAATAGGAAGCAGGAAGAAGTAGCCCTCATTTATAGCCTTTCCTGTCAGATAAAATATCAGACATTCTGAAGTTTTGGGGGGAAATGATACAATAGGGAATGCTTAACTACATCTTAGAATGTCTCTTCTGATGACATTGCTATTACCACAACTATCAAGGCAGGGCCTTAGATTCAGTGAGCCATGCTCATTGTATTATATCTGATTCTTCTAAAAGTGCATACATATGTGGAAATCTAATAGATATAAAAATAGGAATTCCGTTCACCTTGCTAATTAGTCAGAACTCTAATAGATGTAAAAATGGAAGTTCCTTTCCTCTTGCTAGCTGAATAATAATAAATATATGTATTCATATTTATGATTTAGCCCCAGTCTTCCTACTGGTAAGCTTGTCAATTTCTGCTATTTTAACTGCTCAATTACTACTGACTCTCACACTGTATTCCTATTCCCACTATAATCACTTCAAGAATTTTCTCCTAAAATATTTTCACAGCTTTTAAATTGGCTGCCCTTCCAGGGTCTTTCATTTTCCATGCTGTTGTCAAATCTAATAATAACACTCCACTAACTAAACTCCATCAGCAGCTCCCTATGACCTGAGCAATAAATCCCAGAACTACAGAGCATGCAGAGCTCGTCAAACTCTGGTCCTGATTAGCTCTTGTTCATCTAGTGCCATGATCTTTCTTTTCTATTACCCCTAGTCATAACCAACTGTGTAAACCCCACACTGTTTCAAGACTATTGCATCTTTGTACATGCTGTTCCCTCCGTGTGAAGAATACCACACACTTCCCCTTATGGAGGGGTTCAATGAACCACTCAAATAACACAGAGGTTTCTTCTTTCAGCAAAAGATTCACTGTGCCTATTTGAGTTTTCATAATACCTTTCAGATTCAAATACATGCTGTTACTTGCACACTAGTTTTCCCCACTGAACCATGTATTGAAGACAGGTACTTAGTCATCATTAGAACTCTAAAGTCTAATAGAATACATGGCATTCAAAAACACATCAATTCACATATGTTACATGAGTGAATGAATGGGTAGAGACAAAGCAAAGAAATCAGAAAACAGCTTTAAAGAACCAATGAAGATGAAATTCAAAACAAGCTGTGCTATAATCTAGGAGTATGCATTATATTATAATATGCTACTGATAATACATTGTTTATGATGTTATTATAATAATATATTTATGTATATATTCTATGAGGTATATGAGTTTTAGGGAGCTGTTAACATGACTGACTATAAGTATATTTTTATGTTCCTAAATCAGTATATAGACTAACGAATATTATGGACTTTTCAGCAATGTTTTATTAGGATTTGGTAGGAATGTAAGTTGGGAGATTGTACCAGAAAAGGAACTATTGAAACTTACATGCAAACTGGGACATATATGACTTGGATATACCCACATATGTTGTTTAAGGCATAAACATTAGATACTTCAGGGGTTAATAGGAAGTACAAATAGTAAAATTAATGCTCGAGCTGAGCAGATAGCTCAGTTTGTACAGGGCTTGTCTAATAGGCAGGAAGCCCTGGATTCCATCCCCAGTACCACATGAACAGGGCATTGTGGCATATTCCTGTAATCCCTAAACTGAGGAGATGGAGGCTAGAGGATTAGAATTTCAAGGGCATCCCTCCTCAGCTACACAGCAGTGTTGACACCTGCTTGGGGTATACAAACCCCTTTTCAGTAAACCAACCAACCAAATAAATAAAAATTAATTAAATGAGAAAGAATGTTTCACTAATAGAATTTCTGTGCAGTTAAAGTTAAATATGCTTGGGAGGGGAAAAACTTATTAAACCATAAGCTTTCATTTAGGGGTTACTTTTTCCTTCCTATTAAAACCCAACTCATGTAAGAAAGAGTAATTCTGAAATTCCTCTGCCACTCCTCATATTTGTCACACTACTTTATGATGATTGGCCTGTTATTTCCTTCTGAAGAATATAGGTTCCAGTTTTAACAGCAGAAGTAAATGAGATGAATAAGAACTGTTTGCTTAGGAGAAAGAGGAGATTAGTGAAAAAAGTCACTCAGATATAATTGATAATAAAGTATCATTTTATAATTTTATACCTTTTAAAATGTGCACAAACGTTCTCAATGTCCTTATGACAACAAATGTCCAGAATGCAATAACCCAAGGCTTTTTTTTATTTTTTTTTTTTAGGTGGGGTTTCACTCTAGCCCAGGCTGAACTCACTGAGATCCTCTTACCTCTGCCTCCCAAGTGCTGGGATTATAGGTGTGTGTCACCACCAAGTCTTCTTTCTGGCAAGGCAAGTAAACTGCTTTTCTATTGGCTGTGAGGTAGGCACAATTCAGAGTAGCTTCAATCAGTACCTCTTGGGAAGTACCAGGTGGTTACTGGCCTGTATTCAGGTATTAGGGATACCTGACAAGGCTCTTAATAAAATTTTCACTAGTCCTTATGTGAAATGCTTCAGGAGAAAATATTTCTGAAGTCAGAAATTCCTTCATAATCCTTCTCTCAATAGTTGAGCCTCAAGACATTTTTTAAATGGGTCTTAATTTTAATAACTCCATGATAAATAATCTTTCAGATAAGTATGTGATTTTAAAATAAATTTGGTGCTATTTTATCATGCTGTGTGTATTTTTCTATCCAAATTCCCCAACAGTACCATATGTCTGAAATACTATGTCCTGTGAGTTAAATTTTATATTGAAGTTTTTCAAAACTTGAGTCATCCATTTTCATGGGATAGTTTTAATATAATTACAAGGACTGAATCAGTAGTTTGGAATAGACCTAATTTTTTCATATAAATTGCAAACATCTATAAAATTGTATATACATTCATATTTATTTTATGTTGGTGACTCTAATTTGAAAGCTGTGTTGCTGACTGGATAATAATAACTTTAATTATGTACACAGTTTAAATTATAATCTTTAAAATCTTTTAAATCATTATTGGCTGTAGAAAAACTATAATTCTACTCAATGTTTTATAAAAGTTCAAATTCTACTAGATTGCAATATCCTCATATTTAAGCAAGTATATTTTTATTCCAATTCAGTTAGAATACATGTCTCTTTAATTTATTACCCATTTATTTATAGAAGTAAAATTGAAGCAGGTATGTACAGCATTAAAATTAAATATAAATTATATGTTTTTGGAATGAATGTATCTAGTACTAATTTACTACTATAATAATGTAACCTTAAATTAAGAAATGTTTTGGATGAGCAAAAACATAAAATGAACATATATATTTCAACTAATATCTTCTGAACTTGTAAAAATCAGTATTTTATATACATTAATACTGTTAGACCAACCTCTGTATCTGTGAGATCCATCCATGTTGCTAAATTCAATGTGGCTTTCATCAGCCCAGTAGAGTCTATGGTTCACATAGTCTATTGTTAGAGCCATTGGCCTCCAAATCTTGGTTTCTATAACAACACTCTGATTGGTTCCATCCATTCCAGCACGGCCAATATGAGGATATTCACAGCAGTCAATCCAATACAAATACCTGGGGGAGGGGAACAATAGCCATTTTGTTTACAGATACTCCTGGGATGGAACATTACAAATTCTTTCTTTTTTTTGTTTTTGATCAACTGCTCCTAAATTAATTCTTTGTGTATCTATGAACTGTATTTTTCACTGACATCCTTTAATGAATGATTTTATTATACTTTTTTTCAAAATTTGATTACAAACCTCTGCTCTCTTTAGTACACACAGCAGATGTATAATGAGATAATTTTATAGTGTTAGCAGATGTAAGCTTTTGAAAAGTAATGTAGGAAAAATAAAAGCTATTTATTCTTGTATGTATGTATGCATGTCTCTACATCTGTCTGTATGGATTTATCTATCTGCCTACTTACCTGCCTATCTACCTATCATCTCTTTTCAGTTTTTATCTGTGAAAAATACAAAAAATATCAGATACACACATTGATTGTTTCAGTATGCACTGTCACTGTGTGTGGTGGTTTGATTCAGGTGATCCCCATAAACTTAGATGTTCTGAATGCTAGGGTCCCAGCTAATGGAGATTTGGGAATTAACATCTCCTGGAGGCAGTGTGTTGTTGGGGGTGTGTTTATGGATATTATAGCCAGTTTCCCCTTGCCAGTGTTTGGCACACTCTCCTGTGGCTGTTGTTCACCTTACGTTGGCCAGGGATGATGTCCACCCTCAACTCAAGCCATTGTTTTTCTCCTGTCATCATGGAGCTTCCTCTCATGTCTGTAAGCCAAAATAAAACTTTTTTTTCTTCTCAAAAGCTGCTCTTGGTTGTGTGCTATTTGCCATCAAGGCGAACCTGAGTGCAACACTGTGGTTACTTCTATCTGGTTATAATTACTGATATTTAAACTGATTTAAATCAAATAAGTAAAATGAACTAAGTGGTTTTCCACATTAGTCATATTTCAAGTGTCCAATTGCCATGCATGTCCAATAAGATCATATCTAAGAGAATAGATGTAAAGCACTTCAATCATCATAGAACATTTAAGTATAAAATAAATATACATGTGCAATTAGAAGTTCAAGAGTAAGACCTTTCAGACAATGGGACAGATGCAAGAAATTGAAATTACTATTGATATTAATTTTAACTATCCTGATCTACATTTTTACAGACCTCAGACAAGTAAAAATTACTAAGAAATAGCACTGTATTTAAGCTGCTTTTTAATTGAAGTAGGAATAGCCACTCTAGTTTACTACATGCATTTTCTCTACTATCATGAAAATTTAAGTTAAAGAATCTTATATGTCCTTGTCATATTCAAACTTGTTAATTTATTAATGAAATCATGTTTTCAGGCTTTACCTTTTCTTTCTGCTAGTATAATTCTTGAAAATTAAATCTTCTTGTTGGGAAATTTTGTAACTAAGATATTATATAAAATTATTCTTCATGGGTTAGAAACAATGCTATTTTGTTTAATTTTAAAATGTCCTATAAGATAATTATTCTTCTAACTTTTTGTTCTGCTATTTGGCTCAAATATCTAAGTAGAAGAACAGATTAATGGGGATGAAAAGGCCTAAGTGAAGTCAGAGGAAGAGATTGAGTAAATGAAAGGTGGAGGGAGGACTAATCAAAATCTAAGAGAATATTAATAAATCATATGGAAACCTACTTTTCTGGACAATGGAAAACACAGGAGCCATATATTGTTACTAGAAAATTTTCAGTGCCAGGAATGTGGTACCTGTCCAGTGAGTTGGCCAGGGAGGTCCCTTATGCCCCCAAAACATTACAGGCCATTGTTGAAGCCCTTAGGTTTCCCACCAGCAGTAGATGGTAAGACCCTATTGCTGAAGACTCCACATACTTGGGCTGCAGGGACTCTGAGAAAGCCTGCTGGAGCTGAGCGGAAAATCTCCTCCATGTAGATCAGCTGACAGAAAGCTGGACAAAGCCACACTGCATGCAGTTCAATGGGAGAGAGAGAAAGTCACCAGTGAGGATACCCAACAGTGGGCATTGCAAGCCTTATATTTGGCCAGCCAGGCAAAATGAGCCAACGGGTGCAATAGTGGTATGTGTGTTATGGGGGAAATCAACTACCCTTTAATTTGACTGGAGGCCCACTCCATAGGTGGGAATATATCCCTGATACTGAAAATGTACAACAGGGTAGTCATGAGACCTAAGAGTGTAACATCTGCTGCTGTCTGGCTAAAAGTATATACTATGCTTAACAAATTGTCCAGTAAGTACTTCTCTTAATGTTCAAACCCATATATTAATGTTACTCTCACTTTTGGTTAGAAAAGCTTCCCTTGCCAGATGTCAGTGACCTTGGGATGACTCAGAAGGCACCATGGTCCTGAGAAGAAGTGACAGAGGAGTGCTCAGCACTGCAATATCTCTATCACACCTTCCAAGGCTCAGGGTCCATTGTGGAAGAGGTGGCTGAAAGAATGTAAGAGCCAAAGGAAGGGGAGGACTCCTTACAACGTGCTCCTCCAGACAAAAAAATGGCCTGGATATCCATGACATCACAATGCCTGACACTACCTACACAAGACCATCATAATAGGAAGAAAAGATCATGACATCAAAATAAAAGAGAGACTGATTGAGAGGGGGAGGGGATATGATGGAGAGTGGAGTTTTGAAGGGGATAGTGGGGGGAGAAAGAGGGAATTACCATGGGATATTCTTTACAATTGTGGAAGTTGTCAATAAAATTATATTATAAAAAAGATTCTCAGGAAAAATATATCAAATTCAAGTGGAAAGATATTATGTTGACAATCACATTGAGTATGTATAAAAATATATAATTTGTTCTTTCATATCCAAAATGTCATTGAAGCCTTTTGCATGGAGAATAGCAAGAAAAAATATTTCTTCTAAGGACCAATCAAAAGGCAGAATTTTGGGCTAGGGATGAAGTTCAGTATGTTGAGTACTTGCCTGGCATGTATGAAACCCTGGGTTCAATACCCAGCAACATATAAAATAAGGTGTGATGACACAGCCCTATAATCCAAACATTTGGAAGGTGGGAGCAGGAGTATCGGAATTTCAAGGCTATCTCTGGCTACACAGTAAATATGAGGCCATCTAGGAGCATATAAATCCCATTTTAAAGGTAAAATTCTGTGAATCCAAGTCCAAATAGTTCTCTTATGAGTCAAAATTTAGACCTTAATCTAGAAATAGTAAATAAGTCTCTCATTGGGCAACTCTGAGTTACTAGTGAACTCTGAACTCATTTAGAAAATCTCAAATCAGCAAGCACTAATCGATGACAAATTCCTTAAGAAATATTGTGCTTTGTCTTTGAGTCTTGGACTAATTCAGAATATTTTTCTTTTGAAAAGCAAACATTTGTCAGGAAAATATATCTTCTCAAATAGACCTATCATGCTTTCTCATAACTTAATGAATAAGCTCCTTGCTTCCATACTGGATAAAGTAGCAAAAAAGATCAAAATAGGGAATGGGAGCAGAGAGAAGTTATAATGATGAGTGGTTCATCTGTTGAAACAATTCAGAAAAGTTCTTGCATTCTGTGTCTGAATTTTAGGAATGCTGATATATTAACTTTTCTCTAATAAATATGATCAGCTGTCATTAATTCCTTACATAAAAATATATAAGGTAGTTGTAGTGGTTTGAATGAGAATGTATGTCCGCTATCATCCCAGGTAGTTTTGATTGAGATTTCTGCTTAAATTTCCAGCACCCTTCTGGATGAGGTGTCAATGGGAGAAGACACTGGAGTCCAGCTCAAGGGTGTGGAGAGAGCCATTTGAGCTCTGGCAGTTTGTGCTTGCTTGTGGTGCTGGTTGTTTGGTAATTTTTCACTGTTTGTATCTATGCAAGGGAACCAGCTTCTTCCACCATTGATGGAACATCCCCTGGATCTATAAGCCTGAAATAAATCCATTCCTCTCATAAAATGTCTGGTTGGATACTCATCACAGCAATGTAAAGCTTTCTATTATGATAGTAGAGATGGTAAGCTAATATTTCAAAAATCTCTCTAACATTAAAAATATTCAGATTGATTTAATTATACATAGATTTTTTTTATATCTATTTAACTACACACAGAACATATGTTTATACTTGCAGTTGATCTATCTTAAAAATGAAAAGAGAAGCTGGGTATGGTGGCACATGCCTTTAATCCTAGCACTTGGGAGGCAGAGGTAAGAGGATTGCTGTGAGTTCGAGGCTACCCTGAGACTCCATAGTGACTTCCAGATCAGCCTGGGCTAGAGTGAGACCCTACCTCAAAAAACCAAAAAAAAAAAAAAAAAAAAAAAAAAAGAGGTTTTACCAATAAATGAAACCAAACATGTTGTTAGAACTTATTGGTTGTAAAAATTATTTTTGATGCCATTAATAAATTGTAAACCTAAAATGGTCTATAGTTCATGTAACGGCAATTCTAAATTTTAATCTTCTGAATTTTTTTCATGTGGTCAGTATTAGCACAATCATGCACTAAAATGTCAAGAAAATACAAGTCACATTTCATACAGGCCAATAACGTTTGGTAAATTTCCCTCATGTGAATCCCCTCCTTGAAATTGAAGCCCTTTATTATTTTGATGGCATACATTGTCTCAAAATCATTTCTCACTATTGAAATATGTAAAAACCACTTCTGGTCAGAGTTCCTTGTTTTAATCTCATATTTTTACTTCTGTGCTTTCGCTATGCCATTTGTCTTCTGTGTTTTTTTTTTAATTATAAAGATATTTTCACAAACACATAATATACACTGCTTCCTTCCTTCTCCATAAGTTATTTATAAATTGTTGTTCCTATGTTCAGGGCAATTTAGAAGACCAAGTATATTTGAGAAATACTATGTAAAACATCATCTCTTTATCTTAGGATAGTTCTGAACTTTCATTGAGGTACATGACATTGTGCTTTGGTACCTGGAACTGTAGAATGTCTGCTTTTATACAATACCTTTAGGCAATAAAATAGTCTTAAGGCAGTTCGTAGGATTAATTCACCAGGAAATGCAGGGCTCAGTAGAATTTCTTTTCTCTACTATAAGTTTAGTTGAATAACATATGATGAAAGAGTCTCATGCTGCGTAAACAGAGAACTCTCTGAGTAAGTCAGTGGTGGAACATTTATGATAAATCCTAAAGCAGTGTGTAAGGAGATAGAGAACTCCATTCTGAAACAATTCCCTGAGGCCATTTTATGTAGAAGGTATCTCTAAGTGCTGGGGACACACAGGTAAAAAGGCAGTATTTTTGCTTCAAAGATCTCTCTGGTGAATTCAATACTGGTGAAAATAACACTGTGATAAAATTGAAGAATATTTAGGTAAAACTATTTTACCACTCTCATACAAAAGAGTGAATGGTAATTGTATCCAAATGGAGGAAGTCTTGACTGATATCTTGTTCTCAGTTACAGTTATTTGAACCCCATCCGAGCTTTTAAAGCAAATTTAGATTTATTTTTGTAAGAATGATGCTCTTTTATCTTTTTCAGATTTTACAACAAAGTGTAACAACAGAATATTTTGATTCTATAAAAGGTATATAATATATGTAGCTTTATACTGTCACTGGTCATCTGAGTGATAAACTGAAACTTCAGTGTAAATTTTTAAGTATAGCATACATGTATGTGATACATACCTAGTTTTTTGTGAGCAAGATGCAATTATAATAAGGACAAGGACTGGGTCTCTAGTAGTATTGCAAAACAGTTTGCTAGCTAATATGTAATATGTAGATTCTTCAGTAAGCAAACTGTAAAAAGAGGTTACTTTCTTTGAAATACCAAATCCTCCCATTGCTATGTAATTAATGTCCCAGACCTTAGGTTTTCTCAAATGTTGAAAATGATAGTAAAAATTTATGTTCATGGGTTACTGTTGAATGAGATAATAGAGAAAACAAAGTTTTATCACAGAAAAGCACAACAGTTAACCCATTACTAATAATATTATTTCAACAACCCTGGATTCTGCATTTATGAATTAATATATTTTTGACTTAGTAATTAATACACACTGAGTTGTTTCCCAATTAGATGTGGATTATTTATGAGCTACTACATGTGCTTCCTGGATTTTATGGGTATTGTTACATGATTTTTAGATTGAAGTACTTGTCAGTCAAAAGAAAATGATGCATATACTCTGTATCATCGGGAGATACTGTCATTTCACTACCTGTGAGTATTTGTAGCACAAGGTTTGCTTTAGCTGCTGTACAAAGTAGTTCACTTCTGAGGGAAAATATCTTTCATTCAGTGTATGTGCTTTTTTCATATTTGTTTCTATGTTTTCACTAAGCAAAATAGATATTTTGTCTTCAGAATTATACTACATCATTACCTATGCAAAAATTTTCATATAACTAATTAAATGTTGAAATAACTATATCAGTGAAAACGTTTAAAGTACTGTTTTACCAGGTCAGATACAATGTTCACACCAGATTATTTATGAAAATTGTCGGCCCCAAATATACCTGCTGTATAAGTTAGACAATGTATAAATACATAGAAAGTCTGATCATAACCATAACAATTGGCCTCTGTGATTTTGAGGGTTTTTAGGAAGTCTTCAATAGTGACATATTAGATCTTATATTTCCTTAAAATGAACTCTTATGGGCTTATTTATTTATTATTATTTTGTGAATTCAGGAATTAAACTTAGAGAAATTTCTCCTACCTACAATTAGATGTATTCTGATTTATAAAAATAATCATTTATATTCATTCTTTGTTAGGTCTAAATAGAATAATACTGAAATCAGCTACTTTTATATACTTAATTTATGAGGCAAATATTTTTATGTGACTTCAAAATTATAAAGTTCTGTGCTTTCCCAACAGAAATCAGAAACTGTATTTTCATCCCAGTATGCTTTTTGTGGCCTCAAAACATTCATTTCCTTATGTTTCCTCTCCTTGAAACATGCAGCTTTCTTACATGTTATCTGAGGCTTGTGCTTGGGTGCTGGTATAACACCCCTGTAGCATAACTCTATAATAGGTGCATATTCAGTTGCCCACTAATTATTTCATTTGACAGTGAAGTTAATAGTCTGTGTCAACCATAAGCAGTGATTATGAAATGGTCACTTTCAAAATGGAAATATAAGGCATTTATAATAACAGACTGCCATGGAAATTTATGTTCAATGTTTGTGTGCACTTAGACACATTGGGAGAATGTCTCACAGAGGAAGCAATATTTCTGCTGCTCCTGGAAAAATGATTTAGTTATTCCAGCTGGATAAACTCAATCGTAGCAGGTCTACAAGCTGATCATTTCCTTTTCTTTCTATATCTTCCTGTGTTCTGCAGTGTCTGGAAACAACTGCCATAAGCTAAGATGCCAAAGCTCCAAATATATTCAAATTTAGTAGGATTATCATCATTTGCATTGTAATACTGGAAAAAGAATATATAAAATGTCTTCCCCATGTTTTCATTGTGACATATTCAAAATTCAGAATAGTACCTATTGTTACTATTTTTTAGGGATAGTAAAGAGGTAATTTAGGAAAAATAAACTGAGCAAATATGTCTTCAGAGACAAAGGTATGAAGATAAGAGTAGTGATAGACTATTTGAGGTCCCGAGTTTTAGCCTAAGCATTGTAAATGATAATAAAGGCAGGCTTGTAATGAGGTAGGCAGCCTATTAAAAGAAAAACAAACAAACAAACATGTATACAACTCTTTTTAAATAAAGTTTCACTGTTACATTGAAAAAATAATACAGGATTGGGTTTTGTTCCTCCTTGTCCTTATGCTTAGGATTTTTCTGAAAAAAAGGAAAAAGCTCACTCCCAAGATCATTTTGTTATTAGAAACTAAGGCAATGTAACAGGAAAGGTATAGGGCCAAACCTGAAAACTGAACTAAATCCCCCAGCTTAATATCATATTAACTAAATGAATCTGAGAAAAAAAACATGTAACTAGTTTGATATTGAATGTTCTTACATATACTACATGGAAAGTAATAAAGATGATCATGTGTTTTTCAGCTACTGGGTAAGCTGTACATATATCTAAAGTAATAAAACCAAGACAAAGTATTCTAATGAATAACAACCTATAGGAATGGTAGTTATCTTCATTTTCATTTCTCTTCCATTGAAATTCTCAATCCTAGAAGGTCTGAAAGCTAATCATTTTCCTTCTTCATGTCTGCCTTTTCCTTTATTTCTTATATCCTGGAAAAGTCACTCTTTTATTTCCCTGTTTGCCAAGCTAGAATCATTGAAGGCTTGTTCTCTTGTTGCCAGTATGTTGAGTTGTGCTGCATTGTTCTGGAGTTATTCCTGGATCTCCTTTATTCTTTAATATAAACTAGTTCCAAAATGACATAAACTTAATTTGTTTCCATCATGTGACTTTGCAGTTCACTGGTTGTACCTATTCTTCTTTGAGTCTTTGCCATGTCAAAACTCTGTTCTTAGCCAGGCGTGGTGGTGCACACCTTTAATCCCAGCCCTTGGGAGGCAGAGGTAGGAGGAATACTGTGAATTCGAGGCGACCCTGAGATTACATAGTGAATTCCAGGTCAGCCTGAGCTAGAGTGAGACCCTATCTTGAAAAACAAAACAAAACAAAAAAACTGTTCTTTCAGACAGAAATACTCTTCCCATCAAGAGTAACCATCAACCTGGCTATTTCCTACTCTATAGTCCTTGAGTGTGAAACATTCTCTAGTCCTAGCTAGACAGTTTCCCTATGGCATGAGTTGCCACTCTGCATTGTCAGTATTTTGTCAGTGGTTTACTGTCAATGTGAAATATTTGGAGACAAAGGCCACCTTTTATTTTACACATACTCCCATCTAAAATAATGTCACATGCATATTTAATTTTAAAGAAATAGAGGTTAAATAAATGAATGAAGAAAGTAATTTAGGTTTTGCTAGTAGATGTATCACAAATTCCCTTTGATTTGAATTATTCAAGACAGAAAACTATATCTTGAAATATAGTTCATATAAGTCTTTTCTTACCACAACTTTCACTGGTCTCTTAATTATGATAAAAACATAGCCTTACGTTTTCCTAATACTATAAAGATATAACAATATGTTCAGCATGGCTTTAAGATTAATTATACTTTACAAGCTATTTAAAATTCTCTTAAATGTCCTCATTAAATGAGTCTTTGAAAAGTATTTAATATAAATGACTTCTATTACTCAAAATTAATTTTAAATTTTGATGCATTTAAATTGTTTTATCAATAACACTAAGGTTAGAAATATGAGAAACATATAACAAAAACTGAATTTAAACCTGACAACCCGGAAAACACTTGTATCTTCTTCTGTGATATTGCTGCCATATTCAAACTGGTATTGAAGCAATTTGCATGTCATTAGTAAAAATACAGAAAGGACCCCCAAACTGCCTCCAACATATTTGGTTGTTTTATTAGATAGCTCTGTGATTCTGAAATAAATCTTAGCCCTATCCCTTATTAAATATCAGGACAGAAATCATACTTCTCCAGAAAATAAGAGGTCAGTAGTACTGACATATTCAAAACATATGCATGCAAATCCTGGGAACAATTGAAATGAGAAAGGGTCAACTGTAGTTTTATTAAATATCATAATTTAAATTGCTATCTTTATATCTGGATTGCATAACATTTTATACAGGTAAAACATTTTCAGCCTGAAGCTGATTTCATAAATGCTAAATCCAGGTTGCTTATTGTCTCACTCTGCGGAATGAGGAAAACAGGATTAACAAAATGGTGTCATTAAATTGCAGCTATTAAACTAGGTGACTTTAATTGTTTCATAAACCCATTTTTAATCTATTTATCTATTTATAAAATGGCATACACATATTATAATACAAATACTATCCAAAAATGAAATCATGCCTTTCATAACACATACAATAATTTAATACTTTGCTGTTTTAATTGACACTTTTACTAGGTGGGTTTATGTTGATGATAACTTAAGGCTGCTTTCAGTTTATGGGGTAATAACTGTAACCTGGGAGAAATAAAATCCAAAGCTAGATTCAGCTGCATCCACTAGCATAGGACAAAGATTTGCTTCATAAACAGAAAATTCTATAAGATTGCGGTTATCAAACAAAAAATGTTTTTGCATTAGAGTGTGAAGTACCTTCAGTATTCTAAAATCAGAAGACAAGCCAGTCACATTTGTTTAAAAATATTAAAAAGTATATAATCAAAACTACAATTGCCCCCCAACACCTCATCACTGAAGCAGACCAAAAATGACTCAGGGAAATTTTGCGGAAGAGGGGGCAGAAAGAATGTCAGAGCCACATGTTGGGTCATGATATGCAGAGACATTTATCTTACCCGTAACTGTGGGCTAACTCCACGATGCGTGACCCATATACCTCAACAAGGAGGGGCCAAGGGGAGGGGGTAGGTTACGGATGAGCCTAATAATGGTACCAATACTGACTGTATTTGCTGAATACAAAACTAACTAATAAAGAAAAAAAAGAAAAAAAAAAAAAACTACAATTGCCAAAAATTTAACTTTCATCAGTATTTATGAATGAATATTTATGAAAGATAAATTTAGTGCTGTTGGCCTTTTTTCTGATACCCTCATGACTTTTAACTGCTTCTGTTAAAATTATTTGTTATATTAACAAACATGTTGAGTATGCAGGCATTGTGCAAAAGTCATTCTTGAGCATTTAATCATTCTAAATTATAGCACAAAAAAATTGAAAGGCCTGCATTCTGTACCTACCAAAACAGCGTCATGGAAAGTAAATGAAAAGATTCATAATCTATTGAACTTTAGCAAACATACACCAGACAGCTGAGACACTTTAATGTGTGTCCATCCTTCATCTAGAATGCCCCACTTGTTGTCTTCGGTGCTTGCAATGAATTCTGCTCACTGTCACACTGAATTGTCAATGAAACCCAGGTCCAATATGAACCTTGCCTAATAGTCACATTTTGTTTTTCTTCTTGAATGCATTTGATGATCACTTACTACGTTATGAGTATATCTCCTGCCATACATGAGAACAGGGATCACATAGTTCATATCTGTGAGCACCATAAATACTGAAAGGAATGATTTTAAATGTTTGTTCTATCACCCTTTTATCCAAGTATATTTATAATTAGTTAACCCTGTTTGTTTGATTCATTTCTATAATAAGCACATTTAATATTTATAAGTCATATTTAAAATATTTTCATTCATTGCTTTTACTGCCATAAGTCACATTACAATTTTTGAGCTTAAGTAAGAATATCTACACCTTAACATATTACTATATGTTTCCATGCTTATAACTGTGAGGATTAGATTTACCACAATGGATATAAACTGTAAAACTGTTGACATTTTTTACAAACCCAGCGCGAGGATCTAAAGACAGGTCCCTGGGAAACTTCAGCCTTTTACTAACAAGAATAGTAGGGTACAAGCCATTGAGTTTGGATACTTCGATCATCCTTTTTTCTGTGTCAGACCAGTAGAGGTTTTTTCCAATCCAATCGACAGCAAGTGCATTGGGAACAGCAGTGTTATGCACTACCTAACAAAATAAGAATTTAAAAAGTTAACAGTATAACTGCCTGGAATATGAACTGGGCCACTGCTTTTGCATTATTACTGAGGTGCAGAGTTGAATTTAAAGAAGAGAGCAAGTAATACAATATAACTACTTACTTAAGAGAAATTACCCATCATGTACTCAGGACTGTAGAAAATTCAAGTGGGTATATTAAAAACACAAAGAAAATTAAAAAAAAAAAGATTTGGACAGGTGTACAATTAGTGATCACATTTTCTTGGAGTTTATCAATTCATCCTTTTAAAATTGGTAATAAAGTTCTATTACATACACATGTGAACACTATTAATATTATTTATTTTTAAAAGGCTTTTATGTTACATCAGCAACATTCATTACTCTACCACCTGATCTTTTCCCTATGAAAACAACTACAAGAGATAAAGTTAGCACAAAACAATTTGAACCTGGGAAAGCAAAAGTAAAATTATACTGTAATCAATTATAAACCATGTCAGCACCAAGTATATAAAGTCTTCTTTGAAAAGATCTGGGTTTTGTGTAGAAAAATATGATGTGTATAAACTGTCAGATGATTTGTGATATATGCTAAGTGTTTGTGAATTGTCAATACTTTTAAGATGACACAATGAAATTTGAGGAACAATGGTTGAGCCTGGAAGAAATGGCAACTGGAGCCGCACAGAAGCCAAAAATTATATAGAGACAGGTAAAAATTAAGTTTAAAATTATCTTTTCCCCTAGTGCCACCAATAACAAAGACTACAAAGAGAAAAGACAAGATAAAAATTCGCAACAGTTCATGATAGTGGTTTTTGTGTTGACTGCAAGTCATATTTACTATTTTTAAATTCTGAATGCTAAATTTTGATATTAATTTTTGGCATTTTAAATTAACTTTAATGCACTGGTAGAAGAAAAGATACATATTATATGCATAGTGTGTGACATGACTTAAAGTAACGATGGAACAACAAGAGTGACAAGGTAGGTGAGACTCCATGATTTAAAAATATTAAAGTGGCCAGGCATAGTGGTGCACGCCTTTAATCCCAGCACTTGGGAGGCAGAGGTAGGAGGATTGCCGTGAGTTCAAGGCAACCCTGAGTCTCCATAGTGAATTCCAGGTCACCCTGAGCTAGGGTGAGACCCTACCTTGAAAAACCAAAAAGCTAAAAATATATATATATATTAAAGTGCCTTCAACAGCATAAAAGTGATCAATTAAAATTTTCTCATAATAATTATACATTCAAATTGAATAATGTAAGTTTCATAATATATGATATCCATGTACAGTTAAATATAAAATCTGCTTACAGATTCTACCTACCAGAGCCACCCTGTTCTTCTGTGTGTACACTGATATTTATAGTCATCCTGTATCAGCTGAAACCAGCCACAATACACATACACTGTAAGATTTCATTAAATATTTAAAATGTGTTGCTTATACCAAATTTTCTATGATATTAAAACTAGGAATGAAAAGTAAATAATATAATAAGGCTCATCTTCTTGAACTTAACATCTCTTACTAATACATTGTAGTACATATACACAGCACAAACTTTTAATTGTGAAGCTCGGGTTTCAATAAAATGGCACCAAGTAACTCATAGCTATCATGAGACATATAATGAATTGTGATGTCGTCTAATAAGAAGATTCATAATTTTACACAAGTGCAATCAATTATTTCTATCTAGATTAATTTTTTTGTATTTATTTATTTGAGAGGGAGAGAAAGAACAGAAAGAGAAAGAGAGAGAGAGTGGGGGCACTAGGTCCTCTAGCCCCGTAAGCAAACACCAGACACATGTGCCCTCTTGTGCACCTTTCTTAAATGGGAACTGAGGAATTGAGCATGAGTCCTTAGGCTTCACAGGCAAGTGGCTTAACCACTAAGCCAACTCTCTAGCCCCTTTCTAGGTTAATTGTAATGGGGCTATAATTTCAATTTGTCATTGAATTTTCTTATGATAAATTCTGATCTAACTTAAAGTAATAATGCTAAGATAAAACATAAAGATAAAAGTGCTCTATTTTTATACTTAAAGAAGTTAACTTACATAGTACCAGTGTGAAATTAAAACCAAGTCAATAAGTTCTAAAATCATTGTTATGGTCCTCAAATAACATTTTAAAATCATATTCAATCATAAAATTGTCAGCAACCCATCATGATAAAATGTAATTACCTTGATGTCACTTCCATTTAGACACATTCTATTTATGCGACTTCCATTGGGTCTACTTGAATCAATCCAATAAATAAATTCTTCTCTATAATCAAAGTCGATAGCAATGACATTGTTTAATCCCTAAAAAGAAGAAAGATCATACTTTCAATAACAGTTATTAGGTATTGCTTTGGAATGCTTTAAGAGTCATAGGAATCATTACTTGTTTTGAATCTAAGAATACATATATATGTGACAAATGTTACCAATTCTTAAGGAAAAAACCTAACTACGTTTTGTTCAAATTATACAGTTAAAACCTTGAAAAGATGCAGCATTTTTGAAAATAGTTTTCAAATAAGAAACAAAAATACTGGAATTTTTACAGGGGCTTAAACAATTAGCCAGTAAAGTAGTAAAGAAACTATTTTTTAGAGAAAAATTCATGAACTTAAATCAGATTCATGTCCCCCCTCCCTGCAAAAGAATAATCTAATAAAAATGTATCTAAGGGCTAGAAAGATGGCTTAGCAGTTAAGGCGTTTGCCTGAGAAGCCTAAGGACTAAAATTTGATTCCCCAATACCCACATAAGCCAGACACACAAGGTGGCACATGCATCTGGGGTATGTTTACAGTGGCTAGAGGCCCGACCATGCACGTTCACTCTCCTCTCTCCTTTCTCTCTCTCTCTCTCTCCCATAAAAAAATAACATATTTTAAAATGCATGCACGTCTTTAATTTGCAAACTGAACCTTTGAACCTGATTTGGGAAATACTTCGAGATATGGGTATAAACAAAGACTTTGTATAAAGGACTATAATAGTACAAGAAATAACTCAGGATTGACAAATGTTCCTCTGCTGCAGAAGCAACAAGAAGCCAAGTAGAATCATTCTTGGGACAGAGACTTCTACCTAACAGGGCATTGCACCCTGTACCAAAATGTTCTTGCAGTGCCAGAGAGGTGGCATTGGGAAGAGCACAGGGGCCCTTCTCATTTGTGTACCTTCTCCCCTCCCCCGGTGGTTGTTTTCAATAAGTATTTCTTCCTTGGTGCAGTCGGTTTGGCTATGATCATCTCTCAGTTGAAGAAGCATACCTCTGTGTTGTGCAGGAATGTCCTAAATGGAATACTACAAGGACTTGAAACTGAGGCATATAAACCTGCAGCTGACATCACATCTAGTGACAGTTTCCTCTTGGGACAGCTGAGTTGTCTGTTGCAGACAGAACTCAGGTCTTGCTTCTCAAGGACAGGAAGGGGCATGTAGAAGGCAACTATGGCTCGCTGTGGAGGCCTAGTGTCTTTGCACTTGAACCTATTGGCGTTGACTTTCCTCAGCCTAGAAGGAATCTCCTTAATTTACTGTGGCCTGTGGCTGTGAATGTGACCTACTGCCTGCATGGGACATGTAGTTTTCTGTTTCTGGTTCACATAAGGCCACTTAAATCCGTGTCGCATGCATCCATTCTTGTGAGAGCAAGACAGCATCCTTGTCCTTACATGATGCCTCAAGAAGCTGGAGGGAATGCTTCTAGATCTTGTTTCTGATATTAGAGTGCAATAGGTGAGAATTTTTTTGCGTAAACTGCAAAAAATATATTTTTTTCTATGAATATTTACTTTGCTTGTTATTTGTTATCACAGTTGGGATTGGCCTTTCGGATAATAGCTATCATTTGGTAGTCAGAATAGCTCCCTGTGGTTGACCAGTGGCTCTATATCCAGCTCCCATGTCTGCATTGGGCAATTTGCCTTTACCTCACAAAAAAAAATACCTAGTTTAACATTTCCTTCCATGTCCACTGAATGATTGACCACCTTGTGACAAGTGGACTGGTATGTTGTATTGTTATGGCAGTCAAAATTTGTAAAGATAATGTGGATGTTCTAAATACAGTGCTTTGAAAACAAAAGAATTCACAAATGTTAGCGAATGAAATCAAAAAGTTCTGCACGGTGAAGAAAGCAATCAACAGAGGGCAAGACCGCCTACAAAATGGGAGAAAACCTGCCTGCTGATAATCCCACAGGAACATACAATGAATAAATGAAAAACGTAAACATTAAAAATAAGTCCTTTAGGGGCAGGAAACACAAGGGCCAGAGTTAAGCAGCCCAGCACACTCATAAAAGCCGAGAGTGGTACACCTGTAAATCCCAGAACTAAGGAGGCACAGAAAAGGGTTCTACGAAACAAGTGAGCTGTCTAGCTAGTCTACCAAGTCATTAAAATCCAGGTTTAGTAAGAGACCTTGTCTCAAAAAATAGGGTGGGACTGGAGCATTAGCTAAAGTAAAGTGTTTGCCTTGTAAGCATGAAAACCTGAGTTAAATACGCAGTCCCTAAATTAAAATAAGTAAATAAAACACTTTTCAAAAATAGGGTGGAGAGTTATTGAGGAAGTCAGCACACATCAACCTCTTGTTTCCACACACTCATTCATACCCGTGCACATCCATCTGCTTTTGTGTGACATACTCCCACGAGCAAAACAACTATTGTCATGTTTATCAGAAGCAGCTGTGATCACTAACGAAAGACTCATCATCAACTTCTCACTTGTGTCCACTATGTGCAATGATGCATGACGTCTTATAGGTCTTGTGGTTCCAGCAAGAGGTAGAGGATATGGAGGGTGGAAGATCACAGAAGAGGGAGCTTATGCAGCTTTGGCAAAGTCATCATCTAGGCTGGGATGAGACTATTCCATGATTTGGCTACTTTGGAGTTTCTATGCTCCTGTAAGTAATCCCCTCACCTATGCTCTGTAAGGAAACTGAATATACTCATTGGTTCACCAACTTAAACATGGGTAGAATGAGAATTTAGTCTGTTGAGGGTACCCTGCCTGGGGCAGCAAATACTCTATGTTTTCTTCCCAGAAAATAGTTCATGCAATCCCTGTACATACACACCTGAACCCACTAATATGCAAACATGCAGATCACATATATGTACACCAAACCCCTAATACACATCCAAAAATTAACAACAGCAAAAATGAATCTTGAAATCAATAAATAGGCACCTATACATACAGATATCTAATAAAGAAATATAAAGGGTCAATAAATACATGGAAAATTGTTCGACATCCATTAGTGAAAAGGAAATCTGAGCTATTGTGAGAACCCATCTCATCCAAGTCCAACTGAATATCAATAAGGAAACAAATGTTCACAAACTTTGGTGAGAGTGTGATGGAAAAGGAATCCATATTCACTGTTGGTGGAAGTATAAACTGGTACAGCCACTATGTTGTGGATGTTTCGAAACCTATAATAGAATTGTCATATGACCAGCTATACCAACCCAGGGTATATAGGTAAAGAACTCTAGGTCCTACCACAGAGGTTCTTGCACACTTGTGTTTATTGCTTCACTATTACAACACCCAGGAAATGGAACCAGCCCAGATACCTATCAGCAATGAATAGATGATGAACATATACACAATAGAATATATTCATATATATTATATATATACATATATATATATATATATATATATATGAAAAATAAAATCATGATATTTTCAAGAACATAAATTCAGTTGAAACTCAATTCATGTTCAGGAACATAAACCAGACTCACATATGCTGCATGTTTTCTGATACATGAGAACCTTAAATTATCCCTCTCTCTCTCTCTCTCTCTCATCTCTCTATCTCTCTCTCTGTTATTTGTATTTGTGTGCGTGTATGCACAGAGGCGTGTATGTGCATGCATGTGTGTGTTGCATGAGAGTGGAAGAAGTTAACTTAAGGTATGGGGTAAATGATACATGTGACATGAGGAAAGTAGGGAGGCTTTGGGGGCAAAAGAAGAGAAGCAACACGAAGGTGTAATACAGATTAAGAGAGTAGAAGAAGGAGATGAACGGAACAAAATATCCAGGAAAAATGTAATAATGAAATGTACACTCTGTGTCTTAGCTTCAGAACTTAAAAAAAAAAAAAAACAGGGCTGTAGAGATGGCTCAGTGGATAGAGCATTTCCCACTCAAATACTCAAATGTAAGTGCCTGAATTCCATCCTCCCCAGACTCTATGTAAAAAAGCTTGAAGCCATGGTGGACTTCTGTAATCCCAGCATGCTGACAGAGAGATAGGGGTTGGTGACCAAAGAGTTTGCCATTGAAGACACAAGAAGGAACAATGGCAGAGGAAGTTCCAGAGAAACCTTGCCTTAGTGAGGTAGAAAGGCAAAGACGAACCTCAAAGTTGTCTTCTACCCTTCACATGCACATTGTGGTATCTAAGCCCCCACAATCACAAGTATGCACACATAAAAAAATTTTTTAAAAATGTATAAAACCTTAATTTAAAAAAAGATCAGGAAAAAACCCAGTTAAAAATCTTGAAAAAAAAAAAAAAAAAAAAAAAAGAAAACACCCCAACCAAAAACAACATAAAAATAAAACAGAAGAAATCTCACGAATCTGTGGAAATAAAACTGTTGCCATTAAAAAAAAAAAAAAAAAAGAATCTGCAATCCAATCAGGTCTTCCCCTTGCATACCTGAATCTGAAACAATACATTTTTAATAGTCTATAAAGGTTTGTCCATGCTGATTCCTGCCCCTTTTCTGACCTTGATCTCTGTGTGGATACATCTGGCTCTCTACTGTTTGGCCTGATGTTCAATCTGCTATAATGTATGTGGCCTCTAGGGATATAAACTCAGGTCATTATGCTTGTGCAGGAATCACTTTCTTAATTTTGTTTTTTATTTTTTGACTTTTGGAGGTAGGGTCTCTCTCTATCTCAGGCTGACCTGGAATTCAGTTGTAGTCTCAGGGTGGCCTTGAACTCATGGTGATCCTCCTACATCTGCCTCCTGAGTACTGGAATTAAAGGCATGCACCACCAATGTTTACTACATTCATTTCAGTAGTAATTGACATCTTTTCTATTGAAATGCCATTCTCTCTACAGAAATAATGTAAGTGGCTGGTTTTAGTGATGGCTTGACAAATCAGATGGCTAAATTGAAAGTTTTGTATGGAAAACCAAAGATATTTCTCTCTAACTTTAGTAAAGCTCTATCCACAATCTCTACTCATGGCAGAATTATTCTACTACTTTCATGACAATAGTCACTTTAGATAATGAAAATCCAACTCCAAATTTAACAAGTCAAGTATATTAAATTAAAGCTATATTTGCAGAGAAATTGAAGCTCTGTTCTGATATATCTATTGAGCCAAGGTGGTCACTTTTCCTATAGCCTTACCCTATTCCCCACAGAAAAGAGTGTAATGCTCTCTTTGTAGAATCATATGCAATGGACATTAAAACAGCTAGAGGTATGGTCAAAATAAGGCCTGAAAAGTAGAATCATCCCAGTGGTTTCTGTCTAAAAATTGGTTTCATCAAAATCCTATTTGCTCTTTTCATTTCTGTAGCTGAAGGTTTGTGCCTTTTGGTTCAAGATGATTAATTTAGGAAATTGCATTTTGTTTCTCTATGCAATTTCTCTGGAATCAAGGCACTGTTAGAATTGAATTGGATAGTACACTGGAAAGTTACTTGATTAATTTTCATTCCTACAATCTATGTTATTAAAGTAAAATTTCTAAATGTGGTATACAAATTTAAAGTGGCCTAGCACCACCATATTTTAGAATAAATGCACTAAGAACACAAATTCTACCAGTTATTATAATTTTAAATAATACAAACTGAGGAGATTGTTAATGACCACAGTAAAGAAAATAAAATTTAACACACTTGAAAAATCAGTTCTCCAAACCAGCTATATAAAAGTAGTCCCAAATAATTATGACATGGCTAGTATACTTTCATTCATTTTGGCTGAGGAGAAAACGCAGAGAGGTAATACTCCTTCCTTATGCATCTGTAGAAGTAATTTTTTTAAAAGATTTTTATTTATTTATTTGAGATTGACAGAGAGAGAAAGAGGCAGAGAGCGAGAGAGAGAATGGGCGCGCCAGGGCTTCCAGCCACTGCAAATGAACTCCAGATGCGTGCGCCCCCTTGTGCATCTGGCTAACGTGGGTCCTGGGGAATCGAGCCTCGAACCGGGGTCCTTAGACTTCACAGGCAAGCGCTTAACTGCTATGCCATCTCTCCAGCCCTGTGGAAGTAATTTCTAAAGAAAATAAAGATTTTTTTTCTATCCAGAATGCCTTATACTTTTTAAAATAATACTATCATGAAATATTGGTCATATGCTTTTTAAAAATATATTTATTTATTTATTATTTGCTAGGAGAGAGAGAGAGAGAGGAGTATATGGGTTCACCTAGGCCTCTACCCACCGCAATGAAACTCCAGATGCATGCACTACTTTGTACATCTGGCATTACCTGGGTAATAAGTAATCAAACCTGGGTCATTAGGATTTGCAAGCAAGTGCCATAACCACTTAGCCATCTCTCCAGCTTGGTTATATATTTCTTAACAAATGGTGTATCTCCAGAAATCCACAAACAAAGCTTCATGTAAGGCTTGCCTTTAGTCTTTGGGATCTCTGTTTCCTTATTCATTAATCACCATTATGATATTTTCCAAAGACACTGGTGCTCAGGTTGTTTTTAATATTCCTCATGACCCTCATGCCTTATTCTGTTATGTGATCATGGCACTAGGAAAATATCTGAAGCACACCCCATGTAAGTGGTAATGATTGGCAAAACTGTAAAATAATGACGCCAGGATATAGGACTAAGTTAAGGTGTGCATTCAAGTGGTTCTATCATATAAAATGTATGTAATTGCTACATGTATTAGTTATTAGTGAGAACAAATGGGATACCAGCAGAAATATTTTGAGCTGAAGAATGTGAAAATTAAAGAAGAAGCAGTCATTGGAACTCTGTTATAGTTCTTTCATGAAACCATAAACATTCTTTCAATATTGTCATTTGAACAATTGAACTTAAAAAGGGTGTTTAAACTTTCACCCTTGCAATTGAGATAACACTTCATAAAGATCAGAACACTTAAAATGTCATTTCCTATTCCAGATAAGACTAAACCAGGTCAACAACTCACACACCTGACTGAAATTGTAGAAAATTTCAAGAGGTTGTGAAGACATATATGGAAAGTGACAATATTCTACATTTTTGTCTTTCATTACTGTAAAAAGTATCTACTCAGATAAATAGGTTAGTGTATGAAAGCATGCAGTCATTTTCACATCTTAAAATAGTAATACGTACTTCAATTTTCTAAATATTGTTATGATATTATTCATCTCTTAAAAATTCAGATGTACAGTACTTATATTTTAGATTGACTGTTTAGATTGTTCTTAATTAGTTTTTATAATGATTATGAAAATATTCTTATATTTTACATAATCTAATGCTATGCAGTTAAAGCAAGAAGCAGTGGGGCACAGTGGGCACTGGTGTCACACTCCAAACTGGGAACAAGATTTTGAACATCACAAACATTTATGCATCTGGCAAGCTTGCCTACCATAAGCACAGAAGAAGTCTGAGGACTGATGTGCATGACCTCCATGCCAAAGTGTAAGTTACAACACAGTGAGTGTGGATGGTGTCTACTCAAGGGTTGGCCAAACTAAACTTGCCAGCTATTTCAAGAGTATCCAGGAATCTAGATGGTTTTCATTTTCAACCTTTGATCCACTGATAGGGAATAAAGCTATTCCAGAATGAGTCAATATCATAGATATTTGCAACTAAACAAGATTTACTCATGAAGCACAATGAATGAACCATAACTGCAATGAAACAATCCATTAGTTATTAGCACAAACAATTTTAGTTGACTTTTTCTGTCCATTCAACTATTGTATATTTAACCAACTAAAATTGAAGATATGTATAGGGAAATATATCTGTACTGAACATGTACAGACATTCTTGTCATCATTCCATACATGATGCAGTATAACTACAACTTAGAAGGCATTTATATTTCATTAGGTATTACAATAATGTGGAGACCGTTTAAAATACACAGGATATGTTATAGTTTATAGGAAGATAGTGTGCTCTTTCATACAATGGACTTTGGAGTGCTGTGCAAGATCCTGAAACCAACACTCTTTCAATAGTCTGTAGGAAGTAGTGTTTTCACAGGTCTTTACCTAACACTAAACACACACACACACAAAAAATAAGAAATATTCTTAATATTGATATGTTTTATAGTTGAAAGCAAAGAAACATTTGTAGTTGAATCGATATAAATAAAATATTTCTAAGGAAAATACTTCTCTTTACAGCTAAAAATGTGTTTTAACCAATTATATGTGCTTTCCCAAGTCCAAATAGTAATCACTAGTTTTTTTTTTTTTTTTTAGCTATTTGATTTCATGTGATTGCTAAGGCACTCTTGGAAGAAAAATAAAATAAGTGTAAACATTTCACAGTTTTGGACAGTCTTAGATAGAAGTCATATTTTCTCATAAATTTCACACACACACACACACACATAAACTCAGAGGAAAAATTTTAATATCAAATTAAACCAGTCCATATTCTATCCAAGTGGGTGCCACTGACAGATGAGAGGACACTTCAAAGCATGTTACTCCTACCCATCTAACCATGGCTAGGGTACCATCATATTTCTGATTACTTGATAATTATAATTTTTGTTTTTTATATGTATACAAAATCTGTATATGGCATGTGTATATGTTTACCCATGAGTGCAAGCTCACAGGTGTCATAATGTGCATGTAGAGGTCAGAGGACAACCACTGGTGTTGGTCCTTGTCTTCCACTGTGTGTGATGTAGGCTCTTCAGTTTTGTATGGCTGCATTCAACAGGCTAGATATAGTTTGTGTGGGATTCTCCTGACTCTGCCTCCCACCTCATCATAGGCCCGCCGGGATTAAAGATAGCCACTACAGCATCCAAGTTTCAGTGGATTTTGGGATCTGACATCAGGTACTCACATTTGTTCAGCAAGCTCTTTACTATTAAACCATAACCCTAGAAACATAATGTCAAAGTTTAGAGGCAGGAGAAAAAAATCTGGTAATCCACAAAATGAAAGTGGATATGATGCTGTTGTCACTAACCTAGCCATTCTTGGGATAATTTTGCCAACATTAATTATAATCTCACATCTTTACTTGCTTTGATTTGGCATCATACATACATACATACATATGGACCACTCTGCTCATTATAAACAAAACATTTGTGGCAATTTTCTATATCCATAAATATGTGACCCAGAAAATCTAAGTATTAAGCAGTGTATTTCCACAGCTTTAATGCCTACCTGAAGAATTTAGAGTATGTGCCCATCCCCCCCTTGAAAATACTGCCATACCTGCTTTAACAGTGTGTAGTTAGAGCCATCTGTGTTAATTTTCCTTATCTCATGATGATCAGCAAGAATTAGAAAGGGTTCTTCATCTAAACACCAAAGCAAATGACATGTTAGGATTTTTGTATTTACAGTTTCTGAATATACTTATTCTCAATTTGGTTTGGCAGCAATGTAATTCACATGAAGTACAACTCTGGTACACTAGTGTTAAAAGATTCACGGAAAGCATTCTTGTCAGTAGTAAAATAAAACACCACTCCTATCTTCTCATGAACACGAGATCTTTATACTCCTTCCTCTTTCCTTCTCTTAGTCTAATAAAATCTCTTTAAACCTTAAAAAAAATCATTGGTTGCTATGTTTTTCTGTTCGATGTATGTTTGAAATAACAATATTTCTCCCCCCTTTAGCTTTAGGGCTAATAGATAATACAGTATCTTGTTGTGTTTCCACATTTTCCATATCATTCAGCTTAGATGCTCCTTCCCATCACCCACGTCAGCACCCTCAATCAATCATTCCAATCTTCTGTTAAAACTAACATTGTACTCACAGTCCTTTGTTCAGAGTTGGCTCTTACATTAGATGAAGATTCCTGGTAAGACCCTACTGCTGAAGACACCTTATGTGATTGACATGCAAATTAGAATGGCGTGGCTGGAAGTTGGAAGAGAGTCAGTCCCTAGACAGTCAGCGCGTCTAGTGCCAGAAGGTGCTACATGGGCGACTGGGGGAAAATGACCAATATCTGTCGAAGCAACGCATGGTCTAACCTACTTAGCAGCAAAGATTCCTATATATTTCTGTCAATATAGTACAACTACATAAACATAAAATTAATTCTTTGGGTTCTACTTTAATTATTTGTGTTTTTGTTCTTCATAACTTGAATGTGTTTGGCAATTAAATGCTGAACTCTTTACCAAAAAAAAAAGATTTATGTTGCAGGGACCCTTTGTGTATTCAAAATTATTGGTATCTAAATATCACAACCATGGTATGAATACATACGAATGAATAAATTACAGTTATTACCATTTAGCTCCTCTACACAATATTTTCTGAAAAGTTTAAAGCAATGGAATAATTGTTTCTGGAGTCTGCCTCATCCCTTTTTGTTGTCCAATGTCATGAATTGCACATGGTGCCAAACAATGAGCTCCCCACAAGCAAGTAGACAGGTACATGAGATGGTTGCTACAAATGATCCTCAGACTGATGGAGTGAAGAATATTCCAAGAATAAGTGATCATGGATAGACACATGGAAAGGAGCTGATGTCTTCTGTTAAATATGATAAGCTTAATTAGTTACAAAACTCATTTTTAAATTTGTATCCCTAATATCTGGTTCGTGAAAGTAAAAAATAAGATATTAAACATTTTAATAGTTTCAGTGTCATATAGCTACATGAAAATAGGCAACTGTAATTATTTCAAAGTCTTTAAAAATAAGTTCAGTGGAGCCAGGCATGGTGGCACACATGTTTAATCCCAGCACTTGGGAGGGAGAGGTAGGTAGAACACCATGAATTTGAGAACACTCTGAGACTCCATAGTGAATTCCAGGTCAGCCTGGGCTACAGTGAGATCCTATGTTGAAAAAAAAAAGAATAATAATAATAAGTTCTGTGGTATAGAGATTGCCTTACATACCATATTGCCCATGTTAGGAGTCATTGACATATATTACTTTATATCATTTTAATGTGTGTGATTTCTCCCTTAATAGTTTATGATATTTTCAAAATTATGGGTCATGCTTTATTAAAATTTTAATCTACAGAGTCACTCACACTACTAGGAACAAAAAGAGCATTAATAATATTTGCTGAATCATTGGAATCATATACATAGCCTTGTAGGACTGATTTATTAAAATATTATGGTTTATTATAAATAACCTGTGGTTCACCTTGGCATGCATGTATGAGTGTGTGTGTTCTAGAAGATAAGAAAAGCCATTGCCATGGTGTCACAGTGGGTTCTTTCATAATTTTGGCCAACTTGATCTAATGACATATGCTTCAGCAGACAGAAGTGCTAGCAACAGTTAATTTACCAATGAGCACTTTCGGCAACTAGAACCCAGTTCCTATTTCTGAAGAACATAATTCAAACTTATCACAAACAGAGCAGTTCAGTGTTCAAAATCACAAGCAGAATATCAGATTGAAAGACAAATTTTGCCTTCTTAGCAACAGTAACTAATTGAATAAAAAATGACTAAAAATCCAAGATTATTGGATTATTGGAGGTTGGATCTCTGAGTAAATTCATTTGCATACCTGAGAGTGACTTGCAGCCATTTGGATTATCAGGATGTACTTGATACCCATCTTCACAGAGGCACCTGTAGGTCCCATAAGTATTGATGCATTGCTGACTGCAAGGAAAGCCCGACGAACATTCATCAATGTCAACACAGGTTTTACCATCATCTTTCAGTTGGAATCCAGGCCAACATTTGCACTGGGGAAATAAAAATGAGCACAATCTATCCATATCATTACCACTGTTTTTTTGCTATTGAACATATCTTTAGCATGGTACAAGTATTTGAAGAGAATGAATAGTGGCAAGTCTTTCTGTCTCCTGGCAATTAACCTTAGCAAGAATCACATATATTATGCAAAGTTTAAAAGCATGTGTTAGGTTGGAAAGAGTGGATGTTAACTGACCCTGTTAAGCCATGTGGTTAGAAATTGGCAAGTTCAAAATATATACAAAACATGGGCTGGAAAGATGGCTTGGCAGTTAAGACATTTGCCTGCAAAGCCAAAGGACCTCTGTTCAACTCCCCAGGACCCACGTAAGCACAAGGTGGCACGTGTGTCTGGAATTCGTTTGCAGTGGTTGGAGGCCCTGGCATGTCCATTCTCTCTCTCTCTCTCCCTCTTTCCCTCTTTTGTTCTCTCAAATAAATAAACAAATAAAATTTTTAAAAATATAAAATACATATCTCCTTTCTTTTTTTTTTGCTTTCTTTTGTAGACAAGGTCTTGCTCTGTAGTTCAGGATGGCATCATATACCAGGACTGGGATTACAGATATGAATCATCATGCCTAGATTAAGTGGATTAAGCCTTCAACAGATTTTGTTCAGTTTTATTGCATTTAATATTTTTGGAAACCCGAATAATAATCAGGATCAGTCTCTCTATCTATGTATCAACAGAATACATACAATAGTTACAGTTATGATTCTGGACTTAAAATTTTTTTTTCCTTTGCTCAATATTTCTGACATGTATGTGCACATATATTTAGGAACATTTTTGACATCACTTCCTCTGGTTCTGTGGGCACATGCTTGAGTGATAAAACACTTGTATATTTTAGGCTGAATTTTCACTTCTTTCTATACCACCTTAAAAGGACAGAATATAAGTGCTGATTTTTGGACAGTTTTATATGTTAAAGTGTTTCTAAGTAAAAGATGTTTAAAGGTAACTTATTCAGCATGACATGCATGATGTGGTTTTTTGGGATGGCACCGCCAAATACTGTATTTATCAATGTGTTTGGAAATCTTTATATTCAAGAATTTTAAAAGCTATATCTTTCACATCATATTTCAAAGTATCTATTTTAATTTTTATATTAATTAAATTATGTGTTTTATACTTTATATTATATTTTTATATTTTCCTGCCTGAATTACTATGATAGACATTAAATCCACATAAGACAAGCTGAGATCAACTTTTAAATTTGCCACATAGGATTTATACTGATGTGGTATATGTAAAGTTTAGTTATGAACCTATGACTGAAAATTTTAGTGAGTTACTTGAAAAAAATCTGAATCTTTTTCCTTCTTATAGTCAGAAAATATTTCTATATTGGTAGTCCATAAATCATAAGCAATGTTTTAATATTTCATGGATTCTAAAATATTTACTGCCAAAATTAACAACTTGATACATACTTCCTCATTAAGAGTAGCCCTGGCTCATTTCTTTTGCTTCCACTGACCTACACTCATAAACCTGGTATTTTTTTTTTATAATCTTTTTTACAGAGGAGAAGTAATTGCTATATTACTTGGGGTATCTAGGTACAGTAAAATCTTTATCAACAGAATTAAGCAAGTACATCAGACATTTAGAGATTAAAAATAGCAAAACAGATTTTCAGCTGAATTTACACTTGTCATAGACTATTAATGCTCACAGGGAAAATAGCCTCACCTTTTTATGAATGACACACTCTTTCAACCATACGTAAAAAAAAAAAAAAAAAAAAAAAAAAAAAGAAAAGAAAAAAATCATTTAGCCACTGCTGAAATACTTGAGGTCTTACAAGGTTTAGCTCATTCTGTATGTTGTAATGCTGAGAAACCTCTTTCTTACAGTGACTTGTGTGTGCTTCCCACTCCTGACTGGATCCTTTGAAAGAGCTCAGGCCTGGGCTGGAGAAATGGCTTAGCGGTTAAGCACTTGCCTGTGAAGCCTAAGGACCCTGGTTCGAGGCTCGATTCCCCAGGACCCACGTTAGCCAGATGCACAAGGGGGCGCACGCATCTGGAGTTCGTTTACAGAGGCTGGAAGCTCTGGCGCGCCCATTCTCTCTCTCTCTCTCTCTGCCTCCTTCTCTCTGTCGCTCTCAAATAAATAAATAAACAAAAAAATTAAAAAAAAAAAAAAAAAAAAGAAAGAGCTCAGGCCAAGAATTCTTCCTATTCTGTTAATACACATTTCGAACAAATCTGGCAAGTCAGCTGTGTTCTACACAAAACTTCTCCCAAAGTTCCTGACACTGTGTTTCTATACGGACAAATTTGTATGTACTTCAGTTTGTAAAGGGTGCGTTTGACAAATTTCCATATCTATATATGGATACAATATTCAAGGTGAACTCCATAGGAAAAATCTAATTTTGCTATAAGGCCTAATTGTCAATAATCTGCGTTGTGTTTTACAAAAGCATGGCCTGTTGACAATTCATCCCAGGCTACTCTCCCCTTTCAAAAACAAACCTACCTCTGCCTTCCAAGTGCTGGGGTTAAAGGCATGCACCACCACACCCAGCTTCAACTAAAACTCTTATCTCTGTTTTCCTCTTCTATGATGTAAGGTCTAAGCTCAGGGCCATGAATATGCTAAATAGATGATCTACCAGCTGAACTGAAGATTGAGCCCACAATTTAATTTCTCGTCATGAGGCTTTGTGGCATCTGCATCATTAATTTTAACCACAACATACAAGTACACATTTTAATACTGTGTTAGTTTGTATCCACTTTTATAGCACAGCCTTGATTTTAGAAGGCATTTAAGTCACTCACTTTTCCAGTGAATTACCCTCTTCAGGGGAATGGCACAAAGAAAAAGCTATTAAGTTATTGGGCATAATTGATTTTTCAGTGTGCTTGCATTAGGTCCTAATAATTCATGTGTTCCAGTTTTCTCTTCTTTTTCTATGAAAATTTTGTATTCTCTGATGCTGTAATAAATAAATGATTAGCCTATTCAGGAAGAAGGGAGAAATGAGTACTTACATTATAAATGTATTTATACAACTATCATTATAATATTGTCCCTAAATACTGCCATTCTTGCTTTACATATACTCAGAAATGGTTTGATTTTTGAATTTAAGTATATGCTCACAACGTTTGTACTGTACAGTGTTATAATTTTCTTGACAGTAGTCCTATATACACTTTACATACTATATATGCATTTTAAGTTTTATAGTTATATTGGAAATAATTAGTTTTAATTATCTCAGATTCACTATTTTAATGAGTGCCTACCTTGTAACCAACTGGCAGGTCCTGACAGTCTTGGGAACACCCACTAACCCTCTTACTCAAACACTCATTTATATGGCAGTTTCTTTCATCTGAGCCATCGCCACAGTCATCAGTGTTGTTGCAAAGGCCTCCACTGGGAATGCACCTGCCATTTTTGCACATAAAAAATGAACTGTTGCATGACTGTTCTGGAAAAAGAAAATGAAACAAATGGAACATAAAGGGCATGCCATAATTTATAACACAGTTCTTGAAAACATTCACAAATATGATAACTTATCTGTCAAAATTATAATAAATATATGCACATAAAATGCTTTTCAGACAGTGTAATATTTTACACACAACTGTAGAAAACCAAGGGCAAACTATGCCTGTGTTCAGCATTTTTGGTGAACCTACCTTTCCTGTGTAGATTAACAATCAAAAGAAGTATTTACAGTAAAATTAATGGACTAATTCTGTCTCATTTATGTTGTGAAGAGTGAGTTCAAAACATAATAATGATCTGATGTTTCTCTCAAGAAATAGTTGAGAAATAATATGTCAGTTAAGAAAACAAACTTAGAATACAGTATAGATGGTATGCCTAAATTCTTTTTCTTCTAGAAAATATAGCACTGACATTTTAAAATATTTTAGGTTTATTTATTTATTTGAGAGAAAAAAGGCAGACATAGAAAGAAAGAGAGAAGATTGCAAGAGAGAGAGAGAGAGAGAATGCGTGTGTCTGGGCCTCTAGCCACTGAGAAGGGAACTGAAGATGCATGTTCCACCTTGTGCATCTGGCTTACTTGGGTACTAAAGAATTGATCTTGTATCCTTTGGTTTTTCAGGAAATCACCTTAACTGCTAAGCCATTTCTCCAGGCCAGCACTGACATTTTTAAATCAGAGCAACAAAGGGACATTGATAATGAACAACAATTGTTTCCAATATAGCTACAGAATGTCAGTCAGTTTGTAGCTACCTACAACTGGATGACCAGAACATTACTCTTTATTTATTTTTTTAAAGTGTATTGATATGTAAACCTTATTTAATAAAAGTAATTTATTTTGTTCTAACATGTATGATCAAACAATTTTTCAGAGATGTGCTAAATCAAATGAATTTGGGTAGGAAAGTGTTTGTACATAATCTGTCCTTGATTCTATTTAAGTGACAAGATTTTTCTTTTCCTTTTTTCTATACACAGGATACAAGCCATATCTAAATAAAATTTCAAATATATTTTTCATTTAAAATTTAATTGATACATGATTATGTAAATGCATGCTACTTTATGATAATGTGATATTTTTATTAAATCTTACCTTTTTAAGTCTGAAGTTTTACACAAACCTATATAGGGAAATTATTCTAATATAAAATATATTTAAAAAATACAAACTAGGTGTAGTGCTATATGCATGCAATTCTAGGAATGATGAGGTAGTGGTAGGAGGATCAGCAGTTCAAAGTCATGCCTGCCATAAAGTGAGTTTCAGGTCAGACTGCCCTACATAAAGACCCAAATCCAAAAGAAAGGAAGGAAAGAAGGAAGGAAGGAAGAGAGGGAGATAGGGAGGGGGAAGGGCAGGGGAAGGGAGATAAGGGAAAGCAAGGGAAGGAGGGAAGGAGGAAGGAGAGTGAGGGAGAAAGAAAGGAAGGAAGGAAGGAAGGAAGGAAGGAAGGAAGGAAGGAAGGAAGAAAGGAAGAAAGAAAGAAAGAAAGAAAGAAAGAAAGAAAGAAAGAAAGAAAGAAAGAAAGAAAGACAGAAAGGACAAATAGATGTGTTTGTTGGGTTAGGAAACAGGGTGGTGACTTACCAATAAAATTTCCAAAAGATCTTCATATTATTTGGTACAGCCTTAAACGTCTAACAAGCCTCAAAATATACCTACTAAAATGTTGTATAAATTCATCTGAAACATTACTTAAGATTTTCTATTTACTTTCAATGAATACCAAACTAGCAAAATTGTCATTATAAAAACTCTTCACACATTGGTATGGTGGTATATTCATCTAATCCCAGCATACAGGAGGCTGAAGCAAGAGCGTTACAGGTCTGAAACTTAAACTAAAACCCTGACTCAAAACTTAAAAATAAGACCATAAAAAGAAATAGAATAATGAACACAGTGTCACATATTTTGTTACCTGCACTTTTGCACTTTGAGTTTAGCGGTGCTTCATCAGAACCATCGGGACAGTCAGAGTCTCCATCGCACTGCCATTGTGTGTTTAAGAGGCATCGCCCATCAGCACAGCGGAACTCTTCTGCCCCACACTGCCGGTATCCTAGAGAGGACGAGGTAAGTATTCTTACTCCTGCTATGAAAATCAATGTGTCGTCCTGTCGTGGTAAACATTACCTAATCAAGCATGAGAACACACAGCCCTTATGTGAGAAATAATTCTCATTCATTTTAGTTACAATTGCAAAAAGTACTCGTGGTTTGAAATAAGAAATAAGGTTCAGAGTGGATGATAGCCACATTCTGGTACTGGGAGTTACAAGTCAGTGCCCACTAAGAAAAGGAAGAAAAAGATAACTATTTTAAAAGAGTTACAGAGAAGAGAGAAGAGAGAGAGAGAGAGAGAGAAGCTGTAGAAGATTAAGGTCAGCCTTCATCATACCCTCTCCAGTGTCTTGTGGCTCAGGTGTTCTGAATTAAAGTTGGAAACATGATACTTTTACTGTTTCTTGGTGAAGAAAGAGGACCGCACCATACCTGACTGTCACCTCTCTCCACTATTTTCTTACAATGGAAAATAAAAATGAAGACAGAATTGTTCTCAAGACCGAGCTTTGTTTCTTTGGTGGTGCAGCAAGGGAACATCTGGATGAATGGATTCTGAGTTGTAAAAGCAATTCTCAGAAGTTGTAATGTCACAGTTATGTGTGCAAACAGCATTTAAAATGAAAAGAAATTGTTAAAATAAAAACTTAAAAGTCAATTTATAGAGCAATGAGCACAAAACTATTAAAACTATGTTGATTCTGAGTTAGAATCATTAAACAACTTTATTAGTAAAATAAACCCATCATTTGAGAATGTTCACAGCTGTCTGTTTTAGGCCATGCCCATATTTATAATTTATTTTTTTAATGTTAGATTTTACACTAAAGCTTTCCTATTATTGTCACCAATAAAAACAATCAATCTTATTAAAACTTGATAAGACTGAACAATTATTCTACTTTTAGAGGTAAAACTTTAGGTCTTAAAACATTACGATGACAAACCCAACACAGTGAGTATCCAGGTACTAAGCTTGCCATACTGGAATATTGAAACTAGAATGTTCCAAAGTATCCTTTTACTTCATTCTCTCCACTAGCTGTTCTCCTCAATCACCAAACCCACTGCCTTGTTGAGTGTATTCAGCAGCAGAAGTCTACATACACCCTTCTTAGTGCTTTTCTTTCTACTCTTCCAACAAATGCTGCTTCCACTTACACCTCCAGTTTTCTTTTAGCCATCAAAATCTTTTATCTAACATCTTCCTTCTGAAATTTCTCTGACAAATAAAAATATCAAATTCTTAAGTCTATCTAGAAGTTTATCTACTTGGCTTGGCTTTTCAGCAGCTTCGGACACTTTAATCACACAACTTTGGAAACAGTTCACTGGCTTCATATTCAATAATCTGCTTTTTACAAGGCTTCTTTCCGACTCTTCTTTAGGTGTTTGCCTCTTTTCTCCTTTGTATGGACAATTATTCTGCTTTCAACATACAATGGTGCAGGTGAAGCCCTTCATTCAATGTTTAGTCAGTCATTTTCCTTGTTGCCTTTTTGACATTGGGCTCTTCTGTTTCTTATCATAGCTTGGTACCTCAAGGCAAATGATCACCACAGGAACTTTACTTATCCTCATTGTATTTCTGGTCAATAAAATTACACTTTAGGGCTGGAGAGATGGCTTAGCGGTTAAGTGCTTGCCTGTGAAGCCTAAGGACCCCGGTTCGAGGCTCGACTCCCCAGGAGCCACGTTAGCCAGATGCACAAGGGGGGCGCACGCGTCTGGAGTTCGTTTGCAGTGGCTGGAGGCCCTGGCGCGCCCATTCTCTCTCCTTCTCTCTATCTGCCTCTTTCTCTCTCTGTCTGTCGCTCTCAAATAAATAAATAAATAAATAAATTACACTTTAGGAATGGAGGGATGGTTAAGGCACTTGCCTGCAAAGCCAAAGGACCTAGGTTTGATTTCCCCAAGACCCGTGTAAGCCAAATGCACAAGGTGGCACATGTGTCTGGAGTTCATTTCAGAGACTGGAGGCCCAGGTTTGCCCATTCTCATTCTCTCTCTCTCTCTCTCAAATAATAAATAAAAATGATTAAAATAATAAATAAAAATAAAACTATACTTTAAAACACACAACTGTGATGGACAGTAGCATTTCATACTCAAAAGATCCAAAGTAAATTTTTTACCTACATCATAAAAACATTTCTGCATCAGAAAAAAAAGTGACCCTTACCTTCTTAGGCTACAAAGCATCACCATCCCTAGCCATGGGCTAAAAAATAATTTAATCCTGCCCATCCAGCTGGAAATGGACTCTTAACAGGTTCCTTGTACCTTCGGTCTGATCAGAAGCACATTGTTAACCTTTAGAGCTGTGCCAGCAGCTTCCTATCTAGTTTATGCTTGCTTCTGGCTCTTATTCATGGAAATATTTCTTTCATTCTGCTGAAAAAGACAGTTCTAGAACATAAATTTGACTGTGACATCCCACTCCCTTGCTTCAAAATATATGTTGGCCTCAGAGGCAAAACAATTAAATACAAATTATCTAACATTTTGTTTGAAATGTTTTCTAATCTAGTGCTAATTTAAGTTTAAACTCCAGTGTAACCTCACAGAAGGCTAATTGCTATTCCCTGGCTGTGAACTTATAGGTCTTTATGAATTTACTATGTGTCGGGAACTACTTTAGGTGCGTACAGAATTAGTCATCGTATAATTCTCTTAACAACCATTAGAGTGAAGTGGTGTTTCTATACATGTTTTATAGATGAATAACTGAGGTATGGGGAAAGGAAGGATTTCTCAAGATTCTACAGCTAGTAAGTAGCTAGTAAGTAGATGTAAGAGCCCAGGCTGGTTGCAGGAACTGTGCTATTGAACATCAAGCAACCTTCCAGACATGACCCTCCAACATTCATACCTGAATCTTTCATTGTCTATCTCAGGTATTTTTTTTCTCAGCTCTTATTCCACATACTGTGATTTTTATTCCTCTTTGAAAAAGTAAGCTATAACATCATACTGAATTTCTGATTTTTCCATTTGGGATTTCTTCTGCCTCATTCACCTCCATACCAACCAAACATAATATCAAGTAGAAAGGAGATATTCCACAACCAATACCTCTGCTTCAGATTGATACCTTGAAATATGAGTTTGGTTTTAAACTATCACATTGAATGAATGCCTCAATGTTGAAATGATTATGAAAACATATCCACTGATTTTAAACATCAAAGACAAAAATATAGATAGGCTCTGCATAGGGAGGGCCAGAGGAGCATATTGAGTCTTCTGCCTTGCACAGGCACAAGCCAAGCCCATGGCTTTTCAACATACATTTCAAATTTATTTTATTTTATATATTTATTTGTGAGAGAGAGACAGTCAGATAGAGAGAGCAGATAGAGATAGAGAATGGGCATGCTAGGGCCTCTAGCCATTGTAAACAAACTCCATACACAAGCGTTACCTTGTGCATCTGGCTTATGTGGGTATTAGGGTATCAAATCTAGGTCCCTCGGCTTTGAAAGCATGCAACTTAACCACCTAGCCATGTATTTCAATTCATTCAATTCATTTTAGTATTTCACAAAACACTGGTCTCACAGAGAAAGTTTTCTTTCCTGGGCATTTTAATTGATCTACTTTTATCCAAAAAAAGTTGTATACATGCGTAAGGCACAGATCGTGGTTAAATAATGTATTTAATATAAAGATATATATGTGACAATGACATTAAATTAAGTTAATTGGCATATATATCAATATAAAAACCTGAAATAAATGTTAAATAATCATATTTTCTTCTGATACTTTAATATTGTATTTTTTTCTCAATAAAATAATTAATGTACCTGTAAAATTGAATAAGCCAACCATGTGTCACCTTTAAAGATCAAAGTTCTTTAAAATTTTTCAAACCAAGGGCATTTTGACAGATATTATACAATACGTTTGCTAATGGTATGAAGATACTGCATACAAGCATGATTAGAAAATGAATGTATAATTATGTCAGACTGTAAAGAAGCTGTGCATAGCTTGATTGTATGGTACTGAGTTTACTATTTTTTACTGACATTAATAAACATGTTTGTTTGTATTATATATGAATTGCCAGGGTTATAGGGGTAAACTCTTAGCTGAGGCTGTCATCCATGAAATGTGAGCACAGACTCACCGCACTGCAGGGACTCATCTGAACCATCTCCACAGTCATCATCATGGTCACAAACAAATTGCTTGGGGATACACATTTTATTATGGCACATGAAGGTATTTTCATCACATGTATTATTGGGAGCTAAGAAATAAATCACAAATAAAGTTACTGGAAGTCAACAGAATGCATGGAACTATATTTAATAATTCAGATTTATTCAGAAAACAAAAATGCTAATATTAAATATACTAGGTGAGGTGATAGTTTCATGCATATACTAGAATGTAACAATGTAACATGATACAAAGTGTTAGCAAAACAGTTAGTCAAGACGGACCTTGAAATTACAGCTCATCTAAGTTTCTTTTTTTGTATTTATTTATTAGAGAGATAGAGAGGGAGAGAGAGAGATACAGAGGAAGAATGGGCACTCCTAGGCCTCTAGACACTGCAAACTCCATACACATGGTCCACCATGTAGAGATGACTTAACCGGTGTTCTGGGGAATTGAACCTGGGTCCTTAGGCTTCACAGGCAAGTACCTTAACAGCTAAGCCATCTCTCCAACCCTCACCTAAGTTGTTTGAAGGATGAATTCAAGTATTTGCATATTGTGATAATAATGAATATAGATTTTTTTCCTCCTTAGTAAAACATAACTCTCTCAGACTTCCTGCTATTCTTTCCACATCAGTCATTAATATTAGTAGTTGTCAGTTATTCCAGGCCCATTGTTCAGAAAGAAGCAATGCTACAGTCTTTTGCTGACAGTACTACAGGAACAAGTAGAGCAGAAAAATCCACTGTGTGTGTGTGTGTGGGTGGGTGGGTGGGTGTGGGTGGGTGGGTGTAGTATAATCCAAAATCATTTACTTTCAACGTATTTATTTTAAACAACTGTATGAAGTCACATAGGAAGAGCATTAAAATTTTCCCATTGTAATCAAAATAGAACTCAGAGTTTTTAATGACTCCAACTTTTCACTGTGAATGTCGATGTAACTCAAGTGAATTATGTTAATGCTCACATATAAATTATTCTTGAAAACACAGTCCAACAGGAACTTATTTGGCATTAAAGTTTTCAGGTCACTTGAGTATAATTTTCTACATTTTAGAATAATTTATGTCAGTACATATGTGGTCCAAGAGTGTTAATTTGCCTCCTAGTGTGTTAACTTTCTACTATAGCAACTGCATCCTGAGACCATCTGGACTTCCAAAATGATGCACTGTGCTTTATTACGTAGCCCTCAGCGGTATTATTGACCTTTTTAGACACTCATATCAGTTTTGAGATCAAAGTATTATGTCTTCTACTACATGGTGCATTCTGTGCAAATGGACTTGCCTCTAAATTTTCTTTTTCTTTTGTGCTTTGACTATAATTTAGATGCGCTCACATCCACGTGCATGCACACTTCTATTATGGCTCACTAGAATATTTTAAAGACTTGACAGGCCAATGAAGAGCTGATTGGCAGAATTCACTTTCACATGCTGAGTTGCAGGACTCTTTAATAAATGATCACCTATTTGGTGCTGGGATCTGCATTCACATATATAGTCCCTTGCTCTCCCTGATCATGCAAAGGGATTTATCAAAATTTTGTCTGTTGAGTAATTTCCTGAAATGACCTAAAGTCAGAAACTAATAAATTGTTTGACCTGAAAAGGTGTTCCTCTGATCTCTCAGCTGCATCCAACTATTGCCACACTATTTTTAACTGACCCAGGGGTTAATACGCTTTCTGTGAGACTAACAGGTTGTTTACTGACCTCCCAATCAGTACATGTCTAAGCTGAAAATGACCATTTAGCGAATATTTGTAGCATGTGATATAAAGCTTCCAAGTGAGAGGATTAATAAGAAAATACTAAGCCTACCACATTTATGCACACAGTGTACTTATCCTGTCTCAGACATGACATAATATATCTGCAGCCACTGAAGTGGTTTTAAAATGGGTACCAACATTGACCGGGTCAGAAACATACTGAAAGTGTTGAGAATTGATGAAAAGTGTGACATGGAATGAGACAAATTAACATCCCAGCATGCTGTACCCATGTCTTTTTTTTGGGGGGGGGTTACATAGCACCAGCATATGTTCTTACCACAGCCTGCTGTGGAGAGCTCATCACTTCCATTGGGACAGTCCCTCTCACCATCACAAAGCCAGTGTCGGGGCACACAGGCACGGGAGCCCTGGCAGCTGAACATGTCAGCAGCACAGGTGATAGCGCCTTAAAAAGAAGAAAAACAGACATTAAGACCACTGTGTTCACACTAGAAAATAGCTACCAGTCACATTCCCTGTCAGAAGAATGAGAAACAGGGGAATCTTGCTTGTAAGGAAGAGATCATATAATTCACAATCATCACATACCTTTTCCCATGGATGTCTACATGTTTCTGTCTAAGAACACATTCTCTCCTAATTGCAAGTGTGATATTATTTAAAGCTGGCTGGTAAGAAAGTTATGTCTTTGTCTAAAATATGATGAAGCATATAAATGACCTAAGTCACAAATAAAATGACAATCATTTTGAAGGAACTGAATCTGTATAAATAATAAAAATGAATATATTAAAGATAATAGAGTTCTTACTACTTAGTATGTGTAACTAATTAACATATTAACTCATTTAGTCATGTAAAAAATTCTACTCTGTAGAACTCCTACTTGTCTCATTGCCTAGAGTTCTGCATGCTAAGCTGGAGTCCACATCCCTTCTGGTTCCTGAGATGTTTTATCCTTTTTTAAAAAATTTATTTATTTATTTGCAAACAAAGAGAGACAGAGAGAGATTTTTAAAGAGAGAGAAATAAAGACAGATACAGAGAAATAGAATTGGCACATGAGGCCCTCTAGCAACTGCAAATGAACTCCAGATGCATGTGTCACTCTGTGCATCTGGCTTTTAATAGGTACTGGGGAATTGATCTAGAGCCATTAGGCTTTACAGGCTAGCACCTTAACCATTGGGCAATCTCTCCAGCCTACTTTCTTTTTTTTGATTGAGAATTTTATATATGCACATATCATAATTTGTTCATAATCCCCTTCCATTGCCTTTGTCCTTCTTTCCCCATGCAATTACACTGAAAACCTCCTGTTTCTAAGTAGTCCTTCTATTTTGATGTCTTGTCCTTTCATTTTTTGCAAAAAAAAAAAAAAGTGCTCTTAAATGCTAATGCTATGGTCATCCTGTTCCATCCTGTCCTATTGGAAAGAATAAAGCATGCTGTCTGCGCTTTAACAGAACCTCCCAAACTTACTCTCTTGCAAGTTTATGTCTCATTTGGTTGAATGATATTTTTCAAAGAAATTCTTTAAAACAAAACTTTTGATTCAGATTGTAATTTCAAAGGGACATAGATGACTTTTCTTTTCCTCCTAATGTGAGCATAGGTCAAAGTAGGATCCTCACTTGATGCTGGGGAAATGGCTCAATGTGTATGAGTGCTGTGCAAGCAAGAGAATTTGAGTTCAATACCCAGCACTCTCTTCAAAAGCCAGTTGTAGGGGCTAGAGAGATGGCTTAGTGGTTAAGGCACTTGCATGCAAAGAAGACACACGTTTGATTCCCCCAACCTACATAAGGTAGATGCATAAGGTACACATCTGACTGGAGTTCATTTGCAGTGGCTGGAGACCCTGGAGGGCCGATTCTCTTTCTCTCTCTCTCTCTTAAATGAACAAATAAAACTAAGTTTTCAAAAGCCAGTTATAGCCAAAAAAAAAAAAAAAATGGTGAATTCCAGGTCCAATGAGAAGCCCTATCTCAAGTAAATAAGTTAGGGAAGGTTATCTGACATCCTTCTCTGGCCTGTGCACACAAGAACATGGGTTGTATACATCTGGACACACATACATGCATGCACATGTGCATGTATATACACACATACACCCAGATTTTCTCTTGATGTTTACCCTATGCTTTCTGGGAAAAATATAATGAATGCTTGATTTGCTTATTTGATTTCTAAAATATTTGTTGATGGAATAAGCAATAAGAATCCCATATTAATGTTGTAATATTTTTTTCTTAAACACTAAGCTTTTATGCTTTTATTTAACAGAGAGAGAGAGAGAGAGAGAGAGAGAGAGAGAGAGAGTTCATGTCTCAGCCCTCCAAAGCCACTTACTGCTGTAAATGAACCCCAAATGCATGTGTCATTTTGTGTATTTTATATTACATGTATACTGGGGATTTGAACTCGTGATAGCAGACTTTGCATGCAAGTGCCTTCCACTGCTAAGCCATCTTCCCAGCCCACCCCAAATTAATGTTTTAGAATTTCATTTTCTTATGACCAAAAATTATCCAGAATATGAAAAAAAACATGTTTAGGATTACATAAACTTTTAAATATCTCTATATGAGTACAGCTCAGTGACAGAATGATTGCCTAGCATAGATAAGGTTCTGGGTTATATCTTCAACAATGCAAAAAATACAGGAAGGAAATATGACTGACTTGATTGATTGATGATATTTACTTTCAAACACTTCAAGGTATAACTAGTGTGATCTAATTAAGTGATTATTAATTAAATAATTATTTTCTTACTTTTCAGCCACAGGATTATATCAAGCAGAAAATGCTTTTCAATGTCATGTTTTCATAGTAAGAAGCTGAAGATTGCCAAAATAAATTCCCTTTTCCTTCTTGCTCTAACAAGTACATGAGAAGTGATTAATGAAGTCTCTGGTTCATTCAGAGATACTCATTGAGTTAGGAACATTCTTTCATGGAAAGAGTTTTAAGATGGTTATCTGTTACTGGAAGAAATCAGTCTTTTCTATATGACCATTACTGTTTGTTCCCATGGCTAGAAATTGCATGAGTTTTTCAGTGAAAACATCTAGTTCTCCATGACCTTGGAGTAGGCTAATGTATGGCCATCCCTATCATTAGAATAAGGGGTATGGTTATAAAGTCATCTCCAGTAATAAACTGACATAAGGTTGTGTGCTGGTAAGTTTCTGGCTCCACTGACAGCGTTTAACAGATTCTGTGTTAAGAACATTGCAAAACATCATAATCAATTTGGAAGGAAATGGGTCAAGCAAAACCTCATGACTTCATTTCCAGGTTGCCACCATCATCTGGAGACCTACCACCTTCCACAGGGAAAAAAGTCTAAAACACCATGATGAATCTCACTAAATTAGTCTTATTTCCCTACTAAGATAATAATTGTCCACTAATATGTGCTACAATCATATTTAATATTATATAAAGTGAAATTCTGGTCTTACCTTTGTCATCAGCAATTATCTGTATTATTTCAGGTAAATTTCATAATCTCTGTGCATTTCTCTTTTCATCTATCAAAAGATGGAGGTGCACTAGAGCATGGCTTTATCACATTGAGATAATGAATATCCCATGTAAACATCTCAATGTGAAAAACAATGTGTTCATATCCCTCCTTAGCACATTTGGAAGTGGAGGCTGACAATGTAGAACTTAACAGATTTATGAGAGGAACATTTTTCATAATAAATGTTGGCAAGAAAGTAGATAAATGTTTCACGATGTTCCTTTGCTATTCTAAAATATTAGAATAGGAAAATATTAAAATCAGTTCTTTTGATACAATTTAGAATTAGTAACAAAGAAATCAAACTAAGGAGATAGCCAGTCACCTAATCAATCATTATTACTTTGTGTTTAAAGCATCATGATGAAGATTTTTCTTCACATTTATCTTTTGTAGAACTTTAACTGTTGTAGCTATATAAAATAATGAAAAGAGGTTTGGGGTGACACAAAGACACACAAGCAATAGTCTGCTATTAGGAGATATCATTACTTTATATTCTTGAAAATTTTACTTCAGCTTGAGTGTTATTACACACTCCCTCTGTTTCTATGGTTCTATGGTAGTGACCTAAATAGCTAGCCACACATAGGAAATATAGAGGTGGTTTTAAGTACATTAGCTGTGTGCATACTTTTTATGTTATGAATTGTGTTCTCCTATCTCTAAAAGGATGATTACTAGGAATAACCAAGTAGGACTGCTATAGTGAGTGACGAATACAAAGGTGAAAATACAAAAATTTATCAAGTACCTAATTAGACTGATTAGTAGACAGGTCAATAACTTGATTGATTGAATATTTATAATAAATATATAGCATATCGATTACTTCATTCATTTACCTCTAAAAAATTCTGTAATATTTCCATAGTAACTGTTGTTTGAAACATTGCTTCTTTTAAAAAGAAATCACATTGGTTTTATTATTGCAGCATAGTAGGTAAATATAGATGTTTTACACTGACACTTCCAATCCTCTAAATGCTGAATTTAAAAGGGCATTTAAAAATCATGCAATTTTATTTCCTATTTAAAATAACTTAGCAGCAACGATCTTTTCAAAATGCACACACAAACAATGTAGGTGGTTTGGAACAGTATAAATTTATATGCTAAATTTTGAGGGAGGAATCACAAACATAAAACTCAGGAATCGTACCCCCAAAATTATCACTTAACCCAGTTTAAAATCAGTGAAGTCTATTTTAAAGAAACATTGAAAGCTAGATATAAAATTGATAAATATATTCATTGTAGTAATAATTGGAGAACATTCTATAAATTAGATGTATATACATTTCGAAATGATAAGCTTAGTACAGTACAAATGTAGTTTATTTGTACTCCAAAATGAACATAATACTTAAAAATTGGCTAAAAGAAGCATTTATTTGGAATATAAAAGAAGCAACTCACCACAAATGTCATCACTTTCATCTAGCCCATCCCCACAATCATCCTCTCCATCACAAATCCAGTGTTTAGAAATACATTTTTGTGCAGAACAAGCAAATTGGTTCCAAGAGCAAGAAGAATCTAGAAGATGTACAGGATCATATAAGGAAGTCTAAATGTAATAAGTTCTGGAAGTTTCCTGCATAGGAGGATGGCTAAGTATAAAAACATTTTTTAAGCTACAGAAAAAGACTTTCAATGAGAAGATATTTAGTTCAACAGATTGGTTCGTCCTAATTCGGACATTCTATAAGTAATACATGGACCAAAATAGCAACTGCCAATAGCAGTTTATTAATATATGTAATAATCTGGAGTCAGTTATAAAAGAGAGCACAGGTGAGATCCTCTTAGATTTCACAGACAGAACATTTTTATAGACTCCTAAAATTAGCCACACTGGAATAAAACAGTCCAAACTCCTCTACGACAACTCTATACAAAAGTTTAACATCTTGCATATTCCCTGTGTCTTTCTAGTTTACACACTGTGTCCTTGCAACATAATTCTCACAGGGCTTGCCTTTGAGATAATAATTATTACTATGGCTACTCTCCTCTAAAAATAGTCTTGGGGTCCATTCTTTACAAATATGGTATGTCTGGATACAACATAAACACTCCATGTGTGGTTTATAGTATTTTTTAAAATTTCATTCCATCATTGAAATAATGAAGAAAAAAAATCTTAGGAAGGTAAAAATGTGGTAGGCTGGCCAGCAAATATTTCTGTTTTGAAAGGCGAGTTAACAAAAAGGACTTTAATTTGATGACTATAGTCTTACAACTAACAAATTCATATTTTTACTTCTGTGTTTAAAAGTAAAATCTCCAATTCACCTGAATAGTGTTTTGTTACAATATATGATGTTTTTATTAAGAAAACACCTCAATCATTTTCTTTTTTTTTAATTTTTTTTGTTGTTCATTTTATTTATTTATTTGAGAGTGACAGAGCGAGAAAGAGGCAGAGAGAGAGAGACAGAGAGAATGGGCGTGCCAGGGCCTCCAGGCACTGCAAACAAACTCCAGACGCATGCGCCCCCTTGTGCATCTGGCTAACGTGGGTCCTGGGGAGTTGAGCCTCGAACCGGGGTCCTTAGGCTTCACAGGCAAGCGCTTAACCACTAAGCCATCTCTCCAGCCCTGCCTCAATCATTTTCTTTTTTTTTTTTTTTTTTTTTTTTTTTTTTGGTTTTTTCGAGGTGGGGTCTCACTGTAGCCCAGGCTGACCTGGAATTCACTGTGGAGTCTCAGGGTGGCCCCGAACTCACGGCGATCCTCCTACCTCTGCCTCCCGAGTGCTGGGATTAAAGGCGTGCGCCACCACGCCCGGCAACCCTCAATCATTTTCAAAAGATTTTTTTTTTATTATTATTCTACTTCAACCTTCATTCACCCTTCTATCCACTATATTGTTTTATCACGTGACATCTAGACATAGAATCCTCCCAAATGAAATTGTTCATAAAACACATTATTGTAAATTCACAAATTTGGCTTTAATTCTTAAAATCCTGTCTAAATTTTTCATTTTATTTAAAATTTGATTAGTGGAAAACAACAGAAAAATTCAGAAAATTCCTCTCTGGGAAAAATAGAAGTAGGTTTCCCAATAATTATGAATGAACAATGATACATTTGAAGTGTTCTGATATTGTTGAACAGAATCTGGCTCTAATATAGTGACATATAGGATCTTAATCAAACAAAACACTTCCTCATTTCATGATGACATTTACTTTCAGGAGAATTTGACATTTCATAGATGTGTTTTTAATCTTTTTCCCCTCTCTATTCGGCACAATGTATGCTAGTTGTGTTATAAGAAAATAGTGCTTTCCTGTAGGAATTTATTTAGCCAGTGTATCACAAAATTTATCAGTCTTCTAAAATGAATTTTAAAATACTTGCTTGCTTTCACTACATGAAATGAATATTCACACACACAAATGACTAATTAACAAATATTTAAAGAAACAGAAATCTGAGTATATTATTTAAAGCTATAAAAGACAGGGTTATGGATCATTGGCATAGTGCTTACCTAGAATGTGCAAAGCCCTGGATTTGAATCTCAGAAACAAGAATCAAAGAGAAATTTTCATATGGGACTAGATAGTCAAGTGGTTAAAGCGATGGACTATTAAAGTTACATATAACTAATAAAAAGCAAAATATAATTTAAATGCCTAAAAAACATAAAAGAATAGAATTCCGTGTGTATGACAAATCTTTAGTGTTCCTAGCATAATGTAATTATGACACCACATGAAAATTTTAAAAAATCAGGAAATTAAGTTATATTGTTTAGATCAATGGAGATAACTTTCAAAAAATGTTCAAGGTTACAAGGCTGAGGCAAAAGATTCTTATCATCATTATAGCTGCTTCTATTTTACCTTATTTTAATTGCTATTATTTTTTATCATTTAATTAAATAAAAGTGATGTCAAAATCACTTAGAAATATTGTGCATTAAATCCCTATAAAGGAAAATATCAGTTTATAAATAATGATATACATGGTTAATAAATTAAAGCAAAAGAGAATGTCTTACCACAGTGGAATTCATCAAGTCCATCCTCACAATCTTTCTGACCATCACATACCCAGGTATTCAAAATACATCTTCCACTAGGACAACCAAAGTAGTTCTCCTCACATTTATGTTTTTCTTGAACTGTGATAAGATATAAAATGTAATGCCAAATAGGTTAACATTAAGGACTCTGCAATGTATGTTTATAAAACATGAACAATGTAGTATTGCAAGATAAATAAGCTAACACAAAATGATTAAATGTTCTCCTAAAGAATACCAACGTTGTGAAAACCAAGGTAAGATTGGGAACTATCATAGCCCATAGGTGATGCCCCAGGACTCAGACATGCTTATGATTCAGGACTGGCCCTGGAGTAGGAGGTCATTGATAGAAAATCTGACAAAATCAAAATGGTGTGGAGATTAGGTAGTAAAAATAAAGGAGAAGAATGACAATAACACAAAACCATTCATATTCACTTTGAAATTAATTGCATACGTATGGGATGTCATATATAATACACCTTGGTCAATCTCTGAAGGTAAAGGGTGGATTTAGTTCTGCACTTGCCCTTTATTATGAACATGCTTTGAAAGGAGTAAACCAAATACTCTCTGTTGTAAGAAAGAAGAATGAATTCCAATAGAATCCCTAACATCTTACTGTGCTGGGCTGCAGCTGCGTGGTAGTGCGTCTGTTCAGTATATGTCAGGCCCTCAGCCCAATCTTCTGTACCATAAATAAGTAACAAATAAAATAAATGCAAATTTATAATAAATTATAAAAGAGCCCCAAAACAAAAGGGGTATCTTTCTAACATCATTTTTAAGGGGTTTTGTTTTTGCTGTTAAAACCTCATTATTAAATATAACTGCTGAGTACAGAAAAACTACTGGATTTATCTCTTCATTGGATCCCATCTGTCCACTTGTGCCTTTGGGGGCTTAAATATATTTAAATGTGCCTGGCTCAAAGTCAACCAGGAAATGAACCCTACAGTTTATTCGCCAATCATAAATCAGAGATCCATTATTTGTGCTTTTAAAAAAAAGTATCCCTGTTTTATTTCTGTGAAAAGTCAAAAACACATTTTAAGTGAATTCATCATGAAGCCACAAAGTCTCCTGTATAGTTTATGTTTCTTGGGAAGAAATCTCGTTGTTATTTGATACATATAACCTGACCTGCTCCTCGCATTTGGCCTATCTGCCTGTTTGCCATAAGCCTGCATGAATATCCCTTGCTCTCTTACCAAATATGAAAATTACAACTCTTCATTATTGCAATAACAACCTTTCACATAAAATATTAATTCTGGAAAGAGACAAGTAAAATAAACACAAAATAAAATATCAGTGTAATAAATATCCATTATGTGTTGCCTTCAAGAAACTTTCAAAAAATCAGTTACAGCCATGATCAGTTAAAGAATGCGGTATTGTAAAAGTTACCTTGACACCCTAGTTGCATGAACCTAAATAAATATGTTTCTCTATATCTTGAAACTATTAATATATTTAAAATATACCAAGGTTTTAAAAAAATGTTATCTGCAATGAGTTATAGTGAAGTTCCCCAAGTGTCTCTACCTCCTCCATGATACTGCTTCCTTTGTGAAACCAAAGGCCTCATGCAAAAGTGACATCACAGGATAAGTGCTACACATGAACAGGAATGTTAGAATTTTATTTCTTTCAAAGGCACCTAATTGTAAATTATTGTGAATAGTAGGTTCTGATAGTTGTTTATGTGTTTTTATAATTTGGAGAACAAATTCTCACAAAGATTATCTCCTAAAAATACTTTTAAAAAATTGGCATGCCAACAAAATATAGGACAGAATGAATGTTGTTTAGTATGAGGGGAAGCAAATAGAAATATGAGACCAAATTCAATAATGTGCTAATTATGCTAATTTATATTTGCTATTAACCTCAGTAGACATATTTTCTGAATTTTGTTTTTTCCTCAATTTGAAGCAGACATGACTTTTCATAGAAGACATTCTCTATGAAGGCAAATGGCAAATGGTGCTTCTTAGAGCTTAGGCAGGTGAAGATATTTAGAAGGAAGATGTAAATATACCTATCAATCAGTGATCAGATAGTAAAAACCAGTACCAAACCTTATGCCAAAAATTATGTTACTTAAAATAGCTTGATTCGAAACATCAGTGTAAAATCCTAATCTACAAGTGAGAAGTGTCTCTCTCCTTTTACTCTTTCAATAGTTATTTAAATTCATACTATTTCTGTTGAAGATTTACATATTACACACTTTAAAGATTTAATCACCAATTTTAGAAGAACTAATTAGGAATTAAATATGAAAACAATATTCTGAACCTAGGACAGATTTCTTGAGTATCATTTTATAACTCATTTGAAAGATGATGTGGCATGCATGGAAGTTAATGATTACTTTTAGTCTATAGCACATAAACATTCATTGCAGTCAATGAATGCTGTGGATGAAAATTAACTAATTCTTTCTGTAAAAGTAGCCAGATATTAAACCTTCAAAGTGAAGTCTGCTTTTCTTTCTCAGAATTACCTGGGCACTTTAGTTCATCTGAATAGTCCCCACAGTCGTTAGACCCATCACATATCCAGGTTGGCAGGACACACAAGGAGGTAGAATTGCATCGTATGAACCCTGTGGTTTTCACTCCAAGTTTGTAAAAATATGTGCAGTCTGTATTATCTACAAGGATATAAACAAAAATAAATGAAAAGCACCTCATTTTCAAATATTATGAGCCTTCTATGTAGGTCAGAGAGGCAAAAAAAATCCTTAGTTTCATTTGAAGAAATAAATATGCAATTATCCTACGGAACAGGGGTTAATTACAAATCAGTTCTGGATGAGGTTCAGGAAAAAGTTGGACAGTGTTCAATCCAATGCCAAAAGGTGTCCGGGCATAAAGGAACTGAAGGAAGTGGAATATCTTACTGCAGTTCTTTTCATCTGAAGCATCTGCACAATCTATGTTCTGGTTGCATCGTGCTGACCTTGGAATGCAAGTCCCATCTGCACAGCGGAACTCGACTGTAGCACAGGTTGAAACTAGAAAAGACAGCAAATAAATACATGGGTAGATGAGACAGAAAAAGGCCTCTGGTTTTCATATTTTTTAGCATTGTAACCAATTGATGAAAATTTGAGTTTGTTTTTTGAACTCTAGGAAATCTGATGTGAAAACCCCCTCCCAACTCCCACCTCAATATGTTTCTCATATTTCTTCTGCTCTCATACAATACTTCCCTAAGTGGTGATTTTCTATCATGCTGAATTGCAATTGCCAGTTCATATATCTCAAGACCACTGTGTTGTACGTTCCAGTAAAGCAGGGATTATGCCTTGGATTCCATGATCATATTGACCTATCATACAGCACTGAGGTTTTTTCCATCTTCTACAGTAAATAATCGGACCTGAAACAAATTCCCAATAAAACGACTACTGAGAAATTCCAATCTTGTTGCTAACAAGAAAGGACACTTAAACCTTCAATGGTAGTTGTAGAGAAATAGGGAAAGGGAGGGACTGATATTGGGTTGAACAATGAACATTCACTTCGTTACAGGCAGCAATTGAGAATAAATAGAGAGCCATCAATGCATGGCAGAAATGTAAGTATTTCTTATTTATATTGTTGTTAAAGAATTGCTTTACAGTTCTTTGCATGAAAATAAGTTTCAAAATGCTACTTAAACTATATACATATTTTGCCAAATATCTTACTCACAATCATATATTCTTTTCTTATTGCTTAACCATTCATAATCAGAGAATAAAGACCAGGGACATTTGTGAACAGGTGTTCAGTATGCCATATATGCAGATTAACTTAAGTGAGACTTTAACCCACTTTTAAATTTCCACAAGTTGACTATATTAACATACAACCTGAAGGGCTGTTTGACTATGCAGCTTCTTAATCGTGTTGATATTTTGAAGTACCTATTTAATTACAAATAGAAATTATACCAATTGTAAATGTTTAAAATGCAATCTTAAAATATGCAAATTTTACTCAGGGGTATGCCTATCATTTGTATTTCATATTGCACTGCTCTTATTATCTTTAATTGTATCTTAAAATTGCATACTTATTTGGGCTTAAAAGATGATTAGAATAAATGTTTTATTTTCAATTTGCAATTGTAATTGCTTCATTATTTTCTTCATTAAAAATAACATATTATCATGTGAAAATGATAATTCCAATAGCATTAGAGATAAATTCATTGTTCCAAAATAGTAAAAAAATAAGACTTTATGTCATAGACAGTATATTTTTCTATATTTCTTTCTAGCACATTTCACATTCTGTTAATCAAAATACAGAGAAGGTAATCATGTCAATCATTTTCATTCTTAGTTCACTATGCACTCTTATTAACTATATGCCAAATAAATTCTCATATCTCTTTGGTTATAAAGAGTATGCATTTTCTGTAACATTTTAGACAGTTGTAATGTATCTATGAATGACCATAATGGTCTATCTAATATAGTGTATGCAAACATGAAGTTAATGTAGGATGCCAGATTATCTCAAAGGGAACAATTGCATCCCAACGTTTCACCCCGAGCTTCCAAAGAGAATCTTCCATACTGGTGTTTAGAAAGTCTATCTGAGTGAGTGATGATGGCTGATACCAGCTTCACCAAGAAAGCAGCATTTATAAACATGGCTTTCAGATTGTGAAAGAAAACCTGCTTGGCTAGGGACTTTGAAATATAATGTCAACAGCTCTGAGGTAAGCTCAGGATAAAGAATATGTTTTGAAGAGTGGAACAGCGGGACAGGTAATATGTTTTGGAGTGAATTCTATAGTAAGACAAGGCAAACAGGAGGTCAACACTAAATATAATTAATCCTGTTGACAAGAGATAAACTGGCAGAATACAGATTATAAAATGTGCAAACAGATTGTCCCTTTATACCTGGTCCTGTCTCCACAAAATATATGACTTGCCATAGAGCTCAAGATACCAGCACAGTACTGGAGCAACGAGTGGGGAATGCATTTGACATATTAAGTGGTGGTAAAATTGTAAGCAGTAGGACCAAGATGGTGGTAGAAGTTAACACCTTCTTCATTAGCAAAAAGTAATAGTCTTGTAGGGGAAGAACTGTGTGTACTATGGTTTATATATGAACTGCCCCCCACCCCAAGGCCCATGCATTGAGTACGTGGCCCTCCTCCTATGGCACTGGTTAAAGTTGCCACATAAGTTTTAGGGGATATTCTCTAGCTGGATAAAGCAAGTCACTGAAGGCTTGCCTGATCTCTGCTGTCTGTCTATAAACAAGTAGGTGAAGTACCTCCTCTATATTCTCCATATGCCAGGTTCCCAGAAACATGGCACCAAGAACTATGGACTGATTCCTCTGATGTCACAGCCAAAATGAATCTATCCAGCTTTACGACTTTCTCCCAGATACTTTGGTCATAGTGATAAGAAAGCTATTACACCATGGAAATAATAGAAACTCATGAAATCAGTAAACAAATCGTCCCTTCTCCAAAACAAACTTCTTTCTGTTGACTGCTTCAGCTGCATTCCTTCTGACTTTATTTTTGTCATTCTTATATTAAAAGTTGTTTCACCCTTAGGATGATTTCTGAGGGGGAGAGATAATGCAATCTTAATTTGTCAGGTGAATATGAAACTTTTCTGACAATATTTCCTCAGGGTAAAATTCTTGAATAAGAGAATAAAGAAAATAATTTTGTCCAATACAGATAGGCACATGAAAAACACTCTGTTTTTCCCTCTAGATTGTCCAAAACAAAATGTTAGCCTACAAAATGTGAGTGAAAACACACTGTGTCCACACACAGAATAGCAATGAGATAACACAAAGTGAGACCTGACAGAGCTGGTGGATCAAATGTAGGAGCTAGAGTAAAAAAAGTAAAGCTACTTTCTCCTTCTTATGCGTGCTTCACTTTCCTGTTTCTTCCTCTTTCTTTTTACCATGGCAATTAACATCTCTAATGAATGTGAAGGATGTCAAATGGAATGGAGTCTCTGTTGTCCACTGGATGTTTCTTATAAATAACCTAAGTGTCAACTCTCTTTGTCCAGCTTAAAGCAAAGTGAAGCTGAGCAAACAAAACAAGCAAACAAAAACCATTAAGCTGGCTGTCATCTCTTTCCTCTGTTTACTTTCAAACCACAAGTTCTCTTTAGTTATTTCATTACTGCTTAGGTTCCAAGGGTATGCAAACACAGAATAAATTCCAATTTTCTTCTGCAACTATGTTTATCTTTTCTTTCTATTTATATAATTGTTCAAAGTTTTCTTTGAGCCCTTAAAATAATAATAATAACAATAATAATAAACACATCAAACAACAACAAAAACATAGGACAATTTTTCTCCTTGAGGCAGCCCCAGAACTCCTGGCTCTCTGGTTTTGTATAACATCCCAGTGGCCCAAGGACATCCATGTGCTCCCTGGAGAAGCAACTAATACTAATCTCACCAGGAATAAGGCTCTTAACATGCCTCCCTCAGTCTATTCACTCAACCTGTCACACAGCCATAAGAGGAACACAACATGACATAGTTTTTGAACTCTTCATATCCCTTCACATAGCCTGAGGTCTGAGCTCTCAGCAATGAAAGGACTAGCATTAAAGAAGCAATAAATAAAAGTTTGATGAGGATTTGTGATTTTTTTATTTTCCTCCCAAAAAGAATGATATAAAAATAATAATTCCTTATAACATATATGTCCTCACTATATGTAGACTTTCTGACCTTGTGGAATTAAATAAAATAGTATTAATCACCAGAGATGTATAATTTACACAAATACATATGTAGCAACAATTTAAATAACTTACAGATAGCTTCTCTTAGCCTGGCAACAAAGACTATCAAGATCTCAATTTGTATATTTCCTTTTTTTTCAGTACAAGGGATTTAACCAGGGACTAGGAAAATATTCTGCCATTGAGCTGTGTCAACTTTTTTTGTTTGTTTTGTTTAGGCAAAGTCTCACTGATTTGTGTAGGTTAGCCTTAAACTCATTCTAGCTCAGGAAGGCTTTGAACTTCTAATCTTCCTGAATAACAAACAAACAAACAAATAAGCTGGGGTTACTGGTATGTGCTACAAAGATTGCCTCTGCAAAGAGACCTCAATCATTTAATATTTTACTTTGTTTTGATTCAATAGTCGCACATAATTTCATTTTCAAATTTGCATATATATGTAGTAAAGTCATCCAAGTGTGGCAATGACTGTAGAAAAAAGGAATAATTGGAAGTCTTGGAACAAACGAGACTCTTTGTCAGTCGTTCCTGTTCTTTAAATAACTTCTATGTGTTACAATAGAGATGTCTGCTGATCTCACATCTGAGTCAGTAAGTCACAGGCTCCTGGATTGTGGGAAATGGATTCAGTGATATTTTCCCCTATATCTTGAAAGGGGATGAAGAGCAGCACTATGTGTCAAATATTAGTTGAAAAGAAAGTCCAACCAAGATGAGGACACTGAGATAAGCAGTTTTGTATCTAAAAGACAACCCTTGGGTCGGAGGTATGGTTTAGCAGCTAAAGTGTTTGCCTACAAAGCCAAAGGACCCAGGTTCAATTCCCCAGGATCTACGTTAGCCAGATGCACAAGAGGGCACATACATCTGGAGTTTGTCTGCAGTGGCTGGAGGCCCTGGCACACCCATTCTCTCTCTCTTCCTATTTTTCTGCCAAATAAATAAATAACTAAATAAAAATATTAAAGGACAACCCTTTCATTTAATTTATAGGAGCTACTCAAGTTTTATAAGCCTACTTTTTGCTAATAAGCAATAAAATGATTATGTACCTATGATAAATTTTAGTTACAAGACTTTGTTTTATTTCTTCAGAAGATTTCCTAGTGTTATGTCTTTTATATTATTGTTACAAAAGGAAGGTCATGACCAAAGATTGAATCACAAGTACACTGCTCTGTAACCAAGAATATAGATGACATAGTTGTGCTAAGGACAAAATATTGTTACGTTTATTGTTCTTCATCAGCTGCTATTGATATCATTAAGCAGAATAAAATCTATGTTTTATAAAACTTATTGCTTCAACCATCCCCACAAAAATTTAATACCTGTCATTTACTAGGTACCATATTTTATAAACCCAAAAAACTGACTAATTTGTTAACCTCCTTTGAAAATAATGTTATATATTCTAAAGATAAAACATAGCAACATTAACTTGAAATATTTTTTAAACATTTGTTTTAAAACCTACATTATTAATATTCATTGTTTAATTTCTTCTCAGTCTTATTTGGTCTTTACCATCAACCTGATTTAATGTATGCTCCTCTCCTGATTGAAATACCTTGATAGAATCTCTTTTTGAGATTCTCATATTTCTATGCCTCCTTTATATCAAATGCTTATTTATTTCCATCCATCTACTTCAAGTATAGTAAAATACATTATTTTAAACTTTCACAGGCAATATACAATACTAGATAGGTGATCTAGTTTGAAAATGCATTTCAATCTCCTATGGTTAACTTCAGGTAGCAATGAGGAAGCATAGTATAAGATACTGGACAGCAGAGGCTCCTGATTTTACACATAGCTCCTGAATAACTTGCACACAGTCTGCTCTGTTCTTTTTGTATAGTCTTCTCATTTCAACTGTTACTTCATGACTTTCCTTTACCTTCAATCTTTCCCAGAAGCCATTTTTATCCTATGTCATTAGTCTTCTGTCTATCAATTTTCTGGCTTATTTTTTATTCCTTTACTGTTTCATTGAGTGGACTTCCAAAAAGCTAATCAAAAATTTATATATTCACCAAGAGCAACGGGTAGTTGTAGTCCATGTGTGCTATCTTCTCTGGTCTGTAACACTTTTTAATGCTGAACGATCCACTTTGATCCACTTTGATGGATAAAACAATTTCTTGGGCTGGAGAAATGGCTTAGTGGTTAAAGTGCATGACTGTGAAGCCTAAGGACTCATGTTCAACTCTCCAGGTCCCACATAAGCCAGATGCACAGTGACACAAGCCTGCAATGTTGCACATGCACACAAGAGGAGATACACAAGGGGAGATATTCTCTCTCTCTCTCTCTCTCTCTCTCTCTGTCTTGCATCCATAAAAAGACTAGTCTGTTGGGCTTGCCTCAAAATAAATTAATGAATAAACAATTTCTGAAGAATATCCTTCAGCTGGCCCTGTTCCCTACTTCCACTTTTTAATAGGATTTAAGTTTTTATATAACTTGCATAATTATTTACCCTCTCTAAGTTTTTTCCTCTTCAATGAGTCCAACATAAATATTAGTAGTGTAGATCTGGAGGCATGAGTTCCAAAGCTCTCTCCATCTCATGCCTTTGGACTAGGTCACAAGGATGCCTACAAGTGCTCTAGCCCAATATTACAGGTGCTCTTCATACCTATCTTCTCATCCCCACATGAGCATGATGCTCCCCATTATGTATATTATGAAAAATGCCCTCATGCTTCAGAACTCCCTTTATCTTTCCACACTTTCCTATGTGTATTACCCAAGAAAACCACCCCATGCTCCTTTCCCTTCTCTTCATTTTTAGCTTCAGATGTTTGTGGAAGACAATTTTGTTGGTGTGTTATCATCAGTACAACTTTCATTTATATTAGTTTTTTATTATTTGTTACTTATTTTACTGTAACTGGGACTCAACTTCTCCTATTTTAAGGCTTTGGCAACTTTTTAGTGACTACGATAAAGTCAGAGGTGATTTACATTGTCCTCATTCTGACATCTTAAACATTTCCCTCAACTAGTCCTCTGTTTGTAGTCTTAATCCAATAATACAGAATTCCTTATAGGCTTTAGTGTTAAGTCTTTCTATTTGACATTGCCTTCTTTCTGATCACTCCATGTTATTTATGCTTTTTTATTAGTTATGTACACAGTGTGTATATAGTTATGTTATTTATACTTTAAAATTATTAAATTTGATGCAGCCTATCTGGATATTTCTAAATTTAAAAAATTTTATTGATGTGTGTGCTGTCATAGTACCACATATGCTCCTCTGTGTGCTCTTATGATAGTTGTTCATTTCAAGATGAAAGGGTTCATATTATGGTTATTCACATCAGAAATGAGCAGCTAAAGGGGTATGTGTGTTTCATAATCATGTGCATTGTGTTCTGCATTCAAAAAAGTGAGTTTATTAGGCTAGAGAGATGGCTTAGCGGTTAAGGCACTTGCCTGTGATGCCCAAGGACCCAGGTTTAATTCTCCAGGTCCCACATAAACCAGATGCACATGGTGGCACATAAGTCTAGAGTTCACTTGCAGTGGCTAGAGGCCCTGGCATGCCCATTCTCACTTTCTCTCTCTCTGTCTTTTCTCTGTCATAAATAAATAAATAAAAATCAGAGAAAGGGTGAACCTGGTAACAGCACAAGGGTGAAGGAGATAGACACAGAGAACAAGGAACTCTTACCAAACCAGATATCCAGAGACACAGAGACTCCCAAGATCTCATCACTGAAGCAGACCTAAAATGAACCTAACATGGCTCAGGGAAATTTGTGGAAGAGGAGTCAGAAAAAATGTCAGAGCCACACATTGGGTCATGATACACAAAGACATTTTCTTTTACCTATAACTGATGGCTAACCCCACAATGTATGACCTATATATGCTATCAAGGAGGGTTCCTGTGGAGGGGAGAGGACAGGGAGGAGGCTAACAGTGGTACCAACCTTACTGTATTCACTGAGTACAAAACTAATAAAAAATAAAAATAAAAATAATTAAAAGGTGAGTTAATTTAATAGAAAGAATTCAAAAGACAATTGGTTTATAAATATATTTGGGTTCAAGTTTTATATTGATTTAAAAGTCAGACAAAAACTTGTTATTTATTCTGCAAACATTGTTACTTCATCAGTGCTCAGTGATTTATAAAGAAGGCAAAAGTTACATTTTCCATATAGTATGCCATTCAATGTATTATTTACTATTTAATTGAATATATTATTGCAATTTAATTGATTTTCCTATGTTAATATTTTGAAAATTGAGGCAGAAATTGGTCAAGTAAATTTAATGCAAGGCTTTTCGCACAGGCAGTCTATATTGGTTATTTTCAACAATATAGGGGTAAGGTGGAAAAAGCATAAATAGGGAAAGCATTGAGTGGATATTCAATACATGTATAAAATGGATTGACTAGGAAGATATTTCAAACAACTAGAAAATATGGTCACGATTAAATATAAACTTGATAAAATATAGATGGAGGAGGCATCAAAAATAAAGATACCAATCTTCATAATGACAAATTGAGTAAAATAATGCATCCTTAAGGCATATGTTAAATAAAAGAAACAAGACAAGAGAGATTATACACACTGTATCATTTAATTTACAGAAAATCTATAATGAAAATCTATTATGATAGACAAAATTAGCAGTTGATTGGGGCAAGGAAGTAGATAATGATAAGGGATCTCCTCAAGGTAATGTAAATAAGTATTTTAGAACTTCTTTTATGATGATAGTTTTAAAATATGGTAATTTTTGTAAAAATCATTATGTACATTTGAAATAAATGAATTTATTAATATATTAAAATATACCTCAATAAATCTGTTTTAGATATGAAACAAAAACTAAAAAGAATAGTGTCAAGGTTCTCTGTACAGTTATTAAGAAATGAAAGTGCAGATAAAAAAGTATGTATTAATGAAGGGAACATTTTTACAGTAGTAAGATAAATTTGAAAGTCAACATATATTTGATAGAAAGATCCTGCAAACAAGAAGATACAATTAGAATGATAGGAAATGATGAGTTTAAAACAAGTAAGAAGTGATAACATAGACATAAATTTTTAAATAAATTTATATTGACTAATATAAAAAGAAGATACTTTTTCTATCAAACTATATCTGAGAATTCAATGTTTGGCCTTTGCCCAACACTTCCAAATCCTTCTACTCTCAACTCTAATGAAACTGGTTTATTTTTTCACATTTTACATAACAGTGAGATCATGTAGCCTTTGTCTCTCTTTGGCTTACTTGATTGGTACAATTATCTCAATTTTTATACCAAAGGCCGATATTAAAGTATATTTGGTTGATGTTTCTGGGGGGCTTCACAACACAGTTCTTTCAGGAGCAAACTCTGAAAAAGTTCTAGAACACTGTAATACTATTTTACTCTGTTGATGCAAAAAACACTTACCTTTACAGTCAGCTTCATCAGCGTTATCACCACAGTCATTTTTACCGTCACAGAACTTGCCATAGGGAATGCAGCGACGGTTATAACAAGGCTTAAAGCCTTTCCGGCAGCTTCTGTTTTCTGGTAAATAAAAGCAGAAACTCATAGTTAGAGGTCATACAGAAGTGTTTCTAAAAAATGAAAACTGTGGATAAGATTTCATTCATTACATCGGTAATTAATCTGTAAAAATGTGCTATGCTTTAGTAAGGCACTCAGTTAAGATACCCATCAATTACCAAGGAACACCTCATTAAGTTTATAATTTTTACGTTTTATTATCACTTAGTATTTGTATCTGATATCTTACATTTTATCTATATATACATATTGTTTCCCAATCTGTCAAGCTGCCTGGGAATAAACATATAAGACATATTTGGTTCACAAAAGATAAATTGATATTTCAAAAGTAGAAAAAACCTTCAGCATTGATCTCATAACACATTTGCATCCAAAACGATTTTAGTAACAAGAAAACAAGCACAAAACATTTGTTCTTGACTTAGTCTGTCAAAGAGGTACCTAAATATCAATACATTTCTCCTAAAAGTATCTTTAAAATGTCCATTGAATTAAATTGTCTTGAACTAGTAATGAGCCAATTAAGGTATTAAATGGGATGAGAATATAAATATAACATGCCCAAAGCTATAGAATATAGCAAATACAGTTCTAAGAATGAGATTAAACAAGAAAATAACCTGACAACATAGCTCAGGGTGACTGGAAAAGCAATAATACAGAAAATTCCAAATTGGTAGAAAGGAATAATAGAGACCATAGTGGAAATAAAGGGAATGGATATTTAAAACAGCAAAGTATACCTCATACATAATATACAGTAACTCTAAAATTTAATAGCAAATTAAAACAATCCAATTTAATAATGGCCCATTTCCCAAAAGAAGACAAATGAACTACATGCATGTGCAAAAGTCACTGACCATGAGAACTATCTATGCAAGTCAATTACACATTCAAACATTGTATATCCAGGTTGAATGAAAAGACAAAAGATAGCTTTTGGACATGAAAGGGATATGGAAATATTTGCCTCTTTTTTTCAGAAACATAAACTGGTATAGACATTATGGAAAATGTAGGGGTTCTTCAAAAAATGAGAGGTTGTCTTCTGTTCTTAACACACATGTGTGCCAACACACACGTAAAAACGTATACACTCAAACCACAAGTCACACAGCAAATAAAAAATGATTTTTAATGAGATATAGAACAATTATATGATCCATGAATCCTATTTCTTCGTGCATAGCAAAGGAAATGGAAATCATCATGGCAACAAGACTTCTGTACTAGCAGGTATGGAGGAGCATAGACAAGATATCACATAGACAAGATATGGAATTACTAAATGGTCCTTTGGAAATTTGGTATATGTATACAGCAGTATCTTATGAACATTTTAAAAAAGACTGAGTTCCTGACATTTGCAGCAACCATGCACAAATTATCTTTGACTATTGTGGTGGTTTGAGTCAGATATTCCCTATGAAGTCATGTGTTCTGAATGGTTGGTTCCCAGTTGGTGGACTCTCTAGAAGAGGTATGTTGCTGAGAGTGGACCTTGAGGTTTATTAGCCCATAGCTTGCCAGTTTTAGTTCTGCTCACTTGCCTGAGGCTATTTTCCACCTGCTGTGTCAGAAGTAATATCTAGCCTCTCCTTAAGCCATGCATTCCCCAGCCATCATGGAGCTTCCACTTGAGACTGTAAGTCAAAATAAGTACTTTCCACCCATCCGTTGCTTTTGTTTGGGCGTTTTGTTTCAGTTACAAAAAGGTAAGTGCTACAAAATTTATTTTAACTGAGGATGTTAATTTGTAATGGAAGAATGCATGTGTGTTGCCAAATATCCATCTTCTTTCATCTTACCCTTTATTTGTTTACCTATGTATAATTGCTACTTGTGAAATAGAACAAAGCATGAAAGTGGGTATGTGTTGTAACAATTCCAGATAGTGCTTCTTAGGTTATGAATGCACAGTGTGATGATGCTATTGGATGTGTAGAGTTAAAATAAATCTCAGTCATTTCATAATAATCTGGAACAATTATATAACAAAGATAATATAGGCAAGGAAGGAAAATTCCTATTGCTTCCTGTAGCAGAAAAGTGAGTCTTTCCTTTAGAAGTGGCCTTGCACTTGGTGTCACCACCAGAACCATGGGTGGCTAAAGCCCATGCATGATGGAGATCAGGATTAAAGCAGTCAGCCTTCATACCAGAGGACACTAGCTGCTGTAAACACAAATGAAATTAAAAATGCTCTGAAACCAATCCAAGAAGCTGTTGACTGAGGGTGGATCTTTGCTGCAATCAGCCTGTTCCAGACACAAATATTTCTAAATTGCATTTTAAGGAATATGAGTCTAAACCTTATTAGTAAAGATGAAATACTAGGAAGCTCAAAAGACAGACACCTAATCTCTATTAATTTGCATTTCATGCATAGAAAATCATGAGAAAATTCTTCAGTGAATATCATGGTTACAGGCTAAGAAACAAGGTATCTCATTTCAACACAAGCCAAGTCAGTCTGTTTGCCTAAGAGATACATGCTACTGAGAGGCATTAACAACATTGTTCACATGAAACAAAAGAATACAAAAAAGCTAAAAACTATATTTTGAAAGAACAAGAGACATGTCTCTATAATGAGCAATCCCTTGTTAGACACTTACCACAGTAGAGTAATTTTTCATCTGATTTATCCTTACAATGAGGAATGCCGTCACAGGTGAGCAGATAGTCAATGCACTCACCATTTCCACACTCAAATTCAGAATAAATGTTGCAAGATAAGTTTTTAGCTGAAAGAACAAAAAAAATTTAATGTTTACTGTAATGATAATTGCTTCTGATGCCATTAACGTTGTATTCCTTAATCTTAGTTACAAAAATAAATTAAAATATATGGAAATGTAGAGTGGATCAGAAGACAATGATTTATGACATTTGTATATTTAAAATTAGCAGGGAAACTTTCTGTTCTTACTTTATCTTTTTAAGTCCCCCCCACCCCCGAGGTCTTGTGCTAACCAGGCTGACCTGGAATTCACTATGTAGTTGTCGCAAGGTGGCCTCGAAGTCATGGCAATCCTCCTACCTCTGCTTCCTGAGTACTAGAATTAAAGGCATGAGCTAAGTGTTTTGGGGGTTGCTGGATTATTTTTATTTTATGCTTAATTGTATATTTTGGTAATCAATCAAATCAATGACAATATGTGTATAGAGTAAAATCAGTTTAGAATTAGCAGTCCATCATAAAAATATGCATTTTTTTAAAAGAGCCAGTAAGCCTGGAGTAGATGCTCAGTCCTGTAATTACAGCACTTGACAAGCTGAGATTGGAAGATAACAAGTCATGGCTAGCTTGAGCTACACATTGTGATCAAGGCCACTCCGGGCTACACAGTGAGATGTTGTTACAACAAACAATTTAAAAAAAAATACACACACAAAAGCAATAAAAAATAAAAGTAAGTTAAATAAGCTTTATACATTTTGACAGTACTTTTGTCATAATAGACTATATTATGTATTATTCAAAATTCTCCATGTAAAAATACATTCCTTAATAACTGACACGAAATCATCTCAATCAAGCAGATGATGCCTTTGTCCCTCAGTTCTGACATGATCATCTCCAACTTTCTTACGAGGAAATTATAGTAGCTTATCCCCTTGCTAAGAAGTAGTGGGACTAAAAATCCTCCTCAGCCTCTGGCTCCCTCCATGTTCAGAAAGCACCGGAAGCTATGGTTGAAATGAGAATCCAGAAAGCCATGTCTGATATTGGCGGCTTTCACTGCCCACTGCCATGTCCGAACATTTCCAGGATTTTCATGTGCAATTAGTCCAAATTTTTTCATTCTTTCTTTCTTTTTTAAAATATGCCTTGTTCTAAGTTGCAGGCATAGGCTAACATTGACAAAATCCCCAATATGTTTTCTACAGCACAGTTTCCTCTTGAGTGCCACATGTGACTTCTGATTTTAGTAGCTTGTACTGATCAAAATCAATTGTTTCCTTATTAAAAATATACCTACTTACAAATTTTTGGAAACTATTGTTTGCTTCAACAACTGTACATGGCCATCAAGTCATATTAATTATGTCTGTTGTCATTAAAATTGATTTCTACAGGACATACAATGTAACTTTTTATTTCCAGTCAGATTTTTAACACATTCAATTGAGTATACAGTAATACCCTACCTAGTGTTTTATTTATTCATTATTCCTTGAATTCCAGTAATTGTAATATCATATCTATACATCATACAAATTTGTACCTTCTAATTTTTTAGTGATAAGAAAAACATTACAAATACAATTTTCTGGTGTAATATAAATTTTACTGTTCAGCCACCAGGCAAAGAAGAATATCATTTCAGTGAAAATGACAATGAATTATAAACCTAAAAATTATAATCACCACTGGTAATTAAGTGAGAGAATTCTGTCATGCACCACAGGAAACCCAAGTCAATTCCCAGGCAATTTACTATTGCACTTTTCCATATCTATGAGATATTTTTCAATGATCACTATTTAAATCCATGAATAAAACATATTTCAAACCCTAAAAAATAATGTTACACTTAGTATAGAGTATTAAGTACATTACTGACATTATAAGGGAATCACTTTAGCTCATGAAATGAGAAAAATGCAGACTGGAAGTTTATCCTTGCTCCTGGCTTTCTTGGCCTGCTTCATTACAACCTAGTTACTTTCCACTTTCCAATAACAATTTGCTGTTATTGGAAAATCCACATTGAGTATTCATACTCATGTTTCCTTTTGGGAAATCATGCATGTTTGTGGATAGATAGATAGACAGATAGATAGATAGATAGATAGATAGATAGATAGATAGATATCAATATATATATATAAAAATATATAATATATAATACATATATATATATATATATATATATATATATATATAGTAGGACCACAATTCTTCTTCCTCATTTGTATGCATTTGATAAAACAGTATGATGAATTTTCTGCATCTGTCTAGGAACAGTACAATTTGTGTGTCCTCTTGTCCTCTTTCCTGACAATGACTTTATCTAATTCTGCTTGCTGATCCTGTTTTTATGATGGCTGTTGCTCAGGTTAGCAATGATTTATAGAAGGAACTGCATGAATGTTTTATCAAGAATTATGACAGTAAATGGTTCCCCAAGCCCTTTGTCCTCAGGTAGGTGTTTATAAATGAACAAGGCATTAACATTCATAAACATTTCTGAATGAACTCATTCAGGTGTGGATATAGATATGCCAGAATTTTTTTCTCAGACATGGATTTGACATGAAAAAGCCAACGGCTACTTTGCTTTCTCACTATTGGACTACAGGGCTACAAAACAAATTCACAGTGAATAGAGTCTGCCTGGACAGGAAATTGTCACCTCTGAGGAGCTCAGTGCCACTCTCCAGCTCCATGGTGATGCAGCTGTGCTAGCTTGGAATGATATTTTTCCCTCTAGAGCATCTCTTCTTTTCATCAAAGAGAAGCAGGTGGCAGGGGAGGGACAGTAGTATATAACCTACTTTCAGCAGCAGGCCTCCACTGTATACAAATAAGTCTTGCAGCTTTCATCAAAGGCATTACATGAATACTAGCCTGTGGGAAAAATATGAGCGATTCTAACATAGGGCTATCCAGGCTAGTAGACTGCATCAGATGCGGATCGTTAGGCCTGAAGCCACATGCACAAATGGAAAGATAGTTTAAGCAATGTCCTGAGTTTTTCAGCAAAGTGCTAAGCAAAAAGATATATGGGAAATTTTAGCCTGGGATAATAAATTTAGTCTCTGCCTTAACAGTCATGGAATAGTTTCTCTTTCTCTCATTTGTTCTGGTGTAGTTTTATTCTAATGGGTGTCATGGGTTTCGTACCAGATTTCAAGAAGAAAAATTTGTAGAAGGCACAAGAGAAGATTATCCTCATGGATAAGGGCAGAAAGCAACTGAAGACAAAGATGAAATCCACTTATTTTATAGTATAAATCTACCCTTCTCTATTAATTTCCTAAAGTAAAAAGATGAGAGATGAGACTACACATAGGGAGAAAATTCTGTCAAACCTGACACATTTCAAAGTTAATTCACCAATTCCTGTCAAGGTGCTTTTCTGTTCACCTTTCTCATTCACAAATAGTCTCAGTGTTAAAGGGAAATTAACCTTTTTATGTTTCTTGCTAATTTTTCATGGTATTATTAAAACACTTGAACCATTATTTATTTTGGAAACTTAGCTGTTATTAAGTGTATATTGTAATGATACTAATTAAAAAGTGGAATGCCTTTGGGAGGCATAAACATCCTGCAAGGCTGGAATGTTACATTCTTAATTAACAGTTTGGAAATGATTACAAATAATCTGCATTTACTATGCTCTCATTTACATACTTCAATGGACTCTGAGTGGTTTTCCTGCAAGGCTACTGATCAACTGTATAAATTCTAGATCATTTCAGCTTTAATTAATGTTTTAATTAGTGTATTTTCAAAGTTGCAGCTACAAGTTTTAAAATGCTCATGTGTGCAGGTGTTTCTTAAGCTAGCCCCAACATTGTCAAGTCCAAATTAACGTGGATAGTGTTTATCACTGTTTTGGTTACCATTTCCTACCATATGGTACTTTAAATAAATACAGTAGTGGACCAAGTTCCTTTAACAGAAAAGATCTAAACAAGTTGAACTTCTATTGGTGGGTAAGTCAAATTTAGGGATCCACTAAGATAACTGCAACACGTACAAATGGCATTTTACGTAGATATGTCTTATTACATTTTGATTCTCTTTACTTACTCACACATCTGTTGTCATCTACCAATATTCGGTCCCCTCTGCAGGAACAATTTATTCTCCCATCAGGAGTTAAAAGACAGAGGTCATGACAACCACCATTCAATAAAGCACATGGAGAGAGCTCACCTGTAATGGAGAGGCTTTAGATAATACTTGGAAAGGAATGCCTAGTCTGTGTTAATTATAGGTTAATAGTAAGCTGTAGAAATGGCTTAATGCCACAGTGCTATTCCATAAATAAAGAATATTCAGGAGTGCAGAAAAATCTAAGCATTTAAAAAAATAAGCACACTAGAAAACTGCATTACATGCATCACTATGTCTTGCTAATATATTTGTCACGAATAGCATGATTTTAAATGAGATAGCCTCACTGGAAACCACATTAATACTACAAACTAAGATTTTCAAGTTTTGCAGTGACTGGAGAATTTTTAAGCCCAAACTTATCAAGAAATACTATTCTCGAGCTGGTGAGATGGCTTAGTGGTTAAGCATTTGCCTGTGAAGCCTAAGGACCCAAGTTTGAGGCTTGATTCCCCAGGACCCACATTAGCCAGATGCACAAGGGGGTGCACGCGTCTGGAGGTCATTTGCAGTGGCTGGAAGCCTTGGTGTGCCCATTCTCTCCCTCCCTCTCTCTCTCTCTCTCTCTCTCTCTGTCACTCTCAAATAAATAAATAAAAAGTGAACAAAAAAATTAAAAAAAGAAATACTATTCTTTAAATAACTTAATTTGAATTTTCAAAGATATGAAGAGTAGGAGATCATTAAAAAGAATTCTACAAGTAAGTAATGTTGAGATTGCTCTTCCGGTGATAAAGTACTATAGAAATTACTTAAGTATTTCATGGAATTTTAATAAATTGAAAAGTAACTATTCAATACGGTTCCTCAAAACGATGATAAAACAAAACCCATACTACTAGAAAACTTTAAAAATTTGAGGTGATGTAACTTACAACTATTGGTGTCGTTGGCAACAGCTATGATTCCCATTGGTTGGTGTGGAATGTCAGAACGGAGAACTTTTGTGTCTCCCCCAGTGTACTTGTTGGAGCGCAGGATTGCTCTTCTTCCCCAGTCTGACCAGAAGATATAATCATCATACACAGCCAGGCTCAGGAAAGTCCCTGGCCCAGATTTGACAATAACCTAGAAGGAGTTAAAATAAGTTTTGACAATAAAATTTTAGATATATCCACATTTATATTTTTGCACTAGAAAATAGGAGACAAAATTTAATTGCATATAAGCCATAAGAATCAACACGTAAAATTTCAGTAAACGTGTTATCATAGTAAGATCAATAATTTATTTTAAATGTTTAAAGCATGCTCATAATATGAATAGAAATAGAACAGGAGCAAGAGAAAATGACCATTCTCATTATTATTAACTCAACATTATGCTGTGTTCTGACCAGTGAAATAAAAGCAGGAAAACAGAAAACACGCCAAGCTTTATTAATTTGCAATGGGTAAAACTCGCATAAAAACCAAGAGCAATCCTCGCTCTCTCTCTCTTTCTCTCTCTCCTCTCTCTCTCTTGTGTATGTGTGCTCTTGCTCTCATTCTCTCTAAAAATAAATTAATAACTAAATAAAAAAGAAATCCAAGAGCTACTATAAAAGAAAACCCTAGAAATAATAAGTGGATTTAGTAAGGGTGAAAAACATTTTTGCTATATGTATTTATTTAAATTGATAATATTGGTGAAGTATCATTTAAAAGGAATTTTGTAGTAACAATAAATATAATATAAATTAAAAAATTGCAGACATTGTAAACTAAAATGTTTCTACCCAAAATTAATACCAAGGTAAATAATAAGAAATATCCTGTTTATGGTTTATATGATTCCATACCATTAAAAAGTAATTTTGCCTCAATAAATTACATGAAAATCCCAATAAAAATCCTTCAGAATTTTCTACTACAAATTATAAGCTGCCCTCATAATTCATGAAAAAATGCAAAGAGGACTCCCCTTAGTATATTTGAAGACACAAAATGATAGCTATCAGGATCATATAGTTATTAGCTCCTGATAGAACATGCACTATTAGAAGAGTAAGATCATGCCTATGGCAGGGGAGGCCATGAGCCTTAGGGCTATAAAGTCTGCTCTTGTCTGGATAAATGTATATATTAGTCTCACCAAGTTGCCCTGAAAGCCCTACACTTAATGTTCATATTCATATATTAATGCTACTCCCACTTCTGGTTAGAGAAGCTTATCTTATCAGATGGGGATGACCACTGGGATGACCCAAAAGGCAACATAGTGCTGAGAAGAAGGGACAGAGGTGTGTCTAGCACTGAAATATCTCTATCATACCCTCCAAGGCTCAGGGTCTATTGCAGAAGAGGTTGCAGAAAGAATGAAAGAGCCAAAAGAAGGCTACCAATCCTATACACAACTGTCCGGACAGAAATTGGCTTTGATATACAAGACCTCACAGTGCCTGGTAATACCTACACAAGACCCTCATGATAGGAGAAAGAGATGATGTCACCAAATTAAAAGAGAGACTAATGGGGAGAGAGAGGGGGTATGACGAAGAGCAGAATTATGAAGGGGAAAGTGGGGGAGGGGAGGGAAATACCATGGTTTGTTGCCTGTAAGTATAGATGTTATCAAATATAAATGTATATATATATATATATATATATATATATATATATACATATATATAATATATAATATATAATATATATAAAGTAAATGTATCAACAAGGCTATTAAAATACATACATATTCATTTATGCTAAATATATATTTATATATGTACATATCTATAAATATAAAAAATGAAAGGATAGAAAACCTAAAATATGAAGAGTACAATCATAACTAGACCTTTTATATCTCCATACGTACAGATAATTGAGGGTTGAAAAAGTACATAGGCTATTCAAAGACTGTTTTTTTTTCTTTTACAAATTGTATTTGAATAACTGAATGCACATTTTCACAATGAAAAAACTTTCATTTGTACCTCATGCCATGTGAAAAAATTTATTGAAAATCAATTTTATATATATATGTATATATATATATATATATATATATATATATATATATATATATATATATATTGGAGCCATAAAACTTCTAGCAAAAAGTAAAACTAAGAAAAATAATTTTATGACCATGGATCCTATCAAAATTTTAGTACAACACTCAAAATTATGATCCTTGAAATTTTGATAAAGTAAACTCAGTAAAAGTTAAAACTTTGCTCTCCAAATGAAGTTGGGGAGAAAACGAAAAGAACAACCTAGAGAAGGAAAAATATTTGCATACCTTAATATAACAAAAGGCATGCACAAAGAAATTAAGAATTCACTAACAAAATGATTGTGGGTAACCAATAGATTTCTGATTGACTAAAAGATCCACTCAGTATAAAGGAACCCCTATTTGGAACTGGAAACCAGATCAGAATCCTATGGAGACAAAGATAATGCTCTCCAGTGTCAAGCTGTCACTAGTCTTTCAGCTAAAAGAAGGGTTATATACGTCAAATTCTCCCTAAATCAATAATTCTTTTCCCATTTAAATTATGATGACTTCACTCTCCTTTGGAGAATCTGTTCTTTTTCAGAAGATAGTGAAACCCGAGGAGATAAATTACCACTCCTATTTCACCCAAGCCACAGCTGAAACCAAAGAGGAATTAAGGAGACAAGCAAGAGTGCTGCTTCCATGGTGAACCTAATAATCAGCACCAGTGTGAAGGAGACAGACACGACCCCAAGGATACTCAACACTTAGTGAAGCTGAGATCTAGAGGCTTCTAAGAGTTCATCACTGACATAGACTTAAAACTCACCCACCACAGCTCAAGGCATTTTGCAGAAGAGGAGGTGGAAAGATTGTAAGAGCCACAGCTTGAAACAGCATGCCCAGAGGCATTCCTTCCCCCCCCCAAAAAAAAAATTTGACTGCTGCTACCACAATGTGTAACCCATAATTCCATAGGGAATACCTGCAAACCCACTGAAGAGGGTCCCCAGAGGAAAGGGGGCAGGGATGAGGGAAAAGAAGGTACCAATACATTATGGATCCATACAAAATGTTGTCAATGAAATAACAATAAAAGAAAATAAACAATAAATATAAAATTACAACTCAAGAGGAACAATATCTCGATGGTAAATACAGGAAATTTTACACTACCAAAGTCAAGATACTTTACTATCAAAGTCATATGCATGCCAATAAGCACATAAAATTGCCTTTAAATATTAAGAAACATCTAACTAAAAGCCCAACAAAGGCCAACATATCATAGGAAATTATAATGGCTAAAGCAGAAAAGGCTGAGCACATCAAGGATTAGTATGGGTGGAGGAGAACTGGCATCTATATAAAGTCATACGACCAACTTGGGAATTCCAATTCATTTTCTCTGAAGATATCGGAAGCACAGATATCATATAATGTAATCAGCCACATTTGTGATATATGCCTGCTATGCCAGAAACATAAATGGAAAGTTTGTGACTTCTTAAAATGTCAGAACTTATTGAATAACAATAAACTCACAAGTTAAGTAGGTATCACTGGCTGCAATTTACATGTTCTGATTTCCTTTGCTAGGTGGCCATTGGAAAATACAGGTTCTATTATTGCAATCTTAATTACTATTATGAACTCTCAGATGACATTCTACCCATCTCAGGGTAATGATATATATGATATATAGTTTTTTTTTTTTCAGAATGGCTTCAGAAAGGTTAAAGAGGCTATAGCAGATCTCAAGGAATTTGGAGAGATTTTACTAGAGCCAGAGGTAGAAATCTGATACAGATATAAATAGTTTCCTAGGGGGTTAGATAACAAACCATCCCTGTAAGGTATCTGCAGGGGACACCTCTGAAGAGTGAAGGTGGAGGGATTGCATCCAGCCTCAGAAATGTATGGAGATACAGAGGGAATGCTGAGGACAATGGAGGTCATAGAGATGAGATATTGAGACACAGAACCAATGGTCAGGATCAGGGAAGTCATAAAAGTGAGGTGCAGTGCCTAGTCTAGATGGACATATGGCCAGACAGATGGCAACTGAAGTGGGCTTATGTTAACAGCGGGGACAGAAGTGAGTTGATGCTCCTGGGACAGTTTAGAGGTCTCAGACTTTCAATCCCTTGATGTACACTTCCACTGCATGATCAAATGACAGGCCAGTAGGCACCATTGCCATTTCACTGTTATCCTTCTTTATATGGGGTCCCAGGGATGGTGCTGTACTCTTTCCTCTGTCTGAGGAGTTAATAAGCTCATGGGTATAAATTTTGATATAGATGTTATATGCCCATATAGTCCTAATTTACTTTACTTGCAGGGCTATGTCAAAGATATGTTGAAAAGATTGTATATCAGTACCATTTTTAAAGGATTTATTGTTTTTTTACATTATTGACCAGTCATAGTTAGTGCTGGACAAGTGTTGTGTGTATTGGCACCACAAGGTGTACAGACTTCCTTTCTGCCTTCATAAGCAAAATAGAAGCAAATGCTACTTGTAAAATGGAGTTTCCCAGGGCAAGGCACAGCCTAGACAAACTCTAATTTGCACACTGGAAGTTACTGTGAAGTGTCTCTTCCCAGAGACATGAACACGTAAACTTTGTACACAAATATTCCTAGGAAATCTACTGGCATGTGCAAGTGGAAAGTGTACAAATGTTTATGTGCAGGTGACCACATAAGTAAATTGCATATGTCATGTGATGAAGACTCTCTGACCAAACTATTGTGAGACTTTCCTGAGCTCCCTTGCATCTGGGAAATGGTGGATGACAGGCATTTGCTCAGAAATTTAGTGTGATCAGAAATCACAAATGGAAGATTCTGGCTAATCAGATCCAGCAGGAATTTTGCTTCAACCACTATCTTGAGGACATGTGCAGTCACATAGAATTTCTTGAGGATCTGCATCTCAGAAGGGACTGCAATGCAATGGAAAGTAGTCAAGTTTGGACTCAGCACAAGCACACTCAAATTGATTTCTGGATCACTGTTAGAAAAATGATTTAAAATTTTTTATCTTGCTTATCTACAAAATAGTCATTGTTAAAACCTGCATCAGAAATTTTGCAGGTCTATGTCAAAAATATGTTGAAATGTTTTAAATATTTTGTGCAGTTATTTATCTAAGTTTGCATAACATGTATCATTGTGCCATATGAATGGTTTTTATTATGCCTGAGGAGCCATCCCCAAGTAATTATTTTTATTTAAAAATCAAACTAGGAAGTCTAATTTGGCATCCTTTTGTAGCAATAAAGGTATATTGAGTCACAGTTATAATATTCCAAGGAGAAATCTCACTAAGGTTATGTGGCAGTTTGATTCAGGTGTCCCCCATAAAGTTAGGTGTTCTGAATGCTAGGTTCCCAGCTGATGGAGATTTGTGAATTAACACCTTTAGGAGGCCGTGGATTGTTGGGGGTGGGCTTATGGGTATTATAGCCAGTGTCCCCTTGCTAGCATTTGGCACACTCTTCTGTTCCTGTTGCCCACCTTATGTGGGCCAGGGGGTGATGTCCACCCACTGCTCATGCCATCATTTTCCCCCTGCCATTGTGGAGCTTCCCTCTGAGCCTCTAAGCCAACATAAACCTCTTTTTCCTACAAGCTGCTCTTGGTTGGGTAAATACATAAAAAAAATATTTATTTATTAGAGTCATAGAGAGAGGGGAGAGAAAAAGAGAGAGAGAGAGAGAAAATGGGTGTGCCAGGGCATCCAGCCACTGCAAACAAACTCCAGAAGCATGTGGCCCCTTGTGCCTCTGGCTAACATGGGTCCTGGGTAATTAAACCTGGGCCCCGTGGCTTTGCAGGCAAGCGCCTTAACCGCTAAGTCATCCCTCCAGCCCGTGGTTGGATGATTTCTATCAGCAATGTGAAGCTGATTGCAACAGTTACTTTTCCCTATAAACAGAAAAATTAGTGAAGTAAAACAGCAGTATTCATGAATTACTACCATATAGAAATACAAAGGAAGAACCTAATATTTGGAAAATTGAACACATATTTATAATATACTTAATTATTCAAGCCAGTAAAAGAAGCAATTTTATAAATTTTATAAAATACTATTACATCATTTGATCATTGACATAATCCTAAAAAGGCAGGGATTTGTCCCAATTTTAGGCAAGTATTAAGAAACTGAAGTTAGGAGAGATGTTGGTATTGACACCCCTATTTAAGGTGGGAGCAGGAAGTTGATTTAATATTTAATTTCAAAGAATAATAGCATACATAATAGCATACATTTTTCTAAAAGCTTACCAAATACCATGTACTAACACATAGGTTTTAATAATGAACCACGAAAAAGAATTAGTCTCCTTCATATTACATGGAAATGTAGGAGCAGAGAAACAAAGAAAATCTGCTAAAGTGAAAGTACCATTCAGTACTTTTCTATCCTTCTTCCAATGTCTCTGAATCCCAGCACTCTCTTTTTTTTTTTTTCATTTTTATTATTTATTTATTTTTTTTTTTTTACAGTCAGTTTGGTACCATTATTAGGCTCATCCATGACCTACCCCCTCCCCTTGGCCCCTCCTTGTTGAGGTATACGGGTCATGCATTGTGGAGTTAGCCCACAGTTATGGGTAAGCTAAATGTCTCTGCATATCATGACCCAACATGTGGCTCTGACATTCTTTCCGCCCCCTCTTCCGCAAAATTTCCCTGAGCCATGTTGGGTCTGCTTCAGTGATGAGGTGTGTTGGGGGCCTCTGAGGCTCTGGCTCTCTGATTTGGTAGGAGTTGATTTTTCTCTATGCTGATCTCCTTCCCCCTTGCCCAGCACTCTCTTGAGTCACACATTGCCCTTTTAGTACTAAGACAGTCTACATTAAAAAGTTTGTGAGACACTTTAGTACATGTTTTGGAAAAATACATATTTAGAGAATATAATAATTTTAAAAAAATAGGACCTATTTCTCTCATGCTCCTATATAAATTATTGTGACGTAATTAAAAATCTCATTTTCATGATTTTTCCAAATCTTGACACATTCATTGCATTTTAGCTGCTTATTACCCTTTCATTAAAACAATGACTTTATTTTTTGACTATATAGATCAATTTTGGCTCTAAAGCAATATTACTCAATTATAAGTTAGTTTAAATGACTATGAGGCTTTATTAACACTAATGATCTCATCCATTAGTTCTTGGATAGAAACTGGTATTCTGTATTTTTTTTTCTCATAGAATATCTCAGGCTGGTTAAATTCATGATCCTCCTGCTTCAGCCTCCAGAATGCTGTGTTTATAGGTTATACCATCCCACCTAACAACATTCTGAATTTCTTTCTTTTATAATTGTTTGGTATGTATATATGTGGTAATATGAGTATTTGAGTGCATGGATGTGCATATGTATTGAGGACAGAGGAAAACTAGGGTATCAATCTTCTAGGACATCATTCACCTCTTCTGAGGAGGATCTTTCACTGCCCTAGAACTCACAATTAAGGTCCTTGAGCATAAGTAACTATTTTATAATTAAGTAACTATTTTCACATTGAAGTTTATTTGAACAGGAAAATAAAATGACTAGTTTCATATGCAGTATGTCTGTAACATTTTTTAAATCTTTGCTTTAGGGGATGGAGAGATGGCTTAGTGGTTAAGCACTTGCCTGTGAAGCCTAAGGACCCCAGTTCGAGGTTCAATTCCCCAGAACCCACATAAGCCAGATGCACAAAGTGGCACATGCATCTGGAGTTCACTTGCAGTGTCTGGAGGCCCTGGTGTGCCCATTCTCTCTCTATCTCTGTATCTGCCTCATTCTCTCTCTGTCTGTCACTGTCAAATAAATAAATAAAAATTAAATAATTAACCAGGTGTGGTGGCTCACACCTTTAATCCCAGCACTCAGGAGGCAGAGGTAGGAGAATCCCTGACAGTTCGAGGCCACCCTGAGACTACATAGTGAATTCCAGGTCAGCCTGAGCTAGAGTGAGACCCTACCTTGAAAAGAAAAAAAAGAAAAACAAAAACAAAAAAACACAATAAATAAATAAATACAAACTTTACTTTAAAAAATGACAGCAGGGTATAGTGTCTTCAGGTTGGAATCCAGAAGACAGCCAGTCCCCAGACAAGTAGTACATCTAGTGCTGGAAGGCACTACATGAGCTACAGAGGGAAGTGGCAAACATCTGTTCAAACACTCAAAGTCTAAGTGACTCAGACTCACCTGATGCTCACACACGGGCAACAATGGCACACAGCCATGGTGAGTAACCAACTGCTCTTGGATTGGCTAACAGAGCTGCTCAGTGGAAAGGAAACCATATCTGGAACTGGGAAGCAAGTCAGAATCATATCCAAATAATGCTTCTGCTTTCCATTGTCAAGCTCCCACTAATCTTGGGCTACAAGAGGGTCAACACCCTTTAAATTCTCTCTAAATTAATAAGGGTTATCCCATTTAACTGGTGCTGATTTCACTCTCCATTGGGAGAATATGCTTCTCTTTTTCAGACAGGAGGTGGACCTGAGGAGATAAACAATCCAGTGTACTCCACCCCTGCCCCACATTAAACCACAGAGAAAATGGGGAAATGAGCAAGAGTGCTGATTTCTTAGTGAATCTGATATCAGCACAAGGATGAAGGTGATAGACACTGAGGACACTCAACATTTGCCAAAACCAGAGATCAAGGGGCTCCTAAGTATCCATCACTATAGTAGAATTAAAATGTTACCAGCATGACTCAGGGAATTTTGTGGAAGAGGGAGCAGAAAGATTGTTAGAGGCCACAAGTCAGGACATTTTGCACAGAGACATTGCCTCTCCCCTATAACTGACTGCTGCCCCCATAATGCATGAACCACAATCCCCATATGAGGAAGACCTCTTCAGAAAAGGGGCGGGGAGGAGGGAAAGGATGGTACCAACATGTGTTGTTAACATACTAAATATGTCTATATCAAATAAAAAAATGACAGCAGGTATAGAGAGACGGCTTAGCAGTTAAGATGATTACCTGGGAAGCCTAAGGATCCATGATTGACTCTCCAGAACCCAGGTAAGCCAGAAGCACAAGGTGGCTCAAGTGTGCAAGGTTGCACATGAACACAAAGTGGTGCACATGTCTGGAATTTGATTGCAGTGGCTGAAGGTCCTAGTGTGCCAATTCTTTCTCACTCTCTCTCATAAAAAAAAGACTGACAGCAGTTCTAGCTGACTTTTTCTTATACTTTAAAACTTAACAATATAATTGCAAGACACATTTTTGTATAACAGTGGTTTACACATTTCAACCCCTCCACACATGCATATAAACACACACACACGCACACACCTGTACAACTGGACAAGTGGAAATTCAAATTACATTTTTCCCTATCAAGAATCCTATTTGCGATCTAATTCAAACTCGGTTTTTAGGTTTAATTTTATATGTACCTGTATTATATTTCTGTAAAAAATAACATGATACTTCCTAGAAAGTATTTTATGCACACAGCAACCTATGGTACTATTATGGAGTGATGCAGTCCCCACCACCAAATTCATTGCCATGTGTTATGGTTCCTGGTTCATATTTCAGATGTACAAAGAAACTATCCAATAAAGACTGAAAAATAAATAGTATTGAATTTTTTAATAATTAGTGGTAAGTAAAACAAATTAATTCACAGGTATTTATTATAAAAATTATCCATTATACAGTCTTATCAAGTTTAACATTTATTTTGTGTACTGGTTTCTTTTCAACTTATCCTGACACCTGGATGGGAAAAAGCAATATGAACCTTATCCTATAGTTACACATATTTCCTTTGTTGTGTACAAGAATCCGCTAACATTGAACTTAACTCTAGTCATCTCATTACTAATTCAAATTTAATCCTGAATTTCTATTTCCATGTTCAATACTTTTAACAAAAGTTCCCCAAACCTGTAACTTGCCAGCCCAACCAGGCTCTTTATTTACCATGTTGAAACTTCAAATGAGCCTAATAATGGTTCCAAACTGACTGTATTTGCTGAATACAAAACTAATTAATAAAGAAAAAAAAATCTAAAAAAATTAAAAAATAAATAAATGTAATTCTGTTGGTTATCTAATATTATTGTATAAAATTGAGTCAATTTAACTTTGAAACTATAAAGATTTAAAAATAATAATTCATGATAACTTAGAAAATTCATTTCTTGACAGTGTCTTAATTTCACACACATTCTCATAGATACATAATTAATTGGCTTCAGGTAGTTTCTATTTAGACTTGAAATTTATGTTAGGAATTTATAGTGAATAGCTATTAGCCTTTGGCTTCATGGCACTTCACTGGTGCTGTCTTACTGGTTTAATCAAGGAATACAAAAAGAAATCACTGTTACAATCCAGACAATGGTTCCTGTGCCTAGATGCTAACTACTAAAGCGAACAATTTAAAAGCCAGGCAAGTTGGAGGCATCCCAAATGCCAAAGCTGATCTCTTCTCTGACAGATCATAAATGATCATTATGAAAAATGGCAACTTGGCCACCCCTGGTTATGCATTTCAAAGAAATAATTGTAGCTGTTTTTTGTTTTGTTTTTAAAGAATGATGATGTGATAAATAAGTAACAAAACAGATATTTAATATAGGAATAGATGCATGCATTTAGCTTTTCTGAGGGAGTTTATAGAACACATGTGTGATGAAGAAATGTCACTAGTGTCTGACCACATTGAGAAGAAAAAACCTTAAATCAATCAAGACTTTCATGTTTTATCTATTGTGCTCTTAACAAAAGACACACACACACACACACACACACACACACACACACACTTTGTGAACAGGAAATTCAATTTTCTAGGCAAATTAAGTTCAAAAAGAAAACAGGAATACCTTTCTTTAGTAATATGAGTTTATCAGGAGACCTCTCAATGACTCACTCATGATAAGCTATGGAAACATCGTCATAAATATTGTAGAGGTCTCTGAAATGACCGCCATCCTCAGGTCCTAAAGGACAGTGCCATGGAGTATTCCTAAACCCAAAACAGCAATCCCTGCGGGAAGTTGCTAACTGTTGTTAGATGGACAAAAGTTTCCTATGGGTAGGTAAGAAAGTGAGTTTATAATACTCCCTCTATGGATTCTAGATTGAACAAAGGAGGGAAGTGTCACATTTGTAAGCTACCTGGGAGGAGATGACATGGGAAGGAGTATATATATATAAAAACATGCAAGAGAGAACTATTTTCTGAGAGATTATTTGTCTTTGAACAAACTTCTTGGCTTCTTCTGACTCAAATGAGACAGATAATTGACCATGAATGATCACTTTTCATTTTCCTTGGAAAGAGAGGAGAGTAAAATATACACAATCGTCCATGGATAATAAATAAGAACTAATATCCAATAAGTCTTATAGTCTCTTTAAGTAAAATCTCGACTCATCTTTCATTTGAACTTTCTTGACCTCACCCAGGATTATATTAGTATTAATTAGTATTAATTACTTGTCAAATTTCTGAGATAGATACAGTTAGACAGTTTGAGATTATACATTCATTTGTATTGTTAACTGATGTTTCCTGAAAAAAAGTCACACCTTTGTTGAAGATTTTATACACTGATCGATTAAAACTTTGCGATGGTGGAAACTTGGAATGTTGCGCATCTTGTGCCAAAATTATCTTTAGCTTTTTTAAGGCCTCTCAATAGTCACTTATGGCCTACCTCTTAATCTTACCTGCTTTTTTTGTTTTTTACTATGAGTTACAATATTAAAACATATTTTTTGAAGACCACTACCTTCCACCAAGTCAGAAGCTGACAATGTCATCAGATAGCATCTGATACCTGTCACAGAAATCTCTCCATTTTGTGGTAATCTGGCTGACCTTGTCAATATTCTTGAAAAAATATATTGATTTGTGACTCTCTTTTATTCTATCACTAATAAATCTCATGTAACCACTTCCATAATAGAACACCATCACTCAATGACACCTAAATCTATGTAACTAGTCCATGGTCATTCATAATTGGTTCAGAAAAATTTCTTACTCCCTTTCGTGCAAAAGGTATGTTTTACTTCGACTGTATGATGACAGAAATGTTTAATATGATTGATACATTTTGAGTGAATTTTATTCAATTTGGATTCTTTCCACAGATATGAACTGTAGGACGCGATTCAGAAGTGACTTTCTTTAAAATCCATGGCCCAGCTGCCCAAGGCAGCATGGCATCGTCCCTGTACCCCGGAGCTGTGTCATTAGAACATCCATCATTAGAACCTCACCTTAGCATGTAATAAGATGTTAGAATTTATCTGTCTAGGGCTGGAGGGATCGCTTAGTAGTTATGGTGCTTGCCTACAAAGCCAAAGATCCAAGTTTGACTCCCTAGTACCCACTAAAGGAGACACACGAGGTGGCGCGTGTGTCTGGAGTTCGTCTGCAGTGGCTAGAGGCCCTGGCACTCCCATCCCCAGCCCCTGGTCAAATAAATAAAATATTTTTAAATAAAGAATTTGTCAGTCTATCAAAATAGAAATGGTTGGCTCAAGGAATTCTATCTGCTCATTTCCTGGAACTCTTGTGCTTAGAATATACTTTGCATTTGTATTGATGAATAAATGAGTGATTAAAAATCTACCTCTCTGCTTAATTGGTCTATTTTTTTTTTCCTGCAGGCGATTTCTTTTTAAGATCTTTATATAGAGGCTGGAGAGATGATTAACTTGGTAAATTGCTTCCAGTACAAGTCATGAATGCCTGAGTTTGACTCTTCTACACCCACATAAAAAGCTGGAAATGGCAGCCCCTGTAATTTCAGGGTTCATGAGGCACAGGAACATCCCTAGTGTTGTTCACCAGTTATAGTAGTTGAATCTGTGAGTTCAGTTATAAGGTGGAGAGAGATTAAGAAAAAGGAAAAAGAAAAAGAGAAAGAAAAAGTTAACCTCTAGCTTCCATACACATTTGTGGTCCAGTGCAAATCCATACATCCATACACATGAAAGGAAAATGTGTAACTCTCCACATTGATTTCAAATTCGACCTTGTATTTTAGTTATATACAGAGACAAAATATTTTCTCTGTAAAGTTGTGTTTGCAATGTGTGATTTACTAAATAACTATAGATATAATCTTCTCAAGATAACATAGTATCCTTGATAAATATTGCAATATAGTTTCTTCCTAGCCCATTTCCTAAATACAACTCCCCTGGCTGTCTAATATGTGAAAAGCCAGTGAGAAGAATATGTGTTAAATCAGAATCCCACATGTCCATGCTATACTAAAATGGCACTATTAATCTTTTAAAATGAAATTCATAGACTTTCAAATAAAAAAACAAATATGATAGCAGATAATAGATTGCAAGAAGTTAAAACTGTGCTGCACAATAGGATGGTTATATGTATACATTAATGTGTTTTTAGAATATGTGTAGATGTGAATAAAATATGAATATAAGATCCAGAAAAATTGCTTTGCAATGCATAAAAAGGAAAGAAATATCTAGATTTAATAAATCATGTGTTACCTTGTATTTAACCTATCAATATAACAAGATACCTTAAGCAGGTTAACTTGATTACAATGTTTTTCGTATTCACTAATACAAGCAAACATATTGGTTTAGCTTAATTCATGACCTCATAATAAATTACATACAGAAACACAAATAATAAGAAGATATTTCAGAGGCAGAAATAATATATACCTGATAGGAAACAAGAGAGACTAGGGTTCCACAATCCCTCAAGTGATTTGAGGAACCTCATACTAGGATCAAACTCTTGAAGGTTCTGTACCATCATCAGCATGTAGGGGACCAAGCTTCCAAAACTGAGTGACAGTTAACCAATTCTGAACCCTCAGCACATGGACACTGCTCTTATCCTGCAATAACTCTTTTATGTGACCTGAACTTGCTATCTTACTTCCCCTGCCCCTAATTACCCATGTCTAAAATAGTAGCTATAATATTTATTATGAAATTTTATAAATTATTAAATAATATATATAGAACACATCATGGTGACATATAAGCATTTAATAGATGTACACCGTAATTATACTTGCATAGATACCATATGCATTGATAAAGTTTGTATAGATAGGTATAAAATCTAAATTTTAAGATCATAAATCCTTGGTTTATAGTTGATATGAATGTCTACTTGGTCTTTGGAGTTCTGTTTTAGCTTTACTAAGATGTCAGTTGAAAAGTTATTCTAAAGGTTACAGTGATTAGATGTCTGAAACCACCTGTGGTGAACAGGCCTAAGGGAAGCTATCTTAGGCCACTCAGCCATATTGGCATTCTCAAGGAGCCATAACAAATTAAAGGTTAGCACAGTGCATTAATTATAAGAATGTGGATGGGTCCCAGTAAGGCATTTGGTGTTTGTTCTCACCTTGAGGTTAAGATGCCTTGATATTTGGTATCTGCTTCATACTTGGCAGTAACTGCAAAAATTCTGCATTTGTAATCATGTTTGCTTGCTTGCTCTTGCTAAAGACAACTCTGTGTGGAGGGGGTGGCTGGGTTTTTATTCAGATCATTGTAAAGAAATGTGTGAGGTGGACATCATTGTCTGGAGTCTGTATGAAAAGTGCACTTGAAATGAATGTGTGTGAATGAGTATGTATGTGATTCACAGCCCTAAGACTGCAGAGTGATTTCTGCTATTTACAGTGCCATTTCATTGTGGGGGATATCCTCCATCAAGCTCAATGTCCTAGACTACAAGGCCAACTTAACTGTTGAGAGTCCCCCAGAAGGAACACTGAAAGTAATTAAGATCATAGGCAGGGAAAAATACAAGATTCTCCTACTCTTAAAAGGTTGTAAAATTACAGGATCAGCAAGCTGCCTTGTACCCCTGAGGAAATCCAAAACTCTCCCTGAAATTTAGGAAGGAAAAAAGGGGGGTGTTATGTTGCCCTGCTGTGTTTCCCAGGGCCAAGAAGTAGAACAGAAATGGTTAAGTTCTGGGCCTGTCCCAGGCAGATGCACCTGCAATGTGTCACTTAGTGCTGTTTTACTTGAAGAGCTCTATCAGCAGATGGCCAGGTGTCCCTAAGAGTAAGATGGGGAGCCTAACACCTAAGTATCATTGTTAGACAGGGAGACAAGACACAGCTCTCTGGGGTTTATGCTGCCTCCAGGAGAATCCCTGATGGCTCTTCTTTCTTAGCTTCCCAACCTTGCAGAGCCAGGGTCTGCAGGCCCAGGGAATCTCAGGTTCCTGGCCCCAGCATGATGGTGGGTAAGTCCTGAGTTGCTAGGAACAGATGGGAACTTTTTATTAAAAAAAATGTAACTGTTTTTAAAGTTTACTTTATCTTTCTATGCTCCTATGGAACTATTATCAGACAAAGCCTCAAGATTTATGTTTAAATTTGGAACTACTCAATACTGAGTTTGTCAGAAAATTTCTAAAATTTATAATAATGTTTGAAGCCGCTTTCATATTTAAAAAATGTGTTTCAGAGAAGCTATAAGAAAATAAGTTCCAACATCAGCAAATGATAAAATCTATATGCATATTCTGAGTAAGTAGTATAAGTCAAGTCTGGTCTACTCTTATAAAAAGTTATTTCAAAAAGCCTTTGAGGAAAAAAAAAAGAAGTCAAATGGTCATATTAAAAGTCTTATAATAAGGACAATGGAAGTTTTTGTTGGTAATTATAAGACAAACTGACTCAGGAAGAAAAACTGGAGAGAAAACCTTTAATGTTGGTAAATGTTTGATAAAAAAAACATTGTTACAGAATGGTTGCATAGATTATAATATAAAAGTATATAAATGAAGGTATAAATAAAGTATGTGGATAGAGGTATGCGTAAGCTTACGTAGGTTAAAAACAAAGTTGGTTAACTAAGTCTTAAAGTATTTGATCAGATTACAGACTTGTTGAGATATAAAAAGACTATTACCCTATGGCTTACATCAGACTAACAAAATATGGCACTGGCTGGTAGCAGGTTGCTATGGTATTCAGGTTGTAAACTTAAAACTTTAACTCACTGATGTTAATCTGGTCATGATAATGGTTGTAAAAGATTGACTTTAGAATATTTAACCAAGTTAGCTATGTTCCTATATTTGTCAACCTTTTAACTAAATCTTAAGTTTAAAATTGAATCACAAATATTTAATTCTCTCATAAGGTTATTATATCTAAAAATCTGCCTCAAAAAATCTCACAGAGGAATTATTTACTCTCTTTTCCTATTTTATAAGGTAAATAGACCATATTTGGATATACCAAAAGCATTTATCTCTCATACACTTGGAAACTATTTACTTCATGGTGAACAAAGTTATGTTATGATTTAAGATGTAATTCCTCAATTGCTCCAACAATAAGTCTTAATACTTTAGACTTAACTTATGTCCTTACTGAGCAGGTTTACCTGAGTGCCAGAGGCAGAGTTATAGAGTTGGTTAAGTTGGTTAAGGTTTGAGTAGTTATAGACTGTGTCATAAAATTTTGCCCAGTAGTTAAGGTTGCTTGTTTGCAAAGCCAGATGGTCTGGGTTTGATTCCCCAGTACCCATATAAAGCTACATGCACATAGTGGAACATGCATTGTTTGAGTGCCAAGTGGCACTGGTATGCCCATTTCCTCTCCTTCCCATGAAACCTGTCTCCTTTTTCATTAGACCATGGCGGTTTAGTCCAGTTCCTCTATTCTTTAGGTATGATAGATATAGCTGGATTAATTTCAGAAACTGATTTATAGATTGTGTAGACACCTTATTTAGCCTTTAAAATACTAAATCTCTTCATAAGGAAAAAATAACATAAGAAAATATTATATAAAGGTATGCCAATCTGATAAGCTTTAAAAATTGTAAAGTTGTTCATGCCTTCATATTAAAGCCAAAATTGTTACTACATAGTATATATTTCTTATTTATTTTGAATTCTCTTAGCAGATATTTTGTCCATAGTTTATGCTCTGTAGCCTCGTGTGCCTTAAATATGTGAACTCTACTTTTTGTTAATATCAGACTTTTTCCAGATATTAGAATATTGTAATTTGGATTATCCAGTCAATGGTGTTTGGCTATCAATAAGCAAAACTATTCAGCTGAATCAATCAGTAGTAATAGAATATAAAAGAAAATGAAAACTTTTAGATCTTATGTTTCATTTGCTTAATGTTATTTTTGGAAGTCAGATCACTGAAAATCCTTGAAACTTATCTAAAGTTTTTCCTAATGTGTTTTTTTCTCTTGAAAAAAGTAAAGGCTATGGCATTTTTTTGTTTATTTACTTTCTTTGATGTAGGGGGTCTCACTGTAGCCCAGCCTGGCCTGGAACTCACTCTGTAGTCCCAGGTTGGTCACGAACTCAGAGTGATCCTACCTTTGCCTCCCAAGTGCTGGGAATAAAGGCATGAACCACCACGCCTGGCCAAAACCCTGTAATTTTAAGATGGTTCCTGTCTTGTTCAAGCTGATTTTGCTGGGTGCTTATCACTGAGGTTATAAGATAATTCTTATAAAAAGTAACTTAGTCATTGTGAATTTTTGTTCTTAGGAAAACTGAGGGAGCTCTTCATGTCTTAAGGAAATCCACTGTATACAAATAAATACTCTGTCTATGCTTTATATATTCTAATAGTCAAAACATTTATTAATGTTAAGCTATAAAATTGTTCAATAGTTAACAATACTTGTTTAAGAAATTACTTTGTGTCTGTCAAAATATCTCTAATGTATGTTTAAGATCCAGCTAGTTCAGCTCAATACTGACCAGATTTGACGTTATTCTTAAGCTATGTATACTCAGTCACAATTAAGGTTTTACTTAAGTAATTGTTTCATTTCTAGTATTTCAAGTTCATTGCTTATAGACATATTGATACTTAAGACATGTTTCTTGCTCTAGAAAAATAAGCTTAAACTCTGCTGTTCTGCTTGCAGTTTTGGAGGAAATTTATATGTGCTTAGGTATACAGCCTAGCCAAAGTTGTTTTCAAGCAAAGATGCTAAATTCTTATACTGTCTTTTCTTTTCCTGACATACAATTTCTAGATTAAATCAATTGACTTAAAGTTATTGATAAAATAATGGGTAAAATATTGTTTTCAGGGCTATTAAAATGTTCTGCTTATACTTATAACTGACAGATACTTAAGAGATAGGATGTGTTTTCTATGTTCCAGAAATAGCTTACACTGTCACCTGAAACTAAACTTAAATACTAATCAGAATGATTTTAAACCATTGCATCATTCTCTGACCAGAATTGCTTCACTAACCAGATATGTTCTGCACCTTTTTAACTAAATCTGTTTTGCTAATCAGATATGTACAGTCTCTCTAACTGATTAATAACCAAATGTAGAAGCCAAAGTCAATCTGAAACATTGGAGTTAAAAGGACAACCAATATTTTGGTTCCTGCTCCCAAGTCAGAAGGCCACAGGAGATGATGGAACACTTACTAACTTCTAGCCTCTGGTAAGTTACCTGTCTACTTGATCAGAGAGAATATGGAGACCCAGAGATGAATTCCAAGTCAGTGTATCTGCAACAGGAGAGTCATACCAGAGGAAAATTAGTCCTTCAGGCTTCCCAAAAGAGGGAGGGCCACTTGTTCATCACGGCCTTGGCTTATCCTAGCAGATGCAAATGCTGAGGGTCATAGAACTTACAGCTCCCTAAAAGTCTCTCCTACAGAGGCATTATTGACCTCCAAAATACATAGTTAATTTTGGCAGCCTGCTTGGTCTTAATCAACCAGTAAGAAAATATAACTACAATATAAACAAACGTTCAGACTAATAGGCACCCCTCCCTAATGCTGGTTTATAATACTAAACTCTAATATTAACTCGTGCCTTCTGCCTCTGACTGTCCCTGATTCGTAAGCCACTGCTGCCTTTAGATTTAAAAAAATCCCCAAATCGTCCTCACTGGTTATGTTTACCTGATAGTTATTGATTTGTATTAGTCCAATCTCTCCTGGATATGTCTTATTAAAGGAGGAGTATCACCAAGGATAGATCTCAGAACCCCATTCTTATGTGTAGAAGCAATTTATAGTTCTAGCTCTTTGTACTTGCTGATGTGGGTTGTGCTGGTTGTTTGAAGGTGTCTGTTTATTCAGATTTATAGAGGTAAACCAGATTTGCCTGTCATTGATGGTGCTCCCTTAAAATTTGTAACACAAGGGGCCCTATATACTCTCAGGGAATTGTGCCCATACCCATCAGCCAAGGGGTATAAATTCATCACACCAGAGTCCAGAGGACAGTGTCCTCAGCCAATTTTAGCAGCTAATAGGCCACTAGGGACGCAGAGAATCCCCTCCAAGTCAAGGTCTGAAGGACACCTGCCCCTGACAAGATGACTACAGCCCTGCTCTAGTCACTCCCAAAGCTGACTAGTCTATTCACAGCAGAAGATTGAGGAATTCAACAAGAGATATCAAAAAAAAAAAAAAAATGGACATAATGTGCACTGTGCTTGGCTGGGAAAGTTACATGGTACAACATAAGGGGCTATAACTAGGAAGAGGAGGGAATTGTAATGGAAAAACTGAAAGCTAGACTGATGTACTAAGTCACCCTAAGAGTTAAATGTCAGAATTATCTCTGTCAGTAGCTGAAGAAATCCCAAAGAGAGAACTGTCTATGGGGATACAAGGGAAGGGCAGTTTAAGACTAAACTAGAATACAATAAAGCTCATGGTTAGGATGGCCCAACCACATAATTCATATGCATGTTGGTTCATATGTATGTTTTGGGAAAATGCTTTGAATCATCTTGCCTGCACAAGCTAACTGTCATGGCCTTGTTCTGTAAACCAGCTGCCCATTTACTTGTATGGAAATTGTTTATTTTGGTCATCCTGGTTCACCACATCAATTACTGCCATCTCCAGACCCATAATTCTTTTACTTTTAGGATTGATTGTAGGCTTCTGCATTTTAAATGCTCTAATCCAGTTTATCCAACAGAGAATTTCCTCAGTAAAATTAATGTTTCTCAGGACCAAGGATGAGGCTATGGTAATTGATGAGTCTAACATTTGACTCAGTTACTAAAACCAGTGGGGAATGAAACAACCTCTGGTGAACAGACCTAAGGGAAGCCATCTTAGGCCACTCAGCCATCTTGACATTCATAAGGAGCCATAAGAAATTAAAGATTAGCACAAAGCATTAATTACAAGAATGAGGATGGGTCCCAGTAAGGCATCTGGTGTTTGCTCTCACCCTGAGATCAAGATGTCCTGATACTTGGTATCTGCTTCATACCTGGTATTAATTGCAAAAATTCTGATTTTGTAATTATGCTTGATTGCTTACTGTTGCTAAAGACAATTGTGTATGGAGGGGGTGGCTGGGGTTTTCAGATCATTGTAAAGGGATGAACTGATATCCTCCTTGCTATGAGTGTTCAGACACCAGCCAACTTAATATAGACTCTCCTTTCTAAATTTTTTTTTAAAACTGAGTTAGGGTCTTCTTTTTAACTTTTATTCTGGTGGTCTTCTGTTTTTGATCTGGGATTTGGTGCAGCCTATTTCATAACTTTAGCAAAATCAAAAAGACAAGTTTAATTAAACAAGTCATATCTAATGAACACTGACACTATTTTACCTTTTGCATTAGAATTGACCCACAGGCGTACAAAATCCAAGGTATTTGGGATACTGGGGCAAAAGTATTACAAATTCAAGTACCACTTCATTCCTCTTTTCTTCAAATAAAATTAAAGGGAGCTCAGGGACCATTTCAGTAGCAGTCTCTTGGGTAGCACACATAAGGTATTGGGTTCAGGGTATGCAAAAAGCAGCAAATGAAACATTTTTACCATTACAGATGGAATTGAGGAATTTAAGATAGAACCTTCTGAGTGGGGAAGGAGGAGATAGACATTGGCTTTGCAGCTGAGAGTAACAAGGCCCACTCAAAGTGAAATCAGGCAATGTCTTTATTGAGCCTTCAAGGGGATACCTGATTGTTTTTCCCCTTATCTCTCTCTCTCTTTTTTAAACATATCTAGAGGACATGCATAAGAATATTAGGTGTCTGTACATGTGACAAAGGATCTGGTTTTTCCTTATCTGTCCTTCCTTAAAGGAGTTAACCATATTGAAAAATCTGACAGGAAGATGTAAATAAGAATATAAAGTGTCTGGACACATGGCTTGGGAACTGGAGTGACCATCTCACTCACCATCCAGTTGATTCACATAAAGGACCCTAACATGAATCATGAAACATGCTTTCACACATTTTTAAAGGATATTCTCCTAACTTATAGCAGAAGGCCTGCCTAATTTCCATCTCTTAAGCTCTACAAATAAAATCTTTCAAAACTTCACCCTATATGGTCTATGGGTTTAATTCTTCAAAATTCAAAATATGAGAACTTCAGTCCACTGATTCAGTAGAAGTTTTGAGTGACATGACTGCCAGCATCCTAACTCCTGGGGTAAGGCCCATCTAAGAGCTGAGACTATCTCCATCTCAAAGACACCCAGGGTCCAGAATCAGAACTGCACTAACCAGTTATAATATTAAAAAATATTAGTGTTAGGCTGGAGAGATGGCTTAGTGGTTAAGTACTTAACTGTGAAGCCTAGGGACCCTGGTTCAAGTCTCAATTCCCCAGGATCCACGTTAGCCAGATGCAAAAGGGGCACACACATCTAGAGTTTATTCACAGTGGCTGGAGGCCCTGGCTCTCTCTCTCTCTCTCTCTCTCTCTCTCTCTCTCTCTCCCTCTTTCTCCCTCTGCCTGACACTCTCAAATAAATAAATAAAAATAAAAGAAAACATTAGTGTGATTGAAACTATATATGCTTGCTGTGCATGACAGCCAATAGAAGGAAACAGTCTTTGATGGAGTTTCTGGAAGTGTTTAGGACATGCTGGACTAAAAATTGGTATTTAAGAAAACAACTGAAGCAGCAAGGCCATCTGTCTACCCTGATGCTGGCCAATACTGCAATACCTGGTAATTTTTCTAGAGAAGATCAAGAGATACACATGCACTTTGTATTCAGATAAAAAGGATGTCACATAAGGATACAGAGAAGAATCTGAGCCAATGAGCCTTATGAAGTTCCCACCCAACCTTCGTCATACCCTTACATCACGCTACTCCTCAGCTATCCATTTCCTCATCAAATGTACCAAGGTAATACATGGATCCCCTGACACTGCACACTTCCTTTTTGAATGCTCCTGTCACATAGAACAAACATTAAGTACATTTGCATGGTTTCTGTTCTTATTAATCGGTCTTTTTAAAAGGAATTCAATCTATAGGTGAGAAAACAACTATCTTCACCCTATCACATTGTTATATACCATATGAGTACCCATGATTGCTAGCCAAAACAAAGCACAAAACTCATTTTGTGAACTGTCACTTCGAGAAAGTTACAAAAGGTTTGTGATTGTTAATGGTTACATTCAAAATATTTTTCTAGCTGCAGCATCAACATCAATTATTGGATGCATCCACAAGCTACATGAGAGTCATTATAATATATATGGTACTATTTATAAGAAAATGAACAAATTAACTGGTGAATGTGGCTGTAATTAAAATGAATTTGAGGGCTGGGAGAGATGGCTTAGTGGTTAAGGGCTTGAAGCCTAAGGACCCCGATTCGAGGCTCATTTCCCCAGGACCCATGTTAGCCAGATATAGAAGGGGGCACATTCGTCTGGAGTTCGCCTGGAGTGGCTGGAGGCCCTGGTGTGCCCATTCTCTCTCTCTCTCTCTCTGCCTCTTTCTCTCTGTCTGTTGTTCTCAAATAAATAAAAAATAAACCAAAAAATTAAAAAAAATGTATTTGAATTTTCAAAATTATATCTTAATGGCATCTTCTTAATTACTTTAAAACATAAACTAAAAGCAAATCTCAGGTGCAGGGGGTATGGTCGAGTGGTAGAACACTTACCCAGGCATTAGAGTCCAACTCACAACACACACACACACACACACACACACACACACACACATTAATACTCAGTAAAATATACTGCATGGGATACTTGAGACATTATCTGTCTATCATCTCTTAATCTCTGCAAATAAATAAAGGTATAAAACATCAAAAATACAAGAAAGCAGGGATGGAGAGATGGCTCAGTAGGCAAGGCACTTGCCCATAGAACCTAATGACATTTGCATGATTCAATTCCCCAGTACCCATGTATAGCCAGATGTACAAGGTGGCACATGCATCTGAAATTTGTTTGCAGATGCTAGTGTCCCTGGGCCCCCATTTTCTCTCTGTCTTTCCCTTTACCTCACTCTCCTCTCTCTCTCTCTCTCTCTCTCTCTCTCTCTGACAAATAAAATATTTTTTTCAATAATTTTTTTTTTCATTTTTATTTTTTTATTTTATTTTTTTACAGTCAGTTTGGTACCATTATTAGGCTCATCCATGACCTAACCCCTCCCCTTGGCCCCTCCTTGTTGAGGTATACGGGTCATGCATTGTGGAGTTGTCCCACAGTTATGGGTAAGCTAAATGTCTCTGCATATCATGACCCAACATATGGCTCTGGCATTCTTTCCACCCCCTCTTCCGCAAAATTTCCCTGAGCCATGTTACAAATAAAATATTTTAAAAAGAAAAAAAAGGCAGCAAAATGAATGCATAAGCTTTCACATATAAATTGTCTTTACTGTAAATATAGTTTTAAATCAAGTTTGTTATAGTATGATTTACATACAATGTAAGTTTTTATGTGTTTTATAGCCTTAATACATATGTACTTATTTATTCCTACTTTCAGTCCCTAAAGTCATAATTCTCTTTGTCAGAAGTAAACACTCCCCATTTTCCTTAATGATGACATTTTATCAAAATGCTGCTTATTTTAAGTTCCAAAGGAACTTGTGCTATTGCTAATTCAGATTATAATCCTTAAAGCTAATAAAAACGTTTTAAAAACCTGGTTCAAGTTCAGTTAGGATTCTTCTGCTAGTTATAAAGCACAAACTTGAAACTAAGCTTTTATCAATACCATAATGCGGAACTATGAAATTCTTCCTATACCTTGATTTGAGTATCTTTAAATACAGTTATTTTCAAGACCCTCAAAATTCTTTGAAAGCAGTCTAGGGGAACAGCTTACCTGGGGGACCCAGAGTTCTAGCATATTTCCCATGAAACATGAAGAAAGAATAAGTGTAAAATTAGCGGTAAGGTTAAGTCATGAAAAATTCCCTACTTTGGTTCATGAAAGCAACCCTACCTTAACTCAGATGTTCACAGAAAGAAGACATGAAAGTAAGAACAGAAGTTGGCTTCTGCCATGTTTTCCCCACCATGATGAAATCCCCTCTAAATTTTGTATAACATAATCGTTTTCCTTCCTTAACTTGCTTCTGACCAAGAGTTTTGTCCCAACAAGGAGAAAGTACCTGATACAAAGATGCTCAGACATGCTTTAATATTGTTGAGTGCAACTTGAATTAAATTCAAATCAAAATCTTTACAGTTTTAAAGATGTTTCGACTATTCATATGTGATTCCAGAGCAAGTGAATCCTAAGTGAAAAAGTTCTTGCATGGTGAATGTTTTCTCAAGAGACAAAGACAGGGAGAGAAAGACGGATGGGTCGATTGGACAGCCAGAAGCTGTTTATTTTATTTATTTATTTATTTATTTTCCACAGTAATAAATCTGAGGCTTCCTTGGTAATAATTATGCAAAGCTGTGCATGGGAGAGACTGGCAGGGAAAACAATAGAGAGAAAGATGCTACAGTTAGTGTGTCAATAATATGTCAGTCAATATCATACAGGTAAATCATTCCACATTAAGAGGAGAAGCTTGCTCAAAGACTAAATGATTTTGAAATGTTATTGGACTTACATAATAAGAATTTTGATTATATGAATGAAATATAAGATAAACAGTCATTTAGTGTTTAATACATTAATATTACCTATTTTATTGATTTGTAATAAGTCTCAATGAGAGTGTTTCTCTAAAGCTATTTTGTAAACTAGAAGCAAATCAATAATCTTTTGTTCACATTACCTGTGTATACTGTTTCTCACATGCATCATTATAAGAGATATTTCCATGAGCTGATGGAAGGCTTTCTACCACAATTTCAAAATATTTAATCAAACAACAAACAATAGAGTAAAGAAGTTAACAAATAAATGGATAAATAATAGATGCTAATTCCAAATTATGCAAAAGGTATAGGCATTTAGATGGGGTTTTGCTAAGAAGCATTGACTCTCACATGGGTCCGCCAAAAGTATGAACATATGACATCCCTGTCTTCATCCTGTGGTCATCTGTCTTCTCTACTTTTGCTACAAGTATGAAAATGTCACATTTTTACCCTTTCCTCTTGAGTCATATTGGATTCTCACAATAAAACCTTGCAGGGCAGACATACCCACAGATGAAGGTCAGCTGTAACCTGAACTGAAATGCTCACCTTGTAGTAAACCTGACTGATCCATTTAAGGAATGAAGATCATTTCACTGAGCCAGTAACAAGCAAACCACACCTTGACCAAGATTTCTTAATTTTGCATACTTTGTCCCCTGCTCCAAGACTTTCTCTATTGAAAGCCCAACCACATGTCAAAATTCTGAAAATTAACTTTGGATCAATAAACCTGTTTATCTGCTCCTCTCATCAATGTGGCCACATGGAATAAATCTCCTTTCTCTACTTCAGAATATTATTCATCTCATTAATTAACACATTGGAGAAAGATAGTGAGCCTAGATTTGGAGGGTGCTATCAGAAGCTTGTTCTTGAGTCCAGGCTTTTGTCCTAAAAATTCCAGTAACACAATAACTTTCAATATACATTTATCATATTACTTTCCAATACTGCCAAGGAAAATTCAAAGATTGCAGCTTATACTAAGTTTGTGGATACTCATGAAATCAGTAAAAAATATCCATACTGGGAACAAACATGATCATTAAAAACCCATATTCACTCTTTAGGATATATTACTGTCCTCTGAAAACATAGCCTTTATTACATGAAGATTAAAAACCCTTCTATACCAGCCATCAATTGTACATCCTTGGTTAAACACTATTTCAAAAATAAAATGAAACATGCAGAATTGAAGGAAGTTCCATCCAGGTATATGGGTTAGTTAGAAATAAAAAGAAATAAAACCACAAAATAGAGGTTATCTCTGGTTTACAAGTACTTTGAATAAGAGTTGGATAGCGTTGTAAGGGACAGAAGCTGAAGTTTTCAGCTTCACATGAAGACAGTCAAAGTAAATGTTTCAAAGACAATGTCATCCTGAAAGGCCTGTGTGATAGATAACTGTCAATTTGACTGGATTGAGAATCATTACCACAGAAACACACCTCTATGTATATCTATGAGGTTGTTGTCAGATCAGTTTAACTGAAAAAGAAAAACCCACCAGAAAACTGGAAAGCACTGTTGATGCATGGGTATCTGAGCTGAATAAAAATGATAAAGTGAGCTAAACATGAATCTCTTTCTTTGTCTTGACTAAGGATGCACTGTGGCCCATTGCCTTAGGATCCTTCTGCCATGTTCCTCCCTGCATGGTGGATACTATCTGTCTTCTCTAAGGTAAAAGAAATTCTGCCTTTGGAGTTGTTTCACTTAGGTATTTTGCTATGCCATGTAGGAAAGTAGCTAATAAAGAGCATCAGTACCAAGAAGTTGTGGTTATTGCTAGAATAAGCTTGACTAGATGGTTCATAGATATTTAGAACTAGGAATATGTAAAAATATAAAAACAATTAGAACTTTTAGCTAGAAAATCCCTGTAATGATGTAAGCATGGCTTAATGTATTTTTTTTTTTTTGATAGAAATTCAATAGATCAGAATGCTGAGGGAAATGCAGACAGTGCAAGCCTGGCTCATGAGGCTACAAAGGAGCATGAAACACTATTAACAACTGGTCTACAAGCCTTTTGTGTTATATACGGGAAAAAAATGTCACTTCTGCACTATGTCCTCAGAACTTGAGAGAAACTGATTTCAAAAGGAATAGACTAATGTCTTTGGTGGAGAAGACTTCAAGATCAGATAGCACTCCAGCTGTGGAATGGTTCCTGCTCACTGTTGTTAGCCAGTTCTATAGTGAAGCAGAGCAAAAACCAACACAAAAATATGAAAAAAGTGACATTTGGCAGAGAAAAAAACACCTATAAAGTTGTGACAAAAAGGTTAAGAAAATAGCTATCCATTTTTAGTAGATTATCACCATTAGGCAGGAACCTGTGTGCTCTGCACTGGGGGAACAGGAAATTCCCCAAGGACAAAACCCCACCTGTTGAAGGCTCCAACTTATGAAAATGCAATTTCACTTGAAAGAAGAGCCGGAAAATGTCATGGAAGGTGTTTCCTGCTCAAATCCAACTGCCTGTCTAGAGAAATGCTTCTCCAGCATCACCCACAGACTGACATAACTGTGTCCCAATGGAGGGGGAAACTGAGTTCAAGCAATATGGAATAAGTCAAATTCCCTCCTAGGAGTCTCTGAGAGGACATTTTGTGTAGCTTGGAAGATGAAACCCAAGTCTCAGTAGAAAGCCCAAGATGTTGAACATGCAAGGACCTCAAGATATCCATGGAAGAAAGCTGTAGACTTGGAATGGAGATTTCCTAACAATGGTTATGAGTGTTCTAGCCACTTAAATCCTTTAGAGTCTGCATGACTCCAGAATAAATGCTAGATATGAGACATGCAACTATAAAGTTTATGGTTTTCCCTGCTGGATTTCAGTATTGATTTAACCTTCTGTCCTAGATATGCTCTATGATATGCTCTGTTCCTCCCTTTGAGATGGGAACATTTACTCTGTACCTTCGTGAATTGGAAGCATATTACTTGTTCCTTGATTTGTAGATGCTCATAGTAAAGACATTGTCTTGGATCTTGGAAGATACTTTGTACTTTTTAGGATCAGTTTTGGAACTATGAAAGACTATGGGGATATTTATAGATAAACTAAAAATGTTTTGCATTGTGAAATAAAAATAAGACTTTAGAGTTCTGCAGTAGATTTCCATGAGTTGATATGATGTAGTTGAGTGCCAGGTTGACAAGAGGTACAGATGTGATTGAACAGATTTAGAATGTTATGCTTATCAGACTAGTTGGCATTTAATCTTCTGGGACATTTTCCTGTTTCTATAATGCTTTCTTGCCCCAGGCATGTGCTATGATTACAAATGTTAGTGTTGCATTGTCCAGCGTCTTGCTTTGCATGCGTTCTAAGTATTTAAACCCAGGTAATCACTCTTGTGAGAGAAGCTCTTTGTCCACTAAGCCTTTTCCCAGCCCCTTTCTACATTTTTGGGTCTCCACAACTTTAACCACAACTTATAGGCAAAGATGCTTATACATACAAAAAAAAATCCTCTTGAAGTTAAGTAAAAATATATAGCTACTTAAATGCAAAGATAAGGAACCCATTTATACATTTACCAATATTTGTAATGTGGGCTGGAGAGATGGCTTAGTGGTTAAGATGCTTGCCTGCAAAGCCTAATGATCCAGGTTCAATTCCCCAGTATCCATATAAAGCCAGATGTACATGATGGCACATGCATCTGGAGTTCACTTGCAGTGGATAGAGGCCCTGGTGTGCCCATTCTGTTGAAAGATTACCAATAAATACAACTAACCTGCTTCTTTGGCTTCTGTACAATTGCTTGCTTTACCTAGACATAAGGACAGCCATTTTATGAAGGAAAAGCATGTTATACGTGACTTTCTGCCGTACGTGACTTTCTGCAACTAGCCGCCCGGGCCCAGATAAGGAACTAGTTAACTGAAATGCTGACCTTTGCCTTAGAAATCTGTGCTTGTTTGCCCACCTGTGCTTGTTTGCCCAACCCCTGTTTGCTCAACCGTAACCCCCTTACCCAATTTCTGGAAAGCCTCCGCTCAGAGACAATTGAACAATGCCTAACCGCAGGGACCCTAGCTCCCTGCCTGGGGTCACGATCCCTGAGCCGAGGCGACACCCTGACGACATCTGAAGAATCCCTGAGCTGAAAGATGTTTGAGATATTTCCGCATGTTTTATGATCTTTCCCTTTAAAACTCCTACCTCCCGGCTGCTCGGGGCTCTTCACCTCTCCTGCGTGAGGACTTCGTGTCAAGCCCCGGTGCACCGGTACAATAAACCTCTTGCGTCTTGCATTGAGAGCTCTCCGTGTGAGTGTCTTTGGGTCTAGTAGACAATCCCGCTTGGGGACCCTCCGGGGGCTCCCCACATTTGGAGGTTCCACCGAGATTTTCCGGGATCTCTACAAGACCCCAGACCTCATTCCGGATCCCTCAGAGGTAAGAGGCGCCTCCTGTTACGTCTGTCTGTCTGTATGTTCATTGTGTTTGTCTAACCTCGTCCAGTTTTGAGAATTCTCAATTCTGGGTGTCTTGCTCTGGGGTGTGGCAGGTCGGGGCTGACGGGCCTGAGGACCACCACCCAAGCAATCTGGAGGATGCTCTTGATTGCCCGGAGGAGACAGACCTGTTTTCTGTCTCCTATCTGAAGAACTCTGACCGAGTTCTTATCTGTCGCAAGGCACCATCCGGGCCTAGCCCCCCGCCCTCTGAATCGCTTTTGTTTTTGTTTAAGCGGCGGGCAGGCCAACTCAGTTTTTTCTTTGTTTTCTGTGTTTTTCTGTTCATTTTGTTCTACTTTCTCTATCCTCCTCCCAAAATGGGACAGACTGTTTCTACCCCTCTGGACTTGACTCTAACACATTGGACTGACGTTAAGACGAGAGCTCATAACTTATCAGTAGAAGTTAAGAAGGGAAAATGGCAAACTTTATGCCAAGGAGAATGGAATTTGCTGAATGTGGGATGGCCTCAGGAGGGAACTTTTGACCTAGAGGTTATCCAAGCTGTCAAGAAAGTTATTTTACAGGAGCCCGGAGGCCACCCTGACCAGCTACCCTACATTTTTACCTGGCAGGATTTGGTGCAGGACCCTCCCTCTTGGCTAAAACCCTGGATTTCCCCCAAATCTGTTAACAAGGACTCCTTGCAGTCCGCCACAGTTCTTGTTGCAGGTTCAGGACAAAGGAAGAAGATCTATCCGGATACACAGACAGACTTACTCCTGTTAGACACCCCACCGCCATACCCGCCATCTCACGCTCCCACTGCTCCGCCTAACCCCTCAGCCGAAGGAGCACGTGGGGGGCCGGCAGCGGGGACCAGAAGCAGACGGGCCCGGACTCCAGATGCCGCTATCACCCTGCCCCTTAGGGCTATAGGTCCTCCTCCTCCCCTAGGACCAGGAGATGACCCAGATCAAAGACCCCTGCCACCACTTCAATACTGGCCTTTCTCTTCTGCGGACTTATATAATTGGAAGGCTAATCACCCCCCTTTCTCAGAGGATCCCTCTAAACTAACTGCTCTCATGGAATCTCTAGTTTTCTCTCACCAGCCCACTTGGGATGATTGTCAGCAGTTACTCCAAACCCTCTTCACAACAGAGGAGAGGGAACGCATCCTGTTGGAAGCCAGGAAAAACGTTCCTGGGGATGATGGACGTCCCACACAGCTCCAGAACGTGATAGACGACGGTTTTCCCTTAACCCGCCCCAACTGGGACTTCAACAACCCTGAAGGTAGGGAGCATCTCCGCGTCTACCGCCAGGCTCTAGTGGCTGGTCTCCGGGGAGCCGCGAGGCGTCCCACGAATTTGGCCAAGGTAAGAGAGATTATTCAGGGACCTGATGAACTACCCTCTGTTTTCCTGGAGCGCCTCATGGAGGCCTACCGTAGATATACACCATTTGATCCAACTGCAGAGGAACAAAGGGTATCAGTTCTGATGAGTTTTGTCGACCAGTCAGCACCAGATATCAGGAAGAAGTTACAGAGATTAGATGGCTTAAGTAGGTATACGCTGTCGGACTTAGTTAAGGAAGCTGAGAAAGTTTACAATAAGAGAGAAACTGAGGAAGAAAGGGAACAGAGAAGAGTAAAAGAGCAGGAGGAAAGGGACAATAGACGAGAAAAGAGACATGAGAGAAATATGACTAAAATTCTGGCCGCCGTAATTCAGGATAGAAAGAACCTAGACAGAGAAAAGCATAGAAATCCTAGACAGAGACAAAACCAGGGCAACAGACGGCAGTTGGAAAAGGACCAATGTGCCTATTGCAAAGAAAAAGGACATTGGATAAAAGACTGCCCCAAAAAGAAACCAAGAGAAATCTTGACATTGGAGGAAGACGATGAATAGGGGGGACGGGGCTCGGAACCCCTCCCCGAGCCCAGGGTAACCCTTAAAGTGGAGGGGGAACCCATTAGATTCCTAGTAGATACGGGGGCTCAGCATTCTGTTCTGTTAAAACCAGGAGGACCATTATCAGGCAAAAAATCGTGGGTTCTCGGAGCCACCGGGAACCAACAATTTTCATGGACTACCTGAAGAACGGTGGACCTAGGCGTGGGCCGGGTATCCCACTCGTTCCTTGTGATTCCTGGTTGCCCAGCCCCCTTACTAGGACGGGATTTATTGACAAAAATAGGGGCCCAAATCACTTTTACTAAAGAAGGCCCCCATGTAACTGATAAGACAGGAAAACTTATTCAAGTCTTAACTATGAAGTTGGAGGATGAACACAGGCTATTTGAGGCACCTCAGACTAACTTAGAAGTTGATAAATGGCTCACTGAGATCCCTGGAGCCTGGGCTGAAACGGCTGGCATGGGGCTGGCCTCCCACCAACCACCCATAATTATTAATCTGAAGGCTTCTGTGGTGCCCATATCAGTGAGACAGTATCCTATGAGCCAGGAGGCCAAGGAAGGGATAAGACCCCACATATTGAGACTTTTGAAACTAGGAGTGCTGAGAAGATGCCAGTCACCTTGGAACACCCCCCTACTGCCAGTGCGTAAGCCCAACTCTAATGATTTCCGCCCAGTGCAGGACCTAAGAGAAGTTAACAGAAGGGTGGAGGACCTACACCCAACAGTCCCCAACCCTTACAACCTATTGAGCTCACTCCCACCTGAAAGGGATTGGTACACCGTCCTGGATTTAAAAGATGCTTTCTTCTGCCTACCTCTGCATGAAAAAAGCCAGCTCGTCTTTGCCTTCGAATGGAAAGATCCGGACATGGGACTCTCCGGACAATTGACTTGGACGAGATTGCCGCAGGGCTTCAAGAATTCACCCACCATCTTCGACGAAGCCCTCCACCGAGACCTAGCGCCCTTCCGAGCCTCCAACCCTCAGGTAACACTCCTCCAGTATGTTGATGATCTTCTCCTTGCAGCTAACAGTCAGGCTGAATGCGAAAAGGGAACAACTGCGCTGTTGGAGGAGCTGGCCCGTTTGGGGTACCGAGCCTCAGCCAAGAAAGCTCAGATCTGCAAAAGGCAAGTCACATATCTGGGATACTCTTTGAAAGGAGGACGGAGGTGGCTGACGGAGGCCCGTAAACAGGCTGTGGAGCAGATTCCAGTCCCAACAAATGCCAGACAAGTACGGGAATTTCTAGGGTCCGCTGGGTTTTGCAGACTTTGGATACCCGGATTTGCCTCCCTGGCTGCTCCGCTTTATCCTCTGACTAAGACAAATACAGCTTTTAAATGGGAAAAAGAACACCAGCAGGCTTTTGACAGCATTAAGCTTGCCCTGCTAACAGCACCTGCGCTCTCACTCCCGGATATCACCAAGCCCTTTTACCTGTACGTGCATGAACAGAAGGGCATTGCTAAGGGAGTGCTTACCCAAAGAACGGGACCTTGGAGGAAACCAGTAGCCTACTTGTCTAAGAAATTAGACCCTGTAGCCGTGGGATGGCCCCCTTGCCTAAAGATCATTGCAGCTGTAGCGCTACTTCTAAAGGATGCAGACAAATTGACTTTGGGACAGATTGTTACTATCATTGCTTCACATGCTCTGGAGAGCGTTATCCGCCAACCCCCAGACCGCTGGCTCTCCAATGCCAGGGTCACTCACTACCAGAGTCTCCTCCTTAATTCAGACCGGGTCAGATTTGCTCCTCCCACCCAGTTGAACCCCGCTACCCTCTGGCCGGACACGGATCCCACTGTACTACATAACTGTGGGGAAGTCCTGGCCGAGGCCACCGGAGTCAGACCTGACCTCATGGACCAGCCCCTACCAGATGCTCAGGTGACCTGGTTTACGGACGGCAGCAGCTACCTCCTTGAAGGTAAGAGGATGGCGGGAGCAGCTATTGTAGATGGGAGCAGAGTGATCTGGACTAACAAATTGCCAGAGGGAACATCTGCCCAAAAAGCTGAACTTATTGCCTTAACCCAAGCTTTAAATATGGCAGAAGGAAAAAAGGCTACAATATATACAGATTACCGGTATGCCTTTGCCACCGCGCACATACATGGCGCCATCTACCGGCAGAGAGGATTACTGACCTCTGCAGGCAAAGAAATCAAAAATAAACAAGAGATTTTAGATTTGCTTGATGCTCTGCACCGACCGGCCAAGCTGGCTATAGTCCACTGCCCAGGGCACCAGAAGGGAGATTCCTTTGTAGCTCGGGGAAACAGGATGGCAGATGAGGAAGCCAAAAAGGCAGCTCAGGGAGCTTCCCTGTTCCCTTTGATTGAAAAAGAAACTGTCCTCGCTAAGCCACTGCCCTCAGAATATACAGAGCAGGACCTTAAAGATATGGCGAGAATACAGAAGCATTTTAACACCAAATCACAGAAATGGGAAACTGAAACCGGGAAACAGATCCTACCCAGACAGCAAGCAAAGAACCTCCTGTTACACATACATAAGTTGACTCATTTTGGACCTAAAAAAATAATAGAGACTCTTAAAAAGACTGATTACCACATAATTGGACTTAAGGATATGGCTGAAGAACTCGTAAAACAGTGTGTACCCTGCCAAAAGGTAAATGCACAAACAGTCCCAACAGACTTGGGAAAGCGATTTAGAGGGGACCGTCCTGGCTTGTTCTGGGAAACAGATTTCACCGAACTAAAACCAGCCAGATATGGAAATAAATATCTTTTAGTTTTTATAGATACTTTTTCAGGATGGGTAGAGGCCTATCCCACTAAGAAAGAGACTGTGGCTATGGTGACCAAGAAACTCCTAGAAGAAATTGTTCCCAGGTATGGAATGCCACAGGTAATAGGCTCTGATAACGGTCCAGCCTTTGTTGCCCAGGTAAGTCAGGAGGTGGCCAGGATACTGGGGATTAATTGGAAATTACATTGTGCATACAGACCCCAAAGCTCAGGACAGGTAGAAAGAATGAATAGAACACTAAAAGAGACCATTACTAAATTGTCCATGGAGACTGGCTGTACAGACTGGACGATGCTCCTTCCCTGGGCCCTTTTCAGGGTCCGCAATACCCCCTATAGATTTAACCTCACCCCCTTTGAGATACTTTTCGGAGTCCCAACTCCACTCAGCACATTGCTGACCCAGAGAGGGCCAGATACAATCTCTAACTCTGATTTGAACTGCAGGCTGCAAGCGCTACACCTCCTTCAGAGTGACTTGTGGCCTAAATTGAAAGAAGCCTATCTGCCTGCTAAGGACCCAGTTCCACACCCGTATCAGCCTGGAGACTCAGTCTACGTGAGACGGCATCGACCCACAAACCTCGAACCTCGCTGGAAGGGACCCTTCACTGTACTCCTGACAACACCAACGGCCGTGAAGGTGGACGGAATCGCCGCCTGGATCCACGCCTCTCACGTTAAACCGGCTCCCTCACCTGACTCTCGCTGGCAGCTGACAAAGACTGACAACCCCCTCAAGTTGCGTCTCCGCTGTGTTCCCACTACTGTCTCGAGTCATAATGACTCATCTTAAGGTTTGGTTACAGTTACTACTAATGTTCTTGTTGCTACCCCACTCAATAGCAGCCTCCCCCTACCAGCTCTACAACTACACCTGGCAGATCATTAATCAGGCAGGTGATGTTGCTAGTTCTACCTCACAACTATCCATAACCACTCCATGGCCCACCCTTGAGGTGGACCTCTGTAGGCTAGCCTTAGGAGCCGAATCAGGGTGGGGAACACCCGACTATTATTTGCCCCAGCGAGGACCCATAAACATAGGTTACCAACCACCCGAGGGGTCATCCTCAGGCTCTGTTTATGTGCCACCACCTCAACCCAAATGCTCTGACCCTCAGGGAAGAAAAGTCCTACAAGAGACCCCTATATATGTTTGCCCAGGAGGACACCGTCCCAGGCCCCTGGGTAAAAGATGTGGGTTTGCTGATGTTTATTTCTGTGCAAAATGGGGGTGTGAGACCACAGGGGACGGGTATTGGAATCCCTCCTCTACATGGGATTATATAACTGTTAAGAAAAAACAACACTCAGGCCCTTGTACTACTTGGTGTAACCCGGTGATGATTTCTTTCACTGACCAGGCAAAAACTAAAGACTGGGAAATTAGGGGATTTGAATGGGGACTTCGGATGTACGCATACTCTACAGACCCAGGACTAACTTTCAGAATTAAGCTCAGCAAGACATTTCTGGACTCTCAGAAAATTAGTATAGGACCTAACTCCTTACTTCATAATCAACCTCTTCCTCCTCAACCTCTTCCTCCTCTCCCACTACCCAAGCCTGCCTCCCCCACTTCGATCTCCACGGCTCCAACTCTCTTCCAACCCACTCTGCCCCCTAACCCCCTTTCTTCAGCAGGTCTAATTTTAACCGTGGTAAATTCCTCTGTCCAGTTCTTTAATATGATTAACCATACTTTAGAGGACTGTTGGATATGCTATTCCTCCAGCCCTCCTTTCTATGAGGGACTGGCCACTACAGGAAATTTAAATTTTGCCAATAGTACTGACAATTTGCGTTGGAGACCCCCTCCAGGCTCTCAAGGGTTGACTATGAGCTTTGTTTCTGGTGCCGGACTATGCCTACTAGGACCTAACATGCTCCCCCCCCGCTCCCTCTCTGAGATCTGTAATCAAACTATCACTATTAACTCCCGCCTCTCCTCCCAATATATCTCTGCACCACTAGATACCTATCTCGCTTGCTCTACAGGACTCACTACTTATGTAGAAAAAGAGACCTTCCTAGCAGAAAAAGACTATTGTATACTAATAAGCCTATTGCCCAGACTTACTATCAGAGACGCAGATGTTTTCCAGAAGATATGGAATACTGATTCTACTTCACTTCGATTCAAGAGAGAGCCTATCACTACTTTAACCTTAGCATTAGTAGTAGGTCTGGGGGCAGCGGGGGCAGGAACAGGAATAGCTTCTTTAGTCACCTCTAACCAGCATTATGCTACCCTCAGTGCAGCAATAGATAAAGACTTGCAAGAATTACAATCAGGCATGCAGAATCTAAAAGACTCAGTCTCCTCCTTGTCAGAGGTTGTTTTACAAAATAGACGGGGACTAGATTTACTGTTTCTACAGCAAGGGGGATTATGTGTAGCCTTAAAGGAAGAATGCTGCTTTTATGCAGATAAGACGGGTCTAGTTGAAGATAGTCTGAAGCGGGTACGAGAAAGCTTAGAACAACGTAAAAGAGAAAGACAGCAACAACAGTCATGGTATGAGTCTTGGTTCTCCAGTTCCCCTTGGGTGACCACCCTGATCTCTACCCTACTCGGACCTCTCTTAATATTACTTTTGTTTCTCACTTTCGGCCCTTGTATTTTAAACAAATTACTCACTTTTATTAGAGAAAGAATTAGTGCTGTGCAGATAATGGTGCTTAGACAACAATACCAGCAGTTGGCCCAGGCAGATAATGAATCCACAATTCCATGATTGGAATTATGACAAAGAAAAGGGGGAAATGAAAGATTACCAATAAATACAACTAACCTGCTTCTTTGGCTTCTGTACAATTGCTTGCTTTACCTAGACATAAGGACAGCCATTTTATGAAGGAAAAGCATGTTATACGTGACTTTCTGCCGTACGTGACTTTCTGCAACTAGCCGCCCGGGCCCAGATAAGGAACTAGTTAACTGAAATGCTGACCTTTGCCTTAGAAATCTGTGCTTGTTTGCCCACCTGTGCTTGTTTGCCCAACCCCTGTTTGCTCAACCGTAACCCCCTTACCCAATTTCTGGAAAGCCTCCGCTCAGAGACAATTGAACAATGCCTAACCGCAGGGGCCCTAGCTCCCTGCCTGGGGTCACGATCCCTGAGCCGAGGCGACACCCTGACGACATCTGAAGAATCCCTGAGCTGAAAGATGTTTGAGATATTTCCGCATGTTTTATGATCTTTCCCTTTAAAACTCCTACCTCCCGGCTGCTCGGGGCTCTTCACCTCTCCTGCGTGAGGACTTCGTGTCGAGCCCTGGTGCACCGGTACAATAAACCTCTTGCGTCTTGCATTGAGAGCTCTCCGTGTGAGTGTCTTTGGGTCTAGTAGACAATCCCGCTTGGGGACCCTCCGGGGGCTCCCCACACTGTCTTTCTTCTCTGTATCTCTTTCTGCTTATAATTAAATATTAAAAATAGGTATAACCTTGTTTTATGGTTTGGTTTTAGAGTCAGTGATTTCAACTTCCAACTTTTTTCCTTTCAATTTATTCCACCATTGGATTCCTTCTTAAAGTTGTTCTTTTGTATTTTGCCACATTCTGAATATATATAAAACTATTAGTATACCATGTATATATATATATATAGTGATGGTTTATGTTTATTGTTAACTTGAAAGGACTTAGAATCTCCTGTAAGGGATTACTTGTATTTAACTAGCCTCTGGGCATGTCCAGAAGGAACATTGTGATGTTCATTAAAGTAGGAAGAGCTGCCTTAACTATGAGCAGGTCCCATTCCATAGGTGGAGTCCTAGACTAGGTGAAAAGAGGAGAGCTGACTAAAGAGTAGCATTCATCACTCTGCTCGACTTCCTCACTGTTGGACTGATATGACCAGTTCTTTCCATCATGCTTTCCCTGTCATGATGGACTATAACCTGGGGTTTTAAACTAAAATATGCCATTATTCCCTTAAATGGTTTTGGTTAGGTATTCTGTTCCAGGAAAGAAAATATGACTAATACCGAAAATCAGTATCATATCTAGGTTCATTTTCTATGATAAATTTGACTATGTGGTTCTTAGTATTTTGGAAAAGATTGGTGGGATGAATAATTTAGAATTGTGGACTAGATGAATTTTACAGTAGTATAAGCAAAGCTTAAGTGGCCATTGAGGTGGGAGCTTGGAAGAGCAGAAGGTTAATGGAAATGGAGACCAGCAGGCTTAGACCATGAGGTTTCAGTGGGGCTTGAGGGTGAGGGAAGGGCTCTACTGGAGACTGTGGCAGAGGCCAATTAAGTAATACTTTGGTCAAAAGAACTGGTCATATTCTAGCCATGTCTTGAGAACTTGAATGAAGGTGAATTTAAAAGTAAAAACAAGCAAACAAAAAATACCAATGTGTTTGTCAGAGAAACTTCCAAGGCAGAAAAGAATTGAGTCTGTGGCAGTTTCTACTTGCCCTGATTCAAATGTACATTGAAATAGGAAATTCTAAGGAATAAGAAATAGACAAAAAATACAAAGCTTGGCAAAGACAAAATATATGGAAATTTAAAGTCACAGGCCAAGAAACATGGATAGTAATTGTTTATAAAAAAAACAACAACATTAAATGTGAATATATAATAGGATAATAGAAAAGATGCCACAAAGGAAAGCCTTGACATATATAAGGCTCAAACGAGCAAAGAATATGAATTATTTTGAAAGAAAAATGCCTAATGGAATAATGTTAAATGTGATCTCTGTTCCCCAAGGTCTGAATACAAAGGCTGCTACAGCTGTAGAGCTGTGTTCTGTGAGCACCATGTGTCATCCTGGTTTGACAGGAGAACTTGCTAGCATTGTCCACATGATATTGGTTTTAAATGTATGAAAGACTCAATACACATCGGGTGATGGAATATTGCGCCATGGATCTAGAGACCCACTGATGCTAAGGAATGCAAGGTAAGGCAGCATCCATAGCAGCTGCCATTAAAGTCCACTGCATGGAGCTGTCATGGTTGAGTCTAAGTTTCAGGATGTTGGAAGTGACAGGACCATGGGAAATATGTCAAGAACAGCTGTGGGCTCAAGGCAGATCTGGCCTGTGATACAGCCTATAGGAGCACAGATGTGGGAGTGGAGGTAGCCAGGCATTTTGGATCACTGACGATTCCCTCAGGAGTCTCAGGTGTTGGAGATCAGCTAAGAGATTTGTTGTCTGCCCTACTGAATTTCGTTTTTTAATTGTTGTGCCGCCATTTTTTCTCTTTTGAGAAGGAAATGCTTACTCTGTGCCATTTTTATGGTCACCATGTATAAATTGTGTTTTGATTTCTCACAGCTTACAGGTAAGATGATTATTAGATGGGACTTTGAAACCATGTTGAACCTGCTAAAGACTATAAGGACTGTTGAGGTTGGACTGAATATATTTTGCATTTTAAGATGGCCATGAACCTATGGAGAACAAAGGTTGGAAAGTTGTCACTTAATCTTGATACTTTGGGGTATCAAAGTTTGCAATGAATAAAATTGTGATGTTTTATATTGGTTGTTGACTTGACAGGGCCTACAATCAACTGTGAGATTAGGTTAGCCTCTGGGTTTATCCAAGAGGGATTACCTTGATTTTGTTCATTAAGGTGTGAAGACCCCTTTAACTGTGGCCAGTGCCATTTGATGTGCTGGGGTCCTGAACTATATATAAAGGAGAGAGCTCGCAGAGCAGCAGCATTCATTGTTCTATTCTTCTTCCTCACTGTTGAACTGAATGTGTCCAGTTCCAGCCCCTGCCACGATGGATTTCACCTGAGTTGAAATAAACCCTCCCCACCTTAAGCTGAATTTTTCAAGTATTCTGTCCTAGAAATTGGAAGTTGACTAAATATATACATACATAACACACACTACACCCCCCCCCCCCCACATACATGCTGTACGTAGCAAACCACTCAAAGACAGTTCTCCTGGGATAAGCATAGTTCTTTCACACACAGGAGCCATTGATTGGTATAATCATATTACTTTTGCTTACATCTTACAGTTTTAATATTGTAAAAATTGGTGTATTCAAGGATATGATGGCTTCCATTTAACTCTTTGAAATGCAGTCATTTTTACAGAAATCATACTGTAGGGTTTTTAAATCCTCCTCTCCAGTTAATAGATAAAATAAGTTTTAGAGTCTTTCATTGAAAGGGACTATGTCCCTTATCATCAGGAAAGAAGTTATGTAAAACAGATTGTCTTTCTTCAGCTTCTTAAAAAAGATTACTGGGACCACACCTCTCAGAAGAGCAGTTGTGATAGCAAGTAAGGCAGAGAGACAGACATCAAGATTAGCATATGAAAGAAGGCAAGGAAACAAATGGAAATCCCAATACTGGGGCTAACTGCAAGGGACAGAAGATTGTAACAAAACATTTCACTAAGTTCTTGTCTCATCCATGGCCCTTTGACCTCTTTCCCTGGCCTATCTATAGGGCTGTGCCTTACTGGGTCATTTTCTTGAATATTATCTTCCCATCTTATCTCCTGAGTCCCTCTTAGCATTAATTTTACAAATGAAAAACAGAGGAAAGCATTCCAGTTGTTCACCTTAGACTTTGATATACCATGTGAAAGGACAGCTACATATTAGGCAAAAGGAGGAAAGGTAGAACCAGCAGGACTTTTTCAGAGTCATAAAGAGAAATCCTAGTCTTTCTGGGATGCTATTTTTTAAAATATATACTTTTATTAATTTATTTGCAAGGAGAGAGAGAGACAGAGAGAATATGAGCCAGGGCCTCTTGCTTGTATTTGATGGGGGTTGGTATGTGAAATAAAGTGCTGGAAAAGTTACAATAACCAAGATATCAGAACATATTTAAAATCACAGTACCAATTAGATCCAATTTGGTATCATGTTAGTTACTTTCCCTTGGTTGGGACAAAAATACCTGACCAAAAGCAGTTTAAGGGAGGAAAAGGGTTTAATGTGGTTTATGTTTTCAAGGGTAAGTCTTTCATGGCAGGGAAAGCATCACAAAAGCAGGAAGCTGGCATCACATCATCACAATGGCAGGAAAGAAGTAGAATAAATGAATGCTGTGAGTTTGGCTAGTGTTCTCCTCTGTACTGTCTAGCAACTCAGCTCATGGGACGGTGCCACTAATCTACAACACTATCCCAATGTAGAAAGTCCTTCAAAAGCATGACAGGATAATTATTTCCACTGTGATTCTAAATGCTGTCAAGTTGACAACTAGAGATTAACCATCACAGTGTCTTTTTATCAGGCTCTCCCAATAAGCAGTTCCTGCTATTGAAATTATTACACTGTGTATTAGTTCTCCCTTCTGTGATTTCTCAGGCAAGCATTTCAGCCCAGAGGCTGTTGTGCTAACAAATACTTACACTTAGATCTATTTTGCCCAAGGACAGATTAGAGTAAAAATAATTAATTAAACTGCACATTTTAAATAGCTTTGCTCCTAATGCTTCTTACAGCCTATGAATGAGTTCCTTTATAATAGACCAAAAGAAAAATGTGGGGACTAAGGGAATGAATTCCATTTCTGTAGTTAATTTAAAATCCAGTGCTTTATTCCAGCTACATGTTAATATGCATTTATCTACATTTCAAACTCAGACACTTTGCATATACTTTTCTATAATTGATTTAATTAAGGATTTTAAAAATGTAACATTCAATTATTCTATAAAATATAATGTCCTTTTCTAAATTAACATTGCCACAAGTCATTATTTTTTTCCTTATCCATGTATTTTAGCTACTTAGTAAGATTAATTTTAAAGATAAATGTTTAGAGGAACACTATTTGGAGAAACAGCAGTTTCAAAAGTCTTCAAAATCTTTTACATTTTATACATTTAGATCTTATTTGAATGTTAACATGAGTTAGTAGCAGTATGTTAAGCACTCCATGCAATGTGACAAAAAATGCACAAAGGTATATTTTTCCATTTGTTCAAGATAAAATAAATTCCTGTAATTTAGTAAGGAGCGGGTGTTGATGGATTGTGAATAATTTGTGTGTCAGTGAAGGTAATACAATCATGTACCTTGTTCTAGGTATGCATTATGTTTTCCACAAGGATTCATTTTAGTAAATTTAAGATGAATCATTAAACAATACAATTTGGCAACTGCCAGAAGGATGACAAAAAATCAGCAGTTACAATTGTTCAAGGACATGCTCTGAAAATTTAAGTATATAATTCACCTCCTGGCATTCCTTCAGTCATGTTAGCTAATAAACCATTTTCCCTTTAAGTATATTTGTATAACCAACTGGCCAGTTAACGTCAGCCAGATGTTAATGCTATTCCCAAGCTTTATTGAAAAAAATAAATAAGCAACATTTCTCAGTGAATATGTTTAGGGACATTTGATTGAATGAGTAATGAAAAAGAGAACACTCAGCTTTCACAGAAAAATGATACAGTGGTCTCTTGCCCTTTTACATGAGTAAAATAGAAAATTCTCTAAATTATTCTGGTAAATTATTATATTGTTATATTTTATACCTTAATTTGTCCTGATATTAAAGCAAGGATAGTTGCATCATACTGGTGTCCCTGGATACTTTCATAAAATACATGACTGATCCTTCAGTGAAAAGGATCTTGGATTGTATTTACGGATTCAGAGAAATGTGTTTATGCAGAATGAGGAAAGACAAGTAAATTATGAATTTCACAAATGAGAAAAAAGTTATTTGTATAATTTCTAAAACTTCTTCTTTGCTCAAATATATCTGTCACAGAAACTAAACCTTTAGTCTTCTTAGGCAGAAACAGTGACCTGTGTTATCTAATCTCTCAGACATAAGCTGTCGATATGCATATATTATACTATTTTTATTCCTTTAAGGTATATTTCCAACAGATTTAAATGCATTAAAGTGAGCCATACAATTTACTTCCACTTTTGGATATTTTATTATTGGTTACTTTCAATATTACATGTGAATTTCTGAAAAAAATATAAGGGAAAGAGTAAAGGCAAAAGGTATAGCTTATGAACAAAGTTAAAAAAAATCAGAGTGGGAAAAGCATGAAGCAAAGCAGGAAGGGGACAAGGGGATGTTGCAAAAAGCATCACAAGAACAAACAGGCTTGATCTGATTCCCTTGATCTTTTGCAGGGTAGTCCTTGTAGTAAACCCATACCATGTGTCAGATTCTGACACATATCTACACTCTGATGCTAAAGATGACTCAGGGGAATGCTGGCCTCCTGTTTCCATCTGGAACTTAAACACTACTGGGCTATGTCTTTGGCCACATGAGTGTTTGTTATACTAGCTGGAAATCAGGATCATAATTGATACTTGGCTCATAACTACAAACTGTATACTCTATTCCACAAATAATGTCACTTTAATTTCTTCAGAAAATGCAGGGACCTCCAAGCCTTTCATTTCTGCCACTTTAGGAAACATTTCTTTTAAGGTATCCTTAAGAGAAATAATGTAAGGAAGACAGCCCACATATTGCTAGTAATCTAAAGCCAAATCCAAACTGCCAATAAAAGATGGATGTGGATGTGTTTGTGCGTGTGTGTGTGTGTGTGTGTGTGTGTGTGTGTGTGTGTGTCTAGATGGATAGTGCTTGGACTTGGATGCATGTAGCATCACAAAATCTACCCATGCCCCTAAAACATACATTGGGGACAAATAGTCATTCTTTGCGTTGAATGTACAGCACCTTTTTTTCACCACTTATATTCGATGCTAGGCTTTAAGGATCACCAATTCATTTATACTTCTATACATGTCTTCAGCTTCTAAGATCATAAATCCGTCCTACTTCTTGCTCTGAAGTTACCCATGTAATAGTTAATATTTATATCATATTATTGCTAATTACTGGCCAGTGAACTGTTACTATGTTAGTGCTCTTTACCTATAGAGGATCAAAAGTGCTTTCATTATGGTGTATTTTAGTCAGACCTTCATTTGATGGTTAAACACTAATTATGTTATTCATTCACCTCATTATTTTGCTACCCAAAGGAAACGTATAAAAAGGTCTTCCTCCTTTCATATATGATCTTATTAATGCTTACTTGCTTTTTCCAATATAAATATACTACCAAGTTTATGAGACTATCTTTTCTTTAATTCTAGAGAGTATATTTTAATTAACCTGTTTTGAAGTATATATTAGTGGAATGTGTTGGAATATTAAGATACCACAAATGAAAATAACTGAGCTACACAAAGTGGGCTATTGTGCAGAGCCTGCCACTAGGAGATATGCCACTGAAATATACACAGATCAGTGAGTTCACTGGAAAGTCAATCAGAAATAGTGTCTAGAAAAGCATGTACTTATGACATTGTTTCATCTATCTAAATATTTTTCAGGTATTAAGATTAGCAACATCTCATCTTTATGATATCTTAATGGCATCTTCATTTGCACTATACAATCTTAATCAATTTAGGCTTATGGTTATGATGAGTAAACAAGCCCATATGTATTTCAGTCATTATTTTTAAGATACAAGTTGAATCTATTTTTGTTGTGCTTGGGATTGAACAAAGAGTTACATACTGAGCTGTTCCTTTGATACCCCCACCCAAAACAATTCCATAGCATTCAAATTGTTGTCATATTTGTTTTCAAGAAAAGCAATACTATAATTGAATATTGTTGATTTTATATGATCTTAATATATTAATATTAATTAACAATTAATATTAATAAATAAATCAATATATTAATGATGATTTTATATGATCTTAATATGTTAATCTATTTAGTATTTTAACCTGTTATATATTTAAAATAAATGATATTTAGTAATTTTATTATGGACCATGTTTTATCATTAATCACAAAAGTAAGGTACTTGACAAAAATGGAGCCATGGCAGCCTATTTGTGATGAATGCTTCTAGTCTCTGGTTCGGTGTTTGAAAATTATTAATGAACATAGAAATTTTAACAAGTTATGGGATGAATATACTTTAGAAACGTAATTGTGATAAGGTGAAAAATAGGCTGGAATAGCCTATTATATGAGCTACATTTTCCTTTTTCGCTATAAAACATAGTCTGTGAAACATCTGCATTTTCCTTTGAATTTTTTTAATCTGCCTTGACCATAAAGACACAGTTATTTTGGGCAGAGCAGGTAAGTCTAAGCACATTTTAAACTGATATTTAGCTGTTAACCAATTAGCACAGGACCATACAATGATAAAGACTGAGGTTTAGAAGGATAAAATACAAGTTCTTGTCCTTTCCTGTGTCACTCTCTCTAGCCACACTGGCCTCCTGCTTATCAGTTCTGGTTTCTCTTCCAGTTCTTTATACTTAAAGTTCTCTGCCTAGAATGTCCTTCTAGTGAATACCCACCTGGGTACCTGGCTAGCTGAGTCTCTTCTTTTTCTCCTCTAGTTCAGTCATTCGTGTATTCAAGTTATTCCTGAACATTCTCTCAGTACTACAAGTTTTTAAAATGATTTTTCTAAGTAAATATTATTATCTCGCTTATATTTTCAATTATATTATTTCATATATGTATAAATATTCTTTTTTCTCACTGGAATATTACCTACCTTACTATACATATTCTTGTTCACTGGTCTACTTGGTGAGTGAAAGGAAGTAGGTGAAAGGAAATCTAAAATCCACCCAAATGCACAAGATAATCATAGGTATATTCCTAATATTTCTGGAAAAAAGTCTCTATCCTCATGAAACCCAGTACAATGAAATGATAGGAAATACATATTTTTTCTATATGTTTTTTCAGTAGCTACTTTGTATGATACAAAAGGTAATACAACATATTTCCTCATAACAGCCAAATGGCATTTGAACCAAATTCTATATTTTACTTTTCAAAGTACAAGGAGTAGCAGATCATGATCTGAAGTTCCAAAATGTGGATGCTTCTCTATTTATCAGAAGAGAAATATCTAGAATTATCTCTTCTTTCAGAAGTCATCTAATATTCATTCCAAAATGATAGGAAAAAAGATCAGAAAATTGTCTCAAAGGATTGAAAAGCATGCTTGGGCTTTCTCTTTCTCCTTCTGGAAGAAAATGGGATGGTGGTTGGCATCTTATATGCAAATAGAAGGAAACCATGGGTCTTTATTAGTACCCATGTACTATCACCTGAAACCCATTTCCAAGGGTTCTTTTAGTTCTTTTCCCATTTCCCTTTGCCTAGAATGGGGGTCCATTGCCTCATTTTGCCTCTTGCTATTGAACTTGTTGAAAAAAATCCTGTATGGGCTGTGGGTCCTTCATTTCTATAGTACCCATCTATACAGAGTCCACAGCTCTGCAATGGAGCACCTTAGAGCTTTCAAAGATTTTGACAAAAGAGAAACAAAGTCTAGAAATATTAGATATTGATGAAGGATAAAAAAAAATCTTGAGATTAGCTAGCAACATACATTTTAGAAGCTCCCCAGATAGAAACAAAGAGCAGACAGGAGAGATGAACATGCACATTATCTTGAGCCCCTATGTTCCCTCCTCAGACCAGCTCCCAGGGGATATGAGAGAACATAACTATAACTGTGGAAGAAAAAAATCATTTCTACTTTAGCATAACCTCCTCAGCATAAATATAAAATGGACTCATGACAGAATAAATGTTTTCCTTCTGAAAATAGGGGAATAACAGCCCATTAAGTAATTACTTTGATTTTAAATGTCTGTAATTCCATTTCCTATGATAGCTCATAATAGCTCAGAGAAAGAATGAGGAAATGCAGATGAAGTCTGTCATTATGTATTTATATAGTCAAAAAATGAAAAGAAAAACTACAGCCTGAATTCACAAAACCTAATTCACAGGAGTTATTTATTTATTTTTTTCAGCAGCCCATTGGGAGGGCCTAGAAGGAAAGAAGAACACTGGGACTTTTCAATTTGAACCTGTTATTTCAACAGACTGTGGAGGGGGCTGCCTCTGCAGTATCCTCCTATATTTGTCAATTTGTTTTCTTTCTTACTTTTCAAACTAAACACTTGAAAATGAGGGAAGAGAAATAAAATATCACGCAACCCAGCTGTCTAGAGGACACATGTTTATGTCAGTCATCATGCCTGTAATCTATTACAGCAATAAATCAAAGAGCTGAACTCAGTTGGGTAATTTATTACAGCAGTCTATCAGCAGGGTGAGCCCTCCAGGAGTGTGAGTTACAGACAGGAGCCTAGTGCTGTTGTTTTTATTTACTTCTTGTACTTGAGTTTGATATAGGAAGACAGAGTAGGAGGAACTGTAGTTGGAATCGAAAGCATCTTTAGCAAGCTTGTCAAAATGGCTATTTAAACCCAGGGAACAATTTTAAAAGTCCCAACATTTCCATTACTATTTCTCTTCAAACAAATTATAAATTAAAAAGCAATGAATATTATTATGTCATACATTCTTATAATAATAGTAAATTTTTTACTTCAATACATTTTTTCATAGTTATAGTAAGGTGCTTGAACTATGCTTATAGGAAAGAGATATGGGCATTTTTCCATTTCTTGGTTATTACCCTACTATACTATGTTACAGATTGAGTACTATCTACATGGTAAAGTCAATCCTGATTAAAGCATTTATCAATATTTTAATTCTTTGACATCAAGAATTTTAATCAGTACATCAACAGGTCAACTATTTCCTTATGATTATTCTTCTTGGACTGTAATTAAAACTAAATATTTATTCTTTTCATGCAGTAAACATTGTCTTGATAACATGTGAATTTTGGAGGCAGAACCTATTGTCATCAATAATCTTATTGTAAGTATGCTGTTTAGTTTTGAGACTCAGATTCCAAACACTTTAATGCATTCCAAATAACTCATTGCCACATAATATTTGAGGATTGCTTCACTATTTGCAATATATATATATATATATATATATATATATATATATATATATATATGCATGTATTTTTAATAAAACCTTTTATAGTTAATGATATTTATATCCTATCCATTAAAATTTTGGCAACTTTTTAGGACTACATCATTACAGACCATAAGGTAGACTGAATGAATAAAAATTGCATATTACTTCCAGACATGGTGGCTCACATATGTAATCCCTCCTCTTGAGAGAATGAGGTAGAAGGATTACAAAGAGGTCAAGGCCAACCTGTACTACACAGTGAGTTCTAGCACAGCTTGGGATACAGTGTAAAATTCTGAATCAAAACTTCAAAAACACTGTATTTTACAATATTTCTACAATTTACCACAAGGACCCTAAAATCTGAGAAGCTCTTATTTGTTATCTATAACATTTTCTCAACACTAGGCCTATAAAATCTATCTTTAGGAATATGGTAATGATACAAACATCTAAACTACACTAAGTATATATTTTGCTTTTGCAGTGGTATAAATAATATTTATTACATGATAAAAATCTTGATAGCAAATATGCAAGGTTCCTTATTTTTAGAAAGACTGAGGACTTGTAAGATACTATGCTGCAGATGGGAGAAGTTGAAATCTATGTTCTGTTGCTTAATTTTTGCAACCTATACCAATAATCTGCTAAGTAACCTTAAATTAGTTAAGTTCTGTTTCACTGGCAAACTGAAGTAATATTAATAATAATAATAGTTATTTTGGTGATAATTATGTTAAATACAGACTGAAATAATCAGACTTAAACCAAATAGTGGCTATTATTTTAAAACATAACTAAATGAAGCAGGTAGCATACATAACTATTGCTATAAATTTGGAAAAGCAAGAATAGAAAGCAAAGCCAGTGTTTTTTGGTCCATGGTACAGAACAAGAATGCTTTATTAAGGCAAGAGTTTCTGATCTTTAGTCATTTAAATTCTGTTGTTTTAGACATGTCATATGTTAGAGCTTGGGTCAGTTTAGCTCTATCTGGTCCTAGGTCTCTAGGCCATTTGTTTTCTAGTTGATATGCTGACAAAGTTCATGGGGTCACAGTGAGCTTTATGCCTGGATATGGCTGGGTGATATAACTCTCAGGTTTAGCTTCTACCATGAAGCATATGATTGTAGCAGGACCTGCTTGGCTTCTATATTGACATTCTGGGAGCATTCCTAGGACTAAAGAATCCTGGCTCAAATCTTTGATCAAATCAGGGAAACACACACACATGAGTGATAGAAGAGGAGGCCAGACCTTCTTATCTGACCTCCACATGCTCAAACATGGGGCACCTGAATCTCCATACACAGGTGAACACACCACACACATAAGACAAAATAAAATTAAAAGAAAAAGAGTAGGATAATTTTAGTACTACATTATTAACATGATTATACTTTCTTGGAAATTCTTAATATCAGTTACATGAGTCTCATGTCTTGGCAAAACTGTGCTCAGCACAATAAATTGTATAGATAATAAAGATTCTCACAAAAGACCTCTAAGAATTCAGAGCCAGGAGAAAGAATATAGTAGTATCTCTAATACTTTAGTACACCTGGTTGAAATCTTTCACAACTATACATTTTTTACCATTGTTTTTTTATTAGTTATGTACATACTCAGTGTGTAAACAGCACATGTTGATACCATCCTTACCCACATCCCTGTTCTCCCCCCTCTGAAGGGACCCTCCTTGTTCGGGATGCCAGTTATCCTTATGAGGATCTTAGACTTGCTGCTTTCTTGGTAAACCTGGTACCAGCACAAGGGTGAAGGAGATAGATACAGAGAACACTCAACTCCTCCCAAACCAGAGATCCAGAGACACAGAGGCTCCCAAGACCTCATCAATGAAGTAGACCTAAAACGAATCCAACATGGCTCAAGGAAGTTCGCTGAAGAGGGAGTGGAAAGATTGTTAGAGCAACAAGTTGGGGCATTAGTCACAGAGACATTGCCTCTGGCCCACTCCTCATCTAGGAATGCTGCATTGATGACTCCTAGGTGAGGCTCAAAAACCACAATTACACCAAAGCCTGCCATGGGATAGCCCTTGTTTAAAAGAAAAAAAACAAAAACAAAAAACAAAGTCTAACTTTTGATAATATCATTGACAAATTAACATAAATATCCTTCATTTTATTTTATTTTTGCCTCAAATAGTGTTATACTATGGTCTGAATCCTCCCTCACGAATCAGTTTGTCTGAAATTAACCAATAAGGTGATAGGATTAAGAGATGAGTGTAGGCCTTATAGATGGAATGGGTTCTCAGGAGAAACACTGCTTATCTTGTTGTCACAAAAGCAATAAAGTACTGTCACCCAGCACTGAGCCTGCCTCACCTGGATTGTGGACTTCCTAGGCTCTTGCTATAGAAATAAAAGTCTACTTTCAGGAAATTATCTAAATTACAGCAGCATAAAAAGGCAATGGGCATTGATTTTTTGATCAACCAGAAGCTCTTTAATGCTCCTATATTTTAGCATCATGTAGTCAGATGGGTTGGCTAGTTGATTAAGCTCCAATTTTCTAGGTTGTCAATAAAATCAGTGGATGTGACTGGACATTGTTGATTAGTATACTTTCCTCAAAGATATACATTTAATTAACATGGTTTGCATTTTATTCATTTTGCTTTATAATGTCTTAGTGTCTATTTTGCTTCTCTTTTTAGAAATAGTCTCATGTAGTTTGGACTGGCCTCTAACTTGCTCGGTAGGCAAGAATTATCTTGAATTCTTGATTATTGTATCCCATTTCCAAAAAGCTGGGATTATAGGAATGAACAAACATGCATGACTATCATTTTGTTGACCTTCATAATTATGCAATAACTCAGCTACTATGTTTTACATTTTAATTTAATTTTACATATTACTTTATCTTTTAATATTTAACAACTAAATATAATAATATAATATAATATTTAACAAATTAATTGAATATAATATATTTTGTATGTCAGTGGTAAGCAAGATTACTTTTGGTAATTTATTTACTAGTTTGTGGTAGTAAAACTAATTCTTGATTTTTATTTTTCTTATACCCTTCAAGCTCTTTATAAAATTAAATATCATATTATGATTGCCTTTTAAATAAATGTACTCAAAAAGCCATTTAATTTTCATGTTTAACATGTTATTCTATCTACCAAATCAAAGTACTGCATAACTTAATAACTGCCACAGATATCTTGGTTAGTAGGATATTCAGAAATAAGTTGATACTTGCATTACTTACATGGAATCATACAGTATATGATATTTCATCATATGCTCCCTTAAGACATTTTTAAATAGTTGCAATAAAATTTAATTAAATTTAATTAGCCTGGTAGCATCAAATTATTCTCAGATCCAAACAGACAGATATTTCTTCAAGCTTAAATTTTGTTGGTTTTCTTCAATATAAAAATAACACAGGCAATCTGTGGATATAGCATTGTTGGTATAGTGCTTGCCTAGCTGGAAAATTGCCCTGAATTAAATCCCCAGAATTGCATAAACTATGTATGGTTATGCATGCTTTTAATACCAGTACTTGGAAGGTGAAGGCAAACGGACAAGAAGTTCAAGATCACCCATGTTTTCACAGTGAGAAGACACAACAAAATAAAATAACATACTTTTAAAAAGCAAAATAAAACTCAACATTATCTTAAGGAAAAGAATAAAAAATGTTCATTAAAACTTGATAGTGAGAAACTCATGTAGCTTAATTAAGAATTTCTTGAATTCAGGAATTTGATTTTTCAATCTTCTGCTTTGTTCCTGATCTGGTTTTTCTCACAAAAGAAAATAACTTTACACATATTCATGTGCTAGTCTCTGCTCAGCTTACATGTGAATGTGATCAATCGGCAGGGTGCCTATACATGCATGCAGAAGAGTTTCCCTTAGTGATCAGTTTCTTTCACATCTGCTAATGAAGTACTATAATATACATGTAAGCAGGTGACTGCTGGTCTATGGGAAATTTTTTCTCATGGCTAATAAATTGAAAGCTTCTAAGAAATATTGGGTCGATCCATGAATGCCAACATCTCATGCTGGAGTGCCACCAGCTATTTTCTGGGTGAATACACAGGTTGTACTGGGACCTGAACAGGGTTCTTGTCTAGAAGCACATCTCTTTTGAGAAAGACCAGCTTCAGTAATACTTCAATTTGCAAGACTAACCAAGCTGAACCATCACTGAAATGTATGTGGAGTTCAATCGAAGGGATTGTGTTAAATATAAACACCATTAACCTGCAGTGATGGCAGTCTTTTCTTAGCAAATAGGAGTCTTGGTGGTACAAACCTCAGGAAATTACCCTGGATCATCAAGGTTTCTAAAGTAGAGAATCTTTGGTTTTGGTCTTGTTGAAACTTTGTTCAGTTTTTCCATTTCATTCTTGGGACATTTTTATATGCTTTATATTTGTTTATTCATCCATCTAGTTATTGCTTAGGCAAATATTTGTTGAACACAGCAATGTGCCATACTTTGTGATATTTAATTCTATAGATACATTGATGAGAAACAAATTATCTTTCCTTATATGCTGTTAATCTTATAGAAGAGCTAATGAAGCAACTTGTAATTCTAACTAGAAGTCATAGTCATATAGGCTGCATATGTTAATAACTTAAATACTCAAAATATGTACTATGAAGAATTAGCTCATTATGCCAGGCATGGTTGTGCATGCCTTTAATCCCAGCACTTGGGAAGCAGAGGTAGGAGGATTGCCATGAGTTAGAGGCCATCCTGAGACTACAGAGTGATTTCCAGGTCAGCCTGAGCTAGAATGAGACCCTACCTCGAAAAAGCCAAAAAAAAAAAAAAAATTAGCTCATTAGTCATATCTTACCAAAGAAAATAAAGCATAGAATGATTAAATACTCTGAGTTTACAGATAGACTTTTAAGACACTATAAAGAAAGACAAGTGAACTAGACTATGCAAAAAGAATTTCCACAAGCATTATAGAAAAAAGTGGGAATAATAAAACTACACACTATTATATAACTTGCAATTAAGATTACTTTAAGATGAGGCATAATTCTATAAATAGTGAGATAGAACATAAAACCAGATAGAGAGATAAAAAAGTATGCCTGAATAGTTCTTGACAGAAGTGAATAAACAATTAAATCATGAAAACAGATTCACATTTGCAAACATGGTTAGACCTCAACCTAAGTTCAAACTACATGCATGAGTGAGATAAAAATGGAAGCTTGCCTCTATGATTTATGACCTTCTAAGGAATAGGGTTTCATTTGGTTTTCAATAACAGGCACGAATTCCCTGTTAGTTAACACCAAGCAGTCTACTAACCCCATTAACTTATGTGCCATCCTATCGTGCTGACTGGTTAGATTTTGTAGGCTTCACTGTTAGTTCACATGTTACATATGCCATATAGGAGTTTGCATAGTGCTTCCTAGTACTGTGACAGCTAGCCACAAGGGAGATGGTTTCCATCTCAACTCCAGATTGATCTCTTAATGTCTCGTGAGTGTAGCCATAGTGCCTTCAACAACAGAGTGTAACCATAAAGTGCTTTGGCAATGGCCTATGTAGTTTGGGCAACCTCATGGGTCTCCCTTATCACTGCTCACTGTGGTAGGTGACTTATTTCTGGTACTGGTATTTACCAACAATAGCCTGTGGTTTTAGGATAAAGCTTTCTCTACCCAAGAAGGGTACTTGTCCCTAGTCTCTCTCTCTCTCTTTCTCTCTCTCTCTCTCATACACACACACACACACACACACACACACACACACGCACTCACATACACTCATACACACACTTTTTCTGAATTTTCAAATATTAAGGGACTTATATCCTTTAATTAGCTAACAAATATGTATGTTTCTATAGTACTTATTCATACTGTCTACTTTTGTGTATTTCTTCTCCCTTTCACTTCATTCCTTCTCCCTAACCTTGATATATACATTATTCTGTCCTTCCACTTGTCTATTTACCATGCCCTTCTCTAATCCCCCCTACATCTCCTTCTTCAACCATCATTCTTAGATTCACTACTTTGGTACTTTAGTACTTCAGTAGCACTTATATTTTTGCAACTTATAAACATACCAAACTATTCCAAGTTAGGATCCACATATGATGCAGCATATGCAGTTTAATGGAAGGGTAATGTCCATCAAAAATTCATGTAAATATATATGTTTATTCATTTTGATCAATGCTGCTCTCAGTCTTTGTTAGAGAACTGTTCTTTAATATTTGAGGCTGAATACTGGGGAGAAGAGAAAGACTGGTGTCCAGGTCTGGATGAGTTATTCTATCACACCCATCAGGGATCAATAAACATTACATAGGAAGAAATGGATTAAATATGAGTGTTGCTCTCACTGCTAGCCTGGAAATCTTCTCAATGGAGATAGTTGTAGACACAAAGGAAACTCAAAACTCATCAAAACAAAAACAAAAACAAAAAAAGATGCTGGTGAGAGCTCAACACTAAAGTAGACACATACTCTCCAAGGCTCAGAGTGCATTGATAAAGAATAGGTAGAAAGGATATAAGAGCCAAAGGTGGGAAAATTTATTATATAAGGCACTGTCCCCTCCACAGGAAAGAACTGGTACAGTCAAGGCCCTGAAGTGATTACTAATAGCCCACTGAGGAGGATTCTCAGTAGAATGGGTCAGAGAGATGGAATCTAAAGAGAATAGCATGATGCAAATATAACCAATTTCAAAAATGTTCATTTATTAAACTTACCAATAAAAGTTATTTTAAAATAAATTAAAAATGGACTGTGGCCTTAAATGTAAAATTATAAAAAGTAAGAAGAGTTGGGATTCTTAGCTCAGTGGTATAGTGCGTAACAAGCAAGTATGAAGGTATAGGTTCAGTTCCCAGCATGCAAAAATGAAAAATAAAAAAAAAGAAAAGCTTGAGAAAAAAATTGGTTAAAGACCTGGTATTTTGTGATAAAGACTTCAAATTTTGACAACAAAAATACAAATTATATAAAAAAAATTGAGAGCCAAAGGATGAGAAGAAATGCTCTGGAATGTGGTCTTCCAGACACAAAGAGGATGATACATTCATGGCCTCACAAAAGCTGTCATTACTGCACAAGACCTTCATAGTATTGTTTCCACCATCTCTTCCACAGTGGTCCCTAAGCCCTGGAGGGTGTGATAGCAATGTCTTATTGAGTACTGGACACTCAATGGTCACTAATGAGTTTTTGTTCATTGTATTTGCTCTTGCTATTTCCTATTTAATATATATTTTTAATTTTCCTTATATTTTCATTATATTTATCATTTACATTTTTTAAATAAAAATTCTTCATATTTAAGGGGTACCAAAAATTAGCCAAGCACAGAAAGAAAGCACTATATGAGTTCACTCATACATAGAATCTTAAAAATTACTGTTATAGAAGTTGACAGTAAAATGATGTTTACCAGAGGCTGAGTAATGTAAAGGAGAGAAAGGGATGGGGTAAGTCATCTATACTAAGGTATAGTTAAATATGCACAAGTACTGGTATACTGTTGTACTCTAGGGTGACTATTGGTCCTAGTGTCCTCTATATTTTAAGTTTTTATTTATTTTTGTAGTGATAAGGATAAGACCTAGGGCCTTGTATATGCTAGGCAAGCTCACTACCACTGACCTACATCCTAAGCCCCTTTCTAATTTTTTTTTGAAAGGATTTGAATAGTTCATCATTTTATGATCCTATTTTCTCATTTGTATTAACTTATCATTTATTCATCTTTTAACTTTCAGTGGTCCCCTAGAGTGTACAGTGTACCATTTTAAATCATTTATGCTTACCTTTATATAACAATACATTGGTTCATGTGTAGTACAAGTACCTTTTAGCAGAATATTCCCAATTTCTCTCTTTTTATGTCATTGTTGTATATAATTTAATTTCATTTATATATGAATATATAATACATTGTTATTGTGAAGAGCATGTATATTTTAGGAAAATAAAGAATAAGAAACATAAAAAAGTTATGTTTTGCCTTAAAAAATTAATATATTGGACTTAATTAAAATTAAACATTTTATTCTAAAAAATTTGAAGATGACAAAATAAAGGGTAAATATTTACAAATGACATATCCAACAAAAATGTGCTATTGAAAATATTTAAAGTAATCATAAATTATAAGTGAAGCCAGCTGTGGTGGTGCACTCCTTTAATCCCAGCACTCAGGAGGCAGAGTAGGAGGATTGCCGTGAGTTCGAGGCCATCCTGAGACTACACAGTGAATTCCAGGTCAGCCTGGACTAGAGTGAGACCCTACCTCAAAAAACAAAAAAAGAAACAAAATAAAATAAATTATAAGTGATATTTTAAAATAGATACATCATTAGGAAAAATGTTGTGTGGCTTCTTTAAAAAAAAGGGTGGGCCTGGAAAAATGGCTCAGCAGTCAAAGTGCTTACTTGGCAAACCTCTGAACCCACATAAAGCCAGATGCATATGGTGGCACATGCATCTGGTGTTTGTTGGCAGTGGCTAGAGGCCCTGGTGCACCCATTCTTTTTCTCTTTCTCTCTCTCTCTCTCTCTCCATATATATATATATATATATATATATATATATATATATATATATATATATATATCTTTCTCTCTCTCTCTCTCTCTCTCTCTCATATGAGATGAAAATGAAAAAAAAATCACGTGTGAAAATGTTTTTGGCACTTTTGTTTATTATAGGCCAAACCTAGAAACTATTCTAATGACCTTTATCAAATGAATAGTTATTAAAATATTGTGGCATATCTGTTCCTATAGATGTGAATTGCCATAGATGGAACTGTCTCCCACAAGAGTTCATGTGGAAATTCCTTCTGGGAGATATGACCTTTTCTGGGTTAGTAAATAGCAAAGTAAATCATAAGGGCAGTCGTAGTTTTCTAATTTAAGCAATAATAAGCAAGAAAATGACTATAGATAAGGGAAACATCATGAATGAATCAAATCACCATACAACTAGGGACAGTGTTACAGCTTTATCCTAATATTTTTCAGTCTACTGTCTACACTTGAAGTTATAAAGTTATGGAAATGGAGAGGAAACTAGTGGTTGAAAGTGACTATGGAAAGGTTGGTGTAGTTACCTTCTTGTTGTTGGGATAAAGCAGCAGCCCAAAAATAGCTGATGGAAAGAAAGTTTTATTTTTATTTTTAATTATTTATTTATTTGAAAAAAAGAAGGGGGGAGAGAGAGAATGGGTATGCCACGGCATTCAGCCACTGCAAAGGAAATCCAGATGCATGCTCCCCCTTGTGCATCTGGCTTATGTGGGTCCTGGAGAATCAAACTGGGATCCCTTGGCTTTGCAGGCAAATGCCTTTACCGCTAAGCCTTCTCTCTAGCCCCTATTTTTTTTTTTTTTTGGCTTATATTCTTGAAGGGAAGCTTCATGATGGCAGGACACATCTAACTCAAAGCAGCACAGGTGGAAAGAAGGGAAAAACACACAGGGCTGTGAATGCCAATACACAATGACAGCAACGTGACCTGAGTCTTACTTCTACCATGTCTATATTATGCATGAAAAACATGTTGTTTTCTATGCTGTTACCATCTGACAGCTTCTTCAATCCCATGGCAAAATTACTTCTTAAAAATCTCTGTTGTCAACTTGATTGAATCTGAGCATTGTGTGGGAGTTTGTAGATTAGGTTAATTATGGTGGGCTGGAGTTTTGGACTATATTAAAACCAGAAAGCTAGCTTAACACCAGAATTCATTGCTTTCTGTTTCCTAATTGTGGATGGAATGTGACCAAATAGCCACCTCCTATTCTTCCTTCCATGCCTTCTTTGCCATCGTGGACTGAATTCTTAAGAATAGCAGCCAGAATAAACCCATGCTTCCTTAACTTGATTTTGCCAGGCATTTTGTTACAGCAATGTGCTAAGTAACTTAGATACCACCTTTCCCTAATCTATGATCTTCATTTGTTTTGCCCTGGATTTTACTTTCATAATCCAGCTTGCCTGAGTTCCAGAGCAAGTTGAATTATATACTACCTGAGCTGCAAAGAGACCTACCTTTAAAAGGTCAGATAAGATTGGCTAAATAAATTGATTAAAATGACATCATTTCATACAATTATAAACATGAAATGATATTCCGATCCCTCTCTCAGATTCCTTATTTAGTACAACTGAATTTATAAGTAGGAAATAAACATTCATTGCCATGCAAAGATAAAATATCACACATCACTGTGATTGATCTTATAATTAGCATTCACTTTAATGCATTCTCCTTCTCATTTCAAGAGAGTTTATATCATTCTAATGTAGTAATATGAAAGATAGATTATGCCACATATTTTTATTCCAAATATTTTAGTATTTCTGCCTTGGAATATAGTCCGAAAGTAACTTGGGACAAAAGGCCAGACCCAGAAAGGCAAATACTGCATGTTCACATATGTAGATCCTAGCTTTTTAGTACATATGAAATGTACACATAGGTCAGTGTGGTCATGGGTCACAGAACTTGAATGAGGACCAGTAGCAGAAAAAGAGGTGTTGGTGCAGCAGTAGAACACATGTGATGTAGAAGCAGAAAGGATGCCATTGAGATAAAAGGGAGTCAGGGGAATGATGGGAGCCGTGGGAAGGGGGAAGAGTCAAAATTATGTTTGCAAACGCCACAGTGAAGTCAAATTATGATGTGTTAACTTTAAAAGTAAAAACTTAAAACAAAAGAATGTCAGGCAAAAGAAACAGCAGCAACTGTGATTTCTAGGAGAATAGTCATATCTTTGCAAGGCTTTTGTGTCACTCAGGTAGCAGACACCTTCCAAGAAATGATTCACACTCACACGGTAACTGCAGAGAGGAAGGCTACAGTCAGTCTTTCTTTTAGTCCCTGTCAGGATTACTTCTTGTTTCAGCTATTGGAACAAGAGAACTGACAGATACAGAACAGAAATAAAGATAAAAGACAATCAAATTATTGTCTACTTGTTTTTCTTGCCTTAGTAAGTCGATTGCCCAAGAGTACACAGCTTTATATCACTAAATAAAGACTTTGTTGCTCAAAAAAAAAAATACATAAGTGGAATCATGAGTGAATTTACTGTGGTGTTAAAACTAGAAAAACACAGCTGAGGATATGGAGGCCAGCCTGGGCTACATAGAAAAATCTTGTTTCAGAAAAAAAAAAATAGGTGGTTAATATTTTGGTGCTTCTTTGACCAGTCATTTTTTCCATAGCTGTACAAATGCATTTACATGGATGGGACTGTGAAAACACAAGGGTAGTTTACGTATTGGAAAATGCATACTTATTTTTAATCCTAAATTTGTAGGAAAATTCCAAATTCTGGAGAGGGTAGGATCACGACTAACATTAATCTTCTACATCTTCCCTCCCTCCTTCTCCCTCTCTCTCTCTCTTCTCTCTAATTCTTGTATGTTAGTTATCTTTTTCCTCATTTTCTAAGTGGGCACTGACCTGTAACACCCAGTACCAGCATGGGGCTATCATCCACAATGAGCTTTTGATCAGAGAGACCTACAAGGTTTCCTAAAAGTCAGACAGATTTCTGTCAGAGTACTTGATGACCTACCAAAGGTTAGTGGTAAGACCCTACTGCTGAAGACACCTTATGTGGTTGACATGCAAAATAGAATGGCATGGCTGGAAGTTGGAAGAGAGTCAGTCCCCAGACAGTCAGCACGTCTAGGGCCAGAAGGTGCTACATGGGCAACTGGGGGAAAATGACCAATATCTGTCGAAGCAACGCATGGTCTAACCTACTTAGCAGCAAATAACTTGTTGTGATGCCCATACAAGTGCAATAGTGGCACACAGCCATGGTGGGGAACGAACTGCTCTTAATTTGGCTAACTGATCTCCTCAGTGGTATGGGACCCATAGCTTGAGCTGGGAAACAAGTCAGAAACATATCCAAACATAAGCCCACTGTCCAATATCAAGCTACCATCAATCATGGGCTGCAAGAGGGCCTACACCTATTAAATTCTCTATGAAAAAGTAAGGGTTATCTCATTTGTCCTGGTGCTAATTTACTCTCCGTTGGAGAATCTGCTTCTCTTTTTTAGATAGATGTAGACCCTAAGGAGAGAGCCACCCCATCATACCTCCAAAGGGCCTCTGCTGAAACTAAGAAAAATTGGCGAAACAAGCAAGGGTGCTGTTTTCCTGATGAACCGGATACCAGCACAAGGGGGAAGGAGATCAACACAGAGAAAAATCAACTCCTACCAAATCAGAGAGCCAGAGCCTCAGAGGCCCCCAACACCTCATCACTGAAGCAGACCAAAAATGAACCCAACATGGCTCAGGGAAATTTTGCGGAAGAGGGGGCGGAAAGAAGGTCAGAGTCACATGTTGGGTCATGATATGCAGAGACATTTATCTTACACATGACTGTGGGCTAACTCCACAATGCATGACCCATATACCTCAACAAGGTAGGGCCAAGAGGAGGGGGTAGGTCACGGATGAGCCTAATAATGGTACCAAATTGACTGTATTTGGTTAATACAAAACTAACTAATAAAGAAAAAAAAAAGATAGCAATATCATGAAAAAAATAAAATATTTTTTAAATAAATGCAACATTCAATCATTAAAAAGAGAAGTCTGTCCAATCATTACATTTGTGACAATATATCTCTGACTTGAACTGTGTGGACCTGTATTTTACTTTGACTGTAGTTGGGGAAAGATAGAGTAATAAATACTAACTCTTAATTTGATAGAATAACATTAATCCTTTAAATGGATTCATGAGCCTTCAACCCTAACAGAAACCGCTATAAACTTTTGAGCCCTATAAATACCATGGTAAACAGCAGGTTAAGAAGAAAGCTTCATACTGTTGCATCTAAGGATTCATAACATACATGAGTATACCAAGGGCTTTAAGAAGTGATGTGATGTGTAAGACTTTGTTTAAACCATTATTCAACAAATATACCAGACTACAGTTCAGTCTCTATGAATATACAAGGAAGACAAACTTCAAATACACCTTTGACAGAACAAAGATATTTTGGAACTTGTATTGTCAGAAATCTCACTCTTTGAATATGAAAATTTTGTCTCTACTTTTCAGACTGCAAACCTCTGACGTTCCATAGTAGTATCAAAATTATATTATCAGAAAGTAATACATTTTTCTATTCTGTTTGCAGTGACATAATGCCTTCTTCCATATAATCTCTGTACATTCATGTCATTTGACTTAAATGTAGCTTGCTTCCTTTACAGTGAAAACAATACAACAACAAAAAACATCTTGAGTACTCTAAGCTGCTGAATTCCAAAGCAAACCTAAACACTGTTCTGATACCACTAAATATAAACACTGAACTGATTTTACTGTTCATAATAGCCCAATGTGTAAGCGAACATCCTGTATATGAGTTTTTATTCTGAGGAAAGTATGAACATGAAGATTCTCAACAGTAACTCTGCTTTGAATGTGACATTTGGTCTCAAAGAATTGAGATTATTACATGTCAGTATTCATGCATAAGGATCACCTTACAATGAGTAGCTTGTAAAAAGGGAACATCTACTCTGCTTTTTAAATTCTAAGTGACTTTTTCCAATTCAACAAAGTTAAAATGTATTGTATTGGTGTGCATTTTAGTTGTCATTTGATTTTACACCTAAATTAAGTATACTGTAACAAGTTCTTACTACATTGAGCAATACTCAGTCAGTTAATATTGAAAGTAAGACTAATAATCATTACCTCATTAAGCATATACTTTGAAAAGGATCAACTAAACTTCTAACTCCCCATTCTAATAGAAATTTTGTACCCTTATCTTTAATACAAATTAGAGCATAAGAATTTAATAAATATTAATTATTTTAATAAATATACATCTTTATAGTAGGTAAACATTTAAGTATTTCATTTCTTAACGATGCCATTCAATATATAGTCAAAAACTGAGGATATCAAAACATGAAGCAAATAGAATACTGACAGCAGAAAGAAAGATAGTCCCATGAAGAGTGGCTGTGACATCTAGAAATCTCTCTTTTAGAGTGTAACATCCAGGATTCTGCAAGGTTAGTGATAGTTCCTGCTTTTAGTTAAGGAATGGAAAAGCCATTCACTTTTGGTGTTCTGTTACTTTGACTGTCTAATGCATTTCTGTCCCTATCACTATCTTTAACACTATCCTATTTTTATCTAGGATATCTGAGTGTTCAATCAACTTATAAACACTATATTATCAGTTCCTAATAATAAGTGTGAACAACTGAGATTGGATTGCAATGATCCATGTAAAGCTGGATGGATGATGCAAGTGTCAATAATCCCAGTGTGCCTATGGAACTGTCACTAAGTTTGCAGGGAAGATTTCTAGCTTAAGCTTGCACCTATCCTCTGCCCTCTTCTCTCATGGGGCTCCTAAAACCCCTCTTGCCTCTCTAGGCAAGAACTCTTTCTTCCTTCTGTTAAGTTGTAGGCTTGACCCCCCCACCCTTTGTCCTCCTAAAGCATTAAGCTATAATAAAATCTTTCTGAATTTTATCCTCTGGTCTTTGGATTTTATTCTTTGAATTCATAGATCAAGGATTTGGGAACACCCCAAATTATGGGTGGATTGGTGTACAAAGAAGCCAAAATTCCTGCATCAATACTCAGTAGTCTCTAGATAAAACTTTTAAATGTAATAAAAGACTTTTTTAAATGTACTGCATTTCCTTAATGACTACAATGCATTTCCTCAAATTCATTAAAACATGCATAACAATAAAAATAAAATAAAAATATTCATGATGCAAGGAGGGACTTTGACTCTACAGATTTCACAGTGTCATGTAAAGAAAACTATGACATCTCCAAAAAATGATTGTTGGAACTAGAAAATTCTGTAAACCTGCTTGATAAAAAAAAAAAAAAAAAAAAAAAAAAAAAAAAACATAAAAACTGACTAGAGTTTATATATGCCAAAAATTATAATTCATACAAATTTCAGAAAACAATCACAAATCTGGCAGCTACAAAACACATGTGGCAGCATATTTAACCAAAAATGCAAATAGAAGCCGGGCGTGGTGGCGCATGCCTTTAAACTCAGCACTTGGGAGGAGGATCACCGTGAGTTCGAGGCCACCCTGAGAGTCCATAGTCAATTCCAGGTCAGCCTGAGCTTGAGTGAGACCCTACCTCAAAAAACAAAAAAATGCAAATAGATCTCCACAAGACAATCCCGTGAAAGTAATTGAAGAGTTTAAAAATAAATGGAACAATATTCTGTATTCATGGAACTGTTAGAATTAATGTTGTCAATGTATATGCTGTCTCAAGTAACCAACAGAATCCCTACACTCTATATCAAAATATCATTGACATTGTTAACACCAATTCAAAAAATCCTAAACTTCATATACTTACATATATTTATATTTACATTATATATATATATTTAAACTTTGTATGTAACAAAGGAAGCAAATAACATAATAAAGGGGTAAACTACAGAATGTTGTAAAGTATGTATCTGACAAAGGTTAATTTCCAGACTATATAGAGAGCTCAAATAATTCCACAGTTATTATTTACTCTAATTAACAATTTACCAAAGTACCCATTAAATCTTCCTTAGAAAACAAATAAACACACACACACACACACACACAAAACAAAACATAAACTAGCCAACAGGTATATGGAAAAAATATTCATCACTAATCATGGAAATGCAAACCAAAATGACAATGAGAGTCATGGATATCATGTTACCCCAATTCAAATGTCTAATATCAAAGAGATAAAATATGTGTATATAATATCATGTATAAAAAGATATAAGAAAACATACATTGTTGGCAGGAATGTATATTGAAGTTTATTATGGAAAAGAGCATGAGAGTTCCCCAAATGATTAAAAATAGAACCACTATATGATCTAGCAATCCCAATATTGAACATCTAAAAGAAACGAAATATTGCAGAAGTTCCATGTAGCCAAGTCACAGAATGAGCTAAGTATACTTAGACCCACAAATGCATGGAAAAAGTGTGGTAAGTCTTCTAACGAAAGGCTGTTCAGCCACAAATAAAAGAAAGTCGTTTCCTTCCTGGAAACGGATGGACTAGGAGGACACTGTTAGTGAAATTTACCAGACAGACAACGCCATCTGTTGCATCATTACTCTCATCCATTGGTTTGTGAACAAACCAACCTCATGGGAGTGCTTAGTTGAGTAGCAGAGACTGAGGAGGGTGGGTGTAGGGTCTTGGGGACAGGTTAGTCAATGATTCAAAATTCCAGTTAGATAAGAGAATGTGTCCTGGCACTTTATTGGACATGAGGTAACTGTCACTGACATCATGTTTATATTTAAAAAGTCACTATCTTCTACGCAGGCATGTGGGCAAAAAGATTATTAAAAATTATCTCAGTAATAAATTGTGTGTTTAGGACTCAAGGTAGATAAACAAAATCTAACAAGAAACAGTGTTACAGATTATTACTGAAACATCCAAAAGAATCACAGGCACAGTATATTTAACAAGTTTTGTCTTGAAAAACAAAAGAGTTATTCATAATAAAAGTAGAAAAACTTTGAATTTGAGTATAAACAATGAATTATATTGTATGTGAATTATAGCTCAACTTAAAAATTTTATAGTTTTAAAAAACTAGACAGAATGAGACACATAAAAGAGTACAGTGCTAAAAACTGTCTTCAATATTCCACTCTCATTAATAGACATATGGATCTCCTAGACAGAAAACAATTAACAAAAATTAGAATTAATCTAGATAATAAATCAAATGGACTAATAGAATATCCCATCCAAAGCCGGGCGTGGTGGCGCACGCCTTTAATCCCAGCACTCGGGAGGCAGAGGTAGGAGGATCGCCGTGAGTTCGAGGCCACCCTGAGACTCCATAGTGAATTCCAGGTCAGCCTGGGCTAGAGTGAGACCCTACCTCGAAAAACCAAAAAAACAAAACAAAAAAAAAGAATATCCCATCCAACAGGTGCAGAATATACATTCTTCTCAGCAGCCTATGGAACTTAACGATCACATTATAGAGTCAACCTTAACAAGTACAAATTAAAGCTAAAATAAATGCTTATATCTTATCAGACCATTTTAGATAAAAGCTACAAATAAAATCAAGGGAAATAAACAGCAGCAACAACAAACTACATCAGAGCACTTTTGAATGGACTTCCAGCAAAGAAATGTCATTTGATCATTGTGGATGAATATATATATATATATATATATATTCATTAAAATTTACTCATTAAGTGTGTTAGTTATTAATATATAGTTCATTTAAATGTTTTAAAATGACTATATATTCATAATAAAACTGAAAGTTTAGCAGAAAATTTGCATTTCCAAAACTTAAGATGAAATAATTTACCTGTCACATGACAATTTAAAAAGAGAGACAGAAGTTAGGCATATGATTCTTTGATTAAGGCTATTGCCTTTAGCAAAAACCCAATATCATAGCCTGAGCTCATTACTGTAAAGTCACATAAGCACTCAGTGTCTGTCAATGCCAAGCAAAATCATGACTGCACAAGATGAGGACACTTCATTTGTGTAACCAACCAACAAGGTCTAGCCTTCTTACCATGAGATTGTTGCCACCAAAACTGATGCTCCTAGGAAGGCCAAGCACAGGGAAAGCTATTGGAATGTTGGAATTCATCAACACCCTTAAACACCTGCTCTACCAGTTCTCCAATGACAACATAATGCCTCCTACACAAACATTTTACATACACATGAGAGATGGAGAGAAATGACACAGAGACTAGAGAACATAGAATGACTCTGCCCATAAAAAAAAAAAAAATCCCACTTTTCTGTCTTCATAGCTTTTGCACTTGCCTGGAAAACTCAAACACAGTGAATACCTCTCTCTTTTCTCATTTCCTTTAGCCCAGGGTAACTAATTTCATTTTACATCTTAAAAATTATAAATAGTAATGAAGTACACAGAAGTCACTCAGCTCTTCAATTAATAACTATGAGAAAGACCATTGAATCTCTGGAGCAAAATAATGTGTCTGTCTTTATAGCATCAAATGTACTTGAAAAAAATTAACAATATCCACAGGGTGACTCTGTATGCGTGTGTGCATGCGTGTGCTGAATAGATTATTCATTGAAATCAATTTATCCAGTTATTTTAGGACAATGTAAAGCAAATATTTTTCAAGGTCATTTTATATAGATGCTATGCAGAAATGCTCAATTAACTTACATGTCTTTGGGATCCATCATATTCGCACCTTTCAATTTTCCCTAGGCTTCCATCTGAGAAATACAGCTTCTCTGCCCGGTGGTCAATTGTGAGTCCATTGGGAGTGAGTATGTCTGTGCTGACCACCACTTGGGCTTGCTTTCCAGTCAGGGTGGATCTCATGATGCTCGGATGCTGTTCATTCCAGTTCGTCCAAAACATTAAACTAATGAAAGTGAAAAGTACACCATGAAATTTTCATCAAGAACAAATGCATTAGGCCAGGCATGGTGGTGCATGCCTTTAATCCTAACACTCAGGAGGCAGAGGTAGGAGGATCACCATGAATTCAAGGCCATTCTGAGACTACATAGTGAATTCCAGATCAGCCTGGGCTGGAGTAAATCCCTACCTCCAAAAAAACAAAACAAAACAAAAGGAAATACATTAGAAGAAACATGACAGTGTATAGCTGGACATAGTCAAGCTATGACTGTGTTAACTGTATTTCTGTTTTGTAATTGATGAAAATCAAAAATCTCCCTCTCTTCAGGCTTGCTTTGAAATTCTGTATTTCCCTTTGTGTATGTTATAGAGATACTCACACAAAATCCCATATTTCTATAGTTTTTTGTCCTGTCATGAGATAAAGCAATCTGTCAGCAATCTTAACAATAAACTGATTTTTAATGAAGTTTGGTTACTTATTTTAAATTGTGAATAACAGGTGAAACATTAATTTCACATATGTATAAATTATGATATTATGCCTTGTTTTAAGTTTTCATTAAAAATCACTCTCCAATTAAAATAGTTTTAAGAGCATGTTTAATTCAAATGTGCAGTTTGCAGCTGGGCCTGGTAGTTTGCTAAATGCAAGGTAAAAATGTAAATTCCAGCCTATATAAGAGTTTTTGATAAATAATTCATCAAACAACAAAAAATATGAGTAATACTATGGTGATCTCTATGAGTACTTCAATTACCTTACAAATTTCTTTTACCAGCTTTCTTCAATCTTACTTCAGGACATTCACCACAGCACTGACATTCTCCTGGTGGACTGTGGTATGAATGAAGCTGACATGCCTGGTGATGGAGTAGTGTCTAGAGTTGGCTTGGTTCTCCCTGGCATAAGAAGGCCATGTTCATCTGAATCAAGGCGCTCTGCTATAGCCATCGGAGTTCTCAGGGACAAGATAATGCTCAATTAAGTACAAGATATCTAGCATTACATATAGCTTTAGGAGAGGGCATAAAATTACTTCAATGAGGGATTTCTGTACGTGTTTCTTCTGACAAGAGATCGAGGGTAGGTATCTGTCATTGCTTCTTACTAGTCATATTTCCTTCAAAGCAAATGCAAAGGGCTTCTGATTCTCCTCAGGGAATGTCAGATTGAACTGGACTTGTTAAGTTATTTTGTTTAAGAATAAGATACGAGTTTCTACTTATCAACCTTACCCTTTTATGAGAGTGAAAGCCAAGGTCAATGTATATGTTTCTGCTTTATGTGTGCTTTGTGTTCAATTGTTCTGCACAAATGCTTCCATTGTGACCACCCTCAAGCCTGACAAAAAAAAAAAATAAAACCCTTTCCAAGTTGTGGTACTTTTATTTACTTGGTATTACACCTGAGCATGTCTTCGTCTGGTGAATTCTTCACAGGCATTATTTTACATCGCTGAATCATAATCCAAAGCAGATGTAGTTGAAAAGATAGCTGTACACAAACATCATTTGGTTGCTTGTTTTCTTTGTATTGCAATTGGGAAAATCCTAGGTTGGTATAACTGATTGAGGTGAAAAACTATTTTAGGCATCCATAGATGTTAACAATTTCTTTTTAAATTTGCAATTTCATGCATCTACCCTACCACAGGATTGTTTGTACTTTTGCTTTCATCATTCAATCTTGTTTTAGCACCTGATATTTAAGTAGTACAGATATCAGTTATTCACACTTAACAGTTATCTCATTGACAATAAATTGTATTGTCAATTATAGAGAAAGGTTTCAGAAGAAATATTTATTTTTAAAGTTAATCCTTTAAAAAATTAGCATAACTGAAACTCTTTTGCCTATAATGCATGAAGAGTAACACCACTTCTTACTTCTGACACTCATCCAAGGCCAGCACATGAGGGTGGTCATCCTCTGACATGGTGATCACTGCTTCTCTGTCAAATGCTCCAGGGTGGGTCTGGTCCACGGTGTGCCTGGTGATGGATGATGTCGTGGAGCTGGTCCAATAAAGCGTATCCCAGGCTCTGTGATAGGCAAGTCCTTCAACGGAACCCACATCTGATGGAGGGAAACCAAGGAATAATTGCATGTTTTTTTTTAAATAAAGACACACATCTCTTACTTTATCAGTCATTTCTCCACAAACAGCATAAAGTATTAATTGATACCTGTAAATAGTATATTACACAAAATAAATATAATTGTAATGTAACACACATATGCATACCAGCACGCACGCACACACACACACACACACACAACACATATATATATGTCATGAATGTATGTTTTTGGAAAATAGTCATTAATCATTTAGTCTTTTAATCCAAGTATGAAAACCACAAATACTTTCCCTTTATGTAGGATCATGTCCTTTCTGTATCTTGCTAAATGATTTCAAATAAACATGCAGTATACAACTTAGAAATATCTTTGAAAATCATCTGCTCACAATACAATTTTGGTGAAATCATAACAAGTTTTGTAATGATACTACAGATATCAATGTCAAGCAAAACCAAGCTCTTCAGAGTGATAGCAACCTCAAACAGCTTCATACTTTCAAGTGTCAAATGATGGCAGGAATTATTTTAATAAGTCAACATGGCAGGTTATTTGATTTTTTTGAATCTTCTAATGTGTTATAAAAATGAAATGAATTGAAATTGTGAGGTAAAGCTTCAAAGACTTCAAATGTTGTTAGAAGAGGGTAAATAGTAGCCTACAGATCCGAGTATACAAAAGTCATGGAGTGAAAAAGAAACTTTTTTTTAAAATAGAGTACTCAGTACATATTTAAGTACAATTCAATGATTTCTTTTCTTTTGTGTTACTTGTTTTCCTCTGCTTTACTATTTTCTTGGTCAGTTTAACAAATGCTATATTATCCACATCTCAGGAAACTATATTAAAACTAACATTGTCACATAGTTTTTATTTTTCTGTGAAAGAATATTTTTAATAATTATATTATATATTCACTGTACATTGAGAAATAGCAGAGCTCTGACAGACTTCAAGCAAGTAGGAATCATCAATCCATTCTCTCCTGTGCCATCACTTTTCTATTCCTGTGACTTGGCTGACCCTCCCCCTGGATACCCTCTGTGCAGTTCCTGTAGGACCATCCAGCAATGCTCCTGTGATGAAGTACATTCTCCTTTTTCAGGGTTAACATGACTCCAGAGCTGTGGATGTATGCAGCATGTCTAATCACCCAAGTATAAACGCTTTTAGTGTGACTTTGTAGTAGACGACAACCTGACAGTTCATTTGACTATAATCTGATGCTACAAATTTATATTCCAATAATTCTTTTCTCTCTCAAAAGATATTTAATTCTGGATTGGGGAAATGGCTTAGTGGGTCAAGTTCTTGCTGTGTAAGCAAGATGACCTGAAATCAGATCCCCAGGACCCAGGTAAAATGCAAGGTGTGGTGAGACACTCCTGTAATCTCAGAGCTGGGGGTGGGAGGGCAGATGCAATGGGATCTCCAGGGCTTGCTAACTGGCTAGTGTAGCATAATCAGTGAACTCCATGTTCAGTGAGAGACTATGCCTAAAACAGTAATATGAAAACGCATCAAGTAAGAACCTGACATCAACTGTCGTCCTCTACCTGCTGTATCCCCCACGTATCTCCACCCACACATAAAGTAACATATACACACGCAAATATACTTAAATCCTTATAAAATCATATTTGTCACTAAAAATAACACACTGGTTTTTGATATTTTGTTTATTTATTTATTTGAGAGAAACAGATAAAGGCAGAAAGAGAGAGAAAATGGTTCCAGGGCCTCTAGGCACTGCAAACAAACTCCAGACACAAGCGTCACCTTGTGCATCTGGCTTACCTGGGCAATGGAGAATTGAACTTTGGCTTCCTGAGGCTTCTCAGGGAAGTGCCCTAGCCACTAAGCAATCTCTCCAGTCCCAGACTGTTGTTTTCATAAAATCATGAAAGTAATTTGAGTTTGCATTAAACAAATTTTTCTATGTTGTCAGTAAAGCAGAGCCATATGGTATATGTACATGCACAGTTCCCATTTATGTGTTTAAATTCCTGAATAAGTTCAATAGCCAAAGTAAGCAATGTGAGGTCCCGACACTGGCAGATAATTGAATAGTTAAGATAAAATGTCTAGCCAGTCAGCTATACCTGCAATATTAAGCAAGTAAATCAATATAGAGTTAAAAATTGTTGGAAATAAAAGTTGTAGTAGTCTCTGTTTAAAAAAAAACATAACTACAACAGGACTATTTCAGCAGCTCCATACTTTTCTCCACAGGGGCAGGGGAACACATAGATTATTGATAGATGATAGATAGATAGATAGATAGATAGATAGATAGATAGACAGGAGAGAGAGAGAGAGAGACTACGGTGACTAGGCAATTAAAACTACCACCTTCTCAGCACACATATTTAACAACAAAGCAATAAATAAGGAATCCTTTTCCATTCTATTCAGCAATTTGGTTTAACTAAGTATAAGTAAAATCCTGATAAGGTTTTGCAAAAGTAAGAACAGAGGACAGTTCATCCCCAGAAAGAATCAGAAAAATGACTCAGAACCATGGCATATGTATGCATATGTGTGTATGAATATATATATATATATATATATATATATATATATATATATATATATATATAATTTATATATATTGCACACTCCTATATGCAAGTATCCATATCAACAATGGGGAATTTGATCCCAATAGCCTGAAAGAGAACAAATGACCAATACTCAGATACGTGATAAACGGAATATGCTTCATAGGTAGTGTAACTTTATTACATTACCATTGGAAAAGAGAGAAGACCCCAGGTACCCCACTTGTTCATTATTCTGAAAGTAAGATAAATGTTTACTTCATGGGACAAGTGAAGGATGCTCTTCCTTGGACCCATATATCAAAATAATGCTCTTCTATTGGCAAGTTAACAAGAAACTTTTATTACAAGCAAAAGCTATAGCTGAAAAGGGTCAGGGTGACCTCCTGTTGAATGGACACTCACAATGTCAATATTTTTCTACTTTCTGTTTCCTCTCTTCTATGCCCATATCCACCCATGCTCTTCCCTTTCCTCATATGAGATATAACATTGTTTTTTCGACTGTAGTATCTACCCCATTGAAAGGCATCAATAAACCTACACAGTTAGCTTCAGATATATTTGATAAAATTTAGTACTTTTTCATCCTACCAATAATTAACAGACTGGAAATATAAGAAAACTGAATAAATGTGTGGGCTGGAGAGATGGCTTAGCAGTTAAATTGCTTGTCTGTGAAGCCTAAGGACCCATATTTAACTCTCCAGGTCCCACAAAAGCCAGATGCACAAGGTGAAGTAAGCATGCAAGGTCACATATGCGCACAAGGTAGTGCATGCATCTGGAGTTCAATTACAGCAGTTGGAGGCCATGGAACACCAATTCTTTCTCTCTCCCTATCTCTATCTCTCCATATCTCTAGCTCTCTCTCTAGTGCTCTCTCTCTCTCTCTCTCTCTCTCTCTCTCTATCTTTCTATCTAGCATAAAAAAGGCTAGTCTGTTGGACTACACTCAAAAAACTGCATACATTTAATAAGGAAGTATTAAAATGCCTAAAATTCACTATTTAGTGTAAAATAATGTATACTTTGCACCAGAAGTATGAAAAAAGATAAGCATGTCAGCACTGTACTTTCTACTTAACTTTCTGTTGATGAATTTACCAGGGTAAGGTAAGTATCAGAAAGGAAAGGAAAGTATACAAGTTGTGAAAAAATTAAAACTGTATTCACTCATGGGTGACAAGTTCTTAAACATAGAAAATATCAAACATGGGCTGGAGAGATTGCTTAGTGGTAAGTGCTTGCCTGTGAAGCTTAAGGACCCCAGTTTGAGGCTCTGTTCCCCAGGACCTACATTAGCCAGATGCACAAGGGGCCGCATGCATCTGGGGGTTTTTTGCAGTGGCTAGAGGCCCTGACGCGCCCATTCTCTCTCTCTATCTGCCTCTTTCTCTTTTTGTGACTCTTAAATAAATAAATAAAAATTAAAGAAATAAAATATCAAACAATTCCCTAGGAAATTATTAGGAATAATAAAATACTAATAAGCAATATAATATTTTTAACAAATGGTGTTGAATTGACTTTGTGTGTATATGCAAAAGAATACAGCCCTTCTTAGGCTCCCTCTTGCTTCTCAATATAACTTGGACTCTAATTACTGTAGAAGTCAGAGTGGACAAAATATCAGGTAGATAAGTTGCATTTCATCAAAAAAGAGTTTTTCAAAATATTAAAAAGTAAAAATAGCCAACTCCCAGAAGAGGAGAAATCATTTGCAAATAATACACATCTTAATAGACTTGCACTCATGAGATGTTACAAAAGCTCTTATACAGTAAAACAAAGAAAGAAATATTGTAATAGGAAAATGAGCAACAACCTCACATAGATTATATCTACAAAGAAGTAAACAAATGATAGACAGGCACATGAAAGTTGTCTGTATACTTAGCCATCAGAGGAATGTGAATAAAACCACAGTTCATATCAACTTGGATGTTATCTTAAGTTTTTGAAAGGTTGCAGAAGAATTGCAATCCACCATATTACATTGTTGGTGGGAATGAGAGAAGATTCTTCCTCTTAGTAAAACATGAAGCGATTTCTCAAAATGTGATATATAGAGTTCACATAATATCCAGAAATCCACTGGTCGATTTACACCCATGAGAAATGAAACCATGCTCCCATATGTTCATCAAGGATCATAGCAGCTCTAATCCTAACAGTGTAAAGCAAACATGGCCTAAATGTCAATCAACTGAATGATTAATGAATAAAATGTGAAGTAAAAAACAATAAAATATCACTGAAGAATAAAACACTACATAAATGAAACGAGTCACAAAAGTCAATGTTTTATAAGTACATTTACATGAAGTGTTCAGAATAGGCAAATTTTTAATAACTACAAGTGGATTAGTAGCCCTTGTGGCTAGAAAATGGGAGTTGGGGTGGAATAAGAGTGAATTTTACAAATTGATATGAATTTTTAGACAAGTAATGATAGAAATATTCTCAAACTGAAGATGATGGTGGATCAGTAGATGTACATACACTTTTTAAAAAAAATTTTTTGTTTATTTATTTATTTGAGAGCGACAGAGAGGAGGCAGAGAGAGAGAGAGAGAGAGAATGGGAGCGCCAGAGCTTCCAGCCTCTGTAAATGAACTCCAGATGTGTGCGCCCCCTTGTGCATCTGGCTAACGTGGGTACTGGGGAATTGAGCCTTGAACCGGGGTCCTTAGGCTTCACAGGCAAGCACTTAACCGCTAAGCCATCTCTCCAGCCCCATACACTTTTGAATATGTTAAAAATCATTGACTTTTGCACAGCAAGTGGGTGAACTATATGATATATGAGTTGTATATCTCAGAAAAGTATTTCTGTAGCTGTCTTGATGCAAATTAATAAAGTATTGTAAATATAAGCATTAATTATTCCACAAATTTAAGTTTGAATTTGATATGCATGGGCATTTCTACCACAAGCATATCCACAAGATTGTTTTAAGGTAACATCTTCTTTTCTTCCTTCCATATACACTTGTAACATACTGGATAATATTATATAAAATTATGCTAAAATACGTGGACAAGGTTTAATGGTCAAAAATGCCAACATGTAGTGATTTCTCTTGAGTATCTCTTACTCAAATGTTTTACACATTATCAACTGGTTTATTTTCCAAATATTCCACTGAACAATAGAATGTAATGGCTTCTTAGTATGATCTATTTGCTATGGCCTAAAGTACCATCCCTCAGTTTTTTTTTTTTTTTTTTTTTTTTTTTTTTTTTTTTTTTGGTGTTTTCGAGGTAGGGTCTCACTGTGGTCCAGGCTGACCTGGAATTAGCTATGTAGTCTCAGGGTGGCCTCGAACTCTTGATGATCCTCCTACCTCTACCTCCCAAGTGCTGGGATTAAAGGCGTGCGCCACCACACCCAGCTGCATCCCTCAGTTTTGAAGGTTAATTTCTGCTTCCTTTTCACATCAATAAATAGAGCAGTAAATAAAATAAGCTATACATCTAAAACATTTTTTAAGTATGTGCTTTCATCTGTATGTTCTTAGGGTAACATATTGAACAAGTTAGCAATAAGGACTGTTTTGCAGCTGCACAGGACTCTACATAGGATGATGTGAGTGGTCTGATCCATCCTGTGGTAGTCCAGTACTGGCTGTCAAACATTTGCAATGACAGTGCTGACCATACCTAAGCCACAGTGATAGTATTATACTTCCACATACAGTTCTCAACCTCTCTGTTTTAAAATATTTTAACTATTAAATAGATAAATAATTTTCATTAATCTCATTTTCATTAGTCTAATTTCATTAGTCCAATAAGATTTAAATTTATAAGAACCAAGCATATTTAAAACACTGTATTTTTAATTAAAGTGCTCTGCCAGAAACTTAAATGAACCCATTTGTATTGTTCCACAGTGTCATAATTTATTGAATACAAATATTTATTGTTCCAATTATTGTTCAGTATAAAATATTCTATAAAAACAAAATCACAAAGTATGGTGTCTCAATGACAGCAATTTGACACATACTCCCACTTAACTAGATAGCCCTGGCTGAGGCAAACCCAGGTTCTTTTGTTCTAGTCTAAAATACAGATATTAACTCTTAAATTACAGACTTCACATCACACAGTGTATCACATACCTATCTATCTATCTATTTGTCTATCTGTCATCAATCTATTCATACATACAAGGAACAGAATAAATATAAATAATTAAAATTTCAATAGTTTCAAAGAGGCCTTGGAGGCCAGACCTGGGAAACTGATAAAAATCCAAATGTCTCTATTGATGATACAATCTGCTTCAGAAAAGGCTAGAAGAGCTGTGGTTGGCTCTAGAGTTAGGCAGCTAGGTTCAAATCTGAGCTAAAGGAGTGAGGCATAATGAAGGGCAGGACCCATTTGAGAGGAATGGATGGATGGATGGGCAAATGATATTTGAGTAGGCAGCATCAACATCTGGGACTGAGCAAGCTGAAGTCTCTATACCAATCTGGAGTTCCTTCACACACGTGCACACATACACACACACACGTACAAGATGATCAAATGACAGATCAGAGGGGGCCATGGCCGTTGCAGTTTTAAGTGTCCACTTTTTTATTGGGCCCTGGCAGTTACATGCCACCCTTCATCTGGTATGTCTCATGATTTCTTAGGCCTGGTTATCCTGTTAGGATTTTAACATGTCCATGTGCCTGGTTGTAGTCCCAGTTATTTCCAATTATACGGTAGCACTTTTGCCACTCCCAAGAATGTGTCATTTACCAGTCTGTGCCACAATGATGGTGTCAAACAGATTGTATCATTTATGCTTCCACTGAGGAGCAGAGTCATCCTCCACCCTCAAAATGGAGTTAGAAAAGCTACTTGGAAAACGGAGACTCTCATGGCTAGGCACAGTCTGCAAATCACTCTTTTACACATATATGTGGACTAACTCAGTGTAGGGTATGTCATGATCTATAGTCTAGCCCAGTGTGGATAACATGCCTTGAATCCTAACACTCAGGAAGCAGAGGCAGTATGATCTCTGTGAAGTCAAGGCCAGACTGAGATGACATATTGAATTAGAGGTCAGACTGGGATAAAGTGAGAACCTATCTCAAAACAACAAAACATTATAACTTAAATATTCAACAAAGAGCAATACTATTGTAACTAAAAATTTTCACTATTTTTTTTTTTTTTTGTGATGGCATACCTTGAAAACAGAAAATCTATTGAAATATTATTGGGTCCTGCAAGATGTCAGGCAAGAAAGAAATAATCCCAAGCCTAGAGATGTTATGCAATGAAAAGCAGTGAGAATCCAAAAACGAAAAAGCATGGTAACGATAGTCTCCAATACTGCACTCGCTTGAGCACATGGATGGCCCGACTTCGTGCAGATGGAATTTCAGGCCTTTGTCACTCACACGGGAAGAGGCAACTCAATCAAAGGTTTTGAGTGGGGAGCAGTTCTGTCCTTCCCCTTATTTTCTTCTCATCACAGGACTTTTGTCTCCAAAGCAAACATGTTTGCTGATATGTGACTCTATCTTCAATAAAGAGAAGCCGGGCGTGGTGGCGCACGCCTTTAATCCCAGCACTCGGGAGGCAGAGGTAGGAGGATCGCTGTGAGTTCGAGGCCACCCTGAGACTCCATAGTGAATTCCAGGTCAGCCTGGGCTAGAGTGAGACCCTACCTCGAAAAAAAAAAAAAATCAATAAAGAGGTTTCATTATCTTTCTACAAGCTGCATTAATTCCCTTGAAGAAAAGAATCTCAAATATTGGATTCCAGAAGAGAGGCTCTGCTTTACATTGCATAACAAAATGATTCAATTTATTTGGTTTTCCCACAACAAAGAACACTTTGCCCCAAGGAGTGTTGAAGCAGAATGAACAGATGGAAACTTCTAAGTGATGCTGATGTTTTTTTTTTTTTTTGCCTTGTTTTCAGATTTAAAACAGTTAACATATGTAATTCCAGCATTGGGGAAGGCTGAGGCAGGGAAATCAGACTGGACTACAGGTGAGATCTTGTTTCAGAATACATAATAAATAAAGAAACAAACAAGACATCAATTTCATCCAGGACTCCATAGTCAGTGGAAAAATTACACAAACTCCATCTTAGCCTGGTAGTAGAGTCCTGCTATACCAGTTATGCCAGATACTGAAGTAGGATCATCACACGCTAAAGGCATTTCTGGGCTATTGAACAGTAAATTCAATGAGAGCCTGGGCAACACAGGGGAACTTGTCTCAAATAATAGCAGCACCATTACCAACCACCACCAACAACAACAACAAATACACACACACACACACACACACACACACACACACACACGAAGAAAGAAGGAAAGAAAGAGAGAAAGAAAGAAAGAAAAAAGAAAATATGAAGTGGGCTAAAACTAGTTCAGTGGGAACTAAGCCCAAGGCCCTAGGATTCAATCCACTTTACTGGATAAGGGAATTACATAGACAACATGTATCAAAAAAGGCCTCTGTCTCTTGCCACTGAAACACTGTACTATAGGAGTTAGTTTCCTTGGATGGTAGATAGCGAGAAAAAAAGCCCCTGGTAATCGCCATAGGGGTGCTGTCTCCTCTTCTTCCTCTTCCTCTTCCTTCCCCCCTCCCCCTCCGCTCCCTCCCCCTGACCTTTCTCCTCTCCCTATCCTGGGCCAGTTTCCCCCTGATGCCTGCCGTGGTGGGTTGACTAGGCAAGCTTCCTGAGGCCCTCAGTACAGGATGCACCATGAACCAATCAGCACCTCTCAGCTTCACTCAAGCTCACTGACTATACACTCTGCACTCGTGACAGGCTGGCTTTCCCATTCAATGAAAGTTCATTTCCCACAGAAACTGGATTTTTCCAGCTCTAGAAGCCCCCTCACTCCAGAAGTGTCTGCTTTCTTTATGATTTCTTTCCCTCACACTCTGAAATAATTTTTATTCTTTTAGAATACCTTCCTGTCTCTTAATTCCTTAACTCACGTAGAAAATGTACCCACAAACCCTAGGCTGTACCACCAGTACTCCGACATGACTGATTCTATGGAAATGTATGTCAGGCTTACTAGAATAAAGTACTGACTTGTTAACAGGATCATGGTAAAACTAGCATGTTTCACAGAACATCATGAACCCTTAAACCTTCTCAGTGCCAGTAGAGGTGAGACAGGCACTCTTTATTTATATTTATATTTAACGAAGAGTGGCATGTAATCCATTCTTGCTTCTTACAAGAGAAAGTAAGGTCAATCTTCAGGCCAAAACCATGAACAAGAACATTCTTGAGAAAGGTGCCTTTGCATATTACCAGGTGATAGGATGAACCCCTCACATCCCAGATCAGTTAACAGAAGGCAAAACAATCCCAACACAGGTTCACTTACACACCATAAGAAGCAACTACAATTACACAGTAAGACTTGAGAGAAATTGGGAGGCTCTTCTTATCAAAATCAATACTGGTTTCTCAAATTCCATTATCAAATATCTCCTTGATTAAATGCTGTCTCTAGGTGTCTGTGTTTAAAAAGTTTGTGTGAACAATTCTCTTAGGAGTATTAAGTCCTTAAGTAATTAATGATTGATGTGTTAGTGTATCCTACTATTACTAATGGAGCCCAAAAATGCAGAAGTAGCCAGATGTGGTGGCGCACGCTTTTAATCCCAGACATAGGTGGATCGTAGTGAGTTCAAGGCCACCCTGAGGCTACATAGTGAGTTCCAGGTCAGCCTGGACTAGAGTGAAACCCAACCTCAAAAAAAAAAAAAAAAAAAATGCGGAAGAAAAATCCCCAAAATGAAGTCACGAGAAAGGCAGAGCAATGAGGGTTTTAGGGCATTTAGTGCCCAATGACACATGGTCTTAGAACAACAGCTTTATATTGAGTGCATACACTATTCTCTGATAATAAATGAGTCATTTCCAGAACATACACTCAGATACTTGTCAATTATGCACCTTGAAATAATACATGAACTGCATGTGATTAATTGGAAAAAAAAACACATTGATGCATTTAGTTGCTGCTATGATTCTGAGCTCTTCCTGATTCCCATGTGAGAAGGGACCAGTGTCCTATAAATGTCAAACACACAAGAACCACAAGGTGACAGCTGCACCAGAAGCATCTAATGCACCCCTGAACTTATGCATGCCCTTTCTTCCCTTCTTTCAGTTTTACCTTCCCTCCTAAGACTTTGCTCGGAACTTCCAATCATTATTTTTCCATGTCACAGTGCTCCTCCTTTGGGGTCATATTTATTTCTCCCATTTTTACCATTTTCAAAAGCTATTGATTCTGCCCTCTGGATGACTTTTGGATTATAAGCTTTTGTTCTTGTTTCCAGACCTACATTTTACTCCAGCTTGAATCAGTGCCCCTCTGCTGGACTACCCTGATCCAGAAGCAGTACCTGCATTAGCTTTTTTATTCCCTCCTACTCATGAATTTCTAGAGAGTAGCTTCCAGCAGAGAAAATGTGATCTCAAGCATCCTGTTCCTCCTCTGCCAGTTCTTGGCTTATTGAAGCTACTTTGTCAGCTGACTGGCTTTAAACTTGAGCACCGCAATGAAAGCTAATCTTCCATATGCTAATGTTGAATTCATTCCTCTGCACATTATAATATCTAAATGACTTGATCCAATACTTTTATCTGTAAAATCCATAGACATAACTCCAACTGAATAATAAATATTTTCTGTAATTTAGCAATTATAAAAAAAAAGTTAGAACACTACAGGCTATTGCCAACACTCTTGATTGGCCACCAGAAGTAAGTAAGACCCCATTTCAGAAGACGCCACATGTCTGGGCTACAGATAACTGAAAGATCAAGCTGGAGCTGAGCAGGAAGACACTGCCTTGTTGACTAGCTATCATGATACTGAAAAGAGCTATGAAGGCTATTTGGGGGGAAAAAAATAAGTCATTAATTGTCTTAACCAGCTGTGAACCCTGCAAGTTCTACGGCTGGCCAGATACCAACTGGTTCAATGTTGTCCTTTCTTTTATGGGGGAAACACACTCCTCTTTGGTTTGGTTTGAGGCCCTCTCCAAGGGCAATAATTCTTATCTGATACTAAAAGCTAATCAAAAGCCTCTGGATGGGGAGGTCATAAGTCCTAGTGGGAAAAGCACTACTGTCGTCTGGGTAAATGGATATATTTCTCCCACCAAACTTCCTTCTATATACTTATGTTTATGCTCTTGTATTAATGCTCCTCAATTTTGCTTAGAAAAACTTCTCTTTTCAGATTGTCAATGACCACTGGAGTCATCCAATACTCACAAAAGTGTTGAGAGGTGACAATGGGGTGTTCAACACTAAGTTGGACATTTCTATAACACCAGCTCAGGGACCAATTGTTAGAGCTAAAGGAATGGAAGGAGTGCGTATAGTACTGTCTTCAAGATACAACGTGACCATGGTATGCGTAGCCTCACAGTGGTGATGCTACTTACATAAGACCTGCATAATAGAGGGGAAACTATGACATAAAAATAGAAGCAAGAGTATTTGGAAAGAAGAAGGGATTCAGTGGAAGGGAGAATTGGGAGAGGGACAGAGTAGAGATGGTAAGAGCTGACTTTGATCATGGTATATTGTCTATGTGTATGGAAGTTGTCAATAAGAATTTTAAAACTGGAAGAAAAATGTTAAAGTATATACTAGCTTCTTTTATAGCTTTAGGATAACAGGAGCTAATTATTTTAGCATTTGAATTCTAAACCTATTTCCTTTCAAAGACATCTCATAACTAGGAACTCGTGCTCTTCCAACAACCTAAAACCAAACTAGCCATTTGAGTGAGCTAAAGAAAATCCAAGCAAAGATAATTTAAAAAAATCTAAAACCTGCCTTTTGAAGTTATATCATTTAAAGATTAATTTGAGTATGGAATGTTTCATTAGAATAATAAGATTTTTGTCTTATTGTCTGTCTGGATATTTTAGTTTTAATTATAGGAAATCCAAGAAGAAACCAAGAATGTTAGCAGATAAGAGAGAAATTTTAGAAACAGAAAGAGTACAAACATTTACACATTTGGAAAACACTTATTTTTTTCTATTAATAATATGATAAATAAAATTATTTTTACAAGCCAGGCGTGGTGGCGCACGCCTTTAATTCTAGCACTTGGGAGGCACAGGTAGGAGGATTGCCATGAGTTCCAGGCCACCCTGAGACCACATAGAGAATTCCAGGTCAGCCTGGGCTAGAGTGAAAAAAAAATATATTTTTACAAACCCAGACTGATGTTAAAAATAAAATCATGAAATCAATAATTTGCATAGTTCTTCAAAGAATTTCCTCAAAGTATTACAATTTGGCATTAGAAGCTTATCTGTCAGTTTCTCAGCAAGCCCATTAATCTATCTTTATTGTACCTTGCACATTACCTCCTAATAGAAGAAAATGTGAGATTTCCTGTAATAGGAAACCACTACATGTAGTCTGTGATACGCTGTCCTCTGTCATTCTGAAAGTTCTTGGTACTTCGTTTTCTTCTGATCTATTCTTTTCTTTTTCTCCAACCAGGCCATCTTCATGACGAAAAAAGTCACAGTCCATTTGACATGGTTTTCTCCTGGCTACTCCTCCACTGTGGTAGCTTCTACTAGTGGCCATTTCAAATAAGTCTTTATATATTTTGATCTCATATTACATTTGCTTCAGTCCACTAATACCTGACATTTTTCTAAGCAATTACTCTTCCTCAGACAGTGGCAGCAGCATGACATTTGTCCAGGAGTTGCTTGTTTTCATGAGGTATCCTTTTTCCTTTATACCTCATTGGTATTTCTTTCCTTACTTCTCTTGAAAGCAGCCCTATGTAATACCCCTCCTTATTTCCTATCTTTCCCATAAATGACATTTTCTATTCCCATGGCATCAAATGCTGAGTACATACTTCACACCTAATTTATCATATTCAACCATCAATTAATATGCTTTGTTGTCAGTCACAATATATAACTATAAAGGTACTTCGCCCCACCCTTAATTATTGAGGTAAATAGCATGCATGCAATTACTCCATCTAGAAATACAGAATTGAGCATTTAATTATTTTAATTTTTTTGCATTACTTTTGTTGTTGTTTTCTTGTTTTTGAAGTAGGTTCTCACTGTAACCCAGGTTGACCTGGAACTCAGTCTGTAGCAAGGATGGCCATGAACTTACAGTGATCCTCCTACCTGGGCATCCAGAAAACTGGGATTAAAGGTGTGTGCTACCATGCTTGTCTGTCTTTTTTTTTTTTTTTTGAGTGTGTAATGCATGAGTTAGTATTTTTAAGTTTATAGTCAAATCATATTTAAGCACTTCTTTTTTGTTTGCATTCTCCATTTTTATCACTGACACCTACTCTTAGCTGAAACTGTATCAAAACTAACCCAACTAAATGAGATAATTCATTCTCTATCTACTACCTTCATGTGATCATAGAACAAGTATCTCATCTGCTTAAAATTCTGCCTAAAATCCCTCAATGATGGTTCATCTGATGTAGAATGAAATTTGACTTAGTCACTGTCAGACTCTCCAACATCATCTTCCTGCTTTGTTAAATAGGCTGTGGCCACACAGCTCCTGTTTGAAGAGCTTACATCAATAGCAACCCAGGCCTTTGTTGGTATGATTGATTTTATCAGACTTGATCTATCTTAGGTTGGACAATTCTTAATTCCAAAATTACCTATTCTGTTTACCTAGACGTTTTCCTCTGTTTTGGCTTTATTTCTGTGGTGGTTTAATTCATAAACTTAGGTGTTCTGAATGCTAGGATCCCAGCTCAAGGAGATTTGGGAATTACCATCTCCTGGAGGGGGCGTATTGTTGGGGGTGGGCTTCCAGGTGTTATAGCCAGTTACCCATGTCAGTGTTTGGCACACTCTCCTGTTGCTTTTATCCACCTTATGTTGTCCAGGGGGTGATGTTCACCCTCTGCTCATGCCATCATTTTCCCTGGCATTGTGGAGCTTCCCCTTCGAGGCTATAAGCCTAAATAAACCTCCTTTCCCCCCCTCAATCTGCTCTTGGTTGGGTGATTTCTACCAACCATGCAAACCTGACTATAATAGTAAAGTAGTACCCAGGAGTAGGATTGCTGCTAGACATCTGACTGTGTGTCTTTGGCCTTTTGGAGCTGATTTTCAAGATGAATGTGGAAGGATTTGAAACCTTGGCCTAAGAGATGCCATGCCATGCTGTAAGTACAGCTTGATGGACTATTCTGGTCAGAGTTGAAATACCTGAATGCAGTAAAAACCATGGACTGTGAGGTTTGGCTTATGAGGGTGATAAAGAGCTTTGCTTGGACTGGGCTAACAGTTTGTGTGGGAAGCTTGCTGTTATGGCTATGTCCTGAAAAGTTGTGCAAGGTTGCTTTGGGTAGAAATGAACTGGTGTGAACAGAGGAATATGACAGAGAAAGAAACAACTATGGGTAAACTGTAGCCCATTCATCTGCAATTGAGAGATTATAGCAATTGAGATTGGGCCAGCTGACTTTCATTGGGAAAACAGAAAAAAATGTAATCTTTGGAAGAGGCCTGAATGCTCAAGGAGTGGCCTGTTCTTCAAATCTGCTTTATAGCCCCCTGGATTAACAAATTGGAACCCTACCTGGTATTGTGCAGTATAAGAAATGCAAAAAAGAGAGGGTCATTGAATTTGCAACATGGTCTTGTGTTTTGAAAATGGCCATGGGCAGTCTGAAGCAGTTTGCTGGATGCCTGCATGCAGACCTCATGGGGCTGTGAGGATGAATCCTGGATTGCAGTGGAGACCTAGTGGAGATCCTAGGACCATGAGATGACTACTAAGGAAAGCCACAGGCCCAGATGAAGTTTTCCAGTGAGTAGCCTAGCTGGAGGGGCAGAATTGGAATGACAGAGACTTGTTGCTGGTTAGAGTTAGTGGACTTGGAGATTTGTCACTAGCTAGAGTTATTGGACTTAAAGTTATAGAGTTTGATGTTTGCCTTGGTTGTTTTAAATCTTGTATTGGTTGAGTACTACTTTGCTATGCCCAATGCCATCTTTTGCCGTGTGAATGTTTATTCTGTGCCATTTTGGGTTTTGGAGGGATTTTTTGTTATTGTGGCTGAGTTAGAAGATCTTGGACTATGGGGATGTATGAACCTCAATGGAATTGATAAAAACTATGGGGACTTTTCAAGTTGAATGAATTCACTACATTTTATATCATGTATGGTTATCAGTTTATGGGAGCCAGGGGCAGAATGTGGTGGTTTGATTCAGGTGTCCCCCATTAACTTAGGTGCTCTGGATGCTAGGTTCCCCACCTGACGGCAATAGGAAATTAAAGCCTCCTGGAGGCAGTGTATTGTTCGGGGTGGGCTTATGGGTGTTATAGTCAGTTTCCCCATACCAATGTTTGGCACACTCTCCTGTTGCTATTGTCTACCTTGTGTTGGCCAGGGGGTGATGTCCACCCTCTGCTCATGCCATTGCTTTCCCTTGCCATCTTCCCCTCAAGCCTGGAAGCCAAAATAAACCTCTTTTTTTTTCCTATAAGCTGATCTTGGTTGGGTGATTTCTACCACCAATGCAAACCTGACTGCAACAATTTCCTTCATAATCTCTTAGAATTTTATTCATTTTTTAATCATTTTTTTAAAATAATTAGTTGTTGGTGCTGCTTTTGTCTGTCTCATCCACATAGAATGAGTATATGGAAAATATTTTATTCTCAGTTGTATATCTCTCACGTTTAGCAAAGACCCAAGTAAAGAGCAAATGACTGAAATGGTTCGTGGAATAAATTGAAATTCCCAGTACCTTGAAAATGAGGACTGTGCATTTATGCTTTACCTCCTAAATGCCCAAGATTTACTAAATGTGGCTAAAAAGAGCACAGACTTTGTTTTGATAGTGGTTTTCCAGACATTCTCTATGACCTTATTTATTAGCCATGGGAGATGGGTAAATTCATTTAGTCTTTCCACATTCTTGTTTTCTTGTCTGTGGTATGGATATTCTAATGGTACCAACTTCTTAGGATGGTTGGTGTTTATACAAGAAAATGCAGGTGACTTGTTAAGAATAAGGCCTAATGCACTGGAGAGATGGCTTAGCGGTTAAGGTGCTTGCCAGCAAAGTTAAAGGGCCTAGGTTCAGATTCCTAGTACCTACGTAAAGCTAGATGCACAGGGTGGTGCATGCATCTGAAGTTCATTTGCAGTGGCTAGAGGCCCTGGTGCACCCATTCTCTCTCTCTCCAATAAATAAATAAACAAATTAAATAAATAAAAGAATAGTGCCTAACACAGTGAAGGCTCCATATGTGCCAGTATCTATAACCCTGTTATTCCACTACTTTACAAGGCCACAGCCAATTATGCCTCTTAAGCTTAATTCTGTTTGATAAATTATTATTACCATTTTTCTCTATGTAGACTATTAGAGATAATAGCAATTTTATGAGATAGTTTCTGAACTCTAAGAGGCTACAATCTGCATGTGTAAATACAATTCTGTTTTATCCTAAGAAATTAGACTCCATTTATATGTTACTTATTCCTCAGAATAAGCTTATCCACTCGAAAGACTTACCTTATCCAGACCTTTAAGTCTTAGTGTAACTTGCATGATTATAATGCTAATATTTGATGTCTTTGGGTGGAAAAGTGATAGGATTTTTCAGATACTAAAACCAGAGAGGATATCAATGTTTCATAACATAATGTATAATCACAAGACTAAGATTTAAAAATAATGAAAAATAGGCAGAAAGTGAAGTGACCAGCTATTCCTTTATTCCTTCATTTTCTTCTTGTATCCCTGTTTAGAAGTGAAAAACAACTGGAGCAAGGGACTAGAAATTTTCTTGGGGCTTTCTTTTCTGACAAATTTCAGCCACATTTTTTAGGTAGTTTACTTACAGGTCCCACATTGTCTCATTCTTTGCATTTCTCTCCTTTATTCTCTCTGTCTTTAGCTTTCATGATCATACATGTCTTGTTTCTCTCTGCATATCTATTGCCACTCTTTCTTCCTGTTCTCCAAGGTTTTTATTAAATGTAGCATGGTTCATGACTTCAAATACATACATTGTCATTATGACCTCTGATCAAAATTCTCCCCTTGGGCCAACCCTAGTTAGATTCTTCTAAACCTTTTTTCATGATGGAGCCTCACCCTTGGACTATAAGAACTAGGCACTAAACAAAACTGATTGTGTTCCTCCTCATTGACATTGAAAGACTTGTAAACTCAAGACTGTAACCCTAGGATACCTATAACCTTTTGTATAATATGTACCTGGAAAAGCACTCCTTGTGATAATCAACACCCATTTATCAGATCCCATCACCCATTTTATATCACTTATTTGAAAGATTTACAATTATGAGTCCTTTCTCTATTCCCTTGAGGTGTATACCTGTCTCTCATGACTGAGTTATTCTACCCAAGGGCCAGAAAGACATTTATTTGAAATGTAATAACCAGGTATCTATTTCAGTTTCTGTGTGAAGGATTGCACGACAATTTTGCTCACTGACAACTAGTACAGCTGGCTGACTTAATTGTTTCAATACTGAACAAATTTCATAGTTCTTCATTTCTCTGACTCTGAGAAATTAGTCAGATCCCTACTCCCTAATTCTTCCCATCAGTTGCTTAGATTCCTTGTATACATTTCTTCATGTCAACCTTCTTCCTGTTGGAAATACAATTCATAAAACATGCTGTTGCCATTTTCACTGGTCTTCAGCTTTGTTTACCTTTGAAACCTAGAAGTTTTATTCCTAGTTCCATATTGTTCACTATAAATCTATCTTCACATAAAAGATATTTATATAACTTTATTAACGTTATGGATTGAATATTCTTTTTCACCAAATGAATTTCTTGTTATACAAATAATTAGAAATACCATCTAGAGAAAGGATTGTAAAGACATACTGGGGAAAATACTTGTGTTTGTTAATTTTCTCATTGCTATTTCTAAATACCTGACAAGGAACAGCTTAAGTGAGGAAAGGTGATTCAGTCCTTCATGGTGGGGAAGGCTTGGCAGTGGGAGCAAGTGGTCAACTGGTCAGGGCAAGTCTTCCTCACTCAATCTAATCTGTCCCTCAGAGACATGACCAGAGATCTGATCCCATGGTTATTTTAGGTTCAATCCAGTTGACAATCGAGAATAACCATCACCATAATTGAAGGGAAAATTGATTAGTAAATATCATGCCTTTTCTGTTGATTTTATTCCATCAGAACAAGAGCAGAGAATGACAGACGAATTGATTTGAAAATTAAAGTTGTGTTTTTAAGTGTGATGCAATAGAAAAAAAATGTAAAAAGTTATAAGGTGATGGTTAGAGGGAGAAGTTTTTAAAGAAGACTGGACTTTTATTAAAATTTATCTTTGTAGTGTTCAGTGAAATTCTTATTATTTTATGAAATGTCCCACATAACCTCCATTCCTTACTTAGTCTATTTGCCCAGAAGTCTCCCTGGGTTTGCACTCAAGGAAAATTAGAGAAAGACCTGGAGTGTGCTTGGAAGCCCAGCATGACTATATAAAGACAGATTCAAGACAGGTTCTCTTCTTTCATTTAGATACACTAGAAAGGAGAAAGAAAAGGAAAAGGAAGAAAAGGAGAAGGATAAAGAGGAAGAGGAGAAAAAGAAGAAAATATAACAGATACATTGTTGCATGAAGATTTTCTCAGCTATTAAAATAAAATAAGACCACAATACCTTTGTACTCTGCCATCACTGAAATCCCCTTGTTCTGAACGAATGCCCGCAGAGAAATATCTTTCTAAGATGACTCTCTCACACTAGATTCTTCTTTCATCCCCTCTGTGTATAATAACACATTACCTAAACCTCTGTGTCTGTGTATAATATAACACATTACCTAAACCACTGGTTCCATATTCCTAAATTGTAGCAAAATATTTTAATCCCTATTTCTTGAACTATTTTGGAAGCTTTTCTGGGTTTAATATTCCAGAATCTAGAAAGTTAGCTCTACATATTAGTCATTTTTGTACCCCTGTATCCTAGTGATGCTAGGTCATTAGTGTAGTTTGAATATGCTGAATTCCCAAATGAAATACTCAAAAGTAATTCATAAGTGCATCAGTTCAGCAAGGCATGTTGTATGTGGCAGGGATAGCTCAACTTTAAGATTCTTTCCTGCTAAGAAATTAACTAAAAACAACCAAGTTATTGATTTATCATGATAGAGGTGTTAATGACACACTTTATTTTTGGGTTATTTACCTTTTATATCATCATAAGTTAGTAGCATGCTTTCATTTAAAGACATAGTGGCCTGTTTAAAACAAACTCTTTTGGAGAAAAAGTATGAATTTGTATTTTGGAATAGTATCATTAAGATTATTAATATGTGTTACATTAAGATAATAACTATCATGTTTATTTGTGAATGTTATGATAAACTTGCATGTTCTAAGATTTTCAGGTTAGTCTGAGTCTAGTGTATCATAGTTAGCCTTGGAGTACTCATCCCTTAAAGTTTACTTTTCAATTCCAAAATAGCTTCTAAATTATATATTAATTCAATGAGTCATTACCCAGGACTTTACAAACTGAAACTGGACATTTATCACTGTAATTAGTTCTAAGAAAATTTAATGTGATTTCAAAATATTAAGTGGATATTTTAGAAATTTTCATTTATAAATGATTGTGTATAAATGATTTCTTATTATTGATGCTAAAGAAAAAGCATATTTAAAATAAACAAGTTTTATTTAAGTTATGGAAAAAATATTATAGCCCAGTGCAATAAACATTTTATAAACCACAATTTTATCATTACTTGTTTACTTAATGGAGACAATAATTTTATCTTGCAATTATGCTACCAGTTCTCATTGTACTGCATGGGATTTGAACTTATTCATTGTTCATTATCAGACAAGATCAGGGGCATTCAGAGTTGTATGGCTATACTCATTGTTCATTGTCTATAAATTTTAAAATGATATTTTCCCATAAACTTATTCTTTAAGAATGAAGAAAAAAAACTCTGACCCATTTGGTGACTTCTAGCTGTGGCTCAATTTTTCCCTCAGCTGGACCAGGCTGAACTGAGGGGAGCCCCCTCACCCTTACTCTCCATGTGGGTTCTTCTTTTCTGGAAATTTAGAGGCTTTTAATTTTAAAATTTGATAAATAACAGGTCTTTTCTGTTTTTGTTTTTTTTCAAAGCAAACAGCTAACACTTGGGAGCAAGATGAAGCTGTGGTTTGTTTCATTATACAAAGAAAAACAGGAAGAAGTAAAGGAAAAGATGAGTAAGTACTTGGATATGATGCTTATCAAATTAACACAAAGAAATTTTACTTTTCTGATTCAAACACTTTAATTACTCTAGATTCCAATGTAAGATGAATAATATAGAATTGACCACATTTAACTCAAGGAACGTATTCAAACACTTCATTTAAGCAGAAAATAATTAAATTATATTGCATTAAGGTAAGACAATATCATGGATTTTATTTTCAATTTAACACAACTTATAACTGCATGTGAGGAATTATCAAGGTTAGCCCCAGGTCAGCCAGGGAGGGGTTATCTTGATTAGCTCAGCATTAACTGTGAGGGGAAGCTTTTCATGGGTGGGGTTCCCTGGCAGTATAAAGGTGAGGTGGTTGGCTGAGCAGCAGCATTTATCACTCTCTGCCTTCTCACTGGGACTGAATGTGACCACATACCTGAAACCTGCCATGATGAAATTTGTCCTGGAACTGTGAGATGAAATTAAGCCTTGGGTCATGATATGCAGAGACATTTATCCTACCCATAACTATGAGCTAACTCCAGAATGTATGACCTATATACCTCAACAAGGAGGGGCCGGTGGGGGGGTAGGACATGGATGAGCCTAACAATGGTACCAAATTGACTGTATTCGCTGAGCACAAAACTAATTAATAAAAAAAATTAAAACTCTGCTAAGTAGGAAACTAAGAATGCAAATTAATATATATTGTTATCATTCCTAAATGAAATGTCACATACTATCTCTAATTGTATTTCAACTATTTATCTAAAATATTTCTTTGTGAGTAAGTTATGCTGTGACTAGTGAATAAGATGGTGCCTGTATTAACTATCATCTTCTGGCTGGGACAAAAGCCCTGGCCAAAAAAAAAAAACAGTTTAAGGAAGAAAGGTCTTAATTCCATGTGGGTTCTTTATACCCTCCAACTCCCCACTTGGCAGGAACTTCTTGAACTTTCTTTTCTCTCTTTTCTTTCAGTGGTTTTTCTGGGTCCTCCACATGGGATCCCTAACCACGTGGGTGCCTTTCCTTTGCTCTGTACTTCCTTCAATATATAAAATAATTTAATAATTATCTTTCTCAGCCGTTTTAAATTCTTCGATTAAAACTAAAAACAAACCTAGAGTTTGGGGGTCCATGGACTTCCCTGTACCCCAAGCACTCTGTTATAATTGGCAACTCTGATGAAACACTCTTGAGAAAGACAACTATGGTTTCTATATTATGGGAGAAAATGGGAAGCACATTTTCCGTCTGTGAACGTGATAGGTATTTATACTGCTTTTCTCCACTTGCGGGGTGGGGGACGAGGGGCTAGTTGGCTTTCTCTTCTTGCTGAAGAGATCACTATCTCTGACTAAGCTGAGGGGAACGAATGGTGCCTAGTGTTGGTGAAGGCCAGGGAGGCAGATAGGCCTCCCTAAGGACTGGGGACTCTCTGCCACACCCTGCACATCCACCCTGCTAGGACTGTGAGCCCTGTTGAAATGTGTCTATTGCCTGAGGCCAAAGGGAGATGGCACCAGGCAGGGTTCTTGGGTGAAGGTGAGATTTCTGAAGGGTGGTACACTTGGCTGAGGTTCTCTGAGCTCCCAGCCAGGCTTAAATAGGATGAACTCTGGATCTTGGGAGCTTGTTCTGCTAAGGTGAGGGGAGGCACCTCATGGCCACATGGAGGCCCAGGAACCAAAGGCAACTGGCTGGAACTAGCCCCCCCTCCTTTTTTCCCATTTCCAGCCACTGTGCCACAAGATGCATGCTTGTCTCTGGAGGCTGGGAGGACAGAGGGCCAACTCTGGTTCTGGGCTCCACCCCTCCTGCAGCACCTGTCTCTGCCCAATTCAATTGGAGATTTGAGAGCTCACCTCCAGGGAGCCACTAGCCCAAGACAGAGGGTCTCTGGCTGCCTAAATGAGGGGGAGATGGAAACCCAGATTCCAAGATAACCCAAATGTTTTTGCTATCCTGTCTCAGAAAAAAAAAAGAACAAAAAGAAGCTGGGCTTGTTTAGATATCACAGGGACAAAAGAAATTGCCTTTACTTTTCTCCTGAAACTTAGAGACATGTAGAAAATACACTAATGTAACTAGATAACTTGGAGGAGAAAATTCTCCTTAAAGATAAATTTTTAACACCATGAACACCTGATACTCACAAGAAGTTACAAAAATTGGTTGGTAGCCAAACCAGATAAGAGCTTAAAGCAGTTGCTCAAGGTGGCAACATCTGTTGATTATAATCAGAAAGAAAAAAAAAAAAAAGGTGGGGGATACCAAAAAGGAGAACTTAAAAAATGATAAATGTCACCAATAGATCATAATGGTAATAAATGTTGTTCAGGAAAAGGCTCCTTCATTCAAATTTTTAATTTGATGAAATCTAAACTATATTTACTTGATGCTAAGGTTTTAACCAGTAGAGAAACTGAGTCTTTTTTTTTTATTTTTTTTATTTTCGAGGTAAGGTCTCATTCTAGCTCAGGCTGACTTGGAATTCACAATGTAGTCTCAGGGTGGCCTCAGACTCATGGTGATCCTCCTACCTCTGCTGGGATTAAAGGTATGCGCCACCACTCCCGGTGAAAAACTGAGTCTTATGGTTAAGGCTTCACTCATTAACAGCTCACTGATGCTAATTCGTTATGGTTTAAGGGTTACAAAAATTGGCCTTAAGGCCCTCAATAAAATAAATTATATTTGTCAAATTTTTAACAATCGGAGAAAAGGAGTCCTAAAATAAAGGTTCATGTATAAATGTTTAATTTCCAAAGATGAGGCATTCATACCTAAAGGTATTGCGACTTTAAAGATAGCTTCTCTTTGATTTATGCTAATTCTATCAAATGGTCTTCTCTAGGTTTAATCACTTAGGTTTAAGTGATTTAATTTCAGTCACTATAATGTTTATCCTCCTGTTAGGTAAAATATATTGGGTTAGCGTGCCTAAGCCTTATCAATTTTAACTCATGGGTAAAACATAAAACATTTTTGTGTTTATAAAAATTCCTATTATACATAAGATTAATTATTATCCAAGATTAAGCTAAAAACCTTGGTCATCAAATAGTATTTTCTCTTTCAAAACAGATTTTTCAAGGGTTGTATTAGAGCTTAGCTGTTTTTGGCTCAACACTGATCAGATACTGCTCTATTATTTATAAAATAACTGTCTCATTTCTGACATTTCAAATCCTTTATTTATAACAGAATTAACTCAACTCATACTCCCTACTTTAAGATAAAACCTCATGCTCAAACCATGGTCCACATCTGACAGAAATAATTTCAATCTCTGTGGTTCTGTTTCCAGTATTCTCTGGGTAATTGGTACTTAACACAGATATCTGGACTAATCAAAGTTGTTTTCAAACACAGGTGACATGACTTTATATTATCTTACTTGTCTTTTTGCTGAAAATTTCTAGATTAAAATAATTGATTTAGATGTATGTTTTCAGGACTGGTAACAGGTTCTGCCTATATTTATAACTATTAGATATTTTAAGAATAAGACATGTATCTTTGTATGCCTCAAATATGGTTTTTAATCATCAAAAGATAACTAAATTTAGAGGTTAGACAAAATTTTTGTGTCATTCTTTAACTGGATATGTTTTATTAATCAAATGTGCTACATATGTACACCCTTCAAGGCTGGTATATCTTCCTTTCTAAGTGTATTAATACCCTATGTAGAAACCAAACCCAAGTGAAATCATCATCAGAGCTAAAAAGGCCAATATTTTGGCCCCTGCTCCCAGGTCATAAGGTCACTGGAAATGAAGCACTTCTCCACTGCCTGCCCCCTATAAGTCACTTCTCTTATGAATAGAAAAGATACAGAGAGACAACACACACACACACACACACACACACACACACACAAAAAAAAACACTGGTATGCAGTCTAAAACAAAAATTATCTGTTTAGTTTAAGCTAGGACATGTTAGATGCATACACACAAAAAAAAAGAAAAAGAAAACTTGAAAGGTTGATCATATTTAACCAAAGATCCCAGGAAATACCATCGAAAGAAACTTTTCCCCAACTCAAAACAGTTCAATGTCAAAACAAGTATGTAGAAGTTTCTTTCTTTGTGGATGAGCATGAGGTCATGGGTGTCAGAGAAATATAAAAGCTGGCTTCCTAACACAGGTCTGAAATAGTCAATGAATTTTGAGTTACAAATGGCTATAGGGTTCAAATTGGACATCTTAATCAAAAACATCTAAAAATTTTTGATAATGTGAGTAGGGAAATAATCATGTTCTGTTTACATAAGATTAAATAAACATTTAAATAACTATTATCATAAAAATAGCATAGAAGGGCACTGGCAGCTGATGTCTGACCCTGCACTTTCCATTCTGTGTTCACAACCCGTGTCCCAAACCTAAGCATGTGAAAACCACAGTATAGATTGCTTTGGTGATGTAACAGGCACTTACTAGAAATGACTTAGAATAAGTTTCTGATAATTTGTTTGTGTGTAAGCATATTCCTACACATCTTTATGTAGGCCTATGTACATACAGGCACATACTTACATATTATAAGAAATTAATTAAAGAAATAGTAAACATAGATAAAGGAATAAAAAGTTTGAAAATTAGTAATGCTTAAAAGCAGGTGAATCTGGGACTGGAGAGGTGGCTTATTGGTTAAGTTGCTTCCCTACAAAGCCTAAGGACCTATGTTCGACTCTCCATGTCCCACATAAACCAGTTGCACAAGTGACATAAGTGCAAACGCTCACACATGCACACAAGGTTGCACATGTGTCTGAAGTTTGAGTGCTATGGCTGGAAGCCCTGGCATGGCAATTCTCTCTCTCTCATAAAAAAAAAAAAAAGTCCAGTTTGTTGGGCTTGCCTCAAAAAAAAAAACAAAAAACCAAAAAACAGCTGGTGAATCTCAAAGCTGTCAAGGCCTTAAAAGTGAAAGAACACTAATTTTAAGTTAGTCTGTAAAATTGGATGGCTGAGTGGTCAAAAAGCCAAAAAGGTTTTTCTATAATAAACTTGCTTCTCATTCATAAAATGAGTTAATAACCAGCAGTCTTTAGCTTTATGAATTATGTCATGAAGATAAATGAGATCATTTATATGTAAAGCTTATGGTGTTGGGAAGAAGTATTATTGTAAGCAAATGTTAACATAATTATGGCAATAATGCATGCAATACATTATAAGTAAAACAAGATAATGTTTCATCTTTCTGTCACTTTTAAGAGTAGAGAAGCTTCAGAGGAAAATAATAATCTATTTAAGTTTTTGGATAAACAAAAATAAAAAATGTGGTATGACAAAATTTTCCAGCAAATATGATAGATTGATGATTTGATTAATATAATTATTGCATGTCTTCAATATAGGCATTTTTATGCATCATACATTTCCTACAACTCTAAAATTTACAGTTTTATATAATAAGCAAAATACTCATATATTTTCTTCTATCTATGGCATTTCACATTTCTTTCTCTATTTTTGAATGCTAACAGTTATTGAAACTTAAGAACTATCATAGTGAATTATATTTACATTAAATCTTAGGAGTCAACATTTTAGTCAAAATATCAGTGTATTAAGATGGATCCTAATAAAGAGAATACAGTTGCCTGTCATATTAACAGTACAAGATCATCCATCTAGTCAAAGCCAACCTGAATGTAATGGCATTAAAAAGACAGTTATTGAGTTGTTTAAGAAAAATAAACATGAAGTGAAACAATGAAGTTCAATGAGATTAAGTGGGAATTGGTACTCAGTGTCATTTACACAGAATTCCTGTGCACAGTTTCATGCTGCACACAGTGTACTTCCCAAATAAAACCCTACAACCATTTATGTCATTAGGAATGGCAACTGTCCCCTTTGTCAAAATGTCTAGAACAAAGTAACAGTAACAGAAATAATGTAATTGCTTTCTTATAATTTTTTTCAAAATTCCCTCTGATTACAGTGCCTCCTATCTTTGGTTTCCTTCTCTAGCATCTTAGTTACCTGGAGTTAGATGAATCAAAATATATTAATACTTGTCTTGTTTCTTTCAAAAACTAGAAACCACATTCAAATAAATTTATGTTAGCAATTATTTATTTTAATATTGGCTGTCATTAATCTGTTAATGATCCTAAATTAAATCAATCTTTGTCATAGATGTGTATGTACAAAACACACTATCTAAAGGGTTTCACATTATTTATGGTTGCAGGCATCCATTGAAGGTAATATCAAGTTTCCCATATATATTTGGGTTCATTGCTATAATCAAGAAGAATCATTACATTTCATAGAAAACTGTGAATACTCTAAGTTTCTAAGTGCTGGAATCCTGTGACATTGCATAGAGTTAGCATAAAGGTTTATAAAACATTAGCCCATATAGTGCTAGAAAGTGCTACAAGAACTACCAGGGAAAATGGCCTACAACTTTATGAGCTAGGAGGGAACAATGCTACACAAAATTAACTAGCCTGACAAGAAGTACAAACCTGTGCAATGGTGGCACCCAGGCTAGGCAAGTAACCAGTGGCTCTCTGGAACACTGAATTAAAGCACATAGAAGGTGTTGATGCCTACCATCTCAACTAAATTTATTCTAGCCATGAAGTTACAGTTTATGATTTTCAAATGAATAGCACATGTAACGCTATACAATATGATATTAATGTACAACTACATTACTCACCTGCAACTGACATTCTGAATTAAATCAGTAATGGGTTGTATAACTGATTAAATAACTACACAACAGAAAGCAGTGGCTTATGATGTACAGAGGCAACAGGAGAGTGATCACATCATTACACTGCCAAACGTCATCTATCACAGAGGAATTGGTGAGATGAGCAAGAAAGAGTGCTGCTTCCATAATGAGCCTGACAACTTGTGCCAGGGTGGTGGAGACAAACACTGAGGATACCCAAAATATCAGAAAGTTGAAATCCAGAAGCTGGTGGGAGCTCAACACTAAAGTAGCCTTAAAACATACCAACCACGGCTCAGGGAATTTTGCAGAGCAGGGGGAAGAAGGATTGTAAGAGCCACAGGGTAGGAGGAAATACGCAGAGGCATCCCCACCTCCACACATGCACGATGATTGCTGTTCTCAAAACTCTTAACCTCTAACTCCATAGTGAATACTAGCAATCCCACTGAGGAGGGTCCTCAATGGAATGAGTGAAGAGAGGAGGGAAATGATGGTACCGACACATGATGTGTCCATACAAAATTTCTACTTAAAAATAAATGAATAAATTACTAAATATAGTGATGCCACATAACTTTACAAAATAAATATTCTAAAATTATAAATATTTCCACTATAAAGTTTGCATAGTATACTTGAGAGGTGACATGTGAAATACAAACATGTAATTATTCAGTTTGTGTGTCCCCTCCAATTAGATTACAATAAAGGAAAATGTTATATCTGTGTTTCACTTTTTTTAAAATTATGAATATTTATGAAGACTTTAGATTTTAATAATATATTTCAATTTAAGACTTGCAGTATATTTTTATTTGTATATAAAAGCACATATACATAACACATAAAGTAGTAGTTATCATCAATTTCAGCAAAAACTGATAATATCATAAAATCCACTGAGACACAGAAACACCAGTGGAGGTATAAAGACATACTTTAAAAAAACTTCTGGCACACTGAACACAGAAGGCATTGGTGCCTACCATCTCAACTAAATTTATTCTATCCATGAAGTTATAGCTTATGATTTTCAAATGAATAGCACATTTAAATGAAGGGAACATTAATACAATATGATATTAATGTACAAATACTCACATTATTCACCTGCAACTGACATTCTGAATTAAATCAGTAATGGGCTGTATAACTGATTAAATATCTACACAACAGAAAGCAGCGGCTTATGATTTACAAAGGCACTAGGAGAGTGATCACATCATTACACTGCCAAACGTCATCTATCACTTTTACTGAACTTAACGAAGACAGATTACATCCCACGATGAGATGCAGCCTAGAAATCCTGCCATGCTGCTCTTCACCTGACTTTCCTAGAGAACCAACAAGCAACAAATCAATAATTGAAGAAATCATATTATAAATTCAATGTTATTCAGTAGCCAGAAGAAACCACATAGGGCAATTAGCAACAAATAGCCTTAATCCAATGAAACATACCTACCCTTGCCTTTCTAATGTAATTTATTTTCTCTTTAAGGCTATTTACTTCATCAACTTTGAAAGAACATATCAATTTAAAGTAAACCATCATGAACCATTTTTGTTTCTTTTTCACCTTAAATGAAGTCTGATATAACTCCAGCAAAATAATTTTATAGTAAATTTTTCAAACCCAGACTCAAGTTACAAGCTCACATAGGTAATTGCAATGGCATAACATATAGTATTAAAGTTACCATCTTTAAACAATGAAACAAACTGCGTACAATAGAAAGATACGTGTAAATATTGCATTCACTTTTACAACTTCTAGACTGTTTAAATGGTATTTCTCCATTAAACACCTGCCTAATTTCTGTTTACTATCTCAGTTAGCTTTCACAGTTTACTGTGTGGAAATGGCTGTTAATTGGTTCGGTAGCCCAATCACTGGGGACCAGGGTGCTCTCTATCAGTTGGCATGTATAACATTATGATAATAGAAAACAGGTGGTCAGTATTCAATGGTTGAGGTGAAAATGATGTCTCACAAGCTATAAAGCATCTGAGAAAATGCCTTAACAGTTCACACTTACTACTAATAGTGCCATTAGAATGTTAATTAATCCTTTACCCTTCCACTGTATTCCTTAGATAACCATAAGGCAGGTAATCATTCAGAACAGAAAGAAAGACTCTAAAGGGACAAAAATGAGATATATTAAAATAAAGAACAAGTGGCAGCATCACTAACATGTTCTGTGAAAGTAGAGTGAAGTTTGGTTATTTAATCAGTTTTATATTTCATGAAGCCCCTAAATGAGGATTTGGCTTTAAGGGGCAGTTGAATTACAAGAGCATTTTAGCACTTCCCACATTTAATCTGGCTATCCTCAAGTACTAACTGTATCCTGAAAGTATCTCACATTTTTCACTTCAGATTTTGAGGCATCAAGGCTTTCAAATCTATATGGAAAAAGTGAGCCAGAAAAATGGTTTCACAGTCAGAAAATTATTTTTTTAATCTAGCCTTAGAACATATTTCATTAAAGATGAAGACAAATCAAGAAGATCAATGTCAGAAAGACCACGCGCGCATGTTGTGTGTGTGTGTGTGTGTGTGTGTGTGTGTGTGTGTGTGTGTGTGTGTGTGTGTGTGTGTGTGTGTGTGTGTGATGGATATGTAAATACATGGAGGTCACAGAACAACCTGGGGTACCATTCTTCAGTTGCTATTCACCTGTTTGCTTACTTTTTGAAACAGGCTTACAGGTTTCTCACTGGCCTGGATTGGTCCTAACTAGGCTACACTGGCAGGACAGGGAGCCCCAGGTATTCGCTATTCTTCACCTCCCTGTCACTGGGACGCATCTCACCTCACTTGGCTTATTTTACATGGGTGCTAGATAATTAACTCAGGTCCTTAGCAAGCAAGGTAAGTACTATAATCACTAAGCTATACTTCCATCCCCAGCAAGCTGGTTTGTAAGCCCAAGACAATTTCCACGTTGGCATCTCTAGGTTCCTAGTTTTCCAACAACACTACTATAGTCACATTGTGTGGCTAAACAGATCCATGTATTATTATCTTCTGATATTTTCAATTTTGTTGACTTTTTCTTTTATAAATGACTTGTTTGTAAGCTATTTACATAAATAGCTATAGTTTCCAATTTTTGTTTGAATAAAATAAATATTTGAACAATATAATTGACCCTTCCTTTTTCAAATCCATGGCAGCTATGACCAGGCATTGCAGTAGGCATAAATAATTCTAGTACTGAGGAATCTGAGACAGGATGATCATGTATGTAAGTTCAACCTAGGGAAAATAGTGAAATCCCTTTCAAATTAACAACAATGAAATAAATCAAGACTATGATAATTTAGAAAAAATTCAAATATATTTTAAAATACCAAGATACTGATTTCTTTCTAATTTAGTATGCTAGATAAAAATTGAACAAATATATATATAATGATGGACATAAAGAGAACACTGCCCAATAGAAGTCAAAATAGTCATCTAAACAATTCAATTCAATTTAATTTACTATGTTATGGGCTACATTTTTCTAGCTATGCAAAACAGTTTTTTCATTAGAAACACTAATATTCAATAACATTTTAAAAGATGTAGAAAGTAGCAAATTTATAAGCTGTTTTGACTCTAAAAACCCAATTTTAAAAAGTACAATGTAATTCTCAGTTTAATTATCTATGATTGAGCCCATTTACAAAATGTGCTAATTATAGAAAAATGATAAATCTCAGGTGCAATTTTAAGTCTCTTATTCAGTCTCAGAAGAACTAAGGTCTGTTTCCTAGAAAGATGTGTCTGCAAGATGGAAACCTTTAGTTGTGTCCACAAGGCAGATAGGCTGCATGTTCCACAAAACAGGGGCTTTGGTTTAGAGCACTGAATCTCTTTATGTTACCCATCCATTTAGCGCGAGTGAGTGGAACATGTATTTTTTACCTTGGACTGGAGCTGGAGGACTGTTCACCAGTTTATTTTGATATCAACTGGGCATTTTTTAACACATGTGAAACCATACCTCAACTATGACTTATCTCATAAATCTATGTTAACAACTCATCTCACCCAGAACAATGATCTTTGGAATAATTTGGGGTTATTTATTCCTATCTGCTGGGTATACATTTAGTAATTAAAGGAAGTAGATAAACAATAATTAAAAGAGACCAAATCATTGTTCCTATAGTTCTTTTCAGTCTATACCGAACAGGTATGTAGCAAATGAAAATAAATTATATTGGTGGTTACAGATACTATGCAATACTGGTTGTGAAGGGAACACTTTTGGACAAAATGATCATAAAAGCTCTTAGTGTTGATCTGAAAGAAAAAATAAATAAATAGGACATTAAAGGTTGTTATGGCAATTCCTTGTAGATCCAGACCAAAGAGACATCACATAAGCAGCTGTGGTACATAACCCATTTCTGCAGGCCAAATGGAACAAGACACCAAAGCAGCCCAAGAGTCTAAGCACAGCTTGCCCAGAGGTGCTGCAGTCACTAATGTCAACCTACAGCATGAATACTGGCATGCAGTTCCTTTGGGGAACGAAGTGATTTAGGAATAAAATCAAAACAAGCTATTTGCTTGGTGAGAGAAGCACTAGAAGTGACAAGAATTCAAATATCAAAGAGCCATTACAATTTAATTATGTATGTACATATATGTATAGATGTCAAAAATCATAAAGCTTATATATCTATGATGTTCCTTTACTACTCCCATCAAAGTTGCATAGAGAGATGTCAGAGGGAAGACAGATAACAAACAGATGACACAAAAATAGCTTTCATAAATTAGGGTTTGCTGCCTGAGGTATGAAGTCTAAATTAACTGAGACACTCAATTTACTGTCTCTATAAGATGTGATTCCTGATATGAACAGTTTTTAAGCAGTGGAAACAGTGTCAGCCCAAGAACATGGAAGTTAAGCACTGCTTCCTACAGTCCCTTTTGCACAAAGCAGTGAGAACAAGACACTGTTTAAGAGCAAAAAGAAACATCTCCTTCACAACTGAGCCAGTTGTGAAGTTATTCTACAAGGTAATGAGAGCAATGCTGAGCACAGAGGACCACAAATAAGATTGTCTTCAACCTTACAAAGCACAATCATCCAAGTTCTTCACCTGAGCAATCCACGAGTGGCCAGATTCGCAAAGTTCAAAAAATTCAGTTGGTAGTGAGGTTTGACAGTGGTATGAGTGGGAGGTCTCATTTTATCTTTTAATATCTTAATTTCTAAAATTATCTTTCAAGGGTTTATACTATGACAATGCCATTAAAAATCAGAAGTTCTCCTCTGTACAAATATCAAGTGCTGTAATTACAGGAGAACATATTTCATAGCAAAAAGCCTACAGATGATAATCTAAACTGTGGCCTATTTATAAATGGAGTACCATGCTGTTGTGTCAATGAAGTAGTCCTTTGGTACTGACTTCAAACAAACCTGCATTTCAGCTTAAGTATAAAACAACAAGGTTCAGAAATGTATTCACAAATAAACCAAGGACTTCCATTATACACACACACACACTATATATATATATATATATATATATATATATATAAATATATATATATATATATAAATATATATATATATATATATATAAATATATATATATATATATATATATATATATATATATATATATATATATATATATATATATATATATATATAAATATATATATATATATATATAAATATATATATATATAAATATATATATATATATATATATATATATAAATATATATATATATATATATATAAATATATATATATATAAATATATATATATATATATATAAATATATATATATATATATATAAATATATATATATATAAATATATATATATATATATAAATATATATATATATATATATATATATATATATAAATATATATATATATATAAATATATATATATATATATATAAATATATATATATATATATATAAATATATATATATATATATATATATATATATATTTTCACTAAATTATATATGATGTTATAATATATTAGATAGATAGATACATACATACATAATATATACATATATATATATATATAATTCACCTAAATTATATATGATGTTATAATATATTAGATAGATACATACATACATACATATATAATATGTGTATGTGTGTATTTGAATTTGCACAGAGATCACATGTACCATACCACCTTCCAATCATCAGGTTGGGACTGACAAATAATCCTTTCTACAGATATGGGTTTATTTTAATGACACTAGTATTTCACATAAATAGTTTAAATATATATATATATATATAAATATATATATATATAAATATATATATATATAAATATATATATATATATATATAAATATATATATATATAAATATATATATATATAAATATATATATATATAAATATATATATATATATATATATATATATAAATATATATATATATAAATATATATATATATATATATATAAATATATATATATATAAATATATATATATATATAAATATATATATATATATATATATAAATATATATATATATATATATATATTTTCACTAAATTATATATGATGTTATAATATATTAGATAGATAGATACATACATACATATATATATATATATAAATATATATATATATATAAATATATATATATATATATATATATATATATAAATATATATATATATATATATATATATATATATATAAATATATATATATATATATATATATATATATATAAATATATATATATATATATATATATATAAATAGGAACCAGACAAAGCACCAGTGTTGTGGTTTGATTCTGTTGTCCTCATAAACTTAGCTGTTCTGAATGCTAGGTTCCCAGCTGATGGATATTTGGGAAATAATGCCTCCTGGAGGCAGTGTATTGATGGGGGTGGGCTTATGTGTATTATAGCCAGTGTCCTCTTGCCAGTGTTTGACAGTCTCCTGTTGCTATTGTCCACCTTTTGTGGGCCAGGGGGTAATGTCTACCCTCTGCTCATGCCATCATCTTCCCTGCCATCATGGAGCTCCCCCCAAGCCTGTAAGCCTAAATAAGCCTGTTTTACCCACAAGCTTCTCTTGGTTGGGTGATTTCTACCACCAATGTGAACCTGATTGCAACATTAAAGTGGCTCCGAGAAGTGGGATAGTTGCTAGACACCTGATTGTGTGGCTTTGGCCTTTTGGAGCTGATTTATATATATAAATATATATATATATATATATATATAAATATATATATATATAAATATATATATATATAAATATATATATATATAAATATATATATATATAAATATATATATATATATATATATATATATATATATATATATATATAAATATATATATATATATATAAATATATATATATATATAAATATATATATATATATATAAATATATATATATATATAAATATATATATATATATATATATATATAAATATATATATATATATATATATATATATATATAAATATATATATATATATATATATATATAAATATATATATATATATATAAATATATATATATATAAATATATATATATATAAATATATATATATATAAATATATATATATATATATATATAAATATATATATATATAAATATATATATATATATAAATATATATATATATAAATATATATATATATATATAAATATATATATATATAAATATATATATATATATATATAAATATATATATATATAAATATATATATATATATATATAAATATATATATATATATATATATATATATATAAATATATATATATATATATATATAAATATATATATATATAAATATATATATATATAAATATATATATATATATATATATAAATATATATATATATATATAAATATATATATATATAAATATATATATATATATATATATAAATATATATATATATATATATAAATATATATATATATATAAATATATATATATATAAATATATATATATATATAAATATATATATATATAAATATATATATATATATATATATAAATATATATATATATATATATATATATATATATATATATATATATATATATATATATATATATATATATATATATATATATAAATATATATATATATATATATATATATATATATATATATATATATATATATATAAATATATATATATATATAAATATATATATATCCTAGCTGGAGAGGCGGAATTGGAACTGCAGAGACTTGTTGCTGCTTAGGATTATCAGACTTGGAGACGTCACTGGCTAGAGTTGTTGATCTTGTAACTACAGAGTTTTATGTTTGCCCTGGTTGTTTTAAATCTTGTGTTGGTTGAATATTTCCTTGCTAGGCCAAATGCCATCGTTTGCAGTGTGAATGTGTATTCTGTGTCATTATGGATTTTTTTTTTTTTTTGGAGTTTTTTTGGTATTATGGCTCAGTTAAAAGACCTTGGATTATGGGGATGTTTGAACACCATTAGGATAGATTTAAAAAAAAACACTATGTGAACTTTTAAAGTTGGGTTAATGCACTGCATTTTAAGTCATGTATGGTTATCAGTTTATGGGGCCAGAGGCAGAATGTGGTACTTTGATTCAGATGCCCCCATAAATTTAGGTGTCCTGAATGCTAGGTTCCTAGCTGATGGAGATTTAGGAATTAATGCCTCCTGGATTCAGTGTATTGTTGGGGACAGGCTTATGGGTATTATAGCCAGTGTCCCCGTGCCAGTGTTTGCACAATTTTCTATTGTTGTTGTACACCTTATGTGCGCCCACAGTTGATGTCCACCCTCTGCTATGCCATTGATTTCCCTACCATCATGGAGATTTCTCCTCAAGCCTGTAAGCCAAAATAAACCTCTTTTTCAGACAAGCTTGTCATTTATAAAATAAAAAGTCAACAAAATTCAAAATATCAGAAGATAGTAATACATGGGTCTGTTTAGCCACACAATGTGACTAAAGGAGTGTTGTTGGAAAACTAAGTACCCCTTGGTTGAGTGATTTCTACCAGCAATGCAAACCTGACTGCAACAACCAGGCTGATATTTGAAGAGATTGTTATATACCAATAAACAGATGAGCACAGCCAATGGAAGCTTTCCTACTGGGTGTACAAACTTCAGGATCCAGAAAAGAGGCACTGACACTAACCTATAGGGGTGATTAGATTTGGGCTCTAGAACATTAGCAAGAAAGGGAAAAGCTTTGAACTTGCAAGGGTTAGCCTTCCACATTCATTTCCTAGTTTTTCTTATGTGTAACTCCACCACATTGGCACAATTACAAACAAGAACATTCCTCCTTTTTCCCATACTAGGAAAGGAAAAGTAACCATTTCAGTAATAAAACCAACAAGTTCTTGAGACTTTTGCAGTAAGAAATAAAATTTCACTAGTCTTGTACAATGCATGAAAGGGTAAGTTGCTCAGTTGTTTTCTTTCTAGTTATCCTGTCTCTCCTAAGATGTGGAATGGGTGGAAGCTGAGGCACATTTGCACATTTATGAAGATCACATCTCCATAACAGAAGCCTGCAAAGGCCGCATCATAATCACAGGAAGATAACATGCTTCACCAAAGCCTTATCACAGCATCAAGTGAACTCTATATTATAATATTAGACAAGTAATAAAGTAGTTTAAGATATCTGTGTGAGCTCCAAGATCAAGCTCTGCATCTTCGGGCCTAAATTTTAGTAAGACTCAAATAGCAGAAGGAAGATATTGGGACATAAAATTGTAGACTTTTGTACCTAAAACCATGAAAAATATTAAAACATAGTATAAACTGGCAATGGAGTAACAACATTCTTTTACTATCAGACTATACTTGAAGAGGCAGGAGGACAAAGAGTTCAAAGCCAGCCTCAGATATCTAGTGAGTTTAAGGCCAGGCTGGCTACATGAGCCCTGTCTCAGCAAAGCAAAGCCAAACACTGGAAAATCATATTCCAATTCTTTTCCAGATTTAAATAAAGCCTCATGGTTTACTTTACTTTCTCAACTAGAAATTTGTAGCATCCAAGAAGAATGTGATAGTCCTAATAATATGCAAGGAAAACACTATATAAGAAGAGAAATCATAGGGTCAGAGTGATGTGACAAGGATGTTGTAGAAAGACCGGAATTGTAAACTATAGGTGACGCAGAAACAAAACCAGAAAACAATGTATTACATGATTATCACATGTGAAATACTGAAATGCTTGCTTGTTTGCTTTCTCCCTCCCTCTTTCCTTTCTTTCTTTCTTTGTTTCTTTCTTTCTCTTTCTCCCTTTCTCTCTCTCTCAAACACACACACATACTTTTTGTTTCTTTCTTCTACGGCCTCATGCACACTCTGCCTAAGTACCCTTCACTGAGCTGCATCTTGATCCTTAAATACATTTATGTGAGCCTCCTCTTTACACCTACTGAGTAGTGTAGCTAGAATTATAGCCTGGAGCTACCATACCTAGCTTTGGAGAAATTTATTAAAACACAAAAATCATGAAACTCCCATAAGGAAAAAATAATTTATTAAAGATTACTGAATCAACAATAATTTTCTAAAAAATATAATTACCAGATCAAAGTGACTTTGTAGAATAATTCTACTAAGTTCTGCAGGATAAAATGATAATATTTCTTCTTTTCCTGACAAGAAAGTGGAGAGCATACTACTTTCTAACTCTCTCTATGTGGTTAGCAATACTTTAATATCAAAATCAGACAATGACATTAGAAGAAAGGGAGACTACAGTTTAATGTTCCTCATAGGTATAGATAAAGCAGTCTTTAAAATATATTAACACCCCAAATCCTACAATAAACAAAATATACAATACAAACAAGTAAGAAGATAGTACATAAATAAAGGCCAGGTCCAACATTTTGAAATAACCCATCATAGTAATGCTTATGAGAAAATGTACAATCATATCCATTAGCACAGTAAAGGCATCTGACAAACCCACACTTTGTTCATGATAAAAACTGCCAAAGAGCTGTGAATACATGAAAAATTTCTCAGGTTGATAAGCAACATCTACACTTATTCTAGAGCTAACATAATGGTTGGAAAAATTATTTAAATGTGATGAAGGTGGTAGATTTCTTAAGAAGGATGCCAAGTAATTTTTAGAAACGATCTGCTCTCAATGAGAGGGAACACAACTCCACACTTACCAGATATGGATTAAAATAGTGACTTTCTCCCAAAGTGCTCATATAAAAAGAGGCAGAGAGAAACTACAATAGAAAACCCGATAACCATTACCTTGGTCATCTAAGATAGTATCAGGAGTGATAAGAAATGTTGATAGCGGGCATGTGTGACCGTGATGAGAATGCAGTTACATCTATGGTCTTCTTCTCAGTGTATAAGAAGTCCAGACTGGCAATGAGCAAAGCTACTAAACAAATACTATTTTAAGAACAGCTTACAAGCTTACAAAATACCTGTCTAGTTCTCAGATCCATGCAGGCCATCAGATTTTGAGAAAATTATCACAGCCCAGAGGAAAACACAAATACCAAAATACATCACAGAGAAACTAAATAATCCAGGTATTGTGGCACAAACCTTTAATCCCACCACTGATGAGGCAGAGGTAGGAGGATAACTGTAAGTTTAATGCCTGCCTGTGACTATAGAGTAAATTGCAAGTCAACCTGGGCAAGAGTCAGAATTTACCCTGGTCCCCTGCCCCCCAAAAAAGAAAAGATCAGAAAAATTAAAAGAATCTAAGGAAACTACAAACTTCTGTTTTAGATTTATTTAAATGCATTTGCAAGGAGAGAGAGAATGAGAGAGGGAGAGAAAAAAGAGAGAAAGAGATAAAGACAATGCATGAGTGAAACACAGGAACATTAGGAATTCTTGACACTCCAAATGAACTCCAGCTGCATGTGCCACTTTGTGCATCTGGCATTATGTAGGGACGGGGATAATGAACCATGGGCTGGCAGGTTTTCACGAAGTGCCTTGAACTGCTTAGTAAGATTTCCAGCCCAGAAACTACAACTACAAACTTTTATTAACAAAAATATATCAGAATTGATTCTTTTACTATATGAAATATAATATACTAAGGTAAGATATTATTAATTGTAACTGGTTATGAAAAATATCCTCACCTATCTTTTCAATAGTTCTATGTATCTATTTTTTCTAAAAAATATTCTAATCTTTCTAAAAGCTTATAAAACATGCATGCTAATAAAATACATAAAGAGTTATTGTACAGATTAAATGTTCTGTGGAGTAGAATGCTGGAATAAAATAAATATGCAAAATGAAGATAATTACTATTACAGCCAAGGAGGATATCATTAAAGTTTTCCTGTCAAGCAAAAGAGAAATTTAGGTGGACATTTTTATAAAAGTAATTCCATAGTTTGGGGCTCAAAGTTAAAAATATCTTATTCATTTTATTATTATCATCAATATTCTTTTTATTATGCTTCTTTATTTAGGTATAATTTGGATAAATATGGGCTGTAATTCTTCCCTTTGGCTGGCGGTTTTATGACTTGAAAGCTGAGGTAGCTGAACATATAAAGATGCTCTCAGAAATGTATCTTTCTAGTCCTGGAATGGGAGGCTTCTTTACCTTTTAGGTGGAGTCTTACATATTTATATATACTACAGAAGATATGACTTTTGTTCTAACAGATGGCACCTTTTCTGGGCTTAGGTACTAGGCATGTGCAATCATATGGTAAAAATAAGTAGAGAAAAATGGGATTCATACATTTTGTTGTCTGAAATATACCTATATATTTCTGAAAGAAGACAGGTAAGATATCTGATTAGTAATTTAACAGGACTGTTTCTCATAGCTGACCATGAAATGACATGCCCTGTCCTATAAATCTAGAAAATCTTGGTAAATCCTCTATGCATGAATATATTTTTGGTCATTCTTTGTAATCTATACTATCTATCCCACTTGGCCATTTATTTGTGGGGTGTTGGTAGCACATATTTTAAGCAAAACAGATAGAGTCAGGCAAACTGCCAAAAGCTATGCCCTTTCTGAGGTAATGCTTTGCAAATAAATAGTTCTAAGGTAAGATTATTGCTGTCAATATATTAGATGAAACTGGGTGTATTGTGGGCCATTTTGAAAAATAGTCTTTCATAGTCAGGAAGCTTCCTTTTTCACAGAAAAAAATCAATATTGATTCCTTTATAAACCTTCTTGAGTCCTTGGCATGGATGGATCAATTACTTTGGCAGAGCACACATAGAATTGTGGCATTTGTTACATAGTTCAACAATCAACATTAATTCCTGCTTAGCAGACCTCCATCAGACAAAGCTTCCATAAAAACAATTTTTAAATATTTGGCATAAAGCATGGTTAAAATACTAAGATCAGGTTTGAAAAAAATATATGGTTATCTTTTTATTGTCTCTACCTAGATAGAAAATGTATTTATGCTTGTTATTAATTTTAATTGTTTTGGTGTTTTATCTTTAAACCACAGTATCTAGACAAAAAAAAGAAAGAATATAGGGGGGAGCATCCCTGACAGAAGTGCCCAGTAGAGTATGAAGAAAGCTTACTCCTAAAACCATTGGCTTTGGCTAATAAATTCCAGGGCCCCAAGGGGTTACATTCTACAGTGAGTTATTTGTCAGGGAGACCCATGAGATCCCCAGAATAACTCAGGCCATTGCCAAAGCACTTGGATACCTTTTAAAATAATGTTACTATAAAATTCTCCAAAAAAAGTCAAGAAAATGGGAAACCATGTTCAATATGTATTCAATTAAACAAATGAACATGAAAAATCAAATAACATTACATATTACTTTCTCATAAGATTTCTCCATGACTGGAAAATAAACAAGTTACTCACCAACACTGCCTCCTTGTCTTCAATATACTCAAGAGAAAAGCATCTGGTTAATTTGGCATGAAAAACTTCAATATGGCTGTAACTTTTCGGAGTATAGAGCCACTTGGTTGAGAAATATCCCAGGGAATGAATAGGAACAAAATTCTTGTGGGAAAATAACTAATTATTGGATCTGACTCATTGATAGGTTCTTTTCTTTTATTACTTTTTTATTTCTCAATTTTTATTAAGGTTTCCATGACTATAAAAAGTATCCAATAGTAATACCCTCACCCCCACTTTCCCCTTTGAAATTCTATTCTCCATCATATCACCTCCTCGTCTCAATCAGTCTGTCTTTTATTTTGGTTTCATGATCTTTTCCTCCTCTTATAATGGTCTTGTGCAGGTAGTGTCTGGCACTATGAGGACATGGATATCCAGGTCATTTTATGTCTGGAGGGAGCACAATGTAAGGAGTCCTACCCTTCCTTTGGCTCTTACATTCTTTCCGACACCTCTTCCGCGTTAGACCCTGAGCCTTGGAAGGTGTGATTGAGATGTTGCTCAATGCTCCAGTCACTTCTTTCCAGCACTATGATACCTTCTGAGTTGTCCCCAGGTCACTGCCATCTGAAAAGAGAAGATTCTCTACCCAAAGTGACAGTAGCATTAATATTAGGGTATGAATATTAAGAGAAGTGCTTACTGGGCAGTTTGATAAGCATAGTATATACATTCATCCAGACATCAGCAGATGTTACACCCCTAGGGCTCATGACTACCCCTGTTTTAAGATTTCAGTATCAGGGATGTATTCCCTCCCATGGAGTGGGCCTCTAGTCCAATTGGAGGGCAGTTGGCTTCCACCATGATAGACGTGCCACTATTGCACCCATTGGTTCATTTGGCCTGGCCGGCCAATTATAAGGCTTGAAGTGTCCACTGTTGAATATCTTCACTGGTGGTATCTCTTTCTTTCATTGAGCTGCATGTAGAATGGCTTCTTCTAGCTTTCTGTTGGCTGGTCTATATGGAGGAGGTTATCAGCTCAATTCTAGAAAGATTTCTCAGTATCCTTGCAGCCCAATTATGAGGAGTCTTCAGCAATAGGGTCATTCCATCTATTCCTGGTGGGAAACCAAGGGCCTCAGCAATGGCCTATAATGCTTTTAGAGCATCAGGGACCTCCCTGGCCAACAGCTCACTGGAAGGTATCTCATCCCTGGCACTGAAAAGTTTTTAGCAATGATCTATGGCTCCTGAGTGTTCCACTGTCCAAAACTAGAGGATTCAATATGATTTATTAATATCCTCTTAGATTTTGATTAGCCCTCCCTCCACCTTTCCTTTACTCAATCTCTTTCCCTGACTTCACTTTGGGCCTTTTCACCTCCATTAATCTATTTTTCTACTTACATATATACAATACCAACTTACCAAGTACCCTCCTCCCTTCCTTTCTCTTCCCTTTATATCTCTTTTTTAGCTTACTGGCCTCTGCTACTGAGTTTTTTCCTTCTCACACAGAAGCCCAATCATCCGTAGCTAGGATCCACATATGAGAGAGAACATGTGGCACTTGGCTTTTTGGGCCTGCATTACCTCACTTAGTATAGTCCTTTCCAGATCCATCCATTTTCCTGAAAATTTCATAATTTCATTTTTCTTTACTGCTGAGTAGAACTCCATTGTATAAATGTGCCATATCTTCATTATCCACTCATCAGTTGAGGGACATCTAGGCTGGTTCCATTTCCCAGCTATTATGAATTGAGTGGGAATAAACATGGCTGAGCATGTACTTCTAAGGAAATGAGATTAGTGCTTAGGATATATGCCTATGAGTGCTGTACCTGGGTCATATGGTAGATCAATTTTTAGCTGTCTTAGGAACCTCCACACTGATTTCAACAATGGCTGGACCAGATTGCATTCCCACCAACAGTATAGAAGGGTTCCTCTTTTTCCACATCCCCACCAGCATTTATGATCATTTGTTTTCATGATGTAGCCAATCTGACAGGAGTGAGATGGAATCTCAATGTAGTTTTAATCTGCATTTCCCTGATGACTAGGGATGTAGAACATTTTTTTAGATGCTTATACGCCATCCATATTTCTTCTTTTGAGAACTCTCTATTTAGCTCCATAGCCCATTTTTTAATTGGATTGTTTGATTTCTTATTATTTTTCTTTTTGAGTTCTTTGAATATCCTAAATATTGATCCCATATCAGATATATACCTGGCAAAGTTTTTTTCACATTCTGTAGTTTGCCTCTTTGCTTTATTCACAGTGTCCTTTGCAGTACAAAATCTTTGTAATTTCATGAGGTCCCAGTGGTTAATCTGTGATTTTATTGCCTGAGCAATTGGGGTTATATTCAGAAAGTCTTTGCCAAGACCAATATGTTGAAGGGTTTCCCCTACTTTTTCCTCTAGCAGTTTCAGAGTTTCCAGTCTGATGTTAAGGTCTTTAATCCATTTGGACTTAATGCACGTGCATGGAGAGAGAAGAATCTATTTTCATCCTTATATAGATATATGTCAAGTTTTCCCAGCACCATTTGCTGAAGAGGCTGTCTTTTCTCTAATGAGTATTTTTGGCAGTTTTATCGAATATCAGGTGGCTATAGCTACCTTGACTTATGTCTGGGTCCTGTATTCTGTTCCATTGATCTACGAGTCTGCTTTTGTGCCAGTACCATGCTGTTTTTGTTACTATGGCTCTGTAGTATAGGTTAAAATCAGGTATGTTGATACCACCAGTCTTATTTTTGTTGCTCAGTATTATTTTAGATATTCAAGGGTTTTTGTGATTCCAAATGAATTTTTGGATTGTTTTATCTATTTCCATGAAGCATGCCATTGGAATTTTGGTGGAGATTGCCTTAAATGTGTAGATCGCTGTTGGTAAGATTGCCATTTTCACAATATTGATTCTTCCAATTCAGGAACAAGGGATGTTTTTCCATTTCCTAGTGTCCTCTGAAATTTCTCGCTTGAGTGTTTTATACTTTTCATTGTAGAGATCCTTTACTACCTTGGTTAGGTTTATTCCAAGGTACTTTATTTTCTTTGATGCAACTGTGAATGGGAGTGATTTTCTGATTTCATCCTCTGCATGTTTGTTATTAGCATATAGAAAGGCTACTGATTGCTGTGTGTTTATTTTGAATCTTGCTACATGGATGTAGGTGTTTATCAGCTGTAAGTGTTTACTGGTAGAGTCTTTAGGGTCCTTTATATATAGAATCATGTCATCTGCAAATAATGATAACTTGATCTCTTCTTTTCCAATTTGTATCCCTTTTATGTGTGTCTCTTGCCTTATTGCTATGGCTAAGACTTCCAGTACTATATTAAATATGAGCGGAGAGAGTGGACACCCTTGACTTATTCCTGATTTTGGTGGAAAAGCTTCCAGTTTTTCCCCATTTAGTAATATGTTGGCTGTAGGCTTGTCATAAATAGCCTTTATTATATTGAATATGTTACTTTTATTCCCAGTGTGTGGACTTTTATCACGAAGGGATGTTGGATTTTGTCAAACACTTTCTATGCATCTAATGAGATGATCATGCAATTTTTGTCCTTCAGTCCATTTATATAATGTATTACATTTATTGGTTTGCATATGTTGAAACATCCCTGCATCTCTGGGATAAAGCCTACTTGGTCAGGGTGAATGATCTTTCTGATATATTCTTGTATTCTGTTTGCCTATATTTTGTTGAGAATTTTTGCATCTATGTTTATGAAGGAAATTGCTCTGTAATTTTCTTTTTTTTTTTTTTTTTTGTTTTATCTTTGCCTGGTTTTGGTATCAGGGTGATTCTGGCTTCATAGAAGGAGTTTGGTAGGATTTCTTCTTTTTCTATTTTATGGAAAAGCTTAAGAAGCAATTGTGTTATTTCTTCCCTGAAGGTCTGGTAATATTCAGCAGTGACTCCATCTGGGCCTGGACTTTTTTTAGTTGGGAGATTTTTGATAACTGCTTGGATCTCCATGCTCATTATAGGTCTATTTATATGATTAATCTCATCTTGATTTAATTTAGGTAGGTCATATAAATCAAGGAAATCATCCATTTCTTTCATATTTTCATAGTTTGTGGAGTATATGCTTTTGTAGTATGTCCCTGTGATTTTTTTAATTTCTCTGGCATCTGTTGTGATGTTAACTTTTTCATCTCTAATTTTATTAATTTGTGTCTCTTATCTCTTTCTTTTGCTCAGATTTGCTAAGGATTTGTCAATCTTGTTTATCCTTTCACAGAACCAACTCTTTGTTTCATTGATTCTTTGGATTGTTTTTTCTTGTTTGTTTGTTTCTATTTCATTAATTTTTTGCCCTAATCTTTATTATTTCTTCCCATCTACTGATTTTTGGTTTGCCTTGTTGTTCCTTTTCCAAGGCTTTAAGGTGAAGCATTAGGTTGTTTACTTTGACCTTTATAATTTCTTAGTATAGGCAATTAAAGCTATAAATCTACCTCTTAGGACTGCCTTCATTGTGTCCCAGAGATTTTGGTATATTGTGTTCTCATTATCGTTTGTCTGTATAATTTTTTTGTTTTCCTTCTTGATTTCTTTATTGAGCCATTCATCATTTAGTAGTGTGTTGCTTAATTTCCATGATTTTGTGTATGTTCTATAGCCTTTCTTGCTATTGATTTCTAGTTTGATTCCATTGTGGTCAGATAGAATGCAAGGAATTGTTTCAATTTTCCTGTATTTGTTAAGATTTTCTTTGTGTCCTAGTATATGGTCTATTTTAGAGAATGCTCCATGTGCTGCTGAAAGGAATGTATATTCTGCAGCATTTGGATGAAATGTCCTATATATATCTGTTAGGTCCATTCCTTCCATGACTTCATTTATTCCAGATGCCTCTCTGTTTATTTTTTCCCAGGATGACCTGTCAATACATGAGAGTGGAGTGTTGAAATCACCCACTTCCACTGTGTTTGGTGTTATCTGTGACTTTAGTTCTAATAGCATTTGTTTGATGAATTTGGGGTCCCCCATGTTAGGTGTGTGTATGTTTAGGATTGTAATGTGCTCCTGTTGGTGGGTGCCATTAGTCAATATAAAGTGGCCTTCTAAACCTTTCTTAACTAATGTTGGACTAAAGTCTACCATGTCAGATATTAGGATAGCACCCCCTGCTTGTTTTCTAGGTCCATTTTCTAGAAACACTGTTTTACAACCTTTCACCCTAAGATAGTGTCCATTCTTTCTAGGAAGGTGGGTTTCTTGGAGGCAACAAATTGAAGGATCCTTCTTTTTAACCCAGTCTTCAAACCTATGTCATTTGGTTGGGGCATTGAGGCTGCTGATATTAAGAGATATTATTAAAAGATGTGTATTCATTTTTGCCATTTTTTTGTAGTTCTTCCAGTTTTACCTTTGCTCTCTTGTGTTAACTAGTATTTCAGTATTTTCTGTTTTTTCCCAGTTCCTTATATGTGTTTTTTTTTTTTTTTTCTTTTTCTGCACCATGGAGGATTCTATCAAGTATTTTCTATTGAGCTGGTTTTGTCTTCAAATACTCCTTTGCTTTATTTTGTTGTGGAATGTACTTATTTTTCTATGTATTTGAATGGATAGCTTTTCAGGATAAAGTAACCTTGGTTGTCAGTTGTTATCTTTCAGAACTTGGAATACATCACTCCATGCCCTTCTGGCTTTTAAAGTTTGTGTTGAGTAATCTGCTGTAATCATGATAGGCTTGCCTTTGTAGGTAACTTGATTTTTCTCTCTGACTGCTTTCAATATTTTTTCTTTGGTTTGTGTGTTTGGTAGTTTGATTATAATATGGCGAGGAGAGGATCTTTCCAGGTTTTGTCTGGCTGGTGTTCTAAAGGATTCCTGTACCTGCATTGGCACCTCTTTCCCAATTTGGGGAAAGTTTTCTTCTGTGATTTTGTTGAAGATGACTACTATGCCTTTGGAGTGAAATTCTTCTCCTTCTACTATGCCCTGAATTCTTATGTTTGATCTTTCATAGTGTCCCGAATATCTTGAAATTCCAACTCATACTTTTCGATTAGTTTGTCTTTCTCTTGTTGGACTGTATTAGATCTGCCACCTGGTCTTCTAGCTTAGATATTCTGTCCTCTCCTTCATCCATTCTACTGGTGAGATTTTCTACAGAGTTTTTTATTTCATTAACTGTGTTCTTTATTGATAGTAATTCTAACTGGTTTTTCTTTATTATTTCTGTTTCCATATTTATGTATAGAATGGACCTCTTGATTTCATTAAATTGGTGTCCTGTGTCTTCTTTGCTTCCTTTGATTTCTTCTTTGAGTTCTTTGAACATATTTATAATGATTCCTTTGAAATCTTTCTCAGGCATTTCCTCTAACTTGTTCTCACTGGAGGTCATTTCTGATGCATTAATACTTTTTGGTGGATTTATATTATCTTGATTTTTTGGTGTTTTTTGTGTTATAATGTATATATTTTTGCATCCTGTATTATTTAATGATTGGATTTTCTAGTTAGCTTGGTGTTATTAGATGTATCAATCAATCTGATGTTATATATCTTCAGGTTAGGAGCTTAAGGCTCTAGGTGTGGCTCTCAAGACACTCAGAGTATCTACAAAGCTGCCTCTAGGTGTTGGGTTTGCCTACTATGAGAGTATTCAAGTAGGCTAAGTGAAACCAAATACAGATAGTTTCTAAAATTTAACTAAACAATGTACACTTTTAATGAAAAACAGCACAGAGTATTTATCCAATAGTAGGTATTATGACAGCAAGATCCTCTGTCTTTCCCTTAGCCTGTGTGGTGCCTCAACTGCTCCCTTAATCCTGACAACAATGAGGTTAAGATTTCTGGTCTGTAGAGGGTTCCAAATCAGCTTGTGACCAGGTGTGACCCTTCCCTAATGTATAACAGAAGAGGAAACAAAGCCACTATAAATCAAGAAGCAACAAATAACAAGCCCAAAATACAGCTTATTTCAGAATGACAAATCTGACCATCCATAAGATTTAACATATAGTTTATCCTGATATGGAAGGTGCAATTAGCGCTTCTGGTTCAGGCATATATACCAGGTTTATTAGGTGGGTACTGACCTGGTGTAATCCCAGTTACCTTTTGGGATGATTTTCATCTCTGCTCCTGCTTGAATCCTGCTGTTGGTTTGAGTATGTGTGGCCGGGTCCCTGGATCGCTGCTCTGTTCGCTGGATCTGGGCACTGGCAGTGGGGGAGGGGAGGCTGCTGATGCTGCTCTAGTTCTCTTCCTGTTCCACGTGTTCTTCTACATTGTGATCTGCTCCCCCATTGTTCACTGCTGTTCTCCCTTCACATTTCTTGAGTTTGTGGAGAACTCCGGTGTGAGTCAAAAATCTCCTCACCTGGCTTTTCCTGTGGCTTAAGCCAAGCCTGTCAGCTGGCTGGCACACAGCCACCACATTCCCAGGCCTCATTCCCGTGGACCTGCTGGAGCCACTTCTACCAGCCTGTGTGGGCTCTGGATCTCTCCTACTTCTCCACTGCCGTTTCAATTTCCTATACACCTCGCTTTTTAGTAAAAGTGTGTATTTTGCTATTGTTTTTTTTTTTTTTTTTTTTTTTTCCTTTTGGCTTTTCCCCCTAGGCTGCTTTGGCGTGGCACCTATTACGCCATCTTAACCGGAAGTCCTGACAGATTATTTTCTTGATGGAGTTAGATAAACCATGAAATATCATGATGTCCAAGAAACACCTTCAATGATATAGAATCCCTAAGTGGTGCAAAATACAAGGTGGAGTGGACAGACCACAGGAACAGATTTTCAAAGTGTTAGTTCTAGGAAATGACACTGATGATATATATATATATATATATATATATATATATATATATATATATATGTTTGTGTGTGTGTAATTTCATCAAATAATCAAAGTCTAAATATTTTTTTCAATGAGAAATGAAATATATATGTACACACATATATTTGCATTTATATTTATCATTCATATCTCATTGCTGAGACAAAAAAAATATCTACCAAGGATCAGTTTAAGAGAAGAAACATTTAGTTTCAGAGTACTGTCCATCCATGAGGGAAAGGCATGGCAGCAGGAGCTTGAGGCAACTGGTTTCACTGAGCCCATAGTGAGGAAGCAGATAATGATAAGTGCTGCTGAACAGTAAGCTCTATCCTTTCTATATCGTCCATGACCCCAGACTATGAAATGCTTCCACTCAGAATTAAGTAGGTCTTCTTATCTCAATTAACCAGATGGAGATAGTTTCTATCAGGCCTATTCAAAGGCTTACCTAATCCACATAATCACCCATGGGTGATTCTACAACTGACAACTAATATAAGTAAGCTCATGGTCTTACAAAATGCCTTATCCACTGTCATGGTATTTAACACAGCATTGCTTCTGACAAAGGAAGTTACTTCACAGCCAAAGAAATGTGGCAGTGGGTTCATCATCTTTGAATTCAGTGGTTTATCCATGTCTCACCACCTTGAAGAAGCTGGCTTGGTAGAACAGTAAAATAATTTTTAAAGACAGTTACTGTATCAAGTAGGTGGCAATGACATGTAGGCGTGGTTTCAGGTTCTCTACAAGGCTGCATATGTTCTAAATCAGCCTACAGTACATACAAGGTTTGTCCTCTAGCAAGGATTCACTGGTCCAGGAATCAAGGTGTGGACATGGGAGTAATATCACTCACCATCACACCAAGTAACTTGTTCTCTGAATTTTTGCCTCCTGTGCCCAAAATTTTATGCTCTGCTGTTATATAAGCCTTGTATCCTGAGGAGGAGTGCTTCTACACACACACACACACACACACACACACACAAAAAAAAAAAGTTCATTTAGCTTTATGCTAAGAATTTCTCGGCCAGTTTGAAGACATTATGCCTTTAAGTTAAAAAGAGTTAGCGTGCTAGGACAGGGGATGAATGCAGACCACCAGGAGGAAATTATACAGCACCTACACATGCAGAGTATGACACTTTTACTAGCTCTCACCAGCCACAGTATCATGCTTCATAGTTCTTTATTCATTATGTTCACAGTCTGTTTCCTTGTTGTCCCTCATCCTGGAGCATTATGAAATTTTCTCATATGCTAGAGACTACCAGTAAAATACAACATTTGTAGAGAGTACTTAACAGTCATTTCAATTAAAATCACATCACTTGGGCTGTAGAGATGGTGTTGTAGTGAAGGTGCTTGCCTGCAAAACTTAAGGACTGAGGTTTGACTCCCCAGGTTCCATTTAAGCCAGATGCACATGGTGGTGCATGCATCTGGAGTTTGTTTACAGTGGCAGGAGGTCTTGGCATGCCCATTCTCTCTCTCTCTCTCTTTCTCTCAAATAAATAAATAAAAATATTTCAAAATTACACTATTTGCTTCTATCATAGATTATTCAGTTTTCTCTGCTCTTTTAAATTACAAATTCATGTAAATAAGTTTATTATCTGTGTTCCATGAGTTTTAAGATAGTAAGTACTACAGAATCCAGCTTTGGGTCAAGCAACTACAGCTACTTGATATTCGATAAAGGCCCAACAATATAGGCTGCAAAAAAGACAAGTGGTGCTGGACAAACTGGATAACCATATGCAGGAAACAGAATCCAGGTTCCATGTTGTATGGCATTTTTTCCTTTTGGCATAACATGATGCTTTCTTGAATTAAACAATGTATTGACCTGATAGCCATGGAAGGCTGGGACAGAACAACACTGTGGTATCAGGCCTATGGCAATGGTAATGAAGTTCTTCCTAATTGCCTAGTACCTGGAGGAGGGATTGGTGACAAAACCGTCACCTCGGATTACAGCTATTGTTCCTCCCTGCCCCCCTTAAGCTGCAAGTAATCTTGGGAGAAGCTAGAGGACAAAAAAAGTTCAAGGTTAACTAGAAGTGATACCCTATCATGCTGCTTTCATGAGGTTGCCATCCAGAATGGGGTTTCACTTTGCTTTGATACAACTGTGTTTTAATAATCCATGCTCCTATTAATAATCCATGCTCCTACTAGTACCCTCACCTGTGCTCTGTCAGTAACCCCCCCCCCCAAAAAAAAAAAACTCATAGGTTCATCAAAACTGGTTTCAGTGTAATCATGCTATGGTGTGTTGTCTGTGCCATATCTGGAGTGAATAAACATATGTTTGACTGATGGTCTGTGAGAAGACCTGACACATTTTAGGGATCTAGTAAAGTTGAATGGGTAAGTAAATAATCAATATAAACTTTAAAAGCTGATATATCCAACTTCTAAACCATTTTCTCCTTCTGTTGATCATTTGCTGTCAGTCACAGGTTATGGACAGAACTATGTTTAATGGTACTTCTTTTGTTACTCAACAGGTAGGCACACATTGTAACTTACCAAGGCCCTTTAATGTCAAACTAGAATCATTTGAAAATCTTCACTATAAAATTCCACAAAAAAATCAAAAGTACAATCTCTAATCTATCCAATCCATGAAAATGCAGTGCTCAGATAGATATGAAAGCTCAGCAATCGATGTAGCAAAGACTTGGCAGACACCTGTTCCTTTAAGGAAATTAAAACTTTGAACAAAGACTGATTGTAAAAGGGGAAATTAGTTTTCCCAACATTTCCCCAGTTCATCAAAAACTCCATTCTTTAATAAGCAATGGCAGTGAGTGAGGGCACAGATTATGGCAACAGTCTAATTTGGCCATTTTTTCAGAAAAAAAGTGGCACCTCTTGGTGTCCTTATTGTTCCCCATAGAATGAAACAAAAAGCTTTCAGCACCAGGATGCCAAGATATGAGCTTGCTGGAAACAAGATTTCAAAATATGCCATTCAGCTCACTTATCACTTAAGCAGAACAGCTGAACCTGGTGTCTTTATTCCTTCTCTCTGTTAAATTTCTTTCCACTTTCTTCTATTTTACTGAAGTATAAGCTTTGTGTTGTCACACAACTTTGACATTCAGAGCCAAGCCAGCATGACACCTACATTATGAAGTTATGAAAAAGAATTATTATATACCTTTATATCTTGGAAAATGATATTTCTAAAAGTTTGTCAAAGGTGTGGATTAGGAAATGCAGTGAGAAGACAATGAAACTTTGGTTTATTTTAACTTAAAACATTGGGTCTGGAAGCTCATAGTAGAAATATTTCTAAAATGCAAACCTAATTTTATTAAAAAGAAAGAAAAATGGGCTGGAGAGATGGCTTAGTGGTTAAGTGTTTGCCTGAGAAGCCTAAGGAACCCGGCTCGAGACTCAATTCCCCAGGACCCACGTTAGCCAGATGCACAAGGGGGCACAGGCATCTGGAGTTCGTTTGCAGGGGCTGGAGGCCCTGGCATGCTCATTCTCTGTCTCTCTCTATCTGCCTCTTTCTCTCTGTGCCTGTTGTTCTCAAATAAGTAAAAATAAACAAAAAAAAAGTTAAAAAAACAGAAAGAAGAAAAAGCATGGCTGGGTGTGATGGTGTATACCTTTAATTTCAGTACATGGGACGTAGAAGTAGGAGGATCAGTGTGAGTTTGAGGCTAGCCTAGAACTACAGAATGTGTTCCAGGTCAGTCTGGACTGGGCTAGAGTGAGACCCTACCTTGACAAAACCAAAAATTGTAACAAAGCAAAGCACTTGAGTCAGTCAATGAGAGAGTCGAGTATAACCATGTGAACAAAGTTCATGTGAAAGGCAATTGAAGACTTCATTTCTGACAAAAGCCTCTGATTATCAGACAAGCATTGAATCTGACCAAGGTTCTATGTAAGCCAGTCCTCATCCTGCCCACGATAAAAGGATGTATACATCCACGGCATGGAACATACACTGACAATCTATGTTTTTTGTGTTGCCACTGCCAAGAAGTTAATTGAATGCAGGGTTAGAGCCTGTCACTTGTCCTTGCCTTTGACATAAGCATGATATACTGCTGTTAACCCATGAAAGACTTTTTATCATCTCAGTGGACTGAATCTTCAACAGCTAGAGTTCTGCCTGAGATGCAGGTGAGACGAATCTAAATAATGATGTGGACAAATAACCTCTGCATGTCAAAATACTCTCAGTCACTAAGTTAAGGAGGAATGGGTTCAGATGACTTAAGGATAGTGCTAATTTGGAAGACAAGCCTGAATGTTCAATATCTGGTGTAATCTTGAAAAAAATCTAGTCCTGGACCACAATACACAGAGAGCAGACTAAAAATGTTTTCTAATATTCATAGAACTGGCGTATGAACCCTCATTTTGTAACATTTCACTCATGACTTGTATAAGTGAGTGTCATATGTAGGTGAGTTTCCTCTCTGTCTCACCCCCACCTGTCTCTCTATCTATACATACATACAGACACATATGATTCAAATGTCTGTTGTGCCCTCTTTGTTTTCACTTTATTCTCTCTCTATATATAGATCTACATATATCTATATCTCTCTTTGTTTCATATTGTGTGTGTGTATGTGGTGTGTGAGTAGAGAGGCATACACACACACAAACACCCCCCTGACACACACATATGAGACACATTCTTAGTTTACTCTCCATTTGCTCTAAAATCATTTAAGATGGTTGAGAGCACTTGTGAATGTTTTATGCAAATGAAAATGCAAACATACAGTTTTATGTACATTGATTTAAAAGAAACAACACATGTAATATTCATATTTAATTAAAACAGAATGGAGCTAAATTTTATGATTCTAATCATAGGACAAATGTGTGATTTTTATCCTCAAGCAGAGAAAAAAAATTCCTTCTATTTTAATAATTGTAGCAAATTCAGAGTTGTATTTTTCTACAAAGGAATACATCAAAATCAAAAAATTTACATAAGTTGTAAACCTGAAAGCAAATGGCCACTCATTCAGAAAGCTACTATCATAGATAATTGAGAAATTAGTACATAACCTATTATGTGTTCCATTTTTCTTTGTTCTTGTAAACTCAGAAGGTATGGATCATATTTGCCACATGGTTTCACATACAGCTCAGAGCAAACAGGAAGGAAAAAGGGAGGTGAGAAACTGAAAAGACATGTTCTAAATAATGTGAAACAATTTGTAGACACGAAAAATCACCTCTATTTAGTAAAGTACGTTGCATCTTGGCAATCTCAGCAGCTTTTCTCACTTCCACTGGAAATGTTTGTGAATTCATTTTGCCACATTACACATTCTTTTCTTCTAGGGTTGGTTCATCAGCTGTTTGATATTCTGATATTAGTTATTCCAAATCATTTGAACTTGAAAAAGATAACAACTGTCACAGACTCAAGTACCAAAGTAATGGTGCACATCTTACTACTTTAATGTTTTAATAAATTGAATCTGTATTTCTCTCTGAGTTAAGATATACTTCTCTTTCTTCCTATGTTAAATATTGCCAGTATAAATTCTGTATCAGTGTTCTTGGGAGTTTGTTTGGAGGTTCTAGCAGGGGAGCACAATTACTCATATACCCTTGACCAAAGAATGGTCCTCCTCTACCTGGGTAAATTCCTCCTCTTTAACCAAGTGCCCACCTTGTGCATTTGGCTTTATGTGGGTATTAGGAATTGAACCCAGGCTAGATGACTTTGCAAGCAAATGCTTTTAACCACTGAGCAATCTCACCAGCCCCTGATATTAGTCTTTTTGACTTTAAATGTTCTCAAGCTTTTAGGTGCTTAATCATTTGCTCTAACTCATGAATCATGAAAAATTTGGTATTATTTTCCTACTTTTTACATCATGGTTTCAGCAATATGTATCATAATACATAACTTTTTAAATATTTTATTTTTATTTATTTATTTGACAGAGAAAGAAGGGGGGAGAGAGAGAGAATGAATGGGCATGCCAGGGCTTCCAGCCATTGCAAACAAACTCCAGATGTGTATGCCACCTTGTGCATCTGGCTAATGTGGGTCCTGGGGAATCAAATCTGGGTCCTTTGGCTTTGCAGGCAAATGCCTTAACCATTAAGTCATCCCTCCATCCCATAATATGTAACTTTTTCATAGACTGCATCTAGTTATCATAGATATGTGCAGCAATAATAATGTATTTCTTTATGGACTGCTTAAAGATATATTTCCATCCCACTTTCCCAATCACATAAACAGCAAGCAGCTATTCCTATTGTACCAGTCGTTTGGGTTTTGAAGAATTCAGGCATTATGCTCCCCTCATCTTAATATGCTTATTGTGGAAGTCAAGACACAGTTGCCTAACCAAGCTGCACCTCCCAGGGAAGGAAAGGCAAGATATCTAGGGTTCATTGGGTCTTCTAGGGGTGAGCAGACTATAATAACCCTCCAGTGGGAGGGTGCAAAGGAGCAAAGTAAGGAATCCACTCAATGGCAAACTGTCCAGTAGCACAGCAGTCCCCCAATCCCCTCAACCAGCCTTTCTAGCCATAGTCGCTGCTGCAGGTTCCTTCTGCACTAACCACAGGCAAGAAGACCCAGGCCAGAAGGCTAGCATAGCAACATGTGAGCCTCCAAGCTTACAAACACCATCCCACTCTCCGCCACTCCCACCCCCATGTGCAGACCCAGGCAAGCAGGCTATTATTCCCCCAGGGGAGCTCCACATGCAAACACCCTCCAAATTACCTCCATCCCCCACCCCATGTGCACACCCATGCCAGCAGGCTAGTGTTCCCCCAGGTGTAACTGCCACCACAGAGCTCCACAAGAGAACTCCACCACCCCCACCCATGTGCGTGGACCCAGGCCACCAGACTAGCATTCCCCCGGGGGACCTCCACACAGAAACACCTTCCTACACTCTTCTGGCCCACATCCCAGTGGACCAACCCAGGCCAGAAGGGCAGCTTTCACCCAGGGGACCTTCACCTGCAGAAAGACCCTCCCACTTGCCACCACCCCCCACCTCCATAAGGGGACCCAGGTAAGCAGGCCAGCCTTCCCCCCACTGCCACAAGGGACCTCCACATGCCACTTCCTCTTGGTGCATGGATTCAGGCCAGCAAGATAGGGTTTCCCCCAAGTCTCTCCCACAACAGGGGAGCTCCATGTCCCCTCCTCATGTCACCTGACTCACAGCAGTCCCATATTCTTGCCCTTCCCAGTCAAAGGTCCTGGAAGTCCCAACCACCCCTTGCAACAGGGTAACAAGAGACCCACTGTCCCATGCCTTCACCCTTCAGCATCATGGTACCACCACTCATTCCCAACCTCCCCCACTCCACAGCCCAGCCACAAACTAACCTGCTTTATCCCATTCCCCCCTACTCCCTGTCCCCTTGGGCCACCTGACCATGTTGTCACATACCCCAAATCATGAAACAACAAGCCCCTTCATCAGGCCCCATCAGAGCATCACTCTCTCCTTCCCTCTGAGCAGACAGGCCCTACAGACATCTGAAGCCTGGTGGAAGCAAACATAAAAGGGAATAATCACTGAGGACATATCAAGGGTAGACTACAGCTGCCTGCTAAATTAAATAAGACTTCTACATTGGGCAGACCACAGCCCAAAACAAATAACATGAAAAATCAAATGCAAGTAAATCCAACAAGATTGCTCAGCCCCACAATGGATGTCTCTAATAACAACATAGAAGAGACAATAGGATCAGAACCCCAAAATGAAGATACAAGCTATGCAACCCTGACCAAGCAAATAGCAAAACTTGCAGAAAAGCAACAAAGGGCCAATAATAATATGAATGCTTTCCTCATTAGATTAGACCTAATAGAAAAGAACCAAGTAGGGTTTCAAAGAAAGTTAAATGATTTCAAGGAGAGAAACAAAAAGGACCTCAATAAGCACCTGGCTAAGCTCAGTGAAGCGAAAAACAAATGCAAGGATAAATTCCAAAAAGCATTAAGAAAATCAGAGGGCTGGAAAGATGGCTTAGCAGTTAAAGTATATGGCTGTGAAGGCCAAGGACACAGTTTTGATTCTCTAGGTCCAACATAAGCCAGATGCACAACATGGTGCACGCTGCTTCTGGAATTTGTTTGCAGTGGCTAGAGGCCCTAGGGTGCACATTCTGTCTCTCTTTCTCTCTTTCTCTCTCTCTCTCTCCCTCCCTCCCTCCTTCTGTCTCAAATAAATAAGTAAAAGAGATAAATAAAATGTTTTATAAAAAATAAAATCAGAAAATGATGTGAAAAGGGAACTTCACAGAGGGGTGGAAATTATAAATAAAATGTGATAGAAAATGTAAACCAAATTGAACAGACCCAAAACTCTATAGAGGCCTCAAGAATAGAATCAGCCATGTGGATGATATAAACACAGAACTGGAAGACAAAACAGAAGAAAAAGTTCATGAGCCCAAAAGTTTCAATAAGTACAATTTTTTTTGTGAAGAGAACATGAGGGAGCTGGGGGATACCCTTCAACATCCCAACATTTGGATCATGAGAATGCCAGAAGGGAAAAAATTCACACCAAAGGCTTGGAGAACTTATTTAACAAAATTATTGAAGAAAACTTTTCCATTCTCTCAAGAGAAAATCCCATCAAGTTACAAGAAGCTAAAATAACTGCAAACAGACTGGACCAAAGGCGAAATGCTCCCAGACATGTTATCATTAAGACTCTAAATATCAATACCAAAAAGAAAGCCCTAAAAGCAGCTAGGGAGAAACAACATATTAGATAAAAAGTTAGCCCCAACAGAATTACTTCAGACTTCTCAGTATAAACACCGAAAGCCAGAAGGTCCTGGAATGGAACACTGCAAAGTCTAAGAACCTATGGCTTCTAACCCAAACTACTCTACCAAGCAAAACTATCCCTCATAATAGATGGTGAAAGAAAAAAAATTCCAGCATGGAACTCAGCTTTACATCTATATGATGAATACAAAGCCAAACCAACAGAGAGAACCACAGGAAATTCTCCACACAGAAGAATCAAATAATGAAACTCAAGTGCATACAAGAAGCAGATCACAAAAACCACACTCAGAGAAGGCACAAAAAACTACAAAGTCCAAGAAAACATCAAACCACATAAACCAACGTGATATTGCAGGGATTAAATAAACCTCACAGTCTTTACCCTAAATAGTAATGGATTTAATTCACCCCCCCCCAAAAAAAAGATTGCAATATCCTGTTACTTAAAAGGAGGAGGCAACTGACTTGACTTCTAGGCCAGCCTGCCTCAACATAGCCAGAAAATTTGCCTTAGTTACTCCTAATAAAATAATTTCCAATATGTTATTGGTATGAATGACATGGAATTGTCTTTAGATGACTTGCTTGTCAATGAGTAATAGGACTAATCAATTTGATGTAGTTTTTCTATAAGCTTTATAAGAAAGGTAGTTAATAATGGGATGAGATGAGTTGACTGAAGGAACTGGGAAGGAATTTTTCAATGTTGGGCATAGAATGCTCATTAAAAGTGCTTTTTTTTTTTTTTTTGGTTTTTCGAGGTAGGTTCTCACTCTAGCCCAGGCTGACCTGGAATTCACTATGGAGACTCAGGGTGGCCTCGAACTCATGGCAATCCTTCTACCTCTGCCTCCCGAGTGCTGGTATTAAAGGCTTGCACCACCACGCCCGGCTAAAAGTGCATTGTGAGCAGTTCTTAGATCAAAATGTTAAAGAATGTGAATAAAGATGTGTGTGTGTGTGTAGGAAAGAATTTCCAGGCTAAACCTAAACACCATGCATAAGTTAGAGATTTTTCAACTTTTTACAAACAATTAAGGAATGAAAAACTAATATTCAGGCTGAAATATGTTGGGATAACTTGCATAAATTTTATCAAATTTAAGTAATTGTTAAAACATACAATTGTTTTATGTTAATAAAATTTATATGGTACATAAAATCAATAGCTATCAATATGAAGCCAAAATCATTGGTTGTCAAATGGTGTCTTTTCTTTCAACAAAAATTTTAGTCAGGGTTATATTAGAATTTAGCTGGCTGTTTTGGCTTTAAAAAAGCCAGATTCTGCTTTATTGTATGTAAAAATAGCCGTCTCATTTTTGGCATCTTAAGTCCAGTTTTTACATCAAAATTAACTCTTAAGACATATTCCATTCTTTAAGGTATAGCCTCATGCTCAAACAATGGTTGTCATCTGTGAAAAATAATTTCAAATTCTATGGTTCTGTTTCCAATGTTCTCTAGAAAATTGGTACCCACACAAGTATCTGAACTAATGAAAATTGTTTTGAAACACAGGTACTAAGACTTTATACTGTCTTATTTATCTTTTTCTTATAATTTCTAGGTTAAATTAATTTGCAAATTAATTGCTGTTGTTCTGAAGACTGGCAACAGGTTCTGCCTGTACTTATATGTGTTAGTTAATTAAAGGGTAAAATGTGCCTACTTCCTATGCCTCAGATATATGGCTTATGCTGCCACTGTACAACAAAAATTTAAGATTGGACAAAATGATTTTAGAAGCTCTTGTGCCAATATTTTGGCTTGTGCTCAAAGGTCAAGAGGCTATTGGAGATGATGGGACATTTCTACACTGGACCCCTGTTAAGTTACCTGTCTTCCTGAGCAAGGAGGATATGGAAACCCAAACAAAATTGGTGTACAGTCTGAAAAAGGAGAGTCACAATTGAGGAGCAATCAGTCCTCCTGACTTCCCAAAGAAGGGAAAACTACTTGACCAGCACAGCACTGACTCATCCTAACAGACAGTAAACACCAGTAAGCTATAGGGCTAATCCTGGGTCCCTAAAGTCTCTTTGGAGAGCCATTAGTGACCTCCAAAATTAATCCTTAATTAAATTTTGGCTATCTATATGGATTTAAACACTCAGAGATAAATTTATAACCAAAGATAAAAAAAAAAACCTTAAATAGCCGGGTGTGGTGGTGCATGCCTTTAATCCCAGAACCCAGGAGGCAGAGGTAGGAGGATTGCTATGAGTTCCAGGCTACCCTGAGAAGACAGAGTGAATTCCAGGTTAGCCTGGGCTAGAGTGAGACCCTACCTCAAAAAACCAAAAATAAAAAATACCTTAAATATATAAATGGCCTATTAAGTAATACAACAGGAGCTCTCCAAGAGGGAAGATAACCAGACTTTAACACATCTTTTACCCATAGTTCTAACACTATAATAATAATTAAAAAAAAAACTATAGATGTCAAAAGTGTTATTTTCAAATCCAGAATATATAAATAAGATCTGAGACAAAAAAAAAAAAATCTATTTGCACAGGCTTTCATGAGAGCCAATGGCTCTCTGTTATCAAGCTTAAATGTTGTGTATATGTTTCTGATAACTTTGGTAATTCCTCATGTCAAACACTAATGTACCATTTGATGAACAGTTATGGAGCAAGCCAGCTCTTGCTCAGATGGCCCTGAGACAATCCAAGTCTCTCTATCTGGATTCCCTCAACCTCAAAAAGGACCAGTTTGCTGTGTGCTCACTTCTCATTAACTGCTTACTTTTATTCTTTCTCCCCAATGCTCTCTTCCAAGACTATCTTCCTGCACTCCGGGGTCCATTAGAATAGTTCCCCTCTCTGGAAGAAACTCTCTACCTGCAACAAGTCACAACTTCACGTCCCATTCACTAGGAAGTAGTAAAAATCTGAAGTCTTCTTTCTTTGCCCTCTAATAGCAGTTAGAATGTCTTCTCATGAACAGGAGAAATAAAAGGGGATAGAATTTCAGTGACTGGACCCATGAAGGAAAAAAGGGCTTCTTGTCCTTTCTTGTCTCTTGCCCAGTTAGAAAATTGTATTTCCATGTGTGCTCTGAATTGCTGGCTCTGAAAAGGACAGGCCTCACCCTCTTTGATGCTGGTCAAGTTATGCCTCTTTGTCTTACCTGCTCTAAGCTGACCAGAGCTGAATACCTGCTCAATATTTCCAAAACCAGGACCAGTTGTGTTGAGATACATGCTCTCCTTTGGTGCAAAAGAAGTAACCACCCCATGCATAAATATTTCTTCTCCCACTTATTGTTCCCCAGTCTTGATTGTTTCAAAGGTGTATCTCTACAAAAAAAAAAAAAAAAAAAAAAAAAAAAAAAAATCTACAAACTCCTCCTGCACCAACCACCTGCACCAACCAAAAGAGATCTTTATCCCTCTGCTGGTGGGCCTCAGTATGACACTGTCTCTGGGCGTCTAAGGTGACCAACAGCCTCGAATCTCTCCAGAGGCAATTGGATTTTCTCATGGGTATGGTACTTCCAAACTGTCTAGCCTTAGACTTAATTATTGCTGAACTTGGGGGACATGTATGGTCATGGGACAAGAATATTGTTTTCTTTGTTAATGAGTCAAATGTTCTTAAGCTGCTTTACTGTTACAAGCCCGAGGACCCCACCACCTGGCTCTCTAACCCTTTAGTCACTTGGCTTCTCCTTATCCCCCTCCTTACTATAGGAAACATATTGCTTGTAACCCCCTGGCTCATCAAATTTCTTAGATAACAAATAACTAATATTGCTAAGGTTGCTACTAACCTAGTCATTGTACACCTCCTACCTCTATCTGGACCTATGGTAAATTATAAAATACTCATTCAGGATGACACTGCCCCATTATAAAAACAAAAGGGGAGTTGTTGGGCACTGCCAGGCACAGGCTGGAGCCATCATGAGAGGGGCCTGATCTGCCAGGCATGCCTGAGGATCTCTGGATCTCAGGAGGCCACTCCCTGTCCAAGCCCAGCACACCTGTACTTAGGCTTTGCCCATAGCCCTGTGACATTTGGCCAGTTACCTATGAAACTCCATATCAGCCATCAGCCTTCACATAGTCCTGTGACCCTCTGTAGATCACCTGACTCTTTGCTACATGTTGCACCTGACTCCCTACTTGCTGGAAAGGACATTCCTAGGTATAGTTAGCAGCATTTAAGCCCACCAATCCCCTTAGGACCCTTCCCCTGCCCTCAGATGCTTATAATCCCATTTCCCTGACAATAAACAGAGAGAGCTTTTAACATCAAAACTCCCCCTGAAAGTCTTACTTTCATGTGCTCACCAACCCAGGTTGCCTGGGTGCCTTTGGTGGGACCATGGCCGGCCTCTGGAGAAAGAACCCAGGAACCCATGACATACAGGGAGTCCTCTTCCCCACCCATGCTATGCCACTTTGGCACTTTACCATTGAGCAACACTTCAAGGTCCTCATTTTTCATTTATTATTTTCTCTTGCTTGTTAAAAAATTCTGTGCATTGTTTTTATTTAAATGAAAGTTTACCTACTAAATCCCATATAATTCCATATGTAAATATTTGTGAATAAGCACACACATACTGATATGTGTGTACAGGTAGTTGTGATGGACATTTGTTTATGCGTATGTATCTATGAATACATACATATGTATGTCTATACACTATGAAAACTTATTTTCTGGTGTTCCTTGATTTTTCCTTCTAGAATGGATGGCTAAATCAAATTTCTACTTTGCAGGGATAAAAGTGATACTTAGAACATTAATAAAGGAGACAATTTTAAGTGAAATAATTTTCTACAATATTTTTGGATATTCTATAAACAAATGTTCTAATATTATAAATCAAAATCCGTAATAATAAGTCAGTACTTTGTAACATTATAGTAATAGTCTGCCTGTAAGTGTTTTCTTAAATACTTTAAATCTTCATCATCTCCAGTATTCAAATATTTTAATCATTTTAGAAAAATTACTTTAACAGACTACATTTTATTTTTTTTTCTTTATTAGTTAGTTTTGTATTCAGCAAATACAGTCAGTTTGGTACCCTTATTAGGCTCCTCCATGACCTACCCCCTCCCCTTGGCCCCTCCTTGTTGAGGTATATGGGTCTTATGCACATATTATTCCTATGAGGACAAAAATACAACATTCTTTTTCTGCGTGTAAATTGATTACTTCAAAATCATGCTACTTCACAATTTCAACTTATTAAAAAAACACCTACTATCAATAATGTGTCTACAAAATTCTAGCTATTCTTTACACATTTTAAATATTTAATACTTCTGAATGAATTTAAAGACGTTTCAAATGTGTATCTATGGTTTAAATGTGGTCAGAGGAAAGGAACAGAGGAGATAAAAGGGTGGGAGAAGGATTAATAAAACTAAATATGTTATGAGTAAGCCATATAGAAATGTTATATATATATATATATATATATATATATATATATATATATATCACACATACATATATATGAATGTATCTTATAATATATATTATATATAATACAATACAATGTAATATAAACTCTGTGTGTGTGTGTGTGTGTGTGTGTGTGTGTGTGTGTGTGTGTGTGTGATGTGTATTTAAAAGAGATTTTGGAAAGAAGCATCTTGTGAGGATAGATGGCCCACAAGCCATAGGCTATTACAGAAAATAATTCAATGCCAGACATGGAAAAACATAGTGAATTGTTGATCAGGGAAGCTCCTGAGGCTTAAACAATATGGGTTTTTACCAAGGTTCTTGTTAACCACCATAACTAGATGAAAATATCCTATTGTTGAAGGTATCACATGCTTCAGTTGCAGGAAACTGGAGATCAAGATAGAACTAAGCTGAGAATCTCCTCCCTGCTAGAGGCTCCAGGGGAGAAAAGTCTTTAACTGTCTCAACTAGCCACCAATACCGTAAACTACACAACTGGCCAGCTAGGTAAGATGTGCCTGGTCCAATAGTGGAATGTCTGTTGTGGGGAAATCCAGCCTTATACTGAAAACCTAGCTAAATGTCTATGGCTGGATGGTTACAATACTTAGGGAAGATAGCACTGATGTTCAACTAAATTGGCATATTCTACCCACAAAATTGCACCCTAAATGCTCACATTTATTCCCATATATGAGTGTTGCTCTCATTTTTAATTTTATTTATTTAATTGAGAGAGAGAATGGATGTACCAGGGCCTGCAGCCACTGGAAACAAACTCCAGATGCATGTGCCACCTTTTGTATCTGGCTTATGTGGGCCCTTTGGCTTTGCAGACAAGTGCTTTAATTGCTAAGCCATCTCTCCAACCCTGCTCTTACCTTTTATTAGAGAAGTTTCTGTTTTCAGAAGTCTGTGAGTACTGGAGAGACTCACACCTCATTAAAGTGCTAACAAGAAGTGAGAGTTGACTTTTCAGCATTAAATGAAACAGCTCTATTACATTTTCCAATGGCTCAGGGACTATAGTAGAAGAGATGTGGCAGAAAGAATGTAAGAGTAAAGGATGGGGAGGAGTTCTTTGGAACATTGTCTTCCAAACACAAAGTGGTTGTTGCATTCATGTTCTCATAGTGGCTTCCACTTCTTTTTTTAAATTTTATTTTATTTTTGTTTTATTTTATTTATTTATTTGAAAGTGACAGACAGAGAGAAAGAGGCAGATAGAGAGACAGAGAAAATGGGCGTGACAGGGCCTCCAGCCACTGCAAGTGAACTCCAGACACATGTGCCCCCTTGTGCATCTGGTTAATGTGGGTCCTGGGGAATCGAGCCTCAAACTAGGGTCCTTAGGCTTCATAGGCAAGCACTTAGCTGCTGAGCCATCTCTCCAGCCTGACTTCCACTTGTTGCACAACACTTGTTGGATGTTGAAAGAGGGAGGGAAAAACAATACTTATATCTAAATACCAGACAAAATAGTAGGAAAGAGGGGATTCAGTGGAGCAAATTATGGAAGGAGGGCCAAAAATGGGTGGTTGGAGGGAATTATGTAAATTTTAGTAAAATTATAAATTACAATATAACATCTAAAAAATGTTGAATAAAACTAATGAAATTAGTTTTCAAATATTCACTTTTTGATGTGGAAAAAAATGAGTCTATCTATTAAGGTGCATTTTATTTTATTAATATTTCATTTTAATTTAGTTATTAGAGAGAGAGAGAGAGGGAATGGGTGCACCAGGCCCTCTAACCACTGCAAAGAAACTCCAGATATGTGTGCCACCATGGGCATCTGTCTTATGTAGGTCCTGGGGAATCAAATCTGAATTATTGGGCTTTGCAAGCTAATGTGTTACCTGCTAAGACATCTCTCTCGTCTAATAAATTTTACTTTAATTGCACAATTACACAAATAAAAGACATTACAAAAATGCAGTACTTTCTTCATTTCAAAATTCACCAGCAAACCAGTAGCAAGTATCAATAGTAGTAACAGATCACAAAAGTAGCTCATTTTAATTCAAACAGAAGATAGTTTAACAAAACAACAACATCAACAAAATCTTCCTAATAATAAAGATGTTTTAGGTCATAATATGTAGCTACTAATGGCAAAATAAATAAAAACAAAAATACATTCTAAAGATCTCTAATTATAGAAAATTTTAGATAGTATTCTATAATAGTTTTTAGAATGCTTGGATAGTCTTTATAACAAATAAATTAACATGATTTGTCTTCTAGGTTGGAAAACTTTTTATTTTGTTTTATTCTTAAAATAAAATACCACATTTTGTTCAGATTTCCCAAATGAGTGTTAAAATGGGAAGTCTAGGAGGTAAGGAGAGATAAAGTGGGGAGAAGAGAAGTATACCACATGGAGTCCAAAAGCCCATGTGGGCCATGTGTAGCCCAGGAGTCCAGGCGATCAGATATGGATCAGGGATAAAGAGTGGAAAGAAAAAAGAAAGTTCAAGGAGCTCCTGCCATGTGGGGAGCTGGAGAAGATATGGAAGAGATAAAGAATTCATGCAGAGAGTAAGGGCTAGAGGTGCCTCCCAGCTGGGCCTGGGACAAGCCAGCCCAGGCTCAGCTGAGGGAAAATCTCACCCACAGCTGGAAGTTCCCAAATGAACAGAGAGAGTCTGCCCTCCCCTTGCAAAGGTATTTATAATCTTATGGTGATAGGCTGTCTTTTAGCCCAGGTGAACCAGAGAGCCAGCTTAGGTTATAGGGCTAGGGGATGACTCAGGAAAAGTTTAGGTCTGGCATCAAGTTCTGGGGGCTTAACTTGGCCAACCACAATATTTCAATCCTATGAAGACCTTCCTTCCAGGAGGGATCTTGACTGTTTATGGAAAAACTGGTCTCTAGGGAACTAGACAAAAGTTAATAAGCCAGATGATCTTGGATTTCTAGCAAGTGCACACTTTCCTGCCGTTTGTTTTTACCTCCATCTCTCCCTCTCCTGAGAAGACACTCTAAGTACTGTTACAGGACAAGACGGATGATGTCAGATCATTAACTATTTTCTGCTGAGTGGGGCATGAAGTTGTGGCAATCAGAAAGTCTCTCTCAGAGAGGGGAACTACTCTAAAGGACCACGAATGTGTATTGATGGAGTGCAGGAAGCTAGCCAGTCTTGGAAGAGAATGTTGGGGAGAAGCAATGCAAGTAAGGAGTTAATGAAAAGTGAGCACAGAGCAATCTGGTCGCCTTCTGGGTTATCCGCCTTGTGGACTTCTAGGCCTTTGGGAGCATTTGAGGGAACCCAGGTAGACAAGGTTGGATTGTCTCAGCACTATCTGAGCATGAGCTGGCTGAGATTTTCTTCCAGAACTGTTCATTGAATGGCACAGTAGTGCCTGACAACGTCTGAATCTGTTTCCATACAGCTTATAAAACAGTCAAAATGTTAGCAGAGTTATCAAAAACATATACACATCATTGACCTTGATAATAGCCTTCTAGAGTGTTAGGTGGGGACAATTTTGAGCAGGATAGTGAGTTATTAACAAGCATTTGAGGTCAGCAAGTATGAATCAGGGCATAGCATGAGATCTGACCCCATGCAAAACTCCACAAGCAAATAGGCATGACTCCTGCTCTCAGCCCCCATATTATCATCTGTATCTTTACCCCTTGCAAACAGGAGTAGAACTGTCAGTCTCTTTCATTTAATTTGTCTCTCTCTCTCTCTTTTATTTATTTATCCTTTGGTCATTTACAACAATTCATGGATGTTGGAAAACTTCATACTCCAGACATTTCAAGATATTTACAAAACATTTGGTATACCAAATGTGTGTAAAATAGATATAGATAAAATGCTATTTTCATCATTCACTACTATATAATATACACATATCCAGTATAAAAAGTTAAATTGCATGCAAATTTACATATACAGAGAGTGTGGCACTATCTGCGGTGGACAGAAATGTGAACAAAAAAGTAGCAGGAACAAATCATAACACCATAACTTAACTATGGCTCAGACTGTAGTGAAACAGTAATTTAGTAGCCACCTGCATTTGTTACTGCAGGAAGGTCAAGTGTTGGGAGGATACATGTCAGTGGCTCATCTCTCCAGGCAATTGCTTGTAACGTTAAAAAGTAATTCATTGTTTTCATGTAGTTTTCACCAGATATGCTGTGAATCAAGAGTCTATTTTCAGAAAGGAGTTATCCAATCAACAGCAGGCTCTTAGACATCAAGCTTTAGAAAAGACAGAAGTCATATGTGGAGTTAACTTGGTAGCAGAAGTAGAGACAAGACCCCTAAGCAACACCTGAGCTATTGCTAGTCCAATTACCAACAGAACTGGGACTAGCCACTGCCCACATCAGTAACTGCAATCATGATCAAAAGGATGAGATACTCTCAGTCCTGCTGACAACATGCCCAACACCATAGGCAGAGATGCAGGGAGCAGTGGCCTGCTCACTTTGCTTGGTTTGGTAGTTTGAATATCTTTCCCCCATCAGACTCCAATGTTTATTAAATCTTGTCTCCAGCTGCCTGACTGGTGTGTCACTGGGGATTATGCCTGCAGTCCAGCCCTATGGTGTCTCTGGGAGAAGTTCTGATTCCTAGATCAAATATATGCAGAACAGACTGAGCTCTGCTCGGGTCCCTGCTGCTTGCGGCAGTCCTGCGCTGTTTTGCTGCGGTTTGTGCTTCCTTGTGGTACTGGTTCTCTGCTGTTGTCTTTCTCTGCTTGGATTTATGAATGAGAACCAGCTTCTTTCACCATTTGATGGAACTTCCCCTTTGATACGTAAGCTGAAATAAACCATTCTTCCTACGAACTGTGTCTGGTTTGGATATTCATTCCACAATGTGAGGTGGACTCCAACACATGGTCAACACCTTGTTGGACCCTTGGGATAAGAAGGGTGTTGCAAGGACTATTTGGGAACAGTCAATAGCTTGATGGAAAAAAAAAAAAAACAGATTTCTAAATAAAGAGGGATGTCACCAGGTATTTTAGCTCCCTTCTCATTGCTGGGACAAACACCAAACCAGAAGTATTATATGAGAGGAAAGTGTTTATTTTAGGTGTACAGATTCCAGGGGAGGTTTCATCATGGTGGAAGAAGCTGGCCTCCTTCAACGTACATGAATAGCACCGAGAGAAAAAAGAATAGCATGCTCAAGCTGTCTCAGAACACACAGGGCCAGAGTGTACCTCAAGGTCTGCTCCTGGTGACACATTTCTTCTAGCAGGGTTCTGCCTCTCAAAGACTCTGCTCAGTGGGGACTAATTAGGAAATTTACTCACAGATTATGGGGGCTCCACAGACTCACAACCTTCTCTCAATGTAAATTGCACTCAGTCCAACTTCAAAAGGTACCCATAGTATTTACCAATGTTAACACTGCTCAAAAGTCCAAAGTCTCAATTGAAATTCCAGACTATCTCTTAAATGTGAGACCTGTAAAATCAAAACACAAATTACATACTTCCAACACATTATGGCACAAGGTAAGCATTACCATTGCAAACTGAAGTCATGACAAAGAGAAACTTGGCAAATACAAGATCAGTAACCAGCAGGCAAACATTAAACATCTGCAGTTCCAAGTCCAACATCTGTAACCAGTGGCAAACTCTCTGTGGTTTTAATTCTATCCATTCATTTAGACTGCCCACAGCCTGCAGAAAACTCTAACCTGAGCCAACAGCCAGCCAGCCTTAGTGACCATTCTATAATTGTGGGAACTCCAAAACAAACAAACAAACAAAATCCTGAGGTTTCTCCTGAAACCTATAGTTCCATCCTCACAGCTCCATCAGATCTCCATGCAGGGTCACAAACAACCCCGCCTCAAGTTTCTCAGCAGCCATTAAAATAAAAAAGCCAAGGAAAAGCATGTTGCAAATTCAATAAGCATATTTTTTCCACATTCATTATAATTCCACAGAACCAGGTAGACTATGAAATTTGTTACTCTGGGAGTAATAAAGCTGACTTTGAAGAGCAGAATAGTCCTTCAGCATTCAGGTCCTCTCCTCTACTTTTTTGAAAATCAGCAATCGTCTGATCATACTAATGAAAAACATCTGGCCCAATCTCACAGGTGACATTATCTCAACAGCTGAACCAAGCTGTTGTCTCTAGCTCAAAACATTCATTCACAACTGCTCATCAGTCCATTTCTTCTAAATTCATCCTTTTCAAGTTCCTACGAGATGGACAGAACACAAGTCTCTCACACAAACTGCCTCTAACCCAGTCAGGACAATTCACTTTCTTCTCCTCATAAGCCAAACTTCACAGTTCAAAGTTCTTACTTGATTTAGGTCCTTCCACTCTGATCACAATGCTCCATCAAATGCAACCTTCTGCACTTAGACCAAACTTTCAAATCCTTCCATATTCCTCCTGCAAATCAGTTCCAAAAGTCACACAAGTTTCTAGCAGCAGGGACCCTACTCCTATGGTTCCAGTTTAATTTGGCTCAAAACACAAAGGGTTTGATTCCCCCCAAATTCCACTCCTGGTGACACTCTTGGTGGTAATGTAGAAGGGAAATAAATCATGAAGTTGATGTTGAAGGTCAGCAGCCACCTCAAATGCCACTCTGCAGTTTCCTCTATCTAAGGTGACATTCAGAAAAGCCAAAGTTATCAGATGATGCAGAGTCTATGGCAGCTGCTCCACTAGCAGAGAATTCATCAGCTCCTAAGCTGAGCAGGGAGAGCCATGCACCATGGAGTCACACAACAAAAACAAGGAGGAACTCTCACAAGAGGAAATGAAGAAAAGATTGATGTTGAAGACCAAAAGAGGTTGATCCTCACTCACTGACCAGAATCTAGAACCATCTACACTAACAATTCAGCATGTTTTCCTTCTATACTTTATTTATTTACATATGCAGGAGATGGAGCACCAGCTTCTTGCCTCTGAAAATGAATTATAGACACTTGTGCCACTTTTTGTGTTTGGCATATGTGGGTGATGTAGGAATTGCACCAGATCTAGCACCTTTTAACCATTGATCCATCTTCCCTGTCCCTACTGTTTTTTTTTTTTAAATCAAAACCTGTATACTTTTGTAAATAGCAAAGATTAATTAATTACTTTTCACAGTGTTGGGGATCAAACTCAGGGACTTGACATACAAGGCAAACCCTGTACCACTGACCCTTACTCCTAGCTTAACATACTTTGAAAAAATCTGGTTTGTATTTTTTAGAAAATTTTAAATTCTTTTATATCAGCTCAAGTTGAAATTATTTTAAAAACTTTACTTTTTAGTTGTCTTAATAACTTTCCAACTTACTTCTGTTCTGAAAGTCAACAATATATAAGCAAGTACTTGGTAATAAAAGATTTAGATATTTTTATGAAAAATTTACATAGATTTTCTATAGTGAAGTGATTAGAATCTTTAAATTCAATATTGTTTAGATATCATTACTACATATTAGAGAGTAAATAAGGAAATGTTCCAAAATGTATGCAGTGTAGGTGGGCATGATGGCCTGAAATCCATGCATTCCAGATATTGAGAAAGGAAGATTACAAATTTGAAGCCAGCCCAGGCTACAGAAGGAGCTCTAGGCCAGTCTGAACAGCATGGAGAGTCACTGTCTTAAAACTTCAGGGCCTTGGATTGTACCTAAGTGGTGAGTTTTTAAATAACATATACTGCCAAGAATCACCTAGAAAATAATTGTGAATGCTCATTTCTGGTATACTGTAGAGACAATTTGAAAGAGCAGGGTGTTTAGATCACTTGAGGAAGACGTTGAAGTTCAGGGGGAGCAGCAGGCTTCAGGGTAACCTGTTGAGACCTCATCTAAAAAACAGAAAACCAAGCAACCCAAGCCATGAAATAGCGTATTTTGAAGGTGGGCTTTTCTCTCAAACAGCAATGGCTGGAAATCCCAGGAGCAAGATACTGGAAGGTTTTGTAGATGGAGCAAGGAATTTCCTGTGGTTTGAATGTAAAATGTCCACCATAGGCTCTTGTGTTTGAACACTTGGCTACAGCTAGTAATGCTGTTTGGGAAGCCTGTGTCAAGTTTGCTAAGTGGAACCTTCCTGTAGGAAATGGGTGAGTGGGGATTGAACTTGAGATTTTATATACTCGTACAACTTTTTGTTTGCGCCCTGCTTCCTGACGCTGGCTGTAGTGTGACCAGCAGGGCTCCTTGCTGCCATGCCTTTCCAACCATGATGGAACATACCCCCTCAAAACTGAGAGCCAAATCATCCTTCTCTGAAGTTGTCCTGTTCAGTAATTGGACATCATGATGAGTGGTAAAATATATAATATTCTTTTAATTGTATACTAGGTCGTTAAGATGAGAAAGGCATAACCCCATCCTTAAATGAACCACTGTGTATATGGAGAATTTGTATAAAGTTAATACTAGGGTTTGGTAGCCTCTGTGATGGCCTTTTCCACTGATGACCATGATGTCAAAGATGTTGGCAACAGGGATGGAGAAAGCCAGCTGCATTCCAGGAGTAGAACTGATCAGATTATAGCTTTAGAATTTTGACCTCACTCACAATTTTGAACTTTAGCCAATATTTTAAATTAGTTCTTAACTGTGCTCAACTTAGATAATTTTTTTTCCAGATATATCTAACTCAATACATCCACAGCTCAAGACGGTATCCTTTATTTGTCCTTTGGCATTCCTTATTGCAGCAGGAATTTCCTGGCTGATCTGATGCACAAACCAACTGTAATATATCATCCCTCTTTCCATTGACCAAAAATACCAGCGGTCCCTCTATATTTTATTCTCTACGTCTCTGAAAGCCAGTCCCCTCACTGTTCTTCATCCCTTCTACTGCCCTTGATCCTGGCAGTGTCAATGATATTCTACCATTAGCAATTTGAACGTATAAGAAAAGGGCTTCTCAGCTCTACCTTCTCTAGAACTTTCCCCCAGGACGCATGCTACTAAATGGAAGAATTAAGCTAATTGTTTAGTTAAAAAGATCTACAAGGTCTTCATTTTCTATCCTCTCTAAATTCAAGACAATTGAGTTTCAACTTCTGTGGTAAATAAAGAGTCTGCTGTTAGAGAAATTTGCTTTCTTGATTTTCTTTGTATTACATGTTAATGTATAATTGCTTGATTAAATCAAAAAGGTTGGCTGATTGCTATAATATTAAAGTCACATGGTTCTATTTCTCCAGATACTTTCAACCTCCTAAATCTATAAGAGCCAGAATTTAGCTACTGTCTTTGCATTTTTAGAATTTTTTTTTTTTGAGGTAGGGTCTCACTCTAGCTTAGGCTGACCTGGAATTCACTCTGCATTTTCAGGGTGGCCTTGAACTCATGGCGATCCTCCTACCTCTGCCTCCCGAGTGCTGGGGTTAAAGGCATGCACCACCACACCTGGCTCTAGAATTTTTTTTTAAGACAGCAGATAATAAAGATATAAGGCATCATGTTGAAATAAAAGGCAAGCACACTTGTGCTAATCTTTTGTAGTATTATTTTATTTGCAAGCAGAGAGAGATAGAGATAGAGGGAGAAAGAAAGACAATGAGCAGGCCAAGGCCTCTAGCCACTGCAAATGTACTCCAGACATGTGCCCCTTGTGCATATGGATTATGTGGGTCCTGGTGAATTGAAACAGGGTCTTTTGCTTTTGCGGGCAAATGCCTTAACCGCTAAGCCATCTCTCCAGCCCTTATCCTAATATTTTGGTACCACATTTTTATAGTAGAAAGGATATTGAGAACCTATGATTAAAGTTGTTTCAGAAACTTTTGTGAAGCTTATGTAAGTAAAGTCCATTTTCATTTTACATTCTCAAATAACCTACTTGAAAGTTTGTCAATTTTGAGAACTATGTGCTTTTATATTAACTTACTACCTTCATAAATAGGTAAAAATATTAAAAATAAACTTTCTGGGAGGTATAATTTCCCTTATGACAACTATAAATGTTTCCCAAAGTAATCTATTCACAAACAAAGACTTTTTTTTCTTTTTAATTCCTGGAAAATTCTTTGCATTTTCCATTGTTTAACTGTAAATTGCAAAGACAAATCAGAAACTTCAGAAGTGATGAAAGCAATTCAGCTAGCTTTATGAAGAAAGAGGTTAGTTAAATCACTATAAATACCATCCCCAGAGCATTGAATGTCAAACAATAGAAGTAGAGTGATTCATTCACAAAATTCTTAACACAACACAAAGTAGGATGAAGGAACTCAATGAGGATATTGGGGTACTTGGCTGAAGGACATAAAAGATTGAGAGAATTTTATTTAAATGGCAGCCAATGAAAGTCCTTGGTGCACTATTGCTAATTAAAATACAACACAAATACTTAGAGGTAACACAACACAAAAATTGTGTGTAAAGCCATCAGGAAATGTAGTAATATTGGATAACTTGCTCCCAGCATTACAGAAACATTTTCTTATAATTACAAAGTCAATGGACCTAGTTTAAGAAATACAAGTAATAGGAAGTTTTAGCCAGAGGAAATAGAATCAGCATGCTCAGAGTGAAGGACGTATGTAGTATTTTCTAACTCTGGTATGTGGGCTATGAAATCAACTTTATAGGATTTCTACCCGTTCAGTAGTTCAGAAACAGCCCAAATTAATGTAAACCAGGCAGTCATCTTTAAAGGTGCTAATTCTTAAAGAGTTCTTTAATCCCTTTTCCTCAGAATGGTCTTCAATGTTTCTCCCCAAACATCTAGGCAGCACAGACAATCTGGTGTTGTTCGAGATGAGCACAGAAAGTAGTTCTCAGTGGTGAACATGTTACAGGAAAGAATAAGTGGCATTGATAGCAAATTAGATACTTCTCAAAGCTAGCATGCCATAGAAGCAGGTATTTTAATTAGAAACTCTAACTTGGTCTACAGTAATACTTGCAGTAGATAAAGAAGTCATAAGACCCAAGAATGAGGTTAGGGACATATAAAAACCTGGTTCTAATGTGAACAGTGAAAGTCATCTGAGTAGAAACAAAGCTGATAATATATTCTGATTATGATAACTAACAAGTTTGCCATCTGTCAAAGAATGTCATTGGAAAACCAATAGTTGTCTCTAATAACACTTATAGAAGAAGGGAAAACAAAGTTCTTCAGGCTATGTAAAAAAGGGAAATGAATGCACTTCTGAATAAGTATTATGACAAGAGAAAAATCACAGAATAGCTAAAGTTTATAGAATGAAAACATAAAGTAAAAAGCTTTAGTACATTGACATTTGTTCAAAGAAAATAAAATCCTTTAAAAATAGTTTGAAATTAAATGAAGATATACATAATCAGAAGAAAACAAAAGAGATTTTAGGATATCCAAATGTATATGTCAGTTAAAGTCTAATTGACATAGTACAATTGTCATTATCAATTGTTATCAACTATTTAAATGCAAAATTGAAAAAAAAAACACTCAAGTTGATAAAAGTGGAAAATGAAAATATATGTTAAAATTCAGAAAATACTTAAATACATACTGAATCATGAAATGACTAAAACTCTGAAAAAAAATGCTATTTTTAAAATATAGCTTCTGAATATAGTAACTGATGAAAACATAGTAGAATGAAGTAAAAACATTTAGCATATAATAGGAAAAAATAGAAATCCACTGTTTCATACTCTTAACTCAGTTTATGTTGACTAACCATAGTACTGTGAGCATTAGAACAGTAAAACTTATTTATTTCTAGAAGAAAAATATCACTAATTCTACACAACTCCACAGTGCCAAATTTTCCAAAAGAAGTGTTTCAAACCAAGTTTTGAGATGAAAAAATTAAAAGATAACTTTCAACTGACTTAGTTTTCCTTTCATTTGTATAAGACACCCTTGTTATAAATATAGAAATATAAGTAAAACAGGTAAAATTTACAGTAGTGCTCATGTATACTTAGTTGAGCACACATCCATCCAATTAAAAAAAAGGGAATCTATCCTAGTAAATATATAAATGAAGTAAGTAGACATATATTACTGAAATAACTAAACTGTTGTTAAAATTTACCAAAAATAGCAATATGTCACTAGGTTCAAATGGCAGTACTATTCTTGAAAATATTAATTTAAAAATGAGTGGGTGGACAAAATTATGTTTTATATCCCTTAATATTAACAAGGATAAATTTGAGAAAACTGTGGAGTCCTTATCCTGTCAGCTTTTCCAGAAAGGTAGTAATTACTGCATTCATCACCTCCATTACCTTTTCTAAAAAAGGTCGGCATATATTATAGATGTGAAAATTAGAAACACCCTGAATTCCCAGTTACTGTAAAATTATATAAGTTTTAGTACACTTCTTATAAAATATTAGGTAGCCATAAAACTGAAGCATTTGAAAGATTCTTCTTCTATTTCAAAAGGAAGCAGAACAACAGAATACCAACCATCTCTTCTAACTTGATACAGTGATTAAACATGACATACATGTATGTATGTATATGCCTCTAATTGCTTATTTATGTAGATATATTTTCATATCACAAGTCATTCAAAACAATTGGTTTCAAAACTTGCTTATTAAGAAATTATTTGAAGGATTGAGAGAGGCTTAACTGTTAAGGGGCTTGGTGACAAAGCCAAAGGACCCAAGTTTCATTCCCAACTGCCCACATAAGTTGCATAAGATGCCTGGAGTATATTTGCAGTGATTAGGAAGTGCTTTCTGCCCATTCTCTCTGTCCCTCTATCTGCCTCTGTTCCCTCTCTCTCAAATAAATAAATAAGTAAATTTATAAAATATTTAAAATAATAAAAATCAATTATTTGGGTAGGCTTAGCCTCTATCAAGAATAATGAAAGCCTTCACAGTTGTATTATCAAAAGTCTTCTATAGTTTCTTCTATAGTTTTGAATGTGAGTTATATGAATTCTTGTTATAGAAAGTGAATAATGATAGTAACAGCTTGTCCTTAACAAAAATAAGCATAGCATTAATTCTTCAATAGCAGCATTCAATATATTTGGTCAGTTCTGCATTCACTGTGTACATAATCACATACAATGTAGTGATGTTTACAATAACTTTAGAAGTCTAATTTTATCAAAAGAAGGATGAGCTTTTTAATGCAGTAGTTTTATTGTACATAGTGATAATTTATTTGTATTACATGTTCATACCCAATATAGAAGAAGCTTGTAAATATAGAATATGTTATGCTTGTTAGTTGTTCATAGACATTGAGGGTAATGCCTGCATTGATTTCCAGTAAAATGTAATAGATCAAATACAGCATTGATAACCACACAATTACAAACCACACATTAGTGAATATAAAGTAATGAACACACACAAACACATGACACACATTTTGAAGATGGAACTCCTCATTTACCTATAAGCATAAATTTAAGGTTAAATTTGGAAACACCAGTGATGAAAAATGTACTAAATTTGAGAAAGACAAATGCTAAGTACCCATACATTTTTTTTTCTTCTGTGGAATTCTGGAAAATATGATGAATCAGAAACCACTGGTATAATTGATATTAGGGTGGGAGTGGCTCTGGAAAACAGTGGGAGTGCCTAAAAACTCGAAGGAGAAGCCCTGACATATGAAGACAGAAGATGAGCTATACACTGTGCAGAAGCCAAGGGAGAGAAACTGCTTTAGACATCAGCCAAAGAGAAGAGTGAGAACTCCACAAGAAAAGAGGGATAGGGAACCAGGAACAGCTGTCACCAGACTAGTGAGTCTCACCATGCCCCTCTGCAGCAGATTCAAGTAGAAAGCCTCAAGCAGAAAATACAAAGCAGAAAACATTGATGCAGAATATGAATAAAATGGAACATGGAGAAAATGGATCATAGGAAATGGTAGGAAAGCATAAAACAAAGATGCATTGCTATAAGGAGTATTCCCAAGTAGGCTTTAGGAAAATAAAATGCAGCAGAAGGTTAAAGTCAATACAACAATAAATGATTACTAAGGAAGAAAGAATTATATAGAATCATATTCTGCAGTGGTGTGACCACTGATAAGCTGCCCATACTTCAATACATAACCCTCTACCCATGTTCACACGCAAGCAATTACACTTTTACCCAATGGTCACAAATGCAAAAGCATGAAAGTAGGAATTGCATTAGTAGGGAAGAAAGGATTTATTAGAAGGGAAAGGAGAGAGTAATGGAGTGAATATGATCAAAATAAATGTATAAAGTTGTCAGAAATAAAAGTCATCAAAAATCAATAGAAATATTCAAAGAGAAATTTGTGGAAATATACTAGAATATGCAATAGTAAGGCAAAAGAGTTTTGTTGAAAGATTTTTACAAAAAGTTTACTGTTTGAGGCTAATACTGTAGGAAATACGTAAACCTCCTAAAATATATGCTAATCTAAAAGTGGTATATATCATGGCTAATGGAGAGAGAAAATAGATAATAGTTAAATTCATGAAGACAAAAAATTAATATAATATAGCAAATGCAATCAAAATATATGCAATTGCTTAACCATCTTAAAGTTTATATGATAAAAATAACAATGTAAAAAGTGAAATACTTGATTATTATGCCTGTAAATAAGCAAAATTTTGATAGAATTTAAAGTGAATTCTGGGTCTGGGAGATAGCTCAGTTAGTAAAATGCTTGTTGCACAAGCATGAGGATCTGAGTTCAGATGCTCAGTAACCATGTTAAAACAGCATGGCTACATGTTTCTATCATCCCAGCTCTGGGGAGGTAAGGAAAAGAATACCTGGGGGCTTGCTGGTTTGCTAGTCTAGCTTAATCAATGAGTTCTAGCCTTAATCAGAAGCCTTGTTGTAAAAAAAAAAAAATAAGGTGGAGAGTTACTAAGGAAGAAGTCACATGTGTCATCATATGGCCTCTACACACACATGAACATACATGTACTCACACATATGTGAAAACACATGCAAGTGAAAACATGACTATCAAAATAATACTGGAAAGAAACTAAAAGTTATCTTTTATTTTCTACATCATATTTCTGTGGATTATTGAACTTTTCTTCAATGACCCAGGATTATTTTTATGATCTGATATAGTAAGTGAGGAAAAACAGAAGAAACCACAGTTGTGATTAAAATCTGTAACTAGGCTGGAGAGATTGCTTAGTGGTTAAGGAACTTGCCTGCAAAGCATAAAAGAACTCATATTCAAATCTGCAGGTCTCACATAGCCAGATGCACAGTTCCACAAGTGCATAATATTTCACATATTATGTGAAATGTGCCACATATGGGGTGACATATCTAGAGTTTGGGTGTAGTGGGTAAAGGCCCCAGTGAGCCCATTCTCTCTTGCTCAATAAATAAATAAATAAATAATTCTGTAACTATTACAAGCAACTTATAACATTAAAGAGGATAAGCAATTTCAAAAAATAAAGACATATATTGGAATTTAACATACTTATGAATATTAACATATTTGAGAAGGAAAGATGTTGTTCTTTCCCATATATATATATGTATGTATATATATATATATATATATATATATATATATATACTATAGGTACTTAAACTTTGAAGATCAATGTAAAAATTTGGGTAAATTGTTCCTACTTCTTGTTAAAAAAAAAACAAACTATTCCATAATAGTTTTCAGCATATTTTTCCAAAAATGCTGAATACTAGTCTCACTTCATCAGTGTGCCACATTTTGCTCTAAGTGAGAACAGATGGTTTTTATTACTAATTCAAAAAACTTCCCCTATAACACAGACTGAAGCTATAAATGGTATTTCCCAGGCTTCTTTCATATTTGGCCATATGGTTAAGAGAAATTGTGCTTGCTCATAAGAGGCAAGAAGAGGTGCTAAGCAAAATGAAGTTATTGACAGCTGAAATACATGGCAAAACATCTCTTCCTGTCAAGAAGCATCTGTCCTTGCATTGTTCACACAACTTATTACTAAATTGTCCTGTGTATATTACTGCTACATCTCTGTTTTCCCCTGTACGACTCAGTTATCATTACTGTCCAATAATATAATTCAATATGTTCCACTCATGTTCTCCTAAATGCACAGAGGAGTGCTGGGATTAAAAAGAGAAGCTTTTTTTTCTATAATGAATTTTTTAATTAAATTGGGAGTATCATGTATCCCTCTAAAATTACACCTTCATGAGATATGTTCAGCATGTCAGAGATGCTAAAGAAGGGATCACTCCTATTTTAAGGAAATAATATGTTCACACATCAGTAAAATAAAGTTAATTAAATTTATTCCCATGTTTTAAATGCACAGAAGTGGCTTCCAAATTCTACATTCATTAAGCTTGATGCTAATTATCTATTTTGTCTCTTCAATTTCTAGCAAATGTCCTTCTAATTATGTTCTAATTATTTCCTAAGTTCTTTTAAATGTCAGTGATACAAAAATCCACAAAGATGTCATGTTTATTGTGAGTGTTATTGTTAAAGCAGGCACATGTGTGTGTTTGCATGAAGGCAGGCACACATGTTCCATGGCATACATGTGGAGGTCAGGGGATAATCTTGAGGATTCCAACTTCTTTGAAACAAGGTCGCTCTTTGCTGTGGTATATTCCAGGCTAGTTAGGTCAAAAGCTGAGCTTCTAAATTCTCCTGTCTCCGTCTCCCTTCTGTCATAAGCATATTGGGATTGCAGAAGCTCACTTGACAGCTTTACATCACTTCTGGCGATTCAAACTTGCACCATCATGACTTTATAATGAGAGCAATTTGCCCATACCCTCCAAAACTATCTCAATGGATAAGGTAGATTCATAAAACGTTCAACACAAATTGAGTCCCTATGTAAAAAATTTATCTAATTCACTGATGTTGTGCTTACTTCAAACCCAGCTAGTTCAATTACTTGGTCCTTATAAAACTAATGACTTTGCAGATGGGATCTATTCATTCCTGACAATATATTTATACACTATCTACTAATGTACCAAGTGGAAGTAAAGAAGAAAATAAGATGATTATTTTTCTCCCAGATATACCAGTATTTTAAACATTTGATCTAATCACTTGGGTTCAATTTAGTATTCATGAAGGTGTTTTTTTTTTTAATTCACTGTGATAAGTACTTAAGGATTAAGTACTTGGATTTAGGAAATTCATAGGTCAGTGGTAGAGCCAGCCATATTAAAAACACTTAGAGCCCATTATTGAGGTAGACTTAAAATGCTCCCACCATGGCTCAGAGAATTTTCCTGAAGAGGGAGCAGAAAGATTGTTAGAGCCAAAAGTTGGGACATTATGTTCTTCAGAGAAAATTTTCCCTTTTCATTCTTTCGTTCCAGGTTCATTAGGAAATACTTTTTCTAATTGGTACTGTGATTTTTGTGGAATTAAATTTTGTTTTTCTATTGTACTTAGGTGTGTGTGTGTGTGTGTGTGTGTGTGTGTGTGTGTGTATGATCTTCCTGAATCATGCCTGATTCATCCAAAATAAAAGCTTCTTGGTTTTATTGTCAAGGCATTTTCAATAATTTTTCAATTATTAGGAGAAAATTCACTTAAATAGACTGAATGAAAATAGCTTTTGTTTTGTTGTATAAATAAAAAATTCAGAAAAATAATTCTAAACAGTAAAACTGACTATTTAAATGTGGACATTCTTATAGTTAAGATTGAGGGCTAGGGCTGGATAGATGGCTTAGCAGTTAAGGCATTTGCCTGCAAAGCCAAAGGATCCAGGTACGATTCCCCAGGACTCAGATGCACAAGGGGGCACATGTATCTGGAGTTTGTTTGCAGGGGCTGGAGACCCTGGCCTGACCATTCTCTCTTTTCCTTTCCCCATTTTTCTCTGTCAAAAAAATAAATAATAAATATTTAAAAAACAGATTGAGGGCTGGACAGATGGCTTAGCAGTTAAGGCACTTGCCTGAGAAGCCTAAGGACATAGGTTCAACTCCCCAAAACCCATGTAAACCACATGCACATAGTGGCATGTGTCTCTGGAATTCATTTGCAGTGACTAGAAGTACTGGCATGCCAATTCTCTCTATGTCTCTCAAATAAATAAATAAATAAAAGATATTAGAAAAAAGATTGATTTGAACATTTTAAAGTTATTTAGAAATAAATTCAGATTACAAGTACTCATTAAGATATAGTGGCATCCTCTCCTTCACACATTGTATGTTAAGTCCAAAATATTGAGCTTCCGTGCTTCATAAATGTAAAAATATCATAAACTATGAAATACAATTGGACGTACAAGCAATCATGTTGTCATACACATATATAAAAACATGTATACATATCCATATTTATGACAAAAGTTATGTCTCTTTAAAAGTAAAGTAATAGGATGTGGCATTAGTTTAATTTCATTAATGTGGAAAACTAAAGAGAAGCCCAGAAACTCACTTCTTTCATCAATTTATATCACAGGACCAGGGTAAATTTCATAAACATTTCTTCCTACTATCTTCCATTTATTAACTCAATGAATATTTATTATTAGCTACTCCATATGGAATGTTATAATTTGCTGGACAACATGAAATAATACTTGCATGATGGGCTGCAGGGATGGCTTAGCAGTTAAGCCATTCACCTGCAAAGCCAGAGGACCCATGTTCAATTGCCCAGGATCCATATTAGCCAGATGCACAAAGGGTTGCATGTGACTGGAGTTCTTTTGCAGTGGCTGAAGGCCCTGGTATGCCCATTCTCTCTCTCTCCCTCTTTCTCTGTCAAATAAATAAAATAAAATAAAATATTGAAAAAAAAAAACAGACTTGCATCTTTAGTAAAGTGGGAGTGAGAGTTCGTAAGTATGAAGACAGAAAAAGTGTTACCTACTCATGCCTTGAAATTGCTGGCATCATATTGTTAGTTGATTTAACATTTGTAAATTCTTTCACCCATTAAATATGGGCAATGTTCGTTATGTGCAAGAGAATTAGAGATAGATAGGCAAGCAGATTTGATGCATAGAAAGCTATTATTTCTAAATATTGAATACTTATATACTTTCTGATTCCCGGATTGGAGAAGTCAATATCCAACACATATGTGATACCATCATGAAGTTAAAATTTAAATGATCTATGTAAAGAGATTATTTCAGCTTGTGCATAACTTTACTGATTCCATTAAAGGAAAAGATACTTAATCTCTTATCATTACATGTTAAAATACTTTCTCATGAAATGGTATATCATCTATAATTTTGTTTCAGAATACCTTGAATAATGTGTGGTTAAAGGGTTTGAATAGAAGAGACAACATTAGCCATGTTAATGCTAGTTGAAACCTATTGACACACAAAAAAACTAATAGGATTTTTCATTTTATGCTTACATGAAGTTTCATAATAAAAATGAAGTTATTTAATAATTTAACATATATTTTCAAATTATAAAACATTGAATATTAGAGATTTAAGCCTATACTATTTTTAATTATTTTAATTATTTAAAAATAATTTTGAAAAGTTTGAGTCCAGCCTGAAACCACATACTGAATTCCAGGTCGGCTTGGGTTACAGCAAATCCCTTCCTAGAAAAACAAAACAAAACAAAATTTCCTTTTGATAGCTGTTATAGTAACATTACTAAAAGATAGACCAAATGGCTGATCCTTCACCAGGCCCTTACAGGGAACACCTGAACCACAAGACACTGGAGAGGGTAAGATTAAGACTAACCTTAATCTCCTACATCTTCCCTCCCTCACTTCCCCTCTCCCTGTCTCTCTCTCTCTTATCTCTAACTCTTGTATATTAGTTATCTTTTTCCTCATTTTCTTAGTGGGCACTGACCTGTAACTCCCAGAACCAGCATGGGGCTATCATCCACAATGAGCTTTTGATCAGAGAGACCTACAAGGTTTCCTAAAAGACAGACAGACTTCTGTCAGAGTACTTGATGACCCACCAAAGGTTAGTGGTAAGACCCTACTGCTGAAGATACCTTATGTGATTGACATGCAAATTAGAATGGCAAGGCTGGAAGTTGGATGAGAGTCAGTCCCCAGACAGTCAGCGCGTCTAGTGCCAGAAGGTGCTACATGGGCGACTGGGGGAAATTGACCAATATCTATCGAAGCAACGCATGGCTAACCTACTTAGCAGCAAATAACTTATTGTGATGCCCACACAAGTGCAGTGGTGGCACACAGCCATGGTGGGGAACCAACTGCTCTCAATTTGGCTAACTGATCCCCTCACTGGTATGGGACCCATAGCTGGAGCTGGGAAACAAGTCAGAACCATATCCAAACATAAGCCCACTCTCCAGTATCAAGCTACTATCAATTGTGGGCTACAAGAGGGCCTACACCTATTAAATTCTCTATAAAAAAATAAAAAAAAGTAAGGGTTATCTCCTTTGTCCTGGTGCTAACTTACTCTCCGTTGGAGAATCTGCTTCTCTTTTTCAGATAGATGTAGACCCTAAGGAGAGAGCCACCCCATCATACCTCAAAAGGGCCCCAGCTGAAACTAAGAAAACTTCGAGAAACAAGCAAGGGGGCTGTTTTCCTGATGAACCGGACACCAGCACAAGGGGGAAGGAGATCAGCATAGAGAAAAATCAACTCCTACCAAATCAGAGAGCCAGAGCCTCAGAGGCCCTCAACACCTCATCACTGAAGCAGACCAAAAATGAACCCAACATGGCTCAGGGAAATTTTGCGGAAGAGGGGGCGGAAAGAATGTCAGAGTCACATGTTGGGTCATGATATGCAGAGACATTTAGCTTACCCATAACTGTGGGCTAACTCCACAATGCATGACCCGTATACCTCAACAAGGAGGGGCCAAGGGGAGGGGGTAGGTCACGGATGAGCCTAATAATGGTACCAAACTGACTGTATTTGCTGAATACAGAACTGACTAAAAAAAAAAAAAAATTTGGAAATAAGTTTTTTATAAAACTGAACAAATCTATAAATGATGCCTATATTATTTCATGTGTTAATAATGTTCCATAAATTAACACAGAAATGTTGAAAATACACAAAACTATGAGTTTATCAGACCTCACATCTATTATATATTTATGCACATATATGTATATAGTTTGGAATTAAAAATAATACAGATTAATGAAACATGTAAATATATATTGAGTTGAATGCATTAGGCAATTTAGTCCAACATTGTTCATTTAATTGCCATTTAGAGTAGAATCTTGACTGTGAGGGGAGCTTTGTGAATCCTATGTCAACCTCCTGTGAACTGGAACATGTGGGATCTTGGGTAGTTCACACACTGGAAATCTACTTTCAGTGAGCTGGAAATGTGGAAGATAATAGGTTGTTTATGATTTGCAAATTTGTTCAGTGAGCTGAAAATTTGTCAGATAATGGGCTGTTTATGAATTCTAAATCAATATTCAGTGAGCTGGAACTATGCTAGATAATGGGCTATGTGCAGGTTGTAAATCTGTTTTCAATGAACTGGAAACACACTAGATAATGAGTTGTTTCTGAGTAGTAAATCCATCTTCAAGAGCTGCAAACATGGTAGGCTGTGGGTTACTCCTGGAGTGTGAATCTGTTTCTTAGTGAACTGCAAACCTACTTAATAAAGGACCTTTTATGTATTATAAATCTGTTTTCAGTGATCATGAAATGTACTAGAATAATGGGTTTATTTTGACAAGAAGATCCCACTATATTGAGCTAGAAACATGACATCTAATAGATTATTTATGAATAGGTTTATGTTGTGTGACTTGAATATATGAAATGATGTTATCCTTTTTTCATAAGTTATGTAACTTTAATCTATTTCCAGTGTGTTCTCTGCTGAATAGTGGTTCTGCTGTATTGTGGCTAATGGAGTGGAAAGCCACTAAAGGTCTGTTTACAGTAATGTTGTGTCACACTGGCTTTTGAAATATATTAGGTTTTGTTAATATTTAAGTCAACAAGTTCCTTTGGTACTCAGGAAATGCTAAAAAAAAAAAAAAAATTGGAAACTAACCATTTTGGCTTCAGCAGACTAAATATGCAAACATGAACATGCACCACATAACAAAGTGAATCCTCCCAACTATAGGCATACAGTACATTTAGCATTGGTCAGAGATTATGTTGTTTATCTTGCTCTATCATGCTGTGTCTTGTTTTTTAAGATAGTTCTTCCTTCCTGAGCACTGGCATTATTAAATCACATTGTAACTGGAGTTTTACATGGGCACTAGAGACCCAAACTCAGGTCTTTCTGCATGCATGGCAAGCCCTTAACAAACTGAGGCATTTCTGTAGCCCTTTATTTCTGTTTTGAGAAATATTTTTTTTCTACTTCTAAATCAATTTCTAATGGGGGTCCTTTGCATACTTATCAACAATGTGCTTACACTGGACTGGTATTATTAGTTACAGAAAACTAGTTATTTTCAATATTAACAGTTCTTGCATACATCTACTGTATGCACATGTTGGTTGATATTCTTTATGGTCTAGTCTTCTGTGACTATATTTTATTCCTTATGGTTTGTTAATTTTTATAAACAAAAGGTATTTTTCTACTTGCTTCATTTTCCATGCACCTTTCTTATTTTATTTTTATTAATTAGTTTTGTACTCAGCGAATATAGTCAATTTGGTACCATTGTTAGGCTCATCCGTGTCCTACTCCTCCCCCTGGCCTCTCCTTGTTGAGGTATACGGGTCATGCATTCTGGAGGTAGCCCACAGTTATGGGTAAGCTAAATGTCTCTGCATATCATGACCCAACATGTGACTCTGACATTCTTTCCACCCCCTCTTCCGCAAAATTTCCCTGAGCCATGTTGGGTTCATTTTTGGTCTACTTCAGTGATGAGGTGTTGAGGGGCCTCTGGGTCTCTGGATCTCTGTACGGGACCCATAGCTGGAGCTGGGAAACAAGTCAGAAACATAACCAAACATAAGCCTGCTCTCCATTATCAAGCTATCACCAATCATGGGCTACAGGAGGGCCTACACCTATTAAATTCTGTATAAAAAAGTAAGGGTTATCTCATTTGTCTGGTTCTAAATTACTCTCCATTGGAGAATCTGCTTCTCTTTTTCAGATAGATGTAGATCCTAAGGAGAGAGCCACCCCATCATACCTCAAAAGGGCCCTGGCTGAAACTAAGAACAAATGGTGAAACAAGCAAGGGTGCTGTTTTCTTGGTGAACTGGGTACCAGCACAAGGGTGAAGGAGATCAACACAGAGAAAAATCGACTCCTACCAAATCAGAGATCCATGCAGCTTTCTTTAGTTAATTATAAATTTTACATCAGTTAAATATAAGAACATATCTCAAATGCTTGTTGTACCCAAACATCTACCTTGATGTGTACCAGGGTTTTGCTGAGTCACAACCTCAACTTTTTTCATGGGACAATATTTTGCTCAGTTGCATGTGTTTTATGAGATTTCTTTTTAATCATGAAGATCTTACAGTCTCTTATTTGTTTATTCAATTCTTTTCCCACATGCAAATTCTATGGTAGCTCTTTAAGAAAGATATATCCAAATTAAACAGATGATTGCACATGTCAAATACATCTTTCCATTTGTTGAGATTCTTGGTCAAAGATACAAAGTCACAAAAATAATAATTTTAAAAGGAGTACATTAGAAATGATGATAATTTTAATTTTGGATTGGAAATTAGGGTAACAAAATTAAAACAGTTATTTTAGTATAATTAGAATAAACAAGTAGAAGCAAGATAATTTTTTATTTGTAAGAAAATTAATAAAATATGGTATTGCAAAATAATCCAAATATTTCATTTGTATTGTTACATTAAAAATATTGAAAATACTTAACACTCATTTTTGGAAATTAAATAGGTTCTTCTCCCTTGGAACAGAAAAGATAGTAATAATAATAGTAATTCAAGGAACCTAAGGATTAAAGGTAAGAGAAGTAATCAAAATACACCAACTCCAGATAGAGTAGTAGGAGCATAGAGCTAATTTTAGGTATAGACAAAGTACTGGAATTTACATAATTTCCTAGGACTACTAAAAAGAATAGAATATTTGGAATGAAAAAGTGTAGTTTTGTTGCAATGGATGCAAATTGTTGCACAAGTAGAGTTCCATAGGAAATAGTCTTAAAAATTCACAATATTCCCTATAGCAAACTATTTTTACCTTGGCAGTCAGTGTCTGTTTTTAAGTGAAATTTGTGAAACATTCCCTTCCCTCAAATCTGAAATATCAGTTCTTAGAGGTGCCTCCATTCCCACAGAGATAAATTTACAAAAAAAAAATTGTATAGGAAGAAAATTGCCAGTAGCAATTGTGTTAGAAAGGCAGCTACAATCAATAACCACATGATAATTTCAATAGATGCAGAGAAGGCCTTTAACAAAATATCACTTCACTTAATGATCAAAATACTGGAGAGAATAGGTATAGACAGCTTATATCTCAACACAATAAAAGGTATCTACACAGCACCGAAAGCCCAAATAATACTGAATGGGGAAAGACCCAAAGAGTTTCCATTGAGATCAGGAACAAGTCAGAGGTGCCCACTCTTGCTACTGTTCTTTAACATAGTACTAGAAGTCCTAGCCCAACCAATAAGACTGGATAAAGAAATAAAAGGGATGCAAGTTGGAAATGAAGAAGTTAAATTAGCACTATTTATAGATGACATGATCCTATATATAATGACACAAAAGTCTCTAACCCAAAACTGCAAAAGGTGATTAATTCTTGCAGAAAAGTGGCAGGTTACAAAATTGCCACACACAAATCAGTAGCATTTCTATATACAAAGGACAAATATACAGAGAAAGAAAGAAGCAAGGCTGTCCCATTTTCAATAGGCACACACACACACACACACACACACACACACACACAAATTAAATAACTTAGAATAACACTAATGAAGGATGTGAAAGACAAATACAATGAAAATATAAAAACACTCAGGAAAGAAATGAGGAAGACTTGAGAAGACGAAAAGAGCTCCCATGATCCTGCATAGGCATAATTAATATTGTGAAAATGACAATTCTACCAAAAGCAATATATGGGTTTAATGCAATAAAATTAAAAATTCCAGTATCATTCTTTAGAGGTAGAAAACATGATCTCTAAGTTCATATAAAATGGCAGCAGACCTCACATATAAGAGCATATCCTCAGCAATAGAATCACCTCTGGAGCTATCACCATACCAAATCTAAAGCTATACTATAAAACCATAGTAACAAAATCACAGTCCTGGCATAGAAACAGAAATATAGACCTATGGAACAGAATTGAAGACCCAGCCCTTAGGTCAACAAATGTAGCTGGACAAATTGGATAACCTTATATGGAAAAATGAAACGAGACCCATTCATCTTACTATACGCAAAAATGAAGTCCAATTGGATTTAAGATCTCAATAGAAAACCTGAAACTCTCCAAGTACTAGAAGGTAATATAGGAGGAAATCTCCATGATATAGGTGTGGGAAAGGACTTCCTGAACAATATCCCAGTGGCCCAGGAAATTAAACAATCACACAACAAATTGGATCCCATGAAGCTAAATGATTTTGCACAGACAAACATACCATAAGTAGTGCCAATAGATTACCCACAGAGTGGGAGAAAACTGTCACCAATTTTACCATCAAAAAAGGCCTAATATCTAGAATCTACAGAAAAACTACGAAAGCTAAACAATAATAAAAAAAAAAAAATCAAACAACCCACAATAGAGAACTGTAAAGGGAGTTCTCAGAGACAAATAACTAACACAGTTTAAAAATGTTCAACATCTCTATCCATCAAGGAAATGTGAATTAAAACATATGCAATGCCTGGAGAGATGGCTTAGCGGTTAAGTGCATGCCTGTGAAGACTAAGGACCCCAGTTCCAGGCTCAATTCCCCAAGACCCATGTTAGCCAGATGCACAAGGGGGCACACACATCTGGAATTCGTTCACAGTGGCTGGAGGCCCTGGAGTACCCATTCTCTCTCTCTGTCTGCCTCTTTCTCTGTCTGTCACTTTCAAATAAATAAGTAAATAATTAAAAAAATATATATACAAGATCCTGCCTTACTCCAGTAAGGATTGCAATCATTAAAAAATCAAATGATGGGGACTTTGGACTTCTGGTCAAGATGACATCTGAGTAACTGTGCCACAGGGAAGGAAAGGCAAGTAGTTGAGGGTTCATTGAAACTTCTAGGGGTGAGCAGACTCTAATAAACCTCAAGTTGGAGCAGCAAAAAAGGGGAATTAGCTGATTCACATGCTCTCAGATATCCCATCAGTCCCTAATCTCCTCAAGCAGCTGCCCTAGCCATAGTCCCAGTTGGAGGTTCCTTCTGTACTAACCACAGGCAAGGGTACCCAGGTCACGTGTCTCCACACTCATGAATGCCATCTCACTTGCTGCCACCCACAACCCCGATGCTGAGTTGCAGGCCAGAAAGCTAGCATTCCCCCGGGGGACCTCCACACAGGAATACCATCCACTCACTGCCACCACCCCCCACCCCAGTGCATTGACACAGGCTAGTAGGGAAAAGAAATAACATGAAAAATCAAATGCAATGAGTACAATAAAATTGCCCAGTCCCACAATGGATATCTCTAATCAAAACATAGAAGAGACATTAGGATCAGAACCCCCCCCCCAAAAAAAATACAAGCTATGTAACAATGACCAAGCAAATAGTAGAACTTGCAGAAAAACAGCAAAGGGATGATAATCTTGTGAACGCTGTCCTTGCAAGATTAGACATAACAGATAAGAACAAGGAAGGGATCCAAAGAGAGTTAAATGATCTGAATGAGAGTGAAAAAATAAAAAGAGGACCTCAATAAACCAGCTGGCTAAGCTCAATGAAGGCATAAAGAAATGCAAGAATGAATTCCAAGAAGCAATAAGGAAATCAGAAAATGACATGAATAGGGAACTTGATGGAGGGATGGAAACTGTACATAAAAAAATAGTAGAAAATACAAACAAAATGGAACAAGCCCCAAACTCTATAGAACCTCTCAAGAATAGAGTCAGCCATGTGAAGGATGGAAAATCAAAATTGGAAAACAAAACAGAAGAAAAACATTGGGAGTCCAAAAATTTCAATAAGTTCAAATAATTTTGTGAACAGAACATGAGGGAACTGTGGGGTACCCTTAAACAAACCAACATTTGGATCACAAGAATGCCAGAAAGGGGAGAAATTCAGACCAAAGGCATGGAGAACTTAATCAACAAAATTATCAAAGAAAACTTGACCATGCTCTCAAAAGACATTCCCATCAAGATAAAGAAGCTAACCGAACTGCAAACAGACTGTACCAAATGAGAAATTCTCCAAGACATATTATCATTAAAACCCTACCCTCACTTCCCCTCTCCCTGTCTCTCTCTCTCATATCCCTAACTCTTGTATATTAGTTATCCCTTTCCTCATTTTCTTAGTGGGCACTGACCTGTAACTCCCAGATCCAGCATGGGGCTATCATCCACAATGAGCTTTTCATCAGAGAGACCTACAAGGTTTCCTAAAAGACAGACAGATTTCTGTCAGAGTACTTGATGACCCACCAAAGGCTAGTGGTAAGACCCTACTGCTGAAGATACCTTATGTAATTGACATGCAAACTAAATGGCATGGCTGGAAGTTGGAAGAGAGTCAGTCCCCAGACAGTCAGCACGTCTAGTGCCAGAAGGTGTTCCATGGGCGCCTGGGGGAAATTGACCAATATCTGTCGAAGCAACACATGGTCTAACCTACTTAGCAGCAAATAACTTGTTGTGATGCCCACACAAGTGCAGTGGTGGCACACTGCCATGGTGGGGAACCAACTGCTCTCAATTTGGCTAACTGATCCCCTCACTGATATGGGACCCATAGCTGGACCTGGGAAACAAGTCAGAACCATATCCAAATGTAAGCCCACTCTCCAAATTCAAGCTGCCATCAATTGTGGGCTACAAGAGGGCCTACACGTATTAAATTCTCTATTAAAAAAAAAGTAAGGGGTATCTCCTTTGTCCTGGTGCTAACTTACTCTCCGTTGGAGAATCTGCTTCTCTTTTTCAGATAGATGTAGACCCTAAGGAGAGAGCCACCCCATCATACCTCAAAAGGGCCCCGGCTGAAACTAAGAAAAACTGGAGAAACAAGCAAGGGGGCTGTTTTCCTGATGAACTGGATACCAGCACAAGGGGGAAGGAGATCAGCACAGAGAAAAATCAACTCCTACCAAATCAGAGAGCCAGAGCCTCAGAGGCCCCCAACACCTCATCACTGAAGCAGACCAAAAATGAACCCAACATGGCTCAGGGAAATTTTGCGGAAGAGGGGGCGGAAAGAATGTCAGAGTCACATGTTGGGTCATGATATGCAGAGACATTTAGCTTACCCATAACTGTGGGCTAACTCCACAATGCATGACCCATATACCTCAACAAGGAGGGGCCAAGGGGAGGGGGTAGTTCACGGATGAGCCTAATAATGGTACCAAACTGACAGTATTTGCTGAATTCAGAACTGACTAATAAAGAGAAAAGAAAAAAGAAAAAAATAAATAAAAGTAAAATGTCATCACTTAAAAAAAAAAAAAAAAAAAAACAAAACAAAACTCTAAACATTGATTCCAAAGAGAAAGTCCTAAAAGAGCTAGGGAGAAACAACACATTACATACAAATGTAACTCCATCAGAATTACTTCAGATTTCTCAATGGAAACGCTGAAAGCCAGAAGGGCCTGGAATGGAATACTGCAAAATCTAAAAACCTATGGCATCCAAACCAAATTGCTCTACTCAGCAGAAGTATCCCTCATAATAGATGGTGAAAGAAAAACTTTCCGTAATAAAACTGAGCATTCCAACTATATGAACACAAAGCCAAATCAACAGAGAGTACTTCGGGGAATTCGCCACACAGAAGAATCAAATAATCAACCTTAAGTTCCTACAAGAAGCAGATCACAATAACCGAACTCAGACAAGGCACAAAAAAACTACAAAGTCCAAGAAAACACCAAGCCATATAAACCACCAAGCCATATAAACCACCACAATATGGCAGGGATTAAATCGAACTTCATAGTCTTTACCATAAAATTAATGGCCTTAATATACCCATCAAGAGGCATAAGCTAACAGGGTAGATTAGAAGATTAGATCCCTCAATCTATTGTCTTCAAGATAACTACCACACCACTAAAGACAGCACCTACTCAGGGTGAAAGGGTGGAAAGTAATATTCCATGCAAAAGGAAATAAAAACAAGCAGGCATATCTATACTAATATCACATAATATAGATTTCAAACCAAAGGTAATCAAACTAGACAAAGAAGGCCACTTCTTAAATATCAAGGGAATGACCCAACAAGAGGTTATGACAATCATAAATCTGTATGCACCAAACATAGGGGCACCACAATTCATAAAACAAAACCTACTTGACAGCAAAACAGAAACAACCACCAATGTCATCATAGTAAGATTGACATAATTTCCTGCATGACATCAGATCACATTGCTGTATTTCTAGAAATTAACAACAAAAGTTTTGCCAGGAATCTCATAAGCTCCTGGAAACTGAACAACATACCTTGAAACAATAAATGGGTAGTGGACAACATAAAAAAAATTGTGAAATTTCTAGAAAAGAATGACAATGAGAACACATCATACCAGAACTTATGGGACACAATAAAGGTGGTCCTCTGGGGAAAATTCATTGCACTAAATACATTCATAACAATGACAGAGAGATCCCAAATCAATAACCTAACCATCCACCTAAAGGAACTGGAAAAACAAGAAGATCCAACCCCAAAAAGCTCCAAATGGAAAGAAATAATTAGGATCAGAGCAGAAATTAATGAATTGTAAATGAAGAAATAAATTAAGAAAATTGATGAAACCAAGAGCTGGTTCTTTGAAAAAAATAAACAAAATTGATAAACCCCTCCCCAATTTGGTCAAGCAAAATAAAGAGGCACTTCAAATTAACAATATTAGAAATGAAAAAGGAGAGATCACAACAGACAAGTAAAATTTGGAGAATTTTATTTACTATTATTATTATTATTATTATTATTATTATTATTATTTCAAAAACCTCTACTCCACAAAATGGGATAATATGAAGGAAATGTATGAATTCCTGGACACATACAACCTACCAAAGCTAATATCAGAGCACATTAGTCTCCTAAATAAACCTGACACCCACAACACTGAAAAGGTCATCAAAAACATCCCCAAATAGAAGAGTCCAGGACCAGATGGCTTCTCAGCTGAATTCTATCAAACCTTCATGGGGGAACTGAAATAAATTTTTCTCAAACTGTGCCACACAATTGGAGAATAGGAAAAGCTCCCCAACTCCTTCAATAAATGTAAAGACCCCCCATGCTCCTGGATAGGCAGAATTAACATTGTGAAAATGGCAATCTTACCAAAGTGATAGAAAAAGTGACTTGAAAAATTTATATGGAATGGCAAAAGGCCTCAGATATACAAGCATGTCCTCAGCAAAAGAAACACTTCTGGGGCTGGAGAGATGGCTTAGCAGTTAAACACTTGCCTGTGAAATCTAAGGACCCTGGTTCAAGGCTCAATTCTCCAGGACCCAAGTTAGCCAGATGCACAAGGGGACACACACGTCTGGAGTTCGTTCGCAGTGGCTGGAAGCCCTGGCACACCCATTCTCTCTATATATATATATCTACCTCTTTCTCTCTCTGTTACTCTCAAATAAATAAATTAAAATGAACAAAAAAAAATTTTAAAAAAGAAACACTTCTAGAGGTATCATCATACCTGATCTAAAGCTAGATTGCAAAGCCATAGTAATAAAAACAGCATGACACTGGCATAAAAACAGGATGATAGACCAATGGACCAGAATTGAGGAACAAGACTTTGGGTCAAGTAACTACAGCTACTTGATATTTGACCAAAGTCCTAACAATGTAGGCTGAAAAATAAATAAATAAATAAATAAATAAATAAATAAATAAATAAAACACCTCCAACAAATGGTGCTGGACAACCTGGATCTACATATACAAGAAAATGAAACTTGATCCAGACATCTTGCCATGCACAAAAATCAAGTCCAAATGGATAAAACACCTCAAGATAAAAGATAAAAGAACAGAAAGTCAACTACTGCTAAAAGAAAAAAAATAAGAGGAACTTTCCATGATACATGAATGAGAAAAGTCTTCCTGAATAAAACCCCAGTAGCTCAAGAACCTAAACACTCATGAAGCTGAAAAGTTTCTTCACAAACATATAATAAGCAGAGTTAATAGATTACCCACAGAATGGAAGAAAATTTTTGCTGGCTATACAACTGACAGGGGACAAATTTCTAGGATCTACAAATTCAAAAGCATAAACAATAAAGTCAAACAACTCACTCACAAAATAGGGCAAAGAACTGGGCAGGGAGTTATCAGAAGAAGAAATACAAATGGCAAACATACACTTAAGAAAATGTTCATCATCTTTAATCATTAGGGAAGTACAAATAAAAAAAGTTATGAGATTCCATCTCACCCCTCTAAAGATAGCAAACATTAAAAAATCAAATGAAACAAATGCTGGTGAGGTTGTGGAGAAATAGGAACCCCCATTAATGTTGGCAGTAATGTAAGATGGTACAACCACAGTAGAAAGCAATATGGAGACTCCTAAAAAAGCTGACTATAGAGTTACCTTACTAGGCATTTACCCTAAGTGGTCCATGCCTCAATTCAGAAAGATTTGCTCAACCATGTTTATAGCTGCTTAATTCATAATAGCTAAGAGCTGGAATCAACCCAGATTTCCATCATTAGACAAATAGATAACCAAGATGTGGTGTATCTACACAATGGAATTCTACACAGAAGTAAGGAAAAATGACACAATGAAATTTGAAGAAAAATGGTTGAACCTAGAACAGATCATTTTCAGTGAATTTGCCCAATCACAGAAAGATAATCAACACATAGTCTCACTCATCTGTGGCTCTTAACCTAAATCTGCCCAAGATGCTGACATACCTAATAAGCATTTCAAGCATCAGACAATAGGGAGGGTGGTGCAGGAGGGGAGGGTATGGTCTGGGCTGGGGGACATAAAACTGGACCCAAATGGCAATTTTACCATAAAATTCTATATCCCAGAAGACAGATAAATGGTTGAACCTACATCAGGTCCTTAAAGGGAACACCTGAATCATAGGGCCCTGGATAGATTATTATGAAGACTAATCTTCATCTTATCCTGTTTCTCTCTTTGTCTTTTCTCTATGTCCTTCATATTTCCTATCTTTTTCTTCCTTTTTTTCCCCTTGGTATAACTTCCAGTACCAGCATGTGGTTAATATTCACAGTGAGCTGTTCATCTGAGAAAATTAGAAGGTTTCCCAAAAGTAGACAGATTTCTGTCAGAATACTTGATGATCCACCAAGGGTTAGTGGTAAGATCCTACTGCTGAAGACATCATACAGAATATGCAGTGACCTGGCTGGAATCTGAAAGGGAGTCAGTCCTCAAACAGTTAGATCATCTAGTGCCAGAAGGTGCTATGTGAGCAACTGGGGGAAAATGACCAACATATCTCCAAGCAACTCATGGTCTAAGCTACCCAGCAGCAAACAACCTGCTGTGATGCTCACAAGTGCCATAGTGGCACATAGCCGTGGTGGGTAACCAACTGCTCTTGATTTGGCTAGCTGAACTGCTCAGTGGAATGGAAATCATAGTTGGAGATGGAAAACAAGTCAGAACCATATCAAAACATGAGTCCGCTCTCATTATCAAGCTCCTGTCAGTCATGGGTTACAAGAGGTCCTATACCTGTTAAATTTTCTCTAAAATAATAATGATTATACCATCTATCTCATGCTGACTTCAATCTCTGCTGGAGAATTTGCTTTTGTTCTTCAGATAGATGAAGATCCTGATGAGTGAATCAGCCCACCACATCTCAACAGGGCCCCAGCTGAAACCACATGTAATCGGGGAAAATGAGCAAGAGTGCTGCTTTCTTGGTGAATCTGGCACCAGCACAAGGGTGAAGGAGATACACACACAGAACACTCATCTTCTACCAGACCAGATACCCAGAGACACAAAGGCGCCCAAGACCTCATCACTGAAGTAGACCAAAAATGAGCCCAACATGACTCAGGGAAATTGTGGAAGTGGGGGCAGAAAGATTGTTAGAGCCACAAGCTGGGTCATTATGCACAGAGATATTGCCTCTTATCCATAACTGATGGCTAACCCCACAATGCACAACACATATTCCATAACCAGGTGTTCTTAATGAAAAAAAGAAATAAGAAAGAAATAGGGAAATAAATAAATAAAGGAAAGAAGGAAGTAAGGAAGTCATAAATGCCTGAGTATGCCAAATAACTGATGACAGCAAAGTTAGAATGTGGAACTTCTAATAGATACTGTAGTTTAGATAGTTATGAATTCGAACTACGTGACTGGCAGTATTCAAGCATGTATATTGACTTCATCAAAGTAATTTCAAGCACAATGCCATGTAGCCTAAACAAAATGAGAGAATATAATATTTAAGACAATGTACAAAAAAAGCATACTATATAAAATAATTGCTATTTATTTTTAACCAATAATTCATTGTCAATTAGATATTTACTTCTTGACATTGACTGGAACTCCAAATGAGTTCCTACTGAGTTATTTGAACAAATTAATACATTTAGAGTAAATTATGGATTATTGGAGATGACATGCTGGAAATGTGACAATTTCTCATCATCACACTGCATTCACTCCAATTCAGAGGTTATCACACTGAAGCTAAGCTTCAAACACTGACCTGAAGTAGAATTTTGCAGTCTTCCACTTAAATATGTGGGCTACAGGTGAGGTAAGAATTTTTTTCTTGAGGTAAATATCAGTTTTTTTTAACTTTTTATTTATCTGAGTTAGAGGAGAGAGAAAGAGAGAGAGAGAGAGAGAGAGAGAGAGAGAGAATAGCTGTCTGTCTGTCTATCTATCTATCTATCTATCTATCTATCTATCTATCTATCTATCTATCAATCTAGAGAGCAAATGGGCAAGCCAGGGCCTCCAGAAGTTGCAAAATAACTCCAGACGTATGTGTCACCTTATGTATCTGGCTTATGTGGGTCCTGGGGAATCAAATGTCAGTCCAAAGCACATGCCTTATTCACTAAACCATATACCCAGCGTCTATCATAAGGTTTTGAGAACAAGTGCCTTTAATCTCTGAACCATCTCTCCAGTCCCAAGATCAATTTTACTTCTGAATTCAACCAAATTGCTTTTATACTTTGGTCAACAAAAATACTGCATGCCAGTCATCCAAAAAGAGAACAGTGAGGAACTCTCAAACATGACCAAAATGAATACTACCTAGTAGCAGAAAATTGTCATAATTTGAAAATAAATACTAATTCAGAAATTTCCTTCCACTATTCTGTTTAAGACCAAACCTTGCAAAAAGAAAGAAAAATACAATCAAAATAGGGAAGAAATGGAGAAAAAATATTGCCCCTTTTTGAAAAAATGATGTATGATAGGTCTTCATGACTTCATCATTATTATACTTGAGGTTAAAAATTATGAACACTGGGCTGGAGGGATGTCTTAGTGGTTAAGGCATTTTCCTGCAAAGCCAAAGGACCCAGGTTCGATTCCCCAGGACCCATGTTAGCCAGATGCACAAGGGGGCTCATGCATCTGGAGTTTGCAGTGGTTCGAGGCCTTGCGGGGGGCTCATTCTCTTTCATTCTCTCTCCCTTTCTCTGTCAAATGAATAAATAAAGATAAAATATTTTTAAAAATAATTAACACTACTTCAATTCCTAATTAAATAAGAGATGATTTTATCATGACATCTGAAGGCAATAGTGATGCATAGAAAAAATGACACTTTTGTGTATATAGTAACATACTACAGCTTTCCATCACTATAAAAGATGCAGAACAAAATCATCTCATTAAAAATTATAAACACTTTGTGATATCTTTAATTGATCATCATCTATGGAATGATTTTAAATATATAGGAAAAAGCATTACAGAAAAGAATTGAAATATTAAAATAGAAAGACTAATCTCTCTGAGTTGGTAAATACAGCCACATATTGTTGTTTAATTCAACCCTAATTTCCATACAGCAAATTCAAATTTCAAACACAATTACTGCTACATTTCAACTACCAAATCATGGCTGACTGTGTGATGAGAATCAATATTTTATATCTTTGCTTCCCAGATTAAAGAGCCTTGGAATCAGTCCCTGGTGAATCGTTTTACTAGGTCTACACTGCATGGAAATAGCAGGAAAGTTTGTTTACACATATTTTTCTAAGGGAGGTCATGCTATGACATAATCTGACAATGTGGAAATGCAAATGTTTCATTTGGACACTATTTTTATTCATAGAAAATTGAACTAAGTTGTCAAATATTTCTTCTCCCTTGACACTTAAAATACCATGAAAATGTGATGACTGAAGCTTCATTCATATTTAATCATTTCATAAGGAACTCGATTTCAAAGAAAACTGGTTTTAGACTTCACATTGTAAAATAGATTCAAATTTGTACTTGGAGCACAACATTTTTCACCAAAAGACATGCCAAACAAATCAGCAAACAACCATGATAATTATAACTGAAAACATTCCTCCCTCCCTCACCAAGTCAAACTTCTGCTAAATGATCAAATTCCTTCATAAATTAAAATCTGAATTATTTCTCCCATTTTCTGTAGTTTACTTATCTGGCCCTTTTGCCAGTTCCTTTATCAACACATGGGAAATGTGCCCACCTTTGCAGAGTCTTAAAGAAACTATATTAAAATATATTCGTCATTTCAAGGCCAGTCCTCAGAAAAGAGCCATACATGCTGGCTTATTATATATGATGCTGAGTTCACAGGTTAGCAAGGCAACATAAAGCTTATGATGTGTACTATGCAATCTAAAATATATTTTGAATTTTCATAAGGTTTCTTTTCTTTCCTTTTTTTAGCAATTTCTTTTTAATTTTTTTGTTTATTTTTATTTATTTGAGAGCAACAGAGAGAGAAAGAATGAGAGAGAGAGAGAGAGAGAATGGGCGCGCCAGGGCCTCTATCTACTGCAAACGAACTCCAGACGCATGTGCCCCCTTGTGCATCTGGCTAAGGTGGGTCCTGGGGAATCGAGCCTTGAACCGGGGTCCTTAGGCTTCACAGGCAAGCACTTAACCACTAAGCCATCTCTCCAGCCCTTCTTTTCTTTTTTTTAATAGTTATGTACACAGTGTGTATAAAGTCATGTTGATACCATCATTAGCTTCCTCCCTGTCCTTCCCCCTCTGCAGGCCCCCTCCTTGTTGAGGAATATGGGTCATGCATTTTGTGGTTAGCCATCAGTTGTGGGTAAGAGGCAGTGTCTCTGTGCATAATGAACCAATGAGCAGATCTAACACTCTCTCCACCCCCACTTCCACAAATTTCCTTGAGCCATGTTGTGTTCATTTTAGGTCTGCTTCAGTGATGAGGTCTTGGGAGCCTCTCTGCCTCTGGATATCTGGTTTGGGAGGAGTTGAGTGTTCTCTGTGTCTATATCCTTCACCCTTTTGCTGGCACCAGGTTCACCAATAAAGCAGCAGTCTTGCTCATTTCCCCAATTAATCTTAGTTTCAGCTGGGGATCTTTTGAGGTATGATGGACTGGTTCTCTCCTTAGGATCTGTGTCCATCTGAAAAAGAGTAGCAAATTCTCCAGTGGAGAGTAAACTTAGCATCAGATAAATGGACTAACCATTGTTTTTTAGAGAGAATATAATAGGTATAGGCCCTCATGTAGTCCATGATTGCTGGGAGCTTGATAATGGAGAGAGGGCTCATTTTTGGATATGGTTCTGAGTTGTTTCCCAGCTCGAGCTATGGGTTATGTTCCTCTGAGCAGATTCATTAGCCAAATCAAGAGCATTTGTTTTGCCACCATGGCTGTGCACCACTATAGCACTTGTGTGAGCATCATGACAGGTTGTTTGCTGCTGAGTAACTTAGACCACAACTTTCTTGGATAAATGTTGGTCATTTTCCCCCAGTTGCTCACATAGCACCTTCTGGCACTAGACGAACTAACTGTCTGGGGACTGACTCTCTTCCAGATTCCAGCAAGGTCACTGTATGTTCCATACCAACAGCGTATGGTGTCTTCAGCAGTAGGGTCTTACCACTAACCTTTGGTGGGTCATCAATACATTGACATAAATCTGTCTTCTTTTGGGAAACCTTGTATATCTCTCTGATCAATAGCTCATTGTGGATTTTAACCACATTCTGGTACTGGGAGTCACAGGTCAGCACCAAGGAAAAGAAGGAAGAAAAAGATATGTAATATAAAAGAGATAGAGAAAAGAGAGAGACAAGGGAGAGAGAGAGTAACAGGAGAAAATTAAGGTCAGTCTTCATCATACCCTCTCCAGGGCTTTATGCTTCAGGTGTTCCCTCTAAGGACCTGATGAAGGTTCAAACATTTAGTTTGTCTTTCAGGAAGTTTAATTTTATGGTACCATTGCCATTTGGGTCCAGTTTTTTGTCCCCTACCCTCACTCTTTCCCTCCCTTCCTGCCCCACCCACCCTATTTTTCTATCCTTGTGATGCTTATTAGGTATGTCACCATCTCGGGTAGATTTACGTTAGGAGTTGTAGATGAGTGAGACTATGCAACAATTATGCAAAAAAAAATCTTTCTGCTATTAGGTGAGTTCACTGAAAATGATCTGTTCCAGTTTCTACCATTTTTCATCAAATTTCATTGTGTCATTTTTCCTTACTGCTGTGTAGAATTCCATCTTTCAGATATGTGACATCTTCGTTATCCATTTGTCTAATGATGGACATCTGGGTTGATTCCACCTCTTAGCTGTTACAAATTGAGCAGTTATAAACATGGTTGAGTAAGTGTCTCTGAACTGAGGCATGGAGCTTTCAGAATAAATGCCCAGTAAGGGAATAACTGGGTCTGTTGGTAACTCTATAGTCAACCTTTTTAGTAGTCTCCATATTGTTTTCCAAAGTGTTTGTACCATCTTACATTCCCACCAACAGTGGATGAGGGTTCCTGTTTCTCCACATTCTCACCAGCATTTATTTTCATTTGGTTTTTTAATGTTTGTTATCCTTACTGGAGTAGGGTGGAATCTTATATTTGTTTTTTTTTAAGTTTTTTTTAATTTTTTTGTTCACTTTTATTTATTTATTTGAGAGTGACAGATAGAGGAAGAGGCAGAGAGAGAGAGAAAGAGAGAGAATGGGCGTGCCAGGGCTTCCAGCCACTGCAAACGAACTCCAGACGTGTGCGCCCCCTTGTGCATCTGGCTAACGTGGGTCCTGGAGAATCAAGCCTCGAACCAGGGTCCTTAGACTTCACAGGCAAGTGCTTAACCGCTAATCCATCTCTACAGCCCCTTATATTTGTTTTATTTTTCATTTCTCTGATGATTAGGAATGATGAATATTTTCTTAATGACATTTGACATTTGTATTTCTTCCTCTGAGAACTGCCTGCCCAGTTCTTTGCCCCATTTGTGAGTAGGTTGTTTGACATTATTGTCTAAGTTTTTGACTTTGTAGGTTCTAGACATTAGGCCTCTGTCACTTATATAGCCAGCAACTGTTTCTTCCCACTCCATTGGTAATCTATTGGCTCTGCTTATTGTATGTTTGTCTGCGAACAAACTTTTCAGCTTTATGAGATCCCAATGGTTGAGTGATTATTTAAGATCCTGAGCTACTGGGTAGGATTTACTATGTTTTTTTCCAGCTAATCTGCCAGAACTTTTTATGTCATGTTCTCACTTCATATTCTCATTCACACGTGGTTCAGTTATAACTCAACAGGTGAAAGATTTGAACAAGCCCATGAGTGAGAATCTGATTTTGCATAGGATTTCTATTTTTTATGATTGTTATTATTAAAGAATGACAAGAAATATAATTATAAGTCAGTTTTAGAGCCAGGAATTCTAAATTTTAGTCAAATATCATGAGGTCATCAAGAAGGCAGTATTTAAAGGCATGATAATACAGGACTGCAATCTGAGCCTTCATATAGGAGGATCAAAAGTGCACGGCTAGCATTGGGTACCTAGTGAGACCCCAAGGATGATCTTTAAAAATTTCAATATACTTTATTTTAAAGTCTGGGTTCTAACATGCAATGACTGCTTAAAGAAGTTTTCTTTAAAAAACTTGAGCCTTTCTGTCAAGCTACCTGGTATTGTACTGGTACTTGGATAAGGATGTCCATTTTGAAATGCAGTGCTGGAAAAAATACCAAACAAAAATGTCAAATTCTGCCAACAGAAAATTACCTTGTGCCATGGTGACCCCTCATATGGAGAATTTCCTTTTGCTAATGATGTCCTCTCATATAGACTCATCAAACATGCTCACTTATAGACATATATCTCTCTTACATTAAACTAAGGCAAACCATATTTCACAAAAGTGCCTTGCTCTAGTATGTAAGAGAATATGCATTTATTATTATATTCTTTCTTTATAGATCAGTTGGTGAGTTTAAACTAAGGACTTAGGAGATATAGAGATGGCTCAGTCATTAAGGAGCAATGCCTAACAACCCAAGTCTGGTTCCCCAGTACCCTCATAAAGCCAGATGTACAAAGTGGGGTGTGTGTCTGGAGTTTCTTTGCAGCTGCTGGAGGCCCTGCTATACCCATTTTCTCTGTCTTTCTCTTCTCTTCTCTCTTCTTCTCTCTCTCCCTATCTTTCTCTCTTTGATTGCTAATAAATAAAAAAAAAAATAAATAAAGAGGAGTGTCTACTTTAGTCCAGCATGGCAGTGTGATGCCTTTAATCTCAGCCCTCATGAGGCTGAAGTAGGATTGCTGTGAGTTTGAGTCCAATGTGAGACTATGTAGTGAATTTTAGGTCAGCCTTGGCTGGAGTGAGATCCTCAAAGCTCCTGTCTCCCCCCTCCCCACCAAAAAAAAAAAAAAAAATGAGGACTTAGATAGGCATAGCTGTCCAGACAATCAGGGACTTCAGTTCTCTGTGATCCTCAGAGGCATCTGATTTCCATGCAGTGAGGGAGACAATAGAACTGTCCAGCTTGGCATTCCCCATGTGTAGGGACAGAACAGCTTAAAAAGAAAAAAAAAACAACTAATTTTCATTGGATAAATAAAGAAAAAATTGCTACATAAATATATATATATATATATATATATATATATATATATATATATATATATATATATATATATATATATCAACAGTACTGGGCATGGTGGTGCACTCCTTTAATCCTAGCAATTGGGAGGCAGAGGTAGGAGGATCAGGGTGAGTTCGAGGCCACCCCGAGACTACAGAGTGAATACCAGGTCCACCTGAGCTAGAGTGAGACTCTACCTCAAAAAACAAACAAACAAAAACATCTACTTAGTTGAAAATTAGAAACAGTACCTATCTTTGCTATGGATACCTTGGCTTTAGTGCCATACTTCACACATACCCTTTAGACACGAACATCCTGCAACATCAGGGAATAGAGTTGGACCTGTAACTTTTCAATCCCCCAAAGAAAACAAATATTTACTTAAGAAAAAAATAATATATTAGGGCAAATTTTATTTTGTTAAGGCTTCAAGCTAGAATGACTGCTAGCAATGTATTTTCCTCCCATATGTCTTTCATAATATTATTAGATTTGTTTTAAAACACTGATGCTTCATCATATAATTTCTGAGATACATATAATATTATATCTTCAGATTTCTATTTGAAAACTCCATTAACCCTGTTTAAATACATTTATGAACCCATCTGTTTCTTTTACTTTTACTATATAACCTATTTTCCTACATGCCTTATTGCTCTCTTTAGCACATAGATTTCCCCTAAAATCTTATGGTTTTGTCTAGCACTTAGAGCTAAAACATTTTTTTTTTTCTATTTTCTCTAACTACATGCTTTGTAGCTCCTTTAGGATATTACTTCCATTCTGTCTTGTTTTTGTGTTATTTCTTAGTTTGTCTTGTGCTCCTCTAACACATAATAGAAAATGTCAGTGTATGAACTGGATCGTGTTCACCAGGGAAGAAAGCTCTACAAATACTAGCAATTCAAAGATGTTTAATGACTTTACAGGGCACAGGAAAACTGAACAGTAAACTTTAATTTCTTATGACCTAAAATACTATAATATCTGGCTATAATGAAAGTGTATATTTATGTGTTACTTTTCTTATATGAAATCACTTTTGTGGGATGGAGAGCTGCCTTAGTGGCCTAGGCACTTGCCTGTGAAGTCTAAAGACCCAGGATAGATTCACCAGTCTCATGTAAAGCCAGACACACAAGGTAGCAGATGTGTCTGGAATTTGTTTGCAGTGGCCAGAGGCCATGGTATACCCATTCTTCCCACCCCGTAATAAATTAAATAATTTTAAAAATGTTTGTAGTTGTTCAGAATTTAAGGCAACAAAAACACAATAAATTTTAAAATGCAAACTATTGTTGACTCTTTTCTATATACCATGACGTACATTGAGTATAATTAGATAAAAGCATTCTCTTTAGAAAGTCACAAAATAATCCAATTTATCAGCAATTTCATGTTTAAATTATTTGTGCTCCTGAAATTGTTATTGTTTACACAACATATTTTTTGCAAAATGTATTCTGAAAACTACACAAAATATTTTTTCTTTGTTTTCACCCAATTTGTAATTTAAAAACAGAGTTTTAAATTTGCACATGTATTTGTAAAATATTTGTTGGCCTACGTGTGGTGTACAAATAAAAGTAAAGTGGTTTCTTAGCACTCAATTGACAAAGGTGAATTTTTGAAGTATTTTCTCTTATGAAACTAAAATATTCAGAACTGAAATTGATATTAAATTATTGCTGTAAAGCCAATGGGATGGATAATAGAGTGAATGGGCAATTGAAGTAAATTGTAGATTCCTCTGAAGTGTTTTGAATGAAACATAAAAGGTTACTTGGGTTGAAGGTCCTGGGAATAGGGTTTTAAGTCCCATATTAAAATATCATTGAAATGAATTATATAGAGACAGAACTGAACACCAGGATATCCACACTCAAGGGTGTGTTTTTCATTCATAAGCCATGTAAAAGGCAGGGGAATTTTTCTTCATTAGTCAATATCAATAACTGCTGTCTGTCTTTTTTAATGATCTAAGAAATTATTAAATGAGGTAGTAAAGACAATAATTTAATAAGCCATATAGTGCTATATTTTATAAAGGCATCCTCATGTTAATAATTAAGATGTCTATAACTCACATGGCTATGTTAGAGTGACTTAATAGCAAGTGAAGGAAAGTCTACTTAGGAGTAATTTGTATTAGAACTAGTAACAAATACTGAGAAAATAGACTTAAGATGGGAAAGAATCAGAAAAAAAAGAGTGGAATATGACATTAAAAGGGAGTTTCAAAGGAAATTATGTTAATGATTTTAATCTAATTTTTCACCTGACATTCAGCAACTAGTCATAAAACAATTACCATATTTTATGTGTGATAGATATTAAGGAATGTAAAATTGGCACTTTATCACCTTTTTTGGGTGAATGCTTTTCAAATTTAGCAAATGTTCCCTTCATTCTTTATCAAAACTTAGGAATGGCAGCTAAGATTTGAGGAATTTTGCCCTGGAAACAGTTTAAATAATTCAAATTGTCAGTGTTTTCTAAGGTACCAGTCATAAAGAGAGTGATTTTCATACACACATTAATTCATACTATTGCTATAGTTTTGTGAGTTAGATTATATTTAGCACATGAAAAGTTAGAAGATTTTACCTATAGTAAAAATTTCAGAAACTGTAGATAATTTAATGTGAATTTGTCTTAGAATAAACATTTGATTTGTTTAAAAAATAGCTCTGAATATGAATCTGGGCTAAATACCAGACATATAGGACGTACTTGGACAAACCTCATTTAGAATGCTTCCTCAGAAGAATTAACAATCACTTTAAAATGGTGTAAGTTTGTGGTTGGAGAGAAGGCTTAGTCACTAAGGTGCTTGCATGTGAAGTCCAAGGACCCAGGTTTTATTCTCCAGTACCCATGTAAGTTAGAGGCACAGGGTAGCACATATGTCAGAAGTTTGTTGGAAGCAACTAGAGGCCCTGGTGTGCCTATTCTCTCTCTTTCTTTATCTGCCTCCCACCCATCTCTCTCTCAAATAAATACATAAATAAAATATTTTTAAAACATGGTGTAAGTTTAAATGGAAGAATGTATAACATAGTAAGAATCAAATTTATATTAAATGAATGCAAAAGAAATTAAAATTAAGAACCTAAGAAAACTTATCTATAGATACCAACATTTGGAGTTCAGTCAGATGTACAAACCACCCTGCTTGCCAAATCTATAAAACTTCTATTTATTTATTTAAATATCTCACTGTGTTGGTCAATATTGACCAGCTGCTTCAAACTCCTACCGTCATGCCTTTGCCACAATGATGGACTACAGCATGAAACTGTATCAAAATAACCCCTCCCCTCCTTCCTTCAATTGTTTTTGTCAGATATTTTGTCACAGCAACAAGAAAAGTAGCTAATACAGAAATTGATTCTGAGAACTAGGGGTATTGCCATCTAGCCTTTAGGCCTTTGTCAACTGCTTTTAGTTATGAGGGAGACTTCAAACAAACTAAAGCCTCTCTACCCTTTTCTCTGCTGAGCAATATTTTACAAACACCTCAGATTCTAAGATGAAAAGAATGTAAACAAGTACTCTGACAGAAACCTGTCTTTCTTTTAGGAAAACTTGTAGGTGTCTCTGATCAAAAGCTCATTGTGGATGGTAGTCACATGCTGGTACTGGGAGTTACAGGTCAGTGCCCACTAAGAAAAGCAAGAAAAAGATAACTAATATAAAAGAGTTAGAGAGAAGAGAAAGAGAGAGAGAGAGAGAGAGGGAGAGAGGAGAAGCTGTAAAAGATGAAGGTCAGTCTTCATCATACCCTCTTCAGTGTCTTGTGGCTCAGGTGTTCCCTCTAACGGCCTGGTGAAGGTTCAGCCATTTGATCTGTCTTTTAGGATGTAGAATTTTATGGTACCATTGCCGTTTGGGTCTAGATTTGTGTTTCCCAACCCATCTGTTGCCCTCCCCACCCTCTCCACACATCCTATTGTCTAGTCCATGAGACGCTTACTGGGTATGTAAGGCATCTTGGGTAGATTCAGGTTAGGTGCTGTAGATGAGTAAGACTATGTGGCGATTTTCTTTCTGTGATTGGGTAAGTTCACTGAGAATGATCTGTTTCAGGTTCAACCATTTTTCTTCAAATTTCATTGTGTCACTTTTTCTTACTGCTGTATATAATTCCATTGTAAGATTTCCTAAAAGAAACACAGATTTCTGTCAGAGTACTTGATGACCCACCAAAGGTTAGTGGTAAGACCCTACTGCTGAAGACACCTTATGTGTTTGACATGCAAATTAGAATGGCATGGCTGGAAGCTGGAAGAGAGTCAGTCCCCAGACAGTCAGTGCGTCTAGTGCCAGAAGGTGCTACATGGGCGACTGGGGGAAAATAACCAATATCTCTCCAAACAACTCATGGTCTCACCTACTTAGCAACAAATAACCTGTCATGGTGCTCACACAAGTGCAATAGCGGCGCTCAGCCATGATGGGAAACCAACTGCTCTTGATTTGGCTAACTGATCACCTCAGTGGTACAGGACCCACAGCTGGATCTGGGAAACAAGTCAGAACCACATCCAAACATAAGCTTGCTCTCCATTGTCAAGCTACCACCAATTGTGGGCTACAAGAGGGCCTATACCTATTAAATTCTGTGTAAAAAAGTAAGGGTTACCTCATTTGTCTGGTGATAACTTACTCTCCATTGGAGAATCTGCTTCTCTTTTTCAGATAGATGTAGATCCTAAGGAGAGAGCCACCCCATCATACCTCAAAAGGACCCAGGCTGAAACTAAGAACAATTGGTTAAACAAGCAAGAGTGCTGTTTTCTTGGTGAACTGGGTACCAGCACAAGGGTGAAGGAGATCAACACATAAAAAAAAAAATCAACTCCTATCAAATCATATATCAAGAGACCCAGAGACCCCCAACACCTCATCACTGAAGTAGACAAAAAATGAACCCAACATGGCTCAGGGAAATTTTGCAGAAGAGGGGGTGGAAAGAATGTCAGAGCCACATGTTGGGTCATGATATGCAGAGACATTTATCCTACCCAAAACTGTGGGCTAACTCCAGAATGCATGACCCATATACCTCAACAAGGAGGGACCAGAGGGAAGGGATAGGACATGGATGAGCCTAACAATGGTACCAAATTGACTATATTCGCTGAGTACAAAACTAACTAATAAAAAAAATTAAAAAAGAATAAAATATGTTACATATAAAAAAAGAAAATACTTATGTTCAGAAATAAGGTGGTAACAAAGGGAATAGTGTTGTTTTTTTTAGCACCAGAAAATTATTTCAGATTTATTTTTAATGGGAAAGTAGCTATAAAAGAGCCCATTAAGCCAATCTTAGCAAACATCAAAATCAGAAGGATGACTTGTCATAACACAAATCTTTCATTTTAGGAGAATAACGCTGTATGTGAGCATACCTGTGGAGGATCCCACACAGCTTGAGTTGAGGCTTTAAGCCATAATCACCTAGCTAAGCTGCCTCCAGATTTCTGACCCTCAGGAACTGTGAGGGAGTCAAAATGTGTTAAGTAACAAGGTCTTGGTATATATTCTTATAGCAGATCAAGAGTATAACACCATGTGATGCTGTATATAAAATTCCTAACTGAAAAGGAAACTATAGGCAAAGACTTAGAATAAATTGCAATTGAAACCTCAACTTGTTATATCAGAAGAATGACCCATATGAAATACCTTTTCATAAATATTAATGGTGCCTTCAAATTGCTTAAGTCAGACTACCAAGCCAGATTTTACAAACACACACAGAGATATATATATATATACATATATATATACATATATATATGCATATTTACATATGCATATATATATAAACATGCATACATACATACATAAATGTATACATATACATACATGTATACATATACATAAATGCATATATGTATACATACATGTATACATATATGTATACATACATACATACATAAATGTATACATATACATATACATAAATGTATATGTATGCGTGCGTGTTTATGAATGAATTGAACCATGGCTAACAATTGCATGTTAGATAGGAGCTCTGTATTATTGAGCTATAACTCCATCCTATAATCCATGTTTGCTTTTGTAAAACTTCCTGAGAAAAATTATTTTATAACTCTGTGTATAATGAACAAGAGTGAGCCTATTAAATTTTAGTAAAATCATATTCTTCTTTCAAATGCAAAACACTTCTGTGTAATTAAAGTTGATTGGCTTTCCAAAGCACAAGTGTCAAGATGTAAAATAATCATCAATTATGATTGTACAGGTATATTTATAGGTCATTACCATTTGTTAGCTATTCAAAATTTATTCTGAAATCACATCTTGTTTTTCCCTATAAATTATTGTAGTAGAAAATTTGAAAATTATATTTATAAGCCTATATGATGATGGCAAATCTTCAAAGTTTTAGGTATATAAAGCTGTGTGTCCATGTAAAGAGAAACAATGTAAACAATGTTGTCATATTCTTATCATAACCCAGAACAACTGCGTCACTTAGTCCCATTTTTGGGTCCATCAGATATCGTATAAGAAAAAAAAAAAAAAACATGGGATAAAACACTCCTGAACAGATAGCTTCCTTTTCCACATTTGTACTTCCTTATCACTGTCTGATTGCTAGGGAATTTTCTGTTTGTTCTCCAAGTTCATGTAACCTTAGAAACTTGTAACCCACCAATAATATAAAAAATTCAAGGTGATGTCAGATTGCTTGCCATACTGTCTATAAAACCTCTGAGCTATCAGACCTCCGTACTCAGTTCTTCCCCTGCATCCATATCAACATAAATAGATTTTCTGATTTTCCATTCAATCTCTGATGCTATGTTTGTGTGACTCAGTTTCCCATAACATATGGACTGTTATAGTTAATCTCAGTTATAAACTTGATTGTATATAGAATCACCTAAAACACAAACAAATCTCTGGGCATATCTATAAGCCAGTGTCTAGACTGGTGTAACTGAAGTAGGAAGACACACCCTTAACTATTAGTGGTACCATCCCATGGGCTGGATCCCAGACTAAATTAAAAGGAAAAGTTAGCTGAACATCACCATATACTACTTTGCTTGCTGACTATGAACTCCATGTGGCCAGTTCCTTTATGCTTCTGCAGCACACCTTCCCTACCATGACACGCTCAAACTGTCAGTCAAAATAAACCCACCATTTCATAAGTTTCTTTGGTCAGGTGCTTTGTTGTTGCAATGAGAAAATTAATTAATACAGAGGTAAATGTAAAATACTTTGAAAATTTGGGTTAAAAGGCCTTAGAAGACTGTATGTATAGCTTGATGGGGAAGTCTGATTGAAGTTTCAAAGGCCAGAGAGTCAAGAGAAAAACAAACACTGGAGGTCCAGCACAAGAAATTCAGAGGGGAATAAAAACTCTAATGTGAACTGGTGGAGGGCAATTGTGATATATTCTGGGAAAAAAATGTAGCTGAATACTGCTAGTGTCCTGTGTCTTAAGAACTTCAGTGAGGATTAATTCGAAAGTAATGAACTAATTTCTTGGGCATAGGCAATTTCAAGATAGCTTATCATTCAGGATATTGCATGGTTTATGCCCACTGCTATTGTTCTAAGCCCCAGTGACAAAGAGAGAAATAGAGAAAAGAGAGAAAAAAAAAAAAAACAAGAAAATTGTGACCCTTAATGAGTAAAAGTCTGATCAAAGTTAATGCTGTGGAAAAGGAACTTACAGATGATTGAGTATCTCCTTTTGTTAAAGAGATTTGTCCCATTAAAGAGAAACCTCACTCTCTTTACTGGGACAGTAAGAAAGGTGACCTGTGGACAAGAGCCCACATATTGAATTCTCAATATTATAAAAAGGTAAATTATTTGAAAGTAGAACACCTAAACGATAATACCATTGAAGGAGTTCACTGCTAAAAAACAGCCTAGTTAACTGTTTCCATAAAGTCTGCCTAGATCTCACAGAGAAGCTGATATAACTTTGGTCACAGGAGAGCAGGCTACGTTTCAAGCCGACGGTAGACCTTGAGCAAAGTTCAAGTGCTATTGATTTGATGGTCATGGAAGGCATGGAGGCTTGCACCAAGGTTACAGAAAGTCACTGAGGCCAGACACTGTGAGTCAGAATTTGTTCCCTGCAAGGAGGCACTGACAGGCCACTATGAAAACCTATGAAAATTAAGCTTCAGCTACAATGGAGCCCTCAGGGCATTGGAGATTCCAGGACCATGGATGCTTATGGCAAATTGCATGCATGGGGTGCAGATGAGGCAAGATTGGAACATGAGAAGAGTGATGGCAAGATGGTATGGAAAGTGCTAAAGGAGCCCCTTACCTTATAGTCTCACTAGTTGAGATGCAAGAATTTCAGTGCAAAGACACCTACAGTTACATAGAGATAATATTCTTTTCACATATAGATATTCTATGATAATAATAATAATAAATATATATGATGGTGAGTAGGGTCATACTCCTTTGTCAGACATTGTTATAGGAATCTCAAACAATACCATTAGCTTTGTTTATAGTAAAGATATTCTATCTTCCTGTATTTCAGTGATACAGTGGTTTGTCTCATCCACCATAATTTTTCAGGTTCTCTTTAAGAATCACCCTGTAACCTCATTTGGTTCTTTAGCAGGCACGTAAACATAATTATTTCAAATTCACCATAGTAATATATAGGATTAATATAAGGAAAATTAGCCGAGGCTCACTCTGAGAAACCCACACTCATGCTGTCAGTTACATCTTACTGCCTTTACCAGGGCTTTTGTTTCTCTTAACCCTTGTGTTTAGAAGTTTATATTAAAAAAATGTTAAAAAGAAAGCCCAAGTTCTGCTTCATGCTGGCTTATCCTGGCATTCTTTTCAACATCAAAAGTTCTTGTTTTACATGAATCAAGTCCCTGAAAGATTATGGGGACTCCTCTGGCTACTGTGGGTAACAGTATGGGCTATACCTCTGTCCCTGTCAAACTAACAAAACCGTCCCGTGAGAGAGGTTGTGTTTACTGTATATGGCAGAACTGGAGAAGTAGAACTTCTCACGCTCTTTGGAACTCACATGCCTTGACATGATGCTGTAGGATTTGGCATTTCCCTTCCTTGGTTTCAGTTTTGCTTTCGTTCAGCCTACCCTTACTAAGCCTCTATTTCTCCTGTTTGCAATGGAAGTGTTTACTCTGTGCTTTTGCATATTAGGAGTATGGAACTTGACTTTTTTATATTATAGGACCAGGCAGTTAAAGAGACTGCAGTGACACATTTAAACAATATTGGAATTGTTAAAGACAATGGGGACATTTAGGATTGGACTGAGTAAATTATGAGTTTACCACGAGTTTATGGAGATAAATGCTGGCATATTATGGCTTAAAGTAAGATCTGTGGGTGATAAATTGAAAATAAGTTGAGCCTGTGATAGTTAATATTGTCAGCTTGACAGGAACTAGAATTTCATAGAAGACAAACATCTGGGTATATTTGTACATAAATTTCTAGATTGGGTTAATTCAGACAGGAATATTTCTCAAATGTGGGCAGCACCCATGGGTTGTGGGCTCAAACTGAATAAGGAGATGAATGTGAGCTCAACACTACCATTCAGTTCTGCCTGTTCCGGACTGCAGATGCATGTGACCAACTAACTGTTTTAATCTCCTGTCTCCATGACCATATCACCATGTTTGACTGTACCCTGGGACTGTGAGTCAAAATAAGCCCTTCCTTTCTTAAATTGTTTTGACAAGAACTTTTTTTTTTTTCCGTAAGGGAAGTAATTAATATAAATGTGTACTGCCTTTTCCATCTCACATGGCTGGTTCTTCCTGTCCCACATTCAAGAATCTGTTTATTCTTTCCAGCATTTGGGATTAGGCCACTGAAAAAATTTGCAAAAATCTTTTCAACTTAAAATCTTTTATCATATCCCTAAATCCTTTTTGATCATGTAGTGATCTAAAATGACAGTCTCTAGGTATTTCCAGGTGGACATTTTTAGGGAGAAAATACGTTACCAAACTCAGTCTCTGACTCTTATAGCTTTCTTTGTTTACAATCAAAATGAATTTATCTCATTCCATGTTCTGCAAAAATGTAAACCATAGACATCATCTCTGGTCCAAAATATCTTCCAAATCTCATAAACTACAAAACCTGTAGTTTCATCATCAGAATCAATTATGTTTAGGTACAAACATTTGTTTTATCTGTGGATTTAGGAAATTAAATATAACCATAGAACAAGTATATGAGTCTATTCATCAACATTGTTGCTGGTCATAAGGGGAGAAAATGGAATGATAGAATGAGTCCTATGTTCTAAGCACTATTGACATCCAGCAGAGTAAATTCCATTGTCCAGATTTAGTACAAAGCCAGTGTGTAGGAAGTCTGTGCCTCTGACAGCTTCATCTCTGTGCCACAATCATTCTTGCTTGTTTGCATGCTTGCAGAGACATGGGATAGCTGATCCTGTCCTGCCTAAATAAATTTGAGAGTCTGAGAACCTTCTTCTGTTTCCCACCCCTCTCTGTGCCTTTTAATCCAAGATGGTAGTTTTTCTTTTAAGATAGTGCTTCCCAAAAGTTTCTTTGTTTTCTGTGCTCTTTTCCACTTCAATTCTCATTTTATTGTTTTAGGTTGCATTTGACTACATGCAGAAGGAGAAACCAGAACATATTGTTCAATACTTTGAAAATGCTTTCAATAAATGATGAAGTCTATTACTTAGGACCTCTACTTTATACTTCAGGGAAATAATTGTACGGTTTGCAACAACTTCATTACAAGAATTGTCTTTCTTCCATTTGCCCGTATCGGGATTTCCTTGCCTCCTTCATTTACACCACCCTAATGTCCACATTTCTAACAAGGTTTATTTAAATATTCTCTACTGTGCATTACACTTCCCTCTGAGTCTTCATTAGATCCTGCTTCCAGTGATAGTTTTGTCATTTCCTTTGTAATCCTTAACATTCCTATAGCTACTAATAGTCCATTTGAGACACTCCAGGCTTTTTTCCATTACAGTTCAAAAAAAAAAAAAAGCTTCTACACTTTCTACTCATTACTGAATTTCAAGGCCATTTCTACATTTTCCTATCATTTTTTTTTTACAAGAGCATAACACTTCTACATAACTATCAGTTTTTGTTTCTTAACATTGCTGTGACAAATTGCAACAAAATGACTCTAAATAACGTGATTTTGTGGTCTTAAAGTTCTAGGAGTTAGAACTCCAAAATCTGTGTCACAGTCAATGTATTGACAGGAAATATTCGTTCTGCAGACTCTTCTTTGCACTCTCCACCTGTCTGGAGGCCAATGACATCTCCTGGCTTGTGGATCATCACTCCACTTTTTTTTTTTGTCACTGTTTCTTTATTCTACTGCCTTCTCCATCTGTCTTTTAAATCTCTTACCCTGGTAAAGTACCCCCACAATGTTACAAACTTCAAGGAAATGTTTTTTTCATATCACTATGAGCTAGTGCTCGAGTAGGACATTTTTGGGTGGTACATAGCCCAGAGTTTTCAAGGAGAATATTTTTTGTCAATATAGTTTATGTCAGTAAAAGTGTAGGAATATAATTTATCTCCCATAACATGCAATCATGACAAAACTGAGTCCTAAATAAAATAAATAGATATACAATTTGACAAAATAAGTTACAATGATTTATTTAACTATTGGCAAAAAATATACAGAAGAAAATGCCTTTAATTAATTGGCTACAAAACCACTTGTTTTAAAAACAAGATAAGTGCCTTTACTAATTATGGCTCTTTGTCTCTCTCTGTCTCTCAAATAAATAAAAGAAAGCTTTTTTAATAATATGTGAAAAGAGCAAAAGAAAGTGTATCTCTTGTATATGATAAATTCTTAAAAATAATTTATGTACAAGTATACCTAGACAGACATACTCATACAAGCTTTTTGTCCGTTCTACTCTGGGATATATAATAAAGCCTTGTCACAAAACCATAAAATAAAATAAAGTTTCCAGATTATATTCTGATTTCTATGAATATTAGGGATGTAGAAACAAAAAAAATTATCCTATACTTATGTCTAGTTTCTTGTTTGGTTTGTTTGTGGAACTGAGGTCCAACTCCAAAACTCATGCTTCTGTCTGTTCAGTGTTGAGATTACAGGTGTGAGCCACTACACCTATATCTACTTTTTCTAAAATATATTTTTGTGTGAAATTAAAGCTACCATCATTGAAATTTACTTCAGGTGAATAGAATACAATCATTTAAGCAATATTAACATGTCTTTGGGAAGGAAATCACTTAGAGATTTAGCAAAGACATTTATGTGAGCATACTATGAACCAGGAGGACAACCAGATTTCATGGACAGAATCATGTGCGAGGAATCAAGAGAGAACATATTAGCAGGATCAGAGAATGTTGAACAGTTTCAGGTACCCTAAGATTATTGTCTTTGCTAGACATTGGTGTAATGAATTTTATGACAGACTGCAATGGTCTGTGGAAGAGAGACACGAGGGCAGATTACACTGGAAGCAAGGAGGTAGAGAAGGAGACTGGGTTTGAGGATTTTTGTTTTTGTTTGTTTTTATTTAGTGTGAAGGAGAAGAGAACATGTAGATTAAGGAGCAGAGCTACTGAACCCAGAAACAAATCCTAGAAGAAAGGGTGGAAACATGGGATCAATAGCATTGATATTATGAGGTATATATCCTAAAGAAAACTTGTTGACATGAAATAAAATTTGGAAATGATTATATAAACAGGGTAAAAGTACCAACAATAGTGACACTATGGAGCTGCTGGGATGACTTAGCAGTTAAGGTGTTTGCCTGCATAGCCAATGGACCCAGGTTCAATTCCCCAGGACCCAAGTTAGCCAGATGTACAAGGGGGAGCATGCGTCTGGAGTTAGTTTGCAGTGGCTTGAGGCCCTGACACGCCCCGTTCTCTCTGTCTCTCTATCTCTCTCTTTCTCTCTATCTCTCCCTCTTTCTCTATCAAATAAACAAATAAATAAATAAAATATTTTTTTAAAGTGACACTGTGCTTAGAGTTTGATATTGTTGTGACAGAAGCCATAATCGTCTTAATTTTACAAACAAGGAAGCCTAGATATGGAGGGGATAAGTTAATAACTTTCTGAAATCCTGATTTTATTAGGATGCAGAACCATGACTTGAACCCTGGGATTTACTAATAGTCCAGCTTCTTCTTAAGCATAACAGTCCAATGAACAAAATTCGTTCTTCAAGTGGAGGGGAAGAAAAAATAATGATAGTAATGGAGTATTTCTATTTCTTTTTGTCTGTAGTAGTTGGAGAAAAGGCATTTCCTCAGTGAAGGAATAATCATAGGTGGAATTTTAAGATGATGATAAGAAAAGTATGGTATTGAGGGAGTACATGAGTCCTTGTGCTTTCTTGTATTAAGTCATTCCTTGTGTTGAAAACCCAATAAAAAATTCTTTGAATTTTAGTAGAAATTTAGTAGAGAGACTACTTTTACTTAACTTCCTAATTATGCTTTAGTATCCACCTTTTGCTTATGAGCTTTTTAAAATTAGTACAGATCTTAATGCTTTCCAAGAACTCAGGACAGTATAGCTTTAAAACTTAGATAAGCCATTCATTTTTTTTTTTCCGCCAGGAAACAAAAGACCTTCTACATATAGTTAGTGCCAACTTGACATACACTTTTCTCTCTAAAAATTATTCATGGGGCATCCTTTGAATATTATATGTTTGGCTGAAGTAAACACCACACAATGAGTAACTTAGACTATAGAATTTTAGTTTCTCCCAAGGCAGGGTGGTACACACCAGCTTGGGTGCAGAAGGAGGAGGATAGCCATGTGTACAAGTTCAACCTGGTACTACAGAGTGAGTCTCAGGTCAGTCTGGGCTAGAGTGAGACTCTGCCTTTAAAGATAAATAAATAAATGAATGAATAACTAAATAAATTTAGCTTCTCATATTTTTGGAAGCTAGAAGTCTAAAGTCAAAGTATAGTCAGGGTTACTTCTATTGAAGCCCCTCTCCTGGGCTCTCTAATGCCTCCTGGCTGCACCCTAGCATGGCATTCCTCTGTGTGTGTTGCCTGGATCCAAACTATTCTCATAAGGAAACCCATAATATTGCATTAGGGTACCTTTGTATAAATTCATCTTGTGGTTAACATCTCCTTATAGGTCCTATCTCCAAATGCAGTCATGTGTTGAGATACTGGGATTGGGTCTTCAATGTAATAAATTTAGGAGCTGGGAAGCACAATTTATTTCATAACAAATACTAGAGATCTTTAAAATATCTCTTTGTTTATCTGGTGTATGTAAGAGATGAATGTCAAGAGCCACTTGTTGAAATGCATTAAAATCACGTTTTGGATTCTTTTTTGGTAGCATCTTTAATATTTTGAATATAAAATCAACTAATGATGATATACTTTTACATAATGATATTTTGCATGTAAAAACAGGGTAAGCTTAAGATAAATTAGTACATTTATTGATTTTGAATCAATGAAAATTTAAGCAAAAAATACCTCTTCTGCATTGTGACTTTATTGGAGCAGCAAATGAACTCTCCTGGGGCTACATGTGACAAAGTTTCACTTTTTCTTTCAGTGAAATATTTCATTCTTGCCAGTACCAGACCACATGTGGTAAGCATGCCATAGTCATTGCTTTCATTAATCCCCTTACAAACTGCCAATTGGTGCTACTTTTCATGCCATATTTCAGAATAGTCTTAAGCACATTACATAACAATGGAGGAAGAGTCTGGGTTTGAACCCTGGTATCATTTATTCCTAAACTCACAATTATAGTCCCAACAGGATGCTGATTTATCAACTATCTCAAAGAGTCACAGAAGATTATGACCAAAATGAGAAGAAGAAGCCTCTGGATAACTGACTTTGGGACAGCAGAAGGAAAGCTTTAGACTTTATTTGTATTCTTGAAACATGATTTGCGCTTAAACTGAAAATATAGTCCCACAATCTTGCAAATGACACTATTGATTTCGTGGAACTTAAATGACAGCACTGAAAGAAATGGTTTACTACAGAAAATATATGTGTAAAACTAAGCAGTCTGGGGAATAACTCACAGGAAAATAGGACTATAAAATGAGCTGAGTCAGCACTTTTGAGCAATTTCCCCCATTACCTCACTCAGTATGAGTACCAAAGTTTGGCTTATGGCTTATGATGTTAGCATCAATAAACTTTGCAGGTTAGTATGTAAACTGAATTATTTTTGATAATCTAAATGATAAGTGCTGTAGAAACACTTCAGAGCACATCCCTATAATATGCATTATTTATTAAATACTCAAAATAAAAGAAAAATAAAAATTATTTATTATTATGATCATATCTAAGAAGAAAAAAAATACATTTTATTTTTCTTTATTTATTTAATAGAGATAGAGAGAAAGAGGTATATGCATATATGTAGAGAGAGAAAGAGATTGAGAGAGGGAGAGAATGGGCATGCCAGGGCCGCCAGCCGCTGCAAATAAATTCTATGTGTGTGCATCCCCTTGTGCATCTGGCTTAAAAGGGTTATGGGGAATGGTGGGTTCTTTGGCTTTGCAAGCAAGCAGCTTAACCACTAAGCCATATCTCCAACCCAAGGACATTTTATAACAAAATAAAATACTCTCTTATTTTCTATGAAGAATAAAATAGATTTCTATGAATTTCTAAACATAATTGAAACCCTTCTGCTAAAGATATATGCAGTAGAAAAATTACCATTACTTTGAAATCATACATCTTTTAATATTTTGTTTCAAATGAAACCAACTAGACCATTCTTAAGAGATACTAAATGAATATTTGAAAGACTAAATTAAATATCTCAGAATGGAAATTGTAAGGTTACTTTCAAGAGTACATACAGGAAGATGATATTTCAGATTCTAATAGTCTTGTCCTGAAGTGTTATAGCTTGACATCTAACTGTGATTCTTTCTCCTCAAAGAAAATAGTAAGTTTAGGTGAAACTCATCTTTTGTTAGGATATCTTATGTCCTTTACAGAAAATTCATTTTTAGCTTTATTACCAAACCAATTTCTTTTGCATGTAATTCTATAATAAAACAGCAGTTCCTACATGCTCCCTGGGTAAGGTAATCAAATGGTCACACAGCATAATTGCATGCTATTGCCCAAGAAGCTTTATGCCCTGGGAAAGAAGAAGCCATCTGTAGGTATAACAGTATTACATATTCTAAAACCTCTTGTGTTTTAAGAAGCCACCTGGTAGTCAACTATTGATGTGCATAATAAGTATCTTCTGCTTTAATTGTAAGCCCAGAAAACATAATAACCTGCAAATATTAGTAAGTGCAAAACAGTGAGCTGTTTCATAGGGTAGTAGCTAGGGATCATTAAAAAGGTACCAAAATCAGAGTGATAGACCATGTATCCTGACGATCTATTCTATGCAGCCCCTTTCATTTTCCTAGATGACAGAGATTTCCTTTAACTCAGAATGCCCATAAAATTCTGTCTAAATACATGCCATACATGTCATACTATTTTCTGCTGATGACATTTCCATACTGTTTTGTAATTTCCATGAACGAAGGTTAGAATCTTTGGCTTTCAGAGGACTCGTGACTCCTTCCTTTGATGAAAAGTTACTGATGGATCATGAAGTCCCAGTAATTCACAAAAAGGACAAATTTCTCCAAAGGCATTTTCAGCAAGTCATATAGCATCCTTAGTATCTGCAATGGGCTGAGTTAGCAAGATAACCATGAGCACAGCCCCCAGCAATACTCTTATATAGCATGGAGCTATCTTGGTACCAGAACAATATGAAGGAGGGAGAAATAGTATGAAAAGATAGTTGCTGATCGTTTCTAGAAAGTGTGGAAAGCATGCTTTTCTCTGACTTGAGATCATTTCCTGCTTATATGTGTACTGCTTTTGTTAGGAAAGGTGTGTGAAATGTGCACACAGATTCACCAAGTGGAATACAGGTTAGGAAATAGCATATCCAGTATTTGTTCATAGATAATGGATAATGGCCTATTTGATAATACTACACTTAGTTCGTAGACATTTAATACATTCAAATGGGTTATTTCCTGTACCAATTTCAAAAACAAGAGATTGACCTTATATTATTTTGATATTTACAAGTTATTCTGAAAGTGAATCCTCTGTTAGAATATGTGGGCCAAATTAATACATTTCCTCATTGCTTGCCATCTAAGCAATCTAAATATGTCTTGACATCTAAAAAAACTATTTACTAAGAGTACCTCAATAGAATGACAAAGTGTTTCATACACAGATATCAGTCCTAAATCTCCTTAACTTTCCATGTGCTCCATTACTCTCTAACTATATATTCCAAAAGCACTAATATAGCTAAGTCAGACCATGAGGAATACATTTTGAAAATGTCAAAATAAGCTTTAACCAAAGGTCTAAATTCTATAGAAGATGTATTTTATTCATGTACTTATATCAGTTTCAATCTACATAGATGATACCTAAAAATACTGGGGACATCATGTTTTTCATGTTATAAGTTCTGAAATAAGTATACATCCTCTCTCTGATCCTTTCTGTTCTCTATTTAAAACTACCAGGGAGGGCCTGGAGAGATGGCTTAGCGGTTAAGGCACTTGTCTGTGAATCCTAAGGACCCTGCTTTGATTCCCCAGTACCGACATAAGCCAGCTGCACAAGGTGGAATGGGCTTTTGGAGTTTATTTGCAATGGCTGGAGGCCCTGGTGTACCCATTCTCTCTGTTTCTCTTCTCTCTGAACTCTCCCTACTCTCTATTGAAAACTGGCAGGGTATTATTGTCAATGTTTTTTGAATGGTGACTGAATTCACCTATATTTCATTTGTCTTCAGGAAAAGAGGCCCAATCAACAGACCCCTTCACAGATGCTAGGCATCCCTGACTTAAAAATGCTATCCTCCTAGAAGGCAGGACAATTTACCTTATAGTATTTCTCATATAATTTAATTCATACAAATCTAGGAGTCTGGAGATTTTGGGAAAAAATAAATAACTTTATAGGTTATGAATTTTTGTCACTTTCACTTGTTCATGAATTAACAATCAATTCTCTTCTTAGTTGTCACATTATACATATGGATAGATCTTATGCACATCCCAAAGAGGTATGCAAAAGGATCTTATTAAGGTGTTTTATATCTCATGATATTTTGCCCAATAATCTGGACTATATTCTAGAATATAGAATGTATAAAGCAGGATAATTTCTAAAAGACAGAGTCTATTTAGTTCATAGTTATAGAAGTTGGGAAGGTCAAGAGCATGGTACAGGTTCTGAGAAACACTTCCTTACTGAACCACAAGATATAAGGGCAAGCAAGCAAATGCAGAAGAGACAAAACACAGAGCCACATTGCTTTATAACAATTCAATCTCACAAGAACAAATACACTCCCATGGAAAGAGCATCCATCATTTTCAATGACCTAGTCACTTCTTAAAGGTCCCATACTCTCAACACTGTCACACTGAAAAATGTCAACATGTAGTTTTCCATTATAAAAATCACACCCAATAACTACATATAATATAGGCATTCTTATAAATCCAATTTCCACTTCTTTATCAATATTCCTTTCCCACCTTATTTTATTAATATCATTCCATACTAGCATGCACTCAAAGATAACTTATCAACAGTCCCCATTATGGCATGAATATAAAATATCCTCTAAAGGCTCACAATTTGAGCACTTAATCTCCAGCACTAATTTGGGAGATGGTAGAAATTGTAGGAAGTGCCCCCTTACTGGAGAAAGTAAGTGAATGGGACTTATCCTGGTAATTCCTGGTCCTTGGGTCCCTTCCCCTCCCTCTTGTCCACTAAGAGACGAGAAGCTGCTGACACACAGTTCTGAGGCCATGATATTCTGCCTCACTGCTGTCCAGGAACAAAGAAACAAGTGAGTTCAAAAGAAACCCTTTGAAACTGTGAGCCAATATAAATCTTTCCTCCTTTAAGTTGCTTTACTCAAGTATCTGGTAACAGTGACATTGAGACTAACAGTCTAGGCACAGTGGATACAACATGAAGTGTCCAGATACTTGAAAAATCAATAGCTGGTAATAAAAGGTAATCGACTTTTCATCTTCTGCATGACTAATTTTATAATCAGACACGTGCACTCAATCTTTAGAGCATGAGCTCCCTCTGGCAAGTAATGCCAAAATGTGAATGAACTTATTTCATGCATATAATTTTGGTGTTCTTGATTTCAGCATTTTATTTTATTTTTGCTTTTATATGGAATTTTTTTTTCTCTTGGTGAACTCATTAAAAACTTATAAAACTCTTCTTAAGATTGTTCTGTATTTATCTTCTGATCTGGGGGTTCTTTGTAAAAGTGCTCTTTCTGAAGAATCCATGAATAATGAAAATCGACTTTGCAGATTCTTTTTGAGTAAAGAGATTATTTCTTATCTGCTATTCTGACACTAAGTTCTCTTTATAAGGTGTTTCTGTAATTGCCTTCATTTGACCTCTGGGTCTGAAACTTTAGTCTTCTTTTTCATAACTCATTCAGGTTTTTGCTCCATAGGGTATATGAGAATTTGCAGAGCCATCAGCTTCCAGAGGCCCAGGGTTAGAACTGATTTCTGCACTCTAGAGCCTCTAGGATTAGTGACTTCCTGGAGCTGATGGCCCAGGTAGTAGAGAGCCTGGCTTTATCACAGCTTGCTTCCCCATACAGCAGCCTTACATCAGCTCTTGGTTTAAACATGCCCTTTTTAGATATTGCTAATGTGAGGGATTAACAGCTGAGAGCTCAGAAGTCTGATTGTTCTGTTGCTCTGTTTATTATTCAAGAAAAATTCCATCTTATTTTGTAGTGTTAGCAATTTCTTTTTTAATTTGGAGTTTAAATGTTACATTAGTTATACTTATATTTTTAAAAATATAGAGATAGATTCAGAGCATACATTTTCAGTGATATTTTAATCAGAGGCCTTGTCTCTATAAGGAAAATTGTTAATATTCTCCTCTTTCTATACTGGGAATTCCCAGAGGAGCGATGAGACATTTGAATCTTTATTCAACAACACCCAAAATTTATATAATAGTAAGCACACATAATAAATACTGAATGGCACTCAGTGGCTGTTTTTATGACTTCTTTGAGCCTCAGGACAAAAATGTTCATCCTGTGTGATTTGGATTTTAAGGAAGGAACCTTCTTTCTACCCTTTCCCTATACTCAACTATATGAAGGATCAGAATGTGAATCCTATTTGTAAAAGGGTTTAAGCTTTCTGATTTTTTAAGAGAAGTATGTGAATTATCATTAACTTAGCCTTTGTTAACTATATAGAGATATAACAAAGGAAAACATATCATTCCAAGTTTCAGTTAATAGAATGCCAGGGTAAGGAGGAATTTTATACATTGCCAGCAGATGTGTCAGAGACTCCATTTTCTTTCAGTCTGGCAAGTTAAGCTATAAATTATTTGACAGATGTAAAGGTTGGATTGCAATCATGAAATAAATAGAAACTTCTTGGTCTGAACAGGAGTGGGAAGGAGCATATTTGAGAAAGATGAATTTATATATATATATATATATATATATATATATATATATATATATATATAATGTAGTAAATTCAGGGCTTAAGGATTTTGGTCATTTTAATGTGGAAGGGAGAATTAGAATGGCTTAGTTGCATATATACTTTTTAAAAATATTTTTGGTTTATTTTTATTTGAGAGTGACAGAGAGAGAAGAGAGAGAGAGAGAGAGAGAGAGAGACAGAGAGAGAGAGAGAGAGAATGGGAGCGCCAGGGCCTCCAGCCACTGCAAACAAACTCCAGATGCATGCGCCCCCTTTTGCATCTGGCTAACGTGGCTCCTGGAGAATGGAGCCTCGAACTGGGGTCCTTAGGCTTTATAGGAAAGCACTTAACCGCTAAGCCATCTCTCCAGCCCACATATATACCTTTTATTATTATGTTTCAGCTCAGTCTATCACTAAAATGCCATGAAGCTTACCAGGGCATCTCAGACTTCACATATGGTTTATATGCTTCTTCAAATATCAAACATGTAATTTGTTCACAGCTCCTAGCATTTTTTACTTCATCTACTGGTTACAATTATAACTCCTTATCTTGGATATGAGTTTATTGATGTTCATTGCAGCATTGTTTACAATGACAAAAATGGATACACCTAAATGCATAGGAATGGATGAATACTTAAACAAAACATAGTATGTATATACAGTAGAATATTATTCAGCTATAAAAGGAAGAGGATTTCAGTATATGCTGAAATAAAACTACATACTAAATACATTACACTAAACAATATAAGTTATACATTAAAGATGAGTGTTTTAGAGTCCAACTTGATGATGGAATATAGATTAAAGTTTATTGGAAGTTGTGGTAAGAAAAGTTTGGAGTAGCTGTTTGAAGTGCTGAGAAGTCTCAGATATAGATAACGGCAACGGGTGCCAATGAGGTGAATGCACTGAAGCTACTGAATTGTATGTTTAAAAACAAATAGCAAATATTATGATGTCTATATGTGTGTGTGTGTATACACATATATGTATACATATAAACATATATATGGGTGTGTTCATGTGTGTGTGCATTTATGTATGTATATGTTTATGTGTATGTATATGTAACTACCTAGGGTGCAATTCTATTTTTTATGTTTTTAATTTTTTTGTTTTTTATTTATTTGAGAGTGACAGACAGAGAGAGAAAGAGAGAGAGAGAAAGAGAGAGAGAGAGTGAGAATGGGCATGCCAGGGCCTCTAGCCACTGTGGATGAACTCCAGATGCATGCACCACTTTGTATATCTGGCTTATGTGGGTCGTGGGGAATCAAGCCTCAAACTGGAGTCCTTAGTCTTGACAGGCAAGCATTTAGCCACTAAGCCATCTCTCCAGCCCTAGGCTGCAATATTAAAAGTTAGTAATAAAATATACCCAAAGTCATTGACTTGTACAATTTAAACTGGTGAATAATATGGTGCATAAACTATGCTCTAATGAAAATTTCTTTTAAAATGCAGACAAAATCCTTCAATGTCAGGCCTCCCTGCTACTATAACTTGACCTCATACCTATCTATACCATAAAATCTGTATTTTCATCATGCCAAATGACTTATTTTCCAGGTCTTGGTACTAAAACATTCTGAAGCCTTAATTTAGAAAAGTGAATTTTAGGTTTTCTTGTTTTGTTTTGTTTTTGATCTGAAGATCTTTACATTATTAAACATAATTAAAGACACCAGAGAGATTTAGCATCTATAGTTACTATATATAGATATTTTATTTATTATAATCTTAACAAGAAATTTTTGTTTTGAATACTTATGAATTTATTCAAACTTTAGATAGTCAATGTTTTAATAGAAATAACAACTCCTATGTAGAATCCAATACTTTCAAAATATTGAAAAAAGAATACTACTTTATCAATTCACAAATCCATTAACTAGCTTACTAGAAGAGAGCTAGATTCCATATTCTCTTATGTCTTATGTCACTTAGTTGAATTACAGATATGAAGCTAGAAAAGGGAGAAATCTTTTAACAGCTTGTCAGGTTGCCCTGAGTAGTCTTCATTCATAGTAGCTGACACATGACAAATGGTATTTACTAAAAGTTTATTTGCATTGTAGAAGCAGAAACCACATTGGTGAATTTTTCATACTCTTACATTAAGATTCATTACACTACCTCTACTTTGGAAACACTGACTATCCATGCATGATTTCATCATGTCATTTAAAAAATATTAGTTTCCCAATGTATGTATTTCTCCAACTTACTGACATGCTAAGTAACTCAGTGCTCCAAATCATATTAGTATCACCACCCATCTCATCAGAAAAAGGCTCAAAAGCAAGAGTTTGAAAACTGACAAGATAATACCCTGAATAAGGTTTATTTTAAATGTTTATTTTTACTTTAATAGCTTTTAATTTTATTTGAAAAAAGTCATTTTCCAGAAGTGACATTCTAATTATTTATCCCTTTGAAAATTTCTGTCACATACCCAGGTTTTCATGACTGCAGTTGGTCTGTTTTTCACTCTTTTATGTCCTACTGGTGCTCCTTGAAGAAAGCATGAGCTGAGTCATATTTAGCCCCCTTCAGAACATAGCACAATTGCCTCATGTCTGTTGTTGATTTCATAACATAAATTATTGAAGAGTTCTGTACTAAATTAGTGCGAGTAATAACAACATGAAATTTTACTTTTTCAAGGATATCATTTAAAAAATATTTGTGTGTACGTATGTTCATGTACATGAATTTGGGTGCATGTCCAGAGGTCAAAGGGCAATTTGCAGGTGTCAGTCCCCATTTTCTACCTCAGCTGATGAGTCTCTTATTCCATTTTGTCTGAGAGCTTCCTGGAAAGTCTTCGCTTGCCTCCCTTCTCTCTGTCAGCATGCTGTGATTCACCAGCCCTGCATAGGGCATGTCTTTTTTGCATATGGTCTCAGGATCTGGAGTTGGCTTGAGCCTCAAATGCTATATCAACTGAGCCATCTTGCCAGACCCAATTCAAGAATATACATTTTAAATACTTTGTTTGTTTATTCATTTATTTATTTCAGGGAGAGAGAAAGAGAGAGAGAGAAAGAGAGGCAGATAGAGGAAGAGAAATAGTATGGATGCAAATGAACTCCAGATGCCTATGTCACTTTGTGCACTTGGCTTTATGTGGGTACAGATGAATTGAACCTAGGTCCTTACACTTTACAGGCAAGCGCCCTGATCACTGAGATATTTATCTAGCTCAAGAACATACATTTTTAAGAGATATTATTTTGTTGGCAATTTTACACATGTATATACTGTATTTTGTTGTCCCAGGTCCCTATACATCTATTTTCTTTCCAACTAGTCCATATTCTATTTTGATGTCTTATTTATTTATTTATTTATTTATTATTAACAACATGGATTCATCATGTGTTGGTAACATCTTTTTCCCCCATTTTTCTGGGGACCCTCCTCAGTGGGGTGGTAGGTATTCCCTATGGGGTTGTGGTTTACATGTTAAGGAGCAGCAGTCAGTTTTGGGGGGTGGCAATGACTCTTGGAATGATGTCTCAAACTGTGGCTCTTATAATCTTTCTGTGCTTTCTTTTATTTATTTTTGTATGTGTGTATGTTCTATTGAGTTTAATTAGGGTTGCCTACATGACCATGGGTGGTGTGGTGGTTTGATTCTGGTGCTACATCCCCCCCCCCCATTATCTTAGGTGTCATGAATGTTAGGTTCCCAGCTGATGGAGATTTGGGAATCAATGCCTCCTGGAGGGAGGGTATTGTTGGGCGTGGGCTTATGAGTGTTATAGCCAGTGTCCCCTTGCCAGTGCTTGGCACACTCTCCTGTTGCTTTGGTCCACCTTATGTTAGCCAGGGGGTGATTTCCACCCTCTGCTCATGCTATCATTTTCCCTGCCATCATGGAGGTTCCCCTTGAGTCTGTAAGCCAAAATAAACCTCTTTTTCTCACAAGCTGCTCTTGGTTAGGTGATTTCTACCAGCAATGTGAACCTGACTGCAACAGTAATGTGGTACTGAGGAGGGGAATTGCTGCTAGACACGTGACTATGTAGCTTTGGCCTTTTGGAGCTGGTTTTCAAGAGGAATGTGGAAGGATTTGAAACCTTGGCCTAAGAGATGCCTTGCAGTGCTATAAGCACAGATTGATGGACTATTGTGGTCAGAGTTAAAAGACCTGAATGCAGTAAGAACTATGTACTGTGAGGTTTGTCCTATAAGGGTGAGAAAGAGCTTTGCTTGGACTGGTCTACCAGTTTGTGTGAAAAGCTTGCTGTTACCCCCATGTCCTTAGAAGTTGTGCAGGGTTGCTTTGCCTAAAAATGAACTTGTGTGAACAGAGTGATATGGCACAGAAAAAAAAAAAAAATCTTTGGGTGAACTGTTGCTCATTCAGCTGCAATTGAGAGATTACAACCTTTAAGATTGGGCTAGCTGACCTGTACTGGGGCAACAGGAAAAATGTACTCTTTTGAAGGGGCCTGAGTGCTCAAGGAGTGTCCTGTTCTTCAAAGTTTGCTTTATTCCCCTCTGGATTAACAAATTGGCACCCTACTTGGTATTGTGGAGTACAAGAAATGCAGGAGAGGGTCATTGAGTTTGCAGTACCATCTTGTGTTTTGGAAATGGACATGGGAAATGTGAACAGGTTTGCTGCATGCCTGCATGGAGACCCCATGGGTCCATGAGGATGAACTATGGATTACAGTGGAGACCCAGTGGAGATGCCGGGACCATGAGATGGATGCTAGGAAAGCTGCCAGCCTGGATGAAGTTTTCCAGAACTGTGATTAGCCTAGCTGGAGGGGTGGAATTGAAACTGCAGAGACTTGTTGCTGGTTAGAATTATCAGACTTGGAGATTTGTCACTGGTTAGAGTTGTTGAACTTGAAGCTACAGAGTTTGATGTTTGCCATGGTTGTTTTAAATCTTACATTGGCTGAATATTTCCTTGGCATTTCCAAAGCCATCTTTTGCAGTGTGAATGTTTATCCTGTGCCATTATGGGTCTTTTTGGGGTGTTTTTTTGGTATTATGGCTCAGTTAAAAGATCTTCGACTATGGGAATGTTTGAACATCACTGGGAGTGATAAAAGTAAGGGAGTGTTTAAAATTGGACTGAATGCATTGCATTTTACATCATGGATGGTTATCAGTTCATGGGGGCCAGACGCAGAATGTGGAGGCTTGATTCAGGTGTCTCCCGATAAACTTAGGTATTCTTAATGTTGGGTTCTCAGCTGATGGAGATTTGGGAATTAATGCCTCCTGGAAGGAGTGTATTGTTGGGGGCAGGCTTATGAGTATTATAGCCAGTGTCCCCTTGCCAGTGTTTGGCACATTCTCCTGTTGCTATGGTCCATCTTATGTTGGCCAGGGGGTAATGTCCACCCTCTGCTCATGCTGTCATTTTTCCTACTATTGTGGAGCTTCCCTTCGAGCCTGTAAGTCAAAATAAACCTCTTTTACCAACAAGCTGCTCTTGGTTGGGTGATTTCTACAAGCAATACGAACCAGAGCAGGAAGGGGTGGGGATCATATGTGCTTCTCTATTAATGATGGAATGTTGCTAGCCCAATGTTGTGCACATAATGACAGTTGCCATGAAGATCATGAATCCAATGACCTTGTCACATCCAGAATACAGTGCTTCACACCACGTTTCTCCATCCTGTGGTTCTCAACAAATTTTACCCCTTTTCTACAATGTTCCCTGAGCCTCAGAAGGGTGATATGAAGATATAAGTACGTCACTTAACACTGAACACTCAACAGTCACTTATTATCAGCACTTTGATGAATTTTAAGTCTTTTCAGTAGTCAATATTTTAGTTTTACCTGGTGTTAAAGAGAAAAATATATACAGTGACCATTGGCATAGTTTGATGTCACCATATCAATTAATACTAAAGGGCCAATAATTATAGCAACTGGTGGTTTTTATACTTTAATGCAAATGTCAACATTATAAAAAGGAGACAAATAATATCTACTTATGAGCAAAATAATTTTGTACTCATATCTCTTGACCCTCTATTGGGGCTTCCCTGGTATCCATACTTTGAGAATCACAAGCCTAGAATTAGTCTTCCTTCCTCTACTCTCCACCACCTGGGGCACTCAACTAATGAATACTGTTTACTCTGTAAATTTCCTTAACTAAGCTCAGCACAGCATCACCGTTTAAAATTGCATGAGATTCTTATCCAGGCAGATTTACTTATTCGCTAAAGGACTCAAGTGTCTTGTATGTCTACAGTGCCACAATAGTTGCTTACTTGAAATTTTCTCTATTAAACTATGGTTTCAAAATATCTGTGAATTGACCATTCATCTTTATAAAGAGAGTGTCTGACAAAGAATGTGGAGTCAAAGAATAAGTGAATAAGATAATTAATATGTTATGGCTCAACATGAGTGTTCCTGATGACAAATATATCAAGATGCACAAATGAAAAACCCAAGTATTATAGATCCAAATTTTAGAGATACCCAATGAATCAAAGAGTGTCAAATAAGTATTAACTCCAGGGTCAGTATAGTTAGTCATTTACACACACACACACACACAAAATTCACACCACAGGGAGGTCAAAATGCCCTGGGCCATTAATATACAAATTATTATGAATAAATATGGAAAGCTATAGAATAAAAAATGTGGAAGTATGTTATTAAAAGTATATACGAATTTTAAAAGCTGAATAGAATTTCATTAGGCAAAATGATTATGAATGATAGATATTACATGCTGAAAGTACAAAATGAATATTGTCAAGCACTAAGCATGGAATGGCAATACACAATTAAATTTGATATAGAAATCTTTCTTTCACATGCTTAAATGTTACAATAGACGCTAAATAACAATGTTTTTCAAAAAGTTTACATTAATATTATGAAATATTTTTGCACATTAGATATTCATAAGCTAATATAACTGAAAAACAATTTTGGGTAAAACTGGGAAAATAGCCTTTTCATAGGCAACTAGGGGAAATATAAATTGATGCAGCTTTTATGTTTGGCCATTTATAAGAAATAAAGTACCCATTGATTAACTTAGGGACTCTAATTCAAAGTTTTTATCGTAAACAAATATCTGAATACATGAACAAGTGCATTTACATAAAGAAATGTTCACTGTAAGGTTGTTTATGAATATTAGATGACAAAAGTAAATATCAGAAAAGAAAATAATGAGAAAACAATTTAAGTATAGAATTAGCATGGATTTTCAAAATAATGTGATGGAAACAGGTGCTGAAATTAAAATGTATAAATTATAGTATAAGTATAAAAAATCAGCTATGTGACTAATACACAGTAATAATCCACTTTCATAGGTAAATTGTTACAGAAATTCTACAAGCAATAAGAGCTGTTGGTTGTGGATACATAGTGGGGATTGATAGCTTCACCAATGAATCACTAATTTCATATTTAAATCTATGTTGCTTAAATATTTCATTATGAATTATTTACTATAAATTTATATGTTATACTGAAAGAGTAATAAGAAATGACTGACATAGAATAGTGAAATAGAAAAAGATGAGAGATAAATGGAAATTGTACAGATAGAGGAGTTGAGCTTTATAATGAAGATGATGGTCTTGTGACGGTTTGATGATAAGAAAAATGCTTCTCTAAATTATTTGGTTTATCCTTACTAAATACATTTCAATGCTCAAATGAGTACATTGTGTGTGTGTGTGTGTGTGTGTGTGTGTGTGTGTGTGTGTATGCGTGCATGCACATGTGCATGTATGCTGTTAGGACCATACCTAGAGCCTCTACCACTGAAGTAAGTCTTCAGCCCCAAGTTAATTTTTTATTTGTATAATAGCATTTGTCATCATAGTGGTTATATTTAAATATATACACATACATAAACACACTAAATAATTCCTGATAGTTTTTGAGCATGTATGAATAGCTGAAATATATTAGGCAAATTTCCTATATTTCATTCATTGGAAGGAAATTAACTAAAATAATTCTGTATTAAGGATTATAAGAATCCTAATACTTTTAATTGTAACAAACATCGTAACAAGAAGCCGAAAATGTGATTAAAAGCTGGTATTTATTCATGCTGCCTGTGAGCAATTAATTGCTTCTTTGACACTGAGGGATGATATAGTCACATTTGTGCTTGAATCAAAACTCTGGAAAGTGTGATTGTTCGATGAAATTATCACTGCTATTTCTCTAATAACCCAAATGGCACTCAGTTTCACCAAACTATTTAACATTAAATGTGTGTACTTACTTTCAACAATGACTTGTCTTCCTTCCCAGTTATCTTGAATAAGCTGTATATTTCCAAAGTGTGCATCACTGTAAAAGATGCGGTTTGTACCTTTTCTGTTTTGATTGTAGTCAAAAGCCAAAGCGATGATATTCTTGAAATAAAGTGGATTTTCATAGGGCTTTATTGGCGAATTTAAATTGGTTTCATCAGAAAGATGTATACTTTTTAATACTGTTCGTCCTGAATACAGCAAATAGCCTTCATGCCTTAAGCACGTAACTCCATCTTCAGCCAAATATCCATGGGCACAAGCACACGTTCTCTGGGAATTTCCTCGATAAAGACAGAGTTGCTTACAGCCACCATTGTCCTTGGCACAAACATTGGTTCCTGAAGAAGGAAACATACACATACGCATGTGTGCACACACACGCGTGCGCACACACACACACACACACACACACACACAAGTTCATATTTTCCTTTTTATCTGCAAATATATTGACAGCAATATTAGACTTTTATACTGAATATTCTGTATTTTTTGGACTTGTGAATAAAAGCAAATATTAAAATGTATTGTTTTTTTTTTAAATCAAAGAAGTTTAAAATCTTGGATTTCCATTTGAAGGGCAACATAGTTGCTTCCCTCACAATCAAAGTAAAAGCATTAAAATTTATTTTATCCAGGGCTGAGGATTAAGCTAAATATCAGAACCCTTGCCTAGCACACAGAAGATTTTGGATTCAGTTCCCAGCACTAAAACAAGCACAAAAATCCCTTAACAAATAATTGTATACATACATTGATATAAGATCAATGATGATAGGATTTACATCTTATTCTTTGCTACATGCAACTTGATTCACTCAAAACACTCACTGTAGTCTCTGGAAATATGTGCTGCTATAAGGGCTGTGTCTATCAAGTATGGAAGGCACTGAAGCAAATTCATAGCTCCAGTATGACTAACCTCCTAATTATGTATGTTGGGCATAATTTACTCCAGTTGTGAATGAGGACATGGAACATTTCTATTACTTATTCTTAGGGCTAATTCTATGGAATTTGTTATTACAATCTTCAAAATTATTATACAAAGTTCCTTTCTGCTAGATAATTAGTTAATTGTAATAAAAAGAAAAAAATCACTGCTACATGAGTTTAAAATATGTTTTATAGAATAGTGGTTCAGAAATATTATATATTAGAATATATAACCTTCTAGAGCCAAATCCAGTTTTTGTGTTAATATATAATCCAGAACAAAAATTCCCACTGCCTTTCCATTCCCTAGTTGTGTTTGTACTTTTTGTCAAATTAGTATATTGATCAAGATTTCATTTAACATTTCTTATTGCAAGTCAATTCTCAAGACATGTCCTGTATGTCACATGTACCTGTACATGCATGATCATAAGTAAATGTACATATGTTTTCTCATTTCTTCAGGCTACTATTTTATTTTTGTAGAAAATCAGGTGAATGTTTGAGGTATTAGACTTACATGAGAATTAATTCTTAATTTAAGCACAGCAGATATTTAAAAATTAAAAAGGAAATAATATAAACATATAGCAATTGTAAATTCCTATAAATGTGCTGACCTTTCTCTCTTACTCGGTTAAAGACTTTGATCTCCTTTAGGTTCACTCCAAGACCGGTTCTCATGGTTACTGTTTCTGTGGCATCATTCTTGTGGCCCCTTCTGACAGACCCATTGGCATGTGCTCTGCCCAAAAGTTGAACATACATTATCAACTATCTTCACATATTCAAAATCAACTGATCTTGTTAGATATAAGATAACAAATGGGGCAATGAAAGCAAAGAAACCAGCTTTAGTCTGTAATATTGAAATACTTGACCACAGCATACCTAGAGAGCTCTATCAGTCTTCCCTGTAAAACTTACATGGCTCTGTAAGAGCCTCTCTGTGACCTTGCTAAGATATGGCCAGTCCTACAAGGGCAAATAAGCTGGCACTGAAATAACATTTTGAGAATCAAATACTTAGAAAAGAAATAAATTACCTGTCAGACCAGTAGATGTAAGCCCCAAAGACTGCTACAGAAAACAGATCCACCGTGCTCCCTGACAGCACCACCTCGCGGTTCCCTCCAGTCTCAAGGTCAAGCCTCTCTATCTTGTCTGTGCGAGCATCACACCAGTATAATTTGTTTTCCTAAAGATCGATTGGAAAGCAATAGTACAAGCTGGTTTTGATTATTTATTAAGAACATCTGGGAATACTATAAACAATCTAATGCAAACTGGCATTTAATACACTTCAGATACTTAAAAGAAATCCAACTGACCTCATAGTCAATGGAGATGCCATTGGGCCATGTTATTCCCATGCCTACAAGCACAACCTTTTCAGAGCCATCTAGGCGAGCCTTCCCAATGCACGGCATCTGTCCCCACTCAGTCCAGAATAGAAAGCTGTAAATAAATAGGTCATTTATAGTAATATGCTGATAAGCAGGCATCAAAGAATCAAGATATTAAAATGACATGAAAAACCATAACAGTGATGTTCATACTAACAGAACAAAAATAAATAAATGTCATGCACTAATATACAAGCATGTATATGCTTGTAATTCCATAATTTTATTGTTAAAATTTATTTACCCAGACATAGAAATCACTGAATCAGATCCATGAAGTACCAGTTGTGAATGCCCTTTCTTTTCTGAAATGCTCACCTACAACCTGGTTCCTAATTTGGTTCTATAGTTGTTTTCACATTTGAAATATTACCTTTAAAAAGCCTTTCATTCTGCCCTACTTATCATGGTACTGTATTTCCATGACACCACAACAGCACACACACTAGAGTGGCAGTTATATGCATTTCTCCACCTTACTTATTTTTTAATATATTTGTCTCTACTTGGGCCATCATCTCCATGTAGTTCTTTTTCTAGTACTTCCCCCCCCCCATTGGTTATTGCCTATAGTACCCAATAATTGGAAAATTAAAGGAAATAATCCTTAATAGTATTGAAGTTATGAATGTACACATGAATACATCATAACTTCGATTCTGTCCACTTCTCCCAGTGTTGTGACTAGGCGAATTGAATTTCATAAGTTAACTTATGAAGTCACCTTAAAATATGATTTCAAACATGCAAGTATAGCATCATTATTTTAGTAATATCAAAAAATATAATGCTGGGTTAGAGAGATGGCTTAGTGGTTAAGATCCATGCCTATGAAGCCTAAGGACCCGGGTTCAATTCTCCAGGTCCCAAGTAAGCCAGATGCGCAAGGTGGCATATGCATATGGAGTTTGTTTGTAGTGGCTAGAGGCCCTGGTGTGCCCATTCTCTATCTCTCTCTCTAATAAATAAATGAATAAATAAATAAATTATATATATATATATATATATATATATATATATATATATATATATATATATGGTGTTGAAGGAAACTTGATGTAGAAAGAAGAGCTAAGGGCTGGAGAGGTGGCTTAGCAGCTAAGCGCTTGCCTGTGAAACCTAAGGACCCCGGTTCCAGGCTCGATTCTCCAGGACCCATGTTACGTTAGCCAATGAACAAGGGGACGCACGCATCTGGAGGTTCTTTGCAGGGGCTGGAGGCCCTGGCGCACCCATTCTCTCTCTCTCTCTCTCTCTTTCTCTCTCTCTCTGCTTCTTTCTCTCTTTGTCTGTCTCTCTCAAATAAATAAATAAACAAAAATTTAAAAAAGAAGAAGAGCTAAAATATGCTGAAATAAAACATGTCAAATGAATGTAAAAACTGATGGTATAATACAGTCCATAATGATTTCCACTTAATTATTAAAGTCTGCATGTTTAAGACAACATAGAAATTCATATTTTAAGTATAAACTACTCATCTTAAATATGAGGTTATATCTACTGAAGTTTTAATCTATCAGATGGCTACATGTACCAAAATTTTAGAAAAATATTGTAACTGTTCATTCATTTAGTTAAGAATAGCAGTATATTTCTGTGCATATATGATGAATATACAAATTAACATAAGAAAATATTGTATACATACATAGAAAATACTGTGGGAACATATAAACGTTAAAGATATACATTATTTTTTCATATATTTTTGTTGGAGTTATCATTGAAGCATTAAAAATTTAAAGCTGAATAAAATATATGTATTCTACTCATGTAGTTTTGATTTATTTTAATAGTTGACTTTTTTCTTCAAGAGCTATATAAAATACATTTATTAGGCTTTTACAAACTGATAAAAAGGAGGTGTGGCTAGAATTCCAAGTGTATTAATCTTGAAGATACTGTCATTCACATTTATAAGTTCTAAAATGAGAAATGGAATATTTTATAGAAGGAAATCTATGTAATACTTTATTGCTAATAACTTTGTTTTAAAAGGCATAAAAGAAGTCTTATTTGTATTAAAGTGAAGATTTAAAAACTTTAAGTGATTTTCTAATTGAGCTAAGCATTATTTAATCAAATAACTATATATACACAATTTTTACATCATTTTCCTTTTTAGGGTCAGCTATTATTGTGGTTGAAAGGTGTACATTGTTATATTGCAAAGGATGGACTTGAACAGTCAGACAGACATGTAGCAACTCAACATCATTGTTGTCACATACTTTTAGTATACTCAACATTTCAAGTACAGAAGAAAATACATGTTCACCTTTGCTGAATATTAATTTGATTTCAAATGGACTAGAGAGCAAGAAAACTATAATTTTGAATGTATAAACTAAATATACCATTCCACTTATTGAATCCACATGGTTATGGAAATGGTGGCTCTGGGGTGAAACAACCATAGTCACGTGATCCTTAAAGAAACACACCAGGAAACACACTCAGGCTTTATTAACCCAGGCCTAACACATTTTCTCTGTAATATATGGCCCCGTCAACTTATGGTATCCTTCTAATATTTTTTCTGTGCTATGAGGGGTGGAGAGAAATTCCTATAAAAACAGGAGAAAAGCAATCCCCAATATGACCAAAAGCTTAGTTGTGAGAAGCAAGCATAAGCTACTTTCCAGTGTCTCTGTTTTGAATATAATAGTGACTTGATAGATATCATAATATATGAAGCCAAATCTACCCATGTGGGAATTATTTTTGTGGTAAAATAATTTATCAACTTAAAAAGATGAAAATACTTATTGTAAATAAGGAATCTTTTATGAATATCAAAATTAAGTGAATATAAGGTAAATATTAATTTATTTTCTAATTAAATTGAACTTGAAAATATATAACTGAATAGAAATGGAATTTTAAGAACCTTCAACAATTTCAAAGCAAACACAGGGAAACAGTGGTTTAATAGTAGATTCACCACCCAATTTGAGTTCATATGTTGCTGTGTGAAGTATCTCTTAAATTGCATAATACAGATAAGAAAATTGATGTTAGAGTACTGTCTTTGTGAACTTAACCCTGAAAATACAAGCCCAGTTCTAGAACAATTTCTAAATTGTCAAAATCAAATGATATTTTTAAGACTTTTCTTCAGACAATAAACTTCATTAAACCAAAATGAGAAATCACATTTAAAAATTTATTAATTTATTTTCAAGAAGTAAAAATAAAAGAAATAGAAAAAAGAAAGAGACAAGAGAGAGAATATGGCATGCCAGGACCTCTCGCCACTAAAATGAACTCCAAATGCATGTGTCACTTTTGTAACTGGCTTTATGATGGTACTTTGGAATTGAACCCAGGCCATCAGGCTTTCCAAGAAAGCATCTTTAACTAATAAGCCATCTCTCCAGCCTAAAATCCAATTTTTACATATATCTGCACTTACACTGAAATGTAAATTACAAGATGAAATATACATTTTTGTGCCTAACAGGAAAAAGAAAATGTTACTTGTCTTACTTGTAATTACATACCATGAGATGACAAAAAGCTTTAGTATCATGCTGTGATTACCCATATATATATATTTTATAGAAAAAATGACTATTCACCATAGAATTTATTACATTTAATTATTCAAACGGATAGTGAAGCTTTATTTACCCCACCTTGGACAGTAAAATATAAGAAAAGTCAACGGAGTGGAAAAACTGATTTTTCAAGCAGAACTAGCATACATGATTTCTATTTTGCATTTGCCTATATCTTAAAACACTGCAAGGCTTTATTGTTGAAAAACAGGCTTCATGCCCACTTCCCAAGGACATTCATATCTTGCATTCAGCTAATTACTTCATTATGGTTCACCTTTGCTCTTGGCAACACTGCCTGCCATGTTTCAATTTAACAGAATATTAACATGCTGTACTTTATTTCTCAGATATGAATTTTGACACCAAAATGTCTATGTAAGATTACTTGGAATTCAATTTTTGAATAGTTTTACATATAATTTTTACATTTTAAGCTCTTTCTTGCCTGAAGCCAAGTTAAAATAGACATGATAGATGGACATATATGCCGTTAAGATTTTCAAGTGTCAGTAAATATTTCCTCTAAATAAAACTGGGACTTAAGCAAGTATCACTATTCCAAAGTATAAACATGGGTATGAATAAATAGTTATGAAATTCTTTTAAGAAGAAGTGAGTGTACAAGGATAATATGTAAATAATGTTACAAATCATAATGAATTTTAGTTTGTGGATGGAAATATAAATTTACTTTAGGGACTAAATAGTAGGAATTCAATAATATTTACTGAGATCTTTCTCCTACGTCAATGCTGGGTTCCTGGTCATAATGGAAGTTAATAGCAAATCTGACAGATATCTGAAGAAATGAAATGGCAGGATTATGTGAAACGTGAACTAGCCAATAAAAAAAAAAAAACTACAGAAACTCAAAATTTCAATCTTTTCTCTGATTGTACCAAAGGAGATGACATATAGGGAAAGGAAGTGAATAGAGACATGAGAGAACACGTGAGGTTGCACTGACAGTTCAATGAACAGAAAAGAAGTTGTAAATATAGGAAGATGGTGACAATTTAGTTTGTATATTTGTCTTACAATTATTTATATTATGTATATCACTTTATTTATACAATGACTTAAGTTTAAAAAAGAATACAGAATCACTTCCAATGAACAATATAGCCACAGCACAGAAAACATACAACCAGGAAAATGAAGAGAAAGATAAAGAAATACAGTGTTCACAGGCACTAAATGGGGAGGTCAGAGAGGAACACAAAGATCAGGGCTAGAGGTTAGCAGAAACATAAATTATTGCATGGAGCCTAACCTTAAATTTCTCCTGTTTCTTTTTTTCTTTCGCCTTGGCGCTGGCTTGTAACTCCCAGTTCCAGGATGTGGTTAACACCCACAATGAACTGTTGATCAGAGAGACCTACAAGGTCTCGGCAAAGAAGACAGATTTTTGTCAGAGCACTTGATTATCCACCAAAGGTTAATGGTAAGACACTACTGCTGAAGACAGCATATGTAGAGATACATGGTTGGAAACTGGAAGAGGGCCAGTACACAGACAGTTAGCCCATCTAGTGCTGGAAGGTGCTTCATGAGCTACCAGGGGAAAGTGGCCAACATCTGTCTGAGAAACTCAAAGTCTAAGCCACTTAGAAGCAAACAACCAAATGTGATGCTCACAAAAGTGCAATAGTGGCACACAGCCATGGTGGGTTACCAACTGCCCTTGAATTGGTGAACAGATTCTCTCCGTGGAAAGGAACCAGTATCTGGAACTGGGGAACAAGTCAGAATCACACCCAGATAATGATTTTGCTTTCCATTACCAAGCTCCCACTGATCTTGGGCTATGAGAGGATCTACACCCATTAAATTCTCTCTAAATTAACAATGCTTATCCCATTTAACCTGTGCTACTTCACTCTCTGTTGGAGAATCTGTTTCTCCTTTTCAAACAGGAACAGGACCTGAGGAGATAAATGACCCAACACACTTCACCCCAGCCCCAGCTGAAACCACAGAGGAAGTAGGGAAATGAGTAATAGTGGTTCTGTAGGTGAACCTGACGTCAGAACAAGGGTGAAGGAGATAGACACTGAAGACAACACCTAGCAAACCAGAGATCCATGGGGCATTGGAGTAGATTTAAAATGCACCCAACATGGCTCAGGGAATTTTGCAGAAGATAGGGCAGCAAGATTGTTAGAGACACAAGTTGGGACATTATGCACAGAGATAACTCTCCCCAATAACTGACTGCTAATCCCAGAACGCATGACCCACAATCCCCATGGGGATGACCTGTATCCCCAACAAGGAGGGCCCCTTTGGAAAAGAGGCAGTGGTGAGGGAAACGATGGTACCAACATGTGGTGTTTATATGCAAAGTATGTCCATAACCAATAAAAACAAATTGAAAAACACTTTTACACACACACACACACACACACACACACACACACAAACCATCTTGTGTGGACAGTCAAAGAGGGAAATCATTCAGGAGAAAGCAAACAGTGTAACAACTTGAAAACAGCAATGACTTTGTATTAGGTGATGGACACACTCATAATTGCCTAGGTAAGCAGAAACTTTGATGCCCACTCCAGAGATTCAATGAGACAATAAGTAGTAATCACTATTCTAAAAGTAAGACTAATAATTACTTAAATAATTATAAGACATCATTGTTCTTTTTCAAACATAAAGGAAGAGTCCTATTTGAAACTGACAAGGCTTCATTGAAAATGAAGTTAAATATGATAAAAGAACATAGCTAGTATATGAGATATCTAACAACAAGAGACACCATTTTACCAGGATAAAAACAGAGACATCATCTTTAATTGGAAGGAAAACTTTCTCTAGAGTGAAATTCACTTAAGCATTCACAGTATGAATTCACACATTCCATTTTCCCACAGCACACATTTCTCATTCACAGTTACCCACATTGTTCTAACTGCTTTACCATGGGCTGATGGCTTTCTCATTTACCTTTCTGCTGCTGGAAATTCTATGAATTTTATGAATCATACTGCTTCATATGGACATCCCATATGGATACCCTATGGACATCCCAGCTCTTGTTCTCATCTATATTGTTCTAGGTTCCAACATTCCATTGCCTCAGCTTTACAAAAAGGCTAGAAATCATCCTAAGGATCATGTGACAGTAGTCCATTCCCAATTTCACTCACACAAAAATCCTTTCTCATTAATTTCTAATGTCATCTTGGTCAACATGACTGCTTAGCTTTCTCTTGAGTGTCTTCTGTCTTCTACCTGTGATGTCTCTCTACTCTATCACTAGCGTCAGGTCTCCTCCCCATTTATATTTGATTTGTCACAACTGTCAATTTTGAATTTTATCCATTTCTTTCTTTTTTATGTCATTTATTCAGCTTTCACTTATGTTTTGCCTCCCTAAATTGTCAAGTATTATTTCTAAGTCTTATCAAACATCCCAGTTAGGTAGTAGAATTGTATTTCTTGGCATCATGTTGCTTGGAAATTATTCATTTTGTCAAACATATCCATTTCAATAGTTCCAGTAGTACTTATTTATTCATTTAAGCTGTAAACCCTACGTACATAAATTATCACCTATAAATTGTTTCAGTTTACAATTTGGCCTATAAAATACATTGTCTCCATATTCTAATACATCTTTTACTCCATCTCCAGAGAATGGAAAGGAACTAGAATTTGTCTCATTTATTACAGTTACCTAAAATAGATGTGGACATTTGAGACTGAAGTGTTATAAATTGTAAGCTAAGATTCCCAAGTATATTGGCCACTTTCAGTGACCATCTGAGGATGCTTGCTTCCTGCATGTACCTCAGTGTCTAGACTCTGATTCCCTTGCCTCTGACAACTTATTTCAAATTTAGACTTTGTTGGCACATGGTCTATAAGCCACTGGACTCTCCTCTCCCAAAAGCACTGACAGACACAAATCTTTTGATTACCTGTCTTTCCATATTAAGGCTAAAATATTAGATGAATAATTGGAAGTCTGACAATCATATTCCCTTAGTCTGAGGTTTATACTCTCAAGGTTTTCATGGAATCAGTGTGAGGCCTCAGCACTTTTCTTATACTTGAACATTTACTTGAAAGCTGCCCATTTATACTCTGATTCTTTCACTCTTTCTTATCAATAAATTAATAAATAAATTTTAATAAAGCAATATAGAAAAAAGCAGATAACAAGGATATTGCTTTATGCAACTGTGCAGTGTGTTTTGATTTAAGCTCCATATTGTTATAATAGACAAAAGGATTTAAAATGTTTAACCTTAAGTGAAAATGCATTCTTTCTTTTTGTGAATAGAATTTTTACTTCAGAATGTACTTCAGGGGTCCCCACAGTATATACAATGTGTCTTGGGCTACTTTGTGTCTCCCATGCATCCTAATCCATTGTAATGTTTCTTCTGTTATAGGGCTCTTTGGGAACTCTGGAATTCATCTGCTCTTTAATTTCATTTTACTGTGCTCCTATCTATGAGTTCCCTACCTTTAAATTTGTGCAGTATTGCATCATTTTTCAAGATTTTGTCTCTGCGCTCTGTTATTTCCACTATCTTTCATGTATTTTTACATGTGTATGCATGTGGTGTACATGCATTTGTGTATGTATATTTAGACATATGTGAACAAACATGTGTGCGTGTGCAGTTGCATATACACATGGTTATGCAGGGCAGAGGTTGATGGTAAGTGCCTTCGTTGATCGCATTTCATTTTACTTACTCAGACAATGTCTCTTACCCAGAGATCATGAATCCAACTAATCTAGCTAGCCACCTTGCCCTAGAAACCCCTTGTCTTCACTTTCCAAGCAATGCAAGATCTATAGGTGGGTCACTATGACCACCGTGCATTTACGTGAATGCTGAAGATCCACTCTCTGTTCCTCACACTGGCATGAGTGCTTTACCTACTGAGGCATTTTCCAAGTTCATTCTGTACTGATTCTTTATAGTCAGTTTCTGTGCTACTAGTCTCCTCTTAATGGTACCCGGAAGTAACATCACCTAGATTAGCATCTGTAAACTGTGTTCCCTATTTTCATTCTCCTTATCTCATCCATGCTGGCTCATGATTTGTCCTCAAGTTATATCAACTTTCTGATGACTCCATAAAAGAGTTCAGTGCTCTCCCATCATCCCCTTGTCCTTAGTGCCAAGTCAAGTATTATTAAAGTATTCGTTTAATGATATATCATAGAATATTAGAACAATGTTCAAAGATAAAGGACCATATCCAAACAAGTTCCATTCATCTTAAAAAATTATTCTTCTCTTCAACTTTGATCTGACTCATCTGTCCCTATGAGCTGGAAGGAAAAAGAAAAAAAGGAACACACTTTTTACATGTGGGACTGCTATGGTTTTATTGTATTAGCTATTTACCTCCAGCTTCCTCCACCACTTAGCCTGAGAACAGGAAAGAACTCTCCCCTTTCATCCAAGGTAAATACACCACCATTCCTAAGAATTTCTCACTTTAAGACTGCTTCAACCTCAGTAACTCTCATCACTGTTCTGACCACATGTTCTCTAGGTTTGTAATGTCATGGAGGAAACTTAGAACAGAAGGGTAGGACTGTGTTAAAATTTACTTGGGAACCAACAGATAATGCCATCATAGTATAATATTTGGCTTAACATGGAGAACACATTTTCATTGTGGTCACAAGTTGCTTCCTGGACTGTTATTCCATATATAGACCTTTTGGTGGTTTGAATATAAAACATCTCATAGTCTCAGATACCTTTGATTAAACTTCCTACTTAGTCGCTAGCAGGCAGAGCCCTGCTGGAGGAGCTATGTTACTATGGACAGAAACGGTGTCCAGGCAGGGTATGGTGGCACAAGCCTTTAATCCCAGCACTCAGGAGGCAGAGGTAGGAGGGATGCTACGAGCTCAAGGCTACCCTGAGACTACATGACTACATAGTGAATTCCAGGTCAGCATGAACTAGAGTGAGACCCTACCTTGAAAAGCCAAAATAAATAAATAAGTAAATAAAATAAAGAAAGAACACAGGAAAAAGAAATGGTGTCCAGACCTAAGGTGTGTGTTTCTGAGCCAGCCTGAAGTCAAGCTGCTCTGTTTGACTCTCTGCTTTGGATGTACGATGAAGTGAGCCAGCGTTTCCCTCCAGGATGAAGCTTCCCCTGGAATCTATAAGTTACAGCAAATCTTTTCTTTCTATTAGGTCCATCTGATCTGGTGTTTGTTCCATCAATAAGAAGGTAACTACAACACACCTCATGTACCTACAGACTTGCAGAAATCTTTGCTTTGTAATTTGTAATTTTATAATGATCTCACAAAAATTATTAGTTCAACAGAAAATTCACTATAGAATTTTAGAGTCAGACTGATACGCTAAAAATGTACCTTACTTCAAGATATGAGTCTGCTGCTCTTAGCTGAAGGTTTTGAAATCTCCCCATTAATGAGAAAACTTGACAACAAAGTTTTACTCTTATCATATTTCATCGTACCTCTCACTGGCATTGCTATTGTGTCAATATGTACTGAGTTGAAGACCAGGGAGGGTAAAGAGGAGTGTGAAATAGGCTGGCTCAGAGGGCTCAGCATTCAGTAAGTGTTCATTGTATAAACTGACAAAAAGTGGCTTATTTGAAAGTTCTTTTACTCGATGCCCTCATTCAACCTGGAGGAAAGTATAAATAATCACATGCTATGATGGATACAGACAGATAAGAGATACTTCAAGAAAAGAGTATCTAGAATATAAACATGAGGCTGTATACTTGTGGGATTCAATAAGAAATGAAAAAGAAAACTACATATTGGCAAGTAGAAATAAGAAGTTTGTTAAACTGAGATGTGAGAATCTATACGAGGAAAAGGACAAGAGATTTTGTGCCATACAAATAAAGTGTTAGACTGATAAATCTGAAAGGAAGACATTCTTTATTATAAACTAATCAATTTCCTATGTGCCTGGAAGATTAATGAACATTCAAATTACATTTGTTCCTGCAATTAGAATAACTATAAAAACTATTCCTTTCCTTGCTATGCATGCTATAATGATTTACTGTTTATCAGCTATAATTTAAAGAAAATAATGATTCCATCTTTAAGTTCATTTTTAAATATTTACAGGTATGATTTGAACACACTCAATAAGCATGTTCTATTACTGGAATTCAACATAGTTATACTACCCTTCCTCAGTCTCATAGACATGAGTCTATGGGCATTCAGTCAAGTGCAAGAGGATATAAGGAAGAATGAAGACAAATTTAAGAATTTGTTAAAGATTTTGACCTAAATCCTTTTCACTTTTTTTTCATTTATTCCCTTATATGTATAGCTGTAACCTTTATCATTATAATTTTACATACTTTCATAATTTTATATATTTTGTATAATAATATGTATTTTATATAATTTTATATGTTTTAAATACTTCTGTATATTTTATACTTTTGTTTATTGAATTATGCACTGCCTAATAATATATATTTACCTATGCTACATGAACTTTTCATACATAAAGCAAAAAAAGTATACGGTCTAATTTTAAGTTTAAGACTTGTATTGACCGATTCTCCAGTATTAAATCACCTAAAAGTCAGTTTCAAACAATTATTTGTTTGCTCTATAATTTTAAACTTGATCAAAGCACTACAGGAACAAATCATCACTTTTTCACATGAATTGTGATGGTACCATGGCTAGAGTGACATACCAGTAAGGGACTAGTGCCATAGGAAGTTATTCTCATTCACCATGCCTGGGAGTCATTTTTTACTGTTTGCTGGGACCTTAGCTTAGAATATTACTTAGAATGCCTACAGTTGGCTTTCGCAGGGAGTACTATGGTTCCTTATCATAGGGTGGCTGGCTTCTGGGAGCATCACAAAAGAATCATGGGCTATGTGTGGTGGTGAACATCTTTAATCCCAAAACTTGGGAGGTGGAAATAAAAGGATCACTATGAGTTCTAGGCCACCTTGAGACTACATAGTGACTTTCAGGTCAGCCTTGGCTAGAGTGAGACCCTTAACCTCAATAAATAAATAAATAAATAAATAAATAAATAAAACAAAACAAAACAAACAAAAAGAATCCAGGAAGTTTTGTCTTATTTTGTAATATATTTTTGTAAGATACATTGCATCACTTCTACCATTGGCTCAAGGATATCCAGATTTAAAGACATGGAAAAAGGGTTTCGTAAAGTGCAATTAGCATAAAATAGCACACACAGGGGGAGGCAGATTTTGCAGAAATAATTTTATAAAGTATATTTTTCAAATTCATCAAGTGGTAAAGGTAAGGTAATGGTAAAAATTAACAAATTAGAATTCAGGATTAATTTTTTAAGATATAGGTGAGATGATATCACACATGAGGAAGCAGAATCCTCAGTCCTATAGAATTCCCACATCAAGAGTTCAAAGAGAAAAAGAATAATCAGCAAATGACTGAATTAGCTGGTGTGAACCAGTAATTGAGAAAGTTCATTTCTTTCTGCCTCAAAATGTCTCTTTCAAGGGATCTCCTCATAATAGAAATTAAGCTATTTTAGACATTCAGTATATATTCTTAGTCGGGGATATTAACCCAGCCCCAGTCAAAGAATCATAACTTATTTATATATGTCAAGATTATCTCTTTTTTATTGGTCACTGACTCATCAAAGATTGTCACCTACTCTAGCTCAGTAGTGATAATGAAATGAATATTAAAAGTTTTCTGGCCTCATACAGAGCCCAGCTACAGAAAGACGCCTTATCCTATCATCTTTCTTTATTGAAGAAGTATTTCTGTATATATATATATATATATATATATATATATATATATATATATCCCTATGTAATATCAATGAGGCAAGTATAAACAAAAAAATATAACCCAACAAAATAATTGATCAACTGTTCAGTTTGCTCATTATCAGTAACCACCTGCTTCCATATTACTATAAAATTTTCTAGACAGTTGATTTAGAGAATATATATATAATTTCATTCTAAATCTGTTTCTTACAGTCATTTATTTAATGAACTTTAGCTTGTTCAACATTGATTGATAGACTGATTTTAGTTGTGGTGATTGAAACCAGGGCCTTGTTGCATGTTTAGCTATCACACTATCATTGATTTACATTGCAGTCCCTGGATTTATGACACAGAATCTAACTATGTAGCCCAGCCTGCCCTAGAGGTTGTGACCCTCCTGGCTCTACCTCATAATTGCAAGGAGATTGATTCCCTTTTCTTTTACTGAAAAATATTACCCTTAAAAAATCTTGTTCAAAAATGAACCCAACATGGCTCAGGGAAATTTTGCGGAAGAGGGGGCAGAAATAATGTCAGAGCCACATGTTGGGTCATGATATGCAGAGACATTTATCTTACCCATAACTGTGGGCTAACTCTACAATGCATGACCCATATACCTCAACAAGGAGGGGCCAGGGGGAGGGGATAGGTCACGGATGAGCCTAATAATGGTACCAAACTGACTGTACTTGCTGAATACAAAACTAACTAATAAAGAAAAAAATTAACAAAAAAAAATCTTGTTATAGGGCTGGAGAAATGGTTTAGCGGTTAAGCGCTTGCCTGTGAAGCCTAAAGACCCTGGTTCGAGGCTCAATTCCCCAGGACCCACTTTAGCCAGATGCACAAGGGGGCGCATGCATCTGGAGTGCATTTGCAGTGGCTGGAGGCCCTGGAGCACCCATTTACTCTCTGTCTATATTTGCCTCTTTCTCTCTCTGTCTGTTGCTCTCAAATAAATAAATAAAAATTAATTTTTTTAAAAAAATCTTGTTATAGAATACTAATGATACAGAAAAACCATAGTCATAGAGAATACTGCAACTTAATATATGGAGATTGCATTCATCATTGCTTGAAGTGTTTATCAGTCAGCTCCTTGCTGTTAAAGTTCCACTTCTGTGAGTCCAATATAGTGGGCTCTTCTCCTGTACAGTTAAAATTCAGTTAAAAATAGAAACATGGTCAAGTCTTATAAAAACACACTAAATAGAAAAACTTCATGTAACCATATGAATTGTACACAGAATTATTATAAGAAAAGCTGTATAAGATATGGCATTGTAGAACAATATAACCTCTTTTAAAAGCTAAATGAAAATAAAGAAAACTTACCAAGATAAGAATATGAGAAAATAATTTCAGATAAAGGAAATAATCTATACAAATCCTGCGATGTCAAGAATAAAAAAGAAATCTAGAGTAGTTCTGTAGAAATTAATTGAGAAAGCAAAGCTTCAAGGGCAGTAGTCCAAGTCTTAAAATAAAGGCTTGGTAAAAATGACCATAAAAGGGACTTTGAACTATACACAAAAGGCAACGTGAATTAGCCAAAGAGTTTAACATAGGCAAATAATTACACACACACACACACACACACATTATATATATATATATATATATATATATATATATATATATATATATGTATGTATGTATGCATGCACATGGCCTTTGGTAAAGTTAGAAGAAAAAGTGGTCAGTGAGTGCAGATGTATAAGGTAATAGCAAGTTTGTCAAGCCAGAGGTAGTGAAAACATATAGTGGAAGGTTTATTTCAGGAAAATAGCAAGAACACTAGAAGGTGATAGCTGATTCCCAATCCTTTTAAGTCTGCAATCAATATTAACCATGAAAATATACCCCTTGTCAACCTGACATCCCATATATCACTATAAAACCAACATTTCATCTCTTGTTCCTATAAGAAATTGAGCATCTCATAATGCAAAACACATTCGGTTCAACATCAAAAAGTCCCCATTGTCTTCCATATTTTCTGCACTATTGAAAAGAAAAAGTGAAGAGTCTCTTAAGAGACTCAGGCAATCTTAACTATGAGCCCTTGAGTCATTACAAAACAAGTTATACACTTTCACAATTCACTGACTCTGACTAATCATTCCCATTTCAGAGGGGAGGAACCAGGACAGACCAAGGAATATAGACCAACGCAAGACTCAAACCCAGCAGGATAAACACCACATCCTGTCCCAACATGTCTAGACTCTGGAGTTTGAGAAGAAACCATCTGGGTTCCAATGGGCATGGGGAGCCCCACTCTTCTGGCTTTCTGCTTTCAGAACACATTGTCTCTCTCTTAGACTGACTCCACTCCTTGTCTGCAGGTTTCACTGGCAGACACCCTACGTTCCTGAAATCTTCAATATCCTGGGGTTTCCATTTCAAACAGGCTTCATCTTCGTAAATTCATACAGTGGTCTTTGAGTGCTTGCCTGCCCAGACCTCAACCCTGCCCCACATTGCTTGGCCTCCATAGCTCTCTGAAACTACGATGAAGAGCTCCATAGAATCCTCAATTCCAAGTCTTTTATGTCTAAAAACTAGTGCTACCAAAACCTGCTGCTAGCTTGATATGGAGCCCGAATCCCTTGGACCACAGTTGAACAGTCACATACATATATGTGACTTCTAGATCAACTTGAGGAAACATTTCCCTTGGTGGTAGCTTTACAGTCTAGAACTGCTTTAGTGGCATTCTCAGTTTAGAGTCTCTCCTTTCAAATGAATTTGCATTTTCAATGGATGAAGCATTTGCTGGGTAAAGTTATGCCCTCAGTTCAAATTTCCCAGTGTAGCACCAAGATTTCTCTTTAATAAACTGTTTAATAATTACAGCTGCTTTCTGAGCACTAGCCTGATCAGCAAGTCCCTCATTTTCCAACAGAGAGCATATATTTTAATTTTGTTTTGTTCCACTTACTCTTCTCTCTCACTTTAGAGCTGAATAGATTCAGTGACTCTCATCTGACACAGCCTGTGAATTTCCTTTACTGAACAAATTAGTCCATTGTGTGTGCTTTCAGCCTCATTCAAGTTTGAAGAACATAGGCAAGATACACTTTCTTTATTAGTATGCAAAAGAATGGCTGCAACACAGTTTCGGATAGAGTCGTTGTTTCCCACTAAAACCTCCTAAGCCAGGTCACCATTGTCCGGTCTTCTGACCTCCTATAAAAATGATCTAGTAAGCTCTGCTTAAAGTTCTCTAGGGCTTTTCTAAACAAAAGTTATAAACTCTTTCCAATTCCTCTCAAAAACCAGTTCCAAAGGACTACAAAATAACTACTTTTACAGTGTTAGTAGCCCCATTTCTTGGTACTAGTTTTCTGTACTATTTACTTTCCTTATTGCTGTAACAAATATCTGACCAGAAACAAGTGTTAACTTTACCTCACAGTTTGAGGTTAAAATCAATTATGGTGGCATGAGAGCAATAGTGTGAACAGGCTGGTCACATTTAATCCCCAATTTAAGCATTTTATTCTGCATTTTAGTTAGTCTAGAACTACACCCTATGAAATGGCACTGCCCATATTTAGGGTGTGCCATCCCACTTCAATTGACCTAATACAGAAATTTTCTTACAGGCATACCCAGAGATAAAAAGGCTATTTCAGTAATTCAACATCTAACTGTATAATTAAATCAAGTGTGAAATGTTAAACTGATAGTCTTTATATATACTGATGTTCTTATTATGATTTACACACAAATTTAAAGATAGCATAAAATATTACCTATTTATGTATTAAAATATACTTGAGTAAAATTAAAATACTTTTATTTTTGCTAAAAGTGTTTTCAGTTTTATTGCAAAAATGAAAAGCTAAAATATGACATCATTGTAATTATCTATGTTTCTAATAATAATAAAAATAAAGAAACATGATTAAGAATCAGAAGACATATGTAAACCTTAAAATTACCCTTTCTCTGGGTGTATAGCAATAGATCTTGGCTGATCCAGGCCTTGGGAAATAACTACGTAGCGGAAAGAGCCATTGAGTCTTGCTACTTCAATTAAGTTGAAGCCATGATCTGTCCAATATATGTTACCTAGGAAAAATACAGAAGTATTTATAGCCGTGAGAAAGAAATTATTTATTAGTTATGGATGAAATTAAATTTCTAAGCATTCAGATGTTTATCAAGAAATTGTTCATTTTCTATATTCTTTTAGTATATATTTGCCTAATACAAAATTTCAAAGAAACAAAAGAATAAAACTTCCAATCCTAGTCTCATACTTTTCAGGCTTGAACAATACATTAATATGCTGAAAATAAGTTGAAACTTCTTTCACCTTTTGCTGGGATCTACTTTAACTTTCTACTAACTTCAGGCAAAGAAAAGCCTCTACGATGTTTGTTTACCTGCCCTGTGGAAATCTGTGGAGATTTGGGCAAAGTTAACAGTATATAATATACTTCTACATTAAAAAAGCACTTATCCAAAGGCTCACAAGCATAAGAAAGAGCTATGAGCAACAGAGACTATTTATCCTCTTGGCTAGAAAGAATAAAAAATATTGTTCAAAATTTAAAGCAGAATTTTTGTGAAGCAGAAGGAGCTCCTAGAAAAATAAGTGTGAAATGAAAATGTTAAAAAGCCACAGATTTTACCAGCAATCCAGTCAACAGCTATTCCTTCCACTCTTCCCAAGCCATTGGTAATGATATCTTCTTTCCATGTCTGATCTCGCTTAGCACGGCTGATCTTATTGAAGCCCATGTCTGTCCAATAGATGGTATCATTTTCTGTGGATTAGACACAAAAACCATCCCACAAACTTTGAAAGATATATTTATATTAGGATCATGTAATAATTAATATTTGGATGTTAGCAATCCTGAAAATAATGTAATATAATTAGTCTTCAGGATAATTTACTAATAAAAGTAGTTACTAAAGTAGTACAGTATGAATGAACATGGGTTTTAGTCAAGTGATTTTTGAAGTATATTTTAGGATTTTTTTCCTTCATTACATTTTTGTTGTCCTATTCATCATAGCTCAATAAGCAATGTTGACAATGTCAATATCAAGCCATATTATGTTCTCTCTCATTCTTCTATACTTGTGTCTATATTCTTTAAATATATAAATAATCCTAATAAAGATAATCTATTCAAGAAAGCCTCAGAGTATAGAGAAAATGGAAAAGCATAGGAAGGCATTTCAACTGTATCAACAATATTGTAAGCTTAAGGTCATTTAAAAAATATAATTCCTGCCGGGCATGGTGGTGCACGTCTTTAATCCCAGCACTTGGGAGGCAGAGGTATGAGGATCATAGTGAGTTTAAGGCCACCCTGAGACTACATAGTGAATTCCAGATCAGCCTGGGCTAGAATGAAACCCTACCTCAAAAAACCAATATATATGCCTACTCATCTAATTATTCCTTCTGAGATACTAAATAGTTTCTCAAATGTCAACCGCAAACACATTATTTTTCAAGCTTTCACTGTACAAATGCATTTCAGATTACTTGAAGGATTGTTCTATTGCATCACTGTGTCTTTAAATAACTCTGCCTTTTGGATATTTGAATGAAAAATTTGCCTAAAGACTACAAATGAAGTATATTACATGTGTATGCATATGGATAAAGGGTAGTAATTATTTAAAAAGGATTTTAAAAATGGCTACCACAAAGACATTTGAGACAAGTCATAAAATACTAAATTTGCCACAACTAAGTTTTTAATTGTAACTTATATGGCCATTTGAAGAACAAATACTTTACCATCAATATAATTACATGTGGAAGAGTGAAAGACTATGGGAATAAAGAAAAGGTAACTAGGATAATAAATCCATTTGTCAATAGGCCTTGAGGTTCCATCTCAAATTAAATATATGATACCTCCATCAACTTATGTGATAGACGATTCAAAATGAGGGTTGTTCTCAACTACTATGGAATCAGATACATAGTAGTATGAAGTGAAAAGCACTATATATAAATATTTGCCAAGAAAGCAGGTATTTCTCAGATTTTTCTAGTCAGTTCACATGTTTTCTTTCATTACTGATACATGGATACAATCAGCTGAAGCAATAATTATTTTATAAATATTAAGCATTGAAAATTGAGTTCATTTTTTTCCTCAAATACTAAACCAATATATCTGAATGCCAACTCTCCACTAAGTAGAAGAGAGACTCTGATTAGAAAGAAAGAAAGAAAGAAAGAAAGAAAGAAAAACAAAGAAACAACGAAAGAGACATGGTTCTTCTTTAGTTTCTGTATCTCTTCTTGCAATGGTGGTCTGATGCATGGCACTTTCAGCCTTGGTAATTTGATAATGCATTAGTATAATCACAGGGATAGAAAAGAAATTTGCAGTATTAGCAATCACATTCATACATTTGTACACACATACATACATGCATAAAGAGAATTCTTTGTAGCCTTTTTCAACAATTATTATGTAGAGAGATTGGTAGACAGCTATAATTCATTTTATTTGAAATCAGAACTAAAGTCATACAATGTCATACTGATATTTTCTTCACAATAAGAATAATTAAACCTCTTTTAGTTGAGAAGAAAATTCTTCCTTTCATATTAAAAGCTGAAAGTGTAGTCAGAAAATGTAAATCTCTTAATGTCCTTTAATCCTTAAGTCAGTATTTTCTTGTGATTAATTGGACAAACACGTATTGATCTCCTCTTGTAAACAAACTATGTCCCATATTACCATTACCACAGGCTATTTGGATACTAGAAATTTTAAAGTATTATTTCCTGGCATAAATGTATATGTTATTCCAGAAAACAATGAAATATATATATATATATATATATATATATATATATATATATATATACATTTGAAAATACACAAAGTATGATACAACACATAAACATTATTTCTTTTCACCTAGTGAAAAATCAATAAACTACTAAGAAGACATTAGTAAAGAGAGAAAGTGGGCTGGAGGGATGGCTTAGTAGGTAAGGCACTTGCCAGCAAAGCCAAAGGATCCAGTGTTGATTCCACAGGATCCACGTAAGCCAAATGCACAAGATGGCGCATGTGTCTGAAGTTTGTTTGCAGCATGTGGAGGCCCTGGTATGTCTATTCTCTCTCTCTCTCTCTCAAATAAATTAATTAAAATTAAATAATTTTAAAAAGAAAAGAGAGAAAGAAACCTAGAACTGTGTTCTTATGATCTTCATATCTTATATAAGAGACTTTATAAATTACATTTTATCTCTTTACTAAATTTTTATCAAATATAAGTATGAATATAAATATGTGTCTATCAATATTTATATATTCACTAAGAAGCTAAAATTTTACCTCTGGAAATTTATGTAAATTTGATCTTCTAATATTGATTGTTTTCAATTATATATAAATGAAATACAGTTTCAAAACATATTATCTTATAGTCCTATTTTAGTTGTTATAAAGATGTTTTGTTCACTATAATTTCAGCTTGTTTTATCTAGCTCTGTTCTCTAGAGAACAAATGGATAAATCATATGACTGTTCTGAGAATATTCTAATAAGCCATATTTGTTTTTAAAACTGCCAAATTTTACATTTATCATATTAAATGTTGATTTATTAAGTTTGGTCATAGATCCTGCTTTCTGGCATTTAAAAACATCAGGGCTGGAGAGATGGCTTAGCCGTTAAGTGCTTGCTTGTGAAGCCTGAGGACCCAAGTTAGAGGCTCCATTCCCCAGGACCCAAGTTAGCCAGATGCACAAGGGGGCGCACCCATCTGGAGTTCATTTGCAGTGGCTGGAGGCCCTGGCATGCCCATTCTCTCTCTATATCTGCCTCTTTCTCTGTCTGTGGCTCTCACATAAATAAAAATAAAAATAAATTTAAAAAGGAAAAACATCATGTTGGGCCTGGCATGGTGGAACATGCCTTTAATCCCATCACTCAAGAGGTAGGAGGATGGCTGTGAGCCTGAGGCCCATCTGACACTACATAGTGGTTCAAGGTCAGCTTGGTCTAGATTGAGACACTACCTTAAAAAAACAAATCATGTTTCCAATGAATCCTTTTGATGATATCCACAATAAACTTCATAGGTTTTATGTATTTCTTTTCATATCAGAGATAAATGTTTTTGAATTGGGTCAAAGACAAAGGTATGATATCCCTCTTAAGGCTGCTCTGTGTTGTTCTTTTCATCTTATTACATAATAATAATTTATATTTATGCATATGTATGCAAAGAAATCTTAAGAGTACTGATGAAGTTTTAATATACAAAGAATTTATGTAGCCACCAAGTTGCTGCCAGCATCCCACAGGATTTCTTTGTGTCCCCTAAGACAACAGCAGCATACTCCTCTTCCCTGATGAATAGCCCTGTTCTTCTAATATCATACAATATTTAAAAAAAAAAAAAAAAACAGACTCGGGCTTCATAGATGGCTTAGTGGTTAAGGTGCTTGCCTGCAAAGCCAAAGGACCCAGGTTCAATTCCCCATGACCCATTTAAGCCAGATGCACAAGATGGCACACGCATCTGGAATTCATTTGCAGTGGCTGGAGGTCCTAGCATGCCCAAACTTTCTCTCTCTCTACCTGCTTCTCTCTCTCTTTCTAATAAATAAATAAATAATAATAAATTAAATATTTAAAAAATATAAAAAAGTGACACATGCAGTATGTAAAATTAACTTTTCTCATTCACCATTATAACTATTAGATTCATCCTTTTGGTTGACATTCATTTCCATGGTTTGAAAGTACCCACAACTATATACCTTTTTATTCAAGTTTAGTTCAATTTCTGGTTGCCCTGAAATCTTCTATAAACAAATTTTCCATACCTCACCCTGTATATACACTGTCAAATTATTTTATGGACACTGTTAAGAGATAGGGTGTGTTTTAACATACTAATTAACTATTGCAAACAATTCTCTCCAAAAGAAGAATACAGTATTGAGACTTTCCTCAGTTGCTATGGAGTACTAAAACTTTAATATCTGCTTAATTCAACCATAATACCTACTGGTGTAGTAAACAGCCACAAAATTTAAAAAGAAAATCACTTATTTCTAGGAATAAATTTAACAGGCTTATCTATCTTGACTAACAGTGCTTATTGTCATACAAGGAACAAAAATCTCACTTTAACCAAGCCATGACTTTCAAATATGATATTATTTAAAATAAAAAAAAATATTGGGCTGGAGAGATGCCTTAGCATTTAAGGCATTTGCCTGTGACGCCAAAGGTTAAATACCCCAGACACATGAAAATCAGATGCACAACAGGCACATATGCCTGGAGTTTGTTTGCAGTGGTTGGAGGCCCTGGTGTGCCCATTCCCTCTCTATCTGTTTCTCTTCTCTCTATCTGTATCTCTCTCTCTGCTTGTAAATAAATAGATAAAATGAAATTTTAAAAAATTACTTATTTGCGAGAAAGAGAGAGAGAATGGGTGCTCCAGGGCCTCTAGCCATAGCAAATGAACACTAAATACATCTGCCACCTTGTGCATCTGACTTATGTAGATACTGAGAAACTGAACCTAGGTCCTTAGTCTTGCAGTCAAGTACCTTAACCAGTAAACTATCTCTCCAGCCTGCAAATGTGATGTTATTAAACAGTAACAGGAAACTTGTTATTGCAACTTTCTCTCCAGTGATCAGAATTTACTTGGCTTTACCGTGGATGGAAGGCACTGAGGATTAAAGGTGCATATTTCCAAAAAAAAAAAAAATTAATCAAAAGAAATCAAAACAAAAAAAAATTTTAAAAAGGTGCATATTTCAAGATGATGTGAAAGATTCTTGAATCTTTATAAATATTGCTATATAAATAAAAAGAGGTGAAAGAGGTATATCCATAAGGTTGAAAAAGAATAAAGGAAGGGAAAGGGTCATAAGAATAAGTCACAGTCTTCATTATTTTTATCATTCAAATAGCTTTATCAATATGTTGACATGATTTGACAGGTGAACAGTAAGGTAAACCAACAAGTCTTAAACAGATTTAATTTGCCCTAATTTGAAATTCTGTGTCTGGTGCTCCAATGAAGTAGTTCTATTATCTGCTATCAATATTATATATATATATATATATATATATATATATATATACTATATATTATATATTATATATTATAATTATTATATATTACACACACACACACACACACACACACACACACATATATATATATATATATATATAAAATTTTATTTTTTTTCCAAAATAGGGTTTCACTGTAGCCCAGGCTGACTTGGAATTCACTATGTAGTCTCAGGGTGGACTTGTACTCATGGTGATCCTCCTACCTCTGCCTACCGAGTGCTGGGATTAAAGGTGTGCACCACCATGCCTGGATGTTATCAATATATTCTTAATCAATTAAAACTGTTATCTACACTATTTCTATATAAGACTGCATCTGGATCAAGAGCCTATGGTAAAAAGAGCTACTGGATAGGAGAAAAGTATTTCCATGGTGGATGAGTATTGTAGTCAGACTCACAGCTCAGGGACACAATTATATAGGAGAAATGGATTTATAGAAGCTTACAAATAGAAGGGAAGTTCCATAGTGGCAGAAGAAGCTGTCCCACTTTCACAGGTCCATGCACAGAGAAAAGCAACTACCACCAGCACAAGTGAGTACACTCGAGGAACCCAGGTAGAACTAATGTGCTTTGGATATCTTTAGTTGGCTATTGAGTTCTGCGCCCAAACACCTTAGGGCTGGAACTTGGATCCACTCACAATGACACCAAGTTAGAATTGTGAATAAAAAAACCTCTGAATATTCTGGGGGATATCCATTCATATTACCATAGTGAGCCTACAAATACAAGACGGTGTCTTTTTTTTTTAAATATGCACATTAATATAAACTTTAAAAAATGATTATATTTATTCATTATGTATACTACTGTGTTACATAAGAATATTTTCTTTTGCACGTTTTGTGTGTGTGCATACTTAGATATGAATGGGTGCATGTGCGTGTGGGTGCTTCGTACACATGGGCATTTGGAGTGCAAAGGTTAAATTAGAATGTTTTCCACCATTAATCTCCACCTCTGAGGCAGGGTCCTTCTCTTTCCCATGTACTGTCAAATTCACTAGTCTTGGTATCCAGCTTGCTCTGGGAACCCTGTCTCTGCCTACTGATAGCAGGGATTCAAGGTAGGCTGCCATTCACACACACACACACACACACACACACACACACACGTGTGTGTGTGTGTGTGTGTGTGTGTCTGGTTTGATTCAGGTGTCCCCCATAAATTTAGTGGCAGTTTGGTAATTGGAGCCTCCTCAAAGTGATACATTCTTGAGGGCAGGCTTATGGGTGTTATAGCCAGCTTCCCTTTGCCAGTGTTTGGCACACTCTCTTACTGCTGTTGTCCTCCTGATGTTGGCCAGGAGGTGATGTCCACCCTCTCCTTATTCCATTTTTCCACCTTCCATCATGGAGCTTCCCCTTGAGTCTGTAAGCCAAAATAAAGCCTTTCCTCCCATAAGCTGTTTTTGGTTGGGTGTTTTCTGCCAGCAACACAAAGCTGACTGCAACATTTATAATTGTTGCCAAGAGTGGGATTGTACTGCTCGAAACCTGATTCTGTGGCTTTGGCCTTTTGGAAATGCTTTGCAGAAGGAACATGAATGAATTTGAAACCTCAGCCTAAGAGACTCCTTATGGTGCTGTAAGTACAGATTGATGGACCATTCTAGTCAGAGTTGAAGGACCTGAATGCAGTAAGAGTTATGAACTGTGAGGTATGGCTTATGAGAGTGAGAAAGAACTTTGTCAGGACTGGGCTAGAAGTAGTTTATTTGAGAGACTTGCTCTATTCTGCCTGCCTATGTCCTGAAAACTTGCACAGAGTTGCATTGCACAGAAATGGACTTTTGTGAACAGAAGGATATGGCAAAGAAAAAAAAAAAAAAAAGTAAATCTGGAGGCAAAACAGCTGCCCATTCAGCTGCAATAGTTTAAGAGATTACAGCCATTGTAATTGGGCCAATTTAGTGTCCTATTCTTCCAAGTCCTCTTTATTGCCCTCTGGAATAACAAATTGGTACTATGGAGCATAACAAATACACAAAAGAGAAGGTCATTGAATTTGTAACACAGTTTTGTATTATGGAAACAACCATGGGCACTGTGAAGCAGACATTTTAGATTATATGTGTGGAGGTCAAATGGAGCATGAGGATGATCTGTGCATTGTGGTGGAGACCCAGTGGAAATGCAAGGACTGTCATAAGGCTGCCAAGAAAAGTTGTCCATACCAGATTAAATTTATAGGACTAAGTTGCCTAGATAGGAGAGAGGAACTGGAACTCCAGACTTGTTGCTGGTTAGAATAATTGGACTTGGTGGCTTGTCACTGGTTAGAGTTGTCAGATTGGTGCTACAGAGATTTATGTTTGCTATGTTTGCCCTGTTTTTTTTTTAATCTTGCCAAATTTCTTTGCTATGCCCAATGCCATCTTTTGCACTATGAACATTCTATATCATTAAGGTTTTCTTTTCTTTTCTTTCTTTCTTTCTTTTTTATTTTGGTATTACATCTCAATTAAAAGACTTTGGACTATGGGGACTTTTTTAACATCATTGGAATTGACAAAAACTATGGGGACTTTTAAAGTTGAAATGAAAACATTGTATTTTACATCATGTATGGTTATCAGTTTATGTGGGTGAGGGGTGGAATGTGGTGTCTTGATTCAGGTTTAGCTCATAAACTTATGTTTGGGAGCTGGGGTTTAACATGTCATCATGCTGGTGTGGCAAATACTTCACAACCCAGTTCCCATAATAACATTTTCTTGGACATGTATATGGTACCTTGACCATGTTTTTTCCTATACCCCCCTACCTTCCCCTTTCTCTTATTAGTCTCTTTTGTTTCCTTAGAAAGTTTCATATATAGATGCCTATATACTATAATTTTATATACCTATATAAAATCCAGCAGGCATAGTAGAGAAAATCTATGATATCGTAATTCAGCTAGTATGATTATATGCAACTACATTCATTTTTCTGAAAATGGCATAAATTTTTTTCTTTATGCATGAAAGAATTCCCATTGTAAATGTGTATGTTTGTCACATTTTCTTTACTTATTCCTCTGCTGCTCCACACTTAGGTTGGTCTATACTAAGCTCTTGTAAACAGTGTTTCAAACAAACATTGATGAGGAAGTACCTTTGTGACATTTTGGCTTGTAACATTGCTGAAAGGATTTATCAATTCTAAGAGTTTTTTGATGGGCCATGAAAACTTTTCAGGGTCTCTTACATATAGAAACATCTGATCAATGAATAGGAATATTTGACTTATTCCTTTTCTATTTGCATTCCTTTATTATTCACTTCTCTTGAGTTATTGCTCTGAACCTTTCAGAACTATATTGAATAAGTATGAAGAAAGTAAAAATTCTTAAATTGTCCTGATGTTAATAGAAATATTTTAAAGATTTTCCTATTTTATAATGTTAGTAATAGGTTTGCATAAATAGCCTGTGCATTATTAATATACATTCCTTATCTTCCCAATTTGTTCAGGACTTTTATTAAATGTTGTTAGATTTTTTTTTAAGTCTTTGCTACATCTATTAAAATGACCTTGGGATTTCTGTCCTGGAGATGACTCATGTGATGTTGGGTACTGCCTGGCCCAGGCTGGAGCCTTCACAAGAGGGGCTTGATCTGCCAGGCATGGCTAAGGACCCCTGGGCTACAGGAGGCCACTTCCTCTCCAATTCCAGCACACCTGAACTTAGGCTTTGCCCATAGTCCTGTGACCTTTGGCCAGTTGCCTAGGAAACTCCTTATCATCCAATAGCCTTCACATAGCCCATTCCCCTGAGACCCTCTTCCCGTCACTAGATCACCTGACACCCCCCTTCCCCCCCCACCCCCCACCCCCCCCCCCGCTGCCGTTGCCTATGTGCTGGAACAAATGTCCCCATATTAGGCATAGGCTAGCAACCTTTAAACCAACCAAATCCCTTAGGGTCCTCTTTCTGCTTTCAACTACTTATAAATCCATTTCCCCAACAATAAACCAAGAGCTGTTCACTGAAACTGACTCCCTGGTGTGATTCTTTCTCTCACCATGCATGTACACAACCTTGGTCTCCATGGTTGCCTGGGATGCCTTCAAGGGAACCACAGCCAGGACACAGAGGAGACAGGAACCCACAGCTGGCTCCTGAACAAGGACACTCTGAGACATGTCAAGGCAAGAGTACACTCTCCCAGATGGGCTATTGTGATTTGGGGGGCATCAGGCCTTTGCCTCCACGATTTTGAGGGCTTGCAGGTTTCTCTTTTTCCTCCTCTAGTTTCAGTTCATGCCATCGAATGGGACCAGACATGACAAACTAGCAACTGATGTCTTTTGGCCGAGGCCACGCTTCAATATTTACTGAAGACCAGCTGTTCTCTGCATGGACCTCAACATCACATTGGGTGTTGGCAAAAACCCTCTATCCCTCTCCAACACAAAAGACCAGTAATACATCGACTTCTTAAAAGCCTATAGGGCAAGTCACTGGTCCACTCTTTTTCTATCATGAATAATATTGTCTCCCACCAAAAGGAATCACAGATTCATAGATGATGGGCTCTCCTGAAAGTTGAGGGAGCTAATCTCTCCCAGAGGGTGGCTGGCTCCTTTTTGGAAGTCCTCCAGGTCACCCCCTGGATGATTACTGGGCATCTGTGTAGCCCAGACATATGGACCTGCATAGCTTATCTGACTAGGAAACAAAAAGTTCCAGAATTTCCCCTCCCTTTTTATCTCCTTCCAAGTTTGTCCACTAGGGCAACAGTGAAACAGCAAGCTCTTTTCCCAGCAGCCCCCAACAATCCCAGGGGCCCCCTCCCTTCTTTCCCCTTCCAGTAGCTGGACTCAGACTCTGGCTGGTGGGCCAGCAGTTGTCTCTGCCATTACCTCCACCTGTACCAGAATGGATCCCAGGTGAGTGCCCAGGAGAAGGGCAGGGGTGAAGTAGGGTGGGGCTGATCTAAAGGTGCATGGGAGCCCCTTGCAGCAGATGCAGCACCAGCACCAGCATCAAGAAGTAGCAAGAAAGAAAAAAAGTCATGTTTAACTAAAGCCTATGATGAACTGAAATTTTACATTAACAATGTTATGATATCATAAATATAATTACTGAGTTCATGTTCTAGGTCAACTTCAACTTACATAGAGGATTATTGAAAACAACACAATTCTCTATGAAGTGGTGACTTATAATTTGTCAGGTATTTTAAAATAAATAACAATAGTAATGTCCTGTTACTTAAAAGGAGAGGCAACTGACCTGACTTCTAGGCCAGCCTGCCTCAAGACAAAAACAAAATTTGCCAAAGTTACTCCTAATAAAATCATTTCCAAGTGTGTTAGAGGTATTGGCATAAGATGGCCTTTAATCTAGACTACTTGCTTATCAGTGAGTAATAGGATTAATCAATTTCGTGTAATTTTCCTTAATAGTCTTGTAAAAAAGATGGTTAATTATGGGGTGAGATGACTTGGTTGAAGGAACTGGGAAGGAATTTTTCAATGTTGGACACAGAATGCTCATTAAAAATGCTTTTTGAGTGGTACTTAGATCAAAATGTCAAAGCATGTGGATAAAGATATGTGTGTGTAGGAAAGAATTTTCAGGCCAAACCTAAACACCATGCCTACAGTTAGAGATTTTTCAACTGTTTACAAACTTTTAAGGAACAAAAATCTAATTTTCAGGCTAAAATACATTGGGAAAACTTGCTTAAGCTTTATGAAATGTAAGTGAAGGGTAATAGTAGAATTTAGCTTGCTGTTTGGCTCAAAAAGACCAGATTCTGCTCTATTGTATTTAAAGTAACTGTCTCATTTCTGGCATGTTAAGTCCAGTGCTTATTAAAAAAAAAAAAAAAAAAAAAAAAAAACCCTTAAGACATGTTTAAGGTACAGGCTCATGCTCAAACCATGGTCCTCACCTGAGAAACATTTCAAACCCTTGTTCTGTTACCAGTGTTCTCTGGGTAATTGGTACCTACATATGTATCTGAACTAATCAAAGATGTTTTCAAACACAGGTGCTAAGACTTCATACTGTTTTACTTATCCTTTTTCTGAAAATTTATAGGTTAAATTAATTAGCTTGTTTTTAAATTAATTGGTATTATTTTTAGGACTGGTAACAGGTTCTGCCTGTACTTATACCTGTTATATTTAAAGTGTAAGATGTGCCTACTTTCTATACCTCAGATATATGGCTTGTGCTGCCACAGGACAACAAAGTTTTAAAAGATTGGACAAAAATGGTTTTATAAGCTCTTGTGCTATTCTTTAACTAAATATATTTCAGTAATCAAATGTGCTCTATATTTACATCCAGGTTGGTGTAACTTCCTTTCTAAGTGTGTTAATTACCTATGTAGAAGCCAAAGCCAATTAGAATCATTGGAGAAAAAAGGGCCAATATTTTGGCCTATGCTCCCAGGTCATGAGGCCACTAGAGATGATGGGACACTTCTACACTGGCCCCCTGGTAAGTCTCCTATCTTCCTAAGCACAGAGGATACAGAGACCCAAATAAAATTGGTGTACAGAATGAAACAGGAGATCAATCAGTCCTCCCGACTTCCCAAAGTAGGGAAAACTACTTGGCCAGCATGGCCCTGACTCATCCTAACAGACAGAAAACACCAGTAAGCTATAGTGCTACTCCTGGGTCCCTAAAGTCTTCTTGGAGAACCATTAGTGACCTCCAAAATTAATCCTTAATTAAATTTTGGCTATCTGCATGGTCTTAAACACTCAGAGAAAAGAAATAACTTAAATATATAATTGGCCTATTAAGTAATACAACAAGAGCTTTCCAAGAAGGAAAACAAACCAGACATTAAGACATCTTTTCCCCATAGTTCTAATTCTATAATAAAGAAAGACAACTACAGATGTCAAAGGGTTATCTTCAAATTGAGAATACATATATAAGTTCTGACACCAAAAAAATATATTGGTGCAGCCTTTAATGACTCCCAATAGCTCCCTTTTATCAGGAATCCACAATGTGGCACATTACATTTGTTGACTTATGTATGTTGAACCATACCTGCATCTCTGGAATAAAGTCAACTTAACAATAGTAAACTACTTTTTTCCATTTTTCAAATCTTTTGATTTTTTGAGAAATTGTATATTTATATTAATCAAAGATATTGCTTCATAATTTTTATCTAGTTTTTTCATTAGAGTGATACTATTTCATAAAAAGAATCTAGTAACAGCCTTTTATTTTTTATTTTCTGAAATATTTTGAGAGACATTGGTGACAGCTAGTCTTTAAAGAAATGATAAAATTGAGTAGTGAATATATATCTAGGACTGGACTTTTTAAATTGGAAGACTTTTTCAAATATTGCTATAATTTCTTTCCTTTCTATAGATCTGTTAGATTTTATCTCATCTTGGTTGATTTTTACTGTCATATGTATCTAGAAACACATCAATTTCTTTTAAAGTTTTTACTTTTTTAACTTGAAAGAGAGAACAGAGAAAAAGAGGCAAACAGAGAGAGAGAGAGAGAGAGATAGAGAGAGAGAAAGAGAGGGAAAGAGAGAAAGAGAGAGAGAGGATGGATGCACCAGGCCTCTAGCCACTGCAAATTAACTCAAGATGCATGCACCATCTTTTGCATTTGGCTTAAGTGGGACCTGGGGAATGAAACCTGGGTCCTTTGGCTTTGCAGGCAAGCACATTAGTCATTAATCCATCTCTCCATTCCTTTTTAGACTTTTTTAGTTCAGAGAAATATGCTTTGAATAAATGCCCTACTTTCTAAATTTCATGTGTATCTGGTATATTCACTGTTTCCTATTAAATAACCTATCTTATAGAAAATCAGGTGAGTTACTTGAAAGAGTGTATTTTATTCAGTGCTTGAAAATAATTTTCCATAGATGTTTGTTAGGTCCATTTGTCTATAGTGTCGTAGGCAGCACATGTTTTCCTTATTATTTTGTTGTGATTATATACCTTTTCATAATATTGGACTATAGAAATCACCCACTATTATTAAATTGGTATTAATCTGTGTCATTACATCTAGTAATATTTGTTTCAACAAATTGCATACATTTCTGTACAATATCAATAAATTCAATTTGGAAATGACCTCCTCATGGAATTTTTTGCTGATTGGTATAGAATTACCATTTATATATATTCTGATTAATTTTAGATTGAAGTATTTTACTCAGACATAAGAACAATGACACATGTGTGTTTCTTATGTTAACTTTTTTCCATCTTATCACCCTGTCACAGTTACCTCTTGCTTTCACAACTAATGCCCAACCAGAAGTAGTTTATAAGAGAATGATGTTTATTTTATTTTGTTTATATCATTTTTATGAGATAGTGAGATCAAGAGTGAAAGAGAGAGAGGGAGAAGATTGACATGATAGGGCCTCCAGCCACTGCAACTGAATTCCAGATATGTGTGCCATCTTGTGCACATTTGCAACCTTGCACATTTGTGTCACATTGCACATCTGGCTTACATGGGACCTAGAGAATTGAACATGGGTCCTTAGACTTTGCATGCAAGCCCCTTAACTGCTAAGCCATCTGTTTAGCACCAAGGAGTTTATTTTATTTCAGATTTACAGATTCCAGTGGAAGCTTAAATATGACAGAAGAGGCTGGCTCATTTCATCATACATCCATAGCATAGACAGAAAAATCAACACCAGAAAGCATAAACAACCAGAGCTCAAGATGGCTCCCTACACATGTAATAGGACTGAATTCAAGATCCACCTCAGGGATACACCCTCTTCCTGCAAGGCTCTGCCTGCTGGAGACTTAACTAGAAAACATAATCTTAATCAAAAATTCTTCAGGCTATGGGAGACATATACTTGCATTCAACCCACCACATTCTTCCCTGGCGCCCAAAGACTCATGATCATCTCACAATGCAAATTGTACTCAGTACAACTTCAAAGATCCCCATCGTCTTTATGAACTTTAACACTATTCCAAAGGCCAAAGTTTCATCTGAGATTCAAAACTGGCTTTTAGAAGACTTCCAGTCAAGATAGCATCTGAGTAACCATGCCTCATCTCCCAGAGAAGGAAAGGAAAGCCCTTTAGGATTCATTGGGTATTTGGGGGGTATTCATGTTCTAGTAGATCTCCATTGGGAGGGCATAGAGGAGCTAAGTAAGGAATCCATTGATTCCCAAGCTCTCAGGTATCCCACCAGTCCCTCAATCCCCTCAAGCAGCTGTCTTAGCCACAGTCCCAGCACCAGATTCCTCCTGCATGAACCACAGGCTAAATGGAACCAGACCAGTAGACAAGTATAGCTCCAGGTAGAAACACTGGCCCAGTCACTACTGACCCCCTCCCCGTGTGTCGGCAGAGCTCCACATACAAACACAGTCCCTATCATCTCCACCCCCACCCCTGTGCATGGACCCAGGACAGCAGTCTAGCATTCCCAAGGGGATCCCCATGCATGAACACCATCTTGCTCACTGATGTCCCTACCCATTGTGCAGACCCAGGCCAGCAGGCTAGTGTTCCCTCCTCCCTAGCCTTTCCCACCACAAGGGACCTCCAGGATCCCTTCCCCCGCACATCACCTGATCGTCAGCAGTCTGACATCCCCACCCTGCCTGGTCACAGGACCCAGTAGTCCCATCCACCCCCTACTACAGGGTGTCAGTGGGCCTGCTATCCCATCCCTTCACCCCTCCTCATTGTGCATTCCCTTCTTCACCCCCTCTCAGCAGCCCAACCACAATACCACTCTCCTTTGTCCCATTCTCCCCATCCCCTTGTCCCCTCAGGCCACCAGTCCATGCAGTCCCATACCCTGAATCACCAAACAACAAGCCCATTCATCTGGCCCCCGAGCCCCCACCAGAACCTCATGGGCTCCTTCCCTCTGAGCAGGCAGGCCCCATGGCAATCAGAAGCCTAAAGAAGCAAACATAAAAGGAAACAATCACTGAAGGCACATCACAGGTAGACTTTAGCTTTCTTCTAAATTAATAAGATTCCTACACTGTGATGGGAAGATCATGGCACAAAAGGAATAACATGAAAAATCAAATGCAAGTAAATCCAACAAGATTGTTGAGTCCCACAATGGATGTCTCTAATCAAAACCTAGAAGAGACAATAGGATTAAAACCCCAAAATGAAGATACAAGCTTTGCAACCCTGGCCAAGCAAATAGCAGAACCTGCTGAAAATCCTTGATAGATTAGACCTAATAGAAGAGAACCAGGAAGGGATCCAAAGACAGTTAAATGATCTGAAGGAGAGCAAACAGTCAGCTGGCTAAGCTCAATGAAGACATAAAGAAATACATGGATGATTTCTAAGAAGCCTTAAGAAAATCAGAAAATGACATGAAAAGGGAACTCAACAGAGGAATGGAAAATATACATAAAAAAGCAGTAGAAAATACAAAACAAACTGAACAAGACAAAAACTCTATAGAAACTTTCAAGAATAGAGTCAGCCATATGGAAGATACAAACTCAGAACTGAAAGACAAAACAGAAGAAACAGTTCATGAGTCCAAAAGTTTCAATAATTTCAAAAATCTTTGTGAACACAACATGAGGAAATGATGGGATGTCCTTCCAACATTTGGATCATGGGAATATCAGAAGGGGAAGAAATTCAGACCAAATGCATGGAGAATTTATTCAACACAATTATTGAAGAAAATTTCCCACTCTCTCAAAAGAAAGTCCCATCAAGTTACAAGGAGCTAACAGAACTCAAAACAGACTGGACAAAAGGAGAAACTCTCTAAGACACATTGTCATTAAGACTCTCAACCGCAATACCAAAGAGAAAGTCCTAAAGGCATATAGGGTGAAACAATATATTACATATAAAGGCAACCCAATCCAAATTAATTCAGACTTCTCAGTGGAAACCCTGAAAGCCAGAAGGCTATGGAGTAGAACATTGCAAAGTCTAAGAACCTATGGTTTCCAGCCCAAACTACTCTACCCAGCAAAAATATCCCTCATAATAGATGGTAAAAGAAAAAGTTCCCATGATAAAACTCAGCTTTACAAGTATAAGAATACAAAGCCAAATCTTCAGAGAGAACTTCAGGGAATTATCCACACAGAAGAATCATATATCCAACTTCAAGTGCCTATAAAAAGCATATCACTATAACCAAACTCAGAGAAGGAACAAAAAAGTACCAAATCCAAGAAAACACTAGCCACATAAACTGCCACAATATGGAAGGGATTAAATCAAACCTCACAGTTATTACCCTCAATATGAAAGACCTTAACTCACCCATCAAAAGATATAAGCTAACAAGGTGGATCAGAAATTAGACCCCTCAATCTGCTATCATAAAGAAACCCACCGACAGACACCTTCTCAGTATGAAAGGGTGGAAAATGATATTCCAAGCAAATGGAAATAAGAAGCAAGCAGGCATAGCTATACTACTATCAGATAAAATAGATTTCAGTCCAAAATTAATAAAAAAGACAAAGAAGGCCACTTCTTACTTATCAAGGGAATGATCCAACAAGAGGATATCACACTCATCAATCTTTATAGACCAAACACAGGGTGCACCACAATTCATAGAACAAAACCTATTTGAAAACAAAATGAAAATAACCACCAACATCATCATAGTTGGGGACTTCCAAACTTCACTATCAGCAATAGATATATCATCTGTACAGAGAATTAACAGGGAAGTAAGAATGCTCATCAAAACCATAAATTGATTAGATCCAACAGACATCTACAGAACATTATACCCCAAATCCACAGACTACACATTTTTTTTTCATGGTAGGGTCTCTCTCTGGTCCAGGCTAGCCTGGAATTAACTATGTAGTCTCAGGGTGGCCTTGAACTCATGTTGATCCTCCTACCTCTGCTTCCTGAGTGCTGGGATTAAAGGTGTGCGCCACCACGCCCAGCTTGACTACAAATTTTTCTCAGCAGCCCATGCAACCTTTTCTAAAATAAATCCTACAGTAGGACATAAAACCTGCCTCCATGTATTTAGGAAGATCAACATAATTTCCTGCATGATATCACATCACAATGCTGTATTTCTAGAAATTAACAACAAAGGATGTGCCAGGAATCCCACTAGCTCCTGGAAACTGAACAAAACACTTTTAAACAATAAATGGGTAGTAGAAAAAATAAAAAAATGAAATTGCAAAATTTCTATAATTGAATGATGATGAGAACACAATGTACCAAACTTATGGGACACAATGAAAATTCATAGCACTAAATACCTTCATAACAAAGATAGAGAGATCACAGATACAGTTAACCTGTTTATCCTTCAATTGTTTCTATATTAGTATGAGTTGACCATTGTCTTTCAGTTTGTAATGCATCATTCCAAAAGGAAGTTGGGAGAAGGGGAAGAGAGAGGGAGACTGAAAACAGAGTATGGTACAGCTGACTGACCTATTACTAAATAAAGGAGGAATGGATATGAAGAAAAGAGAGCTGGATGGAGGCATAGAGTATGAATTTAATCTTGTCTGTTTGCTACTTCTACTCCTTTAGTGTTCCTTCTTGAATTTCCAGTGCTTGTCTTAACTCTGTGTACTCCATTGTGAGGTCAGGTCATACAGGTGCTGATCCCACATCTGGGTACTCCAACCCCATGTTTAGTATGCCTCTTAGAATACACACACACACACACACACACACACACACACACACACATATATATGTGTATATATATATATATATATATATATACATACATACATACATATATATATATATAAAATGTTTAACCTACCACATTTCCATCTGATTACATATTTCACAGTTCTGATTTAAGTTATTTTTCCCTACAATATAAGGATAACTGCTTTCCAGGTCACAGCATATAGTTCCAGACATATATGCTTTAAGTTTCCTAAGAGTGTAATTCATATATGATCACTAGCTGACAGGAGGCTATCTCCTCATGGGTCTCATTACTTCCTACTATAGTTAGGATGACAGGTTATTTCAACATTTCTTCTCCCTTTGCTGGTGTCACATAACCAACTTTTGTATCACTTCTTCCTTTTTTCCTATTTTACATGTCTTCTTTCTGTTTTAAATGTTTAACTCTCTGTCTTAAGCATGGATCTGGTCACCTTTTTTACTGGGAAGACAGAGTTGTCTAGAATATATCAATACATATGGATTTTAAAGTTTCTGCTAATAAACCGTCTGCTATGCTGGTAGACCTGCTTTAATATGTGACTTGGCATTTCTCTGTTGTAGCTCTTTTTTTTTTTTTTTTTTTTTTTTTTTGGTTTTTCGAGGTAGGGTCTCACTCTAGCCCAGGCTGACCTGGAATTCACTATGGAGTCTCAGGGTGGCCTCGAACTCACGGCGATCCTCCTACCTCTGCCTCCCGAGTGCTGGGATTAAAGGCGTGCGCCACCACGCCCGGTTGTTGTAGCTCTTAATATAATTTTTTTTGTTCTATTTAGTTTTCTTAAGTATATTATATGAGGAGGTTTTCACTTAACTATTTAGTGTTTTAAAATTTTCTTTAACAGGATGGGCATCTCTTCCCTGATTTTGGGAACTTGTCTGATATAGTTTTTTTTTAAATATTTTCCAAGTCTTTAAGCATGAAATTCTCTTCTGTGGCTATGATCCATATTTCACACAGTGCTGTAGAACTTGTATGCTCTGTTAATATTTTCTTATTTATTTATCTCCAAAATTTTCTGATTGTTCCAATTCTTTTACTCTGTTTGCCTTCCTTGGCATTCTGTGTTCCCCTAGATCTATTGTTTGTAAGACTTTTTAAGGAGCTTTATATTTGACTAATTGATTTTTTCTTTTTATTATTTGTAGTGTGTTTTTTATAAATATGTCTATCTCTATTATATGTTGTGCAGGGAAGGAAGTGTTTTCCCAGCATCTTACCTACCTGTGCTGCTGCGACAGCTATTACTGTGAAAGCTATCCCTTTTCCTTCTTTGTTTAAAATGTTGGCTACTGGTGAGGGACTGAGGGACGGTGTGAGGGAGCAACCGTCGGTGGGTCTGTTGGTGTTGCATTGGTGGCCAAGCCTTGGCGAAGAGAAGATGGGCAAGGTGTGCTCGAAGGCCCTTCTTCCTGCCTCCTCATGGGAGGCCGACTCTGTAGGCATGCAGATGGACACCAAGAAGAAGGCACGTTCTTCCAGGCCTTGCGACGAAGGCAAGGAAGGTGAGAAAGTGGGCTGCTCCATGGTCCAGTCCACCTGCCTGAGAGCCCAGAGCCCCTTGGGTCAGGCCACCTCCGCCTCCATCGCCATCTACGCCCTTGGCCGTCAGAGATCCTTCTTGGCCTCCCGCCACTACCAGAGGCTCCAAAATGAGCTGGGCCAGCAGCAGGATGAAGACGAAGATGAAGAGGAAGACGGAGAGGAAGACGAAGACGAGGAGCAGCAGCAGAAGGAAGAAGAGGTGGACCAAGAGGAAGATGACATGAGAGAGAACCTGATCATACCCCCCAGCGAGGACCTCCTCAGCCAGTGACCAGAGCAGCCGCAGCAGCCGCAGAGAGGCATGAGAAGGAGCAAGGGTCCCAGTCTCTCCACACAACAAAGACCCCCCTCTCCCTCCCCGTCCCTCCCTCATCCCTTCCCCTCCCCCTCCTCCTCCCATTGCGCAGAAATAAAACTTGCATCCTTTCGTGTTAAAAAATAAATAAAAATAAAAATAAAAAATAAAATGTTGGCTACTGAGTGCTAATTTTTTGAGTCCATCTATCTTAAGCATGGCTCTGGTCATTCCCTGTCTCTGAAAAATATTTTTTTTTCCATAGGCTGTGCCAATACTTCTAGCATTCTAGGATTCTATCCTTTCTGTTCTGTGTTTGAAACTCTCGTATTTCACTTTGTGATTAGAATAGAGCTATTCTTTCATCACCCAAGTCTTCGATAGCTATTATCCAGCATTCTCTTGTCATTCCCTGGAGATTCTAGAAGGTCATGCCTGTGTGTCATTCATTATTTTGTTTCTAAAATAGGTATTTCCCAAGTTTATTAATTATGAAACTGTACAAATTTTGTAGACAACAGAAAATTTAAGTAATAAGTTCTGGTGATAATGTCTTATATCACTATTCATTTATATTTAATAATGTATATTAGATATAATGCTCAGAGAATTATTTAAGGACATCACTACACAATGACCACTAAAATTTTCCATTTTATATAGCTGAATGTATACACCTAATTTGTATTGTTTTAATTCATTGTTTATTTTTTAAATAAGTCTACCATACCAGTCCTAAAAGTATGTGCTAACTTATGAGAAATTCTGAAAAAGTAAGCGCCTTTTCTTGATAAATGTCACATTTGAAATCACAAGATGTCTTATCTATGGCTATTTTATTATTATCTGTTAATTTACTCTTTATTGTTTAATTAAATGTATTAGAATTTTGTTATTATTGATGGATCATTGACCTTTTTTGTTATGTGTTGTGTTTTGTGTGGGGAGATGTCTCAATGAGTGGAATGCTTGCTACACATGCATGGACTTGAGTTAGGAGCACCATCACTCAAGTAAAGGCTGAGTGGGCATGGTGGCCTATTTATAATCTCAGAGCTCAAGAAGCAAAAACAGAGTATATCTCAGCAAACTGTCTAGGTAGACTGGCTGAATATGTAAGTTCTGGGTTCAAGGAAGACATCTGAACTCAGTAAATAAGGTTAAGATCAATCCAGGAAGATACCTATCAAAAACACCTTATACATACATGTGTATCCATATACATGTAAACATAAATTCAAACATATGAACTATACATACATGAGCGCACAAAGAAAGGAGAAAACTGTTTATGGCTGTATTGAATCAAGATATCCTTGTATTATCCAAACTCTATACAGAAAGTCTGCTCAATAATTTTCAATTACTGAGAGCAGAAAAAATAAGACCCATCAGCGTGCCATCCTCTTGACAGCAGCTTTTACATGCAGATCACTTATTGCTTCCTACCTTCAGATAACCTTGTTGCAGACAAATTTCAACTCTGTAGTTATAAATATCCATATTTCAATAATTTTATTGTCATTCATTAGCACTGACCTTAACAGACATATTCTGAAATATAATTGTTGCCACCTTTCCAAAGCTGCCTTAAGGCCTGGTAATTTATTAATTCTTCTAGATGATGTAAGATAACAGTTTCCAATCTGTTTCTCATTTCAAGAGTCTTAAACAGATATGGTAGTAAATTCTAATGCCTGCCTTCATCTTATGCCCTTCTAAGAATCATCTTTTCTGAAATAGTTTTCCAAAAAGAAGATATTTCATATCAGTCCTTTCTTTATGATTTTTCAGTTCAATATTTTGTTTCTGTTATACACTGGTTCAACCATGATACCAGGTGCATCCTGTTTGCTTTATTTACTTTTTACTCTACCCCCATTGATACACACAGAACCATGCATACACACAAGAGTTATATAAAGTCAAATAGAACGTATGGAAGCAGAGGGAAGGGAGACTTATTAAAACAGGAAAAAATAGAGAAATTTTATTTTTTCCCATAAGGGAATCTGGCTTCTCAGTTGCAGTTTCGTATGCAGCCAAGACCTCCTACCATGCACCTGGCTCATTTCCACTTTTTGTCTCATTTCAACTTATCGTCCCTTCCCCTTTCTGCCTACATTTTTGTTCTATAATGAAACAATTTCTAGTGATTTCCTCATCCTCAGAAAGTCTTCTGTTGTTGCATAAAGTTCAGTAGTTCTCAGATGCTGCCCATTATCATTACATAGGCAGCTTACAAAATAGTAATGATGTAGCCACACCTGTGGGACCTTACATATTTATTCTAAATAACTCTTTAGGTTATCATGAGCTATCATTTGAAAAGCACAGATAATAATATCAACCTTACTTACCAGAGGGTCATATCTCTAGTTTCACTTTATTTTTCCATGTGTACGCATTTTCTCCCATCATAATTTTTTCACAATTTATTTCTCTCTTTTTGGTAAGCTATATAATATATTTTTAAAGAAGAGTACAGATATTCAAAACATATAAAACAATTATTGGGCTGGATAGATGGCTTACTGGTTAAGGCACTTGTCTGCAAAGCCAAAGAACCGAGGTTTAATTCCCCAGGTCCCACGTAAACCAGATGCACAAGAGGGGAATGCATCTGGAGTTAGTTTGCAGTGGCTGAAGGCCCTGGCATGCTCATTCACACACCCTCTCTCTCTCTTTCCCCCTCTCTGTCTCTCTCCCTCCTGACTTCCTCTTCTTGAAAATAAACAAACAAAAACATAAATAAGATATTTTTAAATTATCTGCTATAGTCAAATGACTTCAAAGTTTGGTACACACATTTCTGGAAAGGCCAGAATTGCCAAGACAATGTTAAAAATTTGATTTTTTGAGCTGGGTATGGTGGCGCAAGCCTTTAACCCCAGCACTTGGGAGGCAGAGGTAGGAGGATCACCATGAGTTCAAGACCACCCTGAGACTACATAGTGAATTCCTGGTCAGTCTGGGCCAGAGTGAGACCCTTCCTCGAAAGACCAAAAAAAATTTTTTTTAATGCTTTGCATCCTTTAAAAAATTTTGTTTATTTGGTCTGGGAGTTTTCTCAGTGGCTAAAGTGCTTGCCATTGAAATAAAAGTACCTGGATTTGAATCCTCAAAACACATCTAAAATACTGAGTATGATGGTATATGCCTGTATCGCAAGGCAGGGGAGGCAGAGAAGGGGAACTTCTATAGCTCACTGGCTAGCTGCTCTAGTTGAATTGGTGTGTTCTAGGTCAGTGAGAGATCTGTCAAAGCTTCAGCTAAATAGCAATACAGAATGACACTCACAAGTTGATTTCTGCCCTCCATAAGCTCACACATACATATATGTGCAGCTGCATACACACACACTGCTTCTACACACACGTAAACACACACACACACTCATACACACACACACATACACAATTTTAAAAAAATTAAAAATCCTAGTTATGCATATATTTTACTGTGTGAAATTATAATGACAAGGCTTTAATCAAATATATGCTTCAGGAGTACATAATTTATTAATAACATAATGAGTAAACAGTGTAGTAAAATGTGTTTGTTATGGTAGTAAATTGTGCACTTAAATCAATAGCTTTACTGCTACTGATGCAACATCTATATTCAAAACATTTTCACAATGCAGCAGACAGAAAAGTATATTTGTGTTTAACTAATTTCTTTAGCTGATTACTTGTGATCATGACAGATCAGAGTTCTCAGATTAACCTAAATTGAGCTTTCCTGCCCTAAGTCTCAATGTCTTTCCATATGCATCTCCCATCACCAATCACCTATCACCTGCACACAACTGAGCCTGGTATGACAGCTGAGACCTCTGGAGCCCTATAACAGAGATAGTTATTGATAAGAAAATAGGGTCGTTAAAGGTCATCAAAGAATATTTTGCAGAGCAAGTGAGGCTTTTGCTCAGTTTTGAAGCCTGGGGAACAACAGAAGTATAACAGATGCACATGCAAGTTCATTAATAAATAGCTCTGATAAAGAACCAGTGTACTCAATGCAGTTCATTTTTCAGAACTGGCAGGAGAGACAGCATGATTATAGGATCAAAGCCCATTCACAATTCATCTCATACTTGGGTTAGGATATGAATGAAGTGGCTTTCTATTTTTTTTTCTAATTTTTCAAAGCAATTTTTCAAGAATTTCTTAGGTTAATAAAGACCCAGGTTCTCAATATTCCTTATTACAAAGGATTCAATAATGGAGTGCTAACAAATTACATTTGTTTCTTTCATCCTGAGAAAGGCGAATCAATAGAAATGCTAATGGCCAATTATCTAGCAGGCAACAAATCACTAAGAACTCCATCATTGTGAGTAAATAAGATGATATCTGCAGACTTCAAAGGTTTAGATACCTTAATCACCTTAATGCACATTGTTATGAGAGCTTACATAATATGCATTTATTTGCAATTAGTATTTTATCAAATGAAAAATACAAGCATATCTGGCTTTTGTGTCTTGCATGGGATTTGCATTTAACATACTTATGATAAAAGCAATGCCAGTTTCATTTCTTGGACTGTTTCCATCCAGGCTAAGGAAGTGTCTTTCAAATTTTCTTAAGCACTCATTGGTTTTCTCTTCAAAGCACTGCACTGCACTGTGATGTTTTTCACATGCATTAAGTCACTTTTCACAGCCCTTATGTGGCTATTTTGACTTTCAAATAGCATATGAGAACTCAAATATATTGTCACTCCCTCATCTTCTGCGAATTAGAAACAGACCAAAAGTGCTTCCAAGCTGTATAATTGGTTTAATGTATTCCATTTTAGCCTCCCAAAAGTAGCTGTCAATTTGAGAGAGCATATTGCATAGATAAATCTTTAGGGGACCCCTACCAGAATTTCTTCAGGTACTATTAACCACTGCAACAAAACACAAACATTCCTTTTTGAGTAAAAGAAAAGAAGACATCTTATTCTTTAAATGTATGATTGCTAGACCATGCCTCTAATTATACTACATATCATGTGCTTAACATTAAAATCAGCAGTCTGCTCAGCAAATATGGTTGGATTTTTTTAAAGTCATTATACCCATTAAAGGAAAAAAAAATATATATATATATATCTTTAAGAGGTTAACTGAGAGAGGAACAAGCTATTAGAAAGGAATATTTTCCTTATTGTATCTATTAGCAAAATATTAATGTAACTCCAAAGTTACTTTGCTTGTTACTTCATATACAACTTGAGTTAAAGGAGAAAAAGAGCAACAGATTAATTTTGAAAATGTAAGAATCAGTTTAGGTATATTGCCTGTGGTGGTTTGATTTAGGTGTCCCCCATAAACTTAGGTGTTCTGAATGCTAGGTTCCCAGCCAATGGATATTTGGGAATTAATGCCTCCCAGAGACAGTATATTTTGGGGGGCAGTCTTATGGGCATTATAGCCAGTTTCCCCATGCCAGTGTTTGACACACTCTTCTGTTGCTACTGTCTACCTGATGTTGGCCAGGAGGTGATGTTCCCCCTCTGCTCATGCCATTGTTTTCCCCTGCCATGATGGAGCTTCCCCTCTACTCTGTAAGCCAAAATAAACCCCCCCCCCACAAAAAACAAAACAACAACAACAAAAAAACTTTTGAGTTAAAAGTCTGTAACTCAATTCTATATTATGGTCAAGTTACATAACATTTTATGACTTTTCTCAATACATGCAATAGAAAGAAAAATGTTGTGATAACTAAGAAACATTATTTTGGTTAAAGCACTTCATACCAAACATATAGCAAGTATGTTCTGTAAACTATAAGACATAAAAACACAAAGTGTAGCAGGGCATGGTGATGCATGCCTTTAATCCCAGCACTTGGGAGGGAGAGGTAGTAGGACTGATGTGAGTTTGAGGCCACCCTGATATTACATAATGAATTCCAGGTCAGCCTAGAATAGAGTGAGACATTACCCTGTAAAGTAAAAAAAAAAAAAAAAGAAACAAAAAGTATAAGTGGCAAAATTGAATATCTATGCCAATAAATTTATTAATTTTATACTTCTTTTAAGTTTAAGTATAGCTTTAGTTTAAGTGGCTCTCACCTACTTGCATTTAAAATTAAATACTTTGGCATTTTGATTACAAAAAGAATGATTTAATCTCTCTTCCAAGGAAATAAGAGAGAATAATAATGCTTAAAGATACACAATTAGATACTGCTATATTTCCAATCATGATCCATGATCTTCATAAACTAAAAATTAACATTGGTTATACTTGAGAACACTTTTTTATTGATTCTTTCAAGGTAGAGTCTTTCATGCTAGCCCACCTTGACCTGAAACTCATTTTACAGTTCTAGGCTGATCTGAAACTCACAGTGATCCTTCTACCTCTGCCTTCCTTATTGTAGGGATTGAAAGCATGTACCACTATGCCTAGATGAGAACTCCTATTTTTAAATGGTAGATTTATTGCTAAACATTTCTATGCTTGTAAAAATGCTTGGAAATTATTTGAAAATCCTCATGTTTATTAAAGTCTAGGAAAGGAAATCCTCAGTCTGACTAGGATTCTACAAGATATAGTCATTAATAAAGCGGCTAGGGGAGTAAGCCTGGACAAAAGTGGAAAACACATAACCTTAAAACTATAGACTCTGACCAGTAAATCCCAGTCTCAGAATTGAGTCTCCCCTCCCACAGTCAGATGTTGGCAAAGGAGATGCATGAGGACCCCAAAACAATGTAGGTCATTGACAAAAACAATTGAGTACCTGCTAGAACTAAAAGGTAAGACCCTACTGATGAAGACTACACACACAAGCTATCACACAGGACATAGAAATACCACATTGAAAATGAAAGAGAAACTAGCTCCTTCTTGGCTAGCCCTCATAGTGCAAGAGAGCCCTCTGGGAGCCACTGGAGGACAATAGTCACCAACAGTATGAATAAGCATGGGACCCTACAGACAACAAAATCAACCAGCTGGACAAAAATTACACACTTGTGCGATAGTGTCACAGGGCCTTTGTGGGTAACCAACTGTTCTCTCATTGGACATAAGGTCTGCTCAGTGGTAGGGAACTCATATCTGGTATTGGAAACCAAGTCAGAATCCCATGGTTAGGAAATTCAGACTTCAGAGAGAAGCCCCCACTACTCGCTGGAGAACAAGAGTGGGCATGTATACCAAAAATCTCTCAAATAACTTTGCATACCCCCTTTGACCCAATGTGCTCTCACTCTTAGTTGGATAATCTGTTTTATTTTACAAATGGCAGAGAAAATGTAAGAGAGCCAAGATCCACTGATAAGACAAGAAGAGAGCAGACTGTCCACCATGAGACTTACCATCTCTATCACATCTGCCAGGGTCCAGAAGAAATTGGAGAGGAAGAAATGACATGCATACTTCTCCTACTGGTAGCCTAACAAACAGCTTCAGGGTGATGGTGACAGACACAGTGATCAAACAAAACCTATCAAAGTATTAATCCAGAGGCTATAGAGAACTCAACACTAAATCAGAATGCCAACAGACCTGCCATAGCTCAGGGAACATTGCAGAAGAGGGGTAGGAAACACTGTAAGAGACACAGGGTAGGTAGAAATATTCTGAGATAATGTCCCTTTGTTATCAAATAGGGACGGACTGAGATCTAAATAACCCCACAGTGAATACCATAACCCCATTGAGGTGGGCCTCCCAGTGGATAGAAGTGAGGATGAGGAGATAAAGAGTATATAACATTATATATATATATATATATATATATATATATATACACATATATATATACATACATATATACATTTATATACACATATATATACATGTATATATATTCTAATATACCTAGTATATATATCTAATATATATAATATATATAATATCTAATATATATATTCAATCCCTCCCAAAAAAATTTTATTTTCAAGGTCAAAAAAATTCTTAATAGCCATTCTTTTGGGTGCATATCTACATTCTTAGCACTTTGGAGACAGAGGCAGGAGACTTACTTGTTTAATGTCAGCATGAGCTGTATGAGAAAAATATATAAAAAACAGTACAAAAATAAAAGTATTTATTAATATTGCTAATGCATAAATAACACTTCTATCTTCAGTAGTCATTATAATGGCATATGCATAAGCTTGGTCTGACGACACATGCCTGTTGTTTCAGCATGTAGAAGGCTGAACTAGGAGACGACCACATATTTAAGGCCAGCCCAGAATATGTATTGAGAAATTATCACCATTAATAAAATAAAATAATAAAATACAGTAGTATCATCTTTATTTATAAATGACACTCAGATAGATGTGAATATTATAGTATAATTTCTTCCTTAATTTGTGGCTTGAGGTTCAAAGTCATGGTCAGGCATGTTCGTTAGCACTCTTGAACTAATCTATAGCTGCAGCCCAATATGATTATTTTCTCATATGATTTTTCCATTGTTAAACTATATTATTAAGAAAGAAGCCATAGAAAACTTCCTTCTAGATACTAGACTAAAAGATATAACCCTCAATAGGAGTATGATGGGGTCATCCGTTAAGAAGTTCCCTGAAAAGGGTGGGATGAAGCCTAACCTTACAATATTTGGCTCTGACCTATAACTTCCAGCAGCAGAAATCAGCTGATTGAGATGTTGATTGGAGAGACCTCTGAGGTTCCCCAATCAAGACAGGTTTCTGTCAAAGTACTTGAATACCAACCTGAGGTATGTATGTATCAGGGAATTTAATCCAGAATACTAGGTTTTCAGACAAGTGCCTTAACTTCTGAGCTATCTCTCCAGCCCTGCACTTCAATTTTTATTGCAGCACTATTCAGAATAGGTAAATAGTGAGAAACAAACCTAGGTGTCTAACACACACACACATACACACAAGTGCTTTTTTTTATATATACAAGACTATGTGTATTATAAAATATACAATGTAACCAAGAAACTTCTTTCAATATTCCAATAAAATAAATAAATCTCTTTTGAGCATGTTCAATAATTTGTATTACATGTCATTTACACCAAATTGAAGTTGTTTCTTGGCCTGTATTGTTAGTCTTCTAAGGAAAGATCCCATAATTTCTGCATAGGTAATTAATTAGAAGTCAGAGTGATGTTTAGGACAGCATGTATACAAAATTTTAAGGATAAATAATCTAAACTGACTATATTCTTACCATGGACAAATTTTAAATTCAACTTGTCAGAAGATGAGTCTATCAATCACAGCTTCCACAGTACTGCTCATTTACTGTGTTCCCTCTCAGCTGATGGGAGGAACAGACGTCCCTGCCCCACCTGAACAAATGACCCAAGAGTTACCTCTGACTCTATTTGTGTTATTAGTCACCTAACCACAACATCTACCTTTATGCCTTGCATATTTCAATGAATTTATTTTTACAAAATAAAATCTACCACACCCCTAATTTCCTTCAGGCCTTCTCCACCTCCATTGTGGAAGTTGGCAATAACCTCCTACATTGGTCTGTTTCTATAATTGCGCTATGCTCAAATTCACTCTCACAACTGATAGGATTAATTAGCTAAAAAGTCAAGTATGATCTTTGGTTTGTCATCCTCCTAACCCTAGGATGAAGACCAGGCCCTTCTGTTACTCATACACAGTGATTGCTAATGAGCAATAATGGTATCCTTACTTTCCTGATGAGGAACACAGTTTGAACACTCATTCTCTATGACTATTGTTAATCCAGTATGCATATTCCTAGAAATCAAATGTGCACAGCAACAATTTTCAAATCTATAGTAAAAAGTTGAATATAAATGGTTGAAATGTTTATATCTTATTCATTTCCAGGGATGATGAAGAAAGACTGCTTAGATCATATGAACGTTTTTGTTTATTTTTTTCTCACGTAGCCCATGTCTCATATTCAGTTTAATGACACTACCCTGTTTGAAGTCATCCTCTAACAGCACCATACCAACATGTCATTATTTAGCACTCTGCCTTTTCTCATGTCATTTATTCTTTAATTCTTTACATAGAAAATTACTAGTAGTAGTAGCAGCAGCAGCAGCACCAGCAGTATTTTTAAGACAGTCTCATTCTGTAGCATAGGCTGCCCTAGAGCTTAAACCTGTCATGATTCTTCTACCTCAGCCTAAATGTTATTATTCCTTCTTCCATGTAGCTTACATAAAAATCTTCACTTCTATTTTATTTTCCTTAACAGATAATTAGCCAGCTCATGTTTGTGCATAGGCCATTCTAGTAGATTGGGATTAATTCTCATTCTTCTTGGAGTTATAATATCTATATTTAGTACAGTTGAATAAATGTTTGTGTCAAGTAAAATGTAGTAAAGGTATATAATGATTATTTGAATAGTATTATCCAGAGGAATGAAGACTCAGTTAATTAATTTCATGAGAAGATAAATAGTTCTGAAGGATACTTTAGCTGGTTATTGAATTGCTAAAAAACAAGTAAGAATTCATGGAGCTACACACATCTTCCCCTATAATAGATACTGAAATAGGGTGGCAGCCTATGACTATGGTATCATTTATAATTCATTTATCATATCTATATCAAATTAGAAAAATGTTACTATATAAAATTTATGCTCAAAAGTTAAAGCAAATTATCCAATTCTGAGTATTAAGAATTACAAAAATGTTTGATCACCATATACAAAATGATCTTATATTTGCTCATTACTCTTTAGAGTATCTCAAAGAGATTATAGGATGTTAAAATATATAAGACTTGTTGGTCACGAATTGAAATTTCTTAAAGACACATGGAAGAGTTATGAATCTTTTCCCCTTTTCTGTTGCTACTTTATAGCTGAAAATTTCCATAGTATATGCTTTAAAAATTCTTCCCCAGAATGAGAAATTCTTCTTTATAGAGATCATTACTAATAAAATTCATCAGCATTAATGACAATAAGTATATTTAATTGCTTATCTAAATTTTGATAGTATTTACTTGGAAGGCACACAGGATCCTACCCACAGAGGAAACCAAAAATCTCCAACAATTTCAGGATATCTCTTTCCAAAACTATGCAGAAGCAGAGGCAAATCTTAAAGAAAAGAAAATATTCATATGAGTTAGGATTTGGAAAGTATGCAACTCAAATATTGTCCTTCTTAGTAGATTCAGCAACAAGGTATCTATAAATATCAGGAGTGTTGAAGCAGCTCAAAGGATGATTTACACCTCAAAAGACCAGCCCCATGCTGACAAGAGATCAACAATCATATTACATAAGAAAATTAACTAAGATGAAATAGAAAAATATTTTAAAGATCATATTGGTTGGCATTATTGGGTAAATGAGGTGAAGTAAAATTTAGAATTGAGGTGTTTTTGAAAACCCAAAAGATTAAAAACAACTAGGACATTTCAGGAGATTAAAAACAAGATCCTTTAAGGAATAGAATATGAAGGAAATATTTTATAAAGTTTATGACAGACATGAAGACAGATAGATCAAGGACAAAGCTTGTTTCTGAAGTAGCTAACCTGAAATATTTTCAATTATCAAAGTAGAGGCATTACAATTCTGTGTGGGTGTCTGCATGTATGTGTATCCTTTCCTCCCACTTTATGACCTTGAGCTGCAAGTCTCTTATATCTTAAAACGAAAACAGAAACAGACCATCAGATAATTTGAGAGGAGTCTATAAAAGGAAACCCTAGTGCTTTAAAAAATCAAGTCAGCAGCTGAGCAGAACTGCCATCTTCTTTAATGAGCAATTCATTGTATAATGAACATTTACTTAACAAAGTGCAAGAAAGAGAATGATATAATTTAAATCTTAAAATATATCCTTATTTTATTTCTGTTTATTTCTCCAAAGATCCTCGACTTACAATTGGATAAAAGATGATGATTAGGCCATATAGCCAAGTAATGAGAATTATGTTCACAAATGTTATGCATAAGAGAGTCCATGCTATCTCTAAGAGCCAAAAAAACAGAAAGATAAGAAATGAAAAGCATAAATGAAAGCTGGAGAAACAGACTCTTGAAGTCACATAATGAAAGTCATATAAGAGCAAATAGAAAGATAACAAATATAAATATTATGCAAAGTTAAAACCAATGAAAAACACATGCATATAGGTACACACACACACATGCACACTCTATAAATACATGTATATACACAGTATGCATGCATGTGTATGTACATGCATATGTGTGTGTGAGAGAGAGAGAGAGAGAGAGAGAGAGATTTCAGTCATGTGAAGTTTTAGAACAGGCAAATCTAGCCAATGGAAATAACAATCAAATAAGTAACTGTTTCTGAGTACTGGTATTAAATAGGTGAAACCAAAAGAGCATGACATGTTTGAGGCTACTATATGCCTTTTTACTAGTCAAACTGTATAACTGTATGAAAATCATACTTGATATTTGGGGAGTCTTCTATAGGTAATTGTACATCAATACACAAAAAACTTTAAAAGTTTGAAAATATGCTTTAGAAAGTCCACATCATAATTTTCAGTGAATAATTTCATTTTATTCTTAAATGCAACATGCCTTAGGTAATTAGAACTATAGGACTATATTTACCTAATTTCAAGGGAACTTCTGCTTAGAGGACTCATAGGATGATAAGCCACATACATACTTCAGAGCCAAGGCAATGGCCCATAAGCAGAAGCTAGCTCATCTTGAGCAATTGCTCCATGGAAGATAAATTTGCATTCATTATAGAGATGCAAATATAAATCACACTTAAATCCTACTCTCTAAGAAAGTGAAATCTAGAAAAGAAATGAGGAAATATGCATGAATTACTAGGAATTAGACATCATTCTCAAGAAAACACCCACAGGTTATAATTAGAGTCCAGAGAGGTGAAACTTTACATCCCATGAGGCTTGGAAGAAACAAAATGATATTCATGCTGTTGATTGGAAAATGGAGAAACTGGAAGTGAAGAGCCAGTGATCCAGTTTGAGAAACAAATACATTTGTGTAAAATAGTTACTTTATCTGTGATAACAATTGATTTTAGTGCTAATAATTTAGATGGCATTGACGATAGTGGTTGTGATAATCTCAAGTGTCAATGTGATTGGATTAGGAATAATCTAAGTGGAACACCCCATGGGCAGGTTTGTGAGGGCATTTCTAAGAATGTTTATCTGCAAGAGGGTCCTTTTAAATAGGAGTTGTGGAAGGAAAAATGGAGAGAGGGGGATGGTAGGAATTTAAACCAAAATTCTGGACATATAAATAATCCATATGAAAATCTACTACTTTGTAAACTAAGTTAGAGTATACACTTAAACTATAAATTTAAAATAGTGTTTGAAGGCTGGAGTAATGGCTTAGTTGTTAAGGTGCTTCCTACAAAGCCTAAGGGCCCAGGTTTGGTTGCCTAGCATCCATGTAAGCCAGATGCACAATGTGGCACATGAATCTGGAGTTTGCTTATAGTGGCTGGAGACTCTGCTACCCCCATTTTTTCTCTCTCCTAAATCTGCCTTTATCTCTCCCTCTTTCAAATAAATAAAAAAATGTTTTTTAAAAATAAAAAAGAATAATTAAAAAATACTGTTTGAACAAATTCTCCTCCATGGGCCGATAAAGTTATTGTCATGAGCCAAAGGTTTGTTCTCATGCTTTCTGCAACTGCCACCACATAATTTCCTTATGACAACCAGCAGAGGAGAATATAGAAATGTTTATTGGAAAATGGATGAGAATAAGTGACTATTGTGTGCTCTACCTTAAACAGGACACCTAGATGACTCACTTCAAAGCTCTGAGAACCTCTTGGAAGAGGAATGGAAAGAATATGAGAGAAGAATGGGAAGGAGGGCTGTGAAGTGCTGTCTTCTGGATACAACATGGCCATTATACTCACGAGTTCACAGCAGCTGTAGTTTCCTGCACACAACTGAATCTGATCATATTTCATTATGGATGGGGGAAGAATTCAGAAGGTATCATGCCTCCCACTGTATGTAATGGAAAACGGGGAGTCATGTTCACTAGCAGTGTAGCCACTGATAAGTTGCCCATTCCACTATTAATGTTCTTCCATCCTGATCATGTAATCAATCCTAATTTTACTCAGGGGATTAAAAAAAGAAAAGTCATGAAAGTAAGATGAAGATAAAACCATAGTTCTCAAGTTACCAAAACAAACCCTCATCATGTTATTAGATGACTTACAACATGTTTGCAGTCACACTGGAAGAATACACACAGTTAAAGTGTGGTCACTGAATGGAAGAGAATGAGATTCTGTAACATGGGATGGAAATGCGTGGAGGATCCTGATGAAGCTGAAGACTTTGAACTCTGAAATTCTAGTAGGTTTTTTTTTTTTTCTTCAGGAAGTAGTCTCTCAACCCTCAGCAACAGCTTTACTCCAGCCACACTCCACGCAGTATAGCCACCTCGCCTTTGTCTGGGAGAATTAATCCTTCCGTGTCTATGGAACCAATATGACCCCTCCTGAAGGAAATGCCTAGCATCACAATGCTTATGCCCTTCAGTGCCCACCCACCTTCCTCTATAGACCTGGAAATAGACTTAAGACAAAGAAGGCCCCTAAGGGGGAGGTACAAAGTGTGACTCAAGTGAAGGTACACAACACCTGAAAAGAACTTCATGAGTTCTCTAACTCATACAAGCAGAAGTCTAGGAAATAAGTGTGAAAAGGGACTTGAAGGGTGTGAGATAATAAAGGGAAGGGATCAGACCAGCCTGAATTTACTGATGAGGGCCTAGTGAGCAGTGACTCTAAGTTTAGTAATACAGTTTGCACCTATTAAAAAAAGAAGGTGCCAAGGCTTTATTTGATTGGTTGGTAAAAAAAATAGGTCAAACTATGCCCTACTGTGAACACAACTAGTTTGATCAATTATCCCAATTTGTCCAAGACTTTCCTGGTTAGGCAGTAAAGGTCTAATAGCTTAGAAATCCCCTTGGGTAGCAATTTAAGAATCTAAGACCTCAATATTTGGGTTGTATAAGTGACAAAAACTCCTGGCTCTCCAGCAGTTTGGTCAAAATTCTCTTGCATCTGCTTCATAGTCTAAGATGTTTCTAGCTCACCTGCTTTATTTTCCTCACTTTTTGTATAGATCACTGTTGGCCACAGAGTGACAATGCTGTCCATTTTCTCTGTCAACATCTTTCTTATTAAACCTTTAATATGTGATCCTATCTTGGCTTTGCATCTCAAAAAGCAAATTAGCACATATGGTAGCATGAGTATATTGAGAAAATGAATATTTAATGGTGCTCTGGGTTTTCTTCCTGTCATTCAAAGAAAGCCTGGTCCACCATCGTTATGCAACAATGACAGGCCCAAACACATGATGTTCAGATGTTAATGATCACAATAATGTGATGTGGAAAAAATATCTTGTTGAGGGGGAAACATCCTACCAGGTTCAAAGATGAAGGGATTTTTAAAAACTGGAGAAAATTATGGCTACCAAAGAAACAGAATCAGCTAATTATTGCTAAGTGATAATTAACAGCTAACAGCTATGTTATCAAACAGTTAAGACTAACTGTGACAACAAGCTCTCATGAACTGCAAAGAGGTCCTCATCCCTACGTGCAAAAAAAAGGACAGCCAAGAAACAAACAGAAGTTCTTCTTGCACTCTGGAGCTCCAGAGACGTCTAAATTCTTAGTTGAGACAGTAGCTGGAACCCTAAAACCAGAGACCTGATTGAGAAGACTTGGAAACTTGAAAGATGAGTGGAGTATATCTCAAAGAATGTCTGATACGGGGGTTGGTTTCTGACTTGAACTATCATTTGCAGAAATGACTCACTTGTCCCTAGCAAAACCTACAACTTTTTTTTTTCCTGAAAAATATTGTAAAGATGCCTCTGAAATTTCTGAGGGTTTGTGGATGGATGTACTAATCTTCCTTCTCTAGTTTCCCCACAGGAAAAGAGTCACAAGATTCATGAGTAGCATGTGCATTTAAAATCCATTCACAGGTGGTACACATGACTGATGCCATCACCTCACTCACACTTCCATACTACTTGTGGAAGGTCTTGTCATAGCCCAGTTGAAATGTCCAGGCAGAACCATTCCTACAATATGGGCAACTCTACCAAATGGCATATTTTGACTCAAAAATTTTCCCATCAGTCTTGATAAAGCCTTCCTAGAATTGCACCATCATTTAGGAGCTCCCATTTCTCCTCCACAGAGTATAGCCTATGTCTCCTTTAACCTTTTTATTTTTCATTCCTCTTTTCTTCTTTTTATTTTGAAAGTAGAGAGAGAAAGAGAATGAGGGAGGGAGAGGAAGTGAAAGAGAGAGAAAGGGCATGCCAAGGCCGAGTACCACTTCAAAACCAATTCAGGCATGCACTACTTTGTGCATCTAGCTATCAGTGAGTACTGGGGAATCAAACACAGGCTGTTAGGCTTAGCAAGTAAGTGCCTTCGACCACTGAGCCATCTCCCCAGCCCTCTATTTCCTTTTCACTAATTTTATCTAGTCAACCTGATGCATGCCTACAATGTGCACATTTGGAAATATAGAGGAGGGAAAGTATAAAAGCACATACTTAATAGTCTACATCAAAGACTACCAAGTTGTTACAGAATAAATGTTTTATTGGTCTACACCATTACTTTTTATAGAGGCACTTCATTCTCATGGAAAACATAGACAAACTGGCAATGGAGGACCACTAAAAATAGAAGAGCTAGCATTTCAGGTCACAACATTGAATAGTCAAGTAGCATGTATCACTCACTGTATGTAATAGGCAGTATCATCCCCACAGTTGCCACTAGGGCTCTTTCTCTCCAAAAATACTTAAAATATACACATGATAATTCTTTATCTCCCCTAGTCACTTGAATTACTTTGTATTGATAAACTAAGATGCAAAGATACATTTTGAGAATGAGACTGCAGTATAAGTTAGAGATTTAAAATGACCTATAATACAGAGTTACCCTAGGAGGGGTAGAAAAGGAAGATTATAGGCTTTATACAGATTTTGAAATTAGCCAAGCAGGGATATAAGAAGAGCAAGGAGCAGTAAGGTTTAAAGTTCAATGTTGAATGTGGCTCTGCAAAAAGGCAGGAAAATATCAGAGTTGGCATAATGAAACAAAAGTAGATGGAAGCAGATCCCCTAAAGCTGTGTAAAAAGAATTTGTTGAGAAACTTAGTGATTATATGTAGAAAATGCAATTTACAGTTATATCAATTACTTACTCCCTCACTGAAAGAATATTGAATTGAATTATAAATTCTAACTTAAACCCATAATTAGTGCTATATACAAATTTCTAATAGTTATCAAATCTTCTCTGCAACAGAAAGTTTTTGTGGCTGTTTGTGTTTGCTTGATAATATATTTGGATACTGCTTGAGTTTGCTAGAATTACTAGAAAAACATAGATAGGGTGGAATAATCAACACACATTCATTCTCATAGTTCTAGAGGCAAGAAAACTTGAGATGTCAACAGGGCCCATGTCATTACAAGTATTCATTCTTTCATTAGCTTGTAGATGGTGATCTTGTCCCTTTGCCCTCACATGGTCTTCTAGTCTGTTGTCTCTTCTTACAAGAGTTATTGGATTGGTATCCGATATATAACCATATAACCATATAATATATATCCATATAACCACATTTTACTAGTTTTATATTTTCAAAGGTCCTTGGATTCTGTCTCTACATGCAGTCACATTCTGTATTTCTGGGTTCAAGCTTCAACATGTATATTGAAAAGAGGCACAATTCCACCACTAACAACAATTCATGTACTCTGAATTGTTTTTAATTTTCGCATGAATAAATGAGGTCAAAGTATCTTTAAATTACAGGAGAAAAATTCAAAGCAGAAAGTTGTATGCACATTATAAACTAGTATTACATTCAAAGACTATTCCTCTAGATGTGAAAATGACTGGTCTATCTACAAACTTATTTGGAGAAACACCATATGAGCTTCAAATTTCAAGCTCATGTAGCCACATAAGAAAGGATCTGGTAAAATATATCCCATCTAACACAACAAAAAATGCTCATCCAGGGATCTGGAGAGATAGCTTAGCAGTTAAGCACTTGCCTGTGAAGCCTAAGGACCCTGGTTCGAGGCTCGATTCCCCAGGACCCACGTTAGCCAGATGCACAAGGGGGCACATGCGTCTGGAGTTCGTTTGCAGTGGCTGGAGGCCGTGGCGCACCCATTCTCTCTCTGTATATATATCTGTCTCTTTCTCTCTGTCTGTTGCTCTCAAATAAATAAATAAATAAAGTAAACAAAAAAATTAAAAAAAATGCTCATCCAATTCATAACATATGATAACTGCATGACAATTAAATAGAAATTGTAAGAAGAAGTATGATTAAGTCTGACTCTGAAGATGATAGAAAACTGTGAACTATCCACTTCAGGGTGTTTCTTTCAGGTCTGAGCCATCACAGTGGTATGTGTTGACCATCATAGTTATCGTGTGTATCATTTTAAGATCTTCATGGTTCCTTGTAATCCACTGAATTGATCAATTCTAAAAATGATCTACTTCACTCTATATGCAACATTCAAATATACAAAGAAAAAAAATTTCAAGGAAGTTTATCCAAGCAAAAGAACAAAGGAAAGGCTTTCTACATTGTGCTGTATATGTGAAAAGTTGGTTTAAAAGCCAAAGGGCAAGGTGAGTGAGAAAACTTAGTGTTTAAGCGAATGCTTGATTGGGATGGCAAGACTACTGCTTCCTCTGCTCTAGGGAACATTCATCTTTCTATCATCCATTCTGTGTTCATCATAAGAGACAATTTTTCTAATTTAAAAATATAATTTTAGTATTTTGATGAAACATTTTCTTTTTCAAAAAAAATATGTTGCTTAATAAATACTACCAAGAAGTAACTAAAATGCATGCTAAGTTACTTCTAAAATGCTGACATTTAATCAAATAGGTGATAAAGGAAACTAATTATATTATTGCTGTATCATGATTATAATGCTAGAAATACATTAAGTGGAGCCAAGCACATAATTCTGTACATTTTGTACCTGTTATTAATGATTTCTCTCATTGGCAATATTAGAATAATGCTGTTATAATATTTTAGCTTTAAAGTATTAAAGGGAAGGTTTTTTTGATATTTGTTTTTTTGTTTTTGCATCAAGGTCATACTTTAGCCCAGGCTTATTTCAAACTCAGCCTGTAGCCTATGTACCCTCCAACTCACAGGAATCCTCTTATCCCTATCTTCTAAGTGCTGGGAATATGAGTCACCATACCAAGTACAAAAAGTCTTTGTTATGACCCTACTTCACATAAAATTTCAAAAAGTATTAAGCGAAATACCCCACATTTACTAATAATAGACATGCCATATGAAATGGTATAAAAGTTTTGTTAGATTTCAAGAATGCTGACCATCCCCCAATAGCAGTGAGACCAAGTCATCTCCACCCATGCTTGCCTACTATTATAGAAATTGACTAAGATTTACTCTCTCATCTGTGGTCCTGGATTGAGATGACATCTCAAATCCCATTTCCCCAAAAGAGTTCAATAGGAGTTCCAGATAACAGATAACAAATTTAAGTCACAGATGCTCAGTCCCCTCATACTCATACATCTCATTCAAAGCTCTTCCATTACAGAACAGTTTGTCTCTTCACTCCCTGAAAACCCTCAAAGCCTCCTTCCTCTCCTCACAACCAACCTCCCTTTCCTTCCTGGGGCTTCTGATGCCTTCCCCCACTTTTATTTTCCCTTTGCTTCATTCTCTCCTGGCAATGAATAAATAAATATATTGAGTCCAAGGTCTATCTTAGTCGTCTATCTCTTGAACCTGAGCCTTACAAATTATCAACCACTGACAAGGGGAATTTGGTTAATATATTGCATCTAAAGTAATTCATAGTGAGCCAAATACCATTTTAATATATTTCATCATGAATATTTTTATTATTATTTTGAACTGAATATAATAAATCCTAAAACCTAAACAATGTTTCCCTAAATTATCTAATGTTTTTCTTTGATACATTAATGAACAAATTCTAAATTCCTAACTTTTGCATGAATTCAGATTTTATTGATAAGATAATGCTTCATTGTACTAAATTTAATTATCAGCTGCTCAACTGCTCTCAAAGTGACCAAAGTTTGCCTGAATAAATGGCTGGTCTTTGGAAGTGGTTCTGAAATAAATGATATAAGAACACAAGGAAATGTATATTCAGGTGGAATGTGTGGTAGTTTAAATGTATTCCCTCAGTAGACTCAGGTGTTTTACTAAAGCTTGTCACTTAGATTTCCAGCCACCTGACTAGGAGTGGAGTCTCTGTTGGGTGGACCCTGGGATCCAGCCCTAAGGTTTGTTAACAGGTTGATGTAAATTCCCGTCTCAGAGGTCTGCAGAGTAGTCCTAGCTCTGCCTGCTCCCTGCTGTTCACTTTCTGTTTTGTGCTTGCTTGTAGTGCTGGCTCTTTGGTGCTGTCTCACTACTTGGATTAATGAATGGAAGCCGTTTTTTTTTTTTATTTTTTATTTTTTCTGCCATTGATGGAACTTCCTTTTGGCTCTGTAAGCGGAAATAAACCCTTTTTCCCATAAACTGTGTCTGGTATGGATGTTAATCCCAGCAATGTGAAACTGAGTACAACCCAAAGGTAGGTCAGAAGAGGCTGCCTCTATGCTTATAACAGGTACTCTAGACAATGTGAAGTGCATCTCAGGCCATACTTTATGAAAAACTGCACTGAATTGAATGAAGCTCTTTAGGCCAAATATTAGCTGGTTATTTACTTTTTACAAGAGCTTTGAAATTCTTATTTTACTTTAAAAAGAACAGGTGCAAACAAAGGTTTCTTTCTTTTTCTTTGTTGTTTTCTTTTCTGGTCCCCTAGAATCCAGATTGCTTTCTTTACTACTCTGAATATATTTCTATAAAGGAGATAGTAAGCTTTCTTAAACATTCATGGTGCTGTAGAGAAACAAAAGAAGTTGTCATCCTAATGTTTAAAACTGCACTGATTATTTTCTTTTGAAACATAAACCAATTGTAAAGGACAGAGGCAAACAGTACCTGAAGAAAAAAATGTATTGCTTTTAGACACCTATTTTTTTCAACATGGCTATGTAAACACACACATTACTTTGTGCATCTGGCCCTATATGGTCACTGAGGAAGTGAACCTGGGTCAGCAGGCTTTGCAAGACCAAACACCTATTTTTTGTAAATCATTAACTGAATCTTCACATTTCATAGGTCCTGTTTTAAATGTGCAATTTGACTGCTGGGGGTACAGCTCAGTTGTAGACACTTGCCTAGTATGTACCAATGCCTTGGTTTAGATTTCCAGCACTGCAATTGTGAAACAAAAATCAAAACTATAATTTTGTGATTAGGATAAGAGATTAGTACCACAGACTTTGAACTCCATGCTTTAAAAATCCAAATTAAATGCCAGACATGCCATCACAAAGCCATCAAAGTATGAATCTTGAAGGCCTTTGATTGATGCTGATCTCACCTTTGTTTAGAGAACCTTAATTTCTTTATACAGATTGCTGCATACCTTGCAGACCTCAAGACACATCAAATTGAGAATACAAAGAGAAAACCCAAGATGTGTTGCTGAATGAGTCATCTCTACCACATACACCAAGGTTCAGATGACAGTGCAGAGTTAGTACCAAAGATACTGAGCGTGCTTCCAATGCTAGTGTTTATGGAGAAGGCAGTAGACACTAAGGAGGCTCAGAACACACCAAGTAGAAAATAAGCAGCTGTTGAAAGCTCATCACTAAAGGAGATTTCTACCACATCCTCTGAGACTCAGGGAAGTTTGGGGAAGAGGGTTAGAAATAATATAAGAACTACAGGGTATATAGACATTGTCTGGGTCACTGCCCTCCAGGTCACTGTTCTCCAGATAGGAACTGATTGGCACATACATTATCCCACAGTGGTTACTTATACCGTTATAAGATGAGCACAGTTCTGAGTCAATCAATACTTGGAGGTGGAGGACAGAGGATTACAAAAGAAAAAAATGAAACAATAAAACAGAGGAAGAATTACCTTGAAAGAGGAAGGTTCTCAAGAAATAGGGGGCAGAATAGAGGGGCCAAGAAAGGATAAAGGATTTTAAACACAATCAGATTACTGTATGTCTATATATTAATGTTCTCAATAAAAAATGAAAACTAGGCCAGGTAGGAGGATTTCTGTGAATTGAAGGCCATCACGGGCTACAAAATAAGTCATAAGTTAGCTTGGGTAAGAATGAGACCCTGTCACAAAAAAAAAAAAAAAAAAAAGTCAAACCAATTTTTAACCTGCCCCATAGCAGAAATACTCTTTCAAGCAAGTTATTTAGCCTACCTTTGTCTCAATTTCCTCATCTGTAAGGCAGGTTATGATGAGGATTAACTGGGTTAGTATACCTCTAGCAAGGTATTTTAAATTCAGTATGTATTACCTGTTAGCTATTATTATTCTAGTAAATGAACAAATATGCAGAAATAGAAATATGCTTTTTATGAATCTAAAATTTCATAGGATATACATGTAAACACATTTAATATGATCATATCATAAATCATGAATATATGCAACATATAAATGCCTAATATGCATTTAAAAATAAAAGGGGAATAATGGCAAAATAAAAACAAAGACATATAGAGTTTGTGGTGAATATGCATCGAGATCTGAATATTCACATTAAGTGACAGAAGTTAACAACGCTCAAACCCTAATTTCAGAGCAGAGAGAATTCAAGTTTGATTGATAGCTTCCATGTTTCTCATGTCCAAGAAGCAAATGCTGTGGAGTCAGATCCCAACCACAGTCAAAGGAGACACTTTGGCCGCCAGGCCCCGGAGCTGCTGCAAAGCTGTGCTTCCTCATCCCTACCATGTCTCTTCCCTGTCTACCCGGGAGAGCAAGGCTTGCATCTCCCTTCATTCCAGGGTTTCCTTCAGTTTCCTGTGGCCATATGGCCAGCTGTAAGAGCTATCCATGCCTTGAAATCACTTCTTTTGTAACATCTGCTTAGATTTTGTTATCCAGCTTTCTCACCAGGAAATAAAGTCCATGATAACAAGGGGTTTGTCACCTTCCTTCGTGCTGGACACTTAGCTTGTGAAAGAGTGTTCATGGTAAGTGCTCACCATGTAGCAAAGAAATTGGCTGCCTGAAAGAACACAACACTAAAGCTATTGTTGGAAAAGAGTAAAATAACGTCCACTATTCATCTTGAAAACTAAAAAGAAAATTAGCTGAACACTTTCAGTGTGAAAATGCATGGGAGCTAAGCAGCATAAGGAAGGCCACAGGTCAACAGATTTCATACTGAAGACTATGGAATTCTTTCCAAAATGCCAATTTTAGAAGATTTGAAAAAGAGAATATGAAAATATTTTAATTAATTAAAAGTTATTTTTTCAGGTAATGAATTGTCTTGAGGTATTATAGGTACCCTAAGCCTAATTGCTCAATTTTTGACTCAATATCTTCAAAATAGATAGTAATATTTGTCTTCTGTATTCTATCACATAAAAATATGATCCTAATCAAATCAGATAACTCTTTATTTAATAATACATAAAATAGGATTCAGCTATCAAATTAATAATGAGGTCTTATAACTAAAATTATGAATATCCCAAGAATAATTTTTAATATAAATGAAAACTTTCTGAGTTTTGTATGTATTTATGTGTTAATATAGCCTATTGGACAGTTCTTCTCCTCCCTTCTTTCTCATCTTTGGCCTAAATCAGGTTTGTTTCCTTTCGTGAATACTTGTTTTCCTGAGCCCAATATTCCATTAGTCTGACTCCACATCTCCCAACCAGGTGACAATTATTTTGCTATTCTCAATAGATAAAGCCTGTCCCTTCACAATGGCCATGTATTTACATTATATCTGATAAATAATATTAGCTCATATATTACATTAAGCTTGTCTCATGAGATTGAAAGAAAAAATAATCCACTGAAATAATCTGTTTTCTAAAAGCAGGTTGTGACAAGCACTGAATTTAAGAGTAGAGACTGTGGTAGTAAAAGAGGATAGGATAAAACTGGCGGTTTTAGGCCATCTCAGGGAACTGAGGGTCAAGGAGAACTAGGAAGTGCCAATGTGCTCACCCTGGCACCAGAAACTCTTGGCAAAAATGTCTGATTGAGACTGACCCACAGCACCCCCTACTATTCATAGTCTACTGTACTACCTGGGTGGGCAGACCCACTGAGCTGACCCTCAAGTTCATCCTCCAAATTTACCAATAAGCTCTTCCCCTTACACACCTGAAAAGGCTGTGGCTTTCCAGCCCTTCCCTCTCTCTGGACAGGACCCTCAGTGTGTGTGTGAGTCTCTCTCTCTTTCTCTCTCTCTCTCTCTCTCTCTCTCTCAATCTCTCCCCCACCCCCTCTGGTGGTTCTTACTCTGTGCAGCCTGTATACACATGATTTGGGCCTCTACCCAACCCAGCCTGGTTGGGTGGGGGTGGGATGTTATTATATTATGTCTTGATGTAAACTTTTTTGCTTGCCTCTGTTTTAAAGTTTGAGGTAACTTCTCACTTTAATTATATGTATGATCTTTCTTGATCTCCAAATCTACCCTGTGGGTGCTCTTACCAACTCTAGACTTGCTACCTGTGTACTTACTCTAAACGTAGGTTAGCCATGAGTATAATCCTCTTCATTACTCATTTCTTCTTTGAATTTCTTAGTTTCTGTCTTTGATATCTGCCCTCTTATTTCTTTTTTTTTCATTCAGTTTTACTGTTTGTCCTCTTAACATGGCAGATGCATGAGGGTTCCTCATGGGTTTCCCTGAAGGATTTATGAATCACTGACCTTGTCGGAGAATTCTTTGGGACCAAAAAGCATAAATGTGAACATGGCCAGACTCTGGAAGTTACCAGGTCGCTTAAGAAGCAGCCCTAATCCACTCTTAACGATCAGTTAAAAAAAAAAAAAAAAGGAAAGGCTCTATCTTCCCATTATTCACTCCCAAAGAAAAGTAAACAGCAGATAGAGAAAACCTAAAGTTTGTTTAACTCTCCCTCCACTCCCCACAGTTAAGACTAACGCCTTAAAATCCCTATTGCCCACTCAAGGGGGCCACCGTTCTCATTTCCTGCTGGAGAAGGCTGCCCCTAGGGATACTCTATTAGTCTGTGCTGTTGAGGTCAGCTCTTCCCTCTTTCTTATATTCCGAATGTCGCCTTGGTCAGTACTGAATTCTAACACCTCTTACACAAGGTCCTAGATTCTGCTTGTCACATGTTTACACCTACCTGTCTTCTAATTTTTCTCTAAAAGCCTTGGTTTCTCTCAGGTTCATGTGCTTGCAGCTTTATTCCAATTTTTTCCTAGAGACCCTGAATTTTTCTTCCGCCTTAATACTTTCCCTCTTTGGGACAGCACTTGGTGTCTGCCACGCATGTTTTCTAAGCCTCTATACATATACATCTAAATTCTACTTTCATGTGCTTACAACTCTCTTCCAGTCATTTTCTAAGGATTTCTCTTAAACCTCATAAATTATACAATGTTTCCACATCAGTATATGCTTCCTACTTTTTGTATGTTAAGCCTCCCTTCCTTGACTCCAATCTCCCTTAAATAAACCCCCACAATTTGTGATTTTCCCTTAAATAAATTTAATAATTCATAATTTATCCTTCTTGAATTTGCCTTTATTTATTAATTCTTTATTACAAGTAGGACAGAACACAAACATGGGTTTCATAAATTCTGTGGGACCCTTCCTGAATCCCGAAATCCTGTATCAGTAGGTATTCTGAAAATGAAGCATTTTAAGTGGGCAGCTGTACCCAAATAATCTCTTTGGATCTAGGTTACAATCCTTTAAATGAGAATAGGGCTTAGTCCATGGAGCCTTTGTTGGTTACACAGCAACTGGCTAATTGTCTAGTCTTGATGAACATATGATTTATGAAGAAGTTGACATATAACAAAATTTGAAGAGGTCTTCTTGGAAATAATGAGGTTCCCCTCTTTTGATCAAAGACATGGGGATGAAGAGGAAGAAAGACTGCTTGGTGGTTCTGCAGTTCTCCATAAAAGAGCTGCTATTATTCCTTCATGCTTGTAGTATTGAGCAACGCAGCCATAAATGAAGAGCATTGCCTTTCTTTAAAGAAATAAAACTAAAACAAGGAATGCTAAACTCTTAGTTAAAAGTGGAAAGCATAAGGTAACTTCCTAACTCCCCTTATCTTATATTGAATCTAACTATAGTTTAGCTCAGGAGCTACAGCAGAACAATTTTTTCCCCTAATTATTTTATTTTTCTAGTCACCTAGACTGAAATCATTAAAACCAATTTACCTTGAATCATAGATGAGGAATTCCAATGCTTGGAACGCTAATAATAGTCTGGAAATAATGCAAGTTATGTCTCACAAGGTTAACTTGTGATTAATTTTGTGTTTTATTGTGATTATTCTGAATGTGCAAATGCACACAGGAGGGCCATGATATTTTCCTGAATTTAAGCACTTAATTTCACACCATTTGCATGTGGGGACAGGATGTGAATTCCAGATTATTTGTTAAAGCCATTTAGTCTGGTAAGCAGCCGGCAAACTGAATACAACAAAATGAAAGGAAGCATTTGGGCCATTGCTTTCAAGGAAAAGCTATGCTCATTAGCAAAAGGGAAATCTTGATAAGAAGGAAAAAGAAAGATTCCCCACTAGTTCTTTTCAAACGTCCTCATGAGAAGTTGAATAACACCTGAGAAAACAAAAAGAAAACATAACGAAACAGAGAAAGTACTAAATTCATAATAAAACTTAGCATTTCATTGGAACCATGTGTCTTTGGACAAGTTTCAGGGGCTTCTCTGCTAGTTTCTATGGCTGTGTAACAAACTATACTGAGTCAGTAGCTAACAGTAAGGTGGATCTTCAATATAAGCAATGCTCTTAAGGTGCTGACTTCCCACTTGGGAACTTCTGTTCAGCTGGAAGTCATCTGACACGGGAGGAACACTGGGAAACCCAGGCCAGTGAATACTTTACTGCTGCCCCATTTGGGGAAAGCCCAAAGAGCTAGAAGAGTTAGAAGAGTTAGAAGAGGAGTTCTTTGGGCTCTTGAGGTAATTATTTCTACATGACCACATTTGGATGGGGCCAATTTGTGACTGCTGTATAGGTATTTTCCATGTTACTTTATGGCTTCTAACACATGTGGAGAGAGAGAGAGAGAGAGAGAGAGAGAGAACCACATGGAAACTAGTCTTATGACAAGCCACAGTCACAGACCTGCCCATATTGCAGTGGAGGGAATGTAGCCCTTTCCATCTTTCCATGTGAAAATGTAATGGTATATGATAAGATAAGATTATGGTATGGGAGTTGTTGGTGCAGTCATTTCTGTAGACATAATTTAAGACTCGCCTGTGCCTTATATAAAGAATAATCAGCTGTATAGTATCTTTCATAAAAGAAAGTCCTGTTAGACTTTGCTTATGTGAAGAACAGTGACTTCAGAATGACTCAGGAAAGCCAGTATTATGATTAAATAATTGCATGGAGGAGTGGAATGAGTATCTTTGAATGAATGTGTAGTTGTTAAAACAGCAAATGAAACATTTTTGAGTTTCAAAGAATATATGATCACACATACATATTTTCAAGGTGGGCAATTTCCAGGAAATGGGGTTGGTTGATTATTCCATCCTATTTAGTATTTCTTTTTAAAACTATAATTATACCACCCATTTATATTTTAACCATGAAATGTGGTAGCAAGCACTATTAACATAGTACTACAGGTAGGGATTTTTAAAGTCATATATATGTGCATTACATTATAAATCCATGCTAGGAAAAGTAAGTACTTCTTTGTGGGTATATCCTTGATCTTAATAATTTATTTGATATGCATCTACTAGGATTCAGAAATTAGTGTTACAAGTGCTATATATTTGAGGGGGTATTTTGAGGTAGGGTATTACTCTAACCCAGCATGACCTGGAATTCACTATGTAGTCTCAGGATGGCCTCAAACTCACAACAATTTTCCTACTTCTGCCTCCCAAGTGCTGGAATTAAAGGCATGCACCACCACACCCAGCAATCATATGTATTTGATGACAAAAATGAACCTGCCTAGAATTCTAGCAGACTATATGGACCAGATAGACTGAAACTGGACATGGAGAACCAGCTGAAACCAAATGAAGGGGGTCTTTTATATATGTATATATATATATATATATATATATATATATATATATATATATATATACATACATATATATGGAGTCCATTTGGATTCAAATGTTAAATTTGTTTTAGCATATACAGAATTATCCCCATATTATTGTTAATAAGTATTCCCAAAGTACATTTATAAACAAAATGGGTTAAAACCATTTTCATCAAATAAATAGTTTTCACATACAGGAGTTAAATATGCAAAGCATACATACAAGATGGTCCTTGTTTCTACTAATAAAGTCATTTGTACTTTACCAATTGCAAAGCTAAAATCCAAAAGGTTGCAATACATAAGGTCATATCTCTTAACCATCTTAATATTGCAACATAATGACTACCATTATATGGGGATGCCTTTTAATCTTGCACTTTATTCTCACTGTATCATTTCACGAATAAAGAAATTACATAATCATGAGAAGAATTTCTGATACCACAAGTATCTCACAATGACAGTTGCAAACATACAAGAGCCTTTTTTGTTATCAAAGTGAACTTCAGTGGTTCTCAGATATCCCAATATGCTTCCTTTGGATGAGTCTATCCTCCCAAGAAACTGGTGCGTTCAAGACTAAATGTTAAATTATAGCATTTGCCTCCATCATTATTTCTAACATGCATGTTACCTTAAAATGGAATCACCATAATTTATATGAAAATGGAATAAAATGACAACATGAATGAACTTTAATTTTTAATATTGAATAAATTAATGTTTAAACATGTTTCCAGTGGTGGTGACAGTAACATCTAGTGGTTCTCAAAATTTTAATTATGGTTTCTAGGATATTGGTAGGAACAGTTTCACTTTAAATTCCACACATAACTATATCCATTCTGTGTTTGATATTGAGCTGATATCATTATAAAAATAATGTACAAAGGAATCCATTCCCCAAATCTGTAAGTTTAAATGATGTGAAAAAATGAGCCATGATCTCATGTTTCCCTTTTCTTCTAAATTAATTATTATATGCATGTAAACGAAATTTAAATTCTGCTTTGAGAATATAGCATGTCTCAATATAATTAAATTTTGATTTTGTAAGTTGATCAATGATAATTATTCTCTAGTTAGAGAAAAGAATTTAAACATGCTTCTTTCCACCTTGTTCCTGAAAATCTATTTTTTCTGTATGAAACCTTTCTAGAATCAAAGCCGTATTCATCATAGGTATAGAGGGAAAGTCATTACTAAGTAAAATAGAATTAGATAATTTTTTCCATAGAAGGTATGCACTTAGAAGATTAGCAGGGTTGGAATTGTACTACAAATAGCATCAATTAGTTTGCATGGACAAGGTTTCTATAGCCACTGGACAAAGCACCACTAAATCTAATTATAAGAAGTTAACACAAATTAAAATGCCATGTTTTATAGAGGTTGATATTTCTGACTATATTAAATATTTGCTCATTAAATCATGTTAGAAGAACAAATTTTAGGGCAGGAGAGATTGCTCAGTGGCTAAAGGTACTTGCTTGCAAAGCCTGAAAACACAAGTTTGACTTCCCAGTATCCATGCAAAGCCAATTGCAAGAAGTGGCAGTTGCATCTGGAGTTTGTTTGTCATAGTAGAAGGCCCCAGTGCCCCATTCTTACTCCCTCTTCTCTTTATCACTGTCTCTCACTCTTAAATAAAAAAAAATAACTAGAATTAAAATAAAAAGAATAAACTTTAGGCCTGGGGCAATAGATCAGTGTACAAAGCTTGTTCTGCACGAGGTAGTGCCTCACTTTGCATCCCAAGAATCCATGTGAAGCCAGTAGAACATCTGCAATCACAGCGTACTATGACAAGATGGAAGGAAGAGACAAGCGAAATTCCTGGAATCTCGCAGAGTAGCTGACAAGGACAGTCAGGTTGTCTTCTGACCTCTACAGAAGCACACCCATTGTGACACACACACACACACCATAAAAGAATACATATTAGTTCTTACAGAATGACTCTATAGCATTTCTCAAAGAAATTGACATTATGGAAGTGGTGTAGGAACGTTCTGTACAATTATACTACACAATTAAGACTGGCTGAAAGCGAGTAATATGAGGCTTTCAGAAAGAGGCAGTTTGATGAATTGTTAAGTTAACTTGCTTAGTAGAGAAAAACATGGAAAGAAAGAGTAAAGAAAAGCTTTTCTGGAGCTAACAGAAGTTTTGTTTGCTTGTTTATTTTGGTTTTTAAATTTTGGGCTTTTGGTCTTTGATTATTTTAAGGTAGGCTCTCTCTCTCTTTCTGTACTTCAAGCTGGCTTCAAACTTGTAGAAATCCTTTGATCTCTGCTTCATGTAACTATAGGCACATACAACCATGCCCAGCTACTTAATACAACTTTCAATAAATGCTCACAAAACCTGTCCCAGCCAGAGTTTAATTGGGTCAGAATACCAAAATGAATGCCAGAAGACACTGTTGAAAACAGAGCAGTCAGCCTTTTGAGTATATGCTACAAAATAAGAAAGTTACAGACAAGGATTAACAATTACAAACTGTTCTCTCAGCACTATGGAGGAGAATAATGAATAATTAACAAAATGAAATCCCTACAAGTCACAAAGAGTAGAACATTATGCAGACATCAATCAAGAAGTTAAAAAAGAAATCACAAGGGGAGTTAGAAAATGTTTTAGATGAATGAAAATGAAGACTTTGAGCCAACTTTATGGACTGAAGCTAAAGCTGTCTATATTAGGTAGAAAGAAAGGTTCCCATAGTTAAAACTCCCAGGTTGCAAGCTGAGAAAGATTAGCAAACCAACTTCTAAGGAATACAAGGAATAAATGATTAGAAAAAATACAGTAAAAAGTTTAAAGACACACAGAAGAGAACAATAGAGAATATTCAAAATATCCAAGTTATTTCACTGAAGAGATCAACAAAGCAAACTGATCTTTATATTGACCAAGGTAAAAAGAAGGAGGGCTGGAGAGATACAAAGCCTAATGGCCCTGGTTTAAACCCTAGTGCCCACATAAAGCCAGATTTACAAAGTAATGCGTGCACCTGGAGCACATTAGTAGTAGCAAGATGGCCTGGTGCACCCATTCCCTCTCTTTCTCCTTCTGTCTTCCTTTCTGTGCTTGCTAATAAATAAATAAAAGTTAAAAATAGATTTGAAAAAGGAAAACCCAAATTAATAATATCAGGAAATAAAGAGAGCAATATCACTATTTTCCTTAAAGAAATAAAATCCATTTATAAGGGAGTACAGTGAATAACTCTGCCAAAATTCACATCACTTAGTTGTGATGGAAGGACTTTTCAAAATATATATTGTCAAATATGACTCAAAAATAATAGAAACAAAGCAGACAACTACTTTAACAACTATAAAGTAATTTTAATACGTGTCAAAAATCTGATCTCAAAGAAAAACCCAGATAATGACTTGCTAGACTTTTCATTGTTATGACAGAATATCTCACAGAAATAGCATAAGAAAGAAAGGATTTATTTATCTTTTTTCATATTGCCCCAAGCTTCATTTCACTACAGCAGTGAGGGGTGGTAGAATACAGCTGCAGCTCACATCATACTACCCAGGAAGGAGGATGGGGAGTAGAGGGAGAGGTTGTCTGTGTGTGCTGGCATTCGTTTTTCCTTTTTATATAATTTGATGTCCAACCTATAAGATGGTGCCATCCACATTCAGGGCAGGTCTTCCTGCTGCATAAGTTCTTTCCAGAGATTCTCTCACCAACACACCTTGGGGTACTTTCCCAATCCTCTAGAACCTCTGTATCCAATCAAACTGACAATCAAGATTAACCATCTAAGCTACAGTACTAAAATTCTACCAAACATTTGTACAAACAAAACAAAAACATAACATTCTTTCAAAAATGTAAAGATGAGAGAACATGTGTTAATGGGTCATATGAGTACAGTTTTGTTACCCTATAACAAAACTGAAGCTATTATAAGTAAAGCATTAGTCAATATCTGTTATTAATATAAACACAAAACCATTCCACAAAACACACAAAAAGAAAGAAATAGAAATACAGTAATACTGTAAAAAAACAAAGACAGTAATACTCAACACTTTGTGAATAAAGGGATGTCCCTCAGATGTATAAAGACATTCACAAAATAAAATCATTTAAATCACAATCACTGGAAATTTTCAGCTTAAGGTCAGAAGAGAAAAATGTACTTAGCATTGTACCATAATAGATAAGGATTTATTTTCCTACCAGTTAAAAAATAGACAAGATATGTCCCCCTGATGCAACAGTGTCATGAATGTTATGGGAGTAATTAACCACTTTCTGTTTGGATTTGATGCCTACTGCACAGGAGCGAATTCATGGCTGGTACTGAAAACCCAGCCCAAAGCCTATGGCTAGGGATATAAGACCTTGATGGGGAGCTCCTACTGTCGTTATGCTAAATGGGCAGCATGTTGAACTGCCTTCTAAATGTCTATATTTGTTCCCATAGATTAGTCCTATAAGAAGCATCCATCCTTCATCATAGTGATTTCTTACAACATAGGCAGTGGTTAATGTGAGATGCATAGCTGGAAAAATTGCATGGAATAAGTAATTATGATGTGTTTAGTCTCAAAGAGCACATTTAAACCAATCCCTCCAAGGCATGCAGAAGAGGGGACAGAAAGAATATAAGAGCTGGAAGCTTGGAGAGGGAGTCATGTTCATCAGTAGTGTAGCCACTAGCCTGTTGTCTGATCTCTAATAAATAATTTTTCATCCATGATCATGCAAGGAACCCTAATTAAATTCAACACATTAAAAAAATGAAAGTACAATGGGGAGCAATGAAGAAGGAAAAGGGTGTTAATAGGAGAAATAGAGGGACAAGGGAGGCTAATTTGGAGGTAATGATATAAAAATACATCATATACACATGTGAAAATGTCAAGAAAAATGAACAAGATTGCTGCTTCCAAGGTGAGCCTGACAACCTGAGACAGAGTAATGGAGACACACACTGAGAATACTCAAAATACAACAAACAAGAAAAGTGAGGGCAGAGACAAAAAACTGGACCCAAACTGAAGTGGTACCATAAAATCCTATATCCCGAAAGACAGAATAAAATATTGAATCTTCATCAGGTCCTCAGAGCGAACACCTGAATCAAAGGGCCCTAGAGAGGGTGTGATGAAGACTAACCTTAATGTTCTGTTTTACTTTCTCTCTCTTTCTCTCTCTTCTCTCTTTCTCTTTTATATTACCTATCTTTTTCTTCCTTCTTTTCCCTGTGTGTTGGCCTATAACTTCCAGTACCAGGAAGCAGTTAACATCCACAATGAGCTGTTGACAAGAAAGTCCTACAAGTTTTCCCAAAAGAAAACAGATTTCTGACAGAGCACTCAATTACCTACCAAAGGTTAATGGTAAGACCCTACTGCCAAAGATACCATATGTAGTTGGTCCAGAACATGGAGATACCTGGCTGTATCTGGAAGAGAGTCAATCCCCAAAAAGTTAGCTTGTCTAATGACAGAAGGTGCTACATGAGCAACTGGGGGAGAATGGCCAGCATTTCTCCAAGCAGCTCATGGTCTAAGCTACTAAGCAGCAACCAACCTGATGTGATGCTCACCTAAGTGCAATAGTGGCACACAGCCATGGTTTGTAACCAACTGCTCTTGAATTGGCTAATGGATCTTCTCAGTGGAACGGAACCCATAGTTGGAACTGGAAAACAAGTCAGAGCCATATCCAAAAACTGAGTCCATTCTCCAATATCAAGCAAGCTCCCTCCAATCTTGGTCTACGAGAGGGCCTACACCTTTTAAATTCTCTCTAAAATAACAATGGTTAAACCATTTATCCAGTGCTGACTTCACTCTCCATTGGAGAATCTGTTTCTCTTTCTCAGATGGACACAGAACTTGAGGAGAAATTCATCCCATTGTACCTTACCAGGGAAACAGCTGAAACCATAAAGCAATTCAGGAAATGAACAAGAGTACCGCTCTCTTGGTGAACCTGGTACCAGCACAAGGGTGAAGGAGATAGACAAAGAGAACACTCAATTCCTACCAAACCAGATATCCAGAGACACAATGGTTCCCAAGACCTCATCACTGAAGTAGACTTAAAATGAATCCAACATTGCTCAGGGAAATTTGCGGAAGAGGGGGCGGAAATATTGTTAGAGCCACAAGTTGTGACATTATGCACAGAGACATTGCCTCTTCCCCATAACTGATGGATACCCCCACAATGCATGACCCACAATCCCCAATGGGAAGGGTCCATTTGGAGGGGGAGGATAGGGAGGAGGCTAACAATGGTACCTACATGGATGTTTACACACTAAGTACATATATAACTAATAAAGAAAAAATATTAAAAATAGAGAAATCCAGAAGCATCTGAGAGCTCAACACTAATGTAGACTTAAAGTATACCTATCAATGCTCAGTGAATTTTGTGAAAGAGAGAGTGCGAAGAATGTAAGAGCCACAGGGTGAGAATGACTATCCAGAGTCATCCCCCCCCCCCCGTCCCTACCACCGTACAATGACTGACTGCTGTTCTCACAATTCATAACCCACAACTCCATGGTGAATACCAGTAATACCACTAGGGAAGGCTGCTGCAGTCAGATTTGCATTGCTCCAAGAAAACACCCAACTAAGATCAACTTGTGGGGAAAGGGTTTATTTTGGCATATAGACTTGACGCTTCATGATAGCAGGGGAAAATGATGACATGAGCAAGAAAAGGGTGGAGATCACCTCCTGGTCAACATCAGATGGACAAAAGCAACAAGATACAGTGTCAATCACTGGCAAGAAAAAGCTGGCTATAACACCCATAAGCCTACTACCAACCATACACTGCCTCCAGAAGGTTTTAATTTCCAAATTGCTATCAGATAGGGATCTGGCATTCAAAACCCCTAATTTTGTGGGGGAAAACTGAATCAAGCCACCACAAGAGCCCTCAGTAGAGTGGGGACAGTGGGAAGGGAAATAGTGTAACAACATATAATCTGTTTATGTAAAGTTTATACTTAATAAAAAAAGAAAATGTCAATAATGAAAAAGAAATAAAAATAAACAAAAAAAGGGTAAAGATGTCAGCTCTAGAAACTTTTATTCAATATTATATTGAAAGTTTTAGCCAGTACAATTAAGTATCAAAGAAAGAAGAGGAGAAGAAAAAAGAAAAAAAAAGCAAAAGAGTAGAAGGAACATGAAGAGAGTAAGGGTTGTATGGATTGGAAATGAAGTAAAGTTTTTCAGATATTTTGCACATAATCAAAAGTCACAAGGAATAATAAAAGCAAGTAATAATAAAAACGTGTTTAAATAACAAAATAATGAATGTTGTTACATAAAGATCACTATATAAAATTTTATACCCATTTCTTTAAAATTAACTCCAAAAATTAACCTAAGTTTCATTAACAGAATATAAAAATAACAATAGTTTTCACTAAAGAATTATAAAACTTATATCCTGAAAGCCATATATCATTATTTCAAAGTTAAATAGAACTCAAATAAGTAGAAATAAAGATTCCAAATACTAATATATTGGAAGTTAAACATTTTTTAAGATCACTATACTCCTTTGCTTTTCATCAGTAGAACCACCACAATCCCAGCCAAAATCTCTGCAGGTTTTCTTGTCAAAATGACAAACTGCTCCTAGAATTATTGCAGCAATGCAGGGGTCATGAAGAGCCAAAGCAATCTTGTAAAAGAAGGACAAAGTTAGAGGACTCAACTTCCAAATTGAAACTGACTGTAAGGATGACAGTCATTAGAAACTCATAAGGACAGATTTGTAATCAAGGGCACAGAATGGAGAGCACAGCAACAGACACTCAGGTTTATGGTCAATTGATTTTCACTAAGTTGTCAAGACAATTCAATAGTGGAAAGAATTATTCTTTTCAAAAACTGATGCTGTAGTAATTATATATCACATGCAAATTCACATGGATTTGTACATACATTAAAAATTAACTAAAAATAGGGCTGGAGAGATGGCTTAGAGGTTACGTGCTTGCCTGTGAAGCCTAAGGACCCAGTTCGAGGCTCAATTCCCCAGGACCCTTGTTAGCCAGATGCACAAGGGGGCGCACATGTCTGGAGTTCGTTTGCAGTGGCTAGAGTCCCTGGCGTACCCATTCTCTCTCTCTCTCTCTCCCTTTCCCTCTGTGCCTCTTGCTCTCAAATAAATAAAAAAAAATGAACAAAAAATGTTTAAAAATTAACTGAAAATACATTACAGACCTATAAAGTTAAAACCATAATGTTTAAGGAGGAATATGGCATACATTTTTTATTTATTTATTTATTTATTTATTTATTTATTTATTTATTTATGAGAGAGGCAGATAAAGAGAGAGAGGGAAAGAGAGAGAGAAGTGGGCACACCGGTATCTCTAGCCATTGCAAACGAACTCCAGACACATGCAACACCTTGTGCATGAGGCTTACATTGGTACTGGAAATTCAAATTTAGATCCTCTGGATTCACAGGCAAGCGCCTTAACCACTAAGCAATCTCTCCAGCCCTGGCATTACATTTCAGTGTCCTTATATTAGGCAATTATTGTTTAGCTATGTCACCAAAAGTACAATAAGTAAACAAACAAAACAACAAAAATACGAGGTAAGATGGACTTCAAAGTTTAAAATTCTTGGTTTTCAAAATTCACCAATGAAAAGTCATAAGCAAGCTGTGGTAGTACATATCTATAATCCTAGCAATCTAGAGATTTAGGCAGAAGGATTATAAATTGGAGGCTAGCCTAGGTGCTGCAAAGAGATCACAAAAAAAAAAAAAAAAACAAACAAAACAGTGAATGTAAACAAAGCCTTTCAGGATTAATTCCCTAGTTCCCATGCAAAACCATTAGCAGAAAGTGGTGAATGCATCAGTGGTTCATTTGCAGCAGCAAGAAGCCCCGGTACATATGTGTTCATGTACAAACATACACACACACATACACACACGCACATGCACACGCACATATGAGCATGAGCGCGAGCACACAAAGAAAATAAAAATACACCAGATTCTAATCATTAAAAACGTGAAAACTACAGCTAACATAATTTATTTTCAGATTATGTATCTGATTAAGAAAAAAGTCTTGGGCTGGAGAGATGGCTTAGAAGTTAAAGCATTTGCCTGCAAAGCCAAAGGACTCAAGTTTGATTCCCCTGGACCCATGTAAACAAGAAGCACAAGGGGCACATGTGTCTGGAGTTCGTTTGTAGTGGCTAGAGGCCCTGATGTGCCCATTCTTTCTCTATCTGTCTCTATTTTCTATCTCTGTCTTCTTGAAAATAAATTTTTAAAAAATATTAAAAAGTCTTACCTAAAACAGATTAAAAATCAAAAGTCCAATAAAAATAGAATAAAGGTTTCTATACTAGCCTTATCTCTATACATACAAACTGCTAATAAGCACATGGAAAGACACTCATCAGGCAAAACCATAGGGAGAAGCCACTTCATACCTACTAGACTCTTTGGAATCCAAAGATTAATGTGGGACTGGATAGAAGCTCAGTGGCTAAAGGGGCTTGTGTGCAAAGCCTGAAGGCCTCAGCTTGATTCTTTCCTACCTACATAAAGCCAGACACACAAAGTGGAGCATGCATCTGGAGTTCATTTGCAAGGCATGCCCATACACTTTCTCTCTCTGTCTCTGTTGCCTGCCTCTCTGTCTTTCTCTTTCTATCATCTTCTCTCTCCCTCTGTCACATAAAAAAATGAAATTATTTTTAAAAAATCAGTAACAACAGTGTTGTTAAGTAGAGGAAACACTGGAACTTTTCTTTGCTAATAGAAAGGACACAATTTACTAATCATTTCTTGAATAGTCTGGAATGTTTTCAAAAGATTGACTAAGTAGTTATATGAACTTTCTAATTACTCCACCAATGTATTTTAATTATGTTTAATGGTGACTGAGCTGATAGATATCTATATTTTTATTTAATCATCATTATTTTATATTAATAAGATTCATATAAACATTGTAAATAATAAACTATGCAAATATCCTTATTAGTATCCCTCAATGTATCTATAAGTTAACATATGTACCAAGTGAACTGCAAACATTAGTTGCTTTACCAATGAAATAGGATTCAAGAAGAGTAGCAAGCTGAAAAAATATGCTATTGATACATTCTTAAATATAGTAATTAATAAAAATCACAATATATTAGCATCTGTATCCTCTATTAATCAGAAAATTATGTTACAAAATTAAGAACACTCTTATTCAGGACTAAGAAGTTTGTTTTTTATATGTTTTTGAAACTTAACACTGTATGGGGTCATCAATTTCATCAACTATCTTAATGTTAATGTTAATGTTAAACTTGTAAGCAAAATGTCAAAAATATTAGGTTCTGACCTGTGAATAACTTTCCCCTAAAGAACAGAACATATGAAACCACATCGTTTAAATATCTGTCTTCAACCTATGCATGTTTAAATGCAATTATATTTACATACCTCTAAATGACTAATACTAAGAGAATAGTTGTTTCTGAAAAATTAGCCGAAGAAATAGACTTAGAAAATAAATAGTTTTAAAAATATGATGCTACTACTGATGCTGTTAATACTGGATTTTGAATGATTGAAAAGTTAGAAGTTATCCACAGAGATTATTATTCAGGATAGGGCTTTATTTTTTCTGTCTTAACTGCTTAAAATACTCCATATCTTGAGATTTAAAATCACAGCGCTGGTACCTCTGAAGCTTTTTTCTCCTTAATTTATATCCATCACCTTTCATTTAGTGTTTGGCATCATTCACAGTATGTACAAAACATTTCTAGACTAAGTTAGTTAGGATTCCATGTTTTCCTCATAAGGCATTTGATGCCAAAAGGCTTTAATCAGTGAGCATTGCCAGATAGCACCCCATCACTGGAGCGGGATTCCCCCAATTGCTCTTGCTGCCATGTGGGATTAACAAACTAGAAATCGCTACCTGATACTTTGGTGTTCACCTCCCCACCCACCTTGTTTACTGAACTACAAAACTACATAGGAGATCCTTGAGACAATGCTAATACTCAATGTAGTTCCAATCAACAATCGTCAGCCAATGCTTAGGTTGCCTTGGTGGTAGTGAGGAAATCACCCACACCACCATTTCTATTAATGTTACAAATTTCTACATTACTGGACTGTAATAGACAAGTGTTTGTAATTTCCTGGAAGAGTATTTCTTAAAGAACGTCAGTGTGACAGTCATCAATAAAAGATTTCTTCTAAGTTAACTGTATGAAGCTTTTTCCAGATACTGGTCATATTTGAAAAGCGGTTATAAGAAGTCAGTAGCTTTTATAAAGGACTTTTCTGGAATGTTGACCAAAAACAAATTAATCAAATTCATGAAACTGAAAGCTTTGGAGGCTAGGAGATGGTTGCTTATTGACAATACCTGACAGCCTAGGTTCAGTTTTCTAGTACCTATGTAAAGCCATATGCACAAAGCCACACATGCATCTGGAATTCACTTTTCAGTGGCAAGAGGCCCGGTTCACCCATTCTCTCTCTCTCTCTCTCTCTCTCTCTCTCTCTCTCTCTCTCTCCCTCCCTCCCTCTTTCTCTCTCCAATTTTTCCACTTGAAAATAAATAGGTAAAAAATACTTTTAAAATTGAAAGTTTAGTTTTAATTAATGGAATTTCCAAAATTACAATAGTAGCTTAAAGCAGAACACATTGGGGTTTGTTATTGTCAAGGAGGATGGTGGTCCTAAACCAGCGGTAAACCTCAAAACAGCCTGAAATGGTGCTAAGTTTGCCCCGGTATCTGTGACTTCACCATGGCACTGTTGTCAGCTTGGCATAGAAAACCTTTGTTGGGGCTGGAGGGATAACTTAGCGATTAAGACATTTGCCTGCATAGCCAAAGACCCAGGTTTGATTCCCAGCACCCATGTTAGCCAGATGCACAAGGGGGTGCATGTGTCTGGAGTTCATTTGCAAGTGGCTGGAGGACCTGGTGTGCCCATTCTCTCTCTTTCTCTCTCTCTCTCTTTCTCTCTCTCTCTTCCTCCCTCCCTCTCTTCCTCTCTCTTTCTCTGTCAAATAAATAGATAAGTAAAAATAAAATATTTTTTTAAAAAGCTTTGTTGAAGATGGTACTATGCACTGTCAGCTGCAACTCCTGCTCTCTACCCAGGAGATGACCATTGTAATTTGTCAGTTATGACAGCCCCAGTGCATCATGTGGAATCTGGACTGCGCACTTGTCCTCAGTGTGTGTTCCATGCCATACGCGCCCTGAAGCGGGGTCTCTAGCCCCTCTTGCCTTCCCACTCTGCTTTCTGCACTGCACACTTTGAGTCATCAGGTATCTTCAAGACTTGTCCTTTCAAACATATTTTTATTGCTGTTATTGATAGTATTTTTGAAGTTTGTTCAGCTTGCACAGCTTCTTATATATAGTTGACTAAAAGATTATATATGTGTGTGTGTGTGTGTGTGTGTGTGTGTGTGTGTAGTAGTTTATCTCTAATTGTCAACATGACAGTAGTAGAATAACAATGGAAACAAATGTTTTTGGAAGTCTGTTTGGGATTTTCTGTATTAGATTAATTGAGCTGAAAGAGCGACCCTAACTGCGGATGGTTATATTTTATGGGCTGGGAGTCCTGGGTTGTATAAATGGATATAGCTAGCTGATAACCAGCATTCATCACTCTTTTTCTCTCTATCCACCCCCTTCACTGATGTGGCAATGTAGCACTGACTTCCTGTTCCTTCCTTGTGCTCCTCATCATAATGAGATACCCATCAAAACTGGAAACCAGGGGCTGGAGAGATGGCTTAGTGGTTAAACGCTTGCCTATGAAGCCTAAGGGCCCAGGTTTCAGGCTCCGTTCCCCAGGACCCACGTTAGCCAAATGTACAAGGGGGCACATGCATCAGGAGTTTGTTTGCAGTGGCTGAAGGCCCTATTGCGCCCATTCTCTCTCTCTCTCTTTCTTTCTCTCTCTGTCACTCTCAAATAAATAAAAATAAACAAAAACATTCTAAAAAAAAAAAAAAAAACCTGGAAACCAGAAGTAATCCCTTTCCTTTGTTAAGCTGGTGTAGTCAGGTAATTTGTCCCAACATCAAGAAAGTAACTTGTACATGGTATAAGTGATTTTTTCTCTCCTTCCCCTTCTATGATGGTAATAATAGTGACCTCTAGCTCTTCCTAGTGGGAAATGTGCTGTTTTCCTCCTGTGTCTCTGATAAAAACATTACTAAACTCTCCTCCTCCCCTCAAGCTCTCATCATAGTATTGCCCGCCAGCCACTCCTGATCAGGGAGCTGATACTGACTGTTTCATACTGGATATGCTTTTGTGACCTATTTTTGATTTACTTTGTATTGGTGGGAATTGAACCTGTACTTTTCCATAGACTGGAAAACTACACTACCTAACACTACAGCCCCAGCCCTCAATTTATGTTCTCTGTGAATATTGGGAACAAAAATCCAAGAACTTCTGAAGGTAGACTTACATTTAAACCTCACAAAGCAACCAACTCTCCCCTATATCCATATTTTCTCCTCAAACCCAGTAAATATATCACTTTTTTTAAAAGACATTTTGAAAAAAATAAAGGATATAAGTTTGTAAAGTGTCCTATAATATCTTTAAAAAAAATCTTACAAATACCCTTCTTTCTAATATCTGGTAAGTGGGTCTGTCCAAATGTAAGATTTTTGTTTTTATTTCAGAAAATATCTTATTCTCCAAATAAAAGAATTCAATTAATTGGATTTTTTCTTTCCCCTTTCAAGTCTCAAAAGGATCCACTTATTAGTTATTCCCCTTAGAGAAAAATAAGGCAAGATGATAAAAGGGAATTAAAGATCCATTGCTTATGGCCAGTCTGAAAGTCAATTAAATAACTTCCTTTTTTCTCTATTAACTAGAACATTTTCTACTTGATTAAAAACTAATAGCCGACAGTCTCAGAAGCTGAATCATAGCTTTTTTTAAGCAATAGGGTGTCAAAAAGACAAATGGACTTAGATGTCCTTGGTTTTCTTAAATTGGGTGGGGGAAAGAATCACTTTTCAAGGTTATAGTGACACTGATGATACTTAAAGCACCAATGTAGTTCAGTTACAGTAGGCTGTCACATTATCACCTGACCTGTCGCATATTCACAGCAGGTCTTCTAGGAATATGGAGAATTCAGTTGACAACTACATGACAATATGTAAAAATAAATAAACAGAAGATTGACCTTTCCCCTAAAATGCTTTCTTCGCTTATCTATAGCAACGCTTTGGTTGAATTTGTGCGGTGTGTTGAGACACTGTGATTTACTCAAACATTAAAATTTGGAGTGCTGAGAATAGGCTAAGGTTTAGTATTCATCCCTACATAGGATAATAGTACTCATCCTCACATACGATATCTATATCACCCCCTTGAAGTATCAAGAAACATTGGAGAAAGAGGAGGAAGCAAGAATGTAGAAGCCAGAGGAAAGGGAGCAGTGTTGTAGGACATTATTTTCTGAATATCACATTCTGTTTTCATCAGGACCACATAGCAGCTTTGGTTGTCTTCCCAAAGTGTGCACAAGATTAGGCCTATCAATATATCGTCATGAACTGAGGAACTGCTTGTGAAGCCCCACTCCTCCCTGATTTGGATGGTAAACTGCCCATACCTGGTGAAATAATCCCTACTTGCTTAAGCCCCTACCCATGCTCATTCAAGCAACCCTAATTAAATTCACTGGTTCACACACACACACAAACACACACACAAACACACACACACACACACACACACACAAAGACACCAAAGAAGAAGGGTGGCGGGGGGGGGGGGTTAGTTGGAAAGAGAAAGCAGCACAGTGGGATGGGAGAGAGACAAGGAATGGTATTGGGGAAAAGAAGAGGGGAAAGAAGACTTCTGGGAATCAAATGTGAGTGCAGCTCCACTAAAAAGAATCTTGAGCAACTAAAAGGAAATAAAGACAGGGACTCGGAACAAGAGTGGAGCTGAGCAATGCTGAATTCCTAGGAACTTTTACATACCTTAAATACAAATTCTATCATAAATACAGAACACAGTGTAGGTCCTCAGTAAATGATGAAAGCTTTCAGCACAGGAAGTGGTCACTATGCATTTTCTGAGGATTTTTTAGTTTAATTAACAAATTTAAAAAACGCAGGTACCTAATAGATGATTGTGTTTTTTTTTTTTTAATGATTAAGGATAAAAAATTATAAAAAAGCATCTGTAGGATATATTTTAAATTTATTTTTATTTTCATTTATTTATATGAGAGAGAGAGAATGTGTGTACCAGGGCCTATAGGCACTGAAAACAAATTCTAGACACATTTTCCTCTTCTGCATCTGGCTTTATGTGGGTACTGGGGAATCAAACCTGTGTACTTAGGCTTCAAAGACAAGTGCCTTAATGGCTAAACCATCTCTACAGCCCATGTGGGATATTTTTAACAACTTAACTTATTGAATGAAATGCCCCCCCCCCCCATAGGCTCATATGTGTTGAATATTTGATCCTTAACTGATGGCAATCAGGGAGGTGGAGCCTTGATGGAGGTGTTGTGTCTCTGAAGGTAGACCTTGAAGTTTATTATCTAGCCATACTGGAGGTTAGCTAGCTCATTCAAATTAATTCCTTTTGCTGCTGTGGCAACATATAATGCGGAATTTACTATTCTCCCTTGCTTGATTCACCATGGTGAAGCTTCCTCTCAAACTGTAAGCTGAAATATATTTTCCCACCATAAGCTGCTTCTGGTCAGATGTTTTTCCCCAGCAATGAGAATGTAATTGCTACACCTAAAACACTATGTTGTTCATGACATTGGCTTCCAAGTACTAGTAATACACTTAATTTCTTGTTACAAACTTTGTATCTTCAGTGGGTTGCTAGATTTGATCCTCTCTAATTGTCTACACACTGTTAATGATTTAAGAATATATTCCTGAAGCAAGTTTGAAACAACACAGTGCTGTTTGGTTCACTGTTATAGGAACAAGAAATTGAACTACCTTGAAAAGTTTACTTTGTAGCACAGGAAACACTTTTACAAAATTGAAAAAAAGTCCCTAAGCAACAATATTATATTTCCTAAGCTACTATTGTTACTGACATGAAAAGAATTCTTTCTATGATTTTTTTATAGCTTCAACTGGTGACAAAGCGGTTCATATATAAAAAAGAAAAACCTGTAAATTACTCCTTGTTATAAGCTTTGAGAGAGAGAGAGGGAAGGAGTGGGAGGAAGAAATCCTCTTGAGAAGAATTTGCCCCAATTATTAGATTACATAATTCCACATATAAATCACAATAGTACATGATCTTCAACTGACACAAATTTTTAGAAAGGTAATGTATACATCAAGTAATACATCATTAGTCTCTACAAAATTCTGCATGGTTGGGCAGGAGAGATGGCAATGGTTAAGGCACTTCCCTACAAAAACTGAATGACTAGAGTTCAGTTTCCCAGTACTCATATAAAGCCAGATGCACAAAGTAGCACATGCATCTGGAGTTTGTATGCAGTGGATAGAGGCCCTGGCATGCCCATACTCTCTGCCTCTCCCTCCCCCACTCTTTCTTTCTTCTATCTCACTCTTCTAGCAAATAACTAAATAAAAATAGTTTTAAAAGGGATTCTGTATGATTATAAGTGCAAAATGGCATATGCCCTTAACTGCTGCAGATGTATGTCATCAAATGTTTCTGGTAAAAGCACTTAGGGATATTTTTTATGTAAATGTTTTGGACTACTAACAATAGTAAATAGATAACATTTTCAGTTTAAATGTGGGAATATTCTGTTACATATTCTCCTTTAGTGTTTGATTTTGAATAGATTCCCAGAGTATTTCTACATTAGCAGTAAACTTGCTCAAAAACTACTGAGACTTCCCTTAAAGAAAGCCCCTCTCCCATCAACAACTCATGGCAATTACTTTGTAATTTATTGACATGCTGTACAGTCCATGGGCTGTATAGTACCCTCCTCCTATCCAAGACACCCAATGGACATGTGAAACCATGAAGAGTATTTAACCTTACATGTAAGCATTACAATAGCAGACAACCTATCTTACAAGGGAGAATATTCATTAAGTGATTATAGTAGGGAAGTCCCAGATGGGATAATGTAGAACACATGGATTTATTGATGCTATTCAGCCACTGTGTCATTTAAATATCTGAAAGGTTATTTATGGAATTTTCCATGTGATATTTCCACACTACGGTTGACCATACATAAGGTAAACCACAAAACATGAAGCCACAGATAGGGAAGCATTGTATATTGTGCCATATCCTTTCTGTGTTTTCTTGTGTTTCCATTGTTTTAATTACTCACTATATGATTATGCATAAGAAAGGTGGTATAAATATTTCACATAATTAGTTGCAGAAAATAACAGCCAAATAAGGTCCTCATTCCTTATTTATCTTTATCCTTCCTAGCATGCCAACTAATATTCTACATCTAAAATATAATAATCAATGTGTATTGCATTGACTTAGATGACACAAATTTGAACGAAAGATCCAAACTATAAAAAAGCTTGAAAATTTTTCAGTTAAATCATTTTATGAATAGAATGCTCTTTATTCGAGTAACAACTTATTGTTTGCTTATTACAAGAAAGTCATAAATAACCCCAGAGAGAAGGGGGACTGAAGAGAGCTTTCTACTTACTTGAGATCACATAGCTGAATATACAAAGGATTTTGTTTTGAAGGCTTTTCTCCTGACTAAAATATATCTGTTAAAGCATCAAATGCAGTATTCATCCATCAGGAGGAACACCACCCAGCAGGCAAGGATTTTCAAAGCTCATTTTTTTTCCCCCAATGGGATGGGACTTTTCCATTGAAAGGACAAAAATGCTTTGAACATTTTAAATCTAGCCACAGGGTCCTCTTTCTTCCATGGCTCATATCCTGAAATGCTTCATCTGGTTGGGAAAATTCTTCCACTGAAGAAAGCTTTAATTTTATAGAACTAATTCCAACAAAGAATCAGATCTTTTAATGCTTACAAAGCATCCAGGTTTTAATCACAATGTCCCTGCAAATTATGGTAATAAAAATGTGAATATACTGTGATGATAATAATACTTAACAAATAGGTCCTCTGCCATGCTATCTCAGTGGGAGCGGTTTGGGTAGAATTAAGGACAGCCATGCCTTTACTTAAAAAGCTAAACACACACACACACACACACACACACACACACACACACACACATCATGTATGTTTTACATATGTATATATATTTACTAGCAGTGGCTCTGTGTCATTAAATATCCTTAAAATGTCAGCTTAGAGAAATGAAATCAAGCATACAGGCAGAACTAACTAGTCCTGTGCTTACACACTGAGGGCACTAGCTGCCCATAGACTTGAGCGAATGGAACACAATTACTGTCAGTAGTTATTGGGTTCCTGGGGTGTCAGTAATGGAAGAATAAATAGACTCTTTGAAGAGGGAACTAACATAGGTGAAGAACCTATAATTAAGTGAAACATGACAGTCATTGGGCAAAAAGACAACTAAAGATTAATGAATCAAAAATTGTTTTCTCTCACCATCTCTCTCTCTCTCTCTCTTTCTCTCTGGGAAACAAGCCAATACTTTTATTTTTCCTACATGAAGCAACTTTTATCCACAATGTAAAAGTGATTGTCAAGCTTTTGGTACTCATTCTTGTACTAATATATAAAGCACACTAGGTAAAGGACCAGACTGTATTGTGCACAGTAGCATAAACGTTACATATATAATTCCTTTGGAGCTCTTGATACCACACTCCCATACATATAACATCATACTCATTACTGTTTCTGCACACTCATTGTCTAGGATAAATAAATGCATGAATGTTGTTTTATATATAAATAATATTTTACTATATGCTATATACTCTAATTCATATGTCACTTATTTGATATGGTTACGAAGTTTTGAGTACCATGTATGCCAGACATTGTGGAAAATGATTGAAGACATTAATCAAATAGTTCTACATACCCCAGATGTAAGGAGATGGAGACTGAGAAAATGTAGTCAATAGAGATCATAAGAAACTGAACTTGTGTTAGGAGGGAAGTGTTCCATTTATATATGATGGGCCCTTCCCACTATGGTGTACTGATCTCTTTATCTATCACTCTCTGGGTTCAAATTAGAAATTGCACTGCTGCTTTCTGCTGGCAGTGGAGATGTTATTAGTTTCATGTATGCCATACTTACAGAATCAGTTTATATGCCTAAACCATTTAGCATTTATATATTCTCTAAAATAGATTTGTAAAAATATTCTTTCTAGAAATCTTTATTATTCAGTAAACACACTTTGAAGGATTCAAAAATTTACTGGAAATAATTACTTCTGGTGAAAAGATACTTTGATATAAGATTATGATTTTAATATTATTAGATATTTTTAACAAATATACTATTATTCTCTGCAAATAAAATTGTGCTCGATCATAGCACAAGATATTCAGCTCAACCTTTCAGAGCCAACTGTAGAGAGTGAATTTAACTGATAGAAATAATCAGCTTACTTTTAGGAAATGGTGGAATTATTACTAATATAATTTGGATATTAATATCAAAATAATTTTAATTATTGCTCTCTTAGGGAAATTTGACAAATGCTTTCAGAATTGCTGTGACTTCAAAACAAATATACATATATATGTATATATATGTATATGTATATATATATATATATTTAAATTTTATTTTTATTTATTTATTTATTTGATGGAGAAAGAGAGAGAGAGAGAGAAAGAGAGAGATGGGCACACCAGGGCCTCCAGCCACTTCAAGCAAACTCCAGATGAGTGTGCTCCCTTGTGCATCTGGCTAATGTGGGTCCTGAGGAATCAAACCTGTGTCTTTTGGCTTTTCCGACAAATGCCTTAACTGCTAAGCCATCCCTCCAGCCCAAATTAAATATTTGACACTAGCTAAAATAAGTGATCATGTACTAAGCAAAAATATATGTGTTGATATATACATAAAAGCTTTCAACAACTTCAAATATTCTGTCTTTATTCACTCCATCATCTATGATAAAATTCTGAAGAATATGACTCTTGCACATAACAGCCAGAGTAGATCACCCATGGCAACATAGTCAACTTTCCACAATGGATAAATTGGTTAAAATATTAATCAAAACTGCAATGTAAATTTGTATGAACATAATGTTTAGTAAAATGTTCTTTGTTAGAATTTCCCTTGGGAATGATCCTTTTAAGCAAGTAAGACATTTGGACTTGGGTGATGTCTCAGTTTGTACAGTCCTTGGAATGTAAGCATCAGGTCTGGGTTTAAATCCCTAGCACCTATGCAAATGTAAGGCATGGTAGTGTGTGCTTATAATCCCGGGTTCAGGAGGTGAAGATAGGTCATTAGCCCAGTAAAGCTGGCTTGCTAGACTATTCAAATCGTTGAGCTATGAGTTCAGTGAGAAACAATGTCTGGAAAAATAAGGTGAAGAGCAATTGAAAAAGGCACCTGACATTGACCATCTGACTTCTATCTGCATGTACACACACGTGCATACACACATAAATTTGCACACACACACACACACACACACACACACACACACACAAACACACACATATACAAAATTTGCTTTTATGTGAAGCCAAACATTATGTAAAATATAATTTAATAAAAGGAACCTCTGAATCCATAATGGATTATTTTATAGCCAAAAATTTTGTTAGTATATGAGTAAATGTGTCAGTGCTAGGGAGGAAAGTAAGTTTACTATAAGACCATATGCTGATCAGTAAAGTTTTTTAATAGTGTAAGAACACTTTGTTTTAATTATAAAACAAGGAAATTATCATGGTTTATTATCTATAATTGTGGAATATATCAATTAAAAAATTAAAATGGGGGAATGGAGAAAGAGCTCAGCAGTTATGGCATTTGCCTGCAAAGTCTAAGGACCTGAGTTTGATTCCCAAGTACCCACATAAAGCCAGATGCACAAGGAATGTGTCTCAAGTTTGTATGCAGCGGCTAGATTCCCTGGCATGTCCATTCTCTCTCTTTCTTTCTCTCTCTCTCTCTCTCCCCTTCTTTCTCTTGATCTCTAAGTTTAAAATAATACTAATGAGATAACACACATTTCATGCTTAAATTGTGTCTGACTTTAAGAATTAGCCAGACATAAATGCAAATCATATTTATTTCAATAAATTCAACAGTTTCTATAATTAATTCCAAATCATTAATTTAAATCAGGTTCAAGAAAATGTTAGTATCTGATTTGCCTTATTTCTTTTAAATTTGTTATTTAATTAATATTTTATTTGCAAAAAATGGCTGAAAGTATGGGTACATCAGGGCCTCCTGCTTACAATCTCCAGACTTATGGACCACCTTGTATATCTGCCTTTACCTGAGTAGTGGGGAATCAAAGCTGGGATGACAGGCTTTAAAATCACATGCCATTAACTGCTGAGAAATATCCACAGCCCTAATTTGCCTTCTTTCATTCTTTTCTAAAATATAACAAGTTAAGGTAACTGGCTCCAAAATGATGCATTAAACATTTTTGTATTAAATATATATTTTTATCTTAAATGGCTTATCATTTGTAATTTTTACATTACTTAGATTTCATTTGGCATTGTACTAAAATGTTAAACACATTTTAAAAAATTATGCTCAATATGATGGCTGGAGAGATGGCTTAGTGGTTAAGCACTTGCCTGTGAAGCCTAAGGACCCCAGTTCAAGGCTCGATTCCCCAAGACCCATGTTAGCAAGATGCACAAGGAAGCGCATGTGTCTGGAGTTAGTTTGCAGTGGCTGGAAGCCCTGGCATGCCCATTCGCTGTCTCTCTGTCTATTTGCCTCTTTCTCTGTCTGTCACTCTCAAATAAATAAATAAATATAAGCAAAAAAATATATTAAAAATTATGCCTAATATTATATTTTATCTATTAGAATGCTTTCTTTTATATATGCTTATATTTATTAGCAACTAGAAATAAAAGTAAAACAACCCAGTAGCTATTATGGTATGTCCATACACTTGGAATTCATGCACTAAATTTATGAAAATTTTATTTGATTCTTTTATACACAAAAAATAATTAGGACTATTTGTGAATGGCTTGAACATGCATCTTTAATTTTCTTTGTTATTGTTTATCATGAGTATCAAAGTACAGACAGAAAGTAATAGTTCTGTTATGTTAATAAATCAAGAGAGCATTGTGAATAAATTGTGAATGAAACGTGACTAACCTGCATGGAAGTCTATCCCCACAGCAAATGAAGCTCCTGATATGGGCATCAAAGCATCTGTTTTGTCACTTGGTTCAAGATGTATTCCTCGAATTCCTTCATGAACAGAGTACATAAGAAAAGATTCTATACCTATATTGGAGAAACAAAGCTCACAATGAATATCTAACATAAAAGTATTTCATTAGTGTGATTTTTCAGCAATGTAAACATATTAATGTATTTCTCAGCTATTTCAAGATTGTTATTTTGATTGTATATTATCCTACTTGAGTAGTAGAAAAGTAGAAGGTTTAAGGAACAGAAGCATGAGTGTGTATACGAAACTTCTGGATAGCTTCAGAGAAGGTGACTGGACAGTATCTCAGGGCTCAGGCCATGTGAACTTGTAAGTCTTCTCTGGTGGCGACGCCACAGGTATGGGAAGACCACTGGGTAAGCAACGAGGGACAGCATTTCTAGGCAAAGGCCAGGCTTCACAATCAAAGAGAATAATCTCTTCTCTGAAGTACAGTATGCGGACTGGAGAGATACTTCAGCACTTGAAGATGCTCTCTTGAAAAACCTGGCAGCCTGGATTTGATTCCCCATTACCCACATAAAGCCAGATGCACAAAGTAGTGCATGCATCTGGAGTTCATTTGCAGTGCCAGGAGGCCCTTGCATACCTTCCCCGCACACTCATACACACTTTCACTCTCATATCAATAATAAAAATATAATAATAATTGTTAAAAATATTAAAAATTCTTATAAAAATAAAGTAGAGCATGCCCTTGATTCTGTATGGTAATAACCTTGATTCTACATGACTGGCATTTTTATAGGGATATGAGGGATCCAAACTCAGGTCCTTATGTGTTCACTGCTAGCACTTCACCCACTGGACCATGTCCCTTGTGCTTATTGGAGCATTCTTTAAGGAAAAAATGATGAGCTCTCATCACTGGCTACACAAGATCTAGAATCAAACTTTTTTGTACAGAAGTAGACTATAAAATGAGAAGTGGAAGGGAACATTTCCTTATTTCTTTCCCAGAAGTACTTCTTTCCTTCAAAATTGAGGAATCAAATTCTCTCTGATGTGTTTAAGTAATTGAAAGAAAATACACACAACTTAGTTAAAGTTGTGCATTACTCCCAGATAATCAACAACTACTTTGTACTATAGTTTTCACTTATTCAAGTCAAATATTGTAGTTACTGGATTTTTAAATGTTTTATTTAAAATAAAATACTTCATTAGTTTAAAATGTGGTACATATGTTCAACAGAATCTTACTTGGCAATAAAGAAATACAAAATGTTAAATTTTCCAGAAAATATATACATCAGGAAAGAAAAATGAGGTGAACCAAACTCAGAAAGTCCCAAATAGCATATTCTCTATTATATGCACAGCCTAGATTGTTATTTTTGTATTTATATATGTAAAATGGGGCAAAGGTGGATAAAATTAAATATCTAGAGAGGTAACTAAGAGGGGAAAATGATGATGAGGAAGGGATTCTGGGAAATGCAAAAAGACATACATGACATACAAGCAGAAATGGGGAGGCTACCAAGGGGATAGGATGATAGGAAAGATTGGGGAGAAGAACCAACTTCACTAGCTGTGTTTGAAAATGCTATAATGATACCTAAAACTGTAGGCTAATTAAAATTAAAATATAAAGGAAGTCTTATCAAAAAGAACCGTGATATTTCAAATATGTACAGTATTCTAAATGATGACATACATACAACTAAATAACCTTAATAACAAGATTATGTTGTTATCTTAATTTTAACTACATTTAGTAGCTTAATATCTGCATGGTACATGAAAAAGGGTCCAGTGAATGCAGCAGACTAAGGATTTCTCGGAACGTGTACCTCTGCATGACATGCGGTTCTTCTGGAGGTAATATCCCACGGTGCACATGCAAGTCCTTGCCGTGTCAGATGTGGGTAAACAGAGCTGAGAGCATCCACCATTATTTAGCTGGCAAGAATTGCTGCCTGCACAGAAGCAAAACAAAATAATTTTTTAAAATTTTAGTTATTTGGGAGAAAGAGGCAGAGAGATAGAAAGAGAGAGAGAATGGACACGCCGGCGCCTCCAGCCACTGAAAATGCACTCCAGATGCATGTGCCTCCTTCTGCATCTGGTTTACATGGGTCCTGGAGAGTCGAACCGGATGGATGCTATTAATTTTTAAATGCAGCTGTTTCACACTGGCTATAACGATATCGTATTCTCTCAAAAAATTCTAAAAATGCTGGGCATGGTGGCACATACCTTTAATCCCAGCATGCGGGAAGCAGAGGTAGGAGGATCGCCGAGTGAGTTCGTGGCCACCCTGAGACTACATAGTAAATTCCAGGTCAGCCTGAGCTATAGTGAGACCCTACTTCAGAAAACTAAAAAGATTATCATTGAGTTTTGTTCTTCAAAACAAGTAAACAGACAAATAAAGTCATATGGAAAAGGAGAATAAATTGACTTGTTTGAATATGTCCATTGGCTTTTTTTTTCTTGTTTGCAGGGTTTCATTTTTATGGGGTCTTATTTGGTAGATTCAGCTGGCTTTTTAACTCACTATATAGGCTAGGATAACCTAGAACTTATCTTACTGCCTCAACCTCTGAGGGCTAGAATTATAAGCAGGCACCATCATAGTCATTGGACAGAAGTCTATGAAATATTTTAATATCAGAAACCAGGAAATGTTTAATTTTTGCCTCTTAAATATGGTTTTACCTTTACAGTCATATCCAAATATATCACATACATAGCTCTTAAATTATATTCCTAACTCAAATATTATACCATTAAAAGAAAGAAGTATATATGCATAAACACATTTATTTTATAAAGGAAGAAATAAATTTCCTTATTCCAAGGAACATAGTTCTCCTAAAATACATTTAAAATGTACCCATAAGAGTTATCTAATTAATTGGAACATTACTTCTCCTTATTCCTGTATAGTAGCAATGACAAATATTTGTCGGGTAATACAGGTAGGCCTTCTATAAAGATATTTCTTTGAATTTACTAGGCCTAATGTGCTAATTAAACCTGGTAGAAAGAATTTACAGTCTTATACAGCAAGTTTGTCATTCATTAACTATCTCACTTTTATTACTCTAGGACATGTGATGCCATTAACTGGATGTTCATTCTCCGATACAAACTGCAGTAAATCCATGGAGGATTACAAAGACCAATAGAAGACATATATCACTTCAGCTCCATGGAACAGTCCAAATACCAATGGCATTCATTATTTCTCGTCTCCTAAATTCAGGTTGGTCTAATGGTATTTAATTGTTCAATACAATCTGTCACTAGCTTTGTCATTTTTGAGGTATATCATTATAAATTTGAGAGATTTTTTTGTTTGTTTGTTTATCAGGAGATCTAGCACATCCTCTGCTCATTTTCTATAGCCCTACCTTAGCTAATGCTGACTCTAACTTAAGTAACTTGAACATTTTAATGAGTGCATTTGGGCTGGAGAGATGACTTAGCAGTTGAGGTGCTTGTCTGCAAAGCCTAAGGACCCACTTTGCCAGATGCACATGGTGGCACATACATTTGGAGTTCGTGCCCATTCTCTCTCTCTATCTCAACTAAATAAAAATCTCTTTAAAATGTGATTGCATTTATCTTTTATGTAAACTGTTGAAGATGAATTACTTCATTCCGCTTTATCTTAAGATGACCTATTAAGATAATATTTCAGATCTCTGATGTTTTTCACAAGACAAGAACAAAATTGCATTTGTACATATGTAATAATTCTAAACTGACCATACACATATTTCATTGATAGAAAGTATATGGATATATATTTATATAATTCAAATCTATAGAGATTTGCACTGAATGCAGAGTCACTTTAACTACCATTAAAAAGCCTGGGAGGAGACTGTAATGTGACATTTAAATATAAAGCTTGAGAGAATGCCATGTGGAGAGGAGAAATGAAATAAGAAAAACGATAGGTTAGATGGGCATGAAGATACATGCCTTTCATCCCAGAACTTGGGAGGCAGAGGAAGGAGGATCGCTGTTAGTTCAAGGCCACCCTGAGACTACATAGTGAATTCCAGGTTTAGCGTGAAACCCTACCTCAAAAGAAAAAAAAAAAAAAAGATAGGTTATGGAAGAGAATCAATTCAATTTATAAAAATAAGAGAACATGAGAGTATAGTATCCTTGATGATACTAAAAAGCATAGGAAAAAAGAAAAATCAATTTTTGTGATGATTAATTTTTACTACAATTATAATATGTTTATTTACTGTTAATAAATTCATACAATTTAAAACATGTGCATGCAAATGTGCATTTAACAAATAATCTCAGTGAGATTGAGGAAAAATAATAAATGATAATGAATTTAATTATATTACTTAGCTCCCTATATAATAAATTATCACAGTGGCTTATTAAAGTAATAGTTTATGCACTACTACTCTGGATTAATATCTTACAGTGATATTGATGTCCAAACCTCATGCACCAAATAACAGGAGGAGCTATAAAGTCCATCTGACTAAAAAGAAATCTCAATTCACCAATGATCTGTGCCAAGAATGATAACTAAAACAGCTAGTTATACTTTGAAATCCAAGGAGGAATTAATCTTAACACTTAAAACAGTTCTAAATTGCTCACATTTCATGTCCATGAAACTTGTAAGTTACCAAGAGTGATTTTGTTAAGAGATTGTTTTTCAAAAGATGCTTTTATCAGCTTCTTCTAGTTATACTAGTATTTCACTTCCTCTTAAATTCAGTTGTATCATGCCACAGGTTTCAAAGTGCTAGAAGTTCTTCTCAATTGGATGGTAGGTACTTTTACAGTGTATAGGACATCCAGCTACACATACAAGATCCACTCTTTCAGACAAAAACTACATAGATAAGAAGAGCACAGTAAAGATAATCTACTAAATATGTCCTCATAGGATAAAGAGATGTCTTAGTGGTTAAGGCGCTTGCCTGCAAAGCCAAAGGACCCAGATTTGATTCTCCAGGAATTTCATAAGTCGGAGACACAAGGTAGTGCTTGTATCAGGAGTTTTTCTCCAGCGGCTAGAGGCCGTGGTGCTTTTATTCTGTCTCTCTCTTTCTTCTTCTTCTTCTTCTTCTTCTTCTTCTTCTTCTTCTTCTTCTTCTTCTTCTTCTCTCTTCCTATCTCTGCCTCTCTCTCAAATAAATAAATAAAAATTTAAATCTGTCCAACTTCCCTTGAATTGTACCTAGAAAAATTGCTGCCTTAATGTGTAATTTCAAAGCATATGCTTATTTAGATTTTGAAAAAAGTAAGTCAGATTTTTTTGTTTGAATTCATTCTCTCTTACCCTTCCTCTACCTATTTTCTTCTTCCTCTTTTTCCCTGTGTGCTGTTTTCTATAATTAAGTTCATGAGCAGCCTTGTAAATATAGTTTGTGTATACTACATGCTGATATTTATAGTCATGTTTTGAATTTTTATATTTAACCAATGTATTATATAGGAAATCCATGAAAATGTTTATGCATTCAATTTATTGACTACCAGTACTTTATTATTAATTACATAATGTAGTCCACATGACTTACTTATATGTTTCTTGTGCTGGGAATCAAGTACAAAGCTTCATATCTTCTAGGTAAACAGCATTGAGCTATACTTCCAACCTAAATTCTTCATTTAATATAGAAAATGCTCTCTGCTGAATTGTTCAGAAAATATTCTTTGTTATTATAGACAATAATGTATATACTACACAAAACTACAAAAACATCATCTGACCTAAATACAAAAAAAAGTAAAACTACAAAAAACCTTCTAAACAATAAGAAGGCTGATGAAATGAAGAGATAGTTCTCAAAAGATGAACTATACTTGGTTAATAAACATATGAAAAACATCCTTAGATCTCTAGGGAATGTACATTAAAACTACATTGAAATTTCTTGGTATAATGGCAGATTAGAAGCCTTCTAAAATAAGTGAGAAAAGCAGCTGAAATGTATACATTTATTTCTACAGATTAGTGCTGTTGTCAGCTTTCATCAGAGAAGCTTCTTTTAGCAGGGGGAGGCAGTTATAGCAGGGATTCATAACTGGTCAAGCATGCTAAGAGTGTTGAATTCTGAGCCCTTGATGGGATATCTAGATCACCACATCCATGGCTCATGTAACACTGCACAAGAGCTGTAACAAGAATGTAAGAGCGGGAGGAAGGAGTGGTAAGCGGAATACTACCTTTTAGTCATGGCATGAATTCTCAGCAGTTGTGGTTATCGGAACAAGACCTATACCATGGTTTCAAATGTTTGCAATTAAGCTTTCTGCTTAGTTTACAGCTGTTAGAGCCTTTGGAAAATGAAGCCTTGCACGAAGAGTTGTGTGGCTGGGTGTGGACCTTTGTGATTAGCCCAGCCCACTGGATCTTTAGAGCTAGCTCACTCAGGCTTCTTTATTTTTCTGCTCGTTTTGTATGAAGGCATGAGCCTGTTGATGATGCAACTTACCCTCAAAACTACAATCCTGAAATAAAATCTTTCTCCCCATAAGCTACTTTTTGTGTGGTGACTTGCCCCCCCCCTCTCTCTTTCCATCCATCCCTCACCTCCCTCCCCCTCTCTCTCCTTCCTCCCTGCAGACATGACATGTGACATAGACTTTATACTCCAACTTGCTATGCCTTCCCCATCACGATGCACTCTACTTTTTGGAACTGTAAGCTGAGTTCAACTCTTTTTGTTCCATAAGCTATTTCTTGTCAGGTATTGTACCCCAGAAATGAGAAAATAACTGACAAACAACTCTAAATTAAACTAAACCCAATATGTCAAAAGAAAAAACAAAGAAAACATGAGAGTAGAAGAGGGAGAAGTGGAAGTAGTTGGGCAGAGGAAGTAGATCAGCAGAAGTGGGAGGGACCTAAGCATGAATATTAGGGTTAAATGAATATTGGCTCATGATCTACTAGAATGAAAAGTCTTTTATTCAACTCATAGCTATGTAAAGTGCATATATTCCAAAAAATAATCTTAAGTGCCTAGGAAGGAATGTAGATATGTATATAAGAGTTCTGGAAGGGGTATCTTCTCAATAATAACATGGATCTGCAATCATGTAGGAGTCTCCAAACAATCTTACTTTTTATTTTTTCACAAAAAATAGTTTTCCGTTGTCTCTAGCTAGTGAGTAAGGATTCTAGAGAAAATTCAGTGTACAGGATAAGGAAGAACCCATTTGTTCACTCTGTTTCTTCTTGTTCACGTAGGCATATAGTACAATTAATGTCACCATGTGAATCCTGCCTGTTTCATGGCCCCAACTTATCTTCTGAGCCCATCGATTTCCTGTTCTTCCCTCTATTCTCTTCTGCCCGCCACTTCTTGAGATGATTTTTATTTTTAGTGTCCTAATATTTTCTTGAATATTTTTCTTAGAGGAAGTGAATATGAATGTAAAGCTTTGCCTGGCAAAGAACAAAATCCTGAAATAGAATGAAGAGCAAGGATTTTTCAGGAGGAGAGCTTCTTGCTAGGTCCATGGATCATGCAAGAGAAACACAGACAGGACAAGTAGGTGTGAGTTGTTTGAGTGCCTCATTGGAAGTCCGACTGCCAGTTGGACAAAGTAACAAATTCACCTATGTAAACCATCTGTTAAGTTTTCTCATTATTTTTAACTACACACAATTTGGACAAACAAAAACAAAACTGTGAAATGTTGACAGCCAAACAATGTCATGCTACAGACTTGAAATGCTAATTTCAATACAGTCTCTTTGAAGAACTATAGTCCTTCCAGCTTCTGAGCCTATTGACATATACATTTTAAAGAGATTTTTTTCTTATTTTTATACAAGACCTAGAAGGGAATTCCTAGAGCAAATTTGCTAATGTTTTGAAAGCTCATTATTCATTTAATGCTATACATATTTCTTTTGCAGAATCAAGCAGGCTTTTCTCTTCATTTGAATTAGAAACTAGAATACTTTCTATTGTTTAACTGAGGAAGCAGTATGAAAACAGAACACTGTAAGTCATAACATGGCATAAGTTTATTTCATTGATACTTGCCTTGCTGTGCGTCTTTATCATACACCTTCATGTGAACAACCCCAGACGTCTTGTTGCGTAGGATGGTGGGGTTTCTTCCATCTCTTTTGCTACAGGTTCCCAGCTGAGCTAAGTTTTGGTCTGCCCACCAGAGTTTCTTATCTAAAAAGAAGAAAGGTTTTTTTTTTTTTTTTTTCTTTTTTCTTTTTAATTTTCAAAAGAGGAATCTAATCTTACTAACAAATATGAAAGCTAATAAAATACAATACTTACTGATTGCTTTTGTTATATTTCAGGTGGTTTGTAAAGGAAACACTGAAATCACTTTTACTTTTGAAAATGTAAAAAGAAATCTAATTAATGAAAGTTTTTACACATAACCAAAATAAAATTTGGAAAGAATATTATCATCATAGAAATTGAAGAATTAAATGACTTGGAAAGTAACAGAAAAGTAAGTACAATTTTACTATATTAAATTAAGAACTGGGCATGACAACTCATGTCTGTAATGCCATTATTTGAGATGTTAAGGCAGGAGGAATGCTGTGACCTCAAAACCAGTCTTGTGTACCGAGTAAGCTTGTCTGCCAACCACAAAAAAGATTCAGGAATAATGTAGATATTTCTAATTTAATCTTTCATACTAAGAAATTAGTGCATGGTATCTACCTGACCAATATGCACCATCCAGACAGTTTGTTAAACAGAAGGGCTTAGACAGCGATGGTGACCTGAGATCAAAGATGAGGAAAAGCATGGGGATACTTCAATTGATAACATTGTCTTTGGTAGTGTGGTGGTTTGAATAGATGGCCCCCAATATATTCAGTTTCTTATTGTTTGTAGTTTGCATCTGCAGCCACCTGGCTGGAGGCAGTGTCACTGAGTGGATCTTAAGGTGTGGTGGTGGGTTTCAGATTTCAATCTAAAGATATGCAAAGTGTGCCTAGCTGGAGTTCCTAAAGTGTGCTATGTGGCTTTTGGCTTTTTGGCTTGTGCTTCTCTCTTTCTGCTTGGACCTGTGAAGGCAGGCCAGTTTCTTCTGCCATTATGGAACTTCCCCTGGATCTGTAAGCGTCAATAAATATCCCTTCCTCCATAACTGTGCCTCGTCTGGAAGTTCATCTCAGCGAACCTGAAGCTGACTGCTACAGGTAGTATGTTGTTATTATGTACATATCATTTCTGAAGTAAAAGTTATAAAAATATTAAGTTAAAATGAAAATGGTTAGAACAACTGAAAAAAAAAAAGTATAGGGTTCAGAGCCAATTGGGCTGACTACACTGATTCAAGAAAAAGAACAAAGTGAAACTTTTGCCTTAAAACTTTCTGAAATAAAAATATGTCACAAATCTATTTCCTATTCCAAAGGATCATTCACTCAGAGACAGGTGATTGAATGAGGTAGAAAGCAAAAACAAAAGTGAAATCTAAGAAGCTTGGCCTGAGAACACCCCTAGCTGAATGTATCACCTGTGAATGAGAACTTCCTCCTGGCTCACCCTCTAGGATCCAGTGGTCTTAATAAGAAACAGCGTGATATTAAACTAATGAGAACCAATGAGACAAGAGGATTTTCCAGGTAAATGTCTGTGCAAATTCTCATGTGTTAACCAGCTAAGACCATGACCCAGGATTCCATCCTTCATATCCCAATATTTTAACAAGTCTCTATGGAAAGGCAATATAAGTTTTGTTTCTGGCCAGGACACTTGTAGTCTTTATACTTAGAAGCTGAGATAGGAAGGTCTTATTTGGAAGGCCAGCCTAAGCCACTTAGTGAGACCTACAGACAAATGTTTCTTATTGCTCCAGGAGACCAGGACACATACTAGAGGCTTCTTTCCTTCCTAGAGCACTAGAAGGTAGTTAACTGTAGCAAATACTGTTTACATGACAGTCATACTTTTTTTTTCTTTCACTATGGACTCATTTTAACCTACAACCCCAATGGCACACACAGCCCTCTCTATGACTGCCTGAGCTGAGATTACCAGAGATACCTAAAGTCAGACAGAGTAATGCAGGGTTAGTAAAGGAAAGGGAGAAGGGACTGAATGCACAGAAACACAGCATGGTGACTATAACCAATAGCATCAGGACTTATACAACAGGCACCTGACCAGTAACCAGAGTAAAACTGAGACCAGAAGCATCATGGAAAAACTTTTGTAGGTTATTTTAGTTGTCTAAATTCATACCCTTAATCATTCCTAGAGCTAGGTTAGACATCTTCAAAAGCTCTCAATTATATTCTACTTCAAATTACGAATTCTCTAATATTTTTAAATCCCAACATAAATGAAATTTATTTTGTTTACTGAGATTGTTTTTCAAAAATCCCTATTCTCATTGTCATTGTCACATAAACTTCATTTACTTATTTACTGATTTAGTCAATATTGGGTATCACTATGGTATGGGTATGTCACCCATGGTTCAATTTGCTGAAATTCATCTCCATAAAGATGAAGTTTAAAAAGATATGGTGTTCAGAAGTGGGGCTTTGAAGAGGCAATTAGAATTATATGAGGTGATTATGAGGTCCCATGATTGAATCCTCATTGGAGAGAGAGAGAGAGAAGAGAGCCTCATGTGCTGCCCTGCAGCATCATGAGATCTTTCCAGCAAGAAGGCCATCACCAGGTAGGGCTTCTCAACTTTGAACTTTTAAAACCTGAGCCAGTATAACCTTAATTTTATTAAAATTTACCTTGTCCATATTATTGGGTTGTCAGGAATACTTAATCAACTAATATGGGCATATACTAATTATAAAGTACTATCTTAAAAGGTTAGAAAATAACAGAAGACCAAGAAAATAAGTTGACTGTCATTATAGACCCTATGTTCTAAATAAAAATATATGAAATATGTTAACAGAGAGAAAAAATAAATGCAAACAGTTATTAATGATGTGAAGAAATTAGACAGATTTCAATTATTTCTTTCCACATAGATCTACATGTCACTAAAGCACACTCTTCAGGAATATCTTTGATCTGCTGCTTCTTGGTGCTGCTGCCTCACTCCCACTGCAGCCAGAAGCACACAGATTTGTATGACCTTGTTGCCTTCCCTCCGCTATGCTTGTACCATTATTGCCTCTTTATCCAAAGAAGAAAGCTCCTGGGATTAAGATCCTGTCTCATACTTTCCAATATTCTGCAGTGCTTCATACTCTTCTGAACTAAATATGATGTCCATATTCCCCAAATATCTTTGGAATTATAGGGAGAAATATCACTACAAATATATTCACTAATTCATAAGTTAGGAAACATTTAAGTAAAGCCATCCCTCCCATTATCTGTGAGTATTAACTCTTCTCAGTAAAACTGGGTCCCTGATGCTTGCTGCCAGTTTTGTGCCTGCTGCTTTTCCTTTCTTTCTTTCTTTCTTTCTTTCTTTCTTTCTTTCTTTCTTCTTCCTTCCTTCCTTCCTTCCTTCCTTCCTTCCTTTCTTTCTCTCTCTCTCTCTCTCCTTCCTTCCTTTCTTTCTTTCTTTCTTCCTTCTTCTTTCTTTCTTTCTTTCTTTCTTTCTTTCTTTCTTTCTTTCTTTCTTTCTTTCTTTTTATTGCTGGCTGTTTTGTTGTTTTTGTCTCTGCTTGGATGTATGGAGGCAGCGCCTACCATGGATGGAACCTCCCCTTGGATCTATACCCTTAAAAAAAAATCCCTAAAGAATGCTTGGTTTGGATGTTCATCCCAGCAATGTGAAGCTAACTACAATACACACCCTCAATGTTAGTGACTCCATGCCATCATCAAAGACCAGAATGGAATAAAGGGGAAAAGAGAAAAGTCCATTACAGTGTGCATTTTTACTATTTGTTTTCTGACCATCTTTTAAGTATCTCCCTCCCCACTATGACAGATTATTCTTGTAAGCAATTATGTGATTGGGTCTATGATGTGACATTCAGAATTTGCCACGCATCTTACTACTCTAGTGTGGAGCTAAGATTAAGAACCATTGCTTGGGCTGGAAAGATAGCTTAGTGGTTAAGGCATGTACTGCAAAGCCAAAGGACCCAAGTTCACTTCCCCAGGACCCATGAAAGCTAGATACAGAAGGTTGTACATTTGTCTGGAGTTCATTTGCAGTAGATGAAGGCTCTGGCATGCCCATTCTTTTCCTATCTATCTACACGCCCCACCAAATAAATAAAATAAAAATGAACTATTGCCTAACTGCTAAATCATGAGACCTTAGACAGTCCATATTGCACTTTTGTGAAGAAGCCACAATCCAGGTCTATATCTCCATTATGCAAAAATAAAAGGTTTCCCATTTGGAGAAAATTATCTAGCCCAATGCTTTAAAGAAATAAACAGCCAGGGGAATACTTCTCTCTATGAATAAATAGTGTATGTGTTTTAAATGATAGATACACAATTTATAATCTTTACAAAAATGAGGAAATATCCAAGAGGCAACTAATGAATGTAGTTAATTAAGGAATAGCTCCTATATGATATATTTGCAGTATCTAGATGAAATAACTTTATAAATACAGAGGGTTCTTTACCTCACAACCCCAGAAACTCTGAGTTCAAATAACACTGATCTAGCTACTTGGCAATGCTAAGCCTATAGCTACATCATGTCATGACAGATAACAAAAGCAGGGCATACATTACAAACAAGAATACTTGGCTGAGAAGATGGCTCAGCAGATGACAATGTTTGCTACACAAGTATGAAAGCCTAAGAGGCTCTAATTTACCCTGAGTTGGTTCCCTACCACTCATGTAATTAGCTGGGTGTGACCACATGTTCCTGTAACCAATACATGTGAGAAAAGGGCATATGCATCTGCACATACATGTGTATATAACATACATATGCCAGATTACATGTCCTATATACATACAAAATAAAGGAAGAGAAAGAAAGAAAGAAAGAGAGAGAGAGAGAGAGAGAGAGAGAGAGAAAGAAGACTACCTATAGCTCAAGACAGAAAAATAAGATTAAATGGGTGGAATTTGTTTCATTTATCATTATTATTGTTTAGTTTATCAATACTATTGCTATAACTCAAAGTTCCCAGACAATTCGTTTTTGAGGACAATGTTCCCAATGACTCAAAAACTTCCCATGAATCCCACTTAGAAGTTTTGTAACACTTCCTAATACTGACACCATAGGGACCAAGCCCCCAACATAGGGACTCTTGGGAGACAGTTAAACCATTTCTCAACCATAGAAGATACAGCAGGATCAGAAGTCCAAATCAAATAGCTTGGAAAAAAAAATACCTAGAGCAAATAGAAGCAGCAAAAAAGATATAAACTAAAAAAATGAAAAAAATATCCTTAGAGATATAATATAAATTATATGCTGGAGGCATCACTAGGAGGATATAAAGGGGAAAACTGAAGGCCTTTAGAGATAAAAGATATTATAGTATAAATACAATTTGTGATAGAAGAGGGTAAGAAATCCTTAAAGAAATCAAAAGAAAGGAAGTGACAAAAAAAAAAACAGAATAGATCAAACTTCATTGTCTATATTTTATGCTTCGAAAAAGATAATTAGGAAAATATTAAGAAAATAACATTATATTACACAACTGAAGGATGCCAGTTTTTAAACTGAAAACCACAAATAAATTGTTTTCAAAATGAAGGTTGAAGAAAGCAATTCTAATATTTTCCAGTGATTAAAAGTAGTTACTGACCAAAAATTACAATAATAAGGCTGGAGAGATGGCTCAGCTGTTAAGGTGCTTGCCTGCAAAGCCTAAGGACCTGAGTTCTATTCTCCAGTACTCATGTGGTGCCATATTTACAAGATGGTGCATGTGTCTGGAGTTCATTTGCAGTGGCAAGAAACCCTGTCATGACCACTTTCTCTCTTTATATTTACTTCTTTCTCTATCTCACTCAAATAAAGAAATAAAATATGTTTAAAATTACAATAATAAAATGGCATGTACTTCTCAACTACCACTTTACAACTCAAAAGTCAAATATGACTTGGAGGATCTGATAAAAATGATGAACTAGGAGTCAGAGAATGTTAGGAAAAGCCTATTAAAGACAGGATGTTAGAGAGATTAAAATTTCAGATCCCCAAATAAGGCAAAATTATCTATAACCCTTTAAATTATCTATGTATGTATTCACATGTATCCATATAGGAAAAAGTATCAAAAGTAATAGTCCACAGACTTGAGTTTCTCTCCAATGCCTGAGAACTTGGGGAGTGGGAAATCTCTATTTTATTCATAATTGTCTACTTCCTCTTAGCTGCATACTTTAAGGGCCAAATAATTATTTGTTGCTGAATATAATGCATTCAGTTCCACATTACCTAAATAAAAATCCCTTTTATTTTTCCCATTTATGTTTTTTTTCAGTAACCTGTTCACAGTGAAAGGTTCCTACTAGTTAACAGATTTAGATATTAGTTGACTTTTCTTTGTTTCCCAACCTCCATTGCCTCTCCTCACACTAATATAAACTGAGCATCCCCACTTCATATTTCATATTTATTAGCTCTTTAATCTTTTGCTTCCTTACTTTCCCTATATAATATGCTGAGCTCAAGGCCTCATCATAGTTCATTCTCCAGAATGCCATTGCTCAGGAAACAATGAAGTGATGTCTGAAACTACAAATCTAAGTGTGTCATTCAGTCTCCAATGACTTCTGCCAAATCCCTTGGCATGGCAAAATGGCAAACCATGCGTAATTTCCAAGAATAAGATATGTTACCGTCCCCTGTGCTTCATGTTCCAGGAACACTGAGTTAAAATCAACTCCCTATTTTCCAAGGGTCAATAAACTATGATATGACAAAAGATATATAATACTCAATATACAGCTTATCTTAAAGAAAAGTAAATAACATTTTCTGTGAACTAGAGAAATGTCTATACATGTTAATGAATCTATTATCTGTAATTACATAGAAACCATTGTATCTATTGCCACTAAGGACTACCTTTCCACCTGGTCAGTCAGAGGTTAACATTTCTGTCCACTGCTGTCCCTCAGCCTGTTAACTGCTCTTCTGCATGGGAGCCTTTCTCTGCAATTTGTCTGAAGCCCAAAGCAAAAAAATGTTTCTGGTGGTATTAAATGCACTAGAGGTTTATTTTCATATCAATAGTCTAAGACTTTTTACTGAGTAATTTGGAGGACAATGAATGTAGAGAGCATTGCAGAACAAGGACCAGAATTTCACTGAAGCCTATGACCATGAATGACAGAAGTGGTGCTGAACCCTTCTGATTCAGAGCTATACTGAAAGACCTGCCTCGTAGGGAGCTAAGGGACAGTCTAGGGTGACACACAGAAAAACATGACAATGGTAGTCAATTTACTTTTCAACTGGATGGCTCAACTGTGTTGCTGGAAAACCAGTATTTGTGCAAAGATGATGAGGAGAATGGCAGTGAGAGTGAAAAGTTGAATGCCAAGAACAATTGACTTATTCATTGTATATTTAGAAATAGAACTCAGGTTTATTCAATTAAAATAAATAGGTCCTGCTTGCTGTTATGAGGAAAGCTAGAAGCAAGAGCATACTTAACTCCTGACTTCCCTGCCAATGCACCAACATATAATATGGGGATTTTTGAGTGGTGTCTTGAGAGATGAGTATTCTTATCTTGGCTCTTGAGTGGGCAATAACTTGGGAGCTAAGATGCAAGAAAACTCAATGATCCCTCAAAACTTCTCTCAGTCAGAGGTTTCCAGAGTCTTCTCATGAACTTGACAAATGAAATCCACAGAAGAAAAGATTAGAGCTCAGACAAAATTTATAGACTATAGGTAGAACTTAAGAGAAAAATGGAGGAGAGAGCTCTTGCCCAAGGAGGCAAGATAGGATTTGAGAAGCCCAAATTTGTTTCTTTTATCATTACTATTATGTCTTTTATCAAGAATTCTAAGATGTAGCAGACAAATTCAGGTTCACTGAGATGAACTTCCAGAGCAAGCACAGTTATGGAGGAAGGGATTTATTGAAGTTTACAGATCCAGGGGAAGTTCCATAATGGCAGAAGAAGCTGACCTGCTTTCACAGGACCAGGAGAGAGAGAGAAGCACAAGCCAAAAGCCACACAGCACAGCACACTTTAGGAACTCTATCTAACACACTTTGCATATCTTTAGATTGAAATCTCAAACCCACCACCACACCTTAAGGTTTGCCCAGTGACACTGCCTCCAACCAGGCTGCAGATACAAACTACAAACTAATAAAAAACTGAATATATGGGGGGCCATCTATTCAAACTACCACATAAGAGCTTCTTTCATGTAAGCCCTTGGTTACATTCTGGGCCCCTGACACAAGGTGTCTGGGGTTAGATTTCTGGAGAAGAGCTTGTCCTTGGGCCTATAGAGGAAAAAAGTAGGCCATGTCAGAAGAAAAGATGTGTTTTTGTGTTTATAAGTTTTAAAATATCTCCAGAGGAGGTGAGTAAATGCTTCCATTCTTATCTCTCCCTTTCCTGAGAGAGCATTTATAATTTGAAAAATAATAGATTCCAAGCATACTTCCTAAGCGTTGGATATAGTTGACTGTGTCCCCCAAGGCTTTGTATACTGAAGTCCTTTCCCAATTGTGAAATATTAAAGTATAGATACTTTGTTTCACCTGGTTGATTAGAGGTGGGGATTTGGGAGCAAAGTTTGGAGTAGACAAGTCCATTAGAGTGACTACTGGCATCTTCAGAAGAATGGGGAGAAGCAGGGTATATGCACATACACATATTCAATTTTTCCCATGTGATGCCTGTCACTGTTTTGTAACTCTACTCCTTTTTCATTGTGCCTCAATGTACTTTCAATTTAGTAAGAAGCCTTACATACATTGTTACATCCACCTTCAAAAATTGGGTTCAGATTTCTAGAATTGGTTCAAACAATACCAACATTTGTAACTTTTGCTAGTACCTAAGAGGTAGGGTGGTTTGCCTGATTCTTTGTGTGGTTTTGTAGTACAGGTTGAATTCTATGAAAACTTTCACAGCTTTAAAAATATCATTTGCTATGTCCATCTTCTTATTTAGGAGATAAGCGGATTTACAGGAAACATGGTGTATTACAATTTCCCTGCATGCATACATCAACTCTAGCACCTGAGTGGCTGCTTCAGTATTGATTAGAGTCATAGCATCAGATGAGAAGGCAGCTTGGTGACCCACAATCCTAGCTTGCTGCCTGCTTTTGATAATCACCCTCTTGGAGATCTGTTAGTTGTAGTATCTTCATCCATGAGACTCATATATATGAATCATGTACCAAATAATGTAAATGGCATGGACAATAGTTGGTATGTATACTGAATGAACAAATGAATGAGCCAACCAAAAATCTGAAACCACTCCTAACTATATTGATTTTATTACATAAATAATTAAGAAAATATTTCCACATACTATTCAATACAAATGTGTAGAATTAGTTTTGCAAAAAATGATTGTTCTATGATTTTACATCATTTCACCAGTTGCTACAGATTGTCTATATTTCCTGGCATGCTCACTGCACTGGGTTAACCTTCTAGGCCTTTCTGTATAAACTTGTCAGTGAAGGTGATCAGAGCATGTCATCACACAATGCCATTTTCAGATAATGCCATTTGAGATAGACGTTCCTGATTAGAAATGGTTCTACTCTGATTTTCCAACTTTATGGTAAAGCAAAAGTGTTCCATATTCAGCAGAAATAGTACATCGAACTTTGCCTATAAAACTTTTCCCAGGCCAGTGACAGGAAGTAAGGAACTCATCCTGATGTTGTGTTATGGGAACTGAGCTATTGCTCTTAGTCACTCACATGACCATGAGCGGAAACACCCACAGCATACTGTGTTGATAAGGCTTTGTGTTCAGTTAGTTAAATGTATATGGTGGTTTGAATCAGATGTTCCCCATAAACTTATGTGTTTGGGAATATGGATTCATTCATGGTGGCAATGTGGAGGTGCAACCTTGCTGGAGGTGTGTTGTTGTGAGTGGGCTTTTAGGTGTCACAGCCAGCTCACCCCTAACAGAGCTTAGCTCACGTCGGCTGCTATTTTCCACTTGCTGTGACAAAATACTATGTCCAGTCACTGCTCCTTCCATACTTTGACATCTAGAACCTTCCACTCAAAACTGTAAGCCAGTTGTTCAGGTAGTTTAACCCTATGATGAGATGGTAACAACAACAAAAATTTGATACAAGAAGAGTGGGTCATTACTGCTATAATTTTGACTAAGTAGCTTTTACCCTTTTTGGAACTAATTTGCCAGAGGATAAGGATTTTGAAACCTTGGACTAAAAGACAACTTCCAGCACTGTAAGAAGGCTAACTTGGCCATTCTCATGAAATTTGAAAGACCTAAGCCCAGAAAGAACTGTCAGTTATGGGGCTTAACCTATGAGGGAAAGAGAATATTGCTGGGACAGGGATAGAGGCCATCTGAAGGGGCAGAATTGAAGGCCCAGATACTTCATCATGAAACATAGATGTCTTACATAAAGCTTTAGGACTTGATATTTTCCCTAACTATTTTAGGTTTTGGTTCCTCTTTTCTCATTATGCCAGCAAAACCTAGTAACCAGAGTTGAAGTCCTCAATACCCACATAAAGCCAGCTGTACAAAGTGGCACAAGCATCTGAGTTTGTTTGTAGCAATCAGAGACACTAGTGCGCGCGCTCTCTCTCTCTCTCTCCAAATAAATAAATAAATTTTAAATTTTTTTATAAAATAAAACAAGGGGGACTTTTAAATTTGGACTGAATGTATTTTTACATCTTGAAATGGCCTAAGCCTATGGGGACTAGAAGTAGAAAGTTTTTGTTTGAATGAGCTGTCTCCCATAAAATCATGAGATCTGAGTGCTTTGTTCCTCAGCTGGTGGAAATTTGGGAGGCAGAACCTTATTAAAGGATGTCTGTTGCTGGCTGTGAGATTTTGGGTGTTGTTGCCAGCTCCCCTTGCTGGCGCTTACTTCACTTTTGCTGACTCTTGCACCTGTAGTGCCAAAAGGTGATACTGAGCCTCTGCAGTGCCATGCTTTCCCTTGCTATCATGAAACTTCCCCTCATGATTTTTAATTCTTTTTTATTTATTTTTTTGTTTATTTTTATTTATTTATTTATTTGAGAGTGACAGACAGAGAGAGAAGGAGGCACAGGCAGACAGAGAGAGAGAGAAAGAGAGAGAGAGAAAATGGGTGTACCAGGGCCTCCAGCCACTGCAAACGAACTCCAGATTTGTGCGCCCCCTTGTGCATCTCACTAACATGGGTCCTGGGGAATCAAGCCTTGAACTGGGGTCCTTAGGCTTCACAGGCAAGCTCTTAACCACTAAGCCATCTCTGCAGCCTTTTTTTTTTTTTTTTTTTTTTGATTTTTTGAGGTAGGTTCTCACTCTAGCTCAGGCTGACCTGAAATTCAATATGTAGTCCCTCAGAGTAGCATTGAACTCATGGTGATTCTCCTACCTCTGCCTCCCAAGTTCTGGTATTAAAAGTGTTTGCCACCATTCCCAGGTCCCTCAAGATTTTAAAAGAAAATAAAACTGTCCCTCATATCAGCTGGTTTTGGTCATGTGCTTTGTTTCAGCACTGTGAAGATAACTGTAACAGTGTATTAAACACATTTTTTACATATGATATTTTCAAGTAGTTTTGTGTTGATGAGAATATAAGCAAATCATAGGAAGAGGAACATTTCTATTTTAAAGGTTGTTGAGAATCAACAGATACAGGAAGAATTATCTGCCTTTCTCTTTTCTGCCTATAGGCAGGATAAAGCTCCATTGTTGAAGATGGCATGAAGTTCCCATGTATAAGTGTTCCTCTCTCCCACACAAAGAAGAAAAGAATGTCTTATTACTAGGGAGTTATCACTGACATGAGTGCAAGTAAGCAAACATTAAAAAATCCTCAGGTTCCATTACTTCTACCATGTATACCTTACTCATTTTCTCATCATAATTTATCATTGTTTGAAATCTCAAACCTGTTTGCTTTGTTAAAATGCAATTTGACAGTATTGAAAGGTAGTAAAAGAATACTGTAGACTTGATTTTTAAATTGGCATAATTTTCTCTGAGTATTTTTATGCTTCAATGTAAAGGTTTTACATGCTTTCTTTTCTTTCTTTCTTTCTTTTTTTTTTTTTGAAGTTTTTCAATGTAGGGCCTCACTCTTGTCCAGGCTGACCTGGAATTCACTATGTATTCTCAGGGTGGCAATGAACTCACTCCTACCTCTGTCTCCTGAGTGCTGGGATTAACGGTGTTCACCACTGTGCCTGGCTCCATGTTTTCATTTTTTTTATATATATATATTTTTTTATTTATTTGAGAGTGACAGACAGAGAAAGAGGCAGATAGAGAGAGAGATAAAGAATGGGCACACCAGGGCCTCCAGCCACTGAGAAAGAACTCCAGATGCGGGCGTTGCCTTGTGCATCTGGCTAATGTGGGTCCTGGGGAATTGAGCCTCGAACAGGGGTCCTTAGGCTTCACTGGAAAGCGCTTCACCACTAAGCCATTTCTCCAGCCCACCATGTTTTCATTTCTAAGTGAATAAACATATCACAATAAATGACATAAAAAGATGAAACATAGAAAACGAGATTGCCACAAACCATGTGTTTGTGACAGTGTTCATAGTTTAACCTTCTCTTGGTAATATATTGGTATTTATACTCATATCTTTCTAACAAGTGAACTTTACAAGACTAATTAGTTGGCAATGTTAAGAGTTGGGCATTAACTATAATAACATTCATATTTTAGCAATTTCAGTGCATTAAATTATCCAAGATAGAACACCAACTTAAAGTAATTTTTAAAATATTGAAACATGGTATTATATATAGTGTGTTCAAACTGAATAAAATGGTAGCTCTTTATTCACCTTTGGAATTTAAAAAATATTCAAGAAATATACAATTTTTTTGAGTAAGTGAATTCAAAGTTGCCATTATATAATCAGTGATAGTAAAACAAACTGCAAAAAAATATGATGATTAGCAACAACAACAACAACAACAAAAAGGAAATATAGATGTCAAGAATTTTTGTTGTAAAATTAAAATTTAATGCTTAATCAAGAAAGGTTGAAATATACAACATATTTTAAAGAAAACTGTATTTAAAAATTGCCTTTCACTTTCAGTACTTTATGTTTTACTTTTGAGGTTGATAAGCATTTATGTGACAGTATTTTAATGTTTACAAATCAACCCTCTGCGTGCAGATATTTTGATATTTTGCATACCTAAACATTTGTTACATTCTTTGTAAAATGGGATTGTAGAAAATTATGATTATCATCCAACTAAATAGTTATCCACAAAGTTTCAACCCATTTTAGATAAAGTTATTTCTCGCTTAAAGACTTTGTGGATTCCTTTTTTTTTAATGCATCTGGAGTTTGTTTGCAGTGGTAAGAGGCCCTGGCATGCTCATATGCCTCCTCTCTTTCTCTCTCTCTCTGTCTCTCTCTCTCTCTCTCTTTCTCTCTCCCTCTCATACATAAATTAAAGAATAATTTTTTTAAATAGATAAGAAATGATAATCAGAAAGAAACAATGTAGATGAGTATATGCACATACACACATCTGGTATAGACTTCTGGTTCTTTTGATTGATTCCTAGCTCTAATTGTAATTACAATTGAGAAGCATTCCCCTGTTATTTATCAGCAGTAATTTAAAATTTTTTACTGAAAAAAAAACTGTATCAATGAACATTTTATGAGTTTTAAATTGTATCTTATTTTGGATAGCTCATGAAGTCACAATCTCAGGACAAAAGTGAGTCTCTGTCCAGTTTCTCTGCTTACCTGCTAGGCATTTATCAGCCATTTGTGAGACGAGAGTGTCACAGTTTCTCAGACCCTTATTTTACTTAACAGTGGTCTCAGTGGGTAGTAATGCTACCTTCTGGAATATGACAAAGGTCACTGGTGCTTCCAAAAAGTGAGTAAATGAAAGTTCTGTACTTAGTAAAGGCAAGGAAATTCATTGTGTACTGATGTAGAGACCCATATAGGACAAATTTATTCAAGACATTTTGAAGGCCAAAAAATAAAGGTGTGTTTGGTTTTCTGTTGCCTTCAAATTGCACAATGGCTATCCACACTGTGATCAATGATGAGTTGTTTGCATCACTTCATCTCATCATACTTGTATCATCATACATCATCAAGATTGAGAACAGTACTGCAAGATATTTTGAGAGAGACTGCATTTACATAACTTTATAGTATTATCTGTTCTACTCTCTTAAATATTCTTAATCTCATACTGTGGATAATTAGTATACTAAACTTTGTTATATGGATGCAAAGGAAAATCATAGTACTTTCAGGCACCCCCTGCCTTGTAAGTTCCCTCCAAAGACAACAGAATTTATACACTTACTCAAAAATCCATATTATGAATAAAAAATTTATGTCACTTTCCATTGCTTTGATTCTAATTACAGTAGAGACACAAAACAGTATTTAATAACCTCTGAATACAAAAATATGCACTTGAGCCAGGCGTGGTAGCACACCTTTAATCCCAGCACTCAGGAGGCAGAGGTAGGAGGATCGCTGTGAGTCTGAGGCCACCTGAAACTACATAGTGAGTTCCAGGTCAGCCTGAGCTACAGTGAGACCCTGCTTCGAAAAACAAAACAAAAACAAAAAATATGCATTGCACATATATTCTTTTTGAATAGTATACACATTGAAGAATGTAAATCTCTTGCTCTAAAATGATTCCAGATGAAGTTAACATTCAGCAGTTTACAAAGTGAATTCTAAGTTATTGCTTTCAACAATGATAAGCTGAGATGATTTAATTATTCCCCTTATGTTAATGAGAGTAGTCTCTGGCCACTAATTATAGTCTGATTACAAAAATAGTGGTATGAGGCACTCTGCAACTGTTATGTTTATCCATTCTGCTAGATAATTAGCCCGAAGAAGAGCAACATGTTGGAACACAGCTTTTTAAGGTGGCAAAAATTGCTTGAAAAGTATCACATATGGTCCTTTAGAGATTTCTCATAGTACTTTTAATGTAAATTTTGATGGGCTATTACTTTTCATTAATGCTGGTTTGAGTACCTAGAGGAGACAACTATGTACTGTACTTAGCGCTGGGCAAATTGCCTGGATATACTTCATCTATTACTGTTACTTTAATGAATGGTGCTATGGCAATTACAAGACTGATGGCTTAGAAAATTCAGGGAGATGTATTTGAAGTTCCTTGAGCTAAGTGACATTGCTCAGTGCACACTTCTAAGTAATATAAAGGATGATTTAAAAACAAAGTCACTTATGGCCTACTATAATTATAAGGCATTTAAAATAAAATGCATTGCATGTATCATATTACAGATAGAAGTGCATTACAAATGACAATTAAATAGAACTTTTGCTGAAAATTGGTTGTAAACATTTTTTCAGTAAATAAGATGTCACTGGAATCTACTTAAATGATATGCTTAATTGCTGAGCATTTTATAATTTGCATTTTTCTTAGAGCATGCTTATATAACACAGCTGGGAACCAAGAGCAATTCAAATATCTAAGAAAATTAGCCATTTTATAATCTCTGAAACAACTCGCAATTGGAATTATTTTTCTTATTTGTTTTGAAGACTTAAATAAAATAATATTTTCAATCATTATATTCCATACTCCACAAATGCTTTATACTCAGTGTGTATCCTAAATGCATGATTCAAGAAAATTGCTATTTATAGATAATTTTCCTTCAAAACATCAATAATTATAAAAAATATGTTAGTTAATTTAAAAAATCTAGATAATTTTAACTGCTAAAATATATTTTAATTAAAAAAGCATTGAAATTATTAATTTTAAAATATTTAAAATCAAAACAATAAGCTATTGGTTATTTAAAGTCAAATTTGTTGTATATAATTGCAATTACTTTCTTTATGTATTGTATTTCAAGTTTTTTATTTCCATATACATTAACTATGAAAGCTTAAAATACTTATATTTACTAAAAACTTCTTGCCATTTTTATAGAATTGCAGAGTCATTAATAAAAACACTGAGTATGATAGATTGGAAAAGGGGAACACACATGTAGATGTAATTTTATAAGCATTGAGAATTGCATGCACATGAAAGGTATAAACGTTCATTTAAAGACCTTGTAGATTACTACTTTTAGCACATTGTTAATGTATTACATGCCTAAATTAAGTGTACATTTCATTTAAGAAGATTTCTTTTTATTTAAATTTAATTGAATCTAGGGTTAAAGAGGTTGCTCAGTGGTTAAGGTACTTGTCTGTGAATCCTAAGGAAACATGCTTAATTCCCCAGTACCCATATATGCCAGGTACATAGCGGGGCATGCATCTGGATTCATTTAAGTGGCTAGATGTCATGGTGTGCCCATTCTCTCTCTCTCTCTCTCTCTCTTTCTCTTCCTCTCTTATCTGCCTCTCTTACACACACTCTCTTTTAAAAATAAATAAAATTTAAAAATTAAAAATTAAATTAAATCGTTCTTATAATTATTAACTTTACAAGTTGATGGGGTTGACCATAGTATTTCTATGCTTATATACATGAAGAATTAGTGTTGTCCATTTATTCTTACTCTACTCTCATCCATCAAACCTCCAATCTCCCAGCACACCTAATTTTCTACTTTTAAGCCATATGGTTTTCACACGTGAAAGAGAACATGGCAGACACAGACAATATCACATATTTTCTTCCAAATTTGCATTTTCTCTGATCTCTCATGTGTTCTTTCCCAGATATCTGAAAGATGCACCCCCTAGTTCCTTCTGATTTTTATTTGGTACTATCCAATGAGAATTGCCTGACATAAAATTGTACTAAAATTATATTTCTTTCTGATTCATGATGCTAAACAAACACTTCTCAGGTTTTATACCCAAGTTTAACTTTCTCTAATAGTATCATTCTCCATCTGACAACAACAATGTCACTTGTCTAAATGTGTGTCCTTCCTTTTATCTACAGGGAGTATCTGCTCCAGAAAAACAGGGACTTAAGTGTTTTATGGAGGGCTGTGTTCCTAGCTCCTAAAACCTGCTTTATTATAATCACTTCCTAGAGTATTGACTCGATAATGAGTTAAAATTGGAACTACTAAAAATAGTAGCATAAAGACAATATATAAGTATAAGGTAAAAGTCCTGCTGCTTTTTTTATTAGAATGTATTTAAAAAGGAAATAAACAAAAATTAAGTGCATTGCCTTCCCTCCCTTCTTTCTTTCCAAGAAAATTTCATGCCATCATTTTTAATTATTTGTAAATTGTTTTTTAAAAATATTTTATTTATTTATTTGAGATACAGAGAGACAGAGAGAGAGAGAGATAAAGAGAATGGGCATGTCAGGGACTCTTGCTACTGCAGGTAAATTCCAGACACTGCATCATGTTGTGCATCTGGGTCTTATGTGGGTACTGTGGAACAAACCTGGGCTGGCTGACTTTGCAAGCATGTGACTTTAAGTGATGAGTCATGTCCCCAGTCTTATGAAGTGTTTCTATTTTTACTTCTATTTGCGGTGGCCCTAATATCACATTAGATAGCTTCATGGAATTGATTGCTCTAAGTCTACAGGAGTCTCTTTGGAATATATTTCTCCACTTTGGAACTATTGAAATTTGGGGCTAAGGAATCATTTATTGTAAGTAGCTTCTTTGACTACAAGGATGTTGACCAGAATCCTGTTCTCTGTCTCCTACAGAGAGTAAAAAACTCTGCTCAAATGTCTGAATATCTTCCAAAATGTCCCCTGGAGACAAAACCACCTGTCATTGATAATCTCTGTGGTGGTGGGGACAAACGTGGCTTAGACACATTTATGTCTAAGACATAACTTTGACCTCAGGGTACCACACATTTTTTTGTAATACTACAATCACATTACTTCCATTTTCAAGGCTGTTGTGTCTACTAACACTGATGTGAGCAGTGTCCATATGCTTTCAAATGATATTTATTAAGATAAATAGTGTAGCACAGTGGCAAAGTACACACAAATTATATATATTAAATATTGAGGCAATTTGCATAAGCTTTTTAAAAGCTAAGTAGTAGATAGCTCCACACTGCTGGGATGAACTTCCAAAGCAGGCACAGTTATAGAGGAAGGAATTTATTGAATCTTACAGATACAGGGGAAGTTCCATAATGGCAGAATCAGCTGGGTTCTAGGCAGAGAGAGAAAAGCCACCACCAACACCACAAGCAAGCACACTTCAGGAACTCAGGCCGAACTCAGCACTGCATATCTTAGGTTGGAATTCAGATCCACCTCAGGCAGGACCCCAGGATCTGTCACAGTGACTCCTCTTCCAGCCAGATGGCTGCAGATCTAAATTACAAGCTTTAATAAAACTCCCAAAAATCTACTGGGGACATCCACTGAAACTACAACAACCTAGCTACTTTAAATTAAAACTGTATTTCGAGGGCTGGGGAAACAGCTTGCCAATTAAAGGTGCTAGTTTGCAAAGCCTGCCTGCCTGGGTTCAATCTCTTAGTCATTCACTTAAAGCCTGACAAGAAAAAGTAGTGCAAGTATTTGGCATTCATTTGCAGTGGCAAGAGATCCTGGACTGACCACACACACAGACACACACACACACACACACACACACACACACACACAAAATAAATAGGTAAATAGATATATTTAAAAAAGCGAAATTTGACAATAATACATAGACTCACCTTTGAATGGATTAAATTTTGTCAATTCCTCCCCTGCCCCATTTATATGTTAAAGTCTTGATCCCCAGAGTTTCTGGGAGGTGAGTGGGTTGAGATGGGTCATGAGGATTAGGACAAGCACTGGACATCTCGCTTTCTGTGAGGACACAGCAGTAAGTCACAAACCAGAAAGAGTTCTTCCTAGGAGCTCAATTAACTTGCAAAAACCTATGCCCACTCCCTAAATTCACCAACCCATTGTGTCTTCCCCTTGCCTATCTTCCTGTCTTCTTGCCATCTCAAACTCTACAACTGCATCTCACTCTGTTCACCTGTGCTCTGCTTCTCTGCTCAGCCAGCCTACCTCCTTTGTACCGCCAAGAGGATACATGTCAGTCCTACTGGGTGAGGGGGAAGAGCATAAAACTGTTTCATGGTTTCATGGCTTTTCTGCTTGTCTCTGTTTTGTAGTTTGGGGCAACTTCTCCCTTTGATTACATGCATGACTTCCCTCTGGTTTCTGAATCTACTTTATGCAGTTTCCTTACAGAAGCTCCTTGATTCTCACTTCCCATATATTTATGACGCTATTGTAGCTTTCTTTTCTAAGCCCTACAACTTGTGCTTTCTCCCTTAAGTAAACCCTACAATTTGTGATTTTCCCCTCGATAAACTTAGTAATTCAGATTTTATCCTTCTCGAGTCTATCTTTTTCAATTCTTTGTTAAAAGTAGGAGAGAACCCAAAACTGGGATTTCATACCTTGGGGGACCCCTCCTGGATACCAAAATCCTGTATCACTATGATGTGTCTGGCTATTCTTTATTTCATAGTGGATATCTAAGTATTCTTCACTGCTTTTGTTTTTGATTGCTTTTGTGGCCAAACTGCTTGCTGTTGTTATCTGTTTGTTTCACAAGCACCACTACAGAATAAATCCTTTGCACACACCTCAGTACACATATAGCTTGGTATAACTGTACCTGAGGAACAAATTCCTCAAAGAAATAAAGGCTATAATGTCTTAACACCATAAAATAGAAAGCCTGCTACAGTGTTTAAATATGTAACCCTGATCATTTCATTTTGGCTGGCTAAGTCTCAGCTGGGACCTCTAGAATATGCAGTGTTAATGATACCTTTCTCAGTGGATTGCTGTGAGAGTTACACAAGTTAATATTTGTAAATTAAACACTATAATATCTTATTTATTTAGACTATCAATTATCATTATTAAAGAGAACAACACTATTGGGTTTAGCAGTGAGACTACCTTTAACAGTCTAAATAGCTTCAAACATCAAAGTGTTTGCTTTGTTTTGGAACATGAAAATGTTTAGTTCTTGGATTAGGAAGACAGCTCTGTCAGTAAAGCGCTGGCCTGACAAGCATGAGGACATGAGTTTGACCCCTAGATCCCACTTGAAAATGCTGAGAGTGGTGGTGTACTGCTACAATCCCTGTGCTGGGGAGGTGGGGATTCACAGACCCCTATGGCTTGCTCTCTAGGTAACTAGGCAAGCTCCAGGTCAGTAAAGCAATAAAGACTGTGTTTCAAAGAAAGGTGGAGGGTACCTGAGGAATGACACCTATGGTTGTTGTACCAGACAGCATTAGGTTCGCTGAGATGAACTTCCAGACCAGGCAGTGTTATGGAGGAAGGGATATTTATTGAAGCTTCCAGATCCAGGGCAAGTTCCATAATGGCAGAAGAAGCTAGCCCTGATTTCACAAGTCCAAGCAGAGAGAGGAAAGCCCCAAGCCCCAAAAACATAATACATAGCACATTTCAGAAACTCCAGGTGTTAGTAGGTACTTTGCATGTCTTTACATTGGAATTTTAAAGCCACCACCACCCTTAAGGTGCACCCAGTGACACCTCCTCCAGCCAGGTGGCTACAGATCCAAACTACAACTAATAAGACTGACTATATTGGGGCCATCTATTCAAACTACCACAGTTGTCCTAAAGTTTCCACATGAATACACTCATAAAAGCAAATGCAGTCACACTCACAAGATCATGCAAAAATATTGACAAGTACAAAAAAATGTTTAATTCTTTTGAGAATAGATACAGTTCATTATATTGAATCTTTTTTTTTTGCATACCAGAAATAACTGGCTATATTTTTCACACACAACACACATATACACACATGTGTATATGTATATATTGCTATTTATTTTCAATTCTAATCCTTGCATTTTAAGAAATTTTATTTTTAATATTTATTTCAATAAACATTTAAATTTGATAGTGTTTTTATAGCTGTGGTTATTTTAAATAAGCTTTCACCTCTTTTAAAATATTACTTGAGCCTAGCTGGTCATTTTTTACTTATTTCATTGTTCTTTGATTTACTACTGAACTCGCTGTGTCCTGAGTGATGCATATGGTAAGGTCCCAGGTTACCGAATGAGAGGACATGTGTGCACATGATCATTGTCAGCACACCAAACAATATTCTAGTACTCCTCATGGATAGTTTGTTGGTAGAGGACTTGAGGAGTGAGTGAGGCTAGCTGGTCCAGGCAAGGAGGCTCTCATGAGCATACTCATGCTGAGCTTACAGACTCCTGCCACAGAATCTGGCTGTTATGCGGGTTTAGGGGATCAGAATTCTGGGAATCAGGCTTGCATGACAAGTGTTATCCACTGACTTATCTCTGCAGTCCCTCCTGCATTTCTGTGCCGTGACTTGCATGCTTCGTTCTCATGTTTCAGTGTTCCCTCCATTCGCGCTGCATGTGGAAACTCATCCTGGTTTTTGCCCACATAAGACTGAATGGAGACAATATTGGCCCAATGACTAGTTTCCCCCAAACACTGTAGTCTTTTAATAACTTTTAATTATTGAAATGTTAATTTAAATAACATATAAATGACAATATGACCCCTATCCTCAAAACAATGGTTCTCACAAAAACAGCTGCCCTGAGTATATTTTGCTGAAGGCCCTAGTCTACAACTCAAAAAAATAAAGGATAACTCTGAATGTGGCAGACTCAAATTATTTCCATAAAATGTAATAAAGAAACTTGTAACTAGATCATGAAGAGAAGAAAATCGCCACCAGAATAAAAAAGAAAATGAAGGAAGCAGAAGAAAATGCACGGGGGAGTCCAAGGCAGAGAAAGAGAGAAGGAAGGTTTATCAATAGAAAGAGAGTCTGGAAAGGATGGCATGAGGGCTTTCATAAAATTCAGGATTCTTTTAAAACTTAGGTTTATCTCATTTCACACCCAGAGTTACAGAGAAATTGAATAAGTTTTGCTAAAATGATGGTGATGATGATCAAGAAGATGATGATGATGATACATTGTTTCACAGCATGTAAAGTGGAATTCCATTGCCTTGCAGAGGCGATGCCTGCTGAAGTTAGAAAACTGAAGTCAGGAATGTTCAAGTTAACAGAATCCCCACCTCTGTGAGCAGAAGATGCATAGAGACCATTCAACCTGAATTTTGGTGTGAATCTGCAGGAGCTCATCTAGGGATCTTAACAAGATTCCATGCCTTGAACCCACATCCTGTCACTTTCTGTCATTTATAATGTTCCACAGGTGTCATGACAACTTACTGTAACAATTTATTTTAGGAACAAAAATGCAGAGAAGGCTTCTGATGGTTTATGCATGCCAGTTTTACCAGGTAATTTATTATATGCATCCTTTAACTTCTCTATTGTTTATAAAGTGCATTATATGTTTGATGAAACCCATAGCCATGTACAGATTGAGCAGTGGGTGTAGTTTGTTTCTAATAAGTCTTAAAATTTAAAAGTGTATCATTGCCAAATCAATAAGAGCTAGTGTTCATTTAGGTAAAGATTAAGTTTTTGCTATTAACTCTGAGTCCAAGCGTTTTCTTAGTTTAGAGGCTGAAGAGCTGTAAAGGCTTGGTCATACATAGTCTAGTGAGAGCATTTGAACTCATCAATCACAACTGTACCAGCAAAGGTTCATTTTTAACCAAATGCACTTATCATTGATGCTGAGATGTTGTCTGGATGGTGCTGCTCCAGCATCCTTGGTTCTCCCATGAGCACGTGATCCCAGTGCTGTGACTCTCAGCAGCTCAGGATGGCTGTGAATGTGTGAGGTGAGCACTCACAAAGTGTGAACAAATATCCTTAAAGGTTCATACCCCTCAAGCACTCCCTAAGACAAATAATTAGTTTATTTTGTTAAGAATGATTTAAGAAGGAAATCTAGCATGTATAATTAAATCAGCAGAAGCCATTTTTTCCTCTTTATAGCACTATTTCTGAAAACATGCCTTTCCCTGTAATTTGCTGAGCGCAGTAATAGCCAAAATTAATTCTCTAATATTGATTTAATAATCCCATTTCTGGTCAATTGCTACTTAAAACAGATCATATAAGTTGTGACTGATAACTGAAAAATTCAGAATTCAGATGAAAGTATTTCTAGGAATTAAATAAGGTATTATTTATTCACCCATGTATTAATATTTTTCTAGTTTCTCCTGGGATTCAAAGATTCTTTATTTTGCATACAAATTATTAGCTAACTATAAGTGTTTCTAAGGCTAGGTAGGTGCTAAGGACAGATACTTAAGCATGTATAGAAAGCAAGTATAGACCAGTAAGATACAATTTTTATGCTAAATACCTGCAAAATTCTCAAATAAAAAACAAAGTTAAAAAAATTATTAGATAAATTAATATGAATTTGAGAAACACAAGTATACAAATGAACTTTGTTTTAATATTTCATATGTATCGCTTTACACAATGATTTACTTACAACTGCTTATTTTAACTTGTATCGATTTGTTACTGATAAAAACATACAAGTTTAAAATTATATAGTTAATTCTGCAAGACTTCATATTTTTATGGAATTAAGACCAAATATTTAGTGATTATGCCAGATGCAACAGCTGATTGGTGAATACTTGGAATCTTAAGTACACATGCTGAATTGATAAAGACAGTGTGATAGTTAAGGTGTTGTCAACTTGATCTGTTTAGTAATCCACAGGTTGCTTCTAGGAAGGATCAACTAAAGGAGGAAGTCTTTCCCCCAGGGTGAGCCCTTCCCCCAGGATGGGTGGCCCCGCTCAGAGGGGGACTTGATATAAGGAAGCTCTGGGTAAAAAGAGTCCCTTCCTTCCTTCCTTCCTTCCACTTGGCTGCCGGAGCTGCTCGCTACCTTACAGCATGGATTGAAGACCAGGGCGGACTAAAGACCAGCATCATCCAAAGACCCCCGTGGATCGAAACCCAGTGGCTCCTCAGGAAGCCTCCAGGCTTTCTGGCACCATCTGCAGTGCCAGGTCGGGACTGCTGAGGCATCTGGCCACGTGGACTGAGCAGCTACCAGGTTCAGTGATTCTCGGGCCTGCAACTGCTATTGGACTACTGTAAGTTGATCCAATAAATCCCCTTTTTAAAATAATTCATTCTAGCAGTTCTGTTCCTCTAGAGAACCCTGACTAATACAGATGTTAAATTTAACAATCTCTATTTAAGTTTATTTAAATCTATATCTGTGATTTGATCACATAATGAACACAAGTAAGTAATTGTTATTATTTGTTACTAGAGAGAGACATACATAGGTCAATAGGTAGGAAATGCTACATTAATAACTGATAGATAAGAATATAGATAATCGGGCATGGTGGTGCATGCCTTTAATCCCAGCACTCGGGAGGCAGAGGTAGGAGGATCGCTGTGAGTTCAAGGCCACCCTGAGACTACAGAGTGAATTCCAGGTCAGTCTGGGCTAGAGTGAGACCCTACCTCAAAAAACCAAAAGAAAAAAAAAAAAAGAATATAGATGATGAATCAATGTCCTGATACAAGTTCATTCTTTGGAATACTAACTCCCAACATGATAGGATGAGGTGGGGAGCGGGCGTTGCTGGTACAAAGCACATGACAAAAAGCAACTGTTGCAAGGGAAAGGTCTATTTTGGCTTTCAGACTCGAGGGGAAACCATGATGGCAGGGGAAAACATAGCATGAACAGAATCTTGATACCGCCTCCTGACCAACGTCAGGTGGACAGCAACAGCAGGACAATGTACCAAACAGTGGCAAGGGGAAACTGGCTATAATACTCATTATCCCACCCCAACTACATACCTTTTACAAGAGGCTCTAATTCCCAAGTTACCGTCACCTGGGGCCTTTGCATTCAGAACACAGTGGAATAGGAACTGACTTTGAAGAACAGTGCACTGCTTCAGCACTCAGGACCCTACTTTTAAAAGAGTCAGCATTCTTCTGCTGTCCCAATGCAGAATAGTGGGCTCAATCTCAATTGTTGTAATCTCTCAAACAATTGTAGCTGAACCAAGCTGTTGTCTTTTAACCCAAAGCTTTCATTTCTTCCATTTCTATGCAATGCAATTCTACACAAGTTCTCAGGATATGGGTCAGCAGAATTCAGAAAGTCTCTCACGCACAATGCTTCTAGACCAGTCCCTACAAAGATATTACTTTGCTTCAGAAGCCAAACCTCACTTTCCACAGTTCTTATTGCATTCGGGTTTCATAACTCTGATCAGGATGCTCTACTAAGCTTTGCTTGGAGCACTGAAAGGATTCTATTAGGTTAAGGTTCCAAATCTTTCCACATTCCTCACACAAAGCAGTTGCAAAAGGCCAAAAGCCACACTATGAGATTTCTAGCATCAAAAAACCCACTTTAAGTACTAATTGTCTGTTTCAATTACCTTTGTGTGGCTTGAACAAAGCATCTTAAGAAAAGCACCTAATGGGGAAAAAATGTTGTATATTTTGACTTATATACTGGAGTGGAAACTCAGTGATGATAGGGAAAGCAATGACATGAACAGAGGCTAGCCATCACCTCTGTCACAGTAGGTAGAATACCACAGCATGAGAGTGAGCCAAACACTGGCAAGAGGAAGCTATGTGTAAAACCCATAATACCCCACCCCCAAAACATACCTCCAGTAAGTATCTTATACCCAAGTTGCCATGATTTGAGATTCAAGCATTCATAATACATAAGTTTACGGGGACACCTGACTCAAACTACCATAGTAGGGTATCAGTGAGGTATTAGATCCTAAAAATGTAGCCTTCACGGATGGTGTATTGGTTTAAATGTAAACATATTTAGTTCTCCATAGCCTAAGGTACCTTTTCTAATTTTATTTTTATTTATTAATTTTTGAGAGAAAGAAATAGGAGTGAGAAAGAGAGAGGAACATAGAGAGAGAGAATGGTCATACCAGGGTCTCCAGTCACTGCAATGAACTCCAGATATATGTGCCACCTTGTGCATCTGGCTTATGTGGGTACTGGAGAACTGAACCTGGATCCTTAGGCTTCACAGGCAAGTTCCTTGACTGCTAAGCCATCTCTCAAGAAGGTGCCTTTGTTTAAGCTTGCAACTTAAATCTGTATCAGGTAAAGCCCTACACTGGGTGTGCCACTAGAGGTGGGTGGCAAGTACAGCCTTGACTTGCAAGTAGAGTCAGTTTGAGTTCTGGCTGTTCATGTTTGCTGTCTGTTGGTGTGTCTCTCCGCTGTGGATTTCTGGAAATAAGCCAGCTTCTTCCATGATGAGTCTTCCCCTAGATTCTGTAAATCTAAAATAAACATTTCTTCCCATAAGCTGCTTCTGTTCCCAGCAACAAGTAGATAACGGTAACAAATAAGAATAATGTCCTCCTTAAAAGGAGGACTCTAAGGCCTGAGGAAATGGAGCAGCAGGTAACACTAATGCCATCATCAGCATGAGGATTTGACTTTGATTCTTAGTACCCATGTAAAAAGTGGGAAGTGACTATGCACTCCTATCACTCCACTGTTGAAGGAGGCATAGACAGTAGGAATGGTGGAGCTCACTGGTCAGTCATTCTAACCAAAAACTGCCAAGTTCCAGACTCACTGAGTGACTCAGAGCAAGTACATAAGGTAAAAGAGTAATAGAGAAGGACAACTGATATTGTCCTCTAGCCTCTGTATTCATGCACAAAAGCAGCATGAATACACATATATACATGAATATACCATATGCACATCCCCCCCCCCACAGTGACTCTATATCTCTTTACTTTATTCTGTTTTGGTTGTCTCTTTCTCTCTCACTTTCCTTCTCTTTCTTCCTCTTTCTCCCCCCACCCCGACTTTACATGTTGTGGAAATCCAAGGGCCCTAGAGTGGAAACTCAAAGACCTTTCCCAGAATTTGGCTAGCATCTTGATATCACACTTTTAACTCACAGAGCTGTGAGGGTTAACAAAAAAACAGCCTGTTTTTATAAGCCATATAGTCTATATTACATTTTTTCTCAGCAACATGAACTTACATAAGTAGATAAATGAATGCAGCTTGCCAGTCACAGGAAGGAGATGAGTGATTAAAGGCATTTGCTATAGGAGCTTGGTACCTGTTGTTCAGGACCTAGAACCTACCTCCATATGGACAGAAAGTTGTTCACATGTCTGTAATCCTGATGTGCACAGAGCAATGGGAGAAAGGGTTAAGAAAATCTCAGTGCTTGAAGGCCAGCTATTCTGATCTTACCCATGGCAAATAACAGCAAGATAGATCCTGTCTCATGTGTACTAGAAGGAGAGGAACAACACCCATGTTATCTGGTGACCTTCACATGCATGCACTTGCACATGTGCACATACTACCCCACATACTAATGTTAAAATCCTATGTTATTAAACACGTGTATTCCTCATGTGCAAATATCAAGGTAAGTAAAATTTCCATAGGTGTCATTTAATAATGACTTGATTAAATACACAGTAGTATTTAAGTGATAGTGATGCTATATTATGATTCTTTTTTATTGTAAAACTGCCTGGGTTTAGAATCATTTAGGAGATTCAGTACACCTCTGGGTGTGTGTAGAAGTGTCTGTAGAGAATTAACTGGGGAAGGAGTACCCATTCTCAATGTATGTGACCCCATCCCATAGGCTGGGAGGCCGGATTGAACAAAAGGGGGAAGAAGAGACAGCCCAAGTGTGCTGGCATTTCTTTCTTTGCTTTCTAACCCAACATGATGCAACCTGAGCTCCTCTGCAATGTCTTCCCAACATGACAAACTGTACCTTTTGAAAGTGTGAGCCAACATAAGCCTTTCCTCCTTTATGTTGGTTCTGCATGGTATATTGGTCAATGTGAAGAAAATCTGATACATTTTGAATGCAATAGCTTAGCAGACAATAATAAATAATAAGCTTACAAGGTATGAGTGTGGGGCTACACTTAATCTTACAATATTTGCATTATCATCAATTCAAATACTTAGCAAAATTTGACAAATTACAACACAGTACATTGCAATGGGCTAAATCAGGATCATTTTTGATTAAATAATTTGCTATACATAAAACCCACACATGCCAATGATTTCCTTTATTTTCTTCCTTACTTAATATCCACCATTCTGGTTTAAATCTATGATCAATTTGTACTAGGACTTCTGTGCCCAAGCCTAACAGTACAAAATGTACATAAATTAGCATGTTGTTATTTTATGACTTACTCATTAATTTTCTCCAAATAGCAAAAAGCCTATTCTGCCAGCATTATATACATGATATAAATATATTATCGTTTCATAAATTTATTTTTCTTACATTTTCATCAGCATAAATAAAATACAGACATATTGCTCTCAAATTGAGAATGTGGATAGTATTTTATATAAAAATTTAAATAAAATCTATAAACAATCCATAAACCATAATTATAGCCAATGGTTTTGTACTGCTTCCACTTCTCATCACAGACACTTATAAATTTGTGCAGAGATTTGATTGAATTCCCTCCACTGTGTTCCTCAGGCATAATAAACAGAACTATATTAAAAGTTAAGAACAGTTGAAAGAAAAGAAACAAAGCCAATAACAAAAAGACTTGTAATAAATAGTTAAATATTTCATTGCTGATTTTATACTACTGTATATCTTGAACCATTTTTGTCTTAGTTTGGTTTGGCTTGGTTTTTCAAGGTAGGGTATCACTCAAGTCCAGGGGGACCTGGAATTAACTATGTAGTCTCAGGACAGCCTTGAACTCACAGCAATCCTCCTACCTCTTCTTCCCAAGTGCTGGGATTAAAGGTGTGTGCCACTATGCCCAGCAACTTGAGCTATTGGAATATCCTGTAGGAATATATTTGAGTATCATTATTTTATCAATTTCAAGTGTATTTATGAAATAAAAATGCCTTTAAAACTTGCAAATTATTTAAAAAATATCAAAATGATGGCTGAAGAGATGACTTAGCAGTTAATGTGCTTGCCTGCAAAGTTTAAGGACCAAGGTTTGATTCCCCAGCACCCACATAAACCAAATACACAAGGTGGCACATGTGTCTGGAGTTTGTTTGCAGTGGCTAGAAGCCCTGGAGTGCACTTTTCTCTCTATAAATAAATTTTAAAAATATTTTAAATTATTTTAAAAAATGAAATAGAAGTACCTATTATCTCATAGCTCCTAGCTACTGTATCTGAGAACAAAACCTAGTGCATTTGCTACTTCTGACAATTGAGAACCAACAACTGGCAAGATCTCCTTTAGAAATGGGAAATAATTTGATGCTCAAATTCAAATGTGATAAGAGTCTCATCGTCATTGTTTATATTGTGTAAATCACATCTGAAGAAGAGAACTCCTGAGTCACTGGAAAATGAATGAAGCACAGTTATTCATGTACCTCAGTAATGACAACCTGAAACCATACTTAACCAGCAAGCTAGCAAGGCTCAACTAGAGAAATTTAATTTGTTTTGGGAGTGATCAAGGTAGGATCTCATCTAGCCCAGGCTTACCTGAATTCATTATGTAGTTTTAGGGTGGCCTCAGTCTCATAACCATCATCCTCCCTCTGCCTCCTGTGTTCTGGGATTAAAGGCAAGTGCCACCACCCCTGGCCCTCAAAAATGTTTTTTAGTAGCATAAAACTATAAAATGAGTGTTGGAGAGATGGCTTAGCAATTAAGGCATTTGCCTACAAAGCCAAAGGACACAAGTTCAATTCCCCAGAAACCTTGTAAGTCAGATTCACAAAGTGGCACATGCATCTGGAGTTCATTTGCAGTGGCTAGAGACCCTGACGTGCCCATTCCCCCATCTCTTCTTTCTCTTTCAAACAGATAATTTTTTTTAAAAGACTATAAAGTACCTAAAGCAGTTCTAGTTATCTCACATGATATTTCGTTTTTTCCTCAGTATTTCCTCAAATCTTAATTTAGCACTAACTAAATAACCTTGAGTAATCTACAGGTAATATCATCTCTGCCACATAACCTTTTAAAATTTCATACAGGAAACAGGCAAGGTAGTGTACACTGGTAATCCTAGTTTTTATTATATGGAGATAACAACATAAAAATCATCCTGGACTACACATGAGTTTAAACTCAACCTAGGTTAAATGAGACCCTAGACCTTATCTCTATCCCTGGACTTCTGAAAAATTATCCCTATGAAATAGTTGTAAGTTTCTACTGTAAAATAACCCAAATTACAGTGTTCTTCCCTAATGAAGAGATTAAGTTATTGATGAAATAAAATCTGAACAGATCAGGAGACAGCTACACACCCTCCTAGTTATAGAAGGTGGATCATTTGAGTGTGTCCTTGACAACTAAGGTTTGTCCTTTTCCCTTCATATTGCTGTGTCTCTACATCATGAGGTAAGTTCTCTCTAAGACATGCTCCCTCTGAGGTGTTGCTCAAACGCAACACAAGTCCAGAATCTACATGGTCAGCCATGAGAGGCTGAGTTGCTGAAATGTTGACCCAAAGGAAGTTATATATGTCAGGCATTCTCTATCAATAATGTACAAACTGGTGAATATGGGAGCTGAAGATCTGGCCCAGTGGTTAAAGGCACTTTATTTAAAATGCTTGCTGAACCATGATCAAGTCTCCAGTCACACATCAAGCCTGATAAGTATACCATGGCAGCCACAAGAGACCTTAGTACACGTGCACAAGCATGTGCGCATGCATGCACAGACACACACACACACACAACACACAAATAAAATGTATGTATGATGCATAGTGTTTATAAATACTAAAAAAAAAATTCTAAAGTCAGACTGATTTGTAAAGGGTATTCTTTAGAAGTATAAATTTCCCACCTATAGAAAAATATATTTTCACAAAACTGCAATTCAAGAGTCTAGAAAAATCTTCCAATGAAAATATTAGCAATAGAATATAACTTTATGAAAAATGTTTCAGCAAAAGAAAAGGTATTAAAACAATTGATATTTTTGATATTGCTTTATATATCTGAAAATGTTTGAATAAGATTGGAAAATGCTTTATGCATCATATTAAGTGGTGTACAATTTTAATTTTGATGGAATTAATTTTTGTGTGAATTACATCTACATATCTCTTAAGGTCTATATTACTTTCTGGTATATTTATATACATGGAATATCTGTATTTCCATCTATAAAAATTAATATAGAAATCATTATGATAAATAAAAATTGATTAAAACAATCTTTTCTCCTCTTCACAAGAAAGAGAGGTACATATTCTTTGTTAAATACTTTTTTCTAAATTTAAACCTTTATCACTTTTATTAATGTTTTTCAGATGAGATAACATTTCACTAGGTAGTCCAGGCTGGCCTCATACTTGCTAGGTAGCCCAGGATGGCCTAGACCTCACAATTATCCTGCTTGAGCATTCCATGCATAGAAACCTCATTTTCATTCACTTATTTTTCATGAGTGGAAATCAAAAGTAACAAAACATACTTGTTGCAGACAAAATAAATTTTCAAATATTTTCCCATTTATAACAGTTTACTTACAAATGTAGAAACTTATGAACATTCATTATTAAAACAAAACTCTTATGTTGATTTGGGAAATGGGATAAGAGCTGAAAGATTACAGAATATAAGATTACAGATTATAGAATTTACAATATTAAAATACCCTACTTACTATCTATATAGATAACCTTTAAAATAATATTCAGATTGGCTTTTTGTAAATAGTATAACATTTTGTAAAGTAAATTCATCCTGTTTATATCATGATACTTGGAATTTTAAGTAGGATATCATTTTTTGATTTCCTAAGGCAAAACGCAACTACTCAAATTCTACATGGAATATTTCAGCCTCACAGCCTGTTACCCCAGGCCCACTCTTCAAAATACTGTGACATGACCATTCTTACTGATAACCATTTATTTATGGTATTGAGTAAATATTGAAGCTATATTTTAAATTATAATTTCATTTAAGGGGGTTAGGGAGATGCCTCAATGGATAAAGTATTTGATAAAGATATGACCTCTGATCCTCTGCACCCTCAGTAAAAAAGTAAAAAATACAGGTGCATGTGACTGTTATCCCAGCTCTGTGGAGGTAGTGGCAGGAGAATCCCTAGGCCTTGCTAGCTTGATAGTCTAGCTGAATTCATGAGCTCTAAATTCAATGTAATTCCTGTTTGGTAGCTAGACAGGCATTAGTCAGTTTAGATTCCGTTGAAGATACATCTCTCCCCCATGTTCAACTCTGTCGCTCCTTTTGCCTTAAAATACCCTATTAAAGGGAGGTGCAGGTGTTAGGGATATGGGCACTTCTAATGGGTACAGTTATAACACTCTAAGGTATCCCAAATATACGATTACATATTTGGTTCCCTTTCCCTTTCCTTTTCCTTTTCCTTTTCCTTTTTTCTTTTTCTTTTTCTTTTTCTTTTCTTTTCTTTTTTTTTTTTGACATATGGTCTTTTACTAGCTCAGGCTAACCTAGAATTCACTATGTAGTCTCCGGGTGGCCATGAACTCACAGTCATCCTCCTACTTCTGTCTCTCATGTTCTGGGATTAAAGGTGTACACCACCATGCCTGACTTGGTCCCCTTTCTTTAAGAGTTAACACAACAGATATATAAATCACTGTGCCCGAATTCAGCTGATTCACCTGAAGACGTGTTAAAGCGATGGTAAGAACAGTTATCTACTTAATGACATAACATACTTATACCCTTTGAAGTCACTTCTCCAATGCAGTTACTGAAAGATCTTTACTGCTAAGCATGTCTGATTTTCTGAGTTCAAACTCAAGAAATAGGTCAGTGCCCACTAAGAAAATGAGGAAAAAGATAACTAATATACAAGAGTTAGAGATAAGAGAGAGAGAGACAGGGAGAGGGGAAGTGAGGGAGGGAAGATGTAGGAGACTAAGGTTAGTCTTAATCTTACCCTCTCCAGTGTCTTGTGGTTCAGGTGTTCCCTGTAAGGGCCTGGTGAAGGATCAGCCATTTGGTCTATCTTTTAGTAAGTAGAAGATTATGGTACCATTGCCGTTTAGGTCTAGATTTGTGTTTCCCACCCCTTTGATGCCCTCCCCTCCCTCCCCTTCCATCCTAGTGTCTAATCTAGGAGATGCTTGCTGGGTATTTAAGGTATCTTCGGTAGATTCAGGTTAGGTGCTGTAGATGAGTGAGACTATGTGGCGATTTTTTTTCTGTGACTGGGTAAGTTCACTGAGAATGATCTGTTCCCAGAACCAGCATGGGGCTATCATCCACAATGAGCTTTTGATCAGAGAGACCTACAGGTTTCCTAAAAGACAGACAGATTTCTGTCAGAGTACTTGATGACCCACCAAAGGTTAGTGGTAAGACCCTACTGCTGAAGATACCTTATGTGATTGACATGCAAATTAGAATGGCATGGCTGGAAGTTGGATGAGAGTCAGTCCCCAGACAGTCAGCGCATCTAGTGCCAGAAGGTGCTACATGGGCGACTGGGGGAAATTGACCAATATCTATCGAAGCAACGCATGGTCTAACCTACTTAGCAGCAAATAACTTATTGTGATGCCCACACAAGTGCAGTGGTGGCACACAGCCATGGTGGGGAACCAACTGCTCTCAATTTGGCTAACTGATCCCCTCACTGGTATGGGACCCATAGCTGGAGCTGGGAAACAAGTCAGAACCATATCCAAACATAAGCCCACTCTCCAGTATCAACCTACTATCAATTGTGGGCTACAAGAGGGCCTACACATATTAAATTCTCTATAAAAAAAAAAAAAAGTAAGGGTTATCTCATTTGTCCTGGTGCTAACTTACTCTCCGTTGGAGAATCTGCTTCTCTTTTTCAGATAGATGTAGACCCTAAGGAGAGAGCCACCCCATCATACCTCAAAAGGGCTCCGGCTGAAACTAAGAAAACTTCAAGAAACAAGCAAGGGGGCTGTTTTTCCTGATGAACCGGACACCAGCACAAGGGGGAAGGAGATCAGCATAGAGAAAAATCAACTCCTACCAAATCAGAGAGCCAGAGCCTCAGAGGCCCTCAACACCTCATCACTGAAGCAGACCAAAAATGAACCCAACATGGCTCAGGGAAATTTTGCGGAAGAGGGGGCGGAAAGAATGTCAGAGTCACATGTTGGGTCATGATATGCAGAGACATTTAGCTTACCCATAACTGTGGGCTAACTCCACAATGCACGACCCGCATACCTCAACAAGGAGGGGCCAAGGGGAGGGGGTAGGTCACGGATGAGCCTAATAATGGTACCAAACTGACTGTATTTGCTGAATACAGAACTGACTAATAAAAAAAAAATAAAATAAAAAAAATAAAAAAAAAAAACTCAAGAAATATAATTTTAATTTCCCCATTTTCATTTCATCTGGGGATATCAACCACAAATCTCACAACACTTTCACTGATGCTGTGGGCTTTCTCACTAACTTTTCAATAAATCTCTTTGCTTTAACTAATTCCATTTTAATTTGCTTCTTTTTTCTTTTTGTGGTTCTGAGAAAAGAACTCAGTAGCAAGAAAATCTGCAATATGCAACATTGTCTCAAAAAGTAAGATGGAGAGTGCTGAGAAGACATGATATCAATCTCTGGCCTCTAACAAACACAAATTCACAGGCACTCACACACAAACACATACACCCCACAAACACAGAGCACCTCATGAAAAATAAAATAAAATAAAATTAAATACCTTAAGCTTTTTATTCCTAAAATGAGTCCCTAATAGCAATAGAGTAGAGACTGATTAGTGGTTCTATGAAAAGCCATACAGTCCTCTTAGCTTGTTCGTAGTCATCTGGCTAACCTGAGACTTTTCTCTGTAGAACAATGAACAAAAAGGAAAGGAACTGAATCTCTACTTATGTGAAACACAATTACAGGGTACGGAGAGTGATTTTAATCCCTGGTCAAATGGACCCTGGTACTTTGTTTATTGAGTTATCTGTGGATCAGGGTATGCTTTTAAAACAGAAATACACTAGATTTGACTTTACTGGCAAAAACACAAGGCCCTTTGCTTTGGAGAGGTGATATAGAATATAGAAAGAACTATAAAACAACCCAATCCACAGGAAGCCAAGAATCAATAACAGTAAAGTTAGTATTGCTAACAGCACTAAGCACCTCATCTAGATAATCTTATGACTCTGTTTTCTAAAATTAAAGAAGAAAAGAATTAAAACAAACCTGATAGATATGTGCAACTTGAACGCACTTTTGGTGTTAATGGAGGCTTTCCTAAGCCTTCACCTGGTCACAATTAATCAACTTACGACCAACAAGTTGCAACCTGGCCACAGAAGCACCACACTTACCCATGATAGCTAAGGCTGTAGCTTTTGTTAATTCTTCCTTCATTGACTCTATTACTTCTAAATTACCACCATCCAGGTTGCATCTATTTATGGTTCCATTTCCAGAACTGATCCAATACAGCTTGTTTTCCATATAGTCTATCGATAGACCTGTAATATAAATTGAATAACTTAAACATAATAGCAGTCAGACAAGTTGTAATATTCACCTAGTACCTCTTGATTAGAGAAAAAAAAAGTTGAAAGTTCATATTTTTGTCTTCTCAAGGGAGATCTGACAAATAGGGTGGTACAAATAGGGAGGGACATACTTTTATAGGCACTTAATAGCTGATGATCAAAACAATCTAGTAAGCATTGCAAGGAATGATTTCTCCATTGTATACATGAGAATAGCACCCAGAGAACTTAAGAAATCTGTGTTCTTTGTACACATCATGAATACTGGCATGTTCAGCAAGATCAGGATCCATATTATAGCTATAACTGTGGCTCCATGTTGGTCCCTGCGACCATTCTGTGGAGAAACACTTGGGGACAGATTCTCAGACATAGAAACTAGCTATACACTGCTCCTGGGATCTCCAGTAGAGAAAATTATGTGAACAAATAACAAATTTCCCTTTTCTTATAAACAGGAAAAGATGTCAGAGAGGAAAGCAGAAGGAAAGAGGAGAAGGAGTGAAGGAAGAAGAGAAGAATTGAAGAGGCAATGAGTTTAAGACCACTAAGAGAGGGTCAAACAAAGCCTACATAAATAACTGTGAGCCACAGTTTGTCACAGGCCAGGGAGAGGCATTGATTTACCAGGCCAACCCAGGAGAAATAACCCAGCAAATCTGAATAGTATTTCAACTATTCGCTGACTTGATATATGTTCTACTAGTAGAAGCCTAGAAGGTTAACCATAAAAAAAATCACAACAACAAAATATTAGAGATGTAGTTTTGGAGTTTTTTTTTTTTCTTAATTGTAGTGCATGGTTGATTTTAACAAGTAAAAAAATATATATATATATAGTCAAATAAAATCTGCAAGAGCTATGTTATGTGATGTAATATCCTCAGAAAGAAACTTCGCCATGTGATATTTTTTAAGAGAAAGTTTGATCATTCCTAAACCATCTTTAAGCATCTTTACCAGTATAAGTCATGGTTTGAATCTTTATCTTTAAGAATAATTGGCTATGTTTGTCTTTCTGCTTAGTTGTCTATCTGAAGCATGGATTCTATCTTTAATCAGCAACAAAGAATATTTTACTACAGATTGGTGATGGCAAACATGACCCCCAAACTTGTGCTGCTGAAGTTTTATAAAAATTTGAATGGACACATATATTTACAGAAAATTTTGTTCAAAATATGTCCAGCTCTATGAGGACTGGGAATTGAAGTTCTCAATCAACCATGCCACTGCTCTTGCCATCACACAGCTGCAGATTAGATAGCTATTTTGGCCCCTCCTCCATTCCTGTGCTGAACTGAACTTTGGCATTTTGCCCTGAGTTGAAGGAAAGATGTTGTTACAAGCATACTTAGGAAGCCCTCTGTTAGACTTCTTAGGCTACAGTGTTTGAAAGCAGTACATCATCCTGTGACCTCTTTATCCACAGACCCATGGGACACATTTTGTCCAGGGCCCTGTGCCAGAGAAAGCTATATGTAGGAAATATAAAATTTTAGCTGATCATATTTCTGTCTGTGCTTTGGCTGTGAAAGAACCAGAGTCAGATTTGTGACCTCTCTCTACTACTTGTAAAGGGATTGCATTTATACTATCAGTTTTACCACTGACTGTGATACACTAATCTATTATTTTCTTTTACCTGGATTATTGAAATCAATATTCGTGTCTACTCTGTCTTATACAATGCATTTATTTAAGTTTCTTTAATCTTTCGGGAAAGGAGTGTGAGCTTGCATGCTAAATATGCTTGACCACAAAGTAACCCACAATGTCTGAACATTCTAATTCACCTAATACCCTGCAGTTTGTTGACTATATGTCACATAAAGCAGATTTAAAGAGATCAGTGAAGAAGTTACATTTGGGTCATAGATTGCCAAGGTCTTTTACTCTCTGCTCTTAGACAATGAGTATACTTGCCAAGGGATTATGTCATAATAAGCTTATAATATTTGCTACTTCATATAATGCCCAGAAAAAAATCATAAAAGCTGAATAAATGAATTTCATAATTAATTAGGTATATTATAAAACTGATATTTTTTGAGACCTTTAATGTAGGAACACACTATAGCTTGATTGTAGTCCTATTCTGTTATTTCCTTTGTCCTCTCTTCTCCACCTACATTTCACTGAAGACCCTCTTCTTTGTAGGAAGTCCTTTCTGTGTTTTATTGTCTGATTCATTTACCCTTCTCCATTCTCTGTATCAAAATATTGATATATTGGTCAGGTCTTGTGGGGTATTGGTAACTGAGTGTCAGTGTTTATCTCATTCCTAGCAAGAGAAGCTTTCCTGTGTAGATGGCAATAGACATTGAGGAGACTCAAAACCCATTAAAACTGGAAATAAGAGATAATGTAGAACTCAACATGAAAAGAGATATCCTCCAAGGCTCAGGGCAAATTACAGAAGAGGGGCTGAAATATGTAAGAGCCACAGGCTAAGAAAGTGTCACTCAGGGCTGTGTCCCTCCAGGAATAAACTGACTAGTGTATTCAAGGAACTTTGTACTTTTGCTTGATAACAAAATACTGCCTGTCTGCCTGTTGCAGTCATCTTCTCATTGCTGGGATTAAAAACCTGACTAGCAGCATCTTATGTGAGGACAGGGTTTATATCAGGCTTACAGATTCCAGAAGAAGCATCATCATGTCAGAGAAAGCTGACTCACTCCAGCATGCATCCACAACAGAAAGAGAGAAAAACCAAAACCAGCAAATACCAACAGCCAGAGCTCAAATTGGCTATCCTTACTCCTTAGGCCTGAACTGAAAAATCCATGCAGTGACATAACTCTTCCAGCAGGCTGCTGGAGACTTAAGTAGGAAACTTTTTTTTTAAATTTTTTTGTTACTTTTTATTTATTTATTTGATAGTGACAGAGAGAGAAAGAGGCAGATAGAGAGAGAGAGAGATAATGGGTGCGCCAGGGCCACCAGCCACTGAAAATGAACTCCAGACACGTGCACCCCCTTGTGCATCTGGCTAATGTGGGTCCTGGGGAACTGAGCCTCGAACCGGGGTCCTTAGGCTTCACAAGCAAGTACTTAACCGCTAAGCCATCTCTCCAGCCCTTAAGTAGGAATCTTTATCTAAAATACCTGAGTCTATGTGGGAAAGGTATTCAAACAACTACATTCCACCCTTAGCCCACATAGACTTATTATCACCTCACAAAGCAAACTGCACTAAGTCCAACATTAAAAGGTCCCATAGTTTTTCCCATCTTCAACATGACTCCAAAGTCCAAAGTCTTATAGACTGTCTCTTAAACAGAAGTTGGGTACTTCTAATACATAACAGCACATACTAATCACTTCCATTGTAAAAAAAAAAAAAAAAAAAAAAAAAAAAAAAGGCATAACAAGGAGAAACTGGACCAATGCAAAACAATAATCAAAAGAAAAGCATCAAGCATCTGCAGTTTCAAGTCCAACACATATAACCAGAGATGAAGTCTCTGTGCTTCAATTTTGCCCTCACAGCCACAGGGAAACATCTGAGTGAGCAACTCTCCATTGGGGCAATTCTATGGTCCTAGTATATCCAAAATTTCTTGGGGTCTACAGTTAAAACTGTGGTTGGCCATCACAGATCGATACAATGGCCTTACTGGGATTTCAATCCTGCTTCACGTGCCACCTCTCAGTGGCTCATGGAGCTGGCTAAACAACATGCAACCTGCTTCTATACATTTTCTATGATTCCAAACCCAGTACTAGGTAAGAGGCATGGCCAAATTTGTAAATCCAGGTGGGAATAAAACTTGACCTTGATGTGGATACTCACCAGTCTTCCTTCAAGTAATCTTCTTTCACACAAAAATTGCATTCTTACTAGCATAAATCTTCCATGGATGATTTTCACCAAAAAGCATTTCTCCCATTGTCCCAGATGGCCCCCACTTGATGGTAGTCATTCTCCTTAACAATTGAAGCTTAAGTAACCTGAGACTAATCACTGCCAGTGGCATCAAACTTGTTTGAATTTTTCCTATGACAAGCTATACATCCTTCATATCTTTCTTTTCTATACTTTCTGCCAAGCACTGCAGTCCATTACTCTTAAATTCCAATTTGCTCAAGATTGCAGGGTATGGGAAAAAAAAAATACATCTAGCCTTTATACCAGTTCAAAACAGTTCTCCCCTTTTCCTTTGAAAGTTCATTACCTAAGCCTTCACAATGCACACTACTCTCTGTGTTTAGCATTTTCAAAGGTTTACCGGAATAGCCAATCAAGCTCTGCTTACAGCACTGCAAGACTTCTCCATCCAAAGAAACAAATCCATCCACACCCCTCCTTGACACATATTACAAAAGACCAAAACATACATGAGTCAGATTCTTAACAGTAATGAGCTCATTCTTAGTATCAATTTTCTGTTGCAGTTATATTCTCATTGCTGGAACATGACCTGACAAAGCTTATGGGAGAAAAGGGCTTATTTCAGGCTTACAGTTTCCAGAGAAAGCATCAATATAGCAGAGGAAGCTGGTTCACCCTAGTATGAACCCACAGAAAAGAGAGAAATACTAATATCATTAATCACCAATAGCCATAGCTTAAACTAGCTCTCCACACACCACTGGGATTGACTTCACATGCACTGACGATGGCATACCTGTTCCTGCAGGCTTCTGGAGACTTATATAGGAAGCTTAATCTGAAATACTTGAGTGTAGGGCTGGAGAGATGGCTTAGCGGTTAAGCTCTTGCCTGTGAAGCCTAAGGACCCCCGTTCGAGGCTCGATTCCCCAGGACCCACGTTAGCCAGATGCACAAGGGGGCGCACGCGTCTGGAGTTCGTTTGCAGTGGCTGGAGGCCCTGGCACGCCCATTCTCTCTCTCTCTCTCTCTATCTGCCTTTCTCTCTGTGTCTGTTGCTCTCGAATAAATAAATAAAAATAAACAAAAAAAAATACTTGAGTGTACAGGAGACATACATTCAAGCTACCACAATGTTCATCTGTTTGTGTTGATGAAAGAACTGAACTCTGACCCAGGAAATCAAGCTATAGTGTGGTTTATATTTCTACATTAATTTTGGATTAAGCGGCCTCATATTAATAAAAAAAGAGTATTGGTTGAGTACTTGAATATTATTAAGTATATTTATTTGCAGATTTAGAAAATAAAACTGTAATCCTCTATACAACCAAGTAGGAATTAAAGAAATTAATAAAATATATTTTATATATACTAATATAAGTATGATTAGAAGTACATATTTATAACCTATTGATATACACACTTTAAAAAATTTTTTTTGTTCATTTTTATTTATTTATTTGAGAGTAACAGAGAGAGAAAGAGGCAGATAGAGAGAGAGAGAATGGGCGCGCCAGGGCTTCCAGCCACAGCAAACGAACTCCAGACTCGTGCGCCCCCTTGTGCATATGGCTAACGTGGGTCCTGGAGAACTGAGCCTCGAACCGGGGTCCTTAGGCTTCACAGGCAAGCGCTTAACTGCTAAGCCATCTCTGCAGCCCTGATATACACACTTTTGTTTCAACAAATTGGTTTTGACCTTGTCAGAATTACATACTAAAGTCCTAATAACATTTAAAAATGACTTACATATGTGTATTAAACAATTCTGAGTCATATCATTTTGTGTTAGTATTTCAAAGGGTAAGTCACTAAATAGTCAACCTATAGTAATTTAATGTAACTAAAATAGACAGTATCCTAGAGTGTTAAATAAATATCCATGAGAAAATAGGATGAATATGAGAATATATATTAAACTGTTTAGAATTTATGAAGAGAAATCCAATTATATTTGCAAAAGAGGGTCTGAAACCATATTATGTGAGAGATGAAAAAAGTAGAACCATAGTGTCTCTTAGAAGAATGCACTAATACTAATACAGCCTCATTATGAACAATAGAAAAAAAGTGTTTGTTTTTTGGAGGAGAGGTGATTCCTAACGATTTGTGGGAGAAGTCACACTGTGTGCATAGTGTAGACTCAAGGCTTCTGGGCAGGCATAATGTACAACTTAAAACATAAATTTTCCCTTTCTAGTACCGTCCTCAGGAAGTTTCTGGTATTACGAAAAGGAGTAGAGGCTTACAACTGAAAGTCCATTTATAAAATTTGATAAAATAAAATGTACTATCCTATACTATACATTTAGAAGAAGTGTAATATACTGGTTTCCCACAAATAGTGATCTTTTCAGAATGATATCATATCTATTTTTATGAACCTTTATCTCTGATGGATTGGTAGAGTGATAACACAGGGAAGCAGTATGAGGCTAACTGCTATTCACGCTTTACATGATAAATGTCCTAAAAAAATCCAAACATTCTCTGTGTTGCAACCCTGGCTTCTCTCTTAAGTGAACACATTTGTAAGGGGTCAGCTTTCAGTTATCTTATCCATATATTTCTAACACTTTTGTACTGGCTGCATTCCATCCCCCAGTGTCAGCTGTTGTTAATATGAAAAGCTACCTCACATGATGGCACTTGGCATACAGATAGGCCAATACTTGCTAAGTTATTACTATTGCATATTTCCTTAGATATCTTTTAGGGGAAATATTATTTTAGAACTTGTATCCATGTCACTGAGAATTATAATAAGTAAAACATTTCAGAAAATTTAATGTTTCAAATATATGGTTCATGCCAAGCACATCAGCCCATTCGACACTCATGAATATGAGGAAAGTGCATCATGATTAGGGGCAGGGGTCTGTTTTAAAAACAATACAGAGCAAAAGTCATGCAGCTAGGAGGATCACTGTGAGGTCAAGGCCAGCCTGAGATTACATAGTAAATTCCAGGTCAGCCTGGGCTATAGCAAGACCCTATCTCAAAAGAATAAGCAAACAAACAAGTAAACAAACCAAAAAAATGATTGGTCTTTATGATTTCCATAATACTTTCTCAGTAGTAATATGAACACATTAATGCTAGAAACTTTTGCTATGAAGGTGTTAAATATGTTTATATCTAGGGGGAAATGATTGCAATCGATATTTCTAAAAAAAAAAAACAAGTATTAGCAAAAGAATTATCAAGTTCAGTAGCTTAAATAATTCCATTAGAAAATGTGCTGAGATATACACAGAAAAATACACGGTTGGCAAGTAATTAAGTTGTTCCATAATATCATAGGAAATTTAAATCAAAATTATACTGAAATATTACTACATACATACCATAATGGCTGAAATAAAACTTAGATTTAAAATGCTGATCAGGGTGTACAGGACTGGGTCACTGACATGCTGAGGAGAACACAAGATCATGGAACTATTCTGCAAAACTTCAGGCAATTAAAAAATGTCTACTGTTTTCATAGAATTTAACAGTTGCACTCCTGAACATTGACCCCAGAAAAAAAGTACAAAACCCCTTTCCTGGAATATTCACAGTGATTTGATTGTAAAATCCGAGAACCATAGTGTTCCAAACCTACTGAAATAGGAGAATTGATGAATGAATTGGGTGTCTAACTGCTATGGAATGTAATCCATCAATAAAAAGGGATAAACTATGGGTACCTGATACAGTTTCTGGGACTCACTAGGGAACATATTAAATGAGAAAAGATAGTCACAAAAGCTTACAAGACTAGCTGGGTATGGTCATTCATGCCTATAATCCTAGCATACTGAAACTGATAGGAAATTCACCTTGAATTACAGGCCAAGATTAGTTATTAAACTCAAACTGCTCAAGGCTACAATTACTCAGTCTGTAGAGTATCTACTAATGAAATGCCAAGTTTTATGTTTTGATAATATTATGATGAACTTTTTATTTCAAACTTATCACACTTATGAATTTATTAGTAATTAGGCAAGGAGAATCCTTTAATTACATCATTAAAAATAAAAAGAATTCTAGAATTAATAGTTTAAGACATCATATAGTTTAAGACCTTGCCACTTAAAATTAGAATTTAAGAAAATGATTAATGGGATGCACAATTATCACAGAGGTGCCCCTCACTCTTGACTACTACAGTGTGTTCAGAATTGTCGAATGCTATGGCTTCATTGGGCCTGCATTTCTGAAGAATGGTTCTCTTTTCTACTATCCATGTTGGAAAGACCAAGTATATTGCCTGGTCTTTGAGGTAATGTAATTTTACTCTATGAAATCTGTCTCTCTGGTCATAGCAAAATGGTGACGTTTCAATAATGCTTTGGAGATAGATAAATTTGTTAGAGAATCCATCACAGGCAAGTAACATCTTTCAACAAACCTCAGTTTCTGAATCTATAATGGAAGATGATAAATCCATCAGGTACCAATTGCTGTGGGATGATAAATGCAAATAATTTTGGAAGTGCTTGCAAAGGAGGTGCTATACTTATTTTACTTGTCAAAATGATCATACTTCTACTGTATTGGGGATCCCAGGCAAAGGGTATGCAAACACAAAAGAGAGGCTTTGAGATAGGAATAAAAGGTGAGATGTAACAGGTATTTTAAATTGATGCTTGTACAAAGATATTGAGTTTATTTTCCACATTCTGGAAAATCAAATTAACTACAATATTACAACAACATCCATGAGAAGGAAATCATTAGGAAAGAGGATAGTTCTCACCATGGAAATTGTCTTAGGAATGTTGGTAGCCAGACAGTAAATCCAGAATTTATTCAGACAGTCTCATCATTAAATGATAGTTATAATGCCAATTTGTAATATGCAAATAAGATCACAACAAGTACATAATGCAGTGATAAAAGTTCGCATGTGCATATTTCATGGGTGTGATTATGATGTTTTTGGGGTGCAAAAAACAGTTTTTTTCACACATTCCTGTAGTCATCCACAGTACATAAAATCTCAATTTAGAAATAATCTCAGGGGAATTGTTTTGAAAATCTCCTATTCAGTAGAAATACCAAGGCATACTTTTAGGCAATGTTTCCTTACAAGACTTAACTTTGATTTTGTGCTAAAGAGAAATTTATAATAAAACCGCAAAGTATTTTATTCACTTATTTGTATTACAGAGTTAAATTTCACAAACATAAGAAAAATTGAATGATGTAATTATTTTTAAAAATAGAAGATGCAATATTCTGAAATACATTATTTTGTTTGTGTTAGAAAACTATGTAAATTATTGAACATATTTTAAGAAAGTGGTTCAGGAACACATGATAAAAATATAATTACAAAGAGAAGTCCACTAGCAAGTACATACTCTTGATCTATTTTAATCACTCTGCAGCCTATGGAGATAGATAAAATATATTACAAGAAACAGGATAGGTCTGAGTGAAGGATTGCTATAATAAAATTAGATTTCGTCTATCTTTCCTGTGCTGTGAGGACTTGTCAATAAGAAGATAACTTGACCAATTATATCTTTTCTTATGTTTTCATTTTATGAGAAATCACTGATGGAGGTGCTTATCAAAGCATAATTGTGTAGAAAGGAGAAGCAGTCTGAGGAGCTGGTACACAGTAGTTTAGAAACCAAATAATTCCAACTTTTACTCCTTAGCCAGCCATTTTTTTATTGATTGCCTATAATTTTACATGCTATACTTTATAAAAATGTTGCTATAAATATAAATCTAATGGCACTTGTTTGTTTCATCAGAAACATAGAACGGAAATAGAACATGAATACATACACAGCTCATCATGCACTTCCACAGGAATTTTTTTTCTTTTCATGTACTTATTTATTTTTATTTGTGAGAGAAAGAAGTGGTAAGCCAGGGCCTCAGCCACTGCAATCTAACTCCAGACACCTGTGCCACCTACATGGCATGTGTGATCTTGCACTTGCCCCACTTTTGTGTGTATGGCTTACTGAGGGATATGGAGAGCCGAACATGGGTCCTTAGTCTTCAAAGGCAAATGCCTTAACCACTAAGCAATCTCCATAGCACAATTTTTTTCTAATTAACATATACTCACAACATAATCCTACTCAAACAATACATCTATTAGTCATAGGCTTTTTCAATCTATTAAAAGGCTCTCACTATAGGACAGGAAACAGTGGCTGTTTCATTGAACCAATATTTGTTGAAGGTTTACTCATATAAACTACTGAGCTATAGGGTTCCTGATGCAAGTGGAAAAAATACACCACCTAGCTTTTTCTTCAGTTGATGAGGCAGTTATTAATCAGTATTCAATGAACACATGGAAAATTTCAATAATGGCAAAAGCGTTATATAGGGGAAACAAATAATGCAAATTATCTATGTTGGAGAGTTCAGTTTAATCAGGATAGTTAAGGAAAACATTTTAGAAGACATAATACTTGGATATTAGAAGAAAAAAGTGATCTGAATGATGGGGGGTGCACTACATTTGGGAGTAAAGGGTAATTTGTGAAAATGTGTGTTAAGAATATGGACTTTAGAGGACTTCTGATTATGATGGCAGCATAGGAACCACACCAAAGCAGCCTAAGGGAGAAAAAGCCGAAAATTCCCAGCCAAATAAGCTCTGTACTAAAAAGTGAGGTGTATAAGATATTATTAACTGCAGCAGAGAAGTGGAAGAGATTCATAGCATCTAGAGACCACAAAAGCAGGCAGAAATGTGGCGGCACCAAGTCGTGGCCATAGCCACAAAGCTTGGCTTCAGCCACAGGAAGAGCCAGGGGAGGGGATTTTCCACTCACCTCCTTGCTAACTCAAGAAACATGAAGGGAGGATGGCAGGGACCAAAGAAGCAGCTCATGAGGAAGAGGGACAAGAGGACCAGCAGGAGAATTTCAGCCACCATCAGTAGCCTCTCCTCCCCCACTACCAGTGCAAGTGCCAACGAAGCACCTGGGGAATGGAGCTCGCCTACACAGCACCCAGCACAGGTGACCAGAGCAGCGAACCACTGACCCAGCCAGACTACCTGAGCCCACAGTGCAGCAAAGAGGGAACCAAGCATGCCTGCAGCATAACTGAAACCAAAGCCATCCCAAAAGGTAACCAAGATAACACCAGGCCAGGACCAACCAAATAAGCCTTGTATACGGGCTTGAATTGGGAGTGCTAATTGCACCTTCCAAGTCAGGGTAAATTATATGTTAAATCTGATAGATGGTCGAATTTTCCATTCTTAAATAAGCTATATTTTGGGCATGTCATTTGTTGCTTCCTGATTTATAGTGCATTTGTTTCATCTTCTGTTGTTCATTGGGGAAGGGTTTCACTTGGCCAAAAGCTGACTTGGAGCCCTCTACAGACCAGAAATCTTAGCCTCCCAGTTGACAGGATTGAGGGTATGGGGTAACACACACCCTAAGGGACTGTGACTTTGTTAGAGGATCTGTTTGTCATAATACCTACTCTTGCATAAATAATCTGTGTTATTTTTCATTGAATGTGTACATTGTTTAGTTAAATTTTAGAATTTGCCTGTATTTTGTTCCACTCAGCCCACTTGAATACTCTCATAGCAAGCAAACCCTACACCTAGGGTCATTTCTATGGTAATTCTGAGAGGCTTAAGAAGGACACCTAGCACTTTAAGCTTCTACCCCGAATATATATAGCATCAAATTGATTGATACATCTGATAGTGCTGCAGATAATTAGAAAACCCAAGTATTAAATTACTGAAGATGCAAAAATCTCTACATTATAATATAAGAAACACAAAAAGTCATGACAATATAAATTCAGCAAAAAAAAAAAAAATTAGGGTACCAGAAATGACCTCCAGTGAGACTGATTTAGAGGAAATGCCTGAGAAAGATTTCAAAACAATGATTATAAATATGTTCAAAGAAATCAAAGAGGAAATCAAAGGAGTCAAAGACACAGGAAACCAAATTAATACAGGGCACAAATAACAAAATAGAAATAATAAAGAAAAACCAGTCATGAAAACTAGCAATGAAGAATAGCCAGTGAAATAAAAATATCTGTAGAAAATCTCACCAGTAGAATGGATGAAGCAGAAGACAGAATATCTAAACTAGAAGACCAGGTGGCAGATCTTATACAGTCCAACAAAGAGAAAATCAAATAACAGGAAAGTATGAATGAGAATTTCAGGATATCTGGGACACTATGAAAATATCAAACATAAAATTCAAGGTGTAGTAGAAAGAGAAGAATTTTACTCAAAAGGCATAGTAGGCATTTTAAACAAAATCATAGAAGAAAACTTCCCCCAAATTGGGAAAGAGGCAGCCAGTGCAGATACAGGAAGCCTTTAGAAAACCAAACAGACAAAACCTGGAAAGAAACTCTCCTCACCGTAGTACAATTAAACTATCAAACATACAAACTAAAAAAAATATATTTAAAGAAGTTAGAGAGAAAAATCAAGTCACATACAAAGGCAAGCCCATCAGAATCACAGCAGATTACTCAATACAAACTTTAAATAAAAGTCAGAGGGCTTGGAATGATGTATTACAAGTCCTAAAAGATAACAACTGTCAACAAAGGTTACTTTATCCTGCAAAGCTCTCCATCCAAACAGACAGAGAAATAAGTACATTTCACAACAAAGGCAGGCTAAAAGAATATTTGAAGACAAAACCAGCTGTACAGAAAATACTTGACAGGATCCTCCAAGCTCAAGAGTGAGAAAAGCACACATATTATAAACCTGGAATAAACAAATCATACTCAATACTAGTTAATACAAGAGAGCAAAGGTAAAACCAGAACTACAAATCAAGAAAAATGGCAAAAGTAACTACACACCTTTCAATAATAACTCTTATTATCAATGGCCTCAATGCCGCAAACAAACGACATAGGTTTGCAGACTGGATTAAAAAGCCAGATCCTTCAATTTGTTGTCTCTCAAGAAACTCACCTTTCTACAAAGGGTGGACACTATGTTATGGTGAAAAGTTGGAAAACAGTGTTTCAAGCAAATGGGCCTAGAAAACAAGCAGGGTCCCTATCCTAATATCTGGCAAGGTAGACTTCAGACTAACATCAGTTAGGAAAGATAGGAAATTTTTTATTGATTAATGCACACTCCAACAGGAGGAGCATTACAATCCTAAGCATGTATGCACCTAACATGGGGGTTTCCCACTTCACCAAACAAATGCTATTAGAACTAAAGTCACAGATAACACCAAACACAGATGTAGTAGGTGACTTCAACACCCCACTCTCATCAATTGACAGGCTATCCCAGCAAAATATAAACAAAGATACATCTGGATTAAATGAAGTCATAGAACAAATGGACCTAACAGATATATATGAGACATTTCATCCAAATGCTTCTGAATATACATTAATTTCAGCAGCACATGGAACATTCTCTAAATTAGAACATATATTAGGACACAAAGCTAATTTTAACAAACACAGGAAAATTTAAATAATTCCTTTCACTCTATTTGATCACAATGGGATCAAACTACAAATCAATAGCAAGAAAAGCTATAGAGCATGAACAAAATAATGGAAACTAAACAATACAGGACTAAATGTTGAATGGGTCAATGAAGAAATCAAGAAGGAAATCAAAATATTCATAGAGTCAAATAATAAATAGAACACAACATATCAAAACCATTGCGACACAATGAAGGCAGTCCTCAAAAGAAAATTTATAGCTTTAGGTGCCTATATTAAGAAATTAAAGGTCACAAGTTAACAACTTAAGGTTTCACCTTAAGGCCTTGGAAAAAGAAGAACAAGTCAAACCTGAAAATCAGTAGATGGGAAGAAATAATGAAGTTTAGGGCAGAAATTAATGGAATAGAAACAACAACCTACTACAACAAAAAGACAATCCAAAGAATCAATGAAAGAAAGAGATAGTTCTTTGAAAGGATAAACAAGATTGATAAGCCTCTAAGCAAATTTGACCTAAAGAAAGACAGAAGAGACACGAATTAATAAAATTAGAGATGAAAAAGGCACCATCACAAAAGATACCAGAAAAATTCCAAAAATTATAGGGATACACTACAAGAACATATACTCTAATAAGCTTGAAAATCTGAAAGAAATGGATTATTTCCTTGATTTATGTGACCTATCTAAATTAAATCAAGATGAGATTAACCACTTAAATAGAACTAAAACAAGTGTGGAGATCCAAGTGGTTTTCAAAAATCTCCCAACTAAAATATGTCCAGGTCTAGATGGATTCACTGTTGAATTTTATCACACCTTCATGGAAGATCTAACACCAATGCTCCTTAAACTTTTCTATAAAGTAGAAGCCAGTATCACCCTGATATAAAAACCAGGCAAAGATAGAACAACAACAACAAGAAAATTACAGACCAATCTCCCTCATGAACATTGATGGAAATGTTCTCAACAAAATATTGGGAAACAGAATACAAGATTATATCAGAAAGATAATTCACCCCAACCAGGTAGGCTTTATCCCAGAGATGCAGGGATGGTTCAGCATATGAAAATCAATAAATGTAATACATTATGTAAATGGAAAGAAGGACAAAAATCACATGATCATCTCACTAGATGGAGAAAAAGCATTTGATAAAATCCCTTCATGATAAAAGCCCTACAGAGACTGTGAACAGAAGGAACATATCTCAAAACATAATAAAAGCTATTTATGACAAACCATGAAACTTTTCCACTAAAATCAGGAACAAGACAAGGGTGTCCACTGTTCCCAATTTTATTTAATATAGTAATAGATGTCTTAGCCATAGGAATAAGGGAAGATACACACATAAAAGGGATACAAATTGGAAAGGAAGAGCTCAAGTTATATTATTTGCAGATGACATGATTCTATACATAAAGAACCATAATAACTCTACCAGCAAATTGTTAGAACTGATAAATTCCTATAGGCATGTAGCAGGATACAAAATAAACATACAGAAATCAGTAGCCTTCCTATATGCTAACAATAAACACGCAGAGGATGAAATCAGAGAATCACTCCCATTCAAAATTGCATCAAAAAAAAAAAAAAAACCCAAAACACCTTGAAATGAACCTAACCAAAGAAGTGAAGGATTGCTCCAATAAAACTTTTAAACAATCAAGTGAAAAATTGCAAAAGGACACTAGGAAATGGAAAGACATCCCTTTTCTTGGATTGGAAGAATCAATATTGTGAAAATGGTAATCTTACCAAAAGCATTGTACACATTAAATGCAATGCCCTCAAAATTTCAATGGCAATCTTCATGGAAATAGAAAAAACAATCCAAAAATTCATTTGGAAGCACAAAAAACCTTCAAATATCTAAAAAAAATTTTAACAACAAAAATAAGTCTGGTAGTATCACTATACCTGGTTTTAACATATATTACAGGGCCATAGTAACAAAGCAGCTTGGTACTGGCACAAAAACAGACATGTAGGTCAATGTAACAGAATAGAGGACCCACAAGTAAGTCTGAGTACCTATAGCCACCTAATCTTTGAAAAAATGGCAAAATACTCATTGCAGAAAACACAGCATCTTCAGCAAACGGTACTTGGAAAAATGGATATGTATCTGTAGAAGGATGAAAATATATCCTTGTCTTTCTCCATGTACAATAATTAAGTCCAAATGGATCAAAGACCTTAATATTAGACCTGAAACTCTGAACCTGCTATAGGAAAAAGTAGGGGAAACCCTTCAACATACTGGTATTGGCAAATATTTTCTGAATATAACCACAATTGCTCAGGAAATTAAATCACAGCATCGCTTTGCAATTTCATTTTCTGGAGCAACGTCACTTTACTATTCCAAGAAATTTTTGCCCAAGTTTATAGATAAGGGCTAGGGTGTAGCCCAATGAAAGAGGTTTTGTCTAGCGTGTGTAAACCTCTGTATTTAATCCTAAGACTACAAAACAAAAATATAAATAAATAAATAAATAAGTAAATAAATAGACAATGGGTATACCAGAGCCCTCTGCCACTGCAAAAAAAAAAAAAAAAAATCTCCAGACACATGTGCCACTTTGTGCATCTGGCTTTAAGTGGGTACTGGGGAATCAAACCTAGGTCATAAGACTTGCAGGCAAGCAATTAACTGCTGAGCCATCTCTTTAGCTCCTAGATATTACTTTTATTAATTTATCCAAGTCATGAATTGAAAGAACTGCCTTAAACCTATTTCAAAATCTCAAATTCTCTTTGCTACTTTGCTCTTCCTCTTCTGATACATTACTTACACTCAGCTAAATGTGATTTACCTCAATGTGATAAGCAAAACTAAGACTGTTTTAAAAACCAGGATCTCTTAAGTAATATTTTTGGAGCTATCATTCAATATGAGGAGAGAAGACAATACTCATGTGTTCTTTACAGAAGAAGGAAATATTAGTTTTTAATTTGGATTGTATTAACTTTAGTGCTAAGTTGAAGGGAGCATGGTAGGGACGTGAAGGTGAGTATTTGGAGCCTTGATCAGAAAACATCCCATAGTGCACACCAATGACAAATCAAAACCGTGGAACTCAAAGGTGAGGGTAAAGTCAAAGGAGGGTAAGTCACTGACTGAGAGTGGGCTGAAGAGCCTCACAGTGTCTGTGACAGAAACAGGGCAGTGCATGGCCAGAGGGCTCCTTCAGACCTTCATAGAGGAAATCCAATGTTGCCTGGGTGATAGAAGGCCCAGAGATCCTCATATAACAATGACCCGTTTTGGAAAATGCCAAAGTGGTCAGATTTGTCTTCTATCACTTGGGCTTCATTTGTAGGTAGGCAGGTATTCTTGATAAGAATTTAGCTTTTTAGCTGTAGTAGATTTTTGCTCTCTATGAAAGCTTTCCACAGAGCAAACCTGTCACCTGGCCCAGCAAAAGGAGGGTCAGCATTGACCTCCTAACAACCAAATCTGTGTAAACCAGACATACACCAATTTATGTCTCCCTAAATTGAGACTCAATCCTGAAGACATAAGAAAATCTGTGAAATCACTGGTCTCCTTGATCCTGGAGAACTGTGTGAAGAGCTTATTTGCAGGCACTAGGTTTTCCACTGGCCATGGAAGAAGGGCCCAGAAGGCTGGGAGGTTTGAAGGACTCTCGTCCTTCTCATTTCCAGACTCTTCCCTTATGATTTGTTATGATTGTACCCACTGCTGATTCTGCTTCTTTCCTTTGGCATCATAGGTGCAGCAAAGAAGTAGTAGGATTTGGAGAGCAGTGAAGAAGGGCCTACTACCACTTCTAAGTTTTTCTTGTACAATGAAAATTCATGGTTGAATGAACTTATTTTTCCTTAAGCAACATGCATTGGAATTCTCTGGAGTATATAAGTAAGCATGGTATTATTGGAATATGAGGTAGTGCACATGACAATTATAACTTTGTGTATCATAGATTTAGACACTGATTTTATATAAACTGAATCTAGACATATAAAAGGAAAGCTAGTTTTTATAATCATAGAATTATTCATTGAATTATTACTGTCATAGAATTGACAAGGATCAAAGCAAAGATCCAAACATGACTTTTTGGCTCCCTAAACATTGCCCATGTCTCAAATATAGCATCAAAAATGTTTTAGCTGAAAATTGAGCATTTATAGTAGTGATTCATAGGTTCTGGATTCTTGAAATTCCTTTTGTTGTTATTGTTGCTCATACATAGATGTTGAAGAACTTAATGTACAAAATTTGGATTGGTAGTTGTGGATATTGAACACTATCTTGGAGATGATAGTGACCTCTGACATAGACACGCTGTAGGGAGCTGGGGAAACCTCAGGCAAAGGATGGTTTCACCTGTTCCTTGTCCTCCTGTGGGGTCCTAAGATGAGGACTTCTGTGACACAGAGAGATGGGACAGAATACAGAAAGCTGAGAATATGCCACAGATCATGTAATTTTGGGAAGTATTAACATGGTAAAATGATATATTTATATGTGTGTAATATAGTCTCCCATTCTGTATTTGGGAGAACATTGATCTTACCAGAGAATAAAATGACTGAAGTAAAAGTTACTAGAAAGATCTGATATGCAACAACTTTTTGTAAACTACACCCAGAACAGCCAAGGTGAAGCAAGAGCCAAGCTGTCCTGTTCCCATGGGAATGATATAGGAAACTCTGAGTATACAATCCAGAACCCAGCTATTTCAAATGTGTTTATCTCTTATTATTGGTATAAGCCCATAGAGCCAAATCCTCATTTTCATTACATTCTCCTCACTTCAGAGGTTTATGTGGTTATACATATTCTGTTTGGTGGTTTCCATGAGACCCATTCCACTTATTCTTCACTAAACTCATAGTCAATAGCACAGACATATCATTCAAATTCCAATTTAGTGGATCTATTGCATATGCTGCTGCAAATACTGGCAGGCTCTATTTATTGCCAAGGGCTATATAGTTTTCTTCATCTAGTTCTCATGATAAGTTTTCAAAAGTGACAATTTGTCTCGATTATACAGATAAGGGAATCAAGCACCACAAACTCGACAGTTACTCATTCAAGGTGACACAGTTTCCGAGAAGCTAAAATAATGTAGGTACTTGTGCCCGTTAAGGAAAAGGACAGTGTCAAGTTTTTATTAATTTGCCTGTTGCAAAATCCAGTACTCAAAATTTATTTGAATAAATGAATGTCTAATTCACAAAACATGCTTTATGTTGATTAAGATATAGTTTAGAACAGGTTTTATGCGAAAATGAGGGCTTAACTGTTTATGATAAAATTGTACATCTTGACCAAATCAAAACTCAAAAAGTGTCATAAGTATTTATTTTAAAATAATTATCAAACATAATAAGTTAAATGGAGTAAACATCAAATATCTGTCATTGTGGTTAAGACATAATTTGATACACACAATTTAAGGAACTAAGTGCAAAGGACAAATATAATATTACTACCTTTCCCATAAACTTCTTTTATTAAAGTATAAGTCATTGCAGGTTTTTTCTTTATTTTAAGAGGGGAAATGGACATTTTGTACTAAAGCTGATAAGGTTTTCTCTAGTATAGGCAAGCATATAAATTAATATTTTGATGTAACCCATGACTCCCAAATCATAATATAAGGAATTTATTTGCTCATCATACTTTGCAGTAGTGCAAATTCTAAGTAACCCCAGATAAGCCGCAGCTCAATTGCTTTAGTCCAAATTAAGTCCTTCGTGTGGACCTTATCTTGTGGAGCTCCTTGTTTCCTTTGTTCTATCAACTTCTACACACAAGAATTTGCATTTCAATCTGCCATAGACTTCTACCTCTATCCTGAATTTCAAATTGTGTTCAATCTTAGAACAAGCAGTCCAAAGAAAAGAACTATTAACAGAATAATTTGATATCAGAAGGTTTGTTTCACAGGCTGTATGAAAAAGCATTTATTCTAAATCATAGTGATATTAAACCTTTATTGAATCATTATGGTTAAAAAAGAGCTACTTCAAGTTGGTGTATTTCTATGTTCCTAAAACTAAGAAAGCATTGCTGAAAAGCTTCATGGCATATTGATTATTTTTTCTGTTTAAAAAATATACAATGAGGAAATGGGAAGCTGGCTCAGGGGAAAAAAAGGCACTTGCTTTAAATTATAAAGATAGAGTTTGAATGCTTAGTATGCATTAAAATTCCAAAGGTGGGCATAGTGACCCATCTGTAATCCCAGTACTTGGAAGGCAGACACACAGGGCCCTGGGACAAGCTACACTGGCACACTCTAAATTCCCATCAGATACTGTGCCTCATTAAATAAGGTGATGAGCATTTGAGAAAGACCCCTTATGTTAGTTTCTGGCCATTACAGGCACCCACACACACACATGTGCTCCCACACAAACTGTGTATTCCATTGTGTAATGATCATCATGTTCATTTCATAAACACAAACACACACGTACATATACCACATATGTGCAAAAATATTTGAAAATGCAACTCAAAGCAAAATTTTGATTTTCTGTTGCATTGCTTAACATTTGTATATGTATCACTTATCATATTTAATATAATGTGAAAACTCAGCTTATTTTGTGTTATTCATTATTTCAGGCATTTGTGTGTAGGGTGTATGTGTAATGCATTGTGTGCACTATGTATTTAATATGGTGCACATGGGGTGTAGGCATTGTATGTCACTGTGTTTGGTATGTGCTTCAGGTAGTGCATATGTGGGCTGTACACATTGTATGTGCATTGTGAGTGGTATGTGTCTAGTATAGTGCATGTAAGGTATATGCACTGTATGCACAATGGGTGTTATATGTGTTTAGTGTACTGCATGTGTGGTGTATGCATCGTATATGCACTCTGTGTGGTATTTGTTTGATGCACATCAAGAGGGGTGTAGGCACTATATGTGCACTGTATGTGGTATGTGTTTAATATAATAAACATAGGGTGTACACATCATATGTGCACCATGTGTGGTATGAGCTTAATATAGTGCATGTGGGGTGCATGTATTGTATGTGCACTGTGTGTAGTATGTGTTTAATACAGTGTATGTGTGGTGTATGCATTGTATGTGCACTGTGGTATGTGTTTAATGTAGTGCATGTGGGGTGCATGCATTGTATGTGCACTGTATGCAGTGTGTGTTTCTTGTAGTTCTTGTGGGTTGCATTCGTTGTATGGCATTGTGCGTGCTCTGTGTTTAATGTAGTGCATGTGTGTTGTGTGCAATTTATGTGTATTGTATGTGGTGTGCTCTTAATGTAGTGCATGTGGAGAGTATGCAAAGTGTGTGCATTGTGACACTCCATATGCCTGACTGCGGATAGGACACAGTTGCCTCTGCTGTGTGGAGTAGAATGCTGTTGTTCCCTCCACTGCTTTTCTGTCTGGTCTTGTTTTGAGCTACAGTCACTTTTTATAATGTTTCAGGAGCTTGTGGGGCTCTGTCAATTCTCAAGTCTCTGCTTCCCTATGTAACTGGGTTTACTCATGCATGTGGTCATGCCCAGCTATGTACATAGGATCTGAAGACTTGAACTCATGCCCTCATAGGCCCTCATGCTGGCACAGGAAACACACGTAAGTGCTAAGTCATTTCTCCTTTCCTATTTTGAATTTGTTGAAAGATACTTTTAAACTACAAATAAGTGGTATGATAATTCTTGCTTCTCAAAGATATATAAAACATAAGAAACACAGATAAGAAACAATATTATAATAAATATACAGATCTCTATCTTCAAATATGTGAATATGTATATGACTTTCATAGAAAAACAATCTCTCTTTCCTCACCATGGGTTAGAGCAGATGATTTAGTTGGACTGCCTTTGGAACACAGGTCCATGGAGATTGGTTGACGGAAGATGTGTATTTAGTCAGCATTACTGCAGTCCCAATTACCATTCTCTAGGGAGCAAGCTTGCTTTGCCTTCATCCACGATGCTTTCAGTACTACCACAACTACATACTTACACCACTACCACAGCAAGTAATACAACCCATTATTAGGAGCCAATAGAAACACCTGGAATCTAAATAATACCTTTTTTCAACCCAAATCATTGTAACTATTAACAATGACAAAAGTAGGATGATTAAGGAAACCTCAGTATGTCACATGAACATTGTACAATAGACTCAGAATTTCACCAGTGAAAATAAGACATTATATTTTAAAATTTAAGGCATTTAAATCCTTTGCATGTATTTGTGTGTGAGAGTGTAGGCACATGTGTACATAGCATTGTTGGGAATTCCAGAGGACAATCTTCAGTAACTGTCCTGACCTTCTGCCTAGTTTGACACAGGATCTCTTGCTGTATATCACTGGATATAACAGACCAGCAAGTGTCAAAGCTCTGGAGAGTCTCTGGTCTCCATTCCCTGTCTCATTGTAGGAATGCTGTGATTACTAATGTATGCTATCATATCCAAATCTGTGTGGGTACTGGGTATCCAAACTCAGGTCCATCTGCCTGGATGGCAAGCATTTTAGCCAGACATCCATCTCCCTGCCCCACATTTAAAATTTTATCAGTGCTACTACTTAAAACCATATAAAAACTTTCATACTAGAAGAACTTCCCTTCCTATCCTATTTTTTTTTAAAAAAAATCTCTTTACCCCAGAAGTAGTTAAAAGAAAATACCATGAACTCCCATTCTGATTATTTCACATTGAATTCACCAGGGAGGTGAATCTATCTTCAGGGAGGGCTACTTGAACTAGTTTCCTACATGCAACAAGACATAAAGATATTTTTGATATGGCTGTCTTCAAGAGCAAGGTAAAAGATATTTGTTTCCTAGAAAGTGGTAAACGCAGCTGTAGTGAATCTGAATAAACAAACTCTGAAGTAATGGTTATCCTCTATGACCACCTATAGCCCATCCTTATATATGTCTCAGGAACAACCCAGAATGTACTATCATGATGTAATTATCATTTGTTCTGTCATCAGTAATTTTTTCCTGAATTGATTGTTCTTTGTATAATGGCAAGCATCATGCTTAGTTATTTCACTGGACTTAATGGGGATTATATTGAATATAGATCATTTCAGCAACATTCCCATTTTTTTACATTATTTCTGTTATCACATAAGCATGTGAGGTCTTTTCCATCTTTTTATGTTTTCTATTTCTTTCTTTAGTGTTTTAAAATTTCACTCTAGATGGGTTTATTCCTGAGTATTTTTCTCTTTTAAATCTATTGTGAATGGATTATTTTTTCCTGAGTTCCTTCTTGGCAAGCTTGGTACTATTGAATATTAGTATGTAGAAACTTTGCTGACTTCTACTGAGGATTGAACCTGGACCATCACCCTTGTTGGGCAAAAGCTTTAACATAGCCCAGCTAATGCCTTTTGTAGGTTGATTTGCATCCTGCTACTTTGTTTAAAATGTTTTACCAGTTCTAAAGTTTTGGGTGTGATCCTGAGAATCTTTTAAGTATAAGGGTCATGTCATCATGAGTAGAACCTCATAATCTTTGACTAAAGTGTCAAAAATATACATTGAGTCAGACAGCTTCTTTAATAAGTGGTGTTGAGAAAACAAGGAAGAATGAAACTTGATCTTTACCACTTGCCACACACAAAAGTCAATTCAAAATGGATCAAAGAACTTATTCATTATAAGACCTGAATATTTGAAACTGATAGAAAATGCCATAGCTTAAAAAAAAAAAAAAAGCTTCAAGGTATCAGCAGAGGGAAGGACTTTCTCAAAAGACATCTCAACAAAATTGGAAATAATACCAAAGGGCAACAATTGGGGTTACATGAACTTAAAATTCTTGTGGATAGGAGCACAATAAACAGTAGCCTACAAATGTGAGAATATTTTGCCAACTATACTTTTAGATAGGGTGTTAAAATCTATAATCTGTAAAGAACTCCAAAAAATAAACCGCACGCAATCATACACACACACACACACACACACACACACAGAGAGAGAGAGAGAGAGAGAGAGAGAGAGAGAACAAATCAATCAATAAATGGCCTAATTAATTGAATATTTATACATAAATGAAGAAATATCAATGTCGAATATACCTTGGACATTGGGCAAATTGTTCTCCATCTTTAGCCATAAGAGGACTATAAATTAAAAATACTTTCAGTCAATTTCACTCCAGTCAGAATGGCTATGATCAAGAAAATGAAAAATAACCAATGCTATCTAGGAAATAGGGAAAAAGGAACCCTGAATCACTCTTGATAGGAGTGGAAATCAGTGTAGACACTATGGAAGTCAGTATGGAATGTCATCAAAAAACTGAAAATAGCACTACCACATTGCCTTCATGACTTTATATCAGAATACACATAGATAATTGTGAATCTATGTTCATACCTGCACTACTAAAAATAGCTAAGTTGGGACCCAGACTAGAGTTCCATATGCAGAATGAAATCCCATTTAGCCATTAAGAAGAACATAATCATGGCATTTGCAATAAAATGGATGGAATTGTAGATGATATATTAAGAAAAATAAGCCAGTATCAGAAATGCAAATATCAAATTCTGTGGCTTCTCCAAAACAGATTTAAATTTATGTTGTGTGTATATGTGTTTATCACATAAACATAGATGGAATCTATGAGAAGAAATAGGGGAGTGTGACGAGGAGATATTGGAATACATGTGATATAAAGAAAGAGGTTTATAAGGAGGAGTGTGAAGAAGACACAAGGGAAGGTAGTAATGGGGGAAAATAAAGGATAAGTATAAAGACATATACATATGAAAATGTCATAATGAGATTTATAAATTTGTATATTATCTGAAAATTTTAAAATGTCATAACACTTCTCTTCACAAAGCCCTATGGGGAACTGTAAGTGACCTCTTTCTTGTTTAAAACTTAGTTACATAAAGAAAATAGATTCAATGAAATTGATCAATTGCTGGCTTATTTTGTATGATGAATCTGTAAGTTTTATTTCATGGACTAGACTAAATGTATATATATTTATCTAAATTAAAAATGGCCACTACTATTGTTTAATACTTAAACTTACCAACTGGTTCCTTTTGATTCTGAAAGAGAATCTTGCTATTACTCCCATCCATGTTTGCCATGTTAATTGTATTTCCATCTGTCCAGTATAGTTTCCTTAATTCAAAAGAGATATGGATTAAAATCTCTTGTGTAGACTCACTTATTTAGTAGGAACACTATTAAAGAACAAAATATTCTATTGGTTGAGAATTAAGGTTTTTTTGTTTTGTTTTGTTTTTTCAGAAAAGCCTAAGATTATTGACACATTTGCTGACAATGTACCTCATGGTTGCCTGGGGGAACAGCATCGTTCCTGCCTTTCTTTCTCACTGAAAGAAAGTTATCTGATTCCTTTTATCTCCTACGTTCAAAACTGAATACTTAACTATAACTACAGTAAATTACTTTCATTTTGTCATTCATCAAGATTGAATCCTCTTGGCTATAGAGAAATCAGAATCAGAAACTGTGGATGGGAAGAATTCATTTGAACCATTTCTGTTGAAAGCCTGGGTGAGAAAGGATTTCTTTTGGTACTATACAAGCTGCCTCTTGGGTATGCAATGACTCATCAGAAGACTGGAGAATGGAACCTACTTAGCTGTGACCATATTGTCAGCAGACAGGAAATGTTTTAACTGACACCCACTATGAAATTTACTTTCTTTACATCTATTTTTATTCTGGTCTCTCATTCCCCAGAAACATAAAATGATGAGATCTTATAAGTTATATGTTCAGTAGATAAAAATCTCTTACCAAGAATCTAAATGTCATACTTACATTTACTTTTTATTGCTTTATAACAAATATATCTTATAATTTAGAATATTTTTTTACAAATAAGAACAAAAATTCAAGATTTTGGAAAAACTAAACTAAGCTAAAATAATCATACTTTACCCCCTGACTGGGTGAGCTGCAAGACATTGTGGCTTATCGATCCCATGGATAATTGAGGTTTTCAAAGAGCCATCTAGTCGCGCGACATTAATTTGCGTTTCATCAAATTCTGAGCTAATCCAGTATAAATTACGTGATACCCAGTCCACTGCCAGTCCTCTGATACTCTGAATATCTGCAGAATGGGAAAAAGAACATTAAAAATGAATGGAGTTTTTCATTATCTTGGCTCTTCAAGAAAGATATTCTCTAAGGGAAAATTTGATTTATACTTTATTCACTAAAATAGTACAAGATTTTAATCTCATCCTCTTATCAATTCTTCTTAAAACATGAATAATCCGCAATATTTTACTGCTGAAGCATTAGAAAATGTGAAGTAAAAATATTGAATAGTCAACTATTCACTAGTAAACACTTCTAGCAAATATAGACTAATCTTTTGGCTATAATAACCAAAAATTAAATTGGAGTAATAGATTCCTCAGTTGGTAACGTATCATTCTAGTTAGGAGGATATTGTGTGCCACCAGAAATGGGACTATTTTATGTTTTTAGGGCCAATTTTTTACTTAAATAAAATAAAACAATTCCACCCTCCTAGAAACTATCAGAGTTGAACATCATTCAAAACAGAGAATTAATAGGAATGGCATGACATATGGGAAAGAAACTAAAATCATTTTAACTTTCCTCCAAATGTGATTCTGCATAAATGACTGAGCCCTATTTAATGTTGGATACAGCATAGTTAATATGAATGTTTGGATTGCTATTCTTTAATTGCTAAATTACATATCTTTAAAAATAACTATGAGGTCACATCTTATATAATTGGACATTTAATAAAGTGATATAAATTATGAAAATTAAAACATTAACAGAGCATGGTGTTTATTAGTCCTTCTCTGTGGCATTTGGCAGCTTGAGCATAGATTTGTCTTTACTTTCAGCATCTAATATTTTCTAGGAATCATTATTTCTAAAGTTCTTTAGGCCACTGCTTCTTAGCCTTACAGGAGCCTGGGAAAGAGAAGATGAGATGGCTCAGATGTCGCAGCAGCAGCCAGCTCTCAGGTACACTCAGTGCTGCTCTGGTGATTTTAGTCCACACAGCAGCAGCTTCACTCCAGGTGAAGCAAACCTCCTTCCCTTTCTTTCCTTAAGACTAGATTTTCTTTTTTGATAAGAAAGTGGGAATGTCTAGGTTTGTGAAATTTTCCTACAGACCTAAGGAGGGGGAGCCTTGGAGACCCAACAGTGCTGACTAGCTGTCCTGCTGTGATGAACTTTGACAACACTGTTGGACCCCAAACAGAGTCCAAACTTATCTGCCCTATACCCATCCAGACTGTCTGTAGGAAAAGTGCACACAATAGTGTGGGCTTCCTCTTTCCAGCTCTTAAAACAGCCCTCATCTTCTGCAAGACTCCAGTCCTTTGACTCTCTCCCTGGTCAGCTGCCAGATTCTGTGTGGGTACTTCCTGCACAGGAAAGTACCTCACAGGGCATAGTTTTTTGTTTGTTTGTTTGTTCGTTTTTTATTTGTTTTTTTTTTTTTTTCTTATCCCCAGCCAGGTCTTTTTATTGGCTTTATTGAGAAAAAATTCCGTGACTTGTTTTTCTATGTCACTCAAGCTCTTGGGGCTTCCTCTCGTCCCTCCCTCAGGAGTCACAGGTTGCTGAGAAGTAGTACCACTGGGATGAGATTTGGTTTGATGTTCCATGTCTGATGACTACTTCTCCTTTATCACTAATACAAGTAGATGAATGCTTTTAGCTTCTGTCCTCATATGTAACATAGGAGAAGTTATAGACAATATATGGAATTATTAGGGATAATATTTTAGGTGATTATATTTCCTCTTGAAGACATGTGTGATTATTTCAGTATAAAATGTGCCCAGTAGTCTCATGTCATTGTGATTAAGCCTCATGCTTCATCCCCAGCTGATAGAGCCTTTAAGACATGGAGCCTTAATAGAGGAGGTATGTCATTGGGATTGGGCCTTAAAGTTTATTAGTCCAGCCTCAGAACGTGTTCATAGGTAGCATTTGCTGCCTCCTCTATACTTAAGTGACAAGATGTGAAGCCAGGCTGTATGTTAATGTTGTGCTTGTCTTGCCATGATGAAAGTTCCCCTGCAAACTATAAGCTGAAAATAAAGCATTTTCTTCCATAAGCTGCTTTGACTGGGTATTTTGTCCCAGCAATGAGAAGGTAAATGCTACAGCATGTTTTACAAGGAAACTGCAGTATGTTTATTAGACAAGGAGGTAAACAATCCCAGTGTTGATCATCTGGTGAATAGGAAAAGAAAATGTGGTAAACAGGCACAATCATGGGAGGGATCATGTCCTGTCATTTTCAGCAAGATGGATGGAACTAGAAACAATTACATCATATAAAATAAACTGGGTAACAGAAAAACAATTACTACATGGTCCTATTCAAATGCAGAATCTAAAAATGTTGATCCTACAAAAGTCTGGTTGAATGCCAATTATTAGAGACTGCAGAAGGTAGTTGGACAGGAGGGATAGCAACAGTTAATCAGCAGGTACTAAATTCTAGCTATATCTGAGCAAGATGTTCTCAAGTTCTACTGCGCAGCAAGATATCTTCAGGTAACAATATTGCATTTACATTCTTTTAAAACACTTGCTCCTCAAGCCTATGTCCTCAAGTTTGTGCCTCCCCAGACCTCATATGAAAAGCTGGAAAGTGGGCTGGAGAGATGGTTTAGCGGTTAAGCACTTGCCTGTGAGGCCTAAGGACCCTGGTTCAAGGCCCGATTCCCCAGGACCCACATTAGCCAGATGCACAAGGGGGAGCACGCACCTGGAGTTCATTTGCAGTGGCTGGAAGCCCTGGCGTGCCCATTCTCTCTTCCTCTCTGCCTCTTTCTCTCTCTGCCTGCCACTCTCAAATAAATAAATCAATAAATAAATAAATAAATAAATAATTTTTATTTTAAAAGCTGGAAAGTATGGTGGGATTCTGTACTTTCAGCACACTGATGCTGATGGCTAGATGGATGAGACAGGAGAATTTCCTAGACGGTTGTTGCAAGTGCAGCAAAGAACAATAGCAGAGCAAGAGCCAGAGAGAAAATCTGCTGGCAAGGTGGTAAAAATGCAAGGATGACTGGAAAGACGTTTGCTGGAATCCACACATACACTATCACATGCACAAACTCACTACCATAACACACACACACACACACACACACACACACACACGGAGAATGATAAAAGAGATAGAAAAAGCTAATGGGATTTAAATGCTATGCAATGTATGCATGCATCAAAACACCACATTGCACTCCATAAATATGTAGAATTTCTATATTTTATTAGTTCAAATAAATTTAATTTAAATAAATATTTTTGTATGTACATTTTTGTGGAGTGTATGTATATATATTTTCATAGGTATGCAGGTATATATATGTGCACGGGTACATGTGTACATATGTGAACATGTATGTTAAGAAGTTAATGACAGGTGATTTTCTCATTCACTTTCAATCTATTTTTTTTTTCTTTTATGACAGAGCTCACTCTGCCCTAAAATGACATGGAATTCATTTTGTAGCCCAGGCTGGCCTTGAACTCACAATGACTCTCCTTATGAATTCTGCAGTGAAAGTTGTGAGTCACCATGTCCAGCTCAACCTGAATTTTTTGAGACAGGTTCTGAAACAGAATGCAAAACTCATCAATTTTACCAGATTAGATAGCCAGCTTTCTCTGCAGTCTCCTGTTTCTGCTTTCTAAATCCTAGGAGCACTGGCATACACTGCCTTGCCTATCCCTTTTGTGGGTGCTAGGAATGCTAAGTCAGGCCCTTATGCTTATATAGCTAGCACTTTATCAACTGAGCCTTTGTCCTATCCCTCTAAATAATTTTTATATTCAAATATAAGTTAAAATAACATCAAAATGTTAGGAGAAATTGGAACCCTGTGTTCTGATAAAAGGAATGTAAAAAAGCTTAGTCATCATGAAAATGAAACTATAATTCCTCAAAAAATAAAAATAGAATTATAATATAATTCTGCTTTTTTATTTTGTTTATGTTTGAAACAGGGTATCATGTAGCCTAAGCTGTCCTTGAGCTCTGTATATTGATAATAATAACCTTGAACATCTGGTCCACCTACCTCCCAAGTCCTATGATTTATGCATGTGTGCAACCATGACCAGCTATCACTTCCAAAATTGAACACTTGCTGAGGAAAACTGAAACAGAATCTCAAGAAAGTTCTACATTGCCATGTTCAAGTAGCATTACTGTTGGTACCTCCACAAGACCTGCACAGCTCTGAATCCATCAACATTTAGAAATGGAGGGTAGAAGAGGACAAAGAATGAGACAAGTAAACAGAGGAAGAACTATTGATAAAGAGGAGGTTTCCTTGGTGGAATGAGGATGGACAAGAGTAGTAAAAGAGGACAATGTGATAGGAATATGATTAAACTACAGTAGGTTCATATACTAAAGTTCTCAATTAAAAACAATCACAGCGTTATCATTGGCAATAGTTGAATTTATAGACAAGCCAATTGTCCACTAATAGGAAGACAGAAAATGAGATGAGTATGCACACAATCAAATGTTCTTCAGAAAGTGAGATGAATATATGCACAATGAAATGTTCAGCCTTGGAAAGGAGAAAAGTCTGACAGACACTACAACACATGCCCCAAACAAAGCTGACTCCCTTTCTGTGCTATGGTTCCCATCCGAGCATCATTCCAGCCTGTGCTCATCTTCCCCTCTTAGCCCTGTGATCTCAATTGAGCTTCTTCTGTTCTGTTGAAAGTCATCTTCCTTATAGTACTCAATATTCTAGTCTAATTTTTGTCTCAAATTTAGAACATTTTTGAAACTTTTTCATTGCACTCTTGAATATATATTTTGGTTTAGGATTGCCACAAGTTCAAGGGCAGCCTGGGACTACATAGTTAATTCCAGGTCAGCCTGGGCTAGAGTAAGACCCTATCTCAAAATAAATAAATAAATAAATAAATAAATAAATAAATAAATAAATAAAAATTGGCTCACCTCTATCCCTTTTTAAACATTAATGGTTCCTCATTATGCTGAGAGAAAAACAACGACCATAACAACAACAACAAAATGAAAAAATAGCCCCTTATTTCCCATAAAGCCTTTTGTGACATGCTCTAATATTAACTTTCTACACACTCTTTCTCAAGAACTAGCTATCCCTTGCCAGTTGCTTCTGGAAGTTTCCATATTTTGACTATGGATTTTGCAGCCAGATTAGCTCTTATTCCTATTTCCACATGGCTTCTTTTAATCTTTTCTTCCTCAGTGAGCACCTTGGTAATCTAAGGTCAGAACACATTATGTACTCTGTTTAAATATTCTCAAAAACTTTCTACTATTTCTTTTTGAATACCATAACTCAATTGAACCAATGTGCCAGATATAGGGCTTAAAAATTCTGTGGAATTTATTAAAAATTGTGTGCATTAAAACAAAATAGGGGATGGAATGATTGCTTACTCGTTAAGGTGCTTGCCTGCAAATCCAAAGGACCCAGGTTTGATTCCCTAGGACCCATGTAAGCCAGATGCACAAGGTGGCACATGTATCTGGAGTTCGTTTACGGTGGCTGGAGGCCTTGGTGCACCCATGCTCTCTGCCTCTCTCCCACTGTGTCTCTGACTCTGTCAATATCTCTCAAAATAAAATAAAGAAAAATGAAACAAAATAGCAAACTTATTTATTTATTTTAGAGAAAGTGAGAGGGAGCGAGAGAGAGAGAGACAGAAAGAGAGAGAATTGGCACTCCAGGGTCTCAGACACTGTAATTGAACTCCAGATGCTTTTGCCAACTAATGAACATGTGAGACATTGTGCTTGACTCACCTTTGTGCATCTCACTCACATGTGGTCTGGAGAGTTCAACATGTGTCCTTAGGCTTCATAGGCAAGCACCTTAACTGTCAAGCCATCGCTCCATCCCACATTTATTTATTTATTTTTCTATCTAAACCATAAAGAATTGACATAGAAAGTCTGGCTGGCTCATTTGCCACTTTAATTGAGAAGAGGAATTCTCAATGGAGTGTCAATTGCAGGCACGAGTTTTGCCTATTTATGTTCCTTGCTTTCACATCCCAGATGTTGATATTATTCTACCAAATAACTTGCTGAGAGAAAATGAAAAATTTAAAATTCCATTCAAAACAACAGATGTTCCATATCTAAGCTCTCTAATTTAAGGCCTGTTTTTAAAATTGCAATCTCACTGTTATAACTGACCTGTTTTCATGTCTTTCATTCTCTGTGGACCAGTTTTAAGAATCTTTTTTTTTTTAATTTCAAAGCTCTGTTATTACTGAGCATAACTAAATATGATATTTTGCAACAGAAGAAATGAGTCTCAACTGTCATTGACAAAATAATTGCTGACAGAATTGGATGACAATTTAAGTATGAACTGGCAACTCCCAAGTAGATTTAATTAAATTCTAAGACTCATTAAGAATTACATTTTCACCATGTGTAGTGGTACATACCTAGCCCCTGAGTATGGTGGTTGTTGAACAGAGAGATGGGAGAGATGGGGAGTTTGAGTCTAGGTAGGGCTACAGATTGAGTTCAAATCTAGACTTGATTTGTAGCAGTAATCTTTTCATTGCTGGGACAAAACACCTGGCTAGAATCAGCTTATCATAGGAAAGGATTGAATTTGACTTACAGTTTTAAGGGGAAGTCTCTTATAGCAGGGAAAGCATAACAAGGGCAAACAGCCAGGTGCACCACATCTGCATAGCAGCAGGAAGAACTCCTGGCCTTGGAGCTGGGCTGTATAACTCCAAAGCCCACTGTAGCAGACAGCTTCAGGTCACTAAGATGAACTTCCAGAGCAGGCACAGTTATGGAGCAAGGGATTTATTGAAGCTTACACATCCAGGGGAAGTTCCATAATGGCAGAAGAAGGTGGCCTGCTTTCATAGGTCCAAGCAGATTGGGGAAAAGAGGGGGGGCACAAGACAAAAAGCCTCACAGCACTCTTTGGGAACTCTAGGCTGAACTAGGCATTTTGCATATCTTTGGATTGGAATATCAAATCCACCATCACATCTGAGGGCTGGACCCTAAGATTCACCTCCTACAGCCAGGTGGCTGCAGATCCAAACCACAAACTAATAAAACACTGAATATACTGGGGCTATCTATTGAAACTAAGCACATTCTGCCCCTGTCCCCCAATAGATTGAAAACCATCATACAATGTAAATTGTATTCAGTCCAGTTTCAAAGGTCCCCACAGTCTTTGCCAAGTTAAGATAGTTCCAAATGAAACAAGTCTCCTCTGAGATTTAAGATTGTCTCTTAGTTATGAGTCCTATAAAATCAAGTTATATGTGTTCAAAATAGAAAGACACAGAGTAAATATTTTCAACTGCTATAAGGCATAGTAAGGAAAGACTAGGGCAATGCAAACTCAACCACAATCAAGCAAACACCTTGAACCTTCAGTTCAAGTCCAGTACAACCAGAGACTGACAGTTTCCAGGTTTTCTAGTTCTATTCCTCCAGCTGGGCAGAGTATGCAGGGAACACTTTGATCCCAGGCCAACAGTGCACTCCATGGTAGTCCTTGCTCAGTCCTGGTATATCCAAAACATCTTCAGGTCTTTATGCATAACACAGTCCATCTTCTAATGGCTTTGCCAGTCTATCAGGGCATCACACCCTGCATCATGCCACATCTCAGCAGTAGCCCCTGGAACTGTATGCATTTGTTGACCACTCCATGCATTTTTCATGTTTCCAAAACTAATGCTAGGTGTGCAGGACACAGCCATATTCTTAATTCAGGGATGAAATAAGTGTTAACCTTGAAAATCAGATTCCTTCTCCAGTCAACTCTTTCTAATAGAGTTTGAATTTCTATCAAAGTCTTTCCTCTGGCACCCTTTCCACTGTTTTAATGTAAAGCGGTTTGGCCATCTTCCTTATGATTACAAATGTGTTTCACAAAAGCAGCTCCAGAAACCTAAAACCAGTCTCAATGACTATAACTTTAACTTGCTTGAGGTTTTCCAATTTAAAATCTTCAATCTTTCAGTCCAATATCTTTAGCAAAGTCCATTACAAATCTAACCTTGATCAAACTCTCTGGGCCTGAACAGCAGAATGCAGCCAGCTCTTATGTCAGCAGCCCCATTCCAACAAAATCTTCTGTGGTCTTTCCTTCCCCATAGAAAGCTCATAAGCCAAGCATTAAAGTTCAATACTGTCTGCACTTAGCATTCTCAAACTCTCATCATTATAGTCCATAATACTTGGATTACCAATCCAGAAGGAAAATTCAGGTATAAGCACCAAGTCCATGCCTGTTGCTCAAAAACAAAAGTTCCAATAGACTAAAATCCACATGGACAGGTTAATCTCACCCCACATTTTGGTACCAATTTCTGTAGCAGACAGCTTCAAGTCACTGAGATGAACTTCCAGACCAGGCAAAGTTATGGAAGAACGGATTTATTGAAGCTTGCACATCCAAGGGAAGTTCCATAATGGCAAAAGAAGCTGGCTTGCTTTCACAGGTCCAAGCAGAGAGAGAGAGAAGTCAGAAGCCAAAAGCCACACAGCACACTTCAGGAATTCTAGGCAGAACTAGGCACTTTGCATATCTTTGGTTTGGAACTTCAAATCCACCACCACACCTGAAGGCTGGATGCTAAGATCCACCTCCTCCAGCCAGGTGGCTGCAGAACCAAACTAATAAAACACTGAATATAGTGGGGCCATCTATTCAAACTACCACAGCCCACCAACACTGCAACTCCCAAAGTTTCCACAACTCTCCCAAATTTCCACTAGCTGGGAGCCAAGTATTAAAAACACATGAGTCCATGGACATTATTTTATTCAAACTATGACAGGGCTGTAGCAACATCTGTCTCAAAGAAACAATAAAATAAAAAAAAATCACATTTTATAAAACTTCAAGGTTATCAAATTATGTATGTTTTGGTGGTTACAAATAAAGTATATGATCACTCCATCATTTTTACCATATACTTGAGCATTCTTTGTAGAAATAAGCATCTAGATATCTTATTTACATTTTTATCTATGTATCACTTTATCCTTTAACTTAACTCAAGAAACAATTTCATTCCCATACTATATTACTGTGGTATTAAAATTCTACCTTGCTAAACCAATGACTCTTTCCAAAGCTAGCCTCAAATATCAAAAAGTAAAAAAAAAAAAAAAATTCTCCCCTATCTTTGTCATAAAATATTCTACCAGACAATGAAATTGAACATCATGAAGCTGCCAGTGTATGTCTAAAAGCCTTTCTCATGATTCTGAAGAAAAGAAAGACTCTTGGGCAACTGTGGATTCTAAAATTCCACTGCGAATCTATACAGAATACAGAGTGAATAGTTGGCAAGTCAATATTGAAAAGAACTCTACTCAAACCATGTGGTTCATTAAATCATTAAACCTCCTCTTCCCTAACTTGCTAAAGTCCTTTAAAAAGAAAGGGACGCCAAAGGCAAAGAATAAAATTTTACAAACAAATGTTTCTAAACATACTTAAACAGATATAAACAAATCTCCAATATTTCCTAGAACAGTAAAACTGCCTGCTGTGGTTTGAATGGGAAATGTTACTTCCACCAGGTTCCTGTGCTTTTATGCTTTGTCCCGGGTGGCAGTGCTTTTTGGGAGAGATGGTTGTGCAATCTTTAGGATGTGAGCCTTGCTGCATAAAGTGGATCACTTTGGGGCAGGCCTTTAGCACTTGCCTCTTCCCCTGTTTGCTTTCTGATTCCTGGCAGGGTCTGTTATGTGGTCTGCTGGTCTCCTGTGCCTGCAATCATGCCTGCCTTTCCTGTCTTCATGGAATGTAATACTATGAACATTTCCTTCATTCAACTGCTTCGTGTCAAGTATTTGGTCAGTGGAATAAGAAAGCTATCTAATACTCTGACCAAAATTCTTCATGATTATGTAAGTAGAAAGTAACATATACCTCAAAGCATAATTCAATGAATAAATAATAAACAAAATAAAATAAGGATACTATAGATAGAAATATGAAAATATATCTGTGGTGGTTTGATTCAGGTGTCCCCCATAAACTTAGGTGTTCTGAATGTTAGATCCCCAGCTGATGGAGATTAGGGAATTAATGCCTCCTGAAGGGAGTGTATTGTTGGGGGTGGGCTTATGGGCATTATTGCCAGTTTTCCCATGCTAGTGTTTGTTACACTCTCCTGTTACTATGGTCCACCTTATATTGGCCAGAGAGTGATGTCTACCCCCTGTAATGCCATTGTTTTCCCCTGCCATTGTGGTGTGGTGCTTCCCCTTGAGCCTATAAGCCAAAATAAACCTCTTTTTCCTAGAATCTGCTCTTGGTTGGGTGATTTATGCCAGCAATGTGAACTGGACTACAACAGTAAAGTAGTAACAGGAGTGGAGTTGCTGCTAGACACCTGACTGTGTGGCTTTGGCCTTTTGGAGCTGATTTTTAAGAGGACTGTGGAAGGATTTGAAACTCTGGCCTAAGAGACGCCTTGCAGTGCTGTAAGTACTTCTTTTTTTTTTTCTCCATTTTTATTAATATTTTCCATGATAACAAAAAAATCCCATGGTATTACCCTCCCCCCTTTCCCCTTTGAAATTCCATTCTCCATCATATCCCCTCCCCATCTCAATCTTTCTACTTATATATATACAATACCAACCTAATAAAAGCCCTCCTCCCTTTCTTCTCTTCCCTTTCTATCTCCTTTTTTAACTTACTGGCCTCTGCTACTGAGTTTTTTCCTTCTCACACAGAAGCCCAATCATCTCTAGCTAAGATCCACATATGAGGGAGAACATGTGGCGCTTGGCTTTCTGGGCCTGGGTTACCTCACTTAGTATAATTCTTTCCAGATCCATCCACTTTTCTGCAAATTTCATAACTTCATTTCTCTTTACTGCTGAGTAAAACTCCATTGTATAAATGTGCCATATCTTCATTATCCACTCATCAGTTGAGGGACATCTAGGCTGGTTCCATTTCCCAGCTATTATAAATTGAGCAGCAATAAACATGGTTGAGCAAGTATCTCTAAGGTAATGAGATGAGTCCTTAGGATATATGCCTAGGAGAGCTATAGCTGGGTCATATGGTAGATCAATCTTTAGCTGTTTTAGGAACCTCCACACTGATTTCCACAATGGCTGGACCAGATTGCATTCCCACCAACAATGTATAAGGGTTCCTCTTTTTCCACATCCCCGCCAACATTTATGATCATTTGTTTTCATGATGGTAGCCAATCTGACAGGAGTGAGATGGAATCTCAATGTAGTTTTAATCTGCATTTCCCTGATGACTAAGGATGTAGAACATTTTTTTAGATGCGTATATGCCATTCATATTTCTTCCTTTGAGAATTCTCTATTTAGCTCCATTTCCCATTTTTTGATTGGTTTGTTTGATTCCTTATTATTTAACTTCTTGAGTTCTTTGTATATCTTAGATATTAATCCTCTATCAGATATATAGCTGGTGAAGATTTTTTCCCATTCTGTAGGTTGCCTCTTTGCTTTCTTCACCGTGTCCTTTGCAGTGCAAAATCTTTGTATTTTCATGAGGTCCCAGTGGTTAATCTGTGGTTTTATTGCCTGAGCAATTTGGGTTGTATTCAGAAAGTCTTTGCCAAGACCAATATGTTGAAGGGTTTCCCCTACTTTTTCCTCTAGCAGTTTCAGAGTTTCAGGTCTGATGTTAAGGTCCTTAATCCATTTGGACTTAATTCTTGTGCACGGAGAAAGAGAAGAATCTATTTTCATCCTTCTACAGATATATATCCAGTTTTCCCAACACCATTTGCTGAAGAGGCTGTCTTTTCTCCAATGAATATTTTTGGCATTTTTATCAAATATCAGGTGGCTATAACTACATGGGGTTACATTTGGGTCCTCTATTCTGTTCCATTGATCTACGAGTCTGCTTTTGTGCCAGTACCATGCTGTTTTTGTTACTATGGCTCTGTAGTATAGGTTAAAATCAGGTATGGTGATACCACCAGCCTTATTTTTGTTGCTCAGTATTATTTTAGATATTCAAGGTTTTTTTGTGATTCCAAATGAATTTTTGGATTGTTTTTTCTATTTCCGTGAAGAATGCCTTTGGAATTTTGATGGGGATTGCGTTAAATGTGTAGATTGCTTTTGGTAAGATTGCCATTTTCACAATATTGATTCTTCCAATCCAGGAACAAGGGATGTTTTTCCACTTCCTAGTGTCTTCTGCAATTTCTCGCTTGAGTGTTTTAAAGTTCTCATTGTATAGATTCTTTACTTCCTTAGTAAGGTTTATTCCAAGGTACTTTATTTTTTTTGATGCAATTGTGAATGGGAGTGATTCTCTGATCTCATCCTCTGTGTGTTTGTTGTTAGCATATATGAAGGCCACTGATTTCTGTGTATTTATTTTGTATCCTGCTACATGACTGTAGGTTTTTATCAGCTCTAACAGTTTGCTAGTAGAGTCTTTAGGGTCCTTTATATATAGAATCTGTAAGTACTTCTTGATGGACTACTTTGGTCAGAGTTGAAAGACTTGAATGCCGTAAGAACTACGGACTGTGAGGTTTGGCTTATGAGGGTGAGAAAGAGCTTTGCCTGCACTAGGCTAGCAGTTTGTGTGGGGAGCTTGCTGTTATGCCTGCATCCTGAGAAATTGTGCAGGGTTGCTTTGCATAGAAATGAACTGGTATGAGCAGAGGCACAGAAAGAAAAATCTTTCAGCTGCAATTGAGAGATTGCAACCTTTGAGATTGGGCCAGCTGACCTACATTAGGGAAACAAAAGAATGTAGACTCTTTTGAAGGGCCCTGAATGCTCAAGGAGTGTCCTGTTCTTTAAAGTCCGCTTTATTCCCCCTGGATTAACAAATTCACACCCCACCTGGTATTGTGGAGTATAACAAATGCAGGAAAGAGAGGGTCATTGAGTTTGTAGCACGGTCTTGTGTTTTGGAAATGGCCATGGGCAGTGTGAAGCAGGTTTGTGGGTTGCCTGCATGGAGACCCCATGGGGCCATGAGGGTGAACCTTGGATTGCAGTGGAGACCCAGTGGAGATGCCAGGACCATGAGATGGCTGCTAAGGAGGTGCTGGCCCTGATAAAGTTTTCCAGGATTGTGAGTAGCCTAGATAGAGGGGCAAAATTGGAAGTCCAGAGACTTGTTACTGGTTAGTTATCGGACTGGGAGATTTGTCACTAACTAGAGTTGTTGGACTTGAAGCTACAGAGTTTGGTGTTTGCCCTGTTTAAATCATGTATTGCTTGAGCATTTATTTGTTATGCTTAATGACATCTTTTGCAGTGTGAATGTTTATTCTGTCCCATTATAGTTTTGGGGGGGAATATTTTGGTATTTCGGCTCAGTTAGAAGATCTTGGACTATGGGGATGTATGAACACTATTGGAATTGATAAAAACTATGGGGACTCTTGAAGTTGTATTGAATGCACTGTATTTTATACTGTGTATGGATATCAAGGGTCAGGCATGGAATGTGGTGGTTTGATTCATGTGTTCCCCATAAACTTAGGTGGTCTGAATGCTATATCTCCAGCTGATGGAGATTTGAGAATTAATGCCTTCTGGAGGGAGTGTATTGTTGGGGACAGGCTTATGGGTATTATAGGCACTTTTCCCATGCCAGTGTTTGTTTGGCACACTCTCCTGTTGCTATGGTCCACTTTATGTTGGCCAGGGGGTGATGTCCACCTTCTGCTCATGCCATTGTTTTCCCCTGCCATTGTGGAGCTTCCCATCAAGCTTGTAAGCCAAAATAAACCTCTTTTTTTAGAAGCTGCTCTTGGTTGGGTGATTTCTACCAGCAATGCAAACCAGACTGCAACAATATTATTTTTTTTCACTAGGAATTTTAAGATATTAGTTAATATTTTATAGATTTTTCCTTATTCTTTCATCAACAAGCAGTATTTTAGCATTTTGTGGAGCAAATTATTATCTAATAATGTATAATTCTGAGCAATGTCCACTTGGTAGAGACAATTGCGATTGGGAGTATATTAAGAGAACAATAGCCAGGGCTGCTGGAATTACTCTCCAGGAACTTGTAACAAAGTCTCAAATCCTCCCATTGTCACATAGGGAGAAGAGAAAAAAGTTCTATGATGTACTCCAAAGTATACATATATCTCTATCATGTCCTCACTGTGACTTCGAGTCAGATTTCCAACATCTGTGATCTTACATTTTCTCACGTATAGCATGGAAAACATTCCTTCATAAAACTAGACTGGCAGCAATTAAATAAGGTAAGGCCTATGTCTCATTAAGGAATATATGACTCATCATATCATATCAGATCAATAAGCCTGAAAATATTAATAATTAGTGATTGTGGCCCAGGACAGTTGATCGAGTAGAAGAATTACTTATGACCAGGGAGTATGGCTACAGTTTTCTATTAAGCACTTTGTCATGAATATCATTCTTTTTATTTTTTAGATTAAGATTACCTCTGTTTTTTTTATGAAATAGGAAATACATGTGTATGTTTGGGTGGAAACATGTGGTGGTATGCTTTTGTTGCATTTAGCTGTTATTATTAAATCATGCACATTAACATTTACCATTATAAAGAATTACAACTGTTCCAAGCCACTTACAGCAAATAATTCACACAGGTAACATACAAATTGAGTAAAAATGAGTATTGTAGGTTATGGAAAATGGGAAGGCCAGGGGAACTATTGGTCCTTTAAAAAACAGTTCAGCTAATGTGTGTTTGCCCTAAGAAAGAGAATAGTTGGAGCAAAGGGTATATTTAAGGCCTAGTTCTGAAGCTTATTTCACATTAGACTTAAGCTAAGGAAGACAAGGAAATGAAATCTGGCAAGAAAAAGTCCAACAGCTAAATGTGAACCAGAGAAAAGTAAGGTCTACTGAGAGCCATTCATGGGGAATCAAACAGATGAAAGGATAAAATATAGGGCAATTACCACTGGGATTTGAGATCCTTTGATAATATCCCAAGACAATCTATCAAAAAAAAGTTCATCCCATGTTTTGCTGTTCATGGAATGGTCTATAAGCTCTTAACAAGGTTTCACTGTGCAAGAAAGGCAGTGGGTTGAACCTGTGAGGCCAGCTGAAATAGAGGACTGACCTTTGACAAAATCTCTCCTCACCTGTCAGGTCCAATTATTTGATCAGTCCTTATATTTGTCCTCTTTGATAGCACCATAATCAGCCATGTTCCTTCATCTCTGTTTTTTCCCACCCAGTCCAATCTCCTACCTTCTACCAAAGTCACAAAAGGCAGCCAATTAACCTTTCCAGAGCTCACAGTGACTGTGTCCCCAAGCCAGACCTCTCTTCTAGACACATGTAGACCCCTTCCAAGGCAAAGCTAATCATGCTGCCCACCATCCTTCAAACACTTCCTGTTGTTTTGTGTAATATCATAGAAAACAATATCATATACTAAGAAGGATGACATGATTCAAAGTGGATTTTATTAGCTGTTCAATTTTGCTATGTACAATCCTCTCTTGTTCCTAAAAGACTCCGGCTATCCTGATGCTCCCTTCATTTCTTCTCAGATATAAAATATTTTACTATTCCTCAAAATGACTGAATAAATCATTGTTGTCCATAATGGATATATGTATTATTAGTAAAAAAAGATCATTGTTTATTTTGATTCATAGGTGTAAACAGTCTGCTTAATGGTATTAAATCTTTGTGTGTTTCTCACAGACATATTCAACATTTTTGGTAGACTCTACTCGATCATTACAGACAGAAAATTGTCTGCTAAGTTTTAAAAGTTATAGCTTTAGCTGTGTATAACTCTTAATGCATATCCATGATACATTAATAATAAAAATATTCCTGTTGAACTATGATGAATTTCGAGAGAGGATCACCTAAGTTACTGGTCTTACAAGGAATTTAGTGGTTTGTTAATTTTCTCACTTAAATATGTAAAAAATATACTGTATGATGAAGAAACAATACCATTACTTTCTCAGAAAAATTTTGTTAAGGTAAGTTTGAAATTAATATTTGAATAAGCTTATTACCAAATTATTCGGTAAGTTGCTTTAAGAGCACTAGCCTAAATACAAAACTCTTTAGTTGTCAATCCAAAGACTGCTCAGAGTTGCTCTTGGGAATGTGCTGCCATTCTTTCTTGTACACTAGAAGACACCTTGAAAGGACTGTGAATCTGAAATGTATACCCTTTACTGCTCTCCCTAGAAAGAAGGTAATTACTGAAATATGACTTGAGTTTAAATGATAACCATCTTTCTAGTTATAAGTATGACAAATCTGTAGGGGTGGCTGATTATCTTTCCTCACATTTCTCTCTAAAGGCCTTTTCCAAGCTCACAGGGTAAAATGTTGCAGAGATAACATGCCTTGTTTGTTTTGCAGCCATAGTGAATGGTAGGCTCATTGAACTACTAATCTATGCAGATGCAAAAATCATGTCAACATTAAAGCAAAACAAATATTAAAATAATTAAACACTAAGTTATTAAAGCCCAAGGCACTGAATTTACATGTATGTTTAACTCCACATGTTTTCTATGGATGGCGGTAAGTGTACTATAGGGCTTCTTACCACTGCAAACAGCATCTGTACCACCCCCTACATCCAGCTTAATTTGGTGGTTTAGGAACTAAACCTATGTCAAAATGTTCTGCAAGCAAGTGCCTGCCACTATTGTGCCATATAGTCAAGCAAAAAGAAAATAATTTTCAATTGCTAATTCTACAGTATCTACTGAGAATTTATGATGAAACCCTTTGCTCTAGAAGGTGTGTAGGAACAATCTCTTGGTCTTACTTGAGTAGTGTGGTTCTATCCAAATATGAACAAAAGACACAATAAGCTCAATTCAAAAGAGGAAGAGAGTCCTTTCCAATATACTAGATGATCTCTATATCAAGATATCTCTCTGATCTTTATATTTACACATCTATAAGTTTTTTTTTTAAATAAATGTGTTGTTTTATTTATTTTGTCATTTGAGAGCAACAGACAGAGAAAGAGAGAGAGAGAGAGAAAGAATGGGTCCACCAGCGCCTCTAGCCACTGACAACAAACTCCAGATACATGTGCCACCTTGTGGATCTGGCTTACATGGGTCCTGGGGAATTGAGCCACAAACCAGGATCCTTATGCTTCACAGGCAATTGCTTGACTGCTATGCCATCTCTCCAGCCCAAGATGTTTATAAGGTTTTTTTTTTTAATTTTATTTATTTATTTGAGAAAGACAGAGAAAGAGGGGGAGAGAGAGAGAAAGAGAGAGAGAGACAGAGAGAGAGAGAGAGGGAGAGAGAGACAGAGAGAGACAGAGAGAGAGAGAGAGAGGGAGAGAATGGGTGCACCAAGGGCCTTCAGCCACTGAAAACAAATTCCAGATGTATGCACCACCTTGTGCATCTGACTTACATGGGTCCTGGGGAACTGAGCCTTGAACTGGGGTCCTTAGGTTTCACAGGCAAGCGCTTAACTTTTAAGCCATCTCTCCAGCCAAAGATGTTTATAAGTTTTAAGAAGAATTATGAACTTTTTTTTCCATCAAATTTATGGTTCTCAATCTCTATAGCATTGAGAAATTGTTGAGAACAGAATGTGTTATCAAAGGTATGTATAATCAGTGTCGACTTTCAGTGAATAGCACAGAGCTGAAGAGTACCGTAAGAGTACAAAAGAAAATATGGTTGGCATGAACTAAATGATGTATAATTTTAAAGCTGATTTTTTTTTTTACCTCTTGAAATAACGGTTTCTAACCCAGTTCCATTAATAAAAGCCCGTTTAATGGTTTGTGTCTTGATGTCTGTCCAGTATAGTCGTTCCTCAGAGGCATCAAAGTCGATCACAGTGACATCATCAATATCAGGGATGGTAAAGGCTGTGATGAAGTTCACATATGGATTGTCAATATTGACTCCTCGGATTTCAGAACGTCTTGCATAAAGAAGAAACTTTTTCATTTCTAGAAAAGAAAAAAAAATTCTTAAACTTTTGACCAGTTCACAATAGTATAGAAATTCTAAAATGTTATTTAAATTACTAACACACTTTGACACCAGAAAATAATGACAAATATTTGATGGAAATAATATAGAAATAATTTATATTCAGTCACTTAAAAGAAACAGATTTTGGGCTAGAGAAATGACATAGTGGTTAAGGTGTTTGCCTGTGAAGGCAAAGGACCCAGGATCAATTTCCCAGGACCCATATAAGCCAGATGCACAAGGTGGCACATGTGTCTAGTGTTGGTTGGCAGTGGCTGAAGGCCCTGGCATTCCCATTCTCTCTCTGGCCCTCTCTCTCTCTGTTAGGTGCATAAAATAAGTAAATAATTTTAAAAAAGGAATAGATGTAAAACAAGTCAAAATTTTTGAGTTGTTTACTTTGAAATGCCAAGAACATCCCAGTAATTGATTTTTATCTTAGAACTGCAAACAAACTTGCCATATACATGAACTCTACAAATGGCAAGCTACCATGTTTTATTTGAGTATATAATTAAAATAATATTGCCTTATATTAAATGTTTTGTAAAGAACAAAATGACATTCTTCCTATAAGTGACAAATATGAAATTAGATATTGCTTTTTTAAAATCTAATTCATATTTCCCCCATAAAAATTAGGGCTCAAGTAATTTCAAGTTTTTGTTGAAAAATTGTTATAGTGGAATTGAGAATCACAAGTAATTTTCTTGCACTGGCTTTGGAAACCACATTAGATAAAATAGAAACAGGAGTTACACTTATTTGAATATTTTGTTCTGTGGGTTGTTATTATTTTGCAAAAGTGTTCCTAGGCTGGAAGTCAGGCATCAGGGTCTATGGGTAACTCCTCATTATTGTGCTCTCACTTACTTCAGATTGCCCAACACAGCCACTCCTTGGTGCTCTTTTGGACCTTAAAAATACTTTCCAAATACAAAGGCCACTCTAGGATGATCCCTCTCAGTAGACCTCACCAGCTGATGGGTCTGTGACCTTCCGCTGGTGGGCAGGATGGAAAGGACCAACTTAAGGAAATCCCGTCTCCACTGTGTATGTGTCCAAGGACTGGATATCTAACTTGTTATAGATCTTAATCATCATAAATGTTAGAACTCATCATAAGACCACCACTAAATACTAATATATCAACATTTCTGAGCCCACAAAAAAACAACACACCATGTGACCCCAGTATAGCCCTCACAGGCAAAGTTGCCATTGAAGTTTCCAAGCAGGTATGTCTGTTTTGTTGTCTAAATAAAGCTGTTTCTTGCTGGCCTCTATGTTCCTCTATAAATTATTTTATTGACAACAACAAGAACCTGGACCTGGACCAAAGAGGTCTGACCTTCCCTGGTATAGCACCATTACAACACTTCCAGACATTATATTGTACAAAAGAAGCTATTACTATCTAGAGTTAATTTCTATTGAATATTATTGAATATTATATTTTCTGCCCTGAAAATTAAGTAACCACTTATCAGTAAAAATATTTGTCAAAAAAACTATTTTTATTTTCACTTACACATATTATTTAAGTGGTTTTTATTTTATTTTATTCCAATTTTATTTATTTATTTATTTAGGTTGGATCTCACTCTACCCCAGGATGTTATTGGACTCATGCATAATGATACTACCTTAGTCTCCTAAGTGCTAGGATTAAAGATATCAGCCACCAAACCAAGCTAAATGTCTTTTATTCCCCCACAAGTCTTTCTAAGTTATACATTTCACTTCATTGCTCCTCTTTACATTGATAATTGCTACAAAAGGGTGCTGAATGACTGGGAAGAGAGCTGGAGATTAAAGCTGGTAAGCACTTCTTTGTTATGCCAGTTACCTACATCATTATTTTCTGATAATGTACTTTCACTTACAAATCTCCCTGTTTTGCAGAGATAAATTCTGCTAACACATCAAATGATAATGTAGCAAGGAAAAGTGAATAAGGTAATAAACAGCAAAGGACAACATGCATATTTAAAATATATGTCACTTTCCCCAGAGAAGATGAATCCTCAACAGTAGGTGGAAAAAAATTACCAAAAGTGCTTTAAAGATGCCACAAAACCCCTTATTTTACTGTGAATGAAATGTGAATAATACAACCAGAAACTTCAGTTTGGATTTTTGATAAGAACTGTAAGAAAGTTACCATAGCAGGTCTTCTTGTCCAAGGAAAGCTTCATTAAGTGTGGACAGGCACAGGCAGCGGACCTATTGTGGCTAATGAGACACAGGTGAGAGCAGGGACCTCTGCCTTGATTGGCTGCACAAGGATTGGGAGCTGTGAGGATAAAAGTAGGGAGAAGGAATCTGTTAGAGAACCTCTGAGTTTGACCAGGTGACTCATTTCATGGCTCAAAAACAAGTTGCCTATATAGAGCATTTACTGCCATGATTAACATGACAATAGCAGACAATTATACCCAGCCATTACGTAGCTGAATACACACCCCCACCCCCAGATAAAAGAACTGAGAAAATCCTCTTAGTTTTCTCTAAGACAAATAACACATTTCCTATTACCCTAGAAGCAAAGGCATTTTAAAAAAAATCAGTCAGAGAAAATATCAGGAATCATGATTATAATTTAGTATATAATAAACTCCAGTGGAACATAACACAGACAGTGGGGGTTTTAATAGATATTCATATATTCCAAATCTGCCAATAAAGGTGGCTTTGGTTGTAGATAGTCAGCTAGAGACACCAGCATAACCTATGTTCAGTCTGATCCAAGAAGGCTGAAAATTGCAACTATTTTCTGAGTCTTCCTTATTCTTCTTGCACTTTTTTTGCAGGCTCAGCACCCATGAGTGGAGCCCTTCCTGAGTCTGGGGTCCTCCTGGACTCATCAACTAGTGAAGAACCTTCATATACATTTAGATTTGGCAAAGAGAGGTGTCCTAATTGGATACCTAATTCATGTAAATTGACCTGAGCCAACCTGCAGGAGTGAGAGTTTTATTGGTTTAGTATCTTGGTTTGGGAGCATTGCTGACTTTTTTCTCCCATTGCAACTCTGCTTAATAAATCCTCCATAATAGGCTCTTCTGAGTGTGGGTGTGTCCTCAATTCTTTGCTAAAGATCAGCAAGGATAGGGAGTTGAGACTACTGGCTAGAGGATTCTAAGCTTGCCCAGAGTCCAATCTCTTTCCTGCTTTAGTCTGGAGATCCCATCCTGTGACACTACCATATAGACATCTCTCTGGCCTGAGCACACCACTCTAACAAATGTCTCTAGGATTCTTCTGTGACAGGTGCACCATTTTTTTTTTTCTTTTTGGTAACAAATGAGGTAATGATATATTTCAAACACTTTACGGGAAAGAGTCACAGAGAAGATTTTCAATAAGTCCTAACAGAATCTGATGTCACTTTGTGAAAAAAAAATTGCCTTCCAACAATTGTTCATGAACAAGTCCTGCATTATATATGACAAGAATAGCACCTTTTCTTCTGGCCAATTCTTCCTTTTCAACTAGGGGCCCATTGAAGAAATTACTCTTGTTACTAAGTAATCTACTTCACTGTGATCATTTTCTATATTAATTGATTCTATGACCAATGTTTGTCCCATACATGCTTATTATATTCTGTTATGTATATAAAATTTTTCTTTAGTTTTATTCACATTTATAATATAAATTTAAAAGTTTCATTAATGTCATTTTTATTCTACCTCTCACCTCCTCTCTCTTCATTCCTCCCTCCCCCTTCCAAAGTTTACTGTATGCTGGACAAGTGCTTCACTACTGAGCACATCCCCACCCCTTCCATCATGACATTTAGATAAGATTTTAATTTCAGTTGATCAATAGCAATTATCTTCAATCTTATTTTTATACAGCTTATCTAGAGGAATAAGACGTTTAGAACTACCCTTTTAAATTGAAGGCAGCAAAGAGGTTTATCACTTCTGACCTCACTAGGAAGATTTTAGCTTTCAACCAATGAGTGATAACTTCTAACTGGGGGAATTACTGCTCTAAGTAGACAAGGTTCATGACATAATACCGCAAACTGTGTCACATTAGCATATTGAAAAATGGGAGAAGCAGAAGGGTTTCTCTGACCTTCTCCACACACTTCTTTTCTTAGGCAGATCCTAAAACCTAAGAAGGATTTCTTGACCCCTTCCCCTGAATGGGTCATATGACTTTCCTGTGAGAAGCACTCTCAAAATGTCAGAGGAAAAGTGCATCCTTATCTCAGAAGAGGAAATATCTGGGGAAGAATGTAAACAGATAGGCTCATGGTGACTCCCGGCTTATTGTTCTGTCATCTTTGACCTGTCATATTTCTTTACCACTGCCCATTCTTCATGAAATGTAGGGCAAAAAAGACATAGATGTTAACTGTCATGAAGGCGCCATGTCAATAACACTTGTATTAATTACAGTGGCCTCAGCTGTGAATCTGAGATGGTTAGAGAGAAAAGGATAATTTGCCTTTTCTATTGTACTCAGTAAAGCTTTAAAGCACAAAGATTGAAAAAAAATCAAGGTGGTAAAATCAAGATGCAGATATTTGAAAAATTAAACAAGCTTGTTACATAATTATGTGATTTTCTTTTTGCAGTCCATCAAAGTTCTTATAGGATAACAAAAGTATTTACATTTTTTCCTTTCTTGACAATAAAGTTAAAACAGAAATTAAAGTCTCAGAAATAACCCATTCTGATAAGAAAATCCACCAAAAACAAAGAAAATGCTCATAGTTGTGGGCTTAGAGAGTCTTTGTGCTTGTCCGTCCATTACCCAGGCAGCATGCATGTTCTGCTTTGTCTTGTCTTTTAACTTATCTCTTCTTGGGAGTAAAGAAAATTTTCAAGTTAGAAAAGCAAGCCAGTAGGTATGGAGGTAAAAAGGTACTGCAGGAGAGAAGCCCAGAAGAAAGAGGCAGCGTTAGAAGAGTGTTAGATATTACCATCCGGGTTATCCAGTGTGGCAGGAAAAAAAAGAAAATTCCAAATTTCCTACACTTGCAATAAAAAAGAAATAGAATGATAAAGACAAAGGGAAGAAAACAAAATAACACTATAAAGAGGAAAGAAATATGTTTATAAACAGAGACATAGGAAATGGTTGTTCCTAGAAAAATGCAAAACAAAATCCCTAACAATCCAAGAGTAAATACTTGGATTTCATTTTACTTAGTTTTAGACTAAAATCACTCTAGCCATTTTCAGCTTTCTACAATTATGATAAAATACTTTTTTTTAAAATAAATTGAACATATTAGTTTTATGTACATAGAAAAATTACACTGATTTTGTAGTCCAATGTCTGTATTATAATAATACTGCAGTATATATAATTCACAATATTTTGTGCTTCATGGCTGGGGAAATTTACAAAGAAATTTTACTTTATATTCTAATTTCTTCTCACTTTTTTTGTTTATTTTCATTTATTTATTTGAGAGCGACAGACAGAGAAAGAGGCAAACAGAGAGAGAGAATGGGCGCGCCAGGGCCTCCAGCCACTGCAGACAAACTCCAGACAGACGCAAGTGCCCCCTTATGCATCTGGCTAACATGGGTCCTAGGGAATCAAGCCTCGAACAAGGCTCCCTAGGCTTCACAGGCAAGCACTTAACCGCTAAGCCATCTCTCCAGCCCTCTTCTCACTTTTATTGATAAATCTTTTTTTTTTTGGGGGGGGGGTTGTTTTGTTTTTGTTTTTTCAAGGGAGGGTCTCACTCTAGCCCAGACTGACATGCAATTCACTATGTAGTCTTAGGGTGGCCTCAAACTCATGGAGATCCTCCTACCTCTGCCTCCCAAGTGCTGGGGTTAAAGGTGTGCACCACCACGACCAGCTTGATATCTTTTTAAAGATTCTATCTGAGTTAGACATCTGAACACAGTTCTCTACTCAGATTACTAAGTTGGAATTTAGTTCATAATTCTCACATTTTGACACAAACATGAATGAACACATGATGACCTCTAAAGCAAATGTGGTCCATTGACTGTTTCTATAGATAAAATTTGATTGGAATGTAACCATGCTCATTAGTTTATGTATTACCCATGGTGGCTTTCATATAACAATAAGAGTCCAAAAATTTCAGCAGGGAATACATATTGCCCAAAACCCTTAAATATTTCATTGATAGAAGGACATTGACTATTTAATGAGAAATACTATGACAAAATCTAACAACAATACATAGGTTGTGATCAAAAGAAGATATTTTCATTTCTATGTATTCAAGATATGGGAAAAGGTGACCTACTGATGGAATGCTCTATGAAGACTTCACCAGTGAAATGCAAGTGCCATCGTATGACGTGGTCTACTAAGTTCCTTTTGCCTGAACTGTAAGTGACCAAACAAAGAGCCTTAGCAATATGTATAATATCTCTTACTTATCCACTATTTCCATGTATTTAGGTACTTGTGAAGCACCTAGCTAGTTCAAATGATTTGGTCTAAGAACAAGGTAACCTTCTTTTATGGGTAGCCAGTTTAGGAGCATAGGCCCAAAAGCTCATGGATACCACTCTGCCCTGGTAAGTATAAAGCTGCAGTCTGATTCAGTCTCATCCAAAGTGCTAAATAACAACATCTTCCCAACACTTTCCTGAAAGTTTCCCAGGTTTAGCACCCATGGGTGAGCCCTTCCAAAAATTAATAAGATCCTCCATATACATCTGCACTTGGCAATGAAGTTCATCCAAATTCAATGTCTGATTTATAACAATAGAACTGACCTAGGCCCCTGTCTAAGATTTTTTTTTCTGTCCTTCCCTCTCTCCTCCAAGCCAGTCTAAGATCAGAAAAATTCTCTTTGGATTGGAAGCTTTCTTGCCTTTCATCTTCTAACTCTCTCTGAATAAATGTTTCATAATTTACTTTTTCCTGAGACTCTGTAGTTCTCAATTCTTTGCTTTCTAATATACATGGAAAAGGACTAGAGGCTTGAAGTCCACTGCCTCAGTGATTTAAGCTCACTCAGAGCCCAGCCTATTCTCCTACAACATTCTGGGCACAAAATTCGGCATCACAAACACTGTGAGACACTGAAATGTATAGTATATAGAACAAAGTTCTACAGGAGTGTAATGTTTTACACAATAACACCATGAACTGTTCTTTCCAATTCTGTAACTAGTGCTTAATGTAGAATCTCTTCTTCTATATGGGTCATCATAGGTAGTAACTTTCTATAGGCTGCTATCTTTCTAAAATACAGACTTTACCATCTGATTTGCTAGACAGTCCTGTATGTCCAAGTCCCAAAGTCTCAGCCAGACCACCTCCACTTCCTTCAGGACTCATCTGAATTACTGGCTAGGCCATCTGTCATTCTACTCCATTCTTCAGTTCTTTATCTTGGACATAATTTTTATTGAAGAAGTCATCTGTCTTCCAAACAAACAAGATTTAAGCTTCCAGGTATTTTTCCTGTTTTCTTTCATTATCATATCTAATGATTTGTCAGGTTCTCACAGATGTTTCCTAATAGGTATTAATTTTCCCTTTCCTTGTTCCAATATAAAGTATTTTTCCCTCACCTTTGGATGAGGGCAAAAGCCATGGAACTGGTTCTCTATGGCACTGTCTTAATTCTACTCTATGCTCTTTCTAAGCTAACCATTTGTCCTTTCCAGCTTCACCTACCACTTGCTACTGGCAAATATATTACACAGGTGCTCAACTAGACTCTCTTGTGTTGCCTCAATATCTTCTGTTTACTTTTCCACCTCCACTTGGTAGGCTTTGCTTCTGCTATAATCTCATAAATGTTTAATATCTTTCATTAACCTTCCTCAATTATGTAATGAAATATTTTCCGGTGGTGGCAGAGATGTTGATTCTCTCCATTTCTAAATGTTAATATTATCTATTGACATTACACTCATTAGACAATTTGTTGATTATTGTCATTTTGTTAGAGATTGAAACTAGGGCATTGTGCATGCTGAGTACATGTTAGACCTGTGAGCTACTTTTGTTTTTCCATCTTGTGCAATATTACAATTTGTGACATATATACATAATTTTAAAAAATGTGTTTGTTTCTTTATTTGAGAAAGACAATATGAACATGCCAGGGCCACATGCCCCTGCAAACAAACACATGCACCCCTTTGTGCATATGGCTTTATGTGGGTACTGGGGAATCAAACCCTGGCAATCAAACTTTTCAAGCCAGCATCATTAACCACTGAACAACCTCATCAGCCTCCATAATTTTATGTTAATACAGTGCTAGGTCTATAGTTAAATCAGTGATTTGCAAGCATGGTAGATGGCAAATATTTTCATTTTCCTGGCCTTACATTCTCAGATTATCTACCAAACTGTTGCAAGACAAAATCATCACAAAGCAACAAGTAAACTCAATGATGTGACCGGTTTCACATACATCAAACACAGAGCTGGCTGAATTAGGCTGAGGACAGAGGTTTCCATTCTGACCTAGATATGACATTTTGGCAGAAACTGTAATTTGTACATGTTCATATAATTCACATATTTTTTCTTAAAATTGTTATGGTAGCCATTACTATAATAGTCTTAAAGACATTTGGATCCATATGTCTGCTCAGGAATGTATGCGTTATGGGATCCGAAATAGTAGCAATAAAAAATTGGAAAGTCAGTTACTCTTCTTAAGCAAATTAGGACTGAAGGTGAAATGATATGCTCAATACTATGTAGCTGTAGTACTTTACACCAGAACAAAATGTTAACTATGCAGTCCACAAGAGTGATATGTACACTGTGAAGAAAACAGTATCATTAAAGATAATTTCATATTTCATTTAGACTACATTTAATTACATTCCATTTCTCATCAGCAAAAATTAAACACTTTAAAGCCAAACAATTATTTTATCCAGTAAATTCATGTGAAATATATGCAAATGTTGATGCACTATAAAATATGCATGATATTTATTTAGCTAATCAAACCATGTTGAAGTAGAATGTCTTGATCCATTCTGTTTGATGAGAGGGAAATTTTAATCTCTTTAGTATAGTTCTTCATAGTCAATAACATTCATCATATAAATAAGCCTAATTGCTACAAAACAATTACTAACAAATAATTTATTTATATTGGTAATTTTATTTAAAATTAATAATTTTCCCATTTGATATTGGAGAATTTGAGGGAGTACAATCTTTCTTTTTCATTTATTTCTTATTCATCAAACTCAAGACCTTGCTCATTCTAAGTAAACATTCTAACTGAACTCTACCTTTAATCCAAGTTATTTATTTAAAATACAGACATACACAATATGATATGTACAAATAAAATGTGTTCTTATTGCTTTAGTTTTATAAGATCCCAGCAATACTCTTCATGTAGCAGCTGCACTTATCACATGTTATCATATTGTATTAAGTAATTTTTACTGCATATCATTCTTATGAAATATGAAAATACAAAAAGTAATATCATTTGATATTGGGCAAACATATGTAGTCCAAAGAGTTTTCTTTAGTCACAGGTATCTTTTCTACTTATTTATGCATAAGTTTCCTGAAAAAGTGAACATAAACATGGAACATCATGTTACAAATAAAGTGTATCTTAAAATGTCCATAAACTTTTAGTTCTTCCAAAATGAAAAAGTTTTGCCCTCATTATAGTACCTTATAGTCATTTCAAACAGGGGTGATTTCAAGTAATTGGGGATGTAGCTCAATAGAACAGCATTTTCTTTAGCAAGTATGAGAGTACAGGTAAAATTCTCAGTACCACAGATAAGAAGGAGAGATGATAGATAGATGATAGATGATAGATAGATAGATAGATAGATAGATAGATAGATAGATAGATAGATAGACAGATAGATAGATAGACAGATGGAGACACAATGTTAAATCTTGAGGGAAAAAAAAGTATGTAATGAATAACAAATTGCAACCTTCAAAAGACAGAGTTTCTTCTCCATCAAGCTAGATTGGTTTTTTGGGGAATTGCTTTTATTCTGGGAGTATACAGTTTAGTATACAATGCCGGTGGTAAGTATAATAGAACATGTTAACAGCACCTTGTGAAATGCCTCATCTTGCAAATTTATTAAATGATTCTTTACTTCCTAAGTAGTAATGGTATCACTAATATATAATACATCTAGACTCTAGGGGTAGGATTATTTTTGCTGTTTTCCTTTTTTTCAAATAAGATACCATCTTCTCACAGATATTGTTAAGACAAGAAGTTTTTCTATAGAAATGTTTTCCTGAGTCAATTAGAAGTACTTAGTATTGTGATTATTTTTTGATAATCTGCAAATCTATTTGCATATGGATACATGGCCAAAAATGATAAAAGTAAGATAGATAGGCAAAGTGAGTCACTTGCGATACCCCAGCACTTGTAAGGCTGAGGCAGAAGGATCATCACAAGCTAGAGGCAAGGTTAGTGAGTTTCAGGACAGCCTGGCCTAAAGAAGAAAACCACCTCAAAACTACAAACCCTACTAGCCAACCTCCCCCAAAAGATAAAAATTAAACTGTCCACAGTAGAAATTATAAATTATTTCATCACTATTTCTAAGCATTAAACATTTTATAAGCATCATTGCTGTCATTCCAGTTTCCAGGAAAAGTAATGTTACCTTTGAAAAATGTTAGAAAGACTCAAAACAAATGAGGGGTAAAATTCCAGAATATGAGATAAAATATGCAAAACTTTCTAACTAAGCCAATATGCAACCTTTCTAAAGAAGCCAATTGGGGTGGAGAGATGGCTTACCAGTTAAGCACTTGCCTGTGAAGCCTAAGGACCCCAGTTCAAAGCTTGATTCCCCAGGACCCACGTTAGCCAGATGCACAAGGGGGCGCACACATCTGGAGCTTGTTTGCAGTGGCTGGAGGCCCTGTCATGCTCAATCTCTCTCTCTGTCTCTCTCTCTCTCTATCTGCCTCTTTCTCTCTCTGTCATTCTCAAATAAATAAACAACAAACAAAAAAAATTTAAGAAGCCAATTCATTTAGATACATTCATTCATTTATAGAATTATTCATGGAGGACATGCAGAACAGTGGATGGGCACTGGGCTTAAAGCACCATGTATAAAAACACAGTTAATGTAACAGCTCTTGTAACTGAGAACATAGTAATTAGGTGTCTCCCTCATTCTCTTATTTCTCTGGTTTTGATGGCTTTCTGTGTTTATATAGTATTAATATGATGATATCCTTTAATTTGTACAGTCACCAATCATTGTGGTTTTCAAGATTAAAATAAACTAGTTTTTCTAAATTTCTCCAGGTATGCAAAAATAGTAAATATATTGATGCTTTTATCTTTTTTGACATTTCTGAAAGAGTTAATACTGTCAGTCAATGTCATCTTGTAATGCTATCACCATTTTATTTTGTGACCACAGTCTCTTTTAGCTCTGCAATTTCTTGGTCCCCTTTTTCTTGGCATTCTTCCTCAGACTCCTTCCAATTTTGGAGTTCTCCAAGGCTTTGCCCTTGTCTTCTACTATTTTCTGCAGCACTCTTAAGAAATCTCATGTAACCTCAAGGCTTAAACCTATAGGTAGGTGACTAGGAAAGTTCTCACTCCAGAAAACACTGTTGCTGTTTTAGCCCTAAATATTCAACTGTAATACAGAAGTTTCTCAAAGTCTTCATGTCCAAAGTTTAATTTTTCCAATTTATCCTTTAGCTAGATTTTATCCAACTATGGCCTCAAGAGTAATACTAAACTGTTTCATTTTTTTAAAAAATTGCTTAAAAATGAGGAACAGTATTTCATGACACATGGGTATTATATGGAACTCAAATTCTAGCATCTAATATTAGAAAACAGTCCCAGCCATTTTTGTATTTGGATCCTTTTACATTAAAACAGCAATTGAGTAACAGCAACCGAGACTCTCTTGCCTAAGAACAAAATGCTTTTTGTTCGTTTGTTTTGTGTTTAATCTAGCCCACCCCTCCCTTAAACTATCCACCATAGTCACCATGTCACACATTGCCTGAGAATCTAATCACAGAAAGTAAAGATCAATGTTCCCAAATTGTTCTATGCCTTCCCCACCTCCCAACCACAAACTTCTATGACTATTTCTTTTTGAAAGTTTTCTATTTATTTATTTATTTATTTATTTATTTATTTATTTATTTATTTTACAGAGAGAGAGACAGAGTCAGAGAGACAGAGAATAGGTATGCCAGAGCCTCTTGCTGCTATAAACAAACTCCAGATGCTTCTGTCTACCACTTTGTGCAGTAGGCTTTGTGTATGTAATTGGACCTGGGCTATCAGGCTTTTCAAAAAAATACCTTTAACTGTTGAGCCATCTTGTTGACCCTCACTATTTCTTAGATTTTGCCTCTAAATAGCTATACTGAGCTCTCAGTTCCTAGGACCATCTCGCACATTTCCACATCTGTCCCCCTGATCTATGCTGGTAACTTCCTATGATGATGAACTTTACATATCATCTTGACAGGGCTATAAATAGAATGCCCAGACACCTTGACAAGCACAGTTGTGAAAAGATTAGCATTTAATTAGCATATTCAGTAAAAAGATCCTGCACCATCATTGCAGGGGGCAGCATCCAAATGGAAGACCTGAGCAGAATACAGTAGTAGAGGAAAGGCACATCTCTGGTTGAGCTGCCACATCCCTCTCCTTTCACCCAGCAGTGCTGCTCTTGGCTCTCAGACATGTGATCCTCTATATTGGAATTGATACCATTGACTCCCTACTGTTCCTGTTTTATGGCCACTCAGATCTACTTGAGTTACACCATAAGTCATGCTGGTTAACTGCCATATGGACAGCCAACTATGAGACATCTCCTTACATATATAAGCTAATACCAAGAAACTCTCTCTCAGTCATTTTTCTTTATATATAAATTTAAGTTGTTGACATATATGTACATATAGTATTTATACACATATATAATTGCTTATGTTACAAAACACTCTTAACTGTCCATGGAACACTAATTTAAAATAGTTCATATGCTAATACATACTTTATATATTTATTTGTATTAAGTAATGAAAAATTTAATAATTTTCTGATGTAGATACTGTCATTATTATCTATGGCTTACAAATGAAAGGCAGAAATGGAGAGTTTAAATAACTCATCAACAATGTTTGCTAATTCATACATGTTTTTATGATCAAAATATGCTAATAATGAAAGGAATATCATACAATTAATGGAGGTTAGGATTTGAAATTAGGTCAAATCATTAACTCTGGGCATACATCTCTTGGAATAAATAATAGTATGTATGTGTGTATGCATGTGTTTGTATATAATTTAAAATATGTATATATTGCTCATTCATGTTGCATATGATCAAGTTGTAGTGTGACAACTGCTGTCTGTCATGGCTATTGTTAAGACAGAATCTCCTGATAAAACACAGACTGGCTTCAAACTCAAGATTGCCCTGTCTCAGCTTCCTAAATGCTGCTCTTGGAGGGGTGTGCTAACAAACTGCATTAAGGTTTTATTCACTTCTTCCTTATTTCATGTAATGACAATATTAGGAGACAAAAGGATCTAAATTAGATTTTTACAAATTCTGCTTATATCTAGTAACTAAACTAAATATGTACACACAACAAATGCTAACCTGAAATAAATCGAAATTAAAACTTTATTAGCTTCCTACTTAGAAACATTAGATAACTATAAAGAATATTTATATAATTCATTTCATTAATTTGTAAAAATGTCTGAATTTTTTTGAGAATCAACGCCACACATTTTTTTTTATTTCTGTCATTTTCCTCCCACCATTATTCACCAGACAGCAAGGACTGTATTGTTCAGATATTAGCACTGAATCTTGTCACCATGTCCATTGTGAGGTTCTCTGTGGCAATATGACCATAATGAATATGTTTCTGCCTCTTCCCTCAGCAGTGGGAGTTACTTCACTAAAGTAGATAAACAGGACAGATGATGTTTGTTATATACAGCCTCTGATCTCACAGTGGGAGCAAAAGAATGCAATGTGATCACTTCCAAATTTGATATGAACTGAATTTCATTTAGGAAGCAGCAAGATTTCTTTCTAGTTGACAATCTATAAATGTATATAAAGTCTACACTATTTACACTGAATCTTGAGAAAATATGTGTAATTAGATCCACAAGCTAAAATATTTCCTATTGTATTCAAAGTGGAGATATAATACTTTAAGTATTGTTTTAGTAAATAATAATGTCAAAACAACCAAATTATCATGTTATTTCTTTTACATATGAAAAAAATCTTGCTAGCAGTTTCACTTTCCTTCCCATTCTATGCATTCAGAAATGGTTATTCCAATGTGTGCAAGTCAGATGGCTTTACGTAGGTCATAATTTGAAGGAGAAAAATAATGTGGTATGAAGACACAGGCCATTTCTCATGGCCAATTCATAGAAGTAACTCTAATATAAATAATAATTCTCCCAAAACTATTGTATAGTCAAGGGGATGAAATACAGCTGCACAAATATTTTTTTCAGTTACATAATTAAATTAGTTATATCTTACAAAGGCTTTTCATCAACTTAGTTTGCTTGTAATTAAATATTCCTTATGTTGAAGGAAATTTTTAGAAAAGGCTATATTTTATCATTTTACCATTTACCATTTTACCATTGCTATATTGATAGTCAGAATCACAGTTACTTGCTTATTTTAAACAGAGTGAAATTCAATATATTTATTTAATTCTTTTGAAGTGTAAAATGATTAGGCTCTGTACCTTCTCTAATATTCTACTACTGTGCAAGGGACAGTAGCCAAATATAGTAGAAAGCACCAAAGGGATTGCTCATGTCAGCCTAGATAGGTAAGAACTCCCATGTGGTAAAGAAGGATAACTACACAAGAAAGATGAAACTAAGAGATTGGGAATGCCTGAGGAGTGCACTAGATTTAGTCAGGCTGGAAGAGAGGTTGCACAGAAAATGTTACATGTGAGGAGAGTTTGGCAAAGAAGTAGTGTCAAGAAAGAATGAATACAGAGTACTAAAGACAAGGCAGACATGATTATTTCCCATCAAGTTTGGATGAAGACAACATGACATGAATTCCAAAAAAAGATTTAAAGTGTGAAACAAAATACTAGAAATGACAATGACTTGGAATCCCTTTAAGTAAAAGATGAACTGTAACATCTAAGAAATATATATACATATTCTGTTTTTATTTTTTGAGGTAACATCTCACTATACCCCAGCTGACCTGGAACTCACCCTGTAGTCCCAGGCTGACCTCAGACTCCCAGTGATCCTCCTGCCTCAGCCTATGGAGTGTTGGAACTAAATATGTGTGCCACCATACCTGGCTATTATATATAATTTTGAAATGCTGATAAAGGGGCCATTATTGGCACTAGACTGAGCATTCTATGGATCATGGCATATATAGTAGAAAAGAAGGATAAATGGGTGAGCTGATGTTGGAGTTTGCTCCAAATGATCATGGTATCAACAAAAAAGAGAGATTTTTCATAAGAATTATTTGTGGGGACTAAGTAGGAGTTATGCCATCATGATAATACCCAGAGGAAGACACTTCTGAGCCAAAATGTTGTCCAAACCAGGAAGCATTTGTGCCCTTGTACTGAGGATCCCCAACCAGTTGTTCCCTCACTCCTCCAAACACAGTGCTCTGCCCCATGACAATGAGATGGGCACATCAAGTGTTTCTTTGATGTCTCTTTAGCTTTCTGGTTATATTTTGACAATAGGACCTATATTCAAACTTGATGCAAACAAACTATGCATTTTTCCCACACTTCCTACAGTATCCTGATATTATGTCAGGCAGTGAAAATTGGCAGAGTTAGTCTAAAATTGATCTATTTACTATTTTATGAAGATAATTAAAATGGGAGGCAGGACCATACAGATTTATGTAAATAAAGTTAGGACCTCTACCTCATACAACACTTGTTAACTTACAGAAGCTATTTTACAATTCCCACACTAAATAATTGACATGAAAATAACTTTGTGTGTTTATAAGATGTCAGCGGCACTCACCCTGTGGCTGTCGACTGGGATGGTAGATTTGAAGGTCAAAAGGCTGTGCGCTGGTTTTCTGAATTACACTGACATTCTGCCCTGTCCACTTATTGGCCTTTGACAATGTGTTGGTCCTCCAGTCTGTCCAGTATACCTCACTCCCATACAGAGACACAGCGAAGGGGTGCGACAGGTACTCATGGCCTCTAATAATTTCTATCATGTGTGTTCCATCATAGAGGGCTGAATAGATAGCATCTGACCTAGAGAAAGATAAGTATGATAGTGGTTTGTCAATGCTCATTGGAATAGCCAGCAGATACAGTAACATATCACAGATAAATGACAGAGAAAATAAACTGTAAAAAAAAATTATGGGTCTGTATCTAATTCTTTCCAAAGCAAAAATAAGAAATTCTCTAGTTTTAATACATGATTTCTCAATACTGTTCAATGTTGTTAATATTATCAGAAGAAAGTAAACAAAACTAGAGAAAAGAACATATTTTTAACCTGGCATCTGTCCAAACTATCCTCTTTTCAAAGTGGTCCACAGTCAGCCCATTAGGCCATGCCCCAGTTTTCATGTCTTTGTAGATGGTTTTTCTCCCAGCACCACTCATAGAAGCTGACTCAATGCGAGGGAAATTGGCATCCCAGTCTGTCCAGAAAAGAATTCTGAAGAGAAAGAAATAATGTCATTGTCTTAGTCATTTGTTTCACTGATATTTATCTCATTTATCTAATTTGTGCTAGGTAAATGGACCTGTTATCTAACTTAGTGGCTTGGAGTGTAGAAGAATAGCAAAACTGCATAAACTCATATATACTAGTGGATTGTTTGAAAGAAGTTGTGAGAAGAGAAAATAGCAAAATAATAGGTCAGTGGCCCTACTTACAGAAGGTACCAGGGAAAAGTACTTCATGGAGGCAACATTTTGACTGAAACTGAAGATTGGGTAGAGCAGTGTAGATAGCTTGACAAACAGAATACAAAAGAAATGCTGAAGTTATAATAGGGAAAAGAATGAGAGCTGCTCTTCAGGCTCAGAAAAAAAAAAAAAAAGAGGAGGGAAAGTAAAGGAGGAAGGGCAAGAACATACACACATGTACACCGGTTATAATACAGAGACAATTGAGGAGGCAAGGAAATGGCACGTGCTCATTTATTTAAAAGACAGGAGAAGATGGCTGTGCTCAGTTACATGATGGTAGCAGTGAAGAAGTGGAACATAAATATATGTGAGGTATCCTTTCCAGATAAAATGTCATGCAGCAGCAATGACTTAGATGCAAGGACTGAGGTAGAGAACACAATCATTTCTTTATTTCAGTAAACTCAGAAAGAAGCTACGGAGAGGGGTCTATTCTCCTTTGAATAAAAGCTATGATGATAGAGAGATTTCCACAATAAGAATGCCTACATTGCTATTTTCTGTGCATGAAATGCTCAAGGGTCGATTCTCCATTGTGTAAAACAGTGTGGGAGAAGAGAGAGGCAGATTCCATGAGCTGGTACTGAGCACAGATGTCATAATAGTACACAGGCAACAGTCACAGTACGGTATGTTCTCCTACCAGTTTTGGCAGTATGCTGGTGAGAAATAGCAAAACTAATGCTGGTAAATACATCTGTTCCTCATCATAACTACATATCATTTTATGATTCTTAAAATTGTTCCTATTATTTTCTATGATACTTGTGTACATGGGTTTTGTATTTTACTTTGGAAAACGACAGCTCTTTAAGCAAAATTTAAAATTCAATAAGCTTATATTCTCTTTAATGAATGTATGCCTGCTTAATGAAATGTAGAATACTATGAAATGTATGTATTCACTATACCATTTTTGAGAAGTCTCTGATCTCTCATCCCTATCACAATTATCAATGGGAAATGGTTCAGGACATGAAACAATAGACTACAGGCTACAGCAAAGGATGGACAGAGAAGGAAGAGGAACCTGCAGCTGTGCATACAAGATAAAGAACTAGACATCCAAGAAATCTTACTAAAATAACTGTGCCAGTGTTGAACAGTGGTAAAATAATGTTTTGTGTCAAACTTGGAATCAAAGTTTGTATCTGTCCCTTTCTTTTGCATAATTAATATCAGATTTAATGTTTTGTTTGAAGATAAAACTATAATAAGAGTGTACTTGCTGGGAGTGTTTTATGAGATAATGTCCATAAACAATCTGGCATACAGGATGACTATCACAGACAGAAGGTGTATGTTTCATGCATGCAAACCCAAAAGAAAATGCATATGTATAGAGAATAAATATACTTAAAGAGAAAGATTTTCAACTTTTCCAAACTGTTAAAGAAACAGAAACTGGAGGTGAGGAAGAAAGTTTTGATGTCAGTGTTTAAACGCTATAAGAACATGTATAGGAAAGTTCATTGGTTTTCAAAAGTAAGAATAGTTGAATCCATGAAAATATGATTCATAAGACACTATATGATTGGATTCAGCTCACACAATGTTTCTCAATGAGTATGTTTGTAATAATAATTGTTTAGATTAATCATGGACAGTTTTAGGTATTTTGAAGGCTATGGTAATAGAGAGATTTCCAGAAAAATTGATGCTCACATTACATATTCTCTCTCTGTGAAATGCTTGAAAAAGTGAAACTTAGAAAAAAATAAATATGAACAACAACATCTGAAACTATAACTCACTAATTGTTAAAACTGAATAATGGATTAAAAAAGGACTATAGTATTCAATTATATTTATGATCATTGCTGTCTCTCTTCTCTGTCTTTCTCTTTGTGTTTGCAAAAAACAAATATTTTTTACAAAAATTGTTAAAAAAGGAAAAGGAATAATAATCCAAAAATAAGTATGATTATCTTTGGAGCCATAAATCTATATATGTAGAAACATGACAGAATTAATGAAAATTGTGTCTCATATTTAGTCATGATGACACAAGGACTTTGAAGCACCATCCTTGGTGTGTGACAATGGAGAATTAGTGTCTCCCTCTTGCTTCTCACTTAAGCCTTCCATATATAGAGTCAGTACTACTCATGGGTGTGTTGCTCTATCTTTGGGTATATTAGAATAGGCACACAAATGTGTGTATAGCAAAAAAGAGCAACATGGCTTGGGACAATCTGTAGTGTTCTAATATAAGGGATCCTTTCATTTCCTTCTTTAAATACAGTACTGTGAGTATGCTTTTTCTATAGTGGTCACTGTGATAATAATCTTCTGTAAGTTTTAGTGGGAAACATTCCATACTTAACAAGTTTTAAAATTAGTTGCCCTGAAAGTATTCTTAACTTTGCCACAAGGTATTTCACAAAACCAATTTTAAAAGTTGATTTCATGGATCATTGTTTTATAAAATTCTAGATACTCTTTTTAACACTTTACAATGCAGTGTTTGACAGATCATTTTCCCAGTTGTTTATTTTTAAAAGAAAAAAATATATATGGGTAGATCAGTGAGCACATTATTTCTTTAAATATCCAGTGATCAACTCTCTCTTTGAACAGGAAATATGGAGATGTTCAGCCAAAATTGCTTTTTGTAAAAAGAAACTACAGCCTGCAGATCCTGTATTTGCTGCACTCATAGGTTAGTCTTTATTTGGATTAAGTTGGGTCTATAAATCATGATCAACTTAGACTATCACATAGGTTCATCTATCATGTAAAATTACAGAAGATTAATGGAAATGATCTTTGCAAAAACGGAGATCATCTATTTCACTAGATTTTCTAAAACCAACAATGGATAGAAATTACAATATTATAATATCAGTTACAATATTCTCAGATACACTTAGAATTTTATTATAGTCTCATTGATCTTAAAGACTGCTATTCTTGTGTTTTTTTAATGTGATCTGAAGTAGAGTGCATTCACTAGGACATAAGAGAAGCAAACACCAGCAGTACAGAGGGAAGAAGACAGGCAGCAGCATACAATAAAGGCAGTGCAGGCCAAGCAGGTTGTGATGCCCTGCACATCCCAAGCTCTCTTGAGTTGTCATTCTTAATACAAAACTTGATGTTCAAGAGGGGTTCATGCCTTTGTTAAGATCACCAGAGCAATACATGTGCTACTTAAAAATGGGACACAGAAAATAGCTCCTCCATAAAAGTCCCCATTTACCACTAGGGAGACTGTAAACATCCAGAACACTGAAGTATTGTAGTGTGATGGCAAGAATGGTCTACTGCAAAATAAGGCCAGTGGGTTATATGCTGATGAAGTGCCACATTTGGTAGAAGTGGAATTCTTATATACCATCTGGAAAATGTTCTACAAAGACCTTGATGACTGTAGGAAGCTCACACAATATAATAAACATATTAGAGAAGGGGCTCTCTCCCTCTGTCATGTTGGGGAAGCAAAATGGTTACTTGCACAGCTTTTCATTCATGCTTGTAAACAAAGTTTACAGTGTTTCCCACCAGCACTCCTTTATAGTGCTCCTTTGTATTCTGTTCATGGGCATACATTCATTATTTAATAAGCATCTGAGAACACCTTTATGTATATCAAGAATCATGATGTATTTTAGACTTGGAAGCAATGTTCTTCCCATGGGAAAATTTATGATTTTGTAGAAAATATGATTATGCTGATACAAACTGTATCTCTCAACAATTATCCAGGAGATTTCTGTTCAAATAAACTCAAAAATATTAAGTATTTTTGGAGTGCCTATCAATATGCATTCAAAGTTTTCTTGTTTTTCACAAAAAAATGACAAATAAAGGGAAAGCATGTTTTCATTTAACATAGCACTAAGGTGGTAAATTTATGTAAAATTATTGTTTTGAGATTAGTGTGACTGTAGTGTGTGTGTGTGTGTGTGTGTGTGTGTGTGTGTGCGTGCGCGCGTGCCCTCGTGCATGCACACACAATGTAAGTCTTGCTTATTGTTCCTTTGTTCTCAATCTACCTTATAAAAGGTTCAGTGTTTAAAATAATCTTGAATTTTCTACCACACTATCCAATAAACCCATAACTGTTTTGATACTTGCACTAAAAGTTAACTATGACTGTGCTTTAAGATGTTGACATAAATCTCAGATCTTAATCATCCCCCTATTCTACTTAACAAATCCTTTAGGGAAAATCCTATCAAATCATGACAGCCAAACTGTCAACCTTTCAATTAATTCTCACACTAGGATGAATTAGCATCATCATTTGAACTTTCATCAGTTTTTGCCAGATATGAGTTTAAATGTGTTATTTCCTCAGTTTGTTTTTCTTTAAAAATTACCTCCGTGGCAGTGTTGTTCTGTTAATTAATCTCACACTTTGATGGCAGTTAGTGATGGGAGGCATCCCCTCAGGGGCATAAGGAGGTGTACTTTGCATCCAGGCTGGCTTTAGCTTCATGAAGGATTTTTCACTGCTAGAGTGTCCTAGGTGTCACTGAAATTCTGTTTGGAATTTGCACTTAATAGTTTGGGTGTCCTTTGTGTATCTGTTTGAAAATTCTGAGATAATTTTTTCCTCTCAGGCTGGAAAACCTACAAAAGACAGATGAATAAGCATGCCCTCCACCCTCAGCCCCATGCTTCAGAGTGGGAAGCGTGTCACAAACCTGCCACTCTGCTTGGCCAGACCATTTCTACACTTCTGTACATCTGTTATTGTTTGTTGTTTCTCGGCCATTTGTAAACATTCACATGTACCTTCTCATGTTGGCATGTATGCCAGGGATACTTTATTCAACCTTTCCCTTTCTCACACAGATAAGAGGCTTGTACCACTGAGACAGGTGTGGTAGGTGGGGACTTCCCATCAGCAGTGGTTGTCTCAGGGAGGAAACCCCTGTGTTTCTTGCCCTAGAAACTTTGTCAGTGGAGCAACAGACTATTTGCATTTGGGGAACATATTGTTGAAAATAAGTACCTTTCTCACTTATTATAATAGGTCTCATGTGAATTGTTATTACATCAAGTAATGAAGAAAATGGGTCAAAACCAAATATGTAAATTAGGCAACACAGCTCTAGGCAAAAAGAAATACTCACTTCTGAGTTCACCCTTGACACAGCTTCCTGCTTGCAAAATAAGCCAGAAATAAAGGCTTTCAAATAAAATCTTTCAGTATTATAAAAGTTTGTGACTGACTCAACATAAATTTTATTTTATTTTTATTTATTTATTTGAGAGAGAGGGAAAGAGTAGAGAGAGGGAGAGAAAGAGAAATAGAGACAGAGACAGAGACAGAGGGAGAGAATGGGCATACCAGGGCTTCCAGCCACTAGCAGCAAACTTAATACACAAGTGCCAAATTGTGCATCTGGTTTATGTGGGTCCTGGGAAGTCATACCTCAGTTCTTTGGCTTTGCAGGCAAGTGCCCCAACCACTAAGCAATCTCTCCAGCCCTCAACATACATTTTAAACAAAGCCTGTGAACATAAGGCTATACCCTTTGGCAAAGATTGCTGATTTGTGATTTCCGCTTTTGACACTGATTGGTGTTCCCTGGATTTTGTGTTTAAGGTATAGAATATTACTGACATTAATATTTTGCAAATCCTGAAAAATATTTTTATATATTTATTTGGGAGAAGAGAAAGATAGAAAGAGGGAGGGAGGGAAAGAGACAGAGAGATGGAGAGACAGAGAGACAGACAGGGAGAGACAGAGAATGGGCATCAGGGCCTCTTGACACTGCAAAGGAACTCCAGATATATGCATCAATTTGTGCATCTTGCCTTACTGGATACTTTTGCTGGTCTTACTGAACCCAAACCAGCAAGCTTTGCACATAAGTTCCTTCAATCACTAAGCCATCTCCCCAGACTTGCTGACTTTTTATATGATGAATGTGTAAGTTCGTGTGCAGGTGCACTTGTGTTTATATGTATGTGGAGGATAGATGACAACCTTGGGTATCTTCCTTAGGAATTCCATACATCTCTTTTGAGATGAGTCTCTTCTTGGCCTAATACTTGTCAATTAGTCTATACTAGAAGGCCAGTGAGTTTCAGGGATATACTTCTCTCTCTCTGCCCAGTGGTGGAATTGCAAGTGTGTACCACTACGCCTACTATTTTTACATATGCAGTAGGGATTGAACCAGATCCTCATTTTTGTAAGTCAGACACTTTACATACAAACAGAACTATATATACCGTCCCTATTTGTCAGAATTAGCAAAACAAAAACCAATAGCCAAACTCCTGATCAGGAAAATCATTAGTATAATTAAAAATATTCATGCCTATCAGTTGCATACTATCTCTCTAGATAAACCTCTTCTCAGAAGAAAAAAGTGAAATCTTAAACATGGCGATACTCTTGAAAGTACGTGACTGGGTGGGAACTGAAACTCGTGTCCTCTAAATCCAAATCTGATGTTTCTGTTCTGCACCTTCAAAACTGATCACCTACAGGACCAGCAGGGGCAATAACCTGAGCTCTGCATTTGACCTTGTTTTTCTTAATGTCTATTCTCTTTTAACTTCCTCATAGTCAGAATCTCCTGCTAGACTCCTTCAAGCTGATTTTAATTTTCTTTTAAACTGACTCTGAGAACGCACAAAATAAATAAAGGGCAAGGTGGTTAACATCTGTGACTGTTTAGAACAAAGGCTTGCCCTGTGGTTTGCAACCATTAGAAACAATTATAGCATCTTCTTGGCAGGACAAGGAGAAACTCATTTAATTACTGCTATGAAAAAGGGTTGAAATGGCTTCCAGTAGGGCTTCATGCTCTTTTTTCTAAGAAGGACATTTTCAGCTTCTGTAAGTCCCTAAGTAACTACTACTATACCTAAACTTTCAATGAATTTAAATGTACTGTCATACTGGAAAATACAGGTGAACACACACATACATATGTATAAATAAGTAAACATTTTGGATCATCACTTATGAGGTAATTGATTGATATTGGAAGAGTGAGGTTATGCCAAAGTGAATCAGTAAAAGGCAAATGTTGGTACCCATATCTCGGGTCCAGTGCAATGGCCCTGGGGTGTTCCATGGCTCCTGCTATGAGTGTAGTTCTCAGTGAACCATCCAGTTTGGCAACCTCAATTTGGTCCAGGTTGCTGTCTATCCAATATATGTTGCCTGCTATCCAGTCAACAGTCAGGCCTTCTGGAGTCGCCAGGCCATGTTCCACAACCACTTCTATGGCACTAACACCTGGATAAAAAAGAGAGAGAGAGAGAGAACAGCATGTGTAACCATGCTTAGAGCATGCTAAGCAGATTAGAAGTGGAAAAGTACTTTAACATGACTTTATGGTGGAGAGTTCTAGTGCCAAAGAGGTACCAGCACAGAGGAAACTGTCCCCAAGTTGAGAATTAATCACTTCACTCACTAGAAATGTTATATTTTGTAAATCCCTTCAGACACTTTTTTTAACAACTCCAAGGATAATAAAATTGTGAAGTTACAAACAGTTATTATTGTTTCTGGCATTGTTTCTAAGGTCGAACAAGAGATTTAAATATATGTAGATTAATTAGAAAGAAAGAGACAGAGAAGAGGAGGAGGTGAGAGACAAACACACAGAGAAAGAGTGAGCAAGAGAAAGTATGAGTATGCCAAGGCCTCTTGCCCCTGCAAGCAGATAAATTCCAGACACGTTCACCACTTTGTGCATCTGGCTTTATGAGCATGTTGGAGAATTAAATGCCAGGTTTGCAAAGAAATGCCTTTAGCCGCTGACACATCTCCCCAGCTCCTGCTCAAGAGACTTTTGAAAAATGATAGTATTCTGTTTAAAATCAGTATGATTTAGTTCAAAAGTTGATCTTTAGGGGTAGAATAAAGAGAAAAATTCTACCTGCAATGACAAACTTGTGGCAATTAAGCCTCCTCATGTTTTCTCCTTTTTGAAGTATTATGGATGACCAAGCTGTCATGGAATTGAAAGTTAACATAAACCATACATCACAATCATCCTCTTCACTGGGCCATGTGTGGATGCACACATGCACATAGAAGGCTTGAAGGTAAGCCAGAGAAAAATAAGCATTTGCAGGGCATGGTAGTGCACACATTTATCCCAGCACTCTGGAGGCAGAGGTAGGAGGATCACTGTGAGTTGAAGGCCATTGTGAGACTAAATAGTGAATTCCAGGTCAGCCTTGGATAGAGTGAGACCCTACCTTGAAAAACTGAAAAAAAGCATAATTTTCAATAATGTTATCTATTTCATATCTTTTGGAGTAAAATAAATCATTTTATTACCCTCTATTTCTTTTTAATGCTGAACCCTTGGAGACGTTGCTCTCTCCTGTTCCTTGGCGCTATCATTCTGTTCACACACATTGGACTGCCTTTACAACAGAGCTCAAACATGTCTGACACATTCCTATTGTGTTTTAGATAACTACTTGGTAAGTCCCTGATCTCTTAGTATTGGCTTGTTTTGTTACTACATTTAACTCCCAGTTTTTCAGTGGTACATTTTGCCATGTCCTCTATCCCATCATAATTTTATCTTCCTTGGGCTTTTATTCTGTATCACTCATCACCTTCTGGCATATTTTATTATCCACTTTTCTAGCAGGATTTTTACCATACTTTATGATGTGGCCAGAAGTGTTGATCATGCACTTTAACAGTATGAGTTTTAAATAGATAACCAACTCACCCTGTGAATCTAAGTTCATTATTTTAATGGAAATGTGGTCCTAAGGCATATGAAACAAAATCATACATCATAAATTCATTGTACTTAAACATTATTATTTTGAATTTTCAAAATTGACTAAGAGAATTTATCAGTTTGATATGCATGCCACACAAATGTAATACTTTCAAGGTTAGTATTATGTATGTATATCTCAAAAAATGTTTGTTTTGACAAGAAGTACTTTAGACAAAAGTCATAAGTGGAGTTATGGCAAAATTATTTAGATAATCTTGGTAATCTTTAAAATTCTCATTAGTTCACCGAATGTTAAAAGATTGTAACCAAAAAAAAAGTACCCAAATGAAAACAAAGTACTTTCATTCCCTAAAATTCAACTACTAGTATATACAATCCTTTTGTTTTTTTTCTCTCTCTCCTAAGAAAGAAATTTTCTTCATTCTAAGGCCATAGACAATTCTACAAATAAAAATGATGGAGTAGCATCAATTTTGGCCACTCTCCTTCCCTGACATAGTCTCACACTTTAAAAAAATATGTTTATTAATTTGAGGACAGAGAAAGAGAGAAAGGGAGAGAGAGAAATGGGCAGACAGAAAGAGAGTTGGGTGGGCCTCATGCCAGTGCAAATGAACTCCAGACACATGTGCCACTTTGGGCATCTTGCTTTATATGAATATGAAGGAATTGAACTCTGTTCACTGGGCTTTCAGGCTTGACAAGCAAGCACCTTTAACTGCTGAACCATCTCTCCAGCCCTAACACTTTTTAAATATCTTGGGGTTTCCCTGTTTTTCCCTTTTGTGACCCCACCAAGCCTAGAGTGGGGAAACCCTACTTAGCTCCAGAGAATTTATTGTCTTTTATTTATACACTGTCTTCAAATAAATCTTTCATGATTTACCCTTAAAAGGATCCTAGTTTTCCACATTTATAGAAAAGTAAAGGTCAAAGTTAAATAAAGATTCCTATTGATAACACACTTAAAAAATTCACTTAAACACTAATGTAAATATTAAATTAAATTGTTTTATATATACACATACCTCCACTCTCAGAAAGTTTTCCTCGATATATTCTGTCTTCTACAACATCAGTCCAATAAAGTAAACTTTGATTGAAGTGAAAATCAAGGGCTATGGTGTTTCTCAATCCAGGAACAAGTAGACTATAGTCTCTTTTATGAAGATCAATCCTTCGGATCTCATGACGAATAGAAAAGATGATAAATGCTTCAAAAGTATCTGGAATTAAATTTATTTTAATAGATTAGGAAAATCCTTATGTAGATAGGATAGGTATGTGAAATGAAATTCTTGAAATAAAAATCCATTCCTTATAAAATATAACTGATCATGTGATTCTCTGATACTAGAAAGCATGTATTTTAATAGTTTCAGACCATACTCTTAGTTGGCTCTATTGATTCTGGATCATCATGAGGTAGAACACAGTGGCACGGCTAGCATGTGTAGGGGATGTTGTTCATCTCATGGTGGGCAGGAAGCAGAGAGATAGAAAGGACTCAGGAAAGATACAGCCACAAAGATTTGCCACCTTGTTTTAAAAATATTTTTTGTTCATTATTTATTTATTTATTTGAGAGTGACAGACACAGAGAGAAAGACAGATACAGAGAGAGAGAGAGGATGGGTGCCCCAGGGCTTCCAGCCACTGCAAACGAACTCCAGATGCTTGCACCCCCTTGTGCAGCTGGCTAACATGGGTCCTGGAGAATTGAGCCTTGAACCAGCGTCCGTAGGCTTCACAGGCAAAAGCTTAACCGCTAAGCCTGTCTCCAGTCGAAGATTTGCCTCCTTTACCTATTGCCTCCAATTAAGCTTTGACTCCTAAAGTCTGAAGAATTTTTCAAAATAATATTACCAGCTAGGGACCAACAAATTTGCTTTATAGACGGGTACTTCTTTTCTGAACTCACTCCAATTATTCTAGCTATATGATGAGTCACTGTGACATTGTTAAAAGTTTTGACACATGGATTTTTAGCAAGTAAATTTATTTGTAATAAATTATTCTCAAAATATAGTCAAGATATAAAAAATTACAAATAAAGAAATGCTTTGTAACATTAATTTTTTGAACTAGGAATAGGTTAAAATACAAATGTTAATTAATAGATGATGGGATAAATATTCTTTGTTGCAAAGAAATGACAAAAGATATGATAAAAAAGGACCATAAAACATATGTCTTTGGTCTGATAGAGAATAATTTCCATGTTTTTAAAGTGGAAAACAGCAAGATAAAAATAGTGTTTAGGCATAAAATCTTCTAGACTGATATGAACTTAAAACATAGACTATTCCTAGAAAGATTATCTAGGGACTGTTAGTACATCTGCAATGAGAATAGAGAGCTGGGGGTGGGGCATAGGACTGGGTAGGAAATGGGTTTTCACTTTATACTACATAAGTTGAGGGTTTAAAACACTTACATACTTACATTATCCTATTATCCTTAATTTTCTGCCTTGCTGGATATTGAGCACAGAGCCGTAAGCATGCTCAACAAGCATTCTACAAGTACGCTACACCCTAACCCTAAATTAATCATCGTAAAAATAAAAATTCAAACTGGTAATAATAGAAATTACTTGCAGCTCCTTAAAAAATAAATCATGAATAAAACCTGAATTGTTTGGGCATGACATATGCTGAATAAAATAATACAGCCCAGTAAATCTGTAAAACACGATTTTCCCTTCAAAAGAGTTCATATTTTTATTGTAGCAATATTTAAATGCTCATTTACTTTCCTTACTTTCACACTCTGTTTGATAAAATGTCCCATCAAAAATTATTCACTGCATGTTGAAAATCTATGAGTAAAAAATCACTTGTAATCTTAGCTGTTCTACAAATACAAAAAGGAAGTAATACTGAGTAGTTTTGTAATCCTCAATTACAAAAAATTTTTTTCTTGTGTATGAAACACTACTTTTAATTTTTTGTTCATGAAATGTCAGTTTTTAAATAAATCCACATTAACATAGCTCATGTAGACTTTATAAAAGTAAAGAATGCTACTACTTAAGATACAGAATTCAACAGCTAAAACTACTGAAACTATCTGTGACTAATAATATATGTTGAAATATATAAGGTCAAATATTATGTAATTAAATTGAGAAATGGATATACTCATAATAATATTTAGGCACCAGTAGAAATTATATAACAACAATGGTTAAAGCAACAAAATAAACAAAAAACTTTAGCCACAAGAAATATATAGACATTTATACAACCAGAAAAATACATAGTCTTATGAAACACATAACATTTTTTACAAAAATCCATGTTCTAACCCACAAAATCTCAAGAGTCAGAAAAATAATCAATTTTATATTAAACAAATGCTCTGTGTACAATAAAATTAAATAAAAAAATCACTGTTAATGATTTCCAGGCTCCCTATATGCTTTAAAAATAAAAAAAATCACTAAACAATTAATATCAATGGTTTCTCAAATAAAAATATGAATTCTTTTGTAGTCGGCAAAAGTGAAAACCTATGCAACATAAAAGATTAAAATCAAAGGGAAATAAGATAAGACAAAATGCATACAAAAACCATGAACAATTCAAAATTAAAGATATTCAAAGAACATAAAAAAATGATTCAGCAATGAGTTCCAAACAAAGCATTCATAACATAAGGAACATTTTTAAAAAATATATTTTATTTATTTATTTTAGGGGAAGAAGGAGAGGGAGAGAGAGAGAGAGAGAGAGGGAGAGGGAGAATAGGAGCACCAGGGCCTCCAGCCACTGCAAAGTAACTCAAGATGCACATGCCACCTGTGCATCTGGGTCTCAAGGGTCCTGGGGAATCAAACCAAGATCCTTTCACTTGGCAGGCAAGATAGTAACACCTTAGCCAACTCTTGAGCTCCAGAAACATTTTTTTAAGCTGTTAAATATAAGTAAGAACCATATGTCAAGGGTGCCATGTATTAATGTGTAGTTGTCCTGCCTCTCTCCTAAACTTCAGGACAGCCTTGAGAACATACAGGCCAGAAGCCATCAGAGGGAGCAGTTGGGTTTAGAGCTCTGCGAAGCCCAACACCCAGAAAGGATTTTGGAGCAGAAAAATTGTCTTTTTAAAGAAATGATGCTGGGGAAACTGCATTTCACATGGAAAAGAATGTTTTTATAACCTCTTTGCCCCATCTATATAATTTAACACAAAATATATTAGAGCTAAAACTTTGTACTCTATCATAAGAATGAATATGAATTTATTATCTATAAAAGATGAACAATAAAGAAAATTCTTTTGGTTTCATAAAAAGTAGAAATGGGGCTGGAGGCATGGCTTGGAAGGAAAAGTTCTTGCCTGCAAATCCAAAGGACCCAGGTTCAGCTCCCCAGGACCTACACGTAAGCCAGATGAGCAAGGTGGCACATGCAGTGGAGTCCCTTTGCAGCAGCTGGAGGCCCCAGTGTGCCCATTCTCTCTCTCTTTCTTTCTCTCTCTCTCTCTCATATAAATAGCTAAATAAATAAATAAAAATAAAAAGTAGAAATGTTTATACTTCAAAGAAATCTATTAAGACTGTAAAAGGATAGCTCAGAGAATAAGAGAAAATTCATCTGAAAAGTACAGCTGACTAGAGATATGTACCAGAACTTATAAAGAGCATTTATAGTTCAATAATGAAAATACAAATGACCCCATTCAAAAAGGTCTGGATAGGCTTTCTCTCTGAGTGTCACACAGCTGGCCTACATCCACAGGAGCGTCTGTCACCTGGCACAAGCTGGTCTGTAGCACAACACATTCCTCCTTCATACCACTGGGATGATCAGACATAACGATGGTGTTGGAAATTGATAGTAAGATTGTATACCGACTGAAAGCCTCCTACTCTGCTGGCAGAATTTTATAATAATGTAGATATTTTTCGAAAGCCATTTGCCTGTTTTTCAAATTTTATATATTACTATATTTAGTTACTAGCAACTCGAAACCTAGCTATACACTGAAAATAGTTGAAAATGTGTGTCAGCTCAACACCATGTATATGAATATTCATAGAATCATTGTTCATAATAACTTCCAAAATGGGAACAATCTGTGTGTCAATCAATTGCTAAATGAATAAACACAATATTGTATTCAATACAATAGACATCATTCATCAATAAGGAAGGAATGAGGTACTGATATATGCTTAAGCAATTGAATACATTATGTCACATGCCATCAACCAGTCCTCAAAGTACAATATTGTTTATTCTAATTCCATAAATGCCCCACAATAGACAAATCTACAGAGCCAGGAAACAGTTTAGAAGTTCCAGGGCCTGAGGGAAGTACATCAATGGAAATGATTAATGATTAGCTTGTGTATTTTTTAAAGATTTATCATTTTATTTATTTATTTATTTACTTACTTATTTGTGACAGACAGAGAGAGCAAGAGAGAGAGAGAGAGAGAGAGAGAGCAGAGTGAGTGAGAATGGGTGCCCCAGCGTCTCTAGCCACAGCAAATGAACTCCAGAACTCCAGGTGAACACGCCACCATGTGCATCTGGCTTATGTGCAACCTGCAGAATTGAACCTGGGTCCTTAAGCTTTGTAGGCATGTGCCTTAACTACTAAGCCATCTCTCTAGCCCCTTGAGTTTTGTTTTTGGTTCTATCAATATATCCTAATTTAGTCTCAAAATGGTGGAAGTGAAACACACAGTTAAAAATGGCAAATTTTGTGACCTGCAGCTCAATCCATTTGCCATGAAAAATATGACAATGAATGTGGAAAATTATAAAGGTTAAAAATTGCATAAAATTACTTTAGCTTTATATTGACAGCCCAGTCTCACAATGGATTACAGGAGCTTTTCTTTCCTTTCCTTTTATTTCTTTGTTTTCTTTTTGAAAGCCAGTTTATTAGCAAACAACAGCAACAAAACCCAATAACTGCAAGGAAAGATAAACTGGATTCTTCCTGATAGGCTAAGGGCGTATGTATTTTGATTCATTTGATTGCCACTGCAACTCTGCAAGGGAGACATTAATATTTTTCCCTTTTTGAAAAAAATGAGAAAAGTGAGACATAGAATATTAGCAAGGATGTGGGGAACGAGGAACCCTAACTAGCAACTGTTTTACCTAATTTAGATTTAATAGTATATTTTTATTTTCTCTGAAAATTTTGAAAATATTATTTTATTTTTTATGAGAAAGAGAGAGAGAAAGGTCATGTGAGGGCCTCTAGACACTGCAAATGAACTCCCAGTGTATCACCACCATGTACATCTGTCTTGCATTGGTTCTAGGGAGTCAAACCTGGATCCTTAGGCTTTGCAGGCAAGTATCTTAATTAAGCAATCCCTTTAGCCCTTGAAAACTTTTACATCTACTGAAGAATGTAAGCATGGCATACTGAAAATTCAGTACTGTTTTTTTTTTCAGTGTATTTGTGCCAATTGAATAAAATAGGAAATTATTCTCTGTGAAGCCAGATATTCAGATTAGAGCAAAGCTCATAAGAACTCAGGAAGCTCTGGAAACTTACAAGGTTCTGAAAGCTCATATAACACAAGACTCACAAAACCCCTATTCATGATTGTAAAGCAATATATATTTTCTGGGGAGAGGAGAGACACTGGCTCAGTTCCCGATGCTGTGTAGGGAACTATATGGATGCAGCTTTTGTGAGTCCTCACCCATGTTTAGTAAGTTTTTCAGTAATACAGCTGACTTTGACTTATTCATATTCCTATAAGGAATACCTCACTTGTACATCTAGAAGTAACCCCAGTAAGTTGACATTTTCTCTAATCTAGACTTGGGAGAAAATGGACTGTCATTGGTGCCCAATATGGGTTGAATAGGTTTGGTAACATCATCCCAGGACATACAACATCCTTCAAAATAATCACTAAAATAACATTTCAAGTCTAGCATTCAGAATATGAAAAAGGATTTAACACTAAGAAATAAGAAAAAAATAAGTGAAAGTAGAGGTGATAAAGTACAGCAAAAATGATTAAGACAACTCAAAGCCATTTGTTTGATTGAACAATAAGATATAGACAGACTTATGACAAGACTACTATGTATACAAAAACATCTGTATATGCACAGACCATACATACACATAGATACATATATGCATGCACACATGGAAAGTAAGATGAACACAAAGAATAACAATAGGAAAATTATGAGATAAACAATAAGAAGACAATAAGATGCACATTTTTCCATTTTATAAATCATGTTATGCATGTATATAGCACATTTTTATCTCAATCCTCTCACATTACTTTCTCTTCACTACTTTTCCATCCCCCTTCCACTAAACCCCTTCTTCCCACTACTCTTGTTAGATGCATGGGGTGATTTGATTCAGGTGTGTCCCATAAACCTATGTCTTCTGAATGCTAGGTCCCCAGCTGGTGGTTCATTTGGGAATTGGAGCCTCGTAGAGGCAGTGTATTGTTGGGGGCAGGTTTATGGGTAGTATAACCAGCTTCCACTTGCCTGTGTTTAGCACACTCTCCTGCTGTTGTCCATCTGATGTTGGGCAAAAGGTGATAGCCACCCTCTACTCATGCCATTCTTCTCCCCTGCCATCATGGAACATCCTCTGGTGTCTGTAAGTCAAAATAAACCCTTTCCTCTCACAAGCTCCTCTTGATTGTGTATTTTCTGTCACCATTGTGAAGCTAATGGCAACAGTAAAATTGGTACTGACAAGTGGGGTTGTTGATGCTAGGAAACTGTGTGGGTTTTGGTCATTTGGAACTGATTTGCAGGAAGAATGTGAGTGAACTTGAAATCTACATCTAAGAGATGCCTTGCAGTACTACAAGAACAACTTGATGGACTATTATGGTCAGAGTTAAAAGACCTGAATGCATTAAGAAATAAGGACTGTGAGATCTGATTTACAACAGGAAGAAAGAGCTTTGCCTAGACTGGGATAGAAGCAGTTTGTGTAAGAGGCTTGATGTTATGCTTCTGTCCTGAGAACCTGTGCCGGGTTGCATTGCATAGAAATGGATTGTTGGAAGAAGGTAGATATGACACTGAAAAAAATGAAACCTTTGGGCTGAGATTGCTGCCTAGTCTGCTACAATTGTTTGAGATATTATGACTATTGAGATTGGGACAGGTGATCTGGGTGATATGCATTTGAATAATAATAAGAATGCACAGTCTTTTTTATTAAAAGAGCCTGAATGTGAAGGAGTTTCCTTTCTTCATAGATGGATTTACTTTCCCCCTGGATTAACACAATGGTAGTCCATCTGGTACCATGGAGTATAACAAGTGCAGTACAGAGAGGGTCATTGAATTTGCAACTCAGTTTTCTATTTTGGAAATGGCCAAGGGCAGTATGAAGCAGGTTTGTTTGCTTTCCTCTGTGGAGTCCTGATGGAGCCATGAGGATGAATCATGAGTTGCAGTAGAGACCCAGTGGAGATGTCAGGACTATGGGATGGCTTCCAAGTAATGATGCTAGCCTGTGGTGAAGATTTCTGGGACTGTGAGCAGCCTAGCTGAAGTGATTGAATTGACTTTAAAAACTGTTACTGGCTGGAGTTGTCAGACTTCGAGCTATAGAATTTGATGTTTTCCTTCTTTGTTTTAAATCTTGTATTGGTTGAATATTCTTTGCTATGTTCAATGTCATCTTTTGCACTGTGAAAATTTATTCTGTTCCATTATGAGCTTTTTCTGGTAGTACAGCTCAGTTAAACGACCTTGGACTATGGGGATATGTGAACATTATTGGGATTGATAAGAACTATGAGGACTTTTAAAGTTGGACTGACTGTATTGCATTTTAGATCATGGAGGGTTATCAGTTTATAGGGGCAAGGGCAGAATGTGCTGGATTGATTCAGGTGTCCCTCATAAACTTATGTGTTCTGAATGCTGTATCCCCAGCTGTTGGCAATTTGGGAACTGGAGCTTCCTGGAGGCAGCATATTGTTGGGGGTAGACTTATGGGTATTATAGGCAGTTTCCCACATGTTGTCCATCTGATATTGGCCAGGTAGTAATGTCTACCCTCTGCTCATGCCATTGTTTTTCCCTACCATCATGGAGTTTCCTCTTGAGTATGTAAGACAAAATAAAACCTTTCCCAAAAAGCTTTTCTTGATTGGACGTAAAATGAAGATGACAGCCACAATATATATTTTCGTATAACACGTAAACATGGGTAAATTTGGCTATTTTCTAGATAAAGGTATTACCAAATTGATTTTAAAAGTAGAACATCTTAAGGGTAAAGACATGGCTTAGTGGATAAAGCACTATTCACACAAACATGCGGAATGCAGTTTGTATCCTTAGCATACACATGATTATTACGTGGGCATGGTGGCCTGCATGTTATTCCAGACCCATGAGAGGCAAAGACAGCTGTTCCCAGGGTAAGCTAGCTAGCTATTTTAGCTAAATTGCTGAGCTTTTGGTTTAATCATGTGACTCTGCTTCTGTAAATAAAGAGTGTAATAGAGGAAGAAACCCACTGTCAGTCTGTGGCCACTGAACACATGTATGTATATTTTTCTACAGGTGTGTCTACACACTTATAATATGCATATGCTCATCACACACAAAAACAAACATATCATAAAAGCTCATTATAGATCCTTTTAGACTTTCTACTTTTTATGTGCAACATCCAATCAAAATTGAAAGAAGAAAGAGAAAATATAATTAGAAGAATAATTCAAAGTTACATGGTAGACTGGTGCCAGTCCACAATTGGTATGAATGTTTATAATAAGGTAACAGTAGAAAATGAAAGAGTTCAGAAAGTTGTATACAAATCAAAACAACAGAAAGACCATATTCATTACACTGGGCAATTATTTATTTCACCTCTTTTATTTAGTTTCTGTTTCTCTAAATGTTATGGTTATTCTCTAGTTTTCAACTTGACAGGTTTTACAATCTCCATGGAAACAAGCATGAGGGAAAGTCTGTGAGGGATTTTTTCTAGGTGAAGTTTGGTAAGGTGGGAGGGCCCTTCTGTGTGTGGCACCATTACATGGCTTTGGATATCAACTGAATAAGGAGGGAAAAAAAAGCTAAGGAGGAGAGCTTATCTTTCTCTACTTTCTGACTCTGGGTGTAAGCTGATTCATGCTCCTGCCTACAACTTCCTCATCTTGGCTTGTAAGCTAAGGTGTATTCTTCTCTCCTTAAATTAATACTGGTCCAGTATTAGGTCACACATGATAATAACTCATATACCAAGGATTCAACTCAGATTCTTGTGCATACTAGGCAAGCATTCTAGCCTTAAGCTAAACTCTCAGTCATACTTAGGCAGTTATGAGGAAGTCAAATATATATAGCACAGAATGTTTCTCATATACTGAATTAATTTGCAAACTGTTATGAATCCCATTATAGTCACCCCCCACATAACAATATGAGGTCTTTTGACTTTATCATTCTCAATTAATAGAACAAAAAGAAATACTCAGAAAACCCTTAAAATTATCATGCCATCATCATAGTGCTAGGATGGGGAACAGAAGATTTTCTTCACTTTATGAAGCCAAATGTGAGACTTAAATCACTGATTTGCAGAAGTGGAAACTTTCACAGTTGTTGAACGCAGTGTGTATTTCTACAGTTATATTTAGACACACTTGATCACAATGATTTCAAAGTTGTGCAAGTGAAGAACCATAGACATTTGAATATATGGTTTAAATTGTGTACAATCAGAAATTGTGAGCACACTCACTGTAACATAATTGGATACTGAAATTCATTGAAAATAACCTCGAACACCTGAAATATGAGAGCACTGACAAAACTGAACTTTTTTACAGTATAATGCAATATAGCAGGTAGGAGAAATGAATGTAGCTATAAAAATACTACATACCTCAAAGTGATATATGAAACTAAAAAACTCATTACAGATATTTATGTTGTATATAATGTGATTTTAATAGCAAACAATGTTACATTTTGTTTAAGAACACAAAGTTATCAGAAAAATTATACCAGTTTCACAAGTACTTAACTCTAAAGATGTAGGATGAACAACCAAGGGCTTTTATGTTTTCTAATATATTATGTCTTGCAGAAATATTTGTGAAAAAAACTGCTCAATGCCTTTACAAGTTTTTTTTAAATAGATTTATTTATGAGAGAGAAAGAAGCAGATAGAGAGAAAGAGAGAATGGGCACACCAGGGCCTCTAGCGAGTACAAACACCAGACGCATGTGCCCCCTTATGCATCTGGCTTACGTGGGTCCTGGGGAATCAAACCGAGGTCCATAGGCTTTGCAGACAAACACCTTAACTGATAAGCAATTTCCCCAGCCCAAATTCTTGTTTTGAATGTCATTTTTTAACTGTGATAAGACCTGATAATAAATGTTTATTGGATCTTGCTCACTAAATTATGTCAGTTACTAGAGATAAAAATAAAAGCGTAGGGCTGGAGAGATGGGTTAGCAGTTAAGCGCTTGCCTGTGAAGCCTAAGGACCCCGGTTCGAGGCTGGATCCTCCAGGACCCGAGTTAGCCAGTTGCACAAGGGGGCACATGCGTCTGGAGTTCGTTTGCAGTGGCTGGAAGCCCTGGCGCACCCATTCTCTCTCTCTCTCTCTCTCTCTCTCTCTCTCTCTGCCTCTTTCTCTCTCTGTCTGTCGCTCTCAACTAAATAAATTAAAAAAAAAGCCAAAAAATATTTTTTTAAAAGTGTAAATTTTCATATATTATTTTCAAATTTGAATTCTGAATCTAGATAACTTTAATAATACCTATAACTTTAAGATGTCTTTTGCTGTTGTAAATTATTATTTCCCTTTGGTAATAAAGCTGCAATGAGTAAGCTGATGTGTTACCTCATGGACTAGTGTGGAATCAGGAAAACTGCCCAATGATGTATCGACTTTAATCAAAAGAGAACCTGAATAAAATATTTAGAGATCAAACACAATAAATAACTTTCAGGTTTGTGTCCATGCTGTCATAGCTACAGTAACAGCCTTTGGGAAAACTCAATTTGGAATGAATGCCAGTAAGTAGTGAAGTAGCTATTCATTTTACAATCTTCTAACAATTCTTCCGGTATGCTAGTTCCTGCCTCATAAATTATTAAATTTAACAGCTCAAGTAAGCATATCGTCCTCTTAATTTAGAAGTGACTTGAAATTTCTCTTCTCCCACATAGTTTGAGAGCTGACATTCATCCCAAACAAAGAAAGTTACGATTCTTGGTGAATGTTTACTTGTTTATAGATGTAGTGCTTCTCAAGTAGCTTGTGAAACACATTTGAAGACCTCTATCTACAAATCACTTTCCTTTCATTTTTTTTAATTCCCACTAGAGGTTCGCAAAATAATTTTTTATATGAAAGAACTTAAAAGCAGTAGATGCTTTGTCTAAGAAAATGAGTATTATGGGTCCTTTCCCTAAAGTAGACTTAAAATATACCCACCACAGCTCAGCAAATTGTGTGGAAGAGAGGACAAAGATTGTAAGAGCCACAGGTTGGGAAGTCTAACAAAGAGATATTTCTCAACCCTAATAACTGTCTCCTGTTCTCATAATGTATAATACATAACTCCATTTGGAATACCAGTAACCCTATTGAGGAGGACCCTCAGCAGAATGGGTCAGGGAGGAGGGAAAATATGATAGCAACATATGATGTAACCATACAAAGTACATTCTTACAAAAAAAGAACAGAATGAAGGAAGAAATAAGTAATATTTAATAAAGGGTTATTTTTTTCTCAAAAAAAATCAGGCTATGAAGGACATATATTCACATTCAAACTACCACATTCTATCCCTGGTGCTCACAGACTCAAGATTATATCACAATGAAAATTGCACTCAGATCTACTTCAAAGATTGAGTAAAGGAAAGGTGGAGGGAGGGCTAATCAAAATATAATAGGATATAAATAAATCATATGGAATCCTCCAGTTTTGGACAATGGAACACTCAGGAGCTGTAGATTATTGCTAGAAAAATTTCAGTACCAGGGATGGGATACCTTCCAGTTAGTTGTTGGCCAGGGAGGTCCCTGATGCCCCCAAAACATTACAGGCCATTGTCAAGGCCCTTGGTTTCCACCAGGAATAGATGGTAAGGCCTTATTGCTGAAGACTCACATACTTGGACTGCAAGGTCACTAAGAAATCCTGCTGGAGCTGAGCTGAAAACCTCTTCCATGTAGACTGGCTGACAGAAAGCTGGAAAAAGCCACACTCCATGCAGTTCAATGGGAAAGAGAGGAATCATCAGTGGAGATACTCAACAGTGGACACTGTAAGCCTTATAATTGGCCAGCCAGGCCAAATGAGCCAATGGGTGCAATAGTGGCATGTCTGTCATGGTGGAAACCAACTGCCCTCTAATGGGAGGGAATACATCTCTGATACTGAAACCTACAACAGGGGTAGTCTTGAGCCCTAGGGGTGTAATGTCTGCTGCTTTCTGGCTAAATGTATATACTATGCTCAGCAAACTGTCCAGTAAGCACTTCTGTTAATGTTCATACCCTTATATTAATGCTACTCTCACTTTTGGTAGAGAACCTTCTCTTTTCAGATGGCAGTGACCTTGGGATGACTCAGAAGTTATGGTGCTGGGAAGAAGTGACAGAGGAGTGCTCAGCACTGCAATATCTCTATTACACCTTCCAAGGCTCAGGGTCCATTGTGGAAGAGGTGGCAGAAAGAATGTTAGAGCCACATAAAGGTAGAACTCCTTACAAAGTGCTCCTCCAGACACAAAATGGCCTGGATATCCCTGATTCCACAGTGCCTGACACTATCTACACAAGACCATCATAATAGGAGGTAAAAGATCATGACATCAAGATAAAAGAGAGTCTGATTGAGAGGGGGAAGGGATAAAAGGGAGAATGGAATTTCAAAGGGGAAGTGGGGGGAGGAAGTGCATTACCATGGGATATTGTTTAAAATCATGGAAGTTGTTAATAAAAATAAATTAATTTAAAAAAACTAGCCTTGGGAAAAAAAAAAAAAAAGAACTCAGCCAACCTTTATGCCAGTACCCATTTCCAAAAAAACGTTTTACCTTGCCCCTTTTAAGGTTCATAAGCCAAGATTTAGCAGTCCACAATTCTCTTTGCATTTAGCAATTTCAGACTCTCACCAGAATAGCCCATCAAGCTCTCCTTACAACACTGCAAGGCTTTTACAATCCAAAGTTCCAAATCCTTCCATGTTCCTCCCACCAGGATATTTGAAACGACCAAAATTCGCATGGTCAGATTCATCTCAGCAATGGTCCCACTTCTCAATACTAAATTTTCTATTGCAGTTACTTTCCAATTGCTGTGACAAACACCCAATCAGAAGAGCTTATGCAAGGAAAGTATTTATTTCAGGCTTAGACAACCCAGGAGAAACATCAGTCAATTGTGGAAGGAGTTGGCTCACTTCCATAGATCCATAGCAGAGAGACACCATCAACAGCTAGAAAACAAGAACAGCCAGAGCTCAAAGTGTTCATTTGTACACAACAGGCCCAGACTACAAGATCTAGACCCAGTGACATCTTCTCCAGGCTACTAGAGACTCAAGTTGCAAGGCTAATCAGAGATATCACACACAATGAGAAACATACTCACATTCAACTAACACAGTGATTATATTTACATAAATTAAATTATATTTATGCATATAGTAGTATATTCCTTACAAGAAAGCATGTAAGCAAAATTTATATGGTTTCTTTTGGAGATAGTGGTGAAAAATAGAACTAGGGTTCATAGAAAAAGCAAAAGGAAGAATGAGTGAGAGAGAGATAGGAAGGAAAGAAAGAAAGAAGGAAAGCAAGAGAGAAAAAGAAAGAAAAAGAGGAAGGTTGAAGAGACAAAATAGAGCAAGAAATAAAAGGAGGGAGGGAAAATTAAGTGGGGGACCCAATATATAGCATTGGGTTTCTGTGCCAGTAAATGAGGGGTTTTAATTAACTCGTCCCCACATGCCTGTTCTCGAAAAGTTAAAGGAAGTAGGAGTCATATCTGAGATAATAGAGTTACCAGAAGTGGAAGAAAAGATAAATGGTCCAACTATTTTAAATACAGGAAGATTTTATATTTAATACATTATTTGCTACCCATTTTTATGTTTCATAAGTGCTATGAATAATTTCATTTAATCACAGGTTTCAAGAAAGCATGTGTGGAAATGCTGAAGGAATCAATCTCCTGAGTGGTAAATAGTCATAGGCATTGGGAGTGTGACAGTGCACAGTACAGAGTAGATCTGGAGGCTTGTAGCAGCACAGAAATGCATGTGCTCTGGAATCAAAGCCTTTTCCTTAACATCTCTTAACATGAGGCCTCAGTTGCCACAACTATACAATCAAAGATATCTATATCTCTAGTATTAAAATCCAATTACTATATAAGTAGTGGTTATTAAAAACTATGATGATTATCTAGAAAAATACTCAGAAAGGATGGAATTTTAAACAGTATTCCTAGTGGAAATTTACAGATAATGTAATGAGAGGTCACTGAGGGCAGTGATCAGAGAAGAGGAAGGAGAGGTGGGCATGATATGAGATCCATGGGAACAGTGCAGCATTCTAGGTGATTGTGTATGTACTGCTACAGGAAATGATGAAAACCAGGGTTACATTTGGAGAGATTTACAGTGAATGGTGATGAATTATTAACTGAGGGGAGAAAATAAGCAAAAATAAAGAACCTGAAAAAGCAAACTGAAGAATTTGGGACTCATAAATTTACTTAAATTTTAAGATTTGGTACAGAGATCATAGTGTCATTTTAAATTTTATATACATGCAAGAAGAGAGGGTGAATGAGAGAATGAATAAGAATAGATGTGCTATGCCCTCTTGCCACTGCAAATAAATTCCAGGTGCCTGTGTCACTTTCTGCATCTGTCTTTAAGCAGATAGTGGGGAATTTAACCCTGGCCACTAGACTTTCTAAACAAGAATCTTTAATCACTGATCCATCTCTACACCCCTCAAAGAGTTATTTATCTAAATCCATACTGTATTTCATGGCTTTATTTCCCGGATTCCTTCATCTTTACCTCACATGTTTTCCCAGGGCAGCTCGGAATCTTTTCATTACCTTACGCTTTACTATAAAACTACCATCAAGTCCCCTCTCCCTTGGTAAGTGAAACTACTCTGTTCCTTCTAGTTTCAATGTCTTCAAATGGAGGAAGCAGTCGTTGAAATGCAAACATGCCTGAGAAATGACACCTTCATTCAGACATGTGCCTCTTGGCCTATGCTGAAGCCTCAACACTACTCAAATGTTAATGGAGCTGAATGAATCCTTCTATGAGAGAAAATTTAAGATGTGTAGAGGGAAGGTACTCACAGACTAGTAAAGCTAAGTATCAGTTAAAAATGTTCACCCTGAAGGCCGCAAGAGGGTTGAAATTGTCAGAACAATGGATAATGCAAGTAAACGAGAAAAAGAATATTTAGCAACTAATTTTGTGGCCACATGCTGATACTTAGTAAAGCATGACTGGAAAGAAGAAAATATGGTTTCACTGAAATTGTGCATGCTACAGTAATTAGATATTCAGAGGTCACAGCTTTCTCAGAGTGTGTTCTTTGAGTACACATAGACACATGTGAGATAAGGTTTGGCATACTATGTCCAAAGTGCTCATTTTATGCCTGTGTTTTTGTAATTACTTCTATCATCTCCTTCCTAAAATATAACAAAAACTAAATAAGATATTTGTAATCTAAAAATGAAAAACTGGGAGAATAAGAAGAAAGGAAAATAGTTGAGAGAAACTGCAACTTCATTCAGGATAATAGGAAATAGAAGAAAGGAAGGTTATAATGTCCTTTGCAAAGAAATGTGCTGTGAATTGGCCAGTAAAGTGGCTACTAATGAGCAGAGGCCAAAGCAAGGAAAGACAGGGAATGTACAGTCACTTTTTAGAAATTCATGAGTTTAAAAAAAATCAATAGTTCCAGAGAATGAAGCTTGTACACTAAAGAACTAATAAAACAGTTTATTATTATTATTTTAGAGACATGAGAGTAAAAGGGAGATAATAGAGTGAATATAACATGAGCTGCATAGGGACTATTAGATGTAACTAAATCATAAAAGTAGTGTTTGGAATTTGTGAAAGCTTATTACTAGTGGGATATTTGAATTGCACTTAAAAAACATCAAACTCAGTTCTGCAATCAGGCAACAGATGTTTTGTGAAGAACTTAGAAAGTAAAGAATGAAAAGAAATAAGAAAATTTCTCAAAGGAAAATTAGAAGGCAAAAAATAGTATCATAGCATCAACACTTTATCTCCTCCCTTGCTTCCTTACTTCTCTTCATCCTTCACTTCTTCCTTCCTTTTTTCCTTCTTTTGTAAAGTTTGAAAAATCAAAATGAGTAAGCATAGGTACTAAATTCTTTAGAAAAAAACACATTTTAAAAAGAGAATAAAGTGAACAATGATGGAAATGAAGGAATTGCAAGAAAAATAAATTTTATTTTTAAAATCCAATAGTTAGTTTTCAGTTCCTGTTTCATGTACTACAAAGTTTCACCTTTTCCAAAAAGAGCTACAGTAATGGAGATACAAAATAAAGTTTTATATACATGGAAAATTTGTTTTAAATAAAAATTAATTTTTAATGCTTAATTAAAGTATATTGTCTGTGAAAAATATAGTTGCTCACAGTGGGTTATCTGTTATTCTGGTTTGAGAATCAATTAATTAGAAATAGCACATATTCATATAAAACAATCATTTTAACTTTCAAAGATAAGATGCATGTTTTCTTTCCTCCTACACTATAAACAACACCAGGTGTGTAATGCAGCAAATGGTAAGTAATGGTTTAGCACTTCTGGAATTTCATTTTGAGCTGAGAAAAGGTCAATTCCATGAGGGAAATTATCTTTACACCTGGTTACTTACATTCACATGTTAAATTTTCTAATATTAAACTTGTGAGCAATTTCAGGTAGTGCCAAACTACTTATTCTGTGCTTATTCTGTCTTCCATATCTGAGAATCAACCATGATTCTTATTTAACTATGATCATAATTCATCTGAGGTAAAGACAGATTCTATGATTTATCCTTCTTGACTATGAATGATCAAAATGATTTTTTTTTTCATATTCTGAGGTAGGGTCTCTCTTTTGCCCAGACTGCCCTAGGATTCACTATGTGGTCTCAGGGTGGTCTCAAGCTCATGGTAATCTTATACCTCTGTCTCCCAAGTGCTGGGATTAAAGGCATATGCCACCACACCTGGCTTATAAACAAATGACATTTAAAAGATAATTTAGGACTGGAGAGATGCTTAGTGGTTAAGTCTCTTGCCTGCAAAGTCAAAGGACCCAAGTTCTATTTCCCAGGATGCATGTAAGCCAGATACATGTGGTGGCACATGTGTCTGGAAGTTTGTTTGCAGTGGCTGGATGGCCTGGCATGCCCATTCTCTCTCTCTCCCTCTTTCTGCTCTTTCTCTCTCTCCAATAAATAATTCAAAATAAATTTAAAACAAGTTTTAACAGATGATGTATCTATTTTTGTGATATGTGTGTGTGTGCACTTGCAGGTGTGTGCAGTTATTTACACTCATTGCACACATTTGCCGAGGCTAGAGGAAAAGCTATAGAGTCTCTCCCTACACCTGGAACTTCTTGCTTTTGGTTAGTTTCATTGGCTAAGGTGTAACACTGACCATTCCATCTCCACCCTATTCAGATTTGGAATTACAGGCTTGCAAGGACATGCTCAGATTTTTATATGGTTTCTAGGGATTTAACTCAGATCCTCATGCTAGTGCAACAAATGCACTTACCCACTAAGCCATCTCCTTAGCTCCTAAAATGAGTTTGATTATCATAATAAGTTTCAATTTTAGCCACTTTAGTAATTACTCTGTTTAAGTATTTTGGAAGAAAAAGGGTGGAATAATGTCTCTTAAATTTGTGGTCTAGGTTTCAAGTTTCCATAGGATAAAACCACAAAATAACTGTTAAATGAAATAAAATCAAGTTATAAAATGAAAATTATGTAGAGGTCCATGAAAAATAATATATATATTGATTTTATATTTATTTTCCAATTAATTGGAACTGGTTATTCTTTAAAACATAAAAGAACATCTTTGTCTTGACTTCTGACTTTAATATTCTTATTATTTCTTTGGAGTGACAAGTAATAGAAGATAGTAATGTAAATCAGCCAAATCAAATTATGACCAGTGATTTTCAGGAATGCTACATCCTAGACACAGAAAAGAATAGAGAATGAGAATATTTGGTAGAAAGCATAATGTAGACAAATGTGTTCTAGAAGGTCTCAAAGAGAAGACAGGAATTCAAAGACGGAGATGGGAAATGCATCTAGAAGGATTAACATGAATGCAGGCTTGTGGTACACAGGTCCTTAGATGCCTTGTGAAGCTTATAGACTCTCTCAGGAAGCTTTATTAAGTATAGAAATATGAAGATAAATAAACAAAGAATTCAGAGACAATAAAATAAATCTGTTGAAATGTAATGATTAAGATTTAACAAACTGGACTGGAGAGATTGCTTAGTACTCAAGGCGCTTGCGTAAAAAGCCTAAGGACCCAGGTTCGATTCCCCAGAACCCATGTACATCAGATGCACCAGGTAACACATGCATCTGGAGTTCATTTGCACTGTGTAAGGCCCTGGCCCACACATTCTCTCTATCTGCCTCTGTCTTTCTCACTCTCTTACTCATAAATAAAAATAAAATAAAAGATTTAACAAACTGAACTTTTGGACTCAGGAGAAAAAGGTTTGTTAAATTACTTAGGTTGGTGGTATGAAATTCAAATTAACATAATAAGCTCATTTTGTCTACATTTTATGCTCATTCTGTTTTATGTTGGGGAAACTTGAAAAGAGACTTCTCAGAGAGAGAATTTTATTGTGCATTTGACAACATTGAGCAGGAAGATGTCACCACTCCTCTTTTTGAATTAGCTGTCAATGTCTGAACATAAATGGTTGTTTTGGATTAATCTAATAATTCTGAAAGACATATATGATTCATATTTGATATGCATGCACAACTATTGGTAATAGCATCAGAATTCTGACAATTGAAAGAAATGCTAAGTCTCATCTAGAAGCTCAGAAAATTGAAGACATAATATTTTACACAAGAGTTCATGAATCCTTGAAATTCTACCCACGATTCTTTTAGTATCCTATGTACTTAATAAAAATCAAAAGACAATGGGGAGCCACTATTCTCTAAAGTCAAGTGTCTTGCGTTATTTTAGCAACATGTTATAAGTAAGGAATTCTAATAATGGACAGGAGAAAACAGTCTGATGGTTGCAATTCAATGGGCTACAACAGTATGGATCACTGTACTATATTCTTTCCATGGGATTTTGGAATACGAATGAAATGACTCACAACAGTTAAATGCCATGTCAGAAATAAGTTAAATCCTTTTGTTAGTTTTCTGATGGTGCTTTGGGATTCTTTTTCCTCAGATTTACCTTTGAATACAGCTCAACATCTGCTTACCAGTGCTGGTACAACTTGTCCCATCCACACCGAGTGTCCAGCCTTCGTAACAGGAGCACTTGACTGTGTGCTTGTGCTGCTCACACACCTGACTGCACCTCAGGTGACTGGCACAGTAGTCCACAATTTCACATGTTTTATTGTCTGTCTTCAGCTGAAATCCTTCTGGGCAAGAGCAGACAATCCCTCTTCCCGGAACAACAGAGCAATGATTGCTACAGCCTCCGTTGTTTAGTGAACATTCATCTATAACCAGGCACAAATTATAGGGCATATCAATTGCTTTCCATATTACACACTATTCATGAAATTCAATTGTTAAGTCTGGAATTATAGTAAGAATATTATGAAAAATATAAGAAAATACTCTTTGCATGCTCCCCTGCCCCAGCCCAGGCGTTTGGGGTAGAATTAGTGATAGAATTGTTCCAATGACAAAACTTACGCCTTTCTGATAGAAATTGGGATGGAAGATCTTCCTTGCCACTAAACTTTGGAGCGTAGTTTGGGTTAACCTATTGAGATAAGCTGTGTTTGATATTTCTGTTAAGCCTGCAAGCATTATATCAAAATTTTTAGAATCTGGGGAAAATCAGATGTAGATGTCTACTGAAGTAGATATACACACATTGAGGATCTGAATATTTGACAATGTTTATAAAAACATGCATGTGTGCATATAGAATTCACCTATAGTGATAATGAGAAATGAATCTCTTTGTCATTTACTGGCTACAGGAATTCATGCTAGGCTTGCTAAGTGTCATTCTGTATCCTATATATTTTGTTATAATTAATTCAATGAGGCCCTGAAAATATATTTAATATAATTCAAAGTGTTACTTTGGTATTTGGCTGAAATAATAATCAATGACTACCTATATAATAATTTAGTAATGGAGAGCTTTTCTATTATACCACTTATATTTACTTTTAATACTTTACATAATATTAACTTTTAATACTTTACATAACCAAATTGTAGGCTCCATGAGGAAATAGAAAATATCTACACTGTTTGCCAGTGTATACCCATCAGCTGACATATTGCACAGCTTTGCATTAAAAGCAATTAACATTTGATGATTTATTATTTTTCTAATCTAGGGCTAAGGGTATGGACCTGTTGGTAGAGTACTTGACTAGCTTATACAAAGCCCTGGGTTTGGTTCCAATCACAACATAAACCCAGTGTGGTGGTACATGCCAATAATTCCAGCATCCAAGAAACGAAAGCAAGAGGATCATAACCCTAATGACATCCTCCAATATGCAGTGAATAGGAAGCCAGCCTGGTTTTCCAAAACGGTATGAAAGCATATAAATTCTAGAAATTTGATCCAGTCTTTCTTCTATGGGAAAATTTCAGAATTTTATAAAGCCTTGACTAAAACAATGATTCAGTATTCTTTGCAACTCTAGTGTTGACTGTCACAGGGGAGTTAGGTACATTGTAGCCAGTCCTAAATGTGTCTTGTTTCTTTGTATTAACAATATTTTTGAGGGCTGGAGAGATGGTAGAGCAGTTAAGGCACTTGCTTGTAAAGCCAAATGACCTAGATTCAATTCCCTGGGACCCACACAAGCCAAATATGCAAGGTGGCACATGCATCTGGAGTTTGCAGCATCTGAAGGCCCTGGCACACTCATTCTTCCTCTTTCTTCTCCTTATCCTCCTCCTCCTCCTTCTTCTTTTCTCTTTCTCTCTTTCTCTCTCCCTATCTGTCTCTTTCTCTCTGTCTCTTTCAATAAATACATTAAATTAAAAAATATTTCTGAGTGTTTTTAAAAATTGGCTTTATTTTTTTGAACGATGTGTTAAAACACTATTCACTGATAATTGACAAATTGCAATAATATTTGTGTGTATCACTTGAGTATTTACTGGTGTCTTATAAGTGTATCATTTTAAGCAACTGGACTGAAGGGCAAGGTATCCATTAGCCATTATATATTATGAGCATTTCTATATGGCTCACTCCTTCCCTGTAGTATTTGTCATTATCAAGAAAGTGACAGTAACACACAAAATGTTACCATTAAGCATTTAAAGAATTCTAGTTTAGTATTATTTTAGAAAGAAAAAAATTGATTCATTTCCAGATATGCTTGCTCACCAGTAATCATTATCATTTGAAAACTGTAGTCATTTCAAAGTAGTTGTTCCATTTTAGTTAAATTGGCATTCTTTCTCAAGGGAATTATGGCAAATATATGTCATTGTATTCAATAGGTGAACAAAAGTGTTGCAATATTTTTTGATTATTTCTAATGTCACTTTTCTCTAAGTACTTTGAGGTTTATAATGCTATATGTAGAATTAGGTAACAGATTTTAGGGTAAACAAAAATCACATTGAATTATGAACTGAACACATAAATTCAGTGTCAACATTTGCATATCAAATCCCTTGTCAGTTCATTAATCCTAAAATTATCATTAATCCTGCAACTTCCACTAATAGAGTGTCTTACCTATGTGAACTAGTTTCTGGGAAGGAGATGCAATGTCAGAGACGACTTATGTGGACCTCAGCGATTGTGTGGTGTTAGAATGCTGAAGGGCGAGAGCCAGGTTATCTCAGGTTACCTTAGCTCCTTAAGTGGTAACTGGCTGCCCACTGCTGTGTGACCTGATGAGGCAGTTGGGGTGACAGGGCCTCCAAAGTAGATGGTATTATCTTGGTTAAATGTGGTAATTGTCCTTGGATCTGTATGGGAAAATCTAGGCCATTTTACTCTGCTATAAGCCAGAAATATCAGAAGTGAGAATCTTTTCTTTTCATTTTTTGTATTGTCTCACCAGGGGAGGTGAATAAATGCTTCTGCTTTTATCTCCTTCTTTCCAGAAAGAAAAAAAAAAAGAATGTAAATTAGTTCTTTTCCCAGAGCACCTGGCATAAGGAGTCTGAGCACCCATTCAGGGAGCTTCCATAAAAAAAAAAAAAAAAAAAAAAAAAAAAAAAAAGGTGTTTTCAGGCTGGAGAGATGGCTCAGTGTTTAAGGTGCTTGCTTGCAAAGATCAAGGACTCATTTTCAACTCTACAACTCCCAAATAAACCAGATGCAGTGACGCAAGCACGCAAAGTTGCACATGCGCACAAAGTAGCACATGCTTCTAAAGTTGGGTTTCAGTGGCTGGAGGCCCTGGTGTGCTAATTCCCTCTCTCTTTCCTCTCTTTCTCCGTTTCTCACACGTTCACTTTAGCATTAAAAAAAAAAAAAAAGCAAACCCGCGTGTGGTGGCGCACATCTTTAATCCCAGCACACGGGAGGCAGAGGTAGGAGGATCCATGAATTCAAGGCCACCCTGAGACTACATAGTGAATTTCCAGGTCAGCCTGAGCTACAGTGGGACACTACCTCAGAAAACAAAAAGAAAAAAAAGAAAAGAAAATAGGCAGTGTTGGGTTTGCCTAAAAAAAAAAAAAATATATATATATATATATATATATATATGTGTGTGTGTGTGTGTGTGTGTGTGTGTTCTCAAAGTCCTAAGGGTGGATAAGGGTGGATAAGGGTGGACTTCCCCATTCTCTGGAACCCCCTCTAGCATCCTTGGATAAGGGCTGCCACTTCCTTCGTGCTCTTAAGTTCTATGTATAATCAAATAAAGCCTGCAGAATCCAGATGCCACTGACATAGTGGAAGTTTTGCATACCCATTGAGTTATACGCCCTATCTACTGGATTATAGCCCAACCAAGATCTGAGAAAGGTTATACTGCTTTAAATAGATACCTCAAAGTTCCTGTATAACTAACGTCCTATAAATATTGGGTAATTCCTATAACTATTAGGTAAGCCCTCTATTATAATACAACATTAATATGCTATAATAATATATAATGATAGATATCATTGTTTCCATTATAATTATGAGGAAATATAGATTTTGAGAAATTATTTGACATATTGAAAAAGTGAATTTAAGATTGATAACACCTAGACTCTCTAGAATCTAACACTTTCTCAGCTAGGAATACTGGCAGTGTCCTTTTGATAGAACTGTACTGAGTACTTTCATGAACATGCCCTTCCATAACTACTCCTGCACAGAGGACTCACTTGAAAGGAAGACTAAAAGGCATGCAGAAACTGTTTTTACTAAAACGTACTGACTCCTCATTTGGTCCTCAAGGTAACTGAACACCAGCTAAAAGCCTGGAATCTCTGACTTCATTTTGTGACTGTCTCCTTTACTTTCGGTCACCTGTGTATCTCAGCAGTTCTCTAGGTGGATAACTCATTGAGGGCCTGTCTAATTTATCTCAAGCCCTTTCCAAGCTGGAGGTCAGAAGTAAGTCTATCTTAAATCTGCTGTCACGTTAGATTCTAGGAAAAACATCCACTCAGAGGTAGACATCCCCTCTAGGGATGAGGGAAATAAATCAGGATTGTGAAGCTGCATCCTGGAGCAGAAGACAACATTCTCTTGTCCCCTAGTAATAAAGACTTCTAACCACTTTACAGGAGCTGAGCTGAAACAAAGTTATACAGGACTGCAGCTTGACTAAGGTGACTTAATCATGCATGTGTCTTGTTCTCTGCCCCATTCATCCTGTGTTTTAATCGGAAGCTTCTGGCAGTACCCCAATGACAGACTTTCAGTACTAGGTCCCTTTACCCAATTCTATTCCTAATGTAGCTGCATTGGATAAATCTTGATGCCTTCCACCATTCCTTGTCTCTACTTGGGATATTGGAAGTATTGGAAGACCTTAGCCCAGCTGGATGTTGGAGACCCTGATTTTGCCCTAGAAGCTGTGCTAGCACAAGGAAGTGAACAAAGAAAAATAAAAATAAAACTTCTCATTCTAAATTATAATTTCTTTAGCTAATTAATTTTTCTAATTCATATTTAATCCTTACTGAATGAAGACTATTATATTAAGTTTTTGAAGGTTATCTTATAGAATTACAGATTTTTTTTAAAAAGGATGGTCCATTGTATAAGTTTAAGAGTCCTTTCTGTATATCTCACTATGATATTAATGCTCAGTTGAGAACCAAATATGCTAGCTTGAGGTTAGATGAATTTCTATCTTGGCTCCATCAAGTCACACTGGTCATATCCTAATATAACTTTATTACAATCACCAATGATCTCATTATTGTTTTAATCACCCTGTGGGCTCTTTTGCTCTATTCATACCACTTTCAGTATAACTAGAACATAATTTAAACCTCTCCTTGGAACATAGTAATCTCTTCAAAAAGAAAAAAAAAAGTCATTATCTTTGATGTATGTTGTTTGGCACAAGGGAGATGGCTAATCAACATGGTTTGAAGCCCATTGAAATGATCATTTTAACTGGAGAAACTTGGTAAGGAAAGCTATTATAGGAGGATTCAAAATCAGAGAGAATATTACTGGGTAATATACAGTATTTCTCATTATCTAATTATCCATTTTTACTTAAGAAAAACAAAATGGATTCCATTGTGTTCCTCAGAAGTATGTCCACATATACACAGCATCTCAGAACACGGCTATAAGAAGGCTTCCCTGTTCCGAGTGACTCGCTGACAAGAATCTGGGCAGCTGGAGGACCAGCCCTGAACAGAGATCTAAAGATACACACAGCTCTCTAATTAATAAACAGCTGCATTGTCAAGATTTTTCTATTTTCAGAAATCTCTGATCATATTTCAAACTTTTATATAAGCATTTAATGCCTGAAAAAAATGTACATAGCTTCAATGGAAAAAGCCACATTTGAAGAGAGTGAATTAAAAGAGTGTTTACAGCAAGTAAATTCAAAGGCTCAAATTTCCAGAGAGAAGTAAATGCAATTAAATCTGGGATACCACAGAGATCGCCTTCATCCGACCCGTCCGGGCAGTCTCTTCTCCCATTGCAAAGCTTCTCAGGCTGCAGGCAGACTGAAGTGTCATTAACACAAGGGTATTTGGGTGGCCCACAGGAGAAACTGTCACAGGCCTGCTCATCTGATTGGTCTTCACAGTCAATATCTCCGTCACATAGCCATGCTTTGTTAATGCATCTCCCTTAAGAGAACAGAAACAGAAAGCATTCAAATTGTAATCAGGTCACAGTAATAATGTCTGGTCATCTTCAGTCAGAAGCAGAATTACTGCCATTAGCAAGAAATCTATTTGCAGGTAGTTTGACAGTTTATTTTCATGACAGCATTTGGATGCTTCTTGTTCTGGGTGATAACATGTTCTTGGAGAATGAGCCTTGATATTTCCTTTAATTTCAAGTTATCATCCTGCACCAAAAAAATAAATGATTGTGTGATTGATTGAAGGTTTAATTATAATACTTTCAGAACTAAACTTTAAAGGTACATTTGAATGACAGTCTTTCATAGACCTAAATTTAGGTAAATGTTATCAGTTCATATTCCAAGTCTAAGCTTAGGTAAATGCTTTATTTTAGCAAAAGTGTTCCTATTATTTACATATGTAACCTCAGCATGTCAACTCCTTATACCACACACACACAAAGACACTTTCACAAAACATTATCAAATGTCAGATTTTTTGTACCTAACTTATACTCAGACAAGATTTATAGAAATATGTTCTTTCCATTGCCTTAAAATAAAAATAATAAAATAAAATTCTTGTTTGTCACCATGTTTCAAAAGTCACTGTTACAATCCATAGAGAATAGTAGGCATTGCTGTCTATGTAAATCTCCTTATTTCACTGCAAATTATTTCTCCCACATTGTTTTAAGGTTTTGTCTAGTTAATTATATTTTCTCAATTACACATTTTAAGAAAAATGTGAATTATAAAAAGTATCTAAAGATGAACAGTTGTTATTGTCTTGATAAATACTAGCATCTCCTAAACTAGGTGCATAAACAAAAAATATTAGACTATATATTTCATGAACTCATTCAGTTTTATTATCTCCTTAATATTTAAAAGCTACCAGAGTTCAATATAACTGAAATGATGATACAAAAGTATTTATTTCATAGAAATATATTACTAATTCACACTACTGAAAGTCAAATAACAATCATATGATCAAGTCTATAGCTTATAAAATATATTAGATGATATAAGAATATGAAGAGATTGCTCAGTGGTATAAGGTGCTTCCTTGCAAACCCTGCCAACCTGTGTTCATGTGCCTAGCATCCATGTAATGCCAGACTCAAAAGTGGCCATATGTCTGTGGTTTCCAACATGTCTATGATAATGGGAGATTGGGCCAGGAAGATCCAAAGCTCACAGTCCAGCTAGGTTGATGTTGATTTACAATGGCAATAGAAAAGTCAGTAAGGTGGAGCAGAAGAACAGCCCAGGTATCTTCTGATCCTCTAAACTTCACATATGCACCATAGCATGAGCAAGCCCATACACACATACCAACACACACAGATACACATTTAAAATATTAAAGCATGTAGTAGGTAATATTTAACATTAATCATTGATAAAGTACTTCAATAAAAGGAACAGACCAATTCTTCATTAATAGATTTATATCAATGAATGAACATTAAAAATGCAGACTGTGGGCTGGAGAGATGGCTTAGCGGTTAAGGCGTTGCCTGCAAAGCCAAAGGACCCAGGTTCAATTCTCCAGGACCCACGTAAGCCAGATGCACAAGGTGGCGCACACAGCTGGAGTTCGTTTGCAGTGGCTAGAGACCCTGGCGTGGCCATTCTCTCTCTCACTCACTCTCTGCCTCTTTCTCTCAAATAAATAAATAAATAAAATGCAGACTATATGCCATAAGTATTTCATATTTATAGAAATACCATCTAATGCAATTAGTTATTAGCAAAATAAAAGTAAAACACTAGGGAAGAGTATTATTTATTCAATAATTATTATCATGAAACTAATTAAAAGTAAATAACATCTAAGTGAATTCAAAAAAGAGCTACATTTAAAACTTTTACAAATATTAGCACAACCCATACCTGCAAAGTACAAGTAACAGAACAGATTCCAGTTAAATACTTCATGATACAATGAAATATTTACTGTTAAGATACACAGTGTTGTAATACCTTATGTGAAAATAATTACAAATTTGAAAAATATATTTAAAATACACTTAAATAAAGATAACATTAAAGATATTAGCTTTTTGAAACACTATAATCTCATCCTAAACATATCTGTATAAAACTATATAAAAGTCATTAGAAATTTTCTTTAAAGAATAGGAAATATTGATGCAAGAAAACTGCTTATATGAAATAAATAGATATTTTTGGAGCAGTGTGAAAGTTAATTGCTTGTCCCATTCTTTTTTTTTTTCCATTTAAATTCTAACTGGAATATAGTTAAGAGTATTAATAAGTATGAAAAAATATAACTAAATTTCTAATGCAAAATCATTATCAATGCAAATTGATAATGCTCAAATGACTTATAGAAAACAAAATTAACTATGGAATGCTTAACAATAATCCAATATTTACAAAATGAAAGACCCTTTCTTAAATTTTCCATTTAGCTCTTAAGTGAAGTTTTAAAACAGCATACAAGTATACACAAATAATCCAGCACACCCTTAAGTTTACAAATACTCCCCTAGACCATACTGAAAGTAATATTAGAAAGTTATTATTAAGTAGAGTTCTGTGTAATTTTTAATTTATTTGCAATGACGTTTCTGAGTGGGTAACTATATTGCAGGGGTCTATTATGGTTGGGTTAATGGGAGGATTTTACTTTAAGTAGAGAACATAAGAATGGCCAAGTAGTAACAACAATGAAACCTACAACATAACAAAACAGCATGCTGGCATTATGACATGTAAAACTATACAATGACACACACCTACACTCAAGTCAAAGTTATAGGGACTATTTTGGGTTGTGTTGTCTTACAACATACAAATATATAATTTAGGTTAAATACCATTATAAAGCCAACAGCCCTGGGAAAATAGTATGTTTGTTTTTTCTGAATCTCTACAAAATATGCTTGCATTCCAAAGCAAATCAATGGGATTTTATTCTTTGTTCAACTTTTCACCATTTTTAAATTGATGGATTTCAACTGCTCTAAGGTTTTTATTTCAGCAAAATATAATGTGTGATATTTTATATTTTAGGATAGTTTATCTTTTATAATTTGAGTGACAGTAATATTAAAAATATGTGTATGAAGAGAAAGGAATCTTTGAGAACATCCAATGTATTGACTAAACTATTTATATTCTTTTTGACTACTGATCTTTAGGCTGCAATTTTTCTTTTCTTATACTACAAACATTTCAGTTCCATACACACAGATTTCTCTAATAAGACTTTAATTTGATTTAGCAAATGCTTATTACTATGTGTTTAACTAGCCATTATCAATGCAAAATGACGAGGAAGAGAAATTATTGAAATTATGAAACAATAAGTCTAGTAGTGACAAATGTTGACCACATAAAAAAGAACTATATAAAAGCCATTTAATGTTTAAGTGTGATTCCTGTACATGTATGATGGCTGATGGGGGCTGAGACCACCTAAGTTTGAATCTCACTATCCCATGTAAACAGCTTAATGTGCCTTATAGATAGAAGAAAAAAAATAATGTAATATGGTAGCCTTATGTAAACATTCTTAACACAAAAATATACTTTCTATGAAATGGAAAATGTGCAAAATGAAAAAAAGTAAGAAAAAAAATTCAATGCCATGGTGATTATCATTGTTGCTCAATGAAATGATGTAAGCCAAACAGAGTAAATATGAGCCAATTATTAATTTGGAAATTATTCCATTTTTGGTAGAATCTATTACAAATTTCTTACATATATATATATATATATATATCTATCTTATGCTGAAGATTATTTATCTCAATTACATAGATATATGTACATGTTGTGTTATATATTATATGTATTGTATTCATAGAACTCTGTTGAGTTTTAAGAATGATTTTCAGGTATAATTTTGAACATATGTTTTAGCATTGTTTGTTGAATCTACTTTCCATAATGGGTACAACTCTGTAATGATATAAAGTTAGGAGACATTGGGACTTTAATGAGCCTTTGTGGATCCATTGTCCATTAAATGCTGAATATAAATTTAAGGGCTGTTTTTAAATCTTTACATGATAAAATTTGTCTTTGCCATTGAGACATTCTGAATGGACTCTGGTTAGAGCTAGGAAAGTGAGAAGCCTAGTCTGGGATCTAGCATGTGCTGAAGTGAACCACAGTTACAGGGAACTAAGGGCAACCCAAAGGTCCAAGTCAGAATTCTCTGGAAATATGCAATGGAATATGAATGGTAAGGAAGGAATGGGTGATGTTGCAGAGGTATCATTAGTAGAACTGGGATGTGGGAAATAATCCCAAGAACAGTGTCAATAATGCTTTCTGCTTTAAATTTAAGTGATTTGGTGATGAAATATTCCCATTAAAAGAAGAGGAAAGGGATGGGAATTTTTTTTTTTTTTCAGAGAGAAAGTGTAGAAAGTGGGATGTTGAGCTAAGCCCTGAGAGCAATAAGATTTAAACATAGATTTTGTTGTTGTTTTTGTTGCTAGCCATCCATGAGGAAATAACTTAGATGTGACTTTGGAATGAAGGTATTATCATGGAGATCTTTCATAAAAATGAGTAGGAACAAAACAAATAAAAAAGAGAAAAAATATGTAATGCTTAAGATAATATGTCTTCAATAACAATTTTGAATAAAGGGAAAAAATAGATATAAAAAATGACATAGGGTACTAAATTTATAAATAGAAAAGTCTTGGGGCTGGAGAGATGGCTTGGTGGTTAAGCACTTGCCTGTGAAGCCTAATGACCCTGGTTCGAGGCTTGATTCCCCAGGACTCACCTAAGCCTGATGTGCAAGGGGGCGCATGAGTCTGGAGTTCCTTTGCAGTGGCTGGAGGCCCTGACGTGCCCATTCTCTCTCTATCTATCTGCCTCTTTCTCTGTCTGTCACTCTCAAATAAATAAATAAATTATATATATACTAAAAACTAGAAAAATCTAAATGCTTATTTGGTGAGGTCACTGAGAAGTGTTCAGGAAAAGGACATGACTTATGGTCAAGGGCTAGTAGCAAAATATGCATGCAGTATTAGTAGTCAAGTGTGTCATCAACTGGTCACTTTTTGCATTTTATCAGTTGGGCTTTTTCACTTCTATTTGATATGACAGAAAACATGAAGCAAGTATTTGCTAAATCCTCTAAATTCATTCAGTTATTGAATGACAAAATAGGACTAGGACAGAGCCCTACAAACTGAGAATTACTCCTGGGAGCCACTGAAAAAGCAACTTTCATCCCCAGAAGGGACTGGATGTTAGGCTACAAGGGACAAAGAGACACATAAGACATCTAGCTTCACCACACAATGTAACTTAAAAGGGAAGGTGGAAGATAGACAAAAGGAAATGAGAGGATGCTTTGCAGAGTATTAAACAAGATGTATTTATGGAGTGGAAGAGAACTAATGTGGAAAAAGAAATTACAGACAGAGAAATAAAAATGATGAAGGCCCTACATTAGGCAATCCCATGATTAATATCTAAAGCAAAATCCTTTTGGAAGGGTGGAAGAAGAGGAATAGATTAAAAGTTGAGAAGGGTAACCACACAGTCAAAACGTTTGAAATTGCTACTGAGAAGAATCAATGGGAAAAATCCATGGTAATATGTCAGCTATTTCATTGGTTATGTGGATCAAAAAGGATGAAAAGCTCACCATATTATCTGTGTGAGAAAAATGAGAGTACACCATAGGGTTGGCTATAGAAAGGGAAATGCAAAGTTGTTGTTTTTAATAACCCTTCCTATACAGCTGAACATATAATTACAATAAAACTACTATGCCATTGTAGAATATTTTTAGATCTAATTATACTGATTATCCCCCATTTTACTTTGCATTTCCTGATCCAACAGGGGGAAAGAAAACAAAATAATCCAAATCTAGATAATAAGGCTCTGCAGTTCATATAAACCCACAGTGGATTTTCATTACACAGGATCTGACCATCACAGCTGAATCCCACTTGCTTCACTGTTTTAGTAACACTCTTGTGCTCAGGATCATGTCATTGTTAACTTTTAACTTTAGTCTGGACCTGACTTGAAATGCATGTTGTGTATTTCGGTGGAACTTAGAGTGAAAAGTATATGAGTAGCATATGTTTATCTCAATTCTCTGAAAGGCATTCAATCACAAGAAGATACAGTACAAATACAGCATTATCTTGGACTTTCCTCCTACATACTTTTCCTCTAAATCCAGAAAAAAAAAAAGTCATTTTAAATCCTTTGACAAGTATTCTTTCGTACAGAAGAGAAGATGCTTACATTTTTTTCTTTTAATTTAAAAATATCACACAAAGTGTGGAATGTGATGTTCTTTCCTTTTAGCAACACTTAGTGCTAGAGAAATGTCTGTGTCTTTGCATAATAGTAATTGCTGGTATTGAAAACCTTTGAAAAGTTGAACAATGTGAATATTTGCATCTATGTCCTATTTTGGCCCACCAGTTTCCTGTCATTAAAACAAGTTAATGGCAAATAAGCAGCAAAAGCAGACATCTATGTTTTGTATATTATTCAGAAATAAAAATAATGCAAATTCAAGCATAGCTAGATACCACTGAACAAATCCTCATATAGGAAAATTCTACCTCTGGGACAACAAGACTCAGAAGTGCAAAGAGCCACCCAAACTGTCATTCATTGCACGTGGGCATGCAAACTGATACTGCCACTTTGGAAGATAGGTTGGCAATTTCTTAGAAAACTATGCATATAGGGAGTGTACTACTCAGAAAATGTGATGATTCATGTTGGGTCATGATATGCAGAGACATTTATCTTACACATAACTGTGGGCTAACTTCACAATGCATGACCCATATACCTCAACAAGGAGGGGCCAAGGGGAGGGGGTAGGTCACGGATGAGCCTAATAATGGTACCAAACTGACTGTATTTGCTGCATACAAAACTAACTAACTAAATATATATATATATATATATATATATATATATATATATATATATAAAGAAAATGTGATGATTGATATTTGCTTCAGTGAATAGAAAAATTTTCTCCATACAAAAGCTCACGCATGGCATTTAATGGATGTTTCTTTTTTTTTTTTTTTTTGGTTTTTCGAGGTAGGGTTTCACTCTAGCCCAGGCTGACCTGGAATTCACTAGGTTGTCTCAGGGTGGCCTCGAACTCATGGCGATCCTCCTACCTCTGCCTCCCAAGTGCTGGGATTAAAGGCGTGCGCCACCACGCCCGGCTTAATGGATGTTTCTAACAATTTCATTGATATTTTTGCAAACTGAACATACCAAGATATCGTTCAGTGGTGAAAAGATTAAAATGGAGAAAAACTGGGGTCATTTGAGACAATGAATTATTTTCTAGTCCTAAAGGAAATGTGATAGTAAGCTATGAAAAGATAAGCAAGAAACTTGAATTCATACTCTTAAGTTTAAAAAAAAAAAGGCAAATATGAAAAAGTTGCATACTGTGTGATCCCAGCAATAAGACATTCTGGAAAAAAGCAAAATGATGAAGATTGTGAAATGATCAGTAGTTGCTGTGGAAAAGGGGCAAGTAAGTATGCACAGATGGAGAACAAGATTTTCAGGTCACCAAAGGCATTCTGTATGATATGGTATGGGTGAGTATCTATAGCTATCTATTTTCGAATATCCATATAATTATAATATGAGGACTCAACCTGCTTGTGAAATACGGCCTTTGAGTCACGTGCTCTGCTCTCAGAAGTTTACTGCTGGTAGCAAAGGCAACACAGGGGCATGACGTCCATACTGAGGAAAGCTGCCTACAGAAAGTTGGCAGAGGGTATGTAGAAATCTGGAAAATTCTACTCCACTTTGTTATGAACTTGAAGATGCTTTTAACTTAACTTACAGTAACGTGTATTTAAAATCATTGAAATGTTTTACTGTGTAGTAATTCCCACTTCACTTAATTCTAAATGTTTAAGTATATGTGTTGTGATTTCTTTATTAAGCTATCAATTTATTAAAATTATATGTATCAAAATGTAGTGAATTAATTATTTCCATTATCACTGTGACCAAAATACATAAGAGACCAATGTAAAGGGAGAAATTGAAGGAGTCAGTCACCTCATGGTAGCAGTGGACAGAAACTTAATAAAAAGTCTCGTTCTTCACATTTCTTAGCGCAACTACTGTGTTTGTCACACATATATGCATGGATATATGTGTATGTGCTATATGTTATGCTATGTCGTTATAGGTGTAATCACTCATTCCAGCAATATTCTTTCTGATTTGTCCTCATTGCATATCTCAAAATATTATTCTAAAAATATCTTTCACTTTTTATTTGATCATAAGTAACTTGTTTTGTAATGTCTGATTTTTAAGAATTGTTTTTCTAAGAGATAGATTTTCTTCTTTAGATTAGAAACCTTATTGGCAATATCTTCTCAATGAGAACTTTTTTTTTTCCCACATGTATTTACTCATTCCTACATATAGGCATGACTGCCTACCCAAACATATCTAGTACTCTGGGTTCCAGAAATGTGTCTTTTTGTTTATTTCATAAGATTATATCTCATGTTGAATTTTAATCACATTTAATTTCTAAGTCAGATACAGTCTTGTTGTGTTGGATTGCCATAGATGTGTCAGTCCCATTTTTTTAGGCACAAGCATCTAATATAAAAAATATGTACAAGCATTTATATTGTTAAATAGATAAAATCAATAACTAGATAACTCAATACATATGTTTGTATGTATGTCATACATAAATATAATATATATATATATATATGTACATATGAGGAAGTACAAAATTTCATTGCAGAATGTAGACTTCCACTTTGTGGCTTCCAGTGGTGAATCTGGCACCCATTCCATACTGGCAGTCAGCTTGAGGCTAGCTCAGAATTCAATATCCTGCTTTATTTCTGATATTCAGAGATGTATTTTGTTAGTCAATAAATCATAGTTTGTATTTTCTTTTGTTACATGAGATCATTACTTCTGTAGGTTTCTAACAGTACAGAGGGTATTGTGGAGGGAGCCTATAGTATCTTCCATAGACTAAGGTGTTTGAATCCTTGGTCTCCAGATATTAGCACAATTTAGGAAGGTTATACAACATTTATGAGGTGAGCTTGTGGGGGAAGCATGTCACAGAGGTAGGTCTGCCCCACTTTATGGTATGCTTTCCTTCCTTGCTGAAATACAGTGTTTGGGCTTGCCATGCCTTCCCTCTATCATGAACTATTTCAATTCAAAGTGTAGGGAACAATACATTTCTTTAAGTTGCTTCTCTTCAGTTATTTGTTATTTGTTCACTACAATAAGAAAACAACTAGGGCTGGAGAGATGGCTTAGCGGTTAAGCTCTTGCCTATGAAGCCTAAGGACCCCAGTTCGAGGCTCCATTCTCCAGGACCCACGTTAGCCAGATGCACAAGGGGGCGCACGCGTCTGGAGTTCGTTTGCCGTGGCTGGAAGCCCTGGCGCATCCCATTCTCTCTCTCTCTCTCTCCCCCTCTCTCTCTCTCTCTCTCTCTCTGACTCTTTCTCTCTCTGTCACTCTCAAATAAATAAATAAAAATGAACAACTTTTTTTAAAAAAGAAGGACAACTAATACAGAGGTAATTTATGAAAATTATTTTCTTATTCCTTCAGAAGGATACCAGAGTGTAGTCCCTACTCAAAGCAAGGTCCTTTGTGAAGAGATGCTCTGTAATGTTTATGGTTATATGACATTTAATCTAACTAAACCCTCATTGTCTTCTTTATAAAAAATGTTAATTTACCAAACCTTTAAAACTAACAATTGGTAATGTATGTGTAAAATAATGGCCATTCTAATAAAATATGTATATTCATCATGTTAGAAACTTTTGAATATTCAAAGTAGTATTTGAAACATCTTTTAAAATAAGCACTAAGTCTGAATTTTATATCTTGAGTAGTTCATAAAGATTTTCTTACTTGTAGATCTAAGTATTTATTTAACTAAATAAAAAATTCAAAAGTATTATAAATATATTTCCATTTCAGTTCAATGTTTACTTGTGTGGTTTATTTTAATGTCACTCATGCTCACAAAGCTCTATAATCACAATGAGTATGAATTTGCACATTATGAATTCCAAAGATTGATACACTGTGATCTATTGTAGCAAGAGTGATTTAGTTATGAGCAGAAAGATGGTAAAATCTTACATTTTTACATTTCTATTTTGAAAAGGAACATCAGTTTTACAATTATTCTATGTTTATACATTAAATTGTGGTTTATTTGAAAATAATTGTTTACAAATACTTGATACTATTTTAGGAAACTATCAAACATATTGTCCCAGTCCAAAATAAATACACATAAAGGCATATTTAAAAATTCAACATTCTAAAGATAGGCAAATATCTCCTTCATACTTTAGATCTGTCACTCTGGACTCAAAAATGGATCTTTTTATTTTTTGGTGGTGGGGGGTGGTAAGATTTACCTCAAAACAATGTTGGACTCATTCATACTTCATTTCTCAATCATAAAAGGCTGAATTGCCATGTCTGTTCCCATCCTATGTTTTTTTACACAAAAGCAGCTAATATATATATACTTATGTGTCTATATGTCTGCAAAAGTACACATAATATATTTTATTATATGTTTTCATTTTTTGCAAAATAGCAATAAACAACAGACTGTGATATAATGCACAACCTCTTGAAATTTATTTTAATTATATAATTTATTTTTAACAATTCTCTGGCTATCTTTTCTGCATGAAAAGTAAAAACTGATTTTACTGGGATCATAGCTCTTAGAGCTTATATTAATATGAAGTTTATTTTACATATTTTTTCAAGGATTTTCTTTTAAAAATATTTTAATTATTCATTTATATGGGAGGAAAGTGAGAGAACCATATAGAAAGAGAGAGAATGGTTACACCAGGACCTCTAGCCATTGCAAACAAATTCAAGATGTATGTGCCACCTTGTACATCTGGTGTTATGTTTGTACTGGAGAATAGAACTTGTGTCCTTAAGCTTTGGAGGCAAGGGCCTTAACTGCTGAGCAATATTTCTAGATCTTAAATATTTTAATTAACATATAATAGTTGGACGTAATTATAGGATAGAGCATGGTATTTCAGTATCAAGTAGACACTGAATAATATTCAGATTATAGTAAGTGGCATATTTATTACCTCAAACATTGATCATTGCTTTTTTGGGTCTTTTTTCTTTTTTCTTTTCTTTTCTTTTCTCTTCTTTTTTAAGATACAGAGAGAGAGAGAGAGAGAGAGAGAGAGAGAGAGAGAAGAGAGAGAGAGAAAAAAGAGAGAGAGAATGGGCACTCCACGGCCTTCTGCCACTGCAAATGAACTCCAGATGTGTGTGCCCCCGTGTGTGCATGTGTGACTTGGCATGCTTGTGTCACTGTGCATCTGGCTTACGAGGGACCTGGAGATTTTCAAATGAGTTCATAGGTTTTGCAAGCAAACACCTTAATTGCTAAGCCATCGCTCCAACCCCAACCATTTGTTTGTGTTGGGAAAAAAAAAATCAGCATTCTCTCTACTAGTTCCATTGCTCCATTAAATAGAGTTGATAGTATTATTACCTACCTGATCTTTAAGGCATTGGAAGTTATTCCTCAATTCAAACTTCCCAGAGGCTGTTAACCATCATCTCATCAACCCTAATCACTTTCCTAGATATTCTAACTATTATTTATGAAGCTTACATTTTATTCTTCATGAAAGAATTCTAGTCTGCTCTAAATATTCTAAAGTTAATAGCATATTTTATCATTTAAACTCTGATTCTTCCATATTATTTTATATTTTATTTTTAATAATGTCTTGTCTACTAACTTAGTTTGTATATGCTAAAAGATATTTACTGAACTTAAAATAATAAAAAATTAAGCTATATTCACAAATTTCAGATATTTTTAGAGTTGATTCTAGACAGATTTATGACAAATATTGCTTGAAAAAGACTTTTCCAGACAGGCAATTCAATATACTGTGAAAGACACAGAATTCTCTATATGATTCATTTCAATGATGATAGCAACAGACCCTAAAATAGATGAAGTATAATAGTATATACTAATTGCATGTCTATATTTTTTAAATACTATCATCAAGTACAGAGAGGGAAATATATTAGTGAAATGTAAAGTGGAACTTAAGGTATGTGCAAAAACAAAATGGAAAGTCATAATAATAGAGTATTCTTATGAAATTAAATAATATAAGCAGAATGGTTCTCAAGATATATCATTTTTGAAAGATAACAAAGACCACCACAATGATTCATGAAATAACACAATAACATGTTTAGAAATAGTTTTAAATAAATGTGTCTCTTGTGTGTCTTCCTCCTGGTATCTTCATTATGTTTTGAGTGGTGGACTGTCTCCAGAGTGACAAGTACTTGCTGTGAGTGAGTACACATATCTCTTCTTCCACTCTGAAACCTAATTATCTGGTTTCAGATTTCAGTTCTGCCATGCTGACCATATGATTTAGATCGTTAACATTTCTTTCTCCCTTATGAATTCAAGAACACAATAGTGATAGACCTGTGAGAGCATTGTTATTCTTTCCAATATGTATTTCCTACTATTATCTTTACATATAGAATATGAGCAAAGCTACCAAAATATAAGAACTAATTTTACAAGGTAAGATAAAGATGGAGGATGAGCCAAAAGAATTCCATACTGAGGGAATCGAAAGCAAAGGTGAACCCAACGTTTTGCTAACCTGTACTCCGGCAGGAAAACTTGGTTTTATGATCACACAACCGTATGGTACCATTGCAGCCTTTTTCGTCACTACCATCTTCACAGTCTTTCTCACCATCACAGCGCCACAGCTCAGGAATACAGTTTCCATCAGGATGGCACTGGAACTCATTCTCATTACAGCCAGGAGGAGAATGAATCTCTTAATTTGAAATGAGAGAAAAAGAGGAAAAGGGGCAAGACAGGAGATACATTGTTACTTGATAATTCTTTTCATATTTTTGTTCAGATAAAATTAATATTCTGGAGATAGTGTATGTTTTATTTCATTTAAATAAAATTGTGACTTCTCCCTAGAGAATTTTCTTCTTATATTATTCATATTTGAATCACTAAAGGCTACAACATTTGTTTATAGTAACTCAAAAACTAGCATATAATTTAGAAAACAAAATTAAATATATCAGGTGGGATTTATCTCAGGAACACAGGGGTGGTTCAACATATGGAAATCTGTCAATGTAATACACCACATAAACAAGGTTAAACACAAAAACCACATGATCATTTCAATAGATGCAGAAAAGGCCTTTGACAAAATGCAACATCACTTCCTGATCAAAACATTGAAGAGAATTGGCATGGTTGGTTCATATCTTAACATAATAAGGGCAATATACAAAGCTCCTAAGGCCCAAATAATACTTAATGGACAGAGACTGGAAGAATTCCCATTGAGATCAGGAACAAGACAGGGGTGTCCACTCTCACCTCTGCTCTTCAATATAGTATTAGAAGTCCCAGATCAAGCAATAAGACAGGAGAAAGAAATAAAAGGTATACAATTTGGAAAGGAAGAAGTTGTTAGCTTTATTCACTGATGACATGATTCTATATGTAAGAGACCCAGGAGACTCCATCCCAAAACTCTTGAAGGTGATTAACTCCTATAGCAAAGTAGCAGGACACAAAATCAATGCACAAAATCAGTAGCTTTTCTATATGCAAATGTCAAAGATACAGAGAAAGAAATAAAAGACATGGTCTCATTTTCAATAGAAACAAAAAAATAAATAAAATAAAATACCTCGGAATAATGTTAACCAAGGAAGTGAAATATCTATACAATGAAAACATAAAAACACTCGAAAAAGAAATTGAGGAAGACTTGAGAAAATGGAAAGACTTCCCATGCTCCTGGATAGGCAGAATTAACATTGTGAAGATGGCAATTCTACCAAAGGCAATATACAGATTTAATTCAATTCCAATTAAAATTCCAACATTGTTCTTCACAGAGATAGAAAAAAATGATATTAAAGTTCATATGGAAAGGCAGAAAGCCTCGGATATGGAAGCATATCCTCAGCAAAAGAAATACCTCTGGAGGCATCACCATACCTGATCTAAAGCTGTATTACAAAGTCATAGTAACTAAAACAGCATGGTACTGGCATAAAAGCAGGAGTATAGACCAATGGAATAGAATTGAGGACCCATACTTTGGGACAAGCCACTACAGCTACTTGATATTTGACAAAGGCCCTAACAATATAGGCTGGGGAAAAAGAGCATTTTCAACAAATGGTGCTGGCCAAACTGGATAAGCAAATGCAGGAAATTGAAACATGATCCACACATCTTGCCATGCACAACACTCAAGTTCAAATGGATCAAAGACCTCAATATAAGATCAGAAACTTGGCTACTACTGGAAGAAAATATAGGAGAAACTTTCCATGATATAGGAATGGAAAAAGACTTCCTGAGCCAGGCGTGGTGGTGCATGCCTTTAATCCCAGCACTAGGGAGGCAGAGGTAGGAGGATCGCCAAGAGTTCAAGGCTACCCTGAGACTATATAGCTAATTCCAGGCCAGTCTGGACCAGAATGAGACCCTACCTCAAAAAACCAAAAAAAAAAAAAAAAAAAAAAAAAAAAAAAAAAAAAAGAAAGATTTCCTGAACAAAACCCTAGCCCTAGTAGCACAGGATCCTAAACAGTCACTCAACCAATGGGATGACATGAAGCTGAAGAGTTTCTTCACAGACAAGCATACAATAAGCAAAGCCAATAGATTACCCACAGAATGAGAGAAAATATTTGCTGAATATCCATCTGACAGAGGCCTAATCTCTAGAATCTACAAAGAACACAAAAGCCTAAACAATAAAAAGTCAAACAACCCACTCACAAAATGGGGCAAAGAGCTAGATAGGCAGTTCACAGAGGAAGAAATACAAATGGCAAACACACATTTAAGAAAATGTTCATCCCTAAACATCAGGGAAATGTAAATTAAAACAACTATGAGATTCCACCTCACCCCAGTAAGGATAGTAAACATAAAAAATCAAATGATAATAAATGCTGGAGAGGATGTGGAGAAATAAGAACCTTCATCCACTGTTGGTGGGAATGTAGTATGGTACAACCACTTTGGAAAGCAATATCAAGACTCCTAAAAAAAAAAAAAAAGCTGACTATAGAGTTACCAACAGACCTAGTTATTCCCTCACTGGGCTTGAGCCCTAAAACCTTCAAGCCTCAGTCCAGAGAAATTTGCTCAACCATGTTTATAGCACCTCAATTTGTAATAGCTAAGAGCTGGAATCAACCCAGATGTCCATCACTAGAAGAATGTATAATTAAGATATGGTATATCTTCTCAATGGAATTCTACACAGCAGTAAGAAAAAAATGATGCAATGAAATTTGAAGAAAAATGGTTGAATCTGGAACAGATCATTCTCAGTGAACTTACCCAATCACAGAAAGATAATTGCCGCATAGTCTCACTCATCTACAGCACCTAACCTGACTCTGCCCAAGATGCTGACATACCCAGGAAGCATCTCAAGGACTAGACAATAGGATGGGTGGGGAGGGAGGGGAGGGTAAGGGAAGGGGTAGGGGGACACAAAACTAGACCCAAACGGCAATGACACCATAAAATTCTATATCCTAAAGGGCAGACCAAATGGTTGAACCTTCACCAGGCCCTTAGGGGGAACACCTGAGTCACAAGGCACTGGAGAGGGTACGACAAAGACTGACCTTAATCTTCTACAGTTTCTCTCTCTCTTCTCTCTAACTCTTTTATATTAGTTATCTTTTTCTTTCCTCTCTTAGTGGTGACTGACCTGTACCTCCCAATACCAGCAGGTGGCTATCATCTACAATGAACTTTTGATCAGAGAGACCTACAAGGTTTCCTAAAAGAATGACAGATTTCTGTCAGAGTACTTGATGACCCACCAAAGGTTAGTGGTAAGACCCTACTGCTGAAGACACCATATGTGGTTGACACATAACATGGAGTGACATGGCTAGAAGCTGGAAGAGAGTCAGCCCCCAGACAGTCAGCTCGTCTAGTGCCAGAAGGTGCTACATGGGCGATGGGGGGAAAATGATCAGGATCTGTCCAAGCTACTCATAGTCTAATCTACATATTGGCAAATAACCTGTCGTGGTGCTCATACAAGTGCAATAGTGGCACACAGCCATGGTGGGAAACAAACTGCTCTTGATTTCACTATCTGATCTGCTCAGTGGAACGGGACCCATGGATGGAGCCGGGAAAACATGTCAGAACCATATCCAAACATGAGCCCACTCTCTAGTATCAAGCTACCACCAATCATGGTCTACAAGAGGGCCTACACTTATCAAATTCTCTGTAAAAATATAATAATAAGGGTTATCCCATTTATCTGGTGCTAATTTTGCTCTCCATTGGAGAATCTGCTTCTCTTTTTCAGATAGACACAGATCCTAAGGAGAGAACCACCCCATCATACCTCAAAAGGGCCCCAGCTGAAACTAAGAATAACTGGCAAAACAAGCAACAGTGCTTTTTTTTTTTTTTTTTTTTTTTTTAGTGAATCTGGTACCAGCACAAGGGTGAAGGAGATCAACACAGAGAATAATTAACTCCTACCAAATCAGATATCCAGACACAAAGGCTCCCAACACCTCATCACTGAAGCAGACACAAAATGAACCCAACATGGCTCAGGGAAATTTTGTGGAAGAGGGGGTGAAAAGAATGTTAGAGCCACACATTGGGTCATGGTACTCAGAGACATTTCTGCTACCCATAACTGTAGTCCAACTCCACAATGTATGACCATATATCTCAACAAGGAGGGGCAAGGAGGATGTGGTAGTACATGGAATAGGCTAACAATGGTACCAACTTGACTGTGTTCACTGAATACAAAATAATTAATTAAAAAAGTGTCATCATGAACATCCAATCCTTGATGTTAAAATATTTTGCCGATCATTTTTATATAGGTCTCCACTGAGTAAGTCCTGCTCTTGGTCATGCTATACTCCCCAAAATATAGTATCTTACTAGATACACCTTACCTATTAATATCCCTGACTTTATCTAAGACCCACTTTCTTAACAGAAATAAGCCAAACTAGAATTGGGTCTATTATTCAGAATCTTTATTGTTGGACATTATAGGATGTAAAAATTACTGAAATTATATAAAATCATCTGTGTTGTGGGCTGGAGAGATGGCTTAGTGGTTAAGTGCTTGCCTGTGAAGCCCAAAGACTCCAGTTGGAGGCTCAATTCCCCAGGAACCACTTTAACCAGATGCACCAGGGTGCCCACGCATCTGGAGTTCCTTTGCAGTGGCTGGAGGCCCTGGCACACCATTCTCTCTCTCTCCCTCTCTTTCTGTCTTCTCTCTCTTTCTGTCTCTTTCCCTCTTTCTCTCTCTGTCTGTCACTCTCAAATAAATAAAAATAAATTAAATAATTTTAAAAATATGTGTTGATTTTTAAGGCAAATGGTCACAATAATGCTAAGCCCTTACATATCCCTACTTTATATTCCATGTATCCTACATGACAGTTTAGAGCATTACATTGAGCTTATGTTTCACATTATCTATACTAGGTTGTACTAAAACTCATTGGAGAAAAAGATCACACATCTGCACATTTTCATTTTGATTAAAAATAAATATATAAGACTAGAGAGATTGATTAGTGGTTAAGGCACTTGCCTGCAATTCCAAAGGACCCAGGTGTGAGTACCCAGGATCCACATAAGCCAAATGTACAAAGTGGCACATGCATCTGGAGTTTGTTTGCAGTAGCTGAAGGCCCTGGCATGCCCATTCTCTCTCTCTCTCTCTCAAATAAATAAATAAAAATAAAAATAAATGTGTAGGTGGGCATGGTAGCACACACCTTTAATGCCAGCACTCCAGAGGCAAAGGTAGGGGATCCCTGTGAGTTCCAGGAGAGCTTGAGTGTACATAGAGAATTCCAGGTCAGCCTAAGCTAGATTAAGGCCCTACTTTGTAAAACCAAAATAAGTAAATAAATAAATAAATAAATAAGTATAGTGCTTAGAGAAAAAATAATCTTAATTTTCCTATAGTTCTACAGATAAGTGGCAGAGCTATGATTTGAATGAGTATTTACTCAAAAAGCTTACCCTCTTTATCATTATACCATTATTAACTTCTAGAAAGGTGACTTTGATATACAAACTCAAAACAAAATAAAATTAGCTCATATGATAATCAAAATGGATCTGAAAATGGATAAACTTTTCATATTTAAATTATCATTATTCACCTTATGCTTTTTCAAGAAAAATTAGTATTTGTTTTATCCTATTATAAGCTGATGGTGCATTTTTTAATACAAAGATGTATAAATATTAAGTTGTGTATGGTACTCTACTCTTTCTGGGCTTATTTCTTCTGTTGGTTGCCAGGCAGGAAAACAAAAGTAGTAATGTCCAAGGAATCAGAAAATTTAGGCAATTACATGTATGATTTAGCTTACAATAGAGAGACATAGGATTTGTTTGGTTATCCAATGCATTAGAATGATGCCATACAGAAAAACAGAATGCCACCAGCCAGGAACCAAACATTCAGAACACATGACTTTATTGGGGACATCTGATTCAAACTACCACACAGTACTGAAAGGAATGTATATCATTTATCACAATTTATTGGCTAATCGTAATCATTTAAGTTGAAGTCCTATCATGTTGATTCCACTCAAACAAAAGGTGATTCACTGGGAATACATAATGAGTGTCATTGATAAAATTCAAAAACAGGGTGACTTAATATGCTGAACTTAACGTTTTGAAATGGTGATTACAAAAGGAAACATATGAGCCAAATCTATAGTGATAGAAAAAAAATTCCATTAAAAAGTCAAGTAGAAGCTTACTGGGCATAGGATGTAGCCACATGAAAGACCACAAAGTAGGAATTAGCGTAAAATTTTAAAGGATAAAAAATAAATAAGAATGGGTGAGTGAAATTACAACTAAGAAGGTATGGGTAGAATACTGGGGATATTTATTAACAAGGAAGTCAAGACAAACTCAATTCATAAAAATTAGCAATTTTTTTTGTATTATGGGATTTGAGCCCAGATGGAGAGTCCAGATAAATGACAGCTGCAAGAGTCCAGGTCCAAAATGGGGAGTATAGCTTTCTGCTTTTGAACAGGTAAGTGAATAGTAGGCATACAGTTGGCAAGATATGAAGTTACTTGATCATGTCACATCATCAATATTCAGCATTTAAGCAAGCATTATGGAACACACCGAGCAAAGCTGTCATAGTCTGGGAGGTTTCACAGGAACTACTCTTAGGACAGAAAAGTCAAAGAGAGTTCTGAGTTCTCAGAGTCAGCCAGAGGGAAAGCTAAACAGAATAAAGCTTTATTTTTTTCAGGGGGAGGGGGTAATTTGGTTTTAACCCAAGACATTTCATATTCTAGACAACACACCACAACTGAACTACATCATCAGACCAAGATGAAAGATTTATTTTTAGAAAAGCTAACATAATTTAGAAAACTATGTGTAATATGTGAGCAGAAAGGGTAGTAAGAGAAAGCTGGACAAATGGGCAGGATGTAGACTTAGAAAACTTTAGTTTATGCCAAATGATCAGATTTAAACTTAAAGACAAATAGAAATCACAGAGAAGCTTTCAGCTAAAATGTTATTTGATAAGTCATGGAGTCTATATAGGTCATTTTGGAAACATTTAGCAAATAAATAGAGAAATAAACTTCCATGATCTTTTTTCAAATTTAAAAGGAATGTGTGTGTGTGTGTGTGTGTGTGTGTGTGTGTTCAAGCAAGATGGACACATACATGCATTTAATCTCCTTGAACATTGTTTATGCTAAAGTCATACACATTAGTACATGCATACACACAAAAACACTATATTCCTTATTTTTGCTGTTCTCTCTCCACATTATTCTACTAAGTGAGGTTCCCAAAATGAGACAGGCTCTGTCAAAGCACTTGATGACCAATATGAGATAAAAGGTAAGAACCCATTGCTGAAGACACCACATGGTGCTGACACAGAACATAGAGAAATCTGACTGGAATGTGAAAAGAAGCCAGTTCCCAGATACTTAACCCTTATTATGCTAAAAAGTGCTAAATGAGCTGCTGAGGGAAAATGGCCAACCTTGTGAGCAAGCAAGAGACAGTACTATAAAAAAAAAAAAAGCCTAAAAAGATGTACACACCTATGCAATGGTGGTACCCAGCCTAAGCGAGTAACCAATGGCTTTCTGATTGACTAAGAGATCCACTCAGTAGAAAGGAATTCATACATTCCCAGATTGGAGTTCAAGATTTTGGACCCTAACAAGAAGCTTCCTTTAGATTTGACCAAAAATGAGTCTACACTCATGAAAAATATTCTAAATTAACAATGCTTATCCCCTCAGACCTATGCTGATCTCATTCTCTGTTGAAAAAATGTTTTTCTTTTTCAGAAGGCAGTGAGAATGGAGGCCAACTAAAATCTATCAACAAGACAGGAAACGATAGCTGACTCTCTGACAGGAGATGAACCACCCTTTGCTCATGAGCTAGGGTACATGTGAAACCACAGAGGAATTGGTGAGATGAACAAGACTTGTACACTTGTACTTCCATGGCAAGACTGACAATCGGTGCCAGGGTTATGGAGACAGACACTGAGGATACTCAAAAGGTGCAAAAGCAGAAATCCAGAACCTCCCTAAGGCTCAAAACTAAAGCCATCATGGCTCAGGGAATTTTGCAGAGGAGACAGTGGAACGATTATAAGAGCCACAGAGTGAGAGGAAATATCCAGTGGCACTGCCACCCCACCCCCATACAGACTGACTGCTGCTTTCACAACTCTTAACCCAAAACTCCATGGTGGATACCAGTAATCCCACAGAGGAGAGTCCTTAGTGGAATGGGGGACAGGGAGAAGGAAATGATGACACCAACACATGATGTGTCCATGCAAAATTTCTACTTAATAGAAAAAGAGAAAAAAAATACAAATTTATTTATCATTGTTGTTCAGGCATTTGTGTATGTTGGTGTTTAAGAACACACCATCTTTTGCCAGAAAAATGATTTTTAGTAGCTCATGGAGTTTTGCCTCATGTTAACTGTTTGCCAACTGTAAACAGCCTCTGTTAGCAGTTGTTGATGTTCCTGAGGGTGCAGAGAGCATGGAGAGCGCACTCCACAGAAGAAACTACGATGAAAGCTCCAGCAGAGTTCCAGGCCCATGTAGCTCCCCAGAGTCCATTTCCTAAGCTTTAGGGCTTGCACACAATCTGTATTTGTAATATAGCCTGTTCCCGGGGGAGTGCTTCAGTGATGACTATGTTAATATGTAAATGCTCATGTTGTTTTACTGTCATATTTTCTTGTTGCTGATGCTGATTATTATATTGTTCACTAATGTAATTTTATTATATTTTTGGCTTGAAGCTATTTAAAGCAATTTGTAAAAACTAATAATGAAATGGAAAACCCTTAGGGAAATGTGACAACTGATGGCAGAATTTATCCAAATATTTAATAAATTCATAGTGGCGGAATAGTTGTAGGTGGAAGACTAGCAGTTGTATGATGATGGAAAAATATTTTCCTCATTAAAAAAATGGAAATCAGTATTGCAAAAATATGGTCTGAGTTCAACTTGGTTTAAAAAAGCATGTTACAGTCCTCTTTATCCTAGAAGAAAGAGAATATAAAGTTTGCTATATGGTGAATTATTTAAATTTTGTGACAAAGCTTTGGAGTATTTTTGATTGCTTTAATGCAGTTTATACTTTAATTTGTCCATCACTTTTTAGGTCTTTGAAAATTAAAAATCAATCTATTCTGTGTTCACATGAGCGTACAGCATTTCTTGTTCCATGTAGTCACACCAGTCCTTGATTTTTCCCTAGATTTTCAGTGACTTGTCCTGAATTAATGCTTCCTGCACTGATGGCTCTTGTCCTCTAATCCAGACTCCAGTGAGAAGCTGTTGTAGCACAGCAATGGGCTCAGACCGTTTCATGACAGAAAGACCACACAACCATTGCCTGATTCACTCTAATTTCTAACAAATAAACAAAACAAAACAAAACAGGGGACTCACGTTTACTAAAACTTTTCTCTCAGACCTTGACCTTGGGCTGCCTGGCTAGAGCCTGCTATAGGGGCTCCTGGAGTACTGCTCTTCCCCATATAATGTGACACACATTACTAAGGGCTGCTGTTGCTATATAATGATACTATGATCTCTGTTATGAACTATCAATAAATGCAAACATGATTCCTTCCACACAAAGTCAACTGTCCCTCATTCAACAGGACAAGCAGTCATCATACCCAGTGGATTTCCCAGGTCTCCTCACTTTGTTATATTCTCACTTCCTTTCTGCCCTTTCACCCCCCAAACCTTTCCATGACATATGTTTATAATTTACAATACATTGCAACAAACTCCTTTCACGCCCTCCTATATAGGTTTAGATGGAGTTTTCTCAAATAAAATGTAGGATGTGACCATCACAACTATTTTTTAATGGGAAAAAAGATTGAATTTCAAATTTGAGTATGTTTACTGCTTGGACCAGTTAGAAAATCTGAATATAAAAGAATGTAAAAAATGTATCCATGCCTATGCCAAAATGATATTAGTTTCATTATTTACACATAAACATTTAGGCATTCCAAAATATAATGGAACAATGGTTTCAACTCACAGTACAAAATATTCCCCTAGTAAGTTAAAGTTTTATTAAAGTGAAATAAGCATGAAACATTCAATTAGTTTATATAAATTTAGGATTTGATATCTGGAACACTAACATAAGTATTTCATTTAAAATCTAAATAGCATAGGCATAATAAATTCATACATAGTAAAATATAAGAGAATAGAATGTATTAATCTCATGTGTGACATAGTAAATAATAAATATGATTTTCTATTCATTGTTCACATTAACCAATCAACTTTACAGGTATAGGTCACATATTAAATACAAAAGAACTTGCCTTCTCTTTCTCTTGTATTTGGGATTCTTGGCTTACTACTAATTTGTCTGTATCATTAAAAGGAATTATTGACATGGAAAAAGTGAAGAAGATATTATGTAAATTGATATTTAAAAATAATGTAGAATATTTTTACCTAGAAAAGTATGCATTGGAGATACAAGTGGGAGGAAGCATGTAGCAGTTACCTACTCATTGCTGGGACAACACAGACAACCACAGAAGCTGCAGGAAGGGAAAGGTTTATTTCAGTTTACAGTCTTGAGGGGAAGCTTCATCATAGTGTGGAAATGCAGGAAGAGAGAGTCATTGAGTTTGCGACACAGTCGTGTTCCTCTTGTCTACGTTATGTGGGCCAGGGGGTGATGTCCACCCTCTGCTCATGCCATCCTTTTGCTCTGTCATTGTGGAGCTTCCCCCTCAAACCTGTAAGCCAAAATAAGCCGCTTTTTCCCACTAGCTGCTCTTAGCTAGGTGATTTCTGCCAGTAATGTGAACCTGACTACAACAAAAATCGTACCTTGAAAAAACAAAAGAAATTAATTAAATAAATAAATGAAAAGCATGATTTAAGCACCAGAGCTTTTTCTGGAAAGGAATTTGGCTTCAGAATATGGAAATAAATTTTTCTTGGAAATTCAATACTCCCACAAACACCTAAGCCTAGACAGAATGGTCCTATGTTTATAGTACAGGAGTATGGCAACACACATGTAAGCCTATGCTTATAGTACAGTTACAGTACTATACTATACTATACTGTACCTATACAGGTACAGTACAAGCTAATTCTCAGTGAACATTTTTTTTAAATATTGTTTATTTATTTATTTATGAGAGAGAGAGAAAAAAGTCAGATAGAGGGAGAGAGAGAGAATGGATAAATCAGGGCCTCTAGCCACTGCAAACTCCATACAATACACATACACCTCCTTGTCCATCTGGCTTATGTGGGTACAGGGGAATTTAACCTGGATACTTAGGCTTCCCAAAGAAAGCACCTTAAATATGAAGTCACCTCTCCAGCCCTCAGCTAACTCTTCATATAAATTTGGAAACATATGCTGACAGTTCTAATAGATTTTGATGGAATCCCAAAGTAAATAAAATATTTCCAGCACTATTACCTTTATGCTCACAAAAGCATAGATAGTAATTGATTAGGAGGTGATATCATAATTTTGTAACTTTCCATTTTTTGGACTCGTTTGTTTTTTCTTCCTTCCTAATATCTGAAGTCCTACTATTTCCATAATCTTTAACCACAATGAAAATCAGTTTCATGAGTCTGGGAATAAATTGAGTGATGTTCTTCATTAAAATTAGGCCTATTGATATTTATTAATTTCAGTTACTAATTCTCTTCCAGAAAAGATATTACTATATTTGATGTTAAGATACATAATTATTATTTTAGTATAGAAGCTATATTAATGTGACTAAGCATAGACTCACTCATTATCAGTTTTCTGCATAGAAAAAAATGAGAATTGTTGGCATTTTTATTTAATTAACCATTCTTATTCCTTAATTTTTGTACATTACATTTATCTGATTCAACTTAATTATCCCAATAAATATATTCTAAAAATAGGTTCATTTTTTGATAATTACTTGATTCAAAATCCTTGAGCTTCATTTGCTCTTCAGATAAAATATACCTGCAATATCAAGCCCTAAGAAACTTGTAAAAACTATTATTTGCTAGAAAACAGAGGAGGCATTCTATGGATAAAATCTATTAATTATTAACATTTTTCTGATATCTCAGTTTTAGAACTAAGTGAAATAGATCAATCTCTGAAAGAATGTTTATTCAGATATTTTATATTTCATCAAAAATGGATATTCTACTTTCTACAATTAAATAGAGCTTAAATTTCCATTTAATTATATTTTTGTGAGAAAGCTTTCCATACTTTCATTAAAGACACAAGTCCAAAAACATTGGTAGAAATGTGCATAATTTTTTTGAATCTATGAAATAATTTAATTTCCTCAAACTCACAGCAAACATTTCATTCCAATAAAACAATTACTTAGAATTAACAACAAGATTTTCATGTATTTGAGAAAAAATAAAAACACACCCCACAAAAGATAGTGAAGTAGGAAACATTAGGAATAGATATTCTTTCCAAGATAAAACACTATAATTTATAATTATTTTCTTCTTATTATAGTTATAATCTCTGAAATTATCCAAATTTTAGGTTAAAGATTGGATAGTAAACTTTGGACATTTCAATGGCAGCCGTGAATGCAGCAGATTGTAGTCTGTTGGTAAACAATCATGTATGTTCCTGGGTCAACTTGAGCACAGTGTGTGTCATTCCTTGTAGGTAAAAGGGACTCTTTCCTACAAAGATTGAGAAACCTATTCTATGATAGCTGACTGTTGCCACTGACATCTCAGTGGCACTAAGAGGTGGTGGGTAATGTTGCACATCCTAGTGTTGCACATTCTCCTCTCCTTAGCCAAAGTGAATTCCAGAGGTTTTAAGGATTGTCGTTTTTATCTTCAGCCCTATATCACTCTCCTCCTCATCTTCCTCCTCCTTCTTTTATTTCTATTTAGAGTCAAAACAGTACAGAGTAGGGCAATGAAACACAATTAGGGAGTTCAAATACATGAGCATAGAAATACCCAAATCTTGTGTAAATCTTCGTTAGAAATAGCTTATAACAACAAAAATCCTATAGAATGGAATATGATTTTCAGAGTAATGGCAGTATTAGATTAAAAGTTATAGTTTTTAAATAGTAAGAATTAAAAGATATACAAAGAAGTAAGAGAGTATGGCCCATTCATAACAAAACAAAAGTTTGGGGCTAGAGGAATGGTTCACCAATTAAAGTCACTTGCTTGCAAAGCCTGCTGGCCTGAATTCAATTTACAAGCTATCTGCATAAGCCATGACCAAAAAGTGATGCTAGTATCTGGTGTTCAGACTTAGCAGTAAGAGGCCCTGGTGTACTGACTCACAGACACATTTAAATAAAGAAATAAAAAGTTAGAAGAAATAGTGATGGAAATATTCCCAATTTTATAAAAGTCATTAATATACACATATAAAACTACAACATACATCAAATAGGAGGAAGTCAGAGAGGGCCTTATCAAGACATAATACAAATTATAAAAAGTCAAAAGTGCTGGTAATCTTGAAAACAGCAAGGAAGAGATTCATTGTACACAAAAGATTCTCATTGAGAGCTGGAGAGATGGCTTAGTGATTAAGGCATTTGCCTGCAAAGCCAGAGACCTAGGTTTGATTCCCCAGGACCCATGTAAGCCAGATGCACAAGGAAGCACATGTGTTTGGAGTTCGTTTGCAGTCGCTAAAGTACCTGGTATGCCCGTTGTCTCTCTGCCTCTCTCCTCTCTCTCTCTCTCTCTCTCTCTCTCTCTCCTTTTAAATGAATAAATAAGAAAAAGATCTCAATGATATCATATTTCTCATCAGAAATTTAGAAGTCATAAAATACTGTAGGCTACTATGTTAATTGATAAAAGGAAAAATAGAAGCTAAGGAGAAATAAAGACTTTCCTAAACAAGAAGTGATGGAGGTCATTACCAATAGGCCTGTCCTACAGTACATACTAAAGGAAGTCTTGAAGGATGAAATGAAGAATCTGCGGGTAAATAACTGAAAACTGGATGAGAAACTAAACATACTCATAACTATAACCATATAGGCAATTACAAAATCTAGCATTAGTTTAACAGTAAATTGAAACACCTTTTATGTTTTCTACATGATTTAAGAGACTAATGTCACTTTAAACAAAAAATACAAAAATAGTCTATTCTCACTTCAGATTGTAATATCATATTGTGTTTACTACAGAATTTAATAATCAAGCATTTAAAAGAAACTAGTTTGTGTTCTAGACACAAATGTGTAAAGACAAAACTGTGTCACAATAATAATTGAAATACATGAAGTAGAAATATAAAACAACAGAATGTATGCATGTTGCTAAGTCTAAATGCCACAATTCCAATTTCATAGAATATTAGGTGGAATTCACATGATAATAACCAAACTAACAGACCACAGGGACAAAATTTATACAAAAGGAAAGATGGGAATTTCAATGAATTGTTACAAAAACAGTCAACAAAACCAAAAATGCAGCAAAGCAGGAACTGAAGGAAGAATATGGTATGATACATATTAAAAAGTGGCACAATGGTAGAAATACTTCTTTATTGATCAGCTTTTAACAGAGGACAGAAATGCTTGCAGTATAGATAAGCCTTTTGCCATTATTCCCAGTAAGATAAATCAGTCACAGATGATAAATGCTTGTTTACTGCTTATATGCAGGACTTAGAGTAAGAGTAATATTAGAACAGAAAAGTTCCCAGTGGATGGAAGGAAGAAGTCCAGATACAGTCCACTCGATAAAGTGTCGGCTTTGCATGATGAGCAGAGTTCTAGTGATGGGTGGGCAGGGATGCTTAAACCACAATATTAATGCACTTGGTACTAATGGCATGCATACTAAAATGGTCTATCACAATAAATACTTCATTGGTATTTGACCATAAACAACAAAAGAAATAGGACACAATTTTAGAATGTCTTTGTTAAAGACAAATCGCCAGATGGCAATTTATAATTAATTATATATATTATGACAATTATAATTATACATATAATTATATATTATAATTATTATAATTACATATATAATTATATATATTATAATTAATCACAGTAATTTTGGATATTTTACTTTGTATATGATGGGGATTAAACTCTGCTGCTAGAGATTTGCTTATTTAGCTGATATGAAATATGATATAGTTTGGAAACCAAAACATGCTTGCTTTAATTTCTACTTTCTATCACCAAATATGAAATCTGGATTTGCAAGTCTTGATAATTGCTCTGAGTAAATGCAGCCTTCCTTCATAAGACACTGGTCTCTTTTGGGTTGGTAATATTCTATAATTTTCTTGATCTTCCACAAAGAACTTAGCATGATTATTTGAATCCAAAATCTTCACTGAAAATATCTTCATGGTTCAAAAGTCTGAGCATGAGTGTCTTCAACATGGAACAATATCATATCCTTACATACTCACACAGGCATAAAAATAAAGCAATGAAATGATCTGTGATTTTTTTCTAGCTTCACAATATTTCTGTTGTTATTGAAAACTTATTATGACAGACAAACATCTATATTTTGCATGACATGAAATTGTGTGGGGATCATACTTGTTTCAACTGAATGATCCTGATTCTACCTAACAAAGCTGGATCATGGAAAGCAGATGAGGATATAATTCAAAAGGGTGAAAGACAGACATTGCTATTATTTAATGTAAAGGCATAGGTTTGGTATCCCACCCATAGAGAATTTCAATAAATAAATAAATGGCTTGATCTGAACTCTGGAGCTAGTTTCCTCATAGCAAACTCTTTAATTGCCCAGCTCATTTATTTTTCCACTTGGAAAAACTATTTACTCCATACATTTAAAAACAACAATAACAAAGCTCACTACAGAAATATGTACCAACTGTTTGATGCAGAACCAAAAAGAAAGCAGAGCTAAACTAATGAGAGGAAAGGAATCAGTATGCTGTTGGACCATGAATGGGTTTTCAATTCCAGCTCTCTCTCTCTCTCTCTCTCTCTCTCTCTCTCTCACACACACACACACACACACATTTTCCCCGAATGTGTGTATATAATGATTCTTTGAAAACACTGCTTCGTGAAGGCTAGTTTGACATCATTCAGGAAGTTTTAAAACAAGAAAGAAAAGAACAAAATAACATTGAATGAGAAACAGATTGGTGTATGTCAATCCAGAAGGGAGTTATCCACTTGTCATGCCATAGGGATTCTTTCTGATGGTGTTGTCAGAGAGAACACGAAGTGATTAAGCACTTTCTGAAATGGATATTATATAGGGAATGTTTCCCTTGTAGGGTCTCCTGCTCCTTTCCTATTAAAAATTAACTCGTGCCTCTTTCTACCCTTTTGAAAATGACCTGGGTTGAGAGAGGCCCAAGCTTCACCATAGTGTTCCTTGCACTAATGTGTGAGGGATTTGATCAATTTCGACAGCTAGTCTTGAAACTGAAGCCAGAAATCCCTGCTCTTTCTTCCACAGAGGGATTTTGGACTGTATTATATAACTAATTACATCAACCTTCTTCTTTACTTTGGCAGGGGCTTCACACATAATGCATGTGCAAATGAATGATCTTAGCACCTATAGAGATCCTGTGTGTCATCATTATTTTAATACATCTAGAGCAGAATACACAACAAAAGGAAAGACAGATGAAAACCTATGAATTCACTTTGAAATCTTTTGGCTTGTCTTGTATCAGTCATGTCAGAACGCTATCTTTTCTCATTTCCTGTTTTGTATTGTCATCATGTGGAATATTTGATTAGGGAGTTCTAGCAGAATTTATGATCTTAAAAATGGATTAGTGAAGATTTCCTCTCACTAGTTGCTTGAAACATATCCAAGCACAATGTAGATTATCTGAATCATCTCCTTACTGTTGTATCACTTAAAATTTTAGGTCATTCACACTAACACTATATCCTTTAGATCAATATGTCTGGGGAACTCAGGTATTCTAAAGAACAATACTATCAACATCAAATCCACTCTGCTTATATAACAATCTACTGAATACTCTGTCTACAGTGTCTGCAAAGGGCTTAGAACACTAAAAGTATCTTTTGAAAACTTATTAATGTGCAACTGTCACTTTAGCTTAGCAGTACATATGCATAGGAAAGAGGGATAGGCTCTCACTTCTCACATGAAAATAATTTCACTTTGAGGCAATGTATCATTCATAGTCTCTTAAAGGGCATTGTGAGCAGGGCACAGATGCATGCCTTACAGGGAGATTAAAATGGCATTACTGAGGAAGGGTAAGTGAGGTTAAACTATAATAGAGTGAGAAGATGCTAGCCAGCCTCCAGAATGATATTTTAATTTACTTACAAAAGAAAAAATATGCACACTTGCTTTTACAACATCAGTAATAAGGAAAAAAATCCTATCTCACAAGTACACATCGAGCAACTACATTGAATGAGAAAGGATGAGATAGAGACAGAGGTGAGAATGGGAAAGATAAGGAAAGAAGACATGAAAGTATTACATAATGGAGAACAAGAGACAGATGATATTTAATAGTGGCTTTATCTATAATTCAGAACTCTTGAGATCCTGAAGAAAATTGAATTCAAATATCCTCATGAAAAATTTTCTTAGTAATTTTCTGTTCTTATCATATTTTCTATTATGTTCACTACCCAGAAAACCATCATGAATCATGTTAAGACTATTAAGCATGAGGCCCTGTGTTTTGTAGCCCCATGGCTCAGGGTCATGTTCAGCAATATTTGTGCTTTGCTATGGATCTTATAAATGCAGACCATGCAGGTAAAATTACAAACAAATGCTTTTATTCTAATAAATTATTTGTGTAATTCACACAAGTCACATGTATTCTTTTCAAAGCCCAGTATACATATATAATACATCTAGAAGTTACAGTTTCCAGAAGTTAAAGTTTAAGAAGGAGAAACAAAGCACATTAAAAGGAATCCATGTGCAAGAAAATGCTATACAAACTGTCCATCACTTAAAAGTGATGTCCAACCTTTTGGCATTATGACATGATTCTGTCACCTATAAATATGCTGGGTAGCATTTATATTTATTCTGGGATGCATGTAGCCATTTTGTCAAAGATTGGGAACATCTGATAGCAAGTTGTCAAATTTGCAAGAGACAGATATGGCTCCTTGAGAAATCCTTTGAAAATTAAGCTTACATTCTAATCATAATATATGTGATTCTTTTGACCCAAGTACATCAAATAAAGCACTTTATAATATGCTCATGTGCATATCAGATCATTAAAGAAGAGTTCTGTTTTTAAGCCTTTTAGATAAGTACTCTTTAGTACTCAATAAATATTTATGTAAAAAATCAAAAAAATATTTTAGAAGAAACTTTCTATTAAATGACCATAATTATATGATTGTTTCAAAAACTAATATTATACTGTAATTCTTTTCTTTCTTCTTTTTTTTTTTTTTTTTTTTGGTTTTTCAGGGTAGGGTCTCACTCTAGTTCAGGCTGACCTCGAATTCACTCTGTATTCTTAGGGTGGCCTCAAGCTCACGGGGATCCTTCTACCTCTGCCTCCTGAGTGCTGGGATTAAAGGCCTGTGCCACCACACCCGACTCTAATTACTTTCAATATGAGCTTCATCTCATTAGGATGCACCATAACTGATTAAATTTGTATACAACAAGTGTACCAATGATAGGGTAAGCTTTGCCACAGATATGCTGAGAGCCACAGTCATGATCTCCTCCCTGCCTTAGGTTGTCCCCAGAAAGCTCTATTTACTGAGGTGGTATTTCATATCTAAAGGAAACAATTTTGGTGTAAAAAGTAATATTATCCTTTTTGTGTCTCATTTGGGGATACCTGATTGTTCCTGAAAGGCCTAAGTAATGGTAAGTAAAACATCCACATTTTACACATAGAAATTTTATAACTACAGGAAGCAAAATCCACAGAAGACATCAAGCTATCAGACATTACTGAGGTGAGAAACCCAAGAAAAGAAAGTAAGGAGTGAAAATAAAATACTAGTGGATTATTTTATTTTCCTCATATAATTTTACTCATGGGCAAATATTTTTATATAATAATTTACTCTGTTACAAGTGTATATCAGCTTAGAATGGGATTTCATAGATTTGTGTAATTACTAACCTTTTTTGCTACAATTGACTTGTATTTCATCACTGAAGTCTCCACAGTCATTGTCACCATCACAGGCCCAATGGCCTGGGATGCATCTGCCACTGGAACATCTGAACTGGTTATCAGAGCAAGAGTGAACACAGCCCACCTCATCACTCCCATCTCCACAGTCGTCATCTGCAAAGAGACAACAGCAGCTAGCTAACTGTACCCAGAAAGAATTATTTCTTTTACGTTTATAACTTCTGTTCTGTATAAAAGTTGCTTCTGTTGCAGGAGCAAGTATGATGAATTCATGATCAACATTTCCCATGGACAGGGAAGAGACTACTGTCATCTTTAGATGGGTATTACTTAACTTCTGCTTTAATAAAAAAATTTTAAGAATATGTAGTCTGGATTTTCAAGCCTAATGCCCACTTTACTCTGAAATATCTAACCCTTGACTAACTGTGCTTCTGCTTCATGAATGAAGAGGAAAATGGTGGCAGTGAGAATTTCATGTAATGTTATAAATTGATACAATTTATTGTGGAAATTATTATTTAAACCCATCCATAATTTCTGTGCCCAAGGCTCTGACATGAGGACTTACCATGCATCCCTTCCACACTATATGCTGTCCTAATTCAAACATAGAAAGGGGTGTACACTAGGATCATAAATAGCTCATAAACCTTATTAAAAGTTATTGCATATGACTGTGGAGAGCGACATGGAAAAACAATGGGTAAAATTGATAAAAATGACATTGATTCATATATAATTCATTCACCTGCAATTAGAATAACTTAATGATACAATTGAGTATAAGAAAAATACAGAGCTGAAGACATGGCTTAGTGGTTAAGGCACTTGCCAATAAAGCCTAGGGACCCAGGTTCGATTCCCCAGTACCTATATAAGCCAGATGAATAAGTGAGAGCATGGATATGGAGTTGGTTTGCAGTGGCATGCCCATTCTCTCTCTTTATGCATATATATCTGCCTCTTCCTCTCTCTAATCTATAAATAAAATATTTTTAAAAGGAAAAAAAGTACATCATTTTTGCATAAGAACAAAGATGGCAGAGTTGAAAGAATATACATAATTACATAACAATTCATAAACTGCTCCATTCTGAGATGACATAAATGCGTTGGGGGCCCTGAGTTGTCTAGATCATTTTCTTGTTTCCTTTATCCATGTTTGTAGACTTAGACTCTGTCCAACATAATGTCTGGAAAGAAATCTCTATCAGAGCCTCATGGGACAAATGTTGCGGCCCATTATCCTTAATGCTGATTCCTCATGATGTGCCAGCTGCCCTCTCAGCACTTGTCTTACTCATTTTGCTTGGCTTTTGCTACCTTATGTTCCAAATTCCCTTTGAAGGAAGTGAAGCAGCCAGGCAGCAGCTCCGGCCCCGCACCCTCCCCCCACCCCCCACCCCCCCCCACCCCCGCAATCAGAGATCAGAAGCGTGGTACTTGCCCGTGTCACAGCGCCACTGGCTGCTGATGCACCTTCCACTTTGGCACACAAACTGCATCAGAGGCTCACATGTTGGGAATTCTGTAAAAGATACGAAGAAAGCCAATTGGAGACATATTATTGACTGGGCCTGATACAATTTGTGTCTCATTTGTTAATGTGATCAGAACCCCTCTCTGTCTAAAAAGGCTCAGAGGAAATAGTAAACAAATACAAAAACTATGACTTCTTAAGGAGATAGGATACTTTTAATATATTTGAAATGAGAATCTTCCAGTGAGCTAATCCTGTGAGAATCAGTTGATGAAGGCTCATTTGTGTTTATTATGTCTGTAGAAACATGAGTAAGTGCGATCACCGTGAGTTACATACTCGGTCTCTCCCTGAGTAGCACAGATGATGCCCTAAGGGTATGTGGGTGTGAGGCATCCTGTTTCTGCATCCATAGAACGTGGCTTTTCTTATTACAGAGAGCCAAACAAGACAGGTATATTGCTGGCCCCCCAGACACGTCACACTATAAGGTGAGATGAAAAACATCAACTAGATAAGATGATGTTCATACAGTGGCCTTCTGTTGCTCACCACAGGCTGCGTCCTTGTTTTTTTTTTTTTTTTTTTTTTTTTATTTTCAAGGTAGTGTCTCACTCTAGCTCAGATTGACCTGGAATTCACCACTATGTAGTCTCAGGGTGGCCTTGAATTCACGGTGATCCTCCTGCCTCTGCCTCCCAAGTGCTGGGATTAAAGGTGTGTGCCACCACTCAGGGCTTGACAGGCTGTGTTCTTATACTGACTATACAAACAGGAGGTAGATAAACCTACCCCATGTACACCCAAGACAAGGTCACTGTGCCTAGTATATATTGTAAATGGGGATACATGGGAAAACATTATATTAGACAACCAATTTAGAACCTTATATTTGGGGGAAGAGGACATAAATACGGTCAAGTTATGTCCTATGGTGTGTTTTATGAATATCTAAGATTGCTAAAGGATGAATGGGCTAGACATTGGCTGGCCAAATAAACTCAAAAGTATTCATTTATTATCTATCTGTACCTATCTATTAACTATGTACAGTACTGTTTTGATTTTGGAATTTTAAACACTATTTTACTTGTAGAAAAAATATCTAAAAATTATATTGTATTTATCATCCACCATAAATATAACCAAGCTGCTGTTTTATTCTATCTATATTTTAATATATCTTAAGTATAAAGGTTAAACTTTTTTAATGATTTCTTTATGAAAATCAATACTTCCTATGTTTATCAGACATGTTTCTATATACTTCCATTACTAAGTAATCCACAGATATTTGTCCGCACAAACTATAGTTTATAATTTTGTAATTCTGGACCTTTCTGTCATTTAGTTTTCTACTTTATCTTTCAAATATATAACACTATCAAATTTATTTATTTATTATTTTGTTTTTTTGAGGAAGGTACTCACTCTATCCCAGGCTGACCTGGAATTCACTATGTAGTCTCAGGGTGGCCTTAAACTCACAGTGATCCTCCTACCTCTGCCTACCAAGTGCTAGGATGAAAGGCATGTACTTTGTTTATTTTTATAAGGCATATTATACTGAGATTTATATAATAATTTATCTTATTTTTAGGCTACTACTCATATTTTCTTTGTAAAACTAGGAACTTCACATACTACCCCAGGTCAAGCATTTCCTTGACATTGTAACCAATGAAGTACTCATGGCAGAATGGCTATTACCCAGAAATTAAATGACAATAAGTGCTGGTGGGGTGCATGTACAGGGAAAGAGGAACACTTCTCTATTGCTGATGGGGATATAAACGAATACAGCCATTGTGGAAATAAGTGTGGAAACAGTTAAAAATAGACTTCCCATATGACCTAGCTATACCACTGTTTGGCACTTACCTTAAAGTCTCTACTCATTGCTAGAGATACTTGCTCATCCATGTTTATTGCTGCTCTATTTATAACAGCTAGGAAATGAATAGATAATTTATATACACAATGGAGTTTTATATGAATAAACTGCAAATAAAATAAAACTATGAAATTTGCAAAGAAATGAATGGTATGAAATTTGTGGGAAAATGGATGGATCTGGAAAAGATTGTATTAAATGAGGCAACACAGGCTTGGAAAATCAAGCATCACATGCTCTCCCTCATATGTGCATCCTAGGTTCAAAGGTTTAGATTTGTATGTGAGTTAGAGTAAAATTCAGCAGTAGAAGTCTTGAAGCTAGAAAGGAACAAGGTATATTATGTAGAAAGGAAGAAGGACAGAGAGAGAGAGGAGAGTTTAAGGGATGGGTATAGTAGAAATGTAAGTAAAAGGGAGAATACAGTCTAAGAGGGGTGAGGGGATGGGATGAATAGAGAAAGGATTTTAAGTTGGCTAATCAAAATTTAAGATGCTATGAATAAGCCATATGGGAACACTATTATTATTAAGCAAATTAAGGTATATATTAACTCAGGGCTCTCAAAGAAGTATCAGAATGCTCATGAGATATATGCCTGACTATATCAGACCTGAGGATTATTACAGGGGCAAAATAATCCCTATATTATACATGTCCTCAAAATTCAAAATTACCAAATAAACTACAAAAATAATAAATGATGTAATAAAATTGAGAGTATGAAGGAAGAAATAGAAAGCATTAGAACATGGTAATAGCATGAATTTGAGGAATCAATGTTATTAAAATAACTATATTACCAAAATGGTATATAGGTTAAGTACATTTTTCATAAAAATTCCAATGTGATTCTTCACAGAAATAGAAAAATAACTATTAAAATTATTTGAAGTGCAAAAAGAGCTCAGAGAGCTAAAGTAATACTAACAAAAGGGAATATTGCTGGAATTGTTGTCACACCCCCAATTTCAAGTCAAATGACAGAGCCACAGAACAAAATCATCACAGTACTGGTATTAGAACATGTATACAGAACAATAGAGCTTAACAGAAAAGCTTGGCAGAAACCCACGTATCTATATCTACCTCCTTCTTTTTTTTTTTTTTTTTTTTTTACAAAGATTCCAAACAAATGTTGTAGTAAAAATAGTCTACTTAACAAAAGGTGCTTAGAAAATTAGCATATGCATATGAAAAAATGAAAATTGATCCTTCTCTCTCATCCTAAACAAAATAAAACTCCAAATGGATCAAACACCTTAATTTAAATTCTGAAGCTCTTAGATGAAGCATTAAGAAAATCACTTCAAGATATAGGCAAAGACTTTCTGAATAAGACTCCATTCACTCAAGAAATAAGACCAACTATCAACAAATAGGACTTTGTGAAATTAAAATAAATTCTGTAAAAGGGTAATAGGTAACTGAGTGAAGAGATAGCCTACAGGATTGGAGAAAACCTTTGCTAACTATGCAATGGACAAAGAATTAATAGACTTAGAATCTACACAGAACTCAAAAAGCTAACAAGAAAACAAACAAGCCAATTAAAAAATGGGCTAATGAAATGAACAGAGGGTTAGAAGATACAAATGGCCAATAAGCATATGAAAGACATTTTAATCCTATGAGCCATCAGGTAGATAAACAAAATTCCAAACTAGACTGAGATTCCATCCTACCCTAATCAGAATGGCAGTCACGAAGAGAACAAACAGCAGCAAATCCTGGCAAATATGTATCAAATGGGAAATCAGTGCTGCTTCTCAAAAAAAAAAAAAAAAAAGTCTAAAAGTAGATCTTCCACATGGCCTAGTTATATCATTTCTGTGTATTTGCCTGAAGGACTACTAGTCAACATTCACCAGAAATACTTGCACATCAGTGTTAAGTGTAACACTATTTACAGTAACTGCATTACAATCCACTTGCATGTCCAATAGCAAAGAAATAGATAAGGAAAAGACGATATATGTACATGATTGTTTTAGCCACAAATATGAGTGCACTCATGTTGTTTTGGGAAAATAGATGCCATTGGAGATAATCGAATTAAATGAATTAAGGATGTCACAGAATGACAAATACCATGTTTGGTCTAATTTTTGGTTGCTAGATCTTATGCTGATTTTTTCTTCACATTCCAATTAAATGAAATTAATGTCACCTTTATTTGAATAGCAGGATCCACAAATGATTGACATACATTCTTCCATGTACAAATATTGTGAAAGAAACTTTACAAAGCTGATCATCAATCAGTATTATACTAATTAATTTACATAATTGCCTGCCACTTTAACTGTCTGTGCTATAAATGAGGTATTTTGCTTCTTTTTAGTATTGCACACATTCTCCTTTCTCATTTTATTAATATAGTTTTCCAGTGCTTTTCTCATGTCCTGATATAACTCATTGTAACATTAGTATGACAATTTACTATCATTTTCTATAACGAGTGTCAAATGTTAATTTAACACTTTTAAAACTTTTATCTTGGTGCAGGCAGGTGCAGCAGTGTGTAGTGAGTAGGCCAGACCCCTGTCTCCCAGCTCCTCCCAGTCCCCTGGTCCTGGTAGGTCCCATTGTGACTGGATTGCAGATGCCAGCTCCCTGAGTGAGATGTGGAATCAGAGCTTTTGCTCTTGTGTCCTGACTAGCCACAGAGTACTAACATTCCTGTTCACCTGAGTCAGAGGGTACATGGACCAAAGGACAAAAACTTGCTTCCTCATCAATAAAATAGTCTTCCTAAAATGGAGAGACAATAATGCAAAAAAGCTAATGAAGGGCTGGAGAGATGGCTTCCTGGTTAAGGCACTTGCCTGCAAAGCCAAAAGACACAGGTTCAATTCCCAGTACCCATGTAAATTCAGAGGCACAAGATGGCTTGTGCATCTGGAGGTCATTTTCAGTGGGTGGAGGCCCTGGCATTTTTATTCTTTGTCTTTATCTGCCTCTTTCTCTCTCTTAAATAATTAAATAAATAAATAAAATATTTTAAAAGCCAACAAAAGTCAGAAAACAAGGATTTCCACCAAGGATACCTAGTGCTACAATGGAAGCCTCCAATGAAATCATAGAGAACTCAACAGAAGTTCATTCCCAAAATTAAAATACAACAAACAATGAAATCAAAAAAATTGCTAAACTGGAAGCAAACCGTCAAAGAACCAACAATCATATGAATGAAACTAAACAGAATCATGTCCTAGAACATTCAGCTTTTGACAGTATGCTTAACTTGATGAAAAGAAGAAGAAGAAGAAAAAAAAAAAACATTAGAACCCTTCAAAGAGATATGAATAAATTGAAGGCGAGTCCAGAAATGGAAGATCTCAACAACCAAGTTGATTAAGCTTAATGAAGACTTGATCAAATGCAAGAATGAATTCCAAGAAGCATCAAGAAAATCAGAACTTGAATTGAAATTATACCTCAAAAAATAGTCAGACATGATGCAAAATAACAGAACAGAAAACAAAAATCAAATAGAAATTATATAAACCTCTTTAGAACTCCTCATCAGCAGAGTTACTCATTTGGAAGATAGAACCTCTGACCTGGAAGACAGGGCAGAAGGAATTGATTGGGAGGCCACAATCTTTGCTAATTTCAAAAAAATCAAGTGAACAAGATACAAAGGAACTGTGGGAAAAAATAAGCATTACTAGGAAACATGAAGTTATAACATGAGCATCAAGTATAGTTGTTATTGGTATCAGGGAGATGAGTTAGCCAGAATGGCTAAAATTGTTTTATATGGATTCTTAAAGTAATTGCAAAAAGCATTGAGATCGTTAACATTGTATGTGAAGTTCTGAAAGAAGTCTTGCTCACATGATTCTGAGAAATTATATCTGACCTTTTTCTGTGGCACTGTACAGTGGGGTGGTATCTTACCTTCACTGTAGATCTGGAAAATACTTCATCAATGAAATGAGCTCCAAGTAGATTTTTTGTTTGTTTGTTTTTTAATATGTACAGCACTGGGCATCTGGAGCCATAGGAAAGTACTTTGCTTTATAGTTACATATGGTCATATTTTAAATAACGAAAAAGAATGAGTGACAAGTTCTGTCAAGGCTCTATGGCACACTAGTGGCTGTGAATGGTATCTTGTCCCCAAATATAGAAAAAACATGTTTGTAGGTCCTTATCGTACATCTTTAGGGCTGGAGAGATAGTTCAGCAGTTAAGATGCTTGCCTGCAAAATCTGATGATGTGGGTTCCACTCACCATTACCCACCTAAGTCAGATGCACAGAGTGGCACATGCATCTGGAGTTTGTTTGCAATGACAAGAGGCCCTTGCATGCCCATACTTTCTATCTCCCTCTCTCTCTTTCTCTCTCAGTCTTTCTGCTTGCAAATAAATAAAATTGAATATATATATATATATATATATATATATATATATATATATATGTAAAATCTTTAAAGAATAAAGATAGCTTAGCTTAAGATCTAATAGCTACTAGCTACTCTGAAGAAGCTCTGGAATACATGTTAAAAAGTATGTGAAATAGGGCTGGAGAGATGGCTTAGCAGTTAAGTGCTTGCCTCTGAAGTCTGAGGATCCCGGTTTGAGGCTCGATTCCTCAGGACCCACGTTATCCAGATGCACAAGGGGGCGCACGCATCTGGAGTTCATTTGCAGTGGCTGGAGGCCCTGGAGGGCCCATTCTCTCTCTCTCTTTCTCTCTCTCTCTGCCTCTTTCTCTCTGTCTCTCTCAAATAAATAATAATAATAACTTTTTTAAAAAGTATATGAATATATGAAAATATATTCCTACTGACACACTGGTAACATCTGAGGCAAATGTACACAGAGCCTCCATCTTAGCAGTGCTACCTCAGAATGAGAGAAACGCTGCTTCCACAAGCAATAGAGGGCACAGATCCAACAACTTCCATAACAATAAATTTTATATTGAAAAAATTAAAGTGAAGGATTTGAGAATTGTTACTATTTTCTAAATGATTTAAGCTAAGCCAACTACCACCAAAGTTGAAGTGTGTGTGTGTGTATGTGTGTGTGTGTGTGTGTGTGTGTGTGTGTCTGTATGTACATAATCTCACTTAGGAACAGAAAACTATTTGGAAGAAGAAGTAAAAGCACATAAATCAATATCTAAAATGTATTAAAAGTCAGTATCTAGGTTCTCATGTACATTATCTCATTTGTTCTGACGTGCATTTTCAATCAGTAAGTATGTTACTGAGGTCCCTAAAGACTTTGTGTTCACTCTTGACAGAGATCGAAAAGGATTCTTTTCTGTGGCTGGGATTACCAGGCTCAGAGTGAGGTGCTTCTTTAGCAAGTTGGAAAACACAGAACAGCAGAGGGTTGTATTAATAGAGTGACTATGTAAGGAGTTAATTTGAAGGGAGAGTCTAAATGATTGTTGTTGGGAAAGTGTCTCACAAGCCTGGATGCTTAGAAAAGTCATGTGGATACATTTGAAAGACTGATTACATCAGCAGCCAATAGAAGTTTTAGAGCAGGCATAGATTCTTCATGAAAGCAAGCTGGTGGCTCTTCACTGGAACTATGAAAGTATACATTTGTTGTGATAAGCCATCGTGCTTGTGACGATGATGATGATGGATGTGTGTGTGTGTGTGTGTGTGTGTTCCTAATCAATTCTAATTTGAGAGGTATACTGAAATCTCAGCATTTAATTTCTCCAATCCTGTTTTAGGCTGATCAACATACGCAGTGCTTTCCCCAAAATCCAAAATCCTGATTCTTGAACACCACCCTAGACTTGCAGAAAATCTTTGAAGGGTGTAGGTTGGTGAGAGTTTAGAGGTCCTCACCATCAGTGAACTTTGCCTATGATGCTCATTATTGAGCAAGAAAGTGGAAAAACCCAGAACTCAAATAAAATTTGCTTTTTTCAAATTCCTGCCTGTGGCTTTCAGATTTTATGCCTAGCCTCCACTTGCTTCAGAAAGGGCCTTATTAGTAAGAGGGAACTGTAACAAAAGGTAAATGAAAAATAATACCACATATCTATAAGGATAACAAAAGCAAAACTAATGAGAATGTTTAAATATAAACACCTGAAGCAAGAGGAAAAAAGCAAAAAAAAAAAAAAGCACTTTAAAATATAAAGCATAAGTCTTCATGTCACAAGCAGGAAATAACCATCTCATTTCTTTAGGTTTCAAAACTTTAAAATAATTATTCTCAGAATGAAGAGTGAAGAACAAGCTTGAAGAAAAATTTAAATCTCCAAAGGATGGAATGAAAAAAAAGTAAGGCACTTGATTGCCACAAATTATCTTCCAATTGATATACAAGTGGCCAAACAAATAATAAAGGACCAAACTCAGTTTTAAATCTCAAAATATTGACCATGATTTTTCAGTTATTGGAAGAGGAGAAAGATAAATAAAGATGGCAATAATATAAAAAGAGGAAATTTTGAATCCATGGGAATATGAAATTTACCTAAATCTCTGACCATCATTTAGGTAAAACTTATTAGAGCCTTTTGTCATAATTATATAGACTACTTGCAAAAACACTTCATTCAGTAATAAAGATATATCATAAAGATGCCATGAAGAGAAAATCCTTATATTTTAGCAATATTTTAAGGAATATTCTCACAATAATGGAAATATCACACATGCAAAATGACAACTTTAGGTGGATGAATGTAATTCAATATTGCATTGACTGCATTTTATTTCCTGGACCAGTTTTCCACACAATTTATACATGTGTTCCTGTGTTGGAATCAGATGTCTCCCATATTCTTATGGGTTTTAAATGATTGAGCCCAGTTAATGGCAGTATGAGAATATGCTTAACGAGGTATGTTGTTGAGTGTTGGCTTTGGGCTGTGGTATCCCAGCTCTCCCTTGCCAGAGGTTGGCTCACTCTCCTACTGCCACTGTTCACTTGCTGTGGCAGAGGTGATGTCCAGGCTTTGTCCATGTCATGCTTCTCCTGCCATCATGGAGATTTCCCTTGAGACTATAGGCCAAAATCATAAACAAAAACAAATTTTCCTCCCATCAGCTCCCTTTTTTTCAAGGGCTTTATCATAACAATAAGATAGTAAATAAAACAGTTACTATGAAGTAATTAATCACTAGATATGTACAACTTATTGTCACTGGGACATCAAGTTGTCAACTATGAAATTTAGTTTGAAGAACCTTGAAATTGACTTCTAAAATAAAAATCACACAAAAATATTTGATGTGTCTAAGTAAGTTGATGACTTTGTGCTTGGTCCCATCCATAGCTATCTGCACCTGTATGCTGCCTTATGGGAGTCATGCTCTTGGGTTGAACAAAAAATAGGTAGATATATCTAATGTAGTAAATGATGGATCCAACCCTGCAAGGCAGTCAGGAGTTGTAGGACTACTTCTGGTTAAGATAGTGGCTTAGGTACCATGCCAAAGCAGCCTAGCGGGGGGAAAGCCAAAAAAAAAAAAAAAAAAAAAAAAACACCAAAATACACACTTTAACTAAAAAGTGAGGAGTATAGGAAATTGAAATGGCAGTGGAGAAGTAGGACAGATCCAGAGCATCCAGAGCCCACACAGGCCGGCAGAAGCAGCTCCAGCAGGTACGCGGGACTGCAAGGCTTGGCTTGAGCCACAGGAAAAGCCAGGTGAGGGGATTTTCCACTCACACCAGAGCTCTCTGCAAACTCAAGAAACGTGAAGGGAGAACGGCAGTGAACAACAGAGGAGCAGATAACACGGTAGAAGAACACGTGGAACAGCAAGAGAATTAGAGCAGCATCAGCAGCCTCCCCTCCCCCACTGCCAGTGCCCAGCTCCAGGAACAGAGCAGCACTCCAGGGACCTGGCTACGCCTACTTGAACCAACAGCAGGACTCAAGCAGAAACAGAGACCAAAATAATCCCAAAAGGTAACTGGGATTACATCAGGTCAGTACCTGCCTAATAAACCTGGTATATAGGCCTGAACCAGAAGTGCTAATTGCACCTGCCATCTCAAGATAAATTATATGTTAAATCAGATAGATGGTCAGATTTGCCATTCTTAAATAAGCTGTATTTTGGGCTGGTCATTTGTTGCTTCTTGATTTATAGCGGCTTTGTTTCCTCTTCTGTTATACATTAGGGAAGGCTCTCACCTGGTCACAAGCTGACTTGGAACCCTCTACAGACCAGAAATCTTAACCTCCTTCTTGTCAGGGTTAAGGGAATGGTTGAGGCACCACGCAGTCTAAGGGACAGTCAGAGGTTCTGGTTGTTATAATACCTACTCTTGGATAGATATCTGTGCTGTTTTTCATTGAAAATGTACATTGCTTAGTTAAATTTTAGAAGCTATCTGTATTTGCTTCCACTCAGCCTACTTGAATACTCTCATAGCAGGCCAACCCAACACCTAGAGTCACTTTTGTAGATACTCTGAGAGTCTTGAGAGCCACGGCTAGTGCCTTAAGCTCCTATCCTGAAGATATATAACATCAGATTGCTTGATACATCTCATAATATCCAGATAACTAGAAAATCCAATCATTAAATAATCCAGGATGCAAAAATATATACATTATAACACAAGAAACACCAAAAATCAAGACATATACATCCACCGAAAAGTATTAATGCATCAGAAATGACCTCCAGTGAGAACAAGTTAGAGGAAATGCCTCAGAAAGATTTCAAAAGAATGATTATAAATATGTTCAAAGAAGTCAAAGAAGAAATCAAAGGAAGCAAAGAAGACACAGGATGCCAATGTAATGGAATGAAGAGGTCAATACTAGACATAAATATGGAAATAGGAATAATAAAGAAAAAACAGTTAGAATTACAAGCAATAAAGAACACAGTTAATGAAAAAAAAAAAACTCTGTAGAAAATCTCACCAGTAGAATGGATGAAGGAGAGGACAGAATATCTAAGCTAGAAGACCAGGTGGCAGATCTAGTATGGTCCAACAAAGAAAAAGACAAACAAATAGAAAAGTATGAATGGGAATTTCAAGATATTCGGGACACTATGAAAGATCAAACATAAGAATTCAGGGCATAGTAGAAGGAGAAGAATTTCACTCCAAAGGCATAGTAGGCATCTTCAATAAAATCATAGAAGAAAACTTCCCCCAAATTGGGAAAGAGGTGCCAGTGCAGATACAGGAAGCCTTTAGAACAGCAGCCAGAAAAAAACATGGAAAGAACCTCTCCTCACCATATTATACTCAAACTACCAAACACACAAACCAAAGAAAAAATATTGAAAGCAGTCAGAGAGAAAAATCAAGTTATCTACAAAGGCAAGCTTATCAGGATTACAGCAGATTACTCAACACAAACTTTAGAAGCCAGAAGGGCATGGAGTGAAATATGCCAAGTTCTGAAAGATAACAACTGTCAACCAAGTTTACTTTATCCTGCAAAGCTATCCATTCAAATAGACAGAGAAATAAGGACATTCCACAACAAAAGCAGGCTAAAGGAGTATTTGAAGACAAAACCAGGGCTACACAAAATACTTGAAAGAATCCTCGATGCTGAAGAAAATAAAAGGCACACATATAGGGAACTGGGAAAAAAACAAACAATACTCAAATACTAGTTAACTCAAGAGAGCAAAGGTAAAACTGGAAGAACTGCAAAAAATGGCAAAAATGAATACACACATTTCAATACTATCTCTTAATATCAATGGCCTCAGTGCCCCAACCAAAAGACATAGGTTTGCAGACTGTGTTAAAAAGCAGAATCCTTCAATTTGTGCTTCCAAGAAACCCACCTTTCTTCAAAGGATGGGCACTATCTTAGGGTGAAAGGTTGGAAAATGGTGTTTCAAGCAAATGGACCTAGAAAACAAGCAGGGGTTGCTATCCTAATATCTGACAAGGTAGACTTCAGTCCAACATTAGTTAAGAAAGGTAAGGAAGGTCACTTTATAGTGATTAAAGGCACCCTCCAACAGGAGGACATTGTAATCCTAAACATATATGCACCTAACATGGGGGGCCCCAAATTCATCAAACAAATGCTATTAGAACTAAGGTCACAGACAACACCAAACACAGTGGTAGTGGGTGACTTCAACACCCTGCTCTCATCAATTGATAGGTCATCCCAGGAAAAAATAAACAGAGAGGCATCTGGACTAAATGAGGTCATAGAAGGAATGGACCTAACAGATATATACAGGACATTGCATCCAAATGCTGCAGAATATACATTCTTTTCAGCAGTACATAGAAAATTCTCTAAAATAGACCATATATTAGGACACTGTGGTAGTTTGAATAGATGACCCCAATATATCACTTTTTTATTGTTTGTAGTTTGCTTCTGTTTGAGAAGGAAAATCTCAGTAGAATAGGCCAGTAAGCTAAAAAAGAGATATAAAGGGAAGACAAAGGAAGGAAGAGGGTACTTAATAGGTTGGTATTGTATATATGTAAGTAGAAGAATAGATTAACTGGGGTGAAAGGGCCCAAAGTGAGGTCAGGGGAAGAGATTGAGTAAAGGAAAGGTGGAGGGAGGGCTAATCAAAATATAAGAGGATATAAATAAATCATATGGAATCTTCCAGTTGTGGACAATGGAACACTCAGGATCCATAGATCGTTGCTAGAAAATTTTCAGTGCCAGGGATGGGATACCTTCCAGTGAGTTGTTGGCCAGGGGGCCCCTGATGCCCCCAAAACATTATAGGCCACTGCCGAGGCCCTTGGTTTCCCACCAGAAATAGATGGTAAGACCCTATTGCTGAAGACTCCACATACCTGGGCTTCAAGTCCACTGAGAAATCCTGCCAGAACTGAGCTAATAACCTCTTCTATGTAAACCAGTTGACATAAAGCTGGAAGAAGCCATTCTCCATGCAGTTCAATGGGAGAAGGAGATACCATCAGTGAAGATACTCAACAGTGGGCACTGCAAGCCTTATATTTGGCCAGCCAGGCCAAATGAGCCAACAGGTGCAATAGTGGCACATTTATCATGGTAGAAACCAACTGCCCTTCAATTAGACTGGAGGCCCACTCCATGGGAGGGAATACATCCCTGATACTGAAAACTTAGAACAGGGGTAGTCATGAGCCCTAGGGGGTGAACATCTGCTGCTGTCTGGATAAATGTATATACTATGTTTTTCAAACTGCCCAGTAAGCACTTCTCTTAATATTCAAACCCTTATATTCATGCTACTCTCACTTTGGGTAGAGAATCTTTTCTTTACAGATGGCAGTGACCTTGAGATGACTCAGAAGGTATCATAGTGCTGGAAAGAAGTGACTGGAGTACTGAGTATCATCTCGATCACACTTTCCAAGGCTCAGGGTCTAATGCGGAAGAGGTGGCAGAATGAATGTAAGAGCCAAAGGAAGGGTAGGACTCCTTACAATGTGCTCCCTCCAGACATAAAATGGCCTGGATATCCATGACCTCATAGTGCCTGACACTACATTCACAAGACCATCATAAGAGGAGGAAAAGATCATGACACCAAAATAAAAGAGACACTGATTGAGATCAGGAGGGGATATGATGGAGAATGTAATTTCAAAGGGGAAAGTGGGGAGAGGGAGGGTATAACCATGGGATACTTTTTATAATCATGGAAAATGTTAGTAAAAATTGAGAAAAAAAAAAGAGTTGTAGGACTACAGCATGAAGAAGAGAGGACCTCACTCAAAGCATACACTGAAATGCATACATTGAAATCCCGCGACTTTCAAACCTGAAAAGTAACTTTGAAGTTGGAAGCATGAACATACATGTACACAGAGACATGGCTCAGTTTATTTAAAAAACTTAGGCATATTAATTTGCATTAATTTTTTTTTTGTTTTTGAGACAAAGTGTCATATATATCAGGCTAACCTCCAACTTGCTATATAAGTCATGACGACCTTGAACTTCAGATATTCTATCCCTTGAACTTCAGATTTTCTATCCTCTAATTTCCTGAGGGCTGGGTTTAGAGGTTTGTGGCATATTTATTAGTTTATATGGTGCTGGGGGTCCTACTTTGGACCTCATTTATTCTAGGCAAGAACTACCACAACTAATATTTATATTTATTTTGTCAAAACCCACCTTAATAGAGGCCTGGAACCTAAAGTATGGAACTTATTATTAGCTCAGTATAATCTACTATGGTAAGATCACATAAAGATAGTGGAGTATTTTTAATTCTTGAATATGAATTTGCTAGTTGTAATTTTCAAATCTCCTAAGTCATATAAAATTTACCATTCCAATTATTTTTAGTATGCAGTTCAGAAGGTTAAGTATATTCTTTTGTTGTACAACAAAACTCTGGAAATAATTGATCTTTACAACTAGAACTTTGTACCCAATGGATACCAATTTCCATAGTATGTCATGAGTTATAGTAACATCCTGGAAATACAAGTGAATGCTTAGCAGAGCAACTGGTGGAGCTTGACTCTGATCCTACAGGACCATGGTGATCCTATAAATAAGCAGTGAAGGAAGTGGCACACACCTGCAAAAAGAGACGGGTGTTTTGGACACAGTGCTGTCTTTAGTTCTGTCAAGAGGTGTGCTTCAGACTATGAAGCTATGAACTATGTACTATGAAGACCCATGAAAATAATCCCTTCATACACCTTTAGGAAGGCTACTAAAAGCTCCATAAAGAAAGAATTACTACCCTACAATAAAATTAACTACTATTTTAAATGTCCAGTTTTTTTGGACCTGAGAATATTTTTGAATGAAAGCTGAGCAAGCATCTCTATCAGAAGTTTTAGAAGAATTCTTGTACTTGGAATGGGCTGATTTGGCAGCATTTCAGTCAACCCCTGACATCTGCAATACTCAGAACAGACAAGTAGAAATTAGTAGGACTAAGCATGAAAGTTTGTCACATATAACTCATTCTGTACCTTGGCCACACAACTCTCAGTGCATTAGTTTTATTTTATATACTAGGGATAAGTGGGTGGCTTTTCCCTTAGTTTCTCTGTTCCCACACATTAAATAAGCATGTGCATGTCTGTATACACTAGGGTGTAGGTAACAGCCTGCTCAGAAGAATAGGAAAAGTGAGAGAGAAGGGGATTAAAATGAAAAAAAAAATAGTTGAATGAACAAATACCTTCACATTTTGCAACTTCTTATAATAATTCTATTATAGGAAAAAAACCACAAAGGAGGAGATTACAAGAGACCAGTGGGATCAGCCCAGTGAAGAGATCCACAGATTAAAGAAGAAGATTTCTTGTGCATTATTGTTGGACTTCTGTGCAAGCCTAAGGTAAGTGATTGCATGGTTCTCAGGAAGTGGACTTGCCCTTTCATTCTGTATCTAGATTAGAAGAAAGAGCTAGTGATTGGTAGCAGGCTAAACACATGAGGCATTAAAAGAACATAGTGAAAGTCCAGGTAAAATGTTGAATGAGAAGGGGTCTCTAGGTGACCCTGTGAAAGAAAAGTGTCAGGATAAGAAACATTAGACTCTATTCCAAAGATAGGGCAAAGAAACTTTGGATATCCACAAAGCAGCAAAGAGACAGCTGAAAAGTGCAGAGAACTTGAAGGACAATGCACCTAAAAGGACAAAGCCAAGCTTGGTTCAGGAGGAGAAGCAGAAGCTTTATTCAAAGTTAGCCAGGCTACAATGCTGAAGACAGATTCATATCACATGGTAGGTCAAGCCTATACTTTTGATAAGCTTCAAAAAAAGCTTCAGGTTTTACAAACATAGTTACTTCTCTGGTAGAGTGTGTCCCTGTGGAAACACCCCAGCTCATGGGTCTATGGTCAGGTGCCATCTTGAGAAGGAACCTACTGTTTAGAATTTCACTATCCTGGGGGCCTGTGAACAGGGGGCTGTCACAAAGCAGTATGTGTAGTTCAACTTTTCAAAGCCCCAGAGCGAAAGATAGCATTTGGAATCAATTATGGAGAGCAGAAGGGGTGGATTTGAGAATCCATGTAGTTCACATGGCAGGAGAATTGACTCAGGCATTGAAGATCACATGAAAGAATACTGATAATGGTGCAGGGATTAGAACTCATCAACTGGAGTTTGGTAGTCCTGAACCTGAGGTCAGTCAATAGACCAACGCCTGGATATTTCTGTCTGTAATGAGATTCACCATGGAGTCCAAGAACCTGAGAAATTCCAGTGTCCTTCATCATATGCATAGCCATATCTCCATCAAAGTCAGTAATGCTGCTAAGATGCTTGGAAACTACAGACAGCTCTGTCTGTGCAGATCTCAGGGCTGTGGATCCTCCCACAATTGCTGATGCACTTGGAAGACAGCCCTCTGCTAGAATATTCTTTTGTACCTAGGGAGGAGTCCAGGTGGTTAGAGAACGTGCTCAGCCCACAGACTTCAGATAAGTTTGGCCAGCAGAGGCATGCAATAGAGGTTTTTTATCTATTCATTCTTCTAAATGTCCCCTGTGTTAGGATGTCTACATATTTCTCTAGATTTGGGAGGTATTATGCTGTTATTTCAGATGCTCTAAGTCCTTAGTTTTTACATCACCACAAATAGTTTACTTATCTATTTCTTTGTTTTGTTTTCTCTTTTTTGAAAAAAAGTAAAATATGTAAGAGAAAATACAAACTTATATATAAATGACAACATATTAGAATAATAACAGATCTCTCATCAGAAACTCTAAAAGCCAGGATATCATTGAACAATAAATTTCAAGCCTTGAAAGTAAACAGTTTTTAAACATGATTGCTATATACAGTAAGCTGTAAAAATGACAGAGAAACAAGAACACATAAAGACATATACAAACTAGACTACCAAGCCAGTACTTCAGAAGATTCTTATAAGATTATTATACATAGAGATGAAAAATACCTATCATGGAAGCACAGGAAAGAACAAATTTCATTAAAGAGTGATACACAAAGAAACAAACAGTAGAGAGGAACCCACTGTGTCATACAGATTAAACTAGCAAACCTGTAATTTTAATATGGGAGAAAAAAGAACAAATAATAATACAAGCAACCAGGAATACAACTAATGCAATCATATGAATTAGCAAACTTCTCTCAATAACAATTTAAATACAAATGCCCTCAACTCACCAATCAAAGAATGCAGACTAGGTGACTGAATTAAATAAAAACACAAGATCCCAAGCACTACATTACTTACTTTGGCACCCACAGTGGAAATCAAAGGTTAGAAGTCAATCTGTGAAGCACATGGAGCTAAAATCAAGCTGTAATCCCTATTCTGATATATGATAAGATAAGTTTCAAACCATAAATATCTGAGAGATTTCCAATAAATAGCTTAATGATAGTCTTCAAGGTATTAGAAATATAAGAACATCCAAAACCTTAATTTAGTACATTGCAAGAAATAATAAATATTAGGTACAAAAGTTAAAAATATGAAGACAGGAGTTCATTATGTTAAACGTAACAAATAAGACTCAAAAAATCTTCCATTTTTTGTCTCAGATATAGAATCTACATTGATGTGTGTGCATGTAGGGCACAAAAGTGGAAAAGGGGACTATGAGAAGGAAGGAAAAGTTATAAGTGGAGGGCAAGGCAAAGAACAGAAGATAATGGCATATACAAGTCACAAATTCAACATGGGTGTTTAATAAGAGAGAGGGTCACAGTGAGAATGGCAAGGAAGAATAGTAGTGCATGTTGAATGAGAACAATGTATAATGATAACTATATGAACTTGTTACAAAAAGAACAAAAACTTTTCCTTTTCATAATAACCAAGCTCAGAAAGCAGGAGGGTTCCTACATCTTTTGTCCTGTGGTAAGACAAGGATAAATGGGAGTAAAAGAGATCAGATGCAGGCAGTGGTGCAGTGAATGAAGAACAGAGAAGAGAACTAAGAATGAGGAAGAAAAATATAATGTAAAGTGGAAGGAGGAGAACCGTAGGAGAGGACAAGGGAAGAAGGAGGGGCCTAGGAGTAATGAGAACAGGACTGTGAAGGTGGGTGAGATGTTGGGTTTTCTGAAGGTGTAACACCAGAGCCTCCACATAGAGCTGCATTCCTCATTTTTCAGAGGTGGTTGATATTCAGGAAGCAGAAAGGTTTCCATTTAGGTCTGTTTTGAGAGATGTTACACATTACCCCTCTCTCATTTCTTTCCAAAAGAACCAACACTACATGAGTGAGAAGTATAGGGAAACATAAGTACACATTCCCTTTCCCACATCTAACACCTAGCATCTCAATTTAGTTGGTACTAAGAGAGAGAAAAGTGCTAAATGAGATGTAATGTTGGCATCCCACAATGGATTGGACCCATCCATAGAAATTGTAAGTCTTCACATCTGCCAAGACGTGTTAAGGAAAAATAGAGTGGCTTAACACAGCTTTGCAGTTACAATATTTCAGGTAAGTTCTGTATTGGGTTAAAGCCTCTTATTGATCTTGTAGACAGGCAGTGTTTGTTGCATAATAGAACAGTATTATATAGTTTGCCTTATTTTAACAATGTTAGTATATTGCTATCTTCATCCCCCTTCTCCCCTTCTTTCCTCCTTCTCCCTCTCTTCTCTACCCTTCCTTGTCTTCTACCTCCCTCCCTCCCCTCTCCTCTCCTTTCTGCCTTATCCATGCAAATTCCCTTCTGAAATTCTTGACTCTTAATTGTATAGAATAAATTTAAAAGCACATTTACAAGCAAGATTACAATTATAGGAGACAGACTGTTGCTATCTTCAGCTATTTAAAGACCAGCATCAATAATATTAAGCAATATTAGCTTTGTCAATCTTAGTGTATTTTAATTCTTTCTTACTGAATTATCATCCACTGTGACAACAAACTTTTGTCAATCTCTAAAATTTAACTGTTTGGATAAATACAATGTTGCCAAAGGAAAATTAAGATGAAATACTTGGAATAACCTCTTTGTTGATAGAGGATATGGTTCTTATAAAACCTACTCTTGCATAAATGTTTGGTGCTGTTTTTGACTGAATGTGTACGGGGTTTAGTTAAATTTTAGAATATACCTGTATTTTTGTCCACTCAACCTACTTTAATACTCCCATAGCAGGCAAACTCAACCCTTAGGAACACGTGTCTAGATACTCTGAGAGTGTTAAGAGCCACGCCTAACATTTTAATCTCCTACGTTGAAGATATACAACAGCAGATCAATTGATACAGCTAAGAATACCCAGCTAACTGGAAAATCTAAGCAGTAACTTAATCCAAGATGCAAAAATATATACATTATAACACAAGAAACACCAAAAACCAAGGCATTATAAATCCACCAAAAAGTATCAATGCATCACAAATGACCTCCAGTGAGAACGAGTTAGAGGAAATGCCTGAGAAAGATTTCAAAAGAATGATTGTAAATATGTTCAATGAACTCAAGAAGAAATCAAAGGAATCAGAGAAGACACAGGACACCAATTTAATGAAATAAAGAAATCAATACAAGACATAAATAAGGAAATAGAAATAATAAAGAAAAACCAGTCAGAATTACTAGCAATGAAGAACACAGTTAATGAAATAAAAAACTCTGTAGAAAATCTCACCAGTAGAATGGATGAAGGAGAGGACAGAATATCTAAGCTAGAAACCAGGTGGCAGATCTAATACAATCCAACAAAGAGAAAAACAAACTAATAGAAAAGTATGAATGAGACTCTCAAGATATTCGGGACACTACGAGAAGAACAAATATAAGAACTCAGGGCATAATAGAAGGAGAATAATTTCAGTCCAAATGCATAGTAGGCGTCTTCAACAAAATCATAGAATAAAACCTCCCCCAAATTGGGAAAGAGGTGCCAATGCAGGTACAGGAAGCCTTTAGAACACCAGCCAGACAAAACCTGGAAAGAACCTCTCCTCGCCATATTATAATCAAACTACCAAACACACAAGCAAAAGAAAAAATATTGAAAGCAGTTAGAGAGAAAAATCAAGTTACCTACAAAGGGAAGCCCATCAGGATCACAGCAGAATACTCAACACAAACTTTCAAAGCCAGAAGGGCTTGGAGTGATGTATTCCAAACTCTGAAAGATAACAACTGTCAACCAAGGCTACTTTATCCTGCAAAACTATCCATTCAAATAGACGGAGAAATAAGGACATTCCATGACAAAAGAAGGCTAAAGGAGTATTTGAAGACAAAACCAGCTGTACAGAAAATACTTGATAGAATCCTCCATGCTGAAGAGAAGGAAAAACACACATATAAGGAACCTGGAAAACAACAAGCAATACTCAAATACTAGTTAACATAATAGAGCAAAGGTAGAACTGGAACCACAAAAAAAAAAAAAATGGCAAGCATAAATATACACCTTTCAATAATATCTATTAATATCAACGGCCTCAATTCCCCAACCAAAAGACATAGGTTTGCAGACTGGGTTAAAAAGCAGGATCCTACAATTGGTTGTCTCCAAGAAACTCACATTTCTACAAAGAATGGACATTATCTTAGGGTGAAAGGTTGGAAAACGGTATTTCAAGCAAATGGACCCAGAAAACAAGCAGGGGTTGCTATCCTAATATCTGACAAGGCAGACTTCACTCCAACGTTAGTCAAGAAAGATAGGGAAGGTCACTTTATATTGATTAAGGGCACGCTCCAACAGGAGGACATTACAATCCTAAACATATATGCACCTAACATGGGGGCTCCCAAATTCATCAAACAAACACTGTAAGAACTAAGGTCACAGATAACACCAAACACAGTGGTAGTGGGTGACTTTAACACCCCACTCTCATCAATTGACAGGTCATCCCGGGAAAAAATAAACAGAGAGGCATCTGGACTAAATGAGGTCATAGAAGGAATGGACCTAACAGATATATACAGGACATTTCATCCAAATGGTGTAGAACATACATTCTTTTCAGCAGCACATGGATCATTCTCTAAAACAGACCATATATTAGGACACAAAGCAAATCTTAACAAATTCAGGAAAATTGAAATAATTCCTTGCATTCTATCTAACCACAATGGAATCAAACTACAAATCAATAGCAAGAAAGGATATAGAGCATACACAAAATCATGGAAACTAAACAATACGCTACTAAATGACGAATGGGTCAATGAAGAAATCAAGAAGGAAATCAAAAAATTTAGAGTCAAACAATATGAGAACACAACATACCAAAATCTCTGGGACACAATGAAGGCAGTTCTAAGAGGTAAATTTATAGCTTTAAATGCCTATATTAAGAAATTAGAAAGGTCACAAGTAAACGACAAAATGCTTCACCTGAAAGCCTTGGAAAAAGAAGAACAAGGCAAACCAAAATTCAGTAGACGGGAAGAAATAATAAAGATTAGGGCAGAAATTAATGAAATAGAAACCAAAAAAAAAAAAAATCCAAAGAATTAATGAAACAAAGAGCTGGTTCTTTGAAAGGATGAACAAGATTGATAAACCCTTAGCAAATCTGACCAAAAGAAAGAGAGAAGAGACAAGAATTAATAAAATTAGAGACAAAAAAGGTAACATCACAACAGATGCCAGAGAAATTCAAAAAATCATAGGGACATATTATAAAAACATATACTCCACAAAGTATGAAAACCTGAAAGAAATGGATGATTTCCTTGATTTATATGACCTACCTAAATTAAATCAAGATGAGATTAATCACTTAAATAGACCTATAACAAGCATGGAGATCCTAACAGTTATCAAAAATCTCCCATCTAAAAAAAGCCCAGGCCCAGATGGATTCACTGCTGAATTTTACCAGACCTTCAGGGAAGAGCTAACACCATTGCTTCTTAAGCTTTTCCATGAAATAGAAAAAGAAGGAATTCTGCCAAACTCCTTCTATGAAGCCAGCATCACCCTGATACCAAAACCAGGCAAAGATAGAACAAAAAAAGAAAATCACAGACCAATCTCCCTCATGAACATAGATGCAAAAATTCTCAACAAAATATTGGCAAACAGAATACAAGAATATATCACAAAGATCATTCACCCTGACCAAGTAGGCTTTATCCCAGAGATGCAGGGATGGTTCAACATATGCAAATCTATAAATATTATACATTATATAAATGGGTTGAAGGATAAAAATCACATGATCATCTCATTAGATGCAGAGAAAGCATTCGACAAAATCCAACATCCCTTCATGATAAAAGTCCTACAGAGACTGGGAATAGAAGGAACGTATCGCAATATAATAAAGGCTATTTATGATAAGCCTACAGCCAACATATTACTAAATGGGGAAAAACTGGAAGCTTTTCCACTAAAATCAGGAACAAGACAAGGGTGTCCACTGTCCCCACTTTTATTTAATATAGTTCTGGAAGTCTTAGCCATAGCAATAAGGCAAGAGACATGCATGAAAGGGATACAAATTGGAAAGGAAGAGGTCAAGAGCTGGTTCTTTGAAAAAATAAACAAGATTGACAAACCCCTGGCCAATCTGATCAAGCAAAAAAAGGTGAAGCTTCAAATTAACAAAATTCAAAATGAAAAAGGAGAGATCACAACAGACATAAGTGAAATTGGGAGAATCATCAGGACTTATTTCAAAAACCTCTACTCCACAAAACTGGATAATGTGGAGGAGATGGATAAATTCTTGGACGCATACCATCTACCAAAGCTAAACACAGAGCAGATTAATCACCTCAATCAACCCATCACACTCATGGAGATTGAAAAATTAATTAAAAAACCTCCCAAAAAAGAAGAGCCCAGGACCAGATGGCTTCTCAGCTGAATTCTATCAAATCTTCATGGAAGAACTCAAACCAAACTTCCTCAAACTGTGCCACACAATTGGTGAACAGGGAAAGCTACCCAACTCCTTTTATGAAGCTAGCATCACCCTAATTCCAAAACCAGGCAGAGATGCCACAAGAAAAGAAAACTACCGGCCTATTTCCCTGATGAATTTAGATGCAAAGATCCTAAACAAAATCCTTGCAAACAGAATCCAACAACACATCAAAAGCATTATCCACCTTGACCAAGTGGGATTCATTCCAGGAACACAGGGGTGGTTCAACATATGGAAATCTGTCAATGTAATACACCACATAAACAAGGTTAAACATAAAAACCACATGATCATTTCGATAGATGCAGAAAAGGCCCTTGACAAGATTCAACATCACTTCATGTTCAAAACATTGGAGAGAGTTGGCATGGTTGGTTCATATCTTAACCTAATAAAGGCAATACACGAAGCTCCGAAGGACCAAATAATACTTAATGGAGAGAGACTGGAGGAATTCCCATTAAGATCAGGAACAAGACAGGGTTGTCCACTCTCACCTCTGCTTTTCAATATAGTACTGGAAGTCCTAGCTCAAGCAATAAGACAGGAGAAGGAAATAAAAGGGATACAATTTGGAAAGGAGGAAGTTATGTTAGCTTTATTCGCTGATGACATGATTATATATGTAAGAGACCCGAGAGACTCCATCCCAAAACTCCTGAAGGTGATTAACTCCTATAGCAAAGTAGCAGGATACAAAATCAATGCACAAAAATCAGTAGCCTTCCTTTATGCAAAGGACAAAAATACAGAAAAAGAAATAAAGGACATAGTCCCATTTTCAATTGCAACAAAAAAATAAAATACCTTGGAATAATGTTAACCAAGGAAGTGAAAGATCTATACAATGAAAACATAAAAACACTCAAAAAAGCAATTGAGGCAGACTTGAGAAAATGGAAAGACCTCCCATGTTCCTGGATAGGCAGAATTAACATTGTGAAGATGACAATCCTACCAAAGGCCATTTACAGATTTAATGCAATACCAATTAAAATCCCCACAGTGTTCTTCACAGAGATAGAAAAAATGATCTCAAATTTCATATGGAAAGGCAGAAGGCCTCGCATTTCCAAACATATCCTCAGCAAAAGAAATACCTCTGGAGGCATCACCATACCTGATCTGAAGCTATATTACAAAGCCATAGTAATAAAAACAGCATGGTACTGGCATAAAAACAGGACTATAGATCAATGGAATAGACTTGAGGACCTGGACTTTGGGTCAAGCAACTATAGCTACTTGATATTCGATAAAGGCCCAAACAATATAGGCTGGAAAAAAGACAGCATCTTCAACAAATGGTGTTGGCAAACTGGATAACCATATGCAGGAAACTGAAACTTGACCCACACATTTCACCATGCACTACACTCAAGTCCAAATGGATCAAAGATCTCAATATAAGACCAGAAACTCGAATACTACTGGAAGAAAATTTAGGAAGTACATTCCATGATATAGGAATGGAAAAAGACTTCCTGAACAAAACCCCAGTAGCTCATGAACTTAAACCATCACTCAACCAATGGGACCACATGAAGCTGAAGAGTTTCTTTACAGACAAGCATACAATAAGCAAAGCCAATAGATTACCCACAGAATGGGAGAAAATATTTGTGGGTTATCCAACTGATAGAGGACTAATCTCTAGAATCTACAAAGAACTCAAAAATCTAAACAGTAAGAAGTCAAACACCCCACTCACAAAATGGGGCAAAGAGCTGAACAGGCAGTTCACAGAGGAAGAAATAGAAATGGCAAACATACACTTAAGAAAATGTTCAGCATCCCTAGTCATCAGAGAAATGCAAATTAAAACAACTATGAGATTCCACCTTACCCCAATAAGGATAGCAAGCATCAAAAAATCAAATAAAAATAAATGCTGGCGAGGATGTGGAGAAGTAGGAACACTCATCCACTGTTGGTGGGAATGTAGGATGGTACAACCACTTTGGAAAGCAATATGGAGACTTCTGAAAAAGCTGAGTATAGAGATACCCACAGACCCAGTTATTCCCTTACTGGGCATCTACCCTAAAACCTTCAAACCACAGACTAAAGAGATTTGCTCAACCATGTTTATAGCGGCTCAATTTGTAATAGCTAAGAGCTGGAATCAACCCAGATGTCCATCACTAGAAGAATGGATAACTAAGATGTGGTATATCTACACAATGGAATTCTATACAGCAGTAAGAAAAAATGACACAATGAAATTTGAGGAAAAATGGTTGAACCTGGAACAGATCATTCTCAGTGAACTTACCCAATCACAGAAAAGAAATCGCCACATAGTCTCACTCATCTACAGCACCTAACCTGAATCTACGGAAGATACCTTACATACCCAGCAAGCATCTCCTAGATTAGACACTAGGATGGAAGGGGAGGGAGGGGAGGGCATCAAAGGGGTGGGAAACACAAATCTAGACCCAAACGGCAATGGTACCATAATCTTCTACTTACTAAAAGACAGACCAAATGGCTGATCCTTCACCAGGCCCTTATAGGGAACACCTGAACCACAAGACACTGGAGAGGATAGATGTAAAGCCTAAGGAGAGAGCCACCCCATCATACCTCAAAAGGGCCCCGGCTGAAACTAAGAAAAATTGGAGAAACAAGCAAGGGGGCTGTTTTCCTGATGAACCGGACACCAGCACAAGGGGGAAGGAGATCAGCACAGAGAAAAATCAACTCCTACCAAATCAGAGAGCCAGAGCCTCAGAGGCCCCCAACACCTCATCACTGAAGCAGACCAAAAATGAACCCAACATGGCTCAGGGAAATTTTGTGGAAGAGGGGGCGGAAAGAATGTGAGAGCCACATGTTGGGTCATGATATGCAGAGACATTTAGCTTACCCATAACTGTGGGCTAACTCCACAATGCATGACCCGTATACCTCAACAAGGAGGGGCCAAGGGGAGGGGGTAGGTCACGGATGAGCCTAATAATGGTACCAAACTGACTGTATTTGCTGAATACAGAACTGACTAATAAACTAATAAAAAAAATTGAGTGCTTTAAAGACTATAAATACTTAAGTTTCAAAATTTTCAGACCACTTCAGTATATTGGCCTTAAAATTATAGAGATAAACATACTACTTGTGTGCCTTGTCCTACTTTTCCATTATAGCAAGTAAAATCAGCAAGTTGGTATTCATGAGGATGGGAATATTTTCATCCAAAATAGGCTAGTATAGAAACAGATCTCCATGTAGCAGGAGATCCTCAAGTGCAAGCACAGCAGCAGTTGTAGGCGTATATGCACACAAGTACAACATTCCTGTAAGTATGACATCCTCTGCTGCTTATTTGCCACATTGATGTATCCCAAAGCAAAGTCCATATGAACAGATTTGGTATGAATTTCAGACATGTCTGGATTACTAACCTAACCTTGCTACTAGTTTGTGAACTCAGCGTAATTTAGTGATAAGTGTTTCTAAGTGCCAGTTCTTTTATTTGTAAAATGAATGAAGCAATCTGTTCCTCATAGATTTGTTCTGAACATTCAATAAAAAAATATGTGTCTCTCTGACTCTTTGCCTCATATATAAGCTTGCTAGTGTAATTATGTCAAATATATTGAAGTCTTTGTTACCTCCTTTGATTGATAGATATTTATATTAGCATAAATAAAGATGTCAAATATAGAATCAATATTAAAACAAAGTATGTGAAAGCCATAATGGAAATTCTATGAAATTTGTTCATCACGTTTTGTTTGTTCATTTGCTTAGTGTGTATGTCCATGTGTGTAAGTGCAAGTACATTTGTGGAAGTTAAGGGACAGATAATTTTAAGCTTCAACATTTTCTTTTGTTCTGTTTTTGAATCAGGATATTTCATTGTTTTTGTTTGCTGACAATTTCAGGAGCAACTGAGTAATTCTCTGTCTCTTCCTCCCTTCTTGCTGTAGGCCTACTTGGATTCCAGAAACCCAACACTACTACGAACTTTTACATGTGGTCAGAGGATTCAAATACTCCTACTCAGAATTGTGCAGGAATTCTTTATTCACTAAGCTGACTCCCTAGTCCCAGTACAAGTTCTTTAATGGATTCCTACTTTACTCTCTTAATTTTTCATGTGTTTATGCCATTTAATATGAATGCAAACACGAATTTCAAGATTTCTGCATTTATCAATGTTCTCATGTTAATATTTTCTCCTTACTACTAAATGAGGAGACTCAAAAAAGGGAAGACATCAAGGTTTCTAAAATATACAGCAGCCTAGAAGCTATCATAGTCAATTTTGAACCACATAATTTTTTCTGGAAATTAAACAGAGATTACTCTGTGTAGCCCTTTATTGAATAGAAAGTTTAAACATAAAGATTCACTTCAATGTGTGGTTTTTCTGTTGTTTTCTTATGTATTATTGCTATTGTTTTCTTTACCATGCTAAAGAGTACTACCTATAATTCTATCCTTTATTCACATGTGAAGGCTATCAATTGAAAATGTACTAAAAAATCAAGTTAATTAAGTTAATTAAAATGTTTAACAATAAATTTTAGATAATCAGAAAACACATCTTCTAAAAGAGTCATTTCAACTGAAAGGTTAAAGCCTTATTTTCTTTCACTCACTGGTATTAAAAACAGGTCAAAACATATATTTAATTGAATATATATATATATTAATGTGTGTGTTGGGTGCATATGAGTTAGCTATCAAAACCAAGGGACCTTCCATATGTTAGGCAGGGACTCCACATTGATCCAGCTTTATTTCATAGCATGTTTACTAAATGTACTCCTCATTCCTCATTGTGGATATACTTTCTCCCTCCCCTCCCCTCTCTTCTCTCCTTCTCTCCCTATCTTTTCAAGACAGGGCCTCACTATATTATACAAGCTGACCTAAAACTCTTCTTCCTCCTGCCTTTGCCTTTCAAATTCAAAAATTATAATATTCATTCACTGCTACACCTTGATTACTTGTGACAAAATAATAGCCATTTTTAAAATCTATTACCATTCCTAAAATAAACTGTCTTATACAACCTGATTCATTCTCCCACTCTGTTTGTATAAACTTCAATGAGACAAATGCTAATAATATATGTTGACATATGAATATGATAGAAGGTTATTAAATTTAAAACTTTATCAGCAATACATTTTTACTCTTTCAGAAGTGGTTGATTTAGTAAAAAGTAACAAGGTTTTTTTTATTTTTTAAATATCCTTCAACAAACACATTGTCTTAAATTTTTGCCTGTCATAATCCTATGATTGCATGGAAATGTAACAGAGGATTTGATGATTTTACAATATCAGTTGTGATTATTTATTATCCCAAAAATATTATATATAAATTCCAAGAAGGAATGTGACCTTGTCATTTTCTCCATATGATATTCATTGCACTGAATTTTGGTATGTTTAATCCCTATAGGTTTGAATTTAATGGTGAACACTTGAGAGTGTCCATTTAGCCTTACGACTACCTCCACACAAAAATCTGCAATATCTTGATCAATTTATTTTAGATGAGAATATTGTAGCTGCTTTAGGAATGAGATATCTTCTGAAGCTGTCATTAAAGTATACAATTATTTCCAAACAGCTGTAGTGAAAGTGACATACCTTTTGTCTTGTTCACTTTTGCTTATGAAAAAATAGCCTTTAAAGGTGACACAATGATAGAATGTTCTATCTGACAGGGCACCTGACCCCCAACTTACCACAGGATGCCATTTCATCTGTCTGGTCACCACAGTCGTCCTCCCTGTCACACATCCATGCTCTCGGAATGCAGCGCCCATTTCCACAAGAAAACTGGTCAGCCTGGCAAGTTCTAGCTATGATGGTCAGAAATATTTGGAGATTATTGAACAACATTCAAAATATAAAAAGGCTTGAAGTATCTGTTTAAACATAAGGGCTTATATTTCTTCATTAAGATAAAATATTTGAAAACTAAGTTTTTAGTTAATGCCACATCATACCAGCTTGTTTCTTTTCCCTAATGTTTGCATGTTTTGCCCTCACATTAAAATGACTATTAGACTGCTAGGATATTTAAGTTCTCAAAAAATGCACAAATGAAATTATAAATTCATTATGTTAAAAATGTGCATGACATATGTACATGAATATATGATTAAATTAAATTTTATCCAACTTATAATTAACAAAACAGTATTTTGTTCAGCACTTGCCAATAAACTCAGAAAATTTTTGCTATAATACATAAGGAAGCCAGTGGAGCTGGATCAGGGCTCTAGTCTCAGTCTCTCTCTCTGTGTCTGTGTGTGTGTGTATGTATGTATGTGTGTATTCATGTATGTATGTGTGCATTCATACATGTGTAATTGTAGGTGGATGCACATATGTGAACATAAATATAGAGGCTACAGGGCAACCTTGGGTACCATTCCTCCGGTGTCATCCACTGTTTTGAGACAAGGTCTCTCATTTGCCTAGTACTCATCAAGTAAGTAAGATTGGCTTACAACTTCCTCCAGGCACCTGCCTGACTCTACTTCCAGCACCTAGATTACAGGCATGAGCCATCATGCCTGCATTCTTTTCTATGGATCCTAAGGTTCATAGTCAGGTCCTCGTGCCTGCAAAGCAATGACTTTACAACTGAGCAACCATCCCATCTTTTTGGGATATCTAGTTTCTTCTAATCCTGGGTAAAACTTATCTTTTCCCTCCAATATTTCAATACATTTAATTCCTCACTTCCAAATGCTCTATTATATGGAGTAAAAATTCAGAAATATTTTCTACTTTATACATTCTCTTTTAGACATTAAAAAAATGTCCTTCTTGTAGTTATGTAACAAATGCTTGGCTTTTTGGTCAATGTATAATAATGAACTTTGCTTTGTGCTGTCTTAAGGGTTTCAGGGAAAATGCTTGGCTTTTTGTTCAATGTATAATAATGAACTTTGCTTTGTGCTGTCCTAAGGATTTCAGTAAACACAAATGTGAAACCTTGTTTCTATATTGCCAAACATAGTGGCTTAAACTCATTCAGCTAAGATTCTGTTCAATCAGGAACATGATTGCCTTTCTCTATTATGAACAGGTCAGCTTTGGAAAGCAGACAAGCCCATATAGATTCCTTAAACCTTCTTCCATGCCTTGGGATGTTATGTACTTAGCTATTTTCAGTAACTAGTTTTCATTTTCTTTCTTTTGTTCCTCAGTAATGCTAATATAACCTGAGTATAAATATTCCAATTACTCTTTCATTAACCTAGAGAATAAAACAAGGTATGTTGGTAAGGTTGTACTGTGAAATTTGAATATTTCATTAAGTTGATGTTTCAGCAGATGGAAGACAACTCAGGATATGGGTTTTAGTGGATATAGACAAAAGCCTTGGATTATAGATTTCTTCTTTCCTGGATTTAAGAATTATGAAGATGTGTTTCTTGTCCATTAAATAACTTGGAACTTGAGTGCTATTGATTGATATAGATTAAAAATCGAGCCCAAAACAACCAAACACACACAAAACACGGCTTTGAAGTCATTTGAAATAATCTCCCACATACAGACACATACTTGCAATGTAAAGATGTGTGATCATTCAGTGAAAATTTTAAACATTGTTTTACCATCATCTGGAAAAAAATACTGATTGATTTGATACCCTGGGCTGGATGCATTGCTTATATAAACATAGTATCTGTAATTTTAATAATTAGGGCAAAACATTACAGCATATATTTTCATGTGTATAAATAAGGGTTTAAATATCAAGTATTCTCAACAATAACAATTATTTCATTTTACAAATTGGTCGTTTATTTTAGCATATTTAAGTTTTCTGAAAAACATACAAGATTCTAAGTTTTCCAGTGTTAATACTTCAAATAAGATTGAAAATTTCCACTTTGGTGTCTCATTTGACTAATACTACTAATTTTGGTAAAATTATTCTTGACTTCCTAATAAAGTTAATGAAGGTCTTAGATGATGATGATTTTTGCAAAATTGGGTCTACTTGTATAAAGGTGTGTTTTTCTCTAAGCCTAGAAACCAATGTAGAGGTAGGTACACAAGATGTGGGAGTTATTTTCCTTAATGGGGAGGAATACTAACAGAAGTTTAAGGGGCATTGATACTTTTTCCTTCCATGACTCTTTTGTTTTTCCTAGGGACAGTAAATTATTTTTACCTTTTTAGTTCTAAGAGAAATTTAATTAGAGATGCTAGTTTCAATTATCTTTCCCCCTTTCCTCTCTAACATCCTTCCCTCCTATTCTGTTCTTTCACATATTGTATTTCCCTTTCTTCTATCTTTTATGTTCTTTTTTCTCTTTTTTAATTTCTTCTCTATTTTCTCTTCTTATTTCCTTTTATCCTTCATTCTCTCTTCCTTTTTCATTTCTTCAACCTTACCTGATTTGTTTTTGTGTGTGCGGTTTTCTGAGGTTGGGTCTCACTGTGGTCCAGGCTGATGTGGACTTCACTATGTAGTCTCAGGGTGACATTGAATTCATGATGATCCTCCTACCACTGCCTCCCAAGGGCTGGGATTAAAGGCATGTGACACCAAACCTGATTCTTATCTTATTTTTGTTTTAATAAAAACAAATCATGTATTTCATTTCAATTAAATTTTAATTGAATATATATATATATATATATATATATATATTCATTTCATTCTTTTACTTGATATACTTATAACACAGTAGTCACTAATAATATAATAATGTATTTCCTTGAGTGTTTCAAATAGTTTTCATAGTGTTTGCTTTTATTGGAAGAGATGGCAAGAGAGGAAAATGGAAAATAATTTCTAAGGTCCTAATTTGTGTTTTCCATGATTTACCAGTGTGATGGCATAAGAACTGTGTGTTACCTAATTACAGCTCTGCAGATAGAGGGACTGTTGTGATCTGCAAGTCCAAACATTCACTGAACAGTGACTGAGAGGTGCTTTGTTCAGAAAGTATATTAATTCTCTATTTCTTCTTATCATGGAGAAAAAGAATATTTCTTTTTTCTGCAAAGGAATTTTAACGGAGTTCAGATGAGAAAGATACTTCATCCCTTAAATCTCCAAGTATGTGGATTTATTACTTTTTAAATCAATGGAGTTTTATAAAGTATATACACTTTACTTTCTCAGTCCTCACCCACATCAGTTGTGATTATCTTGGAAGTAATATTAAAACAGCCTCTCTGCACCTCCTTCAGAGCTGTTAATCCTGCAGTTGATTCAGAGATCTGCTACCATGAGAATATTCCTACTTATGATTACTCATGCTGCTACAGATGCCATGTAGCACTGAGAAAACCCACAGCACACGAAAATTGTGCATAGGAGGACATTGGAGTCAGAGAGTTTGCCTAAATGTTATGCTTGCTGTATTCTAATTAAAAATATTCTATTTAATCAAAACATATTTGAGATATCATGCCTGTAAACCCACTGTTTGGGAAGAGGAGGTAGGAAGGTCATGAGTTCAAGACCAGCTTGTTCAATGCACCAAGATCATACCTCAAAAAACCCTAAGACTGAGGATGCAGCTCAGTGGTACATCAATTGGGAAATATATGGTAGGTCCTGGGTTTTGATCCCCAGCACTACAAGAGATAAAATGACTTTTTAGTTCATTTATAAAATATGATTTTAATACATTGGTTGTTTTAGCATGACACAATAATCTAATATGCAGTTAGCCAAAATTGTTAGAAGATATAAAAGGTAATATTATGTAATGTAATTAGAGGTTAATAACGGGAGAGTGTTGGTCAGATACTATCTGGGTTTAAAATTGAAATTACCCTTAGGAAAATTAATTTCAATCCCAACTATTTTTCATCTTATTCTTTGAAATTTCCTAATAATTAGACAAAAATACTTTAGATATGAAGTCCCACAACTGTTCCTTGCAACTATGTCTGCTATTGCTGGACATCTTTTACTGGATTACTGGATACATTCTTTTTTTTTTTTTTTTTTTTTATTAGTCAGTTCTGTATTCAGCAAATACAGTCAGTTTGGTACCATTATTAGGCTGATCCGTGACCTACCCCCTCCCCTTGGCCCCTCCTTGTTGAGGTATACGGGTCATGCATTGTGGAGTTAGCCCACAGTTATGGGTAAGCTAAATGTCTCTGCATATCATGACCCAACATGTGACTCTGACATTCTTTCCGCCCCCTCTTCCGCAAAATTTCCCTGAGCCATGTTGGGTTCATTTTTGGTCTGCTTCAGTGATGAGGTGTTGAGGGCCTCTGAGGCCCTGGCTCTCTGATTTGGTAGGAGTTGATTTTTCTCTATGCTGATCTCCTTCCCCCTTGTGCTGGTGTCTGGTTCATCAGGAAAAACAGCCCCCTTGCTTGTTTCTCGATACATTCTCTAATATACTTTCCCATTATCCACACTACTCTGCCTAAACACAGTATGCTTCCCATATGGCCATCATTTTTGAATAAAATGTTTGTATGTGACAGAGAGGTACTGTGAATAATATTGTAAATTTTCTCCCCTGTCTTTATCTCACACCTATTTAATATTTTAGAATTCTATCTGTATTTGCCCTAGATTTTTGTTTTGCTTTATTTAAGACAAATGTTTGCTGCATCTAAATTTGATGTCCCTGATATCTGCCATGTAAACGTTTACCACATTTCCACATTTATCGCCTACTCTTTCCAGAAATCACTCTTGTCTGTAGTTTGTTTTTGCTTTCTAACATCTCAATATTATTTGGGCAGAGTAGTTTTTAATATGTATCCCTTAAAGTAGTTTTGTTCGTATTCTTCATATCTTGCATAATTTGTTTTTCAAAGTGTATTTTGTTGACATTTGAGTACAAATTTACTCATTTTAATTGTGAATAGCAACCTTATGCATAATTATAACACATAATCTCTAATGAATGTTCTGTAATAAATAAGCAGTAAAGGTGTTTTAGGGAAGTTTACTATTACTGGCACTAAGGGAAAGAACTCTCTTCTTTGTGAGTCTTTTACACAAGTGTAAACTTAGAAATGTGGAGCTAAAGACAAACACATTTTTGAACTGAATAAATTTGGCCAACTTGCTCTCTAATGTAAATGTTAATGAGTGCATGCCAGTTCCTTCTCCTCAGATAGTGACAATATTTGGTTTTATCACATTTTTACTTTTCTAATTTAAATGACTTTTAACTGTTATTTCAGAAATTTTCCTATGTCTTTTCGTGAACTTAACATTGCTTCCTGTAAGAAATCTTCCCAGATAAATTCTTTAGTCTTCCTATGAGCACCATCATGACTCAGCTTAACACTTTGCACACAGAGTTAGAATGGCCTGTTGACATATCTCAGTCTTCATACTTAGCTTATACCTGAAAGCTATTGTCTACTTTTGCTCATTCTATTGTCAGTGTCTTGATATTTACTGAACAGAATAAAAATATGATTTATTGTGAGAAGAGTTTCATTTTATATATGAAATGGTCACAATGTCCGTGGACATAAGAGTAGATTTCAGAGCTGGGGAAAATGCTCAGTGGTTAAATACATTGGTCAGGTTTTATTTCCCAAGTATCCACAAAAATCTACTGCACAAAGCGGCTGATATGTATGGGGTTTGTTTGCACTGAGGAGACCCTGGAGTGCCCATATTCCTTCTTCTTTCTTTCTCTCAATTTTTCAATTAAATTAAATATATTTTAATTATTTTTATTTTTTTTATTTGAGAGTCAGAGAGAAAGAGGGAGAGAGAGAGAATATGCATGTGACAGGGCCTCCAGCCACTACAAATGGAGTACAGACACATGCACTACCATGTGCATCTAGCTTTTGTGGGCCCTGGGGAATAGAACCTGGGTCCTTTGGCTTTGCAAGCAAGCATCTTAATTACTAAGCCATCTCTCCAGTCCTCTCTCTTTCTTTCTCTGTACCTCTCCCTTTCTCCCCTCTATCTTTCTCTGCTCAAAACATAAATAATTACATTATTATTTTAAAAAGAGTGAATTTCATTTGAAACTAGCCCCCCCCCCATTTTGAGGTTTTCATCTAGGATACTTGTTTTTATGTAAACTTATGCTGAGGATCCTATGAAATGTTTTATATGAATTTTCTACTTTTCTAATGCAGTAAGCCATGTAGCCTGTTTATTTATTTAGGCAAAAAGAAAATGAAAATACATTGTAGAAAAGCATGTATTTCAGAATTTTCAAAGACAAAAGATATATTTATTTTTGTCTTGATTCTATTGATTCAACTGCCTAAGGTGTTCATTGGCTACATCTTCTTTGTAAATATACTGACAAGATCTAGTGGTAAATAGCATGTCTTGATGGTAAATGGCATTTTAGCAAATTTTGCTTCTGTTTCTTAGAAGACTACTGAATGAGTACCTGAGAAATCACACTGGCCATAATTGATTGCTGATTTGTTCTTATGCAGAAGTATTTCCAGGCTTACTAGTGTTAATTGCTAACCATGCACAAATGTTCCTTTACAAATCATATGGAAGCAAATGAAATTCATAATCTATCATAAACAAATATGATATCATAAGATGATTTCTTTCCATTTTAAGGATAAAGCAGCTCTCTCTGTGTTTAGAGTGTACTGAGGCATAATCTTTCGACTGATCCCTATACTCTTAAAGGTTACTAATTTTTAATGGTTTCAATAATTGGTTCATTAGAAGTTAAGGACATATTGAGAGGACCACCTAGCTATTCCTAATCCCAGCACAGTAGAGTTTACTGCAATTGCCATGGCCTTTGAGATAGAATGCTGGGGAATTCAGGCAGGTCCTCCTCTCTCCTAGATACCTAAGACCAATGATCTTGGGAAGCTGTTCTTTTAGAAAGACTTAAATGATAACCATATGAAACACCCATAACTTTTAAACAAATTTAGTTACTCCAAAACATCAGAAGAGGTTTTCAATTCCATGGATCTTTAACAATATACATTGCTTTGTAAGAAGGAAAAAAAAAAAAAAACGCTATCAGATATGGGTTAGGAATATGGAATGACGGCTCTTTTGTTCTATCATTGTTTTCTTCATAGTGAACAGCTCTTTGGCAGCTATTTGTAGTTCATACATATTCTTACAGAGCTAAAAATTAATGCGTTCAGAAAATGGGGTTCAGAGAAGGACAAGACTCCCAAGGAAAACCTGTGGCAAAATTGAGTAGAAAAAGATCTCTCAACATCTGATTCCTATTGTTACGTCTGATTCCTATTGGTCCTTAGAAAGGCTGATAATAGCAAGTGAAAGAACGTTGGGGTGGCTGATATGCATTAAGGTGGCTACAGTGTTAAAGAATGTGTTTTTACCAATTGTATCAACACTTGTCATCAAACAGAAGTTTTATTCATCACTTCAAGAAAAGCAGCAGGCTGCTGCTAGACAGAATCATTTTTCAACATCTAGCTGACTAATAATGACCTGTCTAGCATGCTTTTGCAACCTGTACCACCAGCTGTATATCTTTATTCAACAAGAGGCTGGCTAGGGAGTCAATGATCTATTACAATGGAATGGATTATATGGAAATATAAATAGGCCTAGTGGTCTTGGGACTTCAGGGAAGGAAAATAAAGCTCCCTTCCATAAACAATGTGCCATGAATAGAAAACTATTCAGAAAGATATTCTATTGTAGAACAAATTTAAAAATTCCAATTTTTTTCTAGGTGAAAAAAAAAAAGGTTGTTCCTTGTGAGATGGCCCATATCACACATATTGACAGATCTCAACTTTACTGCCAACTAAAATTTATCAAGGAGAAGTTTTTCAGGAAGTATACTGCTATCAAACCAGATGAAGTACCAAATTACTTTGGAAAGTAGAGTCAAACTCAAGGGTTATTAGTAGATAATTTGTATACCAGCCTTTGTAGTATCCAACTAAAAAACAACAGTGGCCACCACCGTAATCATGTTCATCAGTACAGAAAGGCCCAGTGTGATTCAAAGCCAAGCCTATATCTGTAAGAGGATTAATTGAGAGGTGACATAAACATCAATGAGGAAACTGATACCTGCACAAGTTTGGTTGGCCTCATCTTCATTGTTTCCACAATCATTAGCTCCGTCACAAAGCCATCTTTTGGGGATACAGCGATTATTCTGGCACTTTGAACTGATCATCGGGACAGCTGTGGTTGACTGGATAAAAGGGAAAGCAAAATTAATTACTGAAAAATTAGATAAAATTATGAGTATTTTTGAATAATGCTCACAAAACTGCAGCAATAATTGCAATGTCATAGTATCATAAATGGCATAGGTTCCATATTTCATAGTCTCAGATAATACAATAATTAATGTTGTTTAAAATTATATCCCCATGAAAGCTGTAAAATTTGTTAAAATATAAGTAAATAAGTATAAAATAAAATTTCATTCATTTTCACGTCTCAATTTAAACCAACTCTAAATCTGTTTTTCCACCACTTATTAAAACAGGTGAGTTGATTCCATAACCTTTACCTAAAACTCTTAAAGACAACCTCAAATTCAAATGTTAAATGTGACAATTATGTGTCAAGACAATGGTTTTTTAAACAGAATCCACTCAAATATTTCCTTAAATAATACTTCTTAATTTTCTTCTGTTTCATACTCTGTTTCTTGTGATTTGAAGGAAAACTATATAAAAATATATCTCTTGTGACAAATAATGATAAAAAGAAATTCAATAAAATTGTAATAGCAATTTTTATCCTGGTACAAACAAGAAAACATATAATTAAAAACAACATTGCAAATAAAGGTAATTCTCCTATGAGAAGCTATGCCAAGAGAAAACCTTAAAACTCCAATATGTACTTTTTCCAGTATCCTAATATGTGCTCTTAAGTATTTGTTTTACAATTTTAACATTCTTTAATCGTTTTTTTTTGAAAATTCAACATTTATTTAAAACTAAGTTTCCTAAAACAGGTGTGGTGGTGCATGCCTTTAATCCAGCACTCAGGCGGCAAAGGTCGGAGGATCATCATGAGTTCAAGGCCACCCTGAGACTACATAGGGAATTCCATATCAGCCTGGGCTAGAGGGAGACTCTACCTCAAAAAAAAAAAAATAAAAAAAAATTCCTTCTGTCCAGTACTTTCGCTTGTGTATGATGAAGTAGACATTTACATTAGTTTTATTTTAATAAGAAAATTACTATTATGTCATGCTGTTTCATAGGGAACAAGTGTATATCTTATGTTTTTTACATAAAGTACTTTTGACTAGTAAGTGGTTTTCATACTACACAGAAAGTTTTACTTGGGTAAAGTTATATAAAAAACACTAAAATGAAGGCTGGAGAGATGAGAGATGGCCTAGCGGTTAAGGTGTTTGCCTGTGAAGCCTAAGGACCCAGGTTTGATTCACCAGTACCTAAGTAAGCCAGATGCACAAGGTGGTACATGTGTCTGGAGTTCATTTGCAGAGAGTAGAGGCCCTGAAATTCTGATTCTTGCTATCTGACTCTCCCTCTCTGTCTAATAAATAAATAAATAAATAAAGTAAAATATTTTTAAAAAAACTAAAAACGAAAGATATTCTTTAACATTGATTAAAATTTACATTTTTATTTACTTCTGGGACTTCAGCAAATATATTTGTCCATGGAAAATAAAATCATGCCAACATCAGAGGCCAACATTTTAAGATAACATGATTACATATATGCTCTTGGCAAAATTTCAACTAAAGCATTGGCAGCCCAATCTGTAACCCTAGCTACTAGGGAGGTTAAGGCAAGAGGATTGGTAGCTAAGGCCAACGTAGGATACAGAGTGAGTTAAAGGCCCTTTGCCACTTTCTTCCATGAACTAAAATGAAATTCAAATGTAGTTTCGTAGTTTGGAGTGAGTGAGATATTGAAGGATAGATAGTAAAATGACAAAAAAAATATAGATACAAGATTATGTTTTATTGACCACAAAATCATCAAAATGCTTAGAAAAGATTCATTTCGTGAAGATGGACAGAGATGTTCAGCCACACATGTCCAGATTATTTAGTCACTAATTATTCCAGTGGTCAGATATGTTACATTTTTATACCTCAGATATGCTGTAAGATAATGTGTCACTCTTCATGAGGCTATAAAATTTTATTAGCTGCACTATATAACAAAACATATAACCACACTATAGTTTGAAAACCACTATAATAATGCTCAGTGTTAGAGATTGTTACTAGGCTATACTGAAAGTTATTATGGTTAAAAATCTTACATATGGGCTGGAGAGATGGCTTAGTGGTTATGCACTTGTCTGTGAAGCCTAAGGACCCAGGTTCGAGGCTTGATTCTCCAGGACCCACGTTAGCCAGATGCCCAAGGGGGTGCACATGTCTGGAGTTCATTTGCAGTGGCTGGAGGCCCTGGCGATCCATTCTTTCTCTCTCTCACTCTCTCTCTCTCTCTGCCTATTTCTCTCTCTGTCGCTCTGAAATAAATAAATAAACATAAAAAAAACATATTTAAAATAAAAATCTTACATATACTGGTGCAGTGGTTCATGCCTTTATTCTCAGCACTAGAGAAGTAGAGGTAGGAGGATTGTCATGAGTTTGAAGCCACCCTGAGACTACATAGTGAATACCAGGTCAGCCTGGACTACAGTGAGATTCTAACTCATGAAAAAAAAAACAAACCTTAAATTTTAAAAATCAATTCAATATTAAAAGGGAAAAAGCAGGACGTTTTGGAGGGAGTAGGATTAACCATGATACGAACAAAGATGGCAAGTATATGTAAAACAGAATAAAGGCTAAAATTTTGAGTACGCAGCATAACAAGAAGACAGTCAGCGCATCTAGTGCCAGAAGGTGCTACATGGGCGACTGGGGGAAATTGACCAATATCTATCGAAGCAACGCATGGTCTAACCTACTTAGCAGCAAATAACTTGTTGTGATGCCCACACAAGTGCAGTGGTTGCACACAGCCATGGTGGGGAACCAACTGCTCTCAATTTGGCTAACTGATCCCCTCACTGGTATGGGACCCATAGCTGGAGCTGGGAAACAAGTCAGAACAATATCCAAACATAAGCCCACTCTCCAATATCAAGCGACCATCAATTGTGGGCTACAAGAGGGCCTACACCTATTAAATTCTCTATAAAAAAAAAGTAAGGGTTATCTCATTTGTCCTGGTGCTAACTTACTCTCCGTTGGAGAATCTGCTTCTCTTTTTCAGGTAGATGTAGATCCTAAGGAGAGAGCCACCCCATCATACCTCAAAAGGGCCCCGGCTGAAACTAAGAAAAATTGGAGAAACAAGCAAGGGGGCTGTTTTCCTGATGAACCGGACACCACCACAAGGGGGAAGGAGATCAGCACAGAGAAAAATCAACTCCTACCAAATCAGAGAGCCAGAGCCTCAGAGGCCCCCAACACCTCATCACTGAAGCAGACCAAAAATGAACCCAACATGGCTCAGGGAAATTTTGCGGAAGAGGGGGCGGAAAGAATGTCAGAGTCACATGTTGGGTCATGATATGCAGAGACATTTATCTTAGCCATAACTGTGGGCTAACTGCACAATGCATGATCCATATACCTCAACAAGGAGGGGCCAAGGGGAGGGGGTAGGTCACGGATGAGCCTAATAATGGTACCAAACTGACTGTATTTGCTGAATACAGAACTGACTAATAAAAAAAAAAAAGAAGTCCCTTTTATGAGAGTCAGGAGATTTTAGGGCTTTGTTGTTCACTTATGTTCTTATTGATATAGAAAAATTGATTTTATTCTCTAAAAATGATTTTTAATTAATGTTCTTGAAAGTGGACTTTAGTTATGGGAGAAATATTAGTAGGAATAGCTGAAGAACATTTGCTGAGTTCATTGAAGATGGAGCCTAATCTAGCCAAAGAAAATGGAGAAGATGTAAAGTTGAAACTTCATAATTTAGGAGAGGTAGAATACATATTTATGAATAGAATATGGTACAGATAGGAAGTGAAATAAAAGATATCAAGGAAAAGAAAACACTGGCTTTGGTAATAGACCAGAAAGAAATGATAATTCGCAAGAAAAGTGTGCTGACTGGAAATTTAGTACTAAACAATGAAAATCACATTATGTCTACCAAAAGGATAGATGAGCTTCCTTGATAATATCATTAAAAAATACTGGTACTGATGAAAGCAGGCAGCTAACTAAGTAACATGTGAATGCTCTGATGAAATATTTGTGCTCTCCATGGGCACTGATATCTGTGACTAGAAGTAGCCAAAATGCCATATGTCTTAGTGAATAAACGTTGTGATTGAAAAGGAATAGGGAAATTAAATCAATCACTAGAATATAAACCATTTGTGTTAAAATCTTAGAAAGAATACCATTTATCTTTAAATTAAATGCTTTTCTTACTCAAAACTGTTGATACTACTGTCAGTTTTATATTTAAGGCTTTGTGAGTCCAAACAGATATAGGGAGAGGTAAGAAGAAGTTCATGTTGAGGTGAGATTCCATAACTGAGACTCTAGTGAGGAAGTAGTGATATGTCTGTGCATTATTTTAACATGCATTATGGATATTATACAACCAGAGTCCATTTTTTTTTGTATATGTGGGCGGTGTGCATGCATTTCTACGCATGTGTGCACATGTGTGTTTGAGGTCAGTGGTTAATGCTGGGATCTTCTTTAATCACTCTCCATGATAATTTTTCAGAAAGCATCACTTGCTGAATTTACAGTTCACTGATTCAACTAGACTAGCTAGAGATCCTTCTGTCTCCACTGCCTCAACACTTGTATTGCAAGCAAAAGTGGTCAAGCATTATAATGATGTTTGGGATCTGAATTCAAGTTCTCAAGTTTGCAGGGCAAGCACATTACCCACTGAGTAATCTCCATAGCCACTGAAATTTACATTAATCCTCAATATTTTTGAGGTTTTAATATAAAGTACAATTGGTTGTGTGATATAAATGACAAAACCATATGTTTTCCTCAGTGTTTAAAAGGATATTCAAAATGTACCCTAAAGACTATACACCACAGAGATACTTGCTCAACCATTTTTATTGCTTCTCTATTCACAACAGCCAGGTATTACTAGAAGCACACATGCACATCATCAAATGAATCTTTAATGAAGATGCAATACATATACTCAGAAGTAAGTGGAAATGAAACAATCAAATTTGAAGATAAATGGAAGGACTTAAAAACAATCATGTTGACTGATGTCACACCAGCTCAAAAAGACAAAAGTCACATGGCCTCTCTCATAATCATATCTAACCTGGTCCAGCATCAATTAATTGTGAATCATAATAAATATCTACAATATGGACATTGCATTCAAATAAAGATAGGAAAAAGATAGGGAAGGGAGGAAGGGCCACTAAACAACAAGTCAATGATCAATAAAAAGAAAGTTATGGACAGTCCTATGGAATGAAGGAAGAGGGTTTAGTGAGGGATACTCAAAACTCATGGCAACATGAATCAATCCCATAGAAACCTTCTTTCGGATACCAACATACAAGTTATTACCCTCAATAAGGGGGAGAGGGATCTGAACAGAGGAGCTCTATAAAAGTTGGAGAAATTATTAACCTAAAACAATGGATGCTGGCTGGTAATTCACAGGGCCAGAATTTGGTCCCCATCCCCACTGTGAGTTGTTGGTCATGGAGACATGAGGTCTCAAAATAATACAGGCTGTTGCCAAAATATTTGGTTACCTACAATAGCTAGAAGATAAGTCCCTATTGTTGAAGATACCCCATCCTGCAGCCACAGGACATCAAGTGATCATGCTGGGATTGAGAAGAAATCCAGTTCCTTCCAGGGTAGCCCTTGTAGTGCAGGAAAGTGCATGAGAGATGCTGGAGAATAATGCTGCCAACTGATTGATTAAGTATGAGATCCCACCTGAGCAAGCTGCATACACTTGTGCAATAGCGGCACAAAGCCAATGTAGGTAACCAGCAGCTCAGGATTGCATATGAGACCCACTCATTGGGGATAAACCTTACCTGGCTTTGGGGCCAAGCCAGATTCCCTACACAAGAAACCAATAGGCTCCAGAGAGAACCTACACTGCTCAGTAACTAAGAAGAGTGTATACATCAATGTATCTTTCTAATGAGTAGGCTTATCCCTTTTATTCAAACTGTTCTCACTTTTGGTTGGATTATCTGTCTAATTTTACAGATGGAATAGAATACTGGGAAGAACAAGGATACATCAAGACACTAAGAAGAGAAAGCCAGCTGTCTACCATGAGATGATCATCTCTTCCTCATCTGCTTGTGCCCATAAGTTATTGCAGAGGAAGAAGTGACAGGAATACTGTTTTCAATTCTTGCCTGAAAACCTGTTCAGGGAAATGGCATCAAACACTGTGGTCACTTAAGCATCATCAAAACAGAGATCCAGAATCCACAGAGAAAGCAACACTAAGTAAGATCTCTATCTTGCCCACTAAGGCTCAAGGAGTATGTGGATGAGGCAGGAGAAAGATTGTAAGAGCCTCAGTGTGATTGGGAATAGCCTGAGACAACATGTGTCCCCATCTCCAGAGACTGACTGAGCTTTTTTGGTCCCCAAAATGAATACCAATAACCCCTCTGAAGACCCTCTGTAGAACTGGGGTGGAAGAGAAGGGGTCTATATGGGCAACCCTTTTATAAAATAGTCAATAAATTAAAAATTGAACAAACAATAAAAACTTTATTATATTTTAATTTCAAAACTAAAAAGTTAATAATGTCAACTCTGAATAAGTTCAGTAATTTTAACCTAAAAATTAAATTGGTTGAAAGAAAACATCTTAAGAGTGCAACATGAGGAGAGAAACAACCCAGCACCCTCCACCTTGGCCCCAACTGAAACCACAGAGGAATTAGGGAAATCAGCAAGAGTGCTGCTTTCTAGGTGAACTTGATACCAGCATAAGAGTGAGGGAGCTAGACACAGGGGACACACAAAACCTACCAATGTAGAGATCCAGAGGCTCCTAAGAGCCCATCACTGAAGTATACTTAAAAGAAACCCAACATGGCTCAGGGAATTTTGTGGAAGAGGGGGCAAAAAGATTGTTAGAGCCACAAGTTGGGACATTACATACAGAGCCATTGCCTCTCCCCCATAACTACTGCCTCCACAATGTATGACCCATTATTCCCATGGGGATGACTTGCATCCCCAAGGAGTATGGTCCCTTTGGAAAAGGGGCAGGGATGAGGGAAAGAGGGTACCAACTTATGTTGTTTGTATGCTAAACATGTCCATAACTAATAAAAAAAAAACAATGTACTAAAGTCACTTCAAAAGATCAGATATACTCACTCAACATATGCCTCACTCAAAACCTTGAATCTAATGACTGATGACATTAGATATAGTCTGAAACAATATTCCATGTACTTTCCAAAAGGCTTTCTAAATACATATTGAGAAATTTCCTTTTCCTACAAGGAACGTGAGAGGATTCCTATTCTAGCAAACAATGAAAGCTAAGTGAAAGCCAAGGGTGGGTGCTTTCATTAGTACCTGTGTGAGCATGTGTGCTTTCTACCTTAGCTGGAGCCAGTGAAGCTAGGGAATCATATATTCTAAATTCATGACTATTTTCTGGACTCCTCCTCCAGGTCTGTTACCAAGGAGCACTGGAGTGGTTTGGAACCTTCTGTGCAAATAAATTAGCCTTGAGGTGTTTAAATTTATTTTCAACATCTTTAAACTCAAAAATCCATGAAGCAATCATATAGAGTAGTGTGGCAGCAATGTTATCAAAGACATATGAGAGGGAGGAATTTTGAAGGATGGGGAAAAATGAGAAAAATAGACTTTTCATAATATCTAAAGGAGCAATCTATAGCTAACCTTTAAGCAAAATGTGCTTGAGAAAGGAATCTGAGTGAATTTGGATAAAAGATATTCTCCACCTAGTGCTTTGGTTATTCTAATGCTAAAATACAGGAAAAGATAGTTATACTATTTCGTGAAGGACATACAGCAACTGATGGAGTCCTCATCACTTCCATCGAGGCAGTCATCATCCCCATCACACTTCCACCGAGCTTGGATACAGTGTCTGTTTTTGCAGTGAAATTCACCAGGTTTACATACATTAGGTAATATGTCTCCAGGATTAACTAGAATTAAAAGACAAAACAACAAAAAGAAATCCAAGTTATATGAACCATTCTAGCTATATAAATTCATCAAAATATGAATTTTATAAGGAGTTTTGTTTGACTAACATTCCATACAGAAGGCCCTGCAGTATTTGTATTTCCTGTCTGCTTATTTCACTTGTTATAATGTTCTTAACATTTACTCAAATAGTCACAAGTGGCTGGATCCTCTTCATTTTTAAGGGCGAATAACATTACTTCATACACATATGTACATGAATGATTTATAAATTGAATTTATATATTTGGATGGAGAGAAAATGAGCCAGGTGTAGGTCATAGTGAGCAAAATGCCAAACATGTAGTATGAATATATCTGTATAACTAAAATATGACATAGTCTTATAATGGTAATATTGTGACACATACTGGAAATATGCAGAGATTAGATTTTAAATGACCCTATCACATACACATATTAAGCAATAACAAGCAGAAAGTATGGATATATTCAGGGTTTTTTTTTTTTTTTTTTTTTTTTTTTTTTGGCTATAGCTACCAGTTCACCATACTGCATGAATTAAATGCATATATTTCTTGAAGTTAATCCTATGGAGACAAAGATTATGCTCTCCAATGTCAAGCACCCATTAGTCTTTGGCTAAAAGAGGGGCTACATCCCTCAGATCCTCCCTAAATTAACAACACTTATCCCATTTAACTTATGCTAACTTCACTGTCCATTAGAGAATCTTTCTTAATTTGTCAGAAAGTAGTGTGACCTGAGGAGATAAACTACCCCCTACACTTTAGCCAAGCCACAGCTGAAACCACAGAGGAACTGAAGAGATGAGCATGAGTGCTGCTTCCATGGTGAGCCTGACAATCAGCACCAGGCTGAAGGAGACAGACACTGAGGATACTCAATACATACCAAAGCAGAGATCCAGAGGCCCGTAAGAGCTCATCACTAAAGTACACTTAAAACACACCCATCACTGCTCAGGGGAATTTTGAGGAAGAAGGGTTGGAAAAATTGGAAGAACCACAGATTGGGACATAATTCCCAAAGGCATTGCCTCTTCCCAATAACTGACTGCTGCTTCCACAAGGCATAACCCACAACCCCATAGGGAATATCAGAAACCCCACTGAGAAGAGTCCTCAGTGGAATGGGGGCAGGGATAAGGGAAAGGATGTCAACAACTCATGATATATCCATACTAAGTATGCCCACAATGAAAAATACTTTACCCATAAAAAGATATATGGCATCCACACAAAAATTATAAGGTAATTTTTATGATAGTAAAGATTGATAGTAAAGATTGCTATGCTCTAATACACACACAATAAAAAATAATTTAAATAGAAAATTAGTTGTAATAATTAAATATGGTTTCATTTCTCTTTTTAGAAAATATAAAAACAGGATTGCAAGAACATTGATCTCTGGAATAAAAGTATTTAGTTTTGCTGATAATAATTTTTCTTTCAAGAATGATAAAGGTTTATTCTAACTAGAATCACCAAAATAAAAGAAAATATATTTTTTTTAAAAGCCCTTCATGTGTATTTGTAGTTTTCCTTCCCAGAGAGTTTTTGCTTATTTTCTGGTTGATCATTGTAATAACACAAGGATTGGGCAATACTTTTGCTACAAATTATTCACTGAAAATTAAAGTAAGAAGAGAGTAATAGCACAGGATTGATGGCCATTTTTCCTTTGCTGAATTGCAAATGGTAGAAAACCTCAGACTGAGTTACAAATTCAAAGAAATATTATTCTATCAAAAGTTTCTGTATATCTGTACTTTTCAATGGGTTTTACACTATTCTACATTCTCTAACCAATTGTTAGAACTTCAATTACTTGATAGGTATTTATAAATTACAAGTACTCTTTGCTTTGTTCTCTTTCAGTGGGTAAGATAAAATCTAGAAAGAGAAAGAAATATAAGTCAATGGCTAATGTAAATGTTTTGTTTTTCATAGACTGCAGAGGGCTTTGTTTTATCTCTGGCTTGTTTACTGGTGGGAAAAAAGAGAGAGAGAGAGAAAGCTTGCTGCTTCTTCTCTGTTCAATTGTCTTTAAACTTTATTTTTCATAACTGCTGTGGGATGCTGAGCTGTCATTAAATTTCAATGCACCAACACACCTCATTCTTAAGTGATATCAGTGAACATATGTGGTGCTTTCAGACCTCTGAGCAAATAATTTCATGTTGTTTTGTTTCTCCCCTCCAGAAGGGAGTGTGACAGAGAACATGACTTTTGACCATGGCTGTAGAGATAGACACACAAAGCCAAATCAACAGACCCAGATGGCACTTCAAGCTAAAAGCAAGAGGCGAGATGTGGAGGTACGTTAGCATCTGTCATCACTCTTGTGCTTTATTTCTTTGATACCAGATATCTCACTGAACCTGGAGCTCACCATTTTTTACTTAGACTGCTGTCCAGTAAACCCCATAGATCCTCTTATCTCTCCCCTACCATCAGCATGGTTGTTACAGTACCATGTGGCCATGCAAGGCTTTTCATGTAGGTGCTGGGGATCAAATTCCGGTCCTCAGACTTGCAAAGAAAGCACTCTTACCTACTGAAACATCTATCCTTTATTTTTTTCTGTTGAGTACACACATGCCCAGCTTACAAATTGGTAAGGTACTAAATGAATAATTGTACTAATTTCTGTTTATTAATCTGGAGTCCTTAGTTTAATGTTTGTTTTAATAACAATAATATAAATTTTAAAAGCCTTCTTTTAGTCATTTGATCCAATATTCCAACCAGTTTCTCAATTTATTTGATAATTTTAAAAGGAAAATATTATATTAAAGTTTAATTTTCATTTCTGATAAAAGTTTATGCACAGCTGTTTCAAATAATCAACTGTCTATAATTGCATAATTATACATTTACTACTTCAGATATGTATCTTTGTAAATATTACTATTATATATAACATAGCATGTATTTATGTATGTCTGTAATTATATATATATATTATATTTATATATATAAATACATAAATATGTATATTATATACTATATAAGCACACAATTGTATTTTTAAAAATTTTGTGCAGATTTTATAAGCCCTATAAATGTTGAAATAATGCATTTCTCCATTAGTTTTCTATACATTTTATACCTGCTTTTTTTTGAAAGATAGAAATCATGTATCGTGGTGTTGAAGACAGGATATCTATCTATCTATCTATCTATCTATCTATCTATCATTATTTATTGTTTCCAAAAATGTTTTCTTCCAGAAGAATTATTGGGCAGATTTTCTTGCCTACTACTTTGGGGTCTCATAAGCTCAGGGATGTAACCCCATTGTCTTTGTAAAATCTCCATGGATTTCCCTGTACATTGCCTCCAAATGATAGCAAAGAAGTAAAGGAGAACTGATACACACATACAAGCTATGCTGCTTGCTGTCATGAGTCATAAAATTGTTTGTGTCACATCTAGGAACCATGTGTCACATTGTAATCCATGAATCTCTTAAAACATAAGATGTTAACTGGCAATCTAAATGAAATCTCAGATCCTTTGCCCTTCTGCCTAATAATAAAGTGGTTTCTTGATATTTAAAGTCTCCCAGGATTTAAAGCATCCTTAATTGATTGTACCTCTGACATAAAGTTTCTGATATACAATCAGTAGTTATGTCACAAGGTAACCACATGATTAGAGCCAAATGCCAAGTCTGCATATGACTCTTGCACATGGATGGGAGGTTACTTTTCTACCAACAATGTCTATTATCAAGGAATCAATGGCATATGTGATAATCTGATTAAATCGTAGTTTAGAGGTTCAAACTGCAGGACCAGTTTGCCATAACTGACCTATGGGAACCTATGCATAATGCCAACCATAATAGCATCCAAGCTGAAATACTTTAGACCTAACCACTTGAAAGGATTAGTAATGAGATGAAGCAAGCATCTTGAGCATCAAAAGGGAGAATCATTTTAGCTACACTAACAATTATTTTTTTTCCATTTTATTAATACTAAAATTTCTACTAATCCCTCACAACAATCTGTTTGAAGGATTCTATAAAGCTACTATTCTCCCATGAGATTCATGAATGTAGGATGGGCAGTGCCACATGTACAACAGAACAATGCCTAAATGACATCTGGGCTTAGAGTTGATGTTAAAATAATCAGTTTCTTTGCCTATCAGCATTAACAGTGACTACTGTTATGGTAGTAAGGAAAACTATCCTTGGGGACTGCATAATCCTTTAGAAAAATGAATTCACTTCAACTCAACCAACAGCTAATTCTCTTCTCTCAATGACTATGAATATGTGTGAACTTGAATTGCAGCAAAAGTGATATATGTGTATATGAGAGAGAAAATGTGCATATAGTCAAGATTCCATGCATATCATTTTGCTCTCATGTTAAATGTGACTAAATGTGTATAGTGCTTGGTTGTTTGAAGACAGCCATCCACTACAACCAGCATATCCCAAGTGCTGGACTTGTACACTCTCCTTCTGAGTTGAGCCTTGAACTACGAATTTGAAGATGAGTGCAAAAGCTATAATCCTATTGCTAGTTCATTCATGGTACATGTATTAAAACATGAGCTCTCCAATAATAAACTGGAAAATTAACAAATTATCCTATAACTTAACCAAGTTCAGAAATAAAATAACATAAATCATGACTGGCCTGTCATAGAACAGCAAGTTCTTACACAGCCTGTGAAATTGGTTGTTAGAGCAATGAAATCAGAAAGCCCATCATAAAGTCTTACTGGAGAAATATTATTATAAAGTTAATTATTTTATTTTGTAAAGTCAGCAAGATGATTGCTAGAAATAATATCCACATCATAAATGAAATAAAAGAAGAAACACTCTTAGTATGTTTCTTTTAGTTTAGTTTTACCTCATTTCAGTTTGATATTAGCAAATGAACTTGATATTCCTACCCTAAGTTTGTTAAGTTGTGGTGCATATGGATGGACAAAGCCTGTAATGTCCATTTTGCTTCTCTTCTTTCAAGCTCAGCAGAGTGATCTGTGGTAAACTACTTTCTATCTACTCACTTACTTAATGATTTGTTTTCTAATGTATTAAGTGATGACAACATGAAGACATACTTATTTGTGTAACAAATTGCTTATTTTTTCTTCCTTCTTGTTTCATATTGTGAGTCCAGAATCTCTCACTCTGTGTTTGAATGGGAAACATAAGGCCCCATATGGAAACTTGAAGTTATGGTTAATTGGATATTTTCATAAAAGCTCACTTAAATGAAAAGATAATATGAAAAATGCTGCATAGCACTGGCTTTTTATTTTTCTGCTTTAGATCATGACAAAATAACTTTTTGCTAGAGAATGGGGTTGTCAGAGCAGTCAACCTGAGCGGAACATGATCCATGCATGAGGGACACAAATACTTACTGAAGTGGGGGTTTAAAATTTTTAATGCTTTATACATTTTACTCTACATTAGATTGCATATATACTAGAACCTAATAAGGCTTGTTGAGATATATGGCTCACCATTGTGGAGCACTGTTTTCTTTTGTTGTTGTTGTTGTTGTTATTTAATTATTTATTTTAGTATTTTGAGGTAGGGTCTTGCTCTAGCCCAGGCTGACCTGGAATTCACTATGTAGTCTCAGGGTGGACTCGAACTCATGCCGATTATCCTACCTTTGCCTTCCGAATGCTGGGATTATAGGTGTGTGCCACCATGTCTAGCCTCTGAACAAGGTGTCATTACGCAAACAGAAAACAGTTGTTTCTCTTATTTTTCTTACAGAGGAAGTAGAGTTTTCCCACAGAGCTGGCCAGATGAGAATCTTCAGCTCTAGCTTGGCCTTGCTCATTAGAAAATGAAACACTTACGATGACATGCCTTCTGTGGTCTAAGAGTGGCTCATGCTCTGGACACCTCTGCACCAGGTCCTGTGCCTGTCATCACTGTTTTTGATAAAGAGATGTATAACATATTCCAAAACGTGATGGTTGCAGAAAACCATTGATCTATAATAGTGCACTTTTTTCCCATGGATCATGTGGTAGTTTGGATGCTCCCATAGCCTCATGGATTTGTAATTAAGCCTAATACTTAATTCTCTGCTGATGGAGCATTTGATAGTCTAAATTCTGGTATGTCGCTGGGAACAGGGCCTTAGGACTTTACAGTCTAGCCCTGTTGCCAGTGATAGCTAGATCAGACTTGTTGCCACCTCCCAGCTGATAGGACAAGATGTGGAGCCCAGCCTCTGCTCTCCTATGCCTTTCCCAGCTGTGATGTATCTTCCCCTAGAAGCTACAAGTATTTTCTTTCCAAAATTTGCTTCAGCAGTGTGTTTTTCCCCAGCAGTGAGAATGTATATGCCATAGTAAACCAATATTTTTGTGATACTCAAGTTGATCTACTGGGAGTGATACACATTGGAAAGATTTGCCATTTCTTTTAAGCAACTACAGAAGTATTCGAGGAATTACTATTTAGTTACTGTAGGCCAAATAGTCCCTCTAACTGATAGAACAGAGCCTAGAATTTCCAAGCCTAATGGCATTCCTTGAGATCATTTATATCCCCATTTTCCAACTTTGTTTGCATCTCTTGAAAATATGTCATAAGAGAAGTATAACATTTACCCAACAATTGTCATACAACTTTGCCTGTGCTTCTCAAGGGGAGTGAGTTCTGATTTCCATGCTACACAAGACACTGATTCTGAATCCAAATGATTTGACCATGGGACAAGAATCACAAGAACTGAGTCCAATCTGCTCTCATTCTTGATTTCTTCCAAACATGGCTTAAAAGTTCTTCCTTAATAACTCGTGTGACATGCCAATACTTTCTTCTTGGACACATGCTTTTCCATTGCTGTATGTTGCATGCTCATTAAGAAAAATGCTTGATGGTTAGTCTCTACTGACCATCTTCCAATTGCTTTAGTTCACTTGATGTCAGTTCAGTGAGGATGACTGGGACAAGCAAGGCAAGCTGAGTTATCTCTCTTTGCTTTGCTTGTCAGATCCAGCCTACAGTTAGTCCACTTGATGTCAAGTCAATGAGCATGACTGGAACCACCAAAATGGGCTGCGGTAATTCCTTTTGTTTAGCTTGTCAGGTTCAGACTACAAAAAAAGCAATCCATTTGGCTCCTTTCGCACCACTGTAACCTCATGTGAACTAATTCAGAAACCCAGGAGAACAGCAAGATTGTGAAGACTGAGGTACGCCAATATATATATTCTTTTTTTTTTTTGCACCATACTCTGCAAACTAGGACTCCATGTATCTCTCTCCTAATCTTTAATTTATTTATCAACACAATAAGGCTAGCATATACTTAATAATATTATCATTAAATAAATAGGAACTGAAAAAATTCTATATAAATATATTTAGTAAGTTTTCCCTCCTGGGACCACTCTTAGTTTGGGAGATGTTTTGTGCTTTTCTTCTTTCTAATTTTTTTCTTAAATTAATATTAAACAGTTTAAAAAGTAAAGAAATTTTGGCTTATTTGAAAGCACAAGTTTTTGTTTTTATGTTTCAGTGGAATGTAGGCAAGTTGCCAGCCATATTTAATGATAAAGTAAAATTTTAACAGAGAAGCAGCAACAAATTCTGATATAAGCACTCAGTTGTATTTCTTGATTTTACATTATTCAATATGAAAACCCTTATTGCTTTTATGTTACCGCATTTAGAAATTATAGATATTAGAAAGAAACTAAAATCATCATAAATTGCCTTTAACTTTTCCAAGTACACAATCATATATATATATATATATATATATATATATATATATATATATATATATATTAGATGATAATTTAAAATCAGGTTTGTAATAAATATTGCCCGCAATTCTTTTTTTAATATTTATGTTATTGAGAGAAAGAGAGAGAGAGAGAGAAAAGGCATATCAAGACCTCCAGCCACTGTAAACTATCTCCAGATACACGTGCCACCTTTTACATCTATTTTATGTGGGTACTGGGGAATTGAACCTGGGTCCTTACACTTCACTGACAAATGCCTTAACTGATAAGCCATCTCTCCATCCCCCACAATTCTTTATAAACTAAAATAATCTAATGTGTATTGGCCCAGAAATTATTTAGTAATATCCTGGGTAGTTTTAGAAATGAGCACTTCTCCTATGCTGTCCACTCTAGATATGTCTCTCAGTCTGGATCATTCCACATGCTACTAGAGTATGTTCTCAGAAAGACTTCCTTGGAATATAATTTTATCTGTGGTTTCCAATATTGTACTAAACAAGTTTTGGTTTTGTTTAGCTTACAAAGCATGGCAAATGAGAAACCACATAAGGCAGAGTTCTGGATCAAATTCCAGAGATAATAGAAAGGCTGGTGGATACTGTTTGAAAGAAAAAAATATTCAAAACATATCTGTGGCTTTGGGAGTTCTTTGGGAGGTGGAGTATAACTGGAGGTAGTGTGTCACAGTAGAAGGTCTTTAGGAGGTGGAATATAACTGGAGGTATTGTTTCACAGTGAGAGGTCTTTGGGAGGTGGAAGATAATGGGAGGGAGTGCATCACAGAGTAGAGGTGGTTGGGAGGTTGAGTATATCTGGAAGTAGTGTGTCACAGTGGAAGGCCCTCAGGAGGTAGAGTGTAAGTGGAGGTAGTGTGTCACAGAGGGGAGGTCCTTGGGAGGTGGAGTATAACTGGAGGTAGTATGTTACAGTGGGGACTTCCTTAGGAGGTGGGATATAACCAAGGGTAGTGTGTCACAGTGGGAGGTTTTGGGAGATGAAAGATAACAAGTGATAGTGTGTCACAGTGGGAGGTCCTTGGGAGGTGAAGTATTACTAGAGGTACTGTGTCACATTGGGGAGGACCTTGGGAGGTAGAGTATAAGTGGAGGAAGTGTGTCACAATGGGAGGTCTTTGGGAGGTGGAATATAACTGAAGGTAGTGTGATACAGAGAGAGGTCTTTGGGAGGTGGAGTATAACTGAAGATAGTGTGTCACACTGGGGAGGGTCTGGGGAGTTGGAGTATAACTGGAGGTAGTGTGTCACATTGGGAAGTCATTGGGAGGTGGACTATAATGGAGGTAGTGTGCCACTGTGGGAGTTCCTTGTGAGCTGGAGTATAACTGGATGGACTGTTTCAGTGTGCAGGTCTTGGGAGGTAGAGTACAACTGGAGATAGTGTGTCACAATTGGGTGGTCCTTGGGAGTTGGGGTATAACTGGAAGGAGTGTGTCACAATGGGAGGTCCTTGGGAATGGATTATAACTGCAGGTAGTGTGTCACATTGTGAGTTCTTTGGGAGCTATAGTATAACTGGTGGTAGTGTGTCACAGTCAGGAGAACTTGGGAGCTGGAGTATACATGAGGTAGTGTGTCACATTGGGAAGTCTCTGTGTAGTATAACTGGAGGTAGTGTGTCACTGTGGGAGGTCTTTGGCAGGTGGAATATAAGTGGAGGTAGTGCATCAGTGTAGGAGGTCTTTGGGACCTGGAGTATAACTGAAGGTAGTGTGTCACAGTTGGAGGGCCTTTGGAGGTGTAGTATAACTGTTGGTAATCTTTCACATTGGGAGGTCTTTGGGAGGTGGAGTATAACTAGAGGTTGTGTGTCACATTGGGTGGTCTTTTGGAGGTGGGGTGTAAGTGGAGGTAATGTGTCACAGAGGGGAGGTATTTGGGAGTTGGAAGATAACTTGAAGTAGTATGTTACAGACTAGATGTCTTTGGTAGGTGAAGTATAACTGGTGGTAGTGTGTCACAGAGGAGAGGTCCTTTTTAGGCAGAGTATAAGTGGAGGTACTGTGTCACTGTGTGAGGTCTTTGGGAGGTGGAGGTAACTGGAGGTAGTGTGTCACATAGGGAGGTCCTTGGGAGGTGGAATATAACTGAAGGTAGTGTATAACAGAGAAGAGGACTTTGCGAGTATAACTGGAGGTAGTGTTTCACTGTGGGAGGTCCTTGAAAGATGGGGTATAAATGGAGGGAGTGTGTCACATGTGCAGTTCTTGGGAGGTGGAGTATAACTGCAGGCAGTGTGTCACTGTGGGAGGTCCTTGGGAGCTGGTGTAACTGGACTTAATGTGTCACAGTGGGGAGGTTCTTGGGAGTTGGGGTATAACTGGAGGGTGTGTGTCACAGTGTGGAGGTCTTGGGAAGTGGAATATGCCTGGAGGTAGTCTGTTACAGTGGGGAGGTCCTTTGGAGGTGGGTATAACTGGAGGGAGTGTGTCACAGTGGGAGTTCCTTGAAGGTGGAGTACAACTTCTTATAGTGTGTCACATTGGGAGTTCTTTGGGAGTTGGAGTATAATTGGAGTTTGTATGTCACAGTGGGAGGTCCTTGGGACGTGGGGTATAAATGGAAGGAGTGTGTCGCATTGTGCAGTTTTTGGGAGGTGGAGTATAACTGGAGGTAGTGAGTCACAGTAGAGAGGTCCTTGGGAGTTGGGGTACAAATGTAGGGAGTGTCTCACAGTTGTAAGTCCTTGGAGGTAGAGTATAACTGGAGGTACTGTGTCACAGATGTGAGGTCCTTGGAATGTGGAGTATAACGGGAGGTAGTATGTATCTGTGAGAGGTTTTTGGAGGTAGAGTGTAACTGCAGGTAGTGTGTCACAGTGGGAAGTCTTTGGAGGTGGAGTATGACTGGATGTAAAGTGTCACAGTCGGAGGTCTTTGGGAGTTGTAATATAACTCAAGGTAGTGTGTCACAGTGGAGAGGTTCTTGTGATGTGGAAGATAACTGGATGTAGTGTGTCACAGTGAGAGGTCTTTGGGAGGTAAAAGATAACTTGAGGTAGTGTGTCATAGTCTGGAGTTCTTTGGGAGGTTGAGTATAATTGGAGGTAGTATGTCACAGTGGGAGGTCCTTGGGAGGAGTTGTATAACTGGAGGCAGGGTGTCACAGTGGGAGGTCTTTGGGAGGAGGGGTATAACTTGTGGGAGTGTGTCAAAGGGGGAGGTACTTGGAGGTGGAGTATAACTGAAGGTAGTGTGTTACATTGGGATTACTTTGGGAGGTGGAGACTAACTAGAGTTAGTGTGTCACAGTGGGACGTTCTTGGGAGGTGGTGCATAACTGGAGGGAGTATGTCATAGTTGGGAGGTCCTGGGTAGGTGGGGTATAACTGGAGGGAGTATGTCACAGTTGGAAGTCCTTGGAGGTAGAGTATAACTGGAGGTACTGTGTCAAAGATGGGAGGTACTTGGGATTTGGAGTATAACTGGAGGTTGTGTGTCACAATGTGAGGTCCTTGGGACATGGAGTATAAGGGGAGGTAGTATGTTTCTGTGAGAGATATTTGGAGGTGGAGTGTAACTGGAGGTAGTGTGTCACTGTGGGAGGTCTTTGGAGGTGGAGTATATCTGAAGGTAGTGTGTCACAGTGGGAGGTCCTTGGGAGGTGGATTATAACTTGAAGTAGTGTGTCACATTTGGAGGTCTTTGGGAGGTAGCATACAACTGGATTGGGTGTATTTCCTTGGGAGATCTTTGGGATGTGGAGTGTATGGGAGTTAGTGTGTCACAGAGGGGATGTCCTTGGGAGATCGAGTATAACTGGGGTTAGTGTGTCACAGATGGAAGTTGTTGGGAGGTGGAGTATAACTGGAAGTAGTGTGTCACAGAGGGAGATCTTTGGGAAGTCGAAGATAACTGGAGGTAGTGTGTCACAGTGGGGAGGTCCTTGGGAGGTGGAAGATAACTTGAAGTAGTGTGTCACAGACTGGATGTCTTTGGTAGGCGAAGTATAACTGGAGGTAGTGATTCACAATGGGAGGTTCTTGGGAGGTGGTGTGGAACTGGAGGTAGTGTGTCATAGTTGGGAGGTCCTGCGTAGGTGGGGTATAACTGGAGGGAGTGTGTCACATAGGGAGGTTCTTCAGAGGTGGAGTATAAGTGGAGGTATTGTATAACAGAGGGGAGGACTTTGGGAGTATAACTGGAGGTAGTGTTTCACTGTGGGAGGTCCTTGAGATGTGGAAGATAAATGGAGTGTGTCACAGTGTGCTGTTCTTGGGAGGTGGAGTATAACTGGAGGTAGTGTGTCACTGTGGGATCTACATTAGAGGTCGAATATAACTGGAGGTAGTTTGTCACAGTGGGAGGTGTGTGGAGGTGGACTATAACTGGAGGTAGTGAGACAAAGCGGGAGGTCTTTGGAGGTGCATTATAACTGGATGTAGTGTGCCACAGTGGAAAGTTAGGAGGTATAATATAACTCTAGTTAGTGTGTCACAGTGGAGAGTTTCTTGCGATGTGGAAGATAACTGGATGTAGTGTGTCACAGTGAGAGGTCTTTGGGAGTTGGAAGATAACCGGAGGTAGTGTGTCATAGCCTGGAGGTCTTTGGGAGGTTGAGTATAACTGGTGGTTTGTGTCACAGTGGGAGGTCCTTGGGAGGTGGGGTAGAACTAGAGGTGGTGTGTCACTGTTGTATCTACATGGGAGGTGGAATATAACTGTGGTAGTGTGTCACAGTGGGCGGTCCTATGTGGAGGTGGAGTATAACTGGAGGTAGTGTGTCCCAGAGAGGAGGTCCTTTTGAGGTGGAGTGTAAGTGGAGGTAGTGTGTCACAGTCGGTGGTCTTTGGGAGGTGGAGATAACTGGAGGAAGTGTGTCACAGTGGGGAAGTCTTTGGGAGACGGAGTATAACTAGAGGTATTTAGTCACAGAAGGGAGTTCTTGGTAGGGGGAGTACAACTGGAGGTAGTGTGTCACATTGGGAGTTCTTTGGGACGTGGTGTATAACTGGAGGGAGTGTGTCACAGTGGGGTGGTTCTTGGGAGGTGGAGTATAACTGGAGGGAGTGTATCACAGTGCGCAAGTCTTTGGGAGGTGGAGTATAACTCGAGGTAGAGTGCCACAGTGGGGAGTTTCTTGGGAGGTGGAGTATAACTGGAGGGAGTGTGTCACAGTGGAGAGGTCCTTGGTGGTGGAGTACAACTGCAGGTAGTGTGTTACATTGGGATTTCTTTGGGAGGTGGAGTATAACTGGAGGGATTATGTCATCTGTAACTTTTAATTGAGCATGGGAGTGAAGGAAACAGGAAATATCATTAAATGGTAAATGATCCACCCAATTATGATGCATATAATTCAAATCAAACTCAGTAGAAATTTTCAGGCTTAAATGCCAGTTTGATATTACATATATTTTATATAATATCTGATGAATGTTTCATATTTTCCAATTTCTACAGTGATGAAATACAGAAATAGAAGCTTCCAAAATCCCTGAAAGCTTGATGTTTTAATCATTCTATTTATATTGTTTTAGCGAATGTTAACTTTGTTCAAGGCCAAAGCACTAGATGTAAGTGTTCATCTAAAAAAAGCCCCTCTGAGTTATACCACTAGAAACTGAATGTGTCTGTCCATCTTCTGGAAGGATAATTTAAAATATTTCTTCCTACACCACCTATATAAGTCTGTATTTATCAAATAACACTAACAACAGCAAAAGTAATTCCATTCATTGCTACCTGTCACCCTTGAAGGAATGCCTGCTGATGGAGCTATCACTGGATGAGATCTGGTAGATGTTTAAAATGCCTACTGTTAGTGTGTGGGTTTTGTGTATGTATGTACATGTGTTCATATATGTGTATGTATACGTGTGTGCATTGTGCACGTGTGTGCATGAAGGTGTATTCTGTGTGAAAAACATGTCAGAATTATTTAGTCAATAATCAGAAGTTCTTGTGAAATGCTAGAAATGCAAATTAACTGAATCCCAAAAATGAAAAAGAAAAAAATTGAACTGTATCATGTATCCTGTTAGTAACATGTTCTCTCCTAATGACTAAAGTAAAATTTAACTTAGCAAAAATTATTTGAATTTTAGCTATCCAAAGACATATGTAATCAATAAGTCTTGATAGAGCTCTTCTGATAAACAATGACAAAATAGTAATTAAAAAAGAGTATCCAGAACAAAGAAGGACACCATCTGGTAACCCAGCAGAGTACACATCTGAAATTATCTTACAAGCAATGTTAAATACTTTATAACTGAAAAAAAAACAATTTTGCAGGAGAAATAAAACCATATTTGTGTTATGAAATATATATGCAATTGTGAAAAACAAGTGAAGAGTATGTCTAAAATTTTGAATGGAAAAATTTGTAGCTAAAAATTAATACTCAGAAGAACTTTGACAAACAAGAGATATTTACAAGACTTTATCAGTCTACATATATAATATATAATTACTGAATAAGTTATTTTAGTATATATCTTGCAAGTGAAGATTTAAATATATCTTGTGGTTCTAGAGAAAAAACTACAGGTTTCATATGTAAGCAAGCTCTCTGCCACTGAGACTCCAAGCCCCCCCTAAAGTTTTAGAAATAGCTAATTTAAAATAATCTTCTAGCTGGGTGTGGTGGTGCACACCTTTAATCCCAGCACTTGGGAGCCAGGGGTAGTAGGATTTCTATAAGTTTAAGGCCATCCTGAGACCACCAAGTAAATTCCAGGTCAGCCTGGGCTAGAGCAAGACCTTACCTCAGAAAACTTATAATAATAATAATAAGTAATCTTCTTGGTCAGCAATCCTAAATAGTGAGAAGCACTGAAGAAGATAAAGAGAGTAACAAAGAAGATAACATTCTCATTTCAATAATCAGAATTCAAAATGATAGTAATATATTTTGGGACTGGTGCTTTTACTCCAAATGCTTCAAGAAGACATAAGATAAAATGAACATTTAACATATGGTAAATTACAAAAAAAATCACAAAGAGTAAAGAATCAGACAAATGTCTAGGATAATAATACATCATAAGTATTACCAACTGACAAATGTGAGAATATAAATGCTTCAAAATTAGCCATTAAAAATCATGTCTGCAATGAATATTTGATTGCATTACAAGATACTTATGCTCATGTTAAACAAAAATAAAGGACAAAATAAATGATATTGTCATATGAGCCAAAGCTGCAAAACAGAACTGTAATAAAATTAGGAGTTCTGTCTCCAAAATGAAATAATTTTTCTGCCTTCCTTGGAGCCCATAGATTACTCTTCCGTTGACATTGAATTGAAACATGAGCTCTACCTGAGACTCTAGACTGTAGGATAGACTGGCCCTCCACTATTATGTTCCCTGTGTTTTGAGCTTTCATATAGCAGCTATCCTGCCTGTATAATCATACCAGCCAGTTATTCTTGATGACCCCTAATTTCTCTAATTCTCTCTACATATGCATGCATATATGTGTGTGCATGAATACATCCTAATGCCTCCATTCCTCTGGAGAACCTTGACCATGATGTAATTTGAGGTGTGTATCATCCCAGAAGCTTTTATATAGTTCTCTTTACATGCATAATATTTTTCTAGTGTTGTCCATAAGGGACATGATTTGTGCTCAAGAAACAAGCAATCTCAACAGAGCCCCTTTGGCACAGAGTGCAGTAAGTTGAAGTAGATGAGCAAAAGTTGATAAGAGGATCTGTAACCAAAGCCAGTCAATCTTGCTATTTTATTATGGTGATGGTCTACCAATCTTTTATAAGCCTGTGTTTTGGCTTCTTCCATTCTCTTTACCTACAGCTATAGATAGCCTGGCTTCTAAGTCACTTATCATCATTCAAGGCATAATTTGTACGTCATAAACCATCTGTCAAATCACAGTGATATGTTGTCAGTCACAGGAGGTAATGATGGGGCTAACTTAAATATAATGAAATGTTTTCTTCTTGGTACAGACATTTAATTATTTTACTAAGCTAGATGGAGTATGTTGGAATACAGTGATTTAGTGCTGTTAGCAATCTATAAGAGGCAGGAGAGGAGACTATAAAAGGTAAGCAAAATTTTATCATTGTCACTCCCCAACTACATGGAAGAAAGTCACTTGATAAGTCACAGTGTACAAAGAATGGTACGTAAGGAGTTATTTAAATTTTTCTTTCTAATTTTCATTTCAGTTTCCTTGGTCTCATCTGCTTCTAATCTTGAGGAAAAGTCCTCTATATCACAAAAGTCACAAGAAGAAACTTACACGTGCAAGTCGTCCCATTTTCATCCAAAAGTTGATTGTCTGCACAAGCACACACTCGGCCTGCTGGAATAGCCAAACACAGTGTACTGCAGCCTCCATTGTTTATGCGACACATATTGTCACCTGCAAAAGGAGAGAAGCAAATTTGTCACAGAACTCTGATTTCCACTGAAGTTAGCCAGGTTCCCAGCTAGGTATTTAACTAAGGTTTTAATATAATTTATTATTTTTATGGATTTGTATCCAAGACTTCTTTTTAGCTCTCCAATCTTCTGCTACCTCCTGAGTGTTGGAATTATGGGAGTGTGCCACCATACCCAGCTTCAGAGCTGCCTTCTTTTGAGGAGATATACAAAGGCATGAATAGATGCACATTTATGTTTTGTAGATTCCGTGTTCATAGACTTAGCCAAGGTTTCTACTAATAGATGTGATAATCTGATAATCAATGGTGTTGGGTTAGATAAGACAAATTTTCATGCTGGTTGGAAAAGGACTGTAAGCAACTTAGCCACCAGGGGAGAATGGGGAGGCAAAATTGTGCCTGTCTCTGACAGTTCCCAAATTATGCCTACTGCAGTCAAGCTTGGGTTCTTAGAAGAGTACTACATAGAATGTGGATTTAGATCCCTAGTAAGTAAAAGGCATGTAGTACTCAGAATGGAAGAGTGCAATCTTTTCTTCCAGAACAGAGTACAATGGCATGTGAGTACATTGAGAAGTCCAACAAGGATGGAGTATCAGCAAAGACTTAATATTGCTGCTATAAGGAAAATATACATGATACACAGTGCATGCATTGGCCTAGAGGATTTAAAGAGAAATGATGAGGCACATGAGAGGAAATTAATAGAGGTGTTGTTCTGAGCACATGTGAGAACTCCTTGGAGCATTTTTGATAAAACTCAGTATTGTTTTGATCAGATTAGAGATCATAATTTATACAAATGAACTAAAAATAAGTGAAATTCAAATCTTATATCTTTTATTACTCTACATTTTAAAGTCAACCAAGAAAATATAACAAGCCATGTGTAGTGGCTCATTCTTGTACTCCCAGCAGACTATGTCAGGAAGACTGCTGAGAATTCCAGGGTAGCCTGTAATATATAGTACTTTTAAGGTAAACCCAGATTACATTGTGAGATGAAAGGAAGGAATGAAGGAAAGAAGGAAGGAATGAGGAGGGAAGGAGAGAGGGAGAGAGAGGGATGCAGGAAAGAAAGAAAGAAAGAGAGGAAGGAAGGAAGGAAGGAAGGAAGGAAGGAAGGAAGGAAGGAAGGAAGGAAGGAAGGAAGAAGAACAAGAGACGGGAAGAAAGGCAGGCAGAGAGGGAAGGAGGGAGGAAGAGAAAATACACTTCTTTAGTGCTATTTGTAGTCGAATTCATGAAAATGCTCTACACTAATTCAAAATTAGCAGTATGGTTACCTGAGTCATCTTTTGGCCTGATGCATGTATTTCAAAGTATCAAGGAACAAAATGCATTATTATATTAGAAGAAAAACACTAAAAATAAAGAGCTTCTAGTTAATTGGACCATAAATGATATGGCAAAATGATATAAGTATGTAAGTTTTATTGACAGATAAAGTGGAAGTGTCAAAAATTTGAGCAGTGTAATCAAATAGGTTGTTATACTACGCATCTTAAGAGTAGGGTATGCAGAGAGAGTATACATAGAGAATAGTGAAAATGAAATCTGCCAAAATGGTGCCACATACATAAATATTCAACACATTTTTGGTGTACCCACATACAGAATAAATGACCTAAAGTATATCATCATTTCTTGTCAATATTCTAAGAAGTAAATTTAATGTGCTATGAATATGAAATACAAAATGCACTTCAAAGTTAAAGCAGCTATACTTTCAGCTATTGCATGAATTTCCAATCTCAGAGTTTTATTAAGTTAGCTCATGCTTTTTGCAGTGGGGAATGCAGAAATGCTTTAAGTAATTTCCATTCATGGGACACTCAGGTATGCTCTCTGCTATCTAATGCTAACCTTTCTACAATGTTGGTGGGAATGCAATCTTGTCCAGCCATTGTAGAAATTAGTGTGGATGTTCCTGAGATAGCTAAAAATAGATCTACCATATGACCCAGCTATAGCCCTCCTAGGCATATACCCTAAGGACTCATATCACTACCTTAGAGATACTTGCTCAACCATGTTTATTGCCACTCTTTTCACAACAGGTAGGAAATGGAACCAGCCTAGATGTCCCTCAACTGATGAGTGAATAATGAAGTTGTGGCACATTTACACAATAGAGTTCTACTAAATGGTAAAGAAAAATGAAGTTATGAAATTTGAAGGAAAATGGATGGATCTGGAAAGGATTATACTGAGTGAGGTAACCCAGGCCCAGAAAGCCAAATGTTACATGTTCTCTCTCATATGTGGATCCTAGCTACAATTGATTGGACTTCTGTGTGAGTAGGAAGAAAACTCAGTAGCAGAGGCCAGTAAGCTAGAAAGGAGATATAAAGGGAATAGAAAAGGAGGGGGGTGTTAATAGGATGGTAATGTATATATGTATGTAGAAAAACAGATTAATGTGGGTGAAAAGATTTAAGTGAGGCCAGGGGAACAGATTGAGTAAAGGAAAAGTGGAGGGAGGGCTAATCAAAATCTAAGGTGATATAAATAAGTCATATGCAAACCTACTTTTTTTGACAATGGAACACTCATGAGTCATAGTTTGTTACTAGAAAAATTTCAGTGCCAGGGATGGGATACCTTCCAGTGACTTGTTGGCCAGAGAGAGGTCCCTGATGCTCCTAAATCATTAGAGGCCATTGCTGAGGCCCTTGGTTTCACACCAGGAAGAGATGGTATGACCCTATTGCTGAAGACTGCACATACTTGAGCTGCAAGGTCACTGAGAACTCCTACTGGAACTGAGCTGAAAACCTCCTCCATATATAACAGCTGCCAGAAAGCTGGAAAAAGCCACACTGCATGGAGTTCAATGGAGAGAGAGAAATTATCAGTGAAGATACCCAACAGTGGACACTGCAAACCTTATATTTGGCCATCCAGGCCAAATGAACCAAAGGGTGCAACAGTGGCACATCTGTTATGGGGGGAACCAACCACCACCTAATTTGACTGGAGGCCTGCTCCATGGGAGGGGATATATCCCTGATGCTGAAGACCTACAACAGGGGTAGTCATGAGCCCTAGGGGTGTAATATCTGCTGCTGTCTGGCTAAATGTATGTAGTATGCTCATCAAACAGTCCAGTAAGCACTTCTCTTAATGTTCATACCCATGTATTAATGCTACTCTCACTTTTGGTTAGAGAACCTTCTCTTTTCAGATAGCAGTAACCTTGGGATGACTTAGAAGGCACCATGGTGCTGAGAAGAAGAGACAGAGGAGTGCTCAGCACTGAAATATCTCTATCACACCTTGCAAGGTTCAGGGTCCATTGTGGAAGAGGTAGCAGAAAGAATGTAAGAGCCAAAGGAAGGGTAGGACTTCTTCAATGTGCTCCTCAAGACACAAAATGGCCTGTACATCCACGACCTCACAGTGTCTGATACTACCTACACAAGACCATCATAATAGGAGGAAAAGGTGATGACATCAAAATAATAGATTGCAGCTATGTTCTCATTAGATTGTCTATATTTTAGTTAGGTTCAGATTTTACAGAACTAGAATTCAAAATATTTTGAGAAATGTATGAAGAATTAAATCAGTAAGAAATTAGAAATTACTGAACATAATATATTTTGTCATTGATAATATAAGCCGTGGGGCTGGTGAGGTGTTACCATGCAATAAAGAGTTCACCAGCTCAATCTAGAGTACCCAACTGAGTTCAATACTCAGTCACCAAGACAAAACATAAGGAATATATATGTTAAATATTACATTTCAAAAATAATTAGGTTGGTATATATTTTATTTTATTTGAATTTTCAGTATTTAGAACTATCATTGTTTAAAGTTAGAAATATATCCCCTTTCTGTAAATACTACATACTAAAATAGGAGAATCAATATATTGCCACAATAGAAATAGATATCTAAATAAATGTGAATAATTCCATATCCCTCATCAGACATACTTAAGTCTTTTTTTTATTTAATGACACAATATGTTTTTGAATATCATTATGAGAGCATATTCTAAATAGACTATGTATAGATTTTTTTGTAATTATAGCTTCAAAAGGTTACATGTACAATACCTCTATCATTTGTTTAAGTTGTTAAATTTCAAATATGGTAATAAAAATTATATATAAATATCAAGAGAAATGGCAGTAATACATTATAGATCACATTATAGAAAATCCATATTTCATCCATTTCAGTGCTGCTTTAATTCCTTAAATATAAATTTAATTCACTTTCTATAATAAAATCTTTATGTTATTTTATCTCATCTGCAGGAAGGACTACTGAATATTTACAGGTCAAAATAATGTTTCCAATTTCCAAAGACAAGAAATGTTTATCAGAATTAGTTATGTATAGATAATTATCATTGTTATTATTCCTAAAAAGAAAAATGAGAATTGTTTATATAAAACTTAATCTTTTTTTTTTTTTTTTTGGTTGTTTGTTTTTGTTTTTCTGAGGTAGGGTCTCACTATAGCTCAGGCTGACCTGGAATTCACTATGGAGTCTCAGGGTGGCCTTGAAATCACGGCGATCCTCCTACCTCTGCCTCCCGAGTGCTGGGATTAAAGGCGTGCGCCACCACGCCCGGCATCAAACACTCTCTATTTCACATTCCAATAACAATAATTTTATTTCTGGGAGAAAGAAAAATTGGGAAGAGACAAAAATTTTAGTCAAGATTAATCATGAATTGGGAAGTGAAAGTTATTATTCATGGGTCATTTTTGTATATTTGATTGCTTGCAGTATTGGTTTCCAAAGTAATCTAACCTAGAATAGTACTATTAGTAGTGATTGGTATATTACTTTTCTTCCCTTGGTAGATGGAATTTATTTTCAACTTATAAAAATAAGTTAGTGTTTTCAAGATTAAGTGGGTTTAGTAATAGGACGGTCCTTCTAATTTTTTAGGGAAAGATAAATATTTGTTCACTGTGTGTACTTTGCATTTAGGCAGCAATATTAAAGGGTATAACTTTCACAGAGCAGTAATTAAGATACACATATTAAATCTTTCATTAGTCTATATTGATACCTCAATATTTCCAGGCCTTAATAATTTAATCTTTAATAATAAAGTTCATTTTATTTCATGTAAATGGAAACATAGAGAGCCAACACAGAATAATCCCACTGTTTCAGTTTTCCTGTGGGTGGTTTGAACATTTTCTGATACAATGGAAGGAAGAAAATTCCACTTTCGTTTTTTAATATTTTATCATTATTTACTTATTTGAGAGAGAGAAAGAAGCTGAGAGAGAGAGAGAGAGAGAGAGAGAGAGAGAGAGAGAGGCAGATTGAGAATGGGTCAACCAGGGCCTCCAGCCACCCTGTGCAGCTGGCTTACGTGGGTCCTGTGAAGTTGAGCCTAGGTACTTTGGCTTTGTAGACAAGCACCTTAACCACTAAACCATCTCTCCACCCTAGAATCCCATTTTCTATGAACTTTATAGGTCCTTGTCTGCTCAGTGTTTTTATATGCAACAGAGTGCTAACAAATTTCCATGTCAGAAGAGATCCTGAATATCTTTATGTGTCCAAATGGTAGATGAAGACCTGCCCAAAGAAATTCTGATGGTAAATGCATGACATTTAGTGCATTTAGGATAATTTTAAAATTGACTGTGAATAGCTTCAGTCAGGCTTCAGGAAGGATAAAAGGTTCCTACTTAGCCTTTTCTTTCAGAATTGGATTCTATTTGTTATTGTAATTACATTGAACTTGAAGTTGTGTGTGTGTGTGTGTGTGTGTGTGTGTGTGTGTGTGTGTGTATGTTCATGACTGCTTACATGGTAATTATTTCAATAAGTAGGAATTCTGATAAGAGAAAGCTGATATAATTATGATCCTATCACAAAATTTAAATCTCAGAATAATTATAAAATAATGTGACTTACAATACATTAGTGTTTGTTATACTGGTTCTGTATGATTTGAGGTCTCTAACATCCAGATTTATATAGAGCTCTTTAAGAGAAACTTCATATTAAAACAATGTGATGAGAACTTATCATTGATATGAAAACATGTGCCCCCAACAAACACTAGAATAAATTGCACCATGGTAAGACAGCATGCCCATATTTAAAAATCTGAATTCATTTTACTTTGTAATCCTTGTTATTGAGGCAGTTAAAAAGAGAAATCAGTTTAGATCTGCATGTGGGTTATTAATTTTCAATGGCTATTGACTTCAGTCAAAAGGGTACTAACTAGGCATCCTGTCCATACTGTGGTATCTATTCAAAGATCAGTAAAATATTAGACAAACTAGCTGAATCAACACTGGGTAGAAAATCTAACTCATTTGTTCACCTGAGTTAATGAAAATAATCAGTCAATTTAGTAGAACACACTTTCTAAGTAAAACAGGACATGATTTTCCTGAAATGAAAATTAATAGTGACTTCAGTAATCAAGACTAATTTAAAGTCTCTTTAATAACTTTGGAAGAAGAAGCACTTTTAAAAGAAAGTAGTCCAATCAAAGGATAATATTGAGCAATTATATAATAATAGATCTTCGAAACACCACACATGCTTGTCTATTGGACTCACACAATTCATGGTATAAAAGTATGATGTGTTATTCCTTGGAATATATATTTAAAATTGATTTATAGAGAAAAATAAAATTATAATTTGTCTTGATTGAGAGGCTATAGTAGAAAGTTGTGAATTTCCACATATGTAATGGGAACTCACTTTAGCAAAATATTTATTTTTTTATTTATTTGAGAGAGAGAGACAGAGGAAGAATCAGAGAGAAAGAGAGAGTGGGCACACCAAGGCCTCCAGCCACTGCAAACAAACTCCAGATGCATATGCCCCCTTGTGCATCTGGTTTATGTGGGTCCTGGGGAATCAAACCAGGGTCCTTAGGCTTTGTAGGCAAATGCCTTAACTGCTGAGCCATATCCCCAACCCAGGAATTTACTTTTATATGCCAAATAATTATTAAATTAAATTATTAAATCCTCACAAAAATATGTGGAAACTATTTATCTATGTTGAATAGTTCATGAACCCAAAGTCTGAGTAAAAGAAAGTGCAAGGGCCCATAATTAAGCCCAAATGAATCTAAGAGTATGCCACAACATTTTCCACCACATTTAATAATTCACTAGGTAAAATAATTGGAAATTAAATAATATAAAAATTGATAAACAAGCTCTTCTAAAGGAAGTTCAGAAATTATATTTCATAGGAAAATTTCTTATGAATGAATAAGAAGGAAGAAAGGGGGAGGTAGCTCAGTGCATGCTGGCCTAGCATGTACATAGCTATGATTGTTCAATGGGGGATGGGGGAGGAAGAATATGTGTTGATATCCATAAAACTAGTCAGTCAATATTATCTATTCTTCATTTCTTGTTCATATGCTATCCCAACTAATTTCGCTTTTAGTTTTTTTTTAAATAGTCTAATCTTGAATTATGTATGAATATTTATCATTTAAAAAACTTCATGATTTTATAAAATACCATTTATATCTTAATATAGAAGTTTTAATAGATTAGTAAAAAGTGAAACTCTAGAATGAAATATTTTTATTTAAGGTAACTAAGTTAACCCAAATATCCTCAAAATTTCTTCTTGCTCCATAACTTCCCATTGACAATATATGTATCAGAAAACTAAGGGAGTAATATATTCATTTTAAATTTATTAAGATGTAGGTTCATGAAATTTTTATTAGAACATCTCCATAAAAGTGGAATAGTGACTATTTAGGCTCATAAAAAATCTATCACATAATTTTACTAAGCTGGTTTGTTTGCTTAATGTCTAAGTTATAAGTCATGCTAATTGTAATGGCATAATGAATATTCATAACTTATGAAGATAAAACATAACAACATTAACTGATTTTAATAAGACATGGATATTGTGGTTGCTTGTTATATTTTAAAGTCATCAAAAATGATTGCATATTCTTTAAATACACATAGAGTCTTATCAGATAAATGTACGAGGATAGCTCTTTAAAATGACATTTTTCATATATAATGTATTTTTCAACTATTCAAGCCTTCCTTTCACAGTAAGAAAGTTTTTCTCACTATTTACAGTACTACTCTTAGTTAACAGATATTTTATACATTCTACTGTGAAATTGGCATAATTAAAAATGCTTCAAACAACTAAACTTTACTGAAATAGAATCTTCTGACTTTCTCAATGAGGCAATTTAGAAAATGAAGAAATACATTTTTGTGGTAACAGGCTGTATTGTGATAAATTCTGGAATGGTCTGGGCACCTTCTATTATAAAACTGTCAACATTGTCAAAGCCTTTTTGAAAATACAGTGAAGTATCATTTTATGTGAAACTCAAAAAAAGTTTCATTTGGCTGTTAATACCTTGTTGTTTTCGTGGATCATAAATCTGAAGACCAAACAGAGGTGGTCTTTCCTGCTTCAGTAATGTCACCTCACTTGTTATCAAATCTAGTTGAAAAATGGAACCATTCATATAATCAGTCCAGAACACATAATTTCCATGATGTGACAATCCAAAGGGATGGTTCAACTCTTTCCCACTGTAAACAATCTGGAAAATATAAATTCTTTGTGAAAAATCAGAACAAATCTTTAGAAGAAACTATTTTTAAAAATTACATTCAAATACACATACCAGATAATGGTCTGACTAATATTTCAACTCATATTTTCTCAGAGTAGATTTGTAAAAAACTTCCACAATATGAGCATTTTTTTTTTCTGTTTTGTGCCATACTATTTGAAAGTGACAGTCTACACTTTATCCACTCACATTTCTCATAAATGGCACTAATTATATGATCAAGAATGCAAACATTCAGATGACATTGTTTGACTTTCATCTTTATCTCTTGTCTATGTGATAGTGCATTACTTGTATCTTTGGATTTGGATAGAAATTTATCTGTAGAATGTTTGATGCTGCTCATTCAGTAACCAAGTGAAAGACAGTGTTTAAATGGCAGTGTGAAGAGAGGGAATTCTTCCAAGTCAATTGGAGCAATGAAAATTTAAAAAATGAAAATGCCAAGAAAGAAATTAAAGTTCTTAATTATGAAGACAGAAACATTCATGATGTTCACTAACAAGTTTCAATTTTAATCATCTTCATATATTCTTTTATAGTCCACTTTTATTTGGTTGTGTGTGCAGAACAATCATGTGATAAACATGCAAGTCCCACTGTGTATGGAGGATAGCATAACTGAAATAATGATCTAACTCTCTCACCTGTCATCATTTATAAATTCAAATTGCATGCTTCATGAAAGCCATTTACGCACTTCCATTAATATTAGGTAATGGAGGAAGATGTCCATATAGCTTACAAATCACATTCAAATTGTATTCCTTGTAATGTAGTCTGAAATGCACGGACCCTGACAGTGGCATGTATTGTGCACACCCTAACATTTCCATAGGAACCATGAATATTTGGGTAGCACTTGTCATATACAATGCATTGGGTTAAATTCCAGTTACTGTTGTTTATCAAGGGAAAGTATTAGAGCACTGTTAGAGTCAAATAATTAATGAAATAATCAAAACTTATTAAAAGACTATTTCTCAAAAAGAATCCATGATGATTAGGCTTAACCTACTGTTAAGTTCTGTGTTCCAGAAGGAAGGACATAAAGTCAGAATTATTTTGGCAATTGTTAACTTTTCATGGTTCCATCATTTAACTAACAGTGATATGAGTGGTTAGGTGGCAAGAGTGAGAGTCAGGGGCAATGTTTCAACAACTATGTCTCTATCTCACTCACAACTGCATTATCCACAGCTTAATCCAACAACATCAACATCTCACAGGGATTTAGAAAGAGGTAAGAGGAAGCTCAATTCATTCATGTGAATAATCTTGAGCTTTAGTTCATTTTTACTATGTATTTTAGTTACAAAGTTCCAAGTTCTTTATTCAAAAAATTCAGTATTATTAACTTCTAATATTGCATATTTAAATTTAAGCTGCAAATATTTAACATATGTGAATGGAGCGAGTCAGCAAAAATTCATCAATAATATAGAACTGAATTTGAAAAGAGCTCTGATACCCTGGGAGCTTCTTTCAAAAATCCTGGAATTCCTGACATACCACAGTGAACTATTCCTGGTCTCCCAGAGGCCAGTACCAACCTCACTTCTTAGTTCTCACCCTCCTTTGGCCACCACACAGAGACTGTTGGCAGCCACATCAGAGGGGTAAACATAACTTGAAAGTCTTTTTAATACACCACCTCAAGGCTCTGTGAAAGAAAAGGCCTATGGGTTAAACACAGTAGTATTCGCCTTTTACCTTCCTGTGAGTTCCATTCAAAAACACCTTTTCAATATGATCATAATAGGCATCACACCAGTATAAGGTATTGGTGTGAAAGTCCAGAGTTAAGCCATTTGGCCACAGCATCTTTGAAGTCACAAAAATCTGTCGATTGAAGCCATCCATCCAAGCCTTCTCGATCCTTCCCACGCTGTCATCTATTTCATCTTCCTCCCAGTCTGTCCAGTACATCCAACTAGAACATGAACAGCAGGAGTGCACATGTATTATCTCTACCAGTCAGCCCATCAATAGGCACTTCTTCAGCATTGGCATTCTGACATGTCCTACCTAAATGCCTATCTGTCTGGACAAGAGCAGCTGTGAAGCAAGGGATATGAAAGTTTGTTCTGCCAAGCCAGCCCACTTGGACTCATTTGGGAAACCTACCATGAGCCACTACAAATCTTGTAATGTCTCATGCACTAATTAACCAGACAGTCCATTCAGATGCCTATTTTCTTTGGTCTGCAGACCAAGCCTGTTCAAAGATATTTTGAGGCATTACATTAATACTTTTAAATTCTGTCTAATTCACTGAATACATAATCATTTTTGGATTAAAAAGTGGACAGACTGACATGAGAATCCGCAGCACAGTTAATGATTTACTCTAGACTTAATTTAATCTCAAATGAATTATTATTTTTAAGACAGGTGGTTTGATTACTTTTGTTCAAAGGGGCACAGTCATACTGGGTTTGTTGGGCCAGATCCAATTTGTCTTCCTTATGTAAATTATCTATGTTTTATTGCTGCTTATTATTACCCTGAAACCTACAAAAGATGATTTAGCTGCACATACGCTTAATAACAGCAGGTTGAGTGACCTTGAGATATTGAGCTTTAATTTCTATCTCAACAAAAACATCTGCCTTTCAAAAAACAAATCTTTTGTGTAAGCCTTAACAGTGGGAGAGGGGCCCCGGAGCTAAGGTTCTAGTACCCTCATGAATAAGGTGAAACCCCCCACATGTGTTATTTTGGAGTCATGTGAAAGTTCTTGAGTTATTAATTAAACTGAGGTTTTAGTTTAGGCCCCCGAGGCACAGCTCTCTAAAATCCAAAGCTTTTCTAAATAGAGCTATATTCCCTGAGTTCTCTGTCCCCCTCATTCTGTGGACCCTAAGGAATTTTTGACATGAATTCGGTAAAATCTGTATTCAGTATCAAGATTTCTACAATGTTCAAAGTGGCAGATTTGAGAAAACCAATATATTATCCTTGATTTCATACCAGAAAGCTCCTGATAAATTCTAACAGTTCCCAATTGTGTTGACACACATTTGGAGACCTGACAAAGTACTAAACCTGGAGATAAACATGCCACATGCCTGTTTCCTACCCTACATTCCCTTAAGGTGTTTTTGATTTTGATGGCTTAGGAACCCAAGGAAAACATACTCCGTTTGTTCTAATTTCATGGTATGTACAAGTGCTTGATTTCATTTATATAAGTCAACTGTGTAAATAATTTATGGTGTATGCAATTTTTTATCTCTTTTGACTTTTTCCTGAAATATTCTTAAATAAAATTAATTAAAGCAGAGTATTACTGTTACTAATTTATGCATTGCTGAAATTCCTATTAGTTTTCCCTACAGCCTTTTCACATGTTCAAGGCAGTACTCTTTTCTCTGTGGTTCTCTAATTCAAACCACAAATACACATATGCCCACATGCATTTCAAATGCAGGCACATACACGCCCACACACATACAGGAGGACAAGTCAGTAATCTACACATGATGTGATATTTTTCCAATTGGAAAATATAATTTCTTATGAAATGTACCATTACATAATATTTTTATTCAAATAAAATGTAAGAAAATATATTTTATTTAGTCATCCATTTTCTTTTTAGCATATAAAGTAATGGGATTAATTATGGCATTTTCATACATTCATTTCATTATACTTCTTATTCCCTTGGACTTACTGCACTCCCCCTTCCACTCTGGGCCCTTTCATTCCCTTCCTCCTCCTAATAGTTCCTCCTGCACTCATATCACATGTAATCGTTCTCTCTCTTTCTCACTTTCTGTCTTCCTTTAAGATCATATCCTCTCCTCTCTAATCTCTCTAATCCCTTAAAAATCTCAAGAACCCACACACAAAAAATTAAATCTAGAACTAATATATAAGAGGAAAATGTGTGGTATTTGTCTTTTTGAGTCTGCTTTATTGCACTTAACATAATGATCTTTAGAAGCATCCACTTTCCTGATTGTTTTTTCTAAAGTGGTGATGCCAACTAGGTAAAGGCCAGATATATGCATGTTATTTCTACTCACTTAGTCATCTGCCTAAATATCATGAGAGCATTACAATTGTTGCAGTCAGGTTTGCATTGCTGGCAGAAAACAACTGAACAAGAGTAGCATGTGAGAAAAAGTTTTATTTTGGCTTACAGACAGGAGGGGAAGCTCCATGATGGCAGGAGAAAACAATGGCATGAGCAGAGGGTGGACCTCACCTCTTCACCAACATCAGGTTGATAACAGCAACAAAAGAGTGTGCCAAACACTGGCAAGGGGAAACCAGCCTTAATACACATAAGACTGTCCCGAGCAATACACTGCCTCCAGGAGAGGTTAATTCCCAAATCTCCATCTGCTGGGAACCTAACATTCAGAACACCCAAATTTGTGGGGGATCAAGCCACCACATGCTACCCCTGTCCCCCATAAACTGATGACCATATATGATGTAAAATACAATGGATTCAGTCCAACTTTAAAAGTCCCCATAGTTTTGTTACCAGTCCCAAGATATTCAGACATTCCCATAGTCCAACATTTTTAACTGAGCCATAATATAAAAATCAATAATAATGGCACAGAATAAACAATACTGAAAAAGATGGAATTGTACATATAAAGAAATATTCAACCAATACAAGATTTAAACAGGGCAAATATCACACTCTGTAGCTCCAAGTCCATCAACTCTAGTCAGTGAAAAATCTCCAAATCCAAAAAATTCTAACCATTGACAAGTCTCTGGAGTTCCAATTCCACCCTTCCAGCTAGGCTTCTCACAGTCCTGGAAAACATCATCCAGGGCCAACAATTCTCCTTAGAAGCCATCTCATGGTCCCAGCATCTCCACTGCAACCCATGGTTCATCCTCACAGCTCCATTGGGTCTCCATGCAGACAATCCTGCAAACCTGCTTTGCATTGACTAAGGCCATTTCCAAAACAAAAAGACTGTGCTGCAAATTCATTGACCATCTATTTCCTGCATTTCTCATACTCCATTATACCAGATGGGATGTTAGCTTGTTAATCTGGGGGGAATAAAGCAGACTTTGAAGAATTGGACAGTCCTTTAACAGTCAGGCCCCTTCAAAAGACTGTGCATTCTTTCTGTTGCCCAATGTAGGTCATGTGGCTCAATCTCAATGGTTGTAATCTCTCTGAACAGGCAGCAGTTTTGGCCCAAAGATTTAATTTTTTTTTCCTTTGCCATATCCCTCTGCACACACCAGCTGTTTCTACACAATGTAACCCTGCACAAGTTCTCAGGACATGGGCATAACAACAAGCCTTTCACACAAACTGCTTCTAGCCTAGTCCAAAAAGCTCTTTCTCACCCTCATATGCCAAGCCTCATAGTCCATAGTTCTTACTGCATTCAGGTCTTTCAACTCTGACCAGAATTGTCCATCAAGCTGTACTTATAGCATTGCAAGGTGTCTCTTAGGACAAAATTTCAAATCCTTCCACATTTATCTTGAAAATGAGCTCCATAAAAACAAAGCCACACATGAGTTCTCTGGCATCAATGACATACGCCACTTCTTGGTACCAACTTTATTGTTGCAGTCAAGTTTACATTGCTGGCAGAAAACATCTGAGCAAGAGCAGCTTGTGGGAACAGACAGATTTCTTTTGGCTTACAGATTTGAAGTGAAGATCCATGTTGTCAGAGGAAAACTATGGCATGAGCAGAGGGTGGATATCATCTCCTCACCAACATCAGGTGGACAATAGCAACAACAAGACCTTGTGGCAAACATCGGCAAGGGAAAACTGGCTATACTACCCATAAACCCACCCCCAGTAATACACTGCCTCCAGGAGGCATTAATTCCAAAATCTCCATCAGCTTGGAACCTAGCATTCAAAAAACCTGTTTGTGGGGGAAACTGGATCAAACCACCACAACAATCAATCTCAAATAATTGTTAAACACACAAAATATCAATACAACCTCTAAATAAAATAACAAGAAGTAAAATGAGTAAAATTATTTGGAATTCTGATTACTCATCAGTGTCATCTATCAGTAAAGTCAAAAGTGTGCTATTTCTAATTTAAAGGTCTATTGATATATTATTTCTTGGTAAAAGGTAAGCTCCACTTTTCTGGTGATAAGAATCAAGGTAAGTTCTCTATATATTATTTCTTTATTCTCATTTTAGTGCTTTTATATTATGTATTGCACTTATTCCTTGTAAAACATTGAATTGTATTTTATGTCTGATAACTCCATTTTAATGACTTAGGAGAAGGAAATATTTTTATCATAATCATACCCTAAATACCAATCTTAGTTCTTTTGATATCACACTCCCATGTGATTATTCATTGAGTGGTAAACACTAGAAGCATTTAAATCTGTAACTGCCTTACTACCATAGAAGTAAAATGAATTTGTTTTTCACTGAAGAACTTAAATTAGGCTAATGGCATTGTATCCAGCTTCTAGCAAGGAGGACATGTTAATATTAAGTAAGACAGGAATAAGTGGATCCTTTTGGGGTGGTGATTTGTAAACAGAAGTGGCAAACTGTTCTATAGATCATATTTTGCAAACTCAGAACCAAAGAGGTAGGATTTTCCGTCATTTGCATAAATCGTGAAGTGTGAGATTAATGGAAAGGAGTGGGTTCATTTGTAGTTATCTGCTTCAGGAACAGAGCCATCATCTTCTATTCTTTTCCATCCTTTCTTGATTTCTAAACTACTGCCTACTCTTTCAGAGTCTCTAGTCCCAAGAACCTCTTTTCTGTTCCTATTACAAATGATGTGATTCCAAAGGGTACATACCCTTGTGGGACTCTTTCCTGTTTATCTTACAGCTGTCATATTGTCATCTGTTGTTGTTCTAAATTATATATTTTAAAATGTGACTTTATCCCCCAATCTTGCAATTACTCTGCCAAGTAAATAAATCCAAACTTCTTATCACAATGGTGATTTTTTTATAAATAATTATACTTTTATCTCCTATTAAGTTCTTTCATATGCTCACTGTTCTATACTTCATTCTACTTTACAATGACAAGTGTATATGTGTTTATCATTCATCTGTACACTGAAGAGACCACAAAAAAAGCTCCCATAATTATGGGAAGGTCTAGCTCTACCCTCCCTCCCACTTTCACATACTTACCTCTTCTCTGTCTAGAACCTCTCCCCACCGACCTCATTTCAGTCTCACTTCTCAGCTTTGGTCCAACTAAAGATATTTAAATAGCCCATTTTCTTTGCTGAAATAACTCTTTTCCCTACTCTCTATGGGTAGTTCATTTTCCATAATTGACTCTCAGCTTAAATAATTTATCCTTCCAGAAACTTCCCCAGGGGGTAAGGAAACATTTAAAATGATTTCTATAGATGCTAAAGGGACAGTACAGTAGATAAAGATACTTGCTATGGAAGCATGAGGACTGCACTTCTAATCCTTGGCACTCATGTAAATGATTGTCAAGCATGGAAACCTTTCTATAATCCTAGTGCTCAGGTGGCAGAGATGGGTACTCTACAGGGCAAGCTGGCTACGAAGATTAGCAAATCTATGAGCCATGGGTTCATTGAGGAAGACAAATAACATCAACTTCTAAACTACCTATACACCCACACACAAACACACACACACACATGCACACATACACACACTTCCTACTAATTCATTATACCAATCTGAATATTATCCCTAATAATTTTAGGCTATTGGAATTGCACATGATAGTGACTGATTTATTGCTCACTTAGTACTCTGTAGTCAAACTCTCTTCTCCCACCATCCAGATAATACCTGAGGCTTAAAGTCATGTTCTTGTTCCTGACCACTCTACTTGGTACGGAGCACTAGGAAAAACATATCTTAGGGACAAATATAAGTGGACTTAAATATAAAAATGTCATCTATAATTATGACATATATTTATTTATTTTTATTTTATATTTTATTTTATTTTAGAGAGAGACTGAGAAAGGCAGAGAGAGAATTGGTGTGCCAGGCCCTCAGCCACTGTAATCAAACTCCAGGCACTTGTTCCACCTAGTGGGCATGTGTTTTGCCTCACTTTTGTGCTGGATAACAAGGGATCTGGAGAGTTGAACATGGGTCCTTAGGCTTCGCAGACAAGTGCCTTAACTGCTAAGTCATCTCTCTGGCCCATGACATATATTTAATAACATATATTATGTACATATTTAAGTACTAAGACACACAAGTTATTTTGCTGTTATTGAGAATTATTCATCATAACAGCATTATATCTGAAAATGTCACATCTAATGGAAGAGTAATATATATTATTCTTTGTAGCACCAATGGCAAATGCCAGGTATGCTGGTAGACAGCATGTATGTTATTCACATATCATAGTGAAAAGAAAATTCCATCTATCAGAATAGCTTTCATACATTTATACAACAGTGCAGATGTGGGAAATGTCAGAATTAAATTGGATACCTGCCTACTAGAACAATATGGAAAGGACTATCTGAGTTTGCTGAGAGGCCAAACTAGTGGACTCTAAATTTTCTTCTGAATCATATGACTTCCGTATTCAGGTCATCTCACTGAGGTAACAATTAACAGAATTAACAGAATCTTGGGGTTAATGCTGTTTTGCATATTAGAAACACTTTGATTTGAGAAGATTTGGACAGTATGCAATGATTATTTTCTGTTAAAAAATAAAGTTGTCATGGGTTGAAGGTCATAGAAGACATAGAAGTAAGAGAAGAAATAAATTTAGAATCTAAACAAAAAATCACTGGAGCTATTTTGTTATGATTATACCTTTTAAAAACACAAACAATGCTTTCATCCACTCCCCAGGAATCCTAATCATTCTAATCATAACTGAAGCTATCCTAAACTCAGACAAATTCAGAAACTGTACCTAGGTGATCTCATTTTAAATCATAATCATAAGTGGAGGCATTCTAAATGCAGACTACTCTATTATGCACAAATTTGGAGATTTTGGTTTATAAGTGATTGATGTGTCTTCCATCCAATGAACCATTTTGTATGCATACATTATATATATATGATATCCATCTTGTAATTCTATTTTATGAACAAGACATATAAAATTGAATGAAACATATACCCAGGTACTGTAAAGATGGAATATACAATCTATTAATTTAATTTTTACTTTCCGTGAGGAATTTTCACATTTCTTTCATATTTATTTCATATTCTCAAAATATGGTTTTATAGTCAGGTAATAGTTCTGAATGAGTATCAGAGGACATATGTATTACTGAGAAGTCTACAAGACAATTCATCCTGAACATGATGGTAGCCTTAGTGGAAAGTAACGTTGCATTTAATATCATGATTACCACCGTAATGTTACCACTAATAAAAAAGCACTAGCACACAGTGGCATCTTGCCTTGGAAACAGATTTCCTGGATTTAAATACCTACCAGTTTTCTAGAAATTAAATGGCAGTGGCGATACAGTTTAACCTTTATTCAAAGAACAGTAAAAGGAACAATTTCAAATGGCTGCTATGAATGTTACAGACAATATCATAATAATTTATTTTACAAAATTCCAGTACTATAGAAAAATATAAAAACTTATTAATTTCAATACATTAAATTTCAATAGCTTAAATTTTAGTTGATTGATTTTTTCTGATTGAATTTATTGTCCCAATGTCACGCTGTATAAAATTATATATATATATATATATATATATATTCATATATATAGTGCTTTTCTGGAAACAAATCAAGTCACATATCTTCTGTATAAATAATTTATTTCAGTTCATAGAATTTTGACATTTTGATTTAGTATCCTCTCTAGAAGGAATCACTGCATGGGTAGCAATCTTCCAATCAGACCATACCTTTGAATTCAGCTATGCATATGAATTTAAATAAAATATACCATTACTAAATATATATATATATAAAGCAGTAGCTGAGATAATATCACATACCCATTAACTGGATCCACCACGATCCCTCTGGGATGAGACATTTCACCCTCTAAAAGTGTTTTCCGACTTTGAGAAGCCTTTTCTAGCCTGGCCACATTAATGGTTTTTCTATGACCATCATTTGTCCAATAAAGATTGTTTCCAATCCAGTCCACAGCAATACCTTCCACATTATCCAGATCTATAAAAACAAGTAATAAAGAAACTATTTGTACAATTGTAGTAAAAGTAGTACACACTTCTTACCTGTTCATACAAAGTTTCATTCTAAAGGGCATGGACAGCCATCTATCTTTTCTTAACAGTATTATTTTTACAAGTGTCACAGTTCCATAGAATATTTTTCAATTTTATTTTGAACATTTTTTTATGTGAATGATTGGCCTCTATCTTCACAGTGATTTCACTATTATATACAAAGTAGCAACATAGGAATGATAAGAACATTTCATTTCCATTGAACTTCAATATGTTGTAATTAAGAGACTGAGCAACAGAAAAAAACAGGAAAATGCTAATGATATGGTTTTTTTAATGTTATAATAAGGACTCCAGAAAAAAAACAACACTGTGGTGGCCTTTCAAGACCTTGTATGTAATAACAGTAATATAGACAAGAATGCTCTTTTGCAGAGAGAGGGTCAGATGCAACAGGTCTGCACATTTGAAAGCTTCCAGCAGACTTTCAGAACAGTCATCACTGCATGAATGATGAACTCGAAGAACAACTGCAATACTGCATTTCTCACACTTTATTTGTAAATATAATGTTTATATTATAATATCCTATTGCAGGTTTCTATTTGATAAAGGAAGTAATAAAATAAACAGTAGTATAGATAAGGAATCTTACAAGTTCATCTCATTCAACCGTTTCATTTACCATCGGGAAGCTCCCATATTTCTAAGGGAAGGTGTTGCTCATGGCTTCTTATTCAGGAACCCTCACAACTGGCACGAGAATCCACGTGGTATGATGGCGGATGTGGAAGCCTCAAAGCAGCTGCACTCCTAACAGCAGTTTTTATCCTATCCTGCCCTTTTTTTTTTTCCACTTTGCAAATTATAACCCAAACTGCCAATGAAATCATAAAGATTGTGCCGTTCTTCTACTACACAAGTTACTATACACTCCTTGTCTTCTTCCAGAACAGAGGTGCGGATCTGCAAGCACCAGGCAAAGCAATAAGCAAGAATCTGTGAAGACATAGCTCATATTCACACACACTGAGAAATCTTCCTTATTTGCAGATATAAAAATATTTGCTATTATAATGTCCTCTAATCATGGCCTTTCTGGCTCTGGAAAGAGAGCATTTTATTCTGTGACCCTTTCTGCTAATCAACATGTGCCCTGGCTCAGGGTGAGGAATTCAGAATGTGATTTGATCTAACTGAAAATCCCATTATAGTGAATCAGATATGGTCTCAATTTCATTAAGCTATCGCTTCATTGCCATCCAATGTGAGGAATTTTCACAGGTTAATTGTGCCTAAGCTTAGAGAAAAAAAAGTTTAACTTTGTTTTTATTGACATTTAATCTTACTGAGAACTTTATTGTTCTGGCAAAGAGGAACAGGAGCTTCTTGCTCTTTTCTAATTATGCCTTTTACTTTTTCAGTTGGTTTAAAAAAACTGTATGTATCATATTTTTAATCTACTTCAGTGTAAAAAGTCTTCATGTTGAATAACTTTCAAATTTTTTTCAGTTTTTTGAGGTAGGGTCTCACTCTGGCCCAAGCAGACCTGGAATTCACTCTGTATTCTCAGGGTGGCTTTGAATTCACTGCAATCCCCTTACCTCTGCCTCCTGAGTGCTGGAATTAAAGGTGTGCACCACCACGCCCAGCTAACTTTTTAATTTTTAAACTTTCCCTTTTGCATGTGACTGGAGAGTTTATTTCTCAGAAATTAAACAGTACAATCTATAAATTGAAATTTCAATTCTGTCATAAATAACTCATTCATTCTGATCATTGATTTTCTATTTATAACATGAAGATATAGCACCTACCCCTAGAGTGGTAATAAGAAGATGCTAATTACAATGTGAAAAACTTTCAGTATATTACATGCAATATCCTGTGTTAGCAATTGTTAATTCATCCAGGTTTTTAAAATTAGATATAACTCTTTACTTTATGAATAGTACTAGTAGAAATATTCTTTTAATAGGCATACTGATTAATATACCCTTCATTTTTACCACTGGCAAACTACAACTACAAAGAGCATATGTACTTGATCATGAATAAAAATAATAGTATCAGTGTAATAGAATTGAAATCTAAGAAGCATAATTTGAAGCTAACTTATACTTAATTGGTTTATTTTTGTTTGAAAAATCAAGAATTTATTAGTATCACATGTTCTGAAACCACACAGCCTCTTATCATCTATCTCAATAACTGAGCAAGTCACCTTAACTTTCCCTTCTACAATGTCCTTAACTTTGAAATGGGCACAATGTGAAACAAATGAAATGGTTACTCACAGGGTAGAGGATTAAACAAATAAAATTTATGGGGCTGGAGAGATGGCTTAGTGGTTAAGCGCTTGCCTGTGAAGCCTAAAGACCCCGGTTCAAGGCTAGGCTCCCCAGGATCCATGTTAGCCAGATGCACACGGGGGCGCACACATCTGGAATTCCTTTGCAGTGGCTGGAGGCCCTGGTGCGCCCATTCTCTCTCCCTCTCTCTATCTGCCTCTTTCTCTGTCTGTCACTCTCAAATAAATAAATAAAAATAACAAAAAATTTTTAAAAAGAAATAAAATTTATGAAGCTCTTAAAATAGTAAGAAATATTATATAATTGTTACTACATTTTTTATTAATGGCTGTTTTATTTTATTACAGCATTCTTTTTAGCTTTATAGCTAAAAAAAGATATTAAGATGGGGAAACAATTCAGCATGAGAGAGCACCTTCCCATGGGCTGCTTTCCTGGACTGTATAAAATGAACCAGCTAGCTGAGTATGTAGCATGCATCACTCGACTCTCTCCATGCTGATACGATTATATGGCATTCATTGCCTGATCCTTCCAATCTGTCTGCACTTTGATGAACTTCCCCTGCAGATGGTAAGCCAAAACTTAACTCTTCCCTTTCTTCTTCTACTTCTGGGTGGGTATAGAAAGTAACGGATATCTATATGTCTGCATGTAATGTGCTGATGCCTCAGGTCATATTGAAATGCACAAAAGTTTACATGAATCCAACGAAGGATGATGTTGTGAATTTAATTTTGTGGTAGTGAATTTTGCATACAACTCTTGTTCTCTCAAGAGGCTTTATGAATCTTTTGCATAGACTGAAGTTTTCTTATCATCTTTCCCTGGTGTTCAACTGAAGCTGGTGTTTCCAATACCCTTTACAGGTCTCTCGTCAGTCATTCAGTCACAGAACGTGACTATTTAAACCAATATCTATTAGAACAAATGACTTTGCAGTTGTATTCAAAGAGCTGAATGAATGCATATAAGGCTCTTTTCCATATAAAGCAAAATATTAAAATATAGAATTTATCTCTTTTATCAGATACATGTTTTCAATTTCAGTGAAAAGATAAATACAAATCTGTCATCCAGATGTTTTGTTTTTATGCAATGAATATATGTAAGAGTATGGGTAATTCTATAGAAGGCATCAGAGTTATCAATAAAATGATCCAAATAGCAATTCAAATGAAAGTTGTTAAGAATGTTAAAGACATGACATTGTACATTTTATTATTCTTCTAAGCTTAGAAGTTTGGCTGTTTTGGTTTTGTATAGGCTGGTATAAGACACAATATATATATGCTATGCTTAAAGGGTTTTACTACTCATGGTATAATCAGAAGCATTGTCATCAACAGACTGGTGTCAGTTATCTTAATCAACAAGTCGCTCACTGGCAGTTGGAAGAGGCTCATGAGGAAGCTTTCAAAACTAGTGGATTGTATACAAGGAAAAACACCCTGAGTTTTGGAAATTCATATCTACTCTGGTGGACTATAAGAATGTCTCCTGTCTGCTCCAGAGGTAGACATATTTTCTAATATTCTTTTCTATATAGCATTCTTGAAATGATACTTAAGAATAAAAGATAATATCTCCACCATGATTTGAATATTCTTTGTGTGTGTACCTTCATGTGTTGACATTTCGTCCCTATTATGAGAATAAGACAATTAAAATTATAGTGTTAAGTGATTTGGGAGTGTAACATTTGGAAGTTCATTAGAATCACCTAACATCATTAACACCATATACTTGCATATACTGGTGGTATTATGAGAAGCAGGAGGGAACCAGAAAATATATCTATACGCACAGAGACACACATATGTTTCTGGTCTCTGGTAGTGGGAGTCCTGCCCCTTCTTAGAACTTTTGAAGCCTAGCATAAAGGCATTTCAGAATAAACACGGAGAAGGATAGAGTTTGAAAGGCAAAATACCTTTCAGTTCAAGAAAGTCCCTAGACATATGCAATGTTTATATTTATCATTTTATAATATTCCTCTGTAAACTTTTGGAAAACATTGTGAACTCATTGTGAATGGGGAGAAAGTCATTTCCATAAAGACCTTTTTATTACCCAATTCTGCCTACTTACCCAAAGAGTAGAGAGCTAAAATTGCTTAAGCTGATTGAATTCCAAAATGCCATAGCTATTTTAGGATAGGCCTTTTACTCCCATGAAGTAGGTTATAATTTATAAAAATAAAACACTTTGGAACCTATTACATCAATACTAAATCACTTCATTTCTTTCATATTAGATAAAGCAGACAGCAATAGCAGGAGTTTTCTCTGGAGCAATTTCATGTCTTAAAGAGTGGCTTTGTGTTTGTGTGTGTGTGTGTGTGTGTGTGTGTGTGTGTGTATGGGCGCGCATGCACATGCTCTTATACACATGTGAACATGCATGTGGAAGACAGAGGACAATCTCAGGGGTTGCCATCCTCCTCTTTTTTGTGGCAGGGTGTCTCACCAGTTTGGAGATCACCAAGTAGAATAAACTGGCTGCTCACCAAGCAGAAGATAGCTTCCTATCTCTGACTGCCCAATTCTGATATTCCATGCACACACCACATCTAGAATTTATGCATGGGTTCTAGGGATCAAACTGAAGATGTCATGCTTACAAGGGAAACATTTTACCAACTTAGCATTCTCCCTAGGCCTGACGTTTACTTTATTTTAGTTATAGTTTCTAATGTTTTATGGTTTTGCATCATATTATTAAAACGTTCAACATTTGCTTCACTTCAGTCAATAAATTTTCATTGATTTCTGAAAGAAAACAAGTGAATTCAAGGTCAGCCTGAGCTAGAGTAAGACCCTGCCTTGAAAAACCAAAGGATAAATAAATAAATAATAAAAATAAAAAAGATAAAAGAAAACAGGGTATCAGTCACAATATAGTATTTAAAATGAGAATGCTATAACATCCTATAGAGTGAATCATACTGATGGTTAAATTCTAAGTTTAGCTTACTAGCCATAGCGATAAATATTAATTACACTTATAATTGCTGTGGCAAAAAACAAATTCATAACTTCACCTGTCCATTTTCATGACACTTACCTATAAGTTTAAATTTAAACAAACTATATTTGTTATAGACTTTAAAAATATCCAGATAGAAAAGGGATAAATAAGATGCATGGGTAAATTACAAGCCAATGAATAACAGAGGTCAAAAGCTTATTGTAATTTATCTCACCAAACTATGTTGAGGCAGCAAAATAAGGATAAAAATGGGAATGAAACAAGAAGGGACATTGTTATCAGTTCAGTATTGTATTGTTAAGGGAAGGAAATGAACCAAATAGTTCAGCTTCTACAGAAAATAAATAAAATAAGAAATGACTTAGTAGTGGTATAGAGAGCTTAGAATTTGACTCATGTCCAATGGGATTTCTCTGCTTCTTGTTCAAGTTGATCAGTATAATGATACAGGAAAATTCATCAAAAAGGGCAGAAGCCAAAGGTAATTCAATCAATGCTTTGCTAGAGGAAGGCCAAAGTGGGGCTCCCAAGAAAAGAGGGAGAAATGACAGAACCAGGGAAGTGAGGTTTGCTTTCTTACCTTTATGACACTGACCATAATGGGATCTGGATTCCTCTACTTTGATAACTTTTATATATATATATATATATATATATATATATATATATATATATATATATGTAGTTTTTGAAGGTAGGGTCTTGCTATAGTCCAAGCTGACTTGTAATCACTATATCACCTCAGGTTGGTCTTGAACTCACAGAAATTCCCCTGTCTCAGCCTCCCAAGTGCTGGGATTAAAGGCATGTGCCACCATGCCAAGATCCTACTTTGACAACTTTACAGGAATTGCTTCAAATTGGCCCTCAGTTTCCCCAAATGAAAATATAGATCATAGTCAAGTTTACTCATGTCATATGTTAATGTTAAATGTTAATATTAAAAGAAGGATATTACAAACAGAACAATACATGGTGAATAAGCAATTGCTCAATAAAGGAGAATTTTTATATTCTTATCAAAATAGAGCAATGGCTTACAAAGTAGAGACTCTAAATGTACATATCAAATGTTAAAATAAATAAAAGAATAATGAAACTTGGCTGCACAAGATGGAAAAGAGATAATTTCAAATTAACTGTTGAAAAGTTTGTGAAATTTGAACACAGTCTATTATTTAACAGTATTGTATCAACTTTCATTCTGATTTGGTAAGCATATTATAGTTTTGTGTAAGAGGGGCAGGGGATATGATGGAGAGAGGAGTTTCAAAGGGGAAGGTTGGGGGAGGGAGGGACTTACCATGGCAGATTGTTTATATTTATGGAAGTTGTCAATAAAAATGTGGGCTAACTCCACAATGCATGACCAATATAGACCAATATACCTCAACAAGGAGGGGCCAAGGGGAGGGGGTTGGTCACGGATGAGCCTAATAATGGTACCAAACTGACTGTATTTGCTGAATACAAAACTAATTATATAAATAATATATATATATATTTAAATAAAAAATGGGCTGGAAAGATGGCTCAGTGGTTAAGGGCACTTTCTTCCAAAGCCTGACAGTCCATGTTCAATTCCCCATTACCCGTGTGAAGCCAGATGCACAAAGTAGCACATGCATCCAATTCCTTTGTAGTAGCAAGAGGTCCTGGCATGCCCATTCTCCCCCTCTCTCTCTGTCTTCTCCTCTCCGCTTGCAAACAAATACTTTTTAAAAAGTGTGAGGATACAAAGGGATAAACGTTAGTGTATTCTCCCAATTATTCCATGAAGGCACTAATTTCAATATTAGGATATTAGATTGGGGAGCCTTAGAGGGATGAGTGGATCACAAAAATGGAGCCACGAAGAATGGGCTAATTGTCCTCCACGAAGTGGCTTTCAAAGTACTCTAAAGTTTTGTAGTATTTTAGTTTTCCAATGAAGCCACAAATAAAAGTAATGCAGAATAATTTACTTATACAAACATATGATATAAAATCACTCAAAATAGACACTGTACATCTGAAGGGTAAAACAATTCAAACTTGTACAGGAGAAAAAAATGCTGATTCCCAAAGACTGAGAGAGCATATTCAGGCAGCTTTCATGTTAACTGAGAATTATGAGAAGATTTTTTCACAAAAAGTTCTAGAAGTTAAAATAAATCAGGAGAAATTTGCGAGACATATTTTTTAATTTCCTAAAGTCAAATTCAATAAAAAATTATTAAATTTTCAAACAATAAAAATCAATCTTACTGGTGTTTGAGAACAAATATGAATCATTCCCCAGTGTTCATTCACTGTCATCAATTTAAATACTGCTTAAAGCAATGACAACTTAAATATCTATTCATTGATTTAATGAATAATTATTATATAGTTAATATATGTGAGATACTCTTTAGAAGCTAAAGATTTATTACTAAATAAAATAAACAAAACATCTATGACCTATGCTTTTATGTTTTAAAATATTTTCTCTTATTTATTTATTTATTTAAGAGAGAGAGAGAAAGGGAGAGAGAGAGAGAATGGGCCAATGAAGGCCTCTAGCCATTGCAAACAAACTCTAGATGTATATGCAACCATGTGCATCTGGCTTACATGGGTTCTGGGGAATTGAACCTGGATCCTCAGGCTTCACAGGCAATTGCTTTAACTGCTAAGCCATCTCTCCAGCCCAAAGATACCCTTCTGGTAACAAGACAACAAATGAGTAAAACATAGCCATGATGAGCATGAAAAAATGTATACAAGGACTTGAGATAAAATTGGGCTGGGTATATGCATGGATGTTCAATTTTATGAGACTGGCCAGAAAGGACAAGATTGTAAGCAAAGCCCTATAGGTGGTAAGGAAGCCTAATATGAAGACATCTGACCATAGAGTACTTCAGACACAATAACAGCCTTTGAAGTTGCCCTCTTTTGGATCAAACCCAGGATGGTGAGGAGGTGACAAAAAGAATATTGAGAATGACTCACAGGAACCTTACAGAAATTAAATATAAACAGTTTCCCTCCCACAAATTTTAAAAAAAAGCCATTGTGTGGGCATAATTTTGAAGTAGTTTTATTGTGAAATCCTCAAACACTGTTACATAAAGTTTGTATTACTTGTACTTACTTTCAGGGTCTTATTCTTGGGTACTGGGAGGGGTAGTTCACAGTGTACCTCAGTGTCACTGAATATAGCTACTGAATCTGCCAAACTACAATGCTTGTCTCTCTTCTGACATTGAATGAGTTATTTATTTATTTATTTTGCTAGTCATATTGATATCTAAGTTAGTCAACAGGATCACTGACTGAGTAACTACATGTAGCTTCATGCTTGCTGGCATCGAGGGGACTGCAGAGTTGGATATTAGCTGCTTCTCCATTTGTTAATTTCTCAAGTCATGCTCCAATTGTCTCTCCCAACTAGGAAAGACAGCAGAGAAGGATAATAAACCTCCGTAGACCCTAGTACAGGCCAGTAATGAAATGTCTGCTAAAATTTTTGTAAGATGGGAAAGAAACGAACCAATGAATAGAAACAGAATAAATATGGCTGAAGTAAATAATGAACATAGGAGTGGGGATGATGCTCCCAATGGGACTAGCTTGTTTAGTCCAAAATATTAGTGAATAACATTCTGCTGCTGTTTCAGTATAAAAATGATGTGCACATATGTTTCCTATTTATTTATTAGATATCTATTATGTGTTTTACAAACATGACCCGTCATAATCATTATAGCCACTGAGAACAAATGTTATTCCCAACAAAGTATGAAGAAGATATACAATCACCCCAAAGTTTTACAGTTAGCATGCTGCCGAGTAGAATTCCAACTTAGATATTTTGACTCCCAGTACTATTTGTTTCTTGAACATTTGTTACACAATGTCAAGGAAATTTCCTTGATTTTTGAATATTTTGTATTAATTCCCAACTTATTCTAATTTATGAATACCATGGCTGGAAATGGCATTGTAGTATTCTTGAAAGATCATAGCAAATGAGGGTTGACAGATCATGCAAATAAGTTTAAAAATCAAAACACAATATTCTTTCAATTGGATTGCAAGAAACCTTCTTAGGATCTCTAGCTTGAGGATTCAAAACAGTTTATAAAAAATATGTTTACCACATATTAGGGATTTAGTAAATTAGTTTGTTACATATGCCTGAAAGTTCTACATTAATGAAACATTTCAAAATCATTGTACTTAGATCTGAATACAATGATATATGTTATATCTATAAGTTTTAAGGGAGAAAATTTGATAAAGGTTTCATCAAAGTATAGAATTAAAGATTATTTATTTAAATGAGATTGGTGAGTTTCAAATATTTTAACATTTTACCTAATCTTTAAAAATTGTCTCAAACTTTCAGTTCCAAAATGTTTTATAATATTTTTAATATTTTATTTTTATTTATTTGAAAGAGAGAGGGGCAAATAGAAAATGAAAGTGAATGGGTACACTAGGGCCTCTGACTGCTGCAAATAAACTTCAGATTCATGCAGCACCTTGTGCATTTGGCTTATGTGAGTCCTGGGAAATTGAACCTGAGTCCTCAGCTTTTTAGGCAAGCACCCTAACCGCTAAGCCACCTCTCCAGCCTGCAAAGTGTTTTCAAAGTGGGCCAAACTTTGATGTTTATTAATTGTGTCATCTGAACTTCATTATCATAATCAAAAATGCCATGTAAACCAAAACAATTAAGTGTGTGCCAATTGTATAAAGTGATCCTAAGTCATCACTGAAAACAGACAAATGTTTTTGGAGATTAAAGAGACTTCATAGCATAATTGGGTAATTTTGGAATGAAATTTTCATGTAAATTGAAACTGAGGATATTAAACTGTAGAAAGATCATTGTAGTAAGAATTTAGTGGGCATAACATGAACTAAAGCATAACATTTGTCTAGGAGGTAAGAGAAACCCTTTGGACCATATGATTTTTAAAGACACGGTCCACATTTGAAGTAACCCACCTATGTTAATATGAGAAAAATGATTTTTTCACTAGTCACATTAGAAAAAAATATATATCTGCTCATAACTATTGCATTACTATACAACAAATAATGTTTTAATTCCCACATAAGTAGATATTAATCCATATAATGCATATCATATTTTATAAAGTGTAAAATAGTATTTGGATATTTGGTGAATATGATTTTGACTATATTGATGGCTACTTAATCTTACCAAAATGTTTTGCAAGCCTTCCAAAAATTAATTCTACCAAAGTGTTTATTTTTAAATCATTTCTTCTCCTAGTTGTGTTCACTTAATTACATGGAATTACAGCTAATAAAATTAGATGATACTTTTATTCAAAAGTTCACCATTTTTGTTGACATTTACAATGTTATTGTTGGCGATTACTATAAATAATAATGTTGCATGTACTGTTATTTAAAGTTATAGCAAATAATCTTGCTTTTGAACATGCATATACATCAGTAAAATGGATAATTAATGCTAGGATTATTTGATTGATTACTGTTTATGTTCTGACAGATAGTAAGAAAGAATGCTTCAAGACCAGCATATCAACATATTCTACCAAGTAGCATGGGCAATTTTTTTTCCTTTTCTTTTTTTCTTTATTAGTTAGTTTTGTATTCAGCAAATACAGTCTGTTTGGTACCATTATTAGGCTCATCCGTGACCTACCCCCTCCCCTTGGCCCCTCCTTGTTGAGGTATATGGGTCATGCATTGTGGAGTTAGCCCACAGTTATGTGTAAGATAAATGTCTCTGCATATCATGACCCAACATGAGGCTCTGACATTCTTTCTCCCCCTCTTCTGCAAAATTTCAGCATGGGCAAATTTTATATTCACATTTTTCTGCAAATTATGTCACCAGTGTTTCACACATGGTGAAAACCATATTATTGTATTCATTTACCTTTCTATTATCAGTATACTATGAGAACATCTCTATGTACCTGTCTAGGGATTACTATAAGAAGTCTTTTGACTATTTTCTGATATCATCTGTTTTTATTTATTTTGTAATATTTTCTATTACACAAGATTTGAATATTTTATTTTGTGTTGTTTAAAGGTTTTATGAAATGCAAATCAGTAAGTTAATCCCTGATCTTATTTTTATCACAAGTGAAATTATCTAAATTTCATGTCTGGTGCTTCTGGAGAGAACATTAACTCTGGGTGTATGCTGAATGGATGCAGTTAATTATTAAACTTCTATCAAGATCACCCTATGTGTTCCCCTATCTCCTTTAGATTGTATTAATACTATGAGGGTTTCCTCTTTAAAATTGTGAGTTTCTAGTTTACGCTGGAGGTTTCAGACTCTGGTTTCTGATGCTATGTCAGTCTGGTGCAATCTGCATTTTAAATAGGAGTGTCTCATTATTTCTGATAGTAGAGAGTGCACTTTCCAATATCTCAGTGCTGTTATAATTTTTGAACAAATTCTCCACATTTTTATGGACATGGAATGCATTGAATATTTGACTAATTTTCTTATCCTTATGTTCAGTCTGTCCATTGCCTCATTTGCTATTTGACAGGTACATCCACTAAAATGCAAATTTCTTGAAAACAACAATGCTGTATTTTCAAATAAACACCTTTACTATCTTGCTGATATTTGTGAATTGAATAATGTTTTTGCAAGCACAGAATGGAAATTTTAATAGTAAATAAAGATCTGACCCTTCATCTTATCACCATGCATCACCAATTCAACAAAACAAGTATGTTTTTTCTTAATAATGTAATGGATAGAATATTGTTTCTATACTCATAGAATGAAAATTCCCACTGCTAATTTATTTTTGTTAGTGATGCAAAACAAGCTTTGTAAAAGTTGACAACGCAAATCTTTTTGTATCAATTAAAATTACTTTCATGTATAAAGTAAATGTTTGTAAGGCAACACAATGAACTCACCTACATACATGGAAGTGCTCAGATATCTTTTAATTGATTCTAAAAGTGAAGTGTGGGGTTTGGTTCTGATGTCCTCCCATAAATTCATATGTTTTGCAAGCCTTTTACCCAGCTGGCAGCAACTAGGGATGTGGAACCTTGCTGGAAGAGGTGTGTTGCTGAAGGCCAGCTTAAGGGTGTTATAGTCAGCTCCCCTTTGCCAGGGCTCAGCTTACTCTCTTGCTAATGTTTTCCACCTGCTGTGGCAGGATGATGTCTGCTCATGTCATGCTTTTCCCTGCTATCATGAAGATTCCCCCTGGAGACTGTAAGTCAAAATAGAAATCTTTCCTTCCGTCAGCTGCTTTTGGTCAGATGGTTTTGTCCTTGTTACAGGAAAGTAAGTACAACATAAGATGAAGGAGATGAAGCTAGTTTTCTTTAAAAAGGATCTCCATCTTGCTTTGCTAATTCATTTTGCATTAACGAATTATAAACATTCTATGTTCTGCTTCATGTAAGCTTCTAAAAACCATTAAGAATATTGAAACATGTAAAAAAAGTAAAGAAAGCCCAGTAATCTACAAAAACACATTTTTTTTTTTTTTTTTTTTTTTTTTTTTTTTTTTAGTCTGAGCACAGCTGAAATCTCAAGACAATAAGATGACCTAGAGTGAAAAGGTGGCAGTCCCCTTACAGGAAAACAACGAAATGAAGTGTTCTGTTGGCAGAGCACAGAAAGAAGAGGTAGGGACTCTGAAAGCAGACTTTTTAAAGGCTAAAATGGTAAAGAATTCTTAAGAGTGACTGTGGTTTGATGTGAGAGTTTAGAGTCCCTGAGAATCCCTGACACAAAGAATTCCTTTAACTGAGTTCAGAGGAAGACTGAAAGCAGAACAGGAAACCTCCGAGAGAGCACCGAGTGTCTCACAGACATGAAACCCAACTCGGGCCCTCAGACTCCTATCTCCTACAAAAGAAATTTGTTAAACCACTGGAGAAAGGCACGAAGACCTTTCTACTCCCAGAAGCAAGACAAAGAAGGACTCCCTGTGAGACCAGTACAGAAACAAAGCTTTCTACAGCAGGAAAAGGAGCAGGAAACCTTCTCTCCCCAAGGGAGACATAAGGACGCTGCAAAGGTGAGCTCCATCAAGGAGTGTGGGAGTCAAAGCCACAAGGCCCCCAGGGGAAGAAAGGAAACTTCACTGAGCCCACCACAAACTCCTTTCTCATAGAGCAAAGCACCGCTAGTTTATTGCCTGGTAAAGAAAGGATCAGAACTGCCTTGTCTCTGGTCACAGACCAACACTGGGGGAAGAATAGCAGCAAATTTGTCTGAACTCCAGATTCCCACACGGAGGTAAAAAAAAAAAAAAAAAAAAAAAAAAAAAAAAAAAAAAAAAGTTGACTTTTGCATGAGTACAGCACAAGAAGGCCTCTTGCCAGGACCTGAGAATCTCTTTTTCTTTTTCCGAGGGCAGCAAGAACCAAGGAGATAGCGCATCAGCCAAGGCCCAGGCGAAACCACAGAGGAATGGAAGAGATGAACATGAGTGACGCCTCCATGGGAACCTGACAATCACCACCAAGGTATTGGAGATAAACACTGAGGATAATCAAAGCATATCCAAAGCAGACGTTAAGAAGCTGCTGAGAACTCAACATTAAAGTAGATTAAGAACACGCCCACCACAGCTCAGGGAATTTTACCAAGAGGGGCCAGAAAGATTGTAAGAGCCACAAAATGGGAGTGAATATCCAGAGGCATTGCCTGCCGCTCACCACAAAGACAGACTCCTGCTCACACAGCTCATAGCTCACAACCCCATCAGTGCGATGGGGGCAGGGAGGAGGGAAATGACGGTACCAACAAATGATGTGTTCATACGTAGTTCCTGTTCAATAAAGAGGTTGTTTATAATTTGACTAACTCAGTTAAAGCCCGACCACTCCTGTCTTCCAGCAGTGCTGAGAAATGAGTAACTGAAAGTTGCTAGTAAGCTGGCAGGCATAGTGAGGAAGGAAAACAAATAAGAGACAAAGAAATGCACAATGAACCAAACAAGTTCTCCAATCCTTCTAGCCAGAAAGGAATAAAAATATGGCACAGAGAAAACCTGAAAATGAATTGAGTTTACACTTTTCATGTATGTAAAATGATTGGCATGAATGTCTGTTATCTAGTTGTGAATAGAAAATAACTGAGACAAGACTAAATTTTAATTTTTCATATGGAACATTTTTTATTGCATTTTATTTGACAATAGGTGGTAAAAGTGAAGTAAATCATAGTCAAATTATTTAACACACCATATGCAAAGAAAGTGAATATATACTCTTAAAAATTCATTCGTAATGCCCTGCCTCTTGGTAACTTCCTCAGTTTCTACCATGAGCTACTGGTTCCTACATTGGCTCCCAAAGTAATCAGCCAAGACTAATTTATGAATTTTAATCATTTTTTTTCTTTTTAACTAACAATAATAGTAATATAATCATAATTTTCATGATAATAATCCTTTGTTAATGAAGTAATCCCAAATGACTTTTGAAATAGTAAACAGGAATTACCATAATGCTAGGCATACTTAACACATTTCTATTTGAGGTCTTACAGAAAATTGGCATTTAAAGTATGAAGAATTTTTCCAATAAGAATATAATTGGCTAGGTCTGGTACTGCAAGCCTATTATCTCAACAATTCACAGGACTAAGGCAGGAGGATCACAACTTCAAGACTTCTTTTGGCTAAATAGTAAGGTCAAGGACTAGTTGACTCTGCAAGACACTGTCTCAAACTTAAAAAGTAAACAAAATGTTCAGGAGACATATATCTCAAAAGTAAGGTGCTTGTCTAACATATTTGAAGCCTTGAATGTTGAGAATACTAGCATGTCCCATCAACTAGAACTGATAGACTACTTTGCAGAATCATCCAGAGCTGGTACACAGAGGTGTATTATGTATTTATCTATATTTTAGTGCTTGCATTTATGACTATGCTGAGCAAAAGTAAAGGAAATGTGTTTCTATTTTGATGAAAATTAGAAACAAGATAGCTGCCCAAATTTTATAGGTAGGTACCAGGACCGAAAGGAATAAATAGGCTTTATTTTTTTTGTTGTTCTTTTTTGTTGTTGTTGTTTTTATTTGTGTGTTTGTTTGTTTGAGGTAGGGTCTCACTCTAGCCCAGGCTGACCAGAAATTCACTGCATAGTCTCAGGGTGGCCTTGAACTCATGGTGATACTCCTACCTCTGCTTCCAGAGTGCTGGGATTAAAGGCATGCACCACCACACCTGGCTAGGCTTTATTTATATATCCTAACAGAACTAATGAGCATGGAAACTTTATAATGAATCATATATTCCTAATGATAAGTCCAGAAACAGAAATCAAAAATGCCATGGTTCAACAGGATTTTCCTGTCTAGCAAACTAATTTGGGGGGAAGAAGATTGTTGTTGTTTTGATTGCTTTGTTTCGCTGTGTTTTTACTTGTTTCTTCCTCCTTCTTGACACTTGGTTTTCACTCCTTCTTATTACTTTTTGGTGGGATCCCACATTCCTATGCCTAACTCATCAGCCTATCAAGAGCTCCATGCGCACTCAAAGTAACCAACCAAATAAACCTAGACTTGAAGCCCAATTTATATCCCTCAGGGTATAAGGACTTTTGATCCAAATCACCAAGTGAGGTGCCTCTTTGAGCTTAGAAGCTTTCCGCTTTACTTTCTTTCCTAAAATAAAACAGTGCTTAACTTGGCCTTCTGTCATACCTATCATTCTCTAAGGGTAGCAAGACAACAAACTTAAGAGCCAGTGGCTTGGGGAGTTTTAGATCACTGAATGTCCAGACCACTAACACCTGTGATAAGCTTGTCCAGAGCTGAGAAAAACTCCATCACTCTCAAAACATGCAACAATTTCACATTTACTGAAATATTTTAGCTTCAATTGCTACTCAGTGGGACAACAATATCCATTAGACTTTACAGAGCTGCAGAAACTTGCAAACATCTTTACAGCTGTAATTAGGAAATGCCACATTCATTGTTTCCTCTAATAGACGGCCAGATTCTTAAAGGTTTTCTTTTCAGGAAATTCAGAATAATGGTAGAGTGATTTCACATGAAATCTTATAGCAAGGAAAAAAGGTTTTCTTTTTTTTTTTAATTGAAAAAATGTTTTATAAAGCTTTTTTTTAAACTATTTAAAGCTCTTTAATGCTTTGTAACCTAATTCCTAAGTGTTAGGGAAAAAAAAAAAAAACTTTCTATAAGGTACTAGCACTTGGCAGGTCTTTATACAGCAGCGAAGTTCATAGAAATTCAAAGATACAATGTAATTTCTAGGTACAAACACACACAAAAATATAGTCTCATTTCACTGTCAGTGTTTATAAGTTATAGGGTATGTGTCTACCCTAGGGCTGATTAGAGATCTAGAATTCTATAAAACTGCTAGTGAAGCTGCAGTAGATTTATTTTGTATGTATGTACATGTATATGTATGTATGTGTGTATACTAATATATAAAGTTCTAAGTAATAAAATTAGTTATGAAATAATAATTGATCATCTAGGTATGATTTACATTATAACATAAAATGGATGAACTGTTAGGTGCTAAAATTCATAGTTAGGGTTGACAATCATTTGAAGAATGGGGCTTGACGCTTCACATACTGAACAAGAATCTTGTAACTCTGGCCCTATTCCTTGAAAATATGTCAACAATTTATCTTTATTCATAAAATTTAGAGAATATGGATGGCATAAAAGGAAAGAGTTCTTTACTTAGTGGCTATGTTTTTGTTTGTAGTATCATAAAACAAAGGCTATCTTCAATCTTGCCCAATATATTATTTAATTCCATGCTCTTATGTGCTTCAGTTAAAGACTCTGATTGTGTAAAAGTGTATACCTACTCCTATTTATCAGTGAAAGATAATCTAATAAATGTAGGATTTAGGTAGAGGCAATGGATAAGAAAATAGTAGTTTATTGGTTTCATATAATTGCAATAAGAAATACCTGTGAAGATGAAGGCTTTGAACAACATACATTTGCTTTTTTGATGGTTAGAGTATGAAAATAGTTTTGTCTGTTAAAGTGAAGATATATATACTGGGGTTTCCAAAGAGGAATCTACCTCCCTTTCTTTTTGGGTTCTGAGATACCTGTGTTCCTTGGCTTCTGCCATATTTCCCTCATCATTTTCATTACCTTGCACCTGTTCTGACACCTCACACTTCCTCTACTTCTTGACTTCCTCACTTAAGTTGCCTTGTAATTATATGTACGGCCACCTGTATAATTTAGGCTGACCATTCAAAATCCTTAATCATATTGCTAAGTCTTATCCATGTGAAGTAACAGTCACAATTTCTACAGATCAGGAAATGGTTATCTTTTGGGTCAATTATTCAGGTTACCACAGGCTTCGAAGTCAAATCAAATTAAAACCCATTTCAGCATTGCTGAGGGAAAATTTTTCAATTTTGTTCACATATCTGCCATCTTGAAAACAGAGAAACTAAATCAATTTTACTCAAAAATGTTAATGAACTAAATATTTGATATATTTAAATTATGTCTCTCTCTGAACTAAAGACAAGGTTTAAAAGTCAAGTCTTACAAAACAGAGAAAGCATTTCATTGTGAAGCTATAAACAGGCAAGCTTACTGTCAGAAAAAGAATATATATATATATATATATATATACATATATATATACATATATATATATATATATATATATATATATATATATATACACACATGTAACTGTCTACCCTTAGTTTTCTGTTGTAATCTGGCCTGATAAATGCACAGATTTCAACATGATGTCCTTTGGTTTGTGTATATGTTGGTGGGGGTTGAGTTCAGGACTCTGAATAAATGGCTGGAGAGATGGATCAGTGGTGAAAGGTGCTTGCTTCATAAGCCTGCCAACTGGCAACTGGAATTAACAACCTCACTACCCATGTAAAGCCAGATGCAAATTGGTACACTTGTCTGTAATCCCAATAGTGCCTATGATAACAGGAGGAGTAGTTAGAAGAATCTCATAACTTGTGGGCCAGCCATTCTTGCCTTCCTAGTGACATAATAGCAAGAGAGAGCACATCTCAAACAAATGGGAAGGAGAGGACAAACACGAAGTTGTCCTTTGATCTCCACATGCACTTGCTGGTAATGTGGGCGCACACACAAACACACACACACACACACACACACACACACACACACAAGCACACCTGGAGGACAAAACATTCTGTTAAATTTTCCCTTAATGACAATACAGTCATTGTTTTTGTTTTTCTGAGAAGACACTGTATTTGAAATTATAAAAATTTCCACTTTAGAAACACAATAGCTTAGAAAGCTCATGTTTAATCTTGCTTCAGTTGTGATATTACCTAAAGTAAAGGAATCACAGCTTTGTTCATCAAACCCACAGCAAAGAGAGTAACAGTGTTTACCATCTTTAACCCTAGTTACCTTTATATATCTATTTTGAAAAAATAAGTTGGTAACAAAAGTGTACATGTCATATAAATAGTAACTCAAGTCTCCAGCTTGATTTTGGAACTTACTGAATTGCCGATTTTCTGCTCTGCTTGCAGGCACAAACTATTTTCAAACAGACCTTTTCAATGCTTTAAAAATACAAAGCAGTACAAGAGATTATTTAACATACTCTTGATAGGAATTAGGAGTAAGGTAGCACCTATTTTCTAGGCATGTAGTTACAGGACCAGAGGTAATAAACAGATAATCTGTTTGCTCTGAAAAAACCAAGGAACACAGAGGTTTTAAGAGAACAAAGTCTGGGGATTAAAATTCCTAAACCCAGATGTCCCAAAGGGCCTTAACCAATACTGACTCACTACTAGGTGTGATGGTCCAAACATCCAAAGTAACTGATCCCTTGCCTAGCTCATCAATCTATCAGGAGCCTCACAATGCATTCAGAGTAACCAATCTACCCATCCCAATTTGATACTTAATTTACACCCCCAAGGTGTAAAACTCCCTAATCTAGTCACTAGGTGGCAACCCACTTTGGACCCCTGCTGGGTTCAGCATTCTTCTCCTTCACTCTTAGTTTCTTTTCCTTTTGTTTTTTTATTTGTTATTTTTGTTGTTGTTGTTTAATTTATTTATTAGAGACAGGGAGAAGGACAGAGAGCAAGAGTGAGAATGGGAGCGTCAGGGCCTCTAGACACTGCAAATGAACTCCAGATGCATGTGCCACCATGTGCATCTGGCTTACGTCAGACCTGGACAACAGAACCTTGGTCCGTAAGATTTGCAGGCGAGTGTCTTAACTGCTAAGCTATCTCTCCAGCCCTCTTAGTTTCTTTTCTAATAAACCCTTGTTTAACTTGCTCTTTCACCGTGCCTGTACTCGCCAAGCTTCACTGGCCACAGTACAGGAGACTCAAGTTCCATTGGATTGAGGAATTTTAATGTCCAGTCCTAAGAGAAGTCCACCTGTGTTCATGTGTTCTGAATGCTAGGTCCCCAACTGGTGGCAATGGAGCATTCTGGATGTCATGTATTATTGGATGTGGGCTTATGGGTATTATTGCCAGCTTCCTTTTGACAGTGTTTGGTACAGTGTCCTGCTGCTGTTGTACACATGATGTTGGTCAGGAGGTGATGTGTAGCCAATGCTCATGCAACAGCTACCCTGCTATCGTGGAGTTACCCCTTCCTCCCACAACCTGTTTTTGGTTTTGTGTTTTTTACCAGCTGACTATAACACCATCTAAAGCTAAGAAAGACTCTGTTGCTCTCAAAACCAGAAACACTGTGATGGTTCACTTCCATTGTTAATTTAACTGAATTTGGAATTTAACTGAGGCATGATGACATACCATAAATATAGACAGCACCATACCATGGGCTAGGGTCCTAGATTGAGTAAGAAAGAAAAAAAGAAGGAAGGGAGGCAAGTGTTAGCATTCCCCTTCCTCTGTGTCCTGGTCCATTTAGATGTGAGAAGGCCCAGGCAAATGCTCCTGCTACCAAGGACTCCACCATGCCTTCCTTGGCATGAGGGACTGTACCTTCAAAGCATGGACCCAAATAAACTTTTTATTCTTTTTTTTTAAAAAAAATTATTTATTTATTTGAGAGTGACAGACAAAGAGAGAAAGAGGCAGAGAAAAAGAGAGAATGGGTGTGCCAGGGCCTCCAGCTACTGCAAAGGAACTCCAGGTGCGTGTGGCCCCTTGTGCATCTGGCTAATGTGGGTCCTGGGGAATCAAGCCTCGAACCCTGGTCCTTAGGCTTCACAGGCAAGCACTTAGACACTAAACCATCTCTCCAGCCCAAACCTTGTATTCTTTAAACTGTTGTTATAAAGATTTACCACAGAAATGATTAAAAAGTAGTTAATAGAGAAAATTGGTACTAGGTGGTTTGTCATTGATGAAATCAAGCTAATCATGTGGTTCTTAGGCAGTTACAGGAATATGGAAATGTCTGAAACTTTGGCCTAGAAAATCCCTTGTATGTTGTAAGCAGAACTTTACAGGCCATTCTGTTGGGACTTTGGAGGATAAGAATTATGATAGAAATGAGTACAATGTAACATAAAAATTATGCTCATGAAGTTTCAGATGAGAATAAAGACTCCATTAGGAACTGGGCTAGAGGGAATTTATGTTAAATTCTGGCAAAGAATCTCACTGAATTCTGTCTGTGTCCTGGCAATTTGACTGAAACTTATTTCAAATTATGGACTAAGTTTTTTGGCAGAGAAAATTTCAAGTCCACACATTGTTTAGGTCATGCCATGGTTATTTCTCCCTGCTCATAACCAGGTTTACTGAGAGAGGCTAGTAATTATGGCAGAAAGACATGACACATTAAGTTTGGTAAAGAAAGAAACTTGAGTGTTTTTAAAACTGTGAATAAAGAAGGTGCAGGTTGTGCTTTTGCAAATGTTACAGAGACTGATGCAATTAAGGAGTAAATTAGTTCTTGGCAGTAGGAGCTTAGATAAGGTAACTTGAGAAGAGTCCACCTATAAATGGTACCAGCTTGAAAAATGCAGTTTCATTTGAAAGTAGAAAGATTTACCCAAAAATGACACTGAAGGTATTCCATGCTAGAAAATTACTGCATAGGAAAGTGTTTTCCAGAGGAAGCTACCAAGATCTACAGAGGCCCCTGTAGCTGTAATGAAACGGGGCTACAGATCTCATTTTAAGTGGGCAGAAGGATGTGGCCATGTCATTCACATGATGCTAGCTTTTTAGGCATGTAAAATACAAAAGCTATAGAGACATGGAAGACCGGGCCAACGTTAAAGAAAGCCACTTATTGTAGGTAATATATGAGTGAGGCAGATTCTTCTCAAGGTATCCATGAATAGCCATTGTGTGAGGCTGTGAAGTTGAAGTTCACATTTCAGCAGAGAACCCAGCATGCTGGAAATGCAAGGACCATGGACATCTGCTGAGGAAAGCTGCAGGCATAGTGGAAGTGGCCCAGGGGAAAAGTGCACATACGGAATCAGCAAAAATGGAGAAACAGAGTCACCCAAAGTTGGAGCTCAGATGACACAACGAGAGCCCCAGATACTGGACTTGGAGCTGTAGGATTTAGTATTTATTCTGCTTGCATTAGTTCAATATTTCTTTAACCAAATCCATTTTATTTTATTTCATTTATTTTATAAGGTGTGTGTGTGCAGGTGCGTGTATGTGCGTGCGTGCGTGTGTGTGTGTGTGTGTGTGTGTGTGTGTGTGCCTGTGCAGGCACATGTGAATTATGGTTTGTGTGTGGAAGGCAGAGGACAACTTCAGATGTCCATACTTTTCCACCTCACCCTCATTTGAGGTAGGAATTTTTCCCTCTGGATTCTCTCTATGCTGTTTGTGGCCCCTCACCAGGATCTTCCTGGATATTGTCTTTGCTTCAAATCCCATTTTCCCTCATCATTAGATCATCAATATATTGTTACAAATTACAAAATTCTGTCCTAATTTCTAGTTTGTTTTTACTTTTTAATTTTACTTTTTTTTCTTTGCTTATGTGTATGTGGTGCTGTGTGTGTTTGCTATATGCACATGCACATGTGCTGGCCGACAAGCGTGCAGAGTAGCAGAAGAATATCATGTGTCCTGTCCCATCACTCTTCTACCCGTTCTTACTTTAGCCAGTCTCCTACTGATCCTCAAGCTTGCAATTTTTGTGACTTACAGGACTGTGTTACAGATATCCTTGGCCACGTCCATGTGTTTATATTCGTCCTGGGGGGTCAAACTCAAGTGGTCTCTCAGGTCTTCTCCAGGATTTGGGCTTTTGTAGGAAGTGCTCTTAATGGCTGAGCAATATCTCCAGCCCAGCTTCATGCTTTTTATGTGGCATCTGGGCATTGAACTCAACTACTCCAGCTTGAACACAAGTGGTTATATCCACTGAGCCCAGTACTCTTCCTCTCTTTTAGAATAGGAGAGAATATTCTATTCCATTATGGAAGTGACTATTCCATTCTATGCTCTTTGATTTTACAAGGTCTTTCTTATAGTTAAGAGTCTTTGGCCCAAACAGAGGCTACACACATCATAATCTCTCTTAATTAACTGTGGTTTTCCCCTTTAACCAATGCTGTTCGCACTCTCCACTGGAGAATCTGTCTTTTATAGAAGGCAGCATAAAACCAAGGACAACCAAAATCTATCAACATGACAAGAAAAGATAGCTGTTTCCCTATCATGAAATGATCACCTTTTACACATCAGCCAGCATCCAAGTGAAACCACAGAGGAAATGGAAAGTTAAGCAAGAGTGCTACTCTCAAGGGGAGCCTGACAACCTGTACCCAGGGTAATGGTGGTAGAAACTGAGGACACTCAAAATGTGTCAAAGCAGAAGTTCAGAAGTTTCTAAGAGCGCAACACTAAAAAGTAGACTTAAAACACACCTGCCAAGGCTCAGAAAATCTTTCAGAAGATGGGGTGAACAGATAGTAATAACCACACGAATTCAGAGGCATTGTCCCCATACACAAAGACTGACTACTGCTCTCACAACTCATAACACATAGCCCCACAGTGAATACCAGTAAGCCCACTGAAGAGGAGATGGGGACCGCAATGGAATGGGGCAGGGAGGAAGGAATGGTAGTAACACTCGATTTGTCCATACAGAGTTTCTACTTAATCAAGATAGAGACAGAAAGGGAGAGAGAGAGAGAGAGAGAGAGAGAGAGAGAGAAAGAGGAGATTGCCTTGAGTCTTTAAAGAAAAAATGGACCTTTGGTCTTTCAAAAATGTTAGAACTATGAGGACATTGGTATCCTTATAGATAAACTAAATGTGTTTTCTATTATGAGGTGGCCATTAGCCTTTGAGGGAGGACTATTGGTGAGTATTAAAGTTTAAAAATGTTTGAGTGTGAATTTGACAAGGATGGACTTGTGATCATTCATATTTATTGTCAACTTCATGAGATTTGGAATCACCTAGGATATAAATTTCTGGTTATGTCTTTGAGGGAGCTTCTAAAGATGTTAAACTGAGGAGAGAAAACACACCCTGAATGTGAATAGTGCTAACTCAAGGGCTGGGGTTTGAGACAGAACAAAAGAGGGAATGAGAAATCCAGATGTGTACCATCATTTTATTTCCTCTGCTTTTTGTTTCCCTGAGATGCAAGAAAAGGCGTCACAGCTGTTGCAAGCTCCCGCTCCCTAGGAGCTGCCCACAGCTCTGCATGCCCGGTTGGTATGGCCTGCATTGTTTGGCACTGTGTTTTAAAATGAACCTTCCTCCAATAAGTTGAGTTTTTTCAGGCATTTGTACTTATCACCAAGTAACTAATACACACAGCTTCCATTTGAATCCATGCATTCAGATATTTAAATAAGTTCCACAATTCAAAAACTTCAGTAGAGTACATGAGATACTAAACTGAAATATAGATTATCATTTTTATGTTTCTTTTCTCTGTTGAAAATTTTTGCAATAACAAAATAATCTTGATCAAGAAATCCAAGAATATAAAGGAAAATCAATCTAAAGGAAGGGATTCTGTTATTGCTGTTAGGATAATTTACAATTATACAAAGAAAGAATGGCTAATTGAAATTCTATGATCATTTAATCCAATTTTACCTCCTGTTGATTCTCCATTTCCCACATACCTACTTCTGTTTCCCAGTAACATACTATATTTTCTTACAGAGCATATCGTTATCTTGTTCATTTCTGTGCTTCCTGCTGTTGGACATGAGCTAACTACAGGCCATGTTCTCTTTACTGTGGCAGTGCACATGCCCCAGAGAAGATGTTCATATGTTGACTGACTTAACAATGTCATTAAAATAAAAAAGAAACACATTTTTCAAAACAAATTTGACTAAAATTCTAGGAACATGAAAGTTTGAAAAACTGCATATAGATGTTCTCCTTAAAGCAATCTACTTATTAATTTTTTAATTTTATATATTATTGTTATGAGATTATATATATATATATATATATCTTCTTCAAGTGGAAAATATTCTTTCTCATGTATTTAAGCATTATTTTAACCTGTCAGACTTTATAGACAAAGGTGATAGGACAATAGTTTCATGATAGGCAGTCAGCTATCTTTCCTTGTCATGTTGATAGATTTTGGTTGTCCCTGGTTTTATGCTGCCTTCTGTACAAGAATAGTCACAATTAAGATTGTTCAGTCACAGCACACGAACTGACATTTTTATAAAGGAAACTAAACAACAACCAAAAAAGCTCTCTATTCTATTTTAGTGCCTCATCCAAACTATCTACTGAGCACAGATGTGAAAGTCCCTTTTCCCTTAAAGACTGCTACCACATTTCAGAGAAAAGTAGGCAGACATTTCTGTAACATCCAATTTAAAGCCAAAATCTTAACCATCATTAGACACTCCTTTAGAATATTAAATCATGGTTGATTTGTGTTCCTTAATCAGTAAGCTATTTTAAACAAAGATGAGCACAGGGTTGCTTTTTTATGTTATAACTTCATTTGCCACTCATAGAGTGTGCTTTTTGTCATTAATGACTTGTTTAAAAGAAGAGATACACTGAGCAGTTCCTAAGCTGGACCTGCTTGAGTTGCTTACATACCTGATAGGCAACTCAAGGCCCACATGATACGGATGGAAGGGATTGGGGGAAGGGGAAGGGGAAGTGAAGAAAACAAACACAAAATAAGATGAAACTATAGAAACCATTACCCTTGGAGATATCCTAAAAGATATATCTCTCAAAAGGAATAAGAGGAGAGTACCTAAAAAGTAGGAGTCTAGTGAAGTTTGGATGAAGCCTAAACTTAAAATAATTTTTTCTGTTTCTTACCCGGTACCAGAGATTGGTTGCTGCCCACATTGATTTACTGATCACAGAGCCCTACGAGGTTCCCAAATCAAGACAGCTTTCTGTCAAAGCACTTGATTACCTGCCTGAGGCAAAAGGTAAGACTCGAATGCTGAAGACACCATATGCTGCTGACACACAGCGCGGAGAGACCAGGCTGAAATTCAGAAGAAAGCCAGTTCCCAGACAGTCAGCCTGTGTAGTGCTGGAAAGTATTACATGTGGTTCTGGGGGAAAATGGCCAACAACAATCTTAGCAATCAGAGGTTTAAGCTACTCTGAATCAAACATCCTCACATGATGCACATGCCAGTCCAATAGTGGCACACAGCCTCAGTGGCTAGCCAATAGCTTTCTTATTGTCTAAAAGATCCATTCATTGTAAAGGAACTCATATCTGGAATTGGGAACCAGACCAGAATGGAGACAAAGATTATGTTCTCCAGTGTCAAGCTCTCACGGATCTTTAGCTAAAGGAGGCATTACATACACCAAATTCTCCCTAAATTAATAATGCTTATCCCACTTAGTCTATGCTGACTTCACTCTCCACTGGAGAATCTGTTCTTATTTTACATGTGGTAGTAAGATTGGAGGAGGTAAACTACTACTTGCACTTTTCCCAAGCCACAGCTGAAACCACAAAGGAATGGGGAGATGAGTGTGAGTACTGCTTCCATGCTGAACCTGATAATCAGCACCAGGGTGTAGGAGAGACCCTGAGGATACTCAACACTTACTAAAGCAGAGGTCCAGAGGCTTCTAAGAGCTAATCACTGAAGCAGACTTAAAACTCACCCAGCATGGCTCAGGGAATTTTGCGAAAGATGGGGTGGAAAGATTGTAAGAGCCACAGGCTGACACATCATGCCCTGGGGCATTCCCTTCCCCCCCCCCAAAAAAAATAACTGACTACTATTCCCACAATGAATAAACCACAACCCCATGGTGAATAACTGCAACCCCACTGAGGAGCATTCCCAACAGAATGAGCCCAAGGATGAGGGAAAAGAGAGTACCAGCACATGATGTATCCATATGAAACATCTTGGTAGTAATAATAGTAATAATAATAATAAACATTAAAATAGAATAGCTAAGCTGAATAAGTAAGCTCTCAAAGGTATTTTATCATTCATGTTTTAAATGTCAGTCCAGCACTCTTCCTATTCAGTCTCTTCTCTGAGTCATTGGATTGATCTTCCTAACATACCACATCATTCCCAATTTTCTTCAGATGAGAAACATGTCTTATTTCTTCTACATTTAGGATTCATGCATTTTCTTAATGGTTTGAAGTATCTGAGGCTTTTCATCTCACTAATTTCCACTCTCCATATCCTCTGCAGAATTAACTCCCAGGGGTGACTCACTTAGGATCCACATCCTATTTCTGGAGACATTTTTGTGCATCCTCTCCTCAACCTTTACCATCTCTCCTTTAAGATTCAGTCCAAATACTACCTCCTACCCAAGGAGTCTCTCTGGCTGTTCATTTAACAACACATGCTCCTTTCTGTAGATTCCCAATACAAGGGAAGTTTCTATTAACCGTGCATTTCTTTGGGACAGGTTTGATTTTCAAAATTAAATGCTGCACTGACTTAAACATTTTTTTGTGAGCTTAGATTGTCTATCAAGGTAGGTCATGAATTCCTTCAAGGTAATAACAATTTGCTAAAATCTGGGCTGGAGAGATGTCTTAGCAGTTTAGGTGCTTGACTGCAAAGCCTACAGATCTGAATTCAATTATCCAGCATCTATGCAGATCCAGATGCACAGGGTGGCACATGCATCTGGAGTTCATTTGGGGTTAAAGACCCCGGCTCAATTTCTCATTCTTTCTCTCTAATAAGTCAATAAGTAAATAAAATATTTTTTAAAAAATTAAAATGCGGGGAAAAACTGGATGCTTTTTCACTAAAATCAGGAACAAGACAAGGGTGTCCACTGTCCCCACTTTTATTTAATATAGTTCTGGAAGTCTTAGCCATAGCAATAAGGCAAGAGATATGCATAAAAGGGATACAAATCGGAAAGGAAGAGGTCAAGTTATCATTATTTGCAGATGACATGATTCTATATATAAAGGACCCTAAAGACTCTACTAGCAAACTGTTAGAGCTGATAAAAACCTACAGTCATGTAGCAGGATACAAAATAAATACACAGAAATCAGTAGCCTTCATATATGCTAACAACAAACACACAGAGGATGAGATCAGAGAATCACTCCCATTCACAATTGCATCAAAAAAAATAAAGTACCTTGGAATAAACCTTACTAAGGAAGTAAAGAATCTATACAATGAGAACTTTAAAACACTCAAGCGAGAAATTGCAGAAGACACTAGGAAGTGGAAAAACATCCCTTGTTCCTGGATTGGAAGAATCAATATTGTGAAAATGGCAATCTTACCAAAAGCAATCTACACATTTAACGCAATCCCCATCAAAATTCCAAAGGCATTCTTCACGGAAATAGAAAAAATAATCCAAAAATTCATTTGGAATCACAAAAAACCTCGAATATCTAAAATAATACTGAGCAACAAAAATAAGGCTGGTGGTATCACCATACCTGATTTTAACCTATACTACAGAGCCATAGTAACAAAAACAGCATGGTACTGGCACAAAAGCAGACTCGTAGATCAATGGAACAGAATAGAGGACCCAAATGTAACCCCATGTAGTTATAGCCACCTGATATTTGATAAAAATGCCAAAAATACTCATTGGAGAAAAGACAGCCTCTTCAGCAAATGGTGTTGGGAAAACTGGATATATATCTGTAGAAGGATGAAAATAGATTCTTCTCTTTCTCCGTGCACAAGAATTAAGTCCAAATGGATTAAGGACCTTAACATCAGACCTGAAACTCTGAAACTGCTAGAGGAAAAAGTAGGGGAAACCCTTCAACATATTGGTCTTGGCAAAGACTTTCTGAATACAACCCCAATTGCTCAGGCAATAAAACCACAGATTAACCACTGGGACCTCATGAAAATACAAAGATTCTGCACTGCAAAGGACACGGTGAAGAAAGCAAAGAGGCAACCTACAGAATGGGAAAAAATCTTCACCAGCTATACATCTGATAGAGGATTAATATCTAAGATATACAAAGAACTCAAGAAGTTAAATAATAAGGAATCAAACAAACCAATCAAAAAATGGGAAATGGAGCTAAATAGAGAATTCTCAAAGGAAGAAATACGAATGGCATATACGCATCTAAAAAAATGTTCTACATCCCTAGTCATCAGGGAAATGCACATTAAGACTACATTGAGATTCCATCTCACTCCTGTCAGATTGGCTACCATCATGAAAACAAATGATCATAAATGTTGGCGGGGATGTGGAAAAAGAGGAACCCTTCTACATTGTTGGTGGGAATGCAATCTGGTCCAGCCATTGTGGAAATCAGTGTGGAGGTTCCTAAAACAGCTAAAGATTGATCTACCATATGACCCAGCTATAGCTCTCCTAGGCATATATCCTAAGGACTCATCTCATTACCTTAGAGATACTTGCTCAACCATGTTTATTGCTGCTCAATTTATAATAGCTGGGAAATGGAACCAGCCTAGATGTCCCTCAACTGATGAGTGGATAATGAAGATGTGGCACATTTATACAATGGAGTTTTACTCAGCAGTAAAGAGAAATGAAGTTATGAAATTTGCAGAAAAGTGGATGGATCTGGAAAGAATTATACTAAGTGAGGTAACCCAGGCCCAGAAAGCCAAGCGCCACATGTTCTCCCTCATATGTGGATCTTAGCTAGAGATGATTGGGCTTCTGTGTGAGAAGGAAAAAACTCAGTAGCAGAGGCCAGTAAGTTAAAAAAGGAGATAGAAAGGGAAGAGAAAGAAAGGGAGGAGGGCTTTTATTAGGTTGGTATTGTATATATGTAAGTAGAAAGATTGAGATGGGGAGGGGATATGATGGAGAATGGAATTTCAAAGGGGAAAGGGGGGAGGGTAATACCATGGGATTTTTTTTGTTATCATGGAAAATATTAATAAAAATGGAGAAAAAAAAATTAAAATGCCTTTTAACTCTTTTTTTTTTTTTTTTTTTTTTTTTAGTTTTTCGAGGTAAGGTCTCACTCTAGCTCAGGCTGACTTGGAATTCACTATGTAGTCTCAGGGTGGCCTTGAACTCATGGCGATCCTCTTATCTCTGCCTCCCAAGTGCTGGGATTAAAGGCGTGCGCCACCACGCCCAGCTTGCCTTTCAACTCTTAAGATAGCTCCTATGATGTCCTTTATATCATAATTAATGTTTCTTGAATCATGGATGTCTAGAATATTAAAGAAGTAAGTCAGTAAGGTAATTGGCATGTAGTTAAAGATCAGATTTGCTTGGTTATTTAGAACTGTTCTTTAAAAATATATTATTTGCAACCAGAGAGGGGAAGGAGACAGGGAGAACAAGAGAGAGGGAGATAGGAAAGAGAGAGGGAGGAAGAGAGAGGGAGTGGCTGGACACATCAGCAGGGGTGATTGCCATGCAAACTCCAGATGCATGTGCCACTTTGTGATCCAGCTTTATGTGGGTTCTGGGGAATCAACCCTGGGCAATTGCGCTTTTCAAGCAAGCTTTAACGGGTAAGCCATCTCTCTAGCCTCATAGAAGATCTTTTCTATTTTTATCAAAGTCATATTGTTTTACTATTTGTTTGACTGTTCCAAAGTTAAACAATTTATGAAACAAACTGCTTTTAATGAGTATATGCATGATATGCATGTGAGGCTTACTCACATATAAATTCACACATGTACTAATACAAAAATACAAGTAGAAGTAGTTGAAATTTCTTTGGATATACTTGATGGGCAAGACTAGAAAATTAAGAAACAATTGAATTTTGATGGTAATAGGCACCAAATGCTACAGGATCTTTTAATATTGTCATGATTCTTTTGTTCTGCCATAAAGTGTTCTAAACATATCTTGTACACATTGCCAGTACATGGTTAATCTCTGAATTATTCCCTTTTGATTTGGTAGTAGACAATTGCAAGTTCAAGTTTGTACTGAAATACTAACACATTGAGAGGTGAAAGGCACAGGAATATCATATTCCTGAGCCAATTAAACTAAGAAACAACCTTAAACAAGACAACTCTGTTATGGAGCAGATTTCTCCCTTGAAAGTCCTTTAACTCCAGAGCATTGATGCTAATGTCGCTCAGTGTCACTTACCATCTTTCAGGATGGTTTCTCGCTCTGTGCCATCTATCTTCTGCCGGCCAATTAGGAAACTGGTGGTGTCAGCAAAGTAAATGTAATTGGTTTCTGCATGAAAATCTAAAGCACGAGGGTTCACCAGATTCTCTATGGGAATCATATATTCATCAGCTATCTTAGTATTCAAGTCCATTCCTCTCACAATTCCTGGGCGTCCTTTCCCATAAAAGAGGAACAACTCATTCTTGGGTCCTGTAGAAGAAAGATTACAAACATAAACAACTCATGCTGCCTAATCTGCTTCATGCCACACAATGCCACTATTTAATTAACTGGCACAATTAGGAGTTTTTAAATTCAATACTAGAAATTAAACTCTAAAATATGCCAAATGTATCTTGATGCAAGAAGGCCAGCTAATTGCATTACTTTAATTAAAAGAGAAATTACTTCAGTGAATGGTTATATTCAGTTAATTATTCTTTTGTCTGTAACTGTCTGTATAGCAAAAACATGACAGATCATTGAATAACTTGTAACTTGTGAAATGAATATTCATTAAAATAACTGGTACATTTGACTTTATAATCCATTACAATCTAGCTAACATTGTTGTAGATATTAACTATTGCACTCACTATAACTGGCAATGCTGAAAACTTAATGTTGTTTAAAACACCAAACTCTATACAGTTTCATCTATAGACTAGGAGAAAAGATCCATAAAGTATCACTAATGTGCCTGAGAATATGTTGGAGTTACCCAAGTAGGTGATTGAGTCTTTCAAGAAATGAAAGCAAATGCTTTTTCAGAGCATCATTCTTTATTTCACATCTCACTTAGAATGGAACATACCGATGCTCTCTGCTACTAACTATACTAACTAATATATAACACAGGCCATAAGAACAAAAAATAAGGACAAACAAAAGGCAGAGTCATGTGGCTTTTTTTATTCTTTCTTTGGTCTTTTTAAATATTGACACAGAGTCAGGTTGGCCTGAAAGTCATTAGGTAGGTTAGATGTCATTGAACTATTCATGCCTCTGCCTATTAAGTATTGCAAATAAAGATGTATTTTTCCATATGTTATACATGGTGGCTTTATCTACAGAATGAATTGAAACTTTCACTCCTTTGTTTATATTTTGTTAATTAATTAATTAATTAATTGTTTGAGAGTGACAGACACAGAGAGAAAGTGGGAGAGAGAAAGAGAGAGAGAGAGAAAGATAATGGGCATGCCAGGGTCTCCAGCCACTGCAAACAAACTCCAGATGCATGCATCACCTTGTGCATCTAGCTTAAGTGGGTACTGGGGAATCAAGCCTCGAACCAGGGTCCTTAGGCTTCACAGGCAAGCGCTTAACTGCTAAGCCATCTCTCCAGCCCCTCCTTTGTTTATTTTTTAAGTTTAGATTTGTGTGTGTGTGTGTGTGTGTGTGTGTGTATGTACATGCACATGTTCGTACACACATGCACATAGGTGCAGGCATATGTCCTGGTCTCTTGCTACTGCATATGAACGCCTGTCTGCTTTTATGTGGGTGGCTGAAAAATTGAACCCAAGGTGGCAGGCTTATTAATAAAGCCCCTTTAGCCACTAAGCCATCTCCCCAACGCACAAATTAACCCTTTTAGACTATAGCATTATAAAAGACTCTGTAACTAGCATGGTGCCCTGTGCAATATGTATTTAATGTATGTAAATACAAAATTAAGACTTAATATGAGCAGGAAAAACTTACTGAGATATACAAGATTTATCTATATATAACCATACAAATTTTGGAATTTCTATTACAGTAAATTCATTATAGTAATATTTATTTTGTTACACTTTAAAATTAATGTAAACACTGATATGTAAAAGAATAGCTATAAGTTATTTTAGTGTAAAACAAATCCCAGTAATCTTGTGTAGGTATTAAGAATATTGTCAGTAAAGGGCTCAGGCCTTAAGCATAGCTGTTACCACCTCACAGATACTTTCACCATAGTCTTTCATAAGATATTACAAAGTCTTAGTGGATCTATAACATATTTTCTAGTAACAGTGGGTTTATATTGCATGCTTGAACTGAATGTGTGAACTTTGCAAATTAATTTTACTCTTATTATACTCAATAGCCATCCATTGTATTCATTTTCATTCATTCAACTTCATTTTCACTGCTGTATACCATTCACTTGTGTGGTTATTTCAAATTGAAATTATGTACCTAATTTTAGAATGCATGCTTATTTATTTTTAATTCTTATTAGCATATACTCATTGCATGAAATGAAAACTTTAATAAATTTTTAGGAGTGTGTTATGTAATTTGACCATGTTCACCCCACCTTCTCTTCTCCTGCACTCTTTACTGACAAATTTTCCTCCAATGTATATTTAATTTGTTCCAAAAGAAAAAAAAAGATCAATTTTATGGACTTTTATCAAAACTGCTTTCAATGTTGACATTATTTTAAGCCTATCTGTACCTGTTATATATTAAATAACTTACTAAGCATTCTCCAATTGCTTTTATGTTTTTATCATTATAGTCCTTTTGACACAAAATATTTTTTGATGCAGCATTTCATGTTTTTTTTATATGAAATTACAGGGTAAAGTGTGCTTATAAAAACCTTTCCATTGTCCTTAGCCTCTTGTTGTCTACCTTATATCAAAGGTTGTTTACTTTAAAATGTTTTATGTGCCTGTATAATAGTATTGAGTTATGTGGAAACCTTATAATTTCTTAGCACTTCAAAGTATTTCATTCCAAATATAAGTTCATGTATACATTAGTTTTCTGGATCTTAGAATCTTATATGTACATTTTTAAAATTTAATGACATTTAGCCAGGTCATTTAAAAATCATCAAAAATGTCCTCCTCCCAATTGCAGCATAATGTTCTGTACAAGTGACAAAATAGAGTCATGTAGCTTCCTTTTTTATTTTTATTTTATAATTTTTTTGTTTTTCATTACTGTTTATTTTTGTTCTTATTTATTTATTAGAGACAGAGAGAGGGAGAGTAGGTGCACCAGGGTATTGAGTTACTGTAAACAAACTCCAGACATATGCACTTGTGTATCTGGCTTATGTGGGACCTGGGGAATTGAACCTGGGTCCTTATGCTTCACAGGCAAGCACCTTAACCACTAAGCCATGTCTCCAGCCCTTATTGTTTGGTTTTTAACAAACATTGTAATGGGTAATTGAGAAGCCTGGGGTACTTCATTCAGCTAGTATGTGAATTTGTGAGTATATGTATGTATTCATGTTTTAAATCATATGAACATTATTTTTCTCATTGTTTTATCTATTCATTTTAGGCATTCATTAATATAACTACTTAAACTTTTCTTCTAGTGGGTATGAATTTTCTGTCCATGATTGAAATCTGAAAATTATACTTTGCAGACACTCTTATGGCCAGGATTCTGATTCCAAGTACCCAAATCATGTGGATTTTAGAGCACAGAAATGAAACAATGTATGTTTATGGTTTCTACCGACATGCATCTGAAACAAAACGTAAACATTGTCACTGAAGTATTCTTCCAGTCCATTTGTATTTGTGAATCTCAGGAGAGACCAGAGTCAGAATGCTGACAACTCAGTCATGGGAGCTGTCATGTGCCACACAATGCTGGAAAGGATAGCTATGTTTACTGTTATCTCTCCCTCTCTCTCTCCCTCTCTCTCTCTCTGTGTGTGTTTATGCACATGTGTGTGCAAGTGCTCATGCCCTGTGCACATGTGTAATGAGGTCAGAATTGAATGTCAGGTTTACTCCTATGTTGCTCTTCCACTTTATTTCCTTGAGAGGGAGTTTCTCGCTGAACCTAGAGCTGCTGTTTTCAGTGAGACTGGCTGAACAGCACACATCAGAATTGTCTTGTCTCCAACCCTGCTCTTGCCCAGTACTGGGGTTACACACATGTATGGTCATGCCCTCTTTTTTTGTGGCTGCTGAATATCAAACTCAGGTCCTCATGCTTGTACAGCAAGTTATCCACTAAGCCACCTTAGCTAACAGTTCTGTTTTTGGCTTCCTATTCTTGGGCTCTAAATGGCAAGTTCCAAGATTCAGCCAGGGTGCTTCATGGAGTTGGAGATGATCTATGCTAGGTGCTTCTGCTCCAGGGTTTTAGTATTATTTAAGCATCTATTTGTATTACATTCTGCTTAAAATAATTAGGGGCTGTAAAAATTGCTTAGTGGTTAAGCTGCTTGATAATAAAAACTGATGTTCCAGAGTTCAGTTCCTCAGTACCCATGAAAACCAGAAGCACAAAGGACCACATGCATCTGGCATTCATTTGCAGCAGCAGGAAGCTCTGAAATGTCCATACTCTTACTGTATCTCTGTCTCTCTAAAATAAATAAATATAAATATTAAATTAAAAGAAAATAACTAGAATCATTTTCTATATATGTGTGCCTAAGAGACATACTACATTGATTTAATAATATGCAACTCTGAGCTTGCGCTTGTCCCAAATCATATGCATGCATGGATACATATATGAATATATTCATATATGATATTAAACTCATTCATAAAACATGCTATCACTTCTAAAGGGACAACCAGGTCAATTTGATAAGAGACACATGGGAACATACTTTTACCTTGTCTTATCTGTAGGCACCAGATCTGAGAACTCAATTACTGAGATGGACTCAGGAGCATGAGACCTGATAATGTTATATTCTCAACATTTAATATAAAATCAGAAACAAATAAAAATGTAGATAAAGTAATACATACAAATGTTTTATTTTAAGTATGTTAGGTAAATTTCATTATGCTAATTTATTTATTTATTTATTTATTTATTTATTTATTTATTTATTTGACAGAGAGGGAAGAAGGGAGGGAGAAAGAGAGAAAAAGAGACAGGAAAAGAGAAATAGGGAGAGAGAGAGAAAGAGAATGGCATGCCGGGGCTCCCAGCTATTGCAAATAAACTCTAGATGCATGCACCACTTTGTGCATCAGGCTTTAGATGGGTACTGGGGAATTGAACCTTAGTCCTTAGGCACTGCTGGTAAGTGTCTTAACTGCTGAGCCATCTCTCCAGCAGTCATTATGCTATTATTAATTCTAACTAGCTTTGCTTACATAATTTATCAATTTTGTGGCCTTGCTTCACTATTCTCAGCACACACATGACAATAAAATGAAATAAGTGACAAGAAATCCCTGATCAAAGTAAAAGTGTGTGCTGTGGTCAAAGGGAAGAAAAGTGCAAACTGTGACAAGCAGTCATCATAACTTAAAATAAATGTAATTCCAAGGCATTTAAATACCAGTGCTCCCCTCATGGATATTACTTCAACTAGTATCAAGCTAACATATCAAATTTTACAGGGCTTAGAGCTGGTACAAATGTAGTTATAAATGTTACTTTTAAAAACCCTCAGAGTGCCCAAGTACTGGGGGAGACTGGTCATCCATAGTCTTTCACAGCTTAGGACCCTTCAGACAAGCCAAGCAACCTTGCCTGCTGCTGCAACATTGGCATGACTTTTAAAGAGGTAACCAACTGCATTCTGATTGGATTTGAGGCCTGCTTTCCAGGAGGGGTAGAGTTGGAACTGTAAACCTTGTTAAAAGTTTGCATCTCAGGAGGGAATAGACCCTTCTAGGGAAGTTACTGCTATTCTTTTACTAAATGGACTTAATGATTCAAATTTACTTTCTTAATGTTTATGGGTAGTGGTTAGTCAGCTTTGGTCAGAAAAATAATTTTTTTTTCAGTTGTATTTTGTAACTGAAGAGATTCATAACTGGTTTGTAATGAGACCAAGTAATAGGCAAATTCTCTCCCCTAAATGGGACATCAATATTCCATACTCTAAGATGCAGATATAATGGTGGAAGAAGGAGTAGAAAGAATGTAAGAGCCAGGATGAAGGTGTAAAATAGTGTGGAATGCTGATTTCTAAGCAGTTGTAATCTTGAACTCACAGCAACTGCAATTGCCTGCATAAACTCTGCATAAGATTGGGACAATGAACATACTATCATGGGATAATATGTTATTGTCAAGTTTCCACCCCTCCTTGAATATCAATAGGCAGTTAATGTTTGGAGGATTTTGGATTGCTTTTTATCAGTGGTATTGACTTTGGCAATGTTGGGAGAAGGAGGGGGACAGGAGAATAGAATGGGAGAGGAAAATGATAATGATTTAAATACATTATATACATGTATGAAAATGTCATAGTTAATATATGCCAGTAATATCCAGGAAATCTCTTTATAAGCTTTATATCTCAAAATAAAATATATATAATAGCTATATAACTTTAATAATTTGTCAATAAAATTACTAAAATTATTACTAAATTTCATTGCTTTAATTTATGAAATATAAATTAAAGTAAATTTCAGTCCTTAATATAGCCACAAAACCTAAAGCATTAGTATATATGAATATCTGCTGGATCAAACAACACATCTATTGCTAGAAGAAGTATCTTGGTTCCAGAGGTCCATCAATGAGTATAGTCTATTTATTCCATACATATTAGAAGTTAGAAATTAAAAAGGAAAAAAAATCTTCCTAAAAGTTTCCTTAAATGACAGTCCCCTAATAGCCCACATAGTTATTTATCCTGATGAGTTTCCAATTCACATCCCTACAAAACCAAAGTTAATACTGACTTTGAGAGAGGAAATGGCTAGTACATATAGATTTAATCAAACTTCTTCCCTGAGTAAGTCTCAGGTTGTTGTCATCATTGATGTTAACTAATACAAAAAACCCTTTTCTGAAGTGGCAGCTTCTGGCACCATGTTTGATTTTAGCAACATACTTTTGCATGACCTGCCATCACTGCCCAAGTTGAATCCCGTCCTGCAGCGACACGACCGAGCTTTGTAGCTGCTGCTCAGCAGGCACATGTGCGAGCATCCCCCTGGCATCCCAAGTGCATCCACATCACAGGCATGGCTTCTGACTGTAACAGAGAGAAAACACACTTGAAGTTTGCCACAGACAAGGAATTTATGTGCTTCAGCAAACTTTTTACGATGTGTGTACATGTAATCTTAACAAACTTCTATATACCTAACTACTTAGCACTTTTAGAAAAAAATTTAAACCTCATAAGGAAGTAGGGATTTGCCAAAACTCCTAAGGCTGAATTAAAATTAAATTCCAAGAAATAAAAACCTATTTATATTAATTTAAATGGTTCACATGTTAATAAAATAACATGATTTTTGGCATATATTAAGTTTAGTTATTTAAATTATATTTTTAAAAGGAAAAGAAATATCCATAAAATGTCATGACATATAATCCCAGTTTAGAGGAAGAAGCAGATGCGGTTTCCTTTGCAGCCTCCCATCATATGAGCACCTACACTGAAGGAGTACACTCAGTCGTTATAGTACTGTGTTGAGGAATAACAAGTACGTGTTTGTAAAGTTCCAGGTCCATTGTCATTTTGAGAATCCTGCTATAAGATGCACTGTGTTTGTCTGTGTGTGTGTCACGTGTGGTTGTCAAAAGGTGAAGGTTAAGGAAATTGAGCAGTAGAAACATGTTTTATTTGTGATCACAATTAAACAGGAAATAAAACTATGATTAAAAAAGTAATAAAAGAAAAGAAATAATATTGTAATAATATCATCAATATAACATAACATAAAAATTATATAATTACATGATATGCTATTATGTAATATAATATTAATGTAATATAATAATTAAATTATAAAATATTGTTAATATGATATAATATAATAATTTTGACCATTTCAGTCAAAAGTAAGATAAATATCATGGAAATTTTATTTGAATTGTAATACTAATTTGCTGTAACAACTTGCACCTTATTTCTGTATTTTTCATTTTCTAAGAGAACAGATGAGTAAACACAGTTTTAACAATTTTTCCTCCAGAAATTGTTTTTACTTTCCTAAATTCACTTGGATTAACATCTTCTCAAATAATCATCAACTCTCCTCTACTTTTGCTCCATTTGCTCATACCTATTAACATGTTCCCTTTTTTTCTCACTCATTTACTTCCTTAGTTCTACAAATCATGTATGGTCATTTTCTTCAGTTTCCTTCCTTCCAGACTCTCTCAAACTTATTCCAAGCAAATGTCTCCCTCACCATCACAGTTGCTCTTATCAGAACCCAGTGAGTTTTATGCAAAATTCAGTGACCAGTTGAATTTTGTGAGCTTCTGCTTAGTGACAGCTGTTAGTTCTTCTGATTGGCTGTGGCTCATGGCTAAGGTGTCCTAGTGTTGTTATTTGAAATATTTTCATCCATATTTACTTACTTGGTATGGCAGCCATTGTCAGCCTGTAGTTTCCCATTGACCTTGAACTCATATTATTGGATATTCATGGACATCCACTTGACTTCATGATTAACACGTGAAATGGCCCATGAAATCTGAGTGTAACCTTTGCCCCAAGTTAGCCCCATACTTGCTTTTCTAAGTCTGATAAATAATAAATAATTCCTACTGTCCCAATAAAACCATTGTCATACTTCTTGACTGCTTTTCTTTTATATCATACATCCATATAATTCTGCTTTCATACACATCTTAATTTAACTACTTCTCACTACTTTCACTACTGCTGCTTTTGTACAATCCACTTTCTTATCAATTGTCCACCCTTTCCCCTTACATCCTGTTGCCAGTTCAGTAGCTTAGCAGGATTTGTTATAAATGTCAATCTGATCACAACAATTTACTGAATGCCTCCTGATGACTCCTGTTTCATGAAAAGAATTAATAAAAGTCTTTATTGCCAATTACAGAGCCCTACTAGATATGGGCCCCAATTTTTCCAAACTCATTTCCTAATTCTCTGGTACTTAATCATTTTGCTTCGGCCACCTAAGCCTCCATGGTGCTCCTTGCTCAATCCAGACCTATGCTTACCTGATCACTTTGAGCTGCTCCATCTTTCTCCCTGTCATACACTTGCTCCAGAGATTGCAAGTCTCCCTTTTTCCTTTATGACGTTAAGACTTTATTCAATGTCATCTTTTCAATGACAATTCCAGTGATTATTCAAAATAAAATGACAAACTGCAACTTGACACTTATCTACTATATTCTCTCTAATAATATATGTTTTATTTAATCATTCTGTATTATGTCTACTCAAGTAGAACATAAAAGTCAAAAAGGCAAACATGCTTTGTTTTATTTGCTAGTATATTCTCTTTATATACAGAATACTTGCTGGCATGTGATTGATGGCCCGCAAATAATCAAAAAAAATACAAACCCTAATATCAAAATCAAACAAGATTATCTGGAAAACTTTAAAATGAATTTGCTATAAACATATTTTTGATAATACACTGCCTCAACTGGATATATATTAATATTTAAATATTTTAGATGAGTTTTCATCCCTTTTAAGCACATGTATAGAACAATAATAGATATTTTAGAGGGTGGATTTTTATATTAAGATATGTGACCAAGCCTAAATTGGCTTCAAAAAATACATCACTTATCTACTATAAAAATATATTTTGTATTTTTGAGAAACACTTAGAAAAATGGCAGCCTTATCATTAAATTTATTTTGAATGAACATTTTAGGAGGCAATGGGGGTGCTAAATTAGGAGAACACAAGACTAGAGTGAATACCAGACAAATAGTGAAAGTAAGCTGATTTGAAATTTTTCTCTAAAAGTAAAACCCAAAACTCAAAAAAAAAAAAAAAATCTCTGCATCTGGCTTTCTTGCCTATATAGATCACAATTGAAAACTCCTTTGTGAGTCAAAATCTAGTCATCATTTTAATTCCATGGCCATAGAAACGATTTACTAGAAACTGAACAATTTGTCATTTCGACTTGAGAAAGGAGCTCTCTTCCATTTTACAAAGCAGACAGGCATAGTTTTTGCTGTCAACACAGAATTTATGACTCACCCACTTCAACACCATTGAGAATCACAAGGCCTGTGCTGCCATTCAGTCTACCATTATAAAGGTTATGAAGAAGTCTTGCTACTTGCCTGTTGGTTGGGTTCTTTTTTGATAGATTCGGATTCCTCGAGCACTTTCCATTTTAATGAAAGAATGAATATCCGTGACATTAAATCGATTTATCCGCATGATATTGAAGCTATCAGAATTGGTTGCATACAAGTAGTCTTCAAACACAGTTATACCATATAGATGTTTGACCTGGGAAGAGGTTAGAAAATAATTTTAATTTGTAATGATGCTATTTTCAATTTGAAATAAAAATTGATTGCAATTTGATAGTGTGAAAAATGCCCATGGAATATAATTTATTTTCTCTCAAAGGGGGATTTTAGTAATTTACACAGAAGTGCTAAAAATAGTTATGATATATGGGAGAGCTTCTCATTCATATTTTGTTAAGAGCACATGTATTATTGTTAAGTTTTCATGGCTACCAAGAACCATACCTTCAAGAGTATTCACTCATATGCTATGTCATTAGAGAATATATTTAATTTTTTAATAGGCTACATTTTCATAGAGTCAAAGGTATGTATACACTAGCAGGTCATAGTGATGGTGGTATAAAGACTTTAGAGAAAACATCTTTCAAAATTTGTCTTATAAGCTCAAATATCTCATTTTGTTATGTCACATTCATACTAACATTTGATATACTGTGAAAAACAATAGATTATAATTTATACATGTGCAATAATTGTAATAGAATAACAGCCCTTTACACAGAAATTATATTTGTTTCTAGAGCTTATTCACAATGGCAAATGCACTTGGCTTGTTTGAAACTAATGATGTTTACTGCTTTCCATACAATTAAATTATCAATGTAATTCCCTTGTTCATATGAGGTGTGATTAACATAAAACTGGCTTTTATATATTTTTAAATAAATATTTATTTATTTAAGAGAGAGAGAGAGAGAATAGGCATGCCAGGGTCCCCAGCTACTATAAACAAACTCCAGATGCATGTGCCACCTTGTGCATCTGGCTTACATGAGTCCTGGGGAATCGAACTGTGGTCCATTGGCTTTGAAGGCAAGCACCTTAACTGCTAAGCCATTTCTCCAGTCCTTATATTTTGTTTTGATCTATGGTTTGCTTCCTGTCTGTGCTAGAAATGAAAGGCAGTAAATAGTGTGGGAATTATTCCACATTAAAGGGCAAGCCATCATTTTCTCTGTATGTTATCTCATGGTAAGTGTGTATGCATTTATTTATGTGGTGAGGATGGAAGAAGTGGGCATTTACCAATATCATTTTCCACATAGTAGACATCATATCACAATTTATACCAGTGGTCTAATTTTAAATCAGATAGTATGTTTTAATACAAAAGTTACAAATGAGCTAAATTCTTCCATTTGCCATTGACTTTATGCATATATTAATCAAGGTGTTGGGCCAGTTACACTTTCTGGGTCACATCACTCTACAAAATGGTGTCAACTTGTTTCCTCTTGGGGTGGGTGAGCATTGTCACATATGAGATAACTGTCAGGGTGAAAATATATGTTCAAAGGACAAAAAATAATGTTACTTGCCCCATTTCAGACAGATCCAGTTCCCTTACAAAACACATATGGTTACTTGCTCTACTAACACTCCCAAATAGAGGTGGGAGGGGAATGGAGTGGTGGATAAACCATTCTGCCTGTACTTTGAATACTTCCTAGACTATATCCACACTGAATTACTTTACAGTAGAATTAGCATATGGTGAGGGAGTCAGCAAAACACAGACAATAGAAATGGGAATAAATAGAATAATTGAAAACTTCAAGCATTTAAACAACTTTTAAATGCATTATGAGGAAAAATACTTTTCATTTCCTATGTTGGATTCATGGATTAATAGGTAATGGCAAATAAATCCAAAGAAAGCCTTCATAAACCTCTTATAGATGAAAAGATAATAATCAAGACCTGACAAAGAAATTTAACTTTTTAGCACAATTGAATGTGAGAGAAAAATAACTGACCACACTTTTGAAAAACAAAACAATATTTATTTATTGAGCAGAGAGAAAGAGGCAGATAGAGAGTGAGAATGTACACGTCAGGTCCTCCAGCCATTGCAAATTAACTCCAGACACAATGTGCCACCTTGTGTTGGGTACTGGGGAACCAAACCTGGGTCCTTAGGCTTTGTAGGCAAACATTTTAACTGCTAAGCCATTTCTCCAAACCATGGCCACACTTTTAATATTGGACAGTTTCTTTTTACTATGAAGATTAGCACATTTGTTTATCAAGAAAGATAAACAGATACATTTTAAAAGGTAATTAGAAAGTAAAAGTCACTTTAACTGTGAAATATACCTATCTTGCTACTACAAAAGAAATGGAAGTGATTCACATATATGAGCTATAACCACTTAGAACTTCACACAAAATTAGTGCAACCAGTGAGATCCAACCAAAGCAAAAAAATAAAAAAAAAGTGCACTGGTGAAAGGGCATTTTTCTAGTTAGCTCTTTCAGGTGTTCACCCTATGGTTGCTGACAAAATCTTGTGATTCAGCTAAAGAAAACCTAAGTCACTGGCAAGAATTTGGATGTTGGAGAACTTTCAAAGAATTGTCTACTAAGAAGGCACTCTAATGAATCAGTCGGCAAAATTAAATTCAACATATAAAAATAATCAGGATATTTTTTTGTGAGCAGGCATTTGCTTTTGTAGGCAATCTCAAGTGCCTCATGGGACACATTATAGTGCTGCTCATTATGAATAAACAACTTAAGTTAGTTTTTTGAAAGTAGGTCGTAACATCTGTCCTGTTCTGGAACTTCTCTTTCTTGCTAATAAAGCACTTTTGTATTTGTTATTCATTATTTATATTTGTTCGATAATGAATAGACATAACTAGGAAAAAGAGGCATCTCCAATATCATGGAGGCATTTCAGTTTCACCATGAGTACATTTTTCCATTTAGCAAATACACTACATTTTTATAACCCATTGTATCTTACTTCTTGAGGTTTCTTCAACATTGCAAATTTTGTTATTGTTGTTGTTGTTGTTGTTGTTGTTGTGTGTGTGTGTGTGTGTGTGTTTAAGAGTATCACAAAATTGAACTTACTTGTCTGCTTTGAATGATAATATGTCTATTTTTTCCTTGATAGTCGACAACTCCGACATAGTCCAAGTAGAGATCTACCCAGTAAACCAATTTGTTGACAAGGTCCAGTGCTAGTGCAGCAGGCTGCTCTGACTTGGAATCAATTATCCTCGTTCTGTTCATGCCGTCCAGGTCACATCTTTCCACTTTGGCAACATTCCCGTAGTCAGTAAAGAAAAGTTTTCTATTGAAAGGAAATGGAGTGTTAATGTGAAGGAGAGGCAAAGCTTGTTTGATTGAGCCATCTGTAAAAAGCAGAACTTTTCCTTTTAATTTATTTCAGTGGTTACATCTGTTAGCTTCCCATAACCATTTGCATGTAATATCACTCATAAAGAGAGAAATCTGCTAATGAATATTGCAGGGCATAAGGGAGCAGGTTAACCAGAAACTGTAAAATTTCCTCAAAATAAATGACTGTGGTGTGTTTATTTTTGTATTAGGAGAGAGATTTCTTTAAGCTTCATAGAGCCAACAAGTCCACCACACTGAGCATGAGTTGTGAAGAGAGCCAAGTCACCTGGCCCGCAGGGCGTGTTGGCTATCTGACTTTACCTTCACCTGCTTTGCAAATTGCCTAGTAATGCTTGTTTCCTATAAAAGTTCTTATGTGGCACTTAATGATGCCATGGGTATAAAAAATAGCAAACCTGGAATGGAATTAAGCAGATGGAAAAGGCAAATATGCTGTTTGTATCATTGGAAATAAAACATAAATAATGTGGTTCCCCAAGCCAGTGTTATCTAAAATTCAGCTATATATTCCCAAACCAAAACTGTTATACAGGAATGAAGGGAACTTCTCCTTTCTTTCCTTAACTTATTTTGAAGAAAAGACTGAAAATAAGTGCTGACCTCTGGGACAACCAATCATTTCACACAGCACTAAGATTGGCTATACAGCTTCTTATACCTGGAACATTATGGTGTTTAATACTTGAATAGTATTTATGATGTTTAGTAAGCACAAATCAAGTTACTTAAACTGACATTTTTAACAAGATTACCACTCATGAGACCATCATGCTTGTAGTTAAGTAGAAAAAAAAATCCAATTTACAGTGACTTGAGCAATCTTAAGATTATCTCAAGTATAGAATCGATGATTACATAAATATGGAGAATTAGTTTTTAGTGACATTTTTCAATATTCTTGCAGTATCTAACAGTATGGGGCATCTGTAAAATTAAAATTGTTTAAGCTTTAATATAAATTTAGCTCTTTCTGCTTGAAGACTGACTAATTTGAAGACTTCCTATTTTTTCAACATTAATGTATTCAGTTGCATAATAATAACTGCCAGAATTTATTATACATGTAGAATTCCCAATGTGTTCTTTTTGTTTTGTTTTGTTTTGTTTTTCAAGGTAGGGTCTCACTCTGGCTCAGGCTGACCTGGAATTCACTATGTAGTCTCAGGGTGGCCTCGAACTCTCGGCAATCCTCCTACCTCTGCCTCCCGAGTGCTGGGATTAAAGGCGTGCACCACCACGCCTGGCTCCCCAATTTGTTCTTGAAAGATAAATATATCAAAGTAAGTTAAACATTAGTTTATAGGTGTTAGTTCATTATGATGAGTGGCTACTCTCATGAAGAGAAAATACATAGCATATGATGCTTAAAATACCCAACTCCTATTCTGTTTTCATCTCTGTATTCTCTCTTCTCTTCTGTTCTTTCTCTGCTCTGCTCTGCTCTACTCTGTTCTTTCATCCCCTCCCCTCCCTATACTCTCCCTTCTCCCTCTCAAACTATTTCCCTCTTCCATGTAACATTATAAATAAAACTATATAGCCATGGTGGGAAACCAACTGCTTTTGATTTGGCTAACTGATCCACTCAGTGAAATGGGACCTATAGATGGAGCTGGGAAACATGTCAGAACCATATCCAAACATGAGCCCACTCTCTAGTATCAAGCTACCACCAATCATGGGCTACAAGAGGTCTTACACCTATTAAATTCTCTATAAAAAATAAGGGTTATCCCATTTATCTGGTGCTAACTTTACTCTCCGTTGGAGAATCTGCTTCTCTTTTTCAGATAGTTACAGATCCTAATGAGAGAACCACCCCATCATACCTCAAAAGGGTCCCAGATGAAACTAAGAATCACTGGCAAAACAAGCAAGGGTGCTGTTTTCTTGGTGAACCTGGTACCAGTACCAGGGTGAAGGAGATCGACGCAGAAAACAATCAACTCCTACCAAATCAGATCTCCAGAGACACAGAGGCTCCCAACACCTCATCACTGAAGCAGACCCCAAATGAACCCAAGGTAGCTCATGGAAATTTTGTGGAAGAGGGGGTGAAAAGAATGTCAGAGCCACATATTGGATCATTATACACAGAGACATTTCCTCCTACCCATAACTGAGGGCTAACTCCACAATGCATGACCCATATACCTCAACAAGAAGGGGTCAGGGGGAGGTGGTGGGACGTGGAGGAGGCTAACAAAGGTACCAACTTGACTATATTCACTGAGTACAAAACAAACTAATTCAAAAAATACCTTTAAAAAAAGAAATAAAACTAGAACATCCTCTTCCAGATCTATCCTAAATAGAAAAATTCACAGGGTTGTTACAGGAAAGTCTACCTAACATCAAGTCATAATGCTTCTCACTTTTATAATTCCCATTTCTGATTAGTTCAATTAACAGTGGTGAAGAGGAATCTGTGGAGGAGCACAGAGACTAGCAGGAGATGTTTCATGGTTGATTGTCTGACATATACAGACTATGCACACATGGTAAAGGAGGCAATTGCAACTGCCTGCACAAGACCTATGAGAAAATATGAGTCTGGAGATGAAGACTTCTCTGAAGTCTTGAGGTGACTTTATTAGATGTGATTCCAGAGGTAAAAAAATGAGAGAGAGAAAAGGGCCAAGACAAGAACCCTGGAAGCATGCTATTAGAAAAATAAGATGAAAGAAGATCAGAGGTTAGAGGAGATCAGAGGTTAGAGATAACACAGACATCCATAGATGTCTAAAAGAGAGACATTTAAGAATGAAAGATTAGACTAGCTGGCTAGGTCAATGACTTCACAAAGAAAAAAAAAAAGATATGTCTTTTAAGGAGAGGCCATTGAATTTGAATCTATTCAAGTTACCAGTGCATTTGGTACCTCTGTTTGAGATATCAGTTATTGATGAAAAATCAAGTAGGTGATAATGTATAACTTATTCTTCCAGGAAATTCATCAGTGATATTGAATTCTAATTTCAGGAATGAGGCAACTGATTGGCACATACATTCCAAGTCTTTAATAATCCTTGTAACCATACCTCCCTCTGAATAAATTTTACCAAAGCCTAACTATGAAGTATAGAAGTATTATATAGATGTATATACGATTTATTAAAACGGAATTGTTTTACTGCAAACAAAATGTACAAAACACACACAAAAGGAGGATTTTGTCTATGTGAAACAGTACTAAGCCAGAAGAGTAAAGAATGAATCACTCTCTTTCAGACAATTACAGAATATCTGGTGCCCAGAGAAGGTTTAAAGTTGTTGTTTATATTAAATTGAAACTTCTAGACATTGAAATCCTGACTATGATGAGCTCTATTTTTTAATTAAAATTCAACAAATGAAAGTGTTCCTAAAGATAATCACAGTATGAGGGTTAATACTGATGATCAACCTGACATTATCTAGAATCAACTAGGAGACAAATCTCTGGGCATGACTGTGTGGGAGTTTCTGGACAGAGTTAACTGAGGTAGAAAGCCTATGCTAAATGTAGATGGAATCCTTCCATGGTCTGGGTCCTGCACTATATAAAATGAAACTAAGTGAGCATCAACATTTGTCTCTCTCTACTTCCTGACTGTGGATGCCATGTGATCACCTGCTTCATATTCCTGCCACCAAGTTTTCCACTCAGCAATGGGCTGTATCCCTTCAAACTACAAGATGATATAAGTTTTTCTTCCAAAAAGTTGGTTTTTGTCACAACAATAAGGAAATTAACTAGTGCGAGCACTATGGCAGTGAAATTGCTATCTTATTCCTATGAATACATAGGATTAAAATAGGATACATTATGGCAAGGAACGTTCACAGTACAGAGAATTTTGTCTGACTCAAACCTGTCAATCAAACCAGAGTACAACCCAAACAACACCCCTAGCAACTGACCCTTTCCTTGTGGACACCTTAAAGGGAAGCCCCAGGCAATAACTAGGACCCTTGAGTACTTTCTGCCTCTCTTGATGCTGTGTTTTAAACATTTACTATTGCCTCTCTCCTAATAATATTTCTTGTTGCTCCACTCTACTTGTGTGTGTCTTTCTTCAATTCTTTGATTAAGATGACAAGACATTGGAAACACACAGACATGGGCTACTCATAAGAATCCAGGGCTGGAGAGATGGCTTAGTGGTTAAGCGCTTGCCTGTGAAGCCTAAGGACCCTGGTTTGAGGCTCCACTCCCCAGGACCCACGTTAGCCAGATGCACAAGGGGGCGCATGCATCTGGAGTTGGTTTGCAGTGGCTGAAGGGACTGGCACACCTCTCTCTCTCTCTCTCTCTCTCTCTCTCTGCCTCTTTCTCTCGTCTGTCACACTCAAATAAGTAAAAAATAAACAAACAAACAAAAAAGAATCCAATCACATGAAAAGTTGAGGCAATAAGATCAGGAACTGAGAGTAAAGGTAGGTTACATGAGACATGACATTAAAAAAAACAGAGCTCAAGAAATAGTTCATTGGTAAAGTGTTTGTTTTGCAAACATGAGTATCTGAGTTCAATCCTAGTACACATGTTTAAGATACTTAATGGTGGTAGTGCATGCTTGTACTCTCAGCATGAGAGGCATACATAGACACATTCCAGGGGCTCACTCTCACTATCCAGTCATTCTAAGTAGACCACTGAGAGACCTTCAAAGAATATGGATGTCATCCAAGGAAATACATCCAAGCTTGTCTTCTGATCTTCAAATGTGCACACACACACATGTACCTGCACATGTAAGTTGATGCAAACATAAGAAACAACAATAAGAGAGAGAGAGAGAGAGACAGAGAGAGAGAGAGACAGAGAGATACCAGAGAATCATTTTAATTGAAATATACCTCTATTATCATTGGCAAACATAAGGATTGGTTGCTGGAAAATATATTTTTCTCACCCATAAAATATTTGTCTACACCTTGGTAAAAAAAAAAAATGACTATGAGTCCTATTGATCCTTAACACAGAAGTAGCACGTGACACCCATGTACAGATGAAAGAGGGCATATGTCAACAATGCCAGAGGCAGAACATGAACATCATGCCATTTTTGTCCTTTTTTCTTTTGCAAAAAGTTTTAAGCTTAAAGCTCTAAATATGGTAGAATATATGTCTATCCTCTTCATCTGGACTTATCATTTCTTCATAATTTATTCAATGAGTTATGTTTTGTAGTCTCTAAATTGTCTAAGCCTGTTGCAGACATTATTGTCTTTTAAAGCTAAACAGTTTACTCTTTGGTTCCTAAGAATGACTACATACCCTTGCATAAGTATAGGACATCTACTATCATATTTCAACTAAAATATACAACATTTAGTTCTCCTTAAAGTTTTGATATTAATCAATCATCATTTTTGTTAGATTTCTGAAATAAGTATTAATGGATAGTCTGGGCTGTCATTGAACTCATTTTTGCTGACCAGCCTCTTGAGTACTGGGATTTTAAGTGTTCCTCCTCACCTGACTTATTAATGTTCTTTTAGAGTATTTATTTTTTGTTCAAAATGCAGTCTAACACCACATGCTGCACCAGTCTATTCTCTTTAGACTGCTTTAATCTGAAGCAGTTTGTCAGCCTTTCTTTGTTGCTCATGTTATTAATATTTCTAAATGGAAGATAGCTGTGTTGAAGACTATCTCAATTTAGGTTTTGTTTGATTTTTATCCTAATTAGATTATCTTGTGTCTTTTGAACTGAAATGTGATTTTTTTACCCTTTGTTGTTATTGCCTGCAGGGCATAAAAACAACAGGGAAGGGGAGGGAGGGAGGGCATCAAAGGGGTGGGAAACACAAATCTGCACCCAAACGGCAATGGTACCATAATTTTCTACTTACTAAAAGACAGACCAAATGGCTGATCCTTTAACAGGCCCTTACAGGGAACACCTGAACCACAAGACACTGGAGAGGGTAAGATCAAGACTAACCTTAATCTTCTACATCTTCCCTCCCTCACTTCCCCCCCCCCCCTCTCTCTCTCTCTCTCTCTCTCTCATCTCTAACTCTTGTATATTAGTTATCTTTTTCCTCATTTTCTTACTGGGCACTGACCTGTAACTCCCAGAACCAGCATGGGGCTATCATCCACAATGAGGTTTTGATCAGAGAGACCTACAAGGTTTCCTAAAAGACAGACAGATTTCTGCCAGAGTACTTGATGACCCACCAAAGGCTAGTGGTAAGACCCTACTGCTGAAGACACCTTATGTGATTGACATGCAAATTAGAATGGCATGGCTGGAAGTTGTAAGAGAGTCAGTCCCCAGACAGTCAGCACGTCTAGTGCCAGAAGGTGCTACATGGGCCACTGGGGGAAAATGACCAATATCTGTGCAAGCAACTCATGGTCTAACCTATTTAGCAGCAAATAACTTGTTGTGATGCCCACACAAGTGTAGTGGTGGCACACAGCCATGGTGGGGAACCAACAGCTCTCAATTTGGCTAACTGATCCCCTCACTGGTATGGGACCCATAGCTGGAGCTGGGAAACAAGTCAGAACCAGATCCAAACATAAGCCCACTCTCCAATATCAAGCTACCATCAATCATGGGCTACAAGAGGGCCTACACCTATTAAATTCTCTATTAAAAAAAAAAAAGTAAGGGTTATCTTGTCCTGGTGCTAACTTACTCTCCGTTGGAGAATCTGCTTCTCTTTTTCAGATAGATGTAGATCCTAAAGAGAGAGCCACCCCATCATACCTCAAAAGGTCCCCGGCTGAAACTAAGAAAAATTGGAGAAACAAGCAAGGGGGCTGTTTTCCTGATGAACCGCATACCAGCACAAGGGGGAAGGAGATCAGCACAGAGAAAAATCAACTCCTACCAAATCAGAGAGCCAGAGCCTCAGAGGCCCCCAACACCTCATCACTGAAGTAGACCAAAAATGAACCCAACATGGCTCAGGGAAATTTTGCGGAAGAGGGGGCGGAAAGAATGTGAGAGCCACATGTTGGGTCATGATATGCAGAGACATTTATCTTAGCCATAACTGTGGGCTAACTGCACAATGCATGACCCATATACCTCAACAAGGAGGGGCCAAGAGGAGGGGGTAGGTCACGGATGAGCCTAATAATGGTACCAAACTGACTGTATTTGCTGAATACAAAACTAACTAATAAAGGAAAAAAAATTAAAAAAAGGAAACAACAGGGAAACTATTCCAGAAGTTGTATGAAAATGTAGAGTAGGGTTTGGGATCCCATTTATTCCATTGTAGTCAATGCTTTATTAACACTTAACTTTCTTAGCTTCCAGTCCTAGGTCTCCCATGCAACATGTGTTTCCACCAGGAGCCAAATTCTCTATACAACTTCCAGGACATCAGGGCCCCTGTACAGCACTTCCTATTCCTGTATAGTGGCTTGTGGATAACATGTCCATTCCTGTCTCATTTTCTAGCACCTCAGAATTGCAATTTTAATATTTCTTGTCTTACTGTTCTTTTGTGGTATCAACTGATTTCGTTACACAGCAAGAAATAAACGACATTGAAATTGTTTTTTGCTTGTTCTATATTTAATTTTGAATGTCATTCATATCATTCTATTTTGTTCTCACCATCCCAAGAACTAAGATTAAGATAAAACAATATTATAACTACTACCATCACTATTTCTAAGATATTTCACTATTAATTCACCAAAAAAGTACTTCTTTCCAATTTTCCATTTCTTATCCAACCATTGTTCTCTACTAAATAGAAAGTTACCATTCTCTACATGTCTACTTCTCTATTAAATATAAAGTTACCATTTTGAGTCATTTTCTCATAATGTATCATAAACTGAATTCAACCTGACATCCTTGTTGAGTGTATGAATTGTCTTGTTCTATTGTAGTTATATAAGGTTTATACAGCTGAGGGTCACAGAAAACTTTGAGAATCATTGGTAAATTCACCCGGTATAAATCACCAGTCACTCAGGGAGCAGTCTCAGACAGTGACGGACTGCTGTGCTTACAGAGTTATGGCTCCAATCACCCCTCTATTTTAAAGCCAAGCCATCACTACACATACTGACATTTTGAAAACAAGTATTTTAGGTGATAAAAGTAAGAGTTACTTTGGTCAGCAGTAACATCATAAATTATTCTTCTGTATTTTGTCCAGAAGGACATGGGTCATTTTAATACACCAGACATTTCTCCGTGTACTTCAATGAGATAATCTGATGTGTGATTCTTGTCCCCATCCTTACCTATTACAATTCAGTTATAGCTTAATGGTGGTGTTTAGAAACTCTAACATAGTTCTCAAAATCATGTAACATTTTATTTTTAAAAAATATATCACATTGTGAGGGATTTCACATAAAAATATTCAAAATAAGGACTAGCTGAGATGGCAGATATAAAACTATGTGCCACATTGCCAGATCTAAAAATACCTGTGTTGTTCTGATTAAAGCCTAGGAATTCCTTCATTGTTTAATAAATTAATATTAAATAATAAATAAATGAATTAATGCTGGTTACTAATTTATTTCCACTTAAGGGAAATCATACATATTTTCTATTAAGAGGATTATACTGAGCGCTTAATTCTGTATTCTTGTATTTATAGTAACTCAGTGTTATACAAATAGCATCAATAGTAATGCAACTTTATATTTTTCTTCCATTATACATAGAAATTTGAACGAGAAAGCAATTTTCCACATTATATAGAACAATTCAAGTATATTCAGAGTTAAATTAAGACTATTAAATATTTAGTGTTGTAATTCTGATATGCAATTGTAAATTTGAAAGCATAATGAATCTTTCTCATAAGAGGTTTAATTCAAGTTCTACTAGCAAATTCTACTTAATGCATATGGATACTAAACAATTAAACTATCTTCTCTGTCTAGGTAAGATTGTATAAGACAGTTGCTTATTGATTTTTCCTTGTTTAGGATTTTTGGTTTTGTTGTTTGAGAAGGCACTCTTGTCCTTGGTTTTTGGATCTATATATACACAGAGAAATTAAATTTGACATGCAGACTCCCAGACTCAGTGTACTACTCTACATTCTGGAAGCATTGCTGTCCTACTAATGGTATCTCTGAAAGTGTCTGTGCTTTGGATATTGTAGGCAGTGAGGCTGAGCCACTTAGCAAGCTTATTTGTCAAACTTCTGCCCACTTAGTTTTCCTGAGAACTGCAGTCTTATGGATAGCACTATTAATCTCTCCATCTATAAGTAGACAAAAATGAGCCGGTGAGGCAAGGGAATTCAAATATTAGGTCTTTTCATTTGAGCTGACTCTGTACCTGGAAGCCAAAATGCCATTACTAAAGAATATGACATTTGCTATTCTATTTTTAGATTCTGAATAAGCCTGTGAAGATTATGTAAAATGCAATATCCAGTGACTTTACAAAGTATTGTCAATTGAAATACTGCCTAAATTAGGAATTATTTTATATGTTTTACATATAATCTTCTTGTATTTCCATTTTGGCATTATATAACTTACCAAAATCAAAAGTTCATTTAATACATAAAGAAAGTATTTGGAACCATTTTGGGAGCATCTCATGAAATCATAAAGGAGAATAGCAACTATAATTTTTTAGGAAGCTTAGGTAGATGGAATTCAAACTCAAAGCAAGCCTATGGAACATACTGAGTCTGTTTCAGAAAATAAAAAGAGAGCCATCTTTGGAGAGCAGTAAAAGAGGACTCATCTATCATTGCTGAGGCCCTGGGTTCAATTCTCAGCACAATATGAAAATAAATAAATAAATATATAAATAAATAACATCCTTTTCTGTGTACTTCAAATTCAACGTATGACTCAAACCACAGATTTCTAAGTGTCATTCTGTGACTCAAGCCAACTGAAGTCTCTGAAAAATTTAAATGTAGCCAATCCCTGATTCCCCCTTCATCGCTGTAATGCCGCCAGCTCATACTTTCATTATGTAGACCAACCCAGGTGCTTGGGCTTTTCTTTCAACCTGTCTGTCATTTCCCGTGATCATAGAGCCAGAAGTTAATTCAGGTAATAAGCTTGCCTTCCTAAAAATGACAAGGTAAAAATATGAAGAAAGAATTACACATTTTTATTCATTTTTTTCCTTTTATATCTATGTTACACAAGTAGTTTCATAAAAGATAATTTAGTTTTTGGACCCAGAAGGGAAAGGCCTGCTTCATTTTGTCCTTTACCTTTCTACTGTTGCCTGAGGGGAGCAAGATAGGACTATCAGGCAGAGAAGCCTGCATTACAACCATCTGTACATGCCCACATCTTTCCCTTCTTACTATACTCCCTTCTCCGAATTTAAGTTAAAGATGATTCCAATGGCTACATTTAGCTGCTGTTTCAAAGTCTATCTAAAATGTAAGGATACACTGGGCTACTGTTTTCAATATCAGGCAGCCCTGAATCTTAGAGTGTGACTAAAATCTCAGAAACTCCTTTGACTAAGTTTTAGGACTAATGCTTTTAGCATTTTCACAGTTGCTCATATTCCCTCAACTTCACTGAATATTAACCTCTTCTGGCCTCTTATTGCCCCATATATGTATATGTATGTGATGTATTGTGAGGCGATATGTAAAATTAGGGTCTTCAACCAGACTAATTCCAGAATGTTACTCTCCTCTTGTAAAAGTCTCTATATGACTATCTTGCAAGACTGTATCCATGATATCATATATTCTTAGGAATCAAGAACCTTCAGATGATAATTCTTCATTATTTAAATTTAGGGAACCAATTTGTCTTTCTGACCACCCAGATGCAGAAAAGTCACTTCTCTGATATTTATAAAACAACTGATATAATACTTAGTTCACTGTTTTTCAACCGATTTTTAGTGTTTATGGCCTTTTTATTACCAGTATACTTCTACCACAAATACTATGGGTGATGAATAGTGTTATGTGCCATTATCATACTCTATACATCTAAAAAAATAATTCCCGTGCAAACACACAGAGCCTCCATTTTCCTTGTGGCTATCCTATCAGCCTCAGGCTTCTCTTTTCAATAACTTTCAGAGTTCTCTGAGTGCTTGATCCCACTGACCCTGGATACTGCTTCTGAAATGACCAGCCTTCAGTTTTTCCTTTGCATTCTTCTTTATTGTCTCCAGCCCAATTCTTCACTGAAAGCCAAGTGTATCCACAGTACAAGTATATTCTTGTTTCTTGTGGTCTTGAGAACTGGACACATTGAAAAACAACTCCTTCATTTTTTTTTACAACCTCAAGAAGAATCTGTCATCATAGTATGGAGATCAGCTTCTTTTCCTCTCTTATTATAATAACATGGAATCATTTTCCTTCCATTTGATCTAATATATGGCAAAAATATGTACCTGTGCCATCTCCTTCTCATAGATCTGGCTCCAACAATTACTCCTTCTTTCTTCTGAGCCTTCGATTTTTTCTCTACCAAATGTCACATTCCATAAATGAATTTGATTTACAATTTGTAATTGTAAAACAGTGGCCTCTAGCCACTGGAAGGAATGAATGCCAGACACATGTGCAACCTTGTGCATATGGCTTATGTGGGTACTGGGGAACTGAAATGGAATCCTAGGGTTTGCAAGCAAGTGCCTTACCCTGAACCATCTCTCTAGCCCTGCGATTTATAATTTTAAAAAATTATTTTTTTATAAAACTTTTCTCCATTTACAGACGTTTCTTCCCACCTCTGCTCACATCTATACTCATACAAGCAGACTTGAGTATTTTCCTTAATCTTTCATCCTATGATGATATGGTCTCTAAATCTACTGTTAATTCCTTTTTTTTTTTTTTTTAATTTATTGGTTTGAGAGCAACAGACACAGAGAGAGGGGCAGGTAGAGAGAGAGAGAGAATGGGAGCGCCAGGGCCTCCAGCCACTGAAAATGAACTCCAGACGCGTGCGCCCCCTTGTGCATCTGGCTAACGTGGTTCCCCGGGAACTGAGCCTTGAACTGGGGTCCTTAGGCTTCACAGGCAAGCACTTAACCGCTAAGCCATCTCTCCAGCCCTAATTCCTTTTTTATGGTTATGGAAAATGTCATTATTTTCATGTAATTAAAGCAATGGAATTGTCACAGCTTCATTTTACTGATCTATGTGTAGCATGAGTCTAGAGTGTGCTTCCCTTAGCACACCCCTGGTTTTTCTGTTACATTTTTAAGTTTTAACTCCTTTCTGCTATCTTGCTGAGGATTCTAGCCCTGTTGCACACAAGCAATCCTAAGATTTTTATATTCTCTCATAGACAGATTTAAAAATGTCCATGAAATTCATTAATATATAAATCTCTGATGTCCTCATTGTCCTCTGCATTTCTCACTTGTACATGCATGTGCTTTTTCCCATGCATGAAACTTGAGATTCACATCATTTAAGCCTCTCTAATTTAATACATAGCCTAACTTCTCACCGTTTCTTTTCAAACTGATGCATCTATTTTTACATATTTTAGTAAATATACATGTACTCAATGACTCATTAAAGAAACAAGGTGTCCATCCCTCAAACCTTCTACTTTATCTTCTATGTTCATCACTCTGTTTTCCCAATTGAGTCTCCAAGTATATCTTCTTTTTGTTTATTTTATTTTTTTATCAATTTGAGAGAGAAATATGGAGATAAAGAGAGAGGGAGAGAGAATGGGCATATCAGGGCCTACAGTCATTGCAAGCAAGCTCCAGGTGCATGTTCCACCTTGAGCATCTGGCTTATGTGGGTCCTGGGGAATCAAACCTGTATCTTCAGGCTTTGCAGGCAAGTGCCCTCACCACTAACACATCTCTCCAGTCCTTCAAGTGCATCTCAACTTTAAAGACTTACCATCCTTCTCTATTCCTCTTTCCTAGAGCAAGTCTCTGGAGTTATGCATTGCTATATAATTTTGTTCAGTGTCCTAGAAAGTCTCATGTGTTAAAATCTTGATTGATACTTTGGCTCTGGAGCTACTTGGAGGTGTTAGAGCTTTAAGAGTTGGGGAATTAAGGAATGAAATTAGATCTCTGGGGGCATGACCTCAAAAAAGTCTTGGGAGTCTCCTCCCTTTCCTTCTTATTTTTCTTTCCTAAAAGTAGAGCATGTATTTTTAAACTTTCCTATAGCTTCTAACAACAATCAGCATAAACATTCATATTTTCAACATTGCCAACATTGGTGAACATGATCTAGTCTCCAACTAACTAACCAGCGTTGTGTTACAGTATCCTTCCCACTTTAACAATTTCAGCTACTTAAGGGTATTATATTTTTCTAAATCTGACTATCTTTCCATTCTTTCAACAATCAAGCATTTTTATCCTTTCTGCATTTTATATATTCTGTGCCTAGCTTGAAAATTAATTTCAGACATGCTTTTCCAGGTATGCTTTCACTCCTCAATTTAAATGTCAATTTTTGTGAAAGCCCTTTGCCATTTTTCCAGCATCAATTACAAAAACTGATGACATTAGATATTTTTCTTCCATAAAGCAGAAGCACATATGTACATAATAACATGTAAAATCTATTAAGAGTACAAAGGTAGTATACACTTATATCTACATTAATCTTTTGATGACATCTGGATGGTTTTCCTCATATTGAAATGATAATATCTAAGGCTGAAATTTAAATTAGGTTAAAAGGTTAAATAAAAGTAAATGGTGTCATTTTATCACAGGAAAATAAGTCTCCTCATTACCCAGCATAGGTAGATAATAATTTGAGTCATTTGTTGTAAAGTATTGTTCACGGTTTTGCATTGCTGTTCCTTAATAGCTCCAATTAGAGAACTTGCAGGAAAGAGGAAATTTGTTCATGGTTTGAAGTGAGTGCTCTTTTGTCTATTCGGATTTTACTTTTTAGACTTCTGGTCAATATGGCATCTGCCTAATTTCAGGGAAGGAAAGGCAAGATATTAGGGATTCTTTGGGAATTTTAAGGGTTTGCAGATCATAGCAGACTTCCAGTGAGAGGGCACGGAGGAGAAAAGTAGGGAATCTGCTAATTCCCATGCTCTCTGGTAGCCCACCAGTCACCTAACCCCATCAAGCAGCCATCCTAGCTGCAGTCCCCGGCCCAGGTTCCTCCTGCATGAAGCCCAGGCTAAGTGGAACCAGAACAGCAGGCTAGCTTAACTCCATGCACAAACGCCATCCCACTTGCCCCCCCCCCCATGCAGACCCAGGCCAGAAAGCTAGGGTTCTCCCCTCCCTACCCTAGGCAGCCTTACCACTGCAGAGCTCCACACATGAGCATGCAATTACTTGCCGCTGCCCCCCACCCCAGTGCACGAACGGGGCCAGGATAGTGATTCCCCAGGGGACCTCCATTGGACCCAACATTTCCCACAGACCATCACCCCCCCACCCCCATGTACAGACTCCGACCAGCAGGCTAGCATTGGGGATCTCCACATGTGAACACCATACCACTTGCCTCCCCCCACCCTCTACATGGACCCAGGCCACCAGGCTAGTCTTCTCCCAGGGGACCTCCACACCCTAACGCCATCCCATTCGCCACAGTCCCCCATGGCCCCCTTATTCAGACACAGGCCAGCAGGCTAGCATGCCCCCTTGCTAGGCTTTCCCTCTTTTCCTCTGCCTAGGTTTTCCAGCCACAAGGGATCTCCAAACCCCCTGCACATCACCTGACCTTCAGCAGTTCCACATCTCCACCTTGCTTGTCACAGGACCTAGGAGTCCCATCCATCCCCTGCTTCAGGGTCCCAAGGGACCCGCTATCCCATCCCCTCACCACTCAGCATGAGGGAACCACCATGTGTTCCCATCCTCCCCTCCTGGACAGCACAGCCACACCACCAGTCTACTTTGTCCCATTCCCCTCTATGCCCTGTCCCCTTGGGCCACCTGACCATGCAGTTCCATACTCTGAATCACTGAACAACAACAACAATAACAAAAACTCTCCAGCAGGTCCCCGGCCCCCACCAGAGCCTCACAGACTCCTTCCCTCTGAGCAGAGAGGCCCCATTGCCATCAGAGGCCTAGCTGAAGCAAACATAGAAGGGAATAATCACTGAAGATACTTCAAGGGTAGACTATAGCTTCCTCCTAAATTAAACAAAATTCTTATACTCTGATGGGCAGACCACAGCACAAAAGGAATAACATGAAATATCAAAAGGACATAAATCCAACAAGATTGCCCAAACCCAAAATTGATGTCTCTAATCAAAACATAGAAGAGGCAATAGGATCAGAACCCCAAAATGAAGATACAAGGTATGCAACCCTGACCAAGCAAATAGCAGAACTTGGAGAAAAGCAACACAGGGCCAATAATTGTATGAACGCTGTCCTCACTAGAGTAGATGTAATGGGAAAGAACCAGGAAGGGTTCCAAAGACAGTGAAATGATCTGAAGGAGAAAAAAGAGAGGACCTCAACAATCAGCTGACTAAGCTCAATGAAGACATAAAGAAATACAAGGATGAATTCCAAGAAGCATTAAGAAAATCAGAAAATTGCATAATAATGGAACTAGACAGAGCGATGGAAAGTATAGATAAAAATGTAGTAGAAAATACAAACCATATTGAACAAGCCCAAACTCTATAGAAGCTTTAAAGAATAGAGTCAGCCATGTAGAGGATACAAACTCAGAACTGGAAGACAAAACAGAAGAAACAGTTCATGAGTCCAAAAATTTCAATAAATTCAAAACTTTTTGTGGGATATACTTAAACATATGAACATTTGGATCATGGGAATACCAGGAGGGGAAGAAATTCAGACCAAAGGCAGGTGAATTTATTCAACAAAATTATTGAAGAAAACTTTCCCACTCTCAAAAGAAAGCCCTATCAAGTATAAGAAGCTAACACGCTAACAGAACTCCAAACAGACTGGAGTAATGGATAAATTCTCCACGACATATTATCATTAAAACTCTAAGCATTGATAACAAAGAGAAAGTCCAGCAGGAAACAACACATTGCATATAAAGTTAACCCCAACAAATTACTTCAGACTTCTCAATGGAAACCCTGAAAAGCCAGAAGGGCCTGGAATGGAGCACTGCAAATTCTAAGAACTTATGGCTTCCAGCCCGAACAATTCTACCCAGCAAAAGTATCCCTCATAATAGATGGTGAAAGAAAAACTTCCCATGATAAAACTCAGCTCTGCAACTACAAAACTAGAAAGCCAAACCTGCAGAGAATACTTTGGAGAATTCTCCACACATAAGAATTATATAATCAACCCCAAGTGCCTACAAGAAGTAGATCACAATAACAAAACTCAGAAAAGGCACAAAACACTACAAAGTCCAAGAAAACACCAAACCACATAAACCACTGTGATATGGCAGAATTAAATTAAACCTTACAGTTGTTACCCTAAATATAATGGCCTTAATTCACCCATCAAAAGACATAAGCTAACTGGGTGGATAAGAAAACTAGACCTCTCAATATGCTATCTACAAGAAGCCCACCTCACCACTAAAGACAGACACATTCTTGGAGTGAAAGGATGGAAAATGATATTCCAAGCAAATGGAAATAATAAACAATCAGGTGTAACTATACTAATATTGAATAACATAGACTTCAATCCAAAAGTCATCAAAAATGACAAAAGAAGGCCACATCTTTCTTATCAAGGGAACAATCCAACAAGAGGATATCAAAATCGTCAATCTTTATGCACCCAAACACAAGTGCACGACAATTCATAAAACAAAATATACTTGAGAACAAAACAGAAATAGCCACCAACACCATCATAGTTGGGGACTTCAATACTCTACTATCAGCAATAGATAGAACATCAAAACAGAAAATTAACAGGGAAGTGAGAGAGCTCAACGAAACCATAGATCAATTAGACCTAACAGTCATCTATATAGAAAACATTCTACCCCAAATCCACAGACTACACATTCTTCTCAGCAGCCCATGGAACTTTCTGTAAAATAGATCATATACTGGATCATAAAACCTGCCTTCATATATTTAGGAAGATCGGCATAATTTTCTCCATGATATCAGATAACAATGCTCTATTGCTAGAAATTAACAACAAAAGATGCTCCAGGAATCCCACCAGCTACTGGAAACTGAACAACATACTTTTAAGCAATTAAATGGGTAGTGGATGAAATAAAAAACGAAATTGCAAAATTTCTAGAATTGATTGACAATGAGAACAGAATGTAACAAAAGTATGGGACACAATGAAAGCGGTCCTCAGGGTAAAATTCATAGCACTAAATGCCTTCATAGCAAGACAGAGAGATTCCAAATCAATCACCTAACTATCCACCTAAAGGCACTGGAAAAGCTAGTAGATCTAAAACAAACCCAACATGCCTCAGGGAAATTCATGCAAGAGGGGCCAGAAAGTTTGTTACAGCCACAAGTTGGGACATTATGCACAGAGACATTACCTCCTCCCCATAACTGATGGCTAACCCTGTAATGTAGGACCGAAATTCCTCAAGGAGGAGGGTGCCTTTGGCATGGGGAGAACAGGGAGGAGGCTACTGATGGTACCAACATGGCTATATACACACTGAGTACATAACTAATAAAAAAATACTTTTAATAGTCTTTCCTCATAATTTTCTTCAACTTAACTCCACATAACACTTTATGTCAAGATTTGTCTATTTTCCTAAAAGATTTACACTTTATAATTCTGGCATCTAGCAAAGGCTTTTCTTCTTTGTGTACTCTAAGATAATATTCTCTTATAACAAATGAATTTTCATAATAAAATATCATCTCTCCTATAAGGTGAGTGTACTCACAATATTGGCCTATTACTTAGAGAAGCTCACAGTTTGTAGTAATCAATTGATATAGGATAGATATAGAAATAGGAAGAACAGGGATAGAAGACATTCTTGGGTTTTAATCCATAGAATTGGATTCATTAATTAAAAGGAGGTAGGGATAAGTGGACAGCACCCTTTTAGTACAATGTTCAATTCCCATCATATACACATGAATTTGTTTTTACAGTGCCAAGGATGAAACTGAGAGTATTGTGTATTGTAAGATAGTAGAAGATAGCATTCATTTATTTTAAATTTATTTCTTTATTTTATTATGCCTTCACATTTTTCCCTTAAACTTCTTATTTGATAAGATGTCAAGGTGTCACTTCATTTACATCAAAGAATGAGGTTGACAATGTGCTGTTTGGGCACCTTACATTCCATTACCAAAAGCAAAAACTACTTTAGGGTTCCTTCAGAAGTCAGCTTGACTATGCTATGACTTAAAGTACATGCTAAATATACTTGATTCATGTGGAACAGTAAAATATTTGATGGGATATATTAGAAGTCAAAAGTTGCTCCTTGAGATATATGAGAGGTATAACCAAATTTCTGCACTTAAGGAACTCCTGTTGGTTTATGAAGGCATTTTCTCCTAAGCTGAAAAAGCACAGAGGACAGTCTCAGGAATGACTAAGTACCCGTGAAGCTGTGGGCTGCTGAGCCAACCAGGTTCACTGCTATACTAATTACCAGCTAGCTAAACTGCCAATTTCTATTTTAAATTCATTCCAAATGGAAGAACATGGTGTATAGAAAAGGAAACATTAACTCCAGTATAGCTTCTTTCATATTATTTACTGTATATATCTGTATGCATATCACATTTTCTGCTGGGACCCTTAGTGCAAAAATATCTCAGTGATGATAAAATCATATGTTCACATAAATTAAATCACAATATAAAAAGATAAGAAGTTTTTGTTCAGTGGTCATTGTTCTACTCATGAAGAGCAGATATACCTAGGGAAAAATCAGGCAAAAGTTCTATAAAAAAATAACTTTTTCCTAATGTTTTATCTAAATTTTTAGGTCTAATTTTAAGTAGACATGATATATCATGCTCAGTCTGAGGATGGCAAGACAAAGGAGACCAAATGAAACTTGTGCAGTAAGATAGTTTTCTTTGCTCAGCTGACAATATATGCATTTTGGTAACTGTCAAATACGTCTTGACAGCACAGGACACCTGCACAAGGACGAGGAGGAAGGATTCTGTCAAAGAAACAAGTATGTCAAGAAGTATGCTTTCCCACAGGTGCACTTTTTTCTGTTAAGAACGTTCATACTTATAATGGTATATGTTTATGTTCCATATCAGTGATCATTATGTTGTATAAATTTAATGATCATTTAGGGACCTCACAACAATTTCAAATCTTACAATAACTGTGCTAGGCATTTTGAAAGTTTCTAGCAAAGTGGAATGTTGATTTTCTTTGATCCAGTAATCCATGATCCAGAAATTTATTTTGTTGATGCACTTTCTCAGACAATGCAGAACCCATGCACTTAATTATATCATTGTTGGTAATAGCAAACTAACACAAACAATTTTAACTACCTCGGTATTATTTAACACTTAGTAATTCCTTTTCAAAAAATTGAGCTCCACTTTCTAGGTCTATAACTAGAATGAATAAGGTGCCTGTCTTACTTCTCTATAGAAAATAGACACCATTATAAATACATAGAGATGCTTGGGAAGGATAGCTATGCAGATTGTTAACTGACAGCTGCATTGTCATCTGAAAATTTTTGTCATTATCATATAAAACTGGAAATAATCTACTTTGGATATTGACAGATGACTATATGATCAGGGTCCTCAAGATTACCCCTAAGGACAATGGTATGTCTATACCAGGTCTATGTATATTTAATGTACATTCACCTCTGTTTATACTCACATCTACACTCACATCCTTGTCCACATCATCTACATCCACAACCACATCCCTGTCCTTATATACATCTGCATCCATAGCTGTGTCCATTTTGCATTCTCTGCAGTTACCACTCATTATGTGTGCACTGGGCCCTGATCCCTTCCCCCTTCTTTGCAAGACAGCATGAGGGTGAATGAGGTGAGGGGTGTGGATAGGTTTGCTCACCCTTTCTTGTGTGATGAGGTACCACCCACATGCTCTGCTGGCCATTGTGGTGGCTCCACATCATGTGGGTGTGAGTAGGGGAGATAGTTTAGGAAAAGAAGCAAAGCGGGAGGAACAGGTGAATACCATGAAAGAAGTTTGGGTAACAACAACAATGAAATCAAATGAAAATATAGAAAGCCAGATCCCTCCATAGCAGCCCCCCGCATCCTTGTCTGAGCCACTCCAAACAGGTAGTTTGTGACCTCCAGATCCAGTGCTGATCAATGAAACTCAGACACCAAAGAGCACCACCATCTACAATAGACCAGAGTAGGTCCCTGAGGGAGGCCAGCAGCTGCATAGGGGTGACTTGGCTGAAGGGGGCTGCGTGAGGGCTTTCTGAGAAGGTTGCCTGGATGTACCTGCCTTCTGAGAACTCATTTGGCTTCCCCACCTTTTTTATTAAGTAGAAACTTTGTATGGATACATAATTTGTTGGTACCATCATTTCCAACCTCCCTGCTCCAACTCCCCTGAGGGCCCTGCTTAGTGGGATTGCTGGTATCCACCATATTTGGGTATTAAGTAATGGGGGCCTCTTTCCAATATTTGTAACTTATTATGTGTAAGTCAATTCGATTTCCAAAACCATAAAATTGTTGGACTGGGACTGATATTAGAATCCTTCTTAGAAAAGTCTTAGGTTATTATCTGTGGCTCAACCTTCTAGTCTTCTTGTCTTGTGGCTGAAAAAGCCAATTCCTTATGAGAACTAAATAGAGATGGTTGATATAGCACATGGGCTGTGTTTCCTGTTGTGGAACTCTGACCAATTCAGGATCCAACATTCTATTTAGGACAGCACACCTTTCCCAGTCTCAGTTTCCTTCAGTTGTGTAAAACTCCAAACTGAAGGAGTGTCAAGAGTTGTGAGACAACTTCAAGAAAGCCATGGTATCTTAACAGTAGAACAAAAAATGATTTGAGATATAAACTTCTGAGGCTTTTATTGATTCCTTTTGTTAAGTGCGTCCAAGCCAACACTGAACTGCTTGTTTTATTTAGTATTTATATTTCTCAATATTTACTTAAGCATATTTGAATGAAATTTTCTATTTGTGACTGACTGAAAAAAATTCTGCATAAATACACATTCTTAAGACAAATGGTAAGTGGACACTTATTACCACTATAAGACTCAAACAAAAGTGAGACAAGGAATTGAAGATTTTAGGCATATCTTTTGTTACCACACATTTGTTCCGTGTCTTCATGTTGCTTTGTGCTTTAGCATTTTCTTTGAAATTCCAAAGGCTTATGCTTGGTGGCAACGTCATGTCAGCAAACAAAATCAAGCTGAATAAAGTCTTCCTGATTTTTCTTCTTTTACTTTTTATGGAATTTTATTTGCATAGTTTTTAAACCAATCTTTGTTTAAAAACTGGTCTATGGTATCTTACTATAATTTTTTTTTAAAAAAACTGAATTTTCTTAAGAATAAATAGTATGTTGATTTGTATTAGCTTTGGTGCTACAATGTAGAGCAACATTTTGAACATAGGTAGTAACATAACATACAGCAGAAGTAAAGACTGTGCAGATAATTATTCATTCATTATTGTCATCAAGAAATATTTATTGAGCCGGGCGTGGTGGCGCACGCCTTTAATCCCAGCACTTGGGAGGCAGAGGTAGGAGGATCGCCGTGAGTTCGAGGCCACCCTGAGACTCCATAGTGAATTCCAGGTCAGCCTGGGCTAGAGTGAAACCCTACCTTGAAAAACCAAAAAAAAAAAAAAAAAAAAAAAAAAAAGAAATATTTATTGGACATCTATTTTTGTCAGTCACCATCTGTGTCAGGCTTGACATATTTTCAGGCATGGTAAAAGTTGATACATACAATAGACATGGTCAGATTCACCAGCATTTCAGCTTTAGCTGTATCTCTTATTGATTATCAGGAAATTTCACTTCTGAGCTCCTTCTACATAAATAAAATTAGAAAAACAATTTACAGAAACAATATGGCTTTCTAAATTAAGAAAAATAAAATGGTTTTCAGAGAAGACACTCACCAGGAACATGTTACCTTATTTTTCATACCTACCTGCCTTATTTCAAATGATGCTGTTTCTCGTGATAGTTTTTGATGATATTTGGGGAAAATGATGGAACATTGTATGAGAAACTTGGCTCATTGTAGTGCCCAATTAAAATGACAAGAAGGGGCTTGAGGAAGAAAATAGTTCATTTCAGCTCAAAGTTACAGGAGATATATTCCATCATGGTAGGAACACATGGCAGCAGGTTGTGGGGGACAGCTAGTCACATCACATCAGCAGTCAAGAAGCAGAAGATGAACAAACAGAAAATGGGCATGGTCTAGAAATCTCCCCTGGCTTCAAAGTATTTAACATAATCCATAGGGCACAATAGAGATATTATGGGAACAGATAGCTGAACATTATTAAAGAGATGGAATAACAGGTAATAGACTAACAGGTGACTCTGAAGAAAGTCTATAAGATTATTATATTTTAATTGGATCAATCATGCACAACTTATTGGGAACTAAAACTCTTAACCACAAGAGGTCATTTCAGGATAGATGTGCATGATTGGAAGAGAGTCAGTCCCCAGGCAGTCAGCACGTCTAGTGCCAGAAGGTGCTACATGGGCGGCTAGGGGAAAATGACCAATATCTGTGCAAGCAACTCATGGTCTAACCTACTTAGCAGCAAATAACTTGCTGTGATGCCCACACAAGTGCAATAGTGGCATACAGCCATGGTGGGGAACCAACTGCTCTCAATTTGGCTAACTGATCCCCTCAATGGTACGGGATCCATAGCTGGAACTGGGAAACAAGTCAGAACCATATCCAAACATAAGCCCACTCTCCAATATCAAGCTACCGTCAATCATGGGCTACAAGAGGGCCTATACCTATTAAATTCTTTATAAAAATAGTAAGGGTTATCTCATTTGTCCTGGTGCTAACTTACTCTCCATTGGAGAATCTGCTTCTCTTTTTCAGTTAGATGTAGATCATAAGGAGAGAGCTACCCCATCATACCTCCAAAGGGCCCTGGCTGAAACTAAGAAAAATGGGTGAAACAAGCAAGGGTGCTGTTTTCCTGATGAACTGGATAACAGCAGAAGGGGGAAGGAGATCAACACAGAGAAAAATCAACTCCTACCAAATCAGAGAGCCAGAGCCTCAGAGGCCGCCAACACCTCATCACTGAAGCAGACCAAAAATGAACCAACATGGCTCAGGGAAATTTTGTGGAAGAGGGGGCGGAAAGAATGTCAGAGCCACCTGTTGGGTCATGATATGCAGAGACATTTATCTTACCCATAACTGTGGGCTAACTCCACAATGCATGACCCATATACCTCAACAAGGAGGGGCCAAGGGGAGGGGGTAGGTCACAGGTGAGCCTAATAATGGTACCAAACTGACTGTATTTGCTGAATACAAAATTAACAAGTAAAAAAAAGGAGAAAGAAAAAGAAAGAGGAACGGACCAAATGTTTTCATTAAAATTTAATGTGTTTAATTTTCAAATTGTATCAATATGAATTAGGCTATGTGACATGAGGAAGAAAACAAAGATAAAACATATTATAAAATATCATTCATTAAATAGTGTAATCTGAAACATGATTAAATCCCTAATTTTAGTAAGAAATCTTATGCTCTGATGTTTGTCATTATGGGCTTATGATAAAGACTTCCTTCATTAAAATTCTGTTCCTCATATTTTCTCACTATTAACAAGTTACTTCACATTTCTGTGGATCCATGATCTTATCTTTAAAATGTGGAAATTAACACTATTTTTCTACCCTGTTGTGTGAATTAAACCAGCAAGTATATAAATTAATGGCAGTGTACTTGATGTTAAGATAAAAATCTTTGTCTTGAACAATATCATTTATCTTTAGTAAAAGTTGAGAATTAAAATGGATCTGTTCATGAATGCCTAATTTTTAAATATCCAAAGAAATTGGAAGGTGCCTTAAAATTATTTTTCAAAAAACCCCATTATTTGATACAATTAATCATAATAAAAGCTACAAAAGCTTCCCCAAGTATGAACATTTCTGTAATATTACAAGGAGATCTTATATGTCAGATGAGGTTCAAAGAACAATAGCTGTTCAAGAAGTTTACATAAAAATGTTTACTGGGCTATAGAGATGGCTTAGTGATCAAGGAGCTTGCCTGAAAATCCAAAGGACCCAGATTCGATTCCCCAGATAAACCAGATGCACACCTTGACCTAGACATCTCTGGAGCTCATTTGCAGTGGCTAGGGGCCCTGGTGTGCCCATTCTCTCTCTCCTTCTCTCTCTCCCTCTCTCTCTGTTTCTCTAATAAATAAATAAATAAATAAATAAATAAATAAATAAATAACAAAATATTTCATTAAAAATATTTTCATTGTAATGACACTGTTCATCAAATGAAAACTGATAGTAATAAACTGTAGAGGAATTACAAATGTCTACCACAGCACCATATCTTATTGTGTGTGGTAGTTTAATTTCCATGTCATTTGCTTTCATGCCAGATCCAGAAGGGAAGTAAATAAAGTGGTTCCTTCTCCAACTTTTTCATTGTTATTTCATTATTTAATAACTCATGTAATTTTCATATATAGGTTTCTCTCATGCATGTATAACCAAAGAAATAAGTCTTACTCCAACATAAATATAAAGGTTAGATACTTGATCCATTCATTCCTATGTTAAAGCTCTGACCTCCAGTATCTTTTATTTTAAACTGTTTTTGACAACTTCCATAAACAGTATGCCATGATCATAATCCCTTCCTAATACTCTTCTTTTCCCCTCTCCCAAATCCTTTCTCCACTGAGTCCCTTGCTTTTCTCCAGCTAGTTTCTCTTCTATTTTGATGCCAACATCGAACCCCCCCCCCAACACACACTCCTGTTATATAGGTCTTCTGCAGGTAGTATCAGCTACTGTGAGATCATGTATACCAAAGTCACTTTGTGTCTGGACGATTGCATTGCTAAGCAGACCTCCTCTTCCTTTTGCTCTTACATTCTTTTCACCACCTCTTCATTAATGGTTCCTGAACCTTGGTGGGTGTGAGAGATGTCTCACTTAGATTTATAATGTTATAATACTTGGAAATAAGACCTTTAAAGAGGCAAATAAGTCAAAATGATACAATTAAGGTATGCTATAATCCACTCAGAGTAGTCTCGATCTAAAATGAGAAAATTAGAACCCTCAGAGGATGCCATTTCTTCAGCACCTTGATCTTAAGACTTTCACCCTCCAAAACTCTTGTTAGACCAACCCATCAGTGGTATGTTTGAAGGGCAGCCCTTGCAAGCAAATAAGTAAGTCCATACAATTGTGAGAGCAATCGATTTAACATGGAGAAAACAGTCTTATTATACATTATATACTCTGATTTGTCTTTTTTTTAATTTTGTTTTCTTTATAACTGGTAAAAGGATACTAATAATAGAGCTTAGGGCCTTGCACAAGCCAGGTAAGCGCTCTCCCAGTGAGATACTTGCCTACCTCTCAAATTTGTCTTTATTGTTGTTTTTAACTCATTTTGATCCAGAATCATTTACTACTGTGGTGTGACATTACTCTCAGAAAGTTCAATGTGGAATAGTTCTTCTTCTTTCCTTGCCTTTGGCATAGACTTTTAAAGAGTACAGACAGATACATGACAGGATGTCCGATGTCATAGATTTCTCTATTTATTTCTTTGTCAGGTTAAGCTTCGAACACTTTGGCTGGGTTGGCAACTCCAGGGAGAATATCAGGCCTGTCTGCCTCCTGAGTGGTGACACTCAGTGTAAGTGAGTACTTAACCCAGATCATTGCAAATTTCTCCCTTTAAAGATGTTTCAAGGGCTGAAAAAAGGGCTTAGCAGTTAATGCACTTGCTTGCAAATCTAAAAGCCCAAAATCAATTGCCCAGGACCCATGTAAGCCAGATGCGCAAGGTGGTGCATGCATCTGGAGTTCATTTGCAGTGACTAGAGGCACTAGTCTACCCATTCTCTTTATCTTATGAATAAAAATAATTAAATAAAATAATATAAAAAGATATTTCAACACCATCAATTAATAATTACTACAGCATGGTTCTTTGAAACCTATGAACATTCTGTTCTTCAGCAATATTCACCACTGATGGTACATATTCTTCACTGTACCACTGTTATACTAACAGCTTTGGATGATGATTTTCTATTTCAAAATTCCTCATAAATTATCAGAAGCATTATTTCCAACAAATAATTTTCCCTCAAAATTTTCCCAGATGTTTATTTATATTAGTCTAATTGCACACAGTGATTAATAATTCTTTTTTTCTATGTAATGTGTCATAATCAATTATAGTCATTATTTATTTTGATATTCAAGTTGTTTAAAATTTGATCAATTGGAGATCCTGGAGTAAATATTCCCTACCAGTTTTTGTTGTTGTTGTTGTTGTTGCTTGTTTATTTTGTTTTAAATTTAGCTTTAGGTACCTAATTTTAGTTTTAGGTACCACACATAGGTCCTAATGCAATGCATATATCCAAACATTTAAAATAGTTAAATAAGGAAATTTACATTATTTACATGAAAGTGTAAGTTTGTATGATATATCATATAAGTTAGTATCATGTATAGGTATATGAAATATTATTTTTAAGAACTGAAGAACAGTGAGGAAAAGGCTACAAAAATAGTTCTGGGATGAGAAGTTCATGTTTAGTGATCCTAGAAGGGACCCACCAAGAGCCAGTCCCTCTGAGCCATATCTTTTCATGAGCAGAGTGCCTCACCAGCCAGTCAGAGCAGGCTCATTCAGTAATAGCAGGGACACAGAAGTGTCAATCATGTGGACAATCGTTATTGATTTGCACTGCAGTGGCTCCATTTCTCCAAATGGCGTATCACATATTGTGAAAATGAGAAGGAATTCAACGGAAGCTATGAAAGTGGCATACCCAACTTAGTGTGTGCAGAACATGTGCATTCTGTGATGACACCCAGGCTTGCTTACCAAGTTGCGTTTCAAAGTAAAAGGAAAAACAATATGGAGAAGAGTTCAATAGCCAAAATATTCTCCCTAAACTTTCAGTCAGCGTAACAAAGTAGAAGGAAGTGCATTGATTTGAAAAGATTGCTGAACACTGATTTGCTATCACTTAGTAAGCTGGTCCTCAAGACGTAAGAGGAGTTGTATGATGCTTATGACTTCTCATCTGTGCTAATCAGGTGCTCCCTTCCTTCCAATCCCACAGTCAACTTCTCAGACTTGGAGAAAACTCTCAGCAATCTTCCTGAGACGACCTGTCAGGAAAGATACTGTCCATTTGGGCTAGAACTTGTAAAAGGGGCATATCCCACCACTGCCATGCTGGACTTGATATCTTGTAACATTTAAAAATATTTTATCCAGAATGAGGCATATTCACTTGCTCGGCATTAATTCAACCACCAAATATTTACATAACACCTACTATGGGACAATAGTGTATACAGGGCAAGAACAAGACAGGTGAAAAGACATCATTCCTGCCAACAAGCAGCTGAGGAAGGAACAGGAAATCAATCATGCAAACATTTAGCATTCCTATCTGCCAGGGGGAATCTGGGAAAACTTGACAGACTGAAGCTTGGGAAGAGACAGGTTGATTTAGCACAAAGTCAAGGAGTGTGCAAAGCCAAGGAAACTGAGCATGAGATTCCTGACATCAGCATGGGCACACAGCAACAATAATGGGTGAGATAACAAATATGTCTTTGGGCTGAAGAGATGGCTTAGGGGTTAAGATTCTTGTCTATGAAATCCAAGGACCCAAGTTCAATTCCCCAATACCCATGTAAGCCAGATGCACAAGATCTGGAGTTGGTCTGCAATGGCTTGAGGCCTTGGTGTGCCCATTCTCTTACTCTCTATGTCTCTCTCCCCCTTTCTCATATATAAATAGATAAATAGATAAATATAGTCAAACCCTAATATGCAAAATAAAATTTTAATGAAAATATATAATGTACATTTTTCCTCCCTGGCCCATTTTTTAATAGTTCTGCTTGAAAAAATGATGGCTAGTGAGCTGTAGCATATTAGAAGAACACCCTTGAAACACTACTACTAAAATCTTTCATCCATCATTGCCTCAGTCATCTTCTGTCATAAGAGTGGAAGGAAGTTGCAGTTACCACCGGAAATCCTCAGTCACAGAATGACTAACAACCCTTTTCATCTGGTGTTTGGAACTCATGATGAAATTGTCTAGGCTGTAAGATACTTGGGCAGCCCCATCTATCCAACTCTGTTTGCCTGTGGTAAACATAGCCTCTCTTGTGGACCAGCTCTACTCCAAGACCAGTTTCATTTGGTAAAGGACCCATGGTTCTTTACTTTGGCTTTAGGAAGGAACAGGAAATCAATCATGCAAACATTTAGCATTCCTATCTGCCAGGGGGAATCTGGGAAAACCTGACAGACTGAAGCTTGGGAAGAGACAGGTTGATTTAGCACAAAGTCAAGGAGTGTGCATTATATCTTAAGGTTCACCTTCACAGCTTTCTCTCTCTCTTTTTGTTTTTCCATGTGTGTGTGAGAGAGATAGAGACAGAGAGAAAATACTGTGCACAGATCAAGCACTTCTTTGTGCTTTTGGACTTATATGCTTATTACAGAACTGAATCCAGATTCAAGTCTTAGTAAGCAAGCACTTTTAGCCACTGAGAAATCTCTCCAGCCCAATGTTGTATTTTCCATGCCTCTAAAACCATGTGGAGGATACTGCCTAGTTCTGCTGCCACCTTAAAATGGAGTTTTATCTCATTGAATCTCAGCAGTAGCAGCTTTTTTATGCTGGTTGTGGGGAGATGAGACCTCCTTCCATATTTTCCATTCAAGCCTTCTCTTTTCAAAAGAATTGCATTTGTTAATGGGTCACATATTGCCCACAAGGTACCTCTCCAGTTTTTTCAGTACAGAGCTGTGGGCTTCCATTTAATGGTACCTATCTTCTTAACATTTGTTCAGAAGTTCAAACATACTCACATTTCATTCCTTGACAAACTTCACATTTTTACATCTTTCTGATCTGCATTTTGCTCTTTCACTGTAGATCTGAATAAGAAAAGCTAAGAGAAGCCACACCATAGATCCAATGCTATTTTTCCTTGCAATTGCCTTCTCCAAAAACATTAGTCTATTATCTTAAATACAACCTTGTTCATGTTCTCAGGACATGGGCAAAATGCAGCAATTATGCTTTGTTTTCCATAATATTGCATGAACTGCCTCTACCCTAAGTCTCACATTTGCTCCCCTGTGAAACTTCATGTGTCAAGCCTTCATAGTCATAATTCTTTGGCCTTCTAGTCTCTTAAATACTTACCAGAATGGTCCATAAAACTATACTGAATAGTATCATTAGGCTTCTCTAGCCCCAAAATGCCAACTCCCACAAACCACTTCCAGAAAACTAAGATACACATGGTGAAGTTTACTGCAACCATAGACCCACATGTCAGTATCAATTTTCTGTACCAGGTACTTTCTATTTGATATGAGCAATCATCTCACCAGAAACAATGTAAGGAAAGGAAGGGTTTATTTTCAGCTTGCATTTTTTGAGGGGAAATTCCATGGTGCAGAAGAAATGGCATGAGCAGGGAGTAAGTCATCACATCAGTAAGCAGGAAGGTGAGCACAGACAGGAAGCGTTGCCAGGTTATTAGACATCAGTGCTTGCCCACAGTAGCACACTTCCTCTACCAAGGCTTCACTTCCTAAAAGCGCCACAACTTATCCAGACAATGTTGCTTGGTGGGGAACAAGAATTTCCATCCATGACTCTATGGGGGTCACTGAACAATCAAACCAGAACATAAGAAAAACCAAGATAAGACAAAAATTGAGTAGATATGTGAGATATTAGATGACATTTGGTAATAGTTATATTTTTTTTTGTTTGTTTGTTTTTGAGGTAAGGTCTCACTCTACCTCAAGCTGACCTGGAATTCACTATGCAGTCTCAGGGTGGCCTCGAACTCACGGTGATCCTCCGACCTCTGCCTCCTGAGTGCTGGGATTAAAGGCGTGTGCCACCATGCCTGGCTAGTTATATTTTTTTAACTCAAGAATCTCATTTTGTGTTTCTTATATAACTATGATGGATCTAAACTGTATGAAATACACACACACATACCATGAGATGGTAAGCCAAAGTACATTGTAATTCATAACTACTGAAATTTAAAACTACTAGAATGTTTTGTGCAGAGAACTGAACCTAAGTGATTGACTTTTGTATTAAAATATCACTCTACAATGATGAGAATAACAAAATAAGAGTGGTGTTTTGGAGACTGGTAAGAGGATATCTAATAATGTAGACAAAAAAATTCACAATATTTTCAACCAAAGGGCTGTAGATCATAATGGTATAATGGTTGGCATTTATATTTGGAATGGTTTAAAGTTATTGCTAACATGATTTGCTGATCTATTTCATGTGTGATATAAAAAATAGGGTGAATCAAGGATTTTGGCTCAGATATCATGACAAAATGAGATGGTCATACTGAGAAGGAGTGTTAAAATTTGAAATTAAAATGTTTTACCTATTAAATATCCCATAAAGAATACTGTCTGTCTGGTTAGTTTTAAATTCTGAAATTTAAGAGAGATTTCTGGGTGGAAGGCACAATCCAGAAGTAATCTTCACAAATTCATTATTTAGAGGCACCAGGTGATAAGGGTTGATCAAGAAATGAAAACAGAGGGGTTCCTGAAAGATAGGCCTAGGGTGCTCCAGTTTCTCAATTCAAGAATAGAAGGACAGAACATCCAGGAGTGTATAAAGTTCTAGCTATGGAAGTATAAGCAGCACCAGAAGCAAGCAGAGTTCTGAAATCAAGTGTAGAAATTTTTCCAAGAACTGGAGTGATCATCTGTTACAAATGTTGATGAGAGTTCAAGTAGGATGTGAAATGAAAATTGATTATTGGGTTTAGATATATTTAGCTCATTGCTGGCCATAAGAGGAGTTTTAGCAGAGAAGCAGCAGAGAAATCATGATTGAAGTGGTTTAAGAGAGAACTGGATAAAAAGAATTGTCATGAAGTATAGACAAGCTATGTAATGAGTTTTTCTGTGAAACATAGAGGGAAAAAGCAGCTGATATAGGAAGTAGAATCAAGATACACTTTTGTTAACACAATAGGGATAATTGGTATGTATAATGACTATGAGAAAGATATATAAAGTAAGGATAAGCAATAATATTAAAAAGCCAAAAATTGAAAAACAAATAATGAGGACAAAACAATAGTGCTTTACATAGGTCCTCAGAAACTGCATCTAAGGTAACAAGAAGAAAGCAAAATATTTCAAGTAAAATAAAAGTGGTTACATGAGGAAGTTTTCTTTTTCTCTGTTACTTTATACATGTATTTTCTTGCTGAGATAATAGAGAAGATTATCAAAGGACTATAAAATTTTGGAAAGCAAGTAGATAATTGGGGAGAGAAGAAATATGTGAAATAATAGAGTGTAGGAAGAATAACAGATTAGAAAAAAGTGCAAAATAGAACTCCTGCATAGTGTCGTCCACTTGAAAAATGCTGCTTAAGACAATAAAATAAGAACACTAAATGTTTTTCTTTGTATTTTGCTTGCCAGTTTCATACTGGCATGTTACTTTAGTCTTTTGTCTAAAGTGAGTGGGGTATAAGTTGGTGTAAGTGTGGATTTCCACAGAGTGGAATTAACAAAATTTGCTGTCTTGCTAACTATAGAAGATAAAAAAGATATGGGTAATAATATATGTAATATATATGAATACATATATATATTTATTTGTTGAAGTTGATTTAGAAGCTCTAAAATTCTTTCTAGGTATATTAGCACAGGCTTGTGATCTCAGCACTCCAACAGATCAATCACAAGTTCAAGGTCAGGCTAAACTATATAGTGAGACCCTGTCTCAAAAGATCAAAGATATTGCTGGGTAAATGGCTTAGTGGCTAAGGCATTTGCCTACGGAGCCTAAGGATCCCAGTTTGATTCCCCAGGACCCACATAAGAAAGATGCACAAGAGAGCACATGCATCTGGAGTTTGCAGTGACCAGAGATCCTACTGTTCCCATTCTCTCTTTCTCTCTATCTGCCTTACTCTCTCTCTCTCTCATAAATAAATAAATAAATAAATAAATAAATATTTAAAAAGAGCAAAGATTACAGTATCACTTCTATGGTGTAGCATTTGTCTAGCATGCACAACAAGAAGAAGTGAAATTAATGATCTCAAGTTATTTACAGAAATTCTGATAGTTGTATGGCATGTAAAAGTGTTCTAGGTACTGAATATTATTGTTTACTTTTTAACTAACATATTTACTATAAAACTAAAATGTGTATACCACAATACTTATTCTCTTCATAAATTATTCAATTCCAGATATTCTGAGACATCCACTATAAGAAAAAGAAGTAAGCTTTTGGATGAGATTATGAGGTAGAATCTAAAAGGAAGATAATAAATACGTTAGGAAATCAGAGGTTATATGGAAGGTACTCAATAGGGAAACAATATTGTCTATCAAAAAGCAAACACTTGATGAAAACTACAAATTTTAATGAGGTTTACAATTAAGATATGTGAAAATGGTTGGCAGTGGTCCTCTCCTGGGACCACTTACATATGGAAACAGTCTATGTACCTAGCAACAAATGAACATATAGCAAGAAATGCTATCCTCCACATATCCCCTCCAAAAATTACTAGTCTCATAGTACATTATCTCCATGAGAGTGACATAGATAAAATCCTGTGCAAAAATCTCAAATAATGATTATAGACCCATACAAACAATTCAGAGAAGAAAGATCTGAATAAATTCCAAAGAAATACAAACAGATGAATTAAGGAAGTGAATTCAGGATGTGAAAATAAAATTCAGTAAAGAGATAGAAATAATGAAAAAAGAAATCAAACTGAAATCTGAAGTCGTGCTGGAAATAAAAATTCAATGTGAAATAAAAGTTTAGTGAAAAGCCTCACTAATAGGACAGATCATATGGAGGGTAGAATATCAGGGCCTAAAGAAAAAGTAACATGCAGTCAAGAACTATTATAAATTTAAAAAAATTCAAGGTAAGACCTGAACATGTGAGAAGTTTTGATATCATTAAAATAAATTCCAAATCTGCATAGAAACTGGATAATTCCATGCAAAAAGCATATGAAATATTTTTAAAAAGCAATAAGATATCACCCCACTCAGGGAAAAAATATACCTATCCAGTTTAAAAATGTACTGAAAATCAAATATATAGCACACCAAAGTCCTCATTTTATTATAGAGAAAACATTGAATACACGGGAAAAAAAAATCTTGTATCAAAAGTTGTGAGAGAGAATGTCCAAGTGGCATGAAAATGCATGACCAGCAGAATAGCAGCAAATGATTTCACAAAGGAAATGCTGAGAGACAGGAGGGTGTGATACAATGTGATGCAAGTTCTGAAAGACCACACCTGACAACACAGACTACTTTACCTTGAAAACTACCTGTCATAATTAAAAGAGAAAGAAAAAAATTTCCACAAATAAATTACACTAAAGAATTTATAAACACTAAGCTTGCTGTCTGGAGGTTACTGGAAAGATTGTTTTAGGTCAAAGAGGATACACACTCCAGAATCTTTAGGGAAAAGAAAAGTCATCATCAAAGACCCTATCTCAGTATTTATGTGAATACTGAGAAAACTGATGATCACTTTCAATAACCTGGGAATATTAAAGATTTCATTCCACCAATGAAAAGATACAAAGTAGCAATTTTGATTATAAAACAGGATTCATCTTGTTCATAACTCCAAGAAACACACCTCAACATGAATGATAGACATTGAATTAGGTTGAAAGACTGGGCACAGGAATTCCAATAAAATAAAATTGGGACATAAGCAGTCATTGGTATGCTATATTCTGACTAAATAAACTTCAAAATAGACTAGTCAGGAAAAATAGTTAGGATGATTTCACCCTAATTAAGGGAAGAATCCATCAACAGGGTATTGTAATTGTGAACTTAAATATCAAACATATGCATCCAAATGCATGAAACAAATACTACTAAATATAAAGCTACAAATTAACCTCGTCACTGTAATAGTGGGTCATTGCAACACACCACTCACATTAATACACAGGTAATCCAGACAGAAAATAGAGAAACATTTGAGTTAAATGTCATCAGTTATCAAATGAACTTAGCAGACATCTATAAAACATTTCACTCAAACACTGCAGATTATAAACTTTTCTCAGTAATTTATAGGAATTTCTCTAAACTAAATCATATGTTAGGTTACAGAACAAGTCTTAACAAATACAGGAAGATTAATTAAAATAACTTCTGTGTTCTATCTGACCACAATGGAATAAAGTTAGGAATCAACAGCTATAGAAAGTAAAGAAAATATAAAAACTCATGGAGATTGAACAAATACTAGTGAATGTGTCAATGAATAAGTTATTGAATAAATCAAATAGTTTCTAGAATTGAATAAAAATGAAAACATGACATGCCAAAATCTTTGGAATGCAAGAACATAGTCCTAAGAAAGGAAGTTTATAGCTAAATTCCTACATTGCAAAATCCATATAATTTAAATACAAAAGTTAACTTTGTGCCTTAAGACCTTGGGAAAATAAAACAACCTAAAAGGTAATAGAAAGAAATAAGTAAGATCAGAGGAGAAATCAATAAAATAGAAATTAAAAAAGAGTTCATTCTTCGAGAAAATAAACAATTTGGCAAAGAAAGAGAGAATATCTAAGCTTAGAGAAGAAAATTGAGACATTATAACAGATACCCAATGAAATTTAGGGAAAAAATGAGGATATAACTATGTTGTGTGAAATTTTTCTTGGAGAAATGAAAACATACCTCTAATTTGCCCCAGTCTCATGAGCCTCTCTCCTCTCTCCAGAAGAGAATGTTTCATTGAGGAGGAAGTTACAATTAAACTACTTTAAAAACCTACATTTTTCTCAAATTGGAAAATCAAAAGAAATGTATGAATTCCTAGATGCATCTTGCCTGCAGATCCTACTTTCAAATTAAGTCCAGGTATCTATGCAGAACAGGAAGGAGCCATATTAGCTATAGGAAGAGGACTCAAGTGGAAGGAGTGAGAGTAAAACTTCTGTGGTATGGAAGAAGTGGGGGAATGCTGAGATAGAAAGTTTTAATTAGGAGGGAGGTAGGAGATGATAGAAATGATGGGTGAGGTAGTATTAACCAAAATTAAGTGTAAATGAAAAAGCCATGATTTTAAAAAAATGCTTTGAAACAGAGATATGCTATGTGTCTTCCACTCCCATTCTAAACATGAGATGATGATTATATTGATGACTAGGAACATTCCAATTCAGGGACATTCTATAACATATAATTCAATGTTCCTTAACATTGTCAACTCCAAGTGATCAAGAAGAAGGAAAAAATTAGAAAAGATTTATAGACTTCCAGGTAAGACTGCTGGATCAGAGTCATGCCAAACCAGCCTAGGGAGGGATTTAAGCAAAGCCGTAGCAAAATACACTCTTCCTCCAAAAAGGAAAGGTGTCCAGGTTATTATGAGCCACAGTGGAGAACCCAGAGAGATCAAGAACCACCAAAACAGAGGAAAACTGACAGCATCCTGCTGAGGCACTTGAGACCCAGATCCACATACCTGCCCCTCCGGGCACCAAGCTACAATAACAGAGAACAAACCAGGGGATTTTTCCAATTGCATTAACCTTCTCGAAAAGTCAAGAAAACTGAAGGGGAGATAGCAGACACCAGGTGAGGCATGCTGAAGGGGATACAGGTAGAACCAGCTGAGTAGTCTCAGTACAACTCTTGGCTTCTGACATTCTCCTGCCACCCAATAGTCAGAACCTCAAACATCCAGAGAACTCATTCAGCCCCCAGCAGCAGGGCATTCAGCACAGCTTATCAGAAACCAGATCCACAGGACAACACAGACAGATCAGGGTGGGCATTCACCATCAGTGAGATTGGAAGCCACCTCACAAGATAATGAGGCCAACTGACAAAAAAGCAGATACATAGGCCTGCACTGGAAATGCTAATCTCTCTTCCCATATCAGGGTAGGTTATGGGTTACATGTTCTTGGTTGGCTTTACATTCTCAAGTAAGCTGTATTTGAGAGTTGACTATCATTGCCTTTGAGGCTTTTAGATTTATAGAGCCTTTATTTTTTTTTCCTTATGTCATTATTGGGGGCATGTTCTGATTCAGATCCAGGCTGACCTGGAACACATTTCAGAACAGAAATCTCAGCTTCCCAGCTGACAGGATTAAGAGTGTAGAGCAATACACATCCTTAGGGATTTTGGCTTTATTAGGCTATCTGTTTGTTCTAAATGCAACACTTGGATAGTCTGTGCTGGTTTTTATTGAATGTGTATATTGCTCAGCTGAATTTTAGAATTTGCCAATAAATTGTTCCACCCAACCTGCTGCCATACTTGAATAGCAGGCAAATCAAGCACCTAGGATTACTTCTGCTATTGGATTTGAGTACAAGAGCTACACATGGCACCTTATACTCCTACCCTGAAGATATATAGCATTGAATTTCCAGGTCTAAGAACATGGCAGATGATTAGAAAATCCAAGTATCAAAACAACTCAAAATGCAAAAATTGCTACATTATAATACAAGAAACACAGAAATCAAGAAAATATAATGCCATAAAAAATCATAAATCCATCAGAAAGATGCCCAATGAGATTGTTATAGATGAAATGTCTGACAAAGATTTTTTAAAAGAATGTTTTATCTATACTCAAACAAACCAAAGAAAAAAATCAAAGGGTGACTGGGGGAAAATGACTAATGTCTGTCCAAGCAACTCATGGTCTAACCTACTTAGCAGCAAATAACTTGTTGTGATGCCCACACAAGTGCAATAGTGGCACACAGCCATGGTGGGGAACCAACTGCTCTTAATTTGGCTAACTGATCCCATCAGTGGTATGGGACCCATAGCTGGGAAACAAGTCAGAACCATATCCAAACATAAGCCCACTCTCCAATATCAAGCTACCATCAATCATGGGCTACAAGAGGGCCTACACCTATTAAATTCTTTATAAAAATAGTAAGGGTTATCTCATTTGTCGTGGTGCTAACTTACTCTCCATTGGAGAATCTGCTTCTCTTTTTCAGATACATATAGATCCTAAGGCCCTCAAAAGGGCCCCGGAGGAAACTAAGAAAAATGGGCGAAACAAGCAAGGGTGCTATTTTCCTGATGAACCAGATACCAGCACAAGGGGGAAGGAGATCAACACAGAGAACAATCAACTCCTACCAAATCAGAGTGCCAGAGCCTCAGAGGCTCCCAACACCTCATCACTGAAGCAGACCAAAGTGAACCCAACAAGGCTCAGGGAAATTTTGCAGAAGAGGGGGTGGAAAGAATGTCAGAGCCACATGTTGGGTCATGATATGCAGAGACATTTATCTTACCCATAACTGTGGGCTAACTCCACAATACATGACCCATATACCTCAACAAGGAGGGGCCAAGGGGAGGGGGTAGGTCACGGATGAGCCTAATAATGGTACCAAACTGACTGCATTTGCTGAATACAAAACTAATTCATAAAGAAAAAAAAGAAAACAAAGGAATTAAAGAAGTAAACAAACTTCTGAATGAGAACATAGAAAACCAGCTTAATGAAATTAGGAGGTCATTATAAGACATGAGTAAGGAAATAGAAATACTGAAGAAAAAAAAAAACAGGCAGAAATACTAGCATTGAAATATGCAGTCAATTTAAAAAAAAAAAAAAAAAAAAAAAAACTTTGTGGAAAGTCTCACCAGTAGAATGGATGAAGGAGAGAACAGAATATCTAAACTGGAAAACCAGGTAGAAGATCTAATACAGTTCAACAAAGAGAAAGATAAGCTAATAAGGAGGTATGAATGGGAATTTCAAGATATTTGGGACACTATGAAAAGATCAAACATAAATAAGAATTCAGGGTATAGAAGAAGGAGGAGAATTTCACTTCAAAGACATAGTAAGTGTTTTTAACAAAATCACAGAAGAAAAAATTCCCCAAATTGGGAAAGATATGCCAATGCAGATACAGGAAGGTTTTAGAACACCAAACAGACAAAACCGGGAAAGAACCTCTCCTGACCATGTTATAGTTAAGCCACTGAACACATAAACCAAAGAAAATACATTGAAAGTGGTTAGAAAGAAAAAGCAAATCACCTATAAAGGCAAGCCCATCAGGGTAAGAGCAGGCTACTCAAGACAAATTTTAAAATCCAGAAGGGCATGAGATGATGTATTCCAAGTTCTAAAAGCTAACAACTGTCAACCAAGATTACTTTATCCTGAAAATCTATGTATCTAAATTGGTGGAGAAATGAGGACATTCCACAATAAAAATAGGATAAAGGGGTTTATGACAACTAAGCCAGATCTACAGAAAATACTTGAAGGAACTCTTCATGCTGAAGAGAAAGCAAAGCACACACTTGAGGAAACAGGAAAAAATAAAACAAACTCAAAAGACAGTTAAAAGACAAGAGTAAAGGGAAAACAGGAATAAATATATACCTTGCAATAATAATTGTTAATATCAGTGGCCCCATTACTACAACCAAAGACAATGGCTTGCAGACTGGGTTAAAAGGCAGGATCCTGCTGTTTGTTGCCTCCAGGTAACTCATCTCTCAATAAAAGATTGACACTTTCTCAGGGTGAAAGGATGGAAAACAATATTTCAAGCAAATGGGCCTAGGAAAAAAGGAGGTGTTGCTATCCTAATATCGGCCAGGATAGAATTCAAACCAACATTAATGAGGAAAGATAAAGAAGGTCACTTTATAATGTTTAAAGGAACACTCCAACAGGAGGACATTAAAATCCTAAACTTTATGCACCTAAAATGAGGGCTCACAATTTCATCAAGCAAACACTATTATACGTAAGGTCATAGATAACACCAAACACAATTGTAGTGGGTGACTACAATATCCCACTCTCATCAATTGACATGTCATCCTGGAAAAAAAAAAATAAACATAGACACAACTGGATTAAATGATGTCATGGAACAAATGGACCTAACAGATTATCTACAGAACATTCCATCCAAATGCTGCAGAATACACATTTTCTGCACCTCTCAGTTACATGTTAGTCTTGCATCCTTGTAATATATATTCAAAAGAACTATGATTGAATAAATATCCTCATGAGCAGAATTAGTTACATAACCAATGAACATTTAAATGTGAAAAATAGACATTATTTTGTATAACATGCTAAAATAATTTGAGATCAGTAATTTAACTTTCATGTCTATCATTTGCTTATTGCTCTTGTGCATATGCTTGTGTGGTGAAATCTTTCAGAAGAAAGCAATACTAAAATATTTAAAATATGTCCAGTTAGTGAAATATTAAATAGAGAGCTCAGAGAGGAGGAACGAAAATTGGACATTCACTGACAACTGTCCAATAAAAGGGTTTAGGCTCCTTAAAGATAACTTGCTGACAAGGGCACACCATTCTCACCAGTCACTTCTTGAGGACAGGTAGGTTGTTCCCTGCATAATTCTGAACTCTCCTGCACTGCAGTTGGCACATGGGCTGGGGAATGGGCTCTTAGTACATAATTATAAGAGAATTAAAATCCATTATTTCTGTATCGTATTGCGTCTCTATATTGCTTAGCCACATATGACCATAGAGTCAACCAGTGAACACTGTTAAGATATAGTCTTTAACAAAGAATAGGGAATCTATCTAATATTTTTTCAATTAGATAGCTGTTTACACAATGTATTGAAAACAAACAGAAAAATTGTTATAAAATAATTTTTAAATGATGACATTGCAAGTTTCTCCTAACACGATTTTATTTAGCTATTATAAGAACATTGTGAGCAAATATCTGATAATCAATATACCTTGAAAAAGATGAAAATTCAAAGGAGGAAAAACAGAAAAAAAAGACAAAAAAGGTGGAAAAAATATTAAATTTATCTGAAATCACATGTGGATTACAGTTAATTTGCAATATGAGTGTTTCAAATTACCTGGTTTCTACATAAAAATTTTAATAGCATGCCTACATTTTATAATATTTTTTTAAAGTTTCTTCTTTGTTTATTTTTATTTATTTATTTGAAAGTAACAGACAAAGAGAGAAGGTGCACACGAGGGCCTCCAGCCACTACAAACGAACTCCAGATGTATGTGCCACCTGTGCATCTGGCCTACGTGGGTACTGGGGAATTGAGCCTCAAACCAGGGTCCTTAGTCTTCACAGGCAAGCACTTAACTGCTAAGACACCTCTCCAGCCTACAATAAAATTTTAATGCTGTAAAAAGTAAAGGAGTTTTTGACTTTATATGATTGTCAAATAATCTTTTATTTTGGAAAATTATAGAAGATAAAATGGATGTTTTAACATTTTCCCATAATATATTGGTTCAATATCAAACTATTCTAGCTCTCAAACTCTAATTAATTGAATTAAAATAGAGAATTATCGCCGGGCGTGGTGGCGCACGTCTTTAATCCCAACACTCGGGAGGCAGAGGTAGGAGGATCGCTGTGAGTTCGAGGCCGCCCTGAGACTCCATAGTGAATTCCAGATCAACCTAGGCTAGGGAGTGAGACCCTACCTCGAAAAACCAAAAAAAAATAAATAAATAAAAAATAAAAAAAAAAGAGAATTATCTTTCATGTGGAATTTTATGATGTTAAGTAAAGTCACAATGTCAGTAAGCCTCAAACTGTATTTTCAGAATAACAAATTGTCAGTGAAAAACAGCTACACTTCAAATATTCCCCTTAATATAAAGAAATATAAAAACGAAAGCATTTATAACAATTTAAATACATATTAAATGTGGCATATGGTCACAAGGTAAAATATGCCTTCCTACATGTCTAATTCATACTATTTCGTAATTATATTTTAGTAGACAGGTCATGGTGCTACACATGTATATTCCCTGCACTTGAGAGATTTAGGCAGAAGGATTATGAGTTTGAGATTAGGCTGGATTGCAGACCCTGACTCTAAAAGTGAAACAAAACATAAATAAGATATAAGGTTAAAATAGATATACAAACAGAAAAATATTATGAGTATGTATGGATTATTTAATTATATACTGAATTAATCCTTGTTGTTACTACAGTGTTCCTCTGAAATCAGCTAATGTGAATTTCTATATTGAGTTACAAAAATATAAACTCCCACTCATTTTATATCAATTTATATATTGTGTGTTAAAATGTCCACAGTGCTACTGTGCTGAGTATCACATGTTAAAGCAATCCCAGTGCTTCTGTCTGCTTACTGGTCATGACCCTTGTTACATCTGCATTGCAAGCAGCCTCTCTTCAGAGAGGAGGAAGGCAGCCAGGTCATGGCACAGAAGCAACCCAGCACTCTGGAGTGGTTAAGCTTTCTACAAGCACTTCTAAGGTGAAAAGGTCTAGAAAAGAAATTCTCCTCACTTCTAGGAATACATTTCACTGCTTTTATCTTTGCAATACTCTGACTGTTTAAATGATATATATATATATATATATATATATATATATATATATATATATATATCTTGGGACCCAAAGTAATCAAACATATGACACTGTCTTCTGGTTATTAAGAGACCTAAATGGGGAGTAAAATCTGCTCCATATCATTTCAGGCTTATAACAAAATCAGTTCCTAAAGCTGATTTATTTATTTGCTTATTATTTATTTATTTATTTATTTATGAGATAGAGAGAGTGACACAGAGAAATAACTGGCACACCAGGGCCTCCAGCCACTGAAATCAAACTCCAGACTCATGCACTATCTTGTGCACATGTGGAACCTTGCACACTTACATCACCTTGCGCATCTGGTTTACATTGGACTTGGAGAGTTAAACATGGATACTTAGGCTTCACAGGCAAGCGACTTAACTGCTGAGCCATTACTTCAGCCCCTAAAGCTGTTTATAATGTAACAGATTTTCTGACTGTAATAATTTAATTTTTACAACTGAATTAAACACCATTACACATATACATATAACTATATATATGCAAATGAAAAATATGTGTGTGTGTGCCATTTTCTTAGTCTACTGATCTGATGAGGACAAACTAGGCAGCTTCCATTATCTGGTGATATTGTGAATAGTGCATTAATAAGCATGGGTGTTCAAGTATCTATGAGATACACTGACTTATAATCCTCTGGGTATATACCCAGGCTTGTTATAGTCAGGTTTTCTCTTTAATTTTGAGGGGAAACACTACAGTAAATTCCACAGTTAGCTCCAGTTTACACAACTAGAAGCAGTGAATAAGGGATCCCCTGTCCTGACATGTGTAGTTACTTTATTCTTTGGTGGTATTTACTCTTATTTGTGCAAGATGGAACCGCAAAGTAGTTTTAATTTGCATTTCCTGATGGCTAAGGATGTTGTGATCATTTTTAAAATGTTTTTAGCCATTTGTATTTCCTCTTTTGAGAGCTATCTATTCATTTGCCTATTTACTGACTAAGTGATTTGTTTGTCTAGTATTTATCTCTATGCATTCTAGATATTAATAGCCTGTCAGATATATAATTGACAAAATATTTTTTTTCTTATTCTGTAGGTGTCTCTGCATTCTGGTGATTTTCTCTTTTGCAGTACAGAGCTTTTTAATTTCATACATTCCTATTTGTCAACTCTTGGGATGATTTATGTGAAATAAACTAAATTCAGAAAGTAAATGTTTCAAGCTTGTCTCATGTGCAGAATATACTTTTAATTATGTGTATATGCACAGATAGTTAGGAACATTAAAGTAGAAAGCAGAGTATGCAAGGAAATCAGATGCCAAAAGAGAAAGAGTATCAAGAGAGTAATATGTGTGACTTGAAACAGAGTGGAGGACTATATGAGACAGGCAGAGGCAGTGGGCAGTTAGAGAAGAGAATGGACATTGGATGACAGTAGGACATTAAGAACAAAGTAGAATGGTGTGTGGGGGAGTGTGTGTGTAAAAGTCACAATGAAATGCTTTTTTTTTGTATTTTAACCAAAAGTCAATATAACATATAAAATGACAACTTCATGAAGTTACTGCTAAAATGGTACTGGCACACCATTTAACTGTATGGTGAGAAGAGTCTTGATGCACTGTGGCTCTATGCTCCCTGTGTATTAATAATAAACTCTCACATTGTACATAGCTGTAACCATGATATTAGACAGTTAACAACAGTATGTGAAATGCATTGATAAACTACACAGAAAATGTATCAGTTATTCTGGGGAAGTTATGATTTCTGAAATAAGGAGCCTCGTGATGAGTTTTTTAAAAAAATACCTGACAAAAGCAACTTAAAGAAGGATGGGCTCTTTTGGGTTCACAGTTTAAGGGCACAATCTATCATACTGGGGAAGACATAGGAGCAGGAGCAGGAGGCAGCTGGTCATATCACATTCGGAGTCAGGAAGGAGAAAGGAAAGGAAGGAGGGAGGGAGGGAGAGAGGGAGAGGGTAGGAGATGAATGCTGGTACTCAATTGCCCCTTTCTAATTTTAATAAAGTTCAGGGTCCCTAGCTCATAGAATGGTGCTGTACACAGTTAGAATGGGTCTTTCCACATTCAGTTCACATAACCTAGAAATTTCCCCACTGGCAATCCTAGAGTTTTGTTTCCACTGTGATTCTAAATCCCAACAAGGTGATAAGATTAGCAATGAAATCATAGTACCAGGTAAACCACAATGTTGAGACTTGAGAGTGTAGCTTCACAGTACTCCCTGGTCCACATAACAGAAAAGGCATTTGCTGATCTTATATAATGGTGTGCTGACATACATGCTTTTCCTACATTGCTGTGAAACCTCAAAATAGCCAACTAGAAGCACCAGGATTCACCAGGACAGTTGTTGTTATTATTGTTTTATTTTGTATGAATGTATCACAGCCCTAGAAAAAGAGTTATAGGATTTTCCCTCCAACTTCTTTGTGGCCCATGATGACAAGTAAGGTTGTCTGTACAACTGAATCCAACTAAGAGGATGGGAACAGATTGTCCTGCCTTTGGCCAGCTTTGAATGGCTCATTAAATCAGGTTCTTATGACTCACACTCTGCCTATACGGTTTGTATCAGTTACCTGGTTCTGTGACATAAATGGCTTCAAATTCATCAATGTAGCATTTTGTAATCACAGCTGGAACAAGGATAATCACTTTGGAGCACAGTGCAGTAAGAATCTGGTTTTTGCCACTTTTTAAAAAAAATACTTCTTAAAAAAATTTCATATATTTGAAAGAAAGAGAAAGAGGAAGAGGCAGATAGAAAGAAAGAATGGGCACACCAGGGACCATAGTCACTGGAAACGAACTCCAGACGCCTGCATCCCCCTATGTATCTGGCTTATGTGGGTCCTGGGGAATCGAACCAGGGTTCTTCAGCTTCGCAGGCAAGGGTCTTAACCACTAAGCTATTTCTGCAACCCTGGATTTTGCCACTTTTGTCGGTCTGTAGCTGTTCTTGAGAGCATTAGCCAAGACAACCATTTGCAATAGCATTGGCAGCACAGATAGATGGGAAGAACAATGTGCATTTCTATTTACACTAATATTGTATTGTGTCAAAGGGCAATATTTAGAAATTTTTTGAATTATTAAAAATTCCATATGATAACCGAGGCATTAAATGTATCTTAGAGCGATTATGGAACTACTGTTCACATATAATTAATCTTCATTCTTCTCAACTGCTTGTTCTTCAGGCTATTAATTCTGAGTCTATAATATAATGGTATCTTAGCTTACATGAGGACCTCAGACCTCAGTGTTCTTGGTGATTAAGGGGAAAAATATCTCACATTTAATATTACATTTTCAAGATTCTGGAATCTGATGTGTTGTACTTACCTCCACATTAATGGTACAAAACACCTGCCCTGAAGCAGCAGATGGGAGGAAGATATTTATTTTGGTTTCTACTCTCAAAGAGAATCTTCCTCATGTCAGGAAAGCAAGGCAGAGCAGAAGCTGGGCATTACTCCTTGCCACAGAAGCTGACAGCAAGCAGCAAGAAGAAGTTGAGCTACTACTGCGGGGTCAACTGATACCCCTCAAGATCCCTGCTCAGTGACACTCCTCCTCAAGCAAGACTCAGCATACCAAATCATCACCAGCAATGGGATCACCTAACTGCAGGTAAAGATCTAAGTCTAGAGAACATTAAGAATGGTAGTCTCCAACATTTCTGAAGTGTAAAACATACAATTCTAATGCCTATTTCAAAACATTTAGTACCAAAAGGATATGCCTAAGTACAGGTCAGAGTACAGTGCCATCCAAATTTGTTGCCTATTAATATTTTCATTTTTCTTTGCCTGAGAAAATTCTTAAGATAGGTGTGTTTTGTGCATAGTAATAACTCTTTTAAAGTCAGGTGAAGACTAAGAAGAGATCAAGCAATTTATACCAGCACAATTAATTTTTAGACTGCATTTTTTGTTATTTTTATTATTTCTCTCTCTCCCCCCCCCCCCTCTCTCTCTCTCTGTGTGTGTGTGTTGTGTATGCCAAAGCACAAGTGTGAAGGTCAGAGAAAAACATTCAGGTGAATCCTTGCTGTTCTACCTCATTTGAGGCAGTGTTTCTCATGATTTCGTGCTGCTCCTTTTATTTATCTATTTTTTGTTTTATTGGCAAACAGATTCCAGAAAATTCCCCTGTATTCTCCCATCCCCATCTCACCCAGAGTTCTGAAATTGAGGAAGTCCACTGCAGATTCTGCCTTTTTATGTAGAATCTGAGGATCATACCTGTAGACTCAGGCTCAAGTGGTGAGTGCTTTATCCACTGAGCAATCTCACCAGCCAAAGAGTGAAGTCTTTAAAGTCTTTTCTTTACAACTGATAAATAATATTTAAATTGAAGTAGCAATATCTATCAATTGTAGATAGAAGAGGAAGAAGACAGACTTCCTCTCAACTCCAAAGATACGCAGGTAGCATTATCCTTCAGCTCTCATAGGACGATTGATATTGATTTCACAGCTTTAAGCAGAAATAATGTCCATGATTACACAAACACACACATGTATACATACGCATGTTGACTTACATTGCTGCATGTGTGTGCATTTATACCACTCTTCTGTCTAAAAGCAGCTTACCTAATTTGCTGGTAATGAAAAAAAATCCAACAAATGATTACTACTCTTGTAGAATCCTGACAATGATTCCACATGTGCAGTTATAGAAGACAGTCAGTCAAGTGTAAGCAATTTTCCCATTGAATTATTTTGTGTTCTATTATACTTTCTGATGCTCCATTGAGTTCTACCATAGTTCACTGCTGAAAAGATTAGTGGTACTTAGACACAGGGGATGATGGCCTGTCATTCCTTGGCTCATTGCTGATTGAACTGGAGCCGCTGAGAGGCTGCTGGAGGACAGGAGTAGAGCATGGGAAGAAAGTCTCACAAAGCTGGGAAGGATTCTCTGGAGTTAGGGAGCACCTATGATCACAGATGTTTGTGCCCACTTCTCCATGGAGAAATCAGGGAAAGGAGGCTTGATGATGCTCTAATAGCCTGTCATGCCTTGAAGCAGACAATAAAGTCTCATCATGTAGACTCCCCTCCCTCCAAATATGAGATTCTGCTGAGAGTGCAGAAGATGCTTCAGTAACCTAGGAGAGTCCTTGAGAGGAGACCTGGAATAGAGGAGGAGAGAAGCCCTGGTGACACAATCTTTGTTGAGTCAGTGAGAACTCAAGTAAGTAATGTCTCGCCTTGTGAGCAGAGCCCAGTTGTCTTAGAAGATGACAGTGAAGTTCAAAATTACCTATTACCATACAGCAGTCCAGGCTTTTCACACATCATCACATTGTCAGACTGCTAACAAGAGAGTGAAATGAGAGCACCAACCAGGGCTGACTTTATGCTGTCAACAAGTGACTAGTTATATAACAGTTATGCTTCTCTGTCTTTCTTCATGTTCCCATTTCTCATGTCAAAACTAATAATAAAAGGCAGGGAAGAAAAATGTGAAAGAAAATCCATTATCTCCTTAATTAGGAAAGTACTACTGTGGGGAAGAAAAGGACTTACATACTCTACCAGTCATCAGCTCCCTAGACCCATGTGCATGAGGGATACTGAGATAAACAGAAAAGAAAGAAGTTCAAGTTTTACATGAAAATGTATTTTGAAATATGCTTAAACTTTTAATGCTATAAATAAGCTTGAAATCTTCGTAAGGCACTAATATAAAAAGTAAAACTCATATTTCACATATCACAATAAATTCAGCAGTTAGAAAAATAATAAAACATACATTGAGTTGATATTAACAAAATGATTAAATATGTGAAAAAATGAATGAAGTATGAATGCACAAATTTGTAAATAAGCAGATGTTAGCATGGCAAAAAAGAAGGCATTTTTCTTCTTTGCTGAAATGGTCAAGATTCCTAGGAAATCATGGCTAACCTGGTACTCACTATGTACAAAAGGCTGACCTCAGATTTTCAGTGATCTTCCTTGCTCTGTCTCCCAGGTGCTTGGATAACATGCATGCCCTACAATGCTTGTTATCTGACTGGTACCTGACCAATCTGTAATTTTTTAATTATTTTTTTTATTCTTCATAAGATCTCCAATTTGGGCATGGATAGAAAGCAGTACTCTATGAGTCATTTTCATCTCATGATCCTACAGCACTACTAAATGATCTTTTATACTTTAAGGAAGATTAAGCTCACTTAATACAGTTCAGATATTCCTAAGGGCTATATCCCTCCAAGAGGGATCCAGGCATCAACAATATATGAGGGAAAATTTTTTAATATGTCATCTTTTCAGTGAATATAATGATGTTTTCACATGGTAAAAGGGAGAAAGCGCATTACTTTCAGAATGCTGAAAGTTATGTGAGATGGCCTATGCAATTGATGTAACAAAGGCTATTAAAAAACTCAAAAAAGCCGTGCAACTTCCCTCAATGCTTTTGTGATCAAGTATCATGCAATGTATGAGGAAAGAATATACGTAGAAATCTAATGCACTTTTCAAGGTAGATAGGTTAAGGTCCACGCATGAATGTGGCTCTGGATCATGAAGTGAAACCATTTCCAGCCTCACAAGTCTGTGTCCATCTTCCTTTGTCACCATAAAGGTGATAGAAGATGAATGAGAATTATTAAGCAGAGCAGGGTGTAAGGTTTTAGTGGGTCACTAAATCCCATGTAATTACATGCAGGTCACAGAGCAATTGAGATGATTCATTTCCACAGTAAACTTGTACTTACACTTCTGTTTACACTGTACAGTTCATACCATGAACCTGGTAATGGATGATTTGCTAGAAATCAGCTCACGATTGCATCACCACCATTATCAATGGGAAACAGAGCAAGCAAGAGAGTAAAGGGGTTGTCACACACAGCTGGTGTCACATCTCTTTTTTAGACACACACCTTCTTATCACTATGGCAAAGGGAAAGCTCTAAAATCTGACCACACTGAGAGTTCCTTGTTATCCATGACTGCAGCACATCTGGAAAATTGGAAAAAAATACATATATATACATATATATATACATATATATGTGTGTATATATATATACATGTGTGTGTATGTATAGGTATATGTATATACATATATATGTGTGTAAATTTTTGCTGGTATCTATTTTTTCTGTGGGATATAAACATGGGAAAAGGCAGGATATATATATTTTTTCCCCTCGGTAGTCCAGGAAAATAGAAAGGAATATGCAATCACAATATAACATCAGCTAACCCAAGAAGGCTTTTATGTTGATAGGTCTTAAATGAAACCTATTAAGTTGAATTAAAATCAATATTTGGTATATTTCAACCATTTAAATTGTTATAGGAACCCAGGTTGGCTGTTATGGAGGTTTACCTGAAAAAATGTTGCTTTCAAAATCTAGAAACCAATTGTGAAACTTAAAGGAAGAGTGTTTTTAATTCTGTTTTGCTAATTTTAAGATGATTGTATGATGCTATCTCATGACAAAGAAAACTATAGCAATATTCTTTAATTATTGCTATCTTATTAAAACAAAATTGATTTATTTTCACCCTGGTATTTCAAAAATCTGTGTTGAAATACCAGCAATACTGATATATGTGAATGAGTACACAGCCACCTCTTGAACAAGATGTTGCTCATTATCTTTTCAAAGAATATTAAACTATCTACAAATCTGTAAATTATATGACTGAAAAACTTCAAAATAATGTGGGATTTCTGGAAATCATCAGAAATACCAAGTTGTGATTTTATTCTATTTTCTAGTTTATTTATTTTGCAAGCATAGTGAGACACAGAGAGACAGACAGACAGAGAGAGATAATGGGTGTGCCAAGGCCTCCAGTTGCTGCAGATGAAGTCAAGATGCATGCACCACTTTGTGCATCTGGCTATTCCTCGGTACTGGGGAATCAAACCCAGGTTGTTTGGCTTGGATTGCATGTTCCTTAACCACTGAGATATCTTTCCATCCCCAGAATTGCAATTTTAAAAGAAAGGGCCTATTTTACTGTTTTTCTTTGCAATGAAATTTGAAGAGTATAAATGTAATTGGCTTACTGTAGGTAAGATAACGATTTTTATAAGACTATTTTATGCAATGTCACTTCCTGCATGCTAATTTGATATGCTTATTACATTGGCTTTTCTCACCTTGGCAGCAACAGTATTCAATCTTAGCTATGTGCACAAATCTGTTCATTAAATTAGGACACAGTATGTATGCACAAGCTGGGCCAAAGAAGATACAGTCTGTCTTTTCTACTTGTGTTCACCCTTTCCGCTCTCCACCCCTTTTTTCCTCTCACCTGTCTTCTCTGCTCCCCTGGCTTCTGCTCTTCCTCCTCCTCCGCTTTTTCCTCTTCTACCTTCTCTCCTCTTCCTTTCTCTCTCTTTGGAAATAAAACTTCAATTTCTTTAAAAGGGGTAAATTTTTTCCTTAAAGAAATGTGTACTCTACACAGCTGCTTTCCATTTATAAGAAGATTATTCAGTTCTTCAAAATATAATGATGGATGAAAGACAATTGAATATGTAGGTTGTTTTATTTAGAATGATTTTTTTCAAATAATATACTTTCTAATCAAATGGCTAAGAAAAGCAATATATCATAGATGGGTTGTTAAATATTATTTTCTCCTACTCAAAAAATGCTATTAGACAGTTTTTCAGTTCTAGAAATTGTATTTGTTCAAGGGGCTGTTTCCAAAACAGATAATCTTGAATAAGCCACACTCAACACTAACCTAAAGACCACAATGGTTAATGTACACTGTCAACCTGAATAGACCTAGAGTCACCTAGGAGACAAATCTCTTGACTTGTACATTAGAAAGTTTTAGTTTAGGTTAATTTATGTGTGAAGATCCAGTATGATGTGGTAGGGATTTGGGTGGGTATTCCTGATGCTGTAAAAATGTAAAAGCTGGATGCGCACTAGCATTCATCTCTCTGCTTTGTAAATTGATGCAATGGAACCACCTGCCTCCAACTCTTGATGCCATCCCGTCTCCACCGTGAATAGTCTATATCCTGGAATCGTGATCCAGAGTAAGTTCTTTCTTCCTGAACTAGCTTTGCTCATGTATTTTGTTACTGCTACAAGTAAAGTAAGTAAGAGTCAATACTCCATGAAAATTGTAACCAGGCCCCACCATGCTTAGCTTTCAGATCAGAAGAGATGGGATAATCAATGTGGCATGATCATTACCAAGGCCATCAGTACTATAGAGACCACTACTTCATGAGTTATCATCTTCGTACTGAGAACATGTTTTGATTTCCTCTTATTTTTGCACAATCCTTTTAGTTATATTGTGTTTAACATCTTTTTAGCATATGTTACAAAACTGCTCTCTTCTGGATTGTGAGAAATGTTAGCTTTTTAAACACATACATTAAACTCTTTAGTCATGCTAATTTTTAAAAAAAATATTTTGCTTTATTTACTTTTTTAGAGAGAGGGAGAGTTAAAGGCAGAGAGACATACACACACACACGAGAGGGAGAGAGAGAGAGAGAGAGAGAGAGAGAGGAGACTGGGCACCCCAGGGCCTTTAGGCACTATAAGCAAATAACAGATACATGTGCCACCTTGTACACCTGGCTTACATGGGTCATGGGGAATTGAACCTGTGTCCTTAGTCTTCAAGGAGAGTACCTTAACTACTAAGCCATCTCTCCAGCCTGACAATTTTTTTAATAACATAAAAATTATCAATATGTACAATAATCTAAGAAGTGAGTCCTTGATCTAGTCAAGGTATAATACTTTGCTAAATACCAGTTAGTGATAAGTTTTAAGAATGCTCCTTTGATAAAGGGTGGGAAAATCACAGAAGCCAAATGTGTGCACATACATAGTGTGATGTGTCAAAAAAAGAGAGAGAAACAGAGAGAAGGAGAGAGAAATGTTAGAAATAAAGTAACACTAACACTGAAATACACTCACAAAATTATGTGTGTACTTTTGGGGCAGATTATGGACTATAAGTACTATAGAGTAAGGTGACATGGGCAAATAAGCATGTAATAAAGCCTCACTGTCTCAAAATTACAATGAAATCCAGCCCTGAGATTGCATAATGAGTGAATTCCATATCAGCCTGGGCTAGAATGAGACCTTACCATGAAAAACTAAATTAAAAAAGCATGATTTTTCCATACTGATGGCTCTAATAATAGATTTATGTTTAATGTATACATCTCTAGCCATGGTCTATTGTAAAACAAAAATGCTTACCATAAGCCATATTAACAGTGTTGAAAAGCAAAAAAAAAAAAAAAACTTGCCCTGTTTTGAACAATAGTACATAAACTGTTTTGAACATGGCAAAAAATAAGTTATTTTGGGGAAAAACTAAAGCTTTGACCTGTTATTTTTGTTATGATTGTCAAGAGTGTCCAACCTGTGCTTCTCCATGTCATATTGGAAGAAATGACTAAGGCTGCCTGGGCTATCCAGCCCACAATCCATATATTTATTGTTTTGTGAAATCACTAAAGACCATCATCTACAAAGTTCACCCTGGAGAAACAGAACGTTGAATTACAAAAGCTATTACAAATAGTCTCATAACATTTTTAGTAAGTGTTTGATCTTGTGTTGGATCTCATTCACAGCTATTCTGGGCCATGGAGTTGGATATCATAATGGGTGTAGTAGACAGTTTCACACTGTTGGGACAAACTTCCAACCAGACACCTATTATGGGAGGAACTAGATTTATTTCAGTCTAACAGGTCCAGGTGATGTTCCATCAATAGCCAAAGAAGCTGCTTACTTTCATACATCCAAACGGAGACAAAAATTGCAGCAAGCAAATCATGAGCACACACACACAAACCTTCCAAAGCTCAACTGCTCTCCATATTCTGGGCTGGAGTCAGATCTGCCTGCATACTTACCTTATGGCTGGATCTCAGGATCAGCCCCTAATGACACATCCTCCAGCCACAGGGCTGGAGACCCCAATTACAAGCTTAACAAAACACCTGAATTTATTGGCGACATGCATTCACATTCAAACTACCACAGTGAAGACTACTTAAAGAAAAGTGAAGTGATTGCTTTGGCTTTTCTACAAACAAACACATATTCTGAGTCTCATAATTTTATACATTTTGAACTTGATTTTGTAAATACGTTAACATAATGCATAAAACTGCATTTTGGGTCTTGTGATAGCTACTCTTTTATTGGTATTTGTGGATAAAGATTTATAAATGTACAAGGTAGGCAATCACCAAAGGGACCTGACTTAATGCTGCTATCTCTGAAAAGAAACCTGGTGACTATGAGGGCTGGCAAAGTAAAAAGTTTGGAGGAAATGAGATTCTTTAGAGTCAAATACTTATAACTTTGTTCCTGTTGATATTTGAAAGTTATTTGAATACTAAATTAATTTCCACATCTTTACTATTTTCCTTTTTAATGAGGCTCATTCATTTTGGTCCAGTATTTTGATTTACTTAAAAGGAACATATTTTAAAAGATTGATCTCTTATTTAAAACTTGACAAAATTTGAAGGCCTTATCTTTATGTTAAAAAAAGACTTATTATCTTGTAATTTTTCTGAATCTTAAAATTTTTATTCTGGAAGCACTTTAGTGAATAGAACAAAAACCATGATAGAAAATGTTTCACAAATTTTTTTGGCTTCTCAAGTGCCTGTATAAACTATTGATCCAAGAAAAACATGTAGATTGTTAAGGTCAGATATTTTAATAGTTTAGTATTTATTATTAAATATTAGCATACTGATTGTTAAAACTAAATAAAATGCACAATATATTTGCAACAAAAGAAGGATATTCAAGGACCAGATTTATATTTTGGATTGCTATATATGTGAAGTAAAACCCTTGCTTTTTCAATACTTTAACATTATACTATCTCCTATTGTATTAATGTATATTTTTCAATGATTTTACTATTTTAAAATGTGTTCAATCATTTTCATAGTTTTATCAAAAAATTATGGCCAATATTCTTGCTTATGCCATTTACAATAAAAAATAAAATAAAGAATAAACATAAAAGCCAAATGTTTTACTCATACATGAGATGATTTACTAGTAGTAAACATCATTGAAAGTTCTTTCTGTTAGTGTTCTAAATTGTAGGAATAAAAAGAAATTCAATAGTTTTATCTATTTAGTAGCTAATTCTTTTTGTAAGTTCCATCATAGAAAATTTTAATATCCATATTGAAAAATAATTTAAAAAGACTTTAATTCCATTGATATCTAGGACTTCTTATTTTGTATGACTATTTATTTTGTTTTATTTAAGTTATTTCAAAGAACACTCTGATGGAAATTGTACAACCTTTATTTATGCTTGTAACTCATTCTAATATAGTCATACTTACATTTATCAACTGATCATTAGAATAAATTATTAATAACAATAATTAATTATTGCTTTTTTTTTAGTTTTTCAAGGTAGGGTATTTCTCTGGCTCAGGCTGAACTGGAATTCACTATGTAGTCTCAGGGTGGCCTCAAACTCATGACGATCCTCCCACCTCTGCCTCCCAAGTGCTGGGCTTAAAGGCATTTGCCACCATGCCCAGCTTATTGCTTTTTTTTTAACCAACATGCTCCTCAGTTAAATTTATAATTTAGAAGTGGTCAGTCAAGCATTATCATTGCACAGTTGGAGAAGCATAGTGATGCTGAGCAATTCTTTATGTAAGCTTAAAAAGTGAAAAAAAGTTTCATTAAACATAAAACCATCAATAAAAACATTGTATCATTGAGAATCACTGGGTCTTCTTGATTATCACTTTAAAAGCTAGAATTGATATTTAAGTCAGCATTGAAATTGCAATGTGCATTCCTCCCATGGAGCCCATGTTATTAAATGTACTTTCTTCAAACTTCTTATATCATAACAAGAAACCACAAGTAAAACAATTCACAATAATGACAATTCATTAAACAAGGGATAATTGAGGTATATGGCAAAAATCTAATAGCAAAACTATTTTAATTATCTAGATTAATTATCTAGATAAAGTGTCAAAAACAAGGCAATCTCAACAAGTGTATGATTAGCAATAAGTCCTCTGAAAATTTTATATGTTTGAAGCGAAATATTCTTTTCAAATGGGAATTAATTTGAAATTCTTACAGAAGGCTCTGGAGGATGATTGAAACATGGTGACAATATGTTGAAAGACCAGTGGGGAAGGAAGACAAGAACCTTTGCAAACCTGTATGTAGAAAGATGAGTCACCAAGTAGAAGCTGGAATGAGACCAAATGAAACCTTGTGAAGAAGGCCTCTAATGTAAAATCACATGATCAGAATGAGTAGAAAGGAGCCTTTGTCCAGAGAGAGGCTAAGAAAGATTGTGACAAAAGATTGTATACCTAAACTGATATCTTAAGACAAAAGACTTAAGCTATTCCCTAAACTGCAGAGACTTGTGGCACCAAGAAAATGCTGTATGACTGGTTAATGCTAAAACAATGGCCTGAAGTCATGATGAACCAGACCAGAAACACAAGACAGCTTGGACTGCTACCATGGCAAATACCAAATTTTGCCTATGTTTCTTTTTCATGTATAAAACTGGGGCTGTTGAGAACACCTAAAATGGAATTTAGGTCATCATACTTCTGCCCTTCTTGGCATGACCACACTGTTAATAACACCCCTCTTCTGCTCTCATTGCCATGTCCCTTTAATAGGCTTTCCATAATAAGTAGCTAAACCTAGTCCATTGGGATTAGCTGAGGCTGGGGCGAAACTCTGGTAACAACTGAATATAAATGAAATTATTTACTTTTCTAATTCATCTTAATACTCACAAATAATATTTTGTATCTGTAATTCTCAGAGACTAATGTTGACCCAGAAAACCTCTAAGTCTTTTTCTGAGGTTTAGTTTTTGGAAGCATGTGAACTAAATTCACTAAGACAGATTAACAGGAGAAAACAGGTTATTCATTTGCACATAAAACATACAAAAGAGGTGACCCATTTCCCATTTCAAGGCTATAGTTAGTGGTTCACATTCCTAATTTAATGATGAAAAGAGAGGGAAAGGGGAAAACTACAAAATAGCAAGAAATAACTTTGTGATCTTTGTTTATGTAGATGCAAAGATCATCTTCATTTAGTTTCTGGCTATAAAAGTCCCCTGGAGAGGGAATTTAAGATCCTTTATTTTCCTTTTCTTTCTTTTTTTTTTTTTTTTTTTTCTGGGAATGAAGCCATCCAGAACTGGGGATTTATGATAGCCTCATTTCCCAGAATTTTCTGCTTCTAGTCAGATAAGGTAAGTTCCGAGAAGGCTTCTGTCGGTGTTTGTTGAATCAAATATTAGTTTCAAATAATCTTCATACCAACTTTGGGCTGCAAGTGGGCATCACACCAAATATGTAGCCATATTTAAATGTCTTACAATTATAAACATGAAACGAGCAACCATGAAGATATCATCAGGGAAATAGGTCTTGTTGGCTCAGCATTTTACTTAGGAAGGCCATGAACAGAGCAGCAGGAGAAGTCCTGCTCAGTGTCAATGAAATAAAGATTATCATTAGGATCATGGAAGCAATGCTCCAGTCAACACACTTCATGGTCAAGAAATAGTAGAATATGAACAAACTCACTAAACTATGGTTAGGATGGTATGCTTCATGTATGGCAATTGAATATCCTCAAAACACAAATATACCAAAATGAATGCACACAACAAAAATGATATCATTGACCCACTTAATTTATCCTGAGCTCTTACAAATAAGCACCTTTCCACAATCCCAAAAGAAAAAACTATGACAAAGAAAACCAAAAATAAATGCAGAGGGCAAATGACCACAGCCAGCCCTGTGAATTTTCTTACTTGCTAAATGTATTTTAGACTATACCTAGAATACCCAAACCAGTCAGGAGAGTGAGCATTCATGGACATGCTCAGTGTGGCAGTGATGCCTACTTGCCCAGTGGAGGCCAAAACACAGCCATATGTTTCGCTTTTTTGTCTCTTGTGTGACTTGCTTTTCACAATTTGTAGAACCAATTTTGCATATTTATAGTTTTTGTTGATAATTTTCCTGGTTAAAAGCAGCCCCTAAATAGAGTAAGATGTTGTTTTCTATTTCTAAAGAATTCTGTGACAGCCTTAAGGGGGAAATTTTTGTGTTATATAAACTTCATTCCACATGTGTCACAGTGCTTACTAAAGTAGAACTGAAAATGCACAAGAGATGATAATGAAAAAGAAACAGGAGTTGGGGTTCAAACGCCTAGGAGAACCCCCTTGATCCCAAAATCCTGCATATATAGGGTCCATGAGCCATCATTTCATTATCTGTGAGACCAAGAACCAAAATTTCCTGAAGCAGGCAAGCATAGGGAATGATGTAGCCACCAGGAATCCTGCTTGGCTTAAAGTGGTAAAAATACCTTTTCCTGAACAAGGTACCCAGCAAACTGTTGGCAACCTGGGACACCCAACTGTACCTACCTGCATGTTCACCCTTCTTAAAAGAATGAGCTAGTTTATGTAGCTGGGACAGAACCCTGGCTTCCTTCTCACAAAAACAAACAAACAAACAAAAAAACAAACAAACAAACAAAAAAACTCTACAACAGAAAGTTAGTTTTAAGAAATACTGACAAATGGGCTTCTCAAAACAGGACTGTTGCATGGCAAATTACCTTTATGTTGAAACATGTAAAGAACTATGGCCAGCTTTATCAAAAGCAGATGTTCAGACTGGAGAGATGGCTTAGTGGCTAAGGTGCTTGCCTACAAAGTCTAAGGACACATATTTGACTCTCCAGGCCCCACGAGAGCCTGACACACAAAATGACACAAGCATGCAAGGTCACACATGTGCCCCAGGTGGCACACATGTCTAGAGTTCAATTACAGTAGCTGGAGTCCCTGGCATGCCAATTCTCTCTCTCTCTCTCTCTGTCTCTCTCTCTCTTTTTCTCTCTTATAAAACAATAAAAGCCAGACTGTTGGGCTTGCCTCATAATTAAAAAAAAAAAAAAAAAAAAAAAAACAGCATCAAGGTCAACTCAGGAGAGAGGGAATGTGGAGGGTCATCAGAGCCCCACCTGAGATTCAGGCACACACTGTGCTAGCTGTGTACAATAATGCATGAGTTCTTGTGATCTCGGGGAGGGGGGGAATGGGGATAGAGTATATAGAGGGTATAAGGTCAAGGAACAATGACTTCCATTTAGGTGGTCTCTTTGAAGTCTCCAAGTTCTATAAGTAAGCTCTCACTCACCCCAACGCTGAGTGAGCAGCATCCATGAGAGTAATCCAGATATAGAGAACTCCAATGAAGTGCTGCTCTGTGGTCTCATACTTCTGGACAGACACAGATCTTCTAGAAGCAGGAGAAGAGAAATTGTCTTTCAGGGTGGAATGAGACTACTTGGTGTTGAGGCTGAGTTAGGATCCTTATGCTCTATAAGCCCTCATCCTGAGGCTTTGGGAGGAGCAGCCAAGGAGTAATTTTGACACAGGAAGCTCCATTGAAGTGGCTATCTTGGGGGTAACATGTTCCTATAAATAACCCCTCTCTCTGCTCTGTAAGTGATCCCCCAGTAAATTCATTTGTTCACTGAACTGGTATTGGTACAATCGTAGTTTGGTCTGCCATCTGACCCTACTTGGGGTGAAGATGTTTCCTTGCATCTCACCAGGGGAAAGGTTACCCACAACAGGACATAAAAGGTGGTGGTGGTACTTAGTCCAGCTGGACCAGCTCAAAGCCTTAAAAATAGGAGTTTGAGAGAGTGCTGGTGGGCTAAAAACCAGGATGTAAATAACAGTAATTGATGGATGCTGACTCTAACTGCTTCAGCTCAAAGCAATTTCAGGAAATTCCTCCCAAGAAGCACCTGCAGAGTGCTCTTGCCCTTTTACTCCAGTAACATTTTGAATTTCATGGGTATTTAAACCCCTATACATATTCTTGTCTCTTATATACTGCCTTTGAAGAGACTGACTTCTGAGTAAAAATGACTTCTTAAAAAAAAAAAAAGCCCTTTGCAGGAAGTGCTCACTCTGTTTGAGGCACAGGGAAGCAGTTAATAGGGAATAGAGGGACATGAGCCCTATACTTTCTGGGTTCAGGGCCTATTGCTGTTTGGCTTGTTCTGCTCTTGGTCTTATGGGTGTATTCTTGCTTCCTGGTTTGGTGTACAATCTCTTAACACCTTGCTCAACTACTGTATCCTGTCTTAATGATTTTCTTTCAGAAACACAAGAACAGAGCCTACTTTTGGGGTCTACACCAAAGGAAAATGGAGACTTTCCAAAACAATTGAGCTCCATTCTAGTCTCCCACATGAGGACTTCTGCTTGAGAGTTTATGACCTATGTTGCAATCTATTTCTAGTACTACTGGGTCAGAAGTTCCCTTAAACACTGAATCTCTGATCATTGGGAATCCATTTTTAAGGAATCAGTAATTTATATTAAGGAATATTTCAACAGAAAAAAATGAGGTATACACTGTTCAACTGGTGGAACACTTATGAACACAAGTTTGAAAGAAAGAAATTTATATTTCCCTAGAAGATATGGAATAGTGTTGGCTAAATCATTGTTCAAGGTAAAATAATAGAACATAACTACTGAGAATAATGAAAATCAGTTGTATTTGAAAACTAAAAGCCTATTGATAATAAAAAAACAGAATTAAAGTAATATCAACCTGAAGTTTTTAACTTAAAAGATTTGTAAATATATTTTTAAAGTGCCAGTATTGAGAAAAACATTGTTACATTAAGACTATAACAGAAATATAGAATGGTTATAGAAACTTCTAGAAATGTCACTTAGCCATATGTACAAATAGTTTGGTTCCTTTTAAATCTTTGTCTCTTAATTATTTGGGAATTGGCACTGGTACTATGGAAAACAGCACTAATAAATTTGGTACATGCAGTCTTATTCTTCAAAGCAAAGACACATGAAACTAAGCTACTTTCCCTCATCACTCATTTAGTTAGACATATAATACATGTCTTTGAAGAAATAAAAAATTTATTGTTAGGAACTATCCATCAAAGCACACAGTGAACCCAAGAGATTTTGTGTTCTGGACAACTGAAACTGAAGCAGACAAACAAATATGGGTATTTTTCCAAAATACACTTAAAATCCTTATTAAACAATGAACAAAAATGAAGTTGACAACTTAAAATGAGAATTATTATGAAGTGTTTAGGTAACACAAAACTAAAAAGAGGTTCTTTTAAACAGCAAAAATCTACTATACAAAATTTCCAGCTCTATTTCTTAATGTTTCAATTAATGTATACCTTAACTATTTTGCATATAGTTTGTTATTCAAAGCTTTTCTGTTTATACTTGGGATTGAACTCGGGTCCTTATACATGCATGGTAGGCATGTACTCCACCACTGTGATACATCCCCAGCTCAAAAAATAATGAGTATTTTTTGTTGTTGTTTTAAGTTCTATTTCTTTGTTTGAATGTCTAAACTACCAAAGACCAATATTGGGTCATCAACTTGGAGGGTAGTTGGTAAAAATTGTGCTTAAAAATGCAAATGTTTTATACTTAGTTTCATGGCAAATGAAAATATTATATTTTTAGTGTTAATTTGTTAAGTGCAAAAATTGGTTGGTTTCCACTTTTTGAATACAATCTATGGGGTGGGGGTGCTGGAGAGATGACTCAGCAGTTATGGCACTTGCCTGCAAAGCCTAAGGATCCAGGTCCAATTCCCCAATACCCACATAAAGCTAGATGCAAAAGGTGGTGCATGCATCTGGAGTATGTTTTCAGCAGTCCAAGGCCCTGGCATGTCCATTCTATCTCTCCATCTTCCTCTCTTCTTGAGTATAAATACAATCTATGATAATTGCATTATTGCTATATTTATTCACATGCTTGATGATAGCAGTCACATTTTAATATTGAGATACAGAGATATAGCAATATATATATATATATATATATATATATATATATATATATATATATATATAACAAAAATTCTCAAATAACTTTGCATACCCCCTTTAATCCATGATGCTCTCACTCTTGTTTGGAGAATCTGTTTTGCTTTAAAGAATGCAGAGAAAATTGAGAAGAACTAAGATCAATTGATAAGACAAAAAGATAGCCAATTGCCCCCTCTGCCACATCTGCTAGAGTCCAGGATAAATTGCAGAGAAAGTGGTGACATGAATACTGCTATTACTGCTAGCCAGACAGCCAGTTCCGGGGCAATAGCGACAGGCATGAAAATCAATCAAACCCTATCAAACCAGAAACCCTGAGGCTACAGAGAACTCACCACTAAATCAGACTGCTAACAGGCCTGCCATGGCTCAGGGCACATTGTGGAAGAGAGGGCAGAAAGATTGTAAGACACATAGATTGGGTAGGAATACCCTTAGACATGCCCCTCCCCCCCACACACACCTTACAGAGACAGACCAAAGCCTTCATGACCCAAGAGTGAATACCATAACCCCGCTTAGGAGGACCCCAGTGCAAGGAGATAAAATTATATATCCTGTTTATATATAAATATATTGAATTAAGAAAAGAGAGAGAATAAGGAGAGAGAATAAGTGATATAAATATCTATCCATTAAGGAATATGTTTTCCAAAGTTGTTTACTTCTTGTTGTAACACTGCCTTATCTTGGGTCCATCCATCTATCTTGTCTTCTAACCCTACACCCTAAACCACTGCCAGGAAGATGACCATGGCAACCTCTTTTAGTTCTTGAATGAATGCTTTGTTTTCTATAAACAGCTCAAAGTGATGTCTTTTCCAAAACTATATTACTTTTGTCTTCTCTTTTCAGTCCTATTCATAACTCAACTCAAAATTTTGCTGATACAAATTTGCTTGGCATAATTGGATACATTTATCCTGAAATTCTACCTCTGCTGCTGTTGTTTTGTCAATTTGTTACTCCAAATAGACAAAGACTCTGAAGGCCAGGCCACAAGACTTCATCTATCCATCCTTGTGCTCCTACTTCAAAGGCCCAGACTGTCATAGCAAAGGCTTGAAAGTTTTCTTTTCATTAGTAAGAAGTAGGTGAAAGCATTTTTAATGTTAGTATATTTAATTCAATTTTTCCTTTTATAAATTTTTCTGGAAGGATATGATTTTATTCATGTTGGAGGCCATCTTTGACAAAGAACTTCCATGTCTGTACAATATGATTAAAATTATGAGTCACTCACATGTAAATGCTATAAAATTTGGCATTTATAGTGAAACAATTTAGTCAGAACTATGAAGTACCCAAATCTTTGTAATAATGCCATATTTCCATACCTCGAAACCTTAGGCATGTCATTTGAGTTTTGTTATATTTATGTTTTGAACCTGAATTTTAAGGCTCCATAATTTATATTTGAAATTAGAAATTATCAACTAGTCAACCTTTAGCAGTTATGTATTGGGACCTACAGAACCAGGTTGTGTTCTAGGAGCTAGGTACATGGGAAAGAAAAACAACAACAACACTCTATCATTTTATAGTGTAAATTCTAGCAGGATGGATAAAACAGAAAGTAAATAAAATAAACTAGAATCTCATAGGCTGATAAGACTCTGGAGAAGAATACAGCATCGAACAGATTGGAAAACCTGGAGGTAGAACAGTCAAACCACCAATCTCAGGAAACAAGAAGATCACAATAACCAAAATAAACCAGGCTCAGAGTAGTACGTGACACATGTAAGCACCAACCCCATAAAACACCTCATCATGGCAGGGATTAATTCAAACCTAACAGTAGTAAACCTAAATATTATTGGTCTTATCTCACCCATCAAAAGACACAGGCTATCAGGCTGGATCAAAAAACTGGACCCTTCTATCTTCTGTCTTCAAGAAACCCACCTCACCACTAATGATAGATACCTCTTCAGGATGAAAGGTTGGACAATGATATTCCAAGCAAATGGAAATAAAAAGCAAGCAGATATTGCTATTGCTATATTAGTATCTGATAAAAATAGACTTCAAACCAAAGTAACCAAAAAGGTCACAAAGAAGGTCACTTCTTACTCATCAAAGGAATGAACCAACATGAGCACATTACATACATAAATATATATGGCCCAAACACAGGAGCACCACAGTTTATAAAACAAAATCTACTCAATAATAAAACAGAAATAAACACCAACACCATTATCATTGGAGACTTCAATACTCCACTATCATCAATAGATAGATCATCCAAACAGAAAATTAGCAGGAAAATAATAGAGCTCAACAACCTCTTAGATCAACTAGACCTAACAAATATCTACAGAACTTTCCACCCAACTCTTCAGAATATACATTCTTATCAGCAGCCCATAGAACCTTCTCCAAAACTGACCACATATTAGGGCATAAAGCAGGCCTTCACAAAATCAGGAAAATTGAAGTAACTTCCTGCATTATGTTAGATCACAATGCTTTAAAGCTAGAAATTAATAACTAGAAGCACATGAAGAACTCCCCCAACTCCTGGAGACTAAACAACATACTTTTAAACAATGAATGGGTCATGGAAGAAATCAAAAAAGAAACTGTGAAATTCCTAGATTTGAATGATGATGAAAACACAACATGCCAAAACTTATGGGACTCAATGAAAGCAATCATTAGGAGAAAATTCACAGCCCTAAATTCCTTCATTACCGAATCAAGAGATCACAAATCAATAACCTGACTGTCCACCTCAATGTGCTGGAAAAACAAGAAGTATTCAACCCAAAGAGCTCCAGACAGAAAGAAATAATCAAGATTAGAGCAGAAGTTAATGAATTGTGTCCCCTTGTGCATCTGGCTAACGTGGGTCCTGGGGAATCAAGCCTCAAACTGGGATCCTTTGGCTTCACAAGCAAGCACTTAACCTCTAAGCCATCTCTCCAGGCCCCCAAATATTTTTTAATGGGGAAAAACTCAAGAAGTTACCACCAAGATCAAGAAGAAGACAGGAGTGCCCACTCTCAACACTGCTCTTCAACATAGTACTAGAAGTCCTAGTCCAAGCAGTAAGACAGGACAAAGAAATGAACAGGGTTCAAATTGGAAAGAAGTCAAATTAGCCCTATTTTCAGATTAGATGATCCTGTATATAAGTGACCTGAAAGTCTCCATCCCAACACTTCTAAAGGTGATAAATTCCTTCAGCAAAGTGGCAGGATACAAAATCAATGAACAACAATCTAAATTTTCTATATGCAAAAGACAAATATACAGAAAAAGAAATCAGTGAGACTGTCCCATTTTCAATAGCAATAAATAAATACATAAATAAATATCTTGGAATAACACTAACAAACGATGTGAAGGAAATATATAATGAAAACATAAAAACACTCAAGGAAAAAAAACTGAGGAGGACTTAAGAAGATGGATAGACCACCCATGTTCCTGGATAGGTAGAATTAATATTGTGAAAATGGCAATTCTACAAAAGCAATATAAATATTTAATGCAATACCAATAAAAATACCAACATAATTCTTCAATGATCTCAAAATTCATATAGAATGGCAGAAGGCACCTGATATCCAAACATATCCTTGGGAAAAGAAACACCTCTGGTGGTATCACCATACCTGATCTAAAGCTATATTACAAAGTCATAATGACAAAAACAGCATGGCACTGGGATAAAAACAGAAACATAGACCAATGGAACAGAATTGAAGACCCAGACTTTAGAGTAAGCAACTACAGCTGCTTGACCTTTGAAAAAGGTTAGAATGATGTAGACTGGTGAAAAGACAGCATCTTCAACTAATGGTGTTGGACAAATTGGATAACCATATGTATAAAAATGAAATTAGACCCACTCATTTCATCATACACAAAAATCAAGTCCAAATGGATTAAAGACCTCAGTGTAAGACCTGAAAATCTTCAACTACTAGAAGGAAAAATAGGAAGCACCCTCCATGATATAGAAGTGGGAAAAGTAGCCAAGGAAATCAAATAAGCACTCAACCAATGGGACCTCATGAAGCTAAAAAGCTTTTGCATAGAAAAACATGCGATAAGCAGAGCAAATAGATTACCCACTGAATGGGAGAAAATCTTTGCCAGCTATACCACTGGCAGAAGCCTAATATCTGTAAAGAACTCAAAAGACTAAAAAATAAAAAAAATCAAACAACCCACTCTAAAAGTGGGGCAGAGAACTAAATAGCCAGTTCTCAGAGGAAGAATTACAAATAGCTAGCACACACTTCAAAAGTGTTCCACATCCCTAACTATTAAGGAGATGCAAATTTAAACATCTGTGAGATCCCGCCTTACTGTAGTAAGGATAGCAAACATTAAAATATCAAATGAGAACAAATGTTTGTGAGGCTGTGGAGAAATAAGTACACTCATTCACTGTATGTGGGAATGTAAGCTGGTACAACCACTGTGGAAAGCAATTTGTAGATTCCTGAAAAGGATGAACAAAGAGTTACCAGCAGACCCTGTTAGTCCCATACTGGGCATTTACCCTAAAAGCTCCACATCTCAGTTCAGAAATATTTGCTGAACCATGTTTGTAGCTGCTCAATTCATAATAGCTAAAAAATGGAATCAACCCAGGTGCCCATCACTGGATCAATGGATAACCAAGAGGTGGTATATCTACATGATAGAATTCTACTCAGCAGTAAGAAAAAATGACCCATAGAAATTTGTAGAAAAATGGCTGAATTTGGAACAGATCACTTTAAGTGAACTCACACAATCACAGAAAGAGCATGATCTCACTCATCTGCAATTCCTAACCTGGATCAGCACAAGTTGCTGAAATAACTGAATAATATCTTGAGGCTTGGACAATAGGGAGGGTAGGACTTGGGGGAAGGTAAAGGGTGGGATACATAAAACTTAACCCAAATTGAACTGGTACCATAGAATCCTTTATTCTGTATGTCAGAATAAAAGGTGGATCTCTCAAGAGGATTTTAGAGGGATCACCTGAATTGAAGGGCCTTAGAGAGAGTGAGATGAAACCTAACTCCAAATTTCTCCTGTTTCTCTTTCTTCACTGGATTTTTCTTTACTCTTTTCCCTTGGTTCTGGCCTGTAATTACCTGTACCACAATGTGGTCTGCATCCACAATGAGCTGTTGATCAGAGAGACCTACTATGTCTCCTAAAACAAACAAGACAGTCTTCTGTCAGAGCACTTGATTACCCACCAGAGGTTAATGGTAAGACCCTACTGCTGAAGACACCAAAGGCTGTTGGCACGGACCATAGAGAGAACTGGCTGGAATCTGGAGGAGGGCCAGTCCTCAGATAATTAGCCGATCTAATGCTGGAAGGTGCTACATGAGCTACCGGGGAAAGTGGCCAACATCTGTCCAAGCAACTCAAAGTCTAAGTGACTCAGAAGCAAATGACCTGACATGATGCTCACACAAGTGCAATAGTGGCACACAGCCATGGTGGGTAAATAACTCTTGGATTAGGTAACACATCTGCTCAGTGGAAAGGAAACCATATCTGGAACTTGGAAACAACACAGAATCATATCCATACAGTGATTCTGCTTTCTATTGCCAAGCTCCCACTAACCTTAAACTATAAGAGTAACCCTTATAATTCTCCCTAAATTAATAATGGTTATTGCATTTAACTGAAGCTGACTTCACTCATCATTGGAGAATCTGCTTCTCTTTTTTAGATGGGAACTGGACTTGAGGAGATAAATGGCCCAGTGCACTCCACACTGGCCCCAGCTGAAACCACAGAGGAGTTTGGGAAATGAGCAAGAGTGCTGCTTTCTTAGTTAAGCTGATATCAGCACAAGGATGAGGGAGAAAGATACTAGGGATACTCAACACATATCAAACCAGAGATCCAGATGCTCCTAAGTGCCCATCTGTGACGTAGACTTAAAATGCTCCTAGCATGGCTCAGGGAATTTTGCAAAAGAGGTAACAGAAAGATTGTTAGAGCCACAACTTGGGACATTTTGCACAGAGACATTGACTCTCCCCATAACTGATGGCTGTCCCCATAATATAGGACCCACAATCCCCATGAGGTTGACCTGCATCTCCAATGATGAAGGCCTCTTCAGAAAAGGGGCAGGGAAAAGGGAAAGGATGGTACCAACATGTGATGGATGTTTACATAAAAAATATGTCAATATCTAATAATAAAAAAGAGTAAAAAATGAAGGTAACTTGTAGAAAGGAAACAAATAAAAGAATAAAACACAAATAAATAAAAATAAAAATAATTAGTCTTCCCTAGTTATTCCCATTGTTTTTTGTTTTATCTAAATAGGGCCAGTCTCACCTTGGCTAGAATAATCTGGTGAGTAGGGCACGCAGAGCAGAGCAAAGGACAGACGTGTAGAACAAAAAATATTTGAATATGGGGTATCTTGGGCCAATTGCCAGTGCTGTGGCAGAAGTTATCTAAAGCAGTAAGTATTTGGAAATCAAAAGTTATCTTGGGCTGGAGAGATGGCTTAGCAGTGAAGTGCTTGCCTGTAAAGCCTAAGGACCCCGGTTCGAGGCTAGATTCCCCAGGACCCACATTAGCCAGATGCACAAAGGGGTGCACGTGTCTGGAGTTCATATGCAGTGGCTGGAGACCCTGGCGTGCCCATTCTCTCTCTCTCTCTCTCTCTCTGCCTCTTTCTCTCTCTGTCTGTTGCTCACAAATAAATAAATAAAAATAACAACAACAACAAAAAAAATCCAGAAAGAAATAAAAAGGCCACAACTCAATATTAAAAAAAATAGTTATCTTTTTTAGGCCATATGGACCCACTGTCCAATTTATATTGAGACCAGGCCATGTTGCAATAAAAGATTAAATGGCAAGTTTGGATGAGATCTAAGAGAAGGAGGGAGAGAAGGAAGGTGTGCTCCTGAAGGAGGGAGTAATTGGTGACAAAGGACAAGATCTCAGTAGGAGGGAGAGAATGAAGGCAGCATTGTTTTTATGGCCTCAGCAGAAGTGGTGTTAGTGGTGGTGCCCCTGAGGCCAAGGTGGGGGCACTCAGATCAAAGTGGCTTGGGAGACTAAGTCAGGGACGCATAAGTCAGAGTGTGTTGGGCCCTGAAAGGCCCAGGCGCGAGGCCTAGTGGAACTTCCTGAGGCTAGCTAAAGTTTGGCGACCTGTCTCTGGCCAGATGTGACTCAGCAAGATGCCTAATGGCTTCTTACCTGCTACTTCCGCATGGGATTTAGAATTATCATTTCAATAGTCACAGTTTACTATTGGCCCTTACCTTTCCCCACCGTCCTAAAATCCCCGCCTTCGTCCTCAACATTATATAGGCAACTGCTCATAGCAATAAAGTGAGTTCCTGCTTGGACAAGACTCCCGACTCAGTGTGGTTTTTCTCCGGTGCCCAGGAGAGGTCTGAGTCATCGGACGCTCATCTCCTCCTCAACCCCTTGGGAGGAACCAGCAGGCCTGGTCCTTCCCTCAGCACTACCTGACCCCGCTGGGCTGGCGGAGCCCGGCAAAAGTGGGTCAGTGCTACACATGCCCAAGGCAGTGGGGCACTCAGAGTGAGGCTGGTAGCAACCCCATGCAGCCAGCCCTGTGGAACAGCAGCGGGCAGGGCATATGCCCAGGTGTCTGAGAAAGCTTTGGGCAAGGGGGTGGGGGGTGGAGGAGGAAAGTGTCAGCTCCCCTGGAGGGGCTGAGAAAGCTCAGCAGAGGGAAGGAGGAGGAGAGGGAGGGAGGACAGTGGAGGAGAGTGTTGGCTCCTCTCAGAGAGAAGCTGAGGAAGCTGGGAGGGAGGAGAAGGAGGAGTAGTAAGGAGGAATGTGTCCCAAAGCCAGAGGCAACCTGAGCCAGAGAGTGAGAGTCCCAAAGTGTGGAGACTGTGTCTTTCTCAGGAACTGGGGGCTTCAGAAGCAGGCGCGGAGTGTGGCCTGGCATGCTGGCATGACTTACATAAGCAAGAGAGTGAGGGAGTGTATCTCTGAGAGCAGGCCAACCCAAGAGGGACACTTACCAAGGAGGAGAGGATGACGGAAAGAGGAGTGGTGGTGAGAGAGCTAGCACCAGGCAGATGGTCCAAGGCCTTCAGTGGGGCAGTGGCAGCTTGGTGGTCTAGTAGGAGGGGGTCTAGTAGGCGGGGGAGGAGGTGAGGAGGTTTGGCCACCCAAGAGGGCAACCAGGAAAGCCTCCGAACTGAGTCATTGCACCAAGATGTAAGTTCATGAATGACCAGACCACTCTGAGGCAGGAATAGAGCTTTTTATTGGGGCCTGAGCCAGGGCTGTTTCATGAGAGGACAGAGAGACAGCAGCTAGACTGAGTCTGTATGGTTTGGGTTTTTATGCAGTTTTCTTTCTTTTGGGAAGTGGGTACAATAGGCAAAAGGATTGAGGAATTCAAGGGAGAAACTAATTAATCAGAGGGGAAGGGAACAAGCTGAGGAGGTATTCAGAGAATGGATTGCCATCAGAAGAGGATCCTGGTTGACTGTAAAGTAAGATCAGCAGGAAAACTGTGGCTGAGGGCATTGTTAGGTCAGGGAAATTAGGGTTAGACAATGTGAACATCTAAAGTTGTATCAATCAGGCTTCCTTCATCTTGACTCTATTTTGGGACACTTGTCCTACCTAACACAATGTAACGCTAATGAGGAAGCCAAATAATCTGGGTACTTGTTCCTATTCCCATTTCAACTGTCATATAATCCCCATCTTTCAATACGTTAATTAGATTTTTCCCCATATGTATTTGGTGTGTATAGGTTTTCCCATTTTAATTAGTGATTTTATGGTCCCACCTCTTCATGGCCACTTCAAAGAAACTTTGTCCAAGTCCCATGGACTCCTTAGAATGCACCATGAAAACATGTTCAATTTCACTTTAGTGCACAATAGGAAGCTTGCAATTGTTATGCAATTTCCTAAAGGTAGCACACAGAGGAACAGAAAGAACTAGGATCAGTGTGAAGGTACTTTCCTAGTTCAATTTCTGTTCCACTATCAGACCTTGACAGAAACCGCTTTATCCAGTGAAGACTCACAATTATGTGTCACAGATGTACCACATGAGTCCTGTAAGATATATGCCAATATTCTTAAGAAACACTGATAATCCATTCTCATTTTTCTTGGACTTCATAATTTCTGTGGTGGCCTGATTTTCAATGTTGCGACTCAAGCTCTAAATCCCTGACCACTTTCCTCAATTCGTCAGCTTATGCATAATACTAAGTTGTCCATTCATGTTTCTATCTACTGGTTTCCTACTTATAAGAAATTTTATTAGGGCTGGACAGATGGCTTAGCAGATAAGTTGCTTGCCTGCGAAGCCTGAGGACCCAGTTTGGTTCCCCAGTACCCACGTAAGACAGATGTACAAGGTCGTGTATGCATCTGGAGTTTGTTTGCAGTGGCTAGAAGCCTTGGTGTGCTCATTCTCTCTCACATACACAAATAAATAAATAAATAAATAATAAATAATTTTAAAAATGTATTAAATTTTCCCATAGCTATTTAGAGGGACAATGAATGGGTGCTTTCCCTGAATTGAATTCAGGTTGATACACTTTATTTGCAAGTGCCTAACTGCAAAGCCATCTCTCAAGCCCCTACAGTGTGGTTTGAATAAGTGTGATAAAGCTGAATATTGAACAATAGGAAGTAATGGAGGTTTGAGGCCACAATACTAATATTCTATCTATTGGCTTTATTTAACTTAATGCATAATCCTACCAAATAAATAGACAAGAACATGAGCAGGTAAATAAATCACTTGTTTCTTAAACATACCAGTCTGTATCAAATTGACACATTTAAAGAGAAGTGACCAGCTTCTTGTTCAACTCTTACATCCTAGCTATCTCTGAAGCTATTATTTTAGTTGGCCAGGATACTACCACAGGTATATGCATTTGTATGTGTCTCCCTAAATTAGACAAGTCTGAAAAACAATAAGCCAATATATCATTATCAAATGAGGCATATCATCCCCATAATTTAATTTGTTTAGAGTCTTGATTTGAATGCCTCTACGTCTAAAAGGAAAAGTAAGAATTTATTTGAATCACAAGAATATGCTGACTTCTCTTAATTACCTCACTCATAAAATGAGTCACAGCATGAGTTTTCCTCATCTCACCAGTGATCTGAATACAGAAATTAGGCTATCCTATTACAGTGCCTAACTCTGAAACTGAGTGTCAGCTTCATTCATCATTCTCTATCAAAGCTATGTTCAATAACAAAAAAAAAAAAAAAAAAAGAAAAAGAAAAAACAAAGCTGATGAGGGGTGCCTGCCATACTCCCTCTACAACAAGTACCAAAGTACAGGAAAAGCCACAGCTACTTCATGGCAGAGTTTGAGGAAAATACAAGAGGTCAGGGGGAGGTAGCAAGATACCATGAAGGTCAGAAATATAAGTCGGTTTATAAGAAAACACAGGACACAGCATCATGCCCGCAAAGCCAAAGGACCCTGGTTGATTTCCCCAGGACCCATGTAAGCCAGATGCACAAGGAGGCCCATGCATCTGGAGTTTGTTTGCAGTGACTAGAGGCCCTGGAGCACCCATTCTCTCTCTCCCACCCACATACACACACATTATCTCTCTCTACCTCTTTCTCTCTCCCTCTCTCAAATAAATAAATAAATAAAATATTTTATTTTTTAAAAAAGCCTATGGCTGGGGAAGTCATAAGCCCTAGAGGAGTAACGCCTATTGTGGTCTGGTTAAAGGGATATATTACGTCCACTAAACTTCCCAGTAAACACATATGTATGACCATATATTAATGCTATTCTTATTTTGGTTAGAAAAACTTTTCTTTTCAGATGGTGGTGAACCACTAGGGTGACTCACGACTCACTATATTGCTGAAAAGTGATGATAATGCACAGCATTTACTGAGATATTTCTATCACTTCAAGGCTCACTGTCCATTGTGGAAGAGGTAGCTGAAGGAATTTAGAAGCCAAATGAAGTGTTGTACTCTTTATAATTCTGTCTTCCAGAAAACAAAATGGCCTTGATATTCATGATGTTATAGTGCCTGACAATACCCACATAGGAGCTTATTAATAGCAGAAAAAAAAAATGATGACACCAAATACAAGAAAGGCTAACTAGAAAGGAAAAAGAATCAACGGAAGGTAGATTTGAGAGGGTGGCAGTGAGGGTGATGTGAGGGAATTATCATGGTCATTTTCCCCTGCTATTGTGGAGCTTCCCCTTGAGCCTGTAAGCCAAAATAAACCTCTTTTTCCCACAAGCTGCTCTGGGCTGGGTAATTTCTACAAGCAATGCAAATCTGACTGCAACAGTAAAGTGGTACTGAGGAGTGGGATTGCTGCTGGACACCTGACTGTATGACTTTGGCCTTTTGGAGCTGATTTTCAAGAGGAATGTGGAAGGATTTGAAACCTTGGCCTAAGAGATGACCTGCAGTACTGTAAGTACAGCTTGATGGACTATTCTGGTTGGAGTTGAAAGACCTGAATGCAGTAAGAACTATGGACTGTGAGGTTTGGTTTATGAGGGTGAGAAAGAGCTTTGCATGGACTGGGCTGGCAGTTTGTGTGGGAAGCTTGCTGTTATGCCCTTGCCCTGAGAAGTTATGCAGGTTTTCATTGTGTAGAAATGGATTGATGTGAGCAGAGGGATATGGCACAGAAAAAATGAATTTTTTGTGCCTAAACTGCTGCCCTTTCCTCTGAAAACTGTTTGACAGATTACAACCTTTGAGATTGGGCCAGCTGACCTGCACTGCAACAGCAGAAAGAATGTAGACTCTTTTGAAGGGGCTTGAATGGCCAAGGGGTGTCCTGTTCTTCAAAGTCTGCTTTATTCCCCCCTGGATTAACAAATTGGTACCCTACCTGGTATTGTGGAGTATAAGAAATGCAGGAAAGAGCGGGTTATTGAGTTTGCAACATGGTCTTGTGTTTTGGAAATGGCCGTGGGCATTATGAAAAAGATTTGCTGAATGCCTGCATGGAGACCCCATGGAGCCATGAGGATGAACTCTGGATTGCAGTAGATACTCAGGGAAGATGCTGGGACCACAAGATGGCTGCTAAGGAGAGCTTCTGGCCCCAGATGAAGTTTTCCAGGACTGTGAGTAGCCTAGCTCGAGGGGCAGAATTGGAACTCCAGAGACTTGTTGCTGGTTAGAATTATTGGACTTGGAGATTTGACACAGGCTAGAGTTGTTGGACTTGAAGCTACAGTGTGATGTTTGCCCTGGTTGTTTTAAATCTGGTATTGGTTGAATATTTCTTTGCTAGGCCCAATGACATCTTTTGCAGTGTGAATGTTTATTGTGTGCCATTATGGGTTTTTTGAGGTTTTTTTTTTGGTATTATGGCACAATTAAAGGATCTTGGATTATGGGGATGTGTGAACATTATTGGAATTGATAATAACTATGGGGACTTTTAAAGTTGGATGAATGCATTACATTTTACATCATGTATGGTTATCAGTTTATGGGGGCCAAAGGCAGAATGTGGTGGTTTGATTCAGGTGTCCCCCATAAACTTAGGTGTTCTGAATGCTAGGTTCCTAGCTGATGGAGATTTGAGAATTAATGCTTTCTGGAGGCAATGTATTGTGGGGGCGGACTTATGGGTGTTATAGCCAGTTTCCCCATGCTAGTGTTTGGCACACTCTCCTGTTGCTATTGTCCACCTGATGTTGGCCAGGAGGTGATGTCCACCCTCTGCTCATGCCATCATTTTTCTTGCCATCTTGGAGCTTCCCCCTCAAGCCTGTTACCCAAAATAAACCACTTTTTCCCACAATCTGCTCTTGGTTGGGTGATTTCTACCAGCAATGTGAACCTGGCTACAACAGCACATCAAATCAATATTCAAGGGAGTATTAGGCAGAAAAGGGGTTTATAACATGAAAGCCACTCTGTGCAATTTGCAGAAACTATTTATCTTCCAAGTATACAAATGTAAGATTAATGAAAAAGAATTTTTATAAGAAAGACAATATGATGCTTCCAAACAAATTTAGGAGGACGATTCCTCCTAAATAATAAGAATGAGCAATTGATCAAAGTAATAGAAATAATTTTCAATCATGAATATATCTTAATAAATTTAAATTTTAGAAAAGATATAAGAAAACTCATAAGTAACATAAGAGAAAATAAACAGCTCAATAAGTAAGGACATCAATGCAGAATGTAAACATGGAATTCAACAAAAAGAGAAATACTAATGAGAAACTAAACTGAAATATTGGAAATTAACATGTCAATAAACCATAAAATGTTTCACCAAGAAGATGGATTAGGTAGAGAAAAACATCAAGCTTTAAGGCAAGGTAGAGGAATTAAAATATTCAGTAAATGAGAACCATAAATTAAAAAAAATAATTAAAAGAAGGCTTGAGATCAATGGGACACTATGAAAAAAACAAGGCTACAGAACATGGACATATAAAAAGCAAAAAAAATTCTAAATGCATAGAAAACATTGTGAATAAAATAATAGAGGAAAATTTACCAATCTAAGGAAGAAAATGTCAATACATATATAGGATAAATTTTGAACATCAGACAAAGACCAAAGAAGAAATCACAACTCATTATAACACTAAATATAAAGAACAAAAAGTATATTGAAAATTGCAAAGGAGAAACACAAAGTCAAAAATAGAGGAAAATCCAGCTAAATAGTGGCAGTTTGTTTGGGTTTTTCAAAAGAAACTTAAAAATCTGGGATTGCAATATATTGCAAACTCTGAGAGACAACTTCTAATTCAGAGTCCAAAATCAAGCAATTTTACTATAATAATTAAAGGGGATAAAAAATATGTCCAGGGTACAAAGCTAAAGGAATTCATAACAACTAACCCAACTCAACAGAAAATACCTCAGGAAATATTTCACATAGCAGAGAAAGATAAAAAGGTTTTATAAGACTAAAAGAAAAAAAATACAGTAAAGCAGTAGTTAAGCATAGGCAAGCACACACACTCCAAAATCAATAAGATGACAAGAATTCATACATAATATTCCTACACAGCATTCAATAGCAACTTGAATATTAATAGTTTCAATTTCCCAATCAAAAGACACAGATGGGCTGTAGAGATGGCTTAGCAGTTAAGACACTTGCCTGCAAAGCCTAATGACCCAGATTCTATTCCCAAGTACCCACCTAAAGTCAGATGTACAAAGTAGTACATGCATTCATTTGCAATGTCTACAAGACCCAACATCCCATTCTTATCCTTTCTCTCTCCTCCCCATTCTCTCTGCTTTCAAATAAATAAATAAAAATTTTAAAAAAGACAAAGATGACTAAATTGGATTAAAGGACAGGAAATGATTGGTTGGAGAGATGGCTCAGTGGTTAAAGGTTTTTGCTTGCAAAGCCTGAAGGCCTGGGTTTGATTCCCCAGTACCCACATAAAGCCAGATGCATAAAGTGGTACATGGGTGCATGTGCCTGGAGGTTTTTTTTTTTTTTTTTTTTTTTTTTTTGCAGTTGCAGGAGGCCCTGCTCTCTCTCTCTCTCTCTCTCTCTCTCCATACATATACATACGTATGTACACACATATGTATATATGTATGGAGAGAGACTGTCTATCTACTTACCAACAAATAAATAAAATTATTATTATCATTTTTAAAAAGAGGGTTAGAGATGAGCACCTGCAAAGCCTAAGGACCCAAGTTCAATTCCCACATAAACCAGACACACAAGGAGTTCATTTGCAGTGACTAAATACCCTAGTAGGCCAATCCCACTCTCTCTCCCTATCTATCTGCCTCTTTGTTTTTCTCACTCTTAAAGCAATAAATAAAATATTGAAAAAAAAGATAGGAAAAAAGCCAAGAAAATGGTTCAGTGGGTAAAGTCCTTGTCATACACTGATGAGAACCTGAGTTCAGATCTCTAGCACCCACATAAAATGCTGGGTACTGAGGTGCATGTACATAATCCCAGCACTGGGAAGGTAGACAAAAGCAATCTCTGGGGTTCACAAGTTAAATAGTTGAGCCAAACTGGTGAGCTCTCAATTCTGTGAGAGACCATTTGTCCAAGATTATAGTGGATAGTAATTGAGGAAACCTCCTGACCTTGACCTCTGGCTGACAAACTCTTAGGCAAACTAAACAAAAGAGAGGGAGTACCTAAGTTAATGAAATTAGGAAAGGAAATGACAGCATTCCAACAGATACAAATGAAATTCAAAAACATATTTAGAATATGCATTCATGACTTTTTTACTTTTTATTTTTTCATTTTTTTTTTCCCCTGAGGTAGGGTCTCATCTAACTCAGGCTGACCTGGAATTCACTCTGTAGTCTCAGGGTAGCCTTGAAGTCATAGTGATTCTCTTACCTCTGCCTCCCTAGTGCTGGGATTACAGGCATGCACCACCACTCCTGGATGCCTTCATGATTTTTATTGCTTTACATTGTTTGGAGGAAATGTTCTGTTGATGCCTGCTAGATCTGTCTGATCTATGATGTTTGTCTAGTTTTTGTCTGGATGGCCTATTTACCAGCCTATTGGTGGGAGTTTGGTATTAAAATTGGCCAACATTATTGTGTTGCATTCTTGTGTTTGGGCTGATCTTTATCTTACACATGATCATCTCAATATATTAAGAAAAAGCTTCTTACAAAATCCAACATTCTCTTATGAAAAAAAAAAAAATCCCTGCAGTGACTAGGAATACATCTCAATGGAATAAAGCATATACATGACAAATCTACAGCCAATATGCTGATTGCAGCAAAATTCTAAGAATTCCCTTAAAATCAACAGCAAAACAAGTGTGTCCATTTTTTTTTCAATATAGTACTTGAAATCTTAGCTATAGAAATAGATTAAGGAAGAAAATTAAAGAGTCATACATAAAAGAAAGGGTGGTGTCAATGCACTGGGCAGGCAGAAGTATGAGGATCACTGAGAGTTTGAAGCCACACTGAGAATTCCAGTCAGCCTGAGCTAGAGTAAAACCCTACCTCAAAAAGCCAAAAAAAAAAAAAAAAAAGGCAACATTTCTATTCTGAATTTTGTCAAGAAATAGAGTTTTGAGTTTTAAAAAAGAAGTGAAAAATCTTTACAATGAAAAAAGAAATTAAAGATAGCACTGGAGATGGTTAGATCTTCCATGTTCAGGGACTGGAAAAATTAGTTGTGAAAATTGTTACACTACCAAAAGCAATCTACAGACAGTGCAATGCCCATCAAAATTACAATAAATAGGAAAAATTATCCAAAATTTATATAGAAGCATCACCAACTCTTGTGACCTGAAGCATTCCAAGGCCAAAAGAATATTTGTGGTACTATCAGCATATCTTATTTCAAGGTAAATTATACAATCAAAATACTAAAAATAGTATGATATTGACATAGGTAATGAAATAGAATTAAGGACTAGATAGACCAGATATAAAGGCATATGCCTACAGCCATGTGGATTTTGATAAAGATTCCACTGAAACACATTGAAAGAAAGACAGTCCCTTCTATAAATAGCTATGGAAAACTAGACATCCACATGTGGAAGAAATATCCTACAAATGTGTTACCTTGCAAAAAAACTCTAAATGAATCAAAAAACTCAATACATTATGGAAAATTCTGAAACTGTTAGAATAAAAAGTAAAGAAAACATTTGAAGATATAAGCACATTAAGGACTTTCTGCACAGGACTCTAGTTATTCAGTTAATAATGCCAACAATTGATCTGATGAAATTACAAAGCTTCTGCACAGTAAAGGAAACAGTGAAATAAGTGAAGAGAGTCTGCAGAATGGAAGAAAATCTTAGGTAGTGATATGTCAGATAGAGGATTAATTACTTGAATACACAAAGAACCAGAAAACAAAACCACGAAGGCAAGAAGACAACTCATAAATGAACTAATGGATAGAGATTTCCTTAAAAAGTGCCAATTAACACATGCCAAATATTCCACTAGGCAGCAGACAAACATAAATTAAGACTAAATCAGATTCCATTTCAGGCCAATCAGAATGGCAGTCATTTAGAAAAACAAAACAAAACAAACAAACCAAAAATGTTCAGTTTGTGACCAAAAGGAACTCTCATCCATTATTTATAGGAATTTAACTGAATCCAGTCAAAAAATTAAAAATTGATCTGTAACTCATAATTAACATATTACAGAGATACTTGTACATCAAATTTTTGCAACATTATCCACAATAGCTAAGATATGGAACCAACTTAGGTATCCAACTAGAGCAGAATGTATAAAGAAATTTGACATAAATACACAGTAGATGATTTTATCCATAAATGAGAGCATATTTATATCTTTGCAAGAAAATTAAAGCAATTTAATACACTAGGTATAATAATATAAAGCATATTATTATATCAGTCTCAGAAAGACACATGTGCTTTTTCATGTGTTTCCTAAATTTTACATAGATACATATGATCCTATGTGTCTATATGTTGTTTTATGCTGTATGTGGTTCCTAGAGTTTACATAGTACATAATCATATACATGGATTTGTCATAAAAGTAAAGGCTAAATTGTCTTTGGACACAAAGATGACTCATAGTATGGTGGCCTCTCACAAAGGTGGAACTAGAGCTACCCTGTGACATAGCATTCCATGAAATGGGTCACTATCAAAAGAACTGAAAAGCAGTATGTGGAGGTGATTCTGCACTTATATCTTTGTTGCTTGCTGTCCACAATGACTAAGATATGCAATCAACTTAGGTGTCCACTGACAAATGAACAGTTATATAAACTGCAGTTTATATACATTGAAATAATACCCATCCACAAACTGGAATAAAATTCTGTTATTTTCAGCATTGCGGATTTAACTGAAAAATATTATGTTAAATGATATAAGTCATACACAGAAAGAAAAATACCATGTATTCTCTTCTGTATACTGTATCCAAAAAAGTGATATCAACCTAATAGACCTAATAGAAAACTGAATAGTGATTACCAGAGTTGTGGAAAAGCAAGTGGAAAGAGGACAGTTAATGTGTACATGGGAAGAGCTGGGTAAATGAAATTATATCTAATATTCCACAAAATAGGAGAATATCAATGGCTTATAACAATTAGTTGAATATTTGAAACATATCTGTTGTGGTTTTTAATGTACAATGTTTTCCATAGACAGTGTGTTTGAACATTTGTTTCCATGCTGGTGGAATTGTGTGGGAAGGTTTGGAACTTCAAAAGGTAGAACCTTGCTGAAAAAAAGTGGGTCACTCAGTTCAGCCTTCAGATTTTATATACTGGCCCCACTAACTGCTCACTCTTTGCACCCCAACTGTGACTGGGCAGCCTTTTGTTCATTCTGCCATGCCTTTCTGGCCATGGTGGAATGTATCCCCTCACAGCTGTAAACCAGAATCAAGTATTTCCTTCCAAATGCTTTTTTTTGTCAACAATGTGCAAAAGAATTAATACAGGAAACTACATATCAATAATAGGGCTGGTCACTGATAAATTTGACCATGTGGCTCATAGGCCGCTGGATGTGGTTGGGGGAAACAATGTAGAAGTTTGGAACTTTCAGACTGAAAAGCCCTGGAATAGTACAATAATATGAGCTCAGGAGCTATTCTAATGGGAGCTTGGCAAACCAGAATGCTGAGAGAAACAGACAGTGGAAAACTAGATCTTGGGGTTTCAGAGAGGAACAAGGACTCTGTATTAGGAACTGGGATAAAGGCCATTCATATTTTATTAGCTAAAAATTTTCATTATGGTCATGCTCTCAGATCTTGAGTGAAGTTGAATGCTATTTTATTTTTTAAATATTTTTATTTGACAGAATGAGCAAGAGAGAGAGAGAAAGGAAGAAAGAAAATGGGCATGTCAGGGCCTTCAGCCCTCAGTCCTGCAGGAAGATGCACGCCCCACCTTGTGCATATGGCTTATTTGGGGCCTAGGGAATTGAATCTGGGACCTCAGGCTTCATAGGCAAGTGTATTAACTGCTAAGCCATTTCTTTGTCCCTGAATTTGGTTTAAAATGTAGTGTACTAATTTGCATAGTAGAGGCAATTTCAAGACTGTATAGCATTCCATCTGTGACATGGTTACCATTCATTGAGCTTATTCTGAAGTGAAAGAAAGCAAAGATATGAAAAAGTAAAGTTTAAAGAGGAGAGGTTTGTGAGCACAGACAATGAAACTGCAGACAATAAAGTATCTTTAATTGTTAAAGAAATTAATGTAATTAAAAGGAAACCATGTCTCTTCACAGGGACAATAAGAAAGATGTCCTGAGTCATGTCCCCACACATTGAAGGCTCTTACATGAGAAAATGCAAAATCTTTTCTTTATTTTTTTAATTTAACTATTTGCAAGAAGAGAGAGAGAGAAGATAGACAGATAGAGAGAATATGGGCATGCCAGGACCTCTAGCCACTGTAAAAGAACTCCAGACACATGTGCCCCTTGTGCATCTGGCTTATGTGGGTCCTGGGGAGTTGAACCTGGGTCCTTTGGTTTCACAGGCAAACACACCTTAACCACTAAGTCATCTCTCCAGCCCGATGGAAAATCTTTTGAAAAGAGAAAGCCTGACTAGAGAATGCTGTGGTTCCCAACTTATTCACAAATTCAACAACTTTGCAAGGCACACAGGTGCCATTATACCTGTGGTTCAAGAGAGCCAGGCTCCCATCCTAAGCTTGCAACATATCTTAACTGTCATGTCCAGATGGTATGATTTCACAGGTATAAAAGGTGTGATAAAGAGCTGGAGAGATGACTATGTGGTTAAAGGCATTTGCTTGAAAATCCTGCTTGTCTGGGTTCAATTCCTCATCTACCTGTGTACAGCCAGATAGGTATAGCTGCAAGAGGCCATGGTGTATCTATAACATGTGCATTCATGTGTGCATGCACACACACATGTGAACATGCAAATAAATAAATAAAAAGACGTAAACTTGAGGGGTCATGAAGTATTACCAAGGCATGTTTTCAGAGAGCTGAGGCAAGGCATTATATGACAGAGTCAGAATCGCAGCAGAAAGTCCTTGAAAGCACCCTGCATGCATCTAGTGAGGTGAAACTGTTAGTTTCAGTGGAATCTATAGACTGTTTGAGATGTGAAATGCATGGGACTTCTACAGCAGGAAGCATGAAGGCTCAGAGTGCAGCCAGCTCAGGAGAGAGCAGTGGGAGCGGGGGCATGAGGATACCCAAGCCCTTTGGAACTGAGATGACTGCATAAAGATTCTGTGATGCTCAGCATGGAGTTATATTACTTTGTGTTTACTCTACTGGGTTTCAGTCTTGTTTTGGTCCAGTATTTCCTTGCAATTCCTCATTCCTCCTTTTTGGATAACTCTGTGTCATTTGATATTGAGTGTGTATCCATTTATATATATATATATATTATTTTTACAGAGGGTCACAATTAAGAGGTTGCTTTTAGTCACAGAAGAAACATTGGGTTTTTGAACAGTATTGGGACTGGTAAAGATAATGGAAGCCTTTGAGTTTGATAATGAGATGGTCATGAACTTATGATGGATAGGGGTCGTATTTTAAATTTGAAATGTCTCTTATAGGATCATGTGTTTGAACACTTGTTCCCCAGTTAGTGGCACAGATTAGGAAGATTTCAGATCTTTAAAAAGTGAAGCCTTGTGGGGCATAATGGTGCAACCCTATCATCCTAGCAATAGGGAAACAGAGGTAGGAAGATTGCCATGAGTTCAAGTCCACCCTGAGATTCCAGGTCAGTCCGGGCTAGAGCAAGACCCTACCTTGTAACACCACCCCCCCCCCCGCAAAAAAAAAAAAAAAAAAAAAAAAAAAAGGTGAGCCTTGCTGGAAGTGGGCCACTGGGTGTCAGGGCGGGGGCGGGAGTAGGGCTTGAAATGTTTTGACCTGGCCCTGGCTCTTGCTCATTCTCTGATTCCTAACTGTGGATGATTTTTTTTCCAGCCAGTCTTATGCTTCTCCCCCCATATATTACCCAAAATTACAAAACGCTGTTGTCAGTTTCCTGTTGCTGGGATGAACATAGAAATTAGCCACAGCTTGTGGGAGAAAATGATTTGTTTCAAGCTTATAGATCCAGGTGAAGTTCCATCAAATGGTGAAAGAAGTTGCTTCCATAAATTGAAGGAGAGAGAAGCAACCATATAACCCTTAAAAATCAAAGGCAGCAAGCACAAATAGGCAGCAAGCAGTAGGGATTCTGCCAGAGGTCAGACTTCTCTGCATGCTTTTGAGCTGGAAATCAGATCTTCCCCCAGCACACCTTAGGGCTATACCCCAGGATCTTCCCCCGGTGACACCTTCTCTAGCCAGGTGGCTGAAGACCCAATTTACAAGCTTTAATAAAACGCCTGAGTCTATGGGGCACATACGTTCAAACTACCACACCAAATTAGTCTAATCCTATGTGGATGTACTTTTTAAAAAAAAATCACAGTTGACTCCAGCCGGGCAAATAAGTTTTGTACTTTCCAACATTGATTTTCATTTCAAATGTTTCTTTACTAAACTACCCCATAGTATTTCCAATTTCTATTCAAGAATTCATTATTTTATCAAGTTTGAATTTGTCAATCTATGTTCAAATTATGGGATATAATGGTAAAAATTATCTAAATGACTACTTTCCCAGGTGGAAATAGTATATATTACAGAATTCAGTTCTGACTTTTAATAAAGATATAAAAATGAATTAAATTTAGACTCCAAGCTATGCTATTTTTTTTAACCTAGATTGTCAGCTTTTTGTATGTGCATAGTATGTGTGATATGGTATGGGTGGGGTATACATGTGTATGTGTTGATGCAATACCCTATGTACTTACCTGCTGTGATTGTAGGATGACCCCCTTCTGTCATGCAGATGCCTGTTATTCCTTGTGACAGTCTCTTACTAACTCAGGAGCTCTCCACACCCTAGATAACTGGTAATCCAGAGGAATGTAGCCATGTCCAGCAGTTTATGTTGGTTCTGAAGACGTTAAATGGGTCTCAGACGCTCTCAAGCTTCCATGCTTGCTCAAGAACTTCCCATAACAATTGAGCCATTTTTTCCAGGCCACAATTTATCAAATTTAATTTTGGTACAAATACAATGAGATATTGTTATTTTTGATTAAGAGAAGTGTCAAAGCACTTCATTTTTAACAATAAACCCTGTATTAAAATGGATAAAGATTGTAATTCTAAACACACTTAGGCTATTAAATCCTCAAAGCTAGAATAAAAACACAACTAATTCGTTGAATTCCAAAGAATTTTTCAGGATCACAGTAATGCAAATTTAGGGAATTCTGAAATTTTATATAGATATACTTTATTTTAAATGTCTGCCATATTAGCATATAGTAAAGATTCCTTACAGTGTGCTGACTACTCAGGCATTTAATTTGTCTAATCAGCTGGAGACAAGGGGAGAGAAAATGACAGTAACTTGAGGAGTTCATTTTGTATTTTATAGCCTTTGTCTTCCAGAACTTCTAAGCGTTCCATCTTGAACATGTTTTTGAGGTATTATTGATGGCCTTGCCAAACCAGGAGACACATCTGTGACTTGCTAAAACCATCTGAAAGTGCTTTCATTTAGCTCTCTTAAAGAAAAGTAAAAGCGTAGAAGTTGAAAAGAAATAAGGACTGCAGGGCAGGGTTTTGCGCACCTCTCATCTCAGCATTTTTGAGCCAGAGATAAAAGATCACAGTCAGCTCAGCAATGAGACCCTGTCTCAGGAAAAAAAAAAAAAAAAAAAAAAAAAAAAAAGTTAAAAAAAATCCCAAGGACTTTTCAAATTCCTTTTCTAAACTAAAGCCACCTCTGCATCTAATAACCTTTTCTCTGTTAGAGAATCTCTAAAATGTTTAGGTTTCTAAGTATACTCTTCCCAAATATTTGTGAAACATATTAGAAATTTTCAATTAAAAGCAAATGACATCATATTATCTTCATGAAGTGAGAGGACACAATTTCATAGTGACACTTGAGAGATGAATGCAGTCCCTTCGCAAAGGACTGAGTGGCATGTACATGCTCATGAATGCCCTTCTTCATGGTCTCCAGACTGCGGGGCCACAGCACTTTCATGGCAAGTATAAAGCACACTGCTGTGGAGAAATCTCAAGCATATCTTTATATTTCAGTCAATACATCAATGAGGTAATGCATTTCTCTATCTTTAAGGCTTTAAAAATCAAAAATTAATTTGAGGGTTCTTTTTCTTTCTCTTTTCCCTTCTGTTTTCCTTCCTTCCCTCTTTCCTTCCTCCCTTTTTTCTTTTCTTCCTTCTTTCCTTCATCCCTCTGCTCCTTCCTGACGCAAATCAGTTGAATGCAGCTTTGTCTACTGTGTAACACGTATAATATTCTCTGCTCACACAGCATGAATTATAGCGCTGACTACAGCATAATCACGGGCTAACAAGGGTTTGTCATGTCATTTTCAACAAGCAAAAGAGTGTAAGATTGAAGATCCATAATAACTCTAACCTTATGTTATGAGAAATAATTGTCATCATTTACCAGGTAGGAAAGCGTTGCTTTAAAAAGCTGACAGAGCCAGGAGTGATGATGCAAGCCTTTAATCCAAGCACTTGGAAGGCAGAGGTCAGAGGATTGCCTTAAGTTTGAGGACACCCTGAGATACACAGTGAATTCCAGGTCAGCCTGGGCTAGAGGGAGACCCTACCTCAAAAAAAACTGTGACAGAAAATACTATTGAGGAATACTAAAATATCACACCTCAAATGTGGCACAGTTCTAATAGAATATCGGTGGTCCCGCAAGAAGGAAAGACAACTAAACCACCACCTGAAATCCAGCAAGAACCAAAATCAAAATTATCTTTAAACCAAATGCTTGTTTCTTATAATATAGTCAGAACCTAAAAAAATATGGTTTTAGAGTATCTGTCTATTGAGACTCATACTGACTTCTTTTCTGCATACTGACTGAACTTCTTTTCTGAAAATTCTTGCCTGTGTCTGGGTCTTCAAATAGTTTACCTCTGTTTCCTTCCAGCAGTTTCAGTTTCTGGTCTTACATTAAAGTCTCATATCCATTTTATTAAAATATTATTTATTTATTTATTTATTTATTTATTATTTCTTTGAGAGATACAGACAGAGACAGAAGACAGACAGGGGAGTGGGGGAGGGATGCAGAGAGAAAGAATGGATGAGCCAGGGCTTCTAGCAATGGCAAACTCCAGACACATGCACCACCTTGTACATCTGGCTTTACATGGGTACTGGGGAATCAAACGCCAGTCTTTAGGAATTGCAGGCAAGCACCTCAACCATGAGCAATCTCTCCAACTCTCTTATCCATTTTTTAAATTGGTTTTTAACAGAGTAAAATATATAGATCTTGTTTCATTCTCTTGCTTATGGATATCCAGTTTTCCAAGAACATGTTTCTGAGGTCTTTTTTTTTTTTTTTTCTCCAAAGTATAGTTTTGGCACCTTTGTCAAAGATTAGGTGATTATTGCTGTGTCTTCTTATTTCTGGGTCTCTTCTATCCATTGGTTTGTATGCCTGAGTAGCTTCACTACTAAAATGAGTATCATATTTCATTCTAAGCACATGAAGTAGGTGGATTTAAACCTTTTAAAAATGAAAGATTATTTCAAACCAGTATTTGCTCTGTCAGCATATTTTTTTAAATATTTTGTTTATTATTTGAGAGCAGCAGACACAGAGAGAAAGATGGAGAGAGAGAGAGAGAGAGAGAGAGCACCAGGGCTTCTAGCCACTGCAAACAAACTCTAGAGGTGTGCACCCACTTGTGCATCTGGCTAACGTGGGTCCTGGGGAATTGAGCCTCGAACCGGGGTCCTTAGGCTGCACAGGCAAGCGCTTAACTGCTAAGCCATCTCTCCAGCCCTCTCAGCATATTTTAATTGTAGCTAAAGAAATCTTTGTGAAATTGTTTTGTAAAATTAAATTTGCTATCTGATATTGATAAGGTATTAAGAAAGATGTTAGTATCCATAGAGTTCACCTGGTGTTGATCCTTTAGAGGTATGAGTACAGGCACTTGACAAAACTGTGAACTCAAGGCAAACCCACTTTTCAAGCAGAGTAGGTTGTTTTATTTTACTTTCTTCTTTTTCAGGTTAGATAAGTCATGAAACACCTAGAACAGCTTTTTACTGAACAGTTTCCATCAGAAAACACTTATTAGCCCTGAAATTTAATTGCAAGTTTTAGAGCCCACTACAAATTGTACATAGAAACTCTGCCCTTCATAGCTTTGAACAATAACGAAACTCACAATATAAACACAATTTATAGCAACCTTGTAATGGTTAGCTTCTGGGATAAGCAGTTTATATGTTTTAGAGAGCAATTTCTTAAAATAGACAGAGTTGACTTGTATTTAAATCCAAGCAATGCCCTTCCCCAGCTTTGAGACATTGGTAAGGTATTAACCGGAGGAAATCTCTTATCTCTTCATCTGTGAAATGGAAAAATGCAGAGTAAAACCTCACAGAGTAATTCTTGGATTTAAATGTGATAATCCCTGTGAAAGTTAAGCTATGCCTTGTTTAGAAGCATCAATAAATCCTATTTTAAATCTGATTTTCACCCTGGACTTATCTTGGGGATTTATAACATCATTCCACAGAAGCGCCAGCCTCAGGAAGGACTGCCTCACTTGTGGATGTGGATACTGTGCAGTCATATCAATGAACCATCTTGAAACAACAGTTTCTTTGCTTTGCCACCAGATGGTAATTTTGTTTTCTTTTGTAGCTTTTAAAGAACTATTTAGTTGTGGCCTTTTAAGATGCAAAATGTTAAGTGTGCATATATAATTGATGATTTCTTTCCTAAGCTCTTTTGAATGTTTCCCCAGCTTTCAATCTGACTTCTAGTTAGATTATTAATATTGTAAATGCTACTTTATTTTAAACTTACATTTTTTAAAGATTTTTAACTAGCTATTATTCTAATAAGCTTTCTCATATATTGTGTTTGGTGTTTGGAATGTAAATATATGACCCCCTCCCAATAGAATTAGATGAGTTTGTTTTGTTTTGCTTTTTTTTTTTTTTCTGTTTTTTCAGGGTAAGGTCTTGCTCTAGCTCAGGCTGACCTGGAATTCACTTTTTATTCTCAATGTGTCCTCAATCTCATGGTGATCCTCCTACCTCTGCTTCCCAAGTGCTGGGATTAAAGGTGTGCGCCACCACGCCCAGCAGACATAGGTGTTTTGTTAAGATTCTAACTTGAGTCGCCTGCCTCCTGCTTGGAGGAGGTGTCACTGGGGGACCTATGGTGGGATCCAGCCCTAAGGCGTGTTTGGGGGTGGATCTGATTCCAGCCCAAAAGTGTGGAAAGCAGTGAGCTCTTGCAGTGTTCCTATTTACTGTTTTCTTTCCTTCTTTTCTTTTTCTTTTTCTTTCTTTTTTTTTTTTTTTCTTGTCTGCTGGTGGTTTTTCTTTCTGCTTGTATCTGTGGAATAAGAGAGCTTCTTCTACCACTGATGGGACTTCTCCTTTATCTGTAAAATTGAAATCAAAACCTTCCTCCAATAGAACTGTATCTGGATGGATGCTCATCCCAGTATCCTGGAGCTAACTATGACAATGTGAAATCATAAAATATATTAAATTTTGAGTCACGCTTTATTTGTGAGATAATTAATTTTCATACCACTTATTAAATGCTAAAACTTTATGTTAAAACTATTTTCTGTACAAAAGTAGTACCAAACTAATAGTTCATTTCATAATTATCATTAGTGTATTTGTTTGAGATCTACTATTATTTGTTTTCTCACAATTTTCCTGTTCAAATTAAAATAAAAAAATAATTTATTGCACTTCTTATGTTCCTTCTTAAACACTGTATTATTTGAAACAAATTTTAAGAAGATTTAATTAGAAATAAATGCATATACCAGAATCCCAACAAGCTTGCTATTAAATATTTTACCAGTACTAGGTTTTTTTTTTTTCTTTTTTAGTGATACAACAAACTATTTGCACTTCTAGTATAAAGGAGCAAATGTTCTTTTAAAAAAAAAAAGAATGGGCAAAATAAATGGCTAGGAAGATGGCACCATGGGTTACAGTGCTTGGGGGGCATGCTTGCAGACCTAAATCCAACCTTTAGTAACCATGTAAAATAGCTGGGACAGTTTGCACATACCTGTAACCCAAGTGCTGGGAATGGGAACCAGGAAGATCAATGAGGCTCCTTTGTAAGGCAGTGAAACTAAAAAATGAAGAGGTTTAGGTTCAGTGAAATACTATGTCTCATGGAAAAAAATAAAAGTGGAAGAGTGATAGAGGAGAATAGCTGATGTCGTCCTCTGGCATCAATAATGCACAGGGTATACACATCTGTGCACATGTGCATATAACACACACACACATACGATAAATAGTGAATAAGGGAAGAAATTAGAGACAGAACAGGAGAATGTGAAATAAACCACCTTTTTGTATTTGTCAATTTATATTTCCATTTATAGTGATACTCTTCAGAAAATAAAGAAATTTAGTTGTTTCAAAACATACAATTAGTGGATAGCTTTATATTAAAATTGGTGTTGAAATAAAGTAACAGTTCAATTACCTCATCAAATGTAGAAACTTTTATGTCCTGTTTATGTATATCTATATATCAAGATTTAAAATTATCTATATTTCTTCCTTGTCTCCTTCTTTACATTCTTCCTTTCTCCTTCTTTACTGGACATTATTTGAATTGGTATAAAATTCTTCATTTTTCCTCCATTCACTATTTGAGATCCCAGGAAAATATTTCAAAGGATAACTGTTGACTAGGAAGCATCATTTTATCTCACTCATATTTTGTACTTTGTTGGTTTATGGATGTCATAATGTTATATTTCCCACAAAAATAAGAAATCTAGATTCTTTAAGAAACTAAAACTCAAGTGAAAATGGAAAGACCTCCCATGTTCCTGGATAGGCAGAATTAACATTGTGAAGATCACAATCCTACCAAAGGCAATTTACAGATTTAATGCAATACCAATTAAAATCCCCACAGTGTTCTTCAAAGAGATAGAAAAAATGATCTCAAATTTCATATGGAAAGGCAGAAGGCCTCGCATTTCCAAACATATCCTCAGCAAAAGAAATACCTCTGGAGGCATCACCATACCTGATCTAAAGCTATATTACAAAGCCATAGTAATAAAAACAGCATGGTACTGGCATAAAAACAGGCCTATAGATCAATGGAATAGACTTGAGGACCCGGACTTTGGGTCAAGCAACTATAGCTACTTGATATTTGATAAAGGCCCAAACAATATAGGCTGGAAAAAAGACAGCATCTTCAACAAATGGTGCTGGACAAACTGGATAACCATATGCAGGAAACTAAAACTTGACCCACACATTTCACCATGCACTACACTCAAGTCCAAATGGATCAAAGATCTCAATATAAGACCAGAAACTTGAATACTACTGGAAGAAAATTTAGGAAGTACATTCCATGATATAGGAATGGAAAAAGACTTCCTGAACAAAACCCCAGTAGCTCATGAACTTAAACCATCACTCAACCAATGGGACCACATGAAGCTGAGGAGTTTCTTTACAGACAAGCATACAATTAGCAAAGCCAATAGATTACCCACAGAATGGGAGAAAATATTTGTGGGTTATCCAACTGATAGAGGACTAATCTCTAGAATCTACAAAGAGCTCAAAAATCTAAACAGTAAGAAGTCAAACACCCCACTCACAAGATGGGGCAAAGAGCTGAACAGGCAGTTCACAGAGGAAGAAATAGAAATGGCAAACATACACTTAAGAAAATGTTCAGCATCCCTAATCATCAGAGAAATGCAAATTAAAACAACTATGAGATTCCACCTTACCCCAATAAGGATAGCAAGCATCAAAAAATCAAATAAAAATAAATGCTGGCGAGGATGTGGAGAAGTAGGAACACTCATCCACTGTTGGTGGGAATGTAGGATGGTACAACCACTTTGGAAAGCAATATGGAGACTTCTGAAAAAGCTGAGTATAGAGACACCAACAGACCCAGTTATTCCCTTACTGGGCATCTACCCTAAAACCTTCAAACCACAGACTAAAGAGATTTGCTCAACCATGTTTATAGCAGCTCAATTTGTAATAGCTAAGAGCTGGAATCAACCCAGATGTCCATCACTAGAAGAATGGATAACTAAGATGTGGTATATCTACACAATGGAATTCTATACAGCAGTAAGAAAAAATGACACAATGAAATTTGAGGAAAAATGGTTGAACCTGGAACAGATCATTCTCAGTGTACTTACCCAATCACAGAAAAAAAATCGCCACATAGTCTCACTCATCTACAGCACCTAACCTGAATCTACCCAAGATACCTTACATACCCAGCAAGCATCTCCTAGATTAGACACTAGGATGGAAGGGGAGGGAGGGGAGGGCATCAAAGGGGTGGGAAACACAAATCTAGACCCAAACGGCAATGGTATCATATTCTTCTACTTACTAAAAGATAGACCAAATGGCTGATCCTTCACCAGGCCCTTACAGGGAACACCTGAACCACAAGACACTGGAGAGGGTAAGATTAAGATTAACCTTAATCTCCTACATCTTCCCTCCCTCACTTCCCCTCTCCCTGTCTCTCTCTCTCTTCTCTCTAACTCTTGTATATTAGTTATCTTTTTCCTCATTTTCTTAGTGGGCACTGACCTGTAACTCCCAGAACCAGCATGGGGCTATCATCCACAATGAGCTTTTGATCAGAGAGACCTACAAGGTTTCCTAAAAGACAGACAGATTTCTGTCAGAGTACTTGATGACCCACCAAAGGTTAGTGGTAAGACCCTACTGCTGAAGATACCTTATGTGATTGACATGCAAATTAGAATGGCATGGCTGGAAGTTGGATGAGAGTCAGTCCCCAGACAGTCAGCGCGTCTAGTGCCAGAAGGTGCTACATGGACAACTGGGGGAAATTGACCAATATCTATTGAAGCAATGCATGGTCTAACCTACTTAGCAGCAAATAACTTATTGTGATGCCCACACAAGTGCAGTGGTGGCACACAGCCATGGTGGGGAACCAACTGCTCTCAATTTGGCTAACTGATTCCCTCACTGGTATGGGACCCATAGCTGGAGCTGGGAAACAAGTCAGAACCATATCCAAACATAAGCCCACTCTCCAGTATCAAGCTACTATCAATTGTGGGCTACAAGAGGGCCTACACCTATTAAATTCTCTATAAAAAAAAAAAAAGTAAGGGTTATCTCATTTGTCCTGGTGCTAACTTACTCTCCGTTGGAGAATCTGCTTCTCTTTTTCAGATAGATGTAGACCCTAAGGAGAGAGCCACCCCATCATACCTCAAAAGGGCCCCGGTTGAAACTAAGAAAACTTCGAGAAACAAGCAAGGGGGCTGTTTTCCTGATGAACCGGACACCAGCACAAGGGGGAAGGAGATCAGCATAGAGAAAAATCAACTCCTACCAAATCAGAGAGCCAGAGCCTCAGAGGCCCTCAACACCTCATCACTGAAGCAGACCAAAAATGAACCCAACATGGCTCAGGGAAATTTTGCGGAAGAGGGGGCGGAAAGAATGTCAGAGTCACATGTTGGGTCATGATATGCAGAGACATTTAGCTTACCCATAACTGTGGGCTAACTCCACAATGCATGACCCTGTATACCTCAACAAGGAGGGGCCAAGGGGAGGGGGTAGGTCACGGATGAGCCTAATAATGGTACCAAACTGACTGTATTTGCTGAATACGGAACTGACTAATAAAAAAAAAAAAAAAAAAGAAACTAAAACTTATGATAGACTAGCTTCTTTATCAGTTTCTGTAGTTGTCATAATAATTTCTCACTGTTGAGTACTTCTATGAATTCATTTTCCGTTCATAGTCTAAATTCCTCCCTTTACATTGCATTAGTAGGGTACTTTATGATGATACTCAATTAACCCCCTTTTCTGGTTACTAGCTCCTAGATTGCTTATGTTGGCATGTCGAGCATGTACTAGTATCTACTGACAAGTGGAGAAGCAAATAAAAAGGACAGGAATGAATATTTAATGGAAAAACACAAGATGACTCTAAGCTGAGCTAGAGTTTTCCTTATTCTGAAAGGCGCTCAGTGACATTAATATATAAGGAAAGGAACAAGTTTCTGTCTATGTTTAGTATTATGCATAGCTTGATAAGGTGAAAGAGATGGATTATGTACACATATGCAGTAAGATTACAAAATCAGCAATATTTGTTTCCTGGACCACTGATATTCTATCTACCACTTTCTGGGCTGCCAGTCTAGTGACCTAGAAAAACCACACATTATTTATCACAATCACCACCTATACAGCTTATACAATACTATGAAAAGAATATTGCAGGAAATCAGGATGTTATTTTAAGTGGAATAAGACTAAAATAATAGAAATCAAACCAAATTATCTGGAAAATGAAGAACTATGTATAACATTTGAATGCACAATTATCAACTTTCTTTGTAGAATATGAACAGAATCATCCTAAAGTTAATTATGTTTTTTCTAAAATTTCTATACTCTACATTATTAAAACATAGTTGGGCTGGAGTGATGGCTTAGCAGTTAAAGGCAATAGCCAGTAAAGCCTGATGGCCTAGGTTTTATGCTCCAGTACCCATGTAAAGCCTGATGCATAAAGTGGCACATATGTCTGGAGTTCTTCTGCAGTGGCAAGAGGGCCTGGAGATGTCTATTCATTCATTTATTCTCTTTCTCACTTTCTCTCTTTCTCCTCTCTATCTACTTGCAAATAAATAATAAATAAAACATTTAAAGACATAAAATAAAAACCAACGTTTGGAATAATCCTCCGTAGCTACAGCTGTAGTATAAACCCAAACAATGAATACCCCTCCAAAATAATTTTAAAGTACTATTTACAAAGTTGTTATGTTGACACTTTCAAAACAGTAGGAGGTTGGCAACACCTGTTAAGAGTTTCAGACAGCCATGGCTAATTTCTCATATACCTTCTATGAGAAGGTTATGGATGGAGGAGAGTAAGGAGTCTCTATCAGTACACAGCAGTACATAGATGGTGAATATACGTAGGTGAGCAGATATATGAGTAGTTATCCTACAGTATAGCAAAATTTATAGATAGAATGAACATAGAGAAAGAAGCAAGAAAGTTAGCACATGATTTATTTGGCTATCACTGTATTGTCCTATTTATTGACTCAATCTTATTTGGGAGCCACACTGATTCTTTAAAATAGCCACTTGCTTCTTCCACTGGTATGTCCTTGTATGGTTAGAAGCACACATTTTTGCTGATAATTTCCAGCTATGAATTGACTGAAGTGTGACAACCTTGTGATTTTGCATTGCACAGTGGGAAAAATATTGCAAGCACTTAGATTATTTCTCATTTGTAAGAGGACCCTATTCCATATCTGTGAAGGAAAACAAGGAAGTGAATTGAGTTCAATGCTAATACACATGTAGTTCTGATACTTATGCACCTTTTCAGGGAACTTCTTTGAGTGACTTTCAGGATTCACAGCCCAGCACTCAAAACCCATGATATTTCCAGATACTGCCTCAACTCATTTTCTAAATCTGTCTAAAAGTATTTGAAAACCCAGAAAACTTTCCACTGAGCTTTTAAATTTCAATTTCTGTCATTAGCAATATTATCAGTACTCTTAGCCACTTCTTAGCACTCCCCTCAGGTCTCTGCTGTATACCCTTTCTGCTCTTCCCTGAGGACATTGCTGTGTGGAGACTTCTCCGTCCAATGCTACTGTCTACCAACTTCCTGACTAGTTCCTTTAATGACTGTCCTGTGAAGGAGACACTCACTTGAAGCACATTTCATGTTGCAGATTCTTCTTGTTCTCCTAAAAGGTCCCCCTCCTTCCATCCCATTCAGTCTGAAGAGAGAAGCATTATTGCTCCTTGTGGCAACCCCATCTGGACTCACAGGCCAAGAACTTTCTTTATGGTTTCTTCCTTCCTCCACGTTCCCTCACCTTTTAGATCCTCACCATTTCTTCTGTCTGGACCTGTTTTGTGCTTTTGGAGCTGCATGGTTAGCACATTTTTCTCTTTCTCTCTCTTTTTCTCTTTCTCTCAAACTCTCTCTCATCAAAGTCCATCACCTACTAAACTCTTCTTATAAGGAACTTGTTCAAATCTAACAAAACTTTACATAAAACCCTTTATACTTCTTTACCATTTTTCTATAGAAATCAACCTGTTCTCTCAAACTTCATAATTTTATGTATTATTTCTTCCTCTTTCTCTTCATCACCCTCCTATTCTTCATGCATCTCCTCTTTATTTCTCTTCTTGTTTTCTCCTTTCTTCCCTATTGAAATATAAGCTACATAGAAACAAAAAATATTTGTTTTAATAATAGCATATATACAGCAGCTACTTCAGTGAATAAGCACAAAGTAGGACTAAAAGTTAAGCATCTGAACATGGTATTTTTTAAATACAACAGCATAGTAAATATTATAAAGATCACAACCCATTCCTATTAAATTCAGGAAATAAATGGGGATGCCAGAGCCATCATATATACTACTATATTTTAAATAAAGTTTGGTGATATTTTGAACACCTCCTTGTTTTAGTTTCCTGCTCATAGCTGCTCCCTCATGAAAGCGCAGTGACGACTAGAGGAATAAGAGCTGAGGAGCAGGCACGACTCTTCCTGGCACCTAATGAATGCCCTACAAATTCTATTACACAGAAAAAAACAAATATCTTTTGACCCTCTCGTACATAACAAATCTATCAACATCAATAACAGACCATCTTGCTGACAACAGGGAAGGAGGTAGTATGACTTTGTACATGTGTTTTGGATTAATAGTAAGTGAATGGGTAGGTAGATAATTTTTACCAGGTCCTTTGGCTCTAACTATTAATGATTTCTTCACTTTTTAAATTGTCAGGGTTAGCTATCCTTTAAGATCTAGACCAATAACTATGGTTTCCCGCTAGACACTGACACCTAGACCCCTGCATCTCAAGTTCTCTCATATATAGTAAAATGTTTATAATATTTTCCTAACACTTTCAAAACCATATACTCACAGACCCAAGAGAGACCCTCAATCTTCTCCTACTCAAGCACAAGGAGGGAAAACAATTACTGTAACTCTGCCATGTGCTGGGATCAGTGATATAGGTTTTTATGTTAATAGTTTATTTAATATATATATATATATATATATATAATTATGAATCCAAATATATATACATATATATGTATGATATATGATATATGATATATGATATATATATATATATATATATATATATATATATATATATATATCATGCTGGGCATAGTACATGACTTTAATTTATTTATTTTTTTATTTTATTAGAGACAGAGAGATGGGAGAGAAAGAGGGAAAGAGAGAGAATGGGCATGCCAAGGCCTAACCACTGCAAACGAGCTCCAGACACATGTGCCACCTTGTAAATCTGGCTTATGTGGGACCTGGAGAATCAAACCTGGGTCCTTAGGCTGGGCAGGCAAATGCTTTAACCACTAAGCCATCTCTCCAGCCATATATGTATATGTGTATGTGTGTATATCATGCCTTGAAAGATGTTTATTAACATTTATATAAAGTTAAATAAACCATATTTTATATAGTCAAGATATAAAGTTTCCCCTGCCATTCTTCAATGGTAAGATTAAGAATTTTAACACTAAAATATAAAAGTTGTCAATGTATGAGAGTAAACATACATTTGCTGCTACAAGAATGGATCAAATGCTCCTCTAGTATAGAAAAGTGTGTGTATGACAGAGGAAAAGGAGAGAGTAAGGTTTTTCTTTGGGAGAAGTTAACAGTAAAAGAATGATTTACAAAGATTTATATACCTTAGTAGAAACTTATTTTTCTTATTCATAAATGTGATATGATCCAAACTAAATGTTCTTTTCAGTATAATGGAGATACATACTTGTTCACATACATTGTTCACATACATACATGGGAACATTTTCCATAGAGAACCATTACATTTTATCTCCACAGGAGAGTTGTCCATAGATTTTATTTCTTTCTGGTCTAGCATCCAAAATGGACAGAACAACAAAGGTCAAGAGTGGTATGATTGTCACTTTATACATCATGTCTTGAAAAAATAGGATCACAGTTCCAACTCAAAAGGATAAGGCAAAAGAAAGCAACAAAAATATATTCTGTCATAGTAAGAAATGAATTAAAATGACATTTTCAGTGATTACATGTACACACACAAACTTTCTAGAATTAACAACAAAATTAAACTCTTTTACTCTTGAATTTGCTCATGAAACTATCAAGTTTAGTGAATCTCCTTTATAAAACTAGTAGGAGTTGGGAGAGTTAAATGAGAAACATATGTAGCTTTTCTGAGAGGCATATTTGATGACTAAGTTAATAACACTCCTGACAGTACTGTAATACTTTGAATTTTCCAGAACATATACAAGTATTGAGTATATACATGGTTCTGCTGCAATATCTTAAATCAGTTTCCCAGAATACTTCAGGGTTGTACTTCCTCCACTGTCAGTTGATGTATGCTCAGGGAATGCAGACTAATTATCCAAAGCAAAACATAATTAAAGTGGGAAATTTACTCTAAAAGCATTACATAATACTTTCCCCATGCAAATAGATTTCTGCATGCTGTATTCCATGATTTATTATTATAGCATATGACTTGTTCACAAGATAGAGAGTAGATTATATTAATTACTACTGATAAGTAGAAAATTAAGCTCAAGTGAAATTAGGGATTCTCCCAAGAAATTCAATTAGAATCCACTAAGCCTCTCCTCCCATTTCTTAGGTCCCATTAGTTTACAAGAGGAGGAAATTGTGCCCAGGATGTTGCTGAGAATTTGGGAGGGAGTCAGTTGGAAGGTAAAATAAAAGAAGTCATGGAAAGAAGTTCACTCTACAAAGAATGTAACAGCTCTTGATTTTATTATGAACAGTTACTGATCAACTTCATTAATTATAACTGTTTCAGGACTTGTATGCATAGGTCTCAGATTTCTAAACTGCACAGCAAAGATGAATTTCAGCAAAGTAGAAAATAATCTACAAAGGAAGGAAACCTTTAATCTTCACTTCTATCATTCTTAGAGTTTTATTTATTGAAAGGCAAAGGACCTTAAGTTTGATTCTCCTTCCAATTCAATATTTCATTTATCCAAAATAGTTTCCTGTTTCTATTATGTGCCAGTGAATGTATAGCACAGCATACTGGATATAAAATCATGAGTCAAATTGAACCTTATCTAATGGTAAACTAAGTAGGAAATATGTACCAATGTGTAAGACCTACCAAATAATCAAATATATAAATTGTTGCTAATGCCCCCAAACTGACAACTAGGGAGGAGAAAGATGAACAGGTTAAACCATGAATGGACTTATATTTTTAGTATAGCAGAACATCAATCAAATGAAAATTATAGGTAAGTTACATATGTAGATAGGAGTTGTATAAATATTTGAATTAAAATAAAATTCAAAATGCATTTGTATTTGCTCCTCAATTCTATGGATAATTTTCTCCTCCAACTATAAACAAAATATCAAACTATAAAGAAACATACAGATTGTCAAAGATGTTAACAAAATTTGAACCTTTTCATTATTTGAATAGAAAAATTCTGCTGTGAATGTCAAATATGGCTGGTTTTGAAATTTTATAAAACACAAGATGAAAAGATGTTTCTGGATAGCACTGTCAGTTTCCCTGTCATGGAATACTGAATATTTTCTCCATTGTTATCATGTTAAATGTACTGTTAAATTTAGTTTTAAAGAAGTAAGCAAAAGGTCTAGGACACATTGGCCTAATAGACTTACATTTCAGAAATTAGGTTATATGTTAACTGCAGAGAGGAGGAAAGTACCACGTCTTTGTGGGTTCTCAGAACTGCAGCATGTATGTCATCGTTCCTGGAATACTGGCCAGAGGCTGTGGTACTTCCTGGACTTGAGAGCCAGACCAGCTTACCAGAATTTTTAATCCTCTGATAAAATTCGAAGCTGTGCTTCTTGTAGGCAAGACTTAATGGCTTCCAGGAACTGCCCGCTTCAATACTAAAAGTTAGCAACAGAAGATCCTGTGGCATGCTGTTCAGAAATATGTGTGCACTATTGAACGCTTAAATTAAGCTAATTAGCACATGCCTTATCTCACATAAATTAGATAAATATTTGCAATTTGCCAATTGTAGTTGGTATTAAAGGTGTATAAAGTCATGTACTTAACTATGTATAATTTTAATTTAATTTAGAACTCAATAACTCTGAAAAAAGCTAAGTATCAACATGTTAAATTATACTATGCAAAAAAACACAATAATATTTTCTGCCACCAACTCTAAACAGGGGCATTTTTTCCATTAAATTCCATAGTTTTAGTTAATCATCTAGCCTTTTAATCACAACACCTGGAAATTAACCAAAGAGAAATTATATTCAGACAATACTGTTATACCATTGTTCTATTTATTTACTTTTTTAAATTTGGGATGTGTAATACCAACTCATTTTATAACAACAATGTTTAAAAGAAATAAGAGCATCACACATAAACAAAGATGCAGAAATTCTGCTCCAAATTGAGTGCAAGTCTGGCATATTCAAAACCTATTGCTTATTCCAAAAAGGCAAGGTTTGCTTACTATTAGATATCAGCAAAACAACTAACCATATGTACAAGCTGTGTGATATGAGCAACAGTTCATTTTTCAAAATCTGACTTCTATTACCAGCAAACATTACTTGAAAGGTACAAAGAGGAGGGGTTTCTTCAGCCTGACAGTGGGATTCATGAAAAGCACAAAGATCACACAACACTAAAGGACTGAATATTCTCCTGCTGAGAAAAGTAGCAGGATAAGAAAAGTGTCTGCTCCTCCTCCCTCTACTCAAGACAGTACTTGAAACTTCATTTAAAGTCCTTGGGCAAGAGAAAGAATCAAAGAGTATCCATATTGAAAAGTAAAGTGCTTCAGGTGACATGATTGTGTACAGAAATCTATGTTAGAAACATACACTAGAATTACAGCATTTGGCAAGGTTGAAGGACACAATATTGAAGTATACAAATCTTTATAGTCTATATGCCAGTAAAAGCAGGTAGCAATTAAAATTTTTTTAAAACCCTACTGTGAAAAATAGCATCTAAGTATTAAGTAACTATGAAAAATACATGCATTATAAAGCTGAGAAGGGATGTTGAAAATAAACAGCATGAGATATGCCTTGTCTGTGGTATGCAAGGCATAATATTGCCAATATTCTAATTCTCCCTAAATTGATTAATTCAGTATTAAAACAAAGAAACTCCAAGAAAATATTGGGAAGCTGATTACAAAATTTACAAAAAAAAATTGAGACCTAAAATTAGCATTAAGTGTTTTGAATGAGGGCTGAAGAGCTGGTTTGGTGACTAAGGTACTTGCTTGCAAAGCCTGATCACCCTTGTTTGATTCCACAGTACCCACATAAGAGAGATGCAAAAAGCCAGATACACAAAGAGCACATGCATCTGGAGTTCATGTGCAGTAGCAGGAGTTCCTGGGGTGCCATTCCCTCTCACACCTCATTTTAATCTCTGTCCACAGTACCTTAACAGAAAATCTACATGAATATTTTAGTGTAAATTATAAGACAATTCTCATCAAAATAATGTAAGATCTTGATTCTAGCTAAAATATGAGATAAACTGACAGTGGTCTTTTTTCTTAAGATTATAGAAAACAGATCAATATGTAGTGACTTTATTGCATAAATTTTATGTAAATATACTGTGTATGTGTGTGTGTTTGTGTGTGTAAGTCAGTAACTATGGCCACTGGAGAAATGTCATGTTCAGAGACCCAAAACATGACACGAAAATTGTTAAGGAACAAGGACTGTCCTTCTTAGGTGAATTAACAGATAACAACCTCCTTCCAGAAACTTCTCGGTTCATGTTCCATGGCTAAAAGAGCAAGGCCACTGGTGGATGGCTAGGATAAACCTCTGAGCATGTGAAGACTCCCAAAGTGCCAGAGGAAGTAATAAAGGAAAATCAACTACTATTCTTCACTTCTACTTTTAGTAGTCAGAAAATGAGAAGGCAGTAAAGACATCTCTCACTCTAAAAAAGTAAAAAAAAAAAAAAAAAAAAAAGAGTGGAATTAATGATTTCACCAAGTCTCTAGGAAGACCTTAACTCTGTCTTGAGGATCACCTTTTACTAAACTATAAATGGTCATTTAATGAATAAAAATCACCACTTCTGGCTCCACTCATGAAAAATAAATTAAAAACATAATAAAGTGACAAAAAATAGGTTGACTGGTATGGCTTGAATCTGAAATGTCCTCAGAAAGTTCATATTTTAATACATCATCCTCAGCTGATGATGCTGCTTGGGGAGGTTCAGGGAACTTTAGTAAATGAGACCTAGCTAAAGGAAGTCACCAGGAATAGGTCTTTGGAGGTTATACACTATACTGATTCCTAGGTACTCTGCTTCCCAGGCCACAGTTAACTGTGATGCAACCACTTTCATCATATGCTTACATTATCATGAGCTGAGCAGCTCTGCTATGCCGTCCCAGCTATAGTGGGCTGACACCATGAAGCTCTGAGCTAAAATGAGTATTTTCTCTCATAAGCTTTTTCAATTAAGAATTATAGTGAGAGAATATAATGATGAATGTAATGAATATAATTATAGAGTTACGTATCTCAAAGCAAATTATGATATATCTATGTAGTAGAGAAATTAAGCCTAAAGAAGAACCATAAAAGTGATTCATATTTTCATTCTGACATGGATGAAAACACTTTTATTTACGTACCACAGAAAATAAAAAAATAAATGTTATTTTGATATCTTAACACATTCACTTCCTGAGTAAAATTATCATGAAGCATAAGAATGTAGTGTGTGACTTCTTAAAACTAACCCAAATGTTATTCAATCCTCACTGTCACGATTCAAATACTGGGATAGTGTCTGTCAAAAAGTGAGGTTTTATTGCATTATGATTTTGTAAAGCAAAAGAATAAACCTTCACTCAGCATTCATAAATTATCTATGAATTTTGTCTTTTAAAAACTCAAGGAAGGGCTGGAGGGATGGCTTAGCAGTTAAGGTGTTTGCCTGCAAAACCAAGGGACCCAGGTTCACTTCCCCAGGACCCACGTAAGCCAGATGCACAAGGGGGCACGCACATCTTGATTTCATTTGCAGTGGCTGGAGTCACTCGTATGCTCATTCTCTCTCTCTCTCTCTCTCTCCCTCTTTCTCTGTCAGATAAATAAATAAAAATAAAATATTTTTAAAAATCAAGGAAATCTTATGATATGTATACACGAGGCAAGTTTTACAAGCTGAGCATTTTCAGAAGAATTAGATAGTGGATGGGAAATGTAATTCCTACATCAACTATAAGACTAGTAGTTTGCACAGTCTTCTTAACCCTGTGGATACTGCATCTTATAGTGAGGGTTAAATAAGATATGTGAAAGTTAATACAAAAACTAATTAAAATAAAATACTTAATAATCTTAACTAAACTTCAGCTACTGCCTCTTCCTTTAAAACTCCTACCAAGAAGTTTCAAGGCTGCTTAGTAGTCAGATAGCACTTGATGCACATGTACCACTACAAATCCTTTGATCCAACTTTAATGTATTCTTCAACCTAGGTGGAGGTTTTGTAAATTTAAAATTCAGTTTAGACTATTCATTGTGCCCATGAAATCTTAAGTGAGAGACAATATTTACTGCTTCATCACATAGATTTTACATCTATCATTTCACCCAAAACCCACAGTTCCTTCTAAGTGGTGGCCTGCAATCTCCATGCTCCTCAGGGTTGATAGTACTAAAAGTGAATTCTAAAGATTATCTGCCACCTGAGAGGTTCCTTAATGTTTCTTATATAATCTTCAGGTAGCATCTCTTCTCCTTGGAAGGAGAGGAAAGAAAGTGTCCTCACTGGTAATTGTTTCATTACAAGCAGACATAGTGCATATGGGTGAATAAAATTAGCCTGCCAAATTAAATTGATTAGTTTCATAGTAAAATTTAAATAGGTTGGGGAGATGACTCAGTGGATAAAGCACTTGCTGCTCAAACATGAGATCTTGAGTTTAGATCCCCAGAACCCATGTGAAAAGCTGGGTGCTGTAGCCCCAGCATCAGTAATCCCAGTATGCTAGGTCAAGAAGGGAGGATAAGACAGGTACATTTTCCTGAAGGTCAGGCATTAGCTAGCCTGATGAACAAACACAAGGAGGTGAAAACTGAGAGACTCTGCTTTACATAAAAGGACAAGTGAAGATCAATGCCTAAAGTTGTATTCTGACCTACACATGTAGGTCATGGCACACCCACATCAACACTTGTACACAGGTTAACTTTCACATACTTTTACACATGTACAACTTACACAAACACACACTCACTCACACACACACTTGTATTCATGTGTGCAAACTAAAACAAGCTTTTCACTGTTTTGTGGCTGACTCCATGAAAACAGAGATTACAGGTACAAAATTTTGGTGGCTTTGTATACTAGTATAATACAATTTTTATTTTTATTCTGTTTGTGGTAATTATTTTGGGTGATTTCCCCATTTTCCTCACTAGTTTGCTACCATTCTTAGTTCACCTTCACTAATATGCCTCTGAATTGTTTTATTGTTACAAACTTTGTTTGACTATGTATCATGTCTATATATGTATGATGTGTGTGTGTGTGTGTGTGTGTGTGTATTATAGACTTATTCACTGGACCGAGCACTGAGATTTGGGAATCTTTGTTCTTGAGAAATATAGTGCAGTGGTTTGATTCAGATGTCCCTTGTAAACTCATGTGTTCTGACTGCTTGGTTCCCAGATGATGGAAATTTGGAAAGTAGAGCCTTACTGAATAAGTTATGCAGCTGGAAGTGATTCCCAGCTAGCTAGTGTTGGATGACTCAATCTCCTACTACTGTTTTCTACCTACTTGTGACAGAGGTGATGTCTAGCCTCAGCTCAGGCTATGCTGTCCCTGCTATCATGGAGCTTCCACCATCAGCTTTTCTCCCATCAGTTGCTTTCAGTCAGGGTCTTTATTTCAGCATCAAGTATGTAAGTACAATATATAGAGCACATAGATGAGTACATTTTACAAGCAAAATGAGCAGCAGCCTATGGAAGGATATACCTTGAACACACAGTGTGTCAGTCTTCCTATAAATGATACTGCTTTCTGAACATGTATACTCTTGGAATTAACTAGAAAACTCTTCTCTCATTTTTTTTTTCAGAGCAATGACCACATATTTGTTACATGACGAGAAATGCAATTATAAACATAAAACCTTTATTCTAAAATTCTGGAAAACAGAAAACACTGCAATACAATTTGTAAGGATATTCTATTTCAAAAATATGGAGAAGACGTTTTAAAAGCACTTACTTGCTTGCCAAGCCTAGTGGTAGGGCTTCTTTCCCCATTTCTCTTGTACAGCCAGATGCACAAAGTGGCACATGAATCTGGAGTTCATTTAAGTGATAAAATCCCTGACCCCTTTCCCTCCCCCCTCTCTTCTCCTCTCTCTCATATACACACATGAATTAAAAAAAATAATATATATATATGTACATATATATATGACATTAAAATTACCCTTTTGTAGAAAAGTGTAAGTTTCAGTACGTAAGATAAGTTTTCAAAAAAATGACTTTTTGGGCTGGAGAGATGGCTTAGTAGTTAAGCGCTTGCCTGTGAAGCCTAAGGACCCCGGTTTGAGGCTTGATTCCCCAGGACCCACGTTAGCCAGATGCACAAGGGGGCACACGTGTCTGGAGTTCGTTTGCAGTGGCTGGAGGCCCTGGCTCACCCATTCTCTCTCTCTCTCTCTCTCTCTCTCTCTCTCTCTCTCTCTCTCTCTCTGTCACTCTCAAATAAATAAAAAATGAACAAAAAATTATTTAAAAACTGACTTTTTATAACATATTTAATATTGGATAAAACTTTATAAAATCATTTAGCCATTCAAAAAGAAAAGATCAGGAAAAGATGGAAATCTGCATATAAAAATAGTTGGAATGATTGAAATCACAACCATGCAATAATGAAATAGTTCCCAATACTGTGACCTGGGAGGAAGGAGTGCTTGTTTCACAATGCATAGCACTATAACAACCAGATGACTTATAGATACTACAGTGTGCACTCTGGCACAAAATGATAGTGCTACTTCTAGAATGCAATATGAACAAATGTTATTGATTCAGCAAAGGGCTGTTTGTACAGTGTCAGACATAGGCAGGGCCCTGGGTTAAAGCAAACCTAAACTGTCTGACTTGAAGGCTGGAGGCAATAGAGGGGCCACAGCAGCCTGAACCTCAGCTGGTCACATCTCAGGATCAAACCGGCAGGGGAGCGCCTCTCCCCGTCCTCCAGGGTTGCAGTGAGCCAGGGTCCTCCCCCCATTCTTGGGGGTCACAGTGAGCCTGGACCCCTGGACAAAATCTCAGACTGAGATGGGCAGGAAGTAAGGCCATTCCTTCTCCAAGCACAGGATACCTGGACATTCAGATAAGACTTAGGCTTTGCAGATAATCCTGTGGCCTTTGGCCAGTTGCCTAGGAAACTCCGCATATAGTATCAGCCTACACCTTTGCATACCTTCTCTTTACCATTGCCTACTTGTTGGAATGGGATGTCTCCATATTAGGCATAGACCAGCAACCTTTAAACCCACCAATCCCCGTAGGGTCCTCTTCCCATCTTCAACTACTTATAAATCCATTTCCCTGACAATAAACTGAGAGCTGTTCACTGAAACTGCCTCCCTGATTCTTTCTCTCATCAGGCACACACAACCTTGGTCTCCGAGGTTGCCTGGGACACCTTCTGGGCAAACGCAGCCAGCCCAGAGGATGCAGGAATCCACAATAAAGAATCAGCAATTTTGCAAATCACTAAAAGTCTTGTGTTTAACATACAGTTAAATCTCCTCATCACGATGGGCACAGTAGGCATGTGTAAGCATCTTGACCATGACACACTAGATACTGTTAATTCCAAGGCTCCAGACATTGAAAAGAGGCTGCCATTCCAGATGTTTAGAAAAACATACAAGTAATAATAAGACTGAGTTGAGCAGTTCATTTCCTAACTTGCCGACATACATTAGCTTCTGTGATAGTTTTAAACGGAAACATTCTCCTGTATACAACGGCTTCAGGCTGAGATGTGAGGATGGTAAATCCTCCTTCTCTTAAGTATAAGCATAAAATAGCTCCCTAAATGATATTGAAGTCTTTAACCATTGTATATTACATTCATGATGCTAATAGTCTAAAATGTTGTTTTTACAATTATAATCAAGATGTTGACTGAGAATTTTCAAATTGTTCTAGAACCTAAAGTAGGACAAAATGGACCTTGCAATAAGATATTTTGAGTATTTATTGACACTGGTTTTAATGTTAATACTGAATAATGACAGAAAATTTTCACCACCAACATTCTTAGTAAGCTTTTGGAAAGTCACCATCAATATAGTGATGGATAACAGCCTTTCAAAAGAAATAAAAATTTCTGCATTAATCACCCAGAGTGGAGTCATTAAGTGAATTAGTCCTCCAATACGCCATGTCAGTTTCAATTCCAACATGTGAACTAAGTACAGCAGACACTTTTCTAAGAATGTTAGAGAAAAATAAAAATAATTCTTTTCTCATAGCATTCTTGATCCCTCTCCATTAATCGATGAGTGATACTCACAAAGCTGATGGCTAAAACAATCAGTACTTTCGTGATTGGTACATGTTTAGTGTCCATAAAGTTGGATGAGAAAGTAAATGATGGTTGCCTGACTTTGCATCCAGCTTTCCATGGACCTGTTGTGTAGGTCTATGCAGGTCTGTATCCCTTAAACAGGGAAAGCAGTAAGTGAAACCTCTCTGGACCACAGATTCATCTCTTCCCTCTTACTGTACCCTAACCCTGCTTGATACTGATAAATTATTTGGATCTTAAACAGTCTTTGAGTCAAGCAGATAGCTTTTAAGCAAGTATCCCAAGGTTAAGTTCATCTCATTTCTTTGCCATTCATAAAAACGTGTACCTTTCACTTAATTCACATCATCAGATAAACACTGCAGTATAATTTTCTACTCTCAACCTCAAGCTGTAAATACTCCAACCTTCTCATGTTGTCTCTTTTCCATGGAAAATGTGAAATCAAAATGTATCCCTCAATGCCAGATTCCCAGATCTTTTTAATCAAGAGAAGAAAATAAAACTCAGAGAAGTTAAATGACTTGGCTTAGGTTATATAATTGGTATTAAAGGAGCTGTCTATTCAAGAGCTGGGTCTTGTATTCTTTTTTTTCTTAACATATTTCACTTAATTTTACAGAGTGAAATAGCCCCAGGCAGAGACTGGGTAGAAAATAATCTTTTAGAGATTAGGGAAGGTTTTATATTGATCCCCTCACTATGATAAATTCTCTAGAACTCCTTGGTCTCCAGATTTTAAAAGTTGATTTTTATAACCTACCTGGTTTTATGTTCATGGTGTATGAGGGAAAGGAATATATTCAACTGCATTGTATATTTAATAACATTTTACACTTGATTCTAGATATTAATTAGAAAGAGCTCATCTCAATTCCTTACATTGGTCACACAAGGCATGGAAGAAGACCTGGGGAGTAGCTCAGTGGTAGAGAACTTGCCTACTATGTTTCAGGTCCTAGGTTCAATACCCAGTATGGAAAAAAAGAAGACAGTTTTTTTTCAATTTCACATGAGCAAAAAAATAATAACCATGATTCAATCCAAACTTGTGTTGAATTCTGATTATGAAAAAAATTGAAAAGTATACTTGTATAGTTATAAAAACTTCTTACATAGCCTTAAAATAAAAATAAACATGATCATGTACTGTCCTCAAGAAAAGAAAACAAAAAGATTTTGGCATCTGTCACCATTTCTCTCATTAAACATCTTTTCCTATCAGGAAGTTCAAACTCACACCCACATTTAAATCTTTCTGGTCACAGTTAAAATCTACTTCGCTTGTTTGAATAAGTAACAGCTGGTGACTTCATAACCATACACTTCATGACCCTTCATATGCTTGAAGATCATTATTAAGTTACCCCTCAGCCTTCTATGTGGTGACAGGCCCTGTAAAAGTACCATCAGGCACAGAAATCATTAGATGCGCCACAAGGCACCATCGTTAAAGCTGCCATCTGGCATCACTGGAAATGTCAGCACATGGACAGGGCATATTCATATTGATGGTCACACTACTGTTTATGCCTTTTAACTGATCAGCAATGTTCATTATAATCACATCTCTATTGTGGGATTTTTATGGCTTACGTGGACAAATGAGCACACACTCAATTAACTAACTACAGACTAAATGGAAAGCAGTTCTCAGGCTAATGTTTCCAAATGCTGTTAGTACTTTTTTGTTGACCACTATTTCCAGAATTGTTCATTGGTGAGTAAACTGACAAATTGCTTAGTCTCCAAAGAGAGCTCAACCTTTTTTAAATAACTTATAGAATATCAGTTAATTCATTATTTGCCTATAAAAAATAAATAAGTGGCTGTTATTCCACTGTATTTTAAAGTACACAGTGTTGGGTTCATACTGGCTAATGAAGTGTTAAAACCTCTCTTTAATCTTTATCAGTTTATGGAAAAAGATATTGAAAAGGTTTTCTAATGAAAATTAGCATAAGTGTTGTTTTACTTTTTAATTTTTATATATTTTCTAATAATGTTACATTCCAATGCAGTTAAGACATGTTTTCTGTGAGGCTTGCTGTCTTGTCACAAAAGTAGTTTTCTCTCACCACTAGGTCATTCTTATGCTTCCTGTTTTACACCCACTGTATCTGCTTTGTTTTCTTCCTCAGTGGCATTTGTAGGCTTTCATATACATCCATTTTATTTCAGCTTTTAAAATTAATTATGATTGAATATAAACCACTTTCTTTAAATACAACATAACACACTAAATTATAATAGTGAATTGGCAGTTTTTAGTAAAAACTTATGCTAACTTGGTAAATGTTTCTTTAAAGATTAAGTATCATTTTTGATCATTTTATCATTATCTCCACAAAATTTTAAAGTTGAATATCAATAAATTATGCTACTATAAGACATATACCAGATGAACCATAACAGAAGTATAACTGTTTCTTACTCCACAGAGTAGTAATTGTACACATGAAATATGCTTGTCTGTGAAGGGTGGAAATGACAAAAAAAGAAGAAAAGAACATAAACACCTACCAACATATATGGCTCTATGCACAGATAACATGTATATTTGCATATATTTAAAATTTAGTTTACGTTGAAAACTGTCAGCAAAAAATTCATAGCTGAGAAGATAATTTTTCCATTAACTTCTAGAGTTATTCTGATCTTTTTTTCTTTTATTCCTCCCTCCAGCTCTCTGTGTGTTTCTCTGTGCTTTTCTGCTTGCAAATAAATACATATAAAAATATTTTAAATAATTTAAAAAATGCATTCTATAGGAGTCTCAATTTTTTCAACCACTACTTCTAAATTATGTTAATTACTTTTCTCATTTCTGTGACAAATACTGGCAAAAGCATGATAAAGAAAAAGGGTCTGTTCTGGTTTACTATTGGAGGAGATATAATCAGTCTTTGTAGGGAAAGTATCATCAGGGACTGAGAGTCTACTGTGGTCACAATGCACATGAAGTCAGGAAGCAGAGTGCCATGGAGGTGGTGTTTAGCCTACTTTCTCCTCTTTATTTACCAGGAGTCCAATCCATGGAGAGGTGTCACGGTCAGTTAGATGAGTCATCTCAATTGACCTCTTCTAGAGACTCTCTCATAGACACGCCTAGAGATTTTTCTCCCATGGTGATTTTAAATCCTGACAAGCTCTGAATATTAACCACCACAGTAATTTCCCTGAGCAACATCTTTAGTTGCAAGGTCTTAGAATAGTAAGTAGCTTGTAATTGTGGTCAGACTACTGATATTAACCAAATTGCCATTTCTTCTTCTAGTACAGCATGAGAAACCACAGGGTCACATACCAAGTCTAAATTTCTCCAGAAGGCTAGTTGACCATTGACCTGAAGAAGGCTATATTAATTGTTATAATCAATATTTTGCTAGCTTGATAATCTTTATATCACCTTCATAAACCAAGTCTTAGTCCTCTAAATGAAAATTATTTTATTTTCCCTTTTCTTTTTTGTGCATGTGTGAATATATATCTCTATTTATCTATCTATCTATTATCTATCTATCTATCTATCTATCTATCTATCTATCTATCTATCATCTATCTATCTATCTCCATAGTAGAACATTTGGTGCCCCTTTCCATCACTCACCTGTTTTTTGTTCCCTGCAATGGAGTCTCCTACTGATTCTGGAACATGCTTATTTGTCTCAGTGGTTCTTCATTCTCCACTTCCCAAAGAACTGGGGTTACAGATGTATGTGGTTATGCCCAACTACTTATGGATGTTCTAGAAATCCAAAGTTAAGCAGTTTCAGGTACTCTTTTAGGCCCTTGTACATACATAGAACACTTATCCTTTGAGCTTCAGCTTTTATTTTTTATTTTATTTTTATTTTTTAGAGTTAGCATCTTACTGTGTAGCACACATTGGCCACAGACTCATAATCTTTTTTCCTTTTGCCTTGCTGAGTACATGTGTGTATGAACATGCCTAGCTTTTTGTTCACTTTCATTTTACGTAGGAGGTAGTGACAGAGACCACTTGTCATGGCATACAATTAATTGCTGTCTCATGAATTCCTATCCTATGTCTTCCTCACAATGACTCTGATCCATTAGAAACTGCACAACACTTATTTGAAAATGACAAATCTCTTCTAAAGAGACTGTGGTAGTTTGAATAGATAGGCCCCAATATATTCAGTGCTTCATTTGTTTATAGTTTGGATCTGTAGCCCCCTCACTGGAGGAGGTGTCACTAGGCAGATCTAAAGGTGTTATGGTGGGTTTGGAATTCCAATCTAAATATATGCAAAGTGACTAGTTCCACCTGGAGTTCCTGAAGTGTGCTGTATGGCTTTGGCTTTTGGCTTCTCTCTTGCTTCTTAGACCTGTGAAAGCAGGGCCAGCTTCTTCTGCCATCATGGGACTTCCCCTGGATCTGTAAGCTTCAGTAAATATCCCTTCCTCCATAACTGTGCCTGGTCTGGAAGTTCATCTCAGCAAACCTGAAGCTGTCTGCTACAGAAACTGGTACTAGAATGTGGGGTGAAATGAGTCTGACTATGTGGATTTTGGTTTTTTAGAACTTTTGTTTTGGAGGAACAAGCATGGACTTGGTACTTGCAACTGAAGATGCCTTCTGGAGTGGTAAGCCAAGTTTTATGGACTATTCTGATAAGAGTTTGAGAATACTAAGTGTGGTAAGAATAGTACTTGGATGCTCAGCTTATGAACTTGGAGGCTTACCTTATTATCTTTCTAAGGGGAAGGAAAGACTGCAAAGGACTTTGTTGGAACTGGGCTACTGGCATAAGATCTGGCTGTGTTCTGCTGCCCTGACCCAGAGCATTTGATCAAGGTTAAATTTCTAATGGACTGATGTGCTTGGCTAAAGATATCAGACTGAGAGACTTAGGATTTTAATTTGGAAAACCAGAAGCAAACTAAAATTACAGGCACTGAGATTGGCTTTAGGTTACTGAAGTTACTATTGTCAAATGCATTAGCAATCTTATGGAAGATGGCCCAACTGCTTTACATTAAACAATGGAGCTGATGCCTGAGGAAAGACTATGACAGAAATGCAAACTCTTTTGGGAAACACTTGAGTAGAGAAGGAAACTGCTTTTCAAGGTTATGATTTATTTTGCCCCTGAAGTAAGAATATAGCTGTGTCCTGCACACCTGGTATTGGTTTCAGAAGTATGGAAAATATGTGGAATGGTCATTAACTGCAAATGGTTCCAGGAGCCACTGCTGAGATGTGGCACAAGGAAGGGCATGATGACCCTGATAGGCTAGAAGAGCCTTTGGAAGATAGACCATGGTTTTCATGGAGACCCAAAGATGTTTTGGATATACCAGCACTGTGCAAAAACCACCATTGAGGCTGTTAGCTAGAGATGGAAGTTTTCCCTGGCTACTCAGCCAAGCTGGAGGGGCAGAACAGGAAAATCTAGAGACAGTTACTGGTTATGATTGAACCTGAACTGCAAAGTTTGATGTTTACTTGATGGTGGTTGAGTTTTCTTTGTTCTAGTCTCTTTTTTCTATGCCTTATACAAGTTGAAAATGTTTACTTTGTGCCTTTCTATGTTGAAAGTATTTAAATTGCTTGATTTTTACAGGACTCACAGCTAAGAGAAAACCTTAAATCTCAGAGAAGACTTGGAGCTTTGGAACTATCTCAAGTTGATCAAGACTGTGGGGACCTTTGAAATTCCACTGAATACAATTTAACATGTGTAATGGTTTTGAATCTATTGAGGGCCAGTGGTGGAATGTGGTAGTTTGAATAGATGACCCTCAATATATTCAGTGTTTTACTTGTTTGCAGTGTGGGTCTGCAGCCACCTCATTGGAGGAGGTGACATTGGGCAGATCTTAAGGTGTGGTAGTAGGTTTGGAATTCCAATATAAAGATATGCAAAGTGCCTAGTTACACCTGGAGTTCTTGAAGTGTGCAGTGTGCCTTTTGGCTTTTGGCTTGTGTATTCCCTCTAGCTGCTTGATCCTGTGAAAGCAGGGCCAGCTTCTTCTGCCATTATGGAACTTCCCCTGTCTAGTACAGGGATTTTTCTCTTTCTTCTCCAAACTACCATTGGAGAAGGAGCCCATCAATGGTGCTAGACTGTTTTCACAACTCAAATTTAGAATTTCTTTTTTGAATTTATAACTATGCAGTTTTTAAAAAAACTATGTATTTTGGAAGGTAGTTTATAATTAAAAAATGTACAATTTTTAAATGAAAATAACACATAATTTAGTTAAGAATCAGAGAGCAGGGCAAATTAGAACCACACATGTGTAAGAGCATATTGAACAAAATGGTAAGATGATAAAAATATGAGAATCCTCTATTTCCTTTAAGGGATTTTTTTTTTTTTTTTCCTGACCAGCTCACTTAGTTCAGGGATTAATTATATTTTGTAAAGAAAAAAATCTGAGTAGGTTTCTATTATATCACCTAAGGAAATAAATTTCCCCATTGGTATTTTACATACATTCATTTCTGCTCTCTTTTATTTATAAGTGCTCCTTTTACTGCATTTGTTTGCATTTTCCATTGTAATAACTCTCTATACTTCTCAAACACTGGACTGTGTGAAGAAAGTCCAGTTCATGTTTGCTTCCTATAAGAAAGTTCCACATCTTAGTGTTTCACAAAGCATAACTGAATTTGTAATGTGACATTTTACATATGAAAAATAAAATGAATAGTTTCACCTTAAAAATTCTTATGCTAGACTTGTGATTGGCAACAACCTCAAGTTATTTCACTAATGAAAGTCCCAAGGTGCTTTCTCATGTTCCTTAGGTCAAATAGTGCTAACCTTTGCATCCAAGCAGTGACATACAATCATCTTTGGCCCACAAATTCTGTAAATAATGGCTCCTCATATCCACAAGCATCTCATACTGCTTTGCTATACCATGTGAGCCCATACGCTCTAAGAAAGTAACATATATTCATGTCATCAGTCATTAAGACATTGATTTACTATTTATTTCATATACTTATTTCGGTAGTGGGGATATAGAGTAAGTAAGGTTTAATTTATACTATCAAGAATTTCAAAATATATTTATCAAACAGAATAGTTATTCTGTAGTAGCAACATGAAATATGAAATCCTAAAAATGGTGATTAAATTCTGGTTGACAATACACAAAGGCCCCAAAGGACCTACCACTGTAGTAATGCATGATTTGAGTATTGTTTGTATTCCTTAAGTATGTATTGTTATTAAAGGTTTTGTTGTCCAGTAGCCTTCCCCAGAGGTGATTGAGGCGTGGACCTGCATGAGGCCCCTTAGGGGTATAACCTCAGAAGTGATGATGGGAAACCAAACGGGACTGATTTTCCCTTCTCATGGTCCTACCATGGTATGCAACAATCTCTTGCCCTCACCACCAGACAACTAGTGGAATCTTTTTGATCTTGGATTTGGACCTCTAAACTGTGAGTGAAACAAAATTTCATTTCTTTTCTTTTCTTCTCTTCTCTTTTACTTTTTTTTAAAGCTGTATTCATTGTAAGAAATATTGTGTCACTATTGCAAAGCTTGGAAATATGTAGTTATTTAGGAATTTAACAAAATAATATTTTCATTGATGCATGCTTTCTTGATAACCCAAGTAGGAAAAGGGAATGCAGGTAACAATATGCTAGTTCTAAACATCAGTACCCATCAGTAATTCATGGTACTTCTCAAGTTATTTTCAAAATTTACTCACCAAAAAAATGAGATATAACAGATATGAAAGCATGATGTCCTAACAAGTACACAAATACAAGGTCATATAAAACAAAATTGTATTATTTTGTCTACTTATATCATCCCATTAAATCTTCAGTTGACATTGATGTGGCATTCAACTTGAACATTTTGCTTTTAAGTTATCTAATAAATAATGATGAGGAACAATTATTCTTTTTTTCTCTACTCTTTTTAGATCTAAACATCACCTATATGCATATAATGTGGGGTTTTACCTCATTTTCAGTTCTATAACTTAATTCCTGAATCCAAATAAATCAGCACTATGATATATGTGTGTGTGCTTCCCAGTCTTGATGAGGATCAGTTTGGTATATATATTAATTTTTTGGTGTTTTTTTTTTTTTTTTGGTTTTTTGAGGTAGGGTCTCACTCTAGCCCAGGCAGACCTGAAATTCACTATGGAGTCTCAGGGAGGCATTGAACTCATGGCAATCCTCCTACGTTTGCCTCCTGAGTGCTGGAATTAAAGGCATGCGCCACCACACCCGGCACTTGTATTTTATTTTTTAAATAACATTTTCCCACTGGTAGATCTAACCCTTCTTAATATCTGTACTCAGAAGTACTATGTACTACTAGGTTATCCCTAGTTCTGACTTTTGTTTTTGAGGTTAGTCCAACAAACTGGCCTTTTTTGATGTTTGAAAGAGAGAGAGGGAGAGAGAGAGAGAGAGAGAGAGAGAACACTGGTGCAGCAGGGCCTCCAACCACTGTAATCAATCTCCAGATGCCTGCATCACCCTGTGTGCATGTGTGACCCTGTGGGTTTGTATCATTCTGTGTGTCTGGCTTATGTGGACCTGGAGAGTTGAACATAGGTGTCACAGGCAAACACTTTAAATGCTAAGCCATCTCTCCAGTCCTCAGATTTACTTTTAAGATTATGTTTAGGTCTGGATCAATGGCTCTCCCCTATAATACCAGCCAGCACTCTGGAAGTTAAGTTAGGAGTATTGCAATGAGCTTGAAGCCACTGTGGGCTATGGAGTGAGTACCAGATCAGTCTTAAAAAAACAAAACAAAACAAGATAAAATAGAAGATTATGTTTAGGAAGTAATTGTTCATGGACTAGAAAATAGGTAGGAAAAAATAAGGCTTTCTGGTCAATTGTATAAGATTGAAAAAATAAAAATAAGCAAAGAATTGAATATATTTTGGAAGTGCATAATCAAGGAATAGAAGATATATGCCACTGGTTTTAATGGCTAACCATATTTATTTACTGACAATTTTTCCTACATAAAAATAAAAGAACACTCAGTGTAGAAATAAATGCAATAATGGTTTAGAGATAAGTTGTGAAAATGAAGATATAGCCTTCTTAATCATGGAGAGGTGCTAGATATATTAACAACTGCAGTATATTGTTTCCATTATATTAATACATGTTCAGTCCAACTGGTTGCAAGCTAGTATGGTTTTAAAAAACATATTTTAGTCTGTCTTTCAGAATATATAATTTTTCAGACAAAAAGTCTGAACCATCATCAAGTCCTTAGAGAGAACACCAGAATCACAGAGCCCTGGAGAAGGTATGATGAAGACTAACCTTAATCTTCTCCTGTTTCTCTCTCTCCTTCTCCCTCTTCTCTCTCCTCTCTCTTTCTCTTTTATATTTCCTATCTTTCTCTTCTTTCTTTTCCCTTGGCACTGGCCTATAACTCCCAGTACAAGCATGCCATTAATACCCACACTGAGCTGTTGATCACAGAGACTACAAGGTTTCCCAAAAGAAGACAGATTTCTGTCACAGAACTTGATGCCTCACCAAAGGTTAATGGTAAGACCCCACTGCCAAAGACCATGATAGCTGTTGGTACAGAACATGGATAATCCTGGCTGGAATCTGGAAGAGAGTCAGTTCATAGACAGTTAGCTCATCTAGTACCAGAAGGTGCTGCATGAGCAACTGGGGGAATATCTGTCCATGCAACTCAGCAAGAAACAACCTGACAGAATGCTCACACAAGTGCAATAGTGGTATAGAGCCATAGAGGGTAATCAACTGCTCTTTATCTGGCTAACAGATCCACTCAGTAGAATGGAACCCATAGCTGGAACTCAGAAAAAAGTCAGAACCATAATCAAAACACAAGCCCACTCACCAATATCAAGCTCCCACAATTGTGGGCTACAAGAGGGCCTACACCTATTAAATTCCCTCTAAGATAATAATGGTTATGCAATTTATCTGGTGCTGACCTTACTGTCCATTAGAGAATTTGCTACTCTTTTTCAGATGGATACAGAACCTGAGGAGAGAATCATCCCATCATACCTCACAAGGGCTGCAGCCGAAACCATAGAGTAACTGCGGAAATGAGCCAGAGTGGTGTTTTCTTGGTGAACCTGATGCCAGCAAAAAGGTGAAGGAGATAGACACAGAGAACACTCAGCTCCTACCAAACTAGATATCCAGAGACACAGAGGCACCCAAGACCTCATCACTGAAGTAGACCTAAAATGAACCCAACATGGCTCAGGGAAATTCACAGAAGAGGGGGCAGAAAGATTGTTAGAACCACAAGTTGGGACATTATGTACAGAGACATTGCCTCTTCCCCATACCTGATGGCTAACCCCACAATGCATGACCCATATTCCCCAACCAGTAGGTTCCCTTCAGAGAGGGGAGGACAGGGAGGAGGATAATGATGGTACCAACATGACTATATACACACTATGTACATAAATAATTAAAACATATTTTAAAGCAGTAACAAACTTCATGTCTTTTCAGGGTTCCTGTAATTGAGAACACCTCCTAGAATTTCTCATATAACTAAACCATAAACAAGCATCTCACATCCTACATTGTGAATTAGAGATCATCTTTTGAACTTACTCAAATGGTTTGCAAAAGCAAAGATGAAGCTCACATTTCAATTTTACTTTCTATAAAATCCTTTACTTATCCAAATTACCTAACTGTTGTATTTCGCTTTTAAAATTACTTTTTGCCTCATACTCAAGGAATAAATTGTCACAATTATTTTCCCCATATTTCTTAACAATTTTCTTAAAAGGTAAAAATAGAGTCAAAAGTATTTTCACTGACACAAGTTATCAACTTTCATATAACCTGAAGTTTTTATGCCCTCTAGTGCCTCATTCCTCCTCAATTTCCCATTTGTTCAAGTAAAAAACAATGCAAGCTCTTTTGGGCTTTTGTTTAGGCAGAAGAATGCCTGGTCAACTTATTAAACTTCAAAAGCTGATTTTTCTCAGTTCTCCTACTTTGACAGTCACCACATCTCATTTTGCTTTTGATTCTAGGACATGATAGTCTCTCAGAATGTTTTATAAGTGTTTTTTACTATATACTTGGGATATTCTACACCAAGTTTAATATTAAACTTTCTCAGTCTACAACTAACTTTAATATCCTTCAGTTTTCCCATATATTCTTCCTTCATTTTTTGTACATCAGAATGGCACAGTCATATTATAACTCAAATTGAAATTTTATTTTATAAATTGGAATTTATTTTATTATTCAAAATTTTCACAAATTCTTATTACTCATGGTCACTATGAGTCTCTAAAATTAATTTTATTTCATTCTTTCTGTGATTTCTTGGAGTTAACAGTCCATAAAATTTCTTGGTGCTTTAATTTCATTCTAAGAAGTTTCCTAATGTCTTGTTTTATTGTTATTCTCTCAGAAAATCAAATAAAATTTTCAGTATACCCTTAGGGAAAAACAATCTTTCTAGGCTCCCAAAGTTAAATGTCATTATCTCCTTTAACAGTAAATTAATAGTGTCATCTTACTGGACCTATATATGGGATAAACTTTTAAAAATGAGTTAGTTGACCCACATAAGCCAGATACACAAGGTGGCACATGCACCTGAAGTCTGTGTGCAGTGTTCAAAGGCCTTGGCATGCCTATTTATTCAATCATTTTCTCTCTGCCTCTTTCTCTCTTCCTCTCTCCCTCTGTCTCTCTATCTACTTTTTGTATCTATCAAACAAATAAATAATAAATAAAATTTAAGAAAATAAAACTTTCTATGTTTTAGGTTTTTTTTTTGGTAAGTCATTGAGAAGTATCTATTAAATGATGCCTATTTTGAATAACCTGTACTACTGACTTATGTAAAGTTACCATTGAAAGAGTTTTAACTTTAATGGAAGATTATGCTTCCAAATCTTTACAAAACAACAATGATTTATCCCATTTTTTGTTTTTTACTTGCATTTTAAAAATATTTTTTTTTAATTTTTTTGTTTTTTCGAGGTAGGGTCTCACTCTAGCCCAGGCTGACCTGGAATTCACTACGGAGTCTCAGGGTGGCCTCGAACTCACGGCGATCCTCCTACCTCTGCCTCCCGAGTGCTGGGATTAAAGGTGTGCGCCACGACGCCCGGCTAAAAATATTTTTTATATTTTATTTTTATTTGTGTTTATTAGATAGCAAGAGTGAGAGAGGCAGATGGGGAGGGGGAGAGAATGGGTATGCCAGGGCCTCCAGCCACTGCAAACAAGCTCCAGACGCATGTACCACATTGTGTATCTGGCTTATGTGAGTCTTGGGGAATCAAACCTAGGTCCTTTGGCCTTGAAGGCAAATGCCTTAACCACTAATCCATTTCTGCAGCATTTTATATGTATTTTTTAATTCGAGCATCAAAATAGCTTTATTTATAGAGTGAAGAAATGTAACAATTTCTGACAAAGGGATTGAAAATGAGAATACCTCAATTTCCATTTCTAAAAGACACATTTGTATTCATTTTTAGGGTTTTATACCCTGAGAACATACTTCTTCTAAGGACATATTCTATTTTTTCAGCTAAAAGAACAAACTATTCAGAGTTTATACCTACATATAAGTCATATGCTACATTGTTGGCAAGAATTTTACAAGAATAAGAGATACAGAGTAAGAAATGGAACCTTGATCTATGTGTCATTTTCTATTGTTCTTGTACACTATAAAATTTTAATGACATGTACAAACATTTAGGGGTAGATTTCTCTATAGTTTCACTCACACACACATAATAATAACCTATCATGAGCTCATCCTTGTCTATAAGGAACTGACAAATCACTTCTATTCTTTTAATGTCACAAAAAACATGAAGAAACAAAGTTTTCTACTAAGTAGCAAGACTAGTTATATTTGTATGACCCTTGTGAAAAAATATTTACTAAAATCTATGTGAGAACTTTTAATCATGAACATAAGAATTAGTTAGCAAAGGTCATTTATCTAAGGTATCTTTAAAATTCCAATTTTTAAGCTTTCACAGTCTGAAGACTGGTTAATTTGCAATTGTGACAAGTTAGATGAAGTAAACATAATAGCGAACAAAGTCTACACAAAACTATTCTATTAAAAAGTACACTTGTTTTGCGTACTTGGATCTATATAAGCAGTTCTTATAATTAGCAAATATTCTCTTACTATCAAAAGTATTTTAATGTTCTCTATGTGTTGGGAATGATAAATACTCATCATTTATCACCAAAATTCAGAAATAATTGAATTTAACAAAAGTATTTAAAGTCTAATATTACATAAATCTTTTTTTTTCTTCCTTCTTTTTAACTGTGTGAACCTATAGCTATCTTGCATATAAGGGCTATGGTTCCAAACTAATGATTTAACTTCTATCTAGTTCTTTCTTTGTCTTAGATGCACCACTAAGCACTTATCAAATTCATTCCTTTTTATATCTCCATGTGGTTGGAGTCTTTCTGATATAAGACTGTTGCTCCAATCCCAGTCTCAGAGAATATGAGAAGTAGAAGTGAATGTAGAAAATTTCTAGTACAGGAAACTTATTTACACTTTATAAAAAGTAAACAAATCTCTCCTTTTTCATTTTGAATTTTGTTAATTTGAAGCTTCTCCTTTGAACCTGGAGTAGCTCATTCTCAGTGAACTTACCCAATCACAGAAAAAAAGTCGCCACATAGTCTCACTCATCTATAGCACCTAACCTGAATCTACCCAAGATACCTCACATATCCAGCAAGCATCTTGTGGACTAAACACTAGGATGGAAGGGGAGGGAGGGGAGGGCATCAAAGGGGTGGGAAACACAAATCTAGACCGAAACAGCAATGGTACCATAACATTCTATTTACAAAAAGACAGACCAAATGGCAGATCCTTCACCAGGCCCTTACAGGGAACACCTGAACCACAAGACACTGGAGAGGGTAGGATCAAGACTAACCTTAATCTTCTACATCTTCTCTGCCTCCCTCTCCCTCTCCCTCTCTCTCTCTCTTCCCTCTAACTCTTATATATTAGTTATCTTTTTCCTCCTTTTCTTAGTGGGCACTGACCTGTAACTACCAGTACCAGTGTGGGGCTATCACCCACAATGAGCTTTTGATCAGAGAGACCTACAAGGTTTCCTAAAAGACAGACAGATTTCTGTCAGAGTACTTTCTGACCCACCAAAGGTTAGTGGTAAGACCCTACTGCTGAAGACACCTTATGTGGTTGACATGCAAAATGGAATGGCATGGCTGGAAGTTGGAAGAGAGTTAGTCCCCAGACAGTCAGTGTGTCTAGTGCCAGAAGGTGCTACATGGGCGACTGGGGGAAAATGACCAATATCTGTGCAAGCAACTCATGGTCTAACCTATTTAGCAGCAAAAAACTTGTGATGCCCACACTAGTGCAATACTGACACACAGCCATGGTGGGGAACCAACTGCTCTTAATTTGGCTAACTGATCTCCTCAGTGGTACGGGAACCATAGCTGGAACTGGGAAACAAGTCAGAACCATATCCAAACATAAGCCCACTCGCCAATATCAAGCTACCATCAATTGTGGGCTACAAGAGGGCCTACACCTATTAAATTCTCTATTAAAAAAAAAGTAAGGGTTATCTCTTTTGTCCTGGTGCTAACTTATTCTCCATTGGAGAATCTGCTTCTCTTTTTCAGACAGATGTAGATCCTAAGGAGAGAGCCACCCCATCATACCTCCAAAGGGCCCCGGCTGAAACTAAGAAAAATTGGGGAAACAAGCAAGGGTGCTGTTTTCCTGATGAACCGGATACCAGCACAAGGGGGAAGGAGATCAACACAGAGAAAAATCAACTCCTACCAAATCAGAGAGCCAAAGCCTCAGAGGCCCCCTAACACCTCATCACTGAAGCAGACCAAAAATGAACCCAACAAGACTCAGAGAAATTTTGTGGAAGAGGGGGTGGAAAGAATGTCAGAGCCACATGCTGGGTCATGATATGCAGAGACATTTATCTTACCCATAACTGTGGGCGAACTCCAGAATGCATGACCCATATACCTCAACAAGGAGGGGCCAAGGGGAGGGGGTAGGTTACGGATGAGCCTAATAATGGTCCCAAACTGACTGTATTTGCTGAATACAAAACTAAGTAATAAAGAAAAAAAAAAGTAAAGGAATATATCTGGTAAAGGGCAAGTCAGCTAGTACCATCCATCTATAGTTTACAATTCACAGTAGTTGCTGCTGCCTTTTACTTATCTCTTGTAGCCAGTTTTCACCCATAGTTCCTTACAAGATAGTCTAGGCATATAACTGCTTTCCACATCAATATTCTTCTGAGTGCCTTAGGATAAATTTGTTATCTAATAATAAAATAATGTAAATGAAATGAATGAATGAAGAAATGAATGTATAAAGCCACTTTTCTTCATAGTTATAAAAGCACATAACTATGTAAGTATTTTAAGCATCTAGACCAATATATTTAATATACCTCCTGAACAAAGTCTTGTTTTAGCAGACTAACAGTGGGTACATTCATTAAAAGTATTACAAACATTCAGGACAGGTGTTAACATCTGCTCAAGACAGAAGCAGCCTTGGTTCCAGTGGCAGCTACAAAGCTCAGGGCAAGGGATGGCATGGCCGGTCTAGCCACCCGGCCATGTAAAAAAGACTCCCTCTGTATTGCTTAGGCAACAGACTCTTTATGAACTGTACACTCAGAAAACTCACCAGTATCACAGACTATATGCTGAAATCTGTTATACATATATATATATATATATATATATATATCACATATATATATGTATATGTGTATATATATATATATATATATATATATATATATATGTATCACAGAAGCATCCCAAATTTACTAAATTATATAGTACTAGATGTAAAGATACAAATTAGCACCAATAAATAGTGGTGACTTTAATACCCTATTCTAACCAACAAGACATGTGATCCTAACAGATATTATAATGAAAAACTTCTGAGTTAAAAAAAAAAATTCTTTGAGAAGTTTGGGAGATGACTCAGTAGTTAAAGGCATTTGCTTTCAAAACTTGCCAGTAGGGACTTGACTCCATAGTCACACACTTAATTCCAAATAGAGAAAGTAGTTCAGGAGTCGAGTCCATATGTATAGCCACGAGACACTTTGTCATGCACATATATGTGCATGTACACACAGACAACATATAAATAAATAAATAATTTGAAATATTATTTATTTATTTGAGAGAGAGAGAGAGAGAGAAACAGCTATGGCAGGATCTTCTGCTGCTGCAAATGAATTCCAGATGGGTGTGCCATTTCGTATATCTGGTTTTACATAAGCATTAGGAATTTACATAAGCATCAGGCCATTTTTGCAAGTAGTCACCTTTAACCACTTAACCATCTCTACAGCCCAGAAAATATTATTTTTGTAAAAGTCATTGATCAAATGGACCTAATAGACACCTACAAAATTTCCATCCATATGTTGAAGCATACACATTCTTCTATGCAGTCTATAGAATTTTCTATAAATAGATCACATAGTAGTACACAAAACAAGTCTTAACAAATAGAAAAATAGAAAAAAAATTCTAATATTATATCTTACCACAATGGAATAAAAGTAGGAATGAACAGCAAGGGAAATTATGAACATGAACAGATCATAAATATTGAAAAATGCACTATTGAATAATAATTACTGGGTCAACAAAAAAATAGGTAAAAACATATAAAAATTCTTAGAACTGAAGGTAAATGATAATAAAACAGCATACCATACCCTATGGAATGCAATCAAAACAGTTCCAAGAAGTGTTACAGCTATGAGTGCTGTATTAAAAATCGGGGAGTTTTTGACTGGAGGGATGACTTAGCAGTTAAGGCACTTGTCTACAAAATGAGAGGAGTCAGGTTAGATTCCATCGGACTCATGTGAGCCAGATGTACAAGGTGGAGCATGTGTCTGGAGTTTGTTTTCAGTAGCTAGAGGACCTGGGGATCTCTCTCTCTCTCTCTCTCTCTCTCTCTCAAATAATTAAAGAAAAAGTAAAAACAAAATCAGAGAGTTTCCATTTAAATAATTTATGATTCACCTTTGGTTCATGGAAAATGAAAAGCAAGCCATATCCAAAATCAGTAGGTGGAAAGTAATAATTAAGGCCAGAGCATGGGCTGGAGAGATGGCTTAGTGGTTAAGCGCTTGCCTGTGAAGCCTAAGGACCCCGGTTCGAGGTTCAACTCCCCAGGACCCACGTTAGCCAGATGCACAAGGGGGCGCACGCGTCTGGAGTTCGTTTGCAGTGGCTAGAGGCCCTGGCGCGCTCATTCTCTCTGTGTCTCTCTCTCTGCCTCTTTCTCGCTCTGTCTGTCGCTCTTAAATAAATAAATAACAACAACAACAAAAAAAAGGCCAGAGCAGAAATTAAGGAATTAAAATTTTAACAACACAAAGAATAGGTTCATTAAAAAAAAAAAAATAACAAGATTGCCAGGCATGGTGGTGCCTTTAATCCCAGCACTGGGGAGGCAGAGGTAGGAGGATCGCCGTGAGTTCAAGGCCACCCTGAGACTCTATAGTGAATTCCAGGTCAGCCTGGGCTAGAGTGAGACCCTACCTCAAATAAATAAATAAATAAACAAAATCAATATTTTCTTAGCCAAAATTATCAATAGAAAGAAAGAAGACATCAGTGAATAAAAGTAGTCATACAAAGGGAAACATCGCAACAGATATCAATGACATTCAGAAATGGTCAGGACATACCTAAAGTCTTCTATTCTAATAAATTAAAAGATTAAAAGAAGAAATGAATGAATGTCTAGATGAATATGATATACTAAAATTAAATCAAGATGGAATAACCTATTTAAACATATCTATAATAAATAAATTACAAGAGCAATTAAAAAATATCCAACTACAAACGTCCAGGTCCAAGTGAACTTACTGCTGAATTCCAACCAACTAAAGAGCTAACAACATCTTCACAAACTATTCCCCCCAAAAAAGAATGCTACTGACTAACATTTCTTATGAAACCCATTACCATGATTCCTCTCTCAGATGAAGACATAAAAAAAAAAAAAGAAAATTACAGAGCTGGAGAGATTTCTTAGTGGTTAAGGCACTTGCCTGCAAAGCCAAAGGACTCAGGTTCAACTCTCCAGGACCCATGTAAGCTATATGCACAAGGTGGTGCATGCATCTGGAGTTCATTTGCAGTGGCTGGAGGCCCTAGCATTCCCATTCTCTCTCTTTGTATCTTCCTTTCTCCCTCCTTCTGTTCCTCAAATAAATAAATAAATAAATATTAAAAAAATAAAAGCATAAAAAAGAAAATTATAGATCAAACTTCCTTGTGAACATAAATGCAAAAACTCTAATTAGATCCCTTCCTGACTCAATTAAAGAACATATTAAAAGGATCATTTATCATGATTTTGTTTGCTCTATTCCAGAAATACAAGGATGGTCCATAATAGATAATAAGTCAATGAGTGTAAGACATCACGTTAACTAAATCAAGGATAGAAATCACATGACCATATAAATAAACACAAATTTTTTTGAAAAAATTCAACATTGTCTTATTATAAATGCCCTGAAGGTTCTAAGAATAGAAGAACTTTTAGTTCATCATAATGAAGGTCATATATGACAAACGTATCGCCAACATTAGGCTAAATGTGGAAAAATTCTAACCATTTCTGCTAAAAACAGGAATAAGACAAATGTGTTAACTTTATCCACTTCTGCTCAGTATAGTTCTTGAAATCTTATCTAGAGATATATGCCAAGAAAAGGAAATAAAAGATATACAAACAGAAAAATCGGGTGCTAAATTTTTACATTTTTGCATGTGCTATGGATCAATACATAAGGGACACTGAAGACTCTACCAGATAGAAATATGATGATAAATGTTTTATTCATTTGGCCTGGTGGAAAAATAACATATAACAATCAGACCCTTTTTATATAGTAATAAATAACATAATGAGGAGAAGAGAGGAAGATAATTTCATTTACAATTCCTTTAGAAAACACCTTTAAATACATCCAATAAAGGAAGTAAATATAATCTTATCATCAAAACACTAAATAAATATAAAATTTGTGAATATAGAAAGAACTCTTATATTTATAGATTAGAAATAGCAGTGGGAAAATGGCTATGGTGCTAGAAAACAACCTACCAACTCAAGCCAACCCTCATCAAAATCCCAAACTCATTCTTCATGAAATCAGACAATAAAAATCTTAAAATGCTTATTGAAGCACACAAGTCCAGTATAGTTAACAAAGTCCTGAGCAAAAGGAATAATGCCAGAGGTATTACCATACCTGTTTTGAAGTTATACTACAGAGCCTTGATTTACAACCACCATATCTCTGACACAAGACATATAAATAAATGATATAAAGTAGAGGACTGAGATACAAATACATACACAATTTTTTTGACAAAGAGATTATATATATATATATATATATATATATATATATATATAATATATATATTATATATATTAGAGGAAAGACAGATGTTTCAAGAAATGGTGCTTAGAAAACTGGATATCCACATATAATCGAAGAATGAAATTAGATCTGCATCTCTCTGTACACAATTAATTCCAAAAGCATGAAAGACCTTATGAAAGACATGTTTCTAAATAGGTAAATTTCAGAGAAAAACATAATGTAATTAAAGGTAATGTAAGAGGAAAAAAGTAAGGAAAATCTTACATGTATGTGAACATGGATAGTACTTACTGCTCAAGAAATAAGGCCAACAATGGACTCATGGTACCATTAAATTAAAATATTGTACAGCAAAAGAAAAAATCAAGTGTAAACACGTATAGAAGGGGAGAAAATCTTTGACAGCTATATAACTGACATGGTAGGGAAATCAAAAGTATACAAACAACTTAAAAATAATTATTAAACAAAAGAAAACAATCTAATAAATAAACCACTAATGAAATGAACAGACAATTCTCACAAGATGAGATACAAATATCCAAGAAATTAACCTGATTTACTATGAGAAAAAAGAAATTTGTGCATATATTTAAATTCTGTCTTATCCCAGTCAAAGGGACAGTTATTAAGAAAACATCAAATACTGGCAAGGATGTGGACAAAAAATAACTTTTATATAGGGCTAGTGGGAAAGTAAGTGAGTCCAGTTGCTGTGGACATTGGTATCCAGGTTTCTCACAAAACTGAATTAAATTAAATTAAACTAAATTAAATCTGGCATTACCAAAGAACTTCCAAACAAACACACCACAGAGATACTTGCACATCAAAGATTATTGCACTCCTACTCACAATAGATAAGTTGACCAACTTAGATGTATAACAACAGCAGAATGAAAAAATGCATTATTTTTTTGTTTTGGTTGTACAAGATGCATTTATGTTATTATAGGAAAATAAGTTCAAATGTATAAGAAAATATTAAGCAAATTAAGCTTGTTTAGGAAGACAAATATTGTGGATGTTCTCATATGTAGTTCTTAGATTATACATAGATATATATAATCAGGTATATATAAACAATATAAAAGTAGAAGAAAATGTCTAAAAGCACAAAAGACCAATCATAAGGAGGAAGCGTGGGAATTCGAGGGTTAGGGAATATGCTCGGTATATAATGTATATATTTATAAAAATGTCAGTAAGTAAAAATGTACACCTATAATAAACGTAGGGTCTCACTCTACCTCAGGCTGACCTAGAATTCACTATAGTCTCAGGATGGCCTTGAACTCACGGTGATCCTCCTACCTCTGCCTCCTGAGTGCTGGGATTAATGGTGTGCGCCACCATGGCCAGCTCTGTTTTTTTGTTTTTTTGTTTTTTTTTAATTCAAGACAATTTCAGAGTTTATCAGAGCAGATAAGAAAAGGACTGGAGTAAAAGTACTTTTACTGCTTATCAACACTTTCTAAAACAATCCAAAAAGTATAGCATTTGATCAAAGATAGGAATAATTTGAGAATTATAAGAATTATAAGAAACAATAAAAAGTTATTAGATCAAAACACAAATATTAAACTGTCTTTTGATTTAATGAGTTCTTAGGGACAATGAAATATTAGAAGCACATAGGATTCTCAAATAAGGACAAAATTAAAATATCTAAAAATAACAGGAAGTGAACTCACAAGATGGACAATAGAGGGCATATTGTTTAAAATCACATCTTACCAGCCTACTAAAAAAAATAAACTTCAAAAACATGACAATGCAAGCACATGAGTGATGTGCAACATTGTTTTCCATAGTGGAGTTTGCATTAAAGCTATATGATGTGCTTCTGTTATATGTCTACTAGAATTAACATTAAAAAGTGAAAATTCTGGGGTTGGGACAGTGGTTCAGTGGATAAAATGCTTGCCAGCGTAAGGGCCCTGAATTCAGACCCTCAGCACATGTTGACATGTCAGGTGGGAGTGGCAGCCCACTTGGCATCCCAGCTCTAGGGAAGCAGAAAAGAGACTAACAGGGCAACTGACTGGCTACACTAACTGAAATAGTGACCTCTTGGTTCATGTGAGAAAATGTGACTCAGTAAATACAGTGAAGCGCAATGAAAGAAGATACAGACTCTGGCTTCCACGTGCATGCATATACACATGCATTTGTGCCTGCACATGTGTGTGCCTACAAACATACATACAGCACACACCTGCAAAAGTCTGATGATATTAATACCAAGTTCTGGAAAAGATGTGGAATAACTAGATCTTTCTGAAAAAGTTTTCTCCCTCCCCCTCTGACATTTTATTTGTATCTCTCTCTCACTTTATTCCTTTTAGTTTTGAGTTATTTGGATCAAAAGCAAGACTTTACACATCCTAGACAAATAATCTATTACCGAGCTACATTGCCAACCCTGAATTTCCTGGTTTTAACATGTTATGGCTTTATATAGCCATAACATTCTGATGTTATTATTAGGAGAAGCCAGATACATGGTCCCTAGTATCTTTTCATACTAATTTTGCAGCCTTCTAAAATGTTGAAAGTATTTTAAAATATTAAATACAATACAATAAAATATTACACACACACACACACACATATATATATGCATATATATATATATATATATATATATATATATATATATATATATATAAGACAGGGCCTTAGTATGTTTCCCAGACTGGGATCAAGTCATCTTTGTGCCTCAGCCTTGTGTGAATCTTAGACCACATTTATATTCTAGTATACCCAGGTTCTGAGTTTTATTTAAAATAAAGGAACATAGCAATAACATTTCAATTTGTTTTATGAACTACCATTGGTTTAGTTTTGAATCTGGCTGTTCTTACTTGTAGCTCATGAAATATATATGAAATACTTCTGACCCTGATCATAATATGTAGACTCCTCATTTTCTTCATCACTGAAGCAGTGAACATACTTTCAAGGAAAGCATGTCCTAAATAACAAATGATGAGATAAAATAAATTCTTCTTGTAGCCATTTTCAGTTTGCACAATTAATATTTATTTTCAGGTTCTACCTAGTTTTGATTCTCTTAAAATAGCTGAAAACGTGAGGGAATAGATGTTATCAGAAGCATTAAAGTGATTTTAGGTAATTATGTGAGAATTCTATCACCAAAACAATAAAATGCTTGTAAATATTATTCATTTCTCCACCTTTTCTAAGCAAAGGCAAGAGTGGTGTTCATTCTGTCCTATATTTAGAAGGCTTTGTGTTGCTTATATAGCAAACAGCTTGGGAGGATACAGATGTTGTCTGCCTATGGGTCTTAGGGGAGATTTATCATCTAAACAGAATAATAAAGACACCACTTCTCTCAGGCCCAAGTTTGGCAGGTTGCTAGATGTGGCCTTAGAAGATTTGTGGTTTCCTAAAATCAGAGCTGCTCAGCCATGACACAAACTCCCTGTGTTTCTATCATCTACCTGTGTCCACAGCTTTCACTGTCCCTCATCTCACAAGGAGTAAAGGGAAATGATGTTAGTAATATTTTTGCTGAGTACAGTGCTTTGCTGAAGAAATATCCTTTGTGTCTGACCCTAGGTGCTGTGATGCTCTGACAGTTTAACTTCAAACCAGGATAAAATCTCAGATTCAAAATGTGTCAAGGTTATGTGAAATTAGATAGAACTCTTTTGAAGCTTCAAGATCCCCCCCTTTATTATGTATATCTTGCTGCCTGTATAATAACTGCAGTCCCAGGCCAGCCTAGAGGATACAGGCTCTTAATGGCAACTTCTGTAAAATGAGGATTAGGATTCAATAATTAATTTGGATCAATTTTTCAATAGATTCTTCCCCTCTTGTATCTAACTTTTCCATGAAAAATGTGTTTGGAGGTGGCAAAGAGAGGGAGAGTGTAGATATTTCAGATCTTGTGGAGATGGGCGGAGGACACAAAAGTTCAGTGCTTGAAAGGGATGGATAAGAGGGGTCGTGAACCTTCGCCTTTTAGAACTGTTTCTGGAGCCTCCTTTCAGAACATTAACACCATAACATTGTTCTTATTCTTCTCAATGGTGTTTGAAAATTAGAGGAACAAAACAGTAGCATATCTTACCTGCTGTACTGTGAGCAAGAAGTGGCTTTATTTTTTTATAAATATTTTATTTATTTATTTGAGAGAGAGGGAGGAAGAGGTAGATAGAAAGAAAGAGAGAATGGGTATGTCAGGGCCTCTAGCCACTGTAAATGAACTCCAGATGCATGTGCCCCCTTTTGCATCTGGCTTATGTGGGTCCTGGGGAATCGAGTTGGGGTCCTAGGCTTTGCCATTTCCCCAGCCCCAAACTGCTTTATTTTTGACCCTAGAGTATTGTAACTTCTACCAGGATCTGTGAGACTGCCACTGGCAAATTTGGCTTGCAAATGGGATAAAAATATTAGATTCTTCACAGTATTTAACTGCAGGGCCAGTTTAATTTTAATTCTGACATTTTAAATAAGAAACCATACATTGAAAAATAGGAATAAAAAGAATAACTCTGGGTTCTTGACAGTCCATAAGTAGTGCTTTCATAGACACTTCATCACTAAGGATCACAAAAGCACACATAAAATGTATCCAACGTCCTCTGGTGCGTCCTGTTTTAGTTCTTGTGAAAACTGCAGTAGACAGTTAAATAGGCTCTTACTTTCCATGTACTGAGAGTATCATTTACAGCAAACCAAGTGCTTTTCAGCACTTGTACATATGGAGCCCATAGGTAAATGCAGCAAGGGAAACACGCAGATAGCAGAGAAAAGGGGTCTGTCATGGCTAGTCCTCTAGCACCTAAGGTGACTGCCCTGACTAGCATTCCAGTTGCTTCCCAGGAAGTTCCAGGAAACATACTGGCCCAGTTTATTGTGACTGGATCAACACAGCCTGACTCATATTTCCTTTTCCTTCTTCTGTCCCTGCTGTTTATCCCATGTGCTTTCAGAGGGAAAGCATATAAATACAAGCAAGTCTTTTTTTGGCAGAGGAGGGGGAAAAGGTCCTCACTTAAGACACAGGAGATTTCCCTTTTTAGAACACATAGGCATAGACTGCATTTTTATAAACTTTTTTTCAGAAATTCCATATATTTCCATGAACTAAAATTACATATCTATGTTACAAAATGGGTGAATTTTGAAAAATTTATTTTAAATATCAACTAAAATGTCATTTTACACTTCAAGAGTATTCTCCTGACTAACCATTTGAACATAAGATAATGACTCTCTTCTGGAATGCATTAAAAAGATGCATAAGCAAAATTAGTATTGCAAACTACAGATTAAGATCAATTCAAAATTTCTATACTCTGTAGAATAAATCTGTATCTTGAGCATATTTAACATTAGGTATTGGTACATATTCTTAAACACACACTCAAAGGTGGGAATGGTGGCACACACCTTTGATCCCAGCACTTAGGAGGCAGAGGTAGGAGGATAACTGTAGATTTGAGGCCACCCTAAGACTACATAGTGAATTCCAGGTCAGCCTGGGCCACAGTGAAACCCTACCTCAAAAAACAAAAACAAGATTCAACTTCCGGTTAAGATGGTGGTGTAGGTACCACAACAAAGCAGCCTAGGGGGCAAAAAGCCAAAAAAAAAAAAAAAAAAAAAAAAAAAAACCAGCAAAATACACACTTTTACTAAAAAGTGAGGTGTATAGGAAATTGAAACGGCAGTGGAGAAGTAGGAGAGATCCAGAGCCCACACAGGCCGGCAGAAGCAGCTCTGGCAGGTCCATGGGACCACACAGCAGCATGCCAGCCAGCTGCCAAGCTCTGCTTGAGCCACAGGAAACGCCAGGTGAGGGGATTTATCCACTCACACTGGAGCTCTCCGCAAACTCAAGAAACGTGAAGGGAGAACACCAGTGAACAATGGAGGAGCAGATCACAAGGTAGAAGAACACATGGAACAGAGAGAGAACTAGAGCAGCATCGACAGCCTCCCCTCCCCCACCATCAGTGCCCAGCTCCAGTGAACAGAGCAGCAGTCCAGGGACCCAGCCACGCCTACTTGAACTAACAGTAGGACTCAAGCAGGAGCAGGAAAACTGAGACCAAAATCATCCCAAAAGGTAACTGGAATTACACCAGGTCAGCACCCACCTAATAAACTCGGTATATAGGCCTGAACTGGAAGTGCTAATTGCACCTTCCATATCAGGATAAATTATATGTTAAATCTGATGGATGGTCAGATTTGCCATTCTTAAATAAGCTGTATTTTGGGCTTGTCATTTGTTACTTCTTGAGTTATAGTTGTTTTGTTTCCTCTCCTGTTATACATTAGGGAAGGGCCTCTCCTGGTCACAAGCTGACTTGGAACCCTCTACAGACTGGAAATCTTAACCTCCTTCTTGTCAGGATTAAGGGAGTGGGTGAAGCACCACACAGCCTAAGGGACAGACAAAGGATCTGGTTGTCATAATACCTATTCTTGGATAAATAATCTGTGCTGTTTTTCATTGAAAGTGTACATTGTTCAGTTAAATTTTAGAAACTATCTGTATTTGGTTCCACTCAGCCTACTTGAATACTCTCATAGCAGGCACACTCAACACCTAGAGTCACTTTTGTAGATACTCTGAGAGTCTTGAGAGCCACACCTAGTGCCTTAAGCTCCTACTCTGAAGATATATAACATCAGATTGATTGATACATCTCATAATACCCAGCTAACTAGAAAATACAATCATTAAATAGTCCAGGATGCAAAAATATATACATTATAACACAAGAAATACCAAAAAGCAAGACAATATAAATCCACCAAAAAGTATTAATGAATCAGAAATGACCTCCAGTGAGAACGAGTTAGAGGAAATGCCAGAGAAAGATTTCAAAAGAATCATTATAAATATGTTCAAAGAAGTCAAAGAAGAAATCAAAGGAAGCAAAGAAGACACAGGATGCCAATTTAGTGAAATAAAGAGGTCAATGCTAGACATAAATAAGGAAATAGAAATTATAAAGAAAAACCAGTTAGAATTACTAGCAATAAAGAACACAGTTAATGAAATAAAAACCTCTGGAGGAAATCTCACCAGTAGAATGGATGAAGGAGAGGACAGAATACCTAAGCTAGAAGACCAGGTGGCAGATCTAATACAGTCCAACAAAGAGAAAGACAAACTAATCGAAAAGTATGAGTGGGAATTTCAAGATATTCAGGACACTATGAAAAGATCAAGCATAAGAATTCAGGGCATAGTAGAAAGAGAAGAATTTCACTCCAAAGGCATACTAGGCATCTTCAAAAAAAAAAAAAAAGTCATAGAAGAAAACTTCACCCAAATTGGGATAGAGGTGTTAATGCAGATACAGGAATCCTTTAGTACACCAGCCAGACAGAACCTGGAAAGAACCTCTCCTCGCCATATTACAATCAAACTAACAAACACATAAACCAAAGAAAAATATTGAAAGCAGTCAGAGAGAAAAATCAAGTTACCTACAAAGGCAAGCCTATCAGGATTACAGAAGATAACTCACCACAAACTTTAACAGCCAGAAGGGCTTGGAGTGATGTATTACAAGTTCTGAAAGATAACAACTGCCAACAAAGGTTACTTTATCCTGCAAAGCTATCCATTCAAATAGACAGAGAAATAAGGACATTCCATGACAACATCAAGCTAAAGGAGTATTTGAAGACAAAACCAGCTCTACAGAAAATACTTGAAAGAATCCTCCATGCTGAAGAAAAAGAAAATCACACGTATAAGGAACTGGGAAAAAAAACAAACAATACTCAAATACCAGTTAACACAAGAGAGCAAAGGTAAAACCAGAAGAACTACAAAAAAATGGCAAAAAATGAATATACACCTTTCAATAATATCTCTTAATATCAATGCCCTCAATGCCCCAACCAAAAGACATAGGTTTGCAGACTGGGTTAAAAAGCAGGATCCTTCAATTTGTTGCCTCCAAGAAACAACCTTTCTACAAAGGATGGACACTATCTTAGGGTGAAATGTTGGAAAACGGTGTTTCAAGCAAATTTACCTAGAAAACAAGCAGGATTTGCTATCCTAATATCTGACAAGGTAGACTTCAGTCCAACATTAGTTAAGAAAGATAAGGAAGGCCACTTTATATTGATTAAAGGCACCCTCCAGCAGAGGACATTACAATCCTAAACATGTATGTACTTAACATGGGAGCCCCCAAATTCATCAAACAAATGCTATTAGAGCTAAGGTCACAGATAACACCAAACACAGTGATAATGGATGACTTCAACACCCTGCTCTCATCAATTGACAGGTTATCCTGGAAAAAAATAAACAGAGAGGCATCTGGACTAAATGAGGTCCTAGAAGGAATGGACCTAATAGATATATACAGGACATTTCATGCAAATGCTGCAGAATATACATTCTTTTCAGCAGCACATGGAACATTCTCTAAAATAGACCATATATTAGGACAAAAAGCAAATCTTAACAAATACAGGAAAATTTAAATAATTCCTTGCATTCTATCTGACCACAATGGAACCAAACTACAAATCAATAGCAAGAAAGGCTACAGAGCATACACAAGATCATGGAAATTAAACAATACACTACTAAATGATGAATGGGTCAATGAAGAAATCAAGAAGGAAACCAAAAAATTTGTAGAGTCAAATGATAATGAGAACACAACATACCAAAATCTCTGGGACACAATGATGGCAGTCCTAAGAGGTAAATTTATAGCTTTAGGTGTCTATATTAAGAAATTAGAAAGGTCGCAAGTAAATGACCTAATGCTTCACCTTAAAGCCTTGGATAAAGAAGAACAAGGCAAACCAAAAATTAGTAGACAGGAAGAAATAAAGATTAAGGCAGAAATTAATGAAATAGAAACCAAAAACACAATCCAAGGAATCAATGAAACAAAGAGTTGGTTCTTTGAAAGGATGAACAAGATTGATAAACCCTTACAAATCTGACCAAAAGAAAGAGAGAAGAGACACAAATTAATGAAATTACAGATGAAAAAGGTAACATCACAACAGATGCTAGAGAAATTCAAAAAATCATAGGGACTTATTATAAAAGCATATAATCTACAAAGTATGAAAATCTGAAAGAAATGGATAATTTCCTTGATTTATATGACCTACCTAAATTAAGTCAAGATAAGATTAACACTTAAATATACCTATAACAAGCATGGAGATCCAAGCAGTTATCAAAAATCTCCCAACTAAAAAAAAAGCCAGGTCCAGATGGATTCACTGCTGAATTTTACCAGACCTTCAGGGAAGAACTAACACCATTGCTTCTTAACGTTTTCCATAAAATAGAAAAAGAAGGAATCCTATCAAACTCCTTCTATGAAGCCAGCATCACCCTGATACCAAAACCTGGCAAATATAGAACAAAAAAAGAAAACTACAGACCAAACTCCCTCATGAACATAGATCCAAACTTCTCAACAAAATATTGGCAAACAGAATACAAGAATATATCAGAAACATCATTCATTGTGAACCAGCAGGCTTTATCCCACAGATGCAGGGATGGTTCAACATATGCAAATCAATAAATGTAATACATTATATAAATGGACTGAAGGACAAAAATCCCATGATCATCTCATTAGATGCAGAGAATGCATTTGACAAAATCCAACATCTTTTCATGATAAAAGACCTATAGAGACTGGGAATAAATGGAACATATCTCAACATAATAAAGGCTATTTATGGCAAGCCTACAGCCAATATATTACTGAAATGGGGAAAACTGGAAGCCTTTCCACTAAAATCAGGAACAAGACAAGGGTGTGCACTGTCCCCACTTTTATTTAATATAATACTGGAAGTCTTAGCCATAGCAATAAGGCAAGAGACACACATAAAAACAATACAGATTGACAAGGATGAGGACAAGTTATAATTATTTGCAGATGACATGATTTTATATATAAAGGACCCTAAAGACTCTACCTGCAAACTGTTAGAGCTGATAAACACTTACAGACATATAACAGGATACAAGATAAATACACAGAAATCAGTAGCCTTCCTATATGCTAACAACAAACACACAGAGGATGAAATCAGAGAATCACTCCCTTTCACAATTGCATCAAAGAAAATAAAGTACCTTGGAATAAACTGAACCAAGGAAGTAAAGGATCTCTAGAATGAAAACTATCAAACACTCAAGGAAAAAATGCAGAAGACACTAGGAAATGGAAAAAAATATCCCTTCCAAGGCTCAGGGTCTAATGCGGAAGAGGTGGCAGAAAGAATGTAAGAGCCAAAGGAAGGGTAGGACTCCTTACAACATGCTCCTCCAGACATAAAATGGCCTGGATATCCATGACCTCACAGTGCCTGACACTGCCTACACAAGACCATAATAAGAGGAGGAAAAGATCATGATATCAAAATAAAAGAGAGACTGATTGAGATGGGGAGGGGATATGATGGAGAATGGAATTTTAAAGGGGAAAGTGGGGGAAGGGAGGGTATTTCCATGGGATATGTTTTATAATCATGGAATATGTTAATAAAAATTGAGAAAAAAACATTCAAGCCACCTCATTATTTTTGTTAGAATTCTACATTAGAGGAATAAATAAGGACCTATAAAACCCTTAGCATATTTTGTGTTCATAATTATTCAATTAACTTCTAGTTGTGGGCTGGAGAGATAGTTTCATGCTTAAGGTGCTTGCCTGTGAAGCCCAAGGGCCAGGTTTGATGACACAGTACCCACATAAGCCAGATGTACATGGTGACACTTGCATCTGGATTTTGTTTGCAGTGGTATAGGCCCTGGAACACCCATTCTCTCTATCTGCCTCTCTCACTCTCTCCTTTATCTCTCTCTCTCCCCAAATATATATATATATATATATATATATATATATATATATATATACATATATATATTATGGTTGTTATGTGAATCTGTGTTGACTTCCATTTAGAGAACTTTAGCATAAAGGAATCAAAGATTGTTCTACAAAACTGAAAGTTACAGAGTTTAGAGTCAAAATCACACAGAGAAGTTAAATGTCCTGTCTGATTCTGTTGAAGAGCCATGAGAACTAAGAGCTTGTGTTGTTTCTGCTTAATTGTAGTCAGCTGTGGCATACAAAAGAACCACTCTTAAACTCTCTATGGTAATAGGAGGTCAACAAATATAAGAGAGGAAATACTCCAGTTTTCACCTGTACTCATCCAGGTTCATCCTTACTGACATGAAGTAATAGATAAAACTAATATGGGCAAACGTCTTTTTTACATGGTAATTCATTTTCATATGTCTCTGAATTTTATTGTTATGGCTTCCTAGTAAGGATAAACAATCAGACCTTTTTATTCAATGTTACACAGGATGCATTTGAATATAAAATAAGTAATTGTCTCTGAAATTTCATAAAATAACCAATAAAATATGAAGCTGGATTTGAACTCAGTGTATTTAAACATAGATTCCATTCTATTTTTTTGGTTATCATTATAATTATTTCCATTTGGGGTGGTCATTTTCCTTTTTGTGTCATAGCAAACAGATTTTACTGACATGAAGATTCCAAGAGGTGATTTTTAATTCCAACCAGTTCAGGAGAAAATGACTATAATATATAGACTATAGAGGTTCCTCCAAGGTGAGATAAAGGAATTAGAACTACAGTAGCAGTATGTCCAAAATTCTTTTACTGATGGAAGATTTCTTTGATCATGGTCTCCTAGCTAAGTGTTCATATTGGTTTTTCTGATTTTATTTTTATTTAACTATTTATCTTAATGAGTTTCATTTTAAGTTGCCATACTTCTAATTTACCCAACTACTGTTTATAATTTCTTTCTTTTCAATAAACTACCTGCTCAATAAAAACAAATAGAATGTGCTAAAATAGCTGGCATTTATATTAATTATTTGTAATAAATAATGCATGGAGAGTGTGAATTGAATGCCTAATATAAAAGAACCAGAGAAGTATAGTCTCCTGTATATATCCAAGCAAATAAATAACTAAATCACAGAGCTTTAGAGTTAAAGAAATCATAAAAATCAGTATGAAGAGATGTCATCAATATTATTCAAATACAGAAATGGCACTTAAATCTTCAATCATAGGTCAGAGCTCTTACCAACATGCTATAATGTACCTGTAGATTAACAACTCTGTATTTTTTTCTACTTATTGGTTAGTGTTCCTCTATTAACTATTCAGTAAAGAAATACTGATAAAATGAATTAAACAACCATATTTATAACAAATATGTTAAGAAAGATTGTTAGCAAAAAAGATTGTTAGTGTCCATGAAATATCATGATTAGAAACAATAAATGCTAATAATTTTTCATCCACTATAAATATATATATATATATGCATCTTAGCAGTTCATGATGTAAAGGTTCTTTTGTTGTTGTTGTTTCTTCAAGATAGGGCCTAGGCTAACTTGGAATTCAGTACATAGTCTCAGGATAGCCTCAAACACAGCAATGCTGCCACCTCTGCCTCCCAAGTGCTGGGATTAAAGAAGTGTTCCACCATGCCCAGCTTTTTGTTCTTATTGTTGAAAAAATATTTTATTTGCTTACTTGTAAATAGAGAGGGACAAGCAGAGAGAGAGAGAGAAAGAGAGAGGCAATGAGAGACAGAATAGACATGCCAGGGCCTCTAGCCTTTGCAAACGAACTCCAGATGCATGTGCCACTTTGTACATGTGGCTTTGGAATGGGGAATTAAACCTGGGTTGTTAAATTTTGTTCATAAGTGCCTTAACCACTGTGCCATTTCTTCAACTAAAGATTCTTCAAGAGAATTATTCATTTATTGCTTTTATTATTTAGAAAATGAATCATCTTTTTCATTTTGTTATTAACTAACTTAAGTAAATTTGAACCAAGAAATAGGAGTAACTGCAGTGTTATCATTATATAAATGAAACAGGAACATTGCAAGTTTCAGGCTAGGATGGATTATGTAAAAAGACCTTATCTCAAAAACAAAGAAAGAGGGCTAGAGGAATGGTTTAGCAGTTAAGGCACTTGCCTGCAAAGCCAAAGAACCTAGGTTTGATTACCCAGGATCCATGTAAGCCAGATGCACAAAGTGGCACATGCATTTGGATTTTAATTGGAGCAGCAGGAGCTCCTATTGCACCCATTTCTCTCTCTCTCTCTCTCTCTCTCTCTCTCTTCTCTCAATAAATAAAAATAAAAAAGAAAGAAAGAAACGTTTTCAAAGGAAATATAAAAAAATTCAACTCTTTTGAGTTGTTATTTTATGATTAATCATAAGGAAGTCCATATTTTGTTAAAAATAAATAAAACATTTTTAGTTAAATGTCTTGGTTGACTATAATACTTTTAAATTTTGAAAGAGCCATTGTTAGTAGCATGATTATGGTTAAAATTGTAATCAATAGGCCTTCCTAAGAAACAAGAACCTTGTCTATACCTTATATCTTGACAGCTTTTCCTGCTGATACATTTGCCCTATAGATGCAGCTACATTATTGGCTTCAATAACAATTACCAACCTATTGAAATAGGCTTCTCCTAATCTTCCCATGTTGCTCGCCAGCCTCTTACTCACTATTGCTCAGAAAAGCACATCTTTCATTTTTATCTTTCTAGATTATAAATATGCTGTCAGCATAGCATTTCCCAAGATGGTTAGCAAAGATTCTAATTCTTCCCTGCATCTCTCCACATTCACTCTGGCCACTCTTCAGCTCCCTTTTATATTCTGGTCATAGTGGCTTTGTTCTTAGTCATCTTCATGACTGAAGACTTGCTTCATTTTTGTAGACCTCTCTCCTGATCAAGCCCTATCTACATTTCTCTTTGGTAGTTTGTCTTTTTTATATGGTGCTGTGGGAATGCTGCTCACATGCTGCAGGAATGAGCTATCTAACCGGCACTCTTGCTTCTTAGAGAAGAAATTCAAATGCCACCTCATTGTTAAAGCTTTCATAAACCAACTGTGCCAGTGAAGTTCTATCATCCACTTCATCAGATTATGAATCAAGGAAGATACACACATCTTGGTCAGTTCTGAGTGGGTATTCCCTAGAAGGCCTGATGTTGGGAGGAAAACTTTCTCCAGAATGGATAACCCTTCCGGCGGTGGACATGAATAAGCTGTGAGATAAGACAGGGCATTTTGCCTGGTTGCCCCTGCTACTTACTGGTGTGTCTATTTTCTGTGCTCTGGCTATCTTTCATGGATATTCAGTTCAGCTTCATCAGCCTTCTAAATTGTACTGGAAACCAATGACTCTACAGGAATCCTCCAGGCCTTTAGCCCCAGATGGGAACTGCTAAGGCATTCACCCTCATGGACTGAGCAGCTACCCAGTTCACTAACTTTACAGCCTGCAGATAGCTATTGTTGGACTGCCTTCCCCATGAGCAGTAGTTAATCAGTCACCTTTATGATACATATTTATTTGATCATTTATTTTCTTTTATAGGCCCCTCACTAAAATACTAATCTAAAAACCTCTCTGTCATTGTTGGCAGTAACATATAGCTTAGATTGACATAGATTGGTTGTTGCTTTTTATTTTATAAATTTAGTTGAGTTTTTTCATTTTAATGAATTTTAGACATAAAGAAAATGTGCATAAATAATGCAAAGAGCTTATAAGAGCCTTTCACTATCAAACTATTTTACTATTTTGATCATTTTATTCTTTTTGTGTGTTTGTGTATGTTTGTATAATGTGGTGGGTGAGGGAGGTATGAAGTTGTGTGCTGTGTGCATGGTGTGGTGTGGTGTAGGCGTAGGGTGCTGTTTGTTGTTGTGCCTCATATGCTTGTTGGCGTTATGGGCAACGTGTTCCCCTGTGGTGCACAGGTGGGAATGTTGAGTGTCCTGCTTCATCTCTTCTGCTCGGTGTTGTTTTGAGGTAGAATTTCTTTACTGATCCCAAAGCTTCCAGGGATCCAATGATTTTCTGGCCTTTGCTCCCCTGTGATACTGGAGTTACAAATGCTAGTGGTCATTCCAAGCTGTTTTCCTGGGATCTGGAGATTAGAACTATGATAGTCTTAGGTCCCCTTGGGCCCTCATGCTTGTGCAAGAAGCACACTTAACAGCAAAGCCAACTCTCCAGCTCTTGTTACCATTTTATACCATTTTACCACATTTATTATTAGATACACACACTACATATGTGTGTGATATATATATATATACACACACACAGACATTGTGTGTGCATGTGTGATATACACACACACAATACTTCACAAACTTAATTCAGTGTAGAAGTCAGGGTAAACTTTAGTTTTGTGCTAATTTCAGTTTATTTGTGGAAGAAATAAACAATTAATAATCTTAATTTCTATGAAAATTTAGCTTCCATTATAAAAATTTTCCCATTGATTATATTTACATGAGTTAACTAAAGAGGAATGGCAACAATATTTAATTAACATAGGTAATAAATAATCACAATGATTCTTCTTCTATTATTTCCAAGAGTGGTATTATGATGCAATCTTCAACTATCCTGAACAGAAAATTTCTATAAATAGCCAATAGTTGATCAGATAGATGAGACATATCCTAGTAGTGATCGTATATGATCACAAATGTCTTAATTTGGTTACTTTACTTTTTCAAACACTTGGTTATATCAGTCCTTTATTTTATGCCTTATATTAAAGGACTGAAGTGAATAATGACCATGATAATATCACAGTTACTAAGAAGCATTACAATGATTGATTCTTATAATAACCTTTGATAGAAGTATGAAGATATGAAGAAACTTAGTTTTTTTTTGGGGGGGGTTGTTTTTGTAGGTAAGATACATTTACTCTTCGATCTATGCTTTGCCTCTAAACTAGGTCTGTTTGATTTTAGTACAAATGCTTTTACCTATAACACAACTCCTGATAATACCCCACATTAATATGAATATGTATTCAAATTGAGGCATAACTACCAAAATGGAATGTGTGACCTTTTGGGAATAAGCAACACATCACTAAAAAGGGAAAGGATGGGAGATAGGGAAAAAAATAAATGATGAAAATAGAAACCTAAAATAGAAAATGACAAAAAAAAAATCTGAGCACACTGGAGCTACAGGATGAGTGATGTAGAATTCTCTCATCTGTTTGGGCCAGTCTATGCTTTAGCAACTACAGCTAAAAGTAAATTCTAACACAGCATCATCACATGTTAACAAAAGTTCTTTAATATCTTGTATCTATTGTAAAAAAAAAAAGTGTGTTAAAACAAGACTTTTATCTGTTTGATGAAAAGTGAAAAGCTGGTTTCTGCTATTACTGGGTTTCAGGAGAAATCACATCACTTACTTGTATGCAATGCACTGTGAAAAGTACTGAACTATGGCAGAATTGAAAGTTCAGTCACAATCGAAATTTAAAATCCTACCCTACAAATTTATAGACAAAATTTCACAATTCAGACCACTAAATGTGCAAGGCCATGGTAGGAAATGGTAACAATATCTACTAGTGCTGGGAGAAACAGTGATAATGTGCTGTTCCAAATAGTAGCTTTTGTTTGTGTGTTCTGATATGGTCTATATGATGGCAAGACACATGAAACTTATATAAGTAATTTTGGAATTGGAAACTATACCCTTGGAGCCCCCAAAACCACTTAAGCCTCAAATGTAACAAGAGAAGCAAATTCTTGTATACAAGTGAGTCGGCTAGCTCTTACTTTTGACTACAGTGTGACCCTATCATTACTCTGCTTTCTGTAATAATCGTTATTTGATTTCTCTCACACTGCTCCTGTTGCCAGCCACATCTCATGTTACACATTTGCTGTGTAGGAAAAACACAGCTTATGGGTCCATTGACCCTCTCAGTTATGAAATCCATTTCCTTCATGTCAAACTGTGACTTCAGTGGTAAGAAAAAGTGCAGAGAATGAATCTACATTGCACTCCACAAGAAATGGCAATATTTATGCACCTTCTTTTCTCAACATTTCTTAGCTTCTTTGTGTTTAAAATAGAGAGCAAGTATTCTTCTCAAATACCAGCTTATTAATAAAGTGTGACTTTGCTCTGTAAAATAGAGCCCCATCATCAAAACCACAGTCAGGAACGCAGGGTGAAATTTCTTTCCTGTGTCCTTATAAGCTATGAATTTATGGAAAATACTCAAACACTTGAATTTTACACCTGGGGCCAAAAAATGTGTGTGGTGCTTTCAAAAAGTGTTCAGCTTTCTAGTCGGAGCATAGGTGAGCCCATAAAGAGGCTTGGATTCACCAGGAATTCAAAACTTAGTGATTAACCACAGAGAAGGGGAAAAGGTGTTTGTGGAATTTCTCTCTGATTGAGAGAGAATGGACCTGTTCAGAGATGAGTCATCTGTTTCCTGCCTGGCCCACAGTTCCAATAAGATGGTCACTCATAATGTGCAATTTTGTTCTCTTCCTTTTAAATAGTGAAAATATTTTATTTTTATGGAAGTTTAAGGTTCATAGAAAATTTAGCAGAAAAGAGACTCCCCATGTACCTACTTTCTTCCTCTCTCCATTTCCATTGTCATCAATAAATTGCATTAGTTACACACTTTATAATTAGTAATAATGTCAATTCATTACTCTTAAATAAGATACATAGTTTACAATGACTCTCTCTTGGAGTGTTTGATATGCATGGACTTTGACAAGTGCATCCTATGCAGTACCACACAGTGACTTCAGAGCTCTGCAGTCTCCCTGCGCTCCACCTGCTTAGCCCTTCCTTCTCCCTTGCTCCATGTCCGGTTTCTCTATTCCAAAATGTCACATAGTTTTTCCTAAATTCTTTGCAATACATTCTATATATTCTTTCTTTAAGAAGAACATTTTTTATTTATTTGCAAGGATTGAGAGAGAGAGAAACAGAATGAGTATGCTAGAGCCTCTTGCCACTGCAAAAAAAAAAAAAAATTCTAAATAAACGCATGTGTACCTTTGTGCATCTGGCTTTACCTGGGTACTGGGGATTTGAGCATGGGCTGGCAGGTTTTGAAGTAAGTGCCTTTAACCTCTAAACCATCTCCCCAGTCCTCTACAGGTCTTTCCCATGTTAAAGAATTATGATTACATATTTCCAAGTTCCATATTTCTCAGGGTTGGTAACCTGTCCTCTGAATGCATGTTGGACAATTGCCATCTATTTTCAAGAAGACTCACTGTGAGAATAACGTACTACATATGAATGTAGGCTATAGTACAAACATAGCAACACACAACATTAGACCCAGGACTCAGAAAGCTGAGGCAGGAGGATTATGAGTTCTATGCCAGCCTGAGCTACATACTGTGTACATTGCTAGCATAAACTATATTGTGAGAACCTGATTCAAAATAAATACAATTAAAATAAACAAGGGGGTTGGAAGCTGAGTAGTTAGAGGCATGGTATGGCAAAGCCAGCCTGGCTGGTTTCAACTCCCAAGCCATGCATGTGAAGTTGAATGAGCGCTTTGGCAGCAACAAAAGATCTTGGTGTGTGTGTGTGTGTGTGCGTGCATGCACACATGTGTACCCTGCACACATGCATGTGCACAATAATAAATAAATAAATGTTTAAATATAATGTCAAAAATGAATGTAGGCATGTAGGTTATAGGGTGACACTGCTTAAGTTTGAATCTGACTGTAATATCTATTGGCTCTTTTTATAATTATTCTCCTCTGCCCCAGTCTCAGCTATAGAAGGGACAAAGGTGATAATAGAACTACATACTTCACAAGGCATGGGAAGATTAAATGGCTCAAAGCAAGGGAACTGCTTAGAATAAAGAAAGCAGCCAGTATTACTATTCCACATATTCTTGTTTGATCTCTCTTTCTCTAGGTCTCCTTCCAAGAAAATGAGCCTGTTGTAACAGCAAATTTGTATTCTGACATAGCACACATACAAAAAGCAGCTGTATGATGTAAAACTACTTTGATGACTCTATATTCCATATGAATGACTAAGATACCTGACTGTTTATATAAATCATATTATGGTCACAAGATATTCTAGGACACTTTCAATTAACTGTACATGAGAAGATGTTCTATTAAATCATCTCCACCATGAAAGATGAGCTCACTAAGCACATCATGAAAAGCATACAATATTAATTTATCCAAAGGAAGCAGGGCAGCATGCTCCAAGAAGTATTATGACATAATATTGTCTGGGCTCATTTGTGTATCCCTGTACAATATGAAGTCTAAGAATATCCTCATGAAACAGTTATAACATAATGTCCTTCTTAATTCAAACTTGTGGTAAGACTTGCACATGGAACATTTTATTGCTCAACTTAGCTATCAAAGGACAGAGACTTGGTAGTTACAAAGTTATTCATGATAATACATTTGGTAAAAGGAATTTTAGTTTTCACCATATTGTTCTTTAGTGTCCCTTCAACTACAAAATATGATGTATGAGCTGTTGAAAATATATTAATAAACAATATGATTAATTTTAATGAAGTAAATTTTTTCAATCTTTAATATTAAATCAGATGATTACTGAAATCATAAACATGGACAAAAATAGACATTATTTAAAATTATTTCTTATGCTAAACAGCCTTGAAATTATGCATTGTCAGTTGGCTTATCCTGTTTGAATACAGCTTGTCTTTGAGCAATATAGACACATAGATTTTAGGAGTAAGAGGATATAGTAGAGGCAGATATTCTCTCATGTTGTCCTTTTTAAATCTAGAATTTCCATATCTGCTTTGTTCTAAGCCTGTGCATTAAAGATTAGGAACCCACTCATCATCTCTAAAGTATCATTCCCTGTAGAGTACATTATGGTTTTGTCTTTGTATTTGCCATGCTTCAAATTACAACTGCAGTTGGCATCCATACAGTTTCAATACTGGTTGTGTTGAGGTGAGATCACCTTCAGTGTCACCACTGATGTGGTTGTCACTGCCATCTTTTTCATCACCATCTCTTACCACTGCCACCATACTGATCTAGCATGTGCAGCGCATCTCCATCAGGAAGAAGACAATCTTCTTCTCAAGTAGCCCACATTATACAGAAAATAGTTCCTAACAGCCATCTCATGCATATCCCTTCTATTTTCACTGAAATTATTGCAGCTTTATTCTCCCCAATTATTTTTCCTATCAGAAAATACATTGCATTCATATATCTATCAAACCCTTATTCCTCACTATCACCAAAATCCTTATGACTCAGGAAAAAATGATTTCACTAAGGTCTTGGTGTGGAATCTGATTAATCCCATCCCAAGCAGCACAAAGCTATGAAGTGAGCTTATAAAATCCTTTAATCACTTTAGACCTTTAAACTTGAAAGGACAAGGAAAAATCTATGACATATGTAGAGGTCAAGAGAAGAATATCTTCTTCCTCTGTCAATGGCTTATAAACTATAGAGCACCACCAACTATTAAAAAAAAGTCCCTTGGAAGCAAAAGCAATGGACAATAATAGACAAGGAAAAACACTGCAAAGAACAAATCCTATCAGTTTTCCCCTACTACTCAAGTGAAAAGACTACACCCTATTTTCCTCACCTAGACCAATGGACTGATTCTGATCTGGCCTTGACCAAAGACCATTGCCTTTCTACCCAGCTTTCTTGTTCTAATTGAGAATTTTTAATTTTATAAACTGTTCATCCTTTTACATGGGGTATGAAAGGAGCAGAGGTGCAGATAACATGCCAATTGGTTCCTAGATTTTAGTACCAAAAACCATAACAGAGAAGACTATCAGCTGGAGGTACTGTACTTCAGCCTAGATGGAGTCTACTCTACATATGGGAAGAAACATGCATTTCAGTATTTACATCCAAGAGATACTGTTTGCATAGACAGGGCTAAGAGTTTGGGGAAAATCCATGCTTTTATTTTTATGACATTTTTCTTCCAGGAGCAAGCGAGTACCTAGCTAAGGCTTCTGCTTCTGTTATCCTGTGCACATAACTGTGTGCAGATATCTTTACTACTCTTTCACTGCTGACACTTGGGAGAAAATTTTCCAGAACCTTAAAACTTTCTAAAGCCATAAAATGGAAGCAACCTTGGTCTTCGAATACCTCAAAGAAAAATATCACCCATTGACTGTACCATTCACATGGAACTCACATGTCAATACTGTGTCAGAATTTTACATTTGAAAAAAAGCAACTATAAAAATTGAATCAATGTAAAATGGTTATAGACATTACAAAATTGTTGGGCACTTAAAGATTAGTGTTTATTTTGAAAATTATATTTATTTTATGTAATATATTTAATAAATAGATATAATTTGTATGAATTTGAAATGTCTATCCAATTAAATACATAATATAGCAAATAATTTTAAATACAACCAGAAGTGTTATTTTCATAAACACATGTTCAAAATCATGCCAATTCAGAGGATTTTTTGATCCTTGTAGAGTTTCAAACACTTTAAATAGGCTCAATACTGAATTTAGGAGATGAATTTATTTCTTAGGTATACAATAAAATTAAATATCTTGTTAATTTTCCATTTTATCTTGGGATGAGTGGAGACTACAAGAATTCAGAAATTCTTTTAAAGTTATATTTTGTTGTTGTTAGTCTTATTTATGTTACACTATCAGGAAGTGTGGAAATTGACTAAGTGGATTGGCTTTCTCATGATGTTCTTATGAACATATTCAGTTACTATGAATGAATATCAATGACAAATATAGTATGAAGACAAATCAGTGGTAAAATTTTGGTTTTGTATTTATTAAAAAGAATTACATTGTGTTGTGATAATACTGGGATATATTTTAGGTCTAGTTAATGTTTCCACTAAATACAACAATCATTACAGGTGCCAAAAATGTCAATCATTTCAATTAAAAAAAATGAAACAACTAAATGTCTGTAACATTTTTCTTTTCTTTTTTGTATGTCAATAAAAAGCAAAAGCAAAATAAACACTTGAGTAAAAATCATTTATCACTGGGAAACATCTAGCTTGACACTAAAGCTGGGTCAGTTTCTCCTTAATCAAACTAGTAAGATTCTTGCTCAAGAGAAAATACCAATTTGGGTTCAATATCCTGTCAGCTTCAGTGGTCAAACAGAACAAAATATAACTCAGCATAAATGTTAAATTTTGGTTTTACTTTTAATTTTTTTGGATTGTGTAAATTATGTAGACTATGGCAAGACTCCAAATTTATCTTATGTATTAAAGGGTGGTAATATTTAGGCAGAATGGTGATGGCTACTTATTTTATGCTCTCAATTTCTTTCCCTGTGATGTTCATAAGCAAAGATCCTCTCAGTTTTCTGGAAATATCTTTTTGTAGCTGATCATGTATTTTGAAAAGTAACTTAAATGAATTTAAACAACTTTTAACGTACTGCTTTATTTTGTTTATTTACTTATTTTGAGCTTTTGTCTTTGCTCTCTAACCCAGGCTGACCTTGAGTTTACTATGTTGGCTGGCCTTGAACTCACAGTGCTCCTTCTACCTCTACCTCCCGAGTGCCACCACACCCAACATAAAGCACTGCTTTTGTTTGTTAGGTTTTTGTTTGTTTGTTTGTTTGTTTTTGAGGTAGGGTTTCACTCTAGTCCAAGCTGACCTGGAATTCACTATGTCGTCTCAGGGTGGGGCCTCGAACTCATGGCAATCCTCCTACCTCTGCTTCCCAAGTGCTGGAATTAATTACCACCACACCCGACTAAAGCGTTGCTTTTTAAGGAACATTCAAATGTATTTTTTAATTATGTGACATCTTTGTTAAATAGAACCCAATGTTGTCATATTTGATATGCCATGCATAATTTTTTTCATTGGTAACTCTGACAGAATGCTTCCTCTAACTCATCCCTGACGCCCTAATCACCCCTGAGTCATACTCAATGTTTGTCCTGTTACTTCAAAAGCAGTGCTGTCACCTCATGTTCATTCTTATTTTTATAGAACTCCACGTAGGAAACAACTACAAAAAGTGTAAGGGACTTAAAAGTATTAAAATATTACTTTCTGTTAATGGCTGATACTCATTTAGAATGTTAAATGTCCTCTGGCAGAGAAGAAAATTTTCAGACCACTGGACAGTCATTTTCTTTTTTTTTTTCTTTTTTGTTCTGCTATAGTGCTACAGTAATTTAAATACTACACAAGTGGCTTGGAAGTTTTGATATATCTTCTAAAAGTTTTGGGGATTCTGACAGAGTAAAGACGACCATCTTCACAAACAGAGTTTGGCAAGATAAAAGTGAAGACATTCAGGGTATTATACACCATTCTCCCAGACCCTGCTCATCTAAATATTGTATCATGTACTAAGGATGAAGGTAGAGATACTCAGGGTCTTATACAGCATGCTCCCAAACCCAGCCTTACCTCAGTATTATGCCATATATTAAAGATAAAGGTAGGGATACTCAAGGTGTTATACAGCATGCTCCCAGACATAGCTTATCTCAGTATAGTACCAGATAATAAAGGGGAAAAATATCATTTGCTTAAAAATGAGTAAAATATTCATCTGGAAGGATTTAAATTATGATGTGGGAAGAAGGAAATAGAAGAGGGAATGAAGAGTTGAAACAAAATAATCTTCTTTCACTTTCCAGACAGGCAGAAGAAAAGGAAGGAGATTTTTCAGAGTCTGGATAAGCCACACATGTGAACACAGGAGTATCTGCTCTTAAGCAATGCATGGCATTGACACTTAATCCATTTAATCCAGTTTTCTTTTTCCATATTACCCCATACCCCCTTCACTTCCATGCCACCCCACCTCCCATTCCTTCATGAAAAGAGTCTAACCTATTTAAATGGACACCCACCCCAATTCTGACCAAGATCATAGGGGGAATATTTGTTTTGTGACCTCTTCTACACTAAGGGAAGAAACAATGTTTTGCTCTTTGTTTTTGTTTTGTTTTGTTTTGTTTTAACTATACTGTGTTTTTACATCAGAGTCCCAGAACTTCAGCAGACCATGGACCACAGGAGAATCATTTGGAAAGAGTGTGTTAAAGGTCTCATCACTGAGCCAGGGTGACAGAGAAGTCAGGGGCTAAATGGCAGTGCTAAATTTCTTCAGTAACCAGTTCCGGGATTGTCTGAAATCAAGATTTTCAAAGAAGAGTAATCAATCCTATCTCGACTTAAGCTTTAAAGAGTTGCTTTTCTGTGACTTTAACTATTTGATTGGACAGCATCAACAAGGGTGAAAATTCCGAGAATTTTCTTTAGAGAGGATGGCTAAGAAAATATTGAGTATAGTTACTAGAGACAGAACTTTGAATTTAGTAATTAGAGGCAAGTTTAAGAACATAAATAACTGTAAAAATAGCAAGTAGAATTGCAGGGTTTTCCCCCTCGTTGTTGACATTGTGAATAAGCCAAGAACAAGGTGGGGCTTCAGCTGGTTTGGGTGCAGTTTCCAACCACAGCTGTTCTGCACATGTGCAGCTGTCACAGAGGACCTGATTAAACGGTGTAAGAACAGTGTAAAGCTGTATACAACCCTCTATTGAAGAAAGGTCTGGGGCAGGATTTGCAAAAAGTTTGAATCTTAACTAAAAAACAAATGAGTTATATAGCATAGATTTATATCCTTGAGCGTGCCAACCCTTAGCTGGCTGAAGGTTCTTAACTTCTCCCTGACTACAAATCATTAGTAGGCAAGAAGATCTTCAATACTGGCTTATACTGGCTTTCATTTCTCACATGTTTGACATAAGCCAGCCACAACAGCAGGGAGGTGGAAAGCAGCCACAGGTTAGGACCTCATGCAGGTCTCTGCTACCAGGACCCTTAAGACTGTCTTGCAGTACTCAGTCTAGGCTTGCAGAACTTGGGGTCTGAAGACAGACTCAACAGCTGTCTCTACTTCTCCTGGCAAGTGGGGCCTGCAGGGTGTCTGCTGTGGCTCAGTTTAGTCACAACCTCAGGCATCTCTCTACTTCTTCCAGGCTTCTCCCTGCCCTTGCTGCTCTCCAGTGCTCAGCTGCTCCTTCAGTTGTCAGCATCTGCTGCCAGGACTCTGCATAAAGGCATCTGTGGGGACAACATACAGGAGCAGGGCCACATCCCCTCCTGTATAAGAGAGATCAGAACTGGGGCAAACTCACTAACAGGATCAAGATGGGTCAGAGGCCTCCCGACCTGCCACTTCCTCAGCTGTCTGCCATCCCCCACGGCCTCTTACTGTGAGTAGGCAAACATGGCAAGACCACTAGAGAGGTCTCTATTGGATATGATGCTGCAACTCCAGGGAAGTTAACACAGGACAATATTTTCCAGCTGACCCCCAGTTCCTAAGCTGCCTGCTTCTACAGCCCATGGTGAGATGCTCAGATCAATCTGTCATTTGTCCAATCACAACCATTAAAACTTTTGTTTTGAACCAATCACAGGCTTTTCACCAGTCGCAGTGGTCCACCTATACACTTAAAATTGCTCCCCCAGCTGACCAAGATGGAAATGTTTCATGGAGGCTTGTGGCATAAAAGCTCTATAGAAAGTGTTCATACCTGGCTAGGGTTGTATCATGCGAAGCTAGGGTAACCATCTGAAGTCTTTGGAAAACCATCTAAAGGTGTTTGTGTGAAGGTCAAGACAGCTGGCACTGGTGTAGAGGCAGTCTGGCTGTTAGATTGATTGTCCATTTGCTCAAGTCAGTTCAGACAGCAAGAGAAGGTCCTCTAGCTGTGAATTAGAGTCAAATTTCTCCACCTGGAATGTCATTGCTTACTTGTAGAAAAAGAAACATCAGAAGTAATGCTTAAAATATAAATTTATCAATAATGCTAACCATAATTTCCACAGATGTTAACAATGTTTTATATTTGTCTCAAGAGAACCACTGAACTATCAAGTTCTCTTTTAAAAAATCACAGCAGACCAGGAAACATACTCTTGCTTTCGTACCATCTTATGCATTCACATCAGCAACTCTGAAAAGGAACCTTGAATGAGAATGTCAGGAGTTCTCTCCCTGGGGCTCCTATTAAAGTGGCCTAAGTTAGGTAAATATTGATGCTTAGTTAATTTTCCATGAACCTAACTGCCTAAAGGCGCAATAGTTTCATCAGGAAAGGTGGTAGCAGGAAAGTAAGGAATCAGGATTAGAGAGGAAAATATTTAGATATTTAAAGAATTTGTAGATATATAAAATATGTAAAGATACCCATAGGAACTTGTAAAGATATAAAATCACTTGTGAATTGTTGGCATAATTATTGCAAAATTTTAATTCCCAGAATGTTATTTACACACTAAGTAGAAGCGGATGAGTTCCTTCATAGATACTGCCTAGTCGATAGGCTAACAAACAGGCTGCTCATCTTAGGACTGCTTTTATATAAGCAGAATATCTAGAATTCTTTCTCAAGGTTACAATAATAACCCTAAATATAATTTTACCAGCTTGTTTTGTTCATTTTTTCCCAACAATCCCTTAAGTTTAAGATCTGGGATGGAACTTACAGCACGTCAATATATATTGCAATAAATGGTTTTTGAAGGTATCAGTTTTCTCTGAAGTATTTTCCAACAAAGAGATTATGCACGATTTTCAGGAAGACTAAGTTATCATTAAACTTCAAGAATGATAACTCTCCTTAAAGGAGAAACTTTTAGATTCTGTTGATAGGAGTATAAACTGCTATAGGCATTATGGAAATCAGTATAGAGGCTCCTCAAAAAGAAACCTGAAAAGAAAATATATATATATATATCTACCATATGATATAGCAATGTCACTACTAGATATCAAAGGAAGAAAGACAGGATATCAAAGATATAGCTACGCTCCTGCAATTCAAATCACAATAGTGAAAATATTGATTTAGTCTGTGTGTCCATCAATGGATAAATTAATAAAGGAAATGCATATAGATTTACACAATGGAAGATTAATCAGCTATTAATAAGAACGAAATTCTATCATTTATGGGAACATGCATGACCACATAAAAGTAGCCAGTAACAAAACACTGTCTGTATTTTCATTCATGTAAGGAAATTACAAAAGTTGAATACATAGGTAGAAAAGACAATGTTGGTTTCATGGGGCTGAAAAGGCTGGATGGGAAAGGATAACTTTGTCAGTGTGCACAGAGTAACATTTACAAAGTAGAAACAAGTGCTAGTGCTTTATAGCAGGGCAAGGGGACAATAATTGGCAATTACTAATTGTATATCTTAAAATATATCCAAGATAGGATTTCAAATGTTCTCACAGTGAGGAAATGCTTGCTTGAGATAACAGATATGCCAATTACCCCAATTTGATGATTACATATTGCATATAAGTATTAAATTATCACACTCGTCCCCATAAAATATACAATTTCATTTATCACATTAATAAACAAATAAATAAAAGTTACGCATTCATGAAAATTGAGGAAGTACCCCGCCAATTTGGGGAAACTGCCATAGGTCCGTATGTTAGAAATGTGATGGGGGTTAAGAAATCAACTTTTTAAGTTTTCTGTGAATATGTGTAAGTAATAGCGTTTTCTTGAAATGTGAAGACTCAGGATTTGGAACCTGTCAGAATGTAAATAGAATTTAAAAACACTATATGAGTTATGAGTTATAGAAGAGTGTACTATCTGGAAGAAGTCTACGTCCCTGAGGAGAAGAGGGCCCGGGGCTGTGCCTTTTGATGCTTGCTCATTCTTAACCCATGGAAACTTTGAACCTTCTCAATCCTGAATTAGCTCTGAATTACTTTGCACATGGTGTCATCTGAGTGTGTTAGTAACCAAATGTCTGAAAAAAATCTTTATACTGATGTAGAATTGTGTAAGGGAAACTGTAACTCTTAACTGATTTTGTCTTCAATTCGTTAGCCAGAAGTTTCAAATGCAGTGCATGTCCAGGTGGGTGATGGCAAAGGTTCTCTGACTACTAGATGAGTTAATCACTACTGGATGAGTTTAACTTCTGGAACTTGAGCTTCACTCTCCTCCTGTCTCCCACCAGAAGATCTGCTCCTATAAAGAACAAATGTACCACAATCTTCCCTCATGATTGACATGAGGTCAAAGATTCACCAAGAAATTCTAAAGTGTGCTTTGTTATTCATTTCTCTCAAGATAAAATGCCCATCCAATATAAAAATGAGTGTGAACTATTCTTAAAAAGAAATCTGTATTCCATTACATCACTCAATATGTGGTGATCCTCCCCTTCAATTTAGCCATTTAGCCCTCTCACATAATTTTATTGAACTTGAAATGTATCCAATTCGCTGTAAGTATTATATATATACATATATATATATATATATATATATATATATATGTACATACATATATATATATATATATGTATGTATGTATGTATGTATGTATGTGGCAGTGGCAGGGATTGCACTGAGGGCTATTTGAAGGCAATACAAGCATTCTATCACTGAACTATATTCCCAACCTTGAATTATGCTTCTTTTCTCAAGTTTTCAATTCTAACTTTGCTATTGCCACCAAAATATCCTTTTAATTGGACACTGCTTTTCTAATAGCTAAAACAGCTATCCTCTGTTGTGGTGCTAGTGTATCAATTTCACATTTAAGGTGAAATGCATCTTTGCTTTACATCTAGTTGAAAAGTTTTCAAGAATGTATTTTTTTTTTCATTTGTTTTTGAGAGAGAGAGAGAGAGAGAGAGAGAGAGAAAGAGAGAGGTTGTATGGGCATAGCAGGGCCTCTTGCAACTACCAATGAACTCCAGATACATGCAGCATTTTGCACATCTGGCTTTACGTGGGCATTGGAGAATTGAGTTCAGGCTGTTGGGCTTTGCAAACAAGCACCTTTAGAGGCTGAGAACCTCCCCAGCCAGTAATGTGGAGAATTTGCTTTCAATAGGAAGCTAAAGGCCACAAATCAGAACCAAAGACACAGACTAGCTTCACTGTTGAACTCAGTTATAAGTTTCTTTAAACCCAGCTGCTATACAATTTAGCTTTGAAGTTGAGGTTGATTAGAAGCAAGATAGTGTTCTTTTGCAGGTAGTTATGGACATGGGCCCAAAAGAACACCAATGTCAACCTGCCATGGTGAGACTAGAAGGAAAATCCAGTTTCAGTGTGGCAATCAGAAACAGCATCCTGGTTCTTGTTTTTTTTTTTTTTCATGCTCCCATCTTCCGCTTTAACCCCTGTGAGAGCTCTGTAGGAGTCTGTGCTCTCCTCCCTTATCCACCAGCTATCAATGTCCTCTACACACATTTGAACATGGCCAAAGAGGCTTATTGTCTAATTTACATCTCCAAAACCCAATCCAAGTTGCTATGTGGATTGAGGACAGCCTCCCAGCTTGGAAGCTTTTCTGCTTCACTTTCTGCTTTATTGTCTTAAAATAAATCTGTCTTAAATAACCTTTTGGATTGGTCTACACTTGTCTTTTTAATTATTATTATTTTTTGCTAGTCTTATGAAAAGAGCTCAAGAGCCACTGGCTTAGGGAATTCAAGTGTCCTGCACTTTAACCCATAAGCTCTGCCCGTCCAGAGCTCTCAACACTGGTGACAGAACAATGCCATCTTCAAATATGGATTTAAATGGACAAAAGTAACTAAAAATTTTATTCTTTACCCCTATGTCTTGAAAATCAATGAAATTGGTGCAAATATACTGAATACACTATAAGTCTTAAAATGGTGTTTCCTTTGTTCCATACTTCCTTAGTGAAATTTAGATCACTACTCCAAAAGATGGCAGCTTATCATTATAGGGAACAGCAGAAGCAATGTCCTTTGTCCTTGAAGTAGGTCATAAAAGGATTCTCTTATCTTACTCAGAACAAGGAGGCCCTAACACTCATTCTAGGAGTTTGCACTGAACTGGGAACAATCTATGTTTAAAGGCACAAGGACTCAGAGATGAATGTGAACAATATTTATCCCAATTCTGCCCATGTGTCACTATCAGAAAATAGCCCTTTTGCTAAATTATACTAATAGATAAATACACATTTCTTGGCATAAAATTATTCAGGTTATTGCAGGGCATGGTGGTATACAGCTTTAATTCCAGTTCTTGTAAGGTAGTGGCAGGTGGAGCTCTCTGAGTTCCAGGACATCCTGAGACTACATGACTACATAGTGAATTCCAGGTCAGCCTGCGATAGGTTGAGAGTCCTACCTCAAAAAAATTACATATATATATATATATATATATATATATATATATATATATATGTTCAGGTTTTTGTTTATTAAGTTTTTTGTTCTGAGAGCTCCTATGCACTTATAAAGCACAGTTACTACATATATTTGCTTTTCTTTGTTAGTGTATTTTATCACAAGTGTCTCAACGGTGAACCTACGAGAGGTTTCTTTCCCTGAACCCCCATATCACAGTTGCTCTATACTTTTCTCTTCCAGTTCTCTAGACTCACTTTTTCACTGATTCTAGATTATAGCTCATTTTCCTGTTTTATCATCTATTCCATAATATCTTATCATATAATAAATATATTCTATATAAGACTTCATTAGAGGGTTACAATGGAAAAAAAATGGAATTAGAAATGAAAAGACAAGATTTGATGGCATAATGTGCTGTTCTTAGTGTACTGTACACATGGAGAGTCCTAATGGTCATTTGGTTGGCATGTTGTTTTTTTTTTTCCTTTTTCTATATTATTAATTACAGACATACTTAGTACGGATACATCATGTGTTGGTACCATCCTCCTCCCTGGTCCCATTCCACTGAGGGCCTTCCTCTCTGGGGTTGCAGATTTTCCCCATGGGGTTGTGTGCTATGCATTGTGGGAGCAGCAATCAGTTATTGGGGAGAGGCAGTGCCTCTGGCCATAACATCCCAAGTGTGGCTCTTACAATCTTTCCACCCCCTCTTCCGCAAAATCCCCTGAGCCATGGTAAGGGAGTTTTATCTCTACTTCAGTGACGGGCCCTTAGGAGCCTCTGGATCTCTGCTTTGGTAGGTGTTGAGTGTTTTTGATGTTGTTTGGTCTGTAATCTCTCTGCCACTGTATAACTCTAATGGCTCTTTAGAAATAATTTATGCAATTTTTAAAGGAGCTATTGCACGGAAATATTGCTGAACATTTGAAAAGAAAATTCGTAATAAGCATCTGGGGGTGTAAACATGGCTCAGCTATTCAGGGACTTGCTACAAAGCTGAAGAACCTGGACTGGATTCCCCAGTACCCATGTAAAACAAGATGCACAAAGCGGCACACATGTCTGGAGTTCATTTGCAGTGGCTAGAGTCCCTGGCATGCCCATACTCTCTCTTCATCTTATCTGCCTCTCTCTCTCTCTCTGTCTCTCTCTATCTCTCTCTCATAAATAAATAATAAATAAAAAAATTAAAAATAGAGAAAATGATAGCATTGATACCAGCAAGTACAAATTTAAGAGAATATAGAAACAGCATGAAATCTTGCGATATTTGGATATAATCCTGGCTCAGTCATAAGGAGAGCCTAGGAAAAATTATTTTTCATACCCAGACTGTAAGGAAGTAAAGACAATGGAATATTTTAAAAATAATATTGATAATAGTTGTTAGATATGAATGGAATAAGATGTTGAGAAGGGAGATGGGAATATGGGTGACTTAAACCTTAAAGGCACTTGCTTGCAAAGTCTGATGGCCCCAGTTGTATTCCACATTACCCACAGATAGCCAGATGCACAAAGTGGCACATGGTTCTGGTGTTCATTTGTAGTGGCAGTGTGCCCTGGTGTGTCTATACCCACGTTCTCTCTCTGTCTGACTGTCATTCTCAAACAGATAAATTAAATATTTTAAAAATATGTTGAGAAAGTCCAATTTACAAATATGGTCAAGAAAATTAAACTTAGTATGGCTATATCTTAGTATGGATACACACTATACAATTTGGGGGAAGTAAAGCAAATTTAATTACATTCCAAGCTTAATAATGTCAAGCTCTCAGTTTGATCAGATAATTCATATATCCTAATATTTCTGAGCAGATATATAACACATGATCCAAGACTACATCCCCCTGCACAATTAGAAAAATAGATATTTTGGTGGTGTAACTTTTCCCTTTTAGCATGTTATGTGCTAACCATATTATTCTAACCAAACGATCCCCACTGCTCTAGCACAAGTCCGCATGTAAAGGGGCAGTCCACTGTTCCTTCCGTAGTAAGAGTCACATTAGTCTCTGCCAAATTGCCATTAAGACAGAACCAGAACACAGCTGAAAATGTTGTGCCATAAACCTTCCCACACTTATAAAAGAGCCATGCTTTTCCTTCTTGTATATCTATGATGCATGATTGAAAATCTCACTAGTTTCAGAACAGCCAAAAATAATAATCCAGAGAACATTTTGTGATAAATGATACATGGCAAAATTATATTTAAACAGTTTCTAGGCCCAAAGGAATCTAGCAGAGAATAAGTTCAAACAATGTAACCATTTTGTACTCCTAATTCTGTTGACAAAAATGACAAAATGCAGTTTCATCTTATAATGACAAGGAGAAATAAGATGCCTCAGAACATAAAATATGTTGTTCTTCAGAATGAGAGATGATATTCACATTTATTACATTTTAGATTGGCAGTATTATTGGGAAAGGGCCATAGGATCTTTGTTTTTAAGAATGGGAAAGGATACAAATAGGAGACGGAAGGAAGGAACAGTATAGCTTCACCTCTTAACATTTCAACCCACAATCATTTCTCAAAGCTAATTTGGGATTCAGTTAGCATATCCAGATAAAATTAAAAAAAAAAACTTGTAAGCAAATGTATTTCTAAAAATAATGTCAAAGGAATGTTGTTAGCTAGCGCATATGTAAATTTTCAATTCTTTCTTACTACCCTTATCCAACTACCCAAACAAACCCGCTTAAATGCAACTTCTTTACGGATGTCTTTTGAAGCACGGCTACAGTCAACTTGCCATCTGCTACAAACACAAACAGAGCTACACTCAAGCATTATATTACGCAGCCCTCCTCACAGAGTTCTTACGTGCAAGCTGTTCTTGTCAAAATCAGAGCCATTATGATGATGCATCTTAATATTCCATCAGACTTTAAGTAAAGAGTGACAAAAGTCCACATATGGATGACAGCTGTTTGCTTCAGTAAATATTTTCCATTTATTGAATGGAGCTTATGGTAGTTCAGGAGATGTTCCATCAGACATTTCAGCATGAACTGCCTGAGGATGATTGCAGCAGTAACAAGAATAAAATTTCAGTTTTCAGATCTTTGCTATAATTTGAATCTTCAGAAACAACAGCTTCTCCAGTGGAGTTGGTACATGATGCCATTAATTTCACAGTGTCCTAGCACAGTGCTGACTGAAGAAAAAGGGAATATACGGGGCTCTATGTCTCTTTGACCTTCTCCTCCTAATGTCCTACTACCATGTCTGTAAAACAAGGAATCATTTCTTTCTTGATTTTTCTCAACACATGAAAAACTTGATAGCAATTTATATTTTTATGAGTATGCTTTGAGAAGTAGTAAAATATTTTTGAAAGATGGATGAGCCTACTTTATAAAAGCAGGTCTTTTAAGTCTTTTTTTAATTAACAAAATAGCAAATTTAAAAAGTTAAAAACAATAGAGTTTTCTGAGGCCCTCGTTAACATTATAATAACCTTAGGTTAACATATCAAAGCTTACTATAAAAGAAGTTTTGAGTTACAAAGGTATCTTTGTAGTGCCCTTGAACATATAGTGAATCAATTTAATAGATCCCTTATATTATGATGAATGTATGTATGTTAGCAACTTGTCTTTAAAGGAAAATTTGTGAAATCTGCTAACAACATGGTCACCTGCTAAGCATTAGAGATTCTCTTCTTTATAGCCTGAAATGATCCTGAAGGGACAGCAAGCAGCTCCCAGGAAAATGGAAGGCTGTTGATGTCTTAGGTTAGGCCTAGAATATCAACATGTTAACAGAGTATTGTATCCAGGTTTCTGATTGGTAACTTCTAGAGTCTTTTTTCCCATTTTTCAGTGCAGGTGTGAATATCAATATGTTTCATGTTAATGCTTTATGCCCTGCTATCTTGTTTTTATCAACAACTGGTGTCAGCATTGGATCCCTTTTGTAATTGAAACTTTTGCAGACCAAGCAAAGTGAAGATGGTTTTCTTACCCTGCTGTTGGATCTACTGCTATTGCCTTAGGGTTCTGAAGCTCCAGGTCAATCAGAGTGACACATACAGATCCATTGTAATTACAGACAAAGATCCGGTCACTGACGTGATCCACAAAATAGAGATTCCTGGTCAGCCAGTCAATTGCCATTTGCTCCACATCTGAAAAAGAAAAAAAGAAACAAAGAAAGAAAGAAGGCAAGAAGCACATAAACTAATTTATTGAGCCACAGGTGCAAATGTAGCATCATAAACCAAAGTGTACAAATGTCTGCCCAAGACATCACACAGGACATTTCAAGATAAAAACTTCCTACAATGTCAATGTCAAAATAAGCAACATCATTATCATATAAAATAATGTTTACTTCAAAACTTTCTCTTTGCTATGTGATCACTGAGAACAACTTACGAAATAGAAAGAGGGGCTGGAGTGATGACTTAGCAGTTCAGGCATTTGTCTACAAAACCAAAGGACCCAGGTTTGATTCCCCAGGACCCACATTAGCCGGATGCACATGTATCTGGAGTTCCTTTGCAGTGGCTGGAGGCCCTGGCATGGCCATTCCCTCAATTTCTCTCTCTCTTTCTCTGTCAAATAAATAAATAAATAGAAAAAGAACTTCTAATCCTAAAACACAGGTATTGGCAATTATAAACCTCTTTTAGTATTTGTCAAAAGTAGCTCACTCAATCCGATGTGCATAACAAGGCCAGTGGTACCACTAAAATCTGCAGTAATAAGTGAAGTAAATATCATCTGCGAACAAGGCAAATATTTGTTTCTATTTTTATATTCAACAAAAGAAGGTGTGGAAAAGAGGAAAGAATACTCTAAGAAGCTTTAAGATTATTTTCCTTACAAAAAAGATCCAAAGCAAAACCAAGTGTGGGGTGACAGGTCCCATCAATGCTATACTTATTCACTGTAAAAAAAAAAAAAAAAAGTTTGATTTAGGATTAATTGTGCTACCCATTGTAACTTTCTTGATGATGCAAATATTCCCTCTGTTCTATGTCTATACTAACCAATGATGTAACCACCATCCAAACTTGTCTCCTCAGTATTAGCAACATGGAGGTATATTACAAGTGGGAAGCTGAATATGTAGTGCATTACATTTAATTAATTTAAATTTAAACACAAAAAACTGATTGCTAATGGACAATGAAGACAGTGCAGCTACAAAAATATTATCTACCAGTGCTCTTATTCTTGTACTATTTGTCTGGTTTTTCAGTAATACCATAAATAACCTTCAAACCTATCTTCATTCCAGATTTTTTAAAAGTCATGCTTTTGAATTTTGAAAATTAGAGTAGTGTTTCTTATACCTGGGAGATATGGCTAGCAGCTATCACAAGTAGAACTAACCTGATATATGCTTGAATTTTTCACCTATGCACATATTGGTAAAATTAATTTAGAAATCAGCCACAGTAAGAAAATCACAAGTAAAATAATAAAATAGAACCATTACAACAATATGCTATAATAAAAGTTACAAGGTTGTCATCAATGTCTCACTCTCTAACAAAATATTGATTGTGCTGTATTGACCATTTTTGACCACATTGTTGAACATAAAGCCACAGAAAGTAAAACAATGTATTAAAAGGAGCTACTATATGTTGCAATAGTTAGACTAAGGATAGATCTACATCACTTGACTAAAGATTCAGAGTTACAGGTGTGACTCTGAATAGAATGTTCCACAATATGGTGCCCTGCCATATTAAATAGTTTCAGCTGAAGGAGTCTAAGAAATAGCAAGTTTGAGAGGGATTCTCTGACCACCTCACTTCAAGTCTTCCCTGATGCAGGCCATAAGGCCCCATGTGAGTGGTGCCACCTCTATTCCTGGAGGTGAAGACCATCTATAGCTCCAATGACAGAGATATTTTGAGACACTGTTCACCAAACCACCCTTGCTGGATTCCCAGCAGTTTATCATTAGCCATGGTACATATACATGCACTGCAATGTCTTTCTAATCTAATTTTCATGTCTCCTTACTTCATCAGAACTAGTATAAAACTATTCAGAATTCATCATTTTTTCAGGTCTTCATTTCCTATCACACAAAGCTAAATAAACATGTGTGCTTTTCTCTTGTGAATATTTTTTTTTGTCATTCAAATTTACTGGGGCTCAACTGGAAGAATTTAGATGTATATGATAAAAATATTATCCTCTCCCCACAATCCAAGGTCTCCCTTCACTAATCTTAGCTTAAACACTTCTACTTCTCTATACTACAGAACAGTTCCTCAGTAACATGCCACTTACTAAATACTCTTCTCTCAATAGAGACTAACATATATGCCAGGATTATCCTTCATAAAGGAATATAGTAGGTAAAAGTGGCAGAAAAATCATAAAATTTATAGGGTTATTTATCATGTGGTACAAGAATAAGCAGAACACAATTATAATAATTCATTGAATAAAGATTTAAAAAAATTTTTTTGTTCATTTTTATTTATTTATTTGAGAGTAACAGAGAGAGGAAGAAGCAGATAGAGAGAAAGAGAGAGAATGGGCACGCCAGGGCTTCCAGCCACTGCAAACGAACTCCAGACGCATGCGCCCCCTTGTGCATCTGGCTAACGTGGGTCCCGGAGAATTGAGCCTCAAACTGGGGTCCTTAGGCTTCACAGGCAAGCGCTTAACCGCTAAGCCATCTCTCCAGCCCCTGAATAAAGATTTTTGAGGTCATCAAATAGTTTATTTTTCTTACACACAAACCCTTTATTGAAACATACACATTTAAAAATTTCCCAAATACCAGAAGTACTTATTTTTCCTCCAACTAGCCCAAAACTCAACATTTAAAATTTATGAATAATTATTTCATCTCCAGAAAACTGGTCTATTATTATTGGCTTTGATGTTGAACCTTTTTGCATTGTTACATCAGCTATAGCTCAGCATCTCCAGTTTCAAATGCAATTTCAAATAAATTGGGCTCAGATAAAGAGTGTGCCCATCCCTCACGCTGGGCTACCAGTGGCTTCAGCACAATTGCGATTCCAGACAAAAGAGCTGTGTAGCAGCATTTACACCTTCAGGTCTGTATTACTTAAGAGAGTGGGCTCCTGAAACAATAGGCATTGTTAACAACTTTCTAAATTCTGATGCAGGGAGGTCTCACTGAAACAGCCTAATTAGTCAAACACTTAATAATTTAGGGGAACTGGCTTTGTGTTTCTTTTACTGTAGTTGAAGATTATGTCTGCCTTTAGTGAATTTGTACTAAAATTGTACAATTTAGGCAATTATGCATACTATCAAACAAGGGATCTAATAACTAAACATATATAGGTGATATTGTGGCCACACAAAGATACATAAAAGTTTGGTATGCTTTGAAATATGCCTTGGAAGTAGTAAAGGTTTTTTGTTTGTTTGCTTTGTTTTAAAATCTTTCTCTGGTGCTCTATCCATACCCATCTTTGCTTCCTCTATCAGAAATGAGTCATAGAGGATACCATCTCTTTTCTCCAAGGATGGCTGAAGGAAGGAAAACTCTTTCTCTCCAAAGCAAGGCATAAACCCTAAAAATATTACTCTAATCCCCCCCCCACACACACACACTTTGTGCATTCACTGTCTCTAAATAATTTCTCTGACCTACCTTACTGGTACTGTCATAAGGCCCTGTGTCCAAAGCTCTACCTGGAAGGAATGAAGACTACATACAGAAGGCAAGAAAAATCTGGGGACTGGCCTCATTAGATCCCCTCTGTCTATTACCATTATATCAAACCAAGATTAAGTGAATAGTTAATAACTAAATAATTAAGCTGGGCGTGGTGACGCACGCGGTTAATCCCAGCACTCGGGAGGCTGAGGTAGGAGGATCGCCGTGAGTTCGAGGCCACCCTGAGACTACATAGTGAATTCCAGGTCAGCCTGGGCTAGAGCGATACCCTACCTCAAAAAAAAAAAAAAAAACTAAATAATTAAACCTGGACATCTGGGTCCACACTTTATCAGACAGAAGCATAAAAGCACACAGTTCAAAAACCTTCTCCTAGATCTTTATAGATATGTTTCTATTCTTTGTTTCTATTTTGTCTTCTTTGTTTGTTTTGAGAAAGGACCTTGGCATGTTAACAAGGTGGCCTGAAACTCACAAATCTGCAACTTCATGAGTGCTAGGTTTGGTGGCATGTGCCATAACACTTAGCTTGTGATTTAATTTTGGAAGATTATCATGCCATAGAAAATTTGGTTAAAATATGTTTTTATTGAGGGCTGGAGAGATGGCTTAGCGGCTAAGCGCTTGCCTGTGAAGCCTAAGGACCCCGGTTCAAGGCTCGATTTCCCAGGACCCACGTTAGCCATATGCACAAGGGCGCGCATGCGTCTAGAGTTCGTTTACAGTGGCTGGAGGCCCTGGCGCGCCCATTCTCTCTCTCTCTCTCTCTCTCTCTCTCTCTCTCTCTCTCTATCACTCTTAAAAAATAAAATAAAATAAAATAAATAAATAAATAAACAAACATAAAACAAAAATTTTTTTAAATGTGTTTTAATTGAGCAAAGGAAGGGTGGGAAAGGGTTAATCAAAATCTAAAAGGGTATGAATAAGTCATATGGAAACCTACTTTGTTTTGACAATAGCACACCCAGAAACCATAGATCATTACTAGAAAATCTTCACTGCCAGGGATGGGAATCCTTCCAGTGAGTTGTTGGCCAGGCTTTCTTAGTAGGGGCAAATTTGTAAGAGCTGACTTCTTCAATAAGCAATGGAAAATTCCCAAGCATCTTGTCATTACCCAGAAAAGTAGCAGGGAAACTAAAAACAGTAAATGCAGTTAGCTCTTTTCCCTCTATTGAAAGCACATATCCTAATTCTTGGATCATATAGATACCCTGTTGCCTCAGTGGATACAAATGACCATTATATAACCTTCCACGCACAATACTCCTGAACATGCATCTGTCCTCAAACTACATGTAGATTTGGCCTATCACTTTCCTTCTCAGTTTCCTGGGCAAACACACATGTGTTAAAAGACAGAGCCTGGTTTTCATACAGAAGCCAGCCTCATTTCACCTTGGCCATTAATAGGCCATCAATAAAGGACACAGAAAAGCTAGCACTAGGTCCCTTCCTGTTGCCAACTGACTTAGCAGCCAGGCAGATTTCACTTTCTAACTTTTGCTTAAATGAAAGTCATCTCCACTTTTCTCAATCTTCTGTCTCCTTCCTTGGGAAGGTGTTTCAATGGTGATTTTCCAGTACACAGGGAGCATTCATGTTCTATGCCTTCTTTGCCACACAAAACTCCCTGTGTCTTGTCACTGGTAAACTGATGCATAGGTAGATGGGTGGATTTGGACCAGTTTAAACAGCATTTAAATCTTTTCCAACTCATGGGAAGCTCATTTGTTTTATCTTAATTTCTATGAGCTTGGCAAAGCAATGGTTCATAAACATCTAAATTTCTTCTCTGTTTCATGAATTGCAGAAATTATTTGAAAATTTTAGGAGGTGGATAATATTTCTAGACATTTATCCAGTGTTCATTTCTTTTTTTGGAAAATAAAACAGAAAGTTCTTGGGAATTATTTGAAGAAAACTTTAATAATTTTATGACAATACAAAAAGCATCTATTGGCTTTAGTAAAATTTCTATTGCATTATTAGTACAGAACCGTTTTATATAATTTTGTTTTCTTGCTTTTATCTAGATTTCTCTTTCTCCACCAAAATTCACCTACACTTCGCTCCCATTGTTTTAATAAGTTTTAGTTTGTTTATTCAAAATTTCTTAATCACAAACATTAAGAAACTTTTTGGCCAGGTGTGTTGGCTCAAGCACTCAGGCAGAGGTAGGAGGATGGCTATGAGTTTGTGGCCACCCTAAGACAGCAAGTGAATTCAAGATCAGCTTGGGCTACAGTGAGACACTAAGACACTACCTTTAAAAAAAAAAACAAAAAACTTTCTGTTCATTTTGATAAAAACTGAAAGTACTTACTTCTGAGCTACACATGAAATAGTTTAAATAATATTTATAAAATGTGAAAGACTAAGAAAGGGACACAAAATATTTTTCAAACTTAAATATTTTTCAAACTTAAAATTATATAAATATAACAAACAATAATATTTTCAAATCTCATTACTTGCTAAGTTTTACAACTTCAAGTTGTATCCAGTGGAAATTTATTAAAATAAAAATTCAACAGAAACACTAAGACAGCAAAAATTATGTGATAGTTCAAAATTGACTAAAGATAAAATGTCAGGTTTTCTGTCATACCACAAGGAAGTTCCTGAGTTGATCAGCGCTGTCAAATTTAAAACTTTACTAGTATAAGTGAAGAGCAACATATGCTATTATGAATTGAACTGTATTATCCTTCCAATTCTATCTTGCACTTCTAATTCCCAATACCTCAACAGAGTCTATGGATTTAGAAGCTAATTTATTGATAGATAATCTGCAAATATTTTCCACCAGGCAATAAAGATTAGAATTAAATTTATACCTTTATTGTCATTGATTCACATTCACTATGTATGTGCATAAGTCATGCTCTAACCACTTTGAAAATTATACATTGACAGGCATTAGTGATTGATTTACTAATACATGCTATATGATCACAAACCAGACAGAAATGGCAGACTAGATATCTATTGTTCATTAGACAGACCTTTGGGGTCCCCAAAACAAGACAGGTTTCTGTCAAAGCACTTGGTTACACACCTGAGGCAAAAGGTAAGACCCTATTGTCGAAGACACTATATGATGCTTACACAGAACACAAAGTCCTGGCTGGAAGCAGTAAGAGAGCCAGTCCCCAGACAGCTAGCATTACATGAGCTATTGGGGGGAAGTGGCGAACAACAGTCTGAGCAACCACAGGTCTAAGCTACTCAGAAGCAAACACCTTGACAGGATGTGCATGCCAATGCAATAGTGGCACAAAGCCTTGGTGGACAATCAATAGCTTTCTGATTGGGTAAGAGATCCACTCAGTGTAAGGGAACCAATATCTGAAAATGGGAACCAGATCAGAATTTTATGGAGACAAAGATTATGCTCTCCAGTGTCAAGCTATCACTAGTCTCTGACTAAAAGAGGGGTTATATATAGCAAATTCTCCCTAAATTAATAATTCTTAAACTATGCTGACTCACTGCCCATTGGAGATTCTGTTCTTCTTTTTCAGAAGGTAGCGAAACCCAAGGAGATAAGCTACCAGGTGCATCTGGCTTATGAGGGAATTGAGCCTGGATCCTTAGGCTTCACAGGCATGCACCTTAACAGCTAAAACATCTCTCCAGCCCCCATATAAATAAAAGTATTACATCTAGCTGAAAAAGCAGTCTTAACTTTTGTTGCTAATTTTATCATAGAAATATTTCATTGTCCAAAGAAGCTCCAAATAAGGATTGCCAGACTTCAGTCAAATCTTCAATCTTTCAAATATGGTAAATTAATTTTTAAAAGAATTTTTAAAATTTTTTCATAGAAAATAAAAACTATCCATGGCCTTATTTAATTAAAAGCCACCACTGATGATTTCTCTCTCTCCCATTGAAGTGCGTGCAGTGTAGCTTTTTCCAGCTTTCTGTCAGCTGATCTATATGGAGGAGGTTTTCAGCTCAGCTCCAACAGGATTTCTCAGTGATCTTGCAGCCTAAGTATGTGGAGTCTTCAGCTATAGGGTCTTACCATATATTCCTGGTGGGAATCCAAGAGCCTTGGCAATGGTCTGTAATGTTTTGGGGGCATCAGGGACCTACTTGGCCAACACCTCACTGGAAGGTATCCCATCCCTGGCACTAAAAATTTTTTAGTAACAATTTATAACTCCTGTGTGCTCCATTGTCTAAAAAAGTAGGTTTCCATATGACTTATTTATATCCTCTTAGATTTTGATTAGCCATCCCTCCACCTTTCCTTACTCAATCTCTTCCCCTGACCTCACTTAGGCCTTTTCACCATTAATCTGTTCTTCTACTTACATATATACAATACCATCCTACTAAGTCAAATCACCAGTGAAGATACTCAACAGTGGACACTGCAAGCATTATATTTGGCCAGCCAGGCCAAATGAGCCAACAGGTACAATAGTGACACATCTGTTATGGGGGAAACAAACTGCACTCTAATTTTTCTGGAGGCCCACTCCATGGGAGGGAATACATCAGTGATAATGAAAGCCTACAACAGGGGTAGTCAAGAGCCCTAGGGGTGTAACATCTGCTGCTGTCTGGCTAAATATATATACTATGCTCACCAAACTGACCAGGAAGCACTCTCTTAATGTTCATACCCATATATTAACGCTACTCTCACTTTTGGTTAAAGAATCTTCTCTTTTCAGATGGCAGTGACCTTAGGATGACTCAGAAGACACCATGGTGCTGAGAAGAAGTGACAGAGAAGTGCTCATCCCTGAAATATCTCTATCACACCTTCCAAGGCTCAGGGTCAATTGCGGAAGAGGTGGCAGAAAGAATGAAAAGGCCAAAGGAAGGGTAGGACTCCTTATAATGTGCTCTTTCAGACAGAAAATGGCCTGGATATCCATGACCTCACAGTGCCTGATACTACCTATACAAGACCATCATAATAGGAGGAAAAGATCATTACATCAAAATAAAAGAGAAACTGATTGAAAGGGAGAGGGAATTTGATGGAGAGTGGAGTTTCAAAGGGTTCAAAGGGGATAGTAGGGGGAGGGAGGGAATTACCATGGGATATTGTTATCAATCATAGAAGTTGTCAATAAAAAATAAAAATTATATATATATATACATATATATATATATATATATATATATATATATATATATCACAACTGTGATTACCCTAATGTAAACACCATCTATAATTTAGCCCACTATTTAAAGTTGCTCCTCTGAAAGTTACCACCATCCAACATCTGTAAAAGCCATTATCTACAAGAGCAGATAATTATAGGTGAATATGTGCAATGTATATAATGTAGAGTAGACAGATGAAAATGTCATAATGAAATTCATTAGTTTACATTATTAATATATGCTAACAAAATAAAGATAAACTGAAGGTCTGTGGAGATGTTTCCTTGGGTAACATGCTTTCTATGCAAGCAAGACAACATGAATTTAGATCACCCTACTCACATAAATGGCAGACACATGGCTGCCATTTCAGTGCTTAGTAGACTGAGATAGGTGGATCTTGGGGACAAGGAGAGCTAGACAAGTAGAATCAATTAGCCACTGAGAAATATTGTCTCAGTATAAGATGGAGAGAAATACAGAAAGAAGTTCAATATGAACATATGGCCTTCACTTGCATGTGCACACATGTGCATTTGCACCTACACAAATGTATGTACACATGCGAATGAATAGTCATACATACATGCATCCATGCCTCACACATACACATGCAAAAATATCAATAAAATACAACTATCAAAAGTCACAATTATTATTAAATAAAATATCTATCCTATAGAATGTTCAGAGGAATAAGGAAGATAAAAATATTAAGAAACAGTGACATGCAGTAGGTATTCCACAGATATTAGTTGACTGCCACCAGGAGCTAAATGAGTATGCTTCAGATTATAATTTTATAACTTCATGTGATATTTGTGTGTGGGACACTAAAAACAAATTGAGGAAAGGCAAGGGGTAAATGAATTAATGATAAGGTAGACACTAGATAGTTTTGATGATATTTAAACATGCCCACAAATTCTTTGATGTGCCTGCTTTCAAGAGATGGAACATATTCTCCAATTGAAGGAGAGAATGTTGTGATTCCCTTAATTCACCTTCTTTTGCACTACTTCTTGTGACTCTCCCTACTGAATTAAATTTGACAGACTCTTGCATATAAGCCACAAACACTTCATAATTCTATTATTCACTTTCATTTTGTGTCACTCTGTTAGAACCAGCTGGTATGCAATGAAATCAGTTAAGTAGCTTTATACAGAGTTCTAGGTTATAAGGAACTCAGGCCTACTAACATCACAAGACTAAGCATGGAATCTAAGCTCACGATCAGCACACTGAATGACTGTATAACTTAAGGCCAGCATTCAGTTATCCTATGACACAATCACCCACCTAAGCCACTCATGAATTTCTGACTCATTAAAACTTAGCAATAAGCATTCGTTGTTTTTCAGTCACTGAATTTGTGCTAAATGTGTTGTCTCTCAGTAGATATCTAATACTATTTCAAATACCTTCAGGTTTTTTTGTTTTGTTTTGTTTTTCTTTTTCATTTTTTCAATGCTGGTCAAGTGAAGCAGTGGGAGTGGAGAAGGAACAAAGAAATCTGTAACTGGTTGTGATCAATTAGTTGTAAATGCCACTGCACTTGGACCAACCTGCCTTCAGTTTTTTTTTTTTTTTCTTTTTTGAGAGTGATAGAGAGAAAGAGAGAGAGACAGAGAGAGAGAGACAGAGAGACAGAGAGAAAATGGGCATGCCAGGGCCTCCGGCCACTGTAAAAGAACTCCAGATGCATGCACCCCCTTGTGCATCTGGCTAACACGGGTCCTGTGTCAAGAGTTGATATGATTCTAGTAAGTTACCCAAGGTGCAGTTTGAATGCTGTGAACACAGAAGGCACTCCATAAAAGTTGTGAATAAACCCTGAAAAAATCTTTCTTCAAAGTTTCTTTGCTAAGTTAAACAAAAGTGTGGTTCATTGTTAAAACTACTGCATTTGGACACCTCCAATGCATGAATCCCTTACTTTGTTTTAGGTAGACATAGCCAGATAAGACTGAACAAGTGGTCAGAGGAGATATCCTGAGAGTTCTAATATTTAAATACAGGATGATAGAAAGTTGCCAGTCAGGGGAGGTTTTGAACCCAGGGTTTGCCATGCAGAAATAAGCACAGCATGTTCTTAAAGTGAAGAACAGAGGTAAAAGGAGCTAAATCTATCTTAAGTGGAGTGAGTCAGAAGAGATAAAGGAGCAGTATCCTTGGTCAGATGATAGCATTTATAATAATAGCAAAATAAACATGATTTTTATTTGTATCAGACGGTGTATTTGCACATTGTGGAAAGAAAAACCCCATTAAGACTAACAGTGAAAGCCAGGAGTTTCAGTTCCATCTATCTTTATTTTCCATTAACAGTTTTAACTATATTTAATTGTATGTTTGTACTTTCCTAATTATAGATAACGTGTTCCTTCTACTGTTTTTAAACTTTTAAAATTTATATATGATATGTTGACTTTTTACTGTACAAAACAAGTGTTTATTTTCATGTACACATCTTCACACTTAGAGTTTTTCACACTTTTCAATTTTAGGTGCTAATATTTATGTATTTAAGACTATATAAAAATTTGTTAATGTACTAGAATGTTTAATTTGGTTACAGTTCAAACCTTAAAAATCTATCCCAAACTTTTGCCCACATAGACAAATACAGGAGCATTTTATGTGGGGTTCCTGCCATCTTCCTTTGTTACCTTATTAGGCTGTTCTATCATCAGGGTTTTAAAGTGTTTTTTTTTTTTTTTTTTTTTTTTTTACCAGTTCAGACATTTACTATTTACCTAAGTGGTAGATAAGAAGTAAGAAGTTTATCAGTTGTGGAGGTGAGGTAGAGAGCCTGGAAGACAAATCATTGTTAAGTAGGTAACATGTTTGATGTTAGTCCCATCTTACACTATCCCTTTTAGAGGTGCTCATTGTCTAATATTTTAGCCTTAGGGTTTGTTGGCCACCTGCCCTCACTCATAAAAGTAGAGGAATACTAAATAGCATCAACTCATCTTTTAATCATCTTCACTTTAGTTTCCAAAATTGTCCCACATATATTGGCTCTTAGCTTTTTTTTTTTTTTCCTTCAGTATTTGTGGCTTAGTATATACAACATAATTTATTATGGAGATTAATAAAGAACAGATATTTATTCCATCAGCAAAATTCTAAAAAAAAAAAAAGGTGTCTATGAATAGTTTGAAGCATGGAAGTTTAGAATTCTGTTTAGGATTAATGTATAGTTAAAGGAGAGTCACAAAGCAGGTGAGCATTTAACACAACCTTGTTATTTATAGGAGAAATATATATGGCAGCTTTAAAGAGGATCAAAGCAATATGAAGCTGTGTAGCTGATACTCATCGTATTTCTTAGTTGTAAAGGGATACTATAGACCAGGTTAAACATTCTCTTGTGTGGCACTTGCCTTCAGGGCACACATAATGGAGGTCATAAGTCACTACACAAGTTGAACTTCTGGTAAGATAAAAGGAGAAGTTTCAGGAATCATTACCACAGGCTTTATTGTGAAATGCAGGTGCTTTCTGTTATCAGCACCATAAAGAATGTCCCTAATGCAATGGACCATGACCCCTCTGTTTAAAGTGGTCCTGTCTTTGTTCTGTTTACATGATGAATAGTATGGAATGTCCTTTGTCTCAGTTCAGTTCTGCTTATGTGACTCATGTAATGAATACTTTGTGAGATTTTTAACTTGTTACTTTTTGTAATGACTGCCCTGTTTAACAGTAACTTGCATAATTTTATAGTTGAACTCCTATCCTCTTTTCATAACAAATATATTGTGGTTCTCTGTAATAAAAGCTGACCTCCCCACCCCCTGGAGTAGGTTGTGGCTGTACTCACAGATCCCAACCATTAGGGTACAGTACTAATGTACCAGTATTTTACCCATAAAACTTTGCTTTGCTTTCTGTGAGTCGAGGGTCTTACTTGTGTGACATGAGACCCTCCAACATCTTGGGGGCTCGTCCGGGATCCACATTTCAAGACAACCCCGCTCCCGCTTCTAGGGTGACTGAACCAGGAAAAGACCCCTATCTCAGTCCAAGAACCAGATCTGCATCTGTCTGCACATTCCTGGTTTTGGAGTTGGTAGCAAGCCCTTGATGGGGAACTTTCGCCTAGGATGGCCGGCCCCCTCCTTTATTGAGTAAGAAACCTTCAGAGATGCTTTTCCCACCTTCTCTTTTTGTTTTTCGTTGTTCTTTTTTCTGGTTATCTGGCTCTGCACAATTGTCATGGTCCAAGGGGGAAGCTGGGTGCAGCATTAATTTCACTGGAGGAGGGACCAAGGGGCTGCCCTTGACAATCTCTGGCTCCTTTCAGAGACCTGAATGGAGGTCTGTTCCAGGTTCAGTTTTGGTTTGGCAGCCACAATGTTAGAAAAGCATTATTGCTAGCATATTTATGATTAATGTTGTGTTTGTTTGTCTTGTCCTCATCTTCAAAGATATGAGTCAGGGCCAGTCTGTAGACAAATATCCCTTAGAGTTGTTCAAAAGCATTTTAAATATTTTCAGCAAAAAAGTATAAGAATAGGGTGACTAAGTCTTTCCTGGTAAACTAAATATGTTTTGTTAGCTGATTGGCTGGCATTCAACAAAGGATGGCCACCAGAGGGCACCTTTGACTTATCTTTAATTAGTTCAGTACAATAATGATATTTTTTTCCTTTGCAAGTCATCCAGATCAGATTCCTTACATCATCACATGGTGCTATCTTGTGGAAGAATCCCCTTACTAGCTAAAGAAAATACTCCTTTCCTCTAAGAGCACCTCCATTCTTACTGCTAAACCTAAATCTGTTTTAAACAGGTTGCCTCTCAGAATGAAGAACTCCCTCCACCTGACAGGTCTCCAATGCAGCAGCCAGCAGCCATCTTCTAACCTGTATCCACACTCCCTGCACCATAGAACCCCCTTCCCAGCCCTCCACATATTTGCAGCGGTTCTCAATACCAACCCCTTCTCAACCTACCCATTCTGACCCAACTGAAGCTTTTGTAGCCTCTGCCCCATCCTGCTGCTCCGCCAGGCTCCTCCAACAACAAATCTGCCACCTAGGGTAGCCCCACACATTTTTATGGCTTATGCCCACTTTTCCTCTAGAAACCTGTATAATTGGAAGATTCAGAATCCATCTTTTCCAGAAAAACCTTAGAATTTGATATCCTTTCTTGAGACAGTCATCTATACCCATGAGCTCACATGGGAGAACTGTCAGCAACTCTCACATACCATATTCACCACAGAAGAATGTGAAAGAATCAGAACAGAAGCCAATAAATTACTGTGGGGAGCCAACAGCTGCCCCATGGAGAACTGTAATATGATCAGTGAGGTCTTCCCTCCCACACAACTAGACTGGGACCCCAACAGTGCTGAAGGTAGGGCTTCCCTTAACCTCTTTTACCAGACTGTGTTGGGTGGTCTCCAGGTAGCTGCACAGTGCCCACAAATTTGCCTTAGGTGAGTGAGGTATCCCAATGGCCCACTGAGTCTCATGCTGCTTTCCTAGAAAGGCTGCAGGAAGCATATAGGATATAGTCCCCTACAGATCCTGAGGACCCTGAGAATATGTGAGCTATTAATACTGCTTTCGTAACTCCGTTTGTACCAGATATTAGGAATATTCAGAAAATAGAAGGTTTTGAGATCAAACTTATTTCAGAATTAGTACAAATTGCTGCTAGTGTACATAAAAATAGAGACACTCCAGAAGATAGACAGGCTAATAAAATGGCTAAGGTTATGGTGGCTACTTTCCAGAAGGCACCAGGCCTCATGGGATAGCCCTGTCAGAACCAAAAAAGGAAGTACTGCAGAATAAAACCCCTACTCAAGAAGAATCAATGTGCTTACTGCAAGGAAATGGGCCACTGGAGAAAATGAATGCCCTAAATGAGACAAGACGACTGTACCCATCTTGGAATTAAAAGACTGAGGGGGTCAGGGCTTGAGGGGGACATCAGCCCAGACTAACCCTACAAGTGGGGGAAAACCTGTTATGTTCCTGGTGGATACTGGGGCTTTTTTTTTTTTTTTTTCTCTCCTCCAAAAACCTGATGGCTCCCTATCAGGAGAACAGACTCTAGTCAAAAGAGCAACAGGATCAAAATTCTACCCCTAGGCCACCAAAAGACAAGTGGACCTCAGACAAGGTACTGTAACACATTCCTTCCTTGTAAGCCCTGAGTGCCCATACCCACTGATGGGGAGAGACTTAGCACATAAAATGAAAGCTACAATTCAACTTGAGAGTCAGGACACAAGTGTGTCTATTGAAAAGCCAGAAATTTTAGTGTCTGTGCCACTGGGGGAAGAATACCTTTTACTAGAGAGCCCTATCTTACAGAAAAATCAGTACTTCCTGACTACCTTGCAAGGCAAGTTTCCAAAAGTATATGCTGCAAAAAATAGCCCCGGGATGGTGGTCCACCAAGTGCCGTTCATTGTAGAACTAAAAAGTATGTTGACTCCAGTATGAGTCAAACAATATCCTATGCCTCTAGAGGTAAAGCAAGGAATAAAGAAACAGATAGATTACTGGAGGCTGGCATTCCAGTGCCCTGTCAGACACCCTTGAACACCCCTCTCTTGTCATTTAAAAATCCAGGAAAGTTTCAACCACTCCAAGATCTGAGAGAAGTAAATAAATGGGTGCAAGATATACACCACACTGTGCCCAGTCCTTATACTCTGCTCAGTGTGATTCTACCAGAAAGACAAATTTATACTGTGTTGGTTTTAAACCATGCTATCCTTAGTATCCCGCTGGAAAGGGGAAGTCAACCCATTTTTGCTTTGAGTGGACAAATCTGAAATAAGGCACTAGTGGGCAACTAACCTGGACTAGGTTTCCACAAGGATTTAAAAATCCCCCCATCCTCTTTGATGAGGCTCACCTTAAGTATTTGTAGGTTTTTCATAATGAGACACCTGAGTACACTCTACTGCAGTATGGGGACAGCCTCCTCCTAGCTGCAGAAACAGAGGAAGAATTCCTCTCTATCACAGAGTATCTCCTGGACACTTTAAAATATGTGGGCTACCGCATATCAGCCAGGAAGGCTCAACTGTGTGTGTTGAGAAATGAACTCCAAAAAGGTAAGAGAATGTTGTCAGCCTCTAGGATTCAGGCCATCACCCAAATCCCCACACCTCAGACCAAGAGACAAATTTGAGAATTCCGTGGAGCTTTGGGGTATTGCAGAATTTGGACGTTGAGGTTTGCTGAATTAGCCAAGCCTCTATATAAGGCCACAAGATGGCAAGAAAAAGACTTTACTTAGACTTAAAATGAGGAACAAACATTCTGAGAACTAAAGGTAACCCTAACACCAGCCCTTGCCCTGGCACTCCCAGACCTAACCAAACCTTTCCACATGTACATGGATGAAAAGAAGGGGATACCCAGGTGTGTCCTAAACCAAAGACTGGGGCCATGGCATCACCCAGTGGCTTACTTGTCTAAAAAGCTGGACCGAGTAACTGATGGTTGTTGCTGTTGTCTCTGGGCTATTGCAGCTGTTGCCATTCTGACCAAGGATGCTGACAAATTAATCTTGGGGCAGACTTTACTGATCACAGTCCCACATGTGATAGAGACTCTTTTAAAACGCCCCCCACCCCCACTGATGGCTCTCCAACTCTCACAAAACTCAGTATTGGGCCTTGCTCTTAGAACAGCCATAAATACAATTTTGCCAGACCAAGACTTTGAGCCCGAACACCCTGTTGCCAGAAACTGATGAAGCTTCAGCTACTCAGCATGACTGACTAAAAATTACCTCCACATTCCAAGGACTTCACTCAGACCTGACAGATGTAGCCTGGCCAGATCCTGATCTGGCCATGTATTCTGATAGCAGCAGTTTTGTCCTGAATGGAATCAGGTATGCAAGCATGGCTGTGGTGACAATGGAAGAAACCATGTGGGTTGAGGCTCTACCCAAGGGGATTTCAGCTCAGAAGACTGAACTAATAGGCCCAACCAAGGCTCTAATATTTGGAAAAGAAAAGATTGTGAATAACTACACAGACAGCTCTTATGCCTTTGCCACGACTTATGTCCATGGGGCCATCTAACAGGAGTGAGAGCTATTAACAGCAGAAGTTAAAAATGTTAAAAATAAAAATGAAATTCTAGACTCATTGGCTGCCACTTGGGCACCTGGTAAAGTGGCTATAATCCACTGTCTGGGGCTTGAGAGATGGCTTAGCAGTTAAGCACTTGCCTGTGAAGCCTAAGGACCCTGGTTCGAGGCTCTATTCCCCAGGACCAACGTTAGCCAGATGCATAAGGGGGCACACGTGTCTGGAGGTTGTTTGCAGTGGCTGGAGGCCCTGGCATGCCCATTCTCTCTCTCTCTCTCTCTCTCTCTCTCTCTCTCTCTCTCTCTTTCTGTCTGTGGCTGTCAAGTAAATAAATAAAAATAAACAAAAATTTAAAAAATCCACTGTCTGGGTCATCAAAATGGGGAGACCACAGAAGCAAGAGGGAACAGATTGGCAGACCTTGCAGCAAAGAGTGATGCCTCTTAGCATCTGTTAGACTGTCTAGTCACCCTCCTGGCACCCACTCTTCCTGAGTGACCAACGTAGATGAAACAGGAACTACATCTCACTCCTCATCTGATAAAGGAACAGACTCTACAAGGATGGTGTCCATAGGAGAATGGATCACTGTTGTTTCCCCAAGCCCTTGGACAAAGCCTGGCTAAGCAACTGCATGAAGGAACTCACCTAGGAAGCAACAAGCTACCTGAACTAATAAGAAGAGTTTTTCTTTCCAGGTATGGACTCAATCATCCAGGACATCACCACCCACTGTCAGGCCTGCCAACAGACAAATGCCTCATCTGCTAAGGTACCACCAATGGGAACAAGGGAAAGAGGAACAGAGCCAGGTAGATATTGGGTAGTGGATTTCACAGATGTGAAGCCAGGACAGTATGGATATAGTTATCTGCTTGTTTATGTTTGTACCTTTTCAGGACGGGTGGAAGCTTTCCCAACGAAGTCTGTGACAGTACAAATAGTGGCTAAGAAGTTGTTAGAGGAGATAATTCCCTGCTATGGGTTGCCCCTCAAGATAGAATCAGATAATGGGCCTGCCTTTGTGTAATGAATCACTAGGAATTCACTAAGATGCTGAGGATTAATTGGAAACTACATTGTGCCTATCATCCCCAAAGTTCAGAACAGGTAGAAAGAATGAATAAGACATTAAATCAGACTTTAAACTAACCCTAGAGACTGATAAAAGTTGGGTGGGACTCCTTCCTTTCACCCTGTTAAGGGCCAGATATATTCCTTATATAAAAGGATTACTCCATTTGAAATTATGTATGAAAAACCCCCTCCCATCCACCTGGAATGGGCCTTGAACAATTGGTTGACTTTACTAATGAAAGGCTTCTTTGCTCTATCCAAGCCTTATAGAGAATCCAGGAGTCCATTGTTCTGATAAAGGCTGCTTTTCAGACACTCCCTGTTTTCCCCCAGACCTTCAAGTGAGTGACAGAGTTTGGATCAAAAAACACCATATTGGCACATTAGACCCTCTCTGGAAGGGCCCCCACCAGATCATCCTAACCACTCCAACAGCAGTGAAAGTGGATAGGGTACACACATGGATTCACCAATCTCAAATAAGAAAGGCAACAGTTACCGAGGATCCTCCAGAAGGACTAAAAGAAGACAAGAAATGGAGGGTCCAGAAACACCTGAAGGACCCATTAAAGATAAGACTCTCTTGTTTATAATCTTGTTACTACTAAGCTCTCTAAAATTTACTAGTCAGGACAACCCATACATTCCCAGGGCCTGGGAATGGGAACGGAAAGACACGCTGACAGTAGAATTAAGAGCAAAATCAATGGAAAGGAACTTTACTGCCCCTCAAGTATTTATATTAGATTTATGTAAACTGTGGCCAATTCTTGGAAACTATGAGATTTCAGAGGCTACTGGTGGCCCATATGGGGCATACAGAGATACTTGTCATATTTGAATGCATGTGGCTATCTCCCCTTTGAAAGGCCTATCAGGGAACCGCCTGTCCAGCTAATGGGGGACCATTCTTTCAGGGAGAAGATCAATATCACTGTGGGAGATGGGAATGCAAGACCACAGCATGTTGGACAAAGATCCATTCATATCCTTAAAGATAGAGTCTAATGAAAATTGCAAAGCCCCTGGACACTGTAATCCAATTATCATCACCATCTTCAATTGGGACCCCTTTTCCCTAACTGGACAATGGGACACAGGGAGAACATGGGGAATCAGAAAATATCAAGAGGGAAAAGACCCAGGAACTAAGTTCACTATCCAAAAAGTAAAAGTAGTCCTTCTGGTACAGCCCACAAGACTTAACAGGGATAGACTCCTGAACTACCCCAAAGTTAAGCCTGAGATGAAAGAGACTCTGAGTCCAATTGATAATAACAACAACCACCTTCTGTTCCTGCTTCAGGAACACCAACAAACCCAATTCTCTCTTCATTAAATACAGTGTATTCTTTTGTCAATGCTACTAACCCAAACTTGACCAAAGATTATTGGTTTTGTCTAAACCCTACACCCCCTTATTATGTTGGAATTAGCACTAACAGTTCCCTGGGAAAGGGAGAACTCCAGATAAGAAAAATCAACTACATAGATGCTGAGAACAAATGTCCCTGGGGAGGACCTCAACTGGTAATTAATTTGGGAGATATCAGAGGAAAAGGGCTATGTCTTAAGTCACTTGAATACTCCCTACCTTCTTCCCCCTTCCAACAGTATTGTGAGGTGACTTTAGAAGTAAAGCCATGCTGGGGCTATCATCCACAATGAGCTTTTGATCAGAGAGACCTACAAGGTTTCCTAAAAGACAGACAGATTTCTGTCAGAGTACTTGATGACCCACCAAAGGTTAGTGGCAAGACCCTACTGCTGAAGACACCATATGTGGTTGACATACAAAATAGAATGGCATGGCTGGAAGTTGGAAGAGAGTCAGTCCCCAGACAGTCAGCGCATCTAGTGCCAGAAGGTGCTACATGGGCGACTGGGGGAAAATGACCAATATCTATCCAAGCAACTCATGGTCTAACCTACTTAGCAGCAAATAACTTGTTGTGATGCCCACACAAGTGCAATAGTTGCACACAGCCATGGTGGGGAACCAACTGCTCTTAATTTGGCTAACTGATCTCCTCAGTGGTATGGGACCCATAGCTGGAGCTGGGAAACAAGTCAGAACCATATCCAAACATAAGCCCACTCTCCAATATCAAGCTACCATCAATCATGGGCTACAAGAGGGCCTATACCTATTAAATTCTTTATAAAAATAGTAAGGGTTACCTCATTTGTCCTGGTGCTAACTTACTCTCCGTTGGAGAATCTGCTTCTCTTTTTCAGATAGATGTAGCTCCTAAGGAGAGAGCTACCCCATCATACCTCAAAAGGGCCCCTGCTGAAACTAAGAAAAATTGGTGAAACAAGCAAGGGTGCTGTTTTCCTGATGAACCGGATACCAGCACAAGGGGGAAGGAGATCAACACAGAGAAAAATCAACTCCTACCAAATCAGAGAGCCAGAGCCTCAGAGGCCCCCAACACCTCATCACTGAAGCAGACCAAAAATGAACCCTACATGGCTCAGGGAAGTTTTGCAGAAGAGGGGGCTGAAAGAATGTCAGAGCCACATGCTGGGTCATGATATGCAGAGACATTTATCTTACACATAACTGTGGGCTAACTCCACAAAGCATGACTCATATACCTCAACAAGGAGAGGCCAAGGGGAGGGGTAGGTCATGGATGAGCCTAATAATGGTACCAAACTGACTGTATTTGCTGAATACAAAACTAACTAATAAAGAAAAACAGGAAAAAAAAAAAAGAAATAAAGCCAGAAATCACTTCTTATAAGTCCACCCACCACCTGGTTTGCTTGCACAGTCTCACTCCTTGCATAAGTTTAGAGTTTTACAAAGATCCAAAGGAACTATGTATACCAACACATGTCATCCCCCAAGGGTACTTATATGATGAAACATCATGCAGACTGCATATGGGTATGATCACCAATTTGGTGGGAAGGACCAAAAGAGCCTCCCTGATACTACTGCTGCTACCTACAGGAGCTCGTATTTCTGGATCTGCTGCATGAGGTACTACCCCCCTCCCCCACCCTGGTGATTGGAACAACAATCTTCGCATACTTAGTGAGCAAACAGATAGAGATCTAGGACATTTACAAAGCTCTATTTCTTGCTTAGAACACCAGGTTGATTCACTAGCTGAAGTGGTGTTACAAAATAGAAGAGGACTAGATTTGCTTTTTATGAAACAAGGGGTCCTATGTCTGGCCCTAGGGGACTTGCTGTTTCTACACTAATTAGTCAGGAATAATTCAAAACACCGTGGCCCTAGTCACAGAAAACCTTAAAGAAAGAGAATTTCAAAGACGAGCCACTGGTAGCTTGTTTCGGTCCATGGTCCCCATGGTTAACTACTCTTATTTCTGTGGTTGCTAGCCCATTACTGTTATTACTCTTAGGCCTCACTGTAGGACCTTGTATCATTAACATTTTGATCAAATATGTTGGAAATAGAATAAGTTCTGTTAAACTCATGTTATTGTGATCTCAGTAAACCCACTTAGTTGAAAATACCCTAGGCACTGTTTTTCATGAGTCAAAGATTTGACATAGTGTCATATCAGAGGGGGAAATGTAAAGGAATACGATAGACCTGGTTATACATTCTCCTGTGTGGCCCGTGCCTCTAGGGCACGTATAATGGAGGTAATAGGTCACTACCCAAGTCAAGCTTCTGTACAGATGAAAGGAGAAGTTTCAGGAATCATTGCCACAGACTTTATTGTGAAATGCAGGGGCTTTCTGTTATCAGCATCATAAGGAATGTCCCTAATGCAATGTGCCATGACCCCTCTGTTTAAAGTAATCTTTGTGGTCCTGACTTTGTTCTGTTTCTATGATGAATAGTATGGAATATGCTTTGTCTCAGTTCAGTTCTGCTTACGTGACTCATGTAATGAATACCTTGTGAGATTTATCTTGTTACTTTTTGTAATGGCCACCCTGTTTAACAGTAACTTTGTGTAACTTTATGGTTTAACTGCTGTCCTGTTTTCATAAGGAACATCTTGTGGTTCTCTCTAATAAAATCTGACCCCTTCCCCCCCGCCCCCAGCAGTTCAGAGATGCACTCAGAGATCCTGACCTCTAGGGTGTAGTCCTGATGCATCTGTTTTTACCCAATAAAACTATGCTTCACATTCTGTGAGTTGATGATCTTACTTGTATGACACTGGACCCCATAACATTAGTCAATATTGAATATGACTATACTTAAAAAGTCATACAGAAGTTGTCCTAGCTCAAAAGAATAAGCCTGAAATGATAGAGGAAAAAATTAAGACTTCATGGAAAATATGAAAATTTTAAAATATGGATAGTTTCTAATGAGTTTTCTATCCTTGTATTTTATGCACATGTTCCCTTTTTTATTATTCTTTGTTTGAGGCATGGTCTCACTGTAGCTCAGGCCAACCTGGAACATCTTCTGTAGCCCCAAACTGACTTTGAACTCACAGTGATCCTCATACCTCTCAGCCTCCCAATTTCTAGGAATATACAAGGTACATCATGACATCTGGCCTGATTTTAATGTTCTTACATTCACTAGCCTATTGCCTTGTAGTCTATGATGTTAATAAGTGGTAAGTTTGCAAACAAATACTTTGTTTTCCTTTATTTATAGCTCTTCAGTGGTTTAAGTGGAAATTAACATTAAGGTTTATTCCACATTTTTTGTTAAAATATTTGAAAATGCCTACTAGCTGATATAATGAGCAAACAAAGGCCCTGTCTACTGTATGTAACACAGTCCTTGAAATAGAAGTTTACTTTGGGCACATTGTGGATAGATTCTGTGGCTCATTATAGAGCCTGTTCCATTGTCTGCACCTAATTAAACACTGCCCTCTTTTAGGCTCTGATCCTGTTAAATGGATAAAATGTCTTTAAAATGCACATTAATAGCATCTGTAAATATAAAAAGTCACAAAGGGTTTACAAGGAATCTGTGCATAGATTTATAGAAAAAAAAAAAAGAAACAAGAAAGTGCTTCTGGCAGGAGACAGGAGGTTGCTTTGGTTCTTGAATATTCTTGCTTTTTGTTTGAAGAAAGAACAATAGCTGATTGCATTTGCTGCTTTTCTACTTCACAGTCTCATGATCTCCCAAGTCCAGCTTCTAACACATGTGACAAGCCTATCTTACTTTCTTCGATGAATGTACTTACTGGGCAAAGGTGTTAGAAGTATCCTCTTTTAACAGAAGAAGATGTAAATTGCACAAAGATGTCTTTTTCTTGCTAGGGTAACATCATATACATTTTTGACCCATAAATCAAATATAATCATCCATCATCATATTTTCATCTCTCCCCAGTTTATTCCCTGTTAAGTCTACCAGAAAATCTTAAGGCTTCCACATTCAACTTTTCACTTTTTTTCATATCTATTATTCTCTGATTCACTTGGTTTAGACATCATCTTCTCTCCATCATATCAATATAATATACTTGGCATCCCCATGATTCTGCCGTGACATGAGTAACTAATGAACTGCTTTTTACACATATTATTTTAGATGACTTTTTTTCTTTTTTAAATTTTTAAATATTTTTATTGACAACTTCCATAATTATAAACAATATCCCATGGTAATTTCCTCCCTCCCCCAACTTTCCCCTTTGAAACTCCACTGTCCATCATATTCCCTCTCCCTCTCAATCAGTGTCTCTTTTATTTTGATGTAATGATCTTTTCTTCCCATTATGATGATATTGTGTAGGTAGTGTCAGACACTGTGAGGTCATGGATATCCAGGCCATTTTGTGTCTGGAGGAGCACATTGTAAGGAGTCCTATCCTTCCTTTGGCTCTTACATTCTTTCTGCCACCTCTTCTGCAATTGACCCTGAGCTATGGAAGGTGTGATAGTGATATTTCAGTGCTGAGCACTCCTCTGTCACTTCTTCTCAGCACCATGGTGCCTCATCCCAAGGTCACTGCCATCTGAAAAAAGAAGATTCTCTAGCCAAAAGTGAGAGTAGCATTAATATATTGGTATGAATATTAAGAGGAGTGCTTACTGGGAAGTTTAGTGAGCATACTACATACTTTTAGCCAGACAGCAACAGACATTACACTACTAGGCTTCATGACTACCCCTGTTGTAGGTTTTCAGTATCAGGGATATATTCCTTCCTATGGAGCAGGCCTCCAGTCAAATTAGAGGGCTGTTGGTTTCCTCCATAACAGACATGCCACTATGTTGGCTCATTTGGCCTCGCTAGCCAAATATGACACTTGCAGTATACAATATTGGGTATCTTCACTGGTGATTTCTCTCTTTCCCATTGAACTGTGTGCAACATGGCTTTTTCCAGCTTTCTGTCAGCTGGTCTATATTTAGGAGGTTTTTAGCTCAGCTCCAGCAGGTTTTCTCCATGTCCTTGCAGCCCAAGTATATGGAATCTTCAGGAATAGGGTCTTACCATCTATTCCTTGTGGAAACCAAGGGCCTCAGCAATAGCCTGTAATATTTGGGGGTCATCAGGGACCTTCCTGGCCAACAACTCAATGGAAGGTATACCGTCACTGTCACTGATAATTTTCTAGTTACAATCTATGGCTCCTGTATTTTCCATTGTCCAGAAAAGTAGGTTTCCATATGATTTATTTATATCCTCTTAGATTTTGATTAGCCCTCCCTCTACCTTTCCTTACTCAATCTCTTTCCCTGACCTCACTTAGGCCTTTTCACCCCAATTTATATCCCTGAACAGATAGCTTTGAGAAATTATTAATTTTATCTTTAAATTATGCATTGTTATTATTAGTCATTACTATTGATCAGAGCACTTTACTAAAGCTTTAGACTCAATCTGCATCACAACACATAGAAAGTGATATCTATTTCCACTGAGTGTTACAGCTAATATATAGTAACTGAATAGATTGATATGTTTTAGTAGAATGATTCTATAATAAAAAGTGGTTAGTTTACAGCAATGCTACTAATTCCATTAAGGCTGAGAAAATAAACCTTAACAGGGTCCAGGCAGATGGCTCAGTTGTTAAGAATGCTTGCTATTTAAGCATGAGGGCTTCAAGGGCCCAAGACCACTTGTGTTGATTCCCCAAGAACCCAAATACCTGAGTGTGGCTATGCATGTCTCTAATCCCTTCCAATGGGGATAAGGAGGATTTGAGACAGAAGCATTACTGGGGCTTGCTAACATATAATCCTGTGGCTCAGGGTTGAGGGAAAGACTCTGTCTCAAAGAATTTCATGCATGAGCAATAGAGAAGGGCACTTGAAGTCCTTCTTTGCCCTCCATATGCTTGTGTGGCCTGTGCGCATGAGCACACTCATGTACGTGCACTACTCATACACATACCATATCACATACTACAGATACAAACACACACACATGCACACACACACTCACAAGAATCTTTAATCACAGGATTCATTGACAAAGTATCTATAGAATGATTTCTCAATCATTTTCTATTTACAAACATTTTAGCAGACAACCTTATTCTGCTGTCAGATTACATAGAGCAATGAAATGGTGCTTTTTCTTTTAGAGAAATATAGGTTATATAAATCAATGAATGCTTTTTAATTTGTTAATAGCCAATTCCAACATGCAAACAATGGATTGTTTAATTTGCTTGACCTGGGTAGGTTTTATTTATAGATGTCACACTGAACCATCATGCAGAGTGTTAGGCCTTCTTTGAATTTGGAGATGCTGTGGGGAAAATATTTAGAATAGTCCTACAACATGAAGTTCATAGTGCTATTTTTTCATTGATTTTTCCTCAAGACACACCAAGTAAGAATATGAGGAAAACTGATCTATACTTTTATGAAATAAAGAAGTCAGAGTTTTAGACTCCCCAACTCATATTGAAATCCATACAGAATTTTAAAATGATTGCTAACAGTGAGTTCTGAAATAGCTCATATTTATAATAATCTAAGGTATGTATGCTACATTCACTACATGATGGGTTTATGACTATTTTAGTTATTATCTTATATTGAAAAATACATTTTTTGTACTTTTTGAAACTGGTTTACATTCGGTGACACCACTTGATCACTTTGTCAGTGAATATGGTCATTAACCTATCTCTTGCTTGAAAAAGTTAGCTTAAGAAAGTTAAGTATTTGTAGTATACTTGTAAATATGATTTTAACTTAACATAATGATAAATATAAGTAAACCAGCTTAAAATATATGCATATATATATATATATATATATATATATATATATGATAGTGAAAGTAAAATAATTTGATTTATCTGCAAAATTTCAGAGGGAAAGATAGAAAATTACTTACTTAGCTTACATAAGTTTATTAGGATAATGACATTGATTTTCTATATTGATTGACTATGAATACTGTTTAAGTAATAACACGGATATTAGAGAGTCCTAAAATAAAAGCTCAAAATAAACCCATAGAATATGATGGAACATTGAGATGATGATTTGCATAATTGACACATAAAAGCTACTATTTATATATTACCAACAAACATTTTTGCCCAAATTATATACTCAGCTGATATATTTCCCCATGGCATTTTGTAAGAGTAAGTACAATTATAATGCATTGCTTTAAATCCAGAATCTTTTTGGTGATAAACATTATAGTTCTAACTTGTTCAGTTATTTTCTTTTCTTTAAAATTAAGTTTTTAAATCTGTAAGACAATAAATTTTATACCAAATACATATTCAAATATATATACTCAAATATAGCTTTACTACATTTTTAAGTGTATTTAAAAATAATTAATTTAATGGCTTGAGAGAAGGTGTAGTGGTTAAAGTGCTTGCTGGTAAAGCCAAAGGACCCAGGTTTGCCTTCTCAATACCCATGTAAAGCCATATGTACAAAGTAGAACAAGCATCTGGAGTTTATTTGCAGCGATTGAAGGCAATGGTGAACCCATTCATTCTCTTTCTTACTCCCCTCCTTCTCTCAAGTAAATAAAATATAATACTACTAATAAGTTTTATTATTAATTTAAAATGGTCCCTGTCAGAACTAGAAACAATTTAATATTTCACTTTGAGATAACAAAAGACAATGGAAATGTTCTTTTTGGCTTACGTATATTTAGAATGTGTGTGTGTGTGTGTGTGTGGCTTGTGTGGTATGTGTGGTGTATATACAGTTTTATACCCTTGCAGCACCCCATGCACTCACCTGTCAGGGTGGGAGGGGGTGGTGGCTGAAGCAGATTGTTGGGTGTCCTGTTCCATTACTCCTCCACCCATTATTAACATTTTGATAACAGAACTTGTGTTCTTTTGTTGTTTATTTGTTTTGTTTGTGTGAGCCTGGCAATTTCACATTATCTTCTTTCCTTTACAGGATTGGGATTATAGAACATGTGGACACACCTAGCTGTTATCATGGGTTCTAGAAAGTTGAATTCAAGTGGTATCAGGACCCATCAAGAATTCATGCTTACATAGGAGGCACATTTAACTACTGAACCATCTCTGTAGCCCCTTTTTCCCCTATGTGGGTGTATTTATGTATTCGTGTCTGTATGGGAAATGTGAGTGGATGCCAAAGGTCAAAATCAGGTTTCTTCCTCATTTGCTTTCCACCTTATTTTTGTTTGTTTGTTTGTTTTTTTATTTATTTGAGCGTGACAGACAGAGAGAAAGAGGCAGACAGAGAGAGAGAGAAAAAAAATGGGTGTGCCAGGCCCTCCAGCCACTCCAAATGAACTCCAGACGCATGCGCCCCCTTGTGCATTTGGCTAATGTGGGTTCTGGGGAGAGCCTCAAACCAGGGTCCTTAGGCTTCACAGGCAAGTGCTTAACCTCTAAGCCATCTCTCTAGCCCTCCACCTTGTTTTTAAGACAGGGACTCTCACAAACTCTAAGTTCACCAGATCAGTTAGACTAGCTAGCCACCAAGTCCTAGAGATCCTCCTGCCTCCACTTCCCCATCACTGAGATTAAAGGATGATAACACTTCACTTGGCCTTTATGTAGGTACTGAGGATCAAAAAAGCACTATAACAATGGAGCTAACTCACACACTGTAAAATAATTTATTTTATTTGTGTGTTAGTAGAATTCTAGGATGCCATTTTTCACTTTATATGAGCCTTCCATTGATACTCATGAAGGCAAACAAATACTGAGGCTCTGAAATATCTATAAAAGAAGAAGTCCTGGCCTCATTGGTATTTTGGAAAAAAAAATATGGAAAGTCTTTTTAGTGAAGAAAAATGAATGACTCAGCTGATCTTGTGGGACAACTTGGAATCACTGTTTCTTGGGAGGTAGAGGTAGGAGGATCACAAGTTCAAGGGCTGCTTATTCAAAGGACTGAGTTCAAGGCCAGCCTTTGAAACTTAGCAATATCAAGTTCTTTCTCAAGATCAAAAGCAATGGGAAGGCTAGGGCTATAGGTATATATTGCCCAGCATGTGTGAAGCTCTGGGCTTAGTCTGAAGTACACAGAAAAATAATGAAGACCCTAAGGCAAAGTATGGAATTATGAAAATCAACAGATATACTGTGGATAAAATAATGTGAAGAGGTGAGCTGTTTATGCACACACACTTCCCAGGGAATCATTATCAACAATAAAAAGATTTTTAATATTCTGGCTTTACTCTACTCAAAAAAACAGGCTAAAGAAAATGAATTTCTTTATACATTAATAAGTACCTGAATAACACATATGAAAACTTATTTCTTTTTAGCTAAGTCTCTCTCTCTCTCTCTCTCTCTCTCTATATATATATATATATATATATAAACTTAAATATATATATAAAAAAGACAACTTGGTCAGAAATATCCTATGGGAGTATAAATGCTTCACTCAGAAGTCATAGGTTATTACAGAAAAAACAAAAGCAAAACAGTATCCAAACTGGAACACCTCCCATGGAGTTGCTGGTCGGGGAGTCCCCTCCATTCCCTATAACAATACAGACTATTGCCAAGGCTCTTGGTTGCCCATCACAACTGTAAGGCAAGAACTTACTGTTGAAGATACCACATTTCCATTGCAGAATGCTAAAAAATCAAGCTGGATGTCTTATCCTTGATAATTAGCAGTCATAGTATTGAAAAGTTATATGCAGCCTGCTGGGAAAGAAAAATTAACTGTGATATTAACCAGCAGTGGACTCTGCAAGCTTACAACTGTATCTAGCTAGACAAGATATATCCACTAGGGTAACAGTGGCATATATGTGCTGGAGGTAATCAACTGCTTTCTAATTGAATTTGAGGACCACTCCATGGGATGAAATTCATGCCTAATACTGAAAACCTTGTCAAATGCTGGAGCAGTTATAAGCCCTAGGAGGGAAGTGATTGCTATTGCTTAGCAACATGGATATATTACACCCACTGAATTGCCCACAAATACTTATGTATACACACACACACACACACACACACACACACACTGGTGTTGTTTTCACTTTTATTAAGGAAGTCTCTTTTAAGTAGTCAGTGACTCCTGGGGTCACTCAAAATACATCAAAGTGCTAAGAACTGATTGTTGATTGTTCAGCACTTAATGACACATATCCATACTCATTCTAATGTATAACAGAAGATACAGAAAGAATGTAAGTGCCAAAGGATGGGGAGGAGTGCTTTGGAAGGCTTTCCTCAACACCAAGTGGTCATGACATTCACGATCTCAGCAGCTGTTGTTACCTGTGCTTGATATGATATGCATATATTTATTGAAATATAAGACTTTACTAAAATTTACGTAATCCCCACCAGCTTTCTTTGTTCTCTCACACAAAAACTGCTCTTGGTGATTTCTGCCAGGAATGTGAACCTTACTGCAACAGTATAATTGGTACCAGAGAAGTAGGATTGCATAATATTGGGGGCCTGTTGGTTGTCAAGAATGATTGAAGATAATGATTGAAGATATATATATATATATATATATATATATATATATCTTCAATATATGTGTATATATATATATACATATACATATATATGTATATATGTATATATACATATACATATATATGTGTATATATATGTATATTTACATATATATGTATATATATCGCCTTCTTCAATACACACACACAAACAAACAAACAAAAAACCATAATAATTTATATTAAGAAGGAATTGGTATGCTATTTCTGGTTAAAATGTACCAAATATAATTGCTCTCATACTTTGAACTGGCTTTCTCATATAAACTTGAAGCTAAGGTTAGTATTCTAATTTTGTGCATTTAGAAATTAGCTGGCAGATATAAGCTAAGGTTTTCTTCCTGCTAGTATAATACAATTTCAACTGGTAAATATGATTGCTGAAGGCATGAAATGTGATTAAATACATGTTGAAGCTTCGTGTAGAAGTGTTTAAAAATTGTCTACCTTCCTAGGTAATAAGGAACAGTGAAAATCACAATAATGGAGATAGTTTCCTCCTTATATTCAGAGCACTTACATTGCAATTGGGTCCCATATCAAATTTCTAGAATGTTCAGATGCAGAAGAACATGTTCTTAATTCTAGGATGGTTCCAATTAAGGTTTCATATATGCTGACTCCTAAAGTTTTCTGTTGTTTGTAGTGTTAAATATATGAGTTCTATGATTCTTCTCTTGCAACAATTTGGAATATCTGCTGTTTAAAACACTTCCTGAATTTTTATCATTTCTATTCCATGTACATTTCTGTTCCATGTCAGAAAAATTATGACACATTTATCTTTAAAAGGAGTAAGAGAGTTTATAATAATTATGTCGTCTAATTCTCACAACTCCAAATATATTCTCTATACTTTACAATTTTTATTTTCCTCTTTTCTGAAACTAAATATTGACACAAAGCAACTTAAGGAAGAAGTTTTGTGGTGGTTTGATTTAGGTGTCTCCCATAAACTTACATGTTCTAAATGCTAGGTTCCCAGCTGATGAAGATTTGGGACCTAATGCCTCTTGGAGGCAGAGTATTGTTGGGGGTGGGCTTCTGGGTGTTATAGCCAGTTTCCCCATGCCAGTGTTTGGCATATTCTTCTGTTGTTATCATCCACCTTATGTTGGCCAAGTGGTGACGTCCACACTCTGCTCGTGCCATTGTTTTCCCTTGCCATCATAGAGCATCACCTTGAATGTATAAGCCAAAATAAACCCTTCCCCCCCCCCCCAAAGCTGCTCTTAGTTACGTGATTTCTACCAGAAATGTGAACCTTACTGCAACAGTATAATTAGGTACCTAGGAGTGGGATCGCTATTAGACATCTGACTGTGTGGTTTTGACCTTTTAGAGCTGATTTTCAAGAGGAATGGGCAAGGATTTGAAACCTTGGCCTAAGATGCCTTGCAGTTGTGTAAGTACAGCTTGATGGGCTGTTCTGGTCAGAGTTGAATGACCTGCATGCAGTAATAACTATGGACTATGAGGTTTGGCTTGTAAAGGTGAGAAAGAGCTTTGCCTGAACTGAGCTAGAAGCAGTTTGTGTGAGAGGGTTGCTGTTGTGCCCTATGTCTGCAGAATTTGTACAAGGTTGCATTGCATAAAAATGGACTGGTGTGACCAGAGGAATATTGGCACAGGACTGAAATATTTGGACTGAGACTTTTGCCCATTCAGCTACAATTATATAAGAGAGTACAACCATTGAGATTGGGCCAGCTGACATGCACTGGGGCAAGAAGAATGTAAACTCTTTTGAATGGGCCTGAGTGCTCAAAGAGTGTTCTGTTCTTCAAAGTCTGCTTTATTCCTCCCAGATTAACAAATTGGCACTCTACCTGCAATTGTGGAGTATAAGAAATGCAGAAGAGAGGGGGTCATTGCTTTTGCAACATGGTCTTGCGTTTTGGAAATGGCCATGGGCAATGTGAAGCAGATTTGATGGTTTGCCTACATGGAGAGACCCAGTGGAGAAGCCAGGACCACAAGTTGGCTGCTAAGGAAAGATGATGGTCCTGGATGAAGTTCTCTAGGACTGTGAGTAGCCTAGCTGGAGGGGCAGAATTAGAACTCCAGATACTTTTTTCTTCTTAGAATGATCAGCCTTGGAGATTTGTCACTGGCTAGAGTTGTTGGACTTGGACCTACAGAGTTTGATGTTTGCCCTGTTTAAATCTTGTATTGGTTAAATATGTCTTTGCTATGCCCAATGCCATCCTTTGCAGTATGAATATTTATTCTGTGCCATAATGGGTTTTGGGGGAATTTTTTTGGAATTATGGCTCAGTTAAAAGACCTTGGGTTATGGGGATGTTTGAACATCACTGTGATTGATAAAATTATGGGGACTTTAAAAATTGGATGAATGCATTGTATTTTATATCATGCATGGTTATTAGTTTATGGTAGCCAGGGGAAGAATGTGGTGGTTTGATTCAGGTGTCCTCTATAAACTTAGGTGTTCTGAATGCTAGGTTCCCACCTGATAGAGATTTGGAACTTAATGCCACCTGAAGGCAGTGCATTGTTGGGGGCGGGCTTCTGGGTGTTATAGCCAGTTTCCCCTTGCTAGTGTTTGGCATAATCCTCTGTTGCTATTGTCCACCTTATGTTGGCCAGTGGATGATATCCACACATTGCTCATGCCATCATTTTTTCCCTGCCATTGCGGAGTTTCCCCTTGAGTTTGTGAGCCAAAGTAATCCTTTTTCCCAAAAGCTGCTCTTGGTCAGGATTTCTGCTACCAATGTGAACCTGACAACTACAGGTTTATTTGGGCACCATTTTAGATGATAGAACTATAGTGTTGTAATTGTTTGAATGTAATAGTTTAAGTGTATGGCACCATAGACTCATGCATTTTATTAATATTTGCTTGCAACTTGAGCCGCTAGCAGGCACATTCCTGCTGTAGAGACATATAACTGGGGATAGGTCTTGGAGGCCAGCCCTAATGTGTGTTTGAGGGTGGACCTTGAGTTCTGGCATAAAGTGTGTAAAGAGAAGCTTGCACTCTGGAGGTTTGTTCTCTTGTATCTATGGAGATAAGCTAGCTTCTTCTGCCATTCATGGTGTTCCCTGGAATTTGTAAGCCTGAAATAATCCATTTCCTCCTAATAGTTGCTTTTGATCAGATGTTTGTCCAGCAAGGAGAAGCTGACTGCAGCATGTTTTGAGAGCATGAAGAAGCTGCTTGTTCCCCTCCCAGCATTCCAGGAAGCACAGAGAGGACCAGAAGCTGGGCTATGCTTTAAATCTCAAGGACCACCCTCAGTGGCCCAGTTTCTCAAACAATACCTACAGAATCAGCAACCTTCCAAAACAGTTCCAACTCTTCTTGCACCAAGTTTCAAATATATGACCTGTTGGTGAAATTTTGTATCAAATAATAACTACTTTAATAATATTCACATAATCAAAAGATAATTGATAGTGCCCAGAGAGTTATTTCTTCTGGATGATAAATTGCTCTTACAAGTTCAAGAATATTAAGATACATGAACTTCTATAGAGGATTTTATTGTTAGAATTACTATTATTGTTTTCAAAAGTAACAGGTTATCTCAAAAGATAAAAATGAAGAATATAAGTTGGGTATAGTGATATATATATGTTGTCCCAGCACTTTAGAGATAGAGGCAGGAAGGTCAGAATTTCAAGGACAGTTTGGGCTGCATAGTGAGTTCAAGGGAAGCCTGGCCTATCTCAGACACTATCAAAAAATACAGATGAAACTAGAAATTTATGTCATTATGAAAATAACATTTGTATTTGTGAAGATTTTTAAAACAACAAAAAATGAATACTGGGATATTTTATGAACATGTTATAAAACATAGATTTTTCATAAGACTCAAGAAATAAGATAATGTTGATACATAGGACCTTCTCCGCCATTAAGGTTTAACATATATCTGTATACATTTTTAATAAAGGGGAAATAAATAATTGTACTTACCATAATTAGGTAGATTATTCTTAAATACCTGTTTAATATAAGGAGATTAAAATTTCTGGATTACTTCCCCTATTAAAATAATAAATTTGGGCTGGATAGGTAGCTCAGAAGTTAATATCCTATGCAAAAAATGAGGGCCTGAGGAGGATTGAAACCACATGAAATTGAATCTCCAGATTCCCTGTAAATAGCTAGGTGTGGCCATGTGCATTTGTAACTCTGTACAGCAAAGTGGAACAGTAGAACAGAAAACAGGGAATCATGGAATTACCCCTGGCTTGCAAAAACAATAGCAGGTCCCAGTGTCAGTAAGAGACTTGGGCCCAAAACAAGAACAGGCAGAAAATTGATGGACCGTTATTCCTGACATTCTGCTCTGGCCACTGCATGTAAATGCCCCCTCCACTCTACAAGGACATATACACATACATGCAACACACACACACAAACACCCCCCAACACACATACCTTACCACATATGAACAAAATAATAAATAATAAACACTAACTTTTGCCAGATGACCTTGCGGAAGTTTGTCAAGAAAGTGTTATCATTTGCACTATTGTTTTGCAGTTACCTTTTCATTACTTGGATAAATGTCCAACCGGAAGTAGCTTTTGTGAGGAAAGAGTGTATTTCAGGCTTACAGAATGCAGAGGAAACACTATCAGTGGTAGAGGAAACAGGCTCACCTCATCATCTACAGCAGAGGAAACAACTACCAGAAATAGCAAACACAAACAGAGCTCAACCAGCTTTCCACACTCTATAGGACTGGATTAAGATCCACCCCCATTGATATGCCTTTTCCCTAGCAAAGCTCCACCTGCTGGATACTCAGGTGGCAAACTCCATCTCAATCAAAGCTACTTCAGGCTATGGTGTACATACATTTGCATTCAAATCAACACATTTTGCCCTTGGCCCCCACAGACCCCTGACCATCTCACAATGCAAATTATATTCAGTCCAACTTCAAAAATGCCAATAGATTTTTTTTATCAATTTTAACTGCTTGCATACAGCACAAATGATGATGAATCCTTAGAAACCATTTAGGAAACTTTCATTACAGAAAGGCAGATAGGAGACATGTAGTCTTTAAAAAAAAAAAAATATATATATATATATATATATATATATATATATATGTAATATATATTACATATATATACATATATACATATACAATACACACACACATATATATATATAGATAGATAGATAGATAGATAGATAGATAGATAGATATAGATATAGATATAGATAGATATAGACAACTTCTATACTTACAGACAACAAACCATGGTATTTCCCTTTTTTCCCCCACTTTCCCCTTCATAACTCTGTTCTCCCCTCCCTCTCCCCATTAATCTCTATTTTAATTTGATGTCATGATCTTTTTCTCCTACTATGAATGTCTTGTGTAGATATTGCTGGGCACTGTGAGGTCTTGGATATTGAGGACAAATTCTGTCCAGACCGTTGTATATAAGGAGCGGTACCCTTCCTTTGGCTTTTATAGGTTTAGTCACAAATAAAGGAAATATGGAAAAATGTGACAAGAGAATCAAATTCTAAAGGTGCTCCTGAAGGAGAAATGGGAGCAACATAGCTTTCTAAAGGCAATGGAACAGGGACAGAGGCCCAAAGAGAACAAGAAGGTGCCATCTAGCCTCCTGCCCTGGCAGGACTACAACCTATGTCAGATTCAATCACATCCAAGCTGGCTACAATCAATTCTTCAGCAATAGTGTTTCTTGCTTCTTCCTTAGCCTAGAACACCTGAGTGAGCTGGACCCCCAATTCAGCCCCTTCGGTCCACAGAACATTCAAGTCTCTCCTTACACACCTGAGTCTGATGGCAAGGCCCATCCTAATTGGATAAAGGAAAATGCCATGTGTGTATGAGTTCATTTTTGTCTGAATACCTATGCTTAAGTCTCACCCCCCACCCTTCCCATGCTGGCTGGGAATGTGGTTGCTTTGTACTTCCCGGTTATTTTCTGCTTCTTTGTATTTTGTTTACAGATGCTTTCTCACTCTGTTACATGTATGGTTTTCCCCTAAGTTCTGGGTCCTTTTCTATCCAATCTCTTAGATTCCTTGTATGTAAATGTAAAGGTTTGGCACTTTAATGCTTTGCTTCCCATATATGTGTGCATGTGCTTCTAAATCTTTGTGCCTGTGCTCTAATGTTGCACTTCCCACGTGTGTGTGTGTGTGTGTGTGTGTTTGTGCATGTGTGCCCTTTCCATAGGCTTCCCCCTGAAGATTACACTATCTCCCTATTTTCCCTCTTTCTTTCCAGCCAGGAAAAGAGGGGAATTCCTTTCTGGATCAAGTCTTCCTGGGCTTCCCCTGATTCCTGATTCTCCCTAAAATATACCTTATAATTCATAATTTATACTTCTTAGAGTCAATTTTATCTATTATTTGTTAAAATGGATGGCAACCTAAATGTTCTGATCCATAGACCTGGGGGTACCCCTGGAACACCAAAATCTTTTATCACGTCCATGAGGTCTTTAAGACAATATTCTCAAAGTGGATAAAACTTTAGAAATAATTTAAAAGTTTCATCAAGCACAATTTCAGTGGGACTATATGTGTGCCCTGTGTGTACCCACATATATTTTCATTAGTGCATTGAAAGATTGTGTACAAACACACCAAAGTCGAGTACATTTCCAACTTCTGATTTATTAAGGTTGATGTTCATTGTCAAGCAAGAGACAGACAGTTATTGTCTACATAGCCTCTAAATCAAACAGCTGAGTAACAATGAAGACAGATATGTTGAACAGGTTTTCTTGTTTTGTGTTGTTTTCCCTTTCTTGTTTAACGAGATATTCAGGCAGGCCTGTTATACCAATGTGCCAGTTGTAAATCAGATTGAGTTATGGACTTCAATGTTAAATTTACCTTATAGTATTGAAAATACTAAGGGAAAATTCAATGTCAGTGACAACAGCATAAATCATATATTATCAAGTAAATAATTCCAAATATTTTGGAAAAAAGTGTTTTCTGACTAACATCATTGGTCATTTTAACTGTTTTTTTTTTTCATCTCAATTGATGGCCTAATCTCCTGTCTAAGTTCCAGCACCACAGCAAGAATACATTATATTCATCCACTTAACATATCTCCCCATCCTCCAAATACCCAGTCATATCTCAGAAAACAATTTCCATTTTTTAATGTTTCCATGCAAAATGTGCTCAATAGAATATGAGAAGCTATAAAAAATCATGAAGAGCTTGAGAAATACATTTTCTTACAAAACATTAATTAATGAAATGTATCCTTGGGAACAGAGTTTTAATATCCATATAGGAGGGCATTCTGAAAATAATAATATAGAATCAGATACTTTAGCCAAGATTCTTATGCAGAATTTTTTTCTCTACAAGGCATGCTGTTTATGATGGTCAATGTTTCTGATGATTCATTTCTGGCTATCCACTATAGAGGATTTAGAATCACCATGTTTGGTAGCTTGAATGACATATCCCCCATAGTCTCAGGTGTTTTGAATGCTTGGTCCTCAGGTGGTGCCAAGGTGGGAGGTTGAACCTTGCTGGAATAGATGTGACATTGGAGGTAGGCTTTGAAGTTTATTAGCTAGCTTCCCAGTGATGAGGTAGACCATTCTTGCTTCCTGCCAGCTGTTGTGGCAAGACATGACACTTAGTCAAAGCAAGTGCCTTGTTTTCTCCTGCCATGATGAAGCTTCCCTTCAGGACCGTAAGCCAACATAAACTCATTGCTCCCATCAGCTGCTTTTCTGCAGGTGTTTTACCTCAGTAATGTGAAGATAAGTACACCAGCACTGAAGCAAAATTCTTGACATGTCTGCCAGGAACTTTCTAGGTTAGGAATCACCTGAACTGAGGGTGTGGTCTTTCAATGGGCTGTGATCTTGGATGGTATACAAAGGAGAAAGATAGCTGGGCATTCTCTCTCTACTTTTGCTATGCTGAAGTGACTGTGTGATGTTGGCTATATACTCCTACCATGTTTTTTGTTTTTCCACATAATGAATTCTAACCTCTGAAACTACATGATGAAACCTAACCTTTTTCTAGTTGGATATTTTGTAATAGCAATGGGAAAGTAACTGATACAAATGCTGACAAAATATTCTGTAGTACAACCAAACAAAGATTACACATCTTTTTGTTGGAAATCGAAGGGTGGGAGGTGTGGTCAACCAAAGATCACACTAATTTACAATACAAGTATAATCACCACCATTTTTCTTCAATTCTGGTACAGAACTAGAGTCATAAATTTCCTGGTTTAAGGCATTTTCTACCCACTGTGGGAAAACTTTTGGAGAGAATATTGATTACAAGAGAACAAAATGAGAAAAAAAAAAGCTATAGAAGAATTGCACATCTTACTTTCTGATAGAACATAGGATTTGTGTGCAGCAGAGAGGCAAGGTAGACCAACTGCCTGCAGAGAAGACAGATGGAAACCTTTCACTTCATCCTAAGCAAAATAGGGTGCTGGTAAATTATATTAGCTTTAAATGATATGGTATTATAAACATTTCTTTAGAATGTTAAAAATTGAAGTAGATACATAAGTACAAGTTAGAGTGAACAACTTTACTCATAACCATGTAAAAGTGAGTTAAAACAATGTAATGTGGCCTATATGGTGGGCACTTTTATAATGCCAGCTACTCACGAGAATGAAACAGGATGTTTACATGTTTTAGGATTGCATAGTCTACACATTGAGTTCATTGTCATACTGGGCAACTTTGTGAGTCTCTATCTCAAAATAATATAGTGCAGTGGCAGAACACTTGTTTCGTGAATGGATCTGAGTTAGATTTCAAGTACATCTGACAACTGTTAATATTCATTGGGGGTTTTGTGATAATAATGAAGTAGTTACAGTCCCAAACAAAAATATAGACTTGAAGCAAATCTTGTCCTTTAATATTATGTGACAAAATTGCTAATTCAGTAGACTAATGAAAGACAGAAATAAGCTCTTAAATTATATATACATTCCATCAAGGATTTAAGTTAGTAGATTTAGGCAGAGACACAAACAGAAACTGAGCTAAGTTTGACCATGTAAACAGGCTAAGAAGGAAAGTTAAAAGCCAGTAAATAAAGCTAACTCGAAACTAGAGTTTTACTAAATCTATCTTTATCCATATTGGAGATGAACCTATCACTATATCCAATAAGACTGTCAAAGTCATATTAGAATCTGCAAAGATCCATGGTATTTTCAGAATAGAGCTACACAGCACAAGAATGAAAGTGTCCGTGCCTAGGCTGGGGTATGACACCATGGTTCTGAATTATCTGTAGTAATAGATTAAGTCAGAAAATGGTCTTATATATTTTATTCATCTCTGCACCTCACCTGAGGAATGAAAAAGACTCCAAGAACTATAAATGCCATCCCCTTTGTTTATTGGGGTATCTTTGTCCCTAAAACAATCTAAGTACAATCTAAGAAGCATTGTGGAAAGTAAATTACCTGCTTCAAATGTACTTTTTATGAACTCTACTGGAAACCATTTTTTTACAAAATATTTACTTCAATGTCTCTATCTTTCAGAATTAAATGTTAGATACTAAGTATAAGATACCTTTAAAATGAATAAAATTCAATAAGTGTAATCTGTAATATTTCTCTCAGTGTTATTTAGTTAATAAAACTTCATGAACATATTATTAGTCACTATCTTCATTTTCTAATAACATTGTTTCAAAGTATTATTTCTGTGATAAGGCAGAACTAATAAGGAGACCACAGAAAAAAATTTTGGTAGAGCATTTCAGTTAACATTAACCTTCCATAATGCACTATTTTCATCTTTTCTCCAAGATTTTTATACTTTTCTCCTTTTGATGATCCCTAGTTTCTTGAGCTTCTAATACTAGTGATATGGAACTTAATCATTTGGTTTTCTACAATGGAAATGGAAAACGGATATTCAAAATATTTAGAGAAACAATGGAGTCTGACTAAAATCGAAACTGGGGCTGGGGGCATGGCTTAGTGGTTAAGATGCTTGCCTGTGAAGCCTAAGGACCAAGGTTTGATTCCTCAGTATTCACGTGAGCCAGATAGATGCACATGATGGCACATGTATCTGGAATTCTTTGCAGTTGCTAGAGGCCTTGGTGCACCTATTTTCTCTATCTGTCTCTCTCTCTCTCTGTATCTGTCTCTTTCTCTCTCTCAAACTGATTATTCTATGTTATCACCTGGTTTTCCTGAGATAGTACAGTTATATCTCCCTGTTAAGAATAATAATTTCACATATTCAACAAAATTTACATATCATTATTTGGTTCACTTTGCAATATGTGATCAATGTCAACATTGTAATAAAAATGTTTTATTACTATATTATTATGCAAGTGTTAAATGCAAGCCATTTTGATCTGTCCCAGTTAATTTTCTCAAAACAACTTTTTGAAGTATGATTCTTATTTATTTATTTGAGAGAGAAAGAGGCAGAGAGAGGGGGAGAGTTGAAGAAAGAGAGAGAATGGGCATGCCAGGGCATCCAGCCACTGCAAATGAACTTTAGATGGACGCACCACCTTGAGCATTTGGCTTATGTCAGTCCTGGGGAATTGAACCTAGGTCCTTTGGCTTTGCAGTCAACTGCCTTAACTGATAAACCATCTCTCTAGCCCAAGTATTATTTTTAAAATGTTTTCTCCAAGTAAGTTTGGAGAAAAAGTACCTAAGCATAATGGAGTTCAAACACAATATTTGAAACAGTGAAAAGTAGCATGTACTGCATCTGACTTCCATCAGCTCATTCATTATTATTGCTTATAAGGTGTGACAGAGATTTTAAATAATTTTACATGCTAGGAATATTTGTATATTATTATCAACTCACAAATTGTCATGGTAAATACCGAGTCCATTATATACAGTGACAACTGTTCTGGGACATATTAATGAAATTTATGGCTTATAAGCATGATATAAGTGTCTAACCTTGCCCAGATCCCTGCCCTACACTCATTAAATTACCTCTACCCATTGCATCTCTTGTTTTTTGAGATGACTATAAAATTTCATGGCTTAAACATAACTTAATAAAATTATTTATTCTAATATGTCCAATGAATTTATTTTTTCAGGTCAAAATGAATATGCTGTTCAGCATTTCATGAATTGTCTAGCCAAAAAAGTAGATTTTTTAGCTTTTCCAATATTTGTTATAAAAATGAGATGTAGTTCAAATTACAAATTTCAATAAATCTTCTAATGTGCACTTGCTCCATTTTATTTGGATTGGCCAAATAATGTTTTCTTTTACTGAATACGAAAGTAGAAATTTACCATAATTAGGAAAGAGTCCATATTGAGAACATGTTGCTGAATAAGCTTGGGAAATAATGTTACAGTGTTAGGTGAGGGGACATTCTAGGTATTTGAGTACTTTATGTACTTTATATACCATTTACTAGGGACAAATACATTTGTAATTATTGGGTGATCACAATTGTATCAAAGAAATATCTTGGTTCAATTTCCAGTACATTCTAAACCACTTTGTGAAATGCAGTGCAGGGCACCACTTATGCTAGCACTGCTTGTGAGTGATCGTTCTCCAGAGACTTCTTAGAATAGCCAGCACACACTTCTCTCAGGACTTTGGGCCCATTTTCACATTGTATGCCTTTTTAATATTAAGTGGATACTCAAAATGCTGGACCCTATATTTTTAACATTTCTTTGCTGTTTATATATGAACCTAGTACTCATACATTCATATTTTACCATGTTTGCCTATGATTGTGATTACTCAAATTACAATAGTTAAAAGTTACATTATATTATTTTCTCCAGTGTAATAAGGGTCAGTGGCCTTCTTCACAAATTAAATATCAAAAAATTAATAAAATACAATTACTGAATCCAAATCACCAAATATTCTACATTTGAAAATTATTTTTCCTCCTTGACTGTATAAGTGTATATATATATATATATATATATATATATATATATATATATATGCACATATATAATTTCTTTACTTATCATCTGGCAACATTGATGAGAACAACTTATTTTTGTAAATTATAAAATAACTAGACACACATTAAAATTCTAATACATGTTTCTCTGGGTATATGCAAATCCATTTTCAAACTCTGATGAAAGGAGGGAAAGAAGAGAGACAATGTGCATGTGTCATTTTAATATTTGTGTCAATATTATTTCAGTCAGTCCATGGTAACATACAGAAAGACATAAGATTCTCTGATTCGTTTGTCAATGTTCTGACAAGAAAAGTCAAAATTAGTCACAAATCATGTTGCTTTATTGGAAAATTATATACAAAAAGTTTGACTTTCTTAAAAAAAAATGTTGAGAGCTGGAGAGATGGCTTAGCAGTTAAGGTGCTTGTGTACAAAGCCAAAGGACCCAGGTTCAATTTCCCAGGACCCATGTAAGCCAGATGGTCAAGGTGGTACATGTGTCTGGAGTTCATTTGCAGTGACTAGAGCCCTGGCATGCCCATTCTGTCTATATATATGCCTCTCTCTGTCTCTCTGTCTCTCTCTCTCAAATAAATAATAAATAAGTAATAAATAAATAAATGTTGAAATACAGAGGTATAACCCATAACCAAAAATAAAAATAAATAAAAATAACTTTCATTTATTATTTATTCATTCATGAACTTAAAATTATAAAACTGGGTTTGTCTGTTTTTCAAAATCCTACCTTCACTATTGTGATTATTTGAATGTGAAATGACCTCTATAGGCTAATATGCTTGAATACTTAATCTCCAGCTGGTAGTACTCTTTGGGAAAGTGATATACATTTATGAAGTAGACCTTGCTGAAGAAAGTGTTCCACTAGAAGAGAGCCTGGATGTGATTATAGCTCATCTGTCAGCCATGTCCCTCTCTCTCTCTATCCCTCTTTTTCTCTCCTTCTCTCTCTTCTTTCTCCCCGGTAATATGAAAATGCAAAACAGGCTTCTTGCTCATGCCTCCCAGCCATTATGACTCTCCCCAGAAACTGTAAGCCGAAACAAACTATTTCTTTCCACAAGAGACTTCTGATCAAGTGTTTTGTCCCAGCAATGAGAAAGTAACTGATCCAACTATCATAACGTAAAAAATCATAGAAACCAGCTCAGTAACACTAGAGTAAAGAAACAATTACAATTGACTGCAATTTGCTACTTATGTACTCAAAGTAGTTAAATTTATGTGTATAAACAGACGCAAAATATGTAATGAGCACAATTATTTTAATGTGTGTATATTTGCACATATAACTTTCCAACATTCATAAGCTATGCTCAAGATGTAAGTCTCTTGCCTGCTAGGAAACCCATAAAAGGTAAAACATTACAGTGAGGGGAAGACTTACTGTGGAAGGAATGGAGGATATTGATGATCCATTCTTCTGTTAATCTTCCTGTTCTTGTCAATTGAGCACATGTGAGTTGATTTGAAGAATCTCTTGATTCAATCCAACAAATCACTTCTTCACTATAAATAAAATCTAGAGTATGAATTTCATTCCTGTTTGTTGAGCTGATAGTTGCCATTTTACTTCCATTAACATAGAAGATCTCAATCGTATTAGAAGTCGCAATCAGCAACAGAGGTGGCCTATCTGTAGGTTCTGGAACGAAAGACAGAAATGTGAGTTAGGATCCTGGTTTTTTTTTTCATTGTTATGTTGTATATGAAAAATTATTCCTCTATGTTGAATACAAAATTGCTTTAACAACTTTTAATACGCCATATGAGTATTTTGTTTCTCCCTCTTGAAAAAAAATGTCCCACTGAACACATGCCTATGAGGCAGCTTAGGGGAGACAGAACACCAAAGTGAAAAGCTACCTCCTTGACTAAATATGGGAATTGTCTGTGGGTCTATATAGGAAAATATAAGTCATTAAACAGCTGCTATAGGTCAGAAAGGTCTACACTTTCCCTATGTATACCCCCTTAGGGAGTCCTTCCATTCTCTTCTGAGAAGGTACTTCCTAGAGAACTAAAAGTTCTGGGAAGATTGCCTTTTTCAAAAAAAAAAAAAAAAAATTGACCCCAGACAACTATGGTCAAGAATTTCTGGCTATACCAGCCATCTAACTTTGGGGCTCAAATAAAAACCCCCAACCTGATATGGGTGGAGAGATAGCTCAGTGGTTAATGAATATGTCTATAAAGCCTAATAACCCTTATTTGATTCCCCAATTCCCACGTAAAGCCAGATTCACAAAGTAGTGCTTGCATCTGAAGTTCATTTGCAGCAGCTGGAGACCCTGTAATGCCCATTCTTTAGTCTGTCTCTGTCCTCTCTCTCTCTGTCTATCTTTGCTTGTAAATAAATAAATATGTTTTAAAAATTCCCAATTTGAGTCTTAATTTGGGCTTCTCAAGTATCTTCTTGCCTCCCTGGGCAAGATCTATATCTTCTTTTCTTTTCTTAATTTCTGGGCTTGTCAATGTCTGCCTGCCTTCCATTAAATTCCCCTTCTCTTGAAGCTCTCCCCCTTAAAACTATAAGCTATCATATAGTCTTTCTGAACTTTATCCTCTGATCTGTGTGTTTTACTCTTCAAATTCATAAGATAAGAATCTAGGGACACTCCAAGATTATTGGTGTATTGGCATATATTTGTGCATTGCCAGAGGAAACCCTAAAATTTTCATATTACCTGCCTTATTCCCTAAATCATAATTTGTTGTTTAAATGTGAAGCCAGTGAAATTTCCTTTTGGAGAAGTTCTGTGAATTGTTTTCTAGCAATTATGATGGATCTAAAAGACTTCACTATATAGTTTTCCAAGGATCCCCTATGGGCTAGGGTATGATTTTATGAAGTGAATATAAAGATCAGAAATAGATCCTCTGTAACAGAATCCAAAGCTCAGGCTCATACCAAGAGCAACTTTAGTCAATATCTCACTGACTCCTTGACTGACTCAGAGCCACACCTTCCCTTAGTCACTAGGTTATGGTTAAAGTCACATCTTCACATATTTTTCCTACGTACTCGGGAAGCTAATAGTCTGGATGTAAAGCAAATCTGTGCAGTACCACAGTTTTGAATGATACATATAGCCAGAGCTATGCCCTTCAGACCTAGAGCTGACCTGACCAGTCCTTTGCTTAGTCCCTGAAAGGGCCTGTGGTTTGATTCAGGTGTCCCCCATAAACTTAGGTGTTCTGAATGCGAGGTTCCCAGCTGATGGAGATTTGGGAATTAACACTTCCTGGAGGCGGTGTATTGTTGGGAGCAGGCTTATGGTTGTTGTAGCGAGTTTCCACATGCCAGTGTTTGTCACACTCTCCTGTTCCTGTTGTCCACATTATGTGGCCCAGGGGGTGATGTCTACCCTCTGCTCATGCCATCATTTTCCCTGCCATTGCAGAGCTTCCCCTCAAATCTGCAAGCCAAAATAAACTCCTTTTTCCCACAAACTGCTCTTGGTTGGGTGATTTCTACCAGAAATGCGAACCTATATACACCAGGGCCCTTGACCCAAACAGAAAAAAAAAAAAAAAAAGTAAAAAGCCAATATTTACATCTCAAAATCTCTGCTTGTACTGTCTTTACATTAAAACTTTTAAAGTGCTTATCTATTTACGTATTTGGTGTATATGTGTATGTGCACAGCACAGTATTGCAAGAGTGGCAAGGAAGGCATTTCATCCAATGAGCCTTCACCACAGCCCTCATTATGTTTTTAACTTGGTACTCACTACTCACCCTTTATCACATTACTCTAAAGCACTTTACTCTGTTTTGTCCCTTGTACCAGCTAGGCTAGCTAAACATCAGAGAACACTCCTTAGAAAGCCATCCACAGATATCAGAATGCATATACATATTTTTCTAATTCCTTATATATCTAAGGGACAAATAGTTTTCTTTTTTTGTTTTTACAATACTTGGTTTATTAGTTACTTGAAGCAGAAAGATAGAAAGAGGGAGAGGCAGAAGGAGAGAGAGGGCATGACAGGGCCTTTTGCCACTGTAAATGAATTCCAGATGCATGTGCCACTTTGTGCATCTGGCTTTATGTAGGTACTGGGGAATTGAACCACAGCTGTCAGACTTTGCCAGCAAGTGCCTTTAACCACTTAGTAGTTTTATTTTCACATAGTCAGCAAAGGGAAGGCCAAAAAGAGAATTTAGCATTTGATCCAGTCCTGTATTATCTCTCAATAACAGTGTCCTCTACTCAGGTATGCTAGCCTCTTTTGGGGCAAGTCCCTTGAGTCCAAACAATCAGTTGTCTCTCAGATCTGACCTGAGTCTGTGGGCAAAGAACACCTCAATAAGCTATAAGAGTCCTATGGGTGGTCAAGGCCTTCTTCTTGGCTGTTACTTCCTGTAGCCTGAACTTCCCAGTTCTTCTTCCCAGTAAGACCTTTCCCATCTCAGCATGTCTGGCCTGTTCTGGACTGGTAGGGGTGGGTTTCTTTATAATTCTGTTACTGTCTTCTAAGCTAGGCTACTCTTACTAACTGATCTCTTAGCTTTTTCCCTAATGTGAAGGTGAAGGGCTTACATCCTTTGGCTTCACTTCACATGGGATTGTGAGTGTTTCTTCAAGCTCTGACCATTTTTCAATTTCTTTAGAACTTTCTTCTATCATTTCAGCCTTTCCATGGATACAAATATTCTCAAATAAACCTTGTTATTTAACCGTTTCAGAATCTGTCTCCTCATTTATTTGTTGAAATGGACAAGGATCAAAGTTTGGAGTTCACAGGCCAGAGAAAGATGGTCCCTGCTCCAGAATCTCACTATATATCTACTTCTGCTCTACTTTTTCTAGCATCTAGAGCCCATTAGTCAATCAAAAGAAACTGAATAAGTGAAATGATCCACGGATTTTTTAATATAATACTGTCCTTAGACACATTCTGTACTTTATGCAGGAAAAACATCTAGAAAAACTGACTCTTTGGAGGGAAAAAAAAATCACATACACTAGATGACCATTATCTATGAACCTGAAGCTGAGCATTGTGAGGTAATACAGAAGAAAATGTATATTCTGCCACTGATAGAATTAAACCTAAACTGTCAAAGCAGCATTATCTCATGCCTATTTTCTTCTCCAGTGAGAAGAGTCAGAGAGGGGTACAGTTAAAGTGACTGGACCCCTAGAAGTAAGAAAAAGGCAGGAAGGTCTGCACTTGCTAGAAATCAAAGATGATCTGACTTCTTGTCTCTTTCCTAGTTCCCTAGACCTGTTTTTCCACAAATAACCAGGACCCCTCCAAGGATGGAGTTCTTTCATAGGACTTAAACATTCAGCCCCTGGAACTTGGTGTCAGGGCTAACCTCTTCCTGAAACAGTCCTTATCCCTAACTAACCTGCCGTTCCTCTAGTTCACCTGTGCTGGAAGACAGCCTACCACTATAAGGTTACAAAAAAATAAAATAAAATAAAATAAAATAACCTTTGCAAAGAAAAACAGGCTCTCTGACCTCTTGGGAACTTCCAGCCAGGGAGAGCTAAAAGGAGGAGCCGCTAGCCCTTACTCTCCATATGAGTTCTTTATCCCTTGCAACTCCCCACCAGGCAGGAGCTCCTTAAACTTTCTTTTCTCTCTTTTCCTTCCACAGTTTTTTATAGGCCCTGCACATAGGATCTCTAGACACATGAGTGCCTTTCCTTGGCTCGGTACTTCCTTCAATACATATAATAATACAGTAATTATCCTTCTCAGTCTTTTTTATTCAATTCTTATATTAAAATTTGAAAAAAACCTAGGGTTTGGTGTTCAAGGACTTTCCTGGACCTCTAACACCCTGTTATAGTTGGCAACTCTGATGGAATTATCTTAAGAAGGAAAATGATGATTACTACATTATGGAAGAAAATGGGAAGCACATTTTCTGACTGTAAGCATGACTTGAGGTATTTCTACTGCTTCTCTCTACTTGTTGGAAAACTGGTTTGCTTTCTCTTCTTGCTGGAGGTTAAGATCCACTACCTCTGTCTAAGTTGAGGGAAATGAATGGTGTGAGGCATTGGCATGGCCAGGAGGGTATAGAGGCCTCCCTAAGAACTGGAATCATCTGTTATTTACTTCTCTGGCCATCTGGCCTGCTCCACCCTGTTAGAACTGGGAGCCATGTTGAAATGCACACTATTGCCTATGGTCAAACTGGGTTGGAACCAGGGGAGGGGGGGGGTCTCTTCTGTAAAGGTGACAACCTTTGAAGGGACCAACCACAGCCAGGCTTAGCAAGGCTGAACTCCTCTATATCTTGGGAGCTTGTTCCACTGAACCAAGGGGAGGAGCCTCATTACCACATGGAGGCTTGGGAACCTAAGTGGGCTGACTGGAATGGCTACTAGTTTCTCCACTGCCCCCACTTTTTCCCATTACAAGCCACTGTGCTACAAGACACATAGTTAGTTGCCCATCATGGGTAGAAGGATGGAGCTCTGTCTACTGCTTTGGGCTCTGCCCCTCCTGCTGGGTTCAACTGGAGATTTGAGACCCCACCTCAAAAATGGAGTGAGCCTCAGCCCAAGACTACAGGTCTCTGGCCTCCTAAATGAGGGGGAGACCGAAACTGTCCCAGCCAAGCCCGGAGCCTAGGAGCTTGGATGGAAAGGCTTTATCAACACACATGAGTTGCTGCTGCCTGCCTCATGCCCCTGTGGCATGAAGGTGTGCATATGTAGAAAGGATGTAGCAGATCTAAAAGAACCAAATTTTGCCTAAAATTGTTTCTTTTTATAAAGAACAGAAAGATAAATTTCAGGCTAAACAGATAAACACCATACCTAAAACTAAGAATTTTTCAACTGTTTACAGACTTCTAAGGATGCTCTAAAAGTTTTATACAGGGGGCTGGAGAAATGGCTTAGCGGTTAAGCGCTTGCCTGTGAAGCCTAAGGACCCTGGTTCTAAGCTGGAATCTCCAGGACCCACCTTAGCCAGATGCACGAGGGGGCCCACACATCTGGAGTTCGTTTACATTGGCTGGAAGCCCTGGCGCGCCCATTCTCCCTCCCTCTCTCTCTCTCTCTCTCTCTCTCTTTATCTGCCTCTTTCTCTGTTACTCTGAAATAAACAAATAAAAATGCACAAAAAAATTTAAAAGTTTTATATAGGAATACAGACTTAATCTAAATTGAGCTTACATTAGATATAGGCGATGTCTTCTCCTGGGTGGGTCACAAAGTCTTAAGCTAACCAGTTTAGGCATAGACAAGATCCTATCATCTTATATATTACAAATGGGTAAAATAAATTTCCTAGGTATAAACAAATAAACAACTTCAAAATAGGAGAAGAAATGTTTAGCTCTCTGCTCTGTCATTTCCTTTTGCTCTTGCTTACTGTTACATGGTATTTAAAGGCATGGCAAGATGGCCTCTGGCAAAAGGGATGGTGCCCCCTTTATCTCAGACCCCATACAAGTTTAAACCATGTGTCCTCTAGAGCCCATACAGAGAAAAAATGGCCAATTGTCTCTTACAAAGAAAAGAGAGTAACAAACAGCATATAACTTTGGTTCCTATCTTTTGAACACTTAACCTCACCTCTGTCAGATGAAATTTCTCATTAGACTAAAAGGTCAAATATGTAAACTGAGTAAAGGAATTTGATCAGGTTACAAACTCCTTATATAAGACAAATATAAGACTTATCAAAGGGAATACCAAGGTAAAAACTTATGATAGAAATGCACCAAGTAAATAATCTCTCTCATCTGTATGTCTCTCTTTCTCTCTCCCTCTCTCTCTCTCTCAAATATTAACAAAAGGTTAGGGTCGCTATATTTCAGATAATAAAAGCAGAGATTGCCTTTAAAATAATACCCTTTAGCCCCTAGACCATTGTGAAACATTCACAAATGTGGGACCTATATCCCCGGTTACCACAGAGTGAAGAAGGGAAAAGGGAACGTGGTTCCAGGGACACCCCCTCCATGATGGGCACTTAGGCTGTCAAGCCAAGAGTGCGTTAAATGTAGGAGTCTTCACACTTGGACCTGTCTTGCCAATAGCACTGCTTACATGCCATCATGTAAGACACGTGCAGAGATGGGTGAATGCTAGAGGTACTTGGGTGTTGGGCCTTGAGATGCCCAGACACGAGGCCTAGTGGAACTTCCTAAGCCTAGCCAAAGTTTGGCAACCTGTCTCTGGCCAGCTATGACTCAGCAGAGCACCAAATTGCCTCTGGCCTGCTACTTCTGCAAAAAGGTTAGAGTTTCCGTGCATGTGCGCTTAGAACCAATCATTTCAAAAGTCACGATATGCTATTGGCCCTTACACCTCATCCTTTCCTGAGATCCCCACCTTCATTCTCAACACTATATAAATACCTTCCTGTTACAATAAAGTGAGATCCTGCGCTGACAAGACTCCCAGCTCTGTGTGTTTTGGCCATCGACACTCACCCTCCTCCTCAACCCCTCGGGAGGAATCAGCAGGCCTGGTCCTCCTCCAGCTCTACCTGTCGGAAAAAACCCGACACTTGGGCTTGGGATCTGGCCTTGTAGGATGAGCATATAAAGTCTATCTTGGAACTACCTTGCTCCAGGAGGCATATAGACTGCACTACATGTGAATGGCAAGAAAAACAGAAAAATTCGGGTTAGGACTCCTATAGAAAAAAAAAAATATATATATACATATATATATATACATATATATATATATATATATACATATATATATATATATACACACACACACACACACATACATGCACACCTATATATGTACATATATATGCATGTATAGATGTACATATATACATATAGTTTACATATATATATATATGACTAATTGCAGCCAGGCATTGTGGTGCACACCTCACAACACTTGGTAGGCTGAGACAGAATGATTTCCATGAGTTTGATGCCACCCTGAGACTACATAGTGAATGAATTCCTGGTCAGCCTGGGCTAAAGTGAGACCCTCTCTCAAAAAAAGGACCAAAAAAAAAAAAAAGGCAAACCCTAATTTCTTCTCCTAAATCTATTTGGAGGGATACTCTCCTTGTATGAGAAGATGCAAGCCAGGATTAGGCATAATGTGACTAGACTCTCCTATTTCCTCCAATTTTTTTTCAGATGGGACAGTTGGCTTCCGAGATACCCCAAAAGTCTCACTACCCTGTCTCCTGAAAAACTGGGCTTGTTTAGAAAACACAGGGAGATGAGGTATTTCCCATTGCTTTTCTCCAGTGACTTAAGGAGACAATTAGAAAACATACTAATATAAGTCCAGATACCTTAACTAGCTTAAAATAGTTGCTCTAGGTGGAAACTTCTGTTTTTTGTAACAGAGAGAGAGAGAGGGAGAGAGAGAGAGACCTGAAAGGGAGATAAAGAAAAAGTAAGGACAGAAGTCACCAGGAGATCATAATGGTTATGAATGTTGCTCAGGGAAGGGGCCTTCCTTTGAAACATTTAATTGGATAAAATGTAAAATATGTTTACTTCCTGCCAAAATTTTAACCAGCAGAGAAATTGAGTCCATCAGTTCATGATGTCAATTTGCTCAGGATTGTAGAAATATAAAAACTGGCTTTAAGACTCTTTGTAAAGTAAATTAGTTTCCTTTATTTGTCAAGGTTTTAATTATTAGAGAAACTGAGTCTTAAGATAAAAGTTCATAGATAGGTGTTTATTTTCCAAAGGTGAAGTACTCATTCCTAAAGACATTTTGACTTTAAAGATAGCTCCTGTTTCATTTATGCTAATTCTCTCAAGTGGTCCTCACTAGGTTTAATCACTTAGGTTTAAGTGATTTAATTTCAGTCACCATAACCTTTACCCTCCTATTAGGTAAAATATGATGGGATAGCTTGCCTAAGCTTTATCAATTTTAAGTCATGGGTAAGACATAATATTGTTTTATGTTGGGCCTGTTGTGGGGGCACATGCCTTTAATCCCAACACTAAGGAGGCAGAGGTAGGAGGATCACTGTGAGTTCAAGGCTACCCCTGAGACTACAAGTGAATTCCAAGTCAGCCTGTGCTAAAGTGAAACTCTACCTCAAAAAAAAAATAATAATAACAATATAATGGTTTATGTTAAAAAAATTTCCTATTATACATAAGATCAATTGCTATTCAAGATTAAGCTAAAAACATTGGTTGTCAAACAGTGTTCGCTCTTTAATAATAGATTAGTCAAGGGTTGTATAAGAGTTTCACTGTTTTGCTTCAACAATGACAATATTCTGCTCTATTATATATAAAGTAACTGTCTCATTTCTGGAACCTCAAGTCCAGTACTTATAACAAAATTAAATCTTAAGAAATATTCCCTACTTGTATAGCCTTTTGCTAAAACAATGATCCTTGTCTGAGAAAACTAGTTTCAAGCTCTGTGGTTCTGTTTCCAATGTGCTCTAGGTAATTGGTACCCACACAGATATCTGGACTAATCAAAGAAATTTTCAAGCACAGGTGCCAGGATTTTTATACTGTCCTACTTGTCTTTTTATTGACAAGTTCTAGGTTAAATTACTTTATTTAAATTTGTATTATTTTCAAGACTGGCCACAGGTTCTGCCTGTATTTATTGCTATTAGATATTTAAAGCATGATATGTGCCTACTTTCTATGCTTGAGGTATCACCTATGCTGCCACATGAAAACTAAACTTAAAATTTTTGAATAAAATAAAATGACTTTAAGCTCTTTGTCATTCTTTTACTAGATCTGTTTCAATAATCAAATATAATATATATGTAAATAATCCTGATTGATGTAACTTCTTTATAAGTGTTTTCATAATCTATGTAGAAGTCAAAGGCAATAGGATCCACTGGAGCTAAAGAGGGCCAATATTCTGGCTTCTGCTCCCAGGTCATGAAGCCACTGGAGATGATGAGACACTTAAATACTGGCCCTCTGGTAAGTCACTTGTCTTCCTGATCAGGAAGGATAGAGACCCGGACACAAACAAACAAACAACAACAACAAAATCAGTGTACATTCTGAAACAGGAGAGTTACAACTGAGGAGAAATCAGTCCTCCAGGTCTCTCAAAGAAGTGAAAACTACTTGGCTGGCACAGCCCTGACTCATCTTAACAGACAGCACAAGTATCAGAAAAGCTATTGGGCTACTCCTGGTTCCCTAAAGTCTCCTTGATTAAGTTTTGGCTATCTGCTTTTCTTAAGCACGCAGAGGAAAAGTATAACAAAAGGTAAAGGGATACCTTTATATATATTCCTGATAACTCTGCTAATATCTCTTCTGTTTTACATGCCATACAGAAACAGATTCAGACCATGTCAGATACTACTGTGCCATTTGATGAACAGTTCTGAGAGAAAATCTCAGCCAGTTCATGTTCAGGCAGTCCTGAGACAATCCAACTCCATCTACCTGGGTCCCCTTGAATGCTCCCCAAGGCCTAGAAGTCCACAAGAAGGAAAACCCTAAAGGTGACCAGTTTGCTTTGTGCTCACTTCTCATTAACTTATTACTTTTATTCTTTCTCCCCAACATTTTCTTCCAAGACTATGTTCCTACACTCCAGTAGTACATTTTTTGACGTCTTTTAGAATAGTTACCCTCTCTGGGAGACATTTCCTATGTACCATATTTCTATACCCCCATTCATCTGGAAGTAGCTAAAGATGTGACACCATTACCCCCATCCTCTAACAGTAGTTAGAGTGCCTTCTCATGAGTAAAGGGGGTGAGGGGGGTACAGTTAGGGTGACTGGACCCATGGAAGTAAGAAAGAGGCAGGAAGGTCTGCACTTGCTAGAAATCAAAGATTATCTGACTTCTTATTTGCCTAGTTCACTAGACCTATTTTTCCACAAACAACCAGGACCCCTCCAAGGAGGAAGTTCTTTCATAGGACTTAAACATTGTGGTTGATCAAGGTCAGCCTCCAGAACTTGGTGTCAGGGCTAGCGTCTTCCTGAGACCAGCCCCAGCCTTAACCAGCCAGATACCCCACTGCTTCAACTGAGCCAGAAGACATCCTACAACTATAAGGGTATAAATACCTCTGCAAGGGAAGGGCAGGCTCTCTGACCACTTGGTAACTTTGAGTTGTAGGTGAGTTTTTCCCTCAGCTGGGCCCACTCCCAGCTGGGGTGAGCTGAGAGGAGGTCCCCTAGCCCTTAATCTCCATATAGTTTCTTTATTCCCTCCAGTTCCCCATATGGCAGGATCTCCTTGAACTTTCATTTTTCTCTTTTCTTTCCATGTTTTTTTTTCTAGGCCCTCCACGTGGGATTTCTAGCCATGTGGGTACCTTTCCTGGGCTCTATACTTCCTTCAATAAAGATAATAATTTAATAATTATACTTCTCAGTCTTTTTATTCAATTATTTGATTAAAATTAGAAACAAATCTTGGATTTGGGGTTCAAGTACTTTTCTGGGCCCCAACAGCCTGCTACAATAGAAATACTGGGGGTTCTTTTGTTCCTCTCAAATACAAGTGCTCTTTAACCAAACAGGTTTGGAGCCCTTATTCAAAATCTTAAAATATTCACCCACAAAATCATCCCAATGTATTGCATGAGTAGTGAAATCCTTCCCTCCAAAAAGTTACTCCAATCAAGCCATAGGCATTCTTTCTGCATTCACAAAGATTCTAAGCATTGACATAATTAAATCACCAAAATCAGCAAAGGAAGCAACCACAAAAGGGCTGCGGGAGGTTACAAACCTTAAATTTCACAAATAGTTCTCAATCTGGGATGCCTCATTATCAACCAACAATGCAAAAGAAGCCTCAAACATGCTAAGACAATTTTCACAACAAAGCACTCCCTCAGAAGTCTCAAGAAATTGGTTTTGCATCTTAGCCTAAAATAACTTGTCAACTGAGCACACCTGAGCATAGTTGGCCAGGGGGCCTCTCTGCTGAATTACACTCACTCAGAGTTCACAGTTGGCCTCTTTCCTACACTTCTAACTTTGTCCTTTTCCAGTGACCTTGCTATTCTTGAAATCTGTAAGGTCACAGGTTTATCAGTTTAGAGAGAGTCATAGATGACTATTCTATCAGGTTAACAAAGATATGCTGACAGTAATGTCAGTGCTTGATGTCTTCATTTGACAGCTGAAATGAATTTTAGTGAAGCTGTCTCTCACTCAAAAAGAACTGCTACTGAATGTTTCTTGGCTGCAAAGCTTTATGTTGAGTCTAGGTTTTGACAGTATACCATTTGAATGTTTAAGGTCATGTTATTAAACTAAGCCATGTCAGTTTATATGTCATTTGTTTATCTTAAAGTCTTTCCTTTTGAGGATTTAAAGTTGATGACATATATTTTTCAGTAAAATCATCACTGGATTCATATAAAAGTCATCTGCAAATATCAAGTATATTATGTCAAGTAAGTGTTATCCATATTGACTATGGTCAGGGTAATCTTAGCACTCCCCCCCTTGGTAATGTTCATACTTTAGTTTACTAACTAGCTTAGCTAGCTAAGTAATATTTATGCATCTAGTGATTATTAACTGCCTTTCCTGTTTAGACCAATAAATATCAGATCAAGATTTGGGGAAGCCATTGGAATACAGGAACACCCAAACATCCTTAGCATCTCTGGGTATAAATCTCCTAATCAATTTCATAGTACATCCTGGCATAGCCCTGGCAAATTGGCACATGATTCTACCAGCCCTGAATTTGATCTCAACTGTTCATCATTACCTGAAGTTCCCACACACCAACTAAAGAGTACCATTAGCTCAGCTAATGGGAAAGGAAGACGGGCCCAAATAAAGGTCAGGCTATTCCTGTGTGACCTTTCTGGAGTCAATCAAGGATGCACTCAAAAGGGAGGTTAAAAAAAAACACATGAGATAACATCCTTCAAAGAGTAACCTAAATCAACATTTACTGAGAGGTAATAAACATTAACCTTTCACATAGAAGAGATTGAAACCCAAGAAAGAACTAGTCGATACTCCTCCTTAGAGATCCGAGACAGATTGAACAAGCCTCTGTTCCGGGCTGTCAACAAATGCAGGATGTAAGAGTGAAATTGTACTCAGCCCATTACTATCTCCATATGCCGATAGTAATAAAAATAATATAGCAGTTGTTTCATAACAGTCAAATATATATATAAACTACATGAAAAAAGTGATTCATATATTCCAATAATGTTATTAGTGTGTTATATTAATCAGTGTGGTGATCCTTTAAGACTGACTTTGAAATTATTAATTCAAAAGAGAAACTTAGAGAAATGCAAAAGCTCACTAAATTATTTTATAAAAAATATTTAATTCCAAGCAAATATATCCAAAGTCCTGTGAATGTACATGTCCTCATCCACTCACAATCCAGAATATATAAAAATTGTGTTTATAGTTATAATAATATGACTATTATATATAGATTAGAGGCTACATATTTCCATTACAAATAAAAGCTTCCATTTAACAAAAAAAAAAAAATGAGTGTGTTTTTCCATTCAATTATAGGAATATAAGACTAATTTAGCTAGCTTAAGGATTAAAGTTAGAAGTTGAGATATTCATAAATAAATACAAATTATGTGTGGGTATCATTTAATTATCTCATATGTTGTCATCTAATAATAAGTCATATTGTGAACAATTATGTAGTCACATTAATTTGCAGAATCCTGGATAAAATTTAACAGACTTTGAACTGAAATATCTAAAATGGAATTTCAAAGTAAGTCTAAAGTAGAGAGTAAAAAAGATCACTGTAATTTATCCAGCCTATATACTTTATTTTACACCAATATGAACTGAAAATTATGAGCAAATTAAACAGGGTATAAGTAAGACAGTGGGCATGAAGTTAGAAGTGAGAATCATGTTAACATTTTGCAATTAAAAATCATACAAACTCTCCTAAAAGTGAGTTATCACAGAAAACTAATCACAAAGTAATTTATACACAGATAGTGTATTTTTAAAAAAATATTTTATTTGAGAGAGAGTGATAAAGAGGAAGAGAGAGAGAGAGGGGGGAGAGAGAGATTGGGTGCTCCATTGTCTCTAGCCACTATGAACTATAGACAGATGTGCTACCCTGTGCATCTTTCTTCATATGGGTACTGGGGAATCAAACCTGGGTCCTTTGGACTTAAAAAATAATTCTCCTACAATTTTTAAAAGATTGTAGAGCTGGGTAAATGCCTCAGTAGGTAGAGTGCTTACTGTGTAAGTATGAGAACCTGAGTTCAGATTCCCAGACTGTAAAAAGCCAGAAGCTGTGATGGGCTTTGGTAGTCCTAGCAAATCTATGAAAAGACAGGAGGTGGAGACATGAGAATTACCCAAAAGACTGCAGATGAGCTAACCTGACCAACAGTGAACAATGAGAAATCATGCTCAAGCAAGGCAGAAGGTGAGGAGCGACATCCAAAATTTGTTCCCTAATCAAAACATGCACCAGGGCATGAGTGCATCTATAGTTATGTGCATGGATTCGTACCAGTACACATATCTACCCCCAAAATACCTGTAAAATTATGCAAAAGTAGTAGTTAAACATGTATTATTATGAAGATATTATTTAATTTTAAAATTGAGATGGGCCTGAAGATATGTCTCAGTGGTAAGATGCTTGCCATGCAAGTTTGCAGTCCCAAGTCCAATTCCCCAGCACCCATATGAGAAGAAAGCATACTGTTGCATGCGTGTAATCCCAGTGTTGGGAAGGCATAGACATGGAATCCTGTTGCTCAGTGGTAGCTAGTCCAACTCAACTGGTGACGTCTAGGTCAAGTTGAATGACCCTATCTCAAAAATTAAGATTGAAGCCGGGTATGGTGTTGCACGCCTTTAATCCTAGCACTTGGGAGGCAGAGGTAGGAGGATCGCTATGAGTTCAAGGCCACCCTGATACTATGTAGTAACTTGCAGGTCAGTCTGAGATAGAGTGAGACCCTATCTGGAAAAACCAAAAAAAAAAAAAAAAAAAAAAAATTGAGAGTGACTGAGAGAATATCTGAAACAAAAATGCTATTTACACTCCCAGAAATTAGGTAGTAAGAAGTGTTGGGTTGGAGCAAAGAGGTAGGAGCTGTAGAGAGATTGTTACAAAGTGGACAAGGGAGACAAGGAGTACAGCACCATGGGAATATTAGATTTAGATGAGGGGAAGATAATGGAATAATGAAAGTAATTAGGTAAAAAGAATAGTAGAGTCAGCTTTAGGAGAAGATATAGTTAAACACTGGGACATTACTACATGCTTGGAGCTGTACTATATAAACTTGTTTTTGGCATTTAAAAACTCACTGTAATAAACTGCTGAGAAACTGGAATTTACAAAAACCTCAAAAGAATATCTTCTTTTGCCCTCATTTAGACCTTACTAGTGAGATATTGGAACTTTCTATTAGAGGATACTCTATTTGAAATGTGAAAATTTAAAAGTGAGAAAATGTATTGTTTCTCAAGAAGAAGATTGAAGACTCATTTTTAAAGGACAACAGAAAAAAATATCAGCCCACAGCAAAGTAAATGAAGACTTCTCCCTTTGCAAATTAGAATGATATTTCCCATACTCCCTGGACAGGGCGCACAGCCTTTCATTATCTGAAAGTCTTCCTTGACATGTGGTTCAGTGTTCAAAAATGAACAGAAATATGAGAAATATTTAACTATGGGTTTCCCTATATTTTAAGCAAGTATTTTGCTGAATTTTTAAATCTAAATTAATATATTTAATAAAATACATTCTGGCAATAATCAGAAAAAATGGGAAAAGAAACTAAATTGATAACTAATTGACAATCATAAATCTAATAATCTCAAAATATAACCCATTCACATTTTAGTTTATTAAATAAATGTTATAACTAGCAGGATATTCAGGAATGTCCAGTACATTTTAGTTACTGAGAAGTGGTTAATGACTACCCTAGATTCTCCCAGTAACCTTTCTGAGGCATCATATATAGGAACTATTTTATTTCTTTTATTTTTCTGAGGTATAGTCAGAAGAAACTATTTTAGCTATTTGGATACATTTTCTCAACCCACCTATTCTTCTATTTCATGAGTAGTTACTAAGTAGTTAGCATTTGTGTTTAAGATGTTGTTTACTTTGAAACATATTTCTATATAATATCTATTTATAGAATATGTCATTTCTAAATACCTGTCTTTAGAAAGACCATATTTGGGGCTGGAGAGATGGAACAATGATTAAGGTGCTTGCCTTCAAAATCTAAGGATACAAGTTTGATTCCTCAGTATCCACATAGCACCAGATATACAAGGTAGAACATGCATCTGGGGTTTGTTTGAGTGGCTAGAAGCCCTGGCACATTCTCTCTCTTGCTATCTACCTCTCTCTCTCTCTCTCTCTCTCTCTCTTTTTCAAATAATAATAATAAATAAGTAAATAAAGTATTTAAAAAAAATAAAAAGACCACATTTAATTTGGCGCCCAAAGAAGACACAACTTTGTCAACATTTGTATATTGATTTATTAGTTCAACAGATATTTATTTGCCAGGGTCAAGTTTTTTCAGCACTGCTGTAGATGCCAGATATGAGAACAATGGTCAATACTGATGCAAGCTGAGTCTCATGGATTGTACATTGCAAGGAGGGGGCAGGCAATAAACAAAGAAATAAACACTGGTTTAGATTGTTTTGCAGGGATAGATTACTTGAAGATATGGGAAACATAAATATGAGGAAGTAGGCTGCTCCCAAGAGAGGCAAGCCCAACTTTCAGTCATTGTAGAAGCTAAAAGGGTTTGAAAAGACTGGAGTCAAACATGACTTCAATAAGTTGGTCTTAAAATGTGGCAAAAGTGGGTGATATTTAACCAAGATGTCCAATACTGAAATAAGAATATTGTTATGGGAGAGAATCAAGAGGTCATGTGGGGACATACACAATTAATTCTGCTAAGTATCTAAGTAGTAAACAGCTCAATCTGAAAGTCTGGAGTTGAACTGAGAGTTTAGCAGTGGTGCTAAAATCTAGAAAGTGTCTGATTTAAGGAACTTTGAAAGCCAGAAAGGAGGTATGTTTTAAAGTCCAACATGCCAAATGAGAGGACCTAGAAAGTCAACAAAGGAAGAAAAGCCAAGGAAGTGATAGAGCTCTGAAGCTACCCTAAAGCACTAGTAAGTGAGAATTGTGCAGGGTCATAACTGGGTGACAACTTCAGAAAGACAAGGGCACGATTGATCCCAAGAGGGCAATTGTCAGTCATGTGCCAAGGATCAGTAATTGTCTAGGAAAATGGGAGCTATGGGTGACAATGCCAATATGTTTGAGCCATAAGATGTAAGACACAAAGATACGGGTTCAAGAGAGAAGGGATCATGTGGAGAATGATCACACACACAACATATTGATATTCCTGCTGCAAGAAAACAAAGATATATAGGAATTTGGAGAAAATCTGGTGTCTTCATGAGATGCTTATAGCTGATTGGCATGATCTGGAAGAGAAGACTACCATGTCAGTGATTTTAAGAAACAGGATAATTACATGAGGCTAACTTTTGAACACGTGTAAGAAGACACACACTGTTGAATTGACCACTAAGAGGAGAAATGTTTGTTTGCTTTTCTGTCCAAATATGAGGAAGGTGGAATGATGAGTTCTACATTCTCATAGACTGTTGGACTAAAGGAGTTAGAATGAGAAATTTACCTTTTACTTTCTTGTATTTTCTCAAGGAACTATGAAATAAGAGTATTACCTGAGTAAAATAGAGGTTATATATGAAACTCATCATCCAGGGGAAGGAAAAAGGAAAGGTTATTTAATCTAGTTCACTGTACATGTAAACTTATGACCTGTATTTAAGTTCACAAAATTCCGCATGGCTATTGTGGAGAAGAGCTGAGTACTGAAGGCACTCAATGATGACATCACAAATAAATTTCAAGCTATATTTCTAGATACGTCTTATATAAGTCAATAGGATGTTGTTCTAAATTCTAAAAGTCATTAAGATGTAATGTATCTAATAATTTGGCCATTATTATATTTCATGAAAGACAATGTGAGAACTGGCTGTGTGAGCCTGGTACAAAGAAGCAAGCCTCATCCACATTTAGAAATGAAATTAATGCAACTGATTTTCTCCTCTCAGCCAAAAGGAATCTAGGCAGCTTGCCTGGAGGCACTCCCCTTTCCTGTCTCCCCCTGAAACCCAGCCTGGATTGTGTGATCTCCAGGGAGAGGCATACCCAAGGGACATTCTGAATAGCTTGTAGTACTACAGTCCTTGTGAATTATAATTGATACAAGCAAAGCTTTGAAGACTCTATGAAAATAAATATTTTTATATAAAAATACAAAGTTATTCTGCTTCTTAAGTTTTAAACCATTATATATTTAAGCACCTACATGCTACATTTTCCCCCAAGAATAGAATTGATATGTTATTTGCATTCATATACTCTTGCCTCATCTATTTTAACATTGTCATTTAATGAGTTAATGTATTTAAATGGGTTCTATTTCTTTTCACTTTTCATGAAATTTGTTTAAATTTATGAAAAGAGATCTAATTGTGGAGCATGATTTGATTTATTAAACATTGTAAACATTATAATGTGAAAATTTAGCTAATGGTTTATAGCTATTCTACAAAAAATAAATAGCATAATAGAATGTTGTGCATATCTACTGTGTCATTATAAAAACAAGATTTATTGATGTCAAAACTCTACTCCATGTACATATCATTCTTCACAGCCTAATGAATAAATTTTCAGCTAGATTCTATTAAAATGAAAATTATAAAGAAAGTACAAGTTATACATTCTTTCTATGTCTATTTTATCACACTGTGGCTGAGTGAAAGGTGAGATGATATGTAAGAAGCTCTGTTGCCTTCTTTGTTATCAATCCTGCAATTTTGTTGCTGATTGAAAAAAAAATTCAGAGATGTCAAGAAAGGTGCTAGACTGTGAAGATGATATTTTCCCACCAAAAACAAAAACACAGAAAGAATGCTAACAGAATATTCAGAATATCCCCTAGGTGTTATTACACCCCAACACCATCACACTCATCAACAGTGTTTGAGTAGGAAAAAAGCAAAATGAAGGTGTGTGGTTGGATAATAGAAATTCCATCAGAAATTTTTGTCCTTGTCACCATACTTGGGGCTTAATTTCTAATTCAGTGCCTACAGAAGACACAGGGTAGAAATAACTCTATATAATTTCTATCACCATGCCACCTGGCCAAGATTTCAATGGCAGCCTAAGGCAGCTCTACAGCTTCTTAGGTAATACAATTTGATTGTATATAGAAGAGCTTATCCAGCAGTTGGATTTATGTAGCTCTCACACAGCCCTTCCAGAATTGTGTGTATCTGAGGGGAGTCCTTGGTGGAAAGGACACCTCCAGGGGGCTCTACAAAGTTGGTCAAACCATTTCTTGTTGGAATCAGCACTGAATAACTTGGTAAATCTGGCAAAATTTCTCATTCTCCTTCAAATTTCTTTCACTCTTTGCAGTCTCCTTTTTATTTTTGCTCAGCATCCCAGTTACCTAATGCTGGTTCCAAAAAGATCATGATATTTTAAAGGTATCTAACAAAGATGTATCAACAACATACTCTTTTCCAAGCACTGAGGTATTTTTCTGCCACTTCCCATTTACCTTATACCAATAACTTCATCTACCCATGGGTGTCACAGTAAGCAACAAGGAATCTGTATTACTATGCTGTGCTGCTCTATCTCCTAATCTAGGAGATTTGCCTATCAAGTCACATTGCAAATTGTCAATCACAGTTACAGCACAATGAAAGACCCCTAAAAAGAATATGAATGCTTGGTGGTGACTTTTCACATACTAGCTTTTCCACAGGAAACTACGTTTAGCCATATGGTACTCTGAAACAGAGCTGATGAGGTTTTCTCATACATTATTAAGGTTATGAAGGATTAATTTCCTACCCTTCCTAAAAGGTCTTGCATCTTAATAAGAAGGACAGTATATGGGACAAATATTTGAAGGGCTGAATTTCAAAGAAAACTCTGAGGTGCAAAATTCCTCTCCCCCTATATAGCAACCTAACTATGCTTACCTAATCAGAACCAGGCCTGCCAGCAAACCATGGTTAGTTCGCTACCTCCCAAAAACCAATGCATGCAATGTATCTGAAGATGAGAAATCACCCCTGTGATTTTGAGGTGGAGACATAGGAATTTATATTTTTATTTCTCGTTTTCTTATAATAAAGGAAACATTAAGGAATATGGAAACAATCTTTCCGTGGTCCTGTCTAGAGATGTGCTTCCTTGAATTATACAGGAGTCATGGCTCCTATTCACACAAGTAAGATTTGTGAAGTAAGTCTAAATAGTAAGGTTTTCATTTTGGATTGGTTTGGGAATTTTCCCCTAAATCAGTGATCAGTAAAAATGAAAATTGTCACAGAACCCTGAGATTGTTTAAAGTGCTACATCTCTCCCCACTCTAGCTGGTCCATGTCAGAAAGGGGCCCTGTCTCTGCCACCACTTGATACACAGCCTCCACAATGATGAACCTAAAACTTAGCACTTTTTCCTATTGTCTCCGCTTCAGTTCAATCAGTAGAGCACTAGTGGTTCAGGAGACCTGTGTTTAGTAAAGGACGAGGATATTCAAAAGTGCTATTGCATGTGCTTGTGTTTATCTGGAGCAAATGGACTAAATTGCCCTGCTTAAACACCCTTCACTATTACTTCTGTTCCCACCCATTCTGTGTGTGCCTGCTTTCAGCCCAAGTACTATATTGATGACAATTTTCTATGACAAAATCAGTCTGAATCAGTTAAATCAAACAAAGCTGAATTTAAGAAATAAATGTTCACTTGATTTCTAAATTAGATCAGTATTAGAACTCCATCTTGAAAATAAAGTCAGAACATTCAGGAGTTTGTTTGATATCTATTATTTGATGTTTTGTTAGAAAATTTCAAGCTCTTACAGCAAATTTCAATCCAGAGTCATGATTTATACTTCACATTTCCTTTTCAGTATGTAGATTCCAGTAGTACAGAATTATTGAAGTATTTATACTTAAAATGCATGTTAGATCCTTTTTATTTGGAAATTACCTATTTTGTATTAAGAAATGTATAGTGTCCAGAATATGCACAGTTGTACTAGATTACGTATAAAGTTTCTTTCCACTCTGAAATTTTCCATTGTATTTCAGTACTCAGAGTCAAACTTATTAAGAGTAGGAAGGAAACAAAAAATCTTCATTACAGGAATTAAGAGGAATAATAACAATTCTTAACTGACATTACTTTCTTCTCCCATCTATCATAGTGCCTAAAATCCCCTGAATACATTCAAATTACTTCTTTCAGGTGCTCAATAGTGTTGTGAATGCTATTCGGTTCAGCCATCATATTACAAAGGTGAAATGATCAATGAACTTTGATTAATTTGCCTAATTACCATCAGTTGTCACATTGAAAAAAACAGAGCCCACAGGCTTGCTTTAGGGTGAACAATCAGAAGACACCATGCTGCTAATTTATGTTGAAACGTTAGCACTTTTGTGAGCAGCTTCCCTGGCAGCTAGCTGCCTATTCTGATAAGAGGTGCCTTCAACTAGTACCTTTGTGCCATCTGCCATCTCATGGGGCTTTATCATTTGGACCTCATGCTTGGGTAATTTTCTTATATATGGAGATAATTGCTATGAAAACATTTAAATGTAATATATTAACTAAAAATGTATTTACAACAAAAGCCAAAAATTCCCTCTGGTTCATTTGCTGTAAAGATGAGAAAAGTAAAATTGATAGTTTTCTTCTAGAATTGTACAAATTCATTGAATCAAATATATGTGACCTTTAGAACCAGTCAGTCATTGTTACAGACTTATACTCTTATTGTTAGCAACTCCTTTGTCTTAAACTATAAATCACTAAATTCCCATGGCAACTGTTTTCTTTCCATACTCTGTAACCAGTGCTTTCATCAAGCTAAGGTCATAGAAGTGATTTGTATATTCCATTATCAATTATAGAGCCACTAAACTTCCTTGATGCAGCATGACATTATCATGTACCAACCCTTTCTGGTAGTACCCTATTATTATCAGATAAAGCACATTGTGTACAAAGGAAGTGATTCTTGAATTGGGCTTATCACATTACACTCTCCCAGTGTGCCCACATCAACATTGTGCAGTTCAGTGGAAACAGCAAAGAACAAGGCTTCTATTTCTTTAGTACATCAACATATTATTTATTTACATATTTATTTTAGTTTATTTATTTACACATGCATGTACACACACATGCACAAATCAGGGCCTGCATGGAAAAAAAAAAGACATCAGATAATTGTGCCACTTTTTGTGTCCATCTTATGTGGTCAGCTTGGGAATTGAACCTGGACCAGCAGGCTTTGCAAGCAAGTTCCTTTAACTTCTCAGCTGCCTTACCAGCCAACATCGTTATTTAAATTTAAACCTCCACCAACAATGTAGAAGGGTTCCTCTTTTTCCACATCCCCGCCAACATTTATGATCATTTGTTTTCATGAATGCAATCTGGTCCAGCCATTGTGGAAATCAGTGTGGAGGTTCCTAAAACAGCTAAAGATTGATCTACCATATGACCCAGCTATAGCTCTCCTAGGCATATATCCTAAGGACTCATCTCATTACCTTAGAGATACTTGCTCAACCATGTTTATTGCTGCTCAATTTATAATAGCTGGGAAATGGAACCAGCCTAGATGTCCCTCAACTGATGAGTGGATAATGAAGATATGGCACATTTATACAATGGACTTTTACTCAGCAGTAAAGAGAAATGAAGTTATGAAATTTGCAGAAAAGTGGATGGATCTGGAAAGAATTATACTAAGTGAGGTAACCCAGGCCCAGAAAGCCAAGCGCCACATGTTCTCCCTCATATGTGGATCTTAGCTAGAGATGATTGGGCTTCTGTGTGAGAAGGAAAAAACTCAGTAGCAGAGGCCAGTAAGTTAAAAAAGGAGATAGAAAGGGAAGAGAAAGGAAGGGAGGAGGGCTTTTATTAGGTTGGTATTGTATATATGTAAGTAGAAAGATTGAGATGGGGAGGGGATATGATGGAGAATGGAATTTCAAAGGGGAAAGGGGGGAGGGTAATACCATGGGATTTTTTTTTGTTATCATGGAAAATATTAATAAAAATGGAGAAAAAAAAGAGCAAAAAAATAAAATAAAATAAATTTAAACCTCCAGTGGTAGAAGCAAGGGCACTGTGGAACATGACCTAATGTTTCTAAAAGAGTTTTCCCTCCTCCAAATAAGCAGGGCTTCATAAATGAAGTCCATAATTCAAAGAAGTAAATAAAGAGTAGAAGCGTATCACCTTCTAATTTTGCATACAAATATATTTTTTAAATAATTTATAACACTACTCACGGAAATGATGCAACATACTATGAGGTTGTGTATGAAGGGAACAAATAGCTTGCCAAGCCTCACTCAATTTTACTTCAGAAAAGAAAATTCCATGTCATGCACAATGGATTAATTTTTAATAAGGGGGAAGTCTAGGAGGACACTCACTCATTCCTCAACATGTCATACTTTTTATATGCATAGTGGGAAATCAAGCAAACCTACATGTACCATCATGCATAATATTCCCTGATAGCATTCCCAAGCTAACTCAGCCCTACCCCAAAAGTTAGCATTATTCAGTTTTGTAGTCTAATTAGAAAAGCAAATTTTTCTTTTCCTTTCCTCCCCTCCTTTATCCATCTTTCATCCTTCCTCCTTTCATATTATTCTGGAGAACTCAAATAGTAAAAAATGCAAGGGTTAATTTCAAGTGTTAGTACAAATAAATAACACTGGGAAATCATACAATGATAGTGTGGGAATAGGCAAATAAATAAAATAGGAAATAAGATAGCAATCCAGTATATATGTTTAAATACAATATTTAGGGAAGGTCAGTTTGAATGATGACACTTTAACTGTGCCTGGCATGATAAGAAGAGATCAGTCATGTCACAGGTGAAAGCCCTGCAAACAGGTAAAACCAGCAGCAGTTGAAGTAAACCAGCATGGCCAGAATTATTGCTGGAAGCAGAGAAGGAGAAGGGCAGGGGTGTCAGTGATACCCTTTCTTTAGGCCCTTCTAGTGCTTTGAGTAGTACACATTTTATTCTCAGGTCAAGATACAGTTATAGACAGTTTAAGCAAGAGAGTGCACTGACCTGGCTTATGTATTTGCAAATCACTCTAGTCCGGGGAAGATACATTTTAAAGGCAAAGCAAAAGCTCTCAGGTACCTTCTATACATTACTAAAGAAGTTCCATAAAGAGAAAGAAAATGGGGTTTAGCAGTTAATGTGCTTACTGGTAAAGCCAAAGGACTCAGGTTTGATTGCCCAGTACCCACGTAAAGCCAGATGTACAAGGTGGCACATGCTTCTGGAGTTTGTTCACAGTGGTTAGAAGCACTGGCATGCCCATTCTCTTTCTCTATCTGCCTCTCTCTCTTTCTCTCTCATAAGTAAAGACATAAATAAAATAGAATGATAGAAAATGGAAACCTAGTAATCAATCAATCTTGTTTGAACAGACTTGTTAATTGGAAGCTTCCTCTAATGGAAGGAGTATTATAACAATGGCAGGAATACTCTGGGTATCCTGTTTTAATGGTTCACTGTATTAAGAAGGAAAATTTGTCCCCATTGTACACTTCTATACCACATTTCTAAAGAAAAGGAACTGTGAAACAGAAACAAGGGCCAAAAGAAATGGGGACAGGAGATCAGGACTTACCGTTTTTGGCCTTGCAAGACCTGTTGTCTGCCTGCATTACATAGCCCTCCACACAGCTGCACATGTATGAGCCATGGGTATTGATGCAGGTCTGGCTGCATGAACCATAAATGGCACATTCATCTTGATCTAAAAGGAAAATGGATGCCATTTCTAAGCAGCTTTATCATTGGACACTTTAATTTCTCTTTGAAAAAATTGTTTATTTTTGAACTTTTCAAATAGAGTACTATTTTAAAAGAAAAGAGCCAATTCCAATAAATTTTTCAAATCCACACTAACTGAAAGTGAAGAGCATTGTTATTTAATAGTCGCAGAGGTAAGAAATCACATCTAATATCAAATAATTTATTAAAAAGTAAGGATTACTTGTTTTAGGGATAGGCATGCTAGAAATCCTTAGATTGCTTTATAATGTTACAAAATGCACTGCAATTAATATTTGTTGGATAATTTCAGTGTTAACAACACTAATATCTGCATAATTTTAACAAGGAATTAACCTAGTGACATGTTTTCTAATTGATAGGTTAAGTAAGAGTTCTGATTCAAGCTATACAAATCATACCCCCTAATTAAAATAAGCAATTTTATCTTTTTTTAAATTTTAGCTTAGTATTTGTGAATAGCCTCCTACTGTCTTTTTCCTCTGTTTATACTTCCTTCTCCCAGTATCTAATTGAAATCTACATAAGCAGCTTGTTCTTAAATTGGCTCATCTTCATTATCACTTTTACTGCATTTGGAATCACCTAGGAGTCACACCTCTGAATATGGTTGGAAGGGGTTTATAGAAAGGTTCAACAGAGGAGGGCATAACCACCATGAATATGGTTGGCACCATTCCATGGGCTTGTGTTCTGTACTGACGCAAATGGAGACATGGCTTGGAGTTCCAGCAGATCTCTCTCTCTGCTTCCTGAATGCTGATGCAGTACAACCAGCTGCCTCATGCTCTTGCTGCCATGACTTCCCCCCTATGAACTCTATCCCTTAAAACTGTGAGTCAAAACAAACTTTTCTTCTTTAATTTGTGGTTTTAGATACTTTGTGACAGCAGTGAGAAAAATAAATAATTCAGTAACTTGAAAGACACCTTGTTAGTAACTATTTAGGACAATACATATTCAATCTTTTTGATGTAGCAGGAAGTATAGTAATCTTCATAGAAAACCAAATTATTAAAGTATGTATACTACTCCTGAGGCAAGTGTTGGGAAAGATCATTATCATATCATGCATTCCTTATAGAAAATTCACATTCTATTTATGATAGAAACCAAGAGAAGCAAACCTGCTTGGGAATTAAATGTAAATTTCATAATGAACTGAGTTTAAAGAATTCTCTGGCTTTTCTTAGACTAATAAAAGAACAGTTCATGGATTTTTGGTGAAACCTTGAGCAAATGTGCAACAAGAAAATGAAAATGTTGAACTGGTTATGCATAATGTGAGATCTGCCCTATAGGCTATAGAAGTCAATGGCATATAAATAAGAAATTTTAAATGAATATTAAAGATGGTTATTTCATACGATAAACAGAAAGTGACTGCAATATTTGTCTGTATCAAAATATTATCAGATATCAACACAAGCAGTACAGGCAAGATTAAAGAGTCCAAAAAATCCATGATTTTTTGAAGAAAAAAATTCAGAAAATAGACTTCTTCAATTATACTAAAATGTTATATTTAGTGAATCAGTCTAATAAAATAAAGATTGCAACTTGATTTTGTATTCCCCAATTAGGGCACTAGTGTAGTGATCATTGTATAATGTATGAACTACTGAATTGTGATATAAAATCTTTTCTTATCAAGTGTTCAACAAATACTTTTACAAATAGAAATTGACTTAAGTGAGTGGTTTTACAGTGTCATTTCCAGCACCAGTGGGAAAAGCATTTCACTTTGAGATTAATGAGTATGGAATAAACAAAGCTTATATGTAATCTCAAAATTATGCTTGAATGGGAAGGTAGAGTTTGTAGGCAACATAATCAAACACCTGGGAGCTCTGGATACAATGAGAAATATATTGATGTCTCAGATACACTGAGAAATATCTCAAAATCCTGAGGAATACTTTGAAAGGAGCTGCCTTTATCTTAAGGGAAAGGCAATCCAAACCTGCTTTACTTAAGTATGAGATCAGAATCCAGATTAGTAAGGGATGGAAGAATGAAGTGGAAATAACTAAACTGAGAAGATAAATGTAGTCACTTATGAAGGAATTTGATTCATGTGGAAAGAATGGGGGCAGGCATGAAGACTGTAAGGTGTGTTAGGGTCTAGAATAAATTCTTATTTTGAGTGTTATTTACATTTTTTTCACATGTGCAAATGTAAACACATCAATTGACTACATCCTGTTGCGATGAATGGGCAGTGTTTAAAGATACACAAGAAAGTTAGATATGGTGGATTGCCTTAAGCAAAAAGTGAGTTGTGTTGGACAAATAGAAAAAAGGACAAATGAATAAAAGAAGCAAACTTCTTCCGAAATGTGAATAAAAGAAGCATGGTTGATTAGAAATGTCAATCATGAGATGGAGAGACTCGACAGAGTCTATGCTGGAAACCTAAAGTCATTCACCAAGACTAAAGGAAACAGATGGACAACATATTTGAAGGGAATAGAGTGCCCTAAAATAAAACTTAAATGGTGGTCAAGGGAACTGTAGTAGATACTGAACTGCCTATCTTCCTGAGTCAGACCTGAATCCATACTGCAGGGGCCTCCAATTGTGCCTTGTGGCTCTTCAAGCCCTCCCCCACTTCCTATGAGATGCTCTGCCTGAATGAAAGGCAGGTAAGGTTCCAAGAGAGTGCTATATACTCCTGAGTAATGAAGGGTGTATAAAAAACACCCAGTCTCTTCTCCCTCATTAAGATTTGGCCACACATTTAAGCTCCTGTCAAACTTTTCTGTGGCTGGATAAATTCTCTGAACTATGTTTGTCTTTCTGTCACTACCATTACATTATAAAATGGAGGAAGAAAGGAAGGCAGGGAGGGAGGGAGGAAGCATAAGAAAAGAAAAAGAAAGCAAATGGGACATAAAAAGAAAAACTTCCATTTGAATCCTTTACAGTATTGGCTTCTGGGAAAACCAGAGCTAATGAAAGACTTTAATAAGGAAAAGCAGAAAGAACACTGGGTAGCATAAGGGACTATTTAAATTTAAAAACTATGCATCTGTATGGAATTAATTAGCACTAGCCTCAGATTTCTTCAAAGCCCTACAATAACTTGTAATCGTGGATACCTCATTTAGAGTATGCACTCAGGGGATAGAAAGAACAGTGTTTGGGGCTAAGTCCACACTGATACTGAAGGAAATTTCATCTTGCATCTACAGAAGTCCAGCACTTGTTCACAGTAAGGATTCTTATTTATTTTCACAGATTGTTTAGCATAAATTTTACTGGCTTCTATTTCAGTTTCTCTGATATACAAGAGAGAAATATGATTAATGCTTTTCTTTGTTCTGATTACTTAGCCAGGGTGTACTGCTGTGACATTGATTCAGCTCCACAAAATTGGTCACAAAGAAGTAGATCTGTCATTAATTTGGATGTTGTCTTTTTCCTCCCCCTTAAGGACAGATAATGGACTGGAAATACAGTTTGTGGGAAGCATAAATGATTCTCACACTTGGCCATCAAGGACATCAGAGACAATTAAAAAAATACTTTATTTATACGACTACTTGTCTCTTGGTGACTTCCAAATTAATTGCACAAAATTCTTCACAAATGTTCAACAGAAGAAATTGACTTTGGCTGTGCATATGCATTTAATTAAGAGATTAGAAATTCCAACTCTTCAATTCTGTTCCACCCTTGCTGCTAGAAGTTAGCATTAGTAAATGAATGGATGGTATGTGGTATGGACACTAGCCTAGGAAGGGTTAATAGCAAGAGCTGACTTGAACTGTGAATTGCATGCATGTTTAAAGGCATCATTTGTATTTGACACCATTTAATTTGGGTTACTTTTCATTACTAAGTGGACCCTAGGATTATCTGACTTTTTTTTTTGAAAGTATGAACTTTTATTTGAAATCTTCCAATCCTCAAATGTTGGCTTAAAGCAAAGTAAAATTATTAAGTATATATTTTGCATCTTTATACTACACTCAGAGTCTGATAAGTATTTAATAATAAATGCTTCTATAACATTTACATTGTAGACAAAACAAACAGTAAACTAAAATGAAAGTTCAAGTCTACATGAAAAGGCATTGAACCTCTTCATGATAAAAACAGAATATACAGACTTGATTTTTCATCTCAGTTTTGTTACTGAGAAGACATGTGAACTTAAGAAAGTCAATTAACTTCACAGATCTCACTTGTGTTGTTTTTTGCCATGGGAATTTGAACTACTTTGTTTTTAAAAATGATCTTAAGATTCTATATTAAGGGAAAGTTTATGATGAAGCAAAGTTATAAAATAACCAGCAAAATAAATTACTTTGAAAAAAGAAAAAATACTCTCACTAATATTTATTTCTAGTTCTAATAATATACCTGTTTGCTGTTATATAAAAACTATGTAAAATATAATAAACATGTGGCTATGCACATAATAGATGTGAAGAATATATAGATTATAAGTACCATGCAAAATAATCTGCATAACTTATATTGTATATGTATATATGTTGTAAATGTACACAGGTATATATCTCAATATCCGTATAATTGGGGTCAACAAAATGGAGGAATAGTATAGATTATTACATTGTACCGGGGGGTATGTTTTTGGAGATCAATTGTCTCCTGCAGGGAATTTATAAAAGATAGAATTGTTTCTTCTTTATGATTTCTTCTTTATGGAGCTGGACTAACACTCACATACTAGGCAAGTACTCTACTGCTAAAGTGTACCCTAGCCCATAAAGTAGAAATAAGACATGAAAAAAATATAAAAATAAATTATTATTTACTTTGATTATCATTAGAAAATGCCAGCTTCTGGAATTATCAATGTTAAGTTTATTAAGAACACTTATAATTACTAATTTTACTAATTTAATAATATTACATACCTACTAAACTATAACATTATGATACCTGTAAGATAATTATGAGGTCAAAATATATACGTACATTGTGTTAGTGGTAAACTAAAGCATTTCCCATGCTGACATTTCCCAATTTTGCTATTAATGCAAAACAGATTGAAAATTGACTGATTTAAAATTCTTATGTAATAGTTAGCTTTGGTAACTTTAAATTTCAAGAAATATAGAGGAAGGCAATATAAGTAAACATTGAATGTAATACATGAGAGTTCTCAAAGATACCTGGCAAATTTCTATTTAGTAAGCCTCTATAAGAATTTTGAACAATGCTATAGCTTGGAACTTTAATGTTGTCCCAAGGCCCATGAATGGTAGCTTTAGTCTTAGCCCACAGTGTTACTGAGAGGTGGGGAAGCATTTAAGAACATGGAATACCTTAGGTCACGGGAATCTGCCCTTGGTGGGGATTGGAGAATCTCAGCCACTATAGTTATTTATTGTTGTCCCTGGCCATTTGGTGAGCATGATTCCTTCATCAGCCCTCATGCTATGAGCTTCTGCTTTGTTACAGTCTAAAAGTTATGCTATATATCAAAAAGAACTAAACCCTCTAAAACTGTAAACCAAAAATTAATCCTTCTTTTTAACTTGATCACCTCAGGTATTATGTTACAGTAATTGAATGCTGATCAACACAGAGTAACATTTCATTACCTTTACAACTTCTCCCATCTTCGTTTACTTCAAATCCATCCTCACAGTAACATCTGGTTCTATTTCTGACCATTGCACATTTAAACTGACAATTCAACTGCTGGCACTTGGGTAACAATTCTGTAAAGGAAAACAAATATAGTCTATATTAACTTGTATTGACATGTATATTTAAATTTAAATGTTGTTAATATTTAGTCCATAATCCTAGTATGATAACTGTTATTGTTCGCATAGAAAGTTTCGGTGATTGATCCATCAAATAAACTATATCTATTTCCTTAAAAATATATTGATTTGTATTTGCATGAAGGATCTTTAAAATTTAAGGTCAATTTTGGTTCTTCTGATTGTTAGCATATTACTTTAGCATATTACTACATTCAGCAATCCTTTCAACTTCTGGTAAATTACAAAAAAAAAAAAAAAAAATCAATAGGAAAAGTGTCAAACAAGTGGTTAATTATACCAACCCATGCCTTTTCTATGTTTAGATTTACCAATCCATGTGTTACCATCAGAGCAATCAATGAGAACATATTTAACTTCAATAATTTACATCTCATGGGTAGAAAAATATACAAAATATTGGACATAATGTATTTTTAGGTTATAATTCTCTCAGAAGAAATATATTTGTGAAGCCAAAGTTAGTTAAGCTCCCAATTAAATTTGGGTCTGATGTGTTAAGTTTACGAAGTAGGTACAGCATATATACTGCACAGGTAATTTCTCACAAGAACAAGATTTGCTGAACTTTGAAAATATTTAGATAGAAGTTATGGCTGATTTTCCTGTCTGAAAATATAAAGTGCTACAACAAGAATATTTTTTTCTCATAGGAAGAATATTAAGAGTTCTGAAGATTCAAGTTGATTGTTTCAAAATACGTTATTTGGCCAAAACTTAGAAGGTACCTTAGGAAAAAATATAAATTATAATATAAAGTAAACAAAAGGTAAGTGGAAAACATCTGAAGCATTCCAAATTGAATGCTGGATATATTAATAATAAATTAACTACATATAGTATATCCTTAACCCAGTTACTTTTCAACTATGTCTTGAAACCATTTCACACATTCTTCTTAAAACTAAAATTTCTCCCTAATATTCACTCATCTGTGATACTCTTACTTCTTCTTTCAGGAAACTGAAGTAATCAGAAGAGATTTTCAAGATTTTCAGTCCATTTAGTTGACATGTGCAAAGTGTTGTCCTCCTAGCCCTGCATTCTTAGCTGAGTCAAAACCAAAGCTCCCATGCCACTATCATCTCCTCTTACATAATCAAGGACGGCACTTCAGCTATGCACGACTTCCTAACCTAATTGGAGTTTTCTCTGCCCATTTATGTTAGGTGAGTGTTGTCAAATGGAAGAGTCATTCTATGTTCATATATTAATTTTCATTGGAACATAATCACAGACATTATTTTCATATTGCTCATGGCTACTTGAACATTCACCTCAAACACCAAATGGCATTCAAAGTCTAAAATTGTTTAGTCTTGTCTGCTGTAGAGGAGGTTCTCAGAACACTATTCTAGTTGAATCTCAGTGACAAATGTATTTTTCTACATTTCACAAACTGAAACCCTAATTCCATGCCCTACTTTGTCACTATTGCCATTTCTTCCATTTCTACTTATTTTATATGTGAATTAGGTGTGTATGTGTATGCACATGCTCACTCTCTCTTCCTGTATTTATACCTAAAAGCCACCCCCATAATCTTACCTCCAGTGTTCCATAGAACAACTCATACAAAATTTTGCAATGACATCTATGTTAGTAAGCTCAATGACCATTCTGGGACTTCATCTTACTTGACCTATCAGCAGCATTCAACAATTGATAACTGTTTCTGACTCATTATTACAATACAGTTTCCAGAGTTAATAGATGCTTGGCTTTCCTCCTATGTCACACTCTTTCTTCTGACCAACCTAAAACTGTAACATACTAGGGCACAACCCATGCCATTTTTCTCCCTATATTTATATCACAATAAACTCAACTGTTTGAAATATAACTGCTATTCCTGAACATAATGTTAATTTTGCCCTATTTAATTTCTAATTTTCACAAATCCAATAATTATTGAAATTTTATATTACATTTTCCCTTCCTGAACTACCCTTCACAGTTTTCACTTTCATAATGTAAATTCAACTAATATAAAAATCAAGTGTTCCTAATTTGTAGGCTTGAATATTGGTTTCATGCAAGCTACTGATGGATATAGATCCTATTGCTAATTTTAGCACAATGACTGTGCATTTGGTCTCTAAAACACTACTAACATAAAATATGGAATAAATACATATAGCTACAAATTAAGAATCGATTGCATGTCATGCTGTATGAATATGTAATCTCTATGAGATCACACAGCATTTTCTGGATAAGGAAATTGGTAGCTAAATACCAGACTAATATTATACTGTGAATATGTGACAGACTTCATAATAAAGTCAGTCTGACATCAAAGTATGTGCCTGAGAAGTATTTCCTCTTTATGATCTGCAGATGGTGAGAAGTATGACATATTAATTAAATTTTTGGTTGCTTTTACATAATTATTAGTTTTCTATAGATATAGAAAATAATTCATAATAAAATAGATGAGCTTTAGGATGGGAATTAACAATAAGTATCATTTTTAGTACATTAAATTAAGTTAAACCCCAAACACAATTCATTTATCTTCTAAAGCTAGGTAATTGAGTTGTCAGTCAGTGGAGTCCTTTCAAACTGGCTTGAATTTATCTGTTATCTCAGATAAATATCTCAGTTATCTTGGATCCATATTCAGTAATTACCTAGTGAATGCTAAGCTTCTGCTCTGGTTTCCTGATTACAAAATTTGCTTCAAACACACATCGCAATTCCAACCTGATATGGCAATGGCTTGGTTTTGATAAACCACGGCAGCATAAACAGTGGCTATAATTCCTGCAAGCATATGAATGCTTAATATAAAGACAGTTTTCATGACCTAGGAAGAAATGGACTTATCTGAGTACTGGAAATAGGAAAAAGCATTTGAGAAATAGTCATCAAAAAAGTGAATTTGATTAGCCCTCTCTCCACCTGTCCTTTACTCAATTTCTTCCCCTGACCTCACTTAGGCATTTTCATCCCATTAATCTGTTCTTCTACTTAAAAATATACAATACCAAAGCAGATATAAATAAGTCATATGGAAACCTACTTTTTGGGACAATGGAACACACAGGAACATTGATTGTTACTAGAAAACTTTAAGTGGAAGAGATGGGATACCTTGCCGTGAGCTGTTGGCCAGTGAGGTCCCTGATGCCTCCCAAAACATTACAGGTCATTTCCAAGGCCTTTGGTATCCCACAAGGAATACATGGTAAGACCTTGTTGCTGAAGACTCCACATACTTGGGCTGCAAGGCCACTGAGTATGCTTCTGGAACTGAGCTGATAACCTCCTCATGTAGATCAGCTGACAGAAAGCTGGAAAAAGCCACACTGCATGCAGTTCAATGGGAGAGAGAGAAAGCACCAGTGAAGATAATCAATAGTGGACACTGCAAGCCTTATATTTGGCCAGCCAGGCCAAGTGAGCCAACAGGTGCAATAGTGGCATGTCTGTCATGGGGAGAAACCAAATACCCTGTAATTTGACTGGAGGCCTGCTCCATGGGAGGGAATACATCCCTGATACTAAAAACCTGCAGCAGGGGTATTCATTACCCTAGGAGTGTAATGTCTGCTGCTGTCTCGCTAAATGTATATACTATGCTCGCCAAAATGACCAGGAAGCACTCCTCTTAATGTTCATACCCATATATTAATGCTACTCTCACTTTTGGTTAGAGAAGCTTCTCTTTTCAGATGGCAGTAACCTTGGCATGACTTAGAAGGCACCATGGTGCTGAGAAGAAGTGACAGAGGAGTGCTCAGCACTGAACTATCTCTATCACACCTTCCAAGGCTCAGGGTCCATTGTGGAAGAGGTGGCAGAAAGAATGTAAGAGCCAGAGGAAGGGTCGAACTCCTTACAGTGTACTCCTCGAGACACAAAATGGCCTGGATATCCATGACATCACAGTGCCTCACACACAAGACCGTCATAATAGGAGGAATATATCATTACATCAAAATAATACAGAGACTGATTGAGATGGGGAGGGAATATGGTGGACAGTGGAGTTTCAAACGGGAAAGTGGGGGAGGGGAGGGAGGGAATTACCATGGGATATTGTTTGTAATCATGGAAATTGTCAATTAAAAAAATGAATTTGGGTTAGATAGATGGATTAGCAGTTAAGGCACTAGCCTGTGAATCCTAAGGACTCATGTTCAGCTCTCCCCATGAGCCAGATGCACAGTGATGCAAGCATGCAATGTTGCACCTGCACAGAAAGGGATACCTGTGTCTGAAATTTGACTGCAGTGGCTGGAGTTCCTGTTGCCCCATCTCTCTCTCTCTCTTTCTCTCTCTCTCTCACACACACACACACACACACACATATTAAAAAATAAGGTCAGTCTGTTGGGCTTGCCTCAAAAATAAAAAAAAGAGTGAATTTGAGGAAAGATTTAAGAGTTAAAAGATTTAACAGAAAGAAATTATGAGAATATAATCAAGATAAAGGGACTATATAAGTAATCTAAAGATATGAAAACAGGGGCTATAGAGATGACTGGGTTTTTAAGGCAACTACCTGAAAAGACCAGTGATCCAGTTTTGATTCTTTAGTATCTGCTTAAGCCAGATGCACATGGAGGTACATGTATCTGTAATTCATTTGCTGGAGGCCCTGTCACTCCCATATTCTCTCTCTCATTCTCAAATAAATAAATAAAATATTAAAAATATGAAAACAGACAGCAGCAAGTTTCAAGTATCTGTCTAATCTCTAATATTTGATGTTGTAAGAATTAGGTACACAATTGTTTGGAAGGCAGATCAGGAGGATTCACTCTAGAATGAGTAGAATTTTCATTGTTTTTGAAATATGAGTGGTTATAAATCTTCTACTCTGACTTATGTTATCAAAAGTACCTAATATGAATAAGGACGAATGAAACATTCTAAAAAAAGGAATTATAAGTGGGTTGAAATGCCAACATAATAAATTATGACTGTATTTATTCAGAGCAGTATATTCTGATTCTGGTCCATTCTTTTTAATCCCAGGATGCTAAGGGAGGAGGGCTAAGAGTTTGAGGCTGGCTCAAACTACAGAGTGAAACTGTGTCTCCAAACAGTTAATCAATCAAACAGGAAGACTTGTGCTAGATAAAGAGTTGATGTAGCAGAGAGTGTGTAGGCTGTCACAATGATCTGGAGTGAGTAGTCCAGATCCCTGTTTCTGGGCTCCTCCCACCTCCATGTCTGTGTTGCCTGCTCTGGTCTGTGTGCTGCAAGGCATGCAATAAAGTAGGCTAGATCCCTGTTCTCTGTTCCTCCCAGTCTCCTGGTCCTTGTAGGTTCCATTGTGTCATGCTTGGATAGGTCTAGTCCCTATGAGAGCAGTGAAATCAGGCCTTTTGCTCTGGTATCCTGACTGGCCACTAGGTACCAACATCCCTGTTCACCTGAGTCAGAAGGTGAACAGGCCAAAGAACAAATATTTGCTTCCTTCTCAAGAAAATAAAGAATCTTCCTAAAATAGGTAGACAAAAATTCAAATAAGCCAAAGAAAGTCAGAAAACTGAGAGATCTCCACCAAGGATGCCTAGTCCTACAATGGAAGCCTCTGATGTAATCACAGAGAAATCAACAGAGATTCATTCCCAAAATGAAAACACAACAACCAATGATATCGTGATTAAAAAAAAAAAAAGCTGAACCGGAAGCAACCTATCAAAGAACCAATAATTTTACCAATGAAATTGAACAGAATCATCTCCTAGTACATTCAGCTTTTGATAGTAGGCTTAAATTGATTGAGGAAAATGCTGGAATCCTCCAAAGAGATACGAATGAATTGAAGGTAAGTCAAGAAATGGAAGATCACAACAACAGGTTGATTAAACGTAATGAAGACTTGATCAAATGCAAGAATGAACTACAGAAAGCATCAAGAAAATCAGAAATTGAATTGAAATTGTACCACAAAAAAAGATATGGACATAATATAAAATAACACAACAGAAAACAAAAATCAAATAGAAATTATGAAAACTCTCTAGAACCACTCACCAACAGAGTTACTCATGTGAAAGACAGAACCTCTGACCTGGAAGATAAGACAGAAGATCCAGCATGGGGCTATCATCCACAATGAGCTTTTGATCAGAGAGACCTACAAGGTTTCCTAAAAGACAGACAGATTTCTGTCAGAGTACTTGATGACCCACCAAAGGTTAATGGTAAGACCCTACTGCTGAAGATACCTTATGTGATTGACATGCAAATTAGAATGGCATGGCTAGAAGTTGGAAGAGAGTCAGTCCCCAGACAGTCAGCGCGTCTAGTGCCAGAAGGGGCTACATGGGCGACTGGGGGAAATTGACCAATATCTATCAAAGCAACGCATGGTCTAACCTACTAAACAGCAAATAACTTGTTGTGATGCCCACACAAGTGCAGTGGTGGCACACAGCCATGGTGGGGAACCAACTGCTCTCAATTTGGCTAACTGATCCCCTCACTGGTATGGGACCCATAGCTGGAGCTGGGAAACAAGTCAGAACCAGATCCAAACATAAGCCCACTCTCCAATATCAAGCAACCATCAATTGTGGGCTACAAGAGGGCCTACACCTATTAAATTCTCTATAAAAAAAAAAAGTAAGGGTTATCTCATTTGTCCTTGTGCTAACTTACTCTCCATTGGAGAATCTGCTTCTCTTTTTCAGATAGATGTAGCTCCTAAGGAGAGAGCCACCCCATCATACCTCAGAAGGGCCCCGGCTGAAACTAAGAAAAATTGGAGAAACAAGCAAGGGGGCTGTTTTCCTGATGAACCGGATACCAGCACAAGGGGGAAGGAGATCAGCACAGAGAAAAATCAACTCCTACCAAATCAGAGAGCCAGAGCCTCAGAGGCCCCCAACACCTCATCACTGAAGCAGACCCAACATGGCTCAGGGAAATTTTGCGGAAGAGGGGGCGGAAAGAATGTCAGAGTCACATGTTGCGTCAAGATATGCAGAGACATTTAGCTTACCCATAACTGTGGGCTAACTCCACAATGCATGACCCGTATACCTCAACAAGGAGGGGCCAAGGGGAGGGGGCAGGTCACGGATGAGCCTAATAATGGTACCAAACTGACTGTATTTGCTGAATACAAAACTGACTAATAAAAAAAAAAAAAAGAAGAAGAAGAAATTGATCAGGAGGCTAAAAACTTTGTTGTGTTCAAAAAATCAAGTGAACAGAATACAAGTGAATTTAGGACATCCTAAAATGACCAAACATCCAGACTATGGGTATACCAGAAGGAGAGGAAATCCAGCCCAAAGGCATAGAGAACATACTGAACAAAATTAGTGAGGAAATTTTTCCAAATCTTACAAAAGAGAGGCCCATCTAGATACAAGAAGCCCACAGAACACCAAACAGACAGTACCAGGGAAGAAAGTCCCCAAGACACATCATATTTAAAACTCTTAACAAGGAAAACAAAGAGTGTTAAAAGCAGCAAGAGAGAAGCAATCCACAACATACAAAGGCAATCCCATTAAAATAACATCAGATTTCTCAATGGAAACTCTGGAAGCCAGAAAGGCCTGGAATGGAACACTTCAAAGTCTGAAAAACTATGGCTTCCAAGCTAAGCTACTTTACCCAGCAAAACATATTTCTCATCATAGATGGTGAAAGAGAAACTTTCCATGAAAAAAGTCAACACAAATAATGAACACAAAGTCAAACCTACAGAGAATACATGAGGGAACATTCCACACAGAACAGTCAAACAACCAACCTCAAAAGCCAACAAGAAGATACCAATAACAAAATTTGACCAGGCTCAAAACAGTACATAAAACAAGAAAGCACCAAACCCCATATAACACCTCATCATAGCAGGAATTAATTCAAACCTCACAGTAATAACCTTAAATATTAATGGTCTTAACTCACCCATCAAAACACATAGATTATCAGGATGGATCAAAAACCTGGACCCTTCTATCTGCTGTCTTCAAGAAACCCAAATCACCACTAAAGATAGACACCTCAGGGTAATGTTCCAAGCAAATAGAAATAAAAAACAAGTGGGTTTTGCTATATTAATATGTGATAAAATAGATTTCAAACCAAAAGTAATCAAAAAGGACAAAGAAGGCCACTTCTTACTCATCAAGGGAGTGATCCAACATGAGTACATAACAATCATAAATATATATGCATCAAACACAGGGGCACCACAGTTCATAAAACAATAAAACAGAAATAAATACCAACATCATCATAGTCAGAGACTTCAATACTCCACTATCATCAATAGACAGATCATCCAAGCAGAAAAGCAACAGGGAAATAATAGAACTTGTGGTGGTTTGAATAGAATAGATGGCCCCCAATATATTCAGTTGCTTATTTGTTTGTAGTTTGCATCTCTAGCCATCTGGCTGGAGGCAATGCCATTGTGTGGATCTTAAGGTGTGGTGGTGGGATTGAGATTTCAATCTAAAGATATGAAAATTGTGCCTAGCTGGAGTTCCTGAAGTGTGCTGTGGCTTTTGACCTTTAGGCTTGTACTTCTCTCTCTCTCTGCTTGGGCCTGTGAAGGCAGGCCAGTTTCTTCTGCCATTATGGAACTTCCCCTGGATCTGTAAGCTTCAATAAATATCCCTTCCTCCATAACTGTGCCTGGTCTGGAAGTTCATCTCAGCGAACCTGAAGCTGTCTGCTACAGAACTCAACAACCTCATAGAGCAACTAGATCTAACAGATATCTACAGAACTTTCCACCCCAAATCTATATAATACACATTCTTCTCAGCATCCCACGGAACCTTCTCCAAAATTGACCTTATATTAGGCCAGAAAGCGTGCCTTCATAAAGTCAGGAAAATTGAAGTAACTTCCTGCATCATTTCAGATCACAATGCTTTGAAGCTAGAAATTAACAACAGGAGACACATCAAGAACCCTATCAACACCTGGAATCTAAACAACACACTTTTAAAACAATGAGTGGGTCATAGAAGAAATCAAAAAAGAAATTCTAAAATTCCTAGAAATGAATGATAATGAAAACACAACCTAGAAAAACTTATGGGACACAATGAAGGCAGTCCTAAGGGAAAAATCCATAGCCCTAAATGTTTTCATTACAAGGACAGAGAGATCCCAAACCAATAACTTTACTGTCCCCCTAAAGGCACTGGAAAAATAAGAAGCATCCAATCCAAGGAGCTCCAGATGAAAAGAAATAATCAAGATTAGAGCAGAAATTAATGAATTGGAAACTAAGAAAAAAAATTAAAAATCAATGAAATGGAAATGAAGAGCTGGTTCAGAAATGAAATGAAATCAAAAATGAAAAAGGAAAGATCACAACAGATGTCAATGAAATTGGAAGAATTATCAGGGCATACTTCCAAAACCTCTGCTCCATAAATTTAAATAATCTGGAAAAACATGGATGAATTCCCAGACACATACCACCTTCCAAAACTAAACTCAGAGCAGATTTTTCTCCTAAACAAACCTATCACATCCATGGAGATTGAAAAGGTAATCAAAAATCTCCCCAAAAAGAAAAGTCCAGGACCAGATGGCTTCTCAACTGAATTGTATCAAACCTTAACAGAACTGAAACCAATTTTCCTCAAGCTGTTCTACATAATGGGATACCAGAGAATCCTCCCTGACTCCTTTAATGTCACTAGCATCACCCTAATACCAAAACCAGACTGAGATGCAAGAAGGAAAGAATTGTTTAGGCCTATATCCCTAATGAACTTAGATGCAAAGTTCCTGAACAAAATCCATGCAAACCGATTTCAACAACACGTCAAAAGCATTAGCCACCTTATCAAGTAGGCTTCATCCCAGGGATTCAGGGATGGTTTAACACATGAACATCGATCAACATAATACATCACATATATAAACTGAACCATAAGAAGCACATGATTGGTGCTGGAGAGATGGCTTAGAGGTTAAGACACTTGCTTGCAAAGCCTGAGGGCCCAGGTTTGATTTCCCAGTTCCCAGGTAAACTGGATTGGTATATGTGTCTAGAGTTCATTTGCAGTAGCTGGGGCCTCTGGTGTGCCCATCCTATCTGCCTCTCTCTCAAATAAATAGAAAGAAAAATATTTTTAAAAAAGAATCACGTGGTCATCTCATCACCTCATCTGCCTGGGTCCTGAAGTCATTGCAAAAGAAGTGGTGACATAAGAACCACTCTCACAGCTAGCCTGAAAAGCAGTTCTGGGGAGATGTGGTCACTCAAACTTCATGAAAACAGAGATACATGGGGTAAAGAGAACTCAGCAACACTAAATAAGATTTCTATCTTTCCTGTCAAGGCTTAGGGAACATTACAGGAGAGGAGCCAGGAAGATTGTAAGTGCCTTAGCGTGTGGGTGGTAATATCCTGAGGCACTGTTTTGTTCCTCCCCTCCCCAATAGACCGACTGAAGCCTCTTGGTCCCCACAATGAATACCAGTAACCCCACTGGAGAAGGACCTCAGCAGAATTTGGGCTAGGTAGAGCGGATGGAAGAGAACAATCTTTTTTTTTTTTTTTTTGTAAAATAATCAATCAATAAAAAGGAACTCTAGATTAGAGTCATATATATGAAATATATAAAAATAAATATATAAAATAAATCATATAAATAATGTTGGTAATTAAAATCTACAAAGTAAAAACTTGTCCTTAAAAAGGAATAAAATCAGTTTTGAGAGGGCCATTGAAGTAAGCAGAAAATTAATTCTAAGCTCTTGGAGAATATTCACGGATGAAGACTAGAAGACACATTGACTTTTCCAAAAGGATCAATAAAAAACCTTGAAAACCACCTTATTAACAATTGACATATGTGAACCTGGCCTTGAAACAGAAACAGGAAGTAGGAACAGTTTCTCGGAGACAAGGTTTAAGAGTTCTAGCATAAGAGAATGAAGGAAAGGCTGTGATCTAATGCATTTGTTCTTTGTCTTAAGGCAGGTGTATTGGTTTTATTAATTCAGTGACTTACCCATTTAGCTCCTGCTGCTCAATTTCTTTTTAAAGACTATGATATACCATAGGTAAAACTTTAGCACTCTTGGTTTACTTTTCTCTCTTTCCAAGCAACAATGCTTATGGGACAGAGTGTGGGAAAGAAGTACTGATGGGAGAAAGAAATGGGAAGACAATAAGGAATAGGTTGACTATATAGATATGAAAGATCAGACTTCAAACATGGTTTGAGGGGTTAGGTTGTGGACTAATAATTAGAAATAGAGAAAGGGACTTGCCTTTGGATTTTTAGATTTCCCTGGCACTAAGGCAGTGTGTATAACAGTATAACAAGTGATGTTAAGAAAACAATGAAATGAAATGTGATATTATGGGAAAATGTAAATATTAACTCTGCTAACAGATCATGAAGAATTATGAAAAACCAAGTGCAGGAAAACTGAAATGCAAAATATGGTTTGTTTGTGAGAGCAGATGATTATTGTAAAGTTATCTATTTGAAATATTTAGCATTGATGCCTAATTAATGCAAACTGTAATGACTATGTACATAATTAGCTATGCATCAGATTAATGTGTTAGAAAGCTATTTGAGTCCAATTTAAATTTTCTGCTTAATTCATTAGTTTGCTCAGTGTGTCTTTCATGAAACAGGGTCATTGGCTTATAAACCGCCATTACAGGCTTGAATCTGAGAATGAAGTAGCCAGACTACCAGTATCGAAGAAAGTGAAATATACTAGAATGAACCCAAATGTTGCCATGATATCTGATCTCCATCCTCAGCATTGTTACAATATTAGATGTCTTTAATTAATGGAAAGAGTTATGATTTTAGGCATAAGATATAATTCAATTGATGAAGACTCTCCTACTTTGTTCTATTTTTAAGGAATTTTTGTTATTACCTCATTAAAATTATAGAAGAGAATCAGGTGTTAAGGAGTATGTTAAAAATATCAGTATGATTTATCAAATGCAACTTAGCAGTTTAAAAATATCAGGTATCTTTGAGATACCTAAATGTGGAAACAATTCTTTGATTTAGAAAATAAAATGACCTGGGGCTGGGGAAATGGCTTAGCTGTTAAGGCACTTGCCTGCAAAGCCTAAGGACCAAGGTTCAATTCCCCAGGACCCATGTAAGCCAGTTGCCCAATGTGGCACATGCATCTGGAATTCGTTTACAGCAGCTGGAGGCCCTGGCATGCCCATTCTCTCTTTCTCTTTCTGACTCTTTCTTTCTCTCTCTTAAATAAATTAATAAATATGAACTATACTGAACCAAAAGATTTTCAAATTTGATTACTAGTATAGCAAGGAGGCTTGAGGAATAATTTGTTCATCCAAAATCTATTACTGCCTTCATTCCTTATCTGTTTTTTTAAATAGTGGTAGAGTTTTATGTTGAGGCATTAAACTGTGAAACAAGAGTTTAAACTATCTGCATAATTCCAGGCTATGCAAGTGTAGCAGAGAATAGTTAAATGTTCATTGACCTACATTCTTCTTCATGGGCAAAACCCTAGGGGGATTTTTTCACTTAACATACAGTGAGGTTGCAACCATATATCTGGTATTTAGTTAGTATAATGGAGGATGAATGGGTATATGGCTCTCCTTGACCTGGCACTTAAGGAATTCTGACAAACCTCCATTCTTCACTTGTAACCCTTGTACATGCAGGGGATCCTGAAGAAGTCTTCAGCATCTTGGGATGATAGAGGAAAGAACTGGTGGAATTGGAGATATTGCATAATAATTATTGTGATTTGCCTATGACTTGAATATGTTCCCCAAGGTCTCATATAGGAATTTAATTTCCATTATGACATGTAAAGAAGAAAGAGACAATCTACTATGGGGTTAGGAAATGTGGTCAATCAAGTGGAGCCCCATTGTGGGATATTAGAGGCTTTATAGAAAGAGGGAGAGAGTCAGGAAGACATGTTCACACACAAATGCCTCTCTCCCCCAGCTCTCTTTCCACATATAATCTGGAGCCACTTGGGGCTGAACCCATAAGGACATCACTGCTGTGGCTGCTTACCTCAGACTTCCAGAACATGAACTAAAATATACTTTTTGTTTTCTTTTTAGCCACCCAATTTTTGGTATTCTGTTACTGACAACAGAAAACAGACAAGCGCAGGGAAAGGATGGGCACAATGAACATCTGAGATGCCAGTGCCATTTGCTACAGAATGCCAAGAGGTAAACAAATGATGTGAACCCTCTCTGTATGTTTTTGTGATTCTCTAAAATGGATTTAAATAAAGTAGGTAGTCCCTATTTCTTAAAATATTGCATGACACATTGTGATTATGCTTACAATTTTCACAGTTTTTCTACCACTTATGCTCAATTCTCCATTCAGTATTACAGAAATTTATTATTAATATCCATCATTGACATAATTTAAATATTATTTAAGTTAGGGATACATTTATTTTTATGTGAGAAGGATTTTTCTTTTTTTCTTTTTTGTGTGTGTAATAGAGAAAATATTCTTTCCTTATGTAGCCCATTAAAAAGTGTTTTGCCCACTCTTTGTGCTGAAAAGCTGATGCAGCTACTTACTGTGCCAGGCAGTCCCTATGTCAGCAGGATGCATGGCAGGCATATTTAGAGTGGTGATAATTTGTGTCATATCATTCATTCTCCCATCCATGTTTCTTTTGCTTAATAAAATATAGCATGAGCTGACTTGCATAGATTAGTGTACTGATTGTGACTATTAATGCAGTTCTCCTCTATGACCTTTGCTTAGAACCACAGTAGGCCCCTTGTTGCAAATACAGAGTTCCTTCTTGCATAGCAAGACGAAACACCTTGAGTTAATTTAAAAAAATATTCTTGCCATTTTTGTTTTTATAGTTTAATTGACACAGTGTATCTCCCACGGTTGTAAAGTTGTGCAAATTCTGACAAATGTGTATGTTTGCCAAATTTATGTGATCACTTTTAACTAGCATGTTCATCAAAATATAGAATAGTAGCTCAGCCCAAACAATTTTTGTGTACCTCTGCAGCCAACTCATTTATCTGTTGCCAGGCTTAGCAGTCACTGATGTGTGTTCTGTCTGAATAGCTTTGCCTTTTCCAGCATGCCATATTAATGGAATAAACCAGGGGGTAGCTGTTGGAGTTTCCTTCTTTTACTCAGCAAAATGTATTTGAAATTCACCTATGGTGTTAGTGTCAGTAGTCTTCACTTTTGAAGTAGTGGAATGGTATTCTATTGCACAAACACACCACAATTTGTTCTTTCATTAAGAAATGATGGATCTGTAAGTTATTTATTGTCATGGATCAAATTGCTATATACGTTCAATTCTGTTTTGTGTGAATATAGTTCATGATTTTATTTTGATAAATATAAGATTTTTTCTGATATGTTAAGAGGATACCTTACTGTATAAGAAACTACCAAACTGTTTTTCAAAGTGGCTGTATTGCTGAGTATTCTCACTATGAATATATCACTCCATCAGTGTTCAGATTACTTCCCTACTTCCCAGAACTTGGTCATTAATATTCTGTTGCTTTCTCAATTTCAGTATATATGAAATTGTTTTATTGCACCATTGTTATACATTTTAATTTGTATTCTCTAATGACTAATGATATTTCATGTAATTTTGCCAATTCATATGTGAATTTCTCTTCAAACTTATGTCCACTTATATTAGACTAGAGTGTGTGTGTGTGTGTGTGTGTGTGTTTTATAGTGTGTATATGCAGGTAATTCATGTGCACATGCCTTTTGTACATGGATGGAGTTCAGGGAAAGTCATAATAATCTATTTCTTTTCTGTCTCTAAAAAAAATCTGGAACTCCCTAATTTTTATTAGACTAGCTCACCAGAGACTACCAATAATCCTGTCTCTGCTTTCTGATTTCCTCGGTGCTGGAGTTATAGGCAAGTGAAGCTAAGCCCACTATTTTGCTGGTGATAGAACTCAGGTACTCATGATTGAACATAATAACAATTCTTATAGGCTAAGCTCTGTTTTCTTTGGAGTTTGGAGTATGCATGTTAACACTAACAAAATAATGGTTGAGTGCTTGTGTGTGTGTCTTAGGGATATAAGTCCATCATCAGTATATCAATTGTTATTGTATTTTCATAGTACCATCAGTATATCAATTGTTATTGTATTTTCATAGTATGCAGTATTTTGTATTCATTCATCAAGGTTTTCAGATAATAGAATTTCTAAGTAATGAAAGACTAAACCCATCAAAATCTCTCTAAATTGACTCTCTCCTTTAACCTGTGCTGTTCTTACTCACTGTTGGAGAATATGTTTGTCTTGTTAAGAAGGCAGCGAGAACCAAGGACATTCAAAATCTATCAAGACAAGAAAAGATAGCTGACTTCCTATCAGGAGATGAGCCATCTCTAGCTTGTACCCACGTGAAGCCGCAGAGAAATTGGTGAGATGAGAAAATGTTCTGCTTCTACTATGAGCCTGAAAACCTGTGCCAGAGGGATGGAGACAGTCACTGAGGATACTTAAAATGAACCAAGGGAGAAATCCAGAAGCTGCTGAGAGCTCACCACTAAAGTAAACTTAAACACACCCACCACAGCTCAGGCAATTTTGTGGAAGAGGGAGCAGAAAGATTGAAGAGTCACAGGATGGGAGGGAATATCCAGAGGCATTCCACCCCGCTGCCATACAGACACACACACACATTGACTAACTCCTGCTGTCAAAACTCATAACTCACAACTCTATGGTGAACACCAGCAATACTACTGAGAAGGGCCTTTAGCAGAATGGGGCAGGGAGAAGGGAAATGATACCAACACCTGATACGTTTATACGAAGTTCCTATTTTAATAATAATAATAAAGAAATGTGCAAACTAGTACATGAGTACTGCTTTTAGAGTCATAGCTAAGAAATACTCATAGTTTTTTAATTTAGCCTGTGTTCTTTATATAATTTTTATAGTTTTAAATTTATTATTTTGAATATATATATATATATATATATATATATATATATATATATGTATATATACAATTACAAAATAATACCTACTTAATGGCATCACTGGACAATATAGAAAAACATTGTCCATGTAGAGTAACCATACAAATAAGAAGAAACAGAACCCTACAGGAGTAAGGAAATGTCATTACACTCAACCTCAGCCAAAGAAATAGATTTAAAAAAAAAGACATAAATATAAAAGGAAATTAATCTAGCAAGTTTGGTTATCCTCTCTTTGTTTATCTTCTTAAAAAGATACAAAATATATAATCTAATAAAATAATGTATTGCTAAATACATAAAATGATGTGATTAGTTAAACAATAAAATTGAAAACAAGAAGAGGAAATAAATATATGTAGTGGAAATATGTTATATCTAAAGATAATGTAAAACTGAAGTAATATTCAAGAACTACAAGTGTGTATGCTATGTTTAAGGCAATACACTTAGAAAAAACAAACAAATAAACACAACACCACTCAAGATAAATATTCCTAAAAGAAAACTAACACAATAAAAAATGGAGCTACAAAATAAAAGGAAAACATAGGCACAACAATTATGAATACAAATAGATGAATAATAATGTTGAATGCAAATTGGAAAAATTCCAACCCAAGTTTGAGCTATCAGAGTGGCTAGAACAGTAAGTCCACTCTCAGAAACACAAATCAGATTAAAAGACACAATAGTTGTAACATAAAATCAAAGGACAGATTCATGAGTCATAAAGAAACTATAAAACACTTGGAGTGACCACATAACAAAACTGGCAAAATAGGGCTGGAGATATGGCTAAGCAGTTAAGACATTTGTCTACAAAGGACCCAAGTTCGTTTCCTCAGAACCCATGTAAACCATATGCACATGGTGGTGTATGTGTGTGGAGTTTGTATGCTCATTCTCTCTCTCTATAAATAAATTAATAAATTTTAAAAATGTGAATAAAAGTGAAAAATGGCAAATTATACTTTTAAACAAAAGAATGAGAGATTTGGAGGGCATTTGTAATAACTAAATTAATACAACAGACATACATAAGAATTATGAACATATATTTCTGCACTATCGACAACAGTGAAGTTACCCAAACCATCCTAGCTCTCCATCTAAATTGATGACTAAAATCTTGTGACTTAGATGATTATTGCAAATTCTCTCATGTTGGAATATAGATTTGACTATACACATACATGTATAGATATATATCTGTATGAAATGAAAGTATCAAGGGGGATAGGAGAGGGGAGAAGGAGCTATTACAACAGAGGTGAGTAGGAAGTAAGAGAAGGTATTTGAATACATATGGCATGAAACATCAGGGAACCATTTGGTAGAGGAAGAAGACGAAAATGTGGGGAGAGATTTGTGGGAGGGCAATTGGGCAAAAAGAACAAAGTACACTGGCACATGTGCACAGAAATACTAAAATGAAATACATTAATTTATAGGTTATTTTTTTAAAAATTATGGAAAACACAAAAATATGAATGCAACAAAACTAGAACCATAAAATATAGGAAGCAAAAACTGACATAAATGTCAGTAAATATGAACAATTAAAAATAAGTAAAACAGGGCTGGAGAGATGGCTTGGTGGTTAAGCACTTGCCTGTGAAGCCTAAGGACCCCGGTTCCAGGCTCGATTCCCCAGGACCCATGTTAGCCAGATGCATAAGGGGGCACACACGTCTGGAGTTCGTTTGCAGTGGCTGGAGGCCCTGGCGCGCCCATCTCTCTTTCTCTATCTCTCTCTCTCTCTCTCTTTCTCTGTGTCACTCTCAAATAAATAAATAAAAATGAACAAAAATTTTAAAAAAATAAGTAAAACAACCCTTCAGTGCCTCATTCTCACCACTAGTCAGTCATTAAAATGTAGATTTCGTAAACAGTACAAAGAACTGGACCAGACAGAGCTGTGACATCCCATTCAACAACTGCAGAGCACATACTCCTCTCAAGTACACACTAAGTTTTCACTGGGCCATAAGTAAAACTTCTAAAATCAGATTCATCAAATATGTACTAAGCACCTTTCTCCAAAGAAGAGAAAATTCATGTAAAATAAGAAATAAATATGATAAATCAACAAGTTAGCACATTTCCAAAAGACAAGTATATTATTTAATGTTAAAAAGAAATCACATGACAAAATGGTTAATTCTTTGAGAAAAATGAAAATGAAAAACAACATAACAAAAAATATGCACCATAGAGAAAAGAAGGGCCTGAAGAGGAATTTCTTGTAAAGATTTATAAACAAAAGGGAGGCTAGGTCATTAACCAAATCTTTCACATTAGACAGCAGAAGTGCATGCCAGATCTCTCTCTCTCTCTCTCTCTTTCTCTCTCCTTGCAAATATATATATATATATATATATATATATATATATATATATATATTTAAATTAGCAATATATAAGAATTAATTTTATGTTATGATCATGTGGGATCTATTCTAGGAATTTGAAGTTAATTTACCCATGGAAATCTATTAGTGTCATATAGATGGAAAGAATAAAGTATCTAAGTTCATAATTATTTTAACAGACACAAAAAGAAATATTTGTTTAAGCATGCAGCTGATTATGAATTAAAGTGAACCTCCTCAATTATATGAGGACACATAGGAAAAAAAGTGACAGCCTTCCCCATACGTAAGAAAAAGATTGAATGATTTGCTACAAACAAACTTTCCAGGACAAGAAAGAAACCAACCTTTCTTTGAAACAGAAAAGAAACTGAAATAATCTCTATCTGTAGAAGACATGATGATGTTTGTAGAAAAACCTTAGCAATGCTAAGAATCCTGAGCAAATGCTAAGAATGCTAGAAAAAAATTATTAGGCCGGGCATGGTGGCGCACGCCTTTAATCCCAGCCCTCGGGAGGCAGCGGTAGGAGGATTACCGTGAGTTCGAGGTCACCCTGAGACTACATAGTGAATTCCAGGTCAGCCTGGACCAGAGTGAGACCCTACCTCGAAAAGCCTATATATATATATATATATATATATATATATATATATATATATATATATATATATTAGAACCAATGAGAGAATTTAAGAAGATTTCAGGGAAAATATGCATATGAAATGCAGAATGTGTTCTATTTTTACATACTATCCTTGGATAATTTGAAAATGAAATTAGGAGCTCTTCAATTTAATATAGTTTCAAAAATATTAAAAAAGATTAAGTAATAGCAAGGTCATGTCATTGGTGGTGGTCTTAGAGGTAGTTAGCTAGGCCACACAAACATGGATGCCACCTTGTTGCTCTGGCAAAACTAGCAGGCCTGTCTAATCCAGTGTTATCATGGATGGCTGCAAGCAACAACTGCTGAGTAACAGCTTCTTGCTTCTCCCTCTCCTTTCCACACCTTAGCACGCCTGTGTGCTGGCCCTTCCTAAATTAGCCTCTTGAAATCACCATGCAATCAGATCTCTTACACACCTGAGTCGGATTATGAGGTTCATCCTAATTGGATTTTTTAATTCATACAAATCGGAGTCAGCTACTTGTTCCTTATTACTATCATCTTGCCTTTTCCCTATGTGAGGGAGATTACTCTATCTCCCCACGTGACTGGGAAGGGGTAGAATTTCTATTTGCCTCAGTACTTTCCTGCTTCGTTTTGGCTGTTTTCCTGCCTGCTTACTATGTGTATGAGCCCCTTCCCCATAGGTTTTCCCAGACAGGAACTTTCTTTGTGTGAAGGGAGAGTTTCTCCATCTCCGCTTTCTCTATCTTGCTAGGCTGGGAAGGGGGAAGGAATTTTTTGGGGGGTTTGGCTTTACTGCTTTTCTTTCCCTCCTAACTCTCTCTAAAATAAGTCTCATTATTCACACTTCACAGTTCTCTGAGTGCATGTTTTTAATTATTTGATAAGTTGGACGAGGACTAAAGATGGAGTTCACTGCCCTGAGGTCTCCTGCGTCTTTATGGAGATCTATCTAATCTGTACTATGACTTCAACTCTGCAGCAGTGGTTTGAGTGTAGAGTGTCCCTGGAGCCTTTGGGAGATGGAACACTGTGATGCTGGGGCAGGCTTTGGGATTTTATAATCCCGCCCGCTTCCCAGTGCTAGCTAGCTCAGTGTTGCTGCTTTCTCACAACTGATGCGAATAGACTGGATGCCCTGCTTCTGTTCTCACCATGCTCTCCCCGTCATAATGAAACTTCCCCTTCAAGTTGTTGTGTGTCTTTTCCCAGCCTTGAGAAGGTAACTGCAACAACAACAAAAAAAAAAGACCTGAAGGGTACAAGATGTCATTATGGGTGGGGGAACCTAACACAAGAGAATGGTGCTCCATGATCATGAACTGGTAGATTTAGTAATGTTGGAATGACAAAATTTTCCATAGTTACCTGTAGTTTCATTGAAGTACCTAACCAAATCTAAGCTAATTTCTCTGTTAAATAAAATAGAAAAAAAAAAATAGAAAGAAGAATGCACTTGGTGGTGTTATATTTTCATTTCAAGATATGCTGTAGGACATTGGTACTTAGAACACTGGTGTGCTGCCTTCCGGACAGATATATTCATCAATGGAATAGAACTGAGAATGCAGAATAAAATTCTTGCATTTATTGTCAATTGGATTTTGGAACTGTGCCAAGAAAAATTAATAATTAGATTTTTTTCCAGATGATTTTTCTAGTAGGCTAAATGGAACCAGATTGAAATTGTAAAATTTAATATACTACATATAGAAATTAACCATCTGACTAAATATATGTGTTAAAAAATATTGTCAGAAGACAATCATAGAAAATATTTTTGTATCTTTCAGTTGAGAAAAGTCTTCTTTGATAAAGCCTCCAATAACAATAGAAAAAATAATGCAAAAAACTAGACTTAACCAATTTAAAATAATTTAAGTATCAAATTCAACCACACAGGAAACTGAATATTTGTTGACTGTGCTAACAAACAGGGGAGAAACAGAATGACAGCTGACAAAGAATGATTTTGGGTACATTGAAGCTATTTGTTGTAAGCGTGTGGTGATCAGTGGCCCTTATTGTGAATACTAAGTCATTGGATGCTACAATCTAATTGAGTGATGGTATGGAAAGTGAATCATGTGTGTGGTGGTTTGAATAGAATAGATGGCCCCCAATATATTCAGTTGCTTATTTGTAGTTTGCATCTCTAGCCACCTGGCTGGAGGCAAAGTCCCTGGGTGGATCTGAAGGTGTGGTGGTGGATTTTAGATTTCAATCTAAAGATATGCAAAGTGTGCCTAACTGGAGTTCCTGAAGTGTGCTGTGGCTTTTGACCTTTAGGCTTGTACCTCTCTCTCTCTCTGCTTGGGCCTGTGAGGGCAGGCCAGTTTCTTCTGCCATTATGGAACTTCCCCTGGATCTGTAAGCTTCAATAAATCCCTTCCTCCATAACTGTGCCTGGTCTGGAAATTCATCTCAGTGAACCTGAAGCTGTCTGCTACAATGTGTAAATGAAGCAGTCATTAAAAATCATATAAAAAGGATTAGGGAATACAATGGCCATGAATTTTCTGGTAAAGATAGAATAGTTTTGTGAGGCAATTTCATAAACTGCAATAATATTTTTTCTATTATCATCTACTTCTATGAATAGAATAAACATCAATTGAAAGAAGAGAATATCTTTATTTAATTAAAAAACAACTTTTGCTGAGCTTATGTGTTAGAAAACAAAAGTATCTTATAGTTGGATCTAGTATTTTGAGGAAGATCAATTGTAACTGCTCCTCTGTGTCTACAACAGGTATTTTAATCACTTTATCTCTTTCGTATCTTCAAGGTTATTGAGGAAACTAGTTACAAAACATTTGGTAATATTCCTCCAAGCTGTGATTAAGAAAAAGAAAATTTTAAACTTTGTTTAATGAAAGATAATAATATATGTAGTCAAAAAATATTTAGGGTTGTTTTGATTGGTTTTGCTGGTGGTGGTTGTTAGTGCAGGCAGGTCAGACCAGAAAGCACTGTGGACGATAATGAAGTGAAGGTGTATATGGGGTAAAGATGGCCACATAGAGTGGATTGCATGAATCATCATGAAGAAGTGGTACATGTAAAATAAAATATTTTTTAAAAAAAAGAAAAGAAAGGGCTGGAAGGATGGATTAGCAGTTAATGTGTTTGCCTGCAAAGTCAAAGGACCCAGGTTCGATTCCCCATGACCCACATTAGCCAGATGCACAACGGGTTGCACATGTCTGGAGTTCGTTTGCAGTAGCTGGAGGTCCTGGCATGCCCATTCTCTCTCTCTCTCTCCCTCTCTCTCTTTCTCTTTTAAAATAAACAAATAAATAAAAATAAAATATTTTTAAAAAGAAAAAAAAGAAGTGGTACATGTAGAAAGACAATTAAGGACGAGATTAGTAATTTACCCATAAAAACCCTACTTTCAGAGGCAGAATGTATAAATTTGCATAGGTATTCTAAAACCTTGACCCCTGATAAGAAAATAAAATAAGTTTATGTGATATTTTATTGTTCTCTAAGATTAACAAATCCATATTTGTTGATAATACTGAATAAAACATTATTTTAAATAAATATAACAATCTTAAAGCCTGAGTTTATCTTTTCAGTGAGAGTATGTAGTAAGAAAACCTAATTTTATTTATGAGCATTAGTTAAACTTCATAAAAATCCTGATTATCTCTTATACTATACTTCAGTTCACTTTATTTACTCTCCAAAGCCTAGATTCCAGTAACATGGTGAAAAAAGAATGCTTAAGAATTGTTGTTGGGAATATATATATATTAGTATGTCCAATATGGAAAACAGTATGACAGTGTCTTAAAAAAATAAAAATAAAACTAGCATATGTTGAAGTTATTCTACTTGTCTATTAAGTACAAAATAAAAAGTTGGCCTTAAAAAAAAGTCTGTATCTGCCTGTCCTTGTTTATGGCAGCAGTGTTCAAAATAGCTAAGATATGGAATCAGCCTACTTATACTTCAAAAAGAACTCATTAAAAAAGTAAGGGCTGGTGGCCCTGCGGAGAAATGGAGGGTGTTGGCATAGTTTCATGACTAGTTCTCTCCTGGCCCTTTTCACTGTCATGGTGGTGAGCCCTCTTGTCACCGCAGATAAGTCCCCCTCCACACACCTGTCAGGCAGGATTAGTAAGGTTCTATGGGCGGGCCAGCATTGACTGCTTTCAGATGAAGGTCGCAACCTTGCCATCACTTGAGACTCACCCCACCTATTGGCTCAAGCCAGGTGCCACGTTCTCCAGGCCAAGGGCAGGAGGGGCAGGGAGTTGCTGGCAGTCTGCTGGTGGACACCAGAGACTTTGTAAGCCATGTTTAGGATTTGCATACTGGCCTCTGCATAGTTTTCAGAAATGAAACTCTAGGTTTGGAGAGATGGCTCAATGGCTAAAGGTGCTTGCTTACTAAGCCTGATGGCCTGGGTTAAATTCCTCAGTACCCACATAAAGCTAGATGCAGACAGGGGAGCCTGCTTTCTGAAGTTTGTTTGCAGTGGCTAGAGGCCCTGGCGTGGGCCTGTTTTCCCTCTCTCTCTCTCTCTCTGTCTCTGTCTCTCTCCTTGCAAATGAATGAAATATTTTTAAAGAAATAAAAATGAAGGCTGGAAAAATATGGTATGTTTTCACAATAGAATATTATTCCAAAATAAATAAGGAATAGATCTTTTAATTGTAGCATAACAGATGGAAATAGATGATGTGGAAGTTTGAATGAGATGTCCCTCATAAAATCATGTGTTTGTAATGCCTGGTTCTTGAGGTGATTGCAATTTGGGAATTGGAGCCTTGCTGGAGTAGGTGTGTTGTTGGGGGCAGGCTTGGGTTATTATAGCCAGCTCCTATTGCCAGAGATCAGCTCCCTGTCCTGTTGCTGTTCTCCAACTGCTGTGATGCTTTCTCCTGCTGTGATGAAGATTCCCCTCCACACTGTAAGCCAAAATAAAACCTTTCTTCCCATAAGCTGCTTTTGGTCTGGCAATTTATCCCAACAATCTGAAGGTAACTACAACACAGTGCATCACATTAAGCAAAATAAGCCAGCATTGGAAGATAAGCATCTCATGTTTTCTATAATATGTAGATATATTAAAAAAACTGAAAGTAGAGATTACTAGATATTGGAAAGACAGGAATGCAATACTCGAAGTACAGATAGGTAAGGTGTGATACATGAGTCACTGCGGACTGGGATTGTTGCTCAGCAGTAGAGTGCATGTTAGCCTACCCTAGGCTCTGGGTTTGAAGCTCATCATCCTCCAGGGAAAATAAGGAAACTAACAGAGTGAATTATCTCAGTTGTACAAAAACATATAATAATAATCAGTGATTATATATACATATACATAGAAAATAAACTAATCAAGAGATACTTCCTGGTACATCTCAATCAAAAGCACGCCTATTTCTTATCTTCAACATTTTTGTGATACATGTTTTGGGACTGTTTTGATATTCTGAAAATTGTACACATGATAATATATCTTCTTCATTTAGTAATATTTTCACCACAAAAAAATCTCCTTTATTAAGAACGAAGAAAGGAACTCAAATCAAAGCATCAATCATCTAGGTAGAACAAAGGCTTTTCTAACTCTATGCCTTGGGCCTTGTCAGATGGCATCGTAGCATATATATAAGTCAAGTACAGGAATGCTTTCAATTTAATTTGGATGGATATGTACTTTCATAGTAATGAGCGGTAAAAACTCTAGTGATCAAGTGTGAATAAGTCCACTGAGTGAAGGAAACCATACTTTGAAGTAGTTTGAGAAATCAAACTGGGAGTCTAGACCACTTCTTGATACTTCATTTAACCTTTCTAAGCTGTAAACTGGACTTGAGAGAGAAAGGTGTGTTAGGTTTCAGAGTATTACCTTTCCCCAAAAAGACTGCACAGCCCCAAGGGACAGGTCTGAGATAAAATGTGTGCAAACTGAACAGCTTTATCTGTTTTAATAAAAATGCCTAAGACTATAGGGCACAAACTTAGTTGTCTCTTAGATTTTACCATTTTGAATGCACTTTTACAGACCCTAATATTTCTTTCTATAACAGGAATCTAAGATAACAGGCTGTGTTAAAAATTAAGCAAGCAAAAAGTTCCCAAAACAATCTGCACAAAACCAAATAATTTTACATTATTGTTTCATTTATATTAGAAAATGATTGACATTGGTGCCTTTAAAGTCATAAGAATAATAAATGTCAATCCTTCATTACTTTTGGCTTATGAAATTTTTTCTGTTGTTTGAACATTCCTATGTTTTCTACTTTTTAATAGTTTATTTATTTATTTGAGAAGAGAGAAAGAGTATGTATGCATGAAAGCCTCTAGCCACTACAAATGAACTCCAGAGTCATGTGCTACCATGTGCATCTGGCTTCACATGGGTAATAGATGATTGAACCTGAGTTTGCTGGCTTTGCCAGCAACAGCCTTAACCAGTAAGGCAGCTCTCCACCCCTGATTTTCTAAAACTTGATAAGTAAGTTTGGTGGTTTGATTCAGGTGTCTCCCATAAACATATGTGTTCTAAATGCTAAGTCTTCAGTTAGTGGCCATTTGGGAATTGGAACTACCTGGAGGTAGTGTATTGTGGGGCTGTGTTTATGGGTATTATAGCCAGCTTCCCCTTGCCAGTGTTTGGCACATCCTCCTCCTCCTGTTGTCCACCTGATCTTGGCCAGGAGGTCATGTCCACCCTGTACTCAAGCCAGGTCTCCCAGCCATCATGGAGCTTCCCCTCAAGTCTGTGTTTACTGACAGCAATGCAATGCTGACTGTGACAGTAAATGTTTTACACAGACTTTTCAATGCTTTCACAGAATACATGACAAAACAAAGGAGTAAAAGCCTTTTAGATCATGGCCTCAGAGTTTCAGTCAATGAGTGCTTAACTCCATGTACTTGGGGGAACCATCATGGTGGGAGGATTAAGGAGGTGTTTAGAACAGCCTCTGACAAGTATTTCCCTTGTAATGAATCAAATCAAATTCCTTACTGTTTTCAGAAATTCTCCCACTAGGGTTACCAGCTAGAGACCAAGCCTTTACTACCAGAGTCTTTTCAGTAGAAATTTTATGAACAACGCAAAACAAACAGCTTGGGTTCTTTGTAAAAATAAGAAGTATTTTTTACACTTTTATTAAGAAAATGAAGTGATGATGGCAGTCTCTTAAAATCTATAAACAAACTTGACTGAAAAGAAAAGCAATTTCTTATACTAGGCATGATAGAGTATCAAATGATTAGAAAGTTTGCTTGGTACTATTCTAGCCATATTGGAATTCAGCCCTCATAATGCTGGGCCACAGAAAGTTTGTTCTCTCTTGCTGATTTATATTTTCATGATTTTACCTGATTTTATCATAATGTTATTCATTTCAGTTTTATTATTCAATATTCATACACCAGATACTGATGTCTAGACAGGCTTATCAAATACAGTTTGCATTCCCTAGTTCATGTGCCTTAATTTTAGAAGTACATTTCTCTTATAGATTAAGCTTTCTGCTTTGATTTACCCAAAACCTTATTTTCATTCATACAAAACTTGCCTATTTTATTTTCTGGCAGCAAAGTGTAGCTTGATTGATAGAATTCAATCACTATGTTGAAATAATACAACTGTTTTTTATCTTACACTGTATGTCTTTTATTAGCTTTACCTATTACATGAGAAAGAATGTGACAAAACTGTAATGATCTTAGGTATCCCACCTGTGCCCATAAAATCAGTCTAGGTTAGAGAATACAACCTACAGAAAAGAATCTAAAACTTCTGTGTGACAGCGGGAACATGGGGAAGTATGGAATGTTTTCAGTGTAAATGTCAATCAATTCTAAACTAACACAGGGATGACAGAAAGCATCCTAAGTACCACAGTGCCTAAGAAAATATTAAACAAAGTCAGTAACATTTATTATAAAATATCTCCAGATTTAGCAGGGCATGGTGGCACACACCTTTAATTCCAACACTCAGGAGGCAGAGGTAGGAGGAGCGCTGTGAGTTCAAAGCCACCCTGAGACTACAGAGTGAATTCCAGGTCAGCCTGAGGTAGAGTGAGACCCTACTTAAGAAAAAAAAAAAAACCTCCAGATTTGATGAAATCATGAGAATCATAAGAATTTAGAAATGTTTTTATCACCCAGAGTTCAAGGATTCCAGCTTATCCATAAAGGCCTATACTACCTATATTTGTAAACACTGAATACATACTTTTTTTAAAAATACATCATAACCTCACATGGTAGGTGTTATTATGGGAGAAATACAGAGGTCATAAGAGGAAAATGACAGATATTTCTAGCAGACTTTCTGAAGTAAATGACAGTTTAGCTGAGACCTTCCTGATATGCAGAAATTATCAAGCCCAGTTAGATCAAGAGTGATCTAAAAAGACCAGTTTGAAAATTAAGAATGAGCATGATGTAATTAGAGGGTTAAGTGAAATTTGACTTAAAATAGATTACAAGAAAGGAAAGAAAAAATTAGAGTTCTTAACCTCTATAACTGATCTTAGAATTTATTCCAGGCATGTCATCCTGCAGAACTAGAAAAGCAAAACAGATTAAAACTCTATAAGAAACAAGAATTCAGGCAGACTAAAGACCTTATGGATGTCAGACCACACAGATACACTTTTTAAAATATTTTATTTATTTGCAAGCATTGAAATGTGTGTGTGTGTGTATGTGTGTGTGTGTGAGTGAGAGAGAGAGAGAGAGAGAGAGAGAGAGAGAGAGCCCACCAGGTCCTCTAGCCACTGAAAACAAACTCCAGACGCAAGTGCCAACTTGTGCATCTGGCTCACATGGGTATTGAGGAATTGAACCCAGGTCATCAGGCTTTACAGGCAAGCACCTTAACCACTAAGAAATTCTCCAGCCCAAGAGAAACTTTTTAACCGAATAACATCATACAAAAACTGAAAGGCATAATACAGGAATGATATGATTATAGGTGCCTTTATTGTTTTAAATAATACAAAATTATGAGAGCTTCCAGTGAAGAATTCTTGTCATTTCTTGGAAAAAGTAGATGAGGTCGTGTGCTTAGAACTAAGAAGCAGGCATTACAGGTAGGGGTTTTCAGAAATTAAAATGTTAGAAGTAGCTTTTGTGGATTACAAAAGAATTCCTGAGATGACTTGAAGAACAAAATTAAAATATGTAATGGTCTTAATTTATATGTTAGAGTATGCATATACATAAAATGACATTTCTGTGAATATTAGTAGGAATGGTTGAAGTCAATTCAGTTTTACTTTATTATTCTTGCTTTTGGGTATTGTGCTAATTTTGCATATTGAATTTAAAGAGAAATATGGTTTTGACAAATTTCTACACGCACCCCCATTTTTTATATAAACAGTATTGGTCTTATGTCTTCTTTGAAAATACCTTTTTGTTGTTGTTGTTCATTTTTTTTGGTTTTTTGAGTTAGGGTCTCTCTCTAGCCCAGGCTGACCTGGAATTCACTATGTAGTCTTAGGCTGGCCTTGAACTCACAGCGATCCTCCCACCTCTGCCTCCTAAGCACTGTAATTAAAAGGGTGCACCATCATGGCCAGCACTTTCATTTTTAATTTGAATAATAAGGAGTATGGTGCTGAGTAGGAATGATGAAAATAGTTATCTTTGTCTTAATCCTTGTGTCAAGGGAAAAACATTCAATGCTTCAAACTAACCACTGTTAGTAGATAGAAGAGAAAATTATGTTTCCTGATATATTTACTATCAGGTCTTACATTTTCTCAGTTTTTTTTAATACCATGTGCTAAATTTTGTGAGTTCTTTTTATTTGTTCTGTTAGAATGCAGCTATGCTCACCCCTATACCACCAAGGACACTTCTTTTCTGTTGTTAATTTGATTTGTAAAACATCTTTTTAAAAGAATAAATAGTATGAATTTTCAAATGTAAAACCAGTCTTGCTTTCCTGAGTTAAACTTATTTGCTGAATCTATGTGACAAGTAAGATTTTACTTGCATTTTGGGAGGGAATAAAGGCTTCATGTTAAACAGGACTTTTATCCTGTATCAGGTGGACAAGTTCCAAGACCACCAAAAAGAAAGTATAGCTATTGCCCTCAAGATGAGCCTGCCTCCAAACACATGTAAAATGTCGTGGATATGTCAAGTGTAACAGATCCCTTTGAAAAATATATCTCCATGTACAGACAAGGTCTGCCATTTCTCTCCTTAAGATTTCTTATTTCGCCGGGCGTGGTGGCGCACACCTTTAATCCCAGCACTCGGGAGGCAGAGGTAGGAGGATCGCCATGAGTTCGAGGCCACCCTGAGACTCCATAGTGAATTCCAGGTCAGCCTGGGCTAGAGTAAGACCCTACCTCGAAAAACCAAAAAAAAAAAAAAAAAAAAAAAGAATTCTTATTTCAAAGGCAGTATTAGTACCACTCCTGTTATATGGGCTTAGGAAGTGTTGTCAATGGCATCAATATTAAGCTATTGAGCTTTAGGAGGAATTTAATAATAAAGGTTTCAAAAAAAAAGTTAATCACTATAAAAATATTTCAGGCGGGGCATGGTGGCAAACCTTTAATCCCAGCACTCAAGAGACTGAGATAGGAGGATCATCATGACTTTGAGGCCACCTTGGGACTAGAGTGAATACCAGGTTAGGCTGAGTTAGAGTGAGACCCTACCTTAAAAAAAAAAAAATCACTTCTATTTTGACAAAAAGTGCACTCAATTGTGTGTGTGTATGTATGTGTGTGTGCGTGTGTGTGTTTTATATACATGTTTTTGAACAAATTATTCCACTGCTGAAAATATCTGTCTTTTAATTGTTATTCCATAGTTCATTAAAATACATAGGCAATAAAGGAACATGTTTTAAAATATGCATCAAAGTTTTGGTAAACTCTTGTTTTTCCATTATCTTTTCTGATACTGTTCATTATGATGCTATGGACTTGCTAATAGTTTATTGCAATTAAAATATTTCATGTATTACAAAATAGCCCTTATCCATTACATATGTAATCAACTTTCTCTGTACAACATACTCCATGATTAAAGCATGTGTATAAAGTTTTAAACTCCCTCTTTCTCTCTTTCATCCAGTCCAGTAGTTTAATAAGTTGAGAAGAGGAAAGAAAAATCAATGTCCACACTCAGGTAAACAATAATATAGGACAAGGGAGATAAGATGGAGTGATCTAACTCTAAAGAGAACAGAATGAAAAACAGAAGAGAAAATAACTTTTCTCAAGAGAAAATCTGACAAATCTACCTTAGCCCATGATCTAGGTAAATGTCAGCAGTTATAAATCATGCTGACCAGGTGTGTGCCATTGACATGCAGTGGTGCAAGTAGAATTTCCCTTGATGATCTCCCTTCCAATAACCTATGACCCCATGTTGTTAGGAGAAAATCAACACACCAATTCCAGTAGTACAAGAACCCATCTGATCCCTATGCGTTGAAACTGTCAAACTCATCAGAGTTAAGAAACTGCTCCAACCATTGTAGCCTAGCAAAGCAAGTGAAAGTAAGTAAAATCCCAGGGAAGAGATGGAACAGATAAAGGACATTAGCTGAACACTATGGAAATCTTAATAAAATTAAAATATCATCATTATTGCTTTTTTCATATACTAGACATACCATATTTATGGGAAATGTTGATAATAAGGGAAATTGTGTATAGGAAAAATGGATATTCTCTGTTCTACTCAACTTTACTCTCAACCTTATTCTAAAAATATCTAAAGATGTTTTTAAATGTTTAATTTTCAAAAGCATAGTATACTGTAGCATAGATGTTAAACTGGTGATAGGATTCCATTGAATAGAAACATAAATCCTCTTGTCACAAAAACATATGTTCAGAAAGAAGAAACACATAACATTTATAGCAGAGAGAATCAATGACTGTTCAAAGAAATGACAAGGACGTTGATGGGATTCAAATTTGATATATAGTAATGCACATGTGTAAGTTTTGCTATCTCACTTTAAGAAGAATGTCCTTTGTTTTTCTATCTGTACTACTCAATAAATACATGGCTTTGTCAAGCCATTTGCACTTTCTCAGATTTTGATCCCTGGAACTGATTACCTATGATACAGGAGTCTTATGTGGATTAGACATTTATTATGTGAATTAAGCACTGTCTGTAGAAAAGCACACCTCCTGCATAGCTCATGGATGGAAGTAAGTATGTTCCATCCATGCATTGGCCTCATGGTGCGCAGGTGAACAAAAGGTATCTTGTTAATTATGACTATACATTTATTGCTTTGATATCAATGTGCTACACAGTACTTTGTTCTTACATAGAATTTCAACTGTTTTCTAATTTAAATTGCAAGATTCTCTAAAGACAACCCCGGACTCCAAACCCTAAAATATGTTTCAGTTAAAAAGAAAATATGTTTTAAATCAGTTATTTGCTTGAAGACTAAATCAGTTATTTGTAAATTTTCTTCTGAAAAATAGTGAAAATGTATGTTAATAGGTATATTGATGTTTTTTTAAATATTTTATTTATTTGAAAGAGAGAAAGAGGGGGAGACAGAAAGAGAGAGAGAGAAAAAAATGGGTGTGCCAGGGCCTCCAGCCACTGCAAATGAACTCCAGAAGCATGTACTTCCTTGTGCATCTGGCTTATGTGGGTCCTGGAGAATCAAACTGGGATCCTTTGGCTTTGCAGGCATACACCTTAACCTCTAATCCATCTCTCTAACCCTATTGATGTTATTTTGATAACAAGATTTAAAAATGCCACTAATATGTTATTATGGGGAAATAACAGAACAAAATAGCTATGTACGTGTTTTGACCTCAATGTACATGCATAGCTACAGCATCTATTAGAATCAACTTAAAATATATGTAGTAAATTGAAAAGGTATTTTGAAGTTAAAATTTAAAAACATAATATTATATCTTATGTACTTTTGTTTTTTTCAAATATAATTTTATTAGTTTGGTCTTCCATCTCTTTCTTTTGGTTGGCTTGGTTACAGGTTTGTTGCTTTTATCTTTTATTTATTTATTTATTTATTTATTTTTTATTTCTTTTCAGATCCCAGTTTATATTTATTTTTTTTATTTTTTTCTTTATTAGTTAGTTTTGCATTCAGCAAATACAGTCAGTTTGGTACCATTATTAGGCTCATCCATGACCTACCCCCTCCCCTTGGCCCCTCCTTGTTGAGGTATACGGGTCATGCATTGTGGAGTTAGCCCACAGTTATGGGTAAGATAAATGTCTCTGCATATCATGACCCAACATGTGGCTCTGACATTCTTTCCGCCCCTCTTCCACAAAATTTTCGCTCCCCCCCTCCCTCCCTCATGAACATAAGAATTAGTTAGCAAAGGTCATTTATCTAAGGTATCTTTAAAATTCCAATTTTTAAGCTTTCACGGTCTGAAGATTGGTTTATTTGCAATTGTGACAAGTTAGATGAAGTAAACATAAGAGCGAACAAAGTCTACACAAAACTATTCTATTAAAAAGTCCTTTTTTTCTTACAATTATTAACATTCATATTTGTTAAATATGGAATATATGTTAAATGGTTAAATAATTCTGATTATGCTATATAATGGGAAAAATTACTTTTAATTTAATTCACATGAACATTCAACCACAAAATATTAAAAATAATTTAAATTTATTCTATAGAAAGATAATTTAATTTTGTCACAAACTATTTTAAGTTAGTAATAACTTATGAAATACAAAATAATATTTGATTTTCCAAAATGACATAATTTTTATATACATGCTGACATAAGATTCATTTTAAATTTTCATTATATTCACTATTCTAACATTATTTTAAAATTGAATGGTAGCTATTAAATGGGTTTTGCTAACAAAATTTACTTGCTAGTTATGACAACACTTTATCAAATTACTTACATTTGGTAGTTCTTACATCTTAATATTGACTTCAGTAATTTCATAATTATAATTTTCAAAGTAGAAAACAAGGTTCATTAGTATGACATCTCTTCTAGTTTCATGGTTATTTGATGATATTATCTATTATGATTACTGAATGTAAATATTTCTTTTCCAGAGTGCTAAAAACTCTTAATATCACAGTTAGTGCTTCTCATACGTTCTTGAGGCATTTTTGTTTCCAAAATCATACCTGCATGACGTTCACTTAATTATTGGGAAATTAAGTCCCATTTCTTTCATTCTAAAATAATATTATATAGCTAGCAACTCAAAAACTGCTCACTTTTATAGTTCCCCAAAAGATACTTTTTATTGTTTCTTTGTTTAGTTTATCTCCTGTGTATTAATCAATTTCATTTGTACCAAAGATGTGTACAGAAAGCTGATTCCCTAAAGTCTGACCTGGGTTTTAACTCATTTCATAGCGTAGGAATGGGAAAACAAATGTGAATGGTCTGCACTGACTATGACAAACTCCATCAGTCAATAAAGCAATCACTTACTGCCTTCACCTTGACATGTCCTGTGCATTTGATCCCTCTGACCACTAGCCTTTTCGTTGTTTGTTGTTGTTGTTTTTGTTGTTGTCTTTAATGTGGATGCTAGGAATCTTAACTCAGGTAATCATGACACAAGAGGTCTTCATGCATAGCAAGCATTTCACCCACTGAGACATTCCCCCAACCCTCTGATCACTAGCTTGACATACTGAACTGAAGCACCAGATGCAGTCACACAACAGTCAGCATTAAAAAAAAGAAAACATTTTTACTTATTTGCCTGTGTGTGCACAAACGTGCAAGCACCAAGATTTCTTGCTTTCTGGCTTTACATTGTGCTGGGGAATCAAACTGAGTCAACAAACTTTATGGAAGCATGTCCCTTTAACCACTGTGCAATCTCCCAAGTCGTGTATTAGCTTTTGCATTGCCTTTATTGGAAAACAGACCCTTGATACTTTTTTATGAGCTGTCTGTTGTCAAGTAACTACCTTCATCTCTATTCATGAAGGATAAATAAATTTTTATTGTATTTTATTATGATGATTAAAAGAGGATAAAAAAGAAATAAAAATAAAAATAAGTGTGCTATCTGCCTTATAATTTCTGCCAGTTTATTTTTCTGCTGGCAATTTTAGAAGGCATCTTAAAGTGTATCTTTCCAATAGCGCCTATAGCGCCTTCATGAAACATCTTCATCCAAGGACTGAAGCTGTGGTCATGGTTGAACCCCCTCTGATAAAACTTTATAGCCATTAGAGCAGCTATCAACATTTTAGCTAAGGAGTTCTCCTTTAGCTAGTGAGGTTTTCCTTTAACATGATAAAAATGTCAGTTATTTGCTATTTTATACTTGGTTCTTCTCAAAGTTATATACATGGGGAAAGTAAATTCTGACTATTGGAGCCCATTTATAATTATAAGTAGTCATGGATATTGCAGTGATTCAAAATTCATGTAGATTGAAGAGATTGTACTTTCCAGGAACCCTCACCTCAAAATAAGGAAACAGACCAAGAAATGTAAATACAGTATATATGTCAACTTAGATACAAAAAAGTATTTACCAAAATGTATTTAGTAGTGAATATTAGACTTACTTATCCATGCCTTTTTTTTTCTTTTTTTAGCTTTTAAAAGCTCTTAAGAGATTGGTATTTTTATTATACAGTTTTTACCTGTGAAGAAACTCAGGCACAGAGTAGGGGATCAGACAGGTATGTTGTAGTACAGCTGGTTGTACAGTCATTCAAACTCAGGATCCCCATTCTCGATATTCATATACACATGCATAGTGGAATGACTGGACATAAATCACTAGAACATTAGCTACATGTTTGAGGAGGCATTATTATGTATTTCTCCCTGAGGTTTGTCTATTCAATATCTGTAATAGATTTAAGATAGATGTTTAATACATGATCTCTTATAGCACTGAAATATACATGAAAAGAATTAAGTATGTGATTCTGATATATTTTATAATGCTTGCATTCAGGTGAATGTTAAGAACAATTATTTTCTCCTGAAGATGAAACGTGCTTTAACCAATAATTACACTTGAAAAATAGTCTATGGTTGGCATTACTGAATCTGATTTTGATTTGCCAATTGAGGTTCCCTAAATATTAATTCCCACTAAACACTGAACAATTGTTTCCTTAAGCCCTGTGTCTATAGGAGGTCTTTTTCTTTTTTCATTTCTAAAACCCTAATTTCTTCCCATCTTATTAATGATTTGAATTATGTGTCAGTTTAACTGATGCTATTTCAATGTTTTCCATATGATAAATTTATACAGGAAAAGACCATGTCTCTTCTGTTCATCAATTTTTTAGTACATAGGAATGTGTTTGTTAAATGAATTACTTTTAAATAGACAACAAGAAATGAATGATTACATGCAGTAATTGAGGTGCAGGGTATAGTCATAAAGATTTTTTAGAAGTATCTTCAGGACTAGAGAGATGGCTTAGTGGTTGAGGCACTTGCTTACAAAGCCTAAGAACCTGGGTTCAATTCCCCAGGACCCATGTAAGCCAAATGCACAAAGTGGAGGAGGCATCTGGAGTTCATTTGGAGGCTCTGGCATACCCATTCTCTCTCACACTCCCTCTATTCTTTCTCTCTCTCTCTCTCTCCCTCTCTCTCCCTCTCCTTTCTCTTTCAAAGAAATAAATATTTTTTACAGGGCTTAGATGGAAGGGAAGGGAAGAGGGAACATAAAACTGAACTCAAAATGTACTGGTACCATAGAAACCTTTACCCTTGAAGACAGACTAAAAGGTTCGTTCCTCAACAGGAGCATGGGGGAAGCACCTGAAAAGAAGGGCCTTGGAAAGGGTGGGATGAATCCTATCCTTAGTTAATTAATTCACTTTTGTTGACTCTGGCCTATAACTCCCAATACCAGAATGTGGTTACCACCTATAATGAGCTGTTGATTTCAGAGACCTACAAGGTCCCACAAACAAGACAGGCTTCAAAGCACTAGATTATCTGCCTTGTAGAGAGCCGAGAGGTGACCGCCATTACTAGATGGCGCTGACATCCGGCCTCGGCCCTGGTGAACAAGTAGAATAGCGCATGTGCAAGTGGCAAAAGCGCGCCAAGTCACTGCCCAGCCCGGGCATATGAGCGTCATATGAGCGCGCAGCCAATCAGCAGAGTACACGCCACCTAGGGGCTATATAAGCGGCGCCATTTCGGGGCTCTGGGTCTTCCTCTTTCATCTGTTCAATAAACGCTTGCTGCAGAAGGATCCTGGTGTCCGCGTGCGTTCTTGCTGGCGAGACGACTACGCGGGCTACAACTGGTGCTGAAAAACCCGGGACGCCGGGTGCCTGTCATCGCCGGCGCCGAGGAGACCCCCCATTCACGGGGAAGGATTCAGAACTGCAGGACTGAGGTAGGTTCTGAGAGGCATGTTTGGTCTTGACTTGTCTCATCTTTCATCCAAATTGGTAGGAGCAATTTTTGCTCTCCCTATTGTGATGGTGGCTCTCGTTCTCTTCTTTGTGAACATGGGAGCCTCACATTCGGAGCTACAAGACAGCATGTCAGAAACAGAACGGGATAAAAGGTTAGGGGCCCTTGAGGAAAAAGAAAAAGACGTCTCTAAGAAAAAAGGCCTTTCCGCGGACGCTAAGTCCACAGAAAGAAAAGACAAGGGAAAAGACGCCCTGGGAGAGAAACATGAGAGGGAAAAGAGAAGTCCAAAAAGGAGGCCTCTTTATCCGATAAAAGAATTGGAGGCTTTAGGAATTGATAGCTCAGAGTCTGAGGATCTTAGTCCCTCCGAGGAGGAAGAATTAGATGGCGAAGCGGCTCGCTATGGGGAGGAGAGATATTATTTTGATGAGCTACCGCAAAATCGAAAACAAAAGAAGATAGGAGATAAGAACCACGCGGCTTTTCAATCTGCCGCCCCTGTCATTCCCAGTGCTCCTCCGCCTTATGCCGGCAAGCATTGTTCAGATTCCTTCCTTTCAGAGGGGGACAGAAGGAGGTGCTTACAAGCCTTCCCGGTGTTTGAGGCTGCGGATGGAGGCCGCGTTCATGCGCCGGTAGAGTATGCCCTCATTAAGGAACTTGCTGAATCAGTTAATAAGTATGGAGTAGATGCTAATTTTACAGTCATGCAGCTTGAGAGACTCGCCACTATGGCAATGAAGGAAAGACTGCAGAGGACTTTGTTGGAACTGGGCTATTGGAATAAGGGCTGGCTGCGTTCTGCTGCTGAGGTCCAGAGTGTTTGATCAAGGTTAAATTTGTAATGGACTGATGTGCTTGGCTAGAGATATTGGACTGAGAGATTTAAGATTTTAAGCTGGAAAACCTCAAGCAAGTTAAAATTACAGGCACTGAGACTGGTTTTAGGTTACTGAACCTGCTATTGTCAAACACATTAGCAATCTTAAGGAAGATGTTCCAACTGCTTTACATTCAAACAATGGAAAGGATGCCTGAGGAAAGGCTATCATAGAAATGCAAACACTTTTGGAAAGAGTTGACTGGAGGAGGAACCTGCTTTTCAAGGCTATTGAACTTGAACTGCAGAAGTTTAATGTTTGTTTGATGGTGGTTGTGTTTGCATTGTTTTAGTCTCTCCTTGCTTTAATCCCAGAGGAATTCGCCCATTACAAATTTGGCAGATGGATGTTACTCACGTCCCATCTTTTGGCAAATTACAATATTTACATGTTTCCATTGATACTTGTTCTGGAGTTATGTTTGCTTCCCCATTAACCGGGGAGAAAGCAGCCCATGTTATTCAACACTGCCTCGAGGCGTGGAGTGCCTGGGGGAAGCCCAAAATTCTTAAAACTGACAATGGACCAGCTTATACTTCTCAAAAATTTGGACAGTTCTGTCACCAGATGGGAGTGACCCATTTGACAGGTCTCCCATATAATCCTCAAGGACAGGGTATTATAGAACGGGCTCATCGCACTCTAAAGTCTTATTTAATAAAACAAAAAGGGGGAGTCGATGAGGCTCTGCCCTCAGTCCCACGAGTGACTATATCCATAGCACTCTTTACTCTTAATTTTTTAAATTTGGACAGTCAGGGCCATTCGGCGGCTGACCGTCATTGCTCAGAGCCTAACAGGCCACAGGAGATGGTTAAGTGGAAAGATGTTTTGACTGGTCAATGGAGAGGCCCGGATCCTATTTTAATAAGATCCAGGGGAGCTGTTTGTGTTTTTCCACAGGAAGAAGACAATCCATTCTGGCTACCAGAACGCCTAACACGTAGACTTGTGAGACCTGACGAATCATCGAGATCCTGTGCAGGAGCCGAAGAAGTGGACAAGATCCATTATGAAGACCCTACTCTACTAGAGTTGACCCCTCCCTAGCTGTGGGCCTGACATCCTGGATTTCTTCAGCCTTCTCTTTCTTTAAGGAATGGGTGGGAGTGGCGCTGTTTGGTGCAGCCCTATGTTGTGGCTTAGTGTTCCTGCTTTGGTTGTTCTGCAAGCTCAGAGCTCAATAGCAATGTGACAAGACCGTTATTGCGCAAGCACTTGTGGCTATGGAACAGGGATCATCTCCTGAAATTTGGTTAATTAATTAGACTGAGACCCTCAGTCGATGCACCTCAAGGGTTTAGCCCATTGCACTGAGTCGATGGGAGATCTAAGTCTAATCAGCCCTTGCCTAAGTGGCTGCAGCACCAAAATATGAGATTGACAGCCCTTGCACCCCCAGGAACAATATTCCATTGCACAGGGATGGGTGTTAACTCCCCTTTTTGTCTCTCCCTTGGCCTTTGCACTCAGAGGACTTGTCTCCATTGCACCTGATAAGGTGAGGGAGTGAGCTCTTGATCGCTTATTCCCCAAGGAAGGAATTTGCTTGATCGAGCATAGGGTTGTTTGGTGCTGCGCTGGCTGGGCTATGAGGCAGTTGTCATCTTATTAAAACAAACAGGGGGAGATGTAGAGAGCCGAGAGGTGACCGCCATTACTAGATGGCGCTGACATCCGGCCTCGGCCCTGGTGAACAAGTAGAATAGCGCATGTGCAAGTGGCAAAAGCGCGCCAAGTCACTGCCCAGCCCGGGCATATGAGCGTCATATGAGCGCGCAGCCAATCAGCAGAGTACACGCCACCTAGGGGCTATATAAGCGGCGCCATTTCGGGGCTCTGGGTCTTCCTCTTTCATCTGTTCAATAAACGCTTGCTGCAGAAGGATCCTGGTGTCCGCGTGCGTTCTTGCTGGCGAGACGACTACGCGGGCTACACTGCCTGAGGTAAATGGAAAGACCCTACTGCTGAAGATACCGTATGCTGCAACACGGAACCCAAGGAGTCCTGGCTAGAATAGGGAACAGAGCTACACCCCAGCCAGTTAGCCCTTCTAGTGCTGAAAACACTACATCAGCTACTGGAGGATAGTGGCCAATAATTGTCCAAGCATCCAGGGGTCAAAGCTACTCAGAAGAAAATACCCTGATGGAATGTACACACAAGTGCACACAGCCTTGGTGGGTAACCAATAGCTATCTGATTGGCTAAGAGATCTGCTCAGTGGAAAGGAACCCATATCTGGAACTGAGAACCAGGTCAGAATCTTATGGAGACAAATGGTATGCTCTTCAATGTCAACCTCCCACTAATGTTGAGCTAAAAGAGGGACTACACCCATTAAATGCTCTCTAAATTAATAACACTTACCCCATGAAACCTGTGCTGACTTTAATCTCCATTAGAGAATCTGGTTTTCTTTATTAGGTCATTGCAAAAGGGGGAGATAAACTACCCCTGGCACTTTAGCCAAGCCCCAGCTGAAACCACAGAGGAATTGGGGAAATGAGCAAGAGTGCTACTCTCTTAGTGAATCTGATATCAGCACAAGGGTGAAGGATATAAACACTGAGGACACTCAACACCTACCAAACCAGAGATCCAGAGGCTCTTAAGAGCCCACCACTGAAGGAGATTTAAAACAGACCCAACATGGCTCAGAAAATTTTGCGGAAGAGGGGGCAGAATGATTGTTAGAGCCACAAGTTTGGACATCATTCCCAGAGGCACTGCTTCTCCCCAACCAGTGGCTGCTGCTCCCACAATGGTATAACCCAGAACCCCATGGGAAAACCTGCCATCTCACTGAGGTGGGCCCCCAGTGGAATGGGGGTAGGGATGAGGGAAAGGATGGTACCAACACATGGTGTATCCATACTATAATTTCCATATATAAAAGAACAGAAGAAAAAAAGAAAAATTATAAAAAAGAAAAATATTATCATGTGTTCTACCATGTTTGTAGCACCCAGAGCACAGGTCCAGTTTTGGGTCTTACCTTCAAGAATGTTTGAGGTAGGGTCTCTTGTGGTTCACCACTGCATATAACAGGCTAGTTTGATCCTGAACTTCTGAGGTTTCCTTAGCTCATCTCATGGTAGATGAGTTGGGATTACAAAATTTTGCTACTGTCTGGCTTCACATGGGTTCAGGGGGTCTAAACTCACTGTGCTATCACCAAAAGCCAGTTTTATGCTTGGTTTTTGTTTTCACCAAGTTCTTTAATATACCCACATCTTCTAGAAGGAGATAGCCAGTCTAGAAATACTAATCATATGACCTATGATGGGGCTGGTTCATGGGGTCAAATGACCTGAAGACTGAATTAATACATAATGACATTCAAATCAATCAATGATGACTATGTCATAAGCTCACGTTAAAACACTGATCACTAAAAATCATATTAGCTTCCCTCAATTACAGTCATCTATGTTGTATTCCATTAACACAGAGAGAGGGTCAACGTCATGGGAGAGGAAAACAGAAAGTTTATATTTAGAATTTCCCCAGATTATTTTCTCCACATATACCTTCTTTAGTCTGAATTTAATTGTAGCCTTTAGTTATAATACAATGCAATAATGGGTATAAAAGTGTCTAATGATATATGTGAGCCCTTACAGAAAATTATCAAAAATGAGAATGATTTTTGAGAACTTCTGAAAACTTGTAGTTACTTTCCCAAGTTGGCATGATTTAATAGAAAATGTACAGTTTGTCTGGCTCTTGATAGAAGGCCAAAATATGGTTCTTGCAGCACAGTAATCAGAGCAGATATCATCACATAATTATGGTGAATTATGATTCCACAAATGTATATTTTAACTCTGGGAAAGCAATTTACCTCTTTAGATTAATAAATCTATATTCCTAAATAACATTAGAGAACCTTTTAAAGTTATTTCAAAGAATACATATTGTCCTCATTATAGAACACCTAGGTACTGGATGGTAGGAAATATAATTGTCACATTTATTTTAGTTGTATTGCTCACTCTAAAAATGGGTACTTGATATTTAATGAACTAATTCACTTTTACATTACTTTTTAATTTAGATAGCTACTTTGTGGTCAGAGTAAAGTTATCATTTAGCCATGAATGTAGCAATTTTAAGCTGCTGAAGAATCATAGGTCATTGAAATGTCATTCATCTTTTTTTCCTTCTAGCAATGATTGTATATAGATGCTCAGAACAAAATGAGTACTAATTTTAAATATTTGAAAAGGAATAAAATTCTAAAATCTACCCCCAAGCACAATATTAAATTAATTAGACATCTCTGCATGTGTTTCTCAATTAACAGAATGAAATTTTAAAATAGCATACATATATGTCCTATGCTGGATGTGATTTGGTCGACCTGAGACATCAATATATTTAAATTCTCATTGGTAACTCTAGTGGACATTGCTACTGTTGTGCATATAATGTATATAAACATGGCAATTCATTTCTTACCTCCTAATATTAATATGTGATAAAAGAGTGCTTTGTGAGATAATTTAGATCATGAGAATGTAGCTCTCATGTATTTAATTAGCACTCATGCAGAAGTTCCTAAATAGCTGCATAGGATGCACATAAGATTAAAAAGGCATCTGTCATCCCCCAGACCTCTACCAATTTCTGATCTGATCTTTTGACTGAACTTGGACATACAAGTTCTAGGCCAGTGGAAATACATGTCTATGGTGCATTAACCACATCAGTTTTGGAACTATTTTATAGAAACTAGAAATTGCTTTGAGCATGTTCTTAGATTCTTTTGTATTTTTCCATGGAATCTAATCAGTCATTATATTTGGTCTGACTAGTAGCCATAACTATAGGAAAGCATCTCTTTGAGATCCTTTGGGAATCTATAAGTTTAGAAAGTTAAATCTGGAAAGAGATTATGACTAATAAACCAAAGCTAGTATTATATGATACTGATGAAAGAAAAGTCTGCTAGAGGAAAATTTTCATATGGGAGAATCAGAGAGTAACAAGTTTTCTGTGTTTGGTATGTTCTAAGAAAGATGAGGAAACTAAGAAACATCAGTATAAATGAAAATCAATTTGTGATGTGAAGTATGAGTTTCACAAGATTTAGAAGAAATACCGTTTAAAGTTTTCCCCATATATAACTGTTATTGCACATGTCAGAGAGGCATAAATGAATATTAAGCACATTGAAAAAAATATTTCACATAGTTGATGAACTGTCTTGCAATTTTATGAGCTGATCTACAAAGATCAAGGGATACAACAGTAGAATTGCATTTCTATTACTATAAACGTGAGGACAAAATTCAGAACCATGGTTATATCAGGTGCTATGAATTCAGCCTATAAAGTCCTGTGGAGGAAACTGGTCTTGCCTTTCAAGACATCTCTTACAGTAAGGGCAAACTAACTGAAATGTAACAACAATTTACGATGAAAGTGTCCCAATGTGTATCCAATGCCTGTAATACCTCTATGATACATAGTTTAGTCTTCCATTTCCCAAATGAACAAGTGAGACCCACAGAAATTAAACAACTTGCCCCCAGCAGTAAATAACTGGCCAATCAGGGCTGAGAATAGCTCACTTCTTAAACAGTGTCATTGCCCAGAAGCACATTCTGAATGAATATATTGAAAAGAACATGGACTATTTTACCACACTTTAGACTTGTGAGTAGCCCACAGCATTTTCACTAACTGCCCCATATTTTTTAGTGACTTAATCACTGGGAATCACGCAAAATAATATATCAGTCACCTGAAAATATATTCTAGTAATGAAAAACAAGTATTAAGACACTCACTTCAGGGTTGGAGAGATGGCTTAGCAGTTATGGTGCTTGCCTTCAAGGTGGCACATGTGTCTGGAGATGGTTTGCAGTGGCTGGATGCCCTGGGGTGCCCATTCTTTCTATTTCTTTCTCTCTCTCTCTCTCTCTCTGTCTCTTTCTTCCTGTTTCTTTCTCAAGTAAATAAGCAAATAAAATATTTTAAGACTTTTACCTCAAATATTATGCGTTGGGAAATAGCTTCAGCTTGAGTAATTTACTAAACAAAATATCATATATAAAATAAAAATGGAAATGGCTATACATTCTTTTGGGGAATGTCAAGCATATTGAAATTAACAAAGGTATGAGGAAATTTAAAAGGAATATGTTTATCAGGCAGAAAATGATATGGCTAATAAACTTTAAATTCCTGCTAAATGTCTTGCATTTGAAATGTAATAAATTCATACAAAATATTAGACCAAGTAATCTAGTATTTTAAAAAACTTTTATTTATTTATTTGAGAGAGAGAAAGAGAGAGAGAAAAAAAAAAGAGGCAGATAGAATATGACAGAGAGAGAATGGGCAGGCCGGGGCCTCTAGCCGCTGCAAACGAACTCCAGACTCATGTGCCACCTTGTGCATCTCACTTACGTGGATCCTGGGGAATTGAACCTGGATCCTTTGGCTTTGCAGGCAAGCACTTTAATACCCAGGCCATCCATCCAACCCTGAAATGAGAGTCTTAATGTTTTCTAATTCATTTTAGTATTTTTGAAACACTAAACGTATACTTTGAAATTTTATTCATGTACATAATGCCAGTAGGTTGCCACAACTATTTTATTACCTCAATCTACTCAATTGTGCTTGTCCTGTGAGTGATGTAAGGAATTGCTTCCAGAGCTACTGCTCTCTTGCTCCTCACTGCTTACTGTGATCACAGCTCTTAGTTACTACATTGAAAATAGAGGTGAATCCATAATCTGAAGATAATAGTTTTTCTCCTTTCTCAGGTTGACCTATGTCATTGTAACATTTTCACTGCATTATCTGAAAATCCAGTAGAATAAAAACAAAGTATATAAAGCTAATTGTGCCATACATCAATGTCAAATCTATTTGAATAGACTACTTTACTTACATAATTCCTGTTATACATGATTCAAGCTTTTCAGACAAAATAACTTTAGCAATATTTGAAAAATGCTAGTTTATGCATTATCACAATACTAATAAATAATTTTTCACTACATAATTTGAGGAAGATGGAGGAGTTTATCACACAATGAATTAATGCTAAATTAAAAGAATGGTCTTTAGTTGGGTGTGGTGGTGCACGCCTTTAATCCCAGCACTAGGGAGGCAGAGGTAGGAGGATCTCCATGAACTCGAGGCCACCCTGAACTACATAGTGAATTCCAGGTCAGCCTGGACTAATCAGACCCTGCCTTGAAAAACAAAACAAAAAGAGAGAGAGAGAGAGAGAGAGAGAGAGAATAGTTCTTAGGCAATCAAATGCCACTACCAGATGTTTGCTAATGACAAACAACCTTTAAAATGTTCCAAATTCAATGACCATATGTTAATCATCAATCTAGCTTTAAAAACTGACTCCAAAATAGAGTTATATACTTTTGACAGTAGATGTTGACACTTATAATAACTTAGACAGAGGATCATCATTTCCAGCTGCCAAGGACATATTTCTCAATGCTTTGACCATTTCTTGTGTGGTGAAATCCTAACCTGGAGCAAGTTTTTATAGGCTGACTCTCTAAGTAGTCCAAGGTGAAAATTAGACCTTAACTGATTTACACTCCATCTCATTCCTTTAGTCAGCTTGGGTAGGAATGGGTACATAACTTTGAAACAGTAAGATAAAATTTAGGCACTGCATAACAAAAATGATAGCTGAGAAGAGTTATTTAAATATTTAAAAAGTTGCAAGGAGCTAAGAATAATATCAGAGGAAAATTTGGAAATCAGTGGATTTTAGGAATATTTTTTGAATCCTCATATTCCTATAAGCCAAAATTTCTCTTTTATGCTTAAAATATAGAAGATTTGATTGAATTATTTCAAAATTATTATGAGAGTTGTCAATCATACCACTTTACTTGCTGCTTCTTTACTTCCATAAAACATCCTAGCCTATAGTAGTGACAATATCTACTACTTGTTTTCATGTTCAGTGCTAAAAACCTAATGCAGTTTAAGGGCCTTTTTATTTAACATGATCAGACTATTTATTACTATTTATTGTCAAAAACAATATTTTCCAAGTATAAAAACCTAGGTTAACATGTGCTCTTGATATTAAAATCATTAAAAATGGGTTGGGTCAAGATAGTTGGCCATATTTTGAAGATGTTATACAATGCTATGTATTTTCTAAAATATTCAATGTGTGGGATACCAAAATATTTGTTGCTTCTTAAAAATTACTGTTATGTGATACATTTTCTTCACACAGGTCTTTATGCTAACTTTCTATTAGTCTCATTCTTTCATATTAAACTAAAAAAATGTTTACCGAGCCAGGCATGGTGGCACACGCTTTTAATCCCAGCACTCAGGAGGCAGAGGTCAGAGAATCACCATGAGTTCAAGGCCACCCTGAGACTACATAGTGAATTCCAGGTCAGTCTGGGCTACAGTGAGACCCTACCCCCAAAACAAAATGTTTATTGATTACATGCTGTGTGCTGAAAAATTTCATGTTACAATAGTTAATATTTTTAAACAATATTTTATTTATTTCAGAGAGAAAGAAAGATGTAGAAAGAAAGAAAGAGGCAGAGAGAGAGAAGATGGGTGCATCAGGGCTCAAGCCACTGCAAACAGACTCCACATACATGTGCCACCTTGTGCATTTTGTTGACATGGGTACTGGGGAATCAAACCTGGGTCCTTAGGCTTTGCAGGCAAGTACCTTAACCACTCAGCTATCTCTCCAGCCATAATGGTTAATGTTGATTGCCAATTTGACTGGATTTGAATCCCCTACATACATCTTTGAGGCTGTTTTCACAGAACTTTGATTGAGCAGGAAAGAACCTCCCTGTATGTGGGTGACATTATCCCATGGTCTTTGGTCCTGGGAGGAATGAAAGGAGGAAAAGACAGAGAGAATTGCATACCAGCATTCATCTCCCACTGCTTCCTGACTGGGGATGTAATGTGACTTACTGACTCATCTTGCTACCATGCTATTTTTCCACAAAAGACTGTGCCTTAAAGTCATTAACTAACATAAATGGTTAAATTATTTTGGTATGATATTATTTGTCATAGTAATAAAAATGAAACTATTACACACATGATTTCTCCTTTGTGAAAACAATACTTTCAGTTATAATCTCTGTCAAAATATTATATTATTAAACAATAATGATCAGGTTATTAACAATGGTTCAAATCCAGGTGATCTCACTGAAAATTGAGGATATTTTCTTTTTTTTTTTTTTTTTTAATTTATTTATTTATTTATTTATTTGAGAGTGACAGAGAGAAGGAGGAAGAGAGAGAGACAGAGAGAATGGGCGCGCCAGAGCTTCCAGCCTCTGTAAACGAACTCCAGATGCGTGCGCCCCCTTGTGCATCTGGCTAACGTGGGTCCTGGGGAATTGAGTCTCGAACCAGGGTCCTTAGGCTTCACAGGCAAGCACTTAACCGCTAAGCCATCTTCCAGCCCAATTGAGGATATTTTCTAAAGCTAGTTTTTAAAAAATTTTTTTGGTTTATTTTTATTTATTTATTTGAGAACAATGGACAGACAAAGAGAGAGAAAGAGGCAGAGAGAGAGAGAAATAAAAGAGAGAGGAAGGGAGAAAGAATGGGCACGCCACTGCAAATAAACTCCAGATGCATGTGCCACCTTGTACATCTGGCTTACATGGGTCCTCGGGACTCGAGCCTCGAACCAAGGTCCTTAGGCTTCACAGGCAAGTGTTTAACCACTAAGCTATCTCTCCAGTCCAGATGATATTTTATAGAACTTTATTTTTTATTGAAATTAAACAAAATATTTCCTCTGCTTTCTAGCTTGATGCTTTGATTTTTCAAATATAGATTCATTCCTACTAAAAATCATGGTGTGAGTAAATTAATAACTTTTTTTCTATCTTTAAAAAACCCACAAAAGCATTTTGATTGATTTAGCTTTTATCTATAACTTCTATTATTAAAAACAGGGAAAATGCAGATGTGTGGATAATGTTATGGTATGTATATCTGATGCCTCCTGCAGCCAAATTCATATGTTGAAATCAAACAACCTGTTTTTATTTTTTATTTGTTTATTTATGCTTTTGGTGGTGGTGTCTCTTGTAAGAGACAGGTCATGATGGCTCTATACTCATAAGAAGGGGATCCATGCCCTTTTGTAAGAGGTTCCCCTTATCCTCCTATTCCATATGAAGATGCTACAAGAAAATCCCATCCTTGATAAATGAGCACTTGCCAGACATCAAACCTGTTGTCCCCTTATCTTGTCTTCCCAGCCTCCAAAACTGTGAATAATAGATTTCTGTTATATATAAGTTATCCAGTATAAAATATTTTATTATGATATGCTGAATCAATTTAAAAAACTAGTGGAGAATACAAGATTCCAAATGAAAGTAGCTTTTGAAAATGTTTCAGAAGAATACTAGATATTTTAGGAAGACAAGACAGGTGCCCTCACCTCAATCTGGGACAATGTAAGATTGGGCAGATTCAGTAAGACTTATAAATGAAACCCAAACATTTCACATCATTCTCATCATTTTAGCAACTGGAGTAGAAAAGACTAGTTTGTCCTGGAAGTTAGTCCTTGAAGGGAGCTCTAAGTGTTTTATTAAAAATGTGTGATCTTACATAATGGACTGATTTTTTTTTAGCCCTCAATTTGCTACTTTGTGACATGTAGGCAGCATTACGTATCTCATAAGGTGATAATTATGGGCCGCAGTTATTTTTGTAAAGTATGTAACACAGAACCTATGACATGATGCATTATCTACTTCATTCACTATTTCATTTTAAAATTACAGAAAACAAATTTTGGCAAATGACATTCAAGCATCATAGTGTAAATAATTAGTAAAGAACATGGTAGATGCTGATAAAACTCTTTTTCTCCAAAGAATATCCTTGGGCTGGAGAGACGGCTTAGTGGTTAAGCGCTTGCCTGTGAAGCCTAAGGACCCCGGTTTGAGGCTCGATTCCCCAGGACCCACATAAGCCAGATGCTCAAGGGGGCGCACGCATCTGGAGTTTGTTTGCAATGTCTGGTGGCCCTGGCACTCCCATTCTCTCTGACTCTCTCTGTCTCTCTCTCTCTCCTCCCTCCCTCTTTCTCTCTGTCTGTCACTCTCAAATAAATAAATAAATGAATGAATAAATAAATAAATAAATAAATAAAAACAACCAAAAAAGAATATCCTTTCAAGTTTCATTGCAGCGATGTGTATAAGCATAGCTTGAGTTGAATAAAATGACATCAATCAGAAAAAGATAAAGATTTGTTAAATCTACTGAACCTCTAATTATAGGGAACCCATTTCTAAGCATGAAGCCAAAAAGTCCAGGAATACATGAAAACTCCAAAATAAAACTATGGCTTCTAAAGAATGTCTATCTCAGATTTTTTAAATACCAAATGCATTAAGTAGGTCCACAAGTAAGGGGTCACTTTCCCTCCAGTGTTTCTTTTAACTTTATATTCCTTATTATGAAGGGATCTGTTTTTCTTATTTTTCATGTTTTACCCTATTTTCCTTCAAATATACAGTCTCATCACACCACCCCTTTTATTCTCATTCTCTAAGTCTTCATGCACCAATTCAAAATTCATTTTACTTTATTTTTAGGACAATTATCTATTAGATTTCTCATTAAAATTTTCCATGTTTTTGAGGTCTTCAATAGATTAAATACTTTTTAACTTTCACAATATTTTTGTTTTAGCTCTGCATTTACTGAAAACTTAAATTTTTTGTCAGTGATCATTTCCAGCATTTCTCTGTGTGGTGGTTTGAATAGAATAGATGGCCCCCAATATATTCAGTTGTTTATTTGTTTGTAGTTTGCATCTCTAGCCATCTGGCTGGAGGCAATGCCATTGTGTGGATCTTAAGGTGTGGTGGTGGGTTTGAGATTTCAATCTAAAGATATGCAAAGTGTGCCTAGCTGGAGTTCCTGAAGTGTGCTGTGGCTTTTGACCTTTATGCTTGTACTTCTCTCTCTCTCTGCTTGGTCCTGCGAAGGCAGGCCAGTTTCTTCTGCCATTATGGAACTTCCCCTGGATCTGTAAGCTTCAATAAATATCCCTTCCTCCATAACTGTGCGTGGTCTGGAAGTTCATCTCAGTGAACCTGAAGCTGTCTGATACACTCTGTATGTCTTTCTATATTCTTCAGCAAGTCTGGGCTTAAAGCTCTTCTAGTGGCTACCTAACACATTTGTCTTCTGATGAATTTGAATATTTGAATATGATACCTTATTCTTTGTAAAGCTATCTAGATGAAACATTCCCCTCCTACTCATAAATGCAAGAGCATAATTTCATGGTTATCAGTTTGTTCATGTAATTGCTAGTCAATTTCATTTTGGTTAGGACATGCAATTTACAAAATAATTCCCCAGTGTATGTATAGTTTAAAATAAATCTGGAGGGCTTTGTGTTTTGCTTTATAAACACTTAATTTATGATTTAGAAGGAAAGCCTAAAATGTCAACCTTTTAAGAAATCTTCAGAAAATATAGTCCCTTTAAGAGCCTAAATTTGAAAATCATATATAATGAAAGATAAAAAGTAAAGCTTAAAAGAACAAGTTTCAGTGTCAAATCTTGCATTTACCTGATTGAGTATTAACAAAAAAAAAACAAAAACGATATGAGTGTGAAGAGTGGCATAAAAAGATCTACCATTCAAGACTATTAGAAGAGATTAATAATTATAGTTCATCATAAGTATATTTTAATTTATAAATTGTTATTATTTTCAAATACCTGCTATTTTCAAATGCCACTTTATATAGATTCTTTATACTAAAGAAAATTATCTGACAAACTGACTGAAATTTCTATGAATTGATGGCCATTCACACTTAATTACAGACTATGTTCATTGCTCTGAAAATTACCTTATAGACAACCTTTCAGAATTGTTATTTGTTTGTTTCCATCACCTTGAAGATTACATGAGGTCACCAAATTTTTAAGACTGCCATAAAATGCTGATAGTCTTCCTGCTTCTCTCTGCCTTCCATTTAAGTCTCTACATTAATAGGCAAAGAGTTTCTAATCTTTCCATCCTTTCAAAATTTGTGACCAAAATATTTGTATTATTTTCTTCCCTTGAGTCCAAGGGAATAGGCCTTATTCTTCGCTATATCCCCATTGTTCCTACTCAGAGAATTTGTACAAAAGAACACACTCATGATAAGAGAATTATCCATTGGTAATTTAAAAAAAAAAGGCTTTTCTTCTATTTTAACTTAATGGTGGCAAGTAACCTTATAAAATTCTTTTCCTTTTAAAGTGAAGTTCTTTTGATTATAGATGTCATATCTCCCACAGTGCTAGTTATACATTTATCTTTTCATATTAAAAAATGAAATTTGAAGGCATGATTGCCTTGTCACTTAACACTACTACCATGAGAAAATTATTCACCTACAGCATAGCTTCTGTCAGGCTGAAACAAGGAAACTGTATACTTTGCAGTCAGAGCTTTCTATAATCTTCTCGTTTCTATGGTGTTATTTTTAAAAGGGAAAGTTCTTTGGAAAACTATTGTCCTTAAAAAGTGCAATGCACAAGATGGACCAACCTGCATTAGCAGAGGCTAGCAGCACTCACCTGCTCCTCCACCATGAATGAAGTGACAGGTGTGCAAATGCACATGGGGCTGGATGACTTGGAGAACTCTAGAACTCAAAGTTGATAAACAAACCTGGCAAGACCCAGAGATGAAATAGCAACATAACCCGGAACAAGTTAGCAAGAAAAACAACATATTCCAGCATCTGCTGTGGCTCCACAGCAGGAGTGGTCCCCTGGGTTGGGTAAGAGAGTGTCCCACAAACTATCAGTACATACACTGAAAGCCTGGTTATTGGAAACTTTCATAGGGAACTTCAAACCACAATCAACAAGAAACCTGAGATCTGCATAATAGCCTTGTTTTAGAAAAGGAATTTGCCTCCCTGTGATGCTCATGGTATCATAAAGAAGGGTCATCATGATATAGGCTTACTTTGGGATCATGGAGGATCAGAAACTCTTGAATGTACCCATCTCTGGGAACCCTTAGACATTTCACTGCACTGGCTCAGGGATACATGCACAAGAACTAGTCATGGATTGGTGGGATGACTGTCACAAACTAGAAGGTGTTTGTCTCTTCTGAATGTAAGTTACATGGAATAAAATGAGTATGCTGTACTTATGTATCAAGGGATGGAGACCCCGTCCATTGAGACCCAAGTGTTGTGAGTCATTTGTAGTTTGTAAAGGTGCCAGGGTGTAGGGTCCATGTACACAAGTTTCCAAGAACCCCTATTCTATAGAGGCATATGCATGTCTATTTCTACCAACACAGAAAAAGGATCATGAGGATACTTAATTTTCTAATGCACAGTGAAGTGCCAATGCTGTGAAGATCATACTGTCCTTACTTGCCCAGATACACCACTACAGTGTGCACAGTCTAAGAAGGCCCTTAAAGAAATTGTCCAGTGACTGCATTTTCAGTTTCTCTCACTGCTGTGAGAATTGAAGTTCTACACAGTTCTTGAGAAGACCCATTCCTAGTTCATCCTTGGTGACAAATCAACAGTAGGAACCCCTTGTTTTGCTGAGACCACATGTTTGCCCAACTAGAGAAGGTCTGAGATACAATTCCAGGGCATGTATGCACATAGCAGCAACAGAGAAGAACAAGAAATGTTCTGGTAACATGCCTGTGAAGGGCACCTGCCTTGGTCACCCTCCAGTGTACTATCATGTACCACTAAGTAAATTGTTCTGGTCTCTCCTCTGATAACACCTGGGCCTATACCAGTGTCTGTTTAGAAAGTGAGTACCCCAGGAACTTTGCTGTTACTGAAGCACACACTACAAAGACCTAGTCTGGTGACAAAACCAAAATCAACAATGCCTGAGAAAATCCATACCACTCAATTAGGGTCATCACTCTCATTGTGAGGCTAGCTATGTAGGCTACACTCACATACTCTGCTATTTAGATCTGAACTTTGGAGTTATATCTACCATGCAACATGCAGAGACAGTAGGACACTTATTGTAGTATGCTATACACTGTGCCCAAATTCACCCATCACAGCCAAGGAAAATGCAAGATTACATGACGGAACCCACTGGAAATAAACTCAACTTTGAATAGCACCAAGAGTCATTTGTAGAAGAAACTTGTTTACTAAGAAGACCATCTCCTAAATGAACTAGAAACATGCATTTTTCCAGCTCCATAATTTTCAACAAAGCAACACAACAAATATGAAAAATATACATTAATATGACACACTCTAGAGCTCACAGATCTCCAGTAATGGATTCCAAAGATATCAAAATAGATGAAATGACTGACAAAAGATGAATTTGATAAATGTGATACAAGAGTATACAGATAAATATCTAAGTGAAATTAAGAAGATAATGCAGAGCATAATTTAAAATTATTTTAAAGAAAAAAACAGAAATCTTGGAGTTGAAAAATTAGAAAGTCATATAAAATTTTCAGTTAAAACCCAACTCAACCAACAAGAAAGTACACCCAAGCTTGAATGAAAGTCTCATACTGTCAGATTTAAACAGAAATAAAGAAAAATCAGAAAAAATAAGTGGAGAATTAAAGATCATTAGGACACCATTCAAAGGATGTATGATCACATCATCAATATAACTAAAGGGGAAGAAATATGAGTTAGGGGCAAAGAAAAATTATTCAGTGAAAAAATAGCATAACACTTCCCTAATTGTGTGAAAGCCATGGCTAGCTAAGGTATAGAAGACTTATGGAATCCAAAATCCACATGAATAACAACATTCTCCTCATCATACATGATAGTCAAGAAAACAATTTGAAATCTACAAGAGTAAAGTACCAAATCATATGTAATGATAAAACTAATAGGCTGAGACCAGATTTTGTATTAGAAACCGCACTGGCCTGTAGGTCACAGAGTCATGTATTTCTCGCTTTGAAAGAAAATAATTTCTAAATAAGATTAATTTGCCAAGAGAGAGCCATTTTTCAAAATAAATAAAAATTACAAGCTTTCCAAGATTAGCATGACAAAAGATGCTTAAGGGAGTCTTACAACCAAAGGGAAAAATATAATTACCATCATAATAGCATGTGAAAGTATTAACTGTTTAGGTAGATGTACAAATAAGAAGCAAATGCACAACAAAAAAAGAATTATATAATATGAATCTAGTAAATAGTCAATCTACAAAAATAAATAACAAGGGAAAACAGCAATCGATATTCAAAATAAATGGAATAATATCACTAAACTAACAGGTACTGATATATATCTGCTATTAATAATTCTGGATATAAATGATCTTACCTCTATTAAAACATATCAACATGATGAATGAAATAGAAAGAAAATGTCACAATTTTCTGCCTTAAGAAATTCTCTTTACTCGTAAAGACATAGGCAGACTAAAGGTAAGAAGATGGAGATTGCTATTTCACACAATTGGAATCCTAAACCAAGCTAAAGTAGCCAAAAATAGTGAATAGTGTGAATATACAAAAAGTTTGATACTTATTAATCAATCAATGAATTCATCATGAAGATATTATAATTATAAATCTATAATAACCTACTGTGATATCATCTAGTGCTATAAAATTTACACAGAGTGATTAGGCAAGAGACAGTAATAAAAGGCATATAGGAAAGGAAAAAGTCAAATTATCCATGTTTGCAAATGATATGATTATATCCATAGAAAAAATAAGACTCAAACGAAACACCACTGGAATTTATAATTCAGCAATGTAGCAGTATGCAAAATCAACAAAATCAACTCAGTTTATATACACCAATAATGAATTTCTTAGAAAATGACATCATAAAAGTATTACCATTAACAATGAAAATACACACACACACACACACACACACACACACACACACAAGAATACGGAAACAGCCCGTGGAAGTGAAAGAATTCTATAAAGTAAATTTAAAAGCTCAAGGCAGAAATTGAAAAAGACCCTAAAAGGTGGGAAGACATCCTGTAGCCATGGATTAAAAATATTGTCATAGTTAAAATGTCTATATTACCTACATATAAAAACTGTCAAAAATATGGACTTCTGGGTAAGATGGCAGCATAGGAGCCATGTCAAACCAGTCAAGCGAGGTATTTAAGCAAAATACACTCTTCTTCTGAAAAGTGAAGGAGCACAGGTTATTCTTAGACAGCGGAGAAGCCGGAGAGACCAAGATCCACCAGAAAGGAGGATAATGGCCAGAGTCCCACTGAGGCACATGCAGAGGCATGCCAGGCAGCAGCAGCAGCAACAGTATAGACCAAACAACAGGTTTTTCAACTTCATCAGCCTTCTTGCAAAGTTAGGATATCTGAAGGAAAGACAGCTGAGAACAACTAAAGTGCTACTGAAAGCGCAAGCAACTACAGAAGTCTGAACTCTCCCATCCACCACCATCAGAACTGTGAACCTCTGGCATTCAGACCCAGTGTAAGTACAGTCAGCATATCTGATCAACTCCAGCTCCACAGCACAATGTGGAGAGATTGAAGGTGGGCATTCAGCATTGGTGAGATTACAAGCCACTCAAAAGGTAATAAGGCCGACTGACCAAAAAAAATAAAAAGGTCTAGATAGTGTCCACCTAATCCCGCCACACCTCTCCAGGAAGGAAAAGCTTCACTGGGTCTTTTAGGGGACAGCCATCTATAATAGACTACCAGTGGGAGGGCCTAGACAGGCAATAAAGGGAATCAATGATTCCCATGCTCTTGAGTAGCCCACCAGCTCTCTTACCCACCAAGCAGCCACCCTAGTCATAGTCCCAGCCTCAGGTTACTACCACATTTATTGCAGGCAAAGGAGCACAGGCGAGCATAGTTCCACCTGCACCCCTGTGCACTGGTGATTGCCCCATCCACCTCCCCATGCCTGTCCACATGACTTCAGATCTACTCTCCCCACCCCTGCACAACCTCAGACCCACTCTGGCCCCTGCCCATGCAACCTCAGATCCCCTTTGTACACCCATGTGCAACATCACCCCCCCAAGTGACCTCAAACCCACTCCACTTCCCCAACCCCCAGCGTGACCTCACAGTCAATCCACCCCTCTGCCCAATGGACCTCAGACCCACTCCACCCCCCACCTCTGGGTGACCTCAGACCTGCTTAGTCCCCCACTGCCGGTGGAAGATAGAAACTCAGATCTAGAAGGCAAAACAGAAGAAACAGTTAGAGAGTTCAAAAGTTTTAATAAGTTCAAAATTTTCTGTGAACAGAACATGAGGAAATTTGGGATACACTTAAACATCCTACCTAACTTTCGAATCATGTGAATACCCGAAGGGGAAGAAATCAGACCAAAGGCATGGAGAACTTATTTAATGAAATTATCAAAGAAAACTTTGCGACTTTCTAAAAAGAAAGGCCCCTCAAAATACAAGAAGCTAACAGAACTCCAAATATATTGGACCAAAGGAGAAACTTTACAGGACATATTATCATTAAGACTCTAAACATTGAAACCAAACAGAAAATCCTAAAAGCAACTAGGGAGAAATATCACATTTAAAGGTAACCCCATCAGAATTACTTCAGACTTCTCAATGGAAACCCTGAAAGCCAGAAGGACCCTGGAATGGAACACTGCAAAGCACAAGAACCTATGGCTTCCAACCCAAACTACTCTACACAGCAAAATTACCCTTTATAATAGATGACGAAAGAAAAACTTTCCATGAAAAAACTCAGCTAAACAACTACATGAACACAAAACCACCCCAACAGAGAGTATTTCAGGAAATTCTCCACACAGAAGAATCAAATAATCAATCTCAAATGCCTACAAGAAGCAGATCACAATAACCAAACTCAGAGAAGGCACAAAAAACTTCAAAGTCTATGACAACACCAAACCACATAAACCAAAACAATATGACTTGGATCAAATCAAACCTCACAGTCATTACCCTAAATATTAATGGCCTTAATTCACCCATCAAGAGACACAAGCTAACAGGATGGCTCAAAAAATTAAACCCCTCAATCTGTTGCCTGCAAGAAACCCACCGCACCATTAAAGATAGACATCTCCTCAGGGTGAAAGGGTGGAAAACAGTATTCCAAGCAAATGGGAATAAGAAACAAGCAGGTGCAGCAATATTAATATCGGACAAAATAGACTTCAAACCAAAAATAATCAAAAAAGACAAGGAAGGCCACTTCCTACTTATCAAGGGAACGATCCGTCAAGAGAATATTACAATCATAAATCTGTATGCACCAAACACAGGGGCACCACAGTTCATAAAACAAAACCTACTTGACAATAAAACAGAAATAACCACAAACACCATCATAGCTAGGGACTTTAATACACCATTATCAGTAATAGACAGATCATCCAAACAGAAACTCAACAGGGAACTAAGAGAGCTCAACAAAACCATAGATCACTTAGACCTAACGGACATCTACAGAACCTTTCATCCCAAATCCACAGATTACACATTCTTCTCAGCAGCCCATGAAACATTCTCTAAAATAGACCATATGCTGGGTCACAAAGACTGCCTCCACATATTTAGGAAGATTGACATAATTCCCTGCATGATATCAGATCACAATGCTATATTGCTAGAAATCAACAACAAAAGACCCACCAAGAATCCCAATGGCACCTGGAAACTGAACAGCACACTTTTAAACAATAAATGGATAGTGGATGAAATAAAGAATGAAATTGAAAATTTTCTGGAATTGAACGACAATGAGAACACATCGTACCAAAACTTATGGGACACAATGAAGGCGGTCCTCAGGGGAAAATTCATAGCACTCAATGCCTTCATAAAAAAGACAGAAAGGTCCCAAATCAATGACCTAACCATACACCTAAAGGCACTGGATAAACAAGAAAAATCCAACCCAAAGAGCTCCAGAAGGAAAGAAATAATTAAAATCGGAGCAGAAATCAATGAACTGGAAACGAAGGAAACAACTAAGACAACTGACAAAACAAAGAGATGGTTCTTTGAAAAAATAAACATTGACAAACCCCTGGCCAATCTGATCAAGCAAAAAAAGGTGAAGCTTCAAATTAACAAAATTCAAAATGAAAAAGGAGAGATCACAACAGACATAAGTGAAATTGGGAGAATCATCAGGACGTATTTCAAAAACCTCTACTCCACAAAACTGGATAAAGTGGAGGACATGGATAAATTCTTGGATGCATACCATCTACCAAAGCTAAACACGGAGCAGATTAATCATCTCAATCAACCCATCACACTCATGGAGATTGAAAAAGTAATAAAAAACCTCCCAAAAAAGAAGAGTCCAGGACCAGATGGCTTCTCAGCTGAATTCTATCAAACCTTCATGGAAGAACTCAAACCAATCTTCCTCAAACTGTGCCACACAACTGGTGAACAGAGAAAGCTACCCAACTCCTTTTATGAAGCTAGCATCACCCTAATTTCAAAACCAGGCAGAGATGCCACAAGAAAAGAAAACTACCGGCCTGTATCTCTGATGGATTTAGATGCAAAGATCCTAAACAAAATCCTTGCAAACAGAATCCAACAACACATCAAATCATTATCCACCTTGACCAAGTGGGATTCATTCCAGGAACACAGGGGTGGTTCAACATACGGAAATCTGTCAATGTAATACACCACATAAACAAGGTTAAACATAAAAACCACATGATCATTTCGATAGATGCAGAAAAGGCCTTTGACAAGATTCAACATCACTTCATGTTCAAAACATTGGAGAGAATTGGCATGATTGGTTCATATCTCAACCTAATAAAGGCAATATATGAAGCTCCTAAGGCCCAAATAATACTTAATGGAGAGAGACTGGAGGAATTCCCATTAAGATCAGGAACAAGACAGGGTTTTCCACTCTCACCTCTGCTTTTCAATATAGTACTGGAAGTCCTAGCTCAAGCAATAAGACAGGAGAAGGAAATAAAAGGGATACAATTTGGAAAGGAAGAAGTTAAGTTAGCTTTATTCGATGATGACATGATTATATGTGTAAGAGACCCGAGAGACTCCATCCCAAAACTCCTGAAGGTGATTAACTCCTATAGCAAATTAGCAGGATACAAAATCAATGCACAAAAATCAGTAGCCTTCCTTTATGCAAATGACAAAGATACAGAGAAAGAAATAAGGTACATAGTCCCATTTTCAATATCAACAAAAAGAAAAAAATATATACCTTGGAATAATGTTAACCAAGGGGGTGAAAGATCTATACAACGAAAACATAAAAACACTCAAAAAAGAAATTGAGGCCGACTTGAGAAAATGGAAAGACCTCCCATGTTCCTGGATAGAAAGAATTAACATTGTGAAGATGACAGCCCTACCAAAGGCAATATACAGATTTACTGCAATTCCAATTAGAATCCCTACAGTGTTCTTCACAGAGATAGAAAAAAATGATCTCAAATTTCATATGGAAAGGCAGAAGGCCTTGCATTTCCAAACATATCCTCAGCAAAAGAAATACCTCTGGAGGCATCACCATACCTGATCTAAAGCTATATTACAAAGCCATAGTAATAAAAACAGCATGGTACTGGCATAAAAACAGGAGTATATAGCCGGGCGTGGTGGCGCACGCCTTTAATCCCAGCACTCGGGAGGCAGAGGTGGGAGGATTGCTGTGAGTTCAAGGCCACCCTGAGACTCCATAGTGAATTCCAGGTCAGCCTGGACTAGAGTGAGACCCTACCTCGAAAAACCAAAAAATAAAAAATAAAAAAAAATAAAAAATAAAAAAAAAAACAGGAGTATAGATCAATGGAATAGACTTGTGGACCCAGACTTTGGGTCAAGCAAGTATAGCTACTTGATATTCGATAAAGGCCCAAACAATATAGGCTGGAAAAAAGACAGCATCTTCAACAAATGGTGCTGGACAAACTGGATAACCATATGCAGGAAACTGAAAATTGATCCACACATTTCACCTTGCACTACACTCAAGTCCAAATGGATCAAAGATCTCAATATAAGACAAGAAACTTGTATACTACTGGAAGAAAATTTAGGAAGTACTTTCCATGATATAGGAATGGAAAAAGACTTCCTGAACAAAACCCCCATAGCTCATGAACTTAAATCATCATTCAACCAATGGGATCACATGAAGCTGAAGAGTTTCTTTACAGACAAGCATACAATGAGCAAAGCCAATAGATCACCCACAGAATGGGAGAAAATATTTGTGGGTTATACAACTGATAGAGGCCTAATCTCTAGAATCTACAAAGAACTCAAAAATCTAAACAGTAAGAAGTCAAACGCCCCACTCACAAAATGGAGCAAAGAGCTGAACAGGCAGTTTACAGAGGAAGAAATAGAAATGGCAAACATACACTTAAGAAAATGTTCATCATCCCTAATAATCAGAGAAATGCAAATTAAAACAACTATGAGATTCCACCTTACCCCAATAAGGATAGCAAACATCAAAAAATCAAATAAAAATAAATGCTGGCGAGGATGTGGAGAAGTAGGAACACTCATCCACTGTTGGTGGGAATGTAGGATGGTACAACCACTTTGGTAAGCAATATGGAGACTTCTGAGAAAGCTGAGTATAGAGATACCAACAGACCCAGTTATTCCTATACTGGGCATCTACCCTAAAACCTTAAAACCACAGGCTAGAGAGATTTCCACAACCATGTTTATAGCAGCTCAATCTGTAATAGCTAAGTGCTGGAATCAACCCAGATGTCCATCACTAGAAGAATGGATAACTAAGATGTGGTATATCTACACAATGGAATTCTATACAGCAGTAAGAAAAAATGACACAATGAAATTTGAGGAAAAATGGTTGAACCTGGAACAGATCATTCTCAGTGAACTTACCCAATCACAGAAAAAAAAAAAAAATTGCCACATAGTCTCACTCATCTACAGCACCTAACCTGAATCTACCCAAGATACCTTACATACCCAGCAAACATCTCCTAGACTAGACACTAGGATTTAAGGGGAGGGAGGAGAGGGCATCAAAGGGGTGGGAAACACAAATCTAGACCCAAATGGCAATGGTACCATAATCTTCTACTTACTAAAAGACAGACCAAATGGCTGATCCTTCACCAGGCCCTTACAGGGAACACCTGAACCATAAGACACTGGAGAGGGTAAGATCAAGACTAACGTTAATCTTCTACATCTTCCCTCCCTCACTTCCCCTCTCCCTCTCCCTCTCTCTCTTATCTCTAACTCTTGTATATTAGTTATCTTTTTCCTCATTTTCTTAGTGGGCACTGACCTGTAACTCCCAGAAGCAGCATGGGGCTATCATCCACAACGAGCTTTTGATCAGAGAGACCTACAAGGTTTCCTAAAAGACAGACAGATTTCTGTCAGAGTACTTTCTGACCCACCAAAGGCTAGTGGTAAGACCCTTCTGCTGAAGACACCTTATGTGATTGACATGCAAATTAGAATGGCATGGCTGGAAGTTGGAAGAGAGTCAGTCCACAGACAGTCAGCGCGTCTAGTGCCAGAAGGTGCTACATGGGCGACTGGGGGAAAATGACCAATATCTGCCAAAGCAACACATGGTCTAACCTACTTAGCAGCAAATAACTTGTTGTGATGCCCACACAAGTGCAGTGGTGGCACACAGCCATGGTGGGGAACCAACTGTTCTCAGTTCGGCTAACTGATCCCCTCACTGGTATGAGACCCATAGCTGGGAAACAAGTCAGAACCATATCCAAACATAAACCCACTCTCCAATATCAAGCTACCGTCAATTGTGGGCTACAAGAGGGCCTACACCTATTAAATTCTCTATAAAAAAAACAAAGGGTTATCTCATTTGTCCTGATGCTAACTTACTCTCCGTTGGAGAATCTGCTTCTCTTTTTCAGATAGATATAGATCCTAAGGAGAGAGCCACCCCATCATACCTCAAAAGGGCCCCGGCTGAAACTAAGAAAAATTGGAGAAACAAGCAAGGGCGCTGTTTTCCTGATCAACTGGATACCAGCACAAGGGGGAAGGAGATCAGCACAGAGAAAAATCAACTCCTACCAAATCAGAGAGCCAGAGCCTCAGAGGCCCCCAACACCTCATCACTGAAGCAGACCCAACATGGCTCAGGGAAATTTTGCAGAAGAGGGGGTGGAAAGAATGTCAGAGCCACATGTTGGGTCATGATATGCAGAGACATTTAGCTTACCCATAACTGTGGGCTAACTCCACAATGCATGACCCATATACCTCAACAAGGAAGGGCCAGGGGGAGGGGGTAGGTTATGGATGAGCCTAATAATGGTACCAAACTGACTGTAAAAAAAGATAAAATAAAAATGAAAAAAAAAAGAAAAAGAAAAAAAAAAAGAATGTCAGAGCCACAAATATATATATATATATATATATATATATATATATATATATATATATATATATATATATATATGGGCTGCAAAAAAGACAGCATTTTCAACAAATGGTTCTGGACAAACTGGATAACCATATGCAGGAAATTTAAACTTGATCCACATATCTCACCATGCACAAAAATCAAGTCCAAATGGATCAAAGACCTCAATATAAGACTGGAAACTCAGTTACTACTGGAAGAAAAAATAGGAGGAATTTTCCATGATATAGGAATGGAAAAAGTCTTCCTGAACAAAACCCCAGTAGCACAGGATCTTAAACAATCACTCAACCAATGAGATCACATGAAGCTGAAAAGTTTCTTCACAAACATACAATGAGTAGAGTCAATGGATTACCCACAGAATGGGAAAAAATATTTGCTGAATATCCAACTGACAGAGGCTTAATCTCTAGAATCTACAAAGAACTCAAAAACATAAACCATAAAAGGTCAAACAACCCATTCACAAAATGGAGCAAAGAACTGGACAGGCAGTTCTCAGACAAAGAAATACAAATGGCAAACACACACTTAAGAAAATGTTCTTCATCCCTGATCATCAGGGAAATACAAATTAAAACAACTATGAGATTCCACCTTATCCAAGTATTAATAGAAAATATTAAAAAATCAAATGAAAATGAATGCTGGCAAGAATGTGAAGGAACCTTCATCCACTGGTGGTGGGAATGTAAGATGGTACAACCACTTTGGAAAGTAATATAAAGACTCCTAAAAAAGCTGAATATAGAGTTACCAACAGACCCAGTTATTCCCTTAATGGGCATGTACCCTAAATGCTAAATGCCTCAGTTCAGAGAGATTTGCTCAACCATGTTTATAGCTGCTCAATTTGTAATAGCTGGAATCAACCCAGATGTACATCATTAGACAAATGGATAACTAAGTTGTGGAATGTCTATACAATGGAATTCAACACAGCAGTAAGGAAAAAAAGACACAATGAAATATGAAGAAAAATGGTCAAAACTGGAACAGATCATTCTCAGTGAACTCACCCAATCACAGAAAGATAATTGCTGCATAGTCTCACTCATCTACAGCTCCTAACCTGAATCTACCCAAGATGCCTACATCCAGCAATCATCTCAAGGATAGGAAAATAGGGTGGGTAGGGAGAGAGAGCAGGGTATAGGAGGTATAGGAGGGGGTGGGGGGGACACAAACTGGACCCAAATGGCAATGGTACCATAAAATTCTACATCCTAAAAGACAGACCAAATGGTTGAACCTTCACTGGGCCCTTAGAGGGAACACCAAATCACAAGGCCTTGGAGAGGGTATCATGAAGACTGACCTTAATCTACTGCTTCTCTCTCTCTCTCTCTCTCTCTCTCTCCGTCTCCCTTCCTCCATCTTTTCTCTAACTCTTTTATACTACTTATCTTTTCTTTCTTCTCGTACTGAGTTACTGACCTGTAACTCCCAATATCAGCAGGTGGCTATCATCCAAAATGAGTTTTGGATCAGAGAGACCTACAAGGTTTCCTAAAAGAATGACATATTTCTGTCAGGGTACTTGATGATCCGACAAAGATTAGTGGTAAGACCCTACTGCTGGAGACAACATATGCTGTTGGCACATATCATGGAGTGACATGACTGGAAGCTGGTGAGAGTCAGTCCCTAGACAGTCCATCTAGTGCCAGAAAGTGCTACATGGGCAACTGGGGGAAACTGACCAATATCTGTCCAAACAACTCATGATCTAATCTACTTAGCAACAAATAACCTGTTGTGATGCTCACACAAGTGCAGTAATGGCCCACAGCCATAGTGGGAAACCAGCTGCTCTTGATTTGGGTAAATGATCTGCTCAGTGGAATGGAACCCATAACTGGAGCTAGGAAACAAGTCAGAACCATATCCAAAAATGAGCCCACTCTCCATTATCAAGCTACCACCAATGGTGGGCTACAAGAGGGCCTACACCTATTAAATTATCTCTAAAAAAATAATGGTTATCCCATTTATCTGGTGCTAAGTTTACTCTCCATTGGAATATTTGCTTCTCTTTTTGAGATAGACACAGATCCTAAGGAAAGACACACCCCAGCATACCTCAAAACAGCCCCAGCTGAAACTAAGAATAATTGGTGAAACAAGCAAGGGTACTGTTTTCTTGGTGAACCTGGTACCAGCACAAGGGTGAAGGAGATCCACACAGAGAATAATCAACTCCTACCAAATCAGATATCCAGAGACACAGAGGCTCCCAAAACCTCATCACTGAAGCAGACCTAAAATGAACCCAACACGGCTCAGGAAAATTAACAGAAGAGGGGGCAAAAAGAATGTCAGTGCCAAATGTTGGGTCATTATACACACAGACATTTCCTACTACCCATAACTGAGGGCTAACTCCACAATGCATGACCAATATACCTCAACAAGGAGGGTCCATGTGGAAGGGAAGGACAGGGAGGAGGCTACAATGGTACCAACTTGACTGTATTTACTGAGTACAAAACTAAAAGAAAAAAAAAAAACAGACAGATAATTATCTTAACATGTCCTCCATTTCAATTAATGTGTTTCTGCAGTTGGAAAAAAAACTGTCAAAAATAAAATTAATCTGGAGTCCAAATCAGATTACTGTTAAGCACTGGTTTCATTCATTCTGTTATTGAGACATTCATTTGTCAGACAATTAGATCAGGTAAGATGAGGCATTACCATTCACAGTTTATTCTTTAAGCTTTATGCAAGTATGCGTAAAGAAGTGACAAAGGAACTTACAAAGATTTGATGTAAAGAGTAGGTATAAGAATGGGCTTACTACAATGAATGAAGAAGAGTAACTTTTATCCTAGATGGTTTACCCAAAGAAATCAAATTTAAATCATTCAATAAGAATGTGCATTATAAAGAATAGTAACCCAAACAAAAATAAAATAAAAACAACCACCACAAAACCCAACTAGTATATGTAGGTCAGCAAAGAAAGGTATGACCAGAATTATTCCAACTTTAATTGATACACAATATCAATACTTTTGGTCCATCATGTGCCTCTCTGAAGAAGCAAACATTGGCTCTCATCTAGCTCTCAGAAAATAGAAATCCCTTTACAAGATTGGAAAAGGAAAAGTAAGAACTGCTCAGGAGAAGTTAGAAGATGGAAAATCGAATGCACCTTTAAAGGTCAGGTGAAGTAGTTGAGAACTCCTTTGAAGGATGAGCTGTGTGCTTGTGCTTGCCAAGATACTTTAAATAGCTGTAAAGACTCATCCATCTTTATGTGCTTTGATTAGGTGACTTCTTTTACTGATGTTTTATTGAAAAAAAATTGCTACTCCTTTAAAATCTGTTTAAAAACTACATCACCAAAATAAACATATTCATTATAAGCCCAGGGGGAGAATAGCTTTTCAATGTTACTATAGCTTTCTTATATTGGAAAACACTTCAACAAAATTAAACTACAGTTTTCCTTCTGCATACCATGGCAAAGCTTGTTATTACAACAGATCAAAAGTTGTTTTATGCATTCCCCAAAAGGGATCAGAAAACATTGACATCCATTTCAACAAAGCATTCCTAATCCTAACAGCTCAGGGCCTTGTTGTGTACTTGAGTAGAGAAAACACATAATGTTTAATTTAATCAACAAACATTATTATTCCTAAGGCTAAAAGCATATTCTTTTTTTATTTTTTTCCATGATTTTGTCCCAAAATGTCTTTATTTTTTCATCACCATTATCAAAGCAAGGGCAAAATATACATCCTTAAAGGTAATTTTATTTTCTATACTTAAAGCTCCCTCAAAATACTTGCAAGTAACAGATGTAATTATAAACTAATTCAGGTGATGTGAGACACATCAATATAAATTCATGTTTTAAGCAATTTTAAAGGCATGTTCATTTAGTTTATAAGACACTAAAGGGGAGGCGAAGTGCATACATTTGGGAGCAAATATGTACACTCAGCTATAATGTCAAGTTGCCATTCCCCATGGAAGCTGCTCAGTATGAAAAATGTCTATTTTTTAACAAATTAATTTGACCTTGAAATGAAATCATATTTTTATGCATCAGCTATGACTAACATTGACTTTGTGGATTAGCCAAATTTTAACATGTATATTCAGGCAGATAAAACAGTTTTCAGAAGTCATCTGCTTGATCTTCAGTCTGTCAGTGAATATCAAAATGCAACCTGCAGTGACTTCCTTGTTTCAATTTTATGTAGCAATGTGTAATACATGAATCCAATATGTCTGCCTGGTTTAAAAGAAAAAGTGAATAATAATTCAAGTGATAATCCAAAAACCTGAATAGGAAGTAACTAGATTTTTAGACTTAATATGAAATAACAGATCCCAATCTCATAGAGAATTGGTTTTTATACCTAAATGAGGTTCTAGTGTTCTGAAGGTGTGTTCCACATACTAGCATTGATGCATTGGCTCTGGGATGGAGCTTGAAATCTTACATTATGAAGATATTTTCAGATGGTGCCACCATTGCAGATGACATCGTAAGTAGCAAGGCACTAGAGAATAATTTTGCATAATACACCATAACATTTTATGATGATTTTGATATTCATAATGTGTAAAATCCATAATTACACATGAAGGTATATAGAAATTTTAAATATTTTATTTTTATTTATTTATTTGGCAGAGGAAAAGAGAGAAAGAGAGAGAATGGGCGTGTCAGGGCCTACAGTCCCTGCAAACAAACTCCAGATGCATGCACGCCCTTGGGCATCTGGCTAACGTGGGTCCTGGGGAATTGAACCTGGGTCCTTTGGCTTTGCAGGCAAATGCCTTAACTGCTAAGCAATCCCTCCAGCCCCATCTATAGAAATTTTAAATTAATTTTGTAAAAATTCTTCAAATCATTAAAAAAATTTTTACTGTGGTTATTCTTATAATTAGCACTTCTAATGTCATATTTCTTTATTAACACACAGAAAATTAATATCATCAAAGTATATATATATGTGTGTGTGTGTGTGTATGTATATATATATATATATATATATATATATATATATATATCCCACAGATATCAAAACATTCAGAGGATATTTAGAACAAATGTGTTCAATTATTTTAATATATGTTATGTGTTTTAATATATTATTATAATATATATTTAATATATAATTTTTATTAAATAAATTATTTTAATATATATGTATATGTATCTAGATACATAGATTTTTCATGGTAGGCTCTCACCCTAGACCAAGCTCACATGGAACTCACCCTGTAGTGTCAAGCTGGCCCCAGCCTCACGAGTGCTAGGATTAAAGGCTTGTGCCACCATGCCCAGCATAAATTTTCCACTCTAAATCTAGTGAAATATAAGAAGTAATAAAAAGAATGTGCATTCTAAAGTTAATGGTGCCTCTTAGCATGAAGTGATGCTATTGTCATATCCACTCTTCCTTGGGCTGCCTTCTTTGGACAGAAGTCATGCAGTGATCAGTGTATGTCTCACTTATGGAAGCCTGCCGTGTGGATCTGCCCATGGACCTGCATGTTAGCAGTTGTAGAGACATTGTCTTTTAGAAGTGTCACCAGGCAACTGCCTTCTCAGAAGTTTCACTACAAATGGAGAAATATATAAGGTACTTCCTCATTTATTTGGCATCCTACTTACATGCCTTGTATAGTTTCAGCAAAAATTATATATATATACATCCCCAAAAGCACCTATGCCCTTGGTGATTATTAATTCATCCAATGCAATGACACACATGAACAATATTGCAAACAGGTAAAAGAGAACAAAGGCTTTAAGTACTCTCTATTTCTGAGGCTCAAAGCAACGTAACCATTGCTAAGCTTTTCACCACTTCATAGCTTTCAGTTAGTCAATTTGATTTAGTTATCACATTCCATAATGGATTTCCCAACAGCTCTAGGATTAGATTGCCTCAGATGAGAAAATAAGTTCATTTTGTAACAGTATCAAAACAGTATGTTCATTGTTTCTGCTTGGTATTCATAGTCACTCATATGCCCATCACTTGACAAAAGCTGTGACTTGTACAAACGCCATGTTAACTGCCAAGACATGAACCATGCTTTCTTCCCTGAAGCCAGCATTGAGAGGATATATACCACCACCAGGTTCATTGAGAATATTATGACAGACAATCCCTGATGCTATCTCTCTGGATCTAGCACTACACTGTCCCGCAGCCATGCCATAGGTGAGCTAATCCCAGACACTTAGTGAACACAGGACCCAATACAGTGAACTGTCTTGGTGGATGGCTTTAGCTCGAGGATTGCCTACTTGGTAGGATAAACCTTTCCTAGAAAGGTACTAAAGTCTGAGATTTCCTACTCCCATCCCTCTCTTTCATTTTCTCCTGCTACAGACATAAAATCTGATTATAATCTGAATACTTTCCTCACCTTATGCAACATCTTCCAATAAATCTTTTGTATTCAGCCTTGTTTGAGGATCATGTTCCCAGAGGATGCAAAATAATCCAAGGAGTTAGAGGACATATAATTTCTCTCTTTTCTATAAACCTTTTGCAACAATATCATTGACAAGGTACAATACGCATGACTGGAAAGGGCAATTTGGTAAGAAAGTATGAATAATATGTCACTAAACATGCTTCATTTTAACAAAATCCCTGTGGCACTCTTTTCAGGTTGAACTATTATCTAGGCAAATGTGTTTTCTTATACATTTCTTGCTGTTCACTTAAGAGTTACTCTGTTACTTTTGAATTATCATAAGAAATTATGAAAGAAATGTCCTGGAATTTAAACATTAAAAAAATTCTCTGGATTCTTTTAAAGCTCTGATGGACATAGATGAATAATAATTATTCTAGGTGATATTTTGTGTTCCAGCAAGTAAGAAAGGTGAATTCTAACAATTTATATTTAAATGCATAGTTTATAAAATGTTACCTCCATTATCTGCCCAAATAGAAACAGCTGTTTCTATAAATTTTGTAAGAAAGAAAATCAATATAGAGAAGTTAATTGATTACCATCCTATAGGAAGCAATGTGTCCATCAGCTTTCTTGTCTTGTTAGTGAAATGACTTTATTTCTCCAATTGGTTGATGCTATGATCGCACAGTAAGCACCTCCCTCTTTTCATGGACCCTCTTCTACAACGTCACATTGAATACTGTTTCGTGGATATTATTAAATTAATGCTGATATTTGGAAATATTGGACAAATGCATAGATTCATTGATAAATAATGTACCCTAGCATATTTCTACTTCTGAAATTCAGTTGTATGAGTCTAGAGCATGAGAAGGCGCTCTTATTGTTCTTTGAACAAGACAACAGGTACTAAGAACTGGCAAAAGTCTTCGAATAAGGTACAGTACAATAAATGTTAAGCCAGGAATACTCTTCCCTACATTATCATGAGTATTTAACATAATAGAATCCAAGCAAATATATACCCGTCTTATGTGTTAGGCCAGATATATGGAGCTCACTGTGTTCCCTAAAAACCTGTATACTGACTTAGGACAGGACAGCTATTCTTTGTCTTTTGGATTTGGGGGATTTTGTTTGTTTATTTCTGAGTCAAGGTCTCATTTAGTGGCCCAGGTTGACTTTGAATTTGTACTCTCCCTTCCTTAACCTCCTGAGTGCTGAGATTACAGATATGGGCCACCAACCTTAGCAATAATAGTTCTTCTTAAAGTGTTCCATTCAAAATCCTGAACACAATGTCAAAAGCCTATCTTATCAAGAGATTTAAGATCATTTGTGTAAACTCAAGTACTAGTTGCCAGTTCCAAAATCATTTGGATTTGTAGGTGTTAACTTTAATGTAGACATTTGGACCTCTTAGAGTTATATTCATCACTAAGTTTCTAATCTAACGGAGCATTACATATTGGTTTTTAAATTTTTCCAGCTTAAAATGGGAAGATAAATATCAGGAGAGATGAAAAGAATATGTAATCATTAATAAAGGTCTCTCCCAAGTAATAGCATAAATAAGAAAAACAATATACTAGTCATGAGGAAAATGTAGAAAATAAATCAATTCTCCCCTCTTATAAGAAATTACATTAAAAAAGTGAAGACAGAGTCTCTTTTCAAGTATACCCAAAGCACTGATAAAACTTCAGTTTTCTTCATGATTTTATCAGGTTTATGGCATATACCATTTGTTTTATCATTTTTCCTATTCTGATGTCTAATATAAAGGCTTGCCTGCTTTGTCTTCTTTGTCTTGACATCTCAATTTTTAAAATCAATTTTATTAAGCAATATGGAGTAAGACTATATTTAAATCAGATTCAGAAAATCAGGGAAGGAAATATGATTCTGGAAATCATTGGAACTTCTCATTTACTCTTCAAGTGAGCTGGGTATTGCCCAATCATTCTAATAAATGCTGCCACAGTGAGACAAAACATGAATCTTGGTTTGTGAAGACAGATGTTTATTCCTCCTTTTCATTTAATAATCTTTTTTTCTTTTCTTTTCTTTTCTTTTTTCTTTTCTTTTTTTTTTTTTTTTTTTTTTTTTGAGGTAGGATCTCACTCTAGCTCAGACTGACCTGGAGTTCACTGTGTCATCTCAAGGTGGCCTTGAACTCATGGCAATTCTCCTAACTCTGTCTCCCAAGTGCTGGGATTAAAGGCAAACATCACTACACCCAGGCTATTTAAAAACCTTAATTGAGCTGGTGTCTCATGGCTGTAATCCCAGGACTCAGGAGTCTGAGCCAGGAGGATGGCTTGTGAAGTCTAAGATACATGTAAAAGCTTCTGCCTCAATTTTTTTAAAAAATGAATAACTTATTAATCAATTAATAAAGTTAAAAGAGTAAGGGAAGTTCACAGGGTGTGCTCAGAGTGACAGGTAGGGAGCACTACCCAGGAATGCTCACACAGGGCAGGTAAATAAGCACTGGATATCAATGCATGCTTATGCAAGGTGGGTAGGGACTTGCTGGATCCCCAGCAGGATTCACAAGCAGGGAATGACCTGCACTCATTGAAGCCAGATAATCCTCACAAACATGGGACACAGGCAGGCTGCACAATCACTGTGACTGAGATCCAACCCCAAAAGTGGAATCCCTGCTATCACCTCATCCTGCTTGGCTCTAGCACGCATAGCCAAGCCCAGTGCCAAGGAACAGGAAACAAGTAGCAGAGAGACAACTGGACCCTTCCTGGTTATTGAGTTGGCCAGCATTTCTAGGGCCTCCCCCAGAATTCTTAGGAGGGTGAACACACAAGGAAGACCTGGCTAAGGCCTAGTGACACCCAGCCAAAATCTGTAAATATACCACCTTCCCTCTCCTACCATTACCAAACCTTAACAAAGCAATCAACAGATATTCCAAAGAAATACTAACTGTTATATGCCTGGAAAAATAAAAAAGTAAAAATTAAAAACCTACCTCAAGATGGGTAAACCCAAATGCAAAACAAAGAATATAGACACCAAAAGATCCTCAACAAGGAATTTACAGTCCCACAATAGAAGCCTCCACAGAAACCTGGAGAAGACTGCAGCCATAGAACCCTAACATAAAGGTATGACAAATGTATTTAGCAAACTTAATAAGGCCATAAACAAAAGGCTGAAAGAATTAGAAGAAAAACAAAATAAACAACTTAAACAAGAATTTAAAGCATGATTGAATGAAGAAAAACAGTAAAAAAAAATGAATTTAAAGCATAGCTGAAGGAAACAGAAACAAATCAGCAAAAAGAACTAAATACATGTCTAAAAAATTAAAAACAAGCAAAAAACAACTTAATAGAACAGTAAAGAAAATGGAAGATGACCCCCCCCAAAAAAAAATTATCTCAATTGACAGTGGAATAATCTCTGTGAGAACATAAGTCAATACAGGAATTAACTCCAGCAATCAACAAGAAAGTCTAGTCAAGTAGACAAATTCAAATTCCTTTAAGCAAAGGAAATGCTGAAAAATAAAGAAAGAAAAAAAAATAGAAAAAAAAAAAAAAAAAAACCTCTTTCAAATGGCTCCCAAGTAAGTTTGATGACCATATGGATGATAGTCTATTAGAACTTGAGGACAATAGAGGAAATAATTCAGCAGTCCAAACACTATGATAATTTTTAAAAAGTAAAACATGTGAAGAGAATGTGAGAAAAATGTAGGACACCATAAAGAAACCAAGTATTTGGATCATTTGGATATAAGAAGAAGAAACACAGGCCAAAAATAACAACTTCACCAAAATTAGTTTAAGAAAATTTCCCTAATCTCACAAAAGAGAGCCCCATATGAGTACAAGAGGTGCATAGAACACCAAACAGCACCAGAGAAGAAATCCCATTTCATATTATACTTAAAACTGTCAATACTGGGGCTGGAGAGATTGCTTAGCAGTTAAGATGTTTGCCTGTGAAGCCTCAAAACCTAGGTTTGATCCCCCAGTACCCACATAAGCCAGATGCACAAAGTAGTGCATATATCTGGAGTTCATTTGTAGTAGAGACCATGGTGCACCCATTTTCCCTGTCTATCTCCTTCTTTCTCACACACACACAAAAAATAAGTAAATGAATAAAATATTAGTTAAAAAAAACCTCTCAACGTTGAAAACAAAGAGAGGGTTCTAAAAGCTGCAAGAGAAAAACAGCTTGTTACTTAAAAAGGTAAACCCATCAAAATTAACCTTTGATTATTCAGTGGAAACTATAAAAAGACAGAAGGGCTTGAAATGTAGCATTTCAAATTCTAAAAGACCATGTCTACCAACCAAAAAAACTATACACAACAAAATTATTCATCATAATAGTAGGTGAATGACAAACTTTTCATGATAAGCCTTAAGAAATTATACAGAGAACAATGCATAGAATAAACTAAAATAAAGAGATGAACAATTATTACCAAGAGTTTTGGGGAGGGAGAAATAACATCCAAAAGTAGAACAGACATGAAATTACACAAAATACATGAAAACACCAAAGTCCACAAAGCTTCCACATGGAGATTAATGCACACTTCAAAGTTATATCTCTAAATATCAATAGACTTAATGAACCAATCAAACACTGCAGGCTAAAAAGCAGGCTGAGAAAAATAGAGCCATCCATTTATTGTGTTTAGGAAGCCCACCTTACCAATAAAGATGGATACCACCTTAGGGTGAAAGGCTGGAAAAATTTATTCCAAGCAAATGGAAATAAGAAACAAGTGGGTTGGCTATAATGATATCAGATAAAATAGACTTAAATCCAAATGTACTCAAAAGACATAAAGAAGGCTACTTCATACTCACTAAAGGATCAAAAGAAGACATGACCTTATATTCACCCAACACAGAAACACCAAACTTTACAAAGTAAAATCTGTTGCACAATAAAGCAAAAATAACCCTCAAAACAATAATACTAGGAAATTTTAATATTCCACTACTAATGTTAGAAAGATAATATCAGCAGAAAATTAACTGTGAGATAAGGGAGCCAAACAATATCGTGAATGAATTGGACCTACCAGACATCTACAGAATATTCCATCCTAATTCCAAAGCATACACATTCTTCTCTGCAGCTCACATGGTATTCTCTAAAATAGATCATCTATTGGGGCATAAAATATGTCCCAACAATTTCAGGAAAACTAACACAGCTGCATGCATTGTACCAGACCGAAATGTGATAAAGCTAGAGATTCACAATAAGGGAACCAACATCTAGAGGCTTCACAATTCACTATTCTACAATTCATAAGAAGTTGAAGAAATCAAAAAGGAAACTTTAGACAGCTGGGTAAGATGAAACCATAGAAGTTATGCCAAACCAGCCTGGGGAGGGATTTAAGCAAAACCTCAGCAAAATACACTGTTCTTCTGAAAAGCGAAGGACTATAGGTTATTCTTTCACACAGCGGAGAGATCCAGAGAGACCGAGATCCACCAAAAAGGAAGAAAATATCCCAATCCGCGCTATCCATGCACACACCCAGCACCACCCGGCCAGGCACACCAAGCAGCAGCAGCAGCAGCAGCAGCAGCAGAGACCAAACAAGGGACTTTTTCAATTTCATCAGCCTCCTTGCCAAGTTAAGAAAACAGAAGTAAAGACAGCTGAGATCAACCAAAGATCTATTGAGAGGGATACAAGTGGAACTGCATGAGCAACTGCAGAAGTCTGAACTCCCCTATCCCCCACAATCAGAACTGGGAACCTCAGGCATTCAGCACCCAGTGGCTACAGAGCTAGCAGAGCTGATCAGATATCCAGCTCCACAGAAAAACACGGAGGGATAGAGGTGGGCATTCAGCATTGATGAGATTGGAAGCCACCCCAAAAGGTAAGGAGGTCGACTGACCAAAAAAAAAAAAAAAAACAGGTGCATAGACCTACAATGCTGTATTGGTAGAATTAATCTCTCTTTCCTTATCAGAGTAGGTTATGGGATATATATACCTGCATTTGGGGGTTGAATATTATTGCCTCTGACACTTTCTTATTTATAGGGCCTTTATCTTTTGCTTCTGTTATTATTGAGGCCAGGATATGATCCAGATCCAGGTTGACCTAAAACCAAATTCAGTCACAACAGAAATCTCTACCTCCCAGCTAACAAGATTAAAGGTGTAGAACAACACACACCCTTAGGGGATTTGGCTTTAAAAGACTTATCTGTTTTAATCCCCACAATTGCATACTTTGTGCTGGTTCTTATTGATTATGTATGTTGCTCATTTGAAGTTTAGAATTTGCCAGTAAATTGTTCCACCCAGTCCACTAGAATACTTGCTTAGCAAGCAAACTCAACACCTAAGATTACTTCTGAGGCTGTATTGGGGTACAAGAGGTACAACTGGCACCTTAAACTCATATCCTGAGGGTACATAGAGGTGTATTGCCACCTCTGGGAACACTGCAGATAAATAGAAAACCCAAGCATTAAATCAATTCAGGATGCAAAAATCACTACATTATAATATGAGAATCTCAAAGAATCAAGACAACACAGTCCCATCAAAAATTATAAATCCATCAGACATGATCACTAATGATACTGTTTCAGATGAAATGCCTGACAAAGATTTCAAGAAAATGATAGTATCTATGCTCAAAGAAATCACAGAAGAAATGAGGTAAATCAAAGAAGAAAACAAAGAAATTAAAGAAGAAAACAAACTTCTGAAACAGAACACAGAAAACTAGCTTAATGAAATACGGAGGTCATTATAAGACATGAGTAAGGAAATAGAAATAGTGCAGAAAAACCAGGCAGAAATCCTACCTCTGAAGAATACAGTCAGGGAAATAAAAAAAACTCTGTGGAAAGTCTCACCAGTAGAATGGATGAAGGAGAGAACAGAATATTTAAACTAGAATATCAGGTGGCAGACCTAATGTAGTCCAAAAAAGAGAAAAACAAGCTAATAGGAAGGTATTAATGGGAATTTCAAGATATCCAGGACATTATGAAAAGATCAAGCATAAGAATTCAGGACATAACAGAAGGAGAAGAATTTCAATCCAGAGGCTTACTAGGTTTTTTCAACAAAATCACAGAAGAAAATTTTCCCCAAATTAGGAAATAAATGGCAATTCAGATACAAGAAGCATTTAGAACACCAAACAGACAAAAGCTGGAAAGAACCTCTCCTTGCCACGTTATGATTAAACTACTAAACACACAAACCAAAGAAAATATATTGAAAGCAGTTAGAAAAAGCAAATCACGTACAAAGGCAAGCCTATCAGAATAACTGCAGATTACTCAAAACAAACTTTAAAAGCCAGAAGGGTTTGGAATGATGTATTCCAAGTTCTGAAAGATAGCAACTGTCAACCAAGATAACTTTATCCTGCAAAGCTATCTATACAAATTGATAGAGAAATAAGGACATTCCACAACAAAAACAGGCTAAAGGAATTTATGACTACTAAACCAGCTCTACAGGAAAAAAAAAAAAAAAAAATTGCAGGAATTCTTCATGCTGAAGAGAAAGCAAAACATACACAGGAGGAAATAGGAAAAAATAAACCACACTCAAATAACAGTAAAGGGAAAACAGGAAACACCTCCAAATAAGAAGAATGGCAAGAATAAATGCATACCTTTCAATAATAACTCTTAATATCAATGGCCTCAATGCACCAACCAAAAGACACAGGGTTGCAGACTGGACTGAAAGACAGGATCATGCTGCTAGTTGCCTCCAGGAAACTCATCTCTTAATAAAAGGTAGACAATGCCTTAGTGTGAAAGGATGGAAAATGGTATTTCAAGCAAATGGGCCTAGGAAACAAGCAGGGGTTTCTGTCCTAACATCTGACAGGACAGACTTCAAACCAACATTAGTGAGGAAAGATAAAGAAGGTCATTTTATACTGATTAAAGGAACACTCCAACAGGAGGGCATACCTAGCAAGCATCTCCAGGACTGGACAATACGGTGGATGGGGAGGGAGGGAATGAAAAGGAAGGGGGTGGGGGAAACAAAACTGGACCTAAATGACAATGGTACCATAAAATTCTACATCCTAAAAGACAGACCAAATGGTTGAACATTCACCAGGCCTTTGGAGGGAATATCTGAATTGCAAGGCCCTGGAGAGTGTACAATGAAGACTGACCTCAATCTTCTCCTGTTTCATTTTTTTTTTTCTCTCTCTCTCTCTCCCTCTTCTCTAACATCTCTCTATCATTTTCATATTGCTTATCTTTTTCTTCCTTCTGTTCCTGGGTGCTGATCTGTAACTCCCAGTACCAGCAGGTGATTATCATCCACAATGAGCTATTGATCAGACAGACCTACAAGGTATACCAAAAGAAGACAGATTTCTGTCAGAGTACTTGGTGACCCACACAAGGTTAATGGTAAGACCCTACTGCTGAGGACACCATATGCAATTGACATGTAAAATGGAATGACACGGCTAGAAGCTGCAAGAGTCAGTGCCCAGACAGCTAGCACATCTAGTGCCAGAATGTGCTACATGAGCAACTAGGGGAAAATGACCAGTATCTGTCCAAGCAACTCATGGTCTATCCTACTTAGAGGCAAACAATCTGACATGATGCTCACACACATGCAATAGTAGTGCATAGCCATGGTGGGAAACTAACTGCACTGGATTTGGCTAACTGATCTGCTCAGTGGAACTGACCCCATAACTGGAGCTGGGAAACAAGTCAGGATCATATCTAGAAATCACCCTGCTTTCCATTATCAAGCTACCACCAATGGTGGGCTACAAGAGGGCCTACACATATTAAATCCTCTCTTTAAAAAATGGCTGTCCAATCTATCTGGTGCTAACTTTACTCTCTGTCAGATAATTTGCTTCTCTATTTGAGATAGACACAGATTCCAAGGAAGGAAGCACCCCATCATTCCTCAAAAGGGCCCCAGCTGAAACTAAGAATAATTGGCAAAACAAGCAAGAGTGCTGTTTTCTTGGTGAACCTGGTACCAGCACAGGAGTGAAGGAGATAGACACAGAGAACAATCAATTCCTACCACACCAGATATCCAGAGACACAGAGACACCCAAGACCTCATCACTGAAGCAGACCTAAAATGAACCCAACATGGCTCAGGGAAATTTGTGGAAGAGGGGGGCAGAAATAATGTCAGATCCACACATAGAGTCATGATACACAGAGACATTGCTTTCTACCCATAACTGATTGCTAACCCCACAATGAGTGGCCCATATTCCCCAACGAGGAGGGTCCCTGCAGAGGGGTGAAGACAGTTAGGAGGCCAACAATGGTACCAACTTGACTGTATTCACTGAGTACAAAATTAATAAAACAATATCAGTAAAGAAAAATAAATAAATGAATGGCAAAAAATAAAAATGTCCAGGAGGACAATACAATCCTAAATATATATTCACCTAATATGGGGGCTCCCATTTTCATCAAACACTATTAGACATAAGGTCTCCGGTAACATCAAACACAAGTGTAGTGGGTGACTTCAATACCCCACTCTCATCAACAGACAGGTCACCCTGGCAGAAAATAAACAGACATCTGAATTAAATAATGTCATGGAACAAATGAACCTAAAAGATATCTACAGAACTTTCAATCCAAATGATGCAGAAAATACATTTTTCTCAGCAGCACATGGAACATTCTCTAAAATAAACCATATATTACGACACAAAGAAAATCTCAACAAATACAGGAAAATTGAAGTAATTCCTTGTACCCTATGTAATCACAATGGAAATAAACTGCAAATCAGCAACAAGAAAACTTACAGAGCATACAGAAAAGGAAGGAATTCTACTGAACTCCTTCTATGAAGCCAGCATCACCCTCATACCAAAACCAAACAAAGACAGGACAAAAACAGAAAATTACAGACCAATCTCCCTCATGAACATAAATGCAAAAATTCTGAACAAAATATTGGCAAACAGAATACAAGAAAAGATTATTCACCCAACCAAGTTGGCTTTATCCCAGGGATTCAGGGATGGTTCAACATATGCAAATCAATAAATGTAATTCATCATATAAATGGTCTGGAGGACAAAAATCACATGATCATCTCAATAGATGCCAAAAAGACATTTGACAAAATCCAACATTCTTTCATGGTAAAGGTATTACAGAAAATGGGAATAGAAGGAACATATCTCAGCATAATAAAAGCTATTTATGACAAACCTAAGCCAACATAATACTAAATGGAGAAAAACTTGAAACTTTTTCACTAAATTCAGGAACAAAACAAGGCTTTCCACTGTCCCCACTTTTATTTAATATAGTACTGGAAGTCTTAGCTATAGCAATAAGGCAAGAGACACTCATAAAGTGGATACAAATTGGAAAGGAAGAGATCAAATTATCACTATTTGAAGATGATATGATTCTATACATAAAAGACCCCCAAAACTCTACTAGCAAACTGTTAGAGCTGATAAACACTTTTAGCAACATAGCACAGAAATCAGTAGCTTTCCTATATACTAACAACAAATATGCAGAGGATGAAATCAGGAATCTCTCCCATTCACAATTGCCTCAAAAATAAATAAATAAATAAAGTATCTTGGAATAAACTTAACCAAGGAAGTAAAGGATCTCTACAATGAGAACTTTAAAACACTCATGTGATAAATTACAGAAGACACAAGGAAATGGAAAGACATTGCATGTTCTTGGATTTGAAGAATCAATATTTGAAAATGTCAATCTTACCAAAACCAAACTACACATTTAATGCAAACCCAATTAAAATTCCAATGGCATTCTTCACAGAAATAGAAAAAATAATCCTAAAATTCATTTGGAAGCACAAATAAACATCAAGGAGCCAAAAAGATTTTGAGCAACAAAAATAAAGCTGGTGGTATCACCATACCTGACTTTAAACTATATTACAAAGCCATAGTAATAAAAACAGCATGATATTGGCAGAAAGACAGACATATAGATCAATGGAACAGAATAAAGGACCCAAATGTTAATCAAGGCAGCTACAGCCATCTGATTTTTTGACAAAAATGCCAAAAATATTCATTGGAGAAAAGATAGCTTCTTTAACAAGTGGTGCTGGGAAAACTAGATATCTATATGTAGAAAGATGAAAATAGATACTTATCTTTCCTCATTCACAAGAATCAAGTCCAAAGGGATCAGGGACCTTAATATCCTACCCAAAACTCTGAAATTGCTAGAGGAAATGGTAGGCAAAACCCTTCAACATACTGGCATAGGCAATGACTTTCTGAATATAACCCCAATCAGTCAAGAAAAAAAAAAAACACTAATCAATTACTGGGATCTCATGAAATTATAAAGCTTATGAATACAACAAAGAGACAACCTACAGAATGTGAGAAAATTTTTGCCAGCTATACATCTGACAGAGGAATAATTTCCAGACTATAGAAAGAACTCAAAGGCAAAACAATAAGAAATCAAACAACCCAATTAAGAAATGGGCTATGGAACTAAATAGAGAGTTCTTAAAGGAAGAAATAAAGATAGCATATAAACATCTGAACAAGTGTTCTACATCCTTAGCCATAAGGGAAATGAAAATTAAAACTACTTTGAGATTCCATCTCATTCCTGTCAGAAAGGCTACCATCAAGAAAACAAATGAAAATAAATGTTGGCAAGGATGCGGTAAAAGGGGAACCCTTCTACACTGTTGGTGGGAATGTAATCTTGTACAATTATTGTGGAAATCAGTGTGGGGGTTATTGAGACTGCTAAAAAATAGATATACCATATGATCCAGCTACATAGCACTCCTAGGGACATATCTTAATGACTCTTCTCACTAACTTAGAGGTACTTGCACAACCATGTTTATTGCTGCTCTATTCACAATAGCTAGGAAATGGAACCAGCCTAGATGTCCATCCACAAATAAATGGATAATATAGATGTAGTACATTTACACAATGAAGTTCTATTCAGTAGTAAAGTAAAGTGAAATTATGAAATTCACAGGGAAATGGGTGGATATGGAAAGGACTATACTAATTGAAGTAACCCAGGCCAAGGAAGCCAAATCTCACATGGATCCTAGTTACACATGTATAGATTTTTGTGTGAACTGAAACCAAAAATAAGTAGCAGAAGACCATAAGCTATAAAAAGGCTATAAGGGAGGGAGGAGAGGGAAGGACATTAGGGGATGATATTTTATATATGTAAGAAGAAGAACAGATTAGAGGGATTACATCCCTATTGCCTCCAAAACATTACAGGTTATTGCCAAGGCCCTGGTGCCCCATGAGAAAGAAAGGATAAGACCCTATTTCTGAAGGCTTCACATATCTGAGTGGCAGAGTCACTGAGAAATCAAGTTGGTGCTGAGCAAAAAACCTTTTCCCTGTAACCCAGCCAACTAAAAGCTGGAAAAAGTTACACTGTATGCATCCTTATGGGAGACAGAAGTCATCAGTGGTGAGAACAGTGGACATTGGAAGCCTCATGTTTGACCAGACAGGACAAATGACTGAAGGAGTGCAATAGTGGCATGTCTGCTCTGGGGAAAGAATTGCTCTCTAATTGGACTGAAGGCCCACTCTATGGGAGGTAATACATGCCTGGTACTGAAAACCTAATCAAAAGCCAATGGCAAAGGAGGTAATGAGCCTTAGGGGTATAAATCCTGCTCTTTTCTGGATAAATGCATATAATACTCTTACCAAATTGCCCTGAAAGCACTAGACTCGCTGTTCATATTCATATATTAATGATAATCTCACTTCTGGTTAGAGAAGCTTCTATTTTCAGATGGTTATAACCCATCTTTTGGGATGACCCAAAAGACAAAATGGTGCTGAGAAGAAGGGACAGAGGAATGTCCAGCACTGAATCATCTCACACCCTCCAAGGCATAGAGTCCATTGTGGAAGAGGTGGCGGAAAGAATGTAAGAGCCAAGGGAAGGGTACCACTCCTTACATACAACTGTCGGGACAGAAATTGGCCTCGATATCCAAGACCTCACAGTGCCTAGCAATACCTACACAAGACCCTCATAATAGGAAAAAAAAGATGATGACATCAAATTAAAAGAGAGATTAATGAAGAGAGGGAGGGTATAAGATGGAGAGTAGAGTGATGAAGGGGAAAGTGGGGGAGGGGAGAGAAACACCATGGTTTGTTGTCTGTAAGTATAGAGGTTGTCTGAATATATATATGGAGCAAAGACAGGTTGATCAGGAAATGGTGCTGGATATAGTCCAGCCCAAAGGTGTGTTTGGGGTTGGATCAGAATTCCAGCCCAAAAATTTACAGATCAGGAATTCTGCTTTCTTCTGGTTTTGTGTTTGATGTTTTTGGATTTTGCCAGCTGCTGATGGTTTTTCTCTCTGCTTGTACTTATGAATGTGAACCAGCTTCTTCCACCATTTGATGGAACATCCCCTGGATCTGTCAGCTGAAATAAAACCCATTCACCCTAAACTGGGCCCAGTTTGGAAGTTCATCCTAGTTACTTGGAACTGTCTACTACAAAAATTTGCTATCAGAAAACTGGGGTGTTGAAATAAATCTGTTCATGTGTATTTTTTCTTTTGGAATTTGTGTGCTGGAGGAGAAATATGTATGGACTGGTAACTTGTGACTGTAGATGCCTCATAATGCGGTAATCTAAAATTTATGGACTATTTTGGTGAGAGTTTGAAAATGCTAAAGAAAGAATTATATTTGGAGTCTGCTTATGAAATTTCAAAGGGAAAGAAAAGACCACAGAGAACTTTGTTGCAACTTGGCTAATGGTATAAACACTGGCTACATTCTGCTATCCAGGCCCAGAGAGTTTGATTAAGTTTGAATTTGAAATTAATGGACTATTGTGCTTGTGGAAGATACATAACTGAAAGATATAAAATTTAAAGTTGGAAAAATTCAAGGAGGTTTAAAGTAACAGACACAGAGGCAGGTTTTAGGTTACTGATGCTGGTATTGTCAAGCAGATTACTACCCTTCAAATCAGTTGACTGATTCACATTTAAACAATAGAAATGATGCCTGAGGTGATTCCACCCAGGAAAGGAAAAAAAAATTTGAAAGGAAGAAATATACTCTTCATGGTCACAATTTATGTCCTCCTTGGATTAATAATGGCCATGTCCCCCACACCTGGTATTAGTTTGGGAATCATGGGGAAAAAAATGTGTAGAAGAAGATCACGAAGACCAAATAATTCCCGGAGCCACTGCTGAGGTAAGGAAAATGGAGTAGTGTGATATAGACTGTGCAAGGACTATGATGGAGAGCTGTTGGCTTGGAATAGAAGATTTCCCTGGCTACTCAGTCCAGCTCAAAGGATAGAAATTGGAAAATTCAGAGGCTGCTGCCACTGGTTATGGATGTCAGACTTGAACTACAGATATTTGATGCTTATCCGATGGCATTAATTATAGATTTGTTCTATCTCTCCTTGTTATGCCTTACAGAAATGGAAAGGTTTACTCTGTGCTATATTGAATGTATAAAGCTTGTTTTTATTTTATAGGAATCACATTTAAGAGACAGTCTTGACTCTCAGATGAGATTTGTGACTTTGGAACAACCTTAAAGTTGGTAAAGATTATGAGAATCATAGAAGTTGGACTGAATACAATTTTCAATGTGAGATAATTATGAGTCTATGGAGGCTAGGGGTGGAATGTCATTATTTGAATATGTCCTACATAGACACAGGTGTTTTATTCAATGTTTCAACTTGAGTCTCCTGGCATCTGGTTGGAGAAGGTGCCACTGGGTGTGCATCCTTGAGGGAAGATTTGAATTCCAGCCCAAAGGTATACAGGAAGGTTTCTGCTCTGGGGTCCTTTTGTTTTTTATTTATTATTATCTTAAAAATATATAGAGAGGGGTGGAGAAATAGCTTAGTGGTTAAGGTACTTTCCAGCAAAGCCAAAGGACCCAGGTTCGATTCCCCAGGATCCATGTAAGAGATGCCTTAGTGGTTAAAGCGATTGTCTGCAAAGCCCAAGAATCCATGTTCAACTCTCCAGATTCAACATAAGCCAAACACACAAAGGTGAGGCAAGTTCAAGGTCCCACATTCCCACAAGGTGGTGCATACATATGGATTTTATTTGCAGTGGCTGGAAGCCCTGAAATACCCATTCTCTCTCTCTCTCTATCTCTCCCTCTTTCCCTATCTAAAATAAATAAAAATAACATATTAAAAATTATAGACAGTGAGAAAGAGGGAGAGGGGGAGGGAGAGGAAGAAAGAGAGAGAGACAGAGAGATAATTGGTGCACAAGGGCCACTGCAATCAAACTTCAGATGCTTGCACCACCTAGTAGGCATGTGGGACCTTGAATTTGCCTCACCTTTGTGTGTTTGGCTTATGTTGAATCTGCAGAGTTGAACATGGGTCCTTGGGCTTTGCAGACAATCGCTTTAACTACTAAGGCATCTCTCCAATCCTCGTTTTCCTTTTTGATTTTGGTTTTTGTTGGCTGGTGGTTTTTCTATCTGACTGAATTTACGAATGGGAGACAGCTTCTTCCACAATAGATGGAAATTCTCCTTGGATATGTAAAGTGAAATAAATCCCTCCCTCCTGTGTACTGTGTCTGGCTTAGATGTTCATCATAGCAATATGAAGCTGTTTATCACCCACATATAGAAGATTGAATTTTTACCCCTTGCACAAAAATTGACTCCATATGGATCAAAGACCAAAGTATAACACTACAGTAGCCCAGAAAATTATTCAAACATTTAACAATTGGGACCTCATGAAATTAAAAAGGTATCATACCAATAAGCCAACACAGTCAACAGGCAATATGATGAATGGGAGAAAATATTGACCAGCTATTTCTCCAACAAAGGTTTAATATCTAGAATCTACAAAGAACTGAAATTCCCAAACAATAAAAAATAAGCAAACACTACAGTGAAAAAGGGTCAGGAAATTGAACAGAGATTTCTCAAAGGAAGAAATCCAAATGGCCTTTGAAAACTTAAAGAGATATATTTAAAATATCTACTCAGTGGAAATACAAATTAAAATGACTATGAGATTCCATCTGTCTCTCTAGTTAGAATGGCAACCATCAAGCTGGCAGGGAGTGGAAAGAAGAACCCTCATCCACTGTTGGTGGGAGTCCAAACTTGTTCAGCCACTGTGGAAATCAGTATAGAGACTCCATGAAAATGCTGAAAAGAGAGCTACCATTAAATCTAGCTATAACTATAAGGTATATGGGGCATACGCCTTAAAGTCTCAACTACATACTAGAGAGACATGTGCTCAACCATTTTTATCACTGCTATGTTCACAATAGCCAGGAACTCTGATCAGCCCAGATGCCCATAAACGAATGGTTAATGAAGATGTGATATATATATATATATATATATATATATATATATATATATATATATCCTTATATATAATGCAATTCTACTCAGCAGTAAGGAAAAAGAAAGTAATCAAATTTCCAGCAAAATAGATGGATTTGTTAAAAATCATACTAAGGGATGTCACACAGGCTCAGAAATAAAAATGTCAAATGTTTTTTCACATATGCGATTCCTAACCTGGATCAGTTTCAGTTAATTATAAGCCAAAAGTATCAACAGTATAGACATGGTACAAGAATGATGCTAGAAAAAAAGAGGAAATGGAAAGTGAGGGGAGGAAGTGCTACTTGATATCAAATTGAGGGTCAGCAAAAAGAAAGAAAGAAAGGAGGGGAAGAAAGAAAGAAAGAAAGAAGGAAAGAAAGAAAGAAAGAAAGAAAGAAAGAAAGAAAGAAAGAAAGAAAGAAAGAGGGAGGGAGGGAGGGAGGGAGGGAGGGAGGAAGGAAAGAAAGAAAGAAAGAAAGAAAGAAAGAAAGAAAGAAAGAAAGAAAGAAAGAAAGAAAGAGTTGGAAAGCTCATCCCTGAGCAAGGGGAGAAATAGATAAACTAATGGCAACATGAATCAATTCCACAGAAACCCTCATCTGGTATACCATTCAACAACTCATTACCCTCAATAAAGAGGAGGAAGAACCATGGGGTTTTGTTGATAAACCCCAGGGTCAGAATTGGGTTGTTCTAAACAGTGATCTGTTGGTCAGGGACACACATGAGCTCCCCAAAATAATACAGACCATTGCCAAAACACTTGGTTACCTGCAATATCTACAACGTAAGACCCTATTGCTGAAGACACCATAGCCTGTGGCCACAGGACATCAAGTGATCATGCTGGAACTGAGAAGTACTTGAGTTCTCTCTTTGCTAGCCCTCATACTGCTAGGATAGCTGGTGGAGCACAATGGTTACCAACAATGTGAATAAGCAGGAGAGACAGACAGATATGAAATCAATCAGCCAAGAAAAGTACACATTTGTGCAGTAGTGGCACACAGCCGATCCAGGCAACTAACTGCTCATGGATTGGGCATGAAACCCATTGGCAGGGGGCAGAGGGGAGCTCATGTCTGATCTGGTTCTGAAAACCAAGCCAGATTTCCTAGGACAGGAAACCATTAGGTCCCAGAGAGAACCTCCACTGCTCTTTAACTAAGAGGAGTAGACATAAACACCAAAAATTCTCTCTGTCAAGCATGGTGACACAGACATTTAATCTCAGGAGGTTGACGTAGGAAGATAGCTCTGAGTTTAAGACTAGCCAGAAAGTACATATTGAATTCCAGGTCATCCTTGGCTAGAGCAAGATCCTACCTCAAAAAAAAATATCTCTAATAAATGTGCCTATCTCCTGAAATTCAGACTGCTTTCACTTTGGATTGGAAAATCTGTTCTATATTATACATGGTGAAGAATACTGGGGAGAACAAGTATATATCAATACATCAAGAATAAGACAACCAACTGTCTACCATGAGAAGGGTCACCTCCACCTCATCTGCCTGGGCCCAGAAGTCATTGCCCAAGAGAGAGAGAGAAAGAAAGAAAGAAAGAAAATGGGCACACCAAGGCCTCCAGCCACTGAAAACAAACTCCAGTTGCATGCACCTTCTTGTGCATCTGGCTTACGTGGGTCCTTGGGAATTGAACCAGGTCCATAGGCTTTGCAGACAAATGCCTTTACCACGAAGCCATTTTCCCAGCCCATTTGAACTATTTTATAATACATAATATAATTCCATGACTTCTCAAATTGGGTAATATAAAATATTTATTTCTGAGTAAAAAAGTGTCATTGCAAATAGTCACAAACTTTTTCTATTACCTATATTTTCAGGTTGGCTGGTTTTAGTAGAGGGATCTTTGCATTCTCAACAGTATTTTCCCTCTAATATAAGAGGAAATTAAATAAGTTCTTTAAAATTTTGTGATGAAAGTGAAAAACTGGGCCTGATTCTCTTATTTTGTAAAATGCCACAAACACTGGGGTTACTGGGAAGGACTTTCTGGAAGAATTTGGAATGGATTGATCTTTAAGAATTAAGATCATTTATGTAGGTGAAAAAGTCAAAGCCCAAGATAGGAGAGAATATTAAGGACAGAAGCTGGAAAACAGCAGGCTTGAGAAGATGACAGTGAAAGGACCAGTATCCATTGACTGATAGTATATGTGGTTCATATTGATAAATGAATCAATACTTCACCTCAAATTTCAAAACTTAAAAAACTCATAGTACTCAAATCTTTCCTTTCTGTTTAACCTAGTATATTAAATCCTGTTAGGAGGTTATAGAAATGCCTAACAACTTAATAATATCTCTAGATTGACTGTGCTGTACCTATATTTAAGAGATATCCATTACTCTTTTAAATTACATAGTCATTCTAATGTCAAATAGCTACACATGTTGGTTCTTTTGCAAGGGTATTCAAAACTTAAAAAGATACTATGCTTGTTGTTAAGAGCTGAATGTGATGATTTTTAAAAATTTTTTTGTTTATTTTTATTTATTTGAAAGTGACAGACAGAGTGAGAAAGACAGAGAGAGAGAGAGAGAGAGAGAATCAATGTGCCAGGGCCTCCAGCCACTGCAAAGGAACTCCAGATGCATGTGCCCCCTTGTGCATCTGGCTAACGTGGGTCCTGGGGAATCGAGCCTCGAACCAGGGTCCTTAAGCTTTACAGGAAGTGCTTAAGTGCTTAGCCATCTCTCCAGCCCTGAATGTGATGATTTTTTAAAAGAGAAATTTATTGAATATTTTGATAAATGTGTTTTTCTAAATTTTCTAGGTCAAAAAATAGCTATAACTTCAAAATATTGCCTAGGCTGAGTTATAGGTTATAGAAATTAGTTGATAAAGAGAAGTTATCTAGAGGAAGGAAAAGACACTGTTGGATGGCATTTCAATTAGAATTATGGAAAAGAGCATGGGAACATAGAATACAGAAGTGGATAGGATGGCTGGAATAAAAGGTTTTTGCACAAGAAAGATAAGTATGTGAGTGTTTTTGCTTACAGTGGTTCTGGAAGTGACCCAATGGAAATTACTTTGTCACAGATCTTCATGCCCAAGCCTGATGTGTATTTGTTGTGGGGAAGTGAAAATGTAGAAGCCAGTCAGATCACATTGACTTTAAATCTGTAAAGATTTTGTCCTCAGGAACATTGGGAAATGTAATGGGAAAGTTTTTTGTTTGTTAGAATGTTGCTATTAGTATATAGGTGACAAAGGCCAGAGATACTGGCAAACATGATACAATGTGAAAGAAATACTCCTCAAATACAATATAAAATTATGTTGCTTCATATACCAAAAGAGTTGAACTCAAGAACCCTTGATACTGACCTCTGTGTGCTAGCCCAGAGAACTGGAGGTTTTGTTTCTTTGCTGTTGTTGTTTGCTTTGTTGTTTGTTTTTCATTTTTCCTTGCAATATTTGATAAATCATTGAAGAATCTGAGGCTGTAAAGACACACGATTTTCACATACAAGTATCATTCTGGCAGCTGTGTGGGAGTTGGATCAGAAAAGGCAGGGCAAATATCAGGGTTGGAAGACCTGTTTTTAACCTACCATGTTTACCCAGTAGAAAAAAATGGTGAAAGCAAATAGGAAGAGAGGACAAATCTAGCAAAGAGAGATAAATGAGGGAATTCACAGGGCTGAGTGCTGTATGTGGCTTTAAAAAAGAAAGAAGCCGGGCGTGGTGGCACATGCCTTTAATCCCAGCACTCAGGGAGCAGAGGAAGGAGGATCACGGTGAGTTTGAGGTCACCCTGAGACTACATAGTTAATTCCAGGTCAGCCTGGACCAAAGTGAGACCCTACCTTGAAAAACCAAAAAAAAAAAAAAAAAAAAAGAAAGAAAGAAAGAATCACCAAAACATAACATTCAATTAGCAATACAACTTTCTTTAGTTGGCTAAAGGACATAGAAAGTTATATCATGAACTCTGGCCTTAGCAAATCCTTCTTATGTAAGGAAAGATTATCAAAACAATATGTGAGGGCTGGAGAAATGGCTTAGTGGTTAAGTGCTTTCCTGTGAAGCCTAAGACCACGGTTCAAGGCTCAATTCCCCAGGACCCATGTTAGCCAGATGCACAAGGGGGTGTGTGCCTTTGGAGTTCGTTTGCAATGGCTTGAGGTCCTGGCTCACCCATTCTCTCTCTCTTTCTCTCTCTCTCTCTGTCTCCCTCTTTCTCTCTCTGTCTGTTGCTCTCAAATAAATAATAATAAAAACTTTATTAAAAAGCAGTATGTGAGTTGGTTCATTGAAGATGGCTGAAGAGGATCTCATTATTGATTGGAATTTTTCATTCTCCTGCTAGGATTGTAGGCATACACCACCATGCTAAGTCCCTTCAATCTTTAATGCATTGGTGATTGTCCAAAGATGATACAATTATACATTTATTTTTCAGTATGAGGCTTAAGATGAGGCCATCAGAACTATGAATTTCAAATAAGTGATGATCAAGAAGGAACAAATATAATCATAAAAAATGGCATTCTGAGAGCTCTTGTTGATTTAGATTACAAAGTACTTCAGTAGGAGGGAAGAGATAATACTTAGTTATTCTAAGCATAAAATATGTACACAGGAAAGCAGGAGCTTCTCTCAAAAATAGTGCATACCTAGTATCTGGCAATGCAGAGAATCCCGAAACAGTGTCAAACCTGAATTATATTGACTAATTTGCACAAATTGACTATTATAGATAAGACATCTTAGCTGCATTAGGTTATTCTATATTTTTCATAGTGAATGGAATGTGTGATTTTGAACTCTAAATGTAGGATTTTGAGAATTATGATGTTTTGTACCAGTGCATAGAATATTTGGGAATTAAGCAAGGACTGCGTCAGAATTCAACACAGTCAGCATACTTTCAAACTCAGGCAATAAAAATCACATATGCCAACCAAGCTATGTGTTCCAATTACATCATTTAAAATAAAATATTAGATGCACACAGTTTATAAAACTCCATTTTGGCATAGAAATCAGTCACCTTAGAATAAATCCAAACAAAATGAAAGATTGACAATCATAATGTCAGTTTGAACAACTCTTACTCAACAAAATGAGGCTGTCAGTGTTCTTTATATGTATTTCACATGAAAAATTGATGCTTTTTCTTGAATATAATTTACAGTAATTCAAGAAATTCAACATTAACTTTCAGAGTAGGCACATTATGTGGTAAAATCTCAAAACTGTGAAATTGATTTATTAGTTCATAATAAAACCAGAACAATAGCTTGTTCTTTTCCCTACTCCAGGGAATATGTTTTTATGAGGCTCCCAAGCACTCAGATCAACTTGTTGGTAAAGCACTATAATTGTAAAATTCAGGCTTATTTAAAGGCTACGACAGACAAAATGGTTGAACCTTCACCAGGCCCTTAGAGGGAACTCAGGAATCACAAGGCGCTAGAGAATGTACGATGAAAACTTACTTTAATCTTCTCCTGTATCTGTTTCTCTCTCTCTCTGTCTCTCTCTCTTGCTCTCGCTCTCACTCTTGCTCTCTCCCCCTCTCATCTCTCTATATCTTTTATATTACTTACCTTTTTCTTCCTTCTCTTCTTGGGCGCTAACCTGTAACTCCCAGTACCAGTAGGTGGCTATCATCCACAATGAGCTTTTGATCAGAGAGACCTACAAGGTTTCCCAAAAGAAGACAGATTTCTGTCAGAGTACTTGATGATCCATCATAGGTTAGTGGTAAGACCCTACTGCTGAAGATACCATATGCTGTTGGCATGTAACATGGAGTGACATGGCTGGAAGCTGGAAGAGAGTTAGTCCCCAGACGGTTAGCACATCTAGTGCCAGAAGGTGCTACGTGAGCGACTGGGGGAAAATGACCAAGATCTGTCCAAACAACACATGGTCTAACCTACTTAGCAGCAAATAACACATCGTGATGCTCACACAAGTGCAATAGTGGCACATAGCCATGGTGGGAAACCAACTGCTCTTGATTTGGCTAACTGATCTCCTCAGTGGAACTGAACCCATAGCTAGATCTGGGAAACAAGTCAGAGCCCGATCCAAAAATGAGCCCACTTTCCATTATCATGTTCCCACCAATCATGGGCTGCAAGTAGGCCTACACCTATTAAACTCAATCTAAAAAATAATGGTTATCCCATTTATCTGGTGCTAATTTTACTCTCTGTTGAAAAATCTGCTCCTCTTTTTCAGATAGACACAGATCCTAAGAAGAGAACCACCCCATCATACTTGAAAAGGGCCCCAGATGAAACTAGGAATAATTGGGGAAACAGGCAAAAGTGCTGTTTTCCTTGAAAACTTGGTACCAGCACAAGGGTGAAGGAGATAGACACAGAGAACACTCAATTCCTACCAAACCAGATATCCAGAGACACAGAGGCTCCCAAGACCTCATCAGTGAAGCAGACCTAAAATGAACCCAACATGGCTCAGGGAAATTTGTGGAAGAGGGGCCAGAAGGAATGTCAGAGCCACATGTTGAGTGATGATACACCGAGACATTTCCTCCCACCCAAAACTGATGGCTAACCCCATAATGCAAGACCCGTATATCTCAATAAGGAGAGTCCCTGTAGGGGGCGGGGACAGGGAGGAGGCTAACAATGGTACCAACCTGACTGTATTCACTGAGTACAAAACTAATTTAAAAAAAAAAGGGGATATGACAGCATTAACCTTTTCTAGGCAAATCCATGTAGAACTATAGGTCTCTTAAATATATACATAAAAAATATTGCCAGAAGACGACATTTTTGATCCTAGTACTTGAGAGACAGAGGTATGTGCATCACCATCAGTTGCAGGCTAGCCTGAGACAGGAGTATTAGTTCCAGGGCCCTAGTAGCCAAGGCTTAGAGGGAGACCTTACCTTCAAAAGAAAAAAATAAATTATACTTGTTGGTAATAAGTTGGTAAAATGTATGAGATTATGACATTCTACATGTTACTTCAGAACTGTGCTGAACTGTAAAGATGTGTAGTTAAAGAATGGTTTTATTTGGTGTTTTAGACACATTTGTGCTTGGCTTAATACATGCTAACTTTTTGTTTTTCTTTTCTCTTGGCTTTCCAGTGTACCCTTGGTGCATACGTACTGTCATGAGGTTTAAGTTTCTATGCAGCAGCATGATGGCACCAGAAGCTCTGCCTCACCATAATCCTACATCTTAGGCTCATGGGGAGAAAGTGAGCACTAATTCACTCAACAGGCAGTGTGAACTTCCTGTTTTCAGTTCTTTCTTCTCCAGGTCTTGGGGGTGATGGGAAGGTTGAACTTGACAGATGTGTCTTTCACAGTTGAGGAAACCTGAGCTCAGAAAACCCCTAATCTCATAAATATGTTGCAAACAAAATTTGATCATTGTTCCCTCTGCACAGAAATGTTGGAATTATAAGAATGTGTACAGATCTTCCCTTCTAGGGAGAGGGTAGACAAGTACTTACTAATAGTAAATATATTAGATATTTCTGTAAAGGGAGACATTCTCTATGGTTAATATCTAAGAAAGCAAATTAGGCTTATTGATTAAAGTTTTCTGATTCTGTGCTGATCCTGCATGACATAAAACTATTTTTGATCACCTTGTCACAAAATACATTTCATAAACTTTGGATACAGTGCTATTTTGAAGCCCACTTTTTTTGTTTTCTGTAGTGATGTGTGTTAATGTCTACTTCTGGTCTAATGTTATTATAAACATTGTTACTGCCATATCTCTCATGGAGCATTTTACCCACATATAAGAGGAAGGGATAGGCATTGTTTATTTCCCTATACCTAGACTTGGAAAGTTATATATACAAAATCTCACAAAAGTTCTTTTTTTTCTCTGTTTTCTGTTAAAATCTCTCTTCTGAAAATAACTGAGGAAATGTTCTTTCTGTATTCTTTCTATCCACAAAATTTCTTTACTATTGACAATGGATGGAGCAAAGTCATTGATGTCCCTGACCAGCATGCCTCTATCGGGTCGCTGTGCACTTTTTGTTGTTGTTGTTGTATTTCTATTTCTTTTATTTTAACACAGAAGGTGGTGTTGCAGCTACTGTTTGTTACCCTTGAAATCTGTTTTGTATTCCATTTTTTAAAAAATACAAGTAGGGGTCTGGAGAGATGGCTGAGCAGTTAAGGCATTTGACTACAAGCCAAAGGACCCCTGTTCAATTCCCCATGACACACATAAGCCAGATGCATAAGGGGCTGTATGCATCTGGAGTTTGTTTGCAATGGCTGGAAGTCCTGGCACGTCCATTCTCTCTCTTTCTCTCTCTCTGTCTCCCTCTCTCTCTCTCACTCTCTGCTTCTGCCTCTTTCCCTCTCTCACTCTTTCAAATGAATAAATAAGTAAATATAATTTAAAAAAATACAAAATGATTATCTAAGTGTATAGTAATCACATATGCATACTAAAATCATAGCTTTTTTCAGATTTTTCTAATTTATTTTCACTTATTAGGAAATAATTCATACTGATTTTCACATTGATTATAGCATAATTATTATCCATCTCCTGATAACTATGTTTTTACATAACTGTCACTTTTAAAAATTCTTTTTGTATTTTATAAGTAAACAAATGCCCATAAATAACACATTTTATTTCTGATTAAGCCTGCAATTGTATATGGATGAAAACGTTAAATAATTTAAGTATAAGTATTAATTATCTTATCTCTGTGACAAAATACCTGATAAAAGCATCTTAAGGAAGGAAGGCTTTATTTTGGCTCGCTGAACTGGTCATACTACATCCATGGTAACGAAGCAGAGAAATGAAGGCTACAGCTTAACTCACTTTCTCCTTTTGATTAGGCTAGGGTACCAGCCCATGGGATGGTACTGCCTTCTTCCCCTTGGGTCTTGCCTCCTAAGTCTAACAGCTTTGGAAAAACCCTTACAGGCACACCCAGAGGATTATAGCCTAGGTGATTCTAAATTCAGTCTACCTGACATGAAGATTAAGTATAGTACATATTCCCTCATATTTTAAGTAAGATGCCTGACAAAACAGCACTGTGTATGTGTGAATAAATGTGGAATAGACAATGTGTATGTGTATGATTTCTAATATGTATAGAACAGACCATGTTTGCACATGTAAATATGGATAGAGTAGAAAACATGATGACATTTCTAGCCTAATTTCCAATAATTAACTTTGTGAACTCCTTCACAATAATTTCATTGTAAGTTTTTCAAAATATGGAGATCTGAGAAAGATTTATTAGAACAAAAAGCAGAAATTTTTGCTTAAAAGAAAATTTAAAAATCTCTAATTAAATTTATTTATTTCTGTCAAGACTCCCCTTTTGAAAATGATAGAATAGGTATGTGTAATATACCACACTACACATAACATATTGGAGTATAATGTAATACTAAATTATATGGTCATATACATATGTGCATCTGTTATTTTTAACATTGAGAAATCAAGTCTATAAGCAATGTTATTTGACAGAGAGGCTAAATTTGAATCCAAATTGACATCTCATTCAAAGTTTCACAGTAGATTGTGGAATTTATATAGTACTTTATAGGTGGAAGGGTCTCACAGAGATAGAGAAACATGAAACTTAGAACATGAAGCATAGAAACTTCCGTATGATGAGATACATGTTTGTATATAAATTACTATATATTAACATAGATCAATAAATTTTATCACCAAGTGCAAAAAGTATTAAGTATTCATTAAGACCATGAGAAACATACTAAACATGTATCTTTTCACTTATCTATTGTGGATCCTCACACTTACATTGTGGTATAGGCTCATTAAAGCCCAGATAGTTCATTTATCATATAAATGATCAGAAGCCTCATTAGGTCTTTAATTAGTGGAATTTCAGATACACCAGAACTACTTAAAACCCAGAGTACAGATAATCTGGGTGTGTAAGAACAGCCATCTCAAAATGACCCAAAACTCACTTCTTTCTTTCCTTGCTTCTTCTTGCCTTTTGAATGGGGGTTTTACCCAGAATTCTAAACTCACTGCTCATCTTAGACTATTCAATATGCCTTCCCAAGCTTTCATGATTTCTAGTATTTGCCCTTATGTGTACTTGGAACCTTATTCTCTATTCAGGACTGAAGCATTTCTCCATAAAACCAGTCCTTTCTGTATTAAGAACTGACTTCTTTCTGTTCAATTACCTAAGCCAGAAATATGAAAGTCATTAGAAATCCCTTCTCCCATGTCCACTTGCCTCCATGAATGTCAAAAACATTTTCGTCAGTTTTGCACAAAGCTTGCTGAATGTGTTTCCTTTCTTATCTGTTAGTTAAATTTTTATTTCCATCTTTAAAATTATGTTAAAAGTTCTTTTTTACATTGTCCTGTAGACTATACTATGTGCATAGTCTTGTAAGTGTATACAACTGAGAACATAAAAAGTTATATCATTTTTATTTATTTTCATATGTGGATCATGTTTGTCATAACTAAGAGAATTTTGCTAATATCAAAATATAATTATTTTTCTGTAAACTTTATTCTACTATTAAGCCTAATCAATAAACTGTTAATTTGGTTTTGATATCATACAACTGGCAAATATTATTTTTGTTTTCTTCAAGCAAAGGACAAGATTTCTAGTTTTAATTCACAAATGTTTATGACTTATCAGTAAACAATTTTCATAGCTGTCTTACAGTGTTTATATAAGTGACAATTTTATCAAAAAAAATGAGATGCCTAATTTATGTACATCAAATAATTTTTAATTGTGTCCTATACATTTTCAGAATTGGCTATAAATCCTGAGTCTTGTAAATCCTCTTGTAGGACAATGATCTTTCAGTCAGCATGATGATTTTGTCAATTTGTTGGGACTTAGAAACACCTGGAAGACATAGTTTGTACATGTCTGTGATGGTCTTTCTAGAGAGGTTTAAATGAGGAGGGAACACAGACCTTGACTGTGAGTGGCACCATCCAGTAGGATGAGAGCCTTGATTGAATAAGTGGGACAAGGGAATCTAAGTACCAGCATGTATTTCTCTCTGTCTCTTGACTGCAGACTAATTGTGACCAGAAATTTTTCATTACTGCCACCATGATTTTACACCATGATGAATTGATTATAGCCTCAAACAGTGACTTTTCCTTCCTTAAGTTATCTGTATCAGACATGTTTTCCAGGGATGAGAAAAGTCAAACATCAGGCAATCAACCCAATTCAGGCCATAAATTCCAATTTTAGTTCTGTTGAGTATGGCTACAAATAGCATTTCAATACTTGCAATGCTATTAGATCTGATCAGGTAGCATTCATACACTACTGAGTAGGTAGCCTAAGACCTGACTGATACAATGTTATCTCAGTTTTCAAAAACAAGATCATAACTTGAGCTTCTCTCGTGCTTCCCTCACTCCATGTTTTGTTTTCTGTGAGATTTATCACCACAATTGCTGTACCATGAAACCCATGGGTGCTAAGACAGAAAAATATGTACTCATCCCAAGTTGCTGAGTAATAAAAGTAACAAACATTGTGAACAAGCAGTATATTCTGCAAGCTACAAAATCAACCAGTGAGGTGAGATGTACCTACCAGTACAATAGTAGCACATAAGTTGTAGTGGTAATCAACTGCTCTCTGAATAGATATAAGACCAGCACATTGGAAGGAATTCTTTTTTGTTGTTGTTTGTTTGTTTGTTTTGTTTTGTTTTATTTTTCAAGGTAGGGTCTCACTCTAGCCCAGGATGACCTGGAATTCACTATGTAGTCTCAAGGTGGCCTTGAACTCATGGCTATCTTCCTACCTCTGTCTCCCTAGTGCTGGGGGAAGGAATTCTTAATTGGTACTGAGAAACAAATCAGAAGACTATAGCTTAAAAGATCCTAGATGGAAACTTCCACAGTTCTTTGCCTAAAAGGACAAGTTATGGCATCAAAATGTCTACTTAATATCTATTTTTATCCTCTTTGATTCAGGCTTCTCTCACTCTTGGATAAAGATTCTGATTTTGATCAATGGTAACTAATACCAGGAAGACTCATCAGAACTACAAGAAAAGAATGTCAACTTCCCAGCAGCAGAAAAGTCTTCTCTATCATATCTGCTTATGTGCAGAAAATGTTATAAAGTGATTTATTAAATGAGTTTTATCGCTCATGGTTAGCTTGAGACCTTCCTACATGGAGAAATCTGGAGAAACCGAGGAGACTCAAAATTTATTAAAACATAAAATTAAAGGTGGCTGAGGGCACAACTTAAAAGGACTAATAACATTCCCTCCAAAGCTCAGGAAACATTTCAGAAGAGGGAGGAAAATAGCATATAACAGCCACAGGATGGAAAGGTGGATTCTGAGGCATTGCTTCCCACTCCACACCCACAGAGACTGCCTGGAGCATTCATGGCCCCACAGCCAATATTGATAACTGCACTGAGGAGAGTACACAGTGGAATGGGTGTGAAGGAGAGGGTACATGACCAATTTATAATATGTTCACCTATTAAAGTTCTCAATTAAACAAAGTACAAAAATAATGGAGACATAGAGTTTAAGAAAACACTAAATACAAAGACAAGCAAACTTAAACAATTAAGTAAATAGGAGAAGTGATGGAAGACTTAGGACCTGTGAAAGTTAGAAATCCCCTTTCTTGGTACTTTTGTAAGAAGTTGGAATGTTAAGGTAACATTTTTTTCATTATACAGTGAGGTCAAATCAGGGAATTTAGGATGGAAAATGATTAAACTTAAAACCATATCATTTGTACTTTGAATTGTGATCTTCTTCAATATACATGTTCCTATTTTGCTATCAGAGTCCTACTATTCTACTCCATGTATAACATTTATGTTATATGGCAGCATAAAATGAGAGAAAAGGTGAAAAGGCCTAATTAAACATTTTGTTTTACTGCCTTCATTTCCTACCTGGTAATGCTGATTTAGCATCAAGGAAGATTTTTCCTGATAAGTAGTTTGCTGTGGACTGGTACACAGAAACATGGCTGCCACCTTGCAAGCTTTGGCAAGACTAGAACTAGCAGCTTATTCAGTGTTATCCAAGATGGCTAAAAACAACAATTACCTAATTACTCTTCAGTAAAAGCAACAGCTTCCTCTTTTTCCCTCAGTTTTGTATGAGCAGGCCTTTTCTGAGTTAGTGTTATTCTTGGTCCCATCAGCCAATCAGTATTCCCCCTCTACAACTGAGTGTTATGATGAGACTGAATCTAATTAGATGCCTGTTTCATATAAATGGGCTTGAGACATGTGTGTGAGTTACTTCTTCTTCCCCCATTCCCCTTCTTCTCTTCCCTTCTTCCCTTCTCTTCACCACAGGCTTACTCCCCAGAGAAAGATTTTTCCATTTGTCATAACTATTTCCCAATTTCCTTTCCCCATCTCCAGCCTGGCTAGAAAGTGGGATAACTTCTTTTGGCTTAGGTGTTTTCATGTTCTGTATTTCCTCTTATCTTAACTCTCCCCAAAATAAATTTCATTCTTTACCATTCTTTGTATTCACATTTTTCAATTCTTTGATAACATCTGTAAGGAACTGAAGTTGGGGTTCATGAGCCTGGGGGTAGTGAGATCTTATCCCTACCAGCACTCTAGTCCCACATCATTTGAAATCCTTCAGTCTAGTTTTACTTCTTCAAATTGTGATGTAGTCTTGCTTCAGAAAGAAATGTAAAAATGGAAATCTTACTCTGTCAAAGATTCACTAAGAGCACATGATCTTCCCAGATCTAAGAGAGAAACCTTAACAGCTTCTTTGCATGGTGAAAAAGATTTCCTAGGATTCTGGCTTTCACATGAAGTTTCTTTTTGTATCCTCTAATATTAATTTATTTCTTAGTTTTAAATTTATTTACTTATTTTTGACAATTTAATTCACATGTATATTTTGACTATGCTTACCCCAATTACACTCCCATATTCCCCTTTCACTCCTACTGAACCCTTTCTTCTTTTTTTCCCAACTAGTCTCTTTCCCCTTTTCATATCTGTAGTTTCTACTGATCTACTATATTTTATAGGGGTCACTTGTATGAGCATGGGTGCAGGCTATTTACCAATGTACTAATAGCTTACTAGTGGTTACAACACTGTTGAAAATGTGTCCCCTTACCAAGAAACCATTAACTGCCAAGATTAGTGTTGCCCTCAGCTTTGGTCAAAGAAGCTTCTTTTTGGATTAATGTGTGGCAATTAGTGCAAAGGTTCAAAACCAGTCAAAGTGCTGAGAGTAAATGACTGTTGAGAGTTCAGCCCTAAATGGGAAATTTCTATCACTATGTCTGTGGCTCAGAAGACATAATAAAAGGGATGGCAGAAAGACTGTAGAGATGGAGGATGGGGAAGACTGCTGCGATATGTTCTCTGATTTGCACTTGGATTACTTCCTACTGTTCCTTAAATCTCAGAATAATTATAATTTAATTCAGAAAAGTTTCTGTGAATCCATGCTGGGAGTAAGCATGTATCAACCTCTGACCTCTTATGTTTTCCAATACACAACTGCCAGAGCAAGTGTCTGAGACATAGCAAGAATTTAAATGATGAATTGAACATGTACTGAGCTTTCTAAGGCTGATGTTCTGGACCTAAAGAGACATATAGTTTGAGTCTTGGGACCACTTCTGGTAGTAGATGAACTCCTTAGGGCCCAAATTTTGGATTTAATGTTGGTTTAGACATATGACTGTCAATGAGTTAAATATTCAACATTAACTCAGATTTTTTATTTACCAAAAGGCTTTGTTACCTACTTCAGGGGGTTTTCTGAATATTGATTGAGGTAAAGCATTGAAAACAAAGAACTGTATCTGGAACCCCATAGGTACTCTTCACTGTACCTGACAGCATATAACCAAATGAATTAGATGTGACTCTGACTAGAACCCATATTATGTAATTTCTAGTCATAAGTATACTATTTGTTTGGAATAATTCCTGAAACTTAGTAGAGCTTTCTATAAAATAGAAGTCACAGCAGATTTCTCTCATGCTAACTACTGTGTGAAGATCATATATTAGCAAAAATTATATTTGCCAATTATTGACCTCTTCCTTTATGACATATACTTCAATAAAACATTTTCCTACAATATATAATTTTATCTTTATAAAATTTTACTGGCTGTATGTTATTATTTTTACTTTAATGAAGAGTAGGACAGTCTTAATCATCTGCTCAAAAGTCATACAAATAAGTCATAAATTATTATTTAAACCTAGATCTTTGCATATAAAATCCATGCTAAGAATTATTATTTATAATTTAATAAAAAATTTGAAGTATGAGATAACATGACATTATTATTTTTTTGACATTATTATTAACAATGATATCATTAATTGTTGCCAATTTCAGACATGATTCTGGTTTCAGGCTCTTTATTTTATTTTTATTTATTTGGGAGTGACAGAGAGAGAAAGGGACAGAGAGAGAGAGAGAGAGAGAGAATGGGTGTGCCAGGGCTTCCAGCCACTGCAAACAAACTCCAGATGCGTGCGCCCCCTTGTGCATCTGGCTAACGTGGGTCCTGGGGAAGAGAGCCTTGAACCAGGGTCCTTAGGCTTCATAGGCAAGCGCTTAACCACTAAGCAATCTCTCCAGCCCTGGTTTCAGGCTCTTATAAGGAAGGTTGTTACAATTCCATTTTAGCCAACAAAAATAATTTTGAACAACGTTTGTCAATTTCACAATGAATAAACTTTTTTCAAATATCAAAAAAAGAACACAGTAGCAGATGCTTCAAATTACATACAATTCTGTTGAAAAATTTATTTTAAACTCACTATTAATGTAAATATTGTGAAACACATTTGTCCACAAGGAAATTCTACCAATTCTGCAAGATAACTCATGAATTCATATTTTACTTTTAATCATTTGAACATACAGCTTAGAAATGGTACCTAATTTGAAATCTGGGCAGTGGTTGTCACTCATTTTTTGGGGAGGGGGAATGGGAATAAGTGCATTTTAACTTTTCAAGGATGGTTATGTCAAAAATGTTAGAATAATCATTGATCTTTTTTCATGAACTGAATATTTTATTCTTAAATATTTTTTCTTTACTTTACTGATGGGGTACTTAAATGTTCTCAAATTGTTACTACCTATCTAAATAGAAGTCATCAGAAAAAAATCAGAATGCCTTATAATCAAAAGTTTGTGCCTCATTTAGAGAGGCATGTTTATGTAGTCTCAATAAGAGAAGGGAGATATAGTCAACAATTACTGTGTTCAAATAAATATGTTTCAATAAATGAGGTAGATGTCACACATTTAACTGTTAGCTGAATTAGTCATAAAATTTAAAATATTCGTTCTATTGTTTTCTTTTAAACATCAAGAAATAGGGTGAAATGATTGAATTATCATTGCAATGTCAGATTTTCTTAAGCAACACTGTCTGTTAATTGGTACACCAACTATCACTACCTATGGATGGTGTATGTGGGTACTAGTTTTCCTACTGACATAATTGGGGTGCAGAGATCAAGTGTTGAAATTCATAAAGCTAGCATGTAGTAAAGCCTGGCTTTACATCCTGGTAAGGCTTTTCCCTAAAATTATTTACCATTCTGACTCCGACTTCTTAGATGCAATTCAGGGGCGAATTAGGCTCCGGAGGGAGCCAGTCTCTCTCACCCTGGCAGTCCTGTTGGGTGTTGGGATGGCCACAGGGATTGGAACAGGTATTGCAGCCTTAGCAACTCAGGACTCAAAGCTGACAGAACTACAACATATTATAGCTCAAGATATAAGGGCCCTAGAGGAATCACTTTCTAAACTAGAAGAGTCCTTAACCTCCTTATCAGAGGTAGTCCTACAGAATAGAAGAGGCTTAGACTTATTGTTTCTACAGCAGGGGGGACTCTGTGCAGCCCTAAAGGAAGAATGTTGCTTCTATGTGGACCATTCGGGTGTCATTAGAGACTCAATGAAAAAGCTCAGAGAGAGACTAGATGCCAGAAATTGGGAGGCAAAACAGAGTCAGGGATGGTTTGAGTCGTGGTTTAATAGGTCCCCCTGGCTGACTACTCTGATATCTACCCTATTAGGCCCACTCCTTATCCTCCTCCTCCTCCTAACACTTGGACCCTGTATTCTGAATCGACTGGTAACATTCATTAGGGAAAGAATTAACACAGTCCAACTATTGGTTCTTCGGCAGCAATATCAGCTAGTAGGGGAATCAGTAATCTAAAATTCCAGGATTGGAATTATGCTCAAGAAAAGGGGGGAATGTAAGATCAAAAATTAAAAGCCTTATTATCATGCTAACATGCCTTTTTAGCTTTTGTAACGTGCTTGCTTGCCTCAGATTGACTAAAGAACAGACATTTTATAATACCCAACATGCCTAACTCATAAAATTCTCTTCTGGGCCACACTGATCACACAGTTTTTAAAACTAACATTATCTATGGATTTTTTTTTCTTTTTTCGTGCTACACTAAACATTGCCATGGAATAAAGACACTAGGATAATAATTTGATAAATAGATGAATGAACAAAAGAAGATACAGGTATATGCCAAGAGTATTTCAGGCAACTAAATTCAGAGGCTAAGGCAGAGTACAGGGGAAACCATGACTTTGGCCTTGGAATTAAAAGACAGAGACAGAAAACAGGAAACCAGATGCTCATTGCTATGCAATAGTCAGCTATTTTATAGAAGCCCGGATGCGAGGCCCAGTGGAACTTCCTGAGCCTGGCTAGAGTTTGGGACCTGTCTTTGGCCTATGACTTCCGCACAGGAGTGACTCAGCAAGGCCTGACCTAAAACTGCCTCTGCCCAGCTACTACTAAAGTGGTGAAATATTATTGGCACTTAATTGTTACCCCATCCTAAGACTCCCACCCCCTACCTTGATGCTATATAAGTGCCTGCTTGGTACAATTAAACGAGATCCTGTTTGGACAATTCTCCAGACTCAGCGTGTTTCCCTCCGATGACTAGGAGAGGGTCTGGGTCCATACTCACCATCCTGCTGAGCCCCAAGGAGAGACCTGTGGGACCGGCTCTCCTATAGCCCTACCTGGCAGAGAGCCTGGCAGCTGACAAAGGCAATTCACAGAGGGAAAGTCTTATTTTGGCTCATAGTTTTAGAATAAAGTCTGTCATGGTGGGGAAGGTATGCATAACAAGAGGGTGAGACAGCTGGTCACTTGCAGATAAATGGTGGTATTCAACTCACTTTCTCCTTTTATTCAACCTCAGGATGCTACCCTGTTGGTAGTGCCACCAACATGCCAATAAACCCCTCTAGAGACTCACATAGACACACCCAATGTATCCACCCCACTGTATCTCAGATTATAACTTTTACGGGTTCATCTCTAATTCAAATACAATAAGTGTGGAAAACTGACATCTCTTGGAGGTCTATATTATAAAATTTCAGAAAGGTGAAGACAAAACTGGTATATGGCTTTCCTGTAGAGATATACATGAGCTTGTCCTCTGACTTCCACATGCACACACATGCATGCACACCTATACAAAAATGCACCTGAAAACACATGTTCACACACCCACAGAAATTATAACAGGCATGATGGAATTGAAATGATAGCATGCATTTCATCTAATAATATTGGGCTAAACTAAAATTAATAATAATACAAAACCAGGGGCTGGAGAGAAGGTTTAATATTGAAGGTGCTTGCCTATAAAGCAAAAGTACCCAGGTTCAATTCTCCAGAACCCACATAAGCCATATGTCTGGAGTTAATCTGCAGTAACTGGAGGCCTTGGCATGCCCATTGTCCCTCTCTATCTGCCTATTCCTTTCTCTCTCTTTCTCTCTCTAATAAATAAATAAATGATAAAATATTTTTAAATGCAAAACTAAAAGTAGAAACAAAATTTGAATTGAAGTTTATGTCATATTACTTGAAAAACTAGATAATTCATGTATGATATTTCACTCCAAAATTGTCTGACTTTTAATTTTTCTATAATATGATTTTATACTAAATTACTAAAATAAAATTTAAACTTACCAACCTTTAATATCAAATAAAGTTGAGTACTCATTTATAACTATGTCTGTGAAAATGGTGATTCTACAGCTATTATTACATAATACTTGGCATGCATTTGTAAAACATGAAAATATATTTTCATTTGAATTTGAATGTATTTTTGACCTGCATTTGTAAAAATGATGGCTAGATATTGTATATTTTATTTTATTTTTTTATTTATTTATTTTTTGGTTTTTCGAGGTAGGGTCTCACTCTAGCTCAGGCTGACCTGGAGTTCACTATGGAGTCTCAGGGTGGCCTCGAACTCACGGCGATCCTCCTACCTCTGCCTCCCGAGTGCTGGGATTAAAGGAGTGCGCCACCACGCCCGGTTTTTAGATATTGTATTTATCTTGTTCATTGCTACTATTAATTTTCTGTTTATTATTTAACAAATAATTCTCACTCAATAAGCAGTTGTTAAATGAAAAATTATCAAAAATTTCCCTTCCTCCTAAAATTATTGCATTAATAATTACATAAAAATAGTAACAAAAACAGTATGGTACTGGCACAAAAGCAGATATGTAGATCAATGGAACAAAATAGAGGACCCAGATATAAGTCCAGGTTGCTATTGCCACCTGATATTCTATAAAAATGCCAAAAATACTCATTGGAGAAAAGACAGCCTCTTCAGCAAATGGTGCTGGGAAAACTGGATATGTATCTGCGAAAGGATGAAAATAGATTCTTCTCTCTCTCCATGCACAAGAATTAAGTCCAAATGGATTAAAGACCTTAACATCAGACCTGAAACTCTGAAATTGCTAGAGGAAAAAGTAGGGGAAACCCTTCAACATACTGGTCTTGGCAAAGACTTTCTGAATATAACCCAAATTGCTCAGGCAATAAAACCACAGATTAACCAATGGGACCTCATGAAATTACAAAAATTTTGTACTGCAAAGGACACTGTGAATAAAGCAAAGAGGCAACCTACAGAATGGGAAAAAATCTTTGCCAGATATATATCCGATAGAGGATTAATATCTAGGATATACAAACTCAAAAAGCTAAATAATAAGAAATCAAACAAGCCAATTAAAAAATGGGCTATGGAGCTAAATAGAGAGTTCTCAAAAGAAGAAATACGGATGGCACATAAGCATCTAAAAAAAATGTTCTACATCCCTAGTCATCAGGGAAATACAGATTAAAACTACATTGAGATTTCATCTCACTCCTGTAAGAGTGGCTACCATCATGAAAACAAATGATCATAAATGCTGGTGAGGATGTGGAGAAAGAGGAACCCTTCTGCACTGTTGGTGGGAATGCAATCTAGTCCAGCCATTGTGGAAATCAGTGTGGAGGTTCCTAAGACAGCTAAAAATTGATCTACCATATGACCCAGCTATAGCACTCCTAGACATATATCTTAAGGAGTCATCCCATTTCTTTAGAAGTACATGCTCAACCATGTTTATTGCTGCTCAATTCATAATAGCTGGGAAATGGAACCAGCCTAGATGTCCCTCAACTGATGAGTGGATAATGAAGATGTGGCACATTCATACAATCTACTTCTACTCAGCGGTAAAGAAAAATGAAGTTATGAAATTTACAGGAAAATGGATGGATCTGGAAAGGATTATACTAAGTGAGATAACCCAGGCCCAGAAAGCCAAGTGCCACATGTTTTCCCTCATATGTGGATCCTAGCTACAGATGACTGGACTTCTGTGTGAGAAGGAAAAAACTCAGTAGCAGAGGCCAGTAAGTTAAAAAGGAGATATAAAGGGAAGAGAAAGGAAGGGAGGAGGGTACGTAATAGGTTGATATTGTATATATGTAAGTAGAAGAATAGATTAACGAGGGTGAAAAGGCCCATAGTGAAGTCAAGGGAAGAGACTGAGTAAAGGAAAGGTGGAGGGAGGGCTAATCGAAATCTAAGGGGATGCAAATAAATCAGATGGAATCCTCCAGTTTTGAACAGTGGAACACTCAGGAGCCATAGATAGTTGTTAGAAAATTTTCAGTGCCAGGGATGGGATACCTTCTGCGAGTTGTTGCCAGGGAGGTCCCTGATGCCCCCAAAACATTATAGGCCATTGTCGGGGCCCTTGGTTTCCCACCAGGAATAGATGGTAAGACACTATTGCTGAAGACTCCAAATACTTGGGTGGCAAGGCCACTGAGAAATTCTGCTGGAACTGAGTTCATAACCTCCTCCATGTAGACCAGCTGAGAGAAAGCTGGAAGAAATCATTCTACATGTAGTTCAATGGGAGAAAGAGATACCACCAGTGAAGATACTCAACAGTGGACACTGCAAGCCTTATAATTGGCCAGCCAGACCAAATGAGCCAACAGGTGCAATAGTGGCACATCTGCCATGGTGGAAATCAACTGCCCTCCAGTTGGACTGGAGGCCCGCTCCATGGGGGACAATACATCCCTGATACTGAAAACTTAAAACAGGGGTAGTCATGAGCCCTAGGGGTGTAACATCTCCTGATGTCTGGAAAAAGGTATGTACTATGCTTATCAAACTGCTAAGTAAGCACTTTTCTTAATATTTATACCCTTATATTAATGCTACTCTCACTTTGGGTAGAGAAAGTTCTCTTTTCATGTGGCAGTGACCTTGGGATGACTCAGAAGGTATCATAGTGCTGGAAAGAAGTGACTGGAGTACTGAGTAACATCTCGATCACACCTTCCAAGGCTCAGGGTCTAATGCGGAAGAGGTGGCAGAAAGAATGTAAGAGCCAAAGGAAGGGTAGGACTCCTTACAATGTTCTTCCTCCAGACATAAAATGGCCTGGATATCCATGACCTCATAGTGCCTGACACTACCTACACAAGACCATTATAAGAGGAGGAAAAGATCATGACATCAAAATGAAAGAGAGACTGATTGAGATGGGGAGGGGATATGATGGAGAATGAATTTCAAAGGGGAAAGTGGGGGGAGGGAGGGTAGTACCATGGGATATTTTTTATAATCATGGAAAATGTTAATAAAAATTGAGAAAAGAAAAAAAAAAGAAAACCTAAAAAAACAAACAAATAAATAAATAAATAAATAAATAAATAAATAAAAGATATTAGTAGGAAAAAAATAATTACATAAAAGTTTTTTTTTAATATTGATGCAGATTACTTTTTGAATTTTATAATTTACAATCATTTAGAATACAGAGACTAGTTAATTTTCAGGATATGGTATAAATCACATTTCAATTCTTCCCACTTTGTGTGGGTACCTTTCTTTACTGAATAATTTGTAGCTTTTTGATGACCTGAACTATTTTCTTCTGGGCCACCATAAAGTACTTCTTTCCAGCTCACTTTGCCTACTATAGCTTATTTCATTTCTATATGATTCTAGACTCAGACTGGCTCATTACATGTCAATTTCTATTTGACTACTATTGTAAAACATCCAAAAATCAGTTTACAAGTAGCTGGAATCATAACAATACTGAGGCTTTTGACCCCTGAATGTTGGAGACCTTTGATTTCTCTCAACATAGTTTAAGTATACAATTATTATAGAAACTTCAACATGCCTAAAACTACCTTTAAAGCTTTTACCAAATCTAAAATTTCCTTTCAGTTTATTATTACTTATATCATAATGAAAAGCTGAATTATTTTTGTATATTGCTCATCTTGCCTAAAATTTTGCCATACTTAATAAGTAAATAGTATCATCAGATAGAAAGGTTTGCTTATTCCTATATAACCCACCATCTAGTAACCACTGGTAGAACTTCCAGTGCAACAGCAAGCATTAGTGAGATCAGAAACATTAGCTGTTATCTCTTAGCTTAGAGAAAAACATTATATATGTACATGTATGTATACACACACACACACACACACACACACACACACACACATATCACATTATGGTAGCAATTATATCTTTGAACAGATTTAGGAAAATTTCTTCTACTGTTAGTCTGTGGAGAGGTTGTTTCATGTTTGGTTTTACCTTTCTGTTGTTGTTGTTCTGGTTTTGAGCCTTGGTTGGCCATGAATGTACTAAATAGCTTAATTTTCTGATTCAAGTTTATGACTGATGAGTTATTTGAGTTTTCATGTATTAAAATGTTTTGTCCTTTTAAAATATAATGGTTTATATGGCGTAGGGTTCTATATTACTGTTTTACATGTGGCCTCACTTTCTCTGGTATTTTTAAAGTATCCATTGTGGACTTCTGGTTAAGATGGTGGTGTAGGTACCTCGCCAAAGCAGCCTAGGGGGGAAAAAGCAAAAAAAAAAAAAAAAAAAAAAAACCAGCAAAATACACATTTTTACCAAAAAGTGAGGTGTATAGGAAATTGAAATGGCAGTGGAGAAGTAGGAAAGAACCAGAGCATGCAGAGCCCACACAGGTCTGGCAAGTCTGCAGACCTGCGGCGTGCATCAGCCAGCAGACAGGCTTGGCTTGAGCCATAGGAAAAGCCAGGTGAGGGGATTTTCCACTCACACTGGAGCTCTCCGCAAACTCAAGAAACGTGAAGGGAGAACGGCAGTAAACACTGGAGGAGCAGATCACAAGGTAGAAGAACACGTGGAACAGCGAGAGAACTAGAGTAGCATCGGCAGCCTCCCCTCCCCCACCGCCAGTGCCCAGCTCCAGTGAACAGAGCAGAGGTCCAGGGATCCGGCCACGCCTACTTGAACCAGTAGCAGGACCCAAGCATAACTGAGACCAAAATCATCCCAAAAGGTAACTGGGATTACACCAGGTCAGTATCTGCCTAATTAACCTGGTATATAGGTCTGAACCAGAAGCGCTAATTGCACCTTCCATATCATGATAAATTATATGTTAAGTCTGATAGACAGTCAAATTTGCCATTCTTAAATAAGCTGTATTTTGAGCTTGTTATTTGTTACTTCTTGATTTATAGTGGCTTTGTTTCCTCTTCTGTTATACATTAGGGAAGGGTCTAACCTGGTCACAAGCTGACTTGGAACCCTCTACAAACCAGAAATCTTAACCTCCTTGTTGTCAAGATTAAGGGAGTAGGTAGCCACAACACAGCCTAAGGGACAGACAGAGGATCTGGTTGTCATAATACCTACTCTTGGATAAATACTTTGTGCTATTTTTCATTGAAAGTGTACATTGTTTAGTTAAATTTTAGAAATGATCTATACTTGGTTCCACTCAGCCTACTTGAATACTGTCATAGCAGACAAACCCAACACTTAGGGTCACTTTTGTAGATACATTGAGAGTCTTAAGAGCCAAACCTAGTGCCTTAAACTCCTACACTGAAGATATATAACATCAGATTGATTGATCCATCTAATAATACCCAGCTAACTAGAAAATCCAATCATTAAATAATCCAGGATGCAAAAATATATACATTATAACTCTAGAAACACAAAAATCAAGACAATATAAATCCACCAAAAAGTATTAATGCATCAGAAATGACCTGCAGTGAGAACAAGTTAGAGGCAATGCCTGAGAAAGATTTTAAAAGAATGATTATAAATATGTTCAAAGAAGTCAAAGAAGAAATCAAAGGAATGAAAGAAGAAATCAAAGGAATCAAAGAAAACACGGGATACCAATTTAATGAAATAAAGAGGTCAATACTAGACATAAATAAGGAAATAGATATAATAAAGAAAAATCAGCCAGAATTACTAGCAATGAAGAACACAGTTAATGAAATTAAAAAAAAAAAAAAAAAAAAACACTGTAGAAAATCTCACCAGTAGCATGGATGAAGGAGAGGACAGAATATCTAAGCTAGAAGACCAGGTGGCAGATCTAATACAGTCCAACAAAGAGAAAGACAAACTAATTGAAAAGTATGAGAGGGAATTTCAAGATATTAGGGACACTATGAAAGGAACAAACATAAGAATTGAGGGCATAGTAGAAGAAAAAGGCAAACTAAAAATCAGTAGACAGGAAGACATAACAAAGATTAGGGCAGAAATTAATGAAATAGAAACAAACAAACAAACAAAATCCAAAGAGTCAATGAAACAAAGAGTTGGTTCTTTGAAAGGATAAACAAGATTGATAAACCCTTAGCAAATGTGGCCAAAAGAAAGACAGAAGAGACACAAATTAATAAAATTAGATATGAAAATTGTAACATGACAACAGATGCCCAAAAAATGCAAAAATCATAAGGACATACTATAAAAACATATACTCCACAAAGCATGAAAATCTGAAAGAAATAGATGATTTCCTTGATTTATCTGACCTACCAAAATTAAAACAAGATGAGATTAATCACCTAAATAGACCTATAACAAGTATGAAGATCCAAACAGTTATCAAAAATCTCCCAACTAAGAAAATCCCTGGCCCAGATGGATTCACTGCTGATCTGGAAAGGATTATACTAAGTGAGGTAACCCAGGTCCAGAAAACCAAGTGCCGCATGTTCTCTCTCATATGTGGATCCTAGCTACAGATGATTGGGCTTCTGTGTGAGAAGGAAAAAACTCAGTAGCAGAGGCCAGTAAGCTAAAAAAGAGATATAAAGGGAAGAGAAAGGAAGGGAGGAGGGTACTTAATAGGTTGGTATTATATATATGTAAGTAGAAGAATAGATTAACGAGGGTGAAAAGGCCCAAAGTGAGGTCAGAGGAAGAGATTGAGTAAAGGAAAGGTGGAGGGAGGGCTAATCAAAATCTAAGAGGATATATATAAGTCATACGGAATCCTCTAGTTTTGGACAATGGAACACTCAGGAGCCATAGATTATTGCTAGAAAATTTTCAGTGCCAGGGATGGGATACCTTCCAGTGAGTTGTTGGCCGGGGGGGGGTCCCTGATGCCCCCAAAACATTATAGGCCATTGCCAGGGCCCTTGGTTTCCCACCAGGAATAGATGGTAAGACCCTATTGCTGAAGACTCCATATACTTGGGCTGCAATGCGACTGAGGAATCCTGTTGGAACTGAGCTGATAACCTCCCTCATGTAGACCAGCTGACAGAAAGCTGGAGGAAGCCATACTGCATGCAGTTCAATGGGAGAGAGGGATCCCACCAGTGAGGATACTCATCAGTGGACACTGCAAGCCTTATAATTGGCCAGTCAGGCCAAATGAGCCAATGGGTGCAATAGTGGCACATCTGTCATGGTGGAAATCAACTGCCCTCCAATTGGACTGGAGGCCCGCTCCATGGGAGGGAATACATCCCTGATATTGAAAACTTAAAACAGGGGTAGTCATGAGCCCTAGGGGTGTAACATCTGCTGATGTCTGGATAAATGTATATAGTATGCTTATCAAACTTCCCAGTAAGCACTTCTCTTAATATTCATGCCCTTGTATTAATGCTATTCTCACTTTGGGTAGAGAATCTTCTCTTTTCAGATGACTATGACCTTGGTACGACTCAGAAGGTATCATAGTGCTGGAAAGAAGTGACTGGAGTACTGAGTAACATCTCAATCACACCTTCCAAGGCTCAGGGTCTAATGCGGAAGAGGTGGCAGAAAGAATGTAAGAGCCAAAGGAAGGGTAGGACTCCTTACAACGTGCTCCCTCCAGACATAAAATGGCCTGGATATCCGTGACCTCATAGTGCCTGATACTACCTACACAAGACCATCATAACAAGAGGAAAAGATCATGGCATCAAAATAAAAGAGAGACTGATTAAGATGGGGAGGGGATATGATAGAGAATGGAATTTCAAAGGGGAAAATGGGGGGAGGGAGGTTATTACCATGGGATTTTTTTTGTTGTTGTTGTTTGTTTTTCGAGGTAGGGTCTCACTGTTGTCCAGGCTAACCTGGAATTAACTCTGTCATCTCAGGGTGGCCTTGAATTCATGGCAATCCTCCTACCTCTGCCTCTCGAGTGCTGGGATTAAAGGCATGTGTCACCAAGCCTGGCTGGGATATTTTTTTTAATCATGGAAAATGTTAATAAAAATTGAGACAAAATAAAAAAAAAAATAAAAGTATCCATTGTGTTATGGTTTGCACTGTTTCTAATATAATATCTACATTCAGTATAATATTTGCATATTATTTTTCTACTATTAAAAATATGGCTGGTCTCTTCTAAAGATTTTTTATCACAGTTTTTTAAGATAATTATGAAAACCTTGTAACTTTCTTCATTTTTCTAGTACTTACATCTTACTAAGAGTGTGGGTCTGTGGTTTTAGTTTTCATCCAATTTGGAAACATTAGACCTGAAGAAGGGCATAGTCACCGACCTAGAATACACTGTCTCTAGGACATGTTAATTCCCAAACACCATCAGCTGGGAATCTAGCATTCAGAACACCTAAGTTTATGGGGCACATATGAATAAAACCACCACATTCTGCCCATGGCCTCCATATGCTGATAGTCATCCATGATGTAAAATGCAGTGCATCCAGTACAACTTTAGGATTCCCCATAGTTTTTATCAGTCATAATGATATTCAAAGATCCCTGTAATCCAAAGTCTTTTACCTGAGCTATAACACCAAAACCCACAATGGCACAGAATACACATTCACACTGTAAAAGATGGCAATTTGCATAGCAAAGAAATGTTCACCCCATACAAGATTAAACAGGGCAAACATCACACTCTGTAGTTCCAAGTCCAACAACTCTAGTCAATGACAAGTCTCCAAGTCTTATAATTCTAACCAGCAACAAGTCTCTGGAGTTCCAATTTCACACCTTGAGCTAGGCTATTCACAGTCCTGGTAAACTGCACTGGGGCAGCAGCTCCCCTCGGCATCCATCTCATGGTCCCAGCATCTCCACTGGGTTTGCACTGTAAGCCACAGTTCGTCCTCACAACTCCATCGGGTTTCCATGCAGGCATCCAGCAAACCTGCTACACACTGCCCATGGCCATTCCCAAAATACAAGACCATATTGCAAATTCAATGACCCTCTCTTTCCTGAATTTCTTATACTCCATAATACCAGATAGAGTGCCAGTTTGTTAATACAGAGGGGAAAAAAGCGGACTTTGAAGAACAGGACACTCCTTGAAAATTCAGACCCCTTCTAAATAGTCTACATTCCTCCTGTTGCCCTAGTGCAGGTCAGCTGGCCAATCTCAAAGGTTGTAATCTCTCATATAATTGCAGCTGAACAGGCAGAAGCTTCAACCCAAAGATTTTATTGTGCCACATCCCTCTGCACACACCAGTCCTTTTCTACACAAAGTAACAGTGCCCAACTTTTCCAGAAATGGGCATGACAGCAAGCCTCTCACACAAACTGCTTGTATTCCAGTCCAAGCAAAGCTCTTTCTAACCCTCATAAGCCAAATCTCATAGTCCATAGTTCTAACTGCATTCAGGTGTTTCAACTCTGACAGAATAGTCCATCAAGCTGTTCTTACAACACTGCAAGTCATCTCTTAGGCCAAGGTTTCAAATCCTTCCACATTCCTCTTGAACATGGGCTCCAAAAAGCCAAAGCCACACAGTCAGGTGTCTGGCAGCAATGCCACTCTTGGTACCAACATTACTGTTGCAGTAAGATTCACATTTCTGATAGAAATCACACAACCAAGAGCAGCTTGTGGAAAAAAGAGGTTTATTTAGGCTTACAGGTTTGAGGGGAAAGCTTCATGATGGCAGGGAAAATGATGGCATAAGCAGAGGGTGGGTATCACCCTCTGGCCAATATCAGGTGGACAACAGGAACAAGAGAGTGTGTCAAACACTGACAAGGGCACACTGGCTATAATACCCATAAGCCCTCCCCCAACAATACACTGCCAGGAGGTGTTAATTTCAAAATCTCCATCAGCTGGGAAACACCTAAGTTTATGGGGGACACCTGAATCATCAAACTACCACACTAATTCTCTTGTTTTTTTTTTTTTTTTTTTAGTTTTCTTGAGACTTTCCTGTGTATAGTTAAATGGGATCCTAGGAACAACCAGCCACATTTGTGAACATCTTTAAAAAAAAAAAAAAAAAAAAAAAAAGGGACTTATACTACCTCCTAAGCAACAAAGACCATGACAGGAACAGGGCCTACATGGTAGTTCATGGAATGATGAAATGATTAGCCATGGTCATACCACTATGACTTGAACGGTAGTCATGGAAATTCTCAATGCTTGCCTTTGCTTCTCTCTTCTATATTACACTGCTCTAAGTACTCTTAACGACAATTCTTAGTGATTGAAATTGTCTTCCAATGGTGATCACAGTGAGAAGAAAGCTCCTCTCCTTCCTTCACCAACACTCACTTCCTTATGTGTTTTCCAGTGTGGTGGACAAGTCAGCCCACTGAAGCCCCCTGTGGCTGAGGCTTTGCCCCTAACTGTGGTAACAAATCAGTGTTTATTCAGATAACATTATATTTCCATCTCCCCTCCTCCCTTATGTCTTTTAGAGGAAACATATATTTACATACTTGTTTTTCTGCTTGAAATTGTTCAAGATTTAGGTGATAGTTCATTCATATTTCCATTTATTTTTTCCTCTTGGCTTCATTCTGAAATTCATTATTGTATTTGCATGCTTGTGAACCTGATGTTCAGTGTCTCACATTCCATAATTCCTTTGCAATGTACTTTTAACTTCACCATTGTAATTTTCATGGTAATTCCATTTATAATTTTTAAAAATATTTTTAATATTTTATATTACTTTTTATTTATTAATTTGAGGGAAAGAGAAAGAGAAAAAGAGAGAGAGAGAGAGAGGGAGAGAATGGGTGTGCTAGGCCCCCCCGACAATGAAACCAAACTCCAGATGCATGTGCTACTATGTGCATCTGGCTTACATGGGTCCTGGGGAATGGAACCTGGGTTATTTATTTATTCATTAATTCATTTATTATTTAAGAGAGATAAGGAGGTAGATATAAACAGAGAGGGGAGAGAGAGAGAATGGGTGACTGAGGGCCTCAAGCCACTGCAAAGAACTCCAAAAGCATGTGCCACCTTGAGCATCTGGCTTTATGTGTGTACTGGGGAACTGAATCAGGGTCCTTAGATTTTGCAGGGAAGTGCCTTAAACTCTGAGTGATCACTGCAACTGAATTTATGATTTTTAAAAACAAATATTTTATTTATTTACTTGAGTTAAAGAGAAAGAAAGTGACAGAATGGATGTTCCAGGGACTCTGGCTGCTGCAATGGAACTCCAGATGCATGCAATGAGCCTGGGTCCCCTGGATTGGCAGACAAGTACCTGAACCAGTAAGCCATCTCTCCAGCCCATGATTTATGATTTTTAATAATGCTTATCTTTACTTAGAATATTATTTTTCCTCTAGCTTCTTAAGCATATGTAATTCAGTTATAATAATCCTGTTAATGTCTAATCTGCTACTCCTATCATCTATGTCTGTTACAACTAGTTGTCTTCCCCAAGGTGGATCTTGTTCTGCTGTTTGATTAGCTGTCAAGTTTTAACTGGATATAAGGTATGATTTTGTGTTGCTGAATGTTTTTGTAATATCTCTATCTTCAAACATTGTTTTGTGATGTACTTATTTAAGAGTCACTTGAATCTTTATCATCAATTTCATTCAATTTAGATGGACCAGAACAGCATTTTGGGAAAGAGGAAATTTTTGCCCATTTTTTTCAGCTCCCACCTTGGCTGTCAAGAACTGGCACAAGTGTTCAGTCTTTTTTGAGCTCTAAATTCCTCCTATTCCTGGATAATTAATTACCTGGATGTATGTGGCTTCTTCCTAAGGACATGCTCATCACTGGGGTGAATAATGTAGAGAACTACCCTGCAGCTCTCCACAGTCCTGTGTACAGCTTTCTTTTCTACAGTATGTGTCCCTATCAATTCTACTTGCCATCAGTGGCCTCCCAGGGCTCTCAACACTTTCTCTTCCACATTGAAAGTCAGCTGGAATTTAACTGGGAGAATTTCCCTATACACAAATGTAGAAACATTCCCCTGCATTAGCTGGAGGAAGCAAGAGCCTGGCCAATGTCTTTTTCATATCTCAGGGAACACTGCCCATGGTAAACAAATGTTTGTTGTAAAAATTATTGTTTCAGTATATTTTTTAAAGATTTATTTATTTATTTGTTTGTTTGTTTGTTTATTTATTTGTTAGAGACAGAGATAGAGAGGAAGAGAGAGAGAATAGGCACTCCAGGACCTCTAGCCATTGCAAATGAACTCCAGACACAGGTGCCACCATGTGTATCTGGCTTATGTGGGACCTGGAGAATTGAACCTGGATCCTTAGGCTTCACAGGCATGCACTTTAACCAATAAGCCATCTCTCCAGCCCATTTCAGTATTTTTTTTTAATCATTTGGTTTCTCTTAGGTAGAAAAGTAAGTCTAACTCTGTCACTTCCTATTGACTGTATTGAAAGTGTTGTTGGAGATTATACTACCGCTCTATTTAAAAGTGTTCAATTATCAACTTGGTAATAGCCAAAGTCCTATAGATGTCTACATGATCTTGTGATCATCCTTAAATTTTCTGGTACTAATCTTCATTCACAATAGCCTCTTTGCCATTTGTTGAAAAAATTAGAAATACTCTCTGCTTAACATATTTTCTGTTAATGCTTCATCTATTTGGAGCATATTTTCATTAAAAAATCCTATGAGGAGCTATCTAATCTAAATTCTCAGTGACAAACCTTGTGGTCACCTTTCATAAATTTTCACCCCAAGTCTGATAACCCTTCTTCTTTCTTTCTTCTTTTAGTTTTAATCCTATCATTTATTTATATGCACATTTAAATTATTTTCTCTATCTGGTGTTGAAGTCTACTCCATTGAAATATAAATATATTTAAAAAATATGGTTTTTGCAAAGGAATTCACAATGCCTTCAACATTACATGACATATAAGAGGTGGCCAATATATTATTGTATATTAAATGAACTATGATGAAATGAATTATTAATAATCACTTATTTGGTATTAGTATTATTATACCTAAACTCTTGAAGCACATTGTGGTAGGATAATACCCTTTCCCATTAAAATATTCAGAGTTTAAGCTCCAGAACCTATTAATATTTTATATTAATGAGGACAATAATTACACTTACAACAATGCTGACTATATGATTTGAGCTCATTGATAAATATTTAGGACATCATGCCTCCAAAAGTATAGAACAATTAATTGGAGTTGTTTTAACCTACTGACTTATAACAATTTGTTATAAGAGTAATACTAAACTAATACAGATATTCTCTCTCTTTTCTTTTTTTAAATCTTTTATTGAGCGGGGACAAAGAGGCAGATAGGGAGAGAGAGAATGGACGTGCCAGGGCCTCTAGCCACTGCAAACAAACTCCAGATGCATGAGCCACCTTGTGCACCTGGCTTACATCAGTCCTTCGGAATTGAACCTGGGTCCTTTGGCTGTGCAGGCAAGTGCTTTAAGTGCTAAGCCATTTTTCCTAGGTCAGATATTTTCTTTATATTCATTGTTATTGAGTTTATCATAGAATGATTTGACTTAAACATACTTTCATTTATCATGCCAGACAACCTGTCAATCTAGAAATTATCATCTATACTTTGAGGCATTTTCTTAAATTGTTTGTTTTTAAGTTTTCTTTGTTTTCTGTTTGAGACAGCCTACATATAGATACTCCTAGATTAACCTTTAATTTACTAATTTCCCCCTCTCTTGAATTATTTCAATAGCGCATTTTGGGTACTGATAATTTTGCTTGGCAGGTTTTTACCATATTTCTTTTATTTTTTCTAAGTATTGTTTTCTAAGAAATAATTATTTTAATTTCAACACAAGCTGCTTATTGTTATGGTGATGGCATGAAAGCAATGCTTCCTACCAACTCACAGTCTGTTTCCTTCAAGCATTTTTCCTTTTGATATTTTGGCCTTACATTTTTTTTATTACATTAATAGTCTTTTCCGTAACAAATGATATTAATGATTTTAATCATATATAAGAATGTGGAAATACAACATTATTTAAAAAAGTATAAGCTGGTTACATTACTATTTCTGGGATTCACTGTAGTGTATTATTTACCTCACTAAGACATGACTGAAAATTTCATCTGAGACAATAATATCATCCATGTGTGTTCCTTTCCTAAGAATTTCAGGATTTTCAGAATGCTTTTCTAGTCTATCTCTTGGATGGCTAAATCCTATATATATACTCAATTCTAGAACTGAAACAAGGAAAACCAAGCAAGAAAGTTAGATTTTTAAGAGAAAGTTTGCTTATTCTCCATTTCAATAGAAATAATGTGCGCCAGATGTCCTCTGTTCCATCCTTGTGTAGATGAGATCGGGTGCATTCAGGCTGGTATGGCCATAGACTCATCTGTGTTTTACATTATGTCTGTTGCCTGTTGGTGTCAGGAACAATTCAAAAACCTCTCAGCAAATATTTATTGAAAAATGCATGTCTTCCTCATCTCTACATTTAATAGCTTGTGTCACTACATGTCTTAAAATATTTCAGAATTTTAAAGATATGTTAGCCTGGTTCATCTGTTTGCTCACTATCAGTCTGGATTTCAGCTTTATTTTACATATATCATAAATCATCTTCACAATTTGTATTGTTCTTTTACATTTTACTATCTACTACATATTGTTTTGGTTTTATGGCTGAGAATTTTTCTTTAATATTATTGAGGATAAGAAGTTAAGACATGTATAAGTCATATTTTACCCCAATTAAAATATTCTTATCAACATACAAAAGAATCAAAGCTCTTTTTAGAAAGCCTTTAATATAAAAAGAAAAATTAACATGTTATAAAAAGTTACATATTTAGACAATGTTTCCTAACACATATATATATTTAAATTAGAGAGCGACAGACAGTGAGAGAAAGGCAGAGAGAAAGAGAAAGAGAGAGAGAGAGAGAGAATGTGTGTGCCATGGCTTCCAGCCACTGCAAACGAACTCTAGATGCATGTGCCTCCTTGTGCATCTGGCCAACATGGGTCCTGGGAAATGGAGCCTCAAACCTGGTCCTTAGGCTTCACAGGCAAGTGCTTAACCGCTAAGCCATCTCTCCAGCCCTTTTTGTTGTTGTTGTTGTTTTTCGAGGTAGGGTCTCACTGTAGCCCAGGCTGACCTGGAATTCACTCCATATTCTCAGGGTGGCCTTGAAATCATGGCAACCCACCTACCTCTGCTTCCCGAGTACTGGGATTAAAGGCATGAGACACCATGCCCAGCTTTCCTATATGTTATTTTTAAGTACATGTAATTACCTTTCTAAACATCTTAATGTAACAGATTTATTGTGGCTTGCCTTCTGCACTAGCTTCATTTTTTTTGCTTTAGGTGTATTATTCAAATGTATCAAGAATTTAAGTGGTAAGTATAATCATTAAAATGCCAATAAAAAACAAATTTAAACACAATGCAATCTCAATTTCTTTAAAATAGATTAGGAACCTTCTCCAGTAGGTTAAAGAATTTTTTTCATTTAATTCATTTGGACTTGCAGGGTATGTACTAAATTAATGATACAGTAACCTATTACCTTCTCTGAATAAAATAACAATAACGAATTACAAGAAAAATAATTTGAAATGTAACATAAGAGCTATAGTGCTTTACAAAAAACATATTTCCTTGTTTGTATTAAAGCATACTTGCTTTCAAATGTCCACGTAAATCAGATTTAATTTAATGTATTTTTAAACGTTTTAATAAGCTGAACTCAGTTCCAGAAAGTACTGTGACATTTAATTTAGTTTTCAGAAAAATCAAGAGTAGTAGCAATAGCCTAGAGTATTATAACTAGCGTTTATTTCTGATGAAGAATAATGATTCAGTTACAAATATTTTACATGGGCTGAATTATAATTTTGGTTGGAAAAAGAATATGGCATTTTTTAATCAATGTATTGAAGTGAGAATTGATTATAAAGTATTAGTCATGCTAATGTCTAATGTAAATATAGTCATGTGATGAAATAAATATTTCAAATCTTAACCTGAAACATGAATCTTCCAAAAGTTAAATAAAAATAAATGCGTAAAATAATGTGTCTTAAATGTTTCAGAAAGCAGAATAGGCTTACCAAATCAGATTAGGTACTGAACACAAATGTAGTTGAATGCAATGTTTTCTACCCACAACAGACTGGATTATACATTCACAATGGGAATATAACTCTGGGATCACACTTCATATTTGGTGCCAGAAAATGGATGGATCTGGAAAGGATTATAGTAAGTGAGGTAACCCAGGCCCAGAAAGCCAAACGTCGCATGTTCTCTCTCATATGAGGATCCTAGCTACATATGATTGGACTTCTGTGTGAGTAGGAAGAATAAAGGCAAAGAAATATTTTTCATTGCTCAGTAAATAGAATTTGGTGATAAATATATGTTCATATGATTAGTTTTAAAAATATGTTTTAGGGCCTGGAGAGATGGCTTAGCAGTTCAGGCGCTTGCCCCTCCTCTCTCCAGGTAGGATTTAAGCCAGACTCCTAGTGATGGAAGCATGCAATGCCACACATGCATGGGGCACACATGTCTGGAGTTTGATTGCAGTGGCTGGAGGCCCTGGTTCACCGCTTCTCTTCCTCTCTCTCCTCTCTCTCTTTTTCTCTTCCTCTCTCACATTAAAAAAAGGCCAGTCTGTTGTGCTTGCCTTAAAAAAATGTATTTTAGTAAGTTGAGGGTGATATAACTTCAAAGAATACAAAGACTTTAAATGTATACTGAAAAGAATTTATCTCATTTTCTAAGCAATTTTTTTTCAATTTGTTCAAATTCATCTAATAAATCAGATCCTAAAGCAAAATGGTGTGAAATAATATCATAAATAATTGTTAGTAGTAGACTGTTTAAAATAAAAATACCAAATTTAGCATATAATAGAAAATTACATCTTTTTGAACAAACACTCACATCTGGTATTTTAATATATTTTTTTGTACTGAGAATTTAGACCAATTACTGGATATCCAACTTCACAAGAATGATATTAGCTCCATACTTCTTACCATGCACATATATCAGTCAAAACTAAAACAAAAACTTAACTTAAAGCCAGAAACTCTGAAACTGCTAAAAGAAACATAGAGGAAACAATTCAGAATGTAGGTATCATCAAGAAATTGATGAAGAGAACACCAATAGCAAAGGAATTAGTCCCAGTATTTATGAATCAGATTATATGAAATTAAAAGGCATCTGTACAGCAAAATAAATCAATAGAGTTATACAAATACATATGGAAGAAATTTCAGCCATCAATATTTACATATGGATTGTCTAGAGTATAAATAAATGAATTAATTAAACACCTAATATCTGAAAAATTCCTATCAATAAATGGTCAATGTACCAAAAAGACAGTTCTCAAAGTAGTAGTACAAATGTTTCAAAAATATTTGAAATGTGTTCAACATCCTTAGCTATCAGAGACATGTAAATGGAAACTACTTTGAAGCTATATCATATGCTAGTCAGAATGGGTATACTAAACTTCTATAGCCATCAAAGAAATCACTATGGAGGTTTAAAAAACCACCCCCAAATTTAGAACTTCCATATTATCCAGATATACCTCTCTTTGGTATATTAAGATGTCCTGTACATTATTCTGCATCAATACTTGTACATTCAGATTTATTGCTCTCTTTGCTCAATAGTAATTAAATGGGATACACCTAAGTGTTCATCAATTCAATGGATAATAAAAAAATGTGGTATATACTCAATGGATATTTGTTCATTTGTAATGAAAAACAAAAGTATAAAATCATTCTGGAAATGGCTGGAACTGGAAAATATATCAAGTGAGATAATCCAGGTTCAGGAAGAGAAATATTGCATGTTATCTCTCACATGTGTATCCTAATACCTAAGTGTTTAATATGTATATTTAAAACTGGGAGTGTGGGAAAAGGAGGGAAATTTGAAAGGGGTCCTGGTCACAGGCAAAAAAAAAAGGCTTTAAGAAAGGGGGGGACAACAGAAATCATGAGATAAGAAAGGGGAAGGGGGAGTTTTGGGGGATTGAGTGGCATACTTGGGAAAAAAGAGAGAAGTACATAGGAAGAGATATATTAAAAATTGCATGTGATCTGAAAATGTGTGTTTTCCTTGTGATTAGTTCATCAATATTGCATTTACACCACTTTCCTATTGTATTGGATATTATAATAAAAATGAATTTAGATTAGTCATTGGAATAATTTTTGATAATATTAATTTTTTTTATTATATCTATGCCTAAGCATTTGCCTGTGAGAAAACTGCTACAGAAAAATAGTCAAGGATTCCATTAAAACAACATCAGTCTGTGGATATCCAAAGGTCTGAATCCTCTCATTATGACACTACTGTGTTTCTGGCATTTCCCTACAACCTTAGTGTAGTTTGTGTTGGTATACCAAAACATTAACATCCCAGTACTTATAGTGAAAAGAGTTTTACTTAGGCCCCAGTTCAAGAGGTTTAGAGGATGGTGCCAGCATCTTCTAGTCACTGACTCCCAGGGCCCCGTGGTGAATGGGGCAACAGAAGAGTGGCAGGAAGAGATCACATGTTGAGATGGGAAGCAGAAGACCAGGATGAGGATACCTCAAGTATTCTATTTATACTTCTTAATTTACTCTCACCAGACCTGAATCACTCCAAAGAGACAGCATTTATCAATTTATGAGGGTGGAGTCCCCAAGCCATACTTCATGAAAGTTCTGCCCCTCAGTACTGCCACAGAGTGGACTAAACCATGAGCCTTTGGGATATAAACTAGATCCAATATGTTGCAGTTACCTTCTTGTTGATGGGAAAGAGCACCCATTCAAAAGCAGCTGAGGAAAGTTTTTGTTTTGCCTTACACTCTCAAGTAGAAGTTTCATGATTATAGGGGAACTCGTGGCATGGGCAGAAGCTGGACGTCATCTCTGCCACAGAAGGGGGAGCAGCAGCAGGAGAGTGAACTGAACTCCACCAAGAGGAAGATGGCTATAACACTTTTAAACTTACCCCCAATAACACACTTCCTCCAGCGAGGCTTCACCTTCCCAGCTGCACTCAGCTGGATTCAAGCATTCAGAACATAAGTTTATGGGACAACTGGATCAAACCAGCACAGTTGCCCCTGGCCACCATAAACAGATTACCATCCATGATGTACAGCGCAATACATTCAGTCCCACTTTAAACGGCCCTATTGTTTATTGTTATTATTATTATGATTATTACCTACACTGTTGATATTTCCCCATTGTTCAAGGTCTGTTAACTATGAACCTGTAAAAACCAAAGACACATAATGACACAGTAAGCATTTACATTGTAAAATAATAACACCACAAGCAAAGATTGTGCCAATACAAAATCTAAAACAAATAGGGCAAACATCAAAGCCTGTAAGTCCAAGTATGACATCTGTAACTATTAATGAAGTTTCTGGGGTTCCTATTCTGCCCTTCCATCTGGGCTAAATAAAACCTGGGGAATAATCCAATTCATCTCACTAGCTTTCTTTGGGAGCCATGCCATAATCCTGGAAATTCCAAAAATAAATAAATAAATAAACAAACAAATAAATAAATAAATAATGTCTCCACTGCAACACATAATCCATCCTCATGGCTCCACTGGGCCTCCATGCAGGGACTAAAATAATACTGCCTAACATAAACAAGTGGCTGTTTCCAAACCGTGTTGAAAATCAATGATCCCCTCTTTCCTGCATTTGTTATATCCTGCATTTGTTATATTCCCACAGAACCAGATACACTACCAAATTTGTTAGCCTGGGGGTGGAGATTAAACTGACTTTGAAGAACAGAAACACTGATTCAGCATTTATTGCCCCCTTTTCAAAAGACTCAACGTTCTTTCTGCTGTTACAGTGAGAACAGTTGGCCTAATCTCAATGGTTATCTCTCAAACAATTTTAACTTAATGGCATTTTCTCCAACTTGAAAATTTCATTTACTTCTGTGCCATATTCTACTGCTCATAACACTTACAGCACTACAAGGCATCTCTTAGTTCAAGGGTTCAAATCCTTCCACATTCTTCTACCAATCAGTTCCAAATGGCCAAAAGCAACAGGGTTGTGTTTCTAGAAGCAACAACCTTATTCCACTGGTACCAGTTTTCTTCTATAATTACCATCTTATTACTGGGATAAAGGACTCAACTGATCGAATTTGATGGGACAAAGTTTTTATTTTGACTTACAGTCTCAAAGGGAAGCTTCATGATGTCAAGGAAAGCACGGCACGAGCAGAAGTTGGACCTCACCTCTGGCACATAGGTGGAAAACAGCAGCAGAAGAGTGAGCCAAACTTTAGCAAGGGGAAACTTGATAACACACTCTGAAACTAGCCCCCAATAACCAATCACATTCAGTAAGGCTCTACCTCCCAAATTGCCACCTGTGGAGGACCAATCAGAACACATGAGTATATGTGGAACATGTGATTCAAACTACCACAAAATCTCAGAGTGTAGCTTTGCACCCGACACAGAAAGGGTCATGTACATTTACAATTTATTTTTATTTTTATTTATTTATTTATTTTTTGGTTTTTCGAGGTAGGGTCTCACTCTAGTCCAGGCTGACCTGGAATTCACTATGGAGTCTCAGGGTGGCCTTGAACTCACGGCGATCCTCCTACCTCTGCCTCCCGAGTGCTGGGATTAAAGGCGTGCGCCACCACGCCCGGCTACAATTTAAAACCATAATTGTTTTATTCCCAATAATCCAGAAGTCTTGATTGACTTCATTACCAATCAAAGGTTCAAGCCCAGCAGGGTGTGGTGGCACACACCTTTAATCCCAGCACTCGGGAGGCAGAGGAAGGAGGATTGCCGTGATTTCAAGGCCAGCCTGAGACTACATATTGAATTCCAGGTCAGCCTGGGCTAGACTGAGACCCAAACCAAAAAAAAAAAAAAAAAAAAGTTCAAGCCCAAAGTCTCATTTGAGACCAAAGGCCAACTCCTCCTGTCCATGAGCCTGTATATTCAAACATAATTCACATGTTTCTAAGATGCAATGTTGGGAGAGAAGAGGGTAGACTCTCAGAAGAAAGGGGTCACAGGCCTTCAGCAGTGTTACCATGAATCAGGGAACACACTAAGTAGTAAATCTCCAAATCTAATACCTTGACCACATTGGGGCAATGGGAAATTTTTAAGGCCTCAGAAAGCCCTACTTTTATGTCTTTCTTGAGCATAGCTCATCCGTCATATTCCATGGCTAGGAATTCAGTGCCTGCAGCTTTCCAAGGTGGCCATGCATGCTTCTGGTGACATTGTTATGACATAGCTGTTTTCTTTGAAAAGGTAACAGTTCATGCCTGTATGTGCTTGAACAAGGGAATATTCCATAGTTCTATTTCCTGAAACAATTCTGTATTGCACAGTGGCAGAGAAACTAAAAGGTAGATGGCTAGATGCAAAAGGTTCCAGGTGCAAAGGTAGCCTCGCTTCATGGCAAGCAGCTTTCCACTTACCCATGACTTAACTCATTCCTCTGACACATTATTTTCCATTCAATAGGTGGAATCACTATGACCCAAATACCTTCCACTAAGACTCACTTTATGTGAGTTCCACAATATCAACCCTACCACACAATACATGGATATTGGGGTGTAAATCAATACAAAACCAAAATACTTAGCAATATTAATCATAGACATGTCATTCCCCGCCTATCCCTCACCTATTACTAGTTCTGGCCACACATAAACACATGTATACATTTCACAGACAGTTTTGCTGCTATCTCAAAAGCCATTGTTTAAAAATCCAACTTTGGAGTTAAAATTCCCGTGATTTTTAAAAGATGGCGAGGAAAAAGAAACATTTAAAGGACCAATTTGAAAACAAAGTTTAGAGCAAGAAGATGAATTTAAATACTGGTTTTAATAGAACTTTACTAATGACTTTGAAGCACATGCCATCTTTTTTTTTCTTCTTGGAGCAGAATAGTAACAATTAGATAAATTATTTTATAGGCAAATTCTGATTAAAGATAAGTCTATGGTTATGAGTGACCTTGTCCCATCATAACTTCTCTAATATTTTATAACCTTTCTTAAATATTAGCTAGTTAGATATTGATATAAATAAAAGTTAAATGCATATACTGGATTAATTTCAAGAAATGCAAACTTTGGGACTGGAGAGATGGCTTAGTAGTTAATATGCTTGCCTACAAAACCTAACTGCCTGCATTCACTTCCCTAGTATCCATGTACAGCCAGATGCACAAAGAAGCATATGAATCTGGAGTTCATTTGCAGTGGCTGGAGGCCCTAGTGTGCCATTCTCCCCACTTCTCTCAAAAATAAATAAAAAATATTTTAAAAAGATATGCAAAGTAAAGATTAATGTCTAGTAAACTCAGGGTAAATACTTCTAAAAATATTAGTAAGGCAAATCCAGCACTGTTCAAAAAACATATACTTTACAAAGCGAATGGGGTTTTATCCATGCAGGTGACACTAATTCTAGTTTTGAACACCAATCATCCATATATGTATTATGTAAAATTGTATTACTCAACCAACTGATAAGGATAATATAGTTAATAAAATTTGTCATTCTTTGTGACAAAAATTCTCAGCAAACTTAGATGACAGGGAATCTTAAACTTAATAAATGTTATTTATAGAACTATAAAAATATGACGTTATAGTTTTGGAGGATAGGGTTAAATTTTGTCACTAAAATATGCTCTGAGTTTATTTCATTGATTTTATCTTTGTAGCTATCAAAGCATGTCAGTGAAGATACAATGGCTTTGTGAAAAACAAAAAAATGTAGTTGTTTGACTTAAGTTACAGGGATAGAGACAGCAAGAATAGGGTTACCAGAGTGATGGAGTATAATGTTTAGCTTGTTATAAGAGCCGGGAAAAGGTGGCAAGGGTTGAACTGAGGAGAGGAGGGTTCTCATAGGGAAGGTTTCAGGATTTATTACTGTTGCAAACTTGCAAGTGTTCTCATCAGTCCATCCTAAACTGACACTTTTCCTCTGAATTATGGACTTTATCTTAACAAAATGTCCAGTTTTTTGTCTGAATTCTAAATGGTCACTTGTAGATTACAGCCCTGAAGCATGCTGATATAGTCAGTGTTCTTGGAGTCATAAATATTAAATTTGGAATAATTCGAACTATAATATCACCCACATGTTACAAATAACTTCTGGGTCTTTTATCACTTCACTAAACCTTTTTTAGGTTAAAAATATTTTGTGGATGCAAAGTAGGGATCATAGGGAAAGTAAAGCTCAGCTTCTTATAATTTCTTCTTGCAGAACCAAGCCCATTTTAAGTATTTCTCCCCCCTCAAAATGGATTGAGCCTTTCATGAGACATAAATTTCTTTCCTTTTATGCAAAGTATAAAAGATCAATGTGGATTAAACTTATTGATGATTTTACTTGTTTCTTAAATATATAGTTTTAAATATTTCATTTATTTGAGGGGGAAAGAGAGAGAGAGAGAGCAAGAGCATGTCACAGCCTCTAGCCACTGCAAACAATCTCCAGATACATGTGACACCTTGTGTATCTGGCACACATGTGTACTGGGGAATGAAATCAAACTTGGGTCCTTAGGCTTCATAGGCTAGAGCCAACAAGTAAGCCCTCTCTAGCACAATTTTACCTGTTTTATATGAAATATAAGTCAATTGATCATGCTCTTTGAAGCTATCCGAAAGAGGGATGGGGATTATATATATGTATGTATATATATATATATATATATATATATATATATATATATCCCCCTTCATTGATAGTAATCTAATCTTTATTACATGCATATTTACCTGCCTCAGATCAGAAATTTCTTCCAGTCTTGCCACACCAATCTGACCATTTTATTATACATAAATTCCTAGTATAATACTTTTGTATAATGGAAATGAAAATCAAGATAATCAAGAAACATTTTTATTTAAGTCTTGGCTAAAATTAAATATCTTTAAGAAGGTGGCAAATATTTATAAGTTGAATTTTTCTTATGAATATTTTCTATATTTTCTACGTTTTCTTTCAAGTGAAAGCTATACTATTTCATTGAACTTAGATTCAACATCTTCTATTCTACCCCGGAGTTTACTTCTTTTGTTGTTTTATTCATCTCTTCTTTTTATTAACTTCTCAAATACTGAATCTGCCATTTGGTACAGAGCATCTTGTCAATCCATATTTAGTAAGGAGTGTTCATGTAGCTTAGAGGACATACAGTGATGAAGAAGGTACTTTGGTACCCATACCACCAAAACCATAGACTTGTTTTTATATGAAAATCTGCCTTTACACCATTTCTATGAGGACATTTGCTTAGATGTTGGGGAAATGAAATTATTTAATCTCCCTCTCCTGTCTAAACCTGAGATACAGTACATAGCCTGCTTCTTTAAGGACATTTTCCCTCTAGAACTGAACCCCTTGTACATTCTGTGATATTCATTCATTCATTAAGTCAACAAATGCATACTGAGGTCTGCTGTATATTAGGCACTGAGACAAACATCAGGAACAGAAGTATGCAGTTCATTTTGACAGAGAGCTCCTACTTCAACTGGGAATTCAAATACATGATTCTAATAATATAACTTACATGCATGAAAAAGGGGAAGATATAATCTCATCATAGAATTGTCAAAAACAAACAAACAAAAAGATTAGAGTTGCTTAGCAGATGTGTTTTTGAAATTTCAACACAAATAACTTATACAAAGCAGCCAGAAGGAAAATAAAGATATGTGTGATTTAGTAAATGGGCAACACATGAGTGCTGGGTAAAAGGCTTCACAGATGGAAGGTGAAAAGTCCTGAAACCAACAGTAACAGCGCCCCCTCCCCCGACTGAGACAGATGACACTGAGAGTGTTCATTGATATTAATGTGTGAGCATACACAAAGGAGTTTGGAGAAATAGTGAAAAAATTATTACAAGAGACAGACAACCAGGAAGATCATGAATAATCTAGTAATTTTGCATGTTAGAAAAATGACTTTGTCTTCTTGTGAAAGTTTGATTTGAATTAGAAAAGCCAAGTTGTAGAGATTGGTTAATAGACCTTTGATCCACTTTCCTTTAATAATTTGACTTTAATTTCACAATATATGGCAGTAGGGAACTAAAGGTTTGTTCATAGATATTTTTAGCTACTGATATACTGCTATACTATTTAAGTAGTCAATAAGTTTCCATGAATAGTAATACATTATAAAATTTATTTAAACCATGATATATTAGTAGCACAGTTTTTCAGTTTTTCATTAATAATCTTTTTATTTTATAATAATTTAGACTTAAAGAAAAATTGCAATGATGGCATGAAGTGTCTAAAAATACCACTTGCTCAGTTCCTCTTTATGTTACAGTCTCTGATAAGCATGGCTTAAGCTCAATTTTAGTTCCAGGAAAAGATTCTACTCTATGCTATTGTTGACTTTATTTTCTTAAGTTGACTAGAAACAGATGATTTGTTAATTGATTTAAAAATAATGAAATATTTAAACAAATGCTTACAAGAAGTTATACAAACTTAGATATTATTTAGTGACAAGGTATTAGCCCATAGAATAGTAGTTGTTGCATGTTACACTAGGGTAATGTCAACACATGTAGTAACATAAAAGTATTATGGTTTGGTCATCACATAAAAAAAGGTAGAGAATTATAGTTTATAATTTTTTTCTTTATTAGTTATTTCATCAAATACAGTCAGTTTGGTACCATTATTAGGGTCATCCGTGACCTACCCCCTCCCCTTGGCCCCTCCTTGTTGAGGTATATGGGTCATGCATTGTGGAGTTAGCCCACAGTTATGGGTAAGCTAAATGTCTCTGCATATCATGACCCAACAGTAGTTTATAAATTTTATTAAACAATTTGTTTCCCAATAACTGTTCTGTTTGACACAATGTCTCAGTAGTAGGAGGAAGAGACACAGAATTGTAAAAGGTTAAATGAGCATTTTATTATATTAACAGTAACTATTTTTAAAATTATATAATGCTTTCCATAACTTTAGTTAATTTTAAACAGCAAAACATTTTTCTATGTATTTTATGTATTACATGTCAAAATGCATTATATTTACTGCATAAGACTTGTTCTATAATTATCATAAAGTGATAATTTTGATTTTTAAACTCAATCTGTTAGTCCTGTTAAGGGAACAAAACCGATACTTTATTTTCTTTTTACTGGTCTAATAGAACCATACTTTTTCTTAAACCCTTTGTAGCTAGTTGCTCAGGATTTTATATACAATACTTTTGGAGATGATTAGCAACCTTACTGCATGACATGTTTACTTTTGCAATTCCACCATTTTGGTGGATAGAATGTGAATATATGTCCCCTGCAGCATGATTTTTTTTTTTAATTAACCTTGCAACTTGAGCCTCCAGAAGGCAAAGCTCAGCTGGAGGAAGTATCACTGGAGGTGGATCTTTTAGTTAGCCCTAATGTGTGTTCAAAACAGTTTTAGCTCTGGATGTTCATGTTTGCTGACTGTTAGAGACTCATTTGTCTTCAATGCATCTATGAAAGTGAGCCAGTTTCTTCCATCATTGATGATGTTTCCCCTGGAATTTGAAAGCCTGAAATAAACCCTTTGCTCCCATAACCTGCTTCTGGTTGGGGGTTTCTCCTAACAATGAGAAAGTAAGTACAACAATCATAATAAAAATAAAATATTTCTACATAAGAACTTGCCATGGAGCCATCAGACATCCATCCAATCAAATGGGACTTGAAGACATATGATGATTAAAATATCCTATCAGATCCTGAGGTTGTATAGTTTCTAAACTATTTCAATATGCTTAAAATTCATCTTCATTAAGAAAATAATCTTATTTCCTACATGCATTTTTGAAGTTTATTTTTACTTATTTAGTTACTTAGAGAAGGAGAGGTAGATAGAAAGAGAAAGAGATAATTTGCATACCAGGCCTCTAGCCACTGCAAACAATCTCCAAATGCATGGTTTTATGTGGATACTGGGGAATTGAACCCAGGTCCACAGGGTTTTCAGGCAAGCACTTTAACCTCTGAGCCATCTCTCCAACCCCAAACTTTATTTTTGATATTAATCAGATCTGTGGTATAATTAAAATGTTTCCTCCAACTTTCATCATCCAGAAGATGAGCCCCAGATATAGGGCACATATTAGACAAGTGCTCAACCACTGAGCTACATCCAAGCCCAGTGAACATTTTAGAATCATGTATTATTTATGCTAAGCCTAGAGAGCTATGATATGAAAATATGCATAGATAAACTTATAGATTGCTACCAAAGGGGATAGAAGATAAAGTTCATGGATGTATTTAGCCTCATTTCAAGAAATACCTATTATTAATTGTGTTATTAATATATCATCTTTTTTACTCATAAATGACTAGTGGTGTTTTGTACTTACCAATTGTCATAGACAATTCTTTAAACCCATTCTCATTGACAATACTTTAATATTTTTATTCATGAATTTACTATTCTAAAAACTGAAGATTATAAATCTGAATTTAAGAAAATTCTCAGAAAAGCTGTGTTTATATCATATTTTCAATAGAAATTATTCTATGTTTATAAGTTGTTGAGTTTCAAAGGCATCATAACACAACAGGGACAAATGAAAACTTGAAGTATAAATGAAATAAAACAAAAATTTACATTATTTATTAAATATTATTTAAGGCAATAGGTTAGTGGCCAAAAGCTCTTGCTGAATAAGCCTGAAAAGTAGAGCAAGTGGAGTTTAGATGTCCAGAACTCAAGAAAAGCAGGACACAAGTACTACATGCACCTTTGATTCTAGCAATCCTATGACAATGGCAAGATAAGGAGAATTGTGAAGCTTGTGGACCCAGCTAGTCTAATGTTTGCCGTGACAATCAACAAGGGATACCCTACCTCAAACAAGGCAGAAAGAGAGGATCCATGCATTGAGGTTGTTCCTGACTTCATACATACAGTGTGGCATAAGTGTACCCACACATATACATGCACATGTACATGGACCATATATAAATACAACACACCCCCATGCAGATATAATTTCATTCCTGTTCTAAACTGGTCACATCAAATTAGATTTTGAGTAGTGTGCACAAGAGAACTCACAAAGTGACATGAAGCTAGAATAAAAATGTAATTATCTAGAAAAGGTTGTGCAGGACCTACCCCTTGTGATAATGGAGACCACACATAAACAACTGTAACCCAAACCCATGTGTTTTACATAAAATATGAAGATCTTATAAAATTTTTACACAGAAAACCCTTACTCATACAATGCTTGAAGAAGAGAGATTCCAAAGAGAACCATTTGATAAAAATTCAACAATATAACAAAACTTAATACCTCAATATAGTAGAAAGCAGCTATTCTTACAAAACCAGGGATTTTACTGATTTTACAGAGTTGTTTCTTAATATCATTTCTCAGAACAAGCAGAGAGGGAAACTGAGAACATGGGCACCTGAAGCATGTGAAAATGTTACTGAACATAGTGGCAATAGTCACCATCTTATTGTAACGATTGTATGATCAATGGAACAATGGAAGATTAAAGCAATAATCATAAGGGAAAAAAATCAAGTCACTTATAATAACAAGTTTAGAGAAGAGTAATAGAGTCTGTAATAGAATCCTGCAATGTTATTACTTAATTACTCATATCAAAATAGGATGAAGTACTAATTTAGTAATTCTTTTCCCCTTATTATTAGTTGTATTCTGCGTGTATGCTACACCTTTGAACAGTCTCATTGAAAGCATATTTTTTACTAATGATGATTAATGTTATGTGGTAGAATCTTGTATCATATTTGCTTTGTAGAGTGTTGATATATTTAGACAAAGTACCATCATGCATTAAATAGAGTGACTAGATAAATAAAAATCACCCTTGCTACCATCTGTCTACCAATCTGCCATCTATAAGAATTATGATTCCTTTTTTCATATCAGCATGTCATTTCCAAAATGAAATATTCTTAATAACTGTCAAATTTTTAAATCATGTTTAATGGATAGATGGCAGAATAATAGCAGTAATACAACCAATTTAACTTATTTTGTAGCTTTACATTGAACACATGAGATAAATTAGAAATTAACTTCCAGAACATGAAGCCAGAAGTTAAATTAATGAACAAAGGGAAGTGTAACTTTTAGTAGATTCTGTTATAGAATGCAAAACATCTCTTAGAATTTTATATGAACTTATAACTAATATAAATTTTATAGAAATGACATATTATTGATCTCAAGTACAGGTATTTTTCTGTGACCATATCCATATATTTCATTGTGATATTATGTTCCCAGCCACAGTGTAGCAGGTATTTCTAATACTTTGCAACTACTCGTATTTTTCATACTTCTCTGTTCAGAAATTACCCTAATTAGCACAATATCAGTAAAAGGTCTCCTAATAACATGGACCCTGAAAGATTCCACCTAAGCATTTTCCCAGTCTCAAAATGAAGTTCTACTTTTCCTTGATCATGAACCTACTTTCTGAAAAGCAGTCTCAGGTAGTCTATGTAAAAGGTAGAGCACAGACCAAGCATGATATTATTGTTATCAGAAATCAGATAGGTGCACAGATGTTTCTAGCATCCAGAGACAATAGACTCAAACAGATAAAACCAAGCCAAGAATTCAATCATGAAGAATTATTTGGTTTCATTAATGTATGCTCATGATTATATAAGACAATATACATAATATAAATTTCATATATTACACATATGTACACACATATATATGTACATATATATGTATATATGTGTGTATATATATATATATATATATATATATATATATATTGCCAGAACTAAAATTAACAAAGGAAAATACATTTATATGTATATTCACTCAAACTATGAACACACACACACACACACACACACACACACATTCAATTTTGGCAGAGGATGAAAAGTATAGAAAGTGTAATATCTTAATATATAGATATGTACATGATCAAGAAGTGTTCTTTTCTACTATATGTATCATTTACATTAATCCATATATTTTTCTTTAAGTGTATAGAAAGATACAGTTAACTCTGGTATATTTGCATGATACATCTCAAGCCCCCAAGTAAATGTTTGAAATCCCCAAAAGCACTGACCTTCTGCATTTTCTTCCATGTGCAATGCAGCAGTGGCACATCATACCAGGGTCAATCTGTCCCTCCGTATGTATTAATGGGCTCAGAACAGAGGTGACTTCAGGGTAGTGGTGCTACAGAAAGTAAAACCCCAGGGAGGAAGACCATCTATATGGATATCATCATTTGAAATGGGCTGGAGTTGTCTAGGAAAGGTAGGAAGTATAACAAACAGAACAGATTAGTGTTCTGATTAATAGGTTTCAAAATGAAAGAACCATCTATCACACTAGAAAAAATGTCTAGGAACTGGGCTTGGGGGCACATGACTTTAATCCCAGTACTTGAGAGGCAGAGGTAGGAGGATTGCCATGAGCTTGAGGCCACCCTGAGACTACATAGTTAATTCCAGGTTACCCTGGACCAGAGTGAGACCCTACCTCAATAAAACAAAACAAAACAAAACAAAAAGTCTAGGAAGTGAACCTTGTGATAGTTAATGTTCATTGACAACTTGACTTGAGTTTAGACTCACCTAGGAGATACAACTTGGGTGTATCTGAGGATATTTTCAAAGTTTAATTGAGGATGAAAGACTCTCCCTAAATTTGAGAAACACCATCTCATATGCTGGGGTCCTGGGCTGAATAAAATGGTGAAAATAAGCAGGTGAGCTAATGGCACTAAAACTTATTCCTTTCTGCTATTTGATAGAAGAGTCAATGTGAACAGCTGCCTCACCCTCCTGATACCTTGCCAGTCCTCCATGATGGACTGTACCTTTCCAACTAAGGGCCAAATGAGCTCATCTTTACTTTAGTTGCTTTTGTCCAGTACTTTGTCACAACAATGACAAAAGAAATTAAAATAGAAATATTTCAACAAGGGGAGGGGGTAGGTCATGGATGAGCCTAATAATGGTACCAAACTGACTGTAAAAAAATAAAATAAAAAATGAAAATGAAAAAATAATTATTATTATTGGTGGTGAGGCATAAAGTGAAATACATGCTTGATTTATGCACTGAGAGATGATAGAAGTAGACACAGAAGAAACTTGAAGAGCTATGCAAAGTCAAAAAAATGGTAATAAAGAGAATAGGTTGAAATGCACCTTCATGTGTGTGATGTTGAGAATATATTTGCAAACTTTCAAACAATGTGACTATCATCACAGCTAAACATTAATAATTAATCACATACTGGGCAAGGTGTAACTCCGGAGTATAGCTCTTGCCTGGACCATATGTGACTCTGAAAACTCCAGCACAGCAAAGCAAAACAAGAACATCCTGACATAATGATGTACCTGGCCAAATAAAGTGAGTCATGAGCAGTTCTTATGACATTGAAACAGGCAGGCCCACTTTAGCTTTCTGCAAAGCTTAAGCTTTTGTCTAACTTCATTTCGAATTAAGCACTCTTAAACCATTTGAATCCTCAGATTTGAGTTCTCTGTTGAAAAATGTTAATTCCTGAATTTGAATATGCAAACTAGACTTTATACTGTGAAACTGAGTCATGGCTACATATTGCTGAGTTCTAACTTAAGAAGGAAAAGCTCCTGGCAAGATTGAAGTCCCAAGAGTCCCAGTCCTTCACTGAACAAGAGGTACAACTGGTTGTAGTATATTGGGAGCCACCCTTCAGTCACATTCAATTTCATACCTTTATCTATCTCACTCCTCAGCTCAATATTACAGGTCTTAGTTTAGTTTTGAGTGTGAGTAACTACACACCACACACACACACACACAAATACCATGCAGACAAAACACTCACATATGAAAAGGAGAATATGCTGTCAAAGCCATGTTGCATAGCATGACTTTAATTCCAAAAAATTTCCAACTGAGAATAGAATACATAATCTGTTGCTTTACTTTACTGACTATATATGTATAGAAATAATTTGAAAGTGTTTCTAGGGAAGAGTTAAGAAATATGACAAGTTGAGAAAATGAGGACCTAGAATAACACATCAAATTGGTTGCTTTGGCTGAAGAAAATGAGCACACACCATTGACTGATTTTGCAAAGACTTTTAAACTGTCATTTTTATTTTTTTTTTTCTTGGTTTTAATATTCATTTCTATTACATTCCAGTCACATGTCCATAGAATTCCTAGTCAAGTGCTCTGTTACCCATTAACTTAAGCATTAGTGACCAAATATTTTAATGTGGCTTTTTAGGGAAACGTTTTTAGAATGTTAGGGTGCTGTTACTCCTCACCTTGCTGACAAAAAGATAGTTTTTCACACAGCACATTCTCATAGCATTTAAAAACAAAATCACACATTGTAATATAATGTTATAGCTTTTATGTTTTAGTTACTTAAAGAATGAGTACACATTATCCTATTATCCTTAACAGTTAATAAACACTGAAAGACTTTTTTAGTCCTATATTTAATTTAACTTACTCTATGGAATCAAAATGTTACAAATTATCCCAAGTTTGGATAGGACAGAGCTTTTGATTTTTTTTTTCTCCATGTCAGGAGTGACTAACCAATTTGGGGCAAATTCTATACATATTTAAAGAACAAAGGCAGAGATGTCATAGTATTTTTTTAAGTTTTTTTCTGATTTATTTTTATTTATCTATTTGAGGGAGGGGGGAATGAGTGAGAATGGGCACACCAGGTCCTCTAGTCACTGCAAACAAGCTCCAGAAGCATGTGCCACCATGTGCATCTGGCTTATGTGGGACCTGGAGAATCGAACCTGGGTCTTTAGGCTTTACAAACAAGCACCTGAACCACTAAACCATCTCTCCAGCCCCCATAGTATTATTTTTAATTTTTAAAGATTGATTCCAAGACAATCTTTGATAGTGAAATATAGAAAACTATTAATGATGAAAGAAATGCTAATAACAGAAAAAAGCCTTCCAGATAACACAGAACCTGACAGATAATTAACTCCATGCATCAGCCAGAGTGGTTAAAAAATACCTTGTAAAGTAACTACTAAAAGTCATCATTAATATTATAGAAGATCTTTCATGAAACAAAATTCTGTGACAGAAAATATGAGTAAAATTTCATTTAAATAGGAGTAGAGGAAACTCACATTATTGTTTCTCTATCTTTTTAAGAAGTAGCATGACACAACTAAAAGAAACCATTTAATTGGATGCCAGAAAAGTATGTCAAACATAACTTAATCTCACTTTTATATTGAATTATGAGCCAAAGTATCAAAATACATGAATCTGATTACTAGAGTTTATTAGAAATATGATATCTAGTAAGTGACAAGGTTCAGGAGTAATGTTTAGAGAGCTGCATCTGAACACTGAAGTGTATACTTGCCATTCCTGTAGTAACAGAACTTAGTTTTTGCTCATACATTTTATTCTTATTACTTACAAAAACTTACGCATCTTTATATCTTTTCTAGCAGAATCCAGGGGAGATGCAGAGTAATAGCTTCTTCATCATTTCTTCTTGTCTAAACATCTTAAAATAACTATAATATACTTAAATTAGGTGTACTATTATATGTATACATAAATTCTACTCATTTCCAGCAGTGATTTCATTAGAGAAAAATGTTGCATTAAGTATATTACTTTGAAATATTTCAGAAATCCTAATGATTAAAATACGCAAAATAGAGCATGACTAAATTGTCTTTGTAGTTTCGACATACTTTTTTTCATTTTCCTTAGCACTATTTGCTATTTTATGAACATTTACTTCAGTAGCATGAAACGGTCACAGATGTATTTGTTCCTATTCTCAAGTCTCCATGAAGAACCATTAAATAACCTTGTTGTGTAAATCATGAAAAGGTATGTGGAAAATGTTGAAGTTCTCTAGCAAGGTGTATTTGAAAAGGCTCTTTATTAATCTTAGAATATGTTTACTTATTTGGAAGCAGAGAAATGAGAGAGAGAGAGAGAGAAAGAGAGAGAAGAGAATGGGTGTGCCAGGACCTCTAGCCACTGCAAACTCCAGTTGCACGTGCTACTTTGTGCATCTGGCTTTACATGGGTACTGGGATATCAATCATAGGTACTTAGGCTTTTCAGGCAAGCACCTTAACTGCTGACCCACCGCTCCATCCCTTTTTTTAACTGACAGGTATATTCTGGAAAATGACTTCCATTCATTCCATTGTAAAAGAAAACTCAGAACATGACTTATTAGCCTGCACTCTTTCTTCTGAATTTATGCCCCCCACAAGCATCCAGAATGACAGACTTCATACAGATTTATCAACTTGTCAATTTGGATTAAATTAATAGGTACAGATTTAATGGCTTCAAAAAACCAAATAAACCCATTACTAATTGTGTACAATGCTTAAAGCACTGTTCAATATCAGAGAACAAAGATGACCTTATAAATGTAACCTACACTTTGTCTGCCTTTTTATGAGTTCTTTCCTGAGCATTATACAGTCACATTGTTACCAATACTTTCTTTAAGAAAATTGTGTCAGCTATTTGAATACAATTTGAACATGTTTTGGCCTTATTAATAAAAGAAACTTTATATCCTTTCCAAGTGATGGATAAATTATTTATGATAACTATGTATAATATATTGCACATAATTTGTTTAGTAACAAGGAGGTGCATTGCATTACAGGGGGGGAAGGATGGATATAACAGGTGCATGGGGCAATACGAGGGCATCTGCACATAGCTCACAGATGGGCAAGGCAGTGGGAGAGGACCACCATGTAACCAGCAGATGGGCAGAGCAGGATAAAAGCACTCCTTGTGATCATTAAGCAGCTAGACCAGTGGTTAAGTCTTGCCACTCGGCATATGGTAAGAAGCTCTTTCTATCAGCTGGAATTTGTACCACATTTTTGGCAATGTTAGGAAGAGGACTTGTAAAATCTGCATAGAACATTTGTTTCAAAATTTAGCAATATTGTTACAGATAATGTTGAGTGCTCTGACTTTACAGGTTGTGTGACTCTCTTATTTGTGGGTCATAAATGATGCCATTTCATATATACAAAATAATTTTGAAATGGCTTAAGAGCCTTATAATTCACAAGTGGACATAGAATTAATGTGAATTTTCAAAGGATCCAATAACATTAATTGTAAAACTCTTAAAATAATAATCTGACTCATTCCCGCATGTAGCTAATGGAAGAGTTCATTCATGCATACTTTCTGAAATTTGGAGAAAAGGTTCGTATTTTATTAAGGTACAAAAAAGTAACATCATCTGCTTTATAATAAAACTGATCATTTCCATTATAGTCTATTTTTTTTACTTTCCTGATAAGAAAAGGATCAACTTTTTAATCCAAACTTAAAGCCTTCATTAATCTCACCTCAAAGTTTCTAAAAGCTATAGTCCATTTATTGAGTTTATACATCTCTATTCCTTTGTTGCATTTTCTGAAATATGACTTTTTCCCATCTGGGACTCATCTTCCATTTCAGTCCAGTCTTAAACATTCTTGAAAACTCAGTATGAATATTTTAAATGAATATATTTTGATTCTCCCAATTCCCATTGTACTAACCTTAAGCTCTCATATTGATACGTTTTTTCTTGTTGCGTTTTTCACAAATGACTCTTGTTATGTGACTAAATTTAATTTTTGGAATAATTACTTACTTGGGTCTACCACAAATAAGTATACAATATTTTATGAGTCAAAATATTCAGAGTCATAGAGAAATTCCTGAAAGCAAAATTACCACTTTGTATTTTTATATTTATGCAAAAACAAAGAATTTATCATACTAGTAGAAGTATTTTAGATGCTTCCTTAAGACTTGTTATTTTAAATAGATTTTAAAGGTATAACACAAAACATATTTGAGAGTTATAAAAAATTTTATATTCAAATGTTGAAAAATCCTCAACTAATATGTTAAAATATATATTCAGTCTATGAAGAAATATCTTAACAAACATAAATTTAGCAAAACCTCTCTTCAGTCTATGGTAAACATCAACAAAAGAGAATTAAATTGTTAAATGGCCAGGGCTTTATGGGCATGATTTGACTTCCTGCCTGTGTGCTGCACCTCATCTGAAACAGCATTCAGTCTTTGTCTCAGCACATGCACAGGAGTGAGAAATGTTAGCTATGTAATAATCTGTACATCCTTGTCAAGATTTTATATGTCAGAAAATTGTATTTTAAACATACCCCTGAAAAATATCACAGTCTTCAAAAGGTTTACTCATTTAATTCTTATTAAAAGAAAGCAGTTCTGATGAACAAAAGGAAAATAAAGGGAAAATAACCAGCCGAACAAAAGAAAATCATCCCCACCATCTGATAAGGAGGAACTTCAAAATATACAATAAAACCTTATTAATTAATATCAAAAATTCAAAATATTGGAAATAAAAAATGACTACTTTTTCCAAAGAAGATACATGGCCAAAAAGTATAAAGAAAATTCTCAACCGTAATAATTATCATTACTAATTACCAAGGAAATGCAAATCTTAACCACATGGGATAGCACCAAAGAGCTGTCAGGAAGGCTAGCTTCAAATGCCAAAAACTAATATATATTCACTAGGAAGTGGAAGCAAGGGAAGAAGCATTGCTGCTATTGCAGGTGTGGACATAAGGTGGGAATAAAGGCATATAAAGTCAAGCAGATCAAAGCAGAGATCTGACTCAAGAAAATCTATGTTCAACAACTCTTAATTACTTCATCACATATGGATATTCGCTTTGACATTTTCTAATTTCCCATTTTGTCATACAATCATTCTGCATGGTTTGCCTCAGAATGTGAAAATATTAAATATGAAACTGGAATTTAAAAAAATCATTGTTTTACATTACCTGTACTGTACTTATAATCCAATCTTATAAGTATGAAAATGTTTCTGAATAGAAAAGGGAATATCTGGAGCTCCATTTTTAAAAAAATCTTTGTGAGTGGATGAGTGTGGCCTCATGTGTATATAACTAGGAGGACTATACCACATATCTGTCCTTGCCTTCCACTTTGCTTAAGGCAGGTGTCTTGTTCATTGCTGCCTGCACCAGGCTACCTGACCCACAGGCTTCTGTGATTCTCCTCTCGGTCTCTCATTTCATGTTAGGAGCACAGAGCAGAATATGTGACTTTATGTGGGTTCTTAACTCAGGTCGTTACACTTGCACAGCGCCTATACTCACTGAACCATATCCCTAACCCCTGAAAATATTATTTTTTAAAGAAATACTTTCATTTTACTTTATTTATTGCAAGCAGAGAGATACGGACACTAAGAGACAGAGAGAGAGACAGAGAGAGAGAGAGAGAGAGAGAGAGAGAGAGAGAGAGAGGGAGTTTTGGCACACCAGGGTCTCTAACCACTGCAAACTACAGATGCATGTGCCATTCTGTACATCTGGTTTTTACATGGATACTTAGGAATCAAACCTGGGTGTCATAAGGCTTTGTAGTCATTCACCTTAACCACTGAGCAATCTTTCCAATACTACTTTTTTTAAAAAATAAATATTTGGCTTTCTTATTGGCCATCAAAATTGAAATTATCATGATTTTGAATTAGATATATAAAGTTAGTGATTCTTTGATTTTTTTCTTTGGAACTTCTTATTGCTTCATCAAATCTGTTTTTCAAAGAAATCTCATATTTAGAACATATTTAGCCATTTCGATGCTTCTTGAGCTTACACTATAATTAGACAAAGGAAAGTGGATTTTCTAAATTAAAACTGCCAGGGGACACTGTCCATCAATATTGTGATCTTCCCTTTTGGACAGCCAGATTCCATTTCCCCATCATTACTCCTGTGCAGGTGCTGAGGGTCTGCCTGCCTTGGGGCTCATTCTAGAATAATAAATCAAATACACCTAGACAAGGACTTATTGCCTGTATTTCTTTTCTTCTCCCCCAATAGAATATGAATCTGTCTGTGTAGTGTAGCATGGGATTAAGGAAAGAATGGTGTCGACACTCCTAGGACGAACAAGGGTGTAAGTGGACCACATCATAAAACTGCAATCCACTGAGATTAGTGCACAACCAGGGTAGGGCCAAAGTGTACTGCTGTGGTGGACTAACGGTCCAGGACCACAAGAAAATGAGCCACAAATTGTGCTGGCTGAACAGATCCAGTCCCAGGGGCCACCAGTCTTCATTGGCATCACTGCAGGGATGGTTTATTCCAGCCCAGTGTTAGGTTTCACTATCCCAACTATGAGTTCAAGACAGAGCTGTGTGCTATTGCCTGCCTGGGGCTTCAATGGCAGCATCCCGGCTCTTCCTTCTGCCGGTTAAGGTTGGACAAATAGGCCCTTGGCCATCTTGGTAAAGGGGGTCTGAAAGCTCAGGCTGTAATGCTAGCCTGGCAACAAGGGCAGAACTGGCTTTACTTGGCATATAAATAAAACCGTTATCACAGAATATGTCTGATTTGAAATACTGTATTTGTTATAAATTATGCCCCTGACTAAATAGGATAATTAAGCTTTTATATACATGCTAGGTAATTTTGGAGTATCTTTCAATTTAAGGGATTTAATAGTATAAATATATTTTTCTTTCCATGTACCTTGAAATTCTTTGAATGTAAAAATGATTCTAAAATGACACTACCTAATAGGAAGCCAGCCATTAATCTTGGATTCTGAGTTCCTACTTTGCAATTTCATCAAATGTTTTATTCAAAAGTGGCTTAAACTACCATTTAACCCACACTCTGTTATTAACCTTCTTTTATTTCCAAATATGCAATATGAAAAATTTCCTCAGGAAACCATGACAGATTTGACCTTTATTAAAGATACTTGAAATGAGCAACAGCTATGCTTTCTCAAATTCTTCATTTTTGTACTGGAAATAGATGTAGGAGAAAGTAGACCCTTACTATAACTGAAGGGGGCCCGTGGGGCTGCAGCTCACTAGGTGAATGTCCTAGGTCTGTTCTCTCAAATGCTGGGGAAAAGTTTAGTTGAGTGCAATCACTGGCATCCATTACAATGTTCATTCAGTTATTTTAACTTTTCGCTTTGTTGGAAAGTACAGTAGTCCATGCTTCTCCTGCTTACCCACAGCTCTCATTACTGAAGTTTCAGTTATTAGCAGGCAAATGTAGTGACAAAAACAATAATAACAACAAAAACATTAAATGGGAATTACTTGATTTAGCAGTAATTTTTAATTTGCATGCTTTTCTGAGTAGCATGATAAAATCTTGGGCCCTTTGACCTAGGATATGATCAACTGTTGTCCTGTGTATCTACACTATATGGACAAACTACCTTTTTGTCACTTAGAAGCTCTTGTTAATAGTTCTCGTGGGCAGCAGACATTCTGTCATGGTATGACTATACTTATAATCAAGTAACCTTTAGTTTGTGTAATAATGACACCAAAGCTCCAGAGTAGTGATGCTTCTCGCTATACTTCTTGAACAAAGTGCTTCAGTGAAAATTCACAAAATTTTTTAAAAGATGTTTGGCAAGATCATTAGGAACTATAGTAAACTTTTAATCTGTGAAGTTCCGGAGAAGGGATCAAAAAATTAAAAAAAGAAAGAAAGAAAGAAAGAAAGAAAGAAAGAAAGAAAGAAAGAAAGAAAGAAAGAAAGAAAGAAAGAAAGAAAGAAAGAAAGAGAAAGAAAGAAAGAAAGAAAATCTTGGTAGTGTTGCTCCAACCAAAGTCACAGCTACAGTGCATGGACTGGTAAGTTCATATCGTCGGCAGATCATTTCATACCATCTTAAGAAGGATGGACAGACTACATTCCAGTGCTCTGAAATGGAGGGACCACATTCACACAGTTTTTGCTACACTACTGCTTTATTATCACCTTAATTTTAATGCTTTTGTTAATCTCTTACTTTGCAAAGACTCCACATTAAACATTATCTTTCATATGTAAATATAGGAAAAGCAACATTCATATACAGATCAATACTGAGCATGGTTACAGATATCCATCCTCAGTGTCTGGGGTTACATACTTCATAGATAAGGGGAAACAATGCAGTGTGTCATCTTGATGCCAGGATGGAAGAGCTGATGAGTTCTGACGGTTCTGCAGAGCTGATTTTGTTCTTGTTTTTGTTAAGGTCTCAGAATAGGCCTACCTGAACATAGATTCAATGTCTGGCTATAAAAACTAGCTGTGGAAGAGGTACAACTGCTACTGCTTCTCCTTACCATTTATTACGTCAAAACTTAAGTGAAACAACTGACTGCAGAGTTAATATAAAGTAAGCTTCAAAACCGTAAATGTTTTGGTAGCAAAAATAAGAATAAAATACATGATCTTTAGCCCAACATTCCTTTTGTTATATTTATTATTCATCCAATACCACAAATCTTATGTCCTATACGTACATTACAATTAGTACTTTAACCACAGGAAGAAAATCCCCACCTTAAAAACCCACACTGAATTGCCTAAATTTCCCATTTCATATATGAGTATTTTTCTAATATTTAAAAATTTTATTTTTTTACGTAGACTTTAAATAAATTTCCCGTGCATCAATACCTGTTTATGAGCTAATTAAATATAAGTTTGGCTGGGCATGGTGGCACACGCCTTTAATCCCAGAACTCAGGAGGCAGAGGTAGGAGGATTACCAGGAGTTCGAGGCCACCCTGAGGCTACATAGTGAATTCCAGGTTAGCCTGAGCTAGAGTAGACCCTACCTTGAAAAAAATAAAATAAAATAAAATAAATAAATATAAGTTTGAAATGGTTCAAAAGTGTAATACCATATTAGCAAAGAAAAAATCCCCCTGTCTAAATATAGTATCCATCAACAAAAATTTAAAAAATGGGTTTAATAATAACTTTAGAAATGTTTCATGCTACTGGGTATGGTGGCACACACCTTTAATCCCAGCAGTTGGGAGGCAAAGTTAAGAGAATCGCCATGAGTTTGAAGCCACCCTGAGACTACATAGTGAATTCCAGGTCAGCCTGGGCTAGAGTGAAGCCCTTCCTCAAAAAAAAAAAACTAAAAAAGTTTCATGCCTATACTAGTACAAAGGCTTCAATACAATATGTCTAATCTAAATGTTAAGCTGTCACAATATCATTAAATATGGATTTATTTGTCCATTCATAGATTTTTTTTTTTTTTTTACTTTCCTGCTAAATCAATAGCACTGCATTTAAGAAAAAAAAAACACAATTTTTGCAGCTGGCAAAATGTAGATTAGAATGATTACATTAGGATATTTAATGTAATCTAAAATTAAGTAGAAAAGTCAGTTAATCAAAGCTCAAATTATATAATGTCTCAAGTTACTCATCAAGGTCTCTTGTTTATAGTGTGCATAGCTGTGATTAATTTATGAATATTTGGATGTGGGAATTATCACATAGTTTTGAAGATGACACTTGCCTGGAAGTGTATTATATTTTCAGGAGGGAAAAAAAAAAAACTAAGAAGAATGGGAAACATCTGAAAATAAATTACTGAGGATGCTGTCTGGAAAGGATTAGCATTTCTAAAGTTTGTGAAGCTATAGAGGGGAAAAGATCCTTGTTGATGGAGGTTTCTGTGGTTTTCTTACTACACATACATCAAATCAGGATAGAAAATACCACAGATAAATATTGCATTGTGTCATAGTGTACTCTGAATAAGAATGAGGGGGAATTCTAAATGTCAATGCATAATGGATATTTCACTGATGCCTTTTCTTCTAATTTACTTTCTTATTTCATACCAATAGTTACTGAAATAATGACAGCCTGTACCAATTTTGACTTCTTGGAAGATATTTAACTCAAATCTTCAAGTTCTAAATGAATAAATCACACCTAGTCATTGAGAAAGTTAGCATGTAAGAAAAGATCAGTTTTCCTGAATAAGTGTGATTGAAGTTAATTATTTAATGTACAGATACCATGCTAGTAACAATGTCTCTAAAGCTCAAACAAATCTTCATATTACAGACAGAGTTCAACTTAATTTGCTGCAAATGAAGTTATTTTTCTTCAAGTAATATGAAATGTGTGGATTTTGACAAATAACATTCATTAAGCACACACTTGCCAATGTAATTAACATTATGCAGTTAATTTCCTGTCTCAGACTCAAATATCAAGAAATGCTATTTAGGAAATGCAAACCAGAATAAATACTAAGAGAAAACATTACAAACCATGAAAAGGAGGCAAACATACCTACTAAATAGAAGCAAAATTTATTTAAGATATATTTAATATCACCATTAAGATATATCAAATTTTCAAATGAACTCATTTCCTTTGAGTAGATATTGTTTCTAACCAAAGATTTAGGAAACTGGCTCTGAAAATCTGTGACTACTCTAGTTTCAGAAATTAACTTTAGTAAAAGATGACATAGAACTTTAAGCATAATTCCATGCTCACTTTGGCTTCATGTAGTTCATAATCTGTGATGCTACTTTCAGGATCAGTGAATTTATAGATCACAAGTATATCTACTAAGTATCCAGATTGAAGAAAGTGTAATTTACTCTTGTTTCGAATGTTATCCTGTTTAACATAGTTTTCTTTTTTATTTGTTCCTAATTCTAAATATTATCTCCATAATCAAACTATCAAGTATTCTATGACCTGTCATAGTACAATCTATTTGCAATCTGATCTGATATATATATATATATATATATATATATATATATATATATATATATATATAAGATGCATGGCATTTTTAAGGATTTAGATTTTAAATAATTGAAGACAAATGTAGAAAATTTCAATTGAACTGTGAAATTGTAAACATAATTTAAATGCAAAGCAAAGCATTATGTTATTGCAAAAGAAAGAAAAACAATTATTTTCCTTAGGACATACACACTCAGATAAAAGTTCTTACATGTCTAGCAGAAAAATTTAAACTTTGTTAACTGTTCCTTTCTAATTTACATAATATATACATATTATATATATATATATATATATATAATATTCTCTAAATACTGATATTTAATCCTGATATATGCTATTAAAAACAAAGCACTTCAACTACTTTGTTTTCTGTTTTGCAGTACTGGGAATTGAACCCAAGGCCATGTGTATGCTACTACTGAGCTACATCTCCAACTCTTCAACTACTTTATGTCAGATGTATCTGCAGAACTATTTCAGAGATTGGCTTATTTTATCCAACTAGGCAAATATCAGATTGTTAAATTTTAAGAAAATAATAGATATTCGTTATTTTCTTATTTTATGATTAAGTAAATCACTTTGTAAATTCAAAATACTTTGGAAGCAGAGAGAGTGCATTACAAAGGAATACATTTGCCCCACTGAAGCAAATATTCTTCCAATTTTCATTACTCATCCCAAGTTTGTGACCCAAATATGCATTCAAAGAATCATGTTCCTTACAGTAATTCTACCATGTCTGCACATTTTATAATTAACAAATGTGCAATAAGCAAGTCCTTTTTGATTTAACACCTGTGAAAATGTCTTCCAGCCGTTTATGATCTGATCTCTTTTGCGTAATGACATATCCTTGCTATTTACTCTCTGCTTTCCTTTCTGTTATGCATGGATCATTCTATAGAACAGTAGTTTAAGTACAGTTTGTAATGTATCTCACTAAGGAAAACTTTGAAAAACATCTGGATTCACACAAAAGCAGGTGCAACAGTATGTGTTTGTAATCCCAGCACTGGGCAGACTGAGACAGAAGGATCCTAGAACTTGCTAAACAACTAGTCTATGTAAATCTACGAGTGCTATGTTCAGTAGGAGACCTTTCAATAAATAAAGAAAAGGAAGACTAGGAGATGAAGAATAATTATGAAAGCTACCTAATATCAACATGTGGCTTCCATATGCATGTTCACATATGTGCACACACATGAATATGAACATACACACATGCCATACACACAAAACTACACAAACATAGAGCAGACTTTTAGGAGATAGCTCACTTATTAATATGCTTGTCTTGTAAGCATGAGTACCTGAATTCAATTCTTAGAGCCCATATAACAATGCCAGGCATGGTAGCTAATGCTTGTAATACTATCTCTAGGGATTCAAAGACAGGGGAATCCCTGGTGCTCAGTGGACAGTTACTGTAGCCTAATTGATAAGCTTTAGGCCAATGAGACCCTGTCTCAGATGTGGTGGGCAATGTTTCTGAAGATGGTATCCAAGGTTGTTATCTGGCTTCCAAGTACACAAACATACACATATGCATCACACAGGTGAACATCATAAGGATACACACAAATTTAAAACTGGAGACTACAATTAGGTTGTTTTGATCTTTTTTCTTGTTTTGTTTGAGAGAAGCTTTCACTCTAGTCCAAGATGACTGAGAACTCACTATATAGCTCAGTTTGGCCTAGAGTTGACAGGATTCTCTGACCTCAGTCTCTCTAGTGCTGGCATTAAAGGTGTGGTAGGTATGCTCCACCATGCCTGGGTGTGCCTTAGTTCTTTATTTGCCCTGACTGTAGTCATCCTTTCACAATGTCATTACACAGTGTATACACTACACTACCCTACACTACACTACACACACACACACACACACACACACACACACATACATATATCATACACACACACGCACGCACGCACACACACACACATATATATATATTTAAATATATATATTAGAAATATATATATATATTTCTAATATAGAATATATATATATATATATATATATTCTATATTAGAAAAGTTTGGATGTCAAACTCTTCTATAATTTTATGCCAGAGACAAGGGACACTGTAAAATACATTCAGTAAAAAGAAAAGTAACAGAAAAACAAAATATTAAAGAATATTTAGACTGAAATAAAGGAACACTTAAAAGCAAGTTTTATAGGATTATGAATAAATAAGGAACTGCAGTACCAATGTACTTTAAATTGTGAATCCACTTTTAATTGATTACATTATTTCAGGAAAAATATATAAATCTATATTGATCAATTGTTGTCAATAAAAATGTAAAAGGGAGGGTTAGAGAGATGGCTTAGTAGTAAAGGTGCTTGCCTGCAAAGCCTAAGGACCCATGTTCAAATCTCCAGGTCCCATGTAAGCCAGATGCAATGACACAAGCACACAATGTTGCACTTGTGCACAAGGGGGTGCATGTGTCTGGAGTTTAATTGAAGCGGCTGGAGGCCCTGGTATGCCAATCGTTTGTCTCTCTCTGTCCTCCTTCTCTCTCTCAATAAATAAAAAAGGCACTCTGTTGGGCTTGCATCAAAGGAAAAAAAAAGTAAAAGGGAATAGAAATGTTAAAACCTAAAGTTTTGTGAAATATTTAAGCTAAATTGTATTACTTCAAATTCAATTGAAATACAGGCATAAGTTGTAAATCTTGTGGTAATTACAAATAAAATATTCAAAAGTTATTCACAATAGAAAATAATCAATACAAAAAATCAATATATAGTATTAAAATCAAATAAATACCAAAGAATTAAAGAGATAATTTTAAAATAATATGTATGTGGATATATAACTATTAAACAACTTAAGAAGAAATGAATTAAAATCATCAACTGAAATACAGAGATTAGCAGTGTGATAGTTTGAATGTGATGGTATGAATATAGGGTTTCATAGACTCAGGTGTTGTATTAGACTTAAGCTTGCAGATTGAGCCCCTAGTGAGGCAATCCCTGCCTCAGGGGGCATATCTTGAAGTCCAGCCCAAAGTAATGTTTGAAGGTAGATTTTGAGTCCAGCCCTTAGGTGTGTGGAGTACATTTGGAGCTCTGGCCTGGATTTTGTGGTGTTGGTTGTTTGGTGATGTCTCTCTGCTATGATCTGTAGAAATGACTCAGCTACTTTTGCCATTGATTGTGATTCCCCTGGAAGTTGTAAGCCTTGAAATAAACCTTCCTTCTGGTTGGATGCTTGTCCCAGAAACACAATAGTGACTGCAATAAGCAGAATCTGTAAAAAAAAACACCATCAAACTCTGTGTTCCCTGGATGAGATTCATTTTCAATGCAAATAGGTCTAAATGAATTGGAAGAGAATCTATGAGAACTATCACATGCAAATAATAAAACAAAAGTTAACTGAGGTATCAAATAAAAGGGGCTTTAAATTATAACTAGAAACAAGTGCATTGGTAGAAGACCACATTCATCTAGAATATATGATACTGATGTAAAAAATGCATTAACCTGCAGAGATATAAAATATATGAAGAAAAATGACAGAACTGAATGGAACAAACACAGTACTACAATAACAATTGAAAACAATGATAAAATACTTTCAATAAACAAAACAGCTAAAGCTTAGTAAGTAAACTGAGGATTTGAAAATCACCAGAAACCATCTTGACCTAAAAACTATAGGAAAGTACCACCAATAGGTGAATATACTATGTTTTTCAAGCACATTATCTTTCTCTAGGAGAGAAAATACTGATACCAAAGTCAAAATGTAGATGCCTACTTTTCCACTCTTCTCAAAATTTAAATGGGAGGTATAAGTCAGAACAATTACATGATAAAAAAGAAAAAAAAAGACTTGAACTTGCAAAAGAAGAAACAGAAATATTTCTATGACAAATATCTGAGGTGCATAATTAATATGCAGATTAAGAAGATAACTCAGTTTGCATAAATCTAGAAAAATAACATAATTGGGAATAAATTGCTAACCAAGGTCTTACACTTGTATAACCAAAATGAGAAAACAATGCTGGAATAGATGAATACTATTAGTTAATGAAACTCATAGTCATGCTTTGATGACTAAATGTGGTTAAGAGGGCAATACTACCCAAAGAAATCTGTAGATTCAGTACAATTACTATCAGAGGTCTAACAAAACTATATGAAGGATAGGACAAGAAGGTCCTCCTATTCTTAAGGAACTCCAAAGGTCTTTGAGCTGCCTAAACAACTTGGAAAAGAAACAAAATGTGAGAAGCCAACATTGTTAACAATGATTCAATACTTCCAACAAAGACACAGTAATATATTAATCATTGTGCTGGCATAGTGACACTGTTGAGGACAACAGAAACAAAAGTGAGAACACCCAACAAAGAAACATCTTTAGGCCATATATTTTAACATACGTGTGTGTGTGTGTGTGTGTGTGTGTGTGTGTGTGTGTGTGTGTGTGTGTACAGGCACACAAGGGATGCTTGTTTCTGAAAATAAATGCAAGACGCTTGTGCTACATTTTTGTGTGCAGCTTTATGTGGTGGTTGTGAAATTGAAGCTAGCCAGCTGGCTTTACAAGCAAGCAGTATTAACAGCTAAACCACCTCCTGAGCCTCTAGGTAGTTTTTTTTTTTTAAAAAAAGAATACAAAACTCATGATGCTGTGAAAACTGGCTATCCAAAAACAAAAGAAAGAAGTTAGATTATTATCTTCTACATAAGTTACCTAAACATATATCAATAGGATAAATACAAAAATAGCTAAAACCAAAGAGACTTAGAATAAATCATGAGAGTTAATCTTGATAATTGACCTATTTTAATGAGATTTTACCTGACATAAAAATATTAGCAAACACACCAAAAGATAAGTCAATGGGATTTTTATTTTTTAAATATTTATTGTTTGAAGTATAGATTGCAAGAGAGGAAGGGGAGACAGAGTGAGAAAATTGATTGGCCAGGGCCTCCAGCTACTCTAAATGTATGAATGCACCTGGTTTACATAGGTACTGGGGAATCAAACTTGGATATTTAGATTTCAGAGGTAGGAGTCTTAATTGCTAAGTCATCTCTCTGGCCCTAGTGGAATTTAAAAATATGTATATATTACTTATTTATTAGAGAGAGACAGAGAGAGAAAGGGTGCTCCAGGGCTTTCAGGCACTGCAAATGAATTCCAGATGCATGTTCTACTTTGTGCATCTGTCTTATGTGGGTGCTGGGAATCAAACCTGGGGTCCTTTGGCTTTGCAGGCAAGCACCTTAGCTGCTAAGCTGTCTCTCCAGCTTCATGATGGGATTTTTATAAAAGAGGTTAAAAGAAAAATAAAAACACTTTGGTAAATTAAAAGACCTTGCCAAGATAGTGAAAAGACAACAAACAAAATTTTCAGATAAAATATCTGAGTAATTTCTATTTACACAATATATAAATGATCATACAACTTACCAAAGAAAACACAATCTTTCCAATTAAATACAAGCAAAGGCTTTGATAGATATTTCTTCATAGTGCAAATATACAAATGACCATTGGGAACATGATAGCATAGCATATTAGCATTGCTAATAATTAGAAGTGTGCAAATGAACCCCAGGAGGATGCCATGTTATATACTCTGCTATCATAATAATAAAAGAATGTAAGGAAGAAAGTGTTGGCGTGAGGGTGGAACAATTGACATCTTTGGGAAATGTTTCATGTGGTATAAAAATAAACTGGTGGTTCCTCAACAAATTAACAGAATTGTTTTATGACACAACAATACTTCTCCTAGCTATTTTTTTCAATTAGTTTAAACTATACTTAAATAAATACAATGATATAAATGTCCATACTACTCAAATGACAAACATTTGGTGAATGATGGAAAAATGTTGTGTATGCATACCCTTCATTATTACGCAGATATAAATAGGGATACAACACTGATACATCATAAAACATAGACAAGCCTTGAAAGTGCTGTGCTAAATAAAAGGTGTCACATCACAGGTCTCATGTTGCACTAGTTCATTCTTATTAAGATCCAGAACAGGAACAACTATGGAGGCAGAAATTACAGAGCTGGTATTCCAGGGTAGGAAAGAGAGAGTCAGGAGGCAGTTCTCAGTATGTCCAGGGCTTTTGGAACTAGATAGAGGGACAATTACACAGAACTGTGAATATACCAAAAGCCACTGACTTCCTCACTTTAACATAGGTGCTCTTTTCATTTAATGTTTACTTCAATTTATATTTTTATTTTTAAGTTTTTTATTATTTTATTTATTCAAGAAAGAGAAAGAAGCAGAGACAGAGAAAATGGGCACAGTAGCCACTGCCAATTAACCCCAGATGCATGTGCCACCTTGTGCATCTGGCTTATGTGGGTACTGGGGAATCAAACCTGGGTCCTTAGGCTTCACAGGGCAAACACCTTAACTGCTAAGCTATCTCTCCAGCCAGGAAAAAGAATTTTTAGTGGTCTGGCCCAGTCTTAATTCTTCAAGCACATCCCTTGCCTGTGTGCTCATATGTACCTATATGCCAGCCTTTGTCAAACTGCATTTTCCAAATATTCTGTGTCATCTCACATTTCTGTGCTGTGCACCTGCTTGGTGATTCCTTTCTCCTCTGCTTTAACACCTTTAATCCCAGCACTTGGGAAGCAGAAGTAGAAGGATCACTGATTTTGAGGCCACCCTGAGATTACATAGTGATTTCCAAGTCAAAATAACAAACAACAAAATGTTGTAAAGGGGAAATTGAGGTTCTGGGGTGCTTCCTGGAACCCCAAGCCCTAAGTTCATATCTGCAAACTAACCAAACAATTGGCAATTTCAGATTCCATAGAATGGTTTCTAAAATACCACATTTTATTTAGATTTCACAAAGGAGTGTGGAAAGGGGAATGCTGGGAGGTACCAGAAACAAAGTGGGGAGAAGAGAAGTATACCTCATGGAGCCCAAAAGCCCATGTGGGCTACATGTTGCTCAGAAGTACATGTGATCAGATAGGGATCTGGGGGGGAAAGCTCGGAAAGCAAAGAGAAAAGAAAGTTCAAGGAGCTCCTGCCATGTGGGGACCTTGTGGAGATAAAGAACCCATGCTGTGAAAAAAGGTTATATAAGAATGGGATCAACATTATTGCTCTCTAAGTAAGCTAAGTGGTTTGGATCTAATCTTTAAATTCACAATGAACCCTGTGTGATAGTTTGATTTTGTTTCCACAAAATCATTGTTTTAGGATGCTTTGTCTCCAACTGGTGGCAATTTAGGCAGTGGAGCCTTGCTGGAGGAGGTATATGGCTGAATCTGGGCTTGGGGGTGTTATAGCCCAGTTCCCTTTTTCCACAGTTCACCATAATCTCTTGCTGATGTTTTCCATGTACTCTGGCAAGGTGATGTCCAGCCTCTGGTGTAATATCTTTCCTCTGCCATGATGAAGCTTCCCCCTTGAGACTGTGAGCCAAAATAAAACTTTTCCTCCCATCAGCTACTTTTGGTTGGGTGCTCTATTGTAGCAATGGAAAATTTATTCCAGCATATGGTAAATACAACACCTTAGAAGAGTTTGATGCAAAGTAGGATTACAGAAAAGGAAAACTAGATGAAAAGAGACATACCAGGACACCGTTTCCATCACCTAGAATGAGGACAGATATAGCCGTGGCAGTAGAGGAAACAAAGCACAGATTCATCATTTAAGAGAGATCTTTGGGATAAAATCAACATGATCAAATACTGAAACAACTGCAAAACTTTGTACAGTTTTAAACTATGCTGGAGGCTGCTGTCAGTATGTGTGTTGGTCTCTTATGTCTGGTGGAATTTTACCTTATTAAGTGCCTTCTTGTATACGTGTGTAACTAAATACAAATATCTTCTCAGATTCATACTTGGGGTAAGCTCACCTCAGTTGAAACATCAGTAGGGGACTGGGTATACAGTTGGCTATAGTGTCTGTATATCTAACAACTTCCTAAAAATTATAACCTCTGATTGACAGGTTAAACTGCTAACAAAAGGAAGCTCAGAATTCTGTGTTAAATATGCCATAAATTGTCAGCACTCCACAGTCCATTAAACTCAGGTTTTCAGTGTGTCATTTTTATAGACATGTATGTTTACCACATTATTCCCCAGGTAATTTTAGATAAACTGCAAACACCTTACAGGGTGGAAGTATTTACTGGCAGTCCCTAGGAGAGGAGAACAAATGCTGGATGGTGTTGGTTCTCCAAGAATGGGTGAGTAGGTACAAACTGTAATTTACAAGCCATCCTGCTGGGCTTGCAAGCCCTGCCAGTTTGTCTCATTGCTCACACCACAATCTCATTAATAAAGGCAATCACCCCAGAAAACAATATTACCAGGCAAGGGAAGCAGAACATAAGATGGGCCACTAAGTCTGGCCCTGTGTGGTTCTGTAATTCTTAGTAAGAGCCCAAAGAGTGTGAAATCTGCCAGAAGCCAAGTGAAACGGGCACCAAAATGAAAAGGCCCTCAGTCATGATTTATTTTGAAACTGTGTTGAATTTCATTGCTATTTTTGTTTGCATGCCAGTGTCAATAAAAGACTGATGAATTCTGCCTCTAATGAGGACTTTTTGATGTTAGTTTATAGTTGGGATAGTTTAGGCTCTTCTTAGATATCTAGTAAGGTATGCCTTCTACCTGAACATGCGGCACCTGGAAGTTATGTGGAACACAGTATAGTCCCAAAGAAATCCCAAATGTTCTCCATGGAAAATGAGAATCATGAAAACTACTGCCCCAAAGCACTGCCAATATAAGGAAAATGATATAGAATAGGTTCACTGGGGGCATCAGGACCATTGGTTTCCTATGAGTAAGTATCTGTCTATTCTGTTGTCACTCAAAACCTCTTAGGATAGGCCCTTGAAGGATTGTGCACAACAGCTACTTTGAAACATATGTCAGCACTTAGACATGAATACATTTGGCAGAAATTGAAATGTTAGCAAGAGGCTTAAATAAAGGATTCATATTAAATTTATGTAATAAATATGTAAATTCTGTGCTCACCCTCTCCCAAGATGAAGATGTTTAGAAATAGAGTTACTGGGGCTGTGCAAAGATGCCAAGGATAGAGTGTTTGCTGTACAAGCATGAGGACTGAAGTTCAGAACCCCAGTATCCAACTGAATGTCAGCTGGGCATGGCAGCTCAACTATAATCTCAGAGTTCAGAAGCTGGAGACAGAGACTGGCTGGGACATGACACGTAAACATGAACATCACCCATGTACATGCATACACGTGTCCCTCTCCCACCACAAAACAGAAAGAGAACTCATGGCACTCTGAAACCATACTTGTGATTGGATTACATACCACTCTATGTCACTCATGAGAATACCTGAACCAACTTGTTCACCATAATCCTTCTAGTTTCCCTGATTAAAATATACTCTTTCAGGGTCCAGACATAGCATGTGTGCCCATGAGAAATCCCCATGCACCATGCTTGCAGCAGATTACATGAAATGATGATGTATCTTTATTCTGATCATTAAAAAGAAATATTTGTTACCTTATCTAGTTGTCATCTTCATGTCATCTTTCCTGCTATGAGTGTATGGATATAGCAAATAAAAAAAAAATGACAAGGGTGGAGAGATGGCTTAGAGTTAGCTGTGCTTCCTATGCAATCAGGTCCTTTGAGGGCCTGAGACTGCTGCAGTCTCCAGATCCCATGTTATATAGGCTGCACATGGCCATATGCTCATGCAACCACAACTCCATAAGGGGACAGGGACCCAGGCATCACAGGAACTTGAGGCAAGTTCCTGGACCATTAAGAGACTATAGGTCAAATAAACATTTGTGGAAGAGCAATGGAGCTGGACACCAGACTTTCTGCTCTAGATGCCACAGGCGAATGCTATTTCCCTTAGCATAGCCACCAGGCAAGCACAACATGGGGCACTGAAAGGGCATATACACATGTATGTATATATATATATATATATATATATATATATATATATATATATATATTGGCCAAAAAAGTACAATAAAATTAACAATATAACAAAAACTCACTGAGGTCAGGCATGGGTGAGCAAAGAAATAACAATTTAACAATATAATCGATTTTGTACTTTAGAAGAGAAGACAGAAAAGATAAAAACTACATAGCAGATATAATAAGCCTTATATAAACAGAGCTAATATGAAGTTAGTCTAATCTAATCTAATTATCTATCTATCATCTATCTATCTCTAGACAAACACACAGACACACACTCATGCATGTTCAGGGTCTTGGTTTCTCAAAAATATAGGAACATTAGGGGTAAGTTTGAGTCCTCTTAAAGGTACACACTACAGCTTTACCTTGTGAATGTACAAAATCTGCATTGGTAATTTTCATGATTAAAGTGTTAAATCTGGAGAAGGAATACAGTACATTAGTCTGGGAATACTTGTCCCTGATTTAATTTCTAAAATTAAATCACCATGTTAAAGATCAAATAATAAAGAAAATATGAATCTCTATTATTTTTAAATTTTATATATTTCTCAGAATATTCTGTGTGTAAATCACATAATGCTACAAAGCCACTAATGGAAAATCTAATTTTTGCTAGAAATACACATCCACTGATACTATTTAAAATCCATGCTTAGTGTTACTATCAACCAAATTTAACATCTGAAGACTTAATTTGGGCAGAGTTAATGTTCATTTTGATACCTTTTGCACAATTTAGATTTACTGCAATTATTTTGAAAAGTCAGAGTAAAATTTATATGGTTTTTCCATGAGAAAAATAATTATGAATCAAAATCATTTACAGCTTAAAAGTACTATGAAAAATATTTAAAAAATTAAAAATCTATGTTTACAGAAATATAAGCTTTTATTCTTTTCAATAATAATTACTTAGTCCTAGGGTATCATAAAAATTATCAATCTTTCATTTAATTAAATTTTAACTGCTGCATGAAAGTAGCTGCAATTTAAGCCTGCTTTGATAGTTAACACTGTAAAGCAGATTCTTAATAGATGTTCTAAGTCTTCTGCAGGTATGCTTTTAAAAATCTGAGATATTGAAGTTCCCACATTCTGTGTATGAGGGCATCTGTTTCCCCTAGCATAGCCATCAGGACTAGAATCACCCTGGCTTTGGGAGTTTCTGAACTGCAGCAGTAATAGTCATTGCAAAGCCTGTGATTTGAATACACAATGATGTATCAATGCCAACACATGCTAATGGGAATTTGGGACCTGGATAATTGGTCCTAGAGGTGCAAATCTTTCCAGTTATGTAAGGTTTAAAGTTTCAACTGTGGGTTGACTTTTTTTTTTAATTAGTAAATATAAATTTGAGTCTTAAAACTTAGACAGCTGTAACAAATTATTTTTTCTGGTGTCTTAGGATAGTGGTATTTAAAATACTAAGTGCCAATCTTTAAAACTAGTTATAAGCTTAATGAAAGAGTGAATTAACTCAATACAAAATGAAGTCTCTGCAAACAAGAAATATCATCAGCCTGGGGAGACAGACATAAAATATTATGTGAAATGCACTTAAATAAATGCACTTAACATTTTCCGAGGTTCAAGAGAACCCCGAAAGATTGTAATTAATTGGATGCAATCTGGGTGAGAATATTGATTCCAAGGAGGAGTCATCAGGATTCCCATGTGAAAGCAGTCATTTGGCAAAAAGACAACCAATCCACCCCCACTCCAAACACACAGTGGCACTACATGTAAGGGACAGAGCTTATGTTTGAAAACACATGAAGTTCAAATGTGGGGGATAGAAGATAGTGTTATGCCAACGAATCATAAAGGGTCAATGTGCTCAGGACCCAGTACCCGTTGAACTTCAAACTTTTCTCTGTGCTCTTGCCACTACTCATGGGAGCATATTACCCTTTCTTAATACATTGTTTGTATTCCTACCACTATCCATATGTCTCTGCTCCAATTATTTGTTCTAGGGCACAAGAACCAGTACTAAGAGGTCATCTCACTGAGAGACTCAATGAAAATATACTATCTTTATGATTCTCTGATGTTCTGACCTTCTTCAGGAATAAGATAAGAGAGTTCATGTAAATGTGCATTTGTACTTCTGTACATATTATGCTCACAGCTCACATTGATGAATACTGGACACAGAGGAAAGAGGCAATGCATACTTACATAAAAACTTAACGGGGCATTGGGAAATGGCTCAGAAGAAATTAAAAGTGCTTATTCTGCAAGATCCTCTGCACCCACCCACAAAATCTGAATACAAAGTGGTACATGTGTCTGTAATCCTAACATGCTCTTATGGCAATGGGAGATGATATCAGGAGGATCTTAAAAGTCATGGACCAGCTCACCTGGCCTTCCCAGCAGCATGTAACAAGAGAGAATCTGTCTCTTACAGGGTGAAAAGAGAATACTAACATCCTGAGATGATCCTCTAACCTCCACTCAGGTGTCTTAGAACACATGCATCCATATATACCTACACATGCCATATGGGCACATATATTGTACACATTCGCATACACACTTCACACAAAAATGCACATATATGCATTCACATGTCATACAGGCACATACACATATATACATACACACATATAAACATGCACACACATTATATATACATACAAATAAAATAATAAATATTACGACTCATAGTTGTTGAATAACTTTTTCTCCCCATACAATAAAGAACAGATGATTGGGAAGCTATGTCATCCAATTGAGCAAAATAGTACAGTGAGAGCAAAAATGTGTGCTAATGGGATTGGAGCTACTAACGTTCCCTAATCACAAAAGTCCACCTGAGTTTAAAGATATTACTCCCTTCATTACAGCCACAAGTGCTCCTGGGAGATGCTAAAGTCTATAAGAAATGTAAGCTGTATAATTTTATAATACAGCTTTCTTGAGGACATCATCTATGATGTGGTGGGACCTGTGGTGATTGCAGCTGTTTTGGAGTTACCAATACTCGTGTATGTAACCCCTCACCTATGCTTTCCAAGCTCAAAAAACTCTTGGTAATCAAGTTGAACTTTGGTGTATTTGTTACTTTGGTCAGTTGTCGGTGCCCTATCTTGGGTGAAAAGATGTTTCTTCATGTCTCCCTATGAAAAGTTTACACAGACCACATAGTAGAAATTAGGACAGGAAAGGAGAGTTTGGAAATGAAGCTACGGACAATATACCTATTGAGAAATGGAAAGTATCTGATTTGTTCTGCTTGCATCTCCTTTTCTTATCTGCAAATTTAATCACAAATCCCAATTAACGAATATGCCTTAAATATATGGGAAGTGCATACCTACACTCAGAGCAAATCCAGTCATAGAGCACTGTCTTAAAAGAACAGTATTTGGAATGAGAAATGACTCCTGGGAATAAGGAAAGTACACATAAACCCAATGAGTTTATCTGTAGCCAAAATTAAATGTTTCAAAACCTGCAATAGTGATATTTAACATGAACAGAAAATACAAAGATATTTTAAGGTACAATCAAAAGATAGCCAAAAGTATAAATGCTGAATGGAAAGATGGCTCAGCAATTAAATAAGTTTTTTTTTTGTTTGCCAAGTATTTGTTTGTAAATACTCCTGGCTTGGGTTCAATTCTCCAGTACCTATGTAAAGCCACATGCCCAAATTTTTCATGCATCCGGAGTTTATGCATACCTATTCTGTCTAAATTTTTCTATCTCAAATAAAAAACAAATACTGGTGTGGTGCTAGAAATATGACTCAGCAGTGAAGATGCTTGTCTGCAAAGCCTAACAACCTGGGTTTGATTCCCCAGTACCCACATAAAGCCAGATGCACAAAATTGTGAATGCATCTGGAATTCATTCATAGAGCTAGAGGCCCTGCATGTCCATTCACTCTCTCTCTTCCATTTGTTCTCTTCCCCTCCCTCTCTGTCACTCTTGTCTGTATATGTGTGCAAATAAATAAATATTAAAAAGTATAGATGGGGCTAGAGAGATGGCTTAGCAGTTAAATGGTTGCCTGTGAAGCCTAAGGACCCTGGTTCGAGGCTCAATTCCCCAGGACCCATGTAAGCCAGATGCACAAGGAGGCACACGTGTCTGGAGTTCGTTTGCAGTGGCTGGAGGCCCTGGTACACCCATTCTCTTTCTCTCTCTCTCCCTCTCTCTCTCTCTGTCTCTGCCTCTTTCTCTCTCTGTCTTTCGCTCTCAAATAAATAAATAAAAGTGAACAAAAAAAAAGTATAGACGTAAGCCGAGTATGGTGGCGCACGCCTTTAATCCCAGCACTTGAGAAAGCAAAGGTAGGAGGATCACCATGAGTTCAAGGCCACCCTGAGACTACATAGTGAATTCCAGGTCAGCCTGGGCTAGAGTGAAACCCTACTTCGAAAAACTAAATAAATAAATAAATAAGAAGTATAGATGTGACTTAAATCAGATTATATTTCCAGGACTTAGTTTCATCATCATATTCTTTGTGTAATAATAGTGTCTTGGAATTGAATAAGGAAGGAAAGAATATGGCATAAGCTACTTAGTCTACTAGCACATATTAGACAATAGAAGTTGCCTGATTTAATTATGATTTTTGTTCATTTACATAAGAAAATATTTAAGATAACAAGGGAAAGTTGCATTTGAATGTACACAGTGCTATTCAACAAAGATAAAAATAAATGAAACACATTCATTGTTAAAAATGTTTAAGTACTTATCTATATTACATGCTAATGGCCATACCTGAAACTACTAAAAACAAAATAGCTAAGGACATTTATTGATTTAATTCCCAGATCACTTCTGCAATATAACTGTGATTAGTATTCTCACTGTCAAAGTGAAATGGATACTTGGACAAGTGGCTGAGAAGGGCATAGGTTGTATGTGATCTTTCTATTTTCAGGGCCTACTGTGCTCAAGTATGTGCAGGTGGATGGTACGTCAAGAGCAAAAAATAATCACATGACCATCTTCTATGTGTGAGCAAAGTCTGAGCATTTTACCTAGGTTTACTATTTTTAGATCCTCACATCAATCTTCCTGTTTAAGTATCATTGCCACAAATTAACTGCCAAGAAAAACAAGACCAAGTTTGACAGTGTAACTTGCTTAAGGTTATAAGTTAGTAAGTGATAGAGCTGAGAGCCAAGTGTTAGCATTTTTGAATTTTCAGTCCGTTCTCTATTTAGGCTGTTGAGTTGCCCAAGGAACTGACATGCTGACTGTTAAAATAAAGAAAAAATGTACATAATTAGTGATTTTTGGAGGAAAAAGTGACATTGCCCAAAGTATACAGAAGACCAGAGCCAGATATTAGCTCTCAATTCTACTGAGAATTAACAACCATGGACATTAATTGTGTCTACAAAGTGACAAGTTTCTTAATATTGTATTTTTGTATCAATATAATAACTTCATTATTTCCAGGTTAAGGTAAAACCTCTCATTTGTCATACCAAAATACTGAATTTCCAATATTTCCCTTTCCATTTAAATATTAAAGTGTTTAAATGATGCTGTTTAGCTACTTCTTCGTGTATGGAGTTCAAGATCAAAATTCTGGCATCGGTTCTTCCTATGCTATCATCCAGGTTTAATAGTAGCCAAGCTTACTGACCACCCTTCCAGAATACAAACTATGCTCCATTTTCAATATTCTCTTGTTTCTACTGAAGTTTCTTACGATCATTAAACTTTTCTATTCCAATTTCCATTCAGCAAAGGAGGTTTCTGGCATCATGTTTTTGAAAACTGAGATTTAGAGTTAAACATTCGGAGTGCTTTGCAGGACTTTGTGATTTATCTGGCAAAGCCACAGAAGTTGACAAACTGTTTTTAAGTATATTTTTCAGATAATCTCTAACTGCTTTGCTTTACTTAGTCAGAGCATTGGATATGTGGCATTTCCCCCTAAGTGACATGCAGATCTTTTGGAAGCCGGTGTTGAGCAGATGGTCAGTGTCTGCCGCCAGCATGCCTGCCAGGGTTTTGTCGCATTCGCTTCTGCTCCCAGGCATGTGTCTCCAGCTCACTCTCCACATCTCACAGACAGGAAATCATTCTCACATTGTCATCATTATTTTCTTTTATTTTCTGACAAGAAAGACAACCATGGTCTCTGAAATATGCACCTGTGAAGGATCAGCTTGGTAAACTCTTGGCATTGGATATATGTTTTGAAAGTCCTAATGAATTTTTTATGTCATTTTCATACAGTAGAAGGAAAAAAAAGTACTTGGCACTAACTTATATCATAAGGATTGTGGACTTATTTTTCTTGCTCTCTGCTTTGCTGAGGGAATTCCTTGTATTTTTGTCTAATTCGCTATTCTCTACTATTCTAGGCTCTGCAGTGAGCTATTAAATAATATTTACTAATTCTTTACGGTTTTAGGAATCTTTCAAAGTTGGAAACATGCAAGCTATATTATTTATGAGTATATAGTATAGTTTAATATTATATATGCTTATAGAGAGAGACAGAGACTGAGAGAGAGAATTATTTCTCACACTGTGCTTTAAGTTTTAAGAAAGCCACCTTAGGAAGTTAGTTGTTTTTTATTAGCAGTGAGCAATTTTGATAATAAATAATGGATATAAGGCATTAATCTTTGAACCTAAATTATCTGTAAGGCTCGGATTTTTGTAGCTTTTTTTTAAGAAAAGACTGTTAAATTAACTGATACAACTTGCAAACTATGTCATATTGGGGAACTTTTAATATTATTGTTTATTAGAGATTGTACACAGACATTACTATGTAGACTATTAGTTTAAATTTGGAAGATTTATTGAGATCTATTCCGTTAAACAAAATATGTACTTCAAGTAAGGTTTTAAATGTATCAGTAGTTCAAAATCATTTTTATAACATTATGATAACTTCTCTCTTCATTCCCATCAGCTCATCCCTCTCCTACTTGATATACCATTCACATTTAATAATGTGGATCAGATAGGAGGATAGCAGGATGGAAGACACAAGAAAAACATTTGGGACCACTGGTATAGATAATACTGGCTAATTTTTTTTAAATAACTATTTTTACCTATTTAAAATGAAAACCAAATTTATCCATTAAACACCTATGAGCCTGACCGTATTTGCGACTTATATGATACAAAATTCTTGCTTGTTTAAAATACTTAAGGAGAAAATTATCAGTCTCTATTTTAAATTTATTTAATTGGGACCTTAAAAAATTACAATATAATTATCTTTACCTATCTTATTTTTTTTTACTTTTCACAAGAGTCAGTAAGTATATATTGTATTAAATATTTTAGGAATGCTTGGCTATTTATCTGTATAAACAATAATTTTAAATAGGAACTAAACTTAAGTTCTATTTTTCTCAGCTGTGTTATTAATATGTAGGTGGAGCTTGACATATTTCTAATATTGTCAAGTCAGGTCAGTCAATAATTTGTAAGTACAATATTGTTTTATTTTGCATTCTATCATGCTGTAGAGTTTAGTGTCTGCAATTTCTCCACGAAGGGATTATGGTGATGTTGACCCACTGTCAATGTCCTCATGGAGGCTGGGTTCAGCATCTGGGAATATAACTAATATTGTCACACTTTCAAGGAAAGAGAAGGTTCCCCTCCTCTTTCCTTTGTATTGTGCGGTGGCATACAAAATTTAAGATGTATGCTAATCATTAAGTCATAACATTTTACAAAAAATGTATAGTAAATTGCCTGGAGATGTAGCTCAGTAATGGAGCCCTTGGCTAGCATTTATGAGGTACTGGCTTCAATCCACAGCACTACAACCAACATAGCACAAACCCGTAAATTTCTGGTCAATTAAACTAACCAAATGCAATTTACCTGCAACATATATGTGATTAATTTTCCAAAATCAATCAACAGCATTTAATATTATAAGCTTCAAGATAGATTTTGGAATAAAGCACTTAAGTACAAATTACAAGTTTACTTTTCTTTGATGTGGTAAAGATGCAGCCATCAGTGTGTGCATAATCACTTTAAATTCCCATTCTTTTAAATTACCAGAAGATAGTTATGTTTTGAGCAATAATTTTATAAAAGAAAGTTGCCAGGAAGGAAAGTTGCAGGAGTCAGAGAACTACCAACAAGTTTTAAGAATCCAACATATGCATTTTAACTTGAGTGACACTTGAGTGACAGAAATGAATTCTTTTCCTGAAAATGTGGGTTTGAAGCAGAGATGTGATAATAAGCCAACATTGACATAGGGTTGAATATATTCTATATTATATTAAATTGAAACATAAGACAGCAGAATTTTAAACATTAAAAAGTTACCAGTTCCCATGTTTGTACTGGCACCTCCTTAGAACACTTCTTATAATGACAGTATTTTTTAAAATTTTCTTTAAGTTCAGTTTTTTTTTTAATTTTTCTGTTTTCTTTCTTTCTTTTCTTTTCTTTTCTTTTCTTCCTTCCTTTCTTTTTTTTTTTTTTTTTTTTGAGATTGGATCAGGGCTCACACTATGTTGCTCAGGGTGGCACTTAACTCATTAACTCATTATCCTCCTGCCTCAGTCACCATAGTAACAGTAACTGGATTGCCAGTGGGAACCACTGCCTCACAAGTTCAGTACATTGGAGTACTTCTTTCAAGAGTAAAATGCAAGTCGCTGAGTTAATATACAGCCTGTGAGAAATGAAAGTCAGTATTTACTATTCTCCTTTTAGGTAGTACCCTTGATTAAAATAGAGAATATATTTTTGACTATAAATATTTTTTGACCCCATGAAGGAAAATAAAACTATTTCCTTAGCTCCTAAAAGGAACTTTTGACCACAGCAATCAAAGTAAAACTTTTATATAGGGGATATTTTCTCTAAAATAAGGTTTTAAGTACTTTGGATGTGTGTTTTTTAGATACACTATAAATTGAAAATGTCAAAAGGAACATTATCATTTGGAAAGCTTTACATATCCAACTATTAGTGATTTGATTTTAGGGAGATTCCACTGTAATAGAATGAATAGAATGAATGAAATTCTTCTAACATCATTAATTTAGCCATAATCACGTAATTTGTAATCTATCAGGTTGAAGAATAATAATAGATATTATTTAAGTGCTTGCTACAATGTCATCAGAGGTCAAATGAAATCTAAAATATTCATTTTGTAGCCCAAGTACAAATAAAGGATGTTTTCTGTTCAAGGAAGAACATAGTTATCAATGAAATAAACTGCCTTTGTTATTCACTAAGAAAATGTTATCAATGCCTTATTTAATATAAGGATACATCTTGACTTCATTTTTCTGGTGCATTATCATGGATAATTAGAGTGGTATGGTACACTAAAATAAAAATTAGAGTCTAGAACATAAAATTGCATCAACTGTATCTAACAAATGAGCATGTGAAAGTTTGGATAAAATAAGTATTTATACTTCCTACAAAGCTGATAATAGAATTGTTTTGTTGGGGCTGGGGCCCTCAAGGGTTCAGTGATTAAAGGGACTTGCTTGCAAGCTTGCTGAGCTGAGTTAGACTCTCCTTGGTATCCATGTAAAGCCAGACATCTTGTGGCATGCTGTGACACCTATGGGAATGGGAAGCAGAGCCAGGAAAATCTGGAAGCTAGCAAGATGCAGCAGGAGAGACTGGTGCAAAGTAAGGGAGAAGGAAAGGCTTATGTCTGATGTTCACATGTGCACCTTGCCACATGCACGATCAAACACACACGCACACGCACACACACATCATAAACAAACACATATACATAATAAAAAACTGGTTTGTTTATAAAATGACTTCCTGCCTTTAGTAGTAACTGTTACCATTCTTTGAGTTCTGTTTCCATGAGCACAGTAGCATTCATATGCGTTTGTCTTCAAAAGACTGTTTAGAATAATGTCTAGTACACTGGATAGAAAGTGGAATAGAAGCAAAATTGGCTTAACTCTTTGTGTTCGCCTTGTTATAAAGAGATAGTAACAGAACAAATTTGATCATTCTACCAAAACAACAGGATAAGCATTAGTATTCCTATTTTATAGATGAGAAAATTGGGACATAAAGCCTTTAATTCCAACCACCATGCAGAGTGTTTTTCAGCAAAATAAATTTCTAGCCTTTCAGTTTGACATGAGAAGCTATTTTCCTAATTTAGCAGTATGTACATGTATAAAAGTGATAATGTGAGCATAAATAGAATAGCTATATAATTAATCATCCAAACCAGGGTGTTTCTGAGGGTAAAAGAGGCTCCTGAAATTAGGCTGTGGCAGCAAGCATAAACTGGACTTATTGGGGTGTATTATAGTTTGGCTCTCAAGATATTTTATACATCTGCAATTGGAAAGCAATCTAGTAAGTTCACTAATTTTATCATTCCCTAAGAAGTTATAGAAGGATTACAAAACACTTAATCCAAATTAGTGAAGTACTTGAAAAATATGCATATATTGACTGCTTCTTGTATAATCACATTGCTTTAAAAAGAACCAAGTAAATAAAAGTGAAAGAAAGGCCAAAATAAAGAGCATCATTCATAATCATACATTAAAGTTCCCACTTAATAACTAGATAAAGTTTATAGCATGCAATACAAGAATCCTCCTTTGCTAGTGAAACTAAATCACTACAGACTTTCCCCAGTAAATCATAGCAATGTTATAATGTAACTTTCCTAGCTCTCACCACGCATGCTAACCTGCAAAGGGGGAGAAGCCTGGGATTTATCTAAGACTTTTATATCTGGTTTCACTCTTAAAGCAATGGAACATACGATTACCTTGGTGTATTGAAATAAGCTATGCATTTAGAAATTGATAGTCGAAGTTAAAGAGGTAAACGAAAAAAGAGGTTGTCCATATAGTTGAAAAATATGTAAAGTATGCATGTATGTAGCATATAAATTTTTATATTTATAGCCAAAATATAAAGAGAATTATTACATTTCAGTTTGAGATTATATAGCTATAAATCCAAAAACATTTACTTTATGCAATCCTAAATCCACAAGTCCATCCACAGATTAAATGGACAGATGTATAATCACATGACATTATGGATCCATGACAGAAGCATAAATTTGGTATCAGGAATATTAAAATAAATTATTTGTTTAGAATGTATGGGTAGATTTACTGATCTTGTCTATCCCATCATTGAGGTAATTGGTAAATTATATTGGTCAATATATACTACAATGGGTACTAAATATTTTCTAACCTGGGCCAGCACGTCTCTCCTTAGGCAACCTGGTGGTCCCCCACTCCCAGGAGATAACCCTATTAATGCCAAACTTAGTGGGGATACCCCATAGGCATAGCTCACTATAGCTCAGAACTCCTAGACTCAAGCTATGCTCCTGTTTTACTCCTCCAGAGTAGCTGGGCTACTTTATTTAAATTTTTATTTTATTTTATTTATTTATTTATTTTGGTTTTTCGAGGTAGGGTCTCACTCTAGCCCAGGCTGACCTGGAATCCACTATGGAGTCTCAGGGTAGCCTAGAACTCACGGCAATCCTCCTACTTCTGCCTTCTGAGTACTGGGATTAAAGGCATGCACCACCATGCCTGGCTATTTAAATTTTTATTTAATTTTAAATTAAATTTCTGAAGTTAATTTTTAACAATTTTATTTAAATTTCTGTATATGACAGCAACCTCACCTCCCTGATCATGCATCCTCCTAGGGAATCATTTTGTGCAAAATGCTTACATTGGGATTCTGACATGAATTAAGCCACAGCTAGATGAGTATCATCGTAAAGAGGTTCTCAATATGCCTCCTGAAGAAAGTGACCCATATACATTATTTATTTCCCACAATAATATATATTTTTTCAAATGATAATTTTATTTTTATTCATTTAATTGAAAGAAAAAGAGGCATAGAGAGAAAGAGGATGGGTAAACCAACCCTCGAGCCACTGTAAATGAACTCCAGACACAAGTGCCACCATGTGCATCTGGCTTATGAGAGTCCTAGGGAGTCAAACCTAGGACCTTAGGCTTTGCAGGAAAGTACCTTAGCTGATACACTATTTCTTCAGCCCTGAAATGATAATTTTAAGTGAGATGTTTATTTTTTTTCTTTAAAATCTCTCTTGAAAATCACATTCTTTTGTGGCTAATAGAAGCTCATTTTGTTTGGGTTTTAGGCATTGCTGTAACGACTTTAAAAGTGTTTAATACATTAGAAATCAGAAAATATCCCAATAGTTTTAGTAATCCTATAATTTTGATGAAATAATATATGTGGCATTTAATGCAAATCAGTGACATACACGAAAAATTTGTTTACTTTGAATCTTTCTCCATGTATAATCTCAATGTCAAATAGTAAATAAAAAAATAACCTAAGATAAAAAATCAAAATAAAGAACATCATTTAAAATTAAAAACATAAAAATTTTCCATTTATCTACATAAATAGACCTGATATGATAAAATTCAGAAAATCTCCTCTCTATGGGAACTCTACCACAGAATGTTTCTGGGGTCAATTATACCCATGCAGAGTAGTTTTCACAAGCTTCTCACACAGCCTAGATTCCCAAAAGAGGATAAGTTTGGGATTAAAGTAAGATCATCACACCTAGTTTTATATCATAACATCTGCATAATCTGGACAAATACCCTTAAATTATCTGCGCTACAGGTTCCTGATGGAAAATGCAAATGATTGGGACCAATACATTTCCAGAATTCCATAGACACTTTTGGTCCTAGGAATATTTTGAGATGTTCCATAAATTAGGTGAATATTTGCCATTAAAACAAGAAGCACTTTTTGTGGAAATTGCCAGTGAGGTAGTATACTTTGTAAAAGAAATATGCCTATGATTTTTCATACATGTCAACTAAAACTGTCTTTATTAATATAGTAATTCTTATTATAAACTAAACTTTGTTTTTATACATCTCTAATGAACTTGTCTAAAATTTCATTTATTCCAATTTATGTGTCTGTTGACGTATCTTCATTGTTGGCTGATCTCCAGTGCCTTTACATTGTAATCTTACATATAAACAAGATAACAAAATGTACTTCTTATTCAGCATGATTATTGATTACATTTTGTAAATTTCCATGAGTGTTATCATTACTTTTATATAGTATTCACAGATGCTAATTTTCTCCTTCTCTTATGTACATGTAGTAAGCCATATGAATTTAGAATGAGGCAATTGCTTTTAGAGTTTAAGTATCTTTATTTAAAAATATGAAACACAGAAAGTTCCAAAATCCAAAATATTTTGAGTGTCACCATGATGACACCAGTGGAAAACTCTACATCTTACCTCACGTGACACGTCAACGTCAAAGTGCAAGAAAACTGAAAACATTGTTTACAATTTGCTGTAGGCTATGTTCAGAAGTATGGAGTATAAATGGATTGTGTGTTTAGACAAGGTTCCTATCCCCAAGATGCCTCAGGATATTTTGAAATATCCTGAAACATGCAAAATCCAAAGCCCATCTGGTCCCAGGCATTTCACATAAGTGGTACTCGATCTGCAGTTATTCTCCCTATGTGGGGACCAGTGTAACAGAGAGGATTAAAATAAGATGGATGTAGACCACACTGAGTTACTTGCTTCAGGTCTTGAATAAGTTAGTAACCTTTCAAAGAAGCAGCTCGTTCATGTAAGTATAGCCCAATGATACATAATCAAACATGATTCACAGTACTGAATTAGGTGAAATGAGATGTACAGTAATACTGACACATGCTAACTGTGGTACTTTGAATGTCTCCCAGTAGACTCAGGTGTTTTTATTAAAACTTGGACTTCCAGTAGCCTGGCTGCAGGAGGCGTCACTGGGGCAGATCTGATTTCTAGCCCAAAGGTGTGCAGAGAGCAGCTGGAACTCTGGCTGCTTGCTGCTGGTTTCCTGCTGTTGTACTTCCTTGTTTGTGGGCCTGGCTGGCTGGTAATGGTTTTCTGTCTGCTTGGATCTGTGAAAGAGAACAGGCCTCTTTTGCCATTATAGAACTTCTCCTGGATCTGTAAGCCTGAAATAAATCCCATTCCTCCCATAAACTGTGTCTGGTTTGGAAGTTCATTCCAGCATCATGGATCTGTCTAAAATAGTAACTTATTTTGCTAACTTCAACAAAACATACTAATATTATTATAACCTCCATGTATGTTATGGAAAAAAAATACAATCTTTTTTACATGAACATTAGGTTTTAGTCTTGGTTCTTATGCTGAACAGTTGTATGAACACAGGTAATTATAAAATTTTATCAAACTAATTATTCCTTAGTAAAATCAGAAACAAAAAAAAAACAATTAGAGGATTACTATAAGATTTACATATGACAACCTATTTAAAACTTTATCACATAAAAAAAAATTACTCAGTAGAAGTACTATCCTTTCTTCTCTACTAGATATACAAAACCCTGGTCCATAGTATATTCCTGTCCTATTCACTCCCTTAAGAAATGTAACATACCTGTTTTGACCAAAATATACAAGTATATAGCCAAGATCTGTGGATGCAACAATATAAAGGAGAGACTATGTCTCTATTATATTAAATTTACATTCTTGAAGTATAAACAGCAGTTTGAACAAAGGAATAAAATATGTCAATCTAGTTAAAAAGGCCATAAATATTGTGGGTAGTGGGATTAAAAATAATTATGTGGGTTGGGGAGATATCTCAGAATTAAAGTGTTTCTTTGCAAAGCCTGCCATGCAGGTTTGATTCTCCAGCACCCATGTAAAACCAAAAGAACAAAGTGGTGCATGAGTTTGGAGTTTGTTTTCAGGGGCAATAGGCTATGATATGTCCATTCTCAGGCTCACTTTCCCTCTCAGATAGATAATATACAAGCTGTGGGTTTACAAAAAGATTAAAAACTAATTATGTGAAAGAAGGATGCAATTGTGATGTTTGGTGGTTGGGGTTGATGTCTCTGGGGAGGTGATATTTTAACAGAATAAAAGAGGATTCAGCTGCTAATACCTTAAGCAAAGAATTTTTGACAAGATAATGCTAACGGCACACAGTTGCAGTTTGTGATTAGAGTAGTAGATAGCTGTCTTGATTCACTGGAGATGCATTTGAGTTGTACAGATGAGAAAAGGGTAAAAAGGCTAGAAAAACAGTAGAGAACCACAGAGAAAATATATATCCCAGAGGTGGGGCCAATTTATAAGCAAGAATTAATGATCATTTAAATTGTCATCTATATAATACAGAAGATATGGCATATCAGATTTTGATAAGGTTACCTGCCTAACAACCAAGAAAATTCTTTGGAGTTTAGCTTGTCACAAACTGAAATATGTTAGTTAAGGTTCCATTTACATGTTATTTGAATGTCTCACCTTCTAAGACATTCTTAGGGAGAGTACTGAACAATAGATTAGCAATGCAAATTAGCAATTTACAAGGATCTCAGTTTTAAAACTTATAAGATAAAAAGTTAAAACCATCTTAGTATTCAGCAATAGAGAATATGTTATATGAAATATTATTTAGGTCTATATTATCATGGTAATTTCATCAGCACACTGAATATAATATAGGCTATTTAACATCATTTACATCTTAATAGAATTTGTGAAAAGTTACACATCCTTACTTAAAAATCACTGTGTGTACTGTAAAGTCCATGAATGACCAGACCAGGCAAGACCACTCCTAAGCAAAGAAAGCAAGAAGTTTTATTCAGGAAAGACATGAGCTCCCTAGCTATCTCCTGAAAGAAGAGCACAGCACCTCTAGATTTGTGAAGGTTAGGTTTTATAAGGTCTTTTTGCTGGGTGGGGGATAGGGGGATGGGGGTACTTGTTTGTGAAGTTAGGTAGGGGTGTTTCTTAAGGGCAATTTTTCTGTTAATCACAAGATTGTGTTCAGGCAATCTGAGTGTGTCATTAAAACAGAGGTCAGGTGGCTCTGGAGATAAAGTAAACAGGAAGCTGTGGCCTAAGGGCAAGCAGAAACAATGGGTCAGGGTGTTTCTGAGGAATGAAGTCAGGTTGGTTCTTGTATTTTCCAATGAGGCTGTTTTTACATCACCATCTTGTTCTCAGAGACTCCATCTTGGGACCTGGTCCAACCTAACATGTACATGTGTATTGATATGTATATGAGTGTATAGAACCACAACTACATACTTACTTCTACATGTGAAAAAATATTCAACATGTTCATTATGGATAACTTCTAGCAATACTATTTGTCAATAATTTTTTACTTTAAAATAATAGTCCTATGTTGTGTGTTTGTGTATGTTACAATGAGATTACATGTCACCAGAACAGAACATTTTGAGTTTTCATTGACAGTAATGTAAGTATGCTGGTTTTCTATTTCTTAACTTACCTTCAATTAGCACATTTTCCTGCTTTTACGTTCTATGAAACTTTTCATTATGGACTATAGCACTGATAATGCATTTCAATTTGAGGATGGTTCTACAAGTACTAAAAAGTGTCATTTTAATTACATAAAAGTATCTTACTTACATTCCCTTCTTGAAGAATATCTGACTATTAAGAATTGCTAAAATGAAGGGACCAAACTGATGCCATTACAGGTGCCACCCTAACTAGGTGTAAGTTTCAGTTTCCCAGAGAGGGTGGGCTGTTAATCAACAATGACCCTGACATGTGGCTGGAGAAGATAGCTGCCTAGGGCCTGAGTCAGTGCCTGGAGACATGTCCAAACATGCCCAGACATGTCCTTTTTGCACCTGTTGCAACCCTTTCACACCTTTCTCCCCAACCAATCAAAGATGTACAACTGTAACTAGTGCTTTCTTAGCCAATCATTTTAAAACATTACCTAACCCACCTGGAATTTCCCCCAGTTGTGCTTAAAAGGAGGCTGTGTGCTCCTGTTAGGGTTGCCATTTTGTATGAATGGTTGACCCCCACATGCTGGCTGATTCTGCAGAATAAATGTTCTTTGTTTTTACATACTATTTGAGTCTGGGGTCTTTCTTCAGCGATTCTCAGACCCTTACAGGTAACACTGTTTGAATTTTAGTTTTAAGTTTCCATTCTCCAGAAGATAGACTTATTTTACATGCATATAAATCACCAAGGCTTGGATAAGAGAACTGAAAATAAAATACAGTACCTAGGAGAATAATATATTATCCTTAGTCAAATGATACATTAGCCATATATTCAGAGTTAGAACTTGCCATTTTTATCCTGTATCAAGAAAAAAAAATGAAGTTACAAAAACTTAAAGGTAAACTGAGATTTCAAGAAAGTAGTAGACACATAATTAGATAGGCATGAGAATAGATTAACTGACAGTTGTTACATTCTTTATGAAGTTTGAAAGAATGAAAAGATTTCTCAGAGAGAAAAATAGCATTTTAATATTTTTAGTAGAAACTTAAATTTCTTCCCATATTTATGCCCTTAAAGCATCTATAACATTGGATCATAATAAATGAGAGTTGTGTGAAAATAGTTTATATTAGCATTATGGCCAGTGGCACACTTGTTTGAATAGAAGTATAAAGTTTCACTCTCTTATGAACATGTGCAGCCATTCAGACAGCACATGTATGTGGGGGGGAATGGATGTTCATGAATGTTACATGTGCATGTGTGTGCATGTACATATGTGTGTGAGTGGTAGTGTGCAATTGTCTGTGTACCATGTGTGTTCTGTCCCATTAACAAAGTAGATCCAACAAACTCACTCCACTTTCATCTGACTTCCACTAACTTCCAATATCAAGAAATGATTATTTTCAGACATTAGAAAAATAATATGTTAAAGCATGACTGATACAACATTGCTCTAAATGTGTCAAGATAAAGTATATAAGTTGAATAAAGAAAGCTAGAATGTACTAGAACTAGAATACATTGATTTATTAAAAGCATAAACAGAATTCTGTGATAAGATTTTTAGAATACATTTTTAATGTGGAAAATTTGATTTTGAACAGATATAGATAGAACTCTGTGTTTTCTGTAAACCACTACAGCTTATGTCAACTGTCTTGAAGTATGAAAAGAGCTATTTAATTATTCTTAAACTTACCTTCTGTTGTGCCAAATCAGCAATCTCAAGTCACTGACTGCTAATCAGCACACACCAGGCACTTGGCCACAACAGGCCATCTTTTAGAAACTGTAAAAGGAGCAGCTTTCCATACTCAAGTACTTATCCAGCTGAAGTTGATGACTTTTAATTCCAGGACAGAATGACCTCTCCATCTGAAGGAATCTTTATAGCTTAAAGCTGTGTTGAAGTCATTTTCTTAAGTTAATCAGATTTCCACACTGGGGTTCCACAGCAGGAAAGAGAATTCACACAAATGAGCTCTTTTCCCACCTGCAGTTTCTCTTTGGTTCAGAAGAGCCTTATGCAATAATTTATTTTACATAAAGAATTATCTATGGTAAATGCAAAGGTAACTTTCTGAAGCAGAAGCATATAGTGTGCTGGTCTGCTCCAAACATCTGAACTCAGAGGAGTTGAATTATGTTCCCTCAAATATACTTTTGCTAAAATCAAGTATCATTTCATTCTCGGGGTTTTGTTTGTTTGTTTGTTTTATACAAACTGTACTGCAATCATTTTAAAAAGTGATTGAAATAGATTAAGACAATGTTACTATTTTTTTCGTTTGTTTGATTTGTTTTTCCTTTCTGGTAGGTAGTTAATTATGGATTGGCTCATGGAAACACAGGTGTCCCTTTCCTGCCCGGGCAAGAATAGAATTCATGTCTGATTCAGTGTCATCCATGTTGGCTGCAAGCAACAACTCTTCAGCAACAGCTTTTTACTTCTTCCTCAACTTTTCCCAGGCTTAGCACATCTGTGGTTTGGCCCTGCATGAGACAGCCTCTTAGCTCCATCAACCAGTCAGGACCCTTATTCACCAGAGTCTGATGATGAGGCTCATCCTACTTGGATGTTTGATCCAAATAAGTGGACCTGACACATATGTATGACCCCTCTTCTGCTCTGCTCCCTTCTAGGTGAGAGGGTTTTCTTGGTTTCCCCTCACCCTTTGCAGCCTGGCTGGGAAAGGGGAGAATTTCTTTTTGCCTGGACATTTCCTGCTCACTGCCCTTACCTTCCCAGCTTCTTCTCTTCCCTATGTGAGGAGACATTTGCTAGGTTTTCCCTGAACTTTACCACCAAGGCAAGAAAGGGGGAGATTTCTTATGGCTTGGAATTTTCTTCTTTGCTTTCCCTCCTAAAGTCTCCTTAAAATAAATCACGTAATTGATGATTTACCCTTCTTTGTGTCTGCCTTTTTAATTCTTTGATAACTTGGACATGGACCCGATGTTGGGTTCACTGAGATGTGGTCTATTGCATATTTATGGACATCTAATCCCTCCCAGGACTCCATCCCTACATCAAAATCAAGAAGTAATTTCTTATGCTTTTAAGTAATTTTTAATAATAGATTATTTATTTGTTTAAGAGAGAGAGATAGAGAGAGAGAAGATAGTCCACCAGGGCCCCTAGCACCTGCAAATAAACTCCAGACACATTTTCCACTTACTGCATCTGGGTTACGTGGGTACTGGAGACTCAAACCTGGATCCTTAGGCTTTGAAGGCAAGTGCCTTAACCACTGAGCCATCTCTTTAGCACTTATGTAATTTTTAAGTAGACTTTTCACATGCACAACATATCTTTGAAAATATCTCAATCATTCTACCTTTTTACACTATTCCTAAAAGTTTAGGCAAGTGAATAGACATAATATTTTGAAGCACAGTTATCTGAGGACAAACACTTACATGTAAGTAGAAATGAGCAATGCAGAATGAGCAATGAGAAATGTTCCACATTTCCAATGATAAGAAGGGTCTGTGGTGAATAGGATGATTACTGAAAAGTGTCCAGCTCCTAATTTTGTAACATGTGCACAAGTATATTAAAACTACATAAACAGGTGATTAGGATAAAGGATCTTAAATTGGGAAGAAGATTACCCTGGAGTATACAATTGACCCTTCCTAATTATACAATTTCTTTAGCCCTAAACTATATCTTCCAAGACTCATAGAAAGTGGGTATAAAATGCCAGGTGTGGTGGCATATGCCTTTAATCCCAGCACACTGTAGGCAGAAGTAGGTGGATCATCGTGAGTTAAAAAAAGGAAAAAAGAAAAAAAAAAAAAGAAAGTGGGTAGAAAGTATCTAAGAGCAGGAAGATGGCCAGGGGGATAAGGAAGGCTGTCTTCAGAATACGCAAAGTCTGCTCTGCTCATGGACTCACAGAAAATGTGGTAGGTTTCCTGCACATGCTTGAGCCTCTGCATGTTTCATCATAGATGAGAGAAGTCCATCAGATTCCAATGATCCCAGAATAAATAATGGAAACTGAAGGTTATTGGCAAATGAGAAGTCATGTCATTCAGTGTTGTAGCCACTGGTGGGTTCCACATTCTTCACTAACTAATCTCCTACCCCTGATTATGCAAGCAACTCTAATTTTCATCAGTACGTAAACAAGTGCACTAAATAATAAATATATAGAGTCATGAAAGCAGGATGGCCTCAAGGGGAAGAAAGGACTCAGTGGAGGACAGGAGAGAAAGAGGGTCATGGTGGCAGGGGGAGCAGAATCAAAAAAATATTTGCACATATGTAAGTAAAAATTAAATGAACAAAATAAACTAAAAATGTAGACAAACCTTAAACCACTGGGCCCACATGCCAGTATGATTGGAATAATGACCTGAGAGATTTGAAGATGAATATATAAGGACAGGAATAACGTAATGTTGGACACCTCTAGAATCTGAGAAAGGCAAGTTAATGGATGATGCTCTAGAGCAACCAGGCAGGAACATTTGCTCATCACAGGTCCATTCAGCCCTTACAGAAAAGCACATCCAGCAGGGCGTCTGTACTCCTCTAGCACTCTCATTTTGTAATCTTATAGAATTAAAGAACATGTATCAAATCAAAACTTCCCTCTTAGTTTTTATCAGACTGAGATGTTACAAAATCAGAGTTGAGGTGAGCAGATACATGGCCCCTTCAATACTGAAAGACATTGGGATATGGATATTTAGATTTTGTTCTGAGCCAGCACCCTTACCCCTAGCCCTTGCCATGCAGCAGGCATGGCATACAAGCAAAAAGAAAAAGAAAAAAAAAAACTTTCAGGGCTTTGGTTATTGATCTGTAATCAAAGACAAAATCGAGCTCGTTTTTCTGTAGTCTAGACTTACAATACCCTCTGTAATATGCTTTTCTGATAGAACACCTAGTATTCAATTTTTCTTATTATTGATGCTCAATTTGATATTCATCCAGAGAATATTTTTCTTGCTCAGGTTACTGTTGTTTATAATCAGCTTAGGTTACATTGGCTTGTAACCAAAGAATCTTAAACACCTCCACAGCATTTTAATCAGCACATATGCATATATTAGTCAGTATTTTTATTCAGGCGTGATTTTGATAAGACTGACATAGCTGAAGCCCATTTCCTATATAATTCTCCTCACAATCCATTCTTAGCTGAGTAAACCCCACATCTAGATTCTTTTCCAATGTGCTTTCTCTTCCAGTTAATATTTTTCACATTGTCCCTATCCCTAGTTTTCCTCAAATATAGACTTCTGTTATTCTGTTATAATATTCCAAGAGAATGAATAGCTCCAGTGGATCAGGCAGCCCTAAATAGAATATATTTTCTGAAGTCTATCATAGTATTATTAGCAAATGGTTATACGTCTGAGCTTTCTGAATTATTCTATATTGCACTTTTATTTAAAGAATATATTTTTCTGTTTGTTTGTATTTTTGAGGCAGTGTTTTATATCTAGCCCAGGCTGACCTGTAATTCACTGCGTAGTCTCAGGGCGGCCTTGAACTCCTCCCACCTCTGCCTCCCGAGTGCTGGGGTTAAAGGCCTGCGCCACCACACCCAGCTTGTTTATTTTGCTGCTTTGCTACTTATCCCACATACCGTTACGTAGAGACAAGTTATGAACAGTAGAGGAGACAAATGATTACATGTAAAAGTCGCCATGCATTTATATCAGCTTCACAATTTATTTACTTAATTCATATATTCTTTTTTGCTACTAAGGATTGAACCTAGGGCTTTTTCAATGCAAGGCAAGTGTTCAACGACAGAGATATATTCTCAGCCCTCTTTCAGTTTAAAGATTAGAATTAAATTTTTTTTAATTTTTTTGTTCATTTTTATTTATTTATTTGAGAGTGACAAACAGAGAGAGAAAGGCAGAGAGAGAGAGAGAGAGAGAGAGAGAGAGAGAGAGAGAATGGACGTGTCAGGGCCTCCAGCCACTGCAAACGAACTCCAGACGCATGCGCCCCCTTGTGCATCTGGCTAACATAGGTCCTGGGGATTTGAGCCTCGAACTGCAGTCCTTAGGCTTCACAGGCAAGCGCTTAACCGCTAAGCCATCTCTCCAGCCCTAGAGTTAAAAATTTTAATCAACTCTTTTCTTTCAGATTTCAGAAATGTGAGTATGTGACTGCAACAGCCAAAGCATCATGACACTAAAGTTAATAAAACATCAAAAATCATAATCCCCAATCCTCAGCTGGAGAGATGGCTCAGTGGATACCAAACCTGCCTGCAAAGCCTAATGACACAGGTTTGACTCCCCAGTAGCCAAATAAAGAAAGATGCACAAAGTGGTGAGTATATTTGGAGTTTGTCTTCTGTGATAAGAGGTCCTTGCTTGTCCATTAACACCCCTCGATTTCTCCCCTCCTCACCTTGCAAACAAATAAATTATAATATTTTAAAAATCATAATCCTAAATTCAGATGTTTGTTTATTTTTAGAAATATAACTGCAAAGGTGGAATACGTAGACATTATGGATATAATATAAATCACAGTAAATTAATGTCAAGCAAAGAAGGCTTGAATATTAAATATGCCACATAGACTCATGCATGTGAATATTTAAACCTTAGTTGGTGATGCTGTTTGGGAAGTGGGAAAGGGGGTGGAACCTGGCTGGAGGAAGTGTGTTACTGGTTCTGGTCTTGGGTTATCACAGTCCATCTTATCTCATTTTCACATGGCTTCCTTCCCTGCTAAGGTGTCGACATGATGCTGGTTGTTTGCTCTTGCCATGCTTTTCCAGTCACAGTAGAATTCCTTTTGAAATTATAAGATAAAAATAATCCTTTCTTTTTTAATTTTTTTGTTTATTTTATTTCTTTATTTAAGAGTAACAGAGAGAGAAAGAGGCAGATGGAGAGAAAGAGAGAGAATGGGTGCAGCAGGGCCTCTAGCCACTGCAAAGAACTCCAGATGCATGCTCTACCTTGTGCATCTGGCTCACATGGGTCCTGGGGAATCAGAATCGAGTCTCAAACCAGGGTTCTTAGGCTTCACAGGCAAGCGCTCAACAGCTAAACCATCTCTCCAGCACGAAAATAATCCTTTCTATTTATAAGCTACTAGTAGTTGGGTATTTTGTTCCAGAAATGAAAAAGTAACTATCATACCTGCTCTAATGACAGAGATGATCATAAGAGATACAATGCCTTCCAGTAAAAAAAATTTTTAATATTATGCGAGCAACAGAAATTCAGGTGTATCCCAGCCATCATACTGACATATGCAATGAAAATACTATTCAGTAAAAATAAAATAAAATCTCTCAGAGGGCATTTTTACCAAGTGAGGCATTCTGAGCTCAGGAGAGTGGTTAGCACCATGGCTCCTAGGCTCTGCTAGACTGCCTTAGGTCAACTTTTGGTCCTGCCACTCACACTCATTGAATATACTATCTTTGACTAATTAATCAACAAGCATATTTTTCATTTTTAGAATGAAAAAATTCAGAGTCTCTCCCTGACAAAACTGTTACAAGGATTGATTCTGGCAAGGCATGATAACTGCTTGTACCAAATCTTAGCCCTCAGAAAATTCTTAATGCTTGATAAATATTCTTTTATTATTATTAATCTTGCATCTCAAGCAGTTATCTTTTTACAATACTCTGTGGTGTCTTTTTGGCAAGGAGAAAAGCGAAGGTCTGCACCCTATGCCCTAATCTCTCTTCAGCCAGATCCCTGAAGGAGAACCAACATTAAAATTTGTCTTCCAAATTGTGATTCTTGGCAGAGGATGAATTAGAAATTTCCACTTGAGAACAAATTGGAAATCACTATGGAATAAGAGTCAGAGTTCTTTCAGACATTTTAATTTTCTTTATGCTCAAATATAAATTTTATGCTAAAATATAAACATATCTGTACTTTTATTTTCTAGATAAATCATGGCTGATATATTGCTTCGTATATTTACATTAAATTGCATATTAATGTAATAGGAAAGCCTATATATCGGGTCTATATGACATAAATTATATAACGAAAGATCCTTACATAAGTCATACTTTCCAGTATTAAGATAGGTCTTTATTGTGTTTACAAGCATATGAGATCCATTATACTAACCTAAATTTAAGTCTACAATATTTTTAAGAAGCAGAAATTTGTTTAGTTTAATAAAAATGTTAGAATAGGGCTGGAGAGAAGGCTTAGCAGTTAAAAAGTTTGCCTGCCATGCCTAAGGTCCCACGTTCAATTCCCCAGTACCCACATAAGCCAGGTACACAAGGTGTTGCATGCATCTGGAGTTCATTTGCAGTGACTGGAGAGCCTGGCATGCCCATTCTCTCTTATGTCTCTCTGTTTCTCAAAAAATGTATTAATTAATTAATTTAATTTAATTAAAACTTTAAAAAATATACAAAATAAAGTTTCACAAAAATATATACACAGTATTCTCCATTTTGGTTTACTTTTTATCAATACTTATATTCTTAAGCTTGTACTGATAGCCTTTGTCATCAGATTAAACATGGTATGCCTCATTTATAGTGATGCCATCATTTCCTTTTCTCTTTCTGTGTTTCGTGTTGGAAAAACTCTACTTGGTACACTAAGATATTTCCTATCATTCAAGGATTTGTTATAGCCCAGTGTATCTGTGTATTAATGCGGAATAATTCTACTAATTTCTTAACTGTAAAACTAAATTTCATAATAGGGAAGGCATACTACTAGACATTTTGTCCTGTACAGGAACTGACTGGATTATTCATAACCCTATAGTGATTGCAAACACTCCCAATAAGAAGGGTCCTCAGTGGAATAAGTATGGGGAAGAGGAGAAGAAAGTGGATATGTGGATGTGAATATGTCTTATTTGCAGTATGTCAACATTTGAAAGTTCCCAATAAAAATTATAATTATAAAATAATTTTAAAAATATAATGAAAAACGGGCTGGAGAGATGGCTTAGCGGTTAAGCGCTTGCCTGTGAAGCCTAAGGACCCCGGTTCAAGGCTCGATTCTCCAGGACCCATATTAGCCAGATGCACAAGGGAGCACACGCGTCTGGAGTTCGTTTGCAGTAGCTGGAAGCCCTGGCGTGCCCATTCTCTCTCTCTCTCTCCCTCTCTCTCTCTCTGCCTCATTCTCTGTCACTCTCAAATAAATAAATAAAACAGAAAAGTTAATAAAATAAAATAAAATAAAAATATAATGAAAATTGAATTATGTTTGGTATAGAAGAAGAGCATGAAGGAAAAGCATATAAATGGGCATCAGAAGTGGGAAACTCCGGTGTTGGAAAGTTCAGAGGGGAAGAAATGTATTTAAATTGTGTGCCCCATTATTTCTTCTTCCTACTAAGGATCCAGCCCCATGCTGCTGTCTGTAGGCTGACAACTAAACCTGTGGCAGTGTGCTATACACAGGTGCTGGCACTGGCTGCTACACATGACTCTAGGGCTTCTACCTGTGATGTAACTGTTTGTAAGTGTCCTTAGCAGCCACCACGTAAGATTTGCATTTAGAGAGGATATCCCTCATGCAGTACTCACAGAAGGAGACAGAAGTTGCTGGCAGTGGTAATAATTGCCCTCCAGAGCAGCCCCAGGGTCCAGAGCTAGCAGAGAAGATGTGGAACTATGCCACTTTTCCAACAGAAAGAATATCTACGCCTATTTTAAACAGCCACACCTACCACCACTTGCTGAAATATTACTCGTGCTTGCCTTTTCCAATAAGGGAAAGCTACTAACCTTACTTATTTCCCATAGATACAGTTTTCTTGGTTGTCTAAATAGCTACTTAAATGAAAGGACAAGGTTATAAAAGGGAGTTAGATCCTTATATAGACCTCACAAATTCTGTTTAGGCATAGATCTCCAAAACTTGTTATAGATACAATAGAAAAAAATATTCAAAACACACACACACATATATATATATATAAGTTTCTGAATAAATCTTTCATTTGAAACTAATATTAATTATTTCAGAAGGTATATTTAATAAAATACAATTCTCATTATTTTAACTATCATTTCCCAGTTTATAAAGTAATGCTTACATGTAACTACACACATGATTTACTTATGGAGGTGTTCTTGTTTTAAGAGAAGCAATTATTAAGTGTAACAAAAGACAGCAAACTCTCAAAATTAAATTTGTGTGTATTTCAACATCAATGACATTAACTTATCACTTCTGTTCACATGATGGATCCATACAAAGTATGTTCTTAGTAAAAAAAAAAAAAAAAAAAAAGTTCAGAAGGAAAGAAGGAAGAAAGAAAGAAACATAATGGGAGATTACTCAATGGTCATCTCAGAGGACTTATCCCCAGCCAAATGCAAAACCTAGCAGGGGTCAACATGCCTATAGCTGAGAAAGGCAGAGACAGGGGGACCCCTAGGGCTCTCTGTTCCTTCCATCTAACAAAGGAGACTAGTAGGGTTTCCAGTACAAGCATCCATTTTTTTGCAAACAAGATTTGAAGACGTTTTATTGCAATGGATATGAAGATACTACAGGACAATAAGACACTACCGGAAGCTAGATGATATGAGTCTACATTACTTTTTCACTGAAGTGAAATTTAATTTTTTTTTAATGTATTAGCTTAAGTGGCATGTGTATAAAAGCTTCTGGAGTCTTCATTCCTTCAATCCCAGCACTACATTAACTTCATTAACAAAGTGATTGATGATGTCACACTTTGCCTGCTCGCTTGATGCCAGGCTACCTTACCAAGTCATATCTATTATAAACATATCAAAAGTTGTATAACTATTTCTTAATTTACTCAACACAAAGTTCTATGAGATAGTGCTTAAGATAACCTGATAGTGATGTTTCAGCAAACCTGATTTACTTTGAAAATCATGGAATAAGAAGCTGTACTGCTGATGTTTCAGTTAAAAATAAGGATGAAAATTGATTGTAGTTGACATATGGATTCAGTTTGAATATTCTAATGAATATGAAAGAATCAGCTCCCTGTCTGGGCCTTCATCTGTCCTCACAAAAATGTCCTTAAAAGAAAGAATATTCAAAATGGCAGAGAATGAAAAAAAGTTGCTGGAAAATTCACAAGCAGTCTACAGTTTAGAAACAATAATCTCAGACTAGAAGAGAGGATGGAAAGCAAGTTTTCACTGGGTCCTTCCTCTTCTAGTCATTACCTGCACATTCCCTACCTGATGAGGGAAAGAGACTTTCATTTTAATTCTATTTCCATTTCTATACTAATTTAATCATTAATGAATTGTGCTTTAGGTTAGATTTCCTTTGTGGATGAAGAAACAATGATGGTTAATATGTAGAAAAGAAATGCAGTTTTCAGAACATTTCCAATACTTTATTTTCATGCTCAATAAAAATAACTTTTGTTGGGCTGGAGAGATGGCTTAGTGGTTAAACACTTGCCTGTGAAGCCTAAGCATCCCGGTTCAAGGCTCTATTCCCCAGGACCCACATTAGCCAGATGCACAAGGGGGCACACGTATCTGGAGTTCTTTTGCAGTGGCTGGAGGCCCTGGTGTGCCCATTATCTCTCTCTCTCTCTCTCTCTCTCTCTTTCTCTATTTGCCTCTTTCTGTCTGTCTATCTGTCACTCTCAAATAAATAAATAAAAATAAACAAAAAAATTAAAAAAAAATTACATATATTTTGGTTTAATAACTCTTTATCCCAAACCAAATAAATAACTTAGGCATTAAAACTTTATAAACTATAATCTGACTTGGGAAATGTAAGCAGTTCTTATTATATGTATATGTGAACTTGAGTGAAATATGCACTGCATACATATTACAATAATTTTAACATAATAAGTGATACAGATTAATAGTAAAAAAGCAAGGCCCCAAAACTCATTTTAGGTGGCTGGTAAGATGGCTCAATAGGTAGCAGTGCTACCATGACCACCTGGGATGGCCACATGTGATTAGAATAGATTCCCCTGCAATAAAATAACCATGTAAAAAGCTGGGCATGATGACACATATGTTTATCCCCAGACCAGTGAGGATGCAAAAATCTGAGAATCACAGAGGCTTATTAACAGAAAAAGGAATCTCCACATTCAGTGACTCCATCCTAAGAAAAATAGGTACATGAACCAAAGAAGACACTTGACATTTCCTCTGGCCTCTGTATGTGTAAATCTACACACACACACACACACACACACACACACACACACACACCACAAAAATAAATTTAATAAAACTCATTTTAGCAAATATGACAATACAAGACAACATTAGAACACAGAAAAAAAATTACTAATTGAAGTTTGGTTAAAGATGGAAAAATGTTGTTTATAATTATGGATTTGATTATACTTCAATAGATTTAAAATCGATGACAAAATTGCTGCCCTAACTATAGTATCTATGTACATATGTCCCTTCTTGTTACTGTAACATTGTACAAATATGGGAATGATACATCACATCTTAGCACATACCAATAAATGTTTAACATAGATTTCATTTCTGGGTGTTAACATCAATAAAATATGTCATTTTGCTTGATAAATGAATCAATTTTAAGTTCTCAGTATTTGTCTTGCTTCTTATGGGTTTTGTTTGTTTTTCTGTGTATTTGGTTGGTTTATTTAAATATTAGCCATGACTGAAAATTACCATTTTCAGAAAAAATCCAGTTTTGGCTCTCAGAAAAATGTCTAAAATAAAAGAAACATGCAGTCACTGTACTTATGGGGTTTTCCCTTCAGAACCAAAGCTGTAAATTGATTTTTGTGCTGATAGTACAAAAAGTTAAGCAAAGACAAAAGTTATAGCATAGGTAGAAAAGTTTTCATTTCCATAAATATAAGTGAATGGGGCTGGAGTGATGGCTTATTGGTTAAGGCGTATGCCTGTACAGCCTAAGGACCCAGGTTTGATTCTCCAGGTCCCACATAAGCCAGATGCACATGGTGGCATATGAGTCTGGAGTTTGTTTGCAGTGGCTGAGGCACTGGATTGCCCATTCTCACTCCCTCTCTGTCTCTGTCTCTCTCTCCTTCATTCTGTCTCAAATGAAAAAAATAAAATAAAATAAAATAGATTCTAAAAAGTTGAAAAAAAATAAGTGAATGTTTTTCAGTGGTAATATGACATATTTCAGAGAAGGAATAAAACAATAAATCACCCAGTTTCACCCAAAAATCTCTCTAATAAAAATATTAGCTTCCTCTTGTCAGTTTAATGTATTACTTTTCCTATGACAAAAATTAGTATTGCTATTATTTTGGTCAGATTTTGTTTACATTTGGTAACCATTACAGTAATTTCCTGTTTCAGCGTGTACTAAGTAAATTATGTACTTCACTCATAGGCTACATCTCCTTTCTCACTTTCTGACCTTTAACCTGACACTGTAGTTCATTTACATTTTCACAGAGTCAATGATACTGTTCATCTTTTGAGATTTGCCTTGTCTTGACAAACCAAAATATTACTGTGGATGGGAAAGTTTTAAGACCTAAAGCAAACTGGATATTTATTTTTTATTTAATTTATTTATTAGAAAGAGGAGAGAAAGAGAGAGAGAGACAGAGAGTAAGCCAGGGCCTCCGGCCAATGCAAACTCCAGATGCATGTGCCACTTTGTGCATATGGCATACTTGGGTACTGAGTAATAAAACCTGGGACCTTAGTCTTCATAGGCAAGTGTCTTAATTACTAAGCCATTTCTTCAGCCCTCAACTGGAAATTTACTAATGGGGCTCCCAACTAAACTACTAGGTCTTGTTTCATCACATGATGAACAAATATTATGAACTCCATTGTTTTCCATCATGTGTATGTGACTAACTGGGTATGTCTGTCCCTAGCAATTCTAATCCCTGCTCAGTTGTCTTTATCCTTCATGGCTCCACATGTCAGTAGTAGGTTCTGAGTTGCTTTGACTCTCTTACCACTTGTGTTTGCTCCATGCACACAGGCATACCAGTGTGCTATTGTGCGGACAGGCTCTGAGTTTGACCAGCTCATAATTTTCCAGTATCTTGTGAATCATTTCACCAACTTTACATTCCTCAGCCTGTGGTACTTAGGGCATTGCTACTGTTGAGAACCATTGGCATCTTAAAAGGTATATGCCACACTAGCCTTTTCTAGATGAACATGCATGTCAATATCTGCTTGGGCTGCACTGGATTTTGCTTCATGCTCATTGGACCACTCATTTTGTACTACTTATCCACCTCCTAACCCTTGACCTCTGGGTTGATTCAGCATCACTGAACCGATCCCATTGTTACACAGGTGAAACTCAACAAACAACTAGCATTTGATCTTATATTTTGCATATTGGCATTTTCATCATGTGGAAAAAAATTACTCTGCAAACAGGCAAGAATAATTAATTGACAATGTAAGTGAGCTGGTTTTACTGATAAATATCTGGACTTCGAAAATATTCATAATTCTAGTAAATTCTGCCTGATGATTTCTAGCTCATGAAACACTTTAAGGAAAAGAGACCCTTAAATTATTTCATTTGTATTGAAAAATTATTACATTTGATAAATTTTATTAAATTGTATATGTACATAAATATGTATATGTATGTATATCTATTGGCACTTTTAAGTAATAAAGTCAATAAAAATTTAGAATAAAATTATCAAACAAATTTCCATGACACTCATGACATGCATTTCACCAGAACTTAACAAATTCCACATTAATTACCCTTCGGAGGAAATTTCATTTTAGTTAAATTTTTCTAAGGTGAAAGGGGGAAGTATACTAACAGTAAGATAAATAAAATGACAGAATTTATTGAAAAATATTAGTAATATCCAGGAAAGTGGCCATCAGGGTAGGCAACCATGCTGTCATTCTGTCCAGTCACTTCAGTTTCTTAAACCCACTTTTCCCCACAATTAAGCCATTCTTCCTTATCCACAGATTATCTCCTTCAGTGAATTAAAAAACCCTCCCACCATATGGCTTAAAATATGCAAATTCAAACCATATACAATAAATGTACAAACTACCCAATGTAGGAAAAGTGATTGTGTGAGCCCTGTCTAATACAGGCTTCCCAAAATAAATTTGTTATGAACTATGGCAGCTTGCAAATACAGGCCTGGAGCTTATTGCAAAGAGTAATCCTAGTCTGATGTTTCTAGCTTTTTATAGAAGATCAATTTTAACTAATCTTCAAGATACCTTGGGAAATCAAGATATTTTCTGAAGAATTAAAATAAGCAAGAATCCAAAATAAAATGAAACAAATCTAATTTTAAAATAATTAGTTGGCTAATTCAAATTCTCAGGTAATTAATTATCTCAGAAAAAAAAGGAACAGGGATGTTGTTCTGTTCAGCAGGATATTATATCACAACTTATGCATTCATTATAGATGAAGGCAACCTGGAAGTTGGTTTAAATTCAATTCTGCCATGTAATAAATCATTAGTTTAGTGAGTCAATTGCTTAAGTATAGTTTTATAACCCAATCCCTTTTTATAAAATGCTTCATGTTACATAGGCATGGCAACTACACAAGCTGATAAAATACAAGATGGCAAGAAGAATATTAAAAATATTAGCTGAAGACTCATGTCCTTCTGTTCAGTAATATAATACTTGGCAAAGCATGTTGTAAAGGGAATTTAAAAAAGGAATTAGGATGCTAATCTCACATTAAAACAGGAAGATTATCCTGGTAGACTAAATATGAAGTCTTCACAATAAAAGAGGAGTACAGAATAGTCAGCTTGAAAGGTACAATGGAAGAGTAGGTAAAATAAATGTATTCAGAGAACAATTCTACCTGCCGTCATTGACTTGGTTGTATTGGGCCTCATATAAATATTTGCATATCCTTGCTATCACATGTATAGAAGTGCCTTCCACTCCTACCCAGCTAGGAATTAGTTTGGGGCATTCCTTGTTTGTTCAGTACTATAGTCTAGACAGTGAGCAGTCTAGCCAATATTGATAGATCTGTGGATGACTTGGGGATGCTCTGAGTCTTGCTTTGATTACTCCTGATGGACTAAATCAGAATGCATAATCACAACTTCCTAGCCCATAGATGATTCTGCTGTTCCAGTGATATTGTGCAGCTATCAGCTTGTTCTTAAATGTTTACTACTAAAATTTCTATTTTTTTTTTTTACAAACTCTTTGGGAGAGGAGTTCTCTTTATTCTGTCCTAAAAAAAATAGGTGTCCTCAGATAAAACCATACAGCCTTCAACCTATAGTCTCTCTTTCCCTTGAGCATAAATCACTGCTGTTCTATAGTAAGTAGTTATTTTCCCCTGAAAGTGACATTTCTCCAGGATAAGATGGGTGGGGGTTCAGGAGGCCTGAGTAGGTATGAGGCAGAGGAAAATAAAAGGCCTGTTCTTTTGAGCATCTCTATCTACAGAACTTCTATTAATGCAGGGTTGGATACATGGGCTAAAGAACATTGGCAGTGTAGTTGACTAAATGAAGCTAGAGTCCCAGAATGGAAACTGGAGAGAAGATAGCCCATCTTCTGGATTATGTATTGTATACTGTATATTTCACAGTATACTGTGAAAAGGGTTGCAAAGTCAGTGGTTAAGAAGTGGGACCTAGAGCAAATGTCACAGTTTCTTGTATTTTTTTCAAAAATTGTTTAATTTATAAATTGATTAAAGTTTATGTAAAGATGTACAAAGTGATGATTTGATAAACTGAGATAAACACACATTTCGAAATGGCCAATTTGAGATTAACATGGTCATTCCCACTTTAGCAAGACAATCACAAAAAGACAAATACTGTATTATTTTGGTTATATGTAGAATCTAGAGAAGTAGAACTCAAGAAGCAGAGATCCAGGTTGGGGATGCCCGGGACTGGAGGGTCACAGAAACGGGAGATGCTGGCCAAATTGTGAGCATCTTACATTTGGTAGAGATTCCTGAATGAATAACTGTGTCTTAGCCCTTGGTACAATTTCTAGAGCTTTTTCATGGCTGGCAATTCTTTTTAAAGAAATGTATTTTTTACTGGTTGATTTTCTGGATTTCTGGTTTCCTAAAGAGAGGGTCTACAAAGCTCCCTCTAGAAAATTATTCATTGACTTGAATTCTGAATTTACTTTGAAATATACTAGATGTTGTATTATACTGTGTCAGATAAAGTTGCAATTTGATTTTTGCATATAAATATTTTCATTTCTCTGGGGAACAGTTCTGAGTTTACAAATACAGATGAAAAATGCTAGAGCATTTCTAATGGCAGAATTTTATATGGAATCATTTACAGTAGAAGCTACAGTCACACATGCATTGCTATCAGAACACAGCATCTGTTTCTTCAGACAATGAAGAGGGCTCTTTGGATGAGGATATTGTACTTTGCTGCATGGCTGAATTTTTCACCTTGGCCCCTCTGGGAATCTAATTATGAGATACGGGCAGCAGTTGCTAGCTCTATTAACGAAAACGGATGCGTCCGTGACCCTCATTTTACTGAGTCTAAATAAACTAATATCTCTAATGCACACCCAAGCTATTCAAACCTCTCTCCCATGGATAAGCATGAGAATAGTAAATGATCATCAATCAAAGCTCACTGATATATATGTGACAATAGAAGCAAGTTATTAATACCTGAATGAATCTTCCCATTCTTTCCCCTGGCATTTTGCTAAGAAGGACTTGTGAAAAGTTTTCCACTAGAAGATATTTGCAATTCAGATTATGAGAGAAAGGTGAGCTATTAAAAAAAGTACCTAAATGAAAGACAGGATTTTGAAAGTAATTCTGAAGAAATTTGGGCCAAACACCTTTAATGAGAGAAAGCAAATGGAAATGAAGAGAAGTTTAAATGGCTCTACAGTTTGAAGATATGTTGTACTCAGGAACCATAGGTGAAGAACTTTCACTATTGATACTAACTTTGTTCACCAAAGTTTACTTAGACAAACATAATTTGCTCTTATTCTGAATCCCTTTGATCATTGCTTTGCATACTTTTTATATACATTAAAATTTAATGAAAACTATTATCAATAACATGGTTGTATTTTAAATATTTACCCTATAGAATGAGCAGAGAACCACAATATTTTTCAGACTGCACTGGGCTCAAACGATGGCTCAGCAATTCAGCTTTTGCCTGCAATGCCTAAAGACCTGGGTTCAATTCCCTATACCCACATTAAGCCAAATGCACAAAGCGGTGCATGTATCTGGAGTGCATTTGCCATGGTTAGAGACCCTGGTGAACCCTTCTCTCTCTCTCTCCCTGTCTCTCCTTGCAAATAAATAAAATAGTTTTTAAAGTCATAAGAAATACAACTAGAATTGTCTCGTCAGTAATCTAGCTCAAAGTGTGTTGTTCATAGAGCACAAAGTATTCAAGCAAGGTGAAGATGACACTTCACTCTAAGCATATACAAAATTCCAAACAATTGCTCTCCAAAGTTTTATATGCAAAATACTGGAACAAAGGGCCTCTGTAAGGTTGAGCGCACTTTTAAATTTTACATTAAGTACATTTAATGTGTTTACATTTCTAATGTAAGTAATTACTTGCATATTATCAAGTATGTTCTGACTTAATACTTCATGCATAAAATTCCTTGCTCCATGGGGTTACGGGGTCACTGGGGCGCATTGGTTTTATAGCGTTTGGAAATGAAACATCTAAATTAAACTATTTCACACAGCATGTAGATATTTCTAATTTAACATTAAGTCTATATTTTTAATAATGAGCTAGACACATTCAATTTTTCTACATGGCCAACACTGTAAAGAGTTTTTTTTTAAGTTCTTTCTTTCCTTCTTTCTTTCTTTCTTTCTTTCTTTCTTTCTTTCTTTCTTTCTTTCTTTCAGACAGAGAGAGGGAGAGAGGGAGAGAGAGAGAGAGAGAAAATGTGCGTGCCAAAGCCTCTAGCAACTGTAAACGAACTCCAAATGCATGTGCCACCATGTGCATCTGGCTTACATGGGACCTGGAGAATCAAACCTGGGTCCTTAGGCTTCACAGGCATGTACCTTAACCACTAAGCCATCTCTCCAGCCCCAAGAGTTTAAATAGTTCAGAAGAATTGATGACTAAGTCAATGCTGGAATCCCTTTATCTATATATCCATGAGATCTTTGGTGTATCTGTTTTATTATCATAAACACTTCTTGATGTGTGGTATGTCTGCAAATATACATAAATATATGGATATAGGCATAAACATATATACACATATAAGCATCTATACTATACCTATCATCTATCCATCTATCTATCTATCTTATCCTAAAGCAACCATGCTGTATACATGAGTGAGTGAATGGATGGATAAGCGAATTAGTGAATAATTTCAAGTTATCTTATTTCTTTCCACGCTAACAGTTAGTACACACATAGCTACTCATTTCCAGTGACATAAACATGTAGCCCTGTTAAAATGATTGCTGCAGTGTCCATGCCTCAAGTCTTTCTGGGAGTGTGGGTTAAAGAAAAACTAATGAAAGGGACTGGAAATCAAGCTATACATAAGGAATGCAATTGATTATTTCACACAGAAGGAGGATATGGATTTCACATAAACACAAGAATCCTGTAGGTAAGACATATATCTATTCTGAGAGGAAAAAAACAGAAGAGAAATAAAATAAACACACAAATGGAAGCTGAGATATTCCATAGAGTTAAGAAAAAGAAATCGTGGGCCAGAGAGATGGCTTAGTGGTTAAGGTGATTGCCTGTGTAGCCTAAGGAACCAGGTTCAATTCTTCAGTGCCCACATAAACCAGATGCACAAGGTGGCACATGCATCTGGAGTTTGCATTGGCTATAGGCCCTGGTTCCTAGTGCATAAACAAATCAGTTTGAAAAAAAAAAAAGCTAAATTTAATTTTAGGGAACAACTAAAACTAGGACCTAAGAATTTGATTACATAAATAAGCAAAGATCCAAATGAAGAATATCCATGCCCAGGGTTCTTTATTTGGATGAAAGACAAGATTTAACAAGAACTTTCTTAACTTGTAATAATAGCATTTCAATCTTTCATGTTTTTAAATGAGTACCAGTGTAGTGCCTTAGAATGTCTGAAAGAATTAAAAATGTGAACCTATTAAGATAATTTTCATTTTTTTTTTACTTCAAAAGCAATCCACATAGCAAAATAATTTAGTGATTTAACATGTTAAAATTCTGCAATGTTTTCTTTTTAGGGAAAGTGGATTTCTTTTTCACTCACTCAGTTTCTTTTCTATATTGGCCTATGAAATAATTTCTTATGGACTACATGAACATTTTCTAAATTTAAGAAATACATGTGCTTAATTAAAACTTTGCATCATTTTATTTAATTGTCAGGTTTCTTGTATAGCTCACTAAAGATAACACAAAGAAAGTTTTGAGCCCATTTGTTTCTGAATTCAAATTAACATTCTCTTATAAGTCTTACAGATATCTTTTATAATTCTGCTTTAGAACTACAAGCTACAACTATGCAAATGTGAATTAATAATTGAAAAAATATGAAAATTTATACTAGGATTAAATGTAATTAGTATATATAATTACACATTTTCTCTAATTATGCAACTAAGCACATGGCTTATCCTTGGATCAATGCTAACCTGGAACAGGTCAATAGAAATTAATATAGTTATTGCTCAAAGTCAGGTCACAGTGTAAAAAACAAATGTATCATAATGTATGACATAAATGGAAAACACATACATAAATACATTACCTCGATATGCATGATTGAACATAAAACACTTCTACATCACAACAAACAACTGTATTCAAAATTTTTGTTCTGGGGCTGGAGAGATGGCTTAGCATCTAAGGCCTTTGCCTGTAAAACCAAAGGACCTCGGTTCAATTCCAAATGAACTTCAGACATGTGTGCCTCCTTTTGTGCATGTGCAACATTGTGTGCTTGCATCCCTCTGCGTCTGGCTTAATGGGGACCTGGAGATATGAACAGGAGTTCTTAGGCATTGCAGGCAATCACCTTAACTGCTATGCCATCTCTCCAGCCCTAATGTATAGGTTTAAAAGATATAGCCACATAAGTAAATCTTAATTTCTTAAACTAAGTTATCATTGGGCAATATGAAACCCTACTTAAATCTATTCTTCCAAATAATTTCTCAGTGCCAATATAGTTGTTTTGTCATCATAGACAACATATTCATTAACTGTCAGGTAACAAGACTCAAAATCCTTTAAGTACTGTTATATATTAAAAATGTTTTCTGTTTGCAAATTAAAAAAAAACAAAACAAAACAAAACATGTTACTACTTACAGGTGTCACTTTAAAATGGCATCACACAATTATTTACTTGACCTTCACAATGCACTTTACTGATCCACTTATAAGCTAAAATTGACTAAACATGTCCAGCAAAGTGCATATGCTGGAAAAGAATGTTCTGACCATGTGAGCAATGGAAATTCTAACCCAATTGAGTGTTATTGACCCAGAATACAATCTATAAACTATCAACTCAATTTAAGTGTATGGTCTTAGTGAAGTAGTAGCACACTTCAGTTTAGTTTCTATTTGTGTATCTGTGTATGTGTGTGTGTACATATGTACGTATGTACATGTGTTTGTCAGTTTCGATGTGTGTTGAGTTCAGAGGACCACATTTGGATATTTCTTCTCTCTTTCTACCTTCTTTTTTTAAGTTTATTTTTATTTATTATTATTTTTTATTAGTTTTGTACTCAGTGAATACAGGCAAGTTGATACCATTGTTAGCCTCCTCCCTGACTGGCCCCCTCCGCAGGGACCTCTTTGTTGTGGAATATGGGTCGTGCTTTGTGGGGTTACCATCATTTATAAGTAGGAGGCAATGTCTCTGTGTATCATGACCCAACGTGTGGCTCTGACATTCTTTCCATCCCCCTTTCACAAATTTCCCTTAGCTGTGTTGGGTTCATTTTAGGTCTGCTTCTACCTTCTTTTGAGAAATCCCTTTCACTGATCTGGATTTGCCTATTTCTGCCTGTAGCTGCAGTAGATGCACTGAGGCCTGTTTTTGGTCTGGCTCTATGTGGGGGCTGGGGAAGATGGAACTCTGGTCAGCAGAATTGCAAGCAAACTCAATAACTGCTCAGCTATCTCTGAGCTCCTGTGACAACTTCTTAAGTAATGTTGAAAAGGATTATTTCCACTGAAAAAGGAGACTGCTTACTTAAGTTACCAAATAACATACATAAATGTGTAAATGAAGAGCTATATCACAGAGTTATATACATCATAATTCATAAAGTAGATACTGACCATATACTGTGTGTAAGAAATCTGGGTCCTTGTGATAATTCATTGAACAATAACAGCAAAGACAAACATATAAACCTGTTGGATTCTGTTATGCAGTTATACCTTATCAGTTGATTATCTACTTTCTTTTCTTCATAGAAATTCTAACATATGAAAAGACAGGTCACAAAAAGGCCTTATGCTTTTATGCCAAGTACATGTTTAAGAATTGAAAGTGTCTTTTACTCATTTATAAAATGAGTACCCCAAAATTAACTATCTACCTGGACCTTTTGTCAAAAGAATATTTTCAACCTACAGTAGTTTACCAATATTAGTTTAAAACTAACACTCCACCATCTATGAGCTGAGGAAAGTTATTATGATTTAAATAGTTGAGGAGGGATGGCAGCTATCTCAACATAAAATATGTCATAGGAAAAGAAAACCCAATAAATTCTCCTTTATAAAGCAAACTAAAAAAAAAAAAAAAAAAAAGAAAGAAAGAAAAAGAAAGGCAATGGTTGAAATTCTCTTCAGTGATACTTTTTGGTAAAATAGCCAAGTTACACTGATGCATTTGCATCTCATTCATCTCTTCAACAAAAGTTACTTAATGTATCATTGTAAGTATTTTAAATAATAACCACAAGAAAAAACAATGCATTTTCAACAGTTATCTAACTAATTACCATGACGTATGCAATTTTTGTGAAAAAGATTTCCTTAACACATATGAGAAAAAAGATAAAACTCTTTAGACGAATTGGATGTCTAAGTGGCAGAGCATGACTTACATCCCTGCCTACCTTGAGATTGCTAGAATTCTGACACAAGTCCCTAGACTGCAACTACAGCACTTACTTTACTTGCTAGGACAAAACATCCAACCAAAATGCAGAATACAGGGGAAAAGGGTTTATTCCCGCTTACAGTTTCAAGGGAGTTGTTCCACCATAGTGGAGAAAGCATGTCAGGCCTAAGCAGAAAATCTGGGTCCCCACAAAGAAATAGTTTGATGGAACTACTTAGCTAACACCCAGGCAGGTGAGATGAATAAACCTCAAGGTCTATCCCCAGAAACACCTCATTCATCAAACCTCCACTTCCAAATAGCTCCACAACCTCCTGACTTGTCACCATCTGGGGACCAAGCATTCAAAAGACATAAGCCTATGGGGTGCATTACATTCAAATCCCATAGTATCTCTCAGTCCCATATAATTAGTGTGTGGGGGGATGATTGCATCAATGTTTAAATATTTATGATGTATTATGGGAGGCATTTTTAATTTTTTTGTTTATTTTTATTTATTTTTGTTTATTTATTTGAGAGTGACAGAGAGAGAAAGAGAGAGAGAGGGAGACAGAGAAAGAGAGAAAGAAGAAAGACAGAGAGAATGGGCTCCCCAGGGCCTCCAGCAACTGCAAATGAACTCCAGATGCATGTGCCACCTTGTGCATCTGGGTAACATGGATCCTGGGGAATCGAGCCTCGAACTGGGGTCTTTAGGCTTCACATGCAAGTGCTTAACCACTATGCAATCTGTCCAGCCCTATGGGAGGCATTTTTGAAGACTGGAATTATGATATTTTTGGAGAATATAGTATAGCTTTTATGGTCTAGTCATAGCTGAATAAATTCACTATTCAATCAATGTTATCTTGACCATCAGTGCTTAATACTATTTTGCTAACCTCTGAAACAAATTCTGGATGTATACTCATTCAAATAAATTTCTCAAAATCCTCATATCTATTACATGAGAGATTATGGAATAGGGCTAAGACTCCTTTTTGTGTGTTTCCAGTAGTTTCTCAGGTTTCTGGAAATTTGTTCAGTCTATTTGTCACCAGTTTACAACTACTAATTTGTCTGCCTATCAGTATATACTCTCTGGCCACCATGGATGTTAATTTGGGATAATCCTTGCTGAATATTTACTACTTGTCTCAGGAGGGAGTTCTAGTGCCTACATAATGCACACATTTTTTTTGGAGATTACTACTGCATAATCATATTACTTCACCAAAGGCCTGTTTGAAAGTATTTGTACCAAGTACTACACAGTCCAAGTCTGAGTGGATGAGTAAAATGAATGTGAATTTGCATTGACTTTCTGGTGTGTGTATGTGTGTGTGTGTGTGTGTTGTTGTTGTTGTTGTTGTTGTTGTTGTTGTTGTTGTTTAGGGTTGATATCCAAGGCATCAGGTATGCTAGAAAGTTCCAGGAAAATGAGCTAAAGTCACAGTTTTCCATAATTGGTTAACATGGTTCTATGGAATATATTGGTTCACAAACACCATCCCTTTATCATTCCCACATTTAATTTGAAATCCTTTTATATAAGTCATCCACCATTATTTAATTTTCATAGTTACCTTCATCTGAATTCCACTTTGTGTTCATATAAGTGTCAAGTTCTTACTAGGAAAATGTAACAAGTTTCTTTGGCAGGCGATACTATATATTGAACATTTCACAAATAGTACTGCATAATTTATACAATTATAAAAATATTCTTATTTTGAAAAGCATATGTTGAAATTACAATTATCATTTATTCTGTCTTATACAATATCTAAAGGTAATTACATGAGCAGGGCTTGAAGGGTAGCATAGTGGTTAATGTGCTTACCTGTGAAGCCTAAGGGCCCATGTTTGATTCCCCAGTACCCATGAAGCTAGATGCACAAAGTGGTGTATGTGTCTAGAGTTTGTTTGCAGTGGCTAGAGGCCGTGGTGTACCCATTCTCTTTCTCTCTCTCTCAAATAAATAAATAAAACAGTAAAATATTTTAAAAAAACAAGAGAATCATGAACAATGTTTCATTGCATTTTCTCATACCATCTTATACTAAACACAAGTGTATGTTTCAAATGCATATAGGAAAATATTTTAAAAAGAAAACTTAAAAATATTTTTGCCTCATGTAGGAAAAAAAAGAGTCTTTCAGATTCAAAGAATACAGGCTGTTACTAAATCAGAATATAATTTTGTAAGTCACTCATTTAAGACAATCTCTTTACCATAGATCCTGCTGCACAAGAATATTCTCAGTATGTTAGTGTGGCAGTTTAGGGTTTCATAGTAAAGAGTGGAACTTGCAGTTTCCCTTCTGAGTGAAAGAGATGCATCCTGGATAAAAGCAAAACGAGGAATGTTCTAGCAGGAACTACCAGCATCTTAAGACCTGAATATTCCCTGTGTCCACAACCCTGCTCAGTTGCTGTGAAACAATTTAATGGCTTTTTCCTATCCACCAGTGGAACCATTATGCCTAATCACCCCCCACCATGACCTACATTAACATTTGATGTTTTAATATGATCATGCACTTAATTCAACATCAAATGTTTAATCCCACAGCAGGAATACCAGTAATGATAACTAAAATTTTGCTGCAGATTCACTAATACTTTTTCTCACCCTTACTCTCCCATAGCGGGAATATAAACTGTATGTGAAGTATCACCTTTAGTCTTTTCCTTAACTAAGTCAGGTGTGGACAACTTTACCCAGTCTAGTTTGAATGCAAAGGTTTTTAACTTATCAATATCTCAGAGATGAGAAATAGTGCTACCCTTGGAAATATATGAAGACTGAGAGCATGGCTACTTGACAAGAGGTCCTCTTATCTTTACAATAGGCTTTTGTCCAAGACTAAGGAGGTTATGGAAAGCCTCTTATATCACCAACTTTATATATTGTAATCAATAATGTTGGTAAGGATTTCAAATCTATCATTCATTTAAGCTTTCTCAATCAGATTTGCATTCAAAATGCAACAGAAAATGGTCAGTCGCAACAGACCACTGGACCTTATATTCCAGAATTACAACTGCCAAGAATTATTGTGAATATATATTAAACTGCCTCTCATTTTTGGAGAGAAAAAGCCTTTGTGTTATATAAATGTCTGTGTGGTCATAACCCTTTTAAAAGACTGACTCATTTAATCCATTATAGAATATATCTGAATTTTACCTATTTGAATAAGTATCTTAAGGGACTTTTTAAAGGCAGAGGGAGGAAGAAAGAAAAATTTACCTGTCCTAACCAATTTCCCTGTGTCTCTGAAAGCTGATCTCCAGGACAGTTTCTTCTTTTTAGTAAATGGAAAGACTATTCCCATTGGGCATGGTTCTTGTTGCAGAACACATAGCAGTCACTGCTGCTTTAGAGTTCCAGATGAAACAGCATAGCTGAGAAAACCTAGGTATTTGCAGGAACAGCAGATCCTCCAGAAGCTTTTAATTCATATAGCAATTAATTTCTTTTTTTTTTTCCAACCTTTCAGGCACTTAGAAGTTACTAAAACAGTAGCGTAGAGAAAGAGGTAAGAAAGAGGCTTTCACAATGAGAAATCTAAATAGATCCCGTCAGTCCTTGGGCATGATTGAACTACATAGCGTTAGCATAACACCACTCATGGCTATAAATTATAATATGAACAAATAAATTAACACTTACTAATATGATGATCTTCTAGAAATTCTCATAAGTGAATGAAGTACAAAGGGAATAAGTCAGACGAGTACATTCTGTGTTTGAAACTCTTTATCTACTTAAATACATGAAAATTGAAAGCAATATTATCTGTCATTCAGAGAACACTGTGTTCTCAGTGTACTATAAGCTATTTTATCTGCGTTATCACTAATTGTCATACTAGTTCATCAAGGTAGTATTATTTTCATATGTAATGAAAGAGAAGGTCAGGGTTTGAAGATGCATTTCCAAGGATACTACACCCACTGTTTTATGACTGGTACAGAAAGAAGAAAGGAAAGCCTGGAAAAGTTGAAAGAAAACTCTTCCCTCTTCCCTTGGGTTTAGTCAGTATCTCTGTTATAGCCCTAACTCTCATGGCCCAATCTGGGCATCTTCTCTTTTTCTGTGAAGATTACTCTGAGAATATCTGTGTTGTATTATTTTTTTCCTTGGGAGATGTGAACAAATATTTATTGGCACAAGACAGGAAACAATGACAAAAAATTGCATTCATGTCTAACTAGTGAACCAGTGACTTTAATGGGATTACTTACAGCAGTTTGGATGACTCAAAGGCAACTGTGTCATAGGTGATTACTCATATAAACTGCCTCTCTAGAGCTCACTGCTCTACATGGCAGCTATGCTCTTAGAAGAGTCTTTTTCCCAGCCATTGTTTTATTTTTAATTTTTACTTATGTTATTTATTTGAGAGAGAGAGATAGAAGCACATAGAGAGAGAAAGAATGAGTGTGCCAGGGCCTTTAGCATATGCAAATGAGCTCTAGATGCATGTGCTGCCTTGGAGCATCTGGATTATGTGGGTCCTGGGGGTCAAACCTGAGTCATTTAGCTTTGCAGACAAGTGCCTTTACTGCTAAACCATCTCTCCAGCACTCCCAGCTATTCTTACTCCTTACATAACCCTGGGAAAGGGTCCTTCAGGTATTGTGAATTGGAATTATCTGATCCTTGTTTACTTCCTGAATGCTATCAAGCTTTCCATCCATTTGGAATTTATTGAGTTAAATAGTGAGATTTCAATCTGGAACTTCCTGAGGAGCCTTTCAGGATGGATTGTTTCACTTCAAAGGAGATTGTTGCATAACACTGGCTTTCTGTTATTGGTAATTTCTACTTCTACTTTGTTTCTTATTGACCTTTAAGTTTTTATATTAACAATGTAAAATTTACCTGCCTTAAATTTTCTCTGAACAGTGAGAATGGTTTGTTATTTTGTACAGAGCCTGTCTGATACATTTATATTCTTCATATCTCTCCCACACAATTTCAAATACAATATATCAAAATGATTAATATCATGGAATAATTTTTATATGCATATTTGTTTCCCTTAACAGCAGACCTCTTGTTATTAGAAATGATAAAATTATAATATAGAATCCACACATGGCCAAAAAACATACAGAAATTCAATAAATACTCCTTGAATAGATGAAGTGATGAGTGAATGAATGCAAAGTGTATAACTATAAGAAAGAACAGTGAAAATGAATAATGGGGAAAATGTGGGCATGCTTCTTTTAGTCCTTACAAATAACTTTTCTGAGAATATTACTGTGAGGTGCTTTTCCTGATATGTTCTTGTCTTGTAACTTGCCCTGAAGGTAATGGTACAGCCGTGTAATTTGCCTGTTTGGAGTCACGTGACCAGGTTTCCTCTGTCTTAACATACCTTTGCCCTGAAAAGCACTGATTACAACTATTGACAGATGCTACATGAACTTAAATAATGCTCTTTCCCTACCTCCTTAGTGACTGTTTGCAATCCTGACCCAGAGCAAGGTGTATGTGCAAGAGAAATGCTGACCATACCTTGAAAGCAACAGATTCTAGCTGAGAGTGACAAATTGCCTGCGGAATTGTTGAAAACCACAGGTAAGCTTAGTGTGATTGCATTGGTGAATGGTGCGTGTGTGTGTGTGTGTGTGTGTGTGTGTACTGGATCAGCAAAGTCAATCAAATCATACTCCTAAATTCCTTCCTTTAACTAGGAAGACTTGGATGGAATCAGAAATTCCTTGCCCCTCACTAATGTGTTGGCTATCCTTTCCCATATAATGATTAATGCTCTCATATTTCTGTGTTTTGCTTTGCAATTAAAACACTAACGAGTACCAGCCAGCCAATGTTCTATTATAGCTGCAAGAACATCAGAGCAGTAGCAGCAGAAACAGCAGAAGCAGCAGTGGATTTACTCTTGGTTTAAATGACTCCAGGGGTTAGGTTTTCTTCTTTGAGGCTCTGCTCTAAAAAGCCCACTCTTAAGTGAAAAAATCCAAGAGTCAATTTCTATAGTTGCAAGGAAATAACCCAATTATGTAGCAAAGTTACAATAAGACTGGGATTAACAGATGCAGAAAGGACAATTGAGTTTATGAAAACCTTATGTAAAAAGTAAGGAGAACACTCCAAGATATATAGATGTACAGAAAGTTTTCTCAATAAGACCCCAGTAGTCTAAGGAATTTGACAAACCCTCAACCATCGGGATCTCATTATATAAATTAGCAAGATAATAAATAGATAACCTACAGAATAGAAGAAAATCTTCACCAGCTATACATCAGACAAAGGTTTAGTATCTAGAATATGCAAAGAACTAAAACAAAAATCTAAGCCACACACACACACACACACACCAAAAAAAAAAAAAAAAAAAAAAAAAAAAAAAAACACCAATCAACTAGCTCAAATAATGGGGCAGGGAACTAAGCAGAGTCTCAAATGAAGAAACTTAAATGGCCAATAAACATCTAAAAATGTTCAACATATTTAGCTAACAGGGAAATGCAAGTTAAACCTGCTTAAGGGCCCATTTTACCACTTCACTCTAGTCAGAATGGCTACCAATCTGGCAAGGATGTGGGTAAAAATGATTCCTCATCTTCTGCTGGTGGGAGTATGGAAGTGAAAAATTGTACAACCACTATGCAAGTTAGTATGGAAGATCTTTAAAAATCTAAAATTTGGTCTACCATTTGATCCGGATATATCATTCCTAGGTATATAATCTAAACACTACTATTTACTATAGAGATATCTGCTTAGCCATGTCTGTTGCTGTTGTGCTCACAATAGCTAGAAAATAGAATCACCTTAAATGCCCATCAACTGGTGAATGGATGATGAAGATATATACACAGTAGAAACTCAGGAGTAAGGAAAAAATGAAATAATATTTGTTAAAAATGATGGATTTAGAAAGAATTGTTACTAAGTGAGCTTACTCATGCTCAGAATGACAAATGCTATATATTTTTTCTCATATTCATGTATAAGATGTAGTAACAATCAGGAGCCCTGCAGCAATCTAGAATGAAGCTTGGAGTAAGGATAATCATGTTTGCATCAGGGCATGGGATAGCAGACAGGAAAGTGGAGTAATATAATGTAGGGTTGGAAGGATATGGAGGTGGGGACAGGACTATGAGAGGTAGGATAAGAGAAGATATATAAAATTAATAATAGCATGAATCAGTATCATGGAACTTACTTCTTTGTTAGCTAACTAAAAGTTAACAGTCTGAGAGAAAGAGAAAAGGGAAGGAAGGAAGAAGAGAGATAGTGGTAGCTTGGGCAGAAGTACCCTGTAGGGGAGGAGAAAGCTTCACTCTAAAATTATAGATTGTTTTTGGTAGACTATAGTACCAAAATTGGGTTACCCTCCAGAGTGAGCTGTTGGTAAGGAAGGCCCATGAGGCCTTAAAAACAATGTAAGCTATATCCAAAGCATTTGATTACCCACCAGAAGTAAATGATAAGACCCTAATTATGAATACACCACCAGCTGAAATCACATGACATTGAGAAATCAAGCTGGACATGAGATGGAGGACAGCTCCATGATGAATAGCTCTCATATTGCTTGAAAGTGTTATTCAAACTCCAGGAGAATAATAGTCACCAACATCATGAACAAGCAGTGGATCCTTTCAAGATACAAGCATCAATGAGCCACAATGTATATATAGGGCAGTAGTGGCCCATGGGCTTTGAGGGTTATCAACTGCTCTTTGATAGGCTATGTGGACCTCAGTGGGAAGGAATTCATGCCTGGTACTGAGAACCAAGTCAGAAGCCTATGGCTTCAAAGGTCATAATCCTAAAGGAAGATTCCACTGTTCTTTAGCTAATAGGAGAGGTTATGCACTTCAAATAGTCTTCTAAATATCTATGTTAATCCCCTTTGATCCATGCTGCTGTCACTCTTAGCCAAAGTATCTGCATTTTGCAGATTGTAGCAAACACTGAGGAGGCTCAAGACCAATGAAAATAACAGGAAAAAATGTCAAGTGCCTCTTCTCTGAGCAGTAATCTCTATCTCACCTGCTGGATCCCAGAAAATACAGCAAAGGAAGTGGCTGAATACTTTTCTGCACTGTTCTCACTGCTAGCCTGGGAACTGAGATATTGGTCAACCCACAAATCAGAAGCTGCTGAGAGCTCTGCACTAAAACCTTACAGCATGCCCCTACAAGGTTCAGGTAACATTGTGAGAAATAAGATAGAAAGAATATAATTCTAAGGCATCCCCTCACTTAACAGAGACTATATTGTTTTTTTTTTTTTCCCGGCCCCAGAGTGATTACCAATAAACCAACTGAGGAGGACACTCACTGGGAAGGAGGTGTGCATCAGGGTAGAAAATAGTAAAACCCAACAGAAATATGAGCAGTTTGCATTATGTTCATGTATTAAAAGGAAAACGTTCTGAGAAATAAAATGTCTTCTCTGAATTTCTAAGAATAAATAAACTTTTTTCTAGGTAGACAGGAACAATAATTAACAATAAAGGTATTTTAAACACTGGGAAAAGATATATGCAACAAATAAAAAACAATGATTAACTGGCATTTGCCCAAGAAACATGGTTTCACTGAAATACAAGAGATATCAGGACAAAGGCTAGAAGATGACCCTGCATAAATAGGAACATACCAGTCTTCATAAGGAGTTTTCAATTCATCTACCAGGTAGGATTTGGCAAAGTAATGAATATTCAATTTGCACTTTAGATAGATAGCTTTCCTGACAAAATTACAAATTGGGATACATTAGGAGAGGTGACCAAAAATAATGTGCGAAGGTATTGTCTTAAGCTTATTGAAATTTTATTATGAGTAGAATGAAATTGTAAGTAGATGAATAAGTAAGTACAATTCAACAATTTGAACGTGAAAGCAAGGTACAACCAGAAGTTAATGAAGAGTGAAGACAATTTGAATTTGATGACTCATGGAAATCAGGTGATAGGAAAGCAATGTATTGTATGGTCGCAGGAGCCTTGGTTTGCATAACCTATGGTTTGTTATACAATTTAAAAAGGGAGTGCTTAGCAAATGAATGTACAATTTGACAAATTCATATCTGTACATTAGCCTGATATGCCTGTGCAGCATCTGAATCAAGTTTGTAGGAGAAAATCAGAAAGGTATACCTGTCTCCCTCCCTCTCAGATAGGGAAGTGAAGGTGCAGGTGGGAGCCATGGGCAAGCAGGTGGCACATGAAATGAGTAGGGTAACTCAGAGAAATGGTAAAGTAAGAAAAGCTAAGCAGAACATGGAAGCCTGTGGAAGAACAGAAGCCCAGGAGCAACTGGAATAAAAAGCAACAGAAAGTTTGTGCAGCAGAATTTTCAGGTGGCCACAGCTTTTAAGGCAATGCCAAAGATTCATACTCTGGTAGAAGTAGAAGTCAGTAGTTAAGGTACTCTAGATAACATAAATGCCAAGATTGACAAACATCTATCATTCTCATGTTTTTGTCTTCCAAGAAACTTGGCTAAAAGGAAAAAGAGAGGGGACAGTGCCTGGAGGTTGAGGTTTTCTCAGCGTAAGGAATGAAATGCTTCATGCTGCCCCAGCACCCACTTCTATAGATATGAATCAGAATAAATAACTGAGAAAATGCCCCAAGACAGGGCCTGCTCTGAATGGTTTCTACACCACTTTTAAGTTTTCATCAGAGTTTTTCAATTTGTTGAATGGCTTATGACTGTTTGAGCCATCATAAATTGGGCATCCATGGAATAATTCCAAACCAGCACCTGAGAACCCACCTTCTGAAAATTCACTGTGCCTACTCTCACCAGGCCTTTAGCCCAGTGTCACCCCCCTTAGAACAGGCGGCACACGCTGCTAGCAGTAAAACGAAATAGACGCTATCCCAGTTTCAGTTCATGAATATACTATTTATCCATTGTAAATGGGATTTTTCAATATTGGCTTAGTGCTGTTTTACCCAATTCCCCTACTGCCCCCCAAGGAAAAGTAAGTGCATTTGTGGATTCCAAATTTATATATTTAAAATACATAAGCCAGGTAGATGGTCCATGTCTACGATCCCAGCTCTTGTGAGGTAGAGGCAGGTGGATCACCACAAATTCAAGGTCAATTTGGTCTGTATTGCTAGTTCCAGATCAACCTGGGTTACATAATGAGACCATGTCTCAAAAAAACCATAAATGAATAAAAAATAATTATTTTATTCACTACTTAGCATCTAATTCTTTATAATATTTATCCATATAATAGCTGACTTAATCTTTAGGCATGCTAACCTAATTATTCATTTAGCTATTATTTTTTATAGCAGCTATTATTTAAACATAGAAAACAGTCATTTTAGAAAAAGGACCTATTTCTCACAATCCTTTTGTGGCATCGTGTATAAGTAGATGTAAATGACTAAATTCCTTGGACTAAAAATTGCATATTTGCATCTATTTTCCTATGGCTATATGTAGAGAAGAACTTGACCTCAGGATTATAGTAAGTTCCCAGTGAAAAACTAACTGTCTTTTGGGGTCATAAAACAGGGAAGACAGCAAATCAAGAACACCAAAATTCAAATACTGGTCCCGGACCACTAAAGATGAACTGAAGTTTGACTCACATTGCATGGATTCAGCTGAAAAAATCCAGAGATAGAATTTTTCCTTTTTCTCAGCCCTTTAGGTTTGCAGTGGCATATATTGCTAGCCCTCCTAGGACTCTAGTTTCAAAGATCCCAGATCATGGGACTTTCCAGCCTTCATGACCACATGAGTCATTGTTTTATAATCTCTCTTTCTATCTCTCTCTTTTTTTTCCTTTCTCTTCCTCAAGTCACATAAATCAATGTGAGTATATATAATTTTTGACTCTGTTTACATATACTTGATGGAAGGAGCTAAGCATCCAGTAAATGTGAGGAACAGATGATTACAAAGATGGTCATTAGACCTGAAATGATGGCATCTGCAGTTGTTGTTAGATGAAAGTATAAGCATTTTATTGTTGACAACAGGTAGGAATGAACATTGTGGAACTGTAGGTTCTAACAAGTAGAAATATATAGTTAGTGAAGTCTGAAATTTTTTCTTCTAGTCACTTTAGTTTATGCAGACATGCAAAAAGATAATTAAAATTGAAGATAGTGTGAAGATAATTCTCTGCCAAACCAACTTTGGAACCACTTAGGAAATGCAATTATTGGTATTTTTAATATATTGAATGTATACGCCTGTCTTTTCATGTGCATGTAGGGGTGTGTGTGTGTGTGTGTGTGTGTGTGCTATAAGCATGTGTGTGCATGCATATGCAGAGCAGAAGACAACTTCAGATTTGTCCTTAAACTGTAATCCACATTGTTTGGAAACAGTTTCTCACTGATTTAGAACTCTTCTGAACATGCCAGGCATGCTGGCCACAGAGGTTCAGATAAATATATTTAGTGACACTAAATAGTGTCACTGCCTACCCAGCACTGGTTAACACAAACACCTGCCACAATGCCAGAATTTTTTACATGGGTTCTGGGCAACAGGCTCAGAACTTCTTGTAATTAAAGCAAGAATTTTACCAACCAAACTATCCTCTAAACTTTGATATTTTTCCCCCCCAGGAAAAGTTTAACTGAAAAGGGAAGATTTATCTTCAATGTGGTATCACTATCCCAGGGGCTAGGTTGATGGGCTTACTAAAATTGATAACAAATAAATTGAGATTAGCAACAGCATTCCTTTCTTTCTCTGCTTTCTGATTGTGACAAAATGTGACCAGCTGCCTCTTGAATTTGCCACCATACCTTCCCTACTGACATAAAATATATCCTCAAACTGTAAAGCCCCCCAAAGCCAGTCTTTCTCATGTTGTTTTGCCATATAGAAAAGTAACTAATATAGTAAGGAAGTGTTAGATTGAACTGAGATGACATGTGAATTGTATTTCCAGGGCATTTATGTTAAGTAGGCATATCTGCCATTAGCTCACCATATTAAGGACCGCATTGAGATTTAATTACAGTAATGAATGAAAGTGAAGATACTTAAGATGGCCATTTGCTTTCTGCTATCTGGGCTTAGCTATTCACATGGTGTGATTGTGAAATCTCCCTCAGGAGCTCCTCTTTTAGAACACTTTTGTAACATAGGGCCTAGCTGACAGAAATGCTAAGTAGGGGAAGACTTTTGTCATCCTCTGGTTCCAGCAAACTTTCTCTCCTTTTTCTGTGTGCTGCTCTGTGAGATATCTCCACTGACTCCACCACACTGCTCTTCCTTCCCTGCCATAACATACTGTGGTTCTCTGAAAATATAAGCCAAAATAAATCTTTGCTCCTTTAAGTTGCATCTATCAGGTATTTTAAAAATAACAGTGAGAAAAGTAACTAGCAAAGCCATGAAGGAAGACAAACATTATAGGGGAAAAGTTGATTTCAATCAGGATTTTGGTTGTTTTTTCAAGTGGACGTGAGGGAGTTCAAGAGAGAGGGTACATAGCTGACTGACTACACAGTACAATGCTTGACAGCCTATGTAATTTAAGCAAATAAGGACCCATGTGAGGACAACAAGGGTGTGTAAACCTGTGGTAAGCTGGAAGTGTCAATAAGCAGAATGATTTTGTGTGTCATTGGGGTGAAAGTATGGACATATTAAGGTAGAAAATAAGGTGGTAATGGTCATAAAGGTGTATGAAAGTGAGACGATGACAAGCTTATAGTAATTACTAATGACAAATTTTGTTTCTGAAAGAGATAGTATAGTCATAGATAGTATAGCATAGCAGAGGATACATAAAAAAATCTAAATCCTGATGTATCAGAAATATCTAAAGCTATATTGAATTTAATAACAATAAGCATGGAAGTAGTGCTGCAGAGGTGAAACTATAATTGAGAAATAAGTGGAAATAGATTGGGTGTCAGTAGATGGTAACTATGATGGACAATGGGCAAAGTAATACCTGGTATAATGCGCATGCATATATATATATATATATATATATATATATATATATATATATATATATATTTGAATCTTTGATTTTTGAGATACCCAGGGGAAGCAGAGAAAACCAGTATCTGCATAATGAGAATAAGATGGGCCCTTTGGAGTTTTGTGAATAATGGACTCTGAATCCAACAGGACACAGTGGAAGACTAAGAAAAAACACAATAGAAGGGATTTTGTAGGCTCTGTGATAACTAGAGTCTTATGATCAGTGATAAGAATAACTAGGCAAAAGGACATGATGAGGCAAACTGTATCGGAGTCAAGGTGACAGAGCTGTAAGGAGAACAGTGGATGTCTGATGTTCCCACTTAATTCCTAACAAGTGACATGGAAGATGATAGGCAGGGGCTGCAAACATTCAGGTTTAAGACATTCTTTGGATGGCTCAGCACAAACAGTGTCATTGTCCCTAGTCTTGTCCCCCAAACGTAGTTACCTGAACCAACAAGCCTCCTGCTTCTGAAAGACACAATACTAACATTCCCACAAACAATTTAGTTTTAAGTCAGTTTTCATCATTAAATTACCTGGATGACACATGAGTGTTGGCATCAAAAACTGCTTTGCCATCATTTAAGTAGTTGACACTAATTGAGTCAATTTTAGAAATTATTTTTTGCTCAAACCTTTTATTCTTTACTTAGATTAATTTACTATATAGCATAAAAGCATAACCTTATACCATTTTTGTGTCCTTTTGCTGCTGTTAACTTCAGTGCAAATTTAATCTCTAGGAAGTATTTGTCAAGTTACAAATCTATTTTAATAAAGTTTATATAAATCAATTTCCCTTCCAAACCTTCTCTCAAACATATGATGTGCTATTATTCATTTTCTAGATGATCCATCCATCCATATTTCATTTGTAATTTCTTGTCTGTTCAATCAACTCTGATCACATTGATGGTGCAATAATATAGTCTGCACTATATTATAAAATTAGTCTTCCACAGAGGTACATTTAAAATGATTCTGACTCAATTTCAACAGTACCTAAAGCTGAACATTTATTTAGTTTTTAAACAAATTGGTTCAATTATAGTTTCCTATCTGAATTCAGTTAAAAATCTACCTACCTGTTACATAAAAGTATCAGATTAAAGGACCTTACTGCTTCTGTATATTTCTCCAGTGAAATGAGACTTAACTCACTGGAAGTTTTGGTTGTTGTGCTACAGCTTGATAACAGCAAACAAGTAACATTATTTTAGTAGCAATCAGTTGCTCAAAGCCAACAATATAACCATTTGCCCAGTGGAAAGGAGAACAATATATAATTTCACATGCTGTGTTTGAATACCTATGACAGCATAAGATGTGGTCCTAAGCAGCAATAGTAATTTTCATCTATAGCAAAGGGACCTTATAATTTCTTTTAAATGGGATGGAAAAGCTGATATAGTGTTCCAGTGGTGACTTTATTCACATGAGAACAGAGCTGAACACAAGCTATATTGAATCAGAAAGCAACAAAGGCTCTGTGACCTCATAGAAAGAGTATGATGATCCTTTGTAAGATCTTTTATACTTAGTAAACTTACACCAGAAATCTTTGAAAGTTCTTGTTTAGATAAATTCAGTTGTTGTGAGTGCACATTAAAATAAAACCAGTTGCAATATCCTTAATCACTCAACTCTTAATTGCCTCCTCAAAAAATGATAATATTTTCCATATATATCTGAATAGGAAAGAATTGCTGTAATTTTGTACAATATCAATATTAATATATTAGTATATGTCCAAAATCTTAATGACAAATAAAAATAGAAAAAAATTACTGAAGAAAAGGAAGGATATGTTATTTAGCAAATAATCTCTGGAAAAATGTTTTAGTAATCAAATAGCAAAAGCCTAGATTTCAACAAGGATAATTTAACCAGAAAAGAACTAAATGAAAACAGTGTTTGACAATCATAATATCTTTCTGTATATGCTCTTTAAAATGAGAGTGCAGTATTTCTCCCTCTAAAAGTCATGATTTCCATTTGCATAAGCTTATAATGTCAGAAGTTTAAAAATCCCATCCATGTTTCCAAGGGTTGCTTGAGCATTTTCCTGACCTGAGGGGACTGTGAAATCTTATATATAATATAAACTTTACACACACACACACACACACACACACACACACACACACATATATATATATATATATATATATATATATATATATATATATTAGTTTGGCAGATATTGCTAACTGTTCTTATAGAACATTTTCCTTCAATACCAAGTACCTAAAGGACATGGTTATTTTAATGGTTTGCCTTCCTTATGCAGAGGACTCAGTAAAGAAAAGTTTCATTCTTATGAATACCTGGGAGACTATAGGAAATGAATAATTTCCTTAGCTAGTAGACAGAAAAGGAAAAAGGGTCCTTGGTAGGCACCTGCATTTGCTTTCTGAAGTGTTACAAAATGGTGACCAAAGATGGTGAAGAATGCAGCTCACTTCCTGCTTTTCAGTCATGAGAATAAAGGACATATGGACACCATCACCTGCTGGTCAGCTTGCTTGCCTGGTTTACCTGGAATATGTGAAGGACTAGATATATCATGGACCAATCAGTGCCTTTGTCTGTTTCTAATTGACCAATTATAGACTCTATGTGGGGAAGGCTTTCCTTACCCAATAAAATGCTCAGCTCTCACAGGGACCAGAAATCTCCAGCTCTGAAATCTTTTCCTCAGGTGAAGAGTTTATTTCTCTCTACCTATTTTGCTTTTGAATAAGCATTGTTCTGCTTTGTATTTAAGTAAACTAAAAGTGCCTATAAAGAGAGAGATGTTCTTGATCTGTAAGAGGGTATCTGGAGCTTCACTAGCTCTTTAAAAGGGAAAAACAAATGTCTCTGGCCTGTAATTCCCAGCACCAGAAATTGTTGCTGCCTACATTGACCTGTTGATCAAAGAGATCTAGGAGGTCCCCAAATCAAGACAGCTTTCTGTCAAAGCACTTTGTTACCCACCTGAGGCAAAAGGTAAGACCCCACTGCTGAAGACACTATATGCTGCTGACACAGAGCATGGTGAGACCTGGTGGGAATTCAAAAGAAATCCAGACCCTAGACAGTTAGCCTGTCTATTACTGGAAAGCACTACATGAGCTACTGGGGGAAGGTGGCCAACAATGGTCTGAGCAACCAGAGATCTAAGCTACTCAGAAGCAACCACCCTGACAGGATGTGCATGCCAGTGCAATAATAGCACACAGCCTTGATAGGTAACCAGTAGCTTCTGACTGGCTAAGAGATCTGCTCAGTGTAAAGAAACCCATATCTGGAATTGGGAACCTGATCAGAGTCCTATGGATAAAAAGTTTATGCTTTCCAGTGTCAAGCTTTCACTAGTCTCTGGCTAAAAGAGGTGTTACATACCTCAAATTCTCCCTAACATAAAAATGCTTATCCCATTTAAACTATGCTGACTTCACTCTCTGAGAATCTTTTTCAGAAGGTAGTCAGACCCAAGGAGATAAACTATCCCTCACACTTCAGCCAAGCCACAGCTGAAAGCTAGAGGAATTGGGGAGATAAGCATGAGTGCTGCTTCCATGATGAACCTGATAATCAACACCAGGGTGTAGGAGACAGACCCTGAGGATACTCAACACCTACCAAAGCAGAGATCCAGAGACTTCTAAGAGGTCATTACTGAAATAGACTTAAAAGTCACCCTACCACAGCTCAGGGAATTTTGCAGAAGAAGAGGCAGAAAGATTGCCACAAGTTGAGACATCATGCCCAGAGACATTCCCTCCCCGAAAATAACTGACTGCTGCTCCCACATTACATAAACCACAACCCCATAGGGAATACCTGAAACCCCACCAAGGAGCATCCCCAACAGAATGGGGGCAGGGACAAGGGAAAAGAGGGTACGTACACATGATGTATCCATATGAAATATGTTGTTAATAAAAAATGGCTATTTGGTAGGGATCTCACTGATGATTTATGTAAGAATGTGAAAGTGTTACAGGCAATTATCTGCTGAGATTTGGAATTCAAAAGAAAACCAGCCTCTTTGAAAACCAAACCAAAGCAGAGCTTAGCATGTTTGTCAGTAATATAGTGCTGTCTTGAGTTAAGGCCTCAGCATCACCAAATATATAAAACAAAATAAATAGGAACTTAAAAGCTGTAAGCTATTTCGTCAAATATCTCTTTGCTTAAAATAGTAGAACAAAAAGAAAAAAAGGAGATTTAATTTAATAATATTAATATTTAAAAAATAAAATCATGTTTAAAATGTGTTAGAAATATATATATATATATATATATATATATATATATATATATATATATATATATATACAGCTAAATGGTTAAATGACTTTGGGTAAGCAGAGATAGGGAATCTTAGCAAAGATTTTGAAAGTTACACAAATTATTTGCAAAATGTCTCAAGGATACTCTAATCTTGAAGGCATAAAATGTTAATGTAATGGCTGAAAATGTGAGAGACATAGCAAGGAGAGAGTATAAGAGGAGACGAAGAAAGAAATGATTAGGAGAGGTGAAAAGAAAATTGAATTCTTATCTTCCTGTCTTTTCCCACAAACCTCTGAAAGCTGGGTTTCCTGTCAGCCCAGCACTCACTGGCTCCAAGACTGTTCTCAGAATATTCATCAGGTGATTTGTGAATGTCTGGCATAGTGCAGCATGGCTTTTCTCATAATTCCCATAACATACCAAATATGTTAATTCAACTTTATAAGTTTACATATGGGAGGACTCTGGATAACATTGTCCAGACGTATTCTTTTCCTGGTGATCAAGCTGCAGACATAATTAAGGACCTGCTCTGTTTTCTTCCCATTCGTCTCATAGAGTGTGTGAATGTATCTCCTAATGGCTTTATCAAACATGTGTAACATAAACTGCCAATTGCTATCAAATATTTGTCTGTTACTTCTTTCAAAATCTGACTCTTTCAAAGCACTTTTTTATTTACTTAGAAAAAATACATCACTGTTTTTTCTAATAATTAAACTTGACTGTGGGTTATAAATCGGTCCAAAAGCATAAAGGTAGATATTGTTCATTCAGTTTCTGAGAAGATACTTTAAATGGAATGACTTCCTTGGTAGAGATATTTTAGTATTTGTCAGTGGTGGTCTGAATATAAAATACCCCCCATAAACTCAAATGTCATGATACTTAGTTCCCAGTTGGTGGCACTGTTCTGAAATGTATGAAACCCTTAGGATCTGATCTTGCTGGAGAAAGCTTGACTCTGGAGGCAGGTCTTCAAGTGTCATAGCCTGGCCCCACCTGCCTCTCTCTCTCTCTCTCTCTCTCTCTCTGCTTGCTTTCTCCCTGCTGAGATGATGACATGAGCTGGTTTTTTGTTCCTGTCATGCTTTCCCCATCATAATAGATTTCTCCTCAAAACTGTAAGATGCAACTAAATGCTAGCCTTTTGTAATCTGCTTCTGGTCAGATATTTTGTCCCAGCAACAAGGAAGTAACTGATACAGAAAACTGGTACTGAGAGTGAGACCATTGCTGTAATAAAACTGACCATGTTTTCCTTAGTTTTTTGAATCTGGTTTATGGGCAAAATGTGGGATGATTTGAAACTTAGGATGAGAGAAGCCTTTCAAGATTTAAGAAGATTTTAGAGCAACTTTGAAACAACAGGAAGATGAGAAAAATGTGGATTGTGGAGATGTGGCTCATGAGGGTCCAGAAGGGGAAAAAGATTTTATCAGGAACTGGGCTAGAGGCACTTGTTGTGATATTCTGGAAAACAAACTGGCAGCATTCTTCCAATGTCCTAAAAACTTGAATGAAGATGTATTTAAAGGTAATGGACTTTTGTGTTTTGGTGGAAGAAATTTTGAGACAGAAAGAAAAACATTAACTCTTTCATAGAGATTTTTTTGATGCCCTGAAAGAGGGTAAAATGCAGAAAATAAAAAATATAGTTTGAGAGAGGAAGAAATGTAAGCAAATTTAAAGTTTCAAGCCCAGAGAATGCAAATGTTTCAGACATAATTGTTGAAGAGATTGCACAGTTAAGGATAAAACATCAGCTTTGAACTCCGGTAGTAGGAAGAATGCACGGAGGGCAAGACCAAGCACATTGAAGGCTCAAATGAGTAAGAATGCAAATTCTTCTGAAAGGGAAATGCCAGAAGGAAAAATACTGAAGGAGGTCTTTGCTTCTTAAGGCAAGCTTGCAGAGGCTACTATAGCTGTAGTCCAAGCCAGCCTTCATCCTGAGCTGATAGTAGAACTTACCAGCATTGTCCACATGGTGGCTTTAGAATAACAATACAAATCAAGACATGGGGGGGGGGGCATAGATTCCACCATAGTTCCAGAGAGCTCCTGAGGCTAAAAACTGTGTGGAAGCCTCAGAGTTCCTGTCATGAGGTCCTGTGACTGCCTGAAACTGAAATTGAATGAAAAATTGCAAGAAGTTGCTGGGATTTTTGTGAGGATGGAACTATAAATTGTTCCTCAAGGAAGGCTGTGGGTTAGGGCAGACTGTGCTCAGAAGGGAAACTGGCAGCATGTCTTGAGATGTAAAGCCACTCACGCCTTTCTGAGGTAGATTGTTTCATCATGAGTCCCATGAGGGAGCCTTGCTGGAGGAAGTATTCCACCAAGGGTAGAAATCTCCATGTTACAACCCAGTCCTGCTTGCTACTTTTCTCTCTACTTCCTCTCTGCTGCTGTGATGACCTGAGTCACTATTCTGCTCCTGCCTTGCTTTCTAGTCATGATAGACTTCCTTCAAAACTCTAGCCTGAAAATAAGCCCTTTCTTTTCTTAAAATGCTGAGTGGGTATTTTTACCAAGAAACAAGAATGTAACTGATTCATCTGCCTTCCTCCTGGAATGTGCATATGATGTCCAAGGTTGTACTGATCATTTTTGGATCACTAGGCTACATAGTGGATAGAAAAAAAAAAAAAAACAGCAAGGCTAGAAGAAACGAATTAAAGAAATGAGCCTTGGACACCAATCATATTATGGAATGATCTTTATGCCATGTACTGTGCACTTCTGGACAATTTTCTTTACATGAGCAAGCAATAAAGACTTTAGGTGTTTCCAGCTAAACACAACTCCTGACTGATATGACCTAAGAAAGCAAGACAATGACTGGGAGTAAAAGCTATGGAAAATTCTGCATTCAGAGGCTGTGACAACTACTTACTGGGTGTCCTACTTAGAAACATAATAAACTGAAACTTGAAGAGATAGTTTATAACTTAGACGTTGGTGCATAAATTTACCTGTATGTAGGAAACTGTAAGAAAAACATGACTAAGCTATTGAAATATACTTTCTGTTGGAGGGAATAGCAGAAACAGAGCATAGTGAATTTTATAGTAAAAAATGTAAGGATTTATACAAGGACAAATTACTCAGCAGTAGCTGCAACTCTAAAGGTGCTTGTTAGAATATCTCTCCCTGGTGGTGCTCCAAATAGGATAGAAACAGCCTTCTGTGTAGGCAACTTTGGATTGAAACCAGTCTGAAAGCCAGAGGGTAAACTGAACTGGGTGGCCTCTGAAAGTCAGTATGACCCTATTATTCTCCTGTTCCATCTTACAGAGAGAAAGATTACAGCTTCATTATTTGTAGATAAAGTCATCACAGAGACCCTTGCACCCCTTCTGCATATTGGAGATATTTCTGGTAAATAAGAAATAAACTGGAAGGTGTCAGCAACTTCAGGATACATGCAGGAGTGAATCCTGAATCTGTTCTTCTTTTTCAGAAGGTAGCAAGACCAGAGGAGATAAACTACCCCTTGCACTTCAGCCAAGCCACAGCTGAATCCACGGAGGAATGGGGAGATGAGGAAGAGTGATATTTCCATGCTGTTCCTGATAATCAGTGCCAGGGTGTAGGAGACAGACCATGAGGATACTCAACACCTACCAAAGTGAGATCCAGAGACTCCTAAGAGCTCATCACTGAAGTAGACTTAAAACTCACCCACCACAGCTCAGAGAATTTTGTGAAAGAGGGGATGGAAAGATTGTAAGAGCCACAGGTTGAGGCATTCTCTCCTCCCCAAAATAACTGACTACTGCTCTCAAAACATATAAACGACAACCCCGTGCAGTATACATGAAACCCTACTAAGGAGCATCCCCAATGGAATGGGGTCAGGAATGAGGGAAAAGAGGTTATTAACATATGATGTATCGATATAAGACATTTTGTTGATAATAATTATAATAACAAACATTAACCAAATTTAAAAATACCACATTGTGTGAAACCACTAGTCTCAGAGTAGTACATGTTCCCCAGTAAGTAACACATCACAACAGTCACACTGTCCATGTGTATTATCCACATACAGTGGATGGCATGCCTGTGGTCAAGAGACTTGGATAGGAGTTACATATAGCTCTCTTCAAGTGGATATTTTCTTTCCAATATTTAAGAGCATAAATTATATACATAAGAAAAATAAAGAAGAATTAAAGCAAGACACATTTTTATTGAAAAGCATACCCCTGAAGTCACATAGCCATGTTAGGTAGAATTACTAGGATTTGACTCCAATTTATTAGTCCAAAATCTGAATATTTTGTTTAGTGCAACTAAACTTTGACAGGATACACACTTGATTTATTACAAAGGATCTGAAACCACTGAGCTGGGAGCTTAGGATAGCCAACAAAGCAAGAGTGTTACTGTAGAAATCTCACTTTAACAGCAGTTTTTAAAAAAAGAAACAACTGAATTGGACCACTAGAAATGCATAAAAACAATGAATACTTTCAATTTCATATATAAACATTTTTATAGAAAATGCAATAGATATAGGGTAAGATACATATTCTTACACATATACATTTCCATATACCTTTATAAATAATAAATTTAAATAATCACTCAACCATTGGGATCTCATGAAGCTGAAAAGTTTTTTCACAGACAAACATACATAAGCAGAGCCAACAGATTACCCACAGAATGGGAGAATTTTTTTTTTTTTTTGCCAGCTATATAACTGACAGAGGCCTAATTTCTAGAATCTAAAAAGAACTCAAAAACCTAAACAATAAAAAAACAAACAACCCATTCACAAAGTGGGACAGAGAACTGAACAGGGAGTTCTCAGGTGAAAAAATACAAATGGCAAACATACACTTAAGAAAATATTCAGCATCCCTAACCATCAGGGAAATACAAATTAAAACAACTGTGAGTTTCCACCTTACCCCAGTAAGGATAGCAAACATTAAGAAATCAAATGAAAACAAATTCTTGCAAGGATGTGGAAAAATAGGAACCGTCATTCAATGTTGGTGGGAATATGAGATGGTACAACCACTATGGAAAGCAATACATAGACTGCTAAAAAGGTTGACTACAGAGTTACAAACAGACCCAGTTATTCTCTTACTGGGCATTTACCCTAAAAGCTCGATGCCTCAGTTCAGAGAGATTTGCTCAACCATGTTTCTAGCTGCTCAATTCATAATAGCTAAGATCTGGAATCAACCCAGATGTCTACCATTAGATGAATGGTTAACCAAGATGTCGTATATCTATATGACAGAACTCTACACAGCTGTAAGGAAAAATAGCATGATGCAATTTGAAGAAAAATGGTCTAATTTGGAACAGATCATTCTCAGCAAATTGACCCGATCACATAAAGACAATCATCACATGGTATCACTCATCTGGGGCTCTTAACCTGAAGCTGCCCGGATGCTGACATACCTAATAAGTATCTCAAGGACTGTACGATAGGGAGAGTGGGGCTGAAGGGGAGGGTGAAAGTGGGGGGGGCACAAAACTGGACCCAAATGGAACTGGTACTATAAAATGCTCTATCCTGAAAGACAGACTAAAAGGTTGAACTTTCATCAGGTCCTTAGAGGGAACACCTGAATCATCTTCTTCTGTTTCTCGCTCTCTCTCTCTCTTTTCTCCCTTTCCCTTTTAAACAACTATCTTTTTCTTCCTTCTTCTCCCTTGGTGCTCGCATGTAACTCCCAGTACCAGAATGCAGTTAACATCCACAATGAGATGTTGATCAGAGAGAACCACAACATTTCCCAAAAGAAGACAGACTTCTGTCAGAGCATTTGATTACCCACCAGTGGTTAATGGTAAGACCCTACTGCCAAAGACACCATAAGCTGTTGGTACAGAACATTGAGAGTCAGGGCTGGAATGTGGAAAAGAGTCAGTCCCTAAACAGTTAGCTTGTCCAGAAGGTACTGCATGAGCAATAATGGCCAACATCTGTCTGAGGAACTTGTGGTCTAAGCTAATCAGCAGCAAACAACCTGACATGATGCTCACCCAAGGACAATAGTGTCACACAACCATGGTGGGTAACCAACTGCTCTTGAGTTGGCTAACAGATCCATTCACTGGAATGGCACCCATAGCTAGAACTGGGAAATAAGTCATAATCATATTAAAAAACGAGTTCACTCTCCATTACCAAGCTCCCACCAATCTTGGAGTACAAGAGGGCCTACACCTATGAAATTCTTTCTAAACTAATAATGGTTATCCCATTTATCTGGTGCTGACTTCATTCTCCATTGGAGAATCTGCTTCTCTTTTTCAGATGGACACAGAACCTGAGAGAATCAGCCCATTGTACCTCACCAGGGCACCAGCTGCTTTCTTGGTGAACCTGGTATCAGCACAAGGGTGAAGGAACAGACACAGAGAAGACTCAACTCCTACCAAACCAGATGTCCAGAGACACAGAGGTTCCCAAGGCCTTATCACTGAAGTAGTCCTAAGACAAACAGAACATGGCTCAGGTAAATTCATTGAAGAGTGGGCAGTAAGATTGTTAGAGCCACAAGTTGGGACATTATGCACAGAGATGTTTCCTCTTCCCCATAACTGATGGTTACCCTCACAATGCATGACCCACAATCCTCAATGTGGAGGATCCCTTCAGAGGTTGGAGGACAGGAAGGAGGCTAATGATGGTACCAACATGGCTGTTTACACACTGAGTATGTATGTAATTAATAAAGAAAAAATAAAAAAATATATATTTAATAGTATATATAATAAATATTTGGAGACAGTTCTATATAAGGTATATAATTTAAGAACATTTCATACTTATTCATATTTTTCAGACTTTCTTAATACCATTACAGTAATGTTTAATTAACCAGACTAAAATTATACAAGTCTGGTTCTTGGTGCATCTGCTCAGGGGATATTAAGGACTGTGGAGCCATTTGTTGAATTTACTATATTTTCCTCTTCGTGCTCTAGCTTCATACCTGCACTTTCAAAGGAAATGCACCAGGGTTCAGGTGATGGAGTTGGGAGTCCTCTTTGTTGCTGAAAGCCAGCCTTGCTCACAGGCAGACACAGAGGCATTTCATTGAACACAGTGATCTCACTCTGGACAGCCTTGTATGCTTTTGACAACTACAGTGAATTTTGAAGAAATATCTTACATTCCCTTGGGGATGGAAATATGAATCTTTTATTTCATGCTTTTTCTAAAGGTGTAATGAGGAGACAATATAAATTCTGCATTAAAAACAAATAGGCATTTACTTTCCTTCAAACTATTACTTTTTGTGAAAAGTTTCTTGTGCTTAAATTCAGACAGGCAAACACATTTAGGAAGTTTGGGAAAACTTAAAGTATATATGCTTCGCCTTAAGAGAGAAAATTAAGTAACTGGTATGATGCTAACACAGTCAATTCTGTGAGCTCAGAACTCTTCAGTCTCACAATGATGACATTTTTTTCTGAATGTAAATTGGTATATTGAGATGTTCCATTATGATATTGCTATAATGAAATGCAAAGAGTCAGTAGTTAATGTAAGAGAAATTTATTTCTCAGCTCAAGGGACTGAAATAAAAGATCATGTCATAACAGATATAGTATGTGTTAATACCCATAGTCTTGATTCATACAAGCTGCTTGGGTTGTGTGCTTATAGTACAGTTGGTAAATGAGTTATTTTGGTCCTATTTCACATGAGTATTAATATCATTCCTATCTACATAATCCTAATCATCTCTGTAAGGCCCCACTAACTCATGTCATTATCTTGGTAATATGGATTCAACTCATGCATATTTGGTAGAGCTCCATTTAGAAGACAGAGGTATATTAATGCACTTGGGATTCTTTACATTAAGTTTCATTATTTGAGATTATATTTAATTAGAGAAATTGTTTCCCCTACAATTATGATATAATTAAAATTCAGCATCATAAACTCTAGTTGAAACTCATGACAATTTCTCAAGAGCTTCTTGTATATAACCTTTTAGTTTTAGCATAATTCCAAACTAGGCTCAGCAAATCTTTATTTTTTCAAATAAGTATAGGTTAGCTCTTATTCGAATAATGTTATGCTATTTTTAAATCAAAATTTAAGCTATTTACATCAGATCCCTTCCAGATCCTACTATGAAGATTGAACTCCCAATTTTTTGTGGCATAATTGTTACAGATGCAGAGTTGCTTCAAAGAATTAAATTTAATGTCTCTTTCATGTCCCTAACCAGGAAAAGTACTGGTTTTGCTGAGAGCAAGAGGTATAAGATTGAGATATTGAATTATGAAAGCTCTTTGTATAGTTGTTCAGGCTTTTGTTCACTCAGCTCATTTTTTCTGTACAACCAATTAATAAAACTGGCACAGAATATATAATTAGCGCAAAAAAGTCTTTCAGTTGATTTTTTCCAAGTCATCTTCCTGCTTTCAAAATGGGTCTAGAAATAAGCTGACGCATGACTTCCCTGAGCTGATATGTGAAGGCCCAGTAGTCAAAACTGGCAAATGAAAACTTAAGGTCACCATTTTAAACCTTGCTCTCAGAGGAGTGTTCTGTGTGAGTCCTGTGGACACTATTCAACTGCAACTACCTACTTTAATTCCTTGCTTTTTAAGATTTCAAACTGTGTGTCAGACCAAATAATGAATCATAGGGTATTTGGCCTTGCATTTGAGGTTGAGTGAAAAGCAGAGTGGCAGTTTGTTACAATTCATAATTTTGAATAATTTTGACAGAGTTGTATATTTTCCAAAGTGAAAGGAAAAGTGACATGACTTAAGTAAGCATCATTTACTAATGTGGTATTTTAGAAGTTTACTGAAGATGGCATTATGCTTGTTCTGAATAGTGAATGTACTTTCTAAATTACTAATTTCTCTCTGAAAACAAATTCACTTAATAGGACAACCTCTGTTGCTACTTGTACTTTTACTTGAGTGTACTATATTTAGGAAGAAATAACAACATGTATCAATTTGGAGGATGCTCAAAATGAATTGACCAGATGACAGTTTAGTTCAAGGTCTTGTGATTATAATAATGTACATATTCACTTTCTCAGAGTAATCTACATAACTTGCTACAGATATGCCACCATTTTAGCTTCCTTATGCTCAATATTTAAACACCATCATACACAACCCTTATAACTCTATTATGGACAAATCCTAGTATTCTTTCTCCACTCTCTTTTCCTTTACTATTTCAAGTGGGCTATAATGCATACATCCTTATTCTAATGTAACTCTTCTACATCTGTGAGTATTTCTTTTCAACTTCAAGTTCATCGTGTTTACTCAGGATCCCATGATTCCTGTTCTCAGACAACCTGGAGCTCTCTTGAGTTTCTGATGCTTGTTGAATTCTTTGCCCCTCTTACATACTGTTCTGCATTTTGAATGCTCTTACTTTCTTCACTTGCCTACTTGACTCCGAGTAGGATGCAAATCAACCACAAGCTCTATTGGGAAATCTTCCTGCATCCTTGCAAGAAGAATGAGTTGCTGCTTATTTTATCCTTTCTCATCAATTTTTGCATATAACTGTTATAATATGTGAGTGGTAAGAAGACCTTTCTGTAGTCCCTGTGCTCGTGTACAAGTCTGGAATATTGTCAATACTCAACATAAGTTTACTCAAGTTAACAAAGAAAATGAATATAGGAAAAATTTCCTTGTGTTTTGGCTAGTATGTTTTTAAAAAAAATATTTTGGATACTTAACCATTATTGTTCCTTATATTATTTCAAGGAGTGATGGAAATATATATGAAAATATACATGAAGTAAGACTTATATGGAAGAAGATACTCTCCTACAAGCTGAACTTCTTGCAAGTGGTCCACTGTGCTCCACAGATGCAGCTTCTCTGAGTCCTCACCAGTCTTGGGTGGAATTTTTGGTGATGCAGTAGTCTTTGAGTCACCCATACTCTTGCAATAAAATATATTCAATAAAATCATTAACTCACCCACCGAGTTGAACTTTGGAGTAATTGTTAATTTGGTCTGTGATTTGAGCCATATTTGTGGTGAATCAAAGTTCCTATCTTCCCAGGGAAATTAATACAACATGTGAATAAGTGCATGTATGCATTAGTATATTTGCACATCATACAATGTTTATGTAGAAATATGCCTTTTTTGAGAGAAAGAGACAGAGGGAGAGAGAGAGAATTGGCACGGCAGGGCCTCAGCCACGGCAATCAAACTCCAGACATTTGTGCCAAGTATTGGGCATTTGTGGCCTTGCACTTGCCTCACCTTTGTGAGTCTGGCAAACGGGGAATCTGGAGAGTAGAACATAGGTCCTAGCTTTCTCAGGCAAGCACCTTAACCACTAAGCCATCTCGCCAGCCTGAATTATGCGTACTTAATCAGTGCAAAAATCCAAAATTCATGTATTTATTATATGTCATTACTTTAGAAACTACATCCGATTTGGAAACCAGATATCTATGGAAAATATTTTTTTAAATTTTCTTTTACTTCCATTTTATCATTACCAATTGTATATATGTATTGAATTATACTATATTCCACACATAAGTGTAAATAGTATGTGCCAAGTAAAAATGTTTTATCATTTTTAATGTGTGTGGATATGTAACTGTGAGTAAAGATGCCTGAGTACAATACACATGTGTGTGGAGGCCAGAGGAGAGCAATAGGTATGTTCTATTTCCACTCTGCCTTATTGGCTTGAGACAGTGTCTTTCACTGAAACTGAAGGTATTGGTTTTGGCAGACTGGCTGATTAGCCTCAGAGTTTCCCCTGTCTCTGGGCACTCAGCATCATAGTTACAGGAGTAAGTGACTACAACTGACCTTTTCAATGTCAGTGTGAAGGACTCAGGAACCAGATAGACGCCATGACAGGCTTCAGAGTCCTCAGTTGGCCTAAGTTTCTGTTTCCCGGCAAGATCTCCGGTAAGGGTGGAATTAACAGTTATTGGAAACTGACTATGCCATACATTCCTGAAGTCATAAAATAAGCTCAATTCCCCTAGCCCCAGCCTACCAACTTTGCCCGCCAAAATCCTAAACCAACCAGAAGAGCACACTGTTTAAATCAACCAATCGTGTACCCATCCCTTTCTTCTATGTTCAAATCCCTATAAAAACCCTATCCTCCCACTACTCGAGGCTTTTGTATGGATCCACTGAGTTGCTGAAGTCAAGAGACCGAGCTTAAGCCCAAAATAAAGCTCCTTGCCCTTGCATACGTGTTTGGTTCTCCTTGGTGGTCACTGGGGATGCCAAGAACTGGGCATAACATTTGGGGGCTCATCCCAGATCTCTTCAGAGACTGCTGAGGACCACCAACACGTGGAGCTCAGGTCGCCGGCTGGTAAGTGTGCTTCTGTGTTTTGTCTTTCCTGAAAACCTGTCCTTCGTTCTTCTGTTCATTAGAAAATTGTGGCTGGGGCGGACGCGCCCCCGGAGGGCACTCTGTTCGGAAGGCGGGTCCTGGGTGCCCCATGCCTGCCAGGCGGGGATTTCATCCCCCCATCTGTAGAGACAACGGGGATCGCTACCGCAGAACGGCGAGATGCCGTGGTCTCATTCGGTTTTGTAGCAGTTGACGACTTTGTTCTGACGGGTCCTGGGTGCCCCAGGCCCACTCGGAGGGGATTTCATTCCCCTATCTTTAGGGACAGTGGGAGAGGCTGTTGTCTCAGTTTGTAGTCGCTGGCCAGCTGAACTTTTTTGCTGTCTCTTTTCCTTTTCTTTGTTGGAATTACTATTTGTGTGCTTTTTGTTGTCTCTCTTTCCTTTTCTTTGTTGGAATTACTATTTATGTGCTTGGACAGATGGGACAGACACAGACTACCCCACTTTCTTTACTGATGGACCACTTTCAGGACGTTAACATTAGGCCCCTTGGAGGCAAAGTATTCCCTTTTCGGGTTATGGGTCCCCAGACCAAGACAGTAATCAACTTGGGATGATTGTCAACAATTGGTACAGATTCTCTTTACTACAGAGGAAAGAGAGAAGCCAGACTGAAGTCCGGAAACTGATTCCCGGCACTGATGGGAATCCCTCCGATAATCAGGCTATCATTGATACCTTCTTCCCTTTGACTAGACCAGACTGGGATTTCAGCAAAGCAGCAGGTAAGGGGAGAGCTGCTCCACTTTGTCCTGGGAGTGTCTTTCTCTTTTCACACGCTCACCCACACCCGGTTGCCTGGATGCCTTTGGGGTGAACCGCAGCGGCCCCCCAAGCAAAAATCCAACAATCCACAGCTGGTGCCTGAACAGGGACCTTATGAGATGGACAGGGTGGGTGAGTGCTCTCCCAGAGGGGCTGGGAGACATCGGCCCATGCGGCCTTGCCTCCATGTTTTTGAGGGCTGGCAGATTTCTCTTTTTCCTCCTTTATTTTCAGTTCATGCCATCACGCGGGACCAGACATAACAAACTGGCAAATGATGTCTCTTGGCCGAGGCCACTCTTCGGTATTGACTGAAGGCCAGCCACCCTCTACCTGCACCCCAACAGCCTGTTGGGTGTTGGCAAAAACCCTCTATCTATTTCTCTCTGACACAAAAATACCCAGTAATACATCCACCTCTTAAAAGCCTGTAGGGCAGGTCGCTGACCTCTTAATTGTGGACAGGCTCATGCCCAGAGCTTTGGGGAATCCCCCGTGTGCTAATCAGCCCTTGGCTAACATTGCCTCCCGCCAAAATATATGTATAGATATATATCTCATATAGATATATATCTCAGATCCATGGAATAAGAGCTCTTCTGAAAGTTAAGGGAATTAGCTCTCCCAGAGGGAGGCAGGCTCCTTTTGGGAAGAAGTCCTCCAGGTCATTTCTGGATTTCTGGGCATTCACGTGGACTTGCATAGCTCATCTGGCTAGGAAATGAAAATCTCAGGAAGGAAATTTCCCCTCACTCCCTTTGAGCAGCAAAATTACAAGCCAGCAATTTGCAAGCGCTCCAAAGTGGCTTGGGTCAGAGTCAGGTAGCAGACAGACAATGGCGCCTCTGCCCATGCAGGTGCCATGTCCCCGCCTCCTCTCCCTGTGGCCGCAAGCAGGCCCACTCCTTCTTCAGCGGCCTCCCAGTGGGCCGCCTTCTTCAGAGGCATCCTGGCAGTCCCGGAGCCCCCCCCCCCTCTTTTCCCCTTCAGGTAGTCAGAATCCTTGGCCCCCTAGCAGTCGTCTTGGCTATTACCTCCACGTGTACTAGACAGACCCCTGGAGGGTGCTGGAAGTAGGGCAGGGCTGATTTAAGGTGTATATAAGCGCCACCCAGCTGCAACAGCACACCAAAAAGTGGCAAGAAAATAAAGTGTCTACTTTGTTACTTTTGTTATCATAAATATAATTACTGAATATATGTTCTAGTTCAACTTCAACTTTCGTAGACGACTACTAAAAACAACAAAAAATTCTCTCTAAAGTGGTAACTTATAATTTGTCAGGTATTAAAAAAATTTTTTTGTAATGTACTTAAAAGGAGGGGGCAACTGACCTGACTTCTAGGCCAACCTGCCTCAAGATAGCAACAATATTTGCCTTAGCTTAGTGTCTTATTGGTATTAATGACATAAAATTGTCTTTAGACTACTCACTTTTTAGTGAGTAATAGAATTAATTAATTTGGTGTAGTTTTTCATAATAGCCTTATAAGAAAGGTGGTTAATAATGGGATGAGATGAATTGATTGAAGGAACTTGGAAGGAATTTTTCAATGTTGGGACATAGAATGCTCATTAAAAATGCTTTTTGACTGGTACTTAGATGAGAATGTTAAAGTATGTGGATAAAGATGTGCATATGTAGGAAAGAATGTTCAGGCTAAACCTAAACGCCATCCCTAAAGTTAGAGATTTTTCAGCTGTTTACAGAAATCTTCAGGATACTCTAAAAGTTTTATATAGGGACATAGTCTTAATCTAAATTTATCTTACATTAGACACAGGTGATGCCTATGCTAGGTGGGTCACAAAGTCATAATTACAGATGTAATTGGAGGTTTAACCAGGTTAAACATAGACAAGAGTCTATCACCTTGTGTTTTGCAAATGGGTAAATTTGCTATGTAAAAACAAACAACTTCGGAATAGGAAAAGAATGTCAGGATGCTTATCTCTCTGCTCTGTAATTTCATTTTGCTCTTGCTTTCCAACATATGCTACTTAAATTCATGGAAAGCTGGACTCTGAAAAAACAGATGGAACCCCCTTTATCTCAGACCCCATGCAAGTTTAAGCCATGTGTCCCCCAGACTCTGAGACAAAATGGCCAATTGTCTCTGACAAGGAAAAGGAGTACAGCATATAACTGTGGTTCTCCTTAGTTCTCTTTTGAACACCTAAAGTCACATCTGTTAGATAAAATTTCTCACTAGACAAAATGTTAAATAGGTCAACTGAGTCAAGGTATTTGATCAGGTTACAAACTCCTTACATAAGACAAGCATCAGACTTACCTAATGTGTATATCAGGGGAAGGGCCCCTTCATTGAAACATTTAATTGGATTTAATCTAATGTTTACCTGATGCCAAGGTTTTAATCAGTGGGGAAACTGAGTCTTATGATAAGGCCTCACTCAATAACAGGTCACTGATGCTAATTTGTTATGATTTAAGGGTTATAAAACTGGCTTTAAGACTCTCTCAGTAAAGTAAACTAAGTTCCTCTTTTCATCAAGGTTTTAACTATTCTTAAGATAAAAAAGTCTCACATAGAAATGGTTAATTTCCAGAGGTGAAGTACTCATACCTAAAGACATTGTGACTTTAAAGATAGCTTCTGTCTTATTTATGCTAATTCTATTGAATGGTCATAACTAGGTTTAATCACTTAGGTTTAAGTGATTTAATTTCAGTAATGATAACTTTCATCTTCCTGGGATTTATTGGGATAGCTTGCTTAAGCTTTATCAAACTTAAGTCGTGGGTAAAAAGTAAAATTGTTTTATGTTAATAAGGATTTCTGTGGCACATAAAATCAATAGCTATCAAGTCTAAGCCAAAATTATTGGTTGTCAAATAATTTTTTTTTTCTTTCAAAAAGATTTCTCAAGGGTTATATTAGAATATAGCTAGCTGTTTTGGTTTAAAACAAAAATTCAAGCTCTGTGGTTCTGTTTCCAATGTTCTCTGGGTAGTTTGTACCCGCTCAGGTATCTGAACTAATCAAAGATGTTTTCAAACACAGATGCTAAGACTTTATACTGTCTTATTTGTCCTTTTCTGACACTTTCGAGGTTAAATCAGTTAGTCTGTAAATCAATTGGTACTGTTTTCAAGACTGGTAGCAGGTTTTGCCTATATTTATAAATGTTAGATATTTAAAATATGAGATATGCCTACTTTCTATACCTCATATATAAGGCTTATGCTGCCATAGTACAACTAAAATTTTAAAGATAGGACAAAATGATTTTAGAAGCCCTTGTGACATTCTTTAACTAAGTCTATTTCAGTAATCAAATGTGCTCTATATGTACATACATCCAGGCTGGTGTAACTTCCTTTCTAAGTGTGTTAATTATCTACGTAGAAGCCAAAACGAATTGGAATCATCAGAGCAACAGGCGCCAATACTTTGGCCTGTGCTCCCAGGTCATGAGGCCACTGGAGATGATGGGACACTTCTACACTGGCCCACTGGTAAGTCACCTATCTTCCTGAACAGGGAGGATATGGAGACCCAAACAAAATTGGTGTACAGTCTGAAACACGAGAGTCACAATTGAGGAGCAATCAGTCCTCCTGACTTCCCAAAGAAGGTAAAACTACTTGGCCAGCATGGCCCTGACTCATCCTAACAGACAAAAGACACCAGTAGGCTATGGGGATACTCCTGTGTCCTAAAGTCTCTTTGGAGAGCCATTAGTGACCTCCAAAACTAATCCTTAATTAAATGTGGCTATCTGCATGGTCTTAAACACTCAGAGAGAAATGTATAACCAAAGATAAAACATACCTTACATATATGAATGGCCTATTAAGTAACACAAGAGCTTTCCAAGAGGGGAAACAATCATTAAGACATCTTTTCCCCATAGTTTTAATTCTATAATAAAGAAAAACAAATAGAGATGTTCAAAGGGTTATTTTCAAATCTAAAATATGTAAATATGTAAAATATGTAAATAATCCAGGACAGTGGGTGCTGCGAGACACTGGAACCCCGCTGGAAGGGACCCTATGTCTTCATCCTGACCACACCTACTGCTGTGAAGATGGACGGAATTGCCACTTGGATTCATCACACCCACCCACATCTGACGAGCAGATCCACTGGCTGAACCTGAGGACTATCTGCCACAATGGAAACACAGCACCCCACTCAAGCTTCAACTCAAACGTTCCTGATCCTGGGTGTGCTCCTAACTGTATGTATTGTGGCAGCTACTCCCCACCAAGTATATGATCTGACCTGGATAATAACCAACACTGCCATGGGGGAAATTGCTTACTCCAAATCACATCTTGCCCCATGGGGAACCTGGTTTCCTGATTTGATCTCTGACCTCCATCAACTAGTGGGTGACTCATGGGACTCTGTGGCAAATCAGGAAATTTCTTATTTCTATGTATGCCCTAGGCACTTAGGGAAACCAAGAATCAAAGGGGGCTGTGGGGGACCTTAAGCCTTCTACTGTGCTGGCTGGCAATGTGTGTGTACCAGAAGGGTATACTGAAACCCACCTACCAAGGGGGACCTTATCACCATGACACTGAACCAGACCAGGGACCAAAATGGACCATGTTACCTCCCTCCCTTGAAAGGAAATGAGACCTGTGATTTTGTTTCTCTCAAGTTTACAGGAAAAGGGAGACAGGTGTCCTGGGATAATGGAAAGACCTGGGGAATAAGACTATGTTACTGGGTATGATCCAGGTTCCTTATTTACTGTCTGGTTGGTGGCATTTCCCAGGCCTGGTAGGGGCAAGAACAAGCATTGCAGCACTCATCCTTCAATGAAAACATCAAGTTTAGACATTCAGAGGCTGAATTACTCACTTAGAGAAAAATGTAGATTCCTTAGCTGAGGTTGTATTATGGAATAGACGGGGGTTGCACTTATTATTCCTCCAGCAAGGGGGACTATGTGTGGCCTTAAGGGAAGAATGTTGTTTGTATATCAACCATCCAGGTATAATTAGACTCAGTGGTGAAGGTACCAGAGAATTTGGAAAAATGAAAGAGAAGCTGATAGAGGATGGTTTGAGTCATGGTCCAGTCATTCCCCATGGTTAACTCTGCTGTCTGCTTTAGCAGGGCCATTACTTTTATTTTTGTTGCTAATCACAATAGGACCTTGCATTATTAATAGATAGTTGCTTTTTTTAGGGAACGGATTAATACAGTACAGCTTATGGTTTTAAGATCACAGTATAATTCAATTGGGAGCCAAGATTGGCTCCTCATGGTACAAAGAGAGGGGGGAATGAAGGACTCAGGAACCAGATAGACACCATGACAGGCTTCAGAGTCCTCAGTAGGCCTAAGTTTCTGCTTCCTGGCAAGATCTCCAATAAGGGTGGGATTAACAGTTACTGGAAACTGACTATGCCATACATTCCTGAAGTCATAAAATAATCTCAATTCCCCTAGCCCCAGCCTACCAACTTTGCCCGCCAAAATCCTAAAGCAACCAGAAGAGCACACTGTTTAAATCAACCAATCGTGTACCCATCCCTTTCTTCTTTGTTTAAATCCCTATAAAAACCCTACCCTCCCACTACTCGGGGCTCTTGTACGGATCCACTGAGTTGGTGAAGTCAAGAGACCGAGCTTAAGCCCGAAATAAAGCTCCTTGCCCTTGCATACGTGTTTGGTTCTCCTTGGTGGTCACTGGGGATGCTGAGAACTGGGCATAACAAGTGCTGGGGATAGAAACCAGGTACTTGTGCTTGGACAGAAAGCACTCTAACCGGCCCCACCATCTTCTCAAGTCCCAGTTAAAGTTTTTGAACACAAGGTGATTCATTGTAAAAGATCTATTTTTCCTAGGAATTATTTTTGCTCTGGGATTACAATTGGTTTGAGAGCAAACTAATGTTAAGGATCATAGTCTTTTAAAAAACTTGCATAATTATTCAAATTAACCTCAGATAGAATATATTTATATTTGGTATGGATAGGAAATGGTATGATCATAACCACAGACAAATATAGCAAGAGTTTTTCTAATAAAGACTGATCTGATCACACAATCCCTGCTGTTCATGAAAAATTCCACTTCTTTCTTAGCAAAAGGTATACTTTAAAATTATTTATTTATTATTATGACTTATTTATTTATTTATTTTAGAGAGAGAGAGAGAGAGAGAGAGAGAGAGAGAGAGAGAGAGAGAATTGGTATGTCAGGGTCTCAGCCACTGTAATAGAACTCCAGACACTTGCACCACCTAGTGGGCATGTGTAACCTTGCACCTGCCTCACCTTTGTGAATCTGGCCAGCATGGGGTCTGGAGAATTGACATGGGTCCTTAGGCTTTGCCAGCAAGTACCTTAGGCACTGAACTATCTCTCCAGCCCTTCTTTCGTTAATTCATTCTTTTTTATTGTTTTAGAAAAAGGTCTTTTTGTTGTATTCTTTTTAAAATTTTTATATATTGGGTATAGTCAGTGGACCAGGCTGGCTTCACTTTTCAACCTACACTTTCTATGCTGGGAATATAGACCTATGTCACTGTGCCCACACACTTGGGCTTTTGAAAGTTTGAAGTTTACAGGATCTCACATTAGTAATTTCCATCCTTGGGCTTGAAACTGAATATTGCTTCCAAGTACACTTTCGTTAGCATTGCTCTACCATATTTTTGTTTATTTGAATGACATATGCTAAAATTAACGTTAATATAAAAAGTGTTTTGCATTTTTTTTAGTGGAACATTTATGTGGGGAATAGAGCAAGATCTGCTTATAAAATAAAGTGAAAAAAAAAACTATTTGTAATTTATGCATCTTCTTTAGCATTCCAAATTCTTTCCTCCATTTTTCTTCCTTCTATGTCTTCATTTCTTCCTGTTTATTCTTCCTTTCATTCTATTAGTTGCAAAATAATCTTATACTAATCAAGTCAGTGATAGAATGACTAATGAAATAAAAAGTCAAAATAAATTATTTGTTTCTGATAGAAAATACACAGAGTCTTGACTATTTTTGTTCCAAGTTAGCTTTTAGGTTAATGCATTTCTAGGAATAATAGAACACATAGATGTTTAAAGCCTTGCTAATTTTTTCACAGTGAGCCATTACAGGTAACAATGGATGCCATTTACTATTTTCCATTTTGATAAAGCCTCATTACTACCAGAATAATTTAAAAAATATTTATATTTATTTATTTCAGAGAGAGAGAGAGTCAGATAGATAGATAAAGAGAAAGAGAAAGAGAAGAGAAAGAATAGCATGCCAGTGCTTTCAACCACAGCAATCAAACTCCAGACATGTGCCATTTTGAGCATCTGGCTTATGTGGGTCCTTGGGAATTGAACTAGAGTCCTTTGGCTTTGCAAGCAAGTGCCTTAGCCACTAAGCCATCTCTCCAGCCCTTCCAAAATATTCTTAACACTTAATTTTATAAATAACAAATAAAAAAAAAACAGAAACAACTATAGAAAATATAAATATTATGTCTGATGTATATAACAAATACTGACCATGGTCAGGGGTACAAAAATTAAGTTATACATATTGTTAAAAGCTATATCCAAACTTGCAATTAAAGTAAATAAACAAATGTAATTTTAATTTAATATACATTACTTCAACGAATGATATATTTATGTGAGAATTTTGTTGTACTTCTGATCAAAATCAGTATTTACATATAGCGTAGACTCAGAGGCACATGGAAATAGGTTCTGAAAAGAAGAAGTAAGAAATCAAAAAACACTAGTGTGGACAGCTGTGTATGGACATTTGTGAGTTTTGGTAGTGAACATATAACATGTCCAAAAGTTTCATCCTCTAGTAATTTCTATCCTTGACATATTTTATCAACCTTGATTTAAAAGAAATTTGGGATATTTCATGGAAAACAACTATGGATATTATACCTTTTTTCCTGTAGCAATGTTAAGCATTTTCATGTTGTTTTAACGGATTAAGATACCAGAGATTTTCATCAACCTGTCATGTCAGTGCATTATCCTTTGGCATTGCTATGTAATCTAACTAGTGTTAGAAGTACACGGAGACTCCTATTCCTCATACTCACCAGAATGTGGATATAATCAATTATTATAAGGGGGTCAAATTCTAAAATTTCATCTTGATACGTCTGAGTGGGCTTTGTGTATGCTCCCTTCCTTTAGCACTCTGTAACTCCTAGGGAGTAAATGAAGAAGCCCTGATGTTTAGGAAAGGTCTCATTGCTTGTGCAATTTATATAGAAGGATATTACTACAACTTTGAAACACTATATATGAAGAGATGCTATTTTTGAAAATATAGTGTTGTGAGGCTACAAGTTCTTATTGTAAAATTTTTTGCAAGCAAATTTCTAAATATAGCTATGCTCATATAAAAGTACATTTTGTTCTTCAAATGGAGCCAAGTTATGGAGATTAAAATATCAATGTTATAAAAAATCATTAATAATAGATTTTTTTATTATTCTCACTAGAAAGAAATTGATTTTTCTAGGAAGCATTTAGAAGACAATTTAGTTGAAACCAAAACATTCCCAAGACCAGAACATAACCTCTAAAACTTTAAGCTTTACTTCTCATTAATTTTTGTAAAGATTACAAATGTACCACCAAATGTATTTTGAATCTTTTATTAGAAAAAAATAAACAAATTGATTTTTGGGTCATAGCTTAGGCTTCATGTGAAACTATTTAAATTAAAGTACATGTTGAGAGAGCAAAAGACAAAGAGAGAGAAAGTGAGAGAGGGGGTGGAGGAAAGAGCCACGATGTCAAGAGAAGTGATTTAGGTAGAAAGGTTCTAAAGCAAAGTGATGTTTGGACCTGGCTTCTGTCATTATAGTACCTCTACAATATTGAAGATTTCTTTAAAGGCTTTTTGATAGTGCCAGTGACTTTATAGAAACCATGTTTTTCCTTGGTAGCACTAAATAAGAGGAAAGTTGAGTTATAGTTAGCTTAATGTGATATATATATATATATATATATATAATTTGCCATATAGTCTGGAGGGGAGGCTGTATGATGGCCAGAGAATTTATGACATGAGCAGAGGCTGGACATCACCTCTGCCACAGCAGACAGAAAACAGCAGCGGGGGTGTAAGTCCATATCTAATGAGGGGTAGCTGGCTATAACACCCATAAGCCCACCCCCCACAACATACTTCTACATGGCTCCACCTTTCAAATTGCAACCACTTGGGACCAAGCATCCAAAATACCTGTGTTTATGGGGGACATCTGATTGAAACCACCACAGAATTACAAAGAAATTTCATTTACACTTGGTAATTTTGCCTGCAACGAGCCACTTTTTCTGCTTTAAACATATAATCCATGCAAAGGGGAAAATGATTGTCCAAATAATCTTTTTCTCTGTCCATATCCATGAAAACCATCTCCTAGTCAAGCTGGTATATACAGCTCTGATTTTCATATCTCAATGAAAAAAGATTAATTTCACCATTGAGTCTATAATCCCACATCTTTAATTAGTTTTTATTTTTTAATATTATGTATAGTATATAGAGACAGAGAAATGAGGGAAACTCTTGCTTGAGATAACTGCAAATAAAAATTCAAATATATTGTTTGTTATTTCAAAGTCTACTATAGGTCAAAGTGAATAGGTACTGAGGTTAATTAAAATATTTTGGTGAAATCTAAAAATTATATAAAATGCCAAATCTATACAATCAAATTTTTACTGGATAATTAAGAAATAAAAGTATGCAACTCATAAAAATATGTAAGTTACATGCTAGACAGATTGCACAGTGGTCAGGGCACTTGTCTGCAAAGCATAACAAGCCAGGTTTGGTTGCTCAGTACCCGTGTAAAGCCAGATGTACAGTAGCACATGCATCTAGATATTGTTTGCAATGGCTAAAGGCCCTGGTGTGCCCGTTCTCTCTCTTCTCTGTACTTCTCTCTCTCTCTCTCTCTCTCTCTCTCTCTCTCTCTCTGTTTTTAAATAAACAGATATTTTTAAAAGATGTAATCTGCAGCAGTTAGAGTACTAAATTACAACAGAATGGAAAGAATGGTGCATAAGCAAAATAGAAATCTGAATCAATTTGAAACATGTGCAGATCATTTTCAGGTAAAAATAATAGCATTTAATTTTGCTCAAGTACTTTATGGTTTTATTTGAATTCCCTGATATTTATAATCTTATCTATGAGATCACAAATTCTAAATTTTATTATTAAACTCATGTTTTTAATATGATCCACTGAAATAAAAAAATATATTATGGGTAAACAACTGCTCTCTAATTGGATACGAGGCCTGCTCCACAAGAGGGAATTCATGGCTGGTGCTAAAAATCTTGTCAAAAGCCTATTGCTGGGAAGGTCGTAGGCACTAGAGAGAAGGTACTAATGTTGTTTGGCTGAGTGTACATGTTGCAACCATCGAGTTGTCCTCTAAATATTTATAGATTCATGCTAGTTTATATTTTGGTCATAGAAACTTCCTTTCGGTGATAATGGGGAGTATTGGGAATGCTGAAAAGTCATCAAAATGCTGAGAAGTAACTTTTGTGTGCTGAGAACTAAATAAGGCATACCTATCTCATCTGCCAAGGCAAAATTGTAAAAGAGGTGGCAGGAAGAATATAAGAGTGGGAATGGGGAAAAGGGAAGTGGACTGCAGCTTTCTGGACAGTAAATAGTCATGGCATACCTGATCTCACAAAAACATCTGTACAATAATAGACCTACCAACATGTCATAATGGATGATGAAAATTCCAAGCATAACAGGAAATTGTTAAAAGCAGTCCAGTGGGAGGGAGAAGGAATGGGGGACAAAATTAATGAGAGGGGATTTTGCTCAAAATAAATTACGAATATATATATATGAAAATCATCACTGAAATGTTTTAAGAAGATATTCAAACATGTCTAAACCATTCTACGAGTTTGTCAAATGAGTGTCAAAGTGATACATTAATTGTTTTAGAAAATTAGTCTCACATCTTTATCTGAGAAAAAATATTGAACTAATACAAGAAGCCTCCATTATATTTTAAGTAGACACAATTAGGTTCTAAAATATATAATCAATTTGTAAAAATGAAAATTAGACTATTAAAATCTCATTCCTTTATAATTTGGTAGTTATCTCTATCACTTTTAGCATATAATTATTTAAAATAATACATGTCATCACAAGCTCTTCAAATAAACATAAAATTCCCAATTTGTTAGTATTATATGTGCATTCACTACTGAAACTAAGACTGTTGGCTTTTCATGTGACCCTTTCAAAGTTCAAGGCTAACAATGGAAACTGAGGTAAAGAAGGAACCTGCTGAACCTTCAACTTGTATTCTCCTGAGCATCCCTTCAAAGGGTTGGGAAAAGACCAGTAACTCAATTGATTTCAGTAACATACAGGCAGGCAGTACTTCAGCATCTTTAGGTCTTTCACTTATCTTTCTGGGGTTTCAATACTTCCCTCCATCTGGACTCAAATCCAATTTACTTCATTGTAAAGCTGAGAAACCATCAGACTGAAACCTCTGTCAGGGTGTGGGTAGCTTTTGTGTGGCATGCACATTATTTATAGTACATTGTTTGAAGAAGCAGTGGCTGACTTTGAACACTTTAAACCCGGGAAGATAGTGAGATCTCCTGAAAAAGTGGAAATTTGGTGCCTGGCACCTTTCCCTACATCACATTTCTACATCTACAGTTTCTACAAGCTCCCCTAGTCTGTGTCTCACTGCCAGCAGCATGAACAATGGATTCTTATTGGCATCTTGGTTTCAGGTTCCATTTTGTTATACACATCTATGAGAATCTAGTGTGGGTCATCTGCTTCATATGTTCTTTTCTGGACCCATCATGTCACCTGACTTACGTGAGTGATTCCTTTATGTTTTTACTTTTGGGTCCTCAAATGAATCCCCTACTTTTTTCTTGGACTCTTTTAGTTTTTAGTCTCATGTTTTATTCCCTCCAATCTATCCCAAATGTTTAGAATATACCAGATCGAATAACCTTATATATACATTTAATCATTTATTTAGTATCATTTAAGAATTTAGATGTTCATTTATAAAACAAAGCACATAAAATAGAAAGAAAGTGAATAGTGTAAAACAGCACAAATGATATTAAAGAACACATTTTCCATCAAGATACCTATTAAAGTATTAAAAGTTATAGAAGTGTTCCTTCAGATATTCTCTTTAAGCCATGGTTCATATAAACAGGCCTGTAACTTCATGTGCTATCCATCTAGTGTGACAATGACTTTTCATTTGCACTATGCTCAAAAAAAAACAATAATATATGAAATAGATAATAATTTGAAAGCTCAGGTTCCTATCAATGTGTTTGCTAATGTTTTATTTTTTTTAATAAAATGCAGTAATTACATCTCTGTAAGGCATATTGAGTGACCGGATATAAAGTTCATGCTTTTTCAATAACTGATATCACCATGGTTGAAAGAAAAAGCCTGTTATGGCTTACTATGAACTATCATTGCTATGCAAAAATTAATATTTGCATTGCATTGTTCCATATACTCACCCCGACAATGCACTCCTTCATCATACCCATCTGAGCAGTCCACCACACCATCACACAGCTGTGATAAATGGATACATTCACTGACACCAAGGCATGAAATGTGATTCAAGGGGCACTTGATTTCCACCTCCTCAGGACCTAAAAACATGTAAGATGACAGAAAAGGATACTTATTAGCTTCATTATTTTAACCACAAGAAATTGATAGCTTTAAGTTTACTTAATAAAACTGCAGACAATTCTACCAGAAGATAATTCTGATATTTTTTGCACATCAAATTTGACCTATGTGATTAAAACACTCATTTGTATATGGTACATAGGAAATGAATTATTATTTTTTTAAATTTATTTATTTATTTACAAACAGAGAGAGAGAGAGAAGAGAGACAGAGAAAATGGGCATGCCCGGGCCTCTAGCCACTGCAAACAAACTCCATATGTATATGCCTCTTTGTGCATCTGATTTTACATAGGTAACTGGGAAATCAAACTGGGGTTGTTAGGCTTTGTAGGCAAGCACCTTTACTGCTGAGCCATATCTCCTGCCCCTATTGTCATTTTTAAAACAGTGTATTAATACATAACTATACCTTTTCATTTCTTCATGTTTATGTGTGTGATATGCTTGTATGTGCTTGTAATGTGTGTATATGTGAGCCTGCATATGGAGGCCAGAGGTGGACATCAGCAACCTCCTCAACTACTGTCAACTGAAACAGTGTCTCTCATTGAACCCAGAGCTCACCGATTTGGCTATATCAGCTAGCCAGCTTGCCCTGGGGTACCTCCTATCTCTGCCTCCCACTAGGATTTATAGCCATGCACCACCACACCCAGCACTTATATGGAGCTGGGAATCCAAACAAAGGTCCTGGTACTTTGACTGACTGAGCTATTGCCTAGCACAAATACGGTTTTAAACCTTGAGGAAAGTATGTATTTAAAACACGAAGGTTGGGCTGCAGAGATGGCTAAGTGGCTAACTGCTTCCTGTGTAAGCATGTGGGCCTGAAACCACAGTTTGAATCGATATTCCTATGTAAACAGCTGTACACAAACACAAGTAACTGTAATCCCAGCCCTGCAAAGGGAAGCAGAGAGCAGGACTCACCTAGGCTAAGGTCTCCTCTCAGCCTATCAATAAGACTATGGCTCTAACAAAAATGTGTGGAAGGGCAATAAAGATGAAAGACAACATTCTCTTTTGGCCTCCAACGGGGAGCTCATGGGATGCTGCAAGGGCATGTTTATGTGTATACTAAACACACACAGACACACACACGCACGCACACACACACACCACATTACATACATATAAGTAAAATATAAGATAAACTGTGAAAGTTGCTTTCTTACTACTCGGTAAATTAAGCAAGGTGTTTAAACATCTCGAGACTCAATTTCAACTGTGAAAGATGAATAAAGACCATTTGTGAGTAGGATTCTTGTTAGATTTATATTAAATGACAAGACCACAACATTTTTATAGTTTTAGTACCCCAATCCAAAACTCAAAATCCACAGTGCTCCAATCTGAACACCAACATACATCTGTGAAATTTTTAGTTTTTAAACAATTTTATACAGTGGATTTTTAGACTAGGGGTATTCAACTTATTCACTAGTAAATTTTGTGCAATTGTTTCAAAATGCACAAAACTCCAAATCTAAAATAATTCCGATGCCAAGAATTTGATTCAGGACAATGAACTGATATTGGAATTTTTTAGCAATTGTATCAAGTCAAAGGTTATTCTATCTTTAACCCATTTCTGAATATTATGACTGCTAGTTATTAATGATTGATATATTCTATTGAGAAAAGAAAACCTTCACAAAGACATCACTAATCAGTTTTCTTTTTTTTTTTTTTGTTATTTTTATTTATTTATTTGAGAGCGACAGACAGAAAAAGAGGCAGATATATATAGAGAGAGAATGGGCACGCCAGGGCCTCCAGCCACTGCAAACAAACTGCAGACGCGTGCGCCCCCTTGTGCATCCGGCTAATGTGGGTCCTGGGGAGTCGAGCCTCAAACAGGGGTCCTTAGGCTTCACAGGCAAGCGCTTAACTGCTAAGCTATCTCTCCAGCCCACTAATCAGTTTTCTAAGCAGTAGTGAGTTGATGGTGAACAGGACAAGCTCATTGACATTACCTGCTAGTGAAAACTACTTTACATGAACCCCTTGTGTTTTTAAAGATTTGCTCCAATAAGGGCATCTTTCCTTGAACTTTACTAAATCTGATCCTTTATCTGACATCATCTGACTATCTGCATTGTCAGCTGCTAATTCCCAAATTCCAGCTCCATCACTGCAGATGCTTGCTTTGTCCCAATATCATTGCTCACCTTATCTCATGCTTCAAAATCCAATATACAGTAACTCTAGGTGGACTACAGTCACATATTAATCTGATTCTGATTGTTTCAATATCCCTGAAGCTGTCTGTATTCAAACATCTGTAAGTTTTAATTACAATGCTATGAAAAAGAGGTATTAATTAGATTAATTAATTAAGCATTGGTATTATTGTCTATAAAATGAGATTATGAGCAGCCTATCCTACAAGGTAGTTGCAGAGGTTGAAGGCTACTGATGGTAAGGAATAAAGCCAGGATAATGAAGGAATAGTAGAGGAATTGGATATGTTAGCCATTGGACATATGTGCAATGCAGCATAGAGATTAACAGACTTTGGAGTCAGACTCATGGATCCCAATGCTGTCACCCATCTTGCATTATGAAAAGTTTGGGCAAGTGATGTGCTTCACAGGGTTGTGGGAAAGATTGTATCAGAGGTCTCAGCATACTTCCCAAAAGGAACCAAATGAGGTTTTACTATTATCACACTTCAATAAAGAATGTTCTACGGAGTTGTCTTTTGTAGTCTTGTATTCCTTCCATTCTTTTGTTTTCTGTCAAAAATCTCAAAAAGAAGATAACTAAAACTTTTATGTTTCACTTTCACTACTTACAAAAAAACAAAGAAATGAACAGTACAAAAATATGAGAACTATAGAATGCAGTGTTCCCCCCCCCCCAGAGAGAGTGAGATAGATGGAGAGAGAACTCCAGATACTTGCATCACCTATTGGGCATGTGTAACCTTGTGCTTGCCTCACTTTTGTGATTCTGGCTAATGTGGGATCTGGAGAATTTAACATGTGTCCTTTGGCTTCACAGGCAAGCGCCTTAACTGCTAAGCCATCTCTCCAGCCCGAAGACAGTGTTTTGAAAGAATTAGAAAACAAAGCAACAAAATATTACATAAGCAAAATAATTCCAAAATTTCTGTTTGCTAAAAGTCAAATAAAGTTTTTAAAAAAATGTAAATTATAAGTGCTGAAGAGATGGTTTAGTGGATAAGGCATTTGCCTGCAAAGCCAAAGGATCCCGGTTCGATTCTTCAGGATGCATGTAAGCCAGATGCACAAGGGTCACATGATCTGGAGTTTGTTTGCAGTAGCTGGAAGCCCTGGAGTGCCCATTATCTCTCTCTCTCTCTCTCTCTGCCTCGCACTCTCTCTCAAATAAATAAATCAATAAAAATTTTTAAAAGTATACAAATTATAACTCTAACTAATTGGTTTGACTAAAAATATCCTGCTTTTACCAATCTTTAGATTCTGGTTCATGTAAGAAACACATGTAGCTGCATTAGCTGAAATGTTTCCACTGAGAAGTATCTCTGTAATTTCTGCACATATTTGTATAATTTCTGCTATATAAAGCTAGTAAATTTGTTATACACCTGTCACTACAAATGTATAAATCGCTTTACTTCAATGTTTCTTAAAATTTATTATCCATATTTCTAAAAATGTATAGTTATTTATTATGCTTGGTATATTCATATACATTTAAATATATTTATATAGTATATATTCATTTGAGTTCAAATTATAAGAAAATAGGTACCTGAAGCATTTCCTTTTCCAAAAGGCCACTATTAGCACTTTTCCTGCAGTAGTTGACTGGAGTCTTCAGCTCCACAGCCCACCATTCTGTACTTTTCCATGATTTATTTTCAAGCACTTCTCTTTAGCATTAGACTACAAGATATCTGATACCAGCACTAATACACTCGTCATCTGACATAAACTAAGAGTATGACATACAGTTACTGAGAGAATGCGCAGAGTTGTATAACTTGTTATTTTTCACTTTTCTTTGGCAAGCTATAGCTTAATATGTAGACAAATTCTTACTAATAAAAATTCAACCCACAACTATTATCAATTTATAATGACCCAATATCTGACCAGGTCAAGACAAAAACATCATGGTTCGATTTCACTGTCCGGTTGAAATTTAGTTAGCATTACTTGCAATTCATTTCAATATTTTTATCGTACTTCATTTAGTGTTCCTTTATGCTTTTGTATTACACATGATATTTATTTTCACTTCTATAGTTTTCTTTACTATCATCTGAGAAGTAAACTTCCTTTTTTTCTACCTTGGTCCTATTCTGTCCTTCAAGGGCAATTTCAAACCCTGATGCTTCATAAAAATTTATGAAAAAATAGTTTAATAAAGTGGAAGAATTTGAATTTTGATAACAAACCCTTGAGTGTGATTTTATAGTTACTTGGTCAATGTCTAAACTTGAATACAGTTCTTAACTTCACTGAGCCTTTATTAATTTTTTTATTTTTATTTTTATTTTTTAGTCTTTCGAGGTAAGGTCTCACTCTAGCCCAGGCTGACCTTGGAACTCACTCCGTATTCTCAGGGTGGCCTTGAACTCACAGCAATACTCCTACTTCTGCTTCCTGAGTGCTGGGATTAAAGGTGTACACCACCATGCCCAGCTTCACTGTGACTTCTCTTCCATATTATAAAAATTAGAAATTAGGATAAGGCCTATGTCAGAAGATTGCCATAAGGAGCAAATGAATGGTTTTAGGATTAGTTTGCATGTGCTATGAAATTTGGGGGATATAATTACTATTACTTTACTCAGTTAACTTGCAAAAAATTCTTCAAAGCACATGAAAATCTCTGAATATTTTATGAAATATATCATACTTGCATGCTTACATATATTTCCTGAAGACCATGGTAGATCATTTATTTTTGTCTTACACTTCTTATAATATTTAGCATAATTTAGCAATGAAAACCTTGATTACAACTAAGTGCAAGGTCAAATGAAAAATTACTTTATACAAAAGTTAATAAGTTTCTTTTAGATTCAGAAAATTTAAATTGCATTTCTCTGGATATTTTTATATTATAAAATCAGATGAAAATATAATAAAATCTCATTTGAAATGAACACTTGTTTGTGGATAAGTCATGTAAAGCACAGTATGAGTAAGGATTACTAAGGACTAAAAATCACTATGGAATATGAGGAAAGCTTCTGTGGATAAGGTATCTTGTAATGCATAGCTTTGGAGTATTTAAGCCGGTAGGCATTTTCTCTGTATTACATTCAAGTGTTCATGATTACTAAGAATTTATGACAAATATATATTAAACATCAACTTCTTATAATTATTTAAAAATAAATAGCTAATGTCTTTATAATTAAATTAGGTAAACAGATTTCTTTACAATGAATAACCTGGCAATAGATGTTTAATCTTTACTATCTCTGTATTTTTTAAATTTTTTTTCTTGTAAATTATATTGTCCCACACAAAAGATCTAGTGTGTTGGACATTTTGTAGAAGTACTGTCATCTCAAGTGTATTTGAAAGCAAAAATAATTCCTGTGAAATTAAATGTATGGAAGTATTATATTATTGTACTATGATAATTATCACAGCTGCCTAATCAAAAAAAATACAGCAATCTAGGCCACTTATAAAAAGCCATAAAGCATGTGCATGAAATTATTTACTTCATGTTGTCTTCAATAATTAATATTTAATATGAAAATACCACACACACACATATATATATATTCATACATATTTTATACATATATATGTGTATATTCTGCTAATATTAGAACATAGGACTGCATACTGTTTTTAGAGAAGGAACACAACTTTTCCAGACTTGTTTTGATTACATGAGATCATGCTTTTCTATTTGGATATAAATTTATTTTTAAAATATTTTTATGTTTTGAATTGAATCAAATGCCTTGCATATGCTAGGAAACTGCTCTACCATTGAGCTTCATCCACAACCTCCCACAATTTACTTTTGTGTGCGAGCTATTCAGCCAACAAGATGATATTTTAATTCAAGTAGAAATAAACAAATGCACAATATTTCAAATTAAATTAAAATTGGATTTATGAGCTCTGACTTCTAAATAAAACAATATTAATGCATAACATTTTTTAGAATAATCTATAGTATTACACTGGAGTGAAGAGAAATATGAATAAGACCCTCTAAAGACTCATGTGTACTCTTTCTAGTTGTAATTCAAGCAAACCAAACAATTTCTCCGTGAAACAGGTTTCAGTAATAGCTTTTGTGTTTACATACTTCCGTGGATACTATGAAGACTGGAGAGCTGGATGAGATGCAAAGGTAATTGATTCTTTCTGGCTGCACGCCCCTCAGGCCAGCTCTGACACCTGGGGTTTTAGAGCATTGAGAAAAGTGTATTTGCCGCTCTGAAAAACTTGCTTCATGTTTTAAAATCACTGTTTTCTTCTATCTAGTCATAAAAAATTGCAGTACGGAATAATCTCCTGTGTCTAACATAAAGAACTTCTGTATGCACGATGGCTTACATGAAAGGATATTCGTGAAGACTGTGCCACACGGAAACAATTCTGCAGTGAGATAGTAAGTAACCATTCTGGGGATTATTGTGAACATAAATAAATACGGGACTCATTTGGATTCTTTTCCTGGGGACTTTTAAATCACATGTTTAACCTGCTATATTTTTTCTTTGCTTCTTTTGAAGTATGCTTGCATGCAAATATTCAGATCTAGTTTCTTGGACACATTACAATGCACTATCATCCATAGACTTTTGAGAGAGAGAAGTACTTCCTGTGCAAGTAAGTGCGTAGAAATATTACATTATTACACTAGCATAATTATCACAGCCATAGAAGCAAAATGATTGCAGCATGTTAAAACAGAGTCTCATATTTGCTAACTTTAGCTTATCTCCCACGATTCTTACGAAACTTACTGCTGGTATCTAAATACCACAAATATACGTTGTCATAACACTCTCCCACATTGAAACTGAAAACCCAATCCAGATCAAACTGCCCAAGAAATAGTATTATAGTACCATAGCCAAGATGTTGTCATTAATTATGCCCTTAAAAGTAAGAAGCTGAAGCAGGGCGTGGTGGTGCACGCCTTTAATCCCAGCACTCCGGAGGCAGAGGTAGGAGGATCACCGTAAGTTTGAGGCCACCCTGAGACTCCATAGTGAATTCCAGGTCAGCCTGGGCTAGAGTGAGACACTTCCTCGAAAAACCAAAAAATAAAAAATAAAAAAAAAATAAAAAAGTAAGAAGCTGAGGGCTGGAGATGACTCGGTGGTTACATATGCTTGCATACAAAGCCTATTGGACCAGGGTTCAATTCAGCCAATGCACAAGATAACACATATATGTGGAGAGCTCATTTGCAGCACCAGGAGGAGCTGGCATCCTCCCTCTCTCTCTCTCTCCCTCTCTCTCTCTCCTTTCTCTCTGTTTTTCACTATCCTCAAAAATAAAAATAAAAAAATACAAAAAATATTTTTTTGAAAAAATAACAAGCTGAGCAGACCCATGCGCTTTCTGACCTTCGAACATAAGGGCAGATAGCTAACACAGCATTATGATTTTCATTGCAGCACTGCCTTCGTTAATCTCAGTACAGCAGTGGAAACTGAGCCTTGAAGATCACTTACTAATTTCAAATCTTCCTCCATTCCTCTCCAGGCATTATTCACATGTCTTAGGATTGCTGGCTCACCCACACCCTTTTTATCAAAAGTTTCAGAAATCTTCCATGGTCCTCTCCTTCTCCTCTTCCCTCATCCTCCTCCCACCTAGGTTAAAAGGCAATCATATATATATATATATATATATATATATATATATATATATATATATATAAAATTTATTTTTTTATTTTTATTTTATTTTTTTGGTTTTTCGACGTAGGGTTTCACTCTAGCCCAGGCTGACCTGGAATTCACTATGTAGTCTCAGGGTGGCCTCAAACTTTCAGCGATCCTCCTACCTTTGCCTCCCGAGTGATGGGATTAAAGGCATGCGCCACCACGCCTGGCTGTTTTTTATAATTAACTTATTCTTCCCTACTGTTTGGTAGCCAAATTGGTCAACTAGGACTTGTCAAGATTCTTATACAAATAATGGGTTAACTCTGCAGATAGGAATAAGGGACAGTTTTAAAAACAAGAACATTGTTTGAGAGACGGGTGTTTCATTGATACTCATATTTTTGGGGTGGATTATTTACTTTTACAGATGACTCTTAACTCTAATTTATTAAATAAATAAATGTATATTTAATCAACGAATTACAGAAAAATTCATTTCTATCTTAAATTTCCCCCAAAATTTACTGAATCCTCAAGAAACACAACAAATGCTTCATACATTACATAAAGCTCTTTCCGTGAGGAAAAGATTTACTCAATTTGGAAGTTTTTTTTTTTTTTTTTTTTTTAGTAGATGCATGTTCCACTTGGACATTTTCTGAAACAGAACAAAAAAAGTAGTTAATTTCTGAACCAAATTCAGGTGCCTCCTCCTCTCTGGGCTTATTTGACTTTGTAATGAGGTGAGCAAACTTGATTGTAGTTGTGAAATTCGGAGCAAGCGTGGTACACCTGCCTGTTTGAAAGGAAACTTAGTAAAAATCTGACACAGGGCTGGCTTAGTAGTTAAGAGCTTGCCTGTGAAGCCTAAGGACCCTAGTTTGAGGCTCAATTCCCCAGTACCCACGCCAGATGCACAAGATGGTACATGCATCTGGAGTTCCTTTGCAGTGACTGGAGGCCCTAGTGTGCCCATTCTCTCTCTCTCTCTCACTCTCTTTCTCTCTATCCCTGTTTCTCTGTCTCAAATAAATAAATAAAATAAAATAAAATAAAATCTGACACCTATGCTGGAGAGATGGCTCAGCAGATAGTTACATGCTAGCAAAGCCTGAGAGCTTTGGGTTTGAATCCCCAGGCCCTAAGGAAAGCCAGATGCACAAAGTGGCCCACATGTCTGGAGTTGGTTTGCAGTGGCAGGAGGCCTGGTCCCTCTTTCCCTCCCCCCACCCCCACATCTCATTCTCCTTGAAAATAAATACATATATACATTTATTTATTTATTTATTTATTTAAAAGCAACAGAGAGAGAGAGAGAGAAAGAAGGAGAGAGAGAGAGAGAGAGAGAGAGAGAAAGAATGGAGAATGGGCGTGCCAGGGCTTCCAGCCACTGCAAACAAACTCCAGACATATGCGCCCCCTTGTGCATCTGGCTAACGTGGGTCCTGGGGAATCCAGCCTTGAACCAGGGTCCTTAGGCTTCACAGGCAAGCACTTAACCGCTAAGCCATCTCTCCAGCCCATACTTTTAAAAAAACTACTGTCACCTAAGAGGAAAAGACAAGCCCAAATCAAATATGATAGAAAGGATTTGACAGTCTTACTTCCTGCTACAGAGAGGCATAGGGTTGGAGCAGTCATTTGGTTGTGCCACAGGACAGACAGCTGAGATTCATTCCATCTTTCAATCCACATACATGTGAGATTGCTTGTAAGCTAAATGTTGGTCACACAGAGACACTGCCATTGGCCACTCCTAAGCTACACCTTCCTTGGAAATTTATAAAGGGAGAGGATTGCTTTTCCAGTCTTTTCCTTGACTGGGTATAATAATAAAGGTTTAGATGCAAGTTTTCAGTTAAGACCTAAAAATTAAGGGCATGTTAACAACTAGTGATTATTTGCAAAAAAGTTTCAGTGGTGTTGGCATGTTAGACAAATGATAATAGTCAAAGGAATTCTCAATGCATAAATCATTCCCAAAGTCCATGAAAGATACCATTAAGTTTAAAAAAAAACACTAAGTAAGAAAGCTAGTAACTGTTTTCTAGGTGTACAAGATTGATAACAAACCGGTAAACACAGGCTGACACATCCTTGCTATCAAATTAGCCCTTCTCCAGAATTTACACCAAAAGAAATCTACTCCACTAAAACTAGAAAATAAGCATATTTTACAAATCTCAGTTGAGACAGCATTAAACCATGTATGCTGACCTAAGAAGAGCACCATCTTTCTGATTTATAGATAGCTATGACCAATGATGTGTGGTCAAATGATCTAGGTTCCCTATGGAATCAGGCAGCATGGTCAAAGAACTTCTTTGATTCTCCTGGAACTCTGATCACATAAAACTAGTTCAAGTACATTGTTTATCTATTATTCCATTCAAAAACAACATAAATATCTGTATGCTTGAATGGGTAAGAGACAAAAATAAAGAAAATGAATAAATAAATGTATTACCCACCATAGTTTTTTAAAATAAATTCTGCTGCATATAAAAACAAATAATTATTCAAGAGTCCTAATTAGCATACAAATCACATTATAGTGAGATACAATGTGTGCCTTTTACTAGAAGAACTACATTATGGGGAAGTGATTTTTATATTAGCCAATTTATGATTGAGAGAAAGACACTGTAAAACAGCTCAATCTACATGGCATAGGATAGTACAAAAATTCTTAAATATATTAATTCTAGGTCAGTAGTAGAGTACATGTGTGCTAACCAAAGGTAACATGTTATGGATGAATGATGTTCTTCAAAATTTAGCTTTGTTCCATTCAAAATGATGTTAACTCTGAAAATAACTTCACAGTGTACTTTTAAAGAAAACAGTTTGTTCATTATTGGATTTTTATAAAAGTCATGTTATATTAATAGGATAATTGCTGAGTGTTGAGTACTTCCTATGTTCTTGCCTCCATGAGCAAGTAATATCCATCATCTTATTAAATCCTCACAAGAACAGCATGAGTTAGGCATTATAATTTTTATTATATAGATGACATAATTGAAGATTGGAAAGGTTAAATACCTTTGTCAAGGTTACAGAGTGATACTATTATTTGAATTTAAATCTATTTTTCAGAACCTGGTTTCTTTTTTTAATATTTTTATTTATTTATTTGAGAGAGAGAGAGACAGACAAAGGGAAATAGAGGAAGAGAGAGATAGTATGTGCACTCCAGGACATCCAGCTACTGCAAAGGAATTCCAGGTATAATCAGCACCTTGTGCATCTGGCTTACATGGGTCCTGGGGAATTAAGCCTGGGTCCTTTGGCTTTGCAGGCAAGTGCGTTTCCTGATAAGCCATCCATGCAGCCCTTTTACACATTAAAAAACCATGGTTTCTTTATGACTATATTAAATTATGCAACAATTTCAAAAACAGAAATGAATGGGAGCAGAGAGGAGGGAAAAGTTGGTAGCAACACATGATTTATCTATACAAAATATATTCTTAATAATAAAAAGGCAATATTGCCAAATTGCATGTTCATATCTGTTGATCTTCCTTCTCTCCTTATGTGGCAGACTATAGAAGAATAGAGGAAAATGCAGACAGTTAGGTTACATGATATTTCCACAAAACCATACTATAAATGTTTAAGTAACTTTCACAGTGTGTATTACATCAAAGTGCTTAACAATAGTTTCTAACAAGTTCTAACTGAAGGAAACTTGAGGGAAATCCTGGCCAGGTTTGGATGTCTGCAAAGCATGGCTGTGGGATGATCATCAATAACAGGCGTCTAGGTCTATTGTAATAGAGAAGAAGGAAAATGTGGCAGGAGATGGCAAAGAGGGGGTGGTGGGCGGTCACGGCAGGCAGTCTAGCAGACAGGTGGTAAATGGTACTAGGATAGCCTCTTCCTAGGCCCACATGTCTAATGGAACAATGGAAGTTAAGTGAATGTGCTGGGAAGCATAAGTTTAGAATTAAAGTAGAAGCATTTTAGTATCATACCAACCATTTCAATCATGCCATGCATAGCAGATGAATATCAGTTGTGGTTAATGCGTTATTGAGGGAATTCAATTATTTAAAAAAAAACATGGTTTCCATATGCTTTGCTTTGATGGCAGTGATTCACTGTGAGCCTAGGTTCTCCTACAGATACATGAATATAAGCATGTTTCAATATGTGCATTATGAGGGTAAAGCCTTCTCTTCCAATGACCAGCTAACGACTCATAGCACCACAGTCTTTCCCTTGGTGAAATAATCAATAATCTTCATGTGCCAATTTCTACTTTGGTGTGTCATCCCCTGGGATAAGTAGACATACCACACAAGAGTTTCTACCTTTATTGGGTCAAGCCTACCTTACTACTTGGCTTATTCATTAGGCCAAAGTACCACAGGAAGTATACTTACATCACAGGCACTAATACTGGATGGTAGAATTATGTTTACTTTGTTTGTTTTGTTTTGTTTTACAGCCCCAGATTTTTCTTCCTAACATCTGTCACTTTTCATATCCTGGTCAGAGTAGAACTGAAAGGGAAAGCCAGTATTTAATTTCCTCAAGAATTAAGTTTCCTCAAATTTGAAAGGTTAAAATTACTGCAGCATGATATCAATATCATTGATACTGTTCACCCTGCTTTAACATTGTGCCTCTCAGAACTGATTATTTTATGTGTTTCCTCCTTCTTGAACATTTCCCCACCTTTCACAGTATGCAATGCTTCCCAAACTTTAATGTGCATAAATAGCACCTGGAAAAACTTTTCAAGTGCAGATTTCAATTCAGTGGATACTTGCTAGAACTGAATTCCTGCATCTCTGTAAACTGCCAGATGCTGCTGCTGATGCAATGCTAGAAGCTTCCAAAAACAGAACATTTACAGTCCCAATGTCTGTTTTTCTAGAACTCTCTCCATTGAAATGAAGTTCTTAAACCAATGAAGCATCTAGCTTCATTCAACCACACACCAAACACAGTAAGGACAGAGGACCTTAGTTCTAGTCTTCCTATGAACATTAACATACTGCCACAGTCTACAGTTTGTGGTATGTAACGACTTATGAATGCTTTTTTTCTAAGAATATGTGTTCAAATGCAGGAAAAACTTTTCCAAATATTATAGAAGGATGTAATAACATACAATAAATTGATTTTTAAAGCCATGAGTTACAGAAAGAAAACACTAGATATAAGCTATGACTAATTGCTTCAAAATTCTATGGGTTCTATTATTTCTGTTCATATCTGACAGTAGATAACACAGTAGTGCAAATGAGCTGATCATGTGAAATCAGCTCTGATAGCTTGGTTATAATTGTATTAGTTATTTCTCAATTATTTCATAGTATCATCTGTCAGGGATGAACAGCCTAAGGGCTATATATCATACCTGTGACCTGAGAAGTAGGAAGAATAGAGGTAAACTTGTATTTCATGTGCTCCTCCTTATAAATTAAAAATACATAGAAATATATAAAAGTAATATAATTGCTTGGCCCTTATTTATTTCCCTTGTAAATACTAACTGTCTCTCTTCAACTTGTACCACTTGGGAAGTTCAGTGGACAGATTTTTGTATCTAGGAGACTGTTAGCCAGGATATTTCTATATAACTTCTTCTTCTTTTTTTTTTTTTTTTTTTGGTTTTTCGAGGTAGGGTCTCACTCAAGCTCAGGCTGACCTGGAATTCACTATGGAGTCTCAGGGTGGCCTCGAACTCATGGCAATCCTCCTACATCTGCCTCCCGAGTGCTGGGATTAAAGGCGTGTGCCACCACGCCCGGCTTATATAACTTCTTTAGATTCAACTGTGTACCAGCCCTATTGCTGCCTGCCATCATCTATAATTCTACTCTTACATGATTCAACTGTGTTTCCTTAAGGTTTTAGTTAACGTGTGCACAGACATCCCGTCTGAGTCTACTTAAAAGTATACCAGCTAGTGCTGGAGAGATTGTTTAGCTGTTAAGGTGCTTGCCTGTGGAGCCTGGAAAAAGACCAGCATATATCACCAAAATATGCCATGCCACTTTGACATATCAATATTTTGAGCTAAAATCAATTAAGAAATAGCAGTTAGGTTGGAGAGATGGCTTAGCAGTTAAGGCACTTACTTACCTATGAAGACTATAGACCAGGGTTAGATTCCCCTGTACCCACATTATCCAGATGTACAAGGTGATGCATGCATCTGAAGTTTTTTTTGCAGTGGCTGGAGGTGCTGGTGTGACCATTCTCTCTCTCTTAGTCTGCCTCTTTCTCTCTCAAATAAATAAATAATTTTTCAAAAAAAAAAAAAAACAAGAAATAGCGTATGCAGGAGGAACTCTGCTCTCCCTGTCTCTACTTTAAGGCAAAGTGCAAATTTCACTCTGTGAATAATATTTGCTATTTCCCCTCTTTCTTTTCTTTTACAAAAGAACAACACATAATTCCAAAAGAGCATTTTCACTAGAGATGGTGTCTACTTGAGTTTGAGTAATAAACCTTAATAAAATAATCTTTCTCTTCTAAGAGCTTACCCTGCAGGTATTCCTTCCCATGCTTTACTTCCCAGGAAGCTGAAATTGTCTCTCTCTTTTTTGTCAGTTCTTCATACCTCTACCCACTTTTCTAAGCTTTCTATTCTTATATAAGCTTCTAGTCTTAGAGTTTACAGTTCTTCTTTGCTTCTTTCTGTGGAACTCTAATGTGCATGTGAAATAAACAGTTGTTTTAATCTGTTTTGGGCACATTTATTCATAAGGCTGCAATGAAAGTAGCAGCTTCTGACCATATATATATATATATATATATATATATATATATATATATACATGTATATATATATATATATATATCTCCTCCTGCATGCACTAGTCACCATATTCAATAAAATCAGCAAATAGTTTTCACTGAAGGAAAGTAAAGTGTTTGGAGTCTGGGAATGCTTTGGTAAATCAATAGTAGAAAAACTGAGGGAAATCTGCCTAGGAAAATAAAGTGCAGCCAGGAGATTACAATCGGATCAAAGCAAGGTGTAAGGCCACAGTGGATAAGGATCAAGGCACTTGTCATCCAGAATTTCAAATTACAGCCTATCTGGATAAATATGAGACAAGATTTGCTAAATCTATGAAACAAGAACATAGATAGTCTCCCAGTGGGATGATCTCATTATTGGCAGGTAAGGAGAGTGAGAGGCTATCATCCTTGAGGATGCTCTATACAACTTCTGGAGTGGTTTCTTGCTAAGGGGACTGCTGCCTTCCATTCTAGCAATTGGACCACAGGGACTCTCCATTGCTTTCATGTGTCTCTTGTTTTTAACACCTGCTACTCTCTTTGCCATTTTTATCATTGCCTTTAGGTAATATACGTACATGAATGTATGTAGTTACTGAGTGCAAGGAAGGCTATTTAAAAAAATTAAAAAAAAAGAAAACTATTTTTTTGGCAAATCTCTTAAACCTGATTTCTATGAAAGTTAGCCAATAGAAATTCACTTAATGCTTTCTTTTGTCTTAGAGAAATAATCTTTCTCCTTTAAGAAACTTTTATTTTCTTTGACTTTGCTAGCTTATGAGAATTTTATGCATTTTATTACATCTATTTTATTTTGAAATACAATGCATAATAAGTTCAGGGTAGGAAATAAGTGTAGATGGTATAACTCAGTAACATAAATATCATAAAATAACTTTATGAGTCTCTTGGCACAAGAATAGAGAATTAAAGCCTAAAAGCACATTGACTTCATGAATTTGGAGGACCTGAGAGCAAAATACACAACATGGAATTCACAATGTGGTTCTCTGCCAATAGCTCCCAGTTTCCAGTGAATAGTAATCCTTGATTCTGTTTTGTATTTACAAAGCTGCCACATAACCAAATCATTTTGGGTGCTGAATATCTGAACTCAGGTCCTCACATTTGTGTGAAAAATGTTTTAACCACTGAGCAATCTCCGTAGCCTGAGTTTTGAAACTCCTATAAATTGTCTGCTATCTATTTTTAAGTAATGCTACCAAAAAATTAACTTTGAAGTTAATGATCCATGAAAATTACTTGGAGGATGAAGTAACACTACTCTCTTTTTTTCTTCAGTTGTTCAAGTTGTAGTCCTAGCAACATGTTTTTCTGTAAAATTAGCCTTGTAATCAGTGGTAGGCTGCTCTACCCAAATGAAGATCTTCACTGTAATTATCAACCATATGGGATATATTCACCATGCAGCCCCAGCAAAGATCTGAAAGAATTATGCTTTAAACAGAGTGACAAACTTACAAAGTTACAATTTTTCAAAGAAATTGGATGTACCTGTAACATATTCTCAGACTTATGGTTTAGTAAAAATAGCATCAGACCTGCAGTCAGATGCTCAAGCTTGGCTCTGACATTCTCCAACTGGAGGACTCAGAAAATTGTTTCAGCAACCTTTGTCTAATTCTACCATCTGTCAAATGCTGTGGAGGAGGCGGTGCTGATGGAGGCACCAGCCTAATTTCACAGTCTAACCTCACAGTCAAACCTGGTGGGGAGGTTGAAATGTAAGTACAGATGTAAAATACTTTATAACAACTTAACTCCCCAAATAAATGAAAATTTTAATTACTCCCTTCAAGAAATAGAGTTGCATAGCTGGAGAGTTTACTTCAAAATTGTCCATTTATTGGTAGAATTAAGATAGAAAAAAAACACTTTTGGGATTTTTCTTTCTATATAACATGTAACAGTGAATAACTTTCTAAAGCAATGCAATTTGGTGGAAGGAGAAGAATTTGAGGATTCTTTCCTGGAAGAAGACAAATAGTTTAGTTCAACCTCTTATGTGAAGGCTCTTTGCCATTGCCTGGTCACCCTGAATTAGGTGGAGAATCTCCCTAGAGTTAATGTTTCATTTGCATTTATATCTGAAACTCTAACTTTTCCATTAAAATATCTGACATACTTGAAATTTAAGAAATTAAAGTGTTATTTAGATGATAATGTTGATAGATAAAGTGTAGCTGTAGTAACACTATTAAGGAAAACTTGAGCCTGTGAGAAAAAAGAATAGCATTACTTAAAAAAGCAGAGCACATAGAATATCAGATAAACTATAGAGATTTCAGAATTATGCAGAATGAGGCAGGGGAGATGACTCAGTGGATGTGCTTGCTATACAGGTATAGTTAGCTGAATTCAGCTCACAAATATGCACGTTATGCCAAATGCACATGGTGCCTGGCTGAAATCCTAGCACTCAAGAGACAGATAGAGGATTCCTGAGGCAAGCTGTCTAGCCAGGCTACCTGAATCAGTGAACATTAGGTTCAAGTGAGACACCCAGCTTCTGTAATCAAAGAAGTCTCCTAATGTCAACGAGTGATTTGCTTAAACTCACAAAGAAGAATTACAATTGAGTGTTTTATCTTAGAACAACATGTCAGCACATTTTAAAACAAAATATATGCACACATCAATTCTTATATATTCATATACATTTATATTCTTGCCCTCAAGTCAAACAGCCTGGCCCACCTCATAAAAAGTTGATTGAGGGCTGGAGAGATGGCTTAATGGTTAAAATGCTTGCCTGAAAAGTCAATGGACCCTAGTTTGATTCCTCAGGATGCACGTAGCCAGATGCAAGATGGCACATGTGTATGGAGTTCGTTTGCAGTAGTTGGAGGCCCTAAATTCTCTCTCTCTCAAATAAATAATAAAAAATTTATAAAAAGTTGATTTAAGAAATTCAGATATTCAATACATTCACTCTTTGGGAGGGTATAAGAAATAAGAGATTGCTAATTTGATTTTAAATGCCAATATATGATTGATAGCTAATATAATGTTAATGAAAATGTGTATGAAACTTTGGCTTGCATTGTTAAATGTAGGGTCAACACAGTAGCCCAGTGGCTTTATTCCTCATGATGTCCTCTTCTTATGTATATGACTACAATATGCAATAAAACCTGTCTCTTCAGAACCCTTCTGGTCCTTCACAAAATGATTCCTTCTCCATGCCTCTTCTAAAATACAACGTCCTAGAATACATACAATATATGGTACATGAGTTCCTCATTTGATACAAGGAGGGAATGTAGCAACATGCGTAATTGTAGGACTGGGTATGGTAAAAGCTATAAGGAGCAAGAGGGAGAGAAGATGCTTAAGGCTAAATTTGTCACAATGAAAGTCTTGAAAAGAAACAATAATAAACAAAATACTTACCTTTTAATATATTTAAGCATTCAGGCACATGTTAACACTAAATATTTCATCCCATGTGTACACAGGATAAATTAGAATTTTAATTTTCATCAAAAGGCTATTAGCTCCAAAAGCTACCTTGGATACAGTATAAGCCATTGGATTTCTGCCAACTGCAAATAGTATCTAATAAATTAGTAATTGTGTTGGCTGGGATGTCTGAAGGGAGGCAACTGTGTGATAAATACTTTCTGCTTGCTAGAAGATTCATATTCATTGTAGGTGGATTCCCAGGAATATCATATTAATTAAGCCTTCTTTGGAAAATGAATTGGGTTATTTACCATGCTGCAGTGCTTAAAGACTGTAAGTTCCTCAAGGGCAGGGATGACATCTTAATCATTTTGCATCAATAGTGTCTAGTACAGGGATGGAAAATATTAAGCAGCATTAGGTATTAACAAAAGAATTCTATATATCATTAGTAATTATGTAGCTGATATATGACTTTGGTAGTTGGATATCATTAGATATAGAAGATAAATAAATGGCATGAAACAATCAGACCCACATATTCATTGATAATGCTATTTGTTCTTAGAAGTAACTCATACTCAGCAATGGTTAGACAACAGAAATTCCAGTCAGGGGACAAACCTTACTATCAAACATTTGGGTTAGTAGCTGCACTAATTGAAATTTGCCTACAGAATTATTGAGCTAGATGGGAAGGTGGTTGGCAGGGATTTTTAAGAATAGGACTATGAGGAGCAACAATCTGTTCTTTCACCAATTACAAATGCATCAAGGACAGACTGGAACTCACAGCATGAAGATGGATGACCTAATCCTGTGCTTGATCTGTGTATGTGTGTATGCATGTGTGTGAAATGAAAAAGTGGCTTCAATTTTCTTTTGACTAATCACAGTCTGCTAATACTAAAATAACAAACTAAAATTAAAAATATTGCTCTTCAGTCTCACTAGCCATGTTTCAAATGGTCCTGTACCAAATACTTCTTGTGGCTAATCTATGAAACAGACCTACACTAGACCAAATGCAGTTTTAATTGTGTTTGTGAACATGTGATGATGGGAATTGAACACTGGGTCTTACACATGTTAGATAACAATTCTATCACTAAGCCATATCCAAAATCCTGATAAAAGCATTAAAGCTATTAATTTTCACACAATATTTTGAATAATAAAATTATTATGACTGTGTTTGGGAACAAATGCTCCTCTACCTCTCCTTCTCTGTCTCTTCCTTTCTCATTGCCTGGGTACATGAGTTCCCACTGTAAAATAATCCACATGAAGTCATCACTATTATACTAAGCAGACTAATATTAAAACCTCAGAGTCTTATAAAAACTCCAATAGCTACCATGCATCCTATCACTGGCATTCAAACATTAATCTTTCTCTTTCTCTTCCTACATTATATTTATATGTAGCTTCTATCAATCATATATATAATTTTAAGTTCCAGAAAACTTGATTTTTCTTTTTGATGCTAATATCATGCTAATAGATTTGGTCTCTTTTTTCTTAGACTCAGTAAAACATTGTTAGATGCATTTAAAACAAATATAAGATTGTATCCTTTAAATGTTTTAAATTAGCATATAAAATAATGGCTTTCATTGTGATATCTTTATACATGTATATCATATGCCCTGGTCTTACACATGTTAAGAAGTCTAGGTCAGCAGAGCACAGATAGCACTATTCACAGTAGCAACATAAGTAGCATATCTGATTCTTACATACTATAACAAATGAATATATATAATACATAATAATCAAGGGTGATATCATAGATATGACCTGTTTACAATGAAACTCTGAAATTAAATGTAATTGAAAAATATTTTAATATGCTGCCCATTTTTGTAAAAATATACATTAGTGTTACTCAATATATAATTTTGTCTTTACAATAATACTGTGCTCTTCAAACAAACTTTAGTGATATTTTAGCTTTCTTGCTCTAAGTTTTGTAAATGATGAGTGTGCTTACTAAATGATTCAAGTAAGATAGTATATGGAGTTTTGGCTTATTTGTTTGGAAAATCAGTAACACAATTTGTTTTATAGAACAGTCATCTTCAAATTCACTTAGTGATCTCACCATAGAGTGACATATCCTCATGAAGCCTTGCTTTACATCTGACAGCTTCAGTATATGAAACTGTGCTGATTCCAATTAGGGGACACTAGCTCTATGTGAACTATACTTTCCCCCAGAATTCCATAACACTGTGTTTCCTTGTAAAGAATAAATCCAAACCTGACTGTGTGAAAACTGTGCCATTCTGAGTTATGCTGAAGACAGAAATCCCTAATCATTTGTCATTAGGACAAATAAGATGAAAACTTCCTTAGCCTGCATAAAAGCCTTGAGATGTTAATATGCTTTCCATTTAGAAGGGCATGATAGCTTTAATAATGCACTTATTTGAGATTTAATGCAGCATATTAAAAGGAGGTCTTGTGACTTGAATAAAGATATGAATGTTGTTTCATGGAGATGGTCATTCATCATTAGGACTAAAATATCTATTTGTAATTTGAGGATTCAAATTAATTAGTGTCACGTACTTGAAGGCTACCTTGTGTCAACCAGTAATGACAAGCTATGTGTTCCTTCTACAGTGTAGATCACTAACAAGTATATCAAGTAGAACAAAGTGATCAGAAGAACAATGGAAATGTTAATTACCTTTTCAATTAAAATACTTTATATGAGCAGTAATGCAACATTTGACTGTATTTACAACCTGAGTGCTATCAATCCTCAGATGAAAATGCATATTGGAATTATTTATACTTCTCCAGATTAAGTATGGCAAGAGATAATATCCAGGAATATAGCTTACATGTTTTTAATATATCTAGCCACTGTTTGTAAAGCAGTACACTCATTCCACCTCTTTGCATCAGTAGGTCATGGTACAAGCATCCTGTGTACTACACATGATCTATTTTCTCTTTGCCTAGTAAAACCAGCAAATTAGTTTCCTTCACAAAAAAATATCTTTTGAAGATCATACCTGTTCAATCTCTTTATATTGTTTAAAGGTATCATCCAACAGATTAATGGATAAAGTAAATGTGCTTTGTGTATACAATGGTGATTTATTAAGTCATGAAGAAGAAAGTTTTGAGGGAAATGGGAGCAACTGGAGATCTTCATATTAAGCAAAGTAAGTCAGACAAGAAAGAAATATCACATTTTCTCTCAGTTGCAGAACCAAAATTTTAATAAACACATAAAATACCACACACACTCACACACACACACACACACACACACACACACACACACAAGTATATAAATATATGAAAGTAGAAGGGAAAATGAATGGAATAATGGGACTGGAGGGGGAAATGAAGGGATGGAGAAAGTAAGTAAGTGCCTACCATGTAACAGTAAATATACTTGGCATTTTTGAAGCATATATATATATATATATATATATATATATATATATATATATATATTTGCATTTTCAAAATGTTATTATAAAACTTAAAACTATTTACAACAAGTATATGCAATTAAAAATAAGTTTAAAACATGGAACAGGAAAAATACAGGTTAAAAAGTTAAAATGTTTAGGCAATTGCCATTGGAATGATTGATCTCCTATTTCTTGAAACCCACTGTTGTTGTTTTTTTTCCTTTTCTTCCTTCAAAAATTCTGATGATCTGGGCTGCATGTTAGTGGTTGTTAACAAATATTAATTCACAAATGTTACTGGCAATGAAGCTGCTTAAGTCACTTGGCAGGTACTTATCAGATAGGTAACAGCTAATGAAATTATTATACTTCTTATGAAAACTCTTCTATACTTTCATAGAGAAACTTCATAGCTGTCTCCTGAGACAATCTAACAACAAATTCAAAAAAACATAAGAAGGGCCTTTAGAGGACTTTTACAATTTGAAATATATATTTACAGAAATAAATTTTATTTTGATACAGATATAAAAATAATTACTATCCGAGACTTTCGTTGATTGGTTTGTTCTACATAAAGAGTTTATTGTTATAGGTGAAGATCAATTTATCTTAAACAATTACAACAGTTTAAAAATTATATATGTATTTTCCAATTACAAAATTATACAAACAAATTATTCATATCTATGTAAGGAAAGGATAACTAACATAAATTCATTTCTATTAAAGTGAAGTATGAGATATGTTTTCTCTTATGCACTCATGCAGTAAGCTTCCAGTGAATTCTCTTCAAATGAATACAAATTAATCCTCCCAAAATGTTAAGCCCAGTTTCTGATAATGTATATTAAACTGCTAAGGTAATGTGGGATTCTCAAGACCTAGTTTGGATCAGAAGATCACATTTAAATACCAGCTATGGGTTTAAAAAGAATAAGAAGAATTAATGAGAGTTGGAGAGATGGTTTAGCTGGTAGGACACTTGCCTGTGAAGCCTGAGGACCCAGGTTCAATTCCTCAGTACCCATGTAAACCAGATGCTCAAAGTAGCACATGCAACTAGAGTTTGTTTACAGTGGCTAGAAGCCCTGGTTCTCTCTCTCTCTCTCTTTATCTCTCTCTCTCTTGCTCTCTCTCTAAAAATAAAAATAAAATAAGAAGAATAATGGCTATCCACTTCCAAGTAAGTGCCTACTATGTAACAGTAAATATACTTGGCACTTTTTTCTAAAGCATACATGGAGTTTACTAAGGAAATGCTTTATAATTTTTTCTAATTTATAATTTATTACACTTTTTAAAATTCAGAATATTGTCTGGGGGTGTTGGTACACGCCTTTAATCCCAGCACTCGTTAGGCCGAGATAGGAGGATCACTACACGCTTAAGACCAGCCTGATACTATACAGTGAATTCCAGGTCAGCTTGGCTACAGTGAGAACCTACCTTGAAAACGACAACAACAAAAACAAAACAAACAACAAAAAAGACAGTGTCTCACATATTCTAGGCTGGCTTTAAACTTATTAGATAGCCTTGAATTGATCCTTCTGCCCTCCCCAAGGGTGAGATTAGAGACTTGTGTCCCATACATAGTTGATGAATTACTGGGGATTTAATTCATCGTCACACCTTGGCTTCTGCCTTTTCTTGTACATAAAAGGAAAACTGATGCTTAGAATAATTGGCTAGTCTCTGTCCCATTAACATGATGAGTGAATGGCACAGGTTTTCATATTTCAGATTAACCTTTTTTTTCTCATAGTCTATGATTGTCACCTCTTTGGGGTATGCAAAAATTAATTCTGACACATATCCATCTTTTTTCACATAAAGGATAACTAAATTCTTTTGGAAAACATACAATTGGTAATCACTAGGAAGATGCATCCATTTCTTCAAAGATTAAGAGATAACTAAATGCCAGTGTCATTATTTTTAAAGCCCAAATAGGGATATGTATAACAAAAGAGAAATACATCTTAGTAACTATTGCAGTGATTGGTCACTTTGCCCTTTCACTTGGATTATCATAGTGAATGATGTTTATGGAAAGATAACTTATCTTCATATAAAGTGCTTTCTTGAACAATTAGAAAAACATAAAATGGAGTGACTTATTCCCTGAGATTCTAATTTCTAAAAACGTCAGAGGCACATAGAGTGACTTTATTGGCCAGTCACAGGGCTGTGGAGGATGCACACTGGAACACAACAGACTATGACTGTCATTGCTACTCTGGGAGCATTTGTTTGAAAATTAGTGAGCTTTCAGATGCAAATCATAAGAAGAAAGAATAGGAAAAATGAAACTTGTTTCAAGCAAGAAATACAATGTAGCTGAATTTTGTAGAAAGCTTGAGATATACAAAATTGAAATAATTCATGAAAACTATAATTATACAGCAGAAATAATCAGACTTTAACCAAGACTAATTACTTTAAATATATAGAGATGAGGGACAGAGAATACACATTTGCACCACCATACCAATGGCTTTGCTATTGAGGCTGCCCAGGGAATAGAAATTCTTAATATTTGTCAGCAGTTGGTAAACAGTAGTAGGATTGCTAACCCCAGAGATTGTGTGAGTGATATTTTTGAATACCATGTAAGGTTAGTATCCATGGTTACTGTAATATAATATATTCTTACAAAGAAGCTGAATTAGTCAAAGTCAAGGCAGTACTGAAAGTTGGTAGTGGAGCTTAAAAATGCTCTTCCAAATTAGTCTTTGGTAATGTTGTTCCAAAATGGCAATGCACCACTGATGTAGTAAAAACAAAATGGGCAGTATACTGAGGAAAAATAGTTTTAGATACAGGCCAGAGGGCTGATAAATACATACATATATATGTATTGACATATATATGTCATAGTCATAGTCTGTCGTGTTCCAGTGTGCATCCTCCACAGCCCTGTGACTGGCCAATAAAGTCACTCTATGTGCCTCTGACGTTTTTAGAAATTAGAATCTCAGCAGAAACAAATATTTCAGTTACATATGTAAATTTTATAATTTGTTCCTAAAAGAAAAGTAGCAGATGTTGCTATATGCAGCTGTAAAGGAGAAAATTTCTTCAATGGCACTGTGCTAGACTAACAGTTTTAGGACTGTGAAAGGACTAGGCACTTTTACTTAGGACCAGGACCAGAAAGTGTTTAAATTTATTTTCCTCTATAGCTTAGAAAATGCAATATAATGAAAAACTAGGTCTTAGGTGATCACTTAGTTGGTAAAGGACTAGCTTGCAAGTATGGGGACCTGAGTTTGATCTCTACCACCCATGTTTAAAACAAACAACAACAACAAAAAAAAAACCAGGAATGGTGGCACATACCTTTAATCCCAGCAGTGTGAGGCACAGGTAGGAAGATCACTTTGAGTTCAAGGCCACACTACGAGTAACTACATAGTGAATTCTAGGTCAGTCTGGGCTAGAGTGAGACCCTACCTAAAAAAAATAAATAAATAGATAAATTAATGAAATAATAAAAAATAACCAGACATGGTGGTGTATGATTGTAATCTCAGTGCTGGCAAGGCAGAAACAAGTAGACACATGGGACTTGCTAGAAAGCTAAATTTTCCTGTTTGGTGAGCTCCATGTCAATGAGAGATCTAGTCTTTAAAAAAAAATCAGACTGGAGAGATGGCTTAGTGTTTAAGGCACTTGCCTGCAAAACCAAAGGACTCAGGTTCAATTCCCTAGAACCACATAAGCCAGATGTACAAGGTAGCACATGCATCTGGAGTTCATTTGCAATGGCTGGAGGTGCTGGCACACCTGTCTATCTGCCATTCTCTCAAATAAAAAAAAATTAAATTCAAATTTAAATTTAAGCTCTAGCATTTTTTTTTCCCCCTTTTTGAGATAGGATTCCATTCTAGCTCAAGCTAACCTGGAATTCACTATGGAATCTCAAGGTGGCCTTGAACTCATGGAGATCCTCCTACCTTTAAGTGCTGGGATTAAAGGCCTGCACCGTCACACCCAGATTTAAATTTAAATTTAAAAATCTGAGGAATGAAACCCAAGATTTTCTTCTGGACTCACACCATAAGCAAACATGTACTCATACACAGTGTACACACACAAATGCAAAGACAAGTACATATAAAATCACATAAAACTGAAGTCCAACTACCTGGGAAAGATGACAATTCAGGAGGAAAAAAGGGGTCTGGTTTATTACTATTAATTTTTAAGTCTGATGTTTCAAGCATAACATATAAGACTAAATTAGAATGAGAAAAATACTTGATTACAAATATAGTCTGAGCTGAGGAAATGGCCATGGGTCAAGTGCTTACTGAGTAAAGTGTTTCTCATACAAGCATGAGGTCAGACTTTTCAATACCCATATAAAAATTCCAAGTGTGGTCAGAAGCACCCAAAATGCCAGCTCTGGGAAGATGGAGACTTATAATTCCTGAGGCTCACTAGCTCAACAATGTAGCCAAAGTTGTGAGGCTTATGTTCAGTGGGAGACTCTGTCAGATTATGACTTGTACAGCAATTGACCATATACATACATATATATATATATGTATATATATATATATATATATATATATATATATATGTATATATATAATATATAATATATATTAATTTAAGAGAGCATATAGAAATACCAGGGAACATTGCTGCTGCAAAAGGTAATCCAGATGCATGTTCCACTTTGTGTATCAGCCTTTGCATTCTGAGAAATTGAACCTTGGCCAGCAGGCTTTGCAAGAAAGAGTGTCTTTCACTGCTGAGAAGTCTTCCCAGCTTTTAATAGCTCATTTTATGTGCAAGGTTAACTAGGCAACAGCGTACCCAGGCATATAATTAACCTTCCTTCTGGTGTGTCTGTGAAGTTTGTTTCTGGGTTGAATGCATTGGTTCAATTCATGTGCTAATGAAGACTTTCTTTCCCAGTATGGATGAGTACCCCCACCCCATAAAATGATTCAATTAGAATAAAAGACTAATTAAAAGAAAGGCTTTTTTTTTTTTTATTTATTAGTCAGTTCTGTATTCAGCAAATACAGTCAGTTTGGTACCATTATTAGGCTCATCCGTGACCTACCCCCTCCCCTTGGCCCCTCCTTGTTGAGATATACGGGTCATGCATTGTGGAGTTAGCCCACAGTTATGGCTAAGCTAAATGTCTCTGCATATCATGACCCAACATGTGACTCTGACATTCTTTCCGCCCCCTCTTCCGCAAAATTTCCCTGAGCCATGTTGGGTTCATTTTTGGTCTGCTTCAGTGATGAGGTGTTGAGGGCCTCTGAGGCTCTGGCTCTCTGATTTGGTAGGAGTTGATTTTTCTCTATGCTGATCTCCTTCCGCCTTGTGCTGGTGTCCGGTTCATCAGGAAAACAGCCCCCTTGCTTGTTTCTCCAAGTTTTCTTAGTTTCAGCCGGGGCCCTTTTGAGGTATGATGGGGTGGCTCTCTCCTTAGGGTCTACATCTATCTTTCTTTCCCCGGGATTTGCAGCGCAGCTAGGCGGTCGCCATCTTGGCCGGAAGTCAAAAGAAAGGCTTTTTATGTCAGCCCTTTTGAACTGAACAGTCTCCACCATCAGACTCCATGGGACTAGAGCTTAGATGGATTTGCTGGTTGTCAAGAGTGGCTTCTGACCAGAGCGAGCCCATTTCACCCAGTGCCTGTACATCACAGTCTCTGTGAATGCATGGACCACTTCCTTATGGAAAGGTATGTATGTATCCCTAGTCTGTATAAAATCTTCATCCAACTGGATTTAATTCTCTGAAGTGCCTTGAGTGACAGCACTCATTTCAACGTTTTGCGTCTTAGAGCCAGATTTGTCCATGAGCAGATAAAACCAGTTTGAAATGAATAAATAAAGCACCAGCCACTTAATAAATAAGAACAATAGACAAGCTGTGTGATATCACATTTATTTTTGGAAACATTTGAGTTCAGAAATTCTGAACACAGATTTTTACTGTAGCTTTAAATGCTAAGTAGTAAGACCCTTCACAAAAATGCTATGGTGTTTCTGTGGAGCTTCAAAAAGGCTGGTGTAGAGTGAGAATGAAGTGATACCTAATTAGTATGGCTTTTATGAGAAAAATTCTAAGAGTTTATCATGAGTAACAACAAGGTGTTAATGAGTGAGAAGTCACATTAACATGTACACTCAAGCGAACTGTACTTAAGTATCTTGTCATGCATGGAGCTCTGGCTTAATGCTTATTCAGGATGGCGACATGAAGACAACGTCCACACTCTCCCTACAGTAAGTCTTCTTTCAGGTAGAAATAGAACATTTATAAAAATCTCCTAAATAATTTGCAATGCTTAAGTTATCTTTGTTAACACCAGAAAGAAAATATCAGGCTATAGGTCCTCTGGGTTAACACCACATGGTTATGTGATGATTCAATTATCATTTAGGGGATCTCATCTAAAACCTCTGCTGACCCTCTTAGGAATCTTTCTGGTCAGGTTATGTATGGTTTAGTTTCAGGGAATTCCCAGAATGATGCTGAACTTCATAGACATTTGCTTTACACAATTTCTCTTTACATCACACTCAGAAATGTTTCAAAGGTGTTGATTTCTCAATCCATAATCTAAAATATTCTTTTTATGCTTACATTGCTTGTTAATATGCCTGGAAAAGTCACAGGATATACTGTTCCCTGGAAGTTGTCTTGGAAAGTAATGACAAGGGACACACTCTTGCATCCCATTGCCTGAGACCCCAGTTCCATATATAGGAACCTACTACAATGATTCCATGTATCGGAATCACACGGGCATCTTTTGTCAAGTCTATATATTTATTCTAATTAAAATGGGAAAATAATGAATCAAACTGTCATGGCTGAATTTATTTAAACTTACTAAAAGCCATAGTAATATACAATTAATGAATTAATTAAATTGCATAAATATTTTTTAAGGACGACACAGAAATAATAGTATATTGGGTACTAGCAAGAGAAATATAGCCTGACAATAACTAAAGCACAGTTTGCAAAATTGGATAAGTTTTTCCTATGCTTAAGTTAACCTTTCTACTTTTACTGTCATTGTATGGATATAGCATAAAATATCTACCAGTTCTTCACATGGCCTGTTTACTTAATAGATAATATACTCATTGTAATTTAAGGAAGCAAATAAATCATCGATTTAATGATTTAACTATTTATTTTATTTCTTGCTCTTCCTGATCACACTATAAAAAGTAAAATAAATATGCATACACGTACCTATACACAAATGCACAAACATTCAGAATGGCATGGGATAAAGATCTCTAGATTTTCATTTCAGACTTCTAGGTTACAATCCTAACATTTTCCCTCCAGGAAAGCTCGGAGCTGAAGCATCCATGCTTCCTGAAGCAGATCTTGTGAATTTTCACAGAACAGGGACTGCATCTGTGGTAATCACTGTGTATATAGTGCATCAAAATAGTCTAAATATAATTCTGGGTCTGATTAGAGAGTGTTTTGCTTAACTGGAAGTCTGCCTTCTGAAGGCTCAGTTAGGCTTAATTCTGTCTGAGTTTCTAATTAACATGAGTCAAAATGCAAAAATATAATATCATGCTCATGCATTTGTGTAAATTCAGCTTGTAAACCATCTTCTCTAATGCCTACCCTTTAAGAATAGACTAGTTTCAAGGAATTCTCTTCTGAACTGAAGATCTTACATTCATCTAGAACTTATATTCCTTCTTTTAGAATAAATATTGATATTTGTACAAAATCTTTTTTGAAGACTCATGTATCACCTGACAAATATTTATTAAGTTATTTTGATATATTATTGAAAGACATAAGGAGACCAAAAAATAACAGCATGTTCTGTGACATATGAGTCTGCAAACCTGTAGGGACATAGAAATTAGTAAGGTAGCTGGGCGTGATGGCACATGCCTTTAATTCCAGCACTTGGGAGGCAGATGTAGGGGAATCACTGCAAGTTCAAGGCCACCCATAGAATAAATACATAGTGAATTCCAATCAGCCAAGGCTAGAGTGAGACCCTACAGCAAAAATCACCCCAAACAATACAAACAAACAAAAAAGGAAATTAGTGAGATAATCAGGTACATATCTCGAGAAACTGGCCAAAGTGATTTTAAATGACGTGTTATTTGAATCATGATCACTGAAGGTGAAAATGTGTGAGAGAGACTTTGCTCAAAGAAAGTACACCAGAGAGTGGGCCCGAAAACCAAGCAGAGTAGCCTGTGGTGATGTCCAGGAGTTGGGAGTTAAGCGATTTTCATCAAACTCCCGAAGTAATGACAGAGACTTGGTGGAAAAAAAAGTGGACATTATTATATACTAAATCAACATAAATAACTTTTTTACTTTAAAAATCTCTCTAACAGTAGGCTACTTTATTTTTTTATAGCTACTTTAAAAAAATTTCATGTGGAAGTAAACTCACCTTTGTTATTTTTCCCAGTCATTAATGTGCTGCTACATATATGTAACATGAAACTTAAGCTCAGAGTAAATGTTTTGTTTTGACACCCTTAAAAACTATCACTGCCTACATGATAGTAATAAAGTAATATAATAAATCAGTGAGAAGGGGAAATTAAATGTTGATCTATGGCGGTAACACACACACACACACACATGCACATACACACACGTGAGAACCATTTCTACTAAAGGCCACACCACAAGACAGTGAGGGAATTGAGCTCTCTGAGTCTCTGAGTTTTTATCTCTTTCTGTCCCACGGTGAAGGGCTTTTCATGAGTTTACTATCTTAAGGAATTTTTGAAATAAGAGAAAATTACAGTGACAACAGGGCTATTGTTTTTATGCCACCTATAAGGATTCATTCAAATACTTAAATAAGCTGGTTATCAAATTGAACTTACCTAGCAGTTATTGGTTTAAAATGGCTACCTGGGATATTGTATGTGATCAGATTCACACCTCCTCAATGTGAGATATAATGGGCATGACCAGAAACCAGCAAGAAGCCTTTAATCATTTGTGAGGGTGAAGTCAATGGTATAATACATTACTGAATTAAGTACCTACTTGTAACCTAAAGTATTTTCAGAAAAGAAATAATGTCCATTGATTGCTGAGTTCTGAAGGAAATATCTTCAATGTCAAGAGAGTATTGTAGTTTTGACAGGCATCTCTTCCAGATGGAAGAATTCAATTATTTCATTTCTATTTGAGCTGGGTAAAAATCATGAGAAACCCACCATCATCTAAATGCATGCACATTTCCCACAGGTTGGAAAATCTAGAAAGATAATCAAAAAGTAAGTCTCTGGAAATCTCAGTGGATGTGCCTGCACACTGGGGACCTGCACTGTTTGTTGCAGGGATTAGGGGACACTCTCAGTAGAAAGTATTACATTGTTTGGTGTGTGTGTGTGTGTGTGTGTGTGTGTGTGTGTGTGTGGTTGTGTGTTCATGTTGTTTTCTTTTCATTTGTTTCCCAGTGGCCCTACCCACTAGGATAGCCTAAGCAGAGAAACAGGGTTAGCAATACGAACTTACAACTGATTGGATGCCTGATATTTTCCTATTGGGTGACCTGGTTTATTTAAAAGTCCTTTCCAAGATCAAGAGACTACACTTAATATTTCCCCTAGCAGGAAATTCAGACAGAATGATATACATATAATTGACCTCCTCCTCCAGCCAGGCATTGGACTTCATTTTCAGAGGGAGGCTCGCACAAGCACATTTGTCACTCGCCTGATACAGCTGCCATTCTGAGCTGCAACAATGGGGCCAGTGTCAAAGCAGGATGTGGAAGCCAGTGCACTTGCATTCAGGACAGTGACTTCATTCACACTGTCTCAGTTTGCATGATTTGGGGACTTTAGCAACATAGTAATTTCTAAATAAGGATGTAACAAATGGGTTCTGATAAAGGCCAATTCCAGTCATTTCAAAGAGAAATAAACACAGTTTCCCTCAAACTGCCAGACTGCAAAGAAAGGGAAAGTCAGACTACCTGGTTCATGAGCTTGAAATTCTCTGGATCTACCATCTACTGTTGCAGATTCACAATGTATGCATTACATCTGCATTTTTAAAACTATTTGTTTTATTTATTCACTTGAGAGAAAGAGAGAGAATGGGCACACAGAGATTGAAATAGGGAATGCCACAACCTCTTGCCACTGAAACTGAGCTCCAGATGCACATACTACTTTGCTCATCTGGCTTTATGTGAGTACTGGGTAATTGAACCCAAGCTGCTCTCAGGGTATGAAAATAAGCTCCTTAACTGCTGAGCCATTTCTCTAGCCCTACAATCCTCTTGATGCATTCTCATATCTGTGAACCACTGTCCTAACTCGGTGTCCAAAGTGATGATGTAAAACTAGACTACATTCTTTTTCAATGGATGCTTCTACTGAGTTAAGTAAACCTGTGCTGAGAGTTTGCATAGAGATTTATGCATAAGATGTAAGAATTAGAACGTGTGTCTGGAACAAAGAAGGGAAACTTTGCCAATGCACGAGTTTCTCTTGGACTTTTTATAACTTCATTGAAGAAAGTTTATCTTGACCATCAGACCTTATCTAAGTCAAGGGTTGTAAATATTTTACTTGTCTCAAGAAGAAAAACGACCAAAATTCAGGAAAACAGTTGTGAGTTCAGGAAGAGTTTGGTCCAAGGAGATATTTGAAAAATAAACAGAATCGATAGGAAAAGCCCAGGGTTCAAATGATGAAAAGGCGAAATCTGTCAGTGTGAGGCCATGTGTGGGAGGCTAGGGGAAGCCAAAGCCAGGAACTATGATGGTACAAGTGACGAACTGGTTAAAAAAAATTACAAGATTGACAGGCTCTTTTTCCCTCTGCTAGCTGCTTTTCACAGCATGCAACTGTTTTCACCTTATCTATAAGTTTGAGCAGTTGACATCTGTTTCCACCCAACCAGAGAACCTCTTGTCACCAATGAACTACTGACATAGACTGAGATCCAAATGACTGTCACATCTGCTAGGAATCAGTATGTTTTTCAGGCTTCAGCAATCTCCTCTGTCCTGGAAAACTCCTGAATGTCATGAGGCTTTGACATTTTCCCCAACCACTGCTATTTTCTTCCCTTAATATAGAGACAACTTCCTACACAATAAGGTCATGTAGAAATCATAGCTAAAGTGGTTATTAAAAATATAATCATGTTAGTGCGGTAAATCTTCTCAGAACTTAAAAGTATTCAGGGCATGAAAGAGAAATGATTATGGCATTAAGTATAATTTCAAATGAGATTAGTATATTTTCATATTGTCTAAAGACCTAGATTGCATAAATATTTGAAGATGGATGCTTGGTTTTCTAAATGGGGATGAAAAATAATTAAAAGCTTGGATTAGAAAATCCAAGTTTAAGTTAGGTGGCTTATGACCAAGTCATAAGTACTTGATTTTTATGTTTTCTGGTTAATATGTCTAATTCTATTTTTTTAAATATTTTATTTTTTATTAATTTGAGAGGGAAGGGAGGCAGACAGGAGAGAAAAATAGAGAGAACGCCAGTCCTCTAGCCACTGCAAAGGAACTCCAGATGCATGCTCCACCTTGTGCATCTGGATTTACATGGGTACTGAGGAATCAAACCTGTATCCTTGGACTTTGCAGGCAAGTGCCTTAACTGTTAAGCCATCTCTCCATCCCTTTATGTTTAATTTCTTCATCTTCAAATTCCTAACAACAAAAAGTCATTATTTGAAGTTGTAATGCATTAACAAGCTACCATGTAAGCACTTTGAATAGGGCTTACCATTCGATAAGAAATCAATAAATCATTAACAACTATAACACAGAAGGTATTAGCTAACTGTGAAGGCTAAACTATACTAAAATATAAACCAACAAGGTGACAAACTGTAGATAACCTTAAAATGTCCCTTCCATTTTTAAACATAAATTCCAGCATACATAAAAATAGAAAAAAGGCAGGTTGAGAACTCTCCTAAATAAGCGCCAAGAAGCAGTTTTATGCATGTTAGTGCTGTTCAGAAAGCAAAAGGACACTCTGTGAGTGTGGAGCAAGAATGAGTTACTTGTTCTCCCTGCTGCCATCATCACCGAGTGAGGGCCATTACAGCCTTATGATTCATGTATTTCTTTAGAAATTTAGCTCATGCTAATTGAACACCCACTGTGTGCTGTCACTGCCTAGGCTCTGTAACTAAACCAGTGGCCATTCACTACAAATTATCTTCAGGGGAATCTACAATAAAATCATTTGGTCAAAGAGATTAAGTATAAATGACTTCTGTGTAAAGTTTTCATTGCAATGTTAAGTCTTTTAAATGTGATCTCTACCTCACAAAGCACAATTTAGAAGTGCTTGGGTTATCTTATATGATAGCTTTTGGTGAACTTAACTTTCCTTCACAATACTGTATAATAATCAAGTGTAAGGCTGGTTATTTTTGCATTTTCTTGTTCTTTCTAGACTTGAACATAGATGGTACTCAGTAAATAAGAATTCTACTGTATTCTTCCTCTGGAAATATAAGGAAATATACTATATATACATGTGTATTATATAAGCAAACACTTCTTAGGGCCTATGTGTGCTATATTGCCATTTTCACTTAGCAACTCTGTGACCCATTTACCAGTCACTCCTCTGGTTGCCATGTGGAACAGAGAGTAGCCACTTTGGCAATGGGCTAGGATTTATTAGAACTCGATTTAATTCTTGGCTCAAAGCAATCAGCATTAAGCGACTTTTGTTTGCACACAAGCTTTAAATAATACCTCCAGCTCGTCTTACAGAGAGGGAAAAGGCAAACTTTAGGTTTACAAAATGAAATGAAATGAAGTGAAATTTTAGATTTCCATAGAAGAAAATTTTAAAATGAAAAATAAAGAGTTATAATAATGTAAAATGCCATTCTTTGATTTCTTGGGGGAAGCATCTAATAACTAGCCAGAAATTTACATTGTGTCTTATGTGATACAAGAAGACCATCACCCCGAAATGGCTACTTGCTATTCATTAATGTTCACTTCTAATTTTAGTCCCAGCATACCATTCACATTTAAGGATCTCTGATAACATTTTGACTTCTGAACAAAAACATTTGTGGGCTGAAGAGATGGCTTAGGGGTTAAGGCACTTGGCCTTTGAAGCCTAGAGACCCAGGTTTGATTTCCCAGGACCCATGTAAGTCAGAATCACATGGTGGTGCATGCATCATTTGCATTGACTAGAGGCCCTGGTGCACCATTCTCCCTCCCTCTCTCTCTCTCTCTCTCTAAATAAATAAATAAATAAATAAATAAGTATTATATTTTTAAAAAAGGGATTGTGGGTGGGGGAAGGGAATTACCATGGTATATTATTTACAATCATGTTAATTATAAAAAACAACAAAAAATAAATAAAATGACCTAACAAACGCCCCCCCCCCCGCCAAAAAGAAAGGAAAAAATGTGCTCAGAATCAGGCATCACTATAGCCATCTGTTAACACGGGTATACGAAGGGGCTTAAAGATATTTTTCATGAACAAGAAACATTGGAACCTCGGAAGTGAAAGGAAATATAGCAGAGAAGAAAGAGGATGAGAAGGCATGGAAATTTTAGTTGTTGTTTTAGTCTAATATAGATTTGACGTTGGGTTACAAAATACCTGGGTGGACAACTGCATAGGCTATTTCAGGATTTTCCCCTCACCAGTATATTTCCTTATTCATTTCTTCAGTTGTTAAATCAATTGTGAGGAACCATTTTAATTGTTGTTGAGTACATGGCTCAGGGACAGGATCAGCAGGACAACCAGGAGGGAACCTTGAGCGGTTAGTGAGTGCTGAAGTTATCTTCTCATAAAATTAGCTACTCATATTTATTTACTTGATAGAGAAAAAGAGCGAGAGAGAGAGAGAGGGAGGAAGAGACAGAAAATGGGCACACCAGGACCTATAGCCACTGCAAGTGAACTCCAGACACATGTGCCACCATGTGCATCTGGTTAAGTGGGTACTGGGGAATTGAACCTGGGTCCTTAGTCTTCCCAGGCAAGTACTTTCATTGTTAAGCCACCTCCCCAGTCCATAAAATTAATTTTAAGCCAGAAAAGGTGGCATGTACCTTTTATCCCATTAATTGGAAGGTATATATAGGAGTATTACTATGAGTTCGAGGTCAGCCTGGGACTACAGAGTGAGTTCTAGGTGAGTATGGCCTAGAGTGAGACCTTACCTTGAAAGAAAATTTTAAAAAAAGTATTCTAAAAGAATGTCAGGGAAGTGGAGACAGCTTTTTAAATGCCCATGCATTCAGTTGGTCACTCATAGTCTTTCTTACACCAAAGGAAAATTATTCTTGATCAACTCAAGTCGAATTGTAATGAAAAGGAGTGGATATGCCACAAGAAGTTATTGAAGCAGTTGTAAAAGGCAAAAATTAGGTAGTATTGACAAAGTAATGCAACTGGTTTTGCATGTGCTTACATATATAGAGTACAGCTGACAGGAAATACAGGAGATTGATTAAATATTTATTTCGGAGGCTCAGTGGTTATGTGCACTTGTGACTTAAGTGTGAGGGCCTTTCCATCTGGAGACTGCCAAGTTCATCTCACCACCCACATGAAATCTAGGCATAGCCACAATCTTCTGAAAACCCTGCGAGGAACTGGAGATAGATGAATATTTGGGTCTCCCTGAAGGACAGCAGATCTGAGTTAAAGGAAAGACCCAGTCTCAATGAAATATGTGAACAGGCTATAAGAGTATGACATCCAACATTATATTCTGGCCTCTGTACAAATGTGGATGGGGGCACTTGCATCAGTACACAAGTGTGAATACACCATACCACATCATATACACTACACACACACACTCACACACATACTCTATACACATAGACTCAAAGTAAAACATTGAATTTCTGATAAAAAAGTTTCTTTGTATAATAAAATCTCATATCAAGTATAGTTATTACTTATATTTTTTCTTTATATGAAATTCAAATTTATGTGCTATCTTTCTTTTATTGTATTTATTTTTACTAGTTTTCATAGCTATTTAATCTCCATACAATTTTAAGGAAATGATATCATTTTCTATAGTTCCATAGATTAAATGAGAAAGTATTCAAAAAGCATACAGATCATATTTCATAGGCCAAAGATAGGTAGTTTAGTTACAAAAAAGTTACTTCAAACTATTATGCCTGATATCAAAAGGTTAAATAAAAGCTACTTCAAAGATAAAATTGATGGTTCCATAAGTGCAAATGAGACTAACTTCATTCAACAAAGCCATATTTAACAAGTGTGTTTTTCTTTAGTACTCCATGCAATGTTTTCCTCTCAGCTGAGTGGCAAATTGCATTTAGATTGAAAAAGAAGGACAGAAATCATTATATAGTGACATTCTAATTGGCCAACTCTTCCAGAGTAAAAGCAGAAACCCATAGGCCTGTTGAGCCTACATTGCAGGTTTGGAGTAGTTTTCAAATTCTGGAACCAACAAATACCACTTTTCAATTAATTACCACCTAATATTTACTTTCTGATATTAATAGCAGTAAAAAGCCATTAATTTTATCTAGATTCTGCACTCTATCTTTGTGTTTATTTCCCTCCCAGGAGAGTTCAGGCACTGTCTTAATTACAATTTTTGATGTCACTCAGACAAGCGCTAACTCCCTATTCTTTCTTCAGCTATCTTTCATTATGACATCTCAGGATTTTCTTTCAGAATATGTGAGGTCCATGCCTCTGCCTCTCTCTCTCTCTCTCTCTCTCTCTCTCTCTTTCTCTCCTTTTGTCTTTTCTATACTGTGGGTCTTTATACTCTTACCTTTATCATTCCTTTTCTAATTTTCTTAGGATATGTGACATTTTTCCCTTGGAAAAATTTTCTTCTTTGTTAAAGCTCTTACTAATCTGCACACACCGACATGCACTTCATTCATTTCAATGCACGTATCCTCCTCTACATAGAGATCACACATGGAAAGGAGAAAAGCAGATCTACTCACCTCCACAGAGAGGCAAAAGCCCATCCCTTTCTGACTGAGTGAATTTAAGCTTGCCACACAAAAGTGACTGTCATAATCTTGTTTATGTCACCTTCTTCTACTTGCTGTCATTTTAGAGGTTTTCATTAACATATATCCTCCTCAAAGACAAACTCCTGAGAAACTTACAAAGCTACCGGAAAGAGAGTCAGTGTCTGGGGAATGGTTACTGTAAGACTAAATCTCCACTGCACTTCATTCTTTCCCAAAGTAGCTCAGAGCAGTATTGCTTTTCAATATTCTCTACTCTATATTTCTTTACTATGAACACATAAAAAAGAAATGGAAGTAAGGGTATATAAACAGATTTGAGAAATGAACATTGTCAATGCATAATTTTTGGAAGGCTTTAGGAGTCACAGTCAAGGTAAAAGCACTTGTAACTTTTACATTTTGAAACTTGCTGTAGTAGGAAAGACAGCTAACTGCAGGTAGGACCATACATATACATGACATCTCCATAATCGATTGTACTTGTCATAGAATTTTTTTTCTGATTGGCTGTGTAGTTTTTATCAATTTATTCAATCATTTATTTTTGCTTCTTTTTAGGCCAGTGTTCCTTAATGACCTTTCCACTGCATATGAAAATAGATGCTTCTTTTGTTAAAATACCAAGGTGTTCCTATTTTGGAAGTCTTGCAAAATATATAATGAGAATTTATTAGTTAGTGTAGCTATCCCTTTTATATTGCTCCATGTAAAGATACAATATACAAAGGAAAATAAAAATCATTATTTCTGACCTTCCTATTACAAAAAAATATGGGCATAAAAAAACCAACAATTCAAGGTCCATTCTGGGTAAAATTAACACCTTATTTATTTTTCCTCATTGTAAATTTATTACATTGAATCATAATTCTGATAGTATATACTGCCATTCACTTAGAATGCATGATTCAACTTGGCAAATGAAAAGACATTATGGAAAATCTTGATATCAAATACTTAACTGTATCATTCAAAATTAAATAATTCTGTGTTTCAATTTGTCAATAAAATGAATGAAATACATATTCAACACATAGTAAACATTATATATAGAAAATGAGATTTTCTACATAAATGAAAATTTGCATAATCTCTTTTAAAGATTGAGTTTTCTAATTTTTGCTGTAAATAATTATAAATTGTCTACAACTTTGTGAACCTTTTTCAATAGAGTATATTTAACAAAACTATATCATATTGATGACTCAGAGCTATGCCATAACACTCATATTTATAAGCAAGTTTGATAATTGGTTTGTTACTTCTAGTTCTCTGTGGTAACATCAGACACTCAGGTCAACTATACTCACACAGCAGTCTGCCCTGTTCCACAATAGCCACATCCTGGTTGTTGTACTGGACCTGTACATTGGGTTCTCTTCTCTATCTGTCATCATTTTTCATTCACTTCCAAACATGTTTCCACTCCCTATCCTCGGGACAATCAATTACTTCATTCTGTCCCACTTTGACTATAGCCAAGGCATATAAATTTGTCATCTCAAATAATAATCTGAAATTATATGGATCTTGAGTGTGGGCCCCCTTAATGGGTGAAGTAGATTTTATAATACCGATTGTAGTTGGCCAAATGAATTTGTGATATATGCATGATATAGTGACAGATTAAGTGGCATTTGGATCATACCACAAAGCACTTCAACAGAATCTCACAATGTATAAATTATAAATCACAGATTAAAATAGAGTAAACATTATTATAAAATATATAAGAAAGCCACAGCTTATGCAGAAAACATTCCCCAAGTAATTGGGTAGCCATTTATCTTTGAAGGTATTTTTACTTATATATGTATATGTGAAGCAAAAATACATATAAAGGGATTTGGAAATGGCTCAGCACTTCAAGACACTTTCTTGTAAAGCCCTTAGGCCCAAGTTTGATTCTCCAGTACCCACATGAATCCAGAGACACAAACATGTGCATTCATGGCAAGAGGCCCTGACATGCCCATTCTCTTTACCCTCCCCCATCTCTCCTTGCAAATAATAAGTAAATGAACACTTTTTAAAATACATGTGGAAACGCATATGCACACATAGAGTGCAGAAATACTTTAACTTAAAATAAATATGTGACATTATTTAAATACAGGTGTGGTTTTGAAATGTATCAATTTGAAAATTGGTTCTCTAGATTGAATTGAAACTTTGTTAAATTCTAACATGACTTTACCCATGAAAGTGTGAAGTCATCTAAGATCCAGTCTTTGGACATCTTAGGATAGCTGAGCTGTCAGAATCAGATTTAGAACTGTGGGCTGGAGAGATGGCTTAGCGGTTAAGCGCTTGCCTGTGAAGCCTAAGGACCCCGGTTCGAGGCTCAACTCCCCAGGACCCACGTTAGCCAGATGCAAAAGGGGGCGCATGCATCTGGAGTTCGTTTGCAGTGGCTGGAGGCCCTGGCACGCCCTTTCTCTCTGTGTCTCTCTCTCTCTTTCTCGCTCTGTCTGTCACTCTCAAATAAATAAATAAATAAATAAACAACAAAAAAATTAAAAAAAAAAGATTTAGAACTGTAAAGACCATGAAGAAAGATTTATCTCTTATGAAAGGTCAAACTTAGATTTCTAAATTTAATTATCACTTAGTTTTTATTCACATATTAATAATTATATGAATATTATCAGCCATTAACTACATATTGATAGTAAGCAATAATTCTAAATGTATTTTGTTTTGTAGTGTGCACAATCCTTAATCCAGGGTATTGCTTAAAGCAAAAAAATAAATAAATAAATTAGGTCTTGACATAGAAGAATCTTTCAATTCCTCTCAAAGGCCCTAAGTCTGTCAGTAGAATGATGTTAGATGTTTTGTGTTTTTGCTTGAAACATATTTGGTACATCCAGGAAGCACCTCCTATGACTGTCCTTGTGTCCACTTGGCCATGCATGCCTAATAACTATGATGAGAATCATCCAGATACAATGACATAATATCCTTCCATTTCCATTCTTTTTGATTACTTTAAACACAATATTTGTGTTCTCTAAACTTAAAAATAGTTCTCAAGGGCTGTAGAAAATGGCTTAGAGGTTAAAGTGTTTGCCTGCAAAGCCAAAGGACCCAGGTTCAGTTCCCCAGGACCCACGTAAGCCAGATGTACAAGGAGGAGCATGTATCTGGAATTTATTTACAGTGGCTGGAGGCCTTCATGTGCCTTCTCTCTCTTTCCCTCTTTGTCTCTCTCTCTCTCTTTCTCAAATAAATAAATAAATAAAATATATTTTAAAATAGTTCACAAAATGTTCTTTCAATTTTAGAACACTGACCAATAAGTATGTTTTTAAAATCTCTTAGATTTCATATCAATGCGGAAGTGTTTCTTCTGAAGCATTTGTTTCCTTTTACAGTAAAAACAAAATAATAAGATAAAAAGTTTAAAAAAAAGTGAGAAGAAAGGACAATAGAAATAGGGAAGTTAACAAAGAGGGAAAAATCAATAAACATTTTTTGATATTGAACCTTAACATATTTTAAAGTCTTACATCTAGCACATAAGTCTGTTTTATAAATCTTTAGAATTCACCTTGAACATCTTTAGAAGTAAGAAAAATGAAGAATATTCCAAGGTGGAAATTGACATAATCCAGGCATCAAATCAGAATTTTTCATACTTGAATTTTTTCCTCTAATGTTTCTATTTACCTTCTGCTTTGCATTGCAAATCAATCCTGAAAAAAAATATTCCACTGTTTATCACATCCACCTTTATCATTATTCAGCAACACATACTGTTTAGAAAAAGAACTTCTCTAAATAAAGGATCTTGGTAGTGAGAGATAAAATACCACTGTCATTTTTAACAGCTGGTGTTAGTGTGTAGCACAAAGAGCTTGCTGAATATAAACAAGAAAAATGATCTAGGGTACAAACCACACACTGTTTATGTGCTTGTATATAGTGGTGGCGACAAGCAGTAATTTCAAAGCTACTGTGGAGGGTCTCTTGCAATTTACTGTGAAAAATAATGATATATTGCAAGAATATCATTTAAACTACCACTGAATAAAAGGGAGTTACATGAACTTTTCAGGTGAAATTCCATAAAGCGTTGTCATGCTAATGATAGCAATCTGATTACTTAGATTTGTAATTACATCAGAGGTACCCAAAAATCTATGTAATAATGGTTCACTAATATTGATTTTCTAGCAAAAATACTGTTATACTAGTGATGCACTGGAGGACGTTAATATAGCTAGTATCTGTGATTGTTTTCTAAAAGCAACGGTTTCATAAATAAAGGTATAGGTACTATTATTTCTCCTCTCTGGAAGATGAGTTTTCAAAGAAAGGGCAATAGAACCAAAGTAAATTTATTCCAGACATGTGTTAGGAAAGACTTGGTTTTATATGCTAGCTGACCCTGGGTAATGGTCTCTTATATAATTATTTAAATATGTATTGATTCTTCATTCACTTATTCTATTCATGTCCAAATATGTTTTGAATACGTTTCATGTGCACTAATCTAAATGCTTAGGATGTAGGGGTGAATAAATTGATGTCCTGTAATCATCACATAATAAATAAAGAAAATAAACTCAGATTGTTGATGTCATGAAGAAAACAAGACAGTAGCACAAGAGTAGTTGGAGATAGGAAGGAGAGAAATATTACAGAGGCTGTCTTCAGAAGCATCATCTGAACTGACACCAAATAATGGATGGAAGTCAGCTGCAGGCAGGGTAGGATAGGCCAAGGGGACAGCACGCATGGCATCCATGAGGCAAGAATAAACACAGTATGTATGAGGAACTGGAAATGTTCTAATATCCACAGGAAAGAAGAGGAGAGATGAGAGGAATGCTCAGAAATGCATACAGAAATCAAATAGTTCCTGCAGGGCTTCATAGATAAAAGATGTTTGGGTTTTGTTCTAAGTAGAATAAGAAGCTATTAGCTTATTTTCAGCAAAGAAACAATATAATCCACTTCCATGTTGGAGAAACAGTCAAGTATTTCTACTAATGAATCCAGAAAAACAAAGGAGATACATGGGCGAGAAGGAGTGAACTTGGCTTCATTGAATGCAGATAGGTTCAGAATATATTTGAATACTTGGGAGAAACACTCCAAGAAAAATAGACACATTCTGGGAAGGAATGGCAAACTTACTTCTTTGAAACAATTCATCTCCTTATGCAAAGAAAGACTCAACATTTGTTTTACTGTCATGTTACTATTTCCCCACGTAGTTCTGACAGTGTCTTTTAACCGCTAAACCTGACAACTCTGTGTCCCTTCCCAAAGGAGCTCCTGACATATTGAGCTTTTTCAGATAACATATTAACATAACTTGGCCAATATCTCATTTTCAAATTATATTACTACAGACTAAATAGCACTGATATGAATGTTTATAGCTTCATAAAATCGACTGTGTCATGTACAATGGAAGCTATGGTTGCCTGCATATTGTAATATTATTGCATTACAGGAAGGTAATTGATTCGTTTAAAATGTTACAACAATAAACCATTTCTCAGAAAAGATTGCTGTTTAACTAAGAGCACACCAAAGTCAATATAAAAAGACAATTCAAAGAAATTGCATTTTGATCTGTTTTGTAAAACCAGCTGGCCATATTACATGAGGATGGACTAGACAATATAAATGATCCAGCATGATCAAACCATTATGAACCACTCCTATCCTGACAGATCCAGGTTTATAATTAAAAATAAGCAAAGGAGATTAAAAACTCTAAGTATGGAGTTGTCAAAACCTTTCGCAGGGACATAGCACAAGTGTCTGAGGTATAGGCATTATAGATTCCATGTTGATAGTGCAGTATACTTAAAAATATTATCTCTGATGAAAGCTAGAATTACATCTTTTACCCCCTCCCTGGAGTATAGCACACTAGAAACATAACTGTTTATACTACTGATTTTATTCTTGGTCATTTACAAATACAATATATTGACCACTAGAAACACTACCTTGGTAACAATAAATTTATAATGTTCAAAATATTAACATGTTTTTTCTTAAGAACATATAAATAACTAGAGTCTAACTAGCCATGTTATTTAAATCCAAGTATCTGTTCCATTAAACAACTGATCATATATTATCAGCATTTTCAAATTTAAATAATACCATATTTTCTTTTTTTTCCTTTTTAATTTTTTTATTATTTTTATTTTTTGGTTTTTTGAGGTAGGGTCTCACTCTAGCCCAGGCTGACCTGGAACTCACTATGTAGTCTCAGGGTGGCCTTGAACTTTCAGCAATCCTCCTCCCTCTGCCTCCCGAGTCCTGGGATTAAAGGTGTGTACCACCATGGCCGGCTAAGACCACATTTTCAAAAGCAACACAGTTTGAAAAATTCAAGATGTAGCAAGAAGAGGATGCTTTCTCCTGGTGTTTTTAGGTTTCTTCTTGGCTCCTTTTGATAAAAATGCATCATCTCAATAAATAACCTACATTTCTTTGAAGCACAACTAGCCAATTCATATTAATCAATGATATATAACTGATCAACCACTTTAACAAATAGTAAGAATTGGCTTCACAAGTTAAAATATTTTTTGTTTATTTTTATTCATTTATTTGAGAGAGAAAGAGGGAGGGAGAGAGAGAGAGAGAGAGAGAGAGAATGGGTGCATCAGGGCCTCCAGCCTCTGCAAATCAACTCCAGATGCATGTGCCCACTTTTGCATTAGGCTTATGTGGGTCCTGGGGAATCGAGCCTTGAACTAGTATCCTTAGGCTTCACTGGCAAGCACTTAACTGCTAAGCCATCTCTCCGGCCCTAATTTTTTTTTTTAACCATGTCCAATTTAGAAGTTGAGTGGTTGTAACAATTCACATTAATGCAGATTTAATCTTATAGATAATACCAGAATGTAGTTAACACAATATTATCCTCTGGCCTCAAAAAATGGGTTATGTAAGCCCAGCACGGTAGTGCACACCTTTAATCCTAGTGCTTGGTAGGCAGAGGTAAGAAGATCACTGTGAGTTCAAGGAAAACCTGAGACTACATAGTGACTTCTGGGTTAGCCTGAGCTGGAGCAAGAGGCTACTTCAAGAGAGAGAGAGAGAGAGAGAGAAAGAAAGAAAGAAAGAAAGAAAGAAAGAAAGAAAGAAAGAAAGAAAGGAAGGAAGGAAGGAAGGAAGGAAGGAAGGAAAGAAAGAGGAAAAATGTTATGTAAATAAAGAATGAGTATATCTCCTTATTATAAATAGGATACTGAATCTTTCTTTCATGTCTATGGACTTTCTGAACAACTTGCTACTTTTCTGAGACCCTTTGTCCCTAACTAATGGCACATGTTTTCAAGTTCATAGGTGATTAGAAGTGTCACCTCACATCCTTCTACCCCGCCCCCACATATTGTGAGGGTATGGTAGAAAGAGAGATTAGACAGACATACAAAGTTCACCCTACTACCCAGTCAGTGTCTAGCTACTTAAGCTTCTTTTCTGACAAATGAGCACAGACCATGTTGGCCTGATGTGAAAGATAGTTGTGAGATAGCAAATAAAGTTAAAAAGACATAAAAATAAGATCCCAGAGCCTAATCATAACCTGGTAACACTGTCATCGAAAACAAGAGCTAAATAAAAATTTCAAGATAAGGGTTATTTTTCTTAGAAATTGTTGATAATATCTTAGTGTATGGGATATATTTATTGCATACAACATGGTTTATTTTTACAGTGGGATAGAAAGCAAGCAACCAATTTCTCAGTGTTCTTGTTTCCCTATAATTATATGTAGCATATCCAAATGTTATATCTTTTCATGAGAACCAAATGCTGAGGGAGTCAATCTCTCTGTTTTGGCACAGAGGTATATTTATGTAAGTGTACATTTATACATTTACTTGGTAAGCCAATTATGGGTAAATACTATTTACATGCTTCCAAAACACAATCAACTGAGCTCTGTGAATACATTTATTCTCACCTGAAATTCCAGATTTTAAACTTCCAAATATCAGAATCTCCTACTCACATGAGCATACTATTAACTTATTTCTGACAAGTGACTGTGGCTGACTGTGGTTGCCTTAAACTCTTGAAACCTCCCCTGCTCATCTTGGGGTCCATATATGCCTTCATCTTGTTCCTTCTCATATTCTGGTCATAGGATTTCAGTATGCATAGCAGTTTGATACAGATGTCCTCTGTCGGGAACCATGAAGACCTCCCCCTCCTCAGCTCTCCGCCACTAACCTTTGGCTGACTTCCTGCCTGCCTTTCCTGCAAGATTGAAACAAGCAGCTGCCTGAAGGCTTGCCAAACAGGATGTGTGCAAACCAAATTTAACTGTCACAAGACAGGCTTGAGTAAATCAAGCGTTGCCGTCTTGCCCCCACCTTCACTCTGATCAAACAAGTAGTCATGGCCATGATATAGAACAGACTTAAGAAAACATTGGATACAGGAAATTCCTATGGGTTTAACAGTTACTCAGGAAGAATTTTGTGTGCGCATACTCTTGGGAACTAATCTGTGAAAACAACTTATCTTGCATACCATCGAAATGTGTACGTGCAGAACATGTCAGTGGTCCCTGACCACTTCCCTTGTGCAATGTGATACCACAAAAGACTGTCTTGGCAACTACTGATTGGACGTCCCTCTCTCACTCCTCCTTCTCTTCCCCTCACCCTTTCTTCCTGCCTCCAACTGCATAAAAGGTTTCGCCCCCAGAAATAAAGCGCCTCAGACCTCATCCCTTGTCTGGAGTCATCCCTTCCCTACTAACCTTTTGCTTCCACAGGTACTCAGGAGAACTACACCCACCACGTTGTGCGGCAACCTCAGGGACAGCTTCGACTGCTGGCCAGTTGGAGCTAGGAGCCCCTAACGGGGTTCCCCCTTTTTTGGGAGCCGCAGTCCTCCATAAACCAATGTGTTTTGAATGTTTCATTCCCAGTTGGTGAAAATTTGAGAATTGGAGCTTTGGTGGAGGAGGTATATTGTCGGGGTAGGAGGTTTATCTATATTATAGCCAGCTTTCTTTTGCCAGTTTTGGCTCACTCTCCTGATGATGTTTCCACCTACTGTGGGCAGAGGTGATGCTCAGCCTCTGCTCATGCCATGTTTTCTCTGTCATTGTGGAGCTTAACCTAGAAACTGAAATCCAAAAATAAATCCTTCACTCCCACAGGTGTTTTGTCCCAGCAATGAGAAAGTAACAGCAACAGTACAAAATTCCCAAGATTTTTCCATCAGCACCTCACTCCAAATTGAGAGTTGTAGCCTAAGTCCAAAAGGCAGATATCTATTGCACATTTTCTAAACTTGCTTGAGCTCTCAGTTCTCCAATTATGCAAATTGCATTTTCTTTTTAGCTAAATTTTTCTCACTGAACACATATCAAAATGTTATAAGAACACACAATATTTCATCAAGAGTGACAGATCAGGGCCTCTGTAAATCAAATGTCTCAGTAAATATACCACTTGCCTCATAAGTGAGGACCTCTAAGTTTAGACACTGAAAACCTACATAAAAGCTACATGATGAAGAGGGCATTTGTAATCCCAGCATTCCTCCCATAAGATGGGAGTGGAAGGTAGGTCTACCTGATGCTCTCCAGTCAGCTAGCCTGGAAAATGGAACTATGAAGAATATGATACTCTGCCTTGAAGGAGGGTGGTGAGGACCTGAAGCCAAGGATGTTCATTGGCCTAACATAGGAACATGAATAAAATGCACAAATATCGCTCGCACGCACGCACGCACACACACACACACACACACACACGAGTGCTAGTTATTCTTTCTCTTTTTATAGCTCTGTACCTCTTACACATATAACAGAAGGCCAGAATGAAAGAGTATGTTATGATTTCACCTGAAATCCTAGCAGAGATCCTCTGAATGCTCAAGGCATACTTGCTTGTTGTGTCAGCATGTAAGGTGCAATGGCCTGAACACTGATGTTCAAACAAGGTCTGAACACCAGTCAGAGGTGAAAATGAAAAATGAAAGTGCTCATCTATGAGGGCCATTTAGTACATTCAAATTATATCAAAGCAGATGTATTTTGGGAAGAAGATTCATGCAAACCTCTTGCACATTCAAATATCAAACAAGGGCTGCAGAGATGGCTCTGACCTTATAGGTGCTTGCTTGCAATGTCTGACCACCCAAGTTTGATTCCCCATTACCCATATAAAATCAAATGAAAAAGTGGTGCATGGGTCTGGAGTTCTTTTGCAGTGTCAGGAAGCCTTGGCACACCTATACTCAATTTCTTCTTATCTACCCTTTTCCTGATCTCTCAAATAGATGAAAATATTACAAAAAAGAAATGCTGAAACTTTATAAAAGCAGCAAGCATAGTGATGCACACCTTTAATCCCAGTACTAGGAAGGCAAGAAGCAGGAAGATCACTATGACTTTGAGGCCACCCTGAGAATACATAGTGAATTCCAGATCAGCTGGGGCCAGAGTGAGATCTACCTTGAAAAAACAAAAAAATTTTTTTAAAAAAATTTTAAAAACTATTATAAAGGCTTTTGATAGTTGACTTTTACTTTTTTTAAAAGGCATGCTCAAAGGATTTAGCAGCTAATCAGTAGCATGGTAATTTTTCTTTTTATGAACATTTTAATTGCAAACTCTTTCTCAGACAACGCAAATGACTGCTGTATCTAAATAAGCACCCGTCTTTCCCACTTAAAAGCATAAGAGAGAATATAAGAATTCTGTACATAGAAAACTGGTCAGGGTTTCTTCTGTCCTTGATGTTTAATTGGTTCCAGAATGATATACCCTGAGCTATGCAGCTGTTTATCCTGGTTCGTAGTTGCCCAGAGGCTTCAAACTAAAAACAGAAAGGGGAGCTCTGTGTTATATTTCAATTCCCTTTAGATTTCAAATAGAGCATTTTCATTTTCCTATACCTGGCACACTTCAGGGCATAGAACTGAGAAAAAAAAAAAAAAAACATGACCTCCTCAAGGAGAGACTGTACATTCACGTGTCCCTACTCCCTGTCTGTCTCCTGGTGGTTTGGTATATCTTCTTGGAACACTGACTCTTTTCCTTTATTTTCTAAAATTGGTTTCTAGCATTATGTCTTCTCTATTTATGGGTTGGGTTGTTTTTAACTGTTATCTGGCCCTCAATCCCTAGGGAGGCTCTCTAACACAGCAGTGTACTTCCCAATCATTTTGGCCAGGTGATCTTCTAATATTCATCTGACTGATGTATTTTCCTACATATCACTCTCAATAGGGTCTGCTAGTTATACTTAAAATATGCAGGCTTGACTGAGCAGACCTTGCTGTGGCCTGCCATCCTTCCTCAACCAAGCCCATGCTTTCTAACCATGCTTCTTCAGGAAGCAATATATTTTCACAGTAATTATTGAATACTTCTCTTTCAAGTACTGTTCATATAAAAACCAGTAACACTTACTAATATAAGCTCTGCACTGTGCACTAAACTGTGGTATTAGTTTGTTAAAATAAAGTAAAAGTTACTGTAAAGGAAAATAAAGGCACTACTGGAATCATTATGTTTTTGTAAACGTGTTAAAGCTCAGAGAGCCAGGATTCCAGATTTCCCTAGTGAGGTTTTGTCACCCAAAGGATGGGCCATTGCTAGTATTCTTGAAGTTGAAATGAAGGAGAGAAAAATTTAGTAACATGGACTAAGAGATAAGAGTAAGGCTTATTCAATGCTTCACTGAAAAGGAGGACAAATTAATTGAAACTGAAATGAAAGGAACAATCTTTCAATGTGAATAAAGCATTTCTCAGGCTATAGTTTGCTATTTTTTAACTATTTTTAATTTTTTTTCCTATGAACTAGCAACATTATGTCTCATAAGGGTGATTTAAACTTTTAGCCCCCATCTTCTGAAAAGGTTACTGAATCTACAAGAGTACCTATTTTATACTTGTTCAGAACCACCTTGGACAGTTTGTAACTAACCTTTTTACATGTGAAACCAATTTAGCAGTTTTGAAATATGCCCCTGCAACGCCAATAATTTCTTCATCAGCACTAATAATTGCATAGCCTCAGTATATGCCTACTAGAGAAAACTCACTCACACATACAAGTCATAATCTCACAGTAAAACCGCATATACCAAAAAAGACCTCTCAATTCAAATGCAAGATTATTTAAAATTCAGTGCAATCATACTCCTTTATAAAAAGTAAATGTTAAAGATAGAATATATGGTTGTCCTACATTTGATCCCAAAGAACATTTTAAGCTTTTATCTAAATTATTATACTGCACTAAGGGAATGCTTCATAAACAGCTGAATTAATTACATTAAGCTATTTTAAGCATTTCATTTCACTCATTGCATAACCCATATGTTGAGTTACATTTTCTCATATTTTTATCTACTGTTTAAAAGATTGAAGACATGAAATATCACAGAATTGAGCTAATGTTCTAAAAAGACTCAATGATAATCGAATACTTGGTAGAACCCATTTTTAAAAAGCTCTTCTAGTCCATGCCTGGAATTTGAAATATATCTGTAATCCTAGCTTCAAGAATTCGGAGGCAGGAAAATGGCAACTCCAAACTCTAGCAGGTGGAAAAACAGCAGCCTGCGAGTGAGCAAAGCTCTGTCAAAGAGGTGATGGCTATAATATAAAACCCCTAGATCCCCGAAAGGACACACCTCCTCCAGCAAGCTCCACCTCCAAGTTGCCACCGGCTGGTGAACAAGTATTCAGAACACATGAGTTTGTGGGGACATCTGATTCAAATTACCACATTGGATTCTATATGCAAACTATTATTAGGGAATCAATGATTAAGGAGTCAGAAGTACTGAGAAATGTTAAACAGCCATGGGCATTAGTCAAAACAGTGAAGATTATTAGGGCAATAAAACATAGCAATACATGGGAGTGTTATTTTCCACATTCAATTATGCCCAAACAGAGCTTTTCCAAGTGAAGGCCCAAATTAAGTGTCTTATATACTCCTTCAATCAGCAAGGAGCTTATTTTGGGAATCCTATTGAATGTTTATTCACTTATTAGGAAAAAAGTAACAAAATCACTTGCCACTTTAAGAGATAAATTAGAAGTAGAATCATATTAAAAATATTTTGCCTGGAAGAGGAAAGAATGTGAGTAAATTGTATCTTTGACATTTAATTAGAAGAGATGAAAAAAATAAGGTTCCAAGGGATTGCATGTTTTTGAAATAGGAAACCATATTACCAGTCCTCCGCATACCTGTCATCTCATTATAATTTATAATTGAGTATTGAGAATTGAGAAAAGAATAGGGGGAAAAAAATGTGCTTGCCAAGGGAAGCTAGTAAATCATTATGATAAAGGAAAGTACCACAAAGTAAAGTAAGGTAGTGTACTTTCCTTAGCTCAGTGTGGTAATTCCACAAACCTTTTGATCCCTGAATTTAGGCATAAGGATCATGAGTTCTAGGCCAGCCTGGGCTATATAATATTTTTAAGAAGGCTCAATATTTTTAAACCAGTTTGATCACAATGATTTTCTTAGACACAGTCACATTTAATGTTTATAACATATCAAAAATGGGATAATAACTAGATTTCATTCTAACTTGCTCATCTTTGAAAAATATTAGTCAGCTCATATAGTCATCTTTAAAATTATTACCTTACGCAGAAGTATATTGTATTACTGCAATTGTGGTGAGGAATCAAATTGGGAGAGAATGAAGAGTTTTTGGACTTAAGAAAATGTATTCCATGACCTCAACCACCTGTCAGCTTTCTATTGACAGATAAATCTGGCTCCCCGCTATGAACAACAGCTTGTTCTCCATCATTCCAGTCCCCAATCTAACTTCTAGAATTTACCCCTAATGCTTACACCGAGCAGTCATTCACATCTTAACAAACACAGCTTTGCATAACCTCTTTAATCAAAAATGCTCTCATACTAGGTTGGAGAATCTGTTTTATTTTATAAATGGCAGAGACAATGCAGGAGAGCCTAGATCCATTGATAAGACAAGAAGACAGCTGACTGCCCACCATGAGACTATCCACCTCTAGCACATCTGCCACAGTCTAGGAGAAACTACAGAAGAAGTGACATCATGAATACTGTTCTCATTGCTAGACTAACAACCAGCCCAAGGTTGATGGTGACATAAATAAAGCTTATGAAAGCAGAAATACAGAAACTACAAAGAACTCAACACTAAATCAGACTTCCAACAGGCCTGCCATGGTTCATGGTATATTGTGGAAGAGGGGCAGAATGATTTTAAGAGCCACAGAGCAAGTAGGTATACCCTGAGGCGTGGTCCCCTGCTATCCTACAAAGACTGACTGAGGCCTTCATGACCCCACATTGATTACCATAACCCCACTGAGGAGGACTCTAAGGATAACAGGAGCTGGGGCAAAGGGATCATAGTTAAATAAACATATCCACATGTTTTAATACATATATAATATGTTATAATATATATGATAAAGTTAGAAAAGAAAATTGTGTTCTGTTACTTGAAACCTAGATGCAGAGTTAAAATTTCTATTTTTATTATGCCATGCTGGTCTGCAAATTTGCCTCTGTGTCTTCAGGACATAGTTGTCTATATACATGGGCATCTATAAGATCTTGGTATATTTGTGTGTTACTTTATTTTCTACATAGGGTTTCTTCAAGCTCTTGGTATTATTACTATGTGATATTTAGTTCAAATATTCTCTCCCTGACTTCTATAGAAAATAAAAAGAACATAACTGGTACAAATGCAAAACTTTAACAGTTGATTACTAGAATCACCACTAAAATACCCTTTCATCTTTTTTTAATTCTACTTTGTCTTCACTAATTATTACTCAAGGAATAAAATGATAGTTACAAATCTTAAAAAGCTAGTGAAACTTGGAAAATATGGTATTTTGAAAAATGAATATAGATAGGCCAGTACTAGAGTATTCTATTCCTTAGTTTCAGTGGTTGCAGGAAAAGGTATACTTAAATAATTGTTCTGGAAATAAAGTTTCAGTGTATATAAACATATACATTCAATAAGCCACATATTCTTGGCATTCAAATTTAAATTATAAAAATGACACATCTGATTACTTTTTAGCCTTCATGAATGATGATCAACACAGTTGACCAGTTATCTTTGGTTTATGTTGTACCAGCTATTCTCAATTGTAATACAAACTGTGTTCAGATATCAAGAATTTGGCGGCACAAGAATTGGCTCCATAGATTTTGGAGGAAAAAAAAATGTTTCTGCTGAACTGAATGGTTTTCTAACTTTAAAAGAATCGTAGGTAATGGTGACATTCAGATTCAGCCCCCATGGTCACTTTTCATTAAGTACTGAAATCAGCCTCATAAAATGAGTTACAGGATGTACACGAGTACACGTTGCTTCAGGTTTTTTGTTTGTTTGCTTGTTTGTTTGAATTTAAAATCAAAATCTAGAATTGATTTGATTGCTTCCATTTTCAAATTCATTTTTTTAGTGCAGTGTAGTGGTGGTGGTGGTGGTGGTGATGGTGTGCGCATGTGTGGGTGTGTGTAGGTGTATGGACACATTCCTGTGTTTGAGTGCAGGCATAAGCGGGCCATAGTGTATGTGTGGAGGTCAGAGGGTAATAATTAGGTGTTGGTCATCTCCTTCCACCTTCTTTAAGGCAGAATGTCTTGTTGAACCCTGAGTTTGTGTGCCCTTAGGACATTCTCCTTTCTCCACCCCCTATCTCGCCATCAGCATGCTGGGATTACAATACCCTGCTAGAGCTTCTGGCTTACTACCTGGGAGTCCAAGGATCTAACTCAGGTATTTAAAGTTGCAGAGCAGTGTGAGCTGTGTCCCTATCCCTTCCCATTTTCAAATTCTTCAGGAATTTGGCATTTTCCCATTAAAAAAATGCATTTGCCATTGATTCAAAAGCTATTAATGTTAATACAAAAAATAAATAATTGATGGTTGAAAGGAGTCTAAAAATTTTCCCATAAAGAAGCAGATTAAAAATTATTTAACCAGTTTAGACAATCCAGACTATTAACATACTCAGTGTCATTGTTACAAATGTACACACAGTATTGCAATGAAAAAAGATGGTTATGTCCTAGTAAGCCTATATTAATGAATATATAAGTTTGAATTGTGAATAATTTCTTGTATAATAAAATATTTTGATTTTTCCCCAGTATTTAAACATTCAAAGCCAGTCAAAGACCAAATTGGTTCACTGGGTCATAGTTTATCAAGCCTCACTCACTAACACTACATTATGAAAATTAAATAAAGACTACACCTAGGTAATGTATAATACTACGTAAAAAGCATTTTAGAAAAAAAAAATACTTACTAGCCCCTATCATGTGTTAAGCTGCATACAAAAAATATAAGATTTAATTTTGTTTTGTGATTTATAGACTATGAACAATTTTCACATGTATCATTTAATTCAATCTTTTGAATGGAATAAAACTGTAGAATCAAAATCATGAAATAATATGCCAAATTTATATAAGTTTTACACAAATTTACCTAAGCCAAGTACAGAAAAGACATTAGAATTTTATTGAAATAAAATATACATTAAGATAAATTTTTTAAGAAACAAAAAATTGTTTTACAGACACAAAATTGTTAATTTTCAAATCCTGCCATGATTAATCAATATGTTTGTCAGGGCACTAGAAAGAATGCACTACATTAGCAATTAATGGAAAATATAAAATTAGCTATTATCCGAATTTTCAAGATTGGAATTTCTATAACAATTAAGTTGGTGAAAAGAATGCTGTGGTTCCTATATATTAATTGGAGATTAGTGGAGAACAAAAGATGATATTTTTATCTTAATTTTTTTGTTTTTTTGAATAGAAAGTTTTAAAGTGCTATTTGATTCCAAATTTACTTCAATGGAAACTTGTAATTTCTAATATTTAACAAAAATAGCTAAGCTCTTTAAATCTTGAGACACAATAGTCTTATGACAACCACATTACTAAGATGAATTTTAGGCTATAAGATCACTGAAAAGAGGTTTTATTTGAATTCCTTATATTTTGTCAATTTCCACTTTTAAAAAGTCTGTGCTTATAGACTTCATTGCCTATACTTCTCTTAGGACATCAATATAAAGAGGACATGTCAGAGATTGTAAGTGAATATGATAACATCAAAGAAAACAAGGCTAACTGGCATTTATAAAACACTATGTATAGCATAAATAGTTTGCTGTTCAACATACATTTATATGTGCATTTATATATGAATTTCTATACCAATAGCCAAATTGGTATTTTCATATTCTGAAAGAAAATTATTCAAGTCTATCTCTTCCCCTCAAATTGAGTTTTGTCATTTCTATAAGAAATGAATTTACTTAAATTTTTAATGTTAAAAGGAGTGAACCGGTAATGGAACAATTATTACAACTCACACAATATTTATTTTTTTCAGCAAACATTTAGTGTGTAAGTTTCTAGAATTTTGTGGTCTTGGGATAGAAACATGAGAAGATGGACACTGTCATTCAGACAGTCATATCTTATTAAGAAAAAAATATGAACAGATATGTTTCAGATTTAAATGCACTTAGAAAGGAGAAAATTTTGGTAGTGACTGTCAGGTAAGGGAATTTTTGAGCTCTCTTAGTAACAGTAATTTAGAAAGACTTGTTTAGCTTGTACTCTTCACATTCATAATAGCTTCTATCATATCCATGTCTAACATGTTTATAAAATGCTTGTTATTAGTGAAAATAGCCATGTCAAATTTCATTTCTTTTGTATATTTTGGTTATAAACATTCACACATCCATATTGAGATAACCCCTTATAGTTCAATTTTAATTCTCAGCTTAAGCTATTCAATCATACACATGCTGCAAGTGTTAGAATTCAAAGAATTTCAACTTATGCTTCCTCATAATATCTACTGTGAAATTACCTTAAAGTACTTCTGTAACTAAAATAGGAAATATAGATTACATTTGCCCAAATGTAGTCTAACAGATTAAATACATAGATACTTACAGGTGTTCAAAAGTTAAGTTCAGGGCTGGAGATATGGTGTAGCCATTAAGGCATTTGCCTGCAAAGCCAAAGGACCACGGTTTGATTCCCCGGGATCCACATCAGCCAGATGCAAAAATGGAGCATGTGTCTGAAGTTCATTTGCAGCATCTGGAGGCCCTAGTGCATCCATTCTCTCATTCTCTCTCTTTCTCTCTCTCTCTCTCTCTCTCTCTCTTTCTCTGCTTTTCTCTCTCAAATAAGTAAATGAAATATTTTTTAAGTTATGTTCATTATACTTTCCACAAATAATTTCAGTCATGTCTTAAAGTATTTCATAGAAGTTCTCATCATTGGATTAAATTAAAAATATATAAATTTTCTTTATATATATATACAAACATATATATATGTATATATATATAGAGAGAGAGAGAGATTATCTCTATTAAAAGATAAAATATCTCTCTGGAAATTTCTGGAAGATATAGAAGGGCATAACGAAGGTGGATACCATTTTCTATGTTTTTTCCCAAAGAAACAAAGATGTAGAAAAGTAGCATAGCATTTATGGTTAGAGAAACCTGACGTAGCACCTCTGCAATTTTAAATGAATTTCTCAACATCTCTGAGTATGCATCTTCATATGTAAAGTACATAATATCAAGTTCAATACTGTTGTTCACATTAAATGCAGAACTATAACTCAAAGATTTAAGAAAGATTCTGGCAAATAATAGTTATCCTGTGGCTTTAGTGTCAATTGTCTTCCTGCACATAATATTTAGGAATAATATTAATCATATTCATCTAAAACTTCTCTTTTTTCAATCAAAAAGATTTTGCAGCTAAAAAGTATATAGCTTTTAATGTCCTTATACAATGTTTAACCAATTGAGTACCAGGACATTCTGAAATATCATATTCCTCTTCAAAGTAATAGATTTTTACTGTGTTTCCAATATAGGAAGTCATGGGCCTTACTTTTTTTTCCCCTGACCTTTGTCTAAACAAAAGACATTGCAAACATAGACCTTCACAGTACTGCAGTGCAATGTGGGCTATAATACTATCAGTCACACAAAGGTCTAGTATTAAAATAGATTTAGGGATGAGTTCAGAGCAGGTGGAATGTTTCCAAACTGTTTTCTTTCTCTATTTTAAGGTAAGAGAATGTGGAGTGACCTTCTTACCTTTCCATTCTAGTAACTGAATAAGAACAGCTCTATGAAACTAACCTCAAGTCCACCTCTTAGGAAAACTGCTAAAACCAAATATCCAAGAAAGGTTAAAACGTCCAAATTATTTTATAGTTATTAAAAAAGGTTGAGGGGCTAGAGAGATAGCTTAGAAGTTAAGGCACTTGCCTGCAAAGCCTGAGGACCCATATTCAACTCCCCAGATCCCACATGAGCAAGCGACAGAAAGATGAGGCAAGCACAAGATCACACATGACCATGAGGGGACACAAGAGTCTGGAGTGGATTTCAGTGGCTGCGGCCCAGGCATGCCAATTAGCTAGCTAGCTCTCTCTCTCTCTCTCTCTCTTTCTCTCTGTCTCTCATGTGCTCCACCCCAAAAAACAAATTAAAAAAAAAAAGTTTGAGTGCTGGAGCGATGGTTTAGTAGTTAAGGCTATTGCCTGAAATGTCTAAGGACTCATGGTTGACTCTCCAGGTCCCATATAAGCCAGATGCACAATGACCCAAGCTCACCATGTTGCACATGTGCACAAGGGGGCATATATATCTGGAATTTGATTACAGTAGTTGGAGGCCCTGGCATGCCCATTCTTTTTCTGCCTCTCTCCTTTTTTCTTTCTATCTCACTTTCTTTCTCTCATTCTCATATTAAAAAAAAAAAAAAGATTGAGGAAGCTTTCTTATGTACTTACAGGGAAAAATGTTTTCCACCTGCCTCATTATGTTTAAAAAGCAAGGTGTTAAACAGTGAGACAGTTTGTTACCATTTGAATAGTCTATATTTATTACCCATATATGTACCATCTATCTTTGTAAAGAAACAAAATAAATGGTAAAACTGGCTGTCTGATGATGAGGAATCTGTATATTCAGAGTAAAGTTATAGAAAAATCTCAGTTTTTCATACACACATCTTTGAATTTTTAAATGCTATACCATATGAATATCATTATTTAAGACAAACAAACAAAATAATTATTTTTTAAAATGAGTAAAAGCTTCTTCCATAGCATTGGTGTAGAATGTTTTAACATTATAAATACAATGATTTAGATGATCCTAACAGGTTTGTGTTAAAAAATAAAAGAAGTTTCTTATAATATGGATAAGAGTTGCTTTCCGAACCACTGTGAATTTGAGATTCTTCCAATGGAAATATTCCTGTAAATAAGCTTTCTTATTTACTCTTGTTCAAATAAATCTTTCCTTTCTCTATTTCAGGGCCCTCATTTCTACACATTTTTACTATTCTATTATTATATGTAGTTTTATTTGGCTTTTAATTTTCAGCACTGGGGATGGAATCCAGTTCTTTGTGCATGTTATACAAATACTCTACCATAGAGACTTCTGGTTAAGATGGCAGTGTAGGTACCACGCCAAAGCAGCCTAGGGGGGAAAAGCAAAAAAAAAAAAAAAAAAAAAAAAAAACAGCAAAATATACACTTTTACTAAAAAGCGAGGTGTATAGGAAATTGAAATGGCAGCGGAGAAATAGGAGAGATCCAGAGCATCCAGAGCCCACACAGGCCGGCAGAAGTGGCTCTGGTGGGACCGTGGTGGCAGTGTGCTAGCCAGCTGCCAGGCTCAGCTTGAGCTGCAAGAAAGGCCAGGTGAGGGGATTTTCCACTCACACCAGAGCTCTCTGCAAACTAAAGAAATGTGAAGGAAGAACAGCGGTGAAAAATGGAGGAGAGATCACAAGCTAGAAGAACACGTGGAACAGTGAGAGAACTAGAGCAGGATTGGAAGCCTGCCCTCCCCCACCTCAGTGCCCAGCTCCAGCAAACAGAGCAGCAGTCCAGGGATCCGGCCATGCATACTTGAACCAACAGCAGGACCCAAGAAGAAGCAGAATAACTGAGACCAAAATCATCCCAAAAGGTAACTGGGATTACACCAGGTCAGTACCTGTCTAATAAACCTGGTATATAGGTGTGAACCAGAAATGCTAATTGCACCTTTCATATCAGGATAAATTATATGTTAAATCTGATAGATGGTCAGATTTGCCATTCTTAAATAAGCTGTATTTTGGGCTTGTTATTTGTTATTTCTTGATTTATGGTGGCTTTGTTTCCTCTTCTGTTATACATTAAGAAGGGTCTCACCTGGTCACAAGCTGACTTGGAACCCTCTACAGACCAGAAATCTTAACCTCCTTGTTGTCAGGATTAAGGGAGTGGGTGAGGCACCACATAGCGTAAGGGACAGACACAGGATCTGGTTGTCATAATACCTACTCTTGGATAAATACTTGTGCTATTTTTCATTGAAAGTGTACATTGTTTAGTTAAATTTTAGAAACTATCTGTATTTGGTTCCACTCAGCCTACTTGAATACTCTCATAGCAGGCAAACCCAACACCTTGGGTCACTTTTGTAGGTACTCTGAAAGTCTTGAGAGCCATACCTAGAGCCTTAAGCTCCTACCCTGAAGATATATAACATCAGATTGATTGATACATCTCATAATACCCAGCTAACCAGAAAATCCAATCAATAAACAATCCAGGATGAAAAAATATAACATTATAACACTAGAAACACCAAAAATCAAGACAATATAAATCCACCAAAAGTATTAATGCATCAGAAATGACCTCCAGTGAGAACGAGTTAGAGGAAATGCCTGAGAAAGATTTCAAAAGAATCATTATAAATATGTTCAAATAAGTCAAAGAAGAAATCAAAGGAATGAAAGAAAACACAGGACACCAATTTAATGAAATAAAGAGGTCAATACTAGACATACATAATGAAATAGAAATAATAAAGAAAAATCAGTCAGAATTACTAGCAATAAAGAACACAGTTAATGAAATAAAAAAAACTCTGTAGAAAATCTCACCAGTAGAATGGATGAAGGAGAGGACAGAATATCTAAGCTAGAAGACCAGGTGGCAGGTCTAATACAGTACAACAAAGAGAAAGAACAACTAATAGAAAAGTATGAATGGGAATTTCAAGATATTTGGGACACTATGAAAAAATCAAATATAAAAATTCAGGGTATAGTGGAAGGAGAAGAATTTCACTCCAAAGGCATAGTAGGCATCTTCAACAAAATCATAGAAGAAAACTTCCCCCAAATAGGGAAAGAGGTGCCAATGCAGATACAGGAATACTTTAGAACACCAGTCAGACAAAACCTAGGAAGAACCTCTCCTCGCCATATTATATATAATCAAACTACCAAACACACAAACCAAAGAAAAAATATTGAAAGCAGTCAGAGAGAAAAATCAAGTTACCCAACAAAGGCAAGCCTATCAGGATTACAGCAGATTACTCAACACAAACTTTAAAAGCCAGAAGGGTGTGGAGTCATGTATTCCAAGTTCTGAAAGCTAACAACTGTCAACCAAGGCTATTTTATCCTGCAAAGCTATCCATTGAAACAGAGGGAGAAATAAGGTCATTCCACAACAAAAGCAAGCTAAAGGAATATTTGAAGATAAAATCAGCTCTACACAAAATACTCCATGCTGAACATAAAGAAAAGCACACATATAAGGAACCAGGAAAAAACAAACAATACTCAAATACTAGTTAACACAAGAGAGCAAAGGTAAAACCGGAAGAACTACAAAAAATAGCAAAAATGAATACACACCTTCCAATAATATCTATTAATATCAATGGCCTCAACACCCCAACCAAAAGAGAAAGGTTTGCATACTGGGTTAAAAAGCAGGATCCTTCAATTTGTTGCCTCCAAGAAACCCACCTTTCTACAAGGATGGACACTATCTTAGGGTGAAAGGTTGGAAAACAATGTTTCAAGCAAATGGACCTAGAAAAAAAGCAGGGGTTGCTTTCCTAATATCTGACAAGGTTGACTTCAGTCCAACATTACTTAAGAAAGATAAGGAAGGCCACTTTATATTGATTAAAGGCACCCTCCAACAAGAGGACATTACAATCCTAAACATATATGCATCTAACATGGGGGTCCCTAAATTCATCAAACAAACACAATTAGAACTAAGGTCACAGATAACACCAAACACAGTGGTAGTGGGTGACTTCAACACCCCACTCTCATCAATTGACAGGTCATCCCAGGAAAAAATAAACAGAGAGGAATATGGACTAAATGAGGTCATAGAAGGAATGGACCTAACAGACATATACAGGACATTTCATCCAAATGCTGCAGAATATACATTCTTTTCAGCAGCACATGTAACATTCTCTAAAATAGACCATATATTAAGTCACAAAGCAAATATTAACAAATATGGGAAAATTGAAATAATTCCTTGCATTCCATCTGACCACAATGGAATCAAACTACAAATCAAAAGCAAGAAAGGCTATAGAACATACACAAAATCATGGAAATTAAACAACACACTACTAAATGATGAATGGTTCAAAGGAAAAATCAAGAAGGAAATCAAAAAATTCATAGAGTCAACTGATAATGAGAACACAACATACCAAAATCTCTGGGACACAATGAAGGCAGTCCATAGAGGTAAATTTATAGCTTTAAGTGCCTATATTAAGAAATTAGAATGGTCCCAAGTAAAAGACCTAATGCTTCACCTTAAAGCCTTGGAAAAAGAAGAATTAGGCAAACCAAAAATCAATAGACAGGAGAAATAACAAAGATTAGGGCAGAAATTAATGAAATAGAAACAAAAAAAAATCCAAAGAATCAATGAAACAAAGAGATGGTTGTTTGAAAGGATAAACAAGATTGATAAACCCTTAGCAAATTTGACCAAAAGAAAGACAGAAGAGACACAAATTAATAAAATTAGAGATGAAAAAGTTAACATGACAACAGATGCTTGAGAAATTCAAAAAATCTTAGGGATATACTATAAAAGCATATGCTCCACAAAGTATGAAAATCTGAAAGAAGTGGATGATTTCCTTGATTTATATGACCTACCTAAATTAAATCAAGATGATATTAATCACTTAAATAGACCTATAACAAACATGGAGATCCAAGCAGTTATCAAAAATCTCCCAACTAAGAAAAGCCCGGGCCCAGATGGATCCACTGCTGAATTTTACCAGACCTTCAAGGAAGAACTAACACCATTGCTTCTTAAGCTTTTCCATAAAATAGAAAAAGAAGGAATCCTACTATACCCCTTCTATGAAGCCAGCATCACCCTGATACCTAAACCAGGCAAAGATACAACAAAAAAAGAAAATTACAGACAAATACTCTACCATAGAAATATATCTGTAGTTCCAAACTGTCTTCCCCATAGCTTGACCCTTTGATTAGTGAAGTTTAAGACACTATTTTTTTTTTAATGATTGGTTAGTAGCAATGTAAAATGTATGTGTTCCTTGTGGTAATACCTCCTTTCCCCTCCTATTTCAAAACTGTGTTTACTACTATATACTGACCTTGATACAGTGAAGCTGCAGTCTGTCAACTTCAGACCTATGTTTTGTAGCTTTTTATTGATAATGTGCATAAATGTGATCAATATACCATGATCATAGTACCTTCTTACACCATCCAGAACCTCAAATTTCCTATCCGTATGGCCATGCTATCCTGCTGTCATCCTGATTTTTATAACTCGTGGCCAAGCCTATCCTTTGTATAATCACATAGTAGGTTGACCTAACCACAAGAAACCTGCTGAAGAAGTAATGTTACAGGTTAGGAAACTATATTCAGTTGGTATAATTTGCTCTTATTTACAAACCTGGTAAGTGGAGGAACAGGATTTCAACCCTGTTTTTTATTAGATTCTGTTTTATGACACAGTGCTTCCTTCAGAGGAAATATTTTGTGTCTTTCCAACTATGACCTACTCTAGCTACACCATAGTTCCCTGCTAATCTTTTCGTTTAAAAAAAAATTTATTCATCCATTTTGAGAGAGAAAGTAAGAGAGAGAATGTGTGTGCCACAGCAATTGGCCACTGCAAATGAACTCCAGACACATACACCCCCTTGTGCATCTGGCTCACTTGTGTACTGACGAGTCGAACCTGGGTTCTTAGTGTTCACAGGCAAGTGCCTTAACCACTAAGCCATCTCACCTGCCCTTTTGTAACATTTTTTTTTACTTACCTGCTACTGTTGTCTCCCATATTTATTTATCATTCCATTTCTCTTTTAGATAAAGATGTTTTAGGTTTACCTTTATAAGAGTATGGAATCAAATTTATTCAGCCAATGTAAATAAATACTACATATATACTATGTGTGAGGGATGTATATCATTGTCTAGACATACAACAGAGGAGGAGATTACATCCCTTTTCCCCTGGAAGCCATTTATGTTGACTCTGATTCACAGACCACCAAATTTAATACCCTTCCTCAAAGCCTCACAAGCGACTGCTGACATCTAGAATAGCTGGAAACTACCTGCTTCATCAGCTTAGCCTACATGGATTTATTCTGTCCTTACTTCACCAGCATCTCTATCTTTGTCATATTTAAATGAAATATTCCTTAAAATTGGTTTGTATGTCCTTTTTGCATCTTTACTCACTGTTGCTCATGGCATCAAAGTTCTGGCACCTGTTATTTTTAATCATGATCAAATGCAAATATTTAGATTGAACTTCTTTCATTCTATATTGGATTTCTAATACTTTTCTAGATAAACTTCCATGATTGACTTTTATAAGAACATACTTAGCATATCAATAACTGTTCATTCTATTTCTAAACAACTCTCCTTCCAGTGTGTATGGTTAGTTTGCATTGGCCAGGCTATCACATAGATATTTTAAATGCATTACTCTCCCTACACATGCCATTGATTTCATTTCCATAGTATCTCACAGATCAATATAAGTCTTTCATTTTCACTTCCAGTACCATACTGTGTACTTTGAATGGTTGTATGTAAAATTTCCGCAGCCTGTCACATGGCCTCTCAATTTGCTTTAATTCATTCTTTCCACCTTGGAAGTAGAGGCGGGCTTTTGAAACAATTATCTGGACATTTTATTTGCCAATACAAAACACTGTGATGATTTCCACAACCAACAAATTACATAATTTTTTATTGCAGCATAAACACTTTTTTATAAGAAATCTCACATTCAACAATTAATTTCTCACTGTAGTCCCCAAAGGGAACTCAGCATTTTTCCAGGGCAATGGCTTCTGATGACCCTCAGTTTAGGTTCATGAACTCCTGTTAGCTGTACATATTTTCTAACTTCTCACCTTATTTTTCCTACTCCTTTACTTTCAGACACTTCCCAATAGTGTCTCTTTAAATGTTTCCTTGAGTAATTTGTTCTATTTTCTCCATCCGTTTTAATTTAATCTGTTATTATAATTGTGGACAGAAAGATAAAAGATGGTTCACATATTCAAAGGGCTCACTGTCTAATAGAAAGAAAGAAAAAGAAATAAAATTGTGTACCCTAATATAAATATACTTTCTAAACTTAGCATTACTAGGAACTATGAGTACAAAGTGAGAGAGAGGTGTCTGCAAGTTCATTTAGGTGCAAGGGTAGCAGGACCCATCAGGGGAGAGCACAAAAGACCGTGCTGAAAAGGCAGTCTTTGCTTTGTGCAGTGAATACGCATGAAAGAACAAAAGATTATTTTCTCCCAAAGAAAGCCTGTATTTTAAACCCATCTGGAGACTTCCTACCTCTGCAGACATACATAGACTACTGTACTTCTTACAAACCTAAAGTATTTGTTATGCAAATATACAATATTCATATTTAAAGGAGATGAGAAGGGTGGTGATTTTATTAGGAATGGGATTCAGCCATAAACAACCAAATACTTGATGACAGTGATAAGACCAATGATAAAAAGTGTGAAATTTGGAAGTTTCTGGCTGATTTATGTAAGGGTCAGTGAAGAGTAGGATTTGCCCAGGTTGTGAGGTTGGGATTACTGGAATGAGAATAAGTGATTCTAGATAAACTATAGTAATTTCCCGTTGCTACCTTAATATTCACACTAAAGTTCAGTTCATTATCATTTGGAAGCATACATATAAGTCCTTAAATATAGATTTTTATCACTCTTTTTTTTGCAACCTTTACCTTTTTTGTTATTGTAACCCAAGATGGCTGCAAGTGAAGATGTGGTCAAAACGGACGTGGCTGTGCTGCAAGTCACATGTGCCAAGGCACTTAGGCATAATGGTGACATGGATGAGGATGAGACAGGGTCATGTTTTGAAGCCATTAATCTTGTTCAGAAATGCTTCCTTGCTGGCTTGCTACCCAAAAGACATGCTGACCTTTGAGGTTTTCTGTCTTTTGTTCATTGTTAGCAGTTCTGCTGAGATGACAAAACTCTGAAAACTTTCAGCACTGTATTTCCAATAAGCATCTTTGACCTTGAGTAGAATTTCTTTGGTACATGACTCTAGATGTGCTCTGCCTGATTGTTAATCCATATTACTGTGCTGATTTAGCAAATCATTCTTTTTGGGTCTCAGCAAGGTGCTTTAGTTAGATGGGTGTATGGATAAACACTGCCTGAGAGTAGAACACATGACGTGGACAAGTGACAAGGCATTTTGTGTCAATGTGCTTGCTTTTGGCAATGAGGAACTAACATTTTCTGATCGCATGTATTCAGATTTTACAAAATCCTACCAGACTTAAAACAATGCATCAAAATCTGAAAGGTGAAATATTTCACATCTCTTTAAGCGGTGCTGCTTTGTTTGTAAAGTGACAGCCAGCAGCTCAAGAGAGATACAGTCAGAACCTACAGCAAAAAGGCATGGTTTATGGCCTTGATGCATGCTCAAATTATGCACTAGAAAAAGATACAATGGTGCATAGTCAAATGAATCTGGTCTTATATAAAACCAGTTCTTTCATTTAGCAGAAATACAGTAGAGTGGTTAAGAGCACTAGTTCTGGTGTTAGAATACAAAGATTCAAATTGTAATTATATTACTTAGTAGGTGTATAATCTTGGCCAATAGCTTTTAGAATCTATAGCACCAAAAGTGAAAATATTAATGTCAACATTATGGAGATGTTTGTGAAGAACAAATAATTTTACATCAAAACCTAAAAACTGACTTTGGTATGAATAAAGACCTCAATTCAGTAATGGAGCTAAAAGGCACTACTTATTTATCTTGTTACCTTAATTACAATTAATAAAAGTTACTTTGGAGAAATTCCTATGAAAGCAAATTATGTCTAGCCCCCAGTGATTAGTAATATCAGATGACAATTCTGAGGAGCCTAAGCAGAGATATGTGCATGGCTGTTAAATGAGGCATTTGTGATGGCTTTTTGCTGAATACTGTTTTCAATAAATTCCTGCTTGTGCACCCCTTTGAATGTGATTAGTTAGGATTTCTACTCTCACTTCTAACTTTTCCCTTATTTTTTTAAACTTTATTGGTTTTTTTTACTGTTTAAAGATTATTCTCAAATTTAGCATAATGTAAAGTAGATAGTGTGAATCAAGATAAGAAGTAACATCTCTGTTTATCAGAAAGCTTCATATAATACACTTCAATAAGTTTGCATTTCCTTTCAACCTCTTTACCTCCTTAATTTTCTATTTCTTTAACTACACAGCCATCTGTCTCCCGTTGGTTTCAGTTTTCCTTCCAATAAATTTTCCATGTCTTTAGATACTTAGTTTACTGTAAATGTTTATTCATCAGTAAAATAAAAATCCTGGGTCTCCTGTAAATTTTCTGCCCAACATCTCTCACATATTTCTTTATATCCTGCATATGTCTTGCCTGATTTGCCTATAAAATTTAGTTTTGAAATAATATATGCAATGCTATACCTGTTTATTCTCTTAGAATATAATTTTATTAAGAGAAATATCTATTATTTCGTAGAGTAACATTAGACTTCCTAGATGGGAATTTGAATCACTGAATATTATAAAGAAACTTATTGAAAGTTTTCAAACATCATTTTAAAGCTTCTGGGTTAGAGATAAGAAGTGTTTTGCTGGTTAAATTCCTAGCACTTAATTGTGCACAAATTTCTTATAATTAATACATAGCTATGTATATATTGCTGGCAGGAGTGCATAGTGGTTAACAATTAATTTTGACAAATAAATCCAAATGTATAGAAAGCCTTAAAATCTAATTTCTCTGTTTTTTTTTTTCAGTGTGTTATTCAGCAATCCAAAATTATTCCCACATTATGTAAAGAACTTCTTAGTTCTTCCTATTAGGATATGCCTGTCAGGAGACTTAAGCAAGAGGATCATAGGCTCAAGGCTGATGAGCTACAGAATGAGTTCATTGCTATAAGAAAAATTTAGTCATACCCTGTCTCAAATTTTTTTTAAATGGAAATTTAGTTATGATTTACCATAGTGGTAGAGAACCAGTCTGCCATAAGTTAGGTTCGGCCCTTGTTTTACCATTTTAGAAGCTAGTAAATATACAAGGTTATATTAAAAATCTCATTAACCTAAGTTAATTGGTTTTATTTACATTAAGTATTATTTTTAAATCAAATGTTCTTCCAACTAATCCAAATAAACACTGGTTAAATAGTGTTTCCAGAATGAAAGGTAACAGGATTTTGTATTATTTTCTTTCTCTGGCATATATTCAAATAAAATATGAATCTTGTTTGTAATTTGTTAAAACACATCTAAATATGTGGAAAGGAGCCTATAGAAATAACAGTATATATTGATACCTTAAATTTCCCCCATTCAATATTTAAGTACAAAATTACTATCTCATGAAGGACACCAGCAATTTTATCTGAAAATGTATGGGGTCCATTGATATTAGTTATGTTTTGTTATTGCTTAATTAATCTAAGTTAGAAATTTCCTCACAGATATGCTCAGGGATTTGTCTCACAGGTGATTCTATAACCTGTCAGATTGACAATATAAACCATTACAGATCCTTATATTGTCATTTAATGAAAATGACAAATATCCCTTATCTTGGATAGGAAAATTAGTTGAGAAATATTTTTCAGTATTTTATTATGTACTTTAATTTATACAGTTATAAACAATTAACAAGCACTTAAAATTATCTAAGGGGTAGATTCTTGTAGCCCACCAATAGTTCACTATTTGGCTGCTGGCACCAACTGAACTCCCAATGTATTTCACAATAATTGGTAGTCTGACCACAGGATGATATTTAAAACCAAATTCCAATTTTTCTTAATATTAATATTAGCAATTCATTAGAAACCTATTTAAGTCAAGATAACTGTATTCCTATCATTTCTTTCTGAGACATACTATATCATTGCTATCAAGGAAACTAATTATGCTAAAGTAATAGATAATTTTTATTTCTCCTAACTGTTCTTAAATCCTATATTGGTGCTATGAACAATCTCTAGTGGACAATGACAATTATTTAATTCCTAAGAACTTAATCTTTTAGAACCCAAAATAACAGCATGACTGAGTAACTCAATTAACTCACATTGTAAAATTAAAAGGGAACAATTTTCTATCAATCCATTATTAATCCATTATAGTCTTTGTAACATATTTAAAATACAAAATTTAATGCTAAGGACTAATAATCTTAATGCCAATAAAAACATTGGCCTTTGAAAGTTATCTACATGGACTGACTACCACTACCAGCTACTTAAGTTTCTTCTACAAGTTTTATAGTACCACATTGTACAGTCATACCTTAACATTGTAGTGATTGGAAACGCATATCTCTAGCAAGATAGATAATATAATAATATTGACATGTAATTATTATTTGTACATGTTTATAACCCCCTTTTGCATTAGATAAGTATCCTTTTTGCAAAATTCTCATAAATAAACTAACTTTAAAAAGTATATGTGGGATTCTAAAAGATGAAGGTCTAGGGATTCTAATGTGTATTTAATAAATAGAAAACGTTTGGTGGCGGGGGGGACTGTGGGAAGGACCCTTTGTTTCCATAATCCTGTCCAGGAAGGACCACAATGTTAGAACACTGTCTCAGGAAAGCAGGATGTGGCTCTGCACTGCCAATTTTGGAGCAGGTTGCTATGTTTACTTTCATAAATTATTTTAAAAAACAATTGCTTTTCAGAAACTGGATGAAAATTTAAAAATCAGCTTTCTGGCCGGGCGTGGTGGCGCACGCCTTTAATCCCAGCACTCGGGAGGCAGAGCTAGGAGGATCACCGTGAGTTCGAGGCCACCCTGAGACTACATAGTGAATTCCAGGTCAGCCTGAGCTAGAGTGAGACCCTACCTCGAAAAACCAAAAAAAAAAAAATCAGCTTTCTGAAAGAAGAGCAGTCCTCTTTCTGATCCATAAATCTCCAAATATGAAGCAAGGTGACAGGACAATTAATGGGCCTAAGGAAAACTAGATACACAACGAACTCCAGCCATGTTGAGCCATGACTCCTAGGCTGAATAAAGATGTAATAATAGTGAGTGATACCCACACTGAGATGCACTGGTAAGAAATCATTCTGGAGACTTTGACAGAACATTCTGTGTACACTACAGGAGATGCAGTCAAAAAACAGAGAGGAAACTGAACCTCAGGGCTTGCAAGAAGAGAGTGAATCCCACAATGGATTAGTTCAGCCTTGGTAACTCATATGGCCATGCCACAGCTATCAAGACAATGCCAGACAAAATCATGCATTTTTTGTTTCTCAGAATTGAACCAGAAACTCTCAGCTATGTTTCTCTAATTTCATGAACACCTACTAAGTGATAAGAAATGAGTTCGTTACTTGGAATTTAATAAGAGTTAAGAAATATGCCACTTATACATTTGTTAAGTTTCTAGTCTATTTCCTGTCCTCTCAACATCTTTTGCTTCTATGGATTAAAGACTTTTCTTTAAAACCCCCTTTCATCAATTTTGGCAAGTGCTTCCGGTCCCAATTTGTCTGATCCAAAACTTATAGCAATGGTTCATGGACAATACTGAGAATTACTGTCATTCCCCTGCCTGAAATGAACAGTTCCCTAAGATGAAATAAATATTCCCAACAACTTTATGACTCCTTATCACACCACCATCTCTCTCTCTCTCCTTCTTTTCCTCCATTCACTATCTGCTTTCAAGTCACTACTTAATTCTTTCTTTATCCAATTAAATTTCACTCACACTTTAAAGCTCATTATCTTCCAAATCTTTCAACAACACTTCAAGGGGAGTGGAATATGGCTCTCCCTTGTTCCTCATGGGCACTGGTGCCTTCACAATTGGCTTCTGATTACAATTTAAAATAATTTTCCTTCTTGAAAAATTTTCCTGAACTCAAAAGATAACCTTTTGATAATGTCTGGCATTAAATATATTAGGTATTTATCATAGTGTATTAATAATTATCTACATTTTCTGTACATTGTACAGGTTATAATTAAATCACAGTATACTCACAGTGAATTATATGGTACCTGGTATAATGCACACAGTTTTATGTTTATTTTGGAAGAATGGGAGAAATGGAAGTAGGGAATAACCCACTCATATGTGATATGAGTACACATACAAGAAATTTAACTACACCTCATTCACCTTTCTGTATACCATTCCTAAGCATACAGGGTTATGTCTTATTTTGTCAGGGTATCTAACATTTTATATATGAGAACACTAGTAAAAAAGAATGTTTAAATTTAATCAGAAGAATTTAAAGCATTGATATGAAAAAATTTTCAAACAACATTTACTGACAACAGAATGGCAGATGGCATTTGGACAGTGGAATAAACCAATGATATTGGTACAGTTTGGATTTGAAGTGTTCCTCATAACCTCATAGGCTCAGGTGTTCGAATGCTTCTACCCCAGTGGTGGTGCTGTTTTGGAAAGCTGTACTACCTTTAGGAGGAAGGGTCTACATGGAGGAATTGGGTTGTTCACAGATGAGCCATGACGTTTATAATCCAGTCCTGCTTCTACTTCAGTCTCTCCTTGCCTCCTGGTTCCTTGAGACATGTGTAAATAGCCTCACGCTCCTGTAAACTGCCCCCATCACCATGCTTTCCCAACCACGGTGGACTGCCCCACCAAACTGTGAACTGAAAGCATCTCTTCCGCCTTCAAGTTGTTTGTCGGAGATTTTATTATAGTGATGAGAAAGCCATGCATACAAATATGCATGCATATATTTAAAAACATCACTACGAGAAGATATAAGAAACTATTATCTGCTGTTACTCGGAATAAAGTTATTAAGGGTTGGAGGCAGATTTTTGCCATTACATTATACTATGTAAATATGAAAAGTAAAGTATACATAAAGACAATGTCGCTAATTTGAGAAAAGCATAAATTTGATGAATTTTAGTGTACGATAATTATGTAGTTTAACTTTACTTAAAATGATATTTTCCTATGAAACATGATCTTTTTAACTATGAAATATGCATAAATTTTGTCATAAATGCCTAATTTATTTTTATTTATTTATTTATTTTTGGGGGGGGTTCGAGGTAGGGTTTCACTCTTGTCCAGGCTGACCTGTAATTCACTATGTAGTCTCAGGGTGGCCTCAAACTCACAGCGATCCTCCTTCCTGTGCCTCCCGAGTGCTGGGATAAATAAAAGGCACGCACCACCATGCTCGGCAATTATCATTATTATTATTATTTTTTTTAAATGACTGCAATGCAATGGATCAATGTATTTTCATTCTTTAAAAAAAAAAAAAACAAACAGCAGTCAGTACTGTTAACTTTTGGGCTACAGAACAGCGCCACCTAGCTACAATGCTTACGTGTTTGTTGGAAATGGAAATGAAAATTTTGGGGTCCAACTCATAATTACTGAATTAATTCTCTGGGCTGTAGATTAGAAAGGTCCAAGGAATCTTTGTCTTCTCAATTGCTGACTTTGATGCATACTTAAGTCTGCACTAATTTTAAGAGTTTTATTGAGAACTTTGTAACCTAACTAAGTAACCTAATATCTAATGGTTATGAGTACCCCAGAGACAAGAAAAACTTCCTGTGTTAGTGGTTATGCACTATGTGAAGAATTAGAAATGGACACAATGTCTGATATGAGTACACATACATGCAAAATTTTCTCTCCAAACACTGAAAGGTCATTATAAGAAATATATGTAAACAAATAAAGAATTACCATTAGGTTTTAAAGTACATGTTAGGAACTGTGGGGCACAAAACGTACATCAGGTCGATTTGAAGAAGTCAGAAAATGCTGACAGACTTCAAACAACATTGACACAATTCAGTATACAAATAAAAGTCAAGTAACTTTAAAAATCCAACTGATATTAATGGAACACTTACTACATAGTACCATTTCTGAGATTTTCTGTGGACTTAGAAACAATCAGTGCAGGCCAAAATAGCTCTTCAATCACACTTTAGTTGAGTTTCTGAATAGACATGAAGATACTATGTGTTTGGTTAACTTGTTTCAAAACAGAATGATTTAATAATTTTCATTCTGCCAGAATTTCTGCAATCAAAATGAATAAAATTTCTTTATCTGAATTACTTTGAAAAATCACCTTCACCATTTGTAAAATGATAATAAATGTTAATTTCACATGTTAAAACCACCTATGCAAAATTGGAAAGATGGCTCCTTGAATAAGTCATTTTTCTGTGCAAGTATATGTACCTGAGTCCACATCCTCAGATTCCACATAAAATCCAGAGCTAGCTGCCGTAATGCCAGCATACATACTGTGAGGTGGCAGAAAGAGAGAGGAGAATTTCCCAGAAGATCACAAGCCAGGCTAGGCTGGATAAGGAACAGTGAGAACATATATGAGAGACCCTGCCTCAAGCGAGGGGAATGTGAATACCAACACATTGAGTTGTTCTCTAACCTCCATTTGCATCTTGTGGCATACACCTGCCCACATTCATATATATCACACAAACACACACATACAACATACACACACACACAACTCATAAGAGGTTATATTTTAAGTGGTATTTTATGAAGCATTGGCTGGGTATAGAATACTGTATTTGACATATATTTATGTATACTAGCCATCTTTAAAATAGTATTCAACATTTCAAACCATAAGCAATTCCAGAAGAGCTTTCTATATAAGAGTAATAAATGGCAGGGTAAAAAAAAATGGTACAGTCTTCACCTGCAAGACACTGAAAATATCTTCATACATACATCTTTAAAATTTCAGATTATCTCAATGATTTGATGGAGCATGATTTTTAATAGCTGTGTGCAAAAGACTATTTGAAACTACATTATTAGACAAAAGTCCTCATATATTTACTAAGTAGATAACATACTCACAGTACCCTTCAGAATATAGCATAGGTTAAGAACATGCAATTTAAAGCATAATGTGGATGAGGTAGCATGCTATAATTCCAGTTGAAGCAAGAGGAGAAAGATAGCTGAAAGTTACAGACATAGGGTATATAGTATTCCAGGCCTACCTGGGATACAGAGTAACACTTTGTTTCAAAAGTACAATAACAACAACAAAATTAGATTTATAATCAGAAATAAGAGGCTTCATATTTTTAGTTCCACATTTAATTGGCTATACATAGCTGGTTGATTTTTACTCACGGTGTAAATATTAAATGTAAAGATGAGGAACCTAGGGCTGAAGAAAGTTCATTAGTTTGCTCTAGGTTCAAATGATAGTAAACTAGAAGTTCTACACAAAAGACCTACTCAAGCTGACTCATAAATGCATGTTACCTCAGGACTCTGTGCTAAAAACCATGAAGAGAAAAGAAGGAAAGGAAAGGGAAAGGAAAGGAAAGGAAGGAAGGGAAAGGGAAGAAGGAAGGAAGGAAGGGAAGGAAGGGAGGGAAGGGAAGGGAAGGGAAGGGAAGGGAAGGGAAGGGAAGGGAAGGGAAGGGAAGGGAAGGGAAGGGAAGGGAAGGGAAGGGAAGGGAAGGGAAGGGAAGGGAAGGAAGGGAAGGGAAGGGAAGGGAAGGGAAGGGAAGGGAAGGGAAGGGAAGGGAAGGGAAGGGAAGGGAAGGGAAGGGAGGAGGGAAGGGAAGGGAAGGGAAGGGAAGGGAAGGGAAGGGAAGGGAAGGGAAGGGAAGGGAAGGGAAGGGAAGGAGGAAGGGAAGGGAAGGGAAGGGAAGGGAAGGGAAGGGAAGGGAAGGGAAGGGAAGGGAAGGGAAGGGAAGGGAAGGGAAGGGAAGGGAAGGGAAGGAAGGGAAGGGAAGGGAAGGGAAGGGAAGGGAAGGGAAGGGAAGGGAAGGGAAGGGAAGGGAAGGGAAGGGAAGGGAAGGGAAGGGAAGGGAAGGGAAGGGAAGGGAAGGGAAGGGAAGGGAAGGGAAGGGAAGGGAAGGGAGAAGGAAAGGAAAGGAAAGGAAAAGGAAAAGGAAAAGGAAAAGGAAAAGGAAAAGGAAAAGGAAAAGGAAAAGGAAAAGGAAAGGAAAGGAAAGGAAAGGAAAGGAAAGTGATTTTAAAATCTTGCCAACATGATTGGCTCAAGAAGCAACTAAGATGCATGCCTCTGGACCAGTCTGTGAAATAATTTCCAGGAAAGATTACGTCAGGAAGGAAGACCATGCCCTCATTGGGAAGCCATTCTGGCTGGTCCAAGGGAAAAGCAACTCTGCATTTGTCTGTCCGCCTTCACTCCTTCCTGGTAAGTACATCCACCTTCTTACTGCCCTCCTTCAGTGATAGGTTTCCCAGCTTCTTTGGCCTAAGAATGTGGAGGGAAAGCCAGTGGCTCGCCAGGAATCCTTCCATCCTTCAGTGCTAGATTTGGACTGCTGAGGCATTCAGTCTTGTGGACTGAGTAGCTAACATTTTCTCAGCCTTTCTAACATGCAGACAGACATTATCGGATTCAGCCCATATCATTGTAGGATGTTAAAGAGTTAAGAGTTAAAGAAGAAAACAAAACCTTCCCTGGGAATTGCTAGTTCCCCAGTATGAAATATTCAAATAGGTTGCCAAATTTCATAGAAAATATTACTATATTAAAATTTCTATAATTCTGTCAATGTAATTGTATACATCTTCAGTCACAATAGTGAATCTTTATCTCATATTCAAGCAACTTGATTTTATGACTATGGATATATTGGAAAATAAGCTTTATTATAAGTTGTAGTTTCCTGGACTTTAGCAAATAATGAGATATGGTTTGAATACTTAAATAAATGATCTTTTGCTCTTACTGAGTTAAAGAGAAAACAACTATCTCAATTGTATTTTCAGAAAAGAGAAGAGCCTGTATACATATATGTCCCTTATAGTTTTTTCTAAAGATTCTGAATACCATGTATTTACTTTTCCCATAGACAATTAAAGTAGAACACCTAAAAATTACCATCACAAATGGAAATATCAATGACATTTTTATAATTTACAAAATAATACCTCTTCAATTTAGAAATGGGCCAAGTTATATGCTTGAAATTGAGTATGGTTCTGTGCCCATTATATTATTCTTATGATATTAGTTCTTTCTGTTTCCCTGTATCTGTTTTTATGGCAGATCAGATGTGAATGACATGCTTCTATGTCAGCCCTTCTATTCCTTGATGATGTTGCTCAACAAACACATGCTTTAAACAGCAAATACTTGTGGAAAAGTGGGGGTACGTAAGGGAGATTTTGTTGACAAAATTTGTAACTCTTTTAAGAAAACTAATAACATCAACAAAAAGTATTTTACAAAGATAGAACAGATAGAAGAAAATAATTCCATACTGAAAAGTCCACACTAATGCCAGAATGAACATGTAGTAACATGTGAGCATTGCATGATATCTATTTAGAGCCACAGGAAAACTTCAGGTGGTTAGAAAAGATTTTTTTAATGAATGTGAATTAGTACTGACTGTAAGATATTTTGCAGCCTCCTTAATAGCACAGTGTGTGATATTCTATTCACATGAATGGACATTGAAGAAAGATGATGGCTGCAACTTGTAAAGGTTTGCAGAGAATATATATCATTTATTTTCCTCTTTTTGACTCATATCTGTAGGGGTGAAAAACATAACATATTTACTAATCAGAATAGTAAAAATATAGAACTTAAAAATAATACCTGCTCTTAAATAAGGATCCTTTACATGTATTTGTTCATTTACCTGGAATTTAGAGGTTGTGTTTAGCTCATCCAGACAACTGGTAAGTATGAGAGCACATGGCAGTCAGCTTGCCTACCTCTGGACTGTTATATAAGAAATAAATAAACTTTTATTTTGTTTGGAAAATTAGACATGTGGAGCATTTCATTCCTGTAGTTTTGACTTTATAATTAATATGTATGTAAAAGTGGGTAGCACAACTCTACCTAACAGCTAGGCTGTTGGCAGTGAAGAAATACATGCCTCTTATTCTGGTACAGAGGTATACATGGAGACACAACTGCTCTGAGCCAGAAAACATCTCTAAAGGATGATCTGTAAAGGCCTAAAAACCAGGAATCTGGAAAACAGAGGCCTTTCCAAAGTTGGGAAACATAACCACAATCTCAAGGGCAATTTATAATTAGCTCATTGTTGTATGACTTTTTCTGGGAACACATAAAAAATAAATACATAGTCATTCCAGATAGAGAGACACTAATAAACCAAGGGAAGGATTCTGTCTAAGCCCAGCTTGGTGAACCAAATAATTTCCTGAGGTAATTCACAGAATCATCAGTACCACAGGACTAGATACCCCATATGGATGTTCCAATGTCACTATGTCTGACTCACCAACAGTTGTGTCACTGAAAAGTCCCCTTCTCAACATGGCTGACATAGGAAGCTGCATCACTCACAGTCCTATCACTCACTCATCCTTCTCCTTCCCATATAACCTAGAGTCCCTCATGACCTGGGGCAGCTGGGGAGGGAAGGAGTAATGGTGGCTTGAACTTCAGGTGAGGATCCCATTCCATGAAAGAAGGAATATTCACAGACATATTACCATTTACCACAGACCCAGCCAGCCATAACTGTACTTTTCCACTTATTTCCCTGTCAGGACTGTGAGCTAAGTTCTCCTACGGCCACCAGAGCTATTTGCTTCATAAAGATGAGGGTCATGTTGTGCCCAAAGGAAATAGCTACTTTACAGTCAGCAAAAACTTCTGAGTCAGTTACTGCTTGGAAACAACATGGGTACTTTTCTAATCAGCCTTCTATTATGCACTTAGTTTTTAGAGCACTTTTAAAAAGGAACAATAGGAGTGAACCTTTAGGTCACAAGGGAGAAGTCTAAACTTCAGAAATGTGCTTATTCAGAAACAAGTTTTGTTGAATTTATCTTAAGAAAGGCCACTTAAGACATCTATTCAACATTTTCTACCAGGTCTTATCAGAAAAGTGAAGCAGATAATTATTTTTTTTTCAACAAGCAAAGAGGTTAGTTATGCTGGGCCTAAATGATAGCTACTTTATATGCCATGACTATATAAAATTGAATCAGTATCTTCTCTTTCCTTCATATAAAATCAGTATAAGATCACAATATCAAAAATCAATATACTGCTTAGATCTTATACTTTGAAATCAGAATCAATTCAAGGGCATAGGGAATAAAATATAAAGAGCTAATAAAATGAGATATCTAACTTTGTCCTAAGCCGATAGACCTCATTATTATTTCTCAATAGACTTGCTGCTATATTTGACCTTAAATTCTAATATTACCTACAACTGAACTTAAGAAACATAAGAAAAGGCAATTGTTATTATTTTAATTTAAAAATTTGAATCTTTTTGATAAATTATTTTGAAACACATGAATTTGGACAGTTTTGACTTTGGCTAATTACTTAGAATTGGTGACAATATTTCTTTTTATAACATTTTTATTTATTTTAATTTATTTACTTATTTAAGAGAGTGAAAGAGAGAGAGAGTGAGAGAGGGTGGGCATTCCAGGGCCTCCAGCCACTGCAAATGAACTCCAGACGCATGCACCACCTTCTGCATCTGGCTTACATGGGTCCTAGGGAGTCGAACCTGGGTCCTTTGGCTTTGCAGGCAAACTCTTTAACTGCTAAACAATCTCTCCAGCCCAACCATATTATTTTTTATTATTACCACGCTCCTTTCATTTCTCTACTTTGGGGCTTTTACTTGAATAAAAATTGTATTTTTGGAGAAGGTTGTTAAATGACTACTCCCAGAGAATAACATTTTCAGTGCACCTGATGTTATCACTATTATTTCATTTGTCTGTGAATAAGAATTGAGAAAATTAGCACATATAAGACAAAAGAAAGTGATGCTGATCAAATTAAACACCATTTGATGTCAGGCTAGATCATGTCCATTCTTACCAGATCCTAGAAGTGAAATCAATTTGTCTAATTAGATGTGTGCTTATTGTATTAAGTACTTATCTTAAGGTCAGAATTCAGCATTAAATTGTGTAGTGGCTATCTTCTATTGAGCATTTAAGAAATGTGTGGAATTGGAATAAACAATGATATCATAATTGCCAGTATAATATGTTGAACTTTATAAATAGATGGATAATCTTTATGTGTTACTTTTCTTCAGCACAGGGTGTCATATAGGTTAGACTGGGTAGAAGCTACTCTTTACATTGAAGATGACCTGGTAATCCTTCTGCTTCCACCTACTAAGTGGTGGAATTACAAGTGTCCGCCACCAATTCAAGTAGTAAGGTTTCTTGTTTTGCATTTTTATATTAATTTTTATTAGATGGTAGCTTTTTTGTCTTTTACTGTTGAAAAGTCCATATTCATATATAATGTATTTTGATCATGTTCACTTCTTCCCATTATGCCCACTCTCATTAAACCCTTTCTTCCTAAATAATTTCTTTTTATGTTCATATTTTTGTGACCCACTGTGTTAAATTAGGATTGCTTGCATGAACATAGGTATGAATTTATTTAGTGGGGTATGAACAATTTATTAGTGGCTATACCAATGAAGTACATGCCTTCCCCTATCCTAGCATATATTGGAAATTATTTTTGTTTTTGTTTTATTTTAAACTTTTTATTGACAACTACCACATATGTAGACAATATACTATGATCATAATTCACTCCCATCACCCTTCCTTTTCTTCCTCCAAAATCCCCCCTCCAGCAAAGAGTAAATTTATGGATCACGAATATAAAGTTATTGGAGTGAATTGGGAGATGTCTCAGTCAGATAAGTACTTATCCTACAAGCACAAGGACCTGACATCAGATGCATATCATCCACATAAACCTGGGTGTGCTAGCACTTGTCTGTAATCCCATCACTGGTAAGGCAGATACAGGAAAATCCCAGTATTTTGGTACATAGTTTTTTTTTTTTTCCTACCTAAATTGGTGATCTCTGGGTTCAATAAGTGACCCTGTTTCAAAGTATAAGATGAAGAGTGATTCAGAGAAACACTCATCAGCCTACATGTACACAAACATAAACATGTATATACAGATATATGTATTCCATACACATATACACATGCAGAAAATAGTAACTGAAAATTTAGGCACAATTTTAACCTTACTATTAAACTCATACATTATATTATTCATTTATTTAAAAATATGCTTTTATACCTATTAATAATTTTCTATATTAATATAATTATTAATTTAGGTAGTGTATGTATATAAAAAGTTCCAGATGAAAACAAGACAGGTAAATCCAAGTTATTTATTTTATTTTACCTTATACAAATTTAAGAATACAGTAACTGAGAGAATTTACATGAATGTCCAATTGTCAAAATGTCAAACCTGCACTCTAACTCCGTACTCAGGCAAAGTACTTCCTATTATATCACCTGTTTTCTTAACTGTTTCAGGCTTTAGAATTTACTCTGTTGACACTAGAGAATTACAAAAAAAGAGAAAGGTATGGTTAAAAAAATGCTAGAAGCTACACTATCTAAAACCATTCATGATATACTAAATTAGATACGTAATTATTCCAGTCACTTAAGATATTTAATGTAGCCAATGTTATAGAGCTCTTATGTCAAAGGAACATTAACTTCATTCTCCTTTCCCCAAGGCAACCTGAATAGGAAATAAACAAAAGTGCACGGGACGAGGGCATGATACTTTTTAAAAGCAATCTTATCTCTGCATTAGTACTTAAATAGCTAAGCCTCTGGATTGCCTTTCCAATTTACTAGGCTTGTAGGTTTTCTACAAGGCTCATGCAGAGTATACATCTTGTGGACAGTGCATTTTATTCAACTTTTCCAAAGGGAATTTATATAATAATACGACTGATCCTTTCTCTGGCTCACTTAGATGGCTTGGATCAGTGGATTACAGGGAACTTAGGCCTAAGTCCAGATGAAAGTCTGTTTATGTTTTTGCACACTGATGATGGATTAGTCTTTGGGAGGAGGGAGTAAAGTAGGAAGATTTTTGCAGCTGAAGCAATCAGCACGGTCTTAGATTGTGGACATTAAAGAAGCTGTGGATGCTTTAAGAGATAAAATATGCTTTACTAGGGAGCTTTTAAAGAAAACTCCCGAACTTGCTAAAAGTGAGGAAATTAAGTAATAACAAAGCACCATGAAGCATCATCATGATATTTGAATTAAAGATGAGTATCAGTAAATTCAGCCTATACTATCCCTGTAATCATTATCTTCTGAATTACATTGAGTTCTTTATAGTGCTTATAAAATGTGGAGACTCCTGTTTTGTTTTTTTTTTTTGTCTTCCAAATTATTGACAATAAATTTACTATAACCAAAACATTCAGTGAAAGTTGGGCATTTCAATCAAAATCAGTTGAAACCATGAATTAACTGCTCTAATTTCTGTATAATAAGCAAACAACATATCAGCTAGTGACTATGGAGATTTTTCCAAATGAGGAAAATTATCCTATATTTTTAAATATCTGTTACACCATAATCCATTCCATACAAAAAATGTTGCAATTCTTGTCAGAAAATTATTTACTGTGATATAGATTGGATATGCTATAGGCTATCACATTCATATAATGAACATATAAAGTATATTGAATTCTATTAACATTAAACTTTTTTAACATTTTTGTTTATTTTTATCTATTTATTTGAGAGCGACAGACAGAGAGAGAAAGAGACAGAGAGGGAGAGAGAATGGGTGCACCAGGGCCACCAGCCACTGCAAATGAATTCCAGATGCATGTGCCACCTTGTGCATCTGGCTTACATGGGGCCTGGGAAATCAATCCTTGAACCAGGGTCCTTAGGCATCACAGGCAAGTGCTTAACTGCTAAATCATTTCTACAGCCCCCTAACATTAAACTTTTATAAACACACACACACACACACACACACACACATAATATGAGCCAACTTCCATAAGTCCAAAATATTTTGCCAAATATATTGGTATTTAAAAAGAAAGGCCAGGGCCTATTTTATCTCCATGTGTCTGTTTATCTTTGTTCTAATTTAATTTAAAAGTTTATGTAGCAAAGTAGGACAACTTAGGCCTCAGGATAAGAAAGCAGCAAAGATGTGAATCTTGGCAATTGAAGAAGCACATCCCTGTGAATATCCCATTTTTTATCATTCTCCATTGGCAATTTACCTCTTCCTAAGAACCATCCTGGTTTTCACTCCACAGAACATATATACTAAATATTTTCAAAGAAGGTAAATGTCTGTTTCAATATTACATGGCTTAGTCTAACACTGAAATCAAAATTTGTCAATTGTCTTCACTTTACATTAACCTTCCTCTGTCCTTCTAATCTATAAAGTGATAACAATTTCATTTTTCAGTACAATGGCATGCCAACTCTGGTGCATTCTAAATGCATTTGCCATATTTCAAAATTGAAGAAAAATTTAAGTAAATTCTTGACAATATACCAATTCTAAATTTTAACTTTGCAATAGCTTGTGACATCATTGTATTATTTATAATCTATACTTCTGAAACTATATTAATAAAAATGAATATTGGAAGTGAAGAAATGGGTTAGTGGTTAAGACACTTGCCTTTGAAACCTGAGGACACAGGTTCCATTCTCCAGATCCTAGTAAGCCAGATGCACATGATGGCACATGCATCTGCAGTTCATTTGCAGAGGCTCTAGTATGCCCATTCTTTCCCTCTCCCTGTCTTTCTCTCAAATAAATAAATAAATAAAATATTGCCTATCATCTATAAGTTTAATTAAATGTTTACTAGTAACTGTCTACACTGCAAAAAGAGCAACATAAAATATAGATGAATATACAAGTGTGAGAAAAGCAAAGATTCTAACATGCAGGAGTTTAACATTTAATGGAAATTATATGTTATATATAGAAATGCTTTTAATATTGGATTCAAAATTATAATCTATATAAAAGAGAAAAATGTCAAAGTAAAATTGACATTGAGAAGTATATACAATGTCATCTGTATAAGAAGATTCAGGGGAGGATTTTTTCACAGTGTGCCATATCAACAATGTCAAACACTAAGAGGCACCTCTACTGAGAAAGCTAAAACAATATTTGAGTAATTTGAGAAATTTTTTTTCAACTTTTCCAAGTAAAGGATCTCTAGTACATCTCAAACAGTTGTCTGGTTTTTAAGTACCAGGCTTAGGTGAGTTACTGGACTATGTTTTCCAGACCCCTTGGTGAGGTTCTAATTAATTATTTCCCTACAGTATTAACACTTTGCATCAAGATCAAGATTTCGTTTTGCAGATTTCTCACTGAGATTGAGGCCTGTTTTCTTGTTGTTATTCTTTTTGCAAACATATTATTTCTGGTAATGTCTATAGGGATGTATATTTAGATCTTGCCATTTCAAATACTAATGTGTGAATTATATCTTCATAGGCATATACAATGGTACTGTAGGTAAAATAAACTATTTAATTAAATAAGTCAATTAAATAAGTCTAGAAAAGAAATTAGCTTTAATTACAGGGATAGAAAATTAATTTCAAATATTCTAATCTTTAGATTTAGGGAAAGATTAGATGTATTATGTGAATAACTAGGGAATATTTATACATATGAGTAAGGAGAGTTCTTCACTATGAGTATACAATAAGATTTCTACCAAAAAGCATACTGAAATATTAGAGAAATAATATAAATAGTAAAAACAAAGAGGAAGTTTGATAGCTATTAAGAGTAAAAAGGCTCCTATTTTGTTTTTAGTTTGTCAAGATTATAGCTCCAAAAAGTAAAAACATGTATCTGTTTGGCCTGACAGAGACAACAAACACAGATTTTGTAATAAGTCCTGCAAACAGAGTCCCAGATCTGAAATTCCAAAACCCCTGACTCAAGCTAATTGGTCAAAAGGTCAAAATGCTGACTCACTGGGAGGCCAGCTGGCACAGGCATACAAAGTAACCAGTCCTTCACAAAATTCATCACTTGATGACCCACCAAAGGTTAGTGGTAAGACCCTACTGCTGAAGACACCTTATGTGGTTGACATGCAAAATAGAATGGCATGGCTGGAAGTTGGAAGAGAGTCAGTCCCCAGACAGTCAGCCCGTCTAGTGCCAGAAGTTGCTACATGGGCGACTGGGGGAAAATGACCAATATCTGTCCAAGCAACACATGGTCTAACCTACTTAGCAGCAAATAACTTGTTGTGATGCCCACACAAGGGCAATAATGGCACACAGCCATGGTGGGGAACCAACTGCTCTTAATTTGGCTAACTGATCTCCTCAGTGGTACGGGACCCATAGCTGGAGCTGGGAAACAAGTCAAAACCATATCCAAACATAAGCCCATTCTCCAATATCAAGCTACCATCAATCATGGGCTACAAGAGGGCCTACACCTATTAAATTCTCTAAAAAGAAAAGTAAGGGTTATCTCATTTGTCCTGGTGCTAACTTACTCTCCGTTGGAGAATCTGCTTCTCTTTTCCAGATAGATGTAGATCCTAAGGAGAGATCATCATCATACCTCCAAAGGGCCCCGGCTGAAACTAAGAAAAATTGGCGAAACAAGCAAGAGTGTTGTTTTCCTGATGAACTGGATACCAGCAGAAGGGGGAAGGAGATCAACACAGAGAAAAATCAACTCCTACCAAATCAGAGAGCCAGAGCCTCAGAGGTCCCCAAAACCTCATCACTGAAGCAGACCAAAAATGAACCCAATATGGCTCAGGGAAATTTTGCAGAAGAGGGGGTGGAAAGAATGTCAGAGCCACATGTTGGGTCATGATATGCGGAGACATTTAGCTTACCCATAACTGTGGGCTAACTCCACAATGCATGAGCCATATACCTCAACAAGGAGGGGCCAAGGGTAGGGGGTATTTCAGGGATGAGCCTAATAATGGTACCAAACTGACTGTATTTGCTGAATACAAAACTAACTAATAAAGAAAAAAATTTAAAAATTTAAAAATAAAATTCATCAGCCTATCAGGAGCCTCTATAAAATGACCTCTTCCAAGCCCTAGGTGGCAATCTTCCCCAGCACCCTGCTCAGGACCTCTTTTACTTCAGTAACATTTCTTTTTACCTTCACACTCATTACTAATGAACTCAACTTATACTTCTGCTTTGTCCGCAGATGTTATTCTTTGCAGAACTTTATGTCAATGAACTTGAAAACCACTGACTTGATGAGTTTCAGTGACCCTTGAGCTTTCAGCTCTCTAACACCTAATCTGTGTCAATCTAGAGAAGAAAAAGCCTCCATTGCTCTCAACAGCCCCAGGGTGCCATAACGTAAGATGATAAGTGCAGTGGTGTTAGACAGGGGAAATAGGAAAAAATGGAAGACAGCTGAGGAAAGTATCTGCTGTGGTTGTAACCTTCAGATTTCTGGACAAAGAGAAATAAACAGTGTACTAAACACTAGATGATGGCAGAAAAGAAATTATTCTGGCTTACAGTCTTGAGGGAAAATATCAGCATGGCAGGGAAAGGATAATAGATAAGAAGCTGGACATCACAACTTGCCACAGCAGCTGGCAGAAAGCAGGAAATGTGAACTGATCTCTGGCAGGAAGTATATGGCTATAATACCACAAAGCCCTTCCCCAGCAAAATACCTACTCCAGGAAGTTGCCACTTGTTAAATTTCCAGTAGCTGAGGTTCAAGCATTAGCCCAGGAGGGACATCTAATTCAAACCACTATAGGGTGTGATGGACTAAAATCCTGAATGAAGAGAAATGCAGATACGAGGTAAACAGAAGGTAAGAATAGTTATCAGATGACCTAAGTATTAGTAAAGCTAGTACCTTTACTAACATAAAAATAATAGGCATAAACCAGAGGTATAGATCGTTAATTCCATTCTATACAAGTTGTTAGGGGGATAGAGTAGTAGACACGGACATGGAAGCATTCTTACATTTTGATAGAAAGGTTAATTTTTAGTTGAAGAAAAATTTGCATTTGGAACTAAGAATTATTTACATAGCACTGAATGAAGGAATGAATAAATTGCAAGGAGATTAGACAGAAGCTGCATATCAGGCAGAATTTTAGAAAGCCATAAACTTTAAGAAAACACAATGGAATAAATATGTGTATGACAAGAATAAAGAAGTACTAATCAGGGAACCTAGAAGAGAGTGATTCTTGATATTTCAAAATGTGAGATATCCACGGAGCATGAGTAAGAATGAAAGGTTAAAACGAATGATTGTAGGCTGGAGAGATGGCTTAGCAGTTAACACATTTGCCTGCAAAGCCAAAGAACCTTGGTTCAATTCCCCAGGACCCAAATAAGCCAGATGCACAGGGTGGCACATGCATTTGGAGTTCATTTGTAGTGGCTGGAGACCCTGGCATGCACATTCTCTTCTCTTTCTGTCTCTCTCTCTCCCCCTCCCTCTTGCTCTCTCTCAAATGAATAAACAAAAAAATATTTTTTTTAAGAATGATTGTTCCAGAATAGGGTAAGAGTAGATAGGTTTAAACAGCCCATGTAGCAAATGAATAATTAATAAATGAAAGCAGAAAATTATACTTAATTCACAGAATTTAGGACATGAATGAAAAACTATATAAACATATATGATATACAAATATTCAATATAAAGGATACATTATATATGTGAAAAGAGACTGCTAGTAATGATTCAGTTTATCTATAATAAAATTGTATAAAGCAATATCTGAAGAAGGTTCTAGTAGATAATGAAAAGTTAAAGCTGCTTAACATAAAAGAAATCAGTAAAATATTTAAGGCTGTCACGGAGAAAACATAGGCCCTGATATGAGTGTTAAGGAAATAAATTTGCAACAGCAAAATAGCGTATCTTTCTCTGGCTAAAATGAATAGCAAAAGGAGGAGTCAATACAAAAAGAAATGCCTATTGGAGAAGATGTAAATTGAAAGATTTAATGTAGGTTAGCCTTGTTCTGAATGAAATAATAGGTGGTGTATAGCAATATCCTTGGAATTGAGATTATTCTATCTGGCAGAAAGGCCCATTTAGATTGATATGACTCAGGAAGTAAACAAAACCCATAAGTCTCAGGAATGTCCTAAAATTTGTAAGATTCCCAAGGATCCTCCCAGATAGGTAGGCAATTGCTAGAAAGAAGAGATTCTGGCCAGTCTGGCTGCATACTTTTTGATGACAAAACTGACTTTGAGTCATCTGTGCTCCAGTATATTACTCCTCACCCATAACTAAGCCCTATGCACTCATTTGTTCACCAAGTTGGACTTTGTTGAAATCATTACTTGGTATCATATCTGTGGGAGACATTTGTTCTGTCTCAGGAAAAACTGACACAACATTTGAGAGTCATCTGAATTTGAACAGAGAGAATTAAGATTTGGATTAGAAAAATATAGTATGGTCATGTATTAGTGGTTATAAGTGATCATATTTTTATCCAGGTGATGAGACTTTTCTGGTAGAAAAAAAATGTTTTTATATATTGTTTAATAGATGTTAAATCTACTCTTGTTATAGCAATGATTTTGGTGTGTGTTAAAATGCTAGTCAGGGGCTGGAGAGATGGCTTAGTGGTTAAGACATTTGCCTGTGAAGCCTAAAAACTCCTGTTCATCTCCAGACCCCTCCTAAGCCAGCCATACAATGATGCAAGTATGCAGTGTTGCACATGCACACAAGGGGGCGAATGCATCTGGAGTTTGCAGTGGCTGAAGGCCCTGGCATACCCATTCTTTCTCTCTCTCTCTCTGCCTTTCTCAAATAAATATATATATTTTTTTGATTTTTCGATGTAGGGTCTCACTCTAGCCCAGGTTGACCTAAAATTCACTATGGAGTCTCAGGGTGGCCTCAAACTCATGGCAATCCTCCTACCACTGCCTCCCGAGTGCTGGGATTAAAGGCATGCACCACCATGCCCTGCTCAAATATATATATATTTTAAATGCTAGTCGGAATGTATTTCACAAAAGCTGGATCTCAGCAGTAGACTCTGTTAATGGAATGTGTCAAGCACGGAGCACATGAGAGGCAAAGCACACATTGGAGCGATGGAGAGGTCCATCACACAGAGTATAAGAGATGGGCTGCTCCAATCACTCTCTCTGCAAATAATGAAAAACAGTCTAATGAAGGACAGTATTTGGGACCTGGGGAAAAAAAATGTGTGTTTTATAATATAAAACCTACCAGTAAAGTTTTTAATAATAGCAATGATTCCATTAACAGGTAGTAAAAGAATTTAGGATATTAAAGTGAAAAAAAAAACACCCTTAAAATGAAAAACATTTGCACTCGACAAAAGGCAGCTTGAAGAGTATGGTAAAGCGTTTCGTACTGAACAAACTTGGTCACCCTGAAGAGGCTTCATTAACTATCTTATCTAGGTCTACCACGAAAATGATCAAATAAATGTTCTTCATACCTGAAAATAAAGAATACATTGATTTCTAGAACATTAGTCCAAGTACATCGAATTCTGGAGATTATGAACTTTAAACTTCATCGCTTCAGAGCCAGGTACCAAAAGAGGAAGTTGGTTACCCAAGTGTTCAGTAAGTTGAGGCAAAAGTAAGATCAAGGTGAGTGTTAAACACAGTGGAAACCCTGCCTCATAGCCCAAAAAAGCATGGGCAAGCTCTGTGGCAAAAAACACATGCCTAGTATGTGCACAGACCTGTTTTTCATCCCCAGTTCTGCCATCATAAACTCACTACTGTGATATGATGGAGAACAGCCTTTTATATTTTCTCACTTGGTGTCTCTGGGTTGTTTATACCTACATTGTTCCACAGGGCTTAGTTTATTTATCCCACCCCAGGAGACAAGATTCAAATGAAATTAGAGCACATTTTCTGTTATATTTTTATTTTTTGTCCTTTCATCTGAAGCCTAAGGAAGTTGACATTTTAAATGAAAAGGAGCAAAGATGATCAATCAGGCTTTTAAGAGCTACAGAGAAAGTGTGCAATACCACTTTTCTTTATATCCAACATAAGCAAAATACAGCAGGTAATGATGTGGGATGCAATAAAGATTTTATTATCATTTTATTGGGATGAACATTCTATCTTATACATATTTCTACCTATATAGTTCATTTATCCCAAACTTTTAGTAATAAAGTTAATGGCATTCCACACTTCTTAATATTCCTGCAATATTTTATGCTTTATGCATATGTGGATATGAAATGGAAAATGTATCAGTTCAAGGATAAACAGAAACTGAGATTATATTGTTATAAAATAACTAGTGTGTGTACTGCCTATATAATAATCAGTAAATGAAATTTTAGTTCACTGTTGACTTTCAGATAATTTCTTCATGCTCTTCTTCCAGAAATACCTGTTTCTTGAGGTCAACCATTACTGATCACCAGTCTTTTGTACAGGTTCCCTGCCTGGCACTTTAACATCTTTATTTTATCCAATTTTTACAACATTCTTCCAAGTCAGGAATTGCTCCTTATTTTTTAACAGGGAGGTTATAACTTGCCTAAGGCATAAGGGATGACCTTACATACATTCAAATTTAGGTTTTGCTGGCTGCAAATATATTCTACTAAAAACTTGCCTAATGTAAAAGGCTAGAGAGAGACCTCTGTGGACCCACTGAGTAGAAAAGATATATTTGAGTAGAAAAGACGGGACTAAGTACATGTCCAGTGGGTAAGAATACTTGCTACACAAGCATGGAAGCCTTAGAGGGCCTGACTCACCTTGATTTCAATTCTTCAACACTCACATAAGCAGCCACATGTGGGCATATAATGCCTATAGCCCCAACTGCACATTTTCATACAGCACACACACACACCATGCCACACATAGTACACACACACATGTAAAATATAATAAAATTGGAGGCAGGCAAGTGAACCTCCCTCTATCCTTAGGATTCTAGAGAAACAAAAATGGACAGATTAAGAAATTTAAACTATCAAAACTACATCTATAAAATCCACAATAATAAATAGGTGTACAGTGTAATTTCAATTCATAGAATAATTAAATACTGTATAAAAATGGACAAGTTAAGAACATAAAATACTGACTTGATACACAAAATTGACACTATATTTAGCCTGTTTGATAGTCTGAAATATTCTTTTAACATTTATGTTTATTTTTATTGTTATTCATTTATTTGAGAGAGAGAGAGAGAAAGAAGCAGACAAAGAATGGGCACATCAGGGCCTCCAACCACTGGAAACAAACTCCAGAGGTATGCACAACCTTGTGCATCTGGTTTACATGGGTCCTAGAGAATTGAACTTGGGTTTATTGGCTTTACAAGCAAGTGCCTTAACTGCTAAGCCAGTCCCCCAATTTTTTTTTTTAAATCTGCTGGGTGGAAGATGCCAAAGAAACAATTGTTAAAGAGTCTGACTTCAAGTTTTCCCAAAAGAAGACAGATTGCTGTCAGAGTACTTGATGACCAACCAAATGTTAGTGGTAAGATCCTATTGCCAAAGACATCATATGCTGTTGGTACAGAACATGGAGGGTCCTGGCTGGAATCTGGATTAGAGTCAGTCCCTAGAAAGTTAACTCATCTAGTGCCAGAAGGTACGACATGAGTGACTGGAGGAAAATGACCAATATCTGTCCAAGCAACTCATGGTCTAAACTCAGCAGCAAACAACCTGATTTTATGCTCACACAAGTACAGTAGTGGCACACAGCCATGGTGGGAAACCAACTGCTCTTGATTTGGCTAACAGATCTGCTTAGTGGAGCAGAACCCATATCTGGTTCTGGGAAACAAGTCAGAACCATAGCCAAAAACAAGCCCACTCTCCAATATAAATCTCCGACCAATCGCGGGCTACAAGAGGGCCTACACCTATTAAATTCTCTCTAATATAATAATGGTTATTCCCTTTATCTGGTGCTAACTTCACTCTCAGTTGGAGAATTTGCTTCTCTTTTTCAGATGGATGCAGAACCTAAGAAGAGAATCAGCCCATTGCACCTCACCAAGTTCCCAGCCGAAACCATAGAGTAATTGGGGAAATGACCAAGAGTGCTACTTTCTTGGTGAACCTGGTACCAGCACAAGGGTAAAGGAGAGAGACACTCAACTCCTACCAACCTGATATCCAAAGAACAGAAGCTCCCAAGACCTCATTACTGAAGTAGACCTAAAATGAACCCAACATGGCTCAGGGAAATTCATGGAAGAAGGGGCAGAAAGATTGTAAGAGCCACATGTTGGGACATTATGCATAGAGACATTTAGCCATAACTGATGGCTAACCACACAATGCATGACCCACATTTCCCGAGGAGGAGAGTCCCTGCAGAGAGGGTAGGAGAAGGAAGAGGCTAATGATGGTACCTACATGGCTGTATACATACTGTGTACATAACTAATAATAAAAAAAGATTAAAAAAAGAAGAGTCTGATGTGAACTTTGTTTGTCTCTCTTATCTTTTTTTTTCTCATTTTCAATCAAGTCTACTTTGAAAGATATATGAAATCAGGGCACATCTGAAAATTAAAGTGAAGTTGGGAACACAATTTTTCCAACTTAATATTTCACATATGTTCTCACAGATGGTATTTTAACATATTTTGATCATATTAAGAGAAAAACTTTCCGTTAGACAATTTTGACCTTGAAATAGACATTACTCTGGTCACTGAAAGGAAACGGTTTTGAATGCAAATTGAGGTTCCCTTGAACCAATAATGTAACCTTCTCTGGTACTGAATAATGTAAACTTCCTGGCAGAAATTAAGGCATTCAAAGGAGATATTTGTGTCCCTTCCTGTGACTATCAAAACAATTGACATCCAGAAATTAGAATTTTTCTGAGTCTCATGACAGGCATAGTTAAAGGCTGAGGCTTTAGTGCCCACCAGAGAAGGAAATCTGTGTCCAGGCAAAAGATTTCATACAATTCTCACAACTTTCTAGACCACCTCATCTGAAACTGAAGTTAAGATAAAGATGACAGGCAGGATCCTGCCTTGGCCAGGCCTGCTTAGTTACGCACATCTCTTGTTTCCTATTTAAAGCTAACTTCATGTCACAATCCTGAAGATGGGCTAGAAGGAGTGAATCACTGGACTTCCTTGTTGCTCTTCCAAATGTGGTCACATTAAATAAAACTTTCTCTCCCTTTCAGTGTTAAATGTCTATTAAGTCAGCCTATTGACAGCAGTTGGGCAGGATGTTGAGCATAACTTATTGTAGCTGGGAGGGCCTAGTCTGACCTTAACATCTCTGAAAACACAAGTAGTATAACTTAGCATCTCCACCTCTGTCTCCTGAATATATACAGAAACATAAGCATACACATTTTCTCATGTTTAAGATAAAATAAAATGACAAGTTATTTATAGGATAAATATAAGACAAAGTTTCCATGTGTTTAGTAATAGGATACATGATTTAAAAAATATAAGTATTCTACTATCTACATGAAACTTGCAAAATCAACACATCTTAAATGTTGGATGTTGTAGACAGCTCCACACTGCTGGGATGAACTTCCAAACAGACACAATTTATAGGAGGAATGGATTTTTTTTTTTTTTGATGCTTACAGAAGTATATGTACTTTCTTAATGGCAAAAGAGGTTGGTCCTCTTTCACAGATGCAAGCAGAGAGAGACACAACCAGCCAGACGGCCACAGGAACCTCCAGTAGTAGGACTCCCAGATCTCACTCTGCATACTTTACTCTGGAAATCAGATCCACCCCCAAAGAACACCTTATGGCTACATCCCAGTATCCACCCCTGAGCCCAGGACACCTCTTTCTGTCAGGTGGCTAGAAATCCAAGTTGTAAGCTTTAATAAAACATCTGAGCTCTATTGGATGATACACATTCAAATTATCACAATATATACTTAAAATATAACTAATACTGCAAAACATTAATGTAATATTTGCCATCATTTAAGATAGATTTAAAGTTACTTAGAAATATATTATACCAGTAGTATGAAAAAATATTAATGTATATGAGATGCCAATGCTGGGAAGTTATATATTCTTATATAGAGAAACTGGAGCCCAAATAAATATGAAACTACTGTTTTCCAACCATAATAACCATTTGTTCAAATAAATCATCAAGAAAGATTTTCTATTACATGGGGTCATTGATTTACAGTGAGCATTATTCTGGATAAATCTTTATAATTTAAAAATATCCTAAATCAAAACTGTATTTTGGCCAGAGAGATGACTTAGCAGTTAAAGTGTTTGCCTACAAAGCCAAAGGATCAGGGTTTGACTCTCCAGGACCCAGGCTAACCAGATGCACAAGGGGGCACATGTGTCTGGAGTCTGTTTGCAGTGGCTGGAGGCCTGGCGTGCCCATTCTCTCTCTCTCTCTCTCTCTCTCTCTCTCTCTCTCTCTCTCTCTCTCTCAAGTAAATAAATAAATAAATAAAATGTATTTTAAAAATCTTCATTTAGTGTACCTATTTTATTAGACACATATCCAACAGGTGTACTAAAACCTGTGTGTTTTCCTGGGTTCTTTGGAGCAGTGATTGATCAGGATAGAGAGGACTAACTGCATAGTCCAGGAAAAGACCGCACATAGCCGGGCATGGTGGCGCATGCCTTTAATCCCAGCACTCAGGAGACAGAGGTAGGAGGATCGCCATGAGTTCGAAGCCACCCTGAGACTCCATAGTGAATTCCAGGTCAGCCTGGGCTAGAGTGAGACCCCACCTCGAAAAAACAAAAACAAAAAAAAAAAAAGACCACACTTCAAATTTCAAATTATGGTTTTTGCTAATGCCATACTGCTTTCATGTAACCCAAAGTTAAGCCATTGTAAACTGAGGGCTGTCTGGACTAGAGAATTGTACTATCCATCTCTTGTATTTATTTAATTGAAGACATAAGTGTTTCTATAAGTGCTTTCTCCTACTTGAAACTGGATTCCTGATTACTGTTGACTAATAAATTATCAGTTATTTTAAAGTATATTGTTTTCATTTTAAACTAGTTGAATAAACCAGATTTCATTGGCAATATATAATTTCAAGGTTCTTCTCATTTTGTTTTCTTTTTCTTTTGACAGAAGGAAGGTCATTTAATAAGTTATACCATATACCTATTAAGTATTTTTTTCTATATGGCACTGGACAACGAATTAATAGCTTCCAAACATGACTGATATATCATCTTAGTAGTACATATGATCTTTCTAAACCATATTGTCCCTTTTGTCATTTTATTTATTTATTTGTAAGCTGAGAGACAGACAGAAAGAAGAGATACAGACAAAGAGAATGGGCACTACAAATGAACTCCAGATACATGTGCCATATTATGTATCAGGCTTTATGTGGTTACTGAGGAATTGAACCACAGTCGTGAGAATTTTCAGGCAAGGGCCTTAACAGTTGAGCCATCTCTTCAGCTCCCATATCGTCACTTTTATACTCACTTTCTAGGTGATAAATATTCCAATGTAGGAGGAAACTGCACAACTTCTGACTTCGCTCCTTCATCAGCCTCTAAGAAAACATTCCTCAGATCTCAGACACCATCAGTGAAGTTTCTGCCCAGTTTTAAATTATATATGACTATGAATAGTATTTCATAATTTTAATCATAATAGAGAATTTTGAACATAAAAAAAGAAAAATAGTCCTCCCAGTCACATAATGGAGAGAATTTTAACAATGCCTGTTGCTGCTACCCACCATCTTTGCTAAAGAAAACCTCCCAGATCAGAAGTGACTGACAAAAAAGGTCAAGTTATTGACACTAAGTTCACAGGTAAGACATTACAATCATTTTCAATTTTAGAAACTTAAAAACCTATGGTGGAAAAATGGAAAATTCCAAAGGTACAATATTTTATTTTGAACTTCAAATTCATTTAATTTCCACGTCCTGTTGACTAAGACAATTTTAGATTACAACAAGAAGACCTAGTATGCCCTACCTAAATAAATAATAAGTAAGGAATGTTGTGAAATGTAAGCCGTGGAGACATCATGCAACTTAAATAAAGGTTTCTATGTATGTGCAAAAGTGCTCAAAAGTAAAATGAACCACTGTGTAAGAATAGAATTCTGTAATTCCCAGGGTTGTACCTTGCCAAACCAAGCTTGCAAGCAATATATTTGGAATACATGATGGCTTGAGTTTTCAGAAAACCTAGTTTTAAGTCCCAAAAGACCCTCTTTATGGGTAGTCATAAAAACAATAGAAGTTAATAAATATGAAGATATGTATATTCTTTATTTTTTTCTGTAACATTCACAATAGTAACCAGAAACAAACGGATCTTTAGATACGTCATACTTTCCTCACCATTAATATTTTTTATTTACTGTTCTTATTTGTAAATAGAGTTGTGAACAACCTTTATACCAACTATCATGGCATAAACAGAACAGATTCAAAAAATAATAACTCATTGAAATTGAGGCAGTTACAGTCACACTTACACTGCCCAAAACTGGCAGTTTCATTCTCTAGAGACAGGTCCATTTATCACATTCACAGCTGTAGTAAAATGAAAACATCGACTAAAGAGACTCTGGTTCACTCATTTTCCTTCAGGAGAGCCACCAACCTTTTTGAGCATGTTAGAAGGATTGCCAGTCTCTTAGGGTTGAGAGAAAAGAATTCCAGATAAGCCAGTGGGGAGCCTCAAGACACCCCACAGTACATTAAGAACTGAGAGCATGCTGGGTGTGGTGGTACACGTCTTTAATCCTAGCACTTGGGAGACAGAGGTAGGACGATTGCCTGGAATTTGAGGCCACCCTGAGACTTCATAGTGAATTCTAGGTCAGCCTGAGCTAGAGTGAGACCCCACCTCAGAAAACAAAACAAAACAACAACAAAAAATAAATAAATGAAAAGAACTGAGAGTATGATGAGCCTTATTGATTGTGTTCAAAGAATATAGAGCTATTAATAATAACTAGAAAACCGGGTACGGGAGCAGTATAGACTGATAAAGCAAGACAGTTAGCATTTAGGCCTCTGTCTATGTTTCTTTCTGTAACAAAACAAAACTTCTTCAAGTCATTATTCTAAATGAGATTTTTTTTTCCATGTGTTTAGTTTACACACACATACAAAACACACCTTAAACTGATTAACTTGCTTGAACAACTAATCAGAATTGGAAGATGAATTGAGTAATCTCTTCTCCCACTATAGTTTGTCAGTGTTGTTTTCCTAAGTGTATTTTTAATCTCATGTAAAATAAATCATGTTTTTTTTTTTTTCAGGAGGTCTCACTTCTTTCTCTTTGTGATTTGATAAATAGGAAAAATTAGATTTTTTCACTAAATTCATTTGGCTCTTTTCAATAATGCCCAAGATTTTTTTTTTTTATTTCAGAATCATCAGTTGTTTCCTACAAACTCAGTAAGTGTCCAAGTTAAATAATGATCATTTCTAGACATTCATTTACTTCTACAAAAATAAAGCTTATTATATAATAAAAAGTTATAAAAAATAGAGAGAGTGACACAGCATGGATATACTGAGGAAAGAATCAAGCACTTGTCCTTAGTGACATGATTTATATTAGAGTGCCAGTGATGGATAGCAACATATCTTCTTGGGTGAACCTAATTCCCCATCCCACCCCATTCCAGAACATGATCTACACAGTTATACAGTTAAAAAAAAAAAAAAAGGAATCTCGGGCTAGAGAGATAGCTTAGTGGTTTAAGGCATTTGCTTGTAAAGCCAAAGAATCCTGGTTTGACTCTCCAAGACTCACATAAGCCAGATACACAAGGGGGTGCTCATGTCTGGAGTCTCTTTACAGTGGCTGGAGGCCCTGGCATGCCCATTTCTCTCTCTCTCTCCCCCTCTTTCTCTCTCTCAAATAAAAACATAAATAAAATTTAAAAATAAAATAATCTCTAACTGACATAAAGAATTGGAAAAAACTGAGTTACTTATATTTTGAAAGTAATCAGATTTTTTTGTAGCTAATATGCCAAATAGGTCAGGACAAACTGGGTGTCATCAAGCCACTTCCTTGCTATGTCAGGATGCTGCTAACAACATGCATGTAGATCCTGTAAAGACCCTTACCAAAAGAAATGTAAGCTGGAAGAACACCAGGCATATTGCTTCTCTTGGCGATAACTCTACCAGGAAGTGAACCTCAAACAACAGGCAGTAGGACAAACTCCTCAAGGTTGTGCAAATAAAACATTTGTTGTTTATACTAAAAACACTGAAGTTTCACAGAAAGAGAGAGAGAGAGAGAGAGAGAGAGAGAGAGAGAGAGAGGAAGAATACCTTTCAAGATCTCAATGATGCTTATCAAAGTGGGAAAAGGAAATAGAGAAAGATTAGCCATTAGGATCCCAGAGTACAGATGAGCTCATTAGGAATTACAGTTATTGCATGCTTCTGCTCAAGTGCGTACCACCTCCACTTTGAGATATACCAGGTATTCTAATAGGTGAATACACATTGCATAAAACTCGCTGAAACCCACTAATGGTAATGGAACACACAATGCTCAGTGTTTTAAAGAGCACGTATGGAAAAAGAAGTTACTCCTTTTCTAAGTTGAAGTTCTGTCTGATTTTTCACAATACTGTCTTCTTTCCACCACTAAACCTCTGTTATCTCCCTACTACAGCTCCCAATAATGGGAAAGATCTCTGTTGATTTGGATAATCTCCCATCTCCAGCACAACTGACATGTGAGAATTCTTTCAGCATAATTTTATTCTATCTTTACACTTAAAGCTCCTGGAATAACTTTAACCCATCTCAGTTTTTAGCTTAGGGTCCTAATTTCCAATATATTCAGATATTGATTATCTGATATTTTCACATCAAAACACCTGGATAGGTGTGAGGCTTACCTTTTAAAATAATGAACACGTAAAATATGTTCACGGAAGAGAATTTATATTTTCAATTTCAATCAACAATTTGAAAACAGTCTAATTTAAATTTCTTTCAAACATCAAATGTGTTTTTAACAATAACCTATTCACAAAAATTGGGCCTGAAAAAATGTCAACTTTTTAAGGACTGTGGTGTACATAAGTACAATGCTTCAAGCCTCTGGACTCTCAAGCCTTTAGGTCCTATGCCTGGAATATCATGTCTTTCTAATGACATTCAGAGACTCAAAGTTCCGCAGTGTTTCCTCTTCTTTGTCATTCATTATATTCCAAACATTTGTGTCCTACAATGTATGTAGGGCAACAGTTTTTTATAACTATTCTTAGCTCTAGAAAACCAAATAAGGCCATTCTATGGCTATTTCTGTTTTACTTTTTGAAAATTTCTTCCCTTTATTTTCTGGCTGCAATTTTACCCTGTGGATGGCTCAAGATAAAGAAATAGTATGGAATAAAGATATTAAATTAATTACCACCGGTTTCTTAAATCAAGAGCAGTGTTAAATATATGAACGGACATTCCCCTTTAATATTTTTCCCTCAAAGTGTAATAGGTTGCTTTCTGGAACCTCAAGCCCTGAGCTCATATCTGCGAATTAACCAAAGAATGGGGGCCTTAGGACGTCACACCCTCCCGATGCCTACCTCAGCTTGCCCGGCCTGTGCCAGTCTTGGGATTTAGTGTTTGCCCATCTCATCCAATTAGATCTCTCTCAGGTGTATAAGTGCCCAGGTATAGGTGAATTTCTCCTCTAAGCCCAGAGCAATTGGTTGGGACACCTGGTGTAGATGTGCACGGGTGGGATGGCACAAATCCTGTATCTGGCTGAATCCATGGTGAGAGGGTCCACATCTTCCTCTCCGTGGAGCTCGCAGCGGTTTTGGGTCCTTCCGAGTGGTGAGGGCTCTGTCCCATTCCAGCCGCCGTGCCGGTGTGGAAAGAGACATTTCCCCCTTTTATTACTGTCTTCAATTTGATATTTCTTGGAAGCGTACATTTTTTAAAAACTCTTCTCGTGTTTTTGTTTTTGTTTTTTCTCCCTGAAACCCGTGCTTGGTTACATGGGCTCCTGGGCAACACATGGCCTACATGGTTTTATGGGCTGCACTTGCTGCCCTTCTCTTCTCCCCACTTCATCTGCCCTTACCTTCCACTTTTCTCCCTTTCTTACTCCTTTGTGAGATCTAAATAAAACATGGTGTTTAAAAAATAATTTTCTTGAATCTAGAATTACCAGTTCTTTGGTTAGTTCACAGTTATAAACTCAGGGCTTAGGGTTCCAGTAAGCTCCCCAGAATCTCAATTCCCCCATTACAAAAGGAAGTAATTTAAGTACATTTTCTGGCTTGACAATTCATATTTCCATATTTCTTCATAGACACATTTTTAAATGTCTTTTTTTGTGGGGGGGGGGGTTCTAAATCTTAAAGGTTTTGCTATACATATAGAATTTGAACTCATGTTCATTTTGCCTGAGCCTCCCATGTGCTGGCAGTAAAAGCCTCACCAGGTCTTAAAAGATTTTCATCTGAAAGGGTTTTATGCCAATACTCATCTATAACATATGCAAATAATTAAGGTAGGGAAAATTAAATCATTCAAGAAATTACTTACAGTATGTTGAATGAAAACTAAATAATTAATGTGATTCCTTATCTGGGCTGGCTGATGTTTGTACTGTTACTATGGGAGGTATTGTGTGGTGTTGGAGGTAGTTAGGATATGGTGTTATTTATCCTTATTCTTTCTAGAAAGGGAAGATTGTGTTCAATAACTGACAGTTGCTGATGCAGGAGAGGTATCATTGCCACCTGAAAGAAAACTAAACAATACCTACTCCTCAACAAGAAAACTATTATGTTAGTTAGGCTATGAAATCTCTTCACTTAACATAATTAAAAACTCTTTTTCCTTTGTTTTTCTGTTAAATTTATGGTAGGAAGGTTTAAAGTTATCATATGATATGCATGTGATAGTATAATAAAAATCCATGAAGAAAAAAAAACACCAAAATTTTTCAGCCAAGGAATAAAAATAAATAAATAAAACATAAGGAAAATCTTTCAGAAATAAAATTTGAGGATTCTTATTGACAGTAATACCTGAAATCCCTATAGCCTGTTAACAGTAATTGTTTTTGCAAGTTTAAGCCAAGCAAACTTCTAATGTCAAACAGGAGAGGAGATTTATTTTTAACTTAAAAAAAATGATATGGAAATCTGGAGCAAGTACTAAGCTGAATATAAATGAATTCAGCAAATGATCAAAGGCTGGAAAATGTTGCAGACACCTGTGAGAAGAGAGACAAGTCCTAATGACACGCATGAGGGTGACAAGTTGAAGTACTAAGCACAGAATGAGATAGTCCTGGGGAAACTATAAGAAGATTTGCTCATGGCAAAAATAAATGAGACATATATTCAGATGTTGGAAGAAACAGGAAGTACAGAAAAGGCAATACATTTTAAATTGCTATTGGGAGTTAACACAATGAGACAGAAAGAACACTATTGTCATTAATGCGGACACCAACTTAAATGATTGGGCAAATTCCATCAGGTAAATATAGACAAATGTTGCTCACCTACATAACTTTCAAATTAAAGCTAAAATAATTGTGAGGTTAGGCTCAATAACAAGCTAAAACATAAGAAAATGATTTTGTGCATCCAAATTAATAAAGAGCTAGGATGAAGTCAAGGTCTTAGCCGAAAGACAGGCGAGATGAGACTGCCTTTTCTTGTTGATTCTGGAAAGAAAATAAGTGACTATATTGATAAAACGAGATCATGTTGGTAAAAATCCAGTAGCGCTGAGGACTGACAATACTGTGTAGAAAACAATTACTTCTAATTTAATTACAGGAATTGGGCCAGAATTTACAGATGGAAAATCAATTGATGGCTTATGATGTTTAACAATATGTTCTAGGCATACTTTCATTGATGAGATTTTTTATTTTTTTAATTTTTTTGTTTGTTTGTTTTACGAGGTAGGGTCTCACTCTAGTCCAAACTGACCTGAAATTCACTATGTAGTTTCAGGCTGGCCTTGAACTCACAGCGATCCTCCTACCTCTGCCTCTTAATTGCTGGGATTAAAGGTGTGTTCCACCATGCCCGCTGAGAATTTTTATTATTAGAGTCACCTACATGCAAAAATGAAACATATGAAGAGATATACATTCACAATGGCATGGATAATTACTGCATAACAGCTAACAATGTGTAAACCAAATTAGACGGCAAGTGTGAGCAATGCTAAATAATCCAAAACTTTACAACATGAATGACCCTTGAAGACATTATGCTCAAAGAAATAAACTAGCTCTAAAACCAAAAATATACCAGGATACCACTCATGTGAGTTATCAAAAATAATGAAATTCACAGGAATAAAATAGATTGGTAATTATCAGGGACTAAGGGGAGAAATGGGCCAGAGAGATTGATGTATAATGGGTACAGTGCTTCATATTTGCAACAAAAAATATTCCAAACATATGTCTCAAAACAACATAAATAAATTTAGCAGTACTGAACTGTGCACATAAAATTAGCAAGATGGTAATATTTATAATTTTTCACCATAGTGAAAAATTAGGAAAAAAACATTCAGTTAGTGGAGAGTTCTGTCAATTTTCTACTCGTAGCCTGTGCTGTCTTTCATAGCAGTCACACTGTGGCCCAGGTAGGTCTCCTTTGCTAGAGAGCCCCTGGAACTTTGCTGCAAAACCTCTTCAGAGTGTTTAGAAACAGATAATCTATCGATTTCTACTCTTTCTCTCCCAAGGTATTTACCCTAAGATACATTTTTCCTACTCTGTTTAGCCTGAGATGAATTATATATACATTGTACTTTCATTGAATCAGGTTGTTATATGGGATCATTGTAGAATAAAACACTTTCTTTGTAGAAAATAAGTATGTTCATAGACAATAGGCAGTGGAAAGTGTTTGTAAGCATGTGGAAGTTATGACTATGTCTGTTATAGGATGAAGTTGGGTAAATGGATATAGTCATCTCATGTACAAGAGACTGAATTTAAATTAGACACTGAACTCCTGTCAGGTTAGGAGTAGACAGTGGATTTGCAATATAGATACATTGTTTAAATGTGCATTTTACCCTGTGTGTCCCTCAAGAACAACAGAATAGAAACACTCCCAATAATTCTGAAGTTAAGATAAAATCATTTAACGGGAATGAAATGAACTCTAATCAAATCAAACACTTTAAGAAAATATCTTAAAGAGAAATTTCTATTCCATTACTCAGAACAAAAAACTCAAAATCGATTTTGATACCATGTAAAATGCATCTGAGGAAGACAATTATTTACTGGGTACAGCAAAAAATATATTTTAATCAGTAAACCTTTTCAATCTATGGTGTCCCTTTTTGCCCTTCTTTTACTTTTTGTTTATTAAGATGTCAGGTGAGCACACAAAGGCATGGCTCGGAGTTTTTGAAACACTGAAATCTTCCTTTATCTTATACTTTACACATATCTAAATGTGCAGAGTAAGGTGAAAGCCTCCAAAACCAAAGTTGCTTCTAACTTCCCTACAGATTCTTAGCATTAAGTGTGTTCTTGGAAGATACCCATTTTTTTCTTTTAGTATTAATAAGTATTTTACAAATTTTATAAAAATAGTGATCAATTATGAAAATAAAAGACTTAATTCTGTTAGATTAGACACACCTTTAGTCCAGAACATGCTGTATCTTGAAATAAATCTGAAACTTAGTGCTAAAACAGTAAAAATGCAGTTTAATCTCACATTAAATCACTGTTTAATATACTCTAGAACAAATGAATTGATTGAAGTTTGTAGATGTTCAATGGTGTTTATACTCATCTTTCACAAGTACATGTGCTCAAAAGCCACTGACCAATTCTAAATGTGCATTAAAGAGAGAAGGGAGAGGACATAGCCATGCATGGGAAACTGAATGTAACAACACATCCATTTACAAAATAATAATAATAATAATAACAACAACATGTAGGACTAGGGAGATGGCTCAGCAGTTAAGGCACTTGCCTGCAAAGTATGATATGGGTTCAATTCCCCAGTACTCAGGTAAAGCCAGATGCACAAAGTGGTGGCATGTATCTAGAGTTCATTTGCAGTGGCTACAGGCCTAACATGTCCATTTCTCTCTCTCTCTCTCTCTCTCCTTGCAAATAAATAAATAAAATAATTTTAAAATAAATAACTTGTAAACAACCTGGTATTCCAACACACATCTCTAAATGTTTGTATTAGAAATAAATAGTGCAAAATGAATAATTAATGTCAGATATGCAAAGAATCTGACTTGTAAAGCAAAGAAAATGTCTGCTTGTTTTTGCCCTATTAGCAAACGTATATATGTGTCATGTAATCCCTTTCCTATGCCTAGTAGACTTCAATATCCTGAATAATTTAAATTATTCTAGCCAGTAGTCGACCACATGAGGCAATTAACAACTAATGCCAAGAAAACACATCATACAGGTGAATTAGCACCCTCTTTGATATAGACATGATCTTACATCATAGGTGTGCTGCTTTCTATAAATAGACGTCCTAAGTGTTTCTTTTAAAAGGGAAATGATGTCTATCACAAAGAATTATTATGATGAAAATGTTAAACATCTCCAAGCTGACTAGAAAGAGGCTGGTGTATATTAGATTTTCTTTATTAATATATATTTTCCTTTTCCAATTAGCTTCTTCATGAAGAATAAGTAAACTTCCATTTCCTTTAAAATAGTAGTACAAAACACACACTGAAATGCCTCTACCATCTCCTTTTAGAACAATGTGCTTTAGAAAATGTAGGAGCAATTATTAGAATGTAAAAATGTAATTGTCGTTGAGATGAAAGATAAATAATTAGCTCAATACTGAACCAAGCACACTCTAGAAAGAGAACTCATGTGATTGGAATATGCAAGGTAAAACAAGGAAGAAAGCGAAGGAAATAAATGAGGACTTGGAATGTAGCTCAGTAAATAGAAACCTTTGTCTATCATATTTAAGATGCTGGATTGAATCCCAGAACCATCCGCTGGAAAAAAAAAATAGAAATATAAAAAAATTTTAACCATAATACAACATTTTGGTATTAGTAGAAAGGTTAACTAATGCCATGTCATAATAAATTTAAAATCATAATGCACGATTATCTACCAATGCTTCTTACTTTTCATATTCTTACTAACTGAGGTCAAATTAGTCTTTTAAATGTTAATAATATATTACATCAAAGCAGGTGTATTTAATAAAACTTATTTGAGCTCATTTTTCCTTAAATTTGACTCTGTAAGTATCTGGTAAATTTCTTTCATTTTTATAACATTTTATTTATGGTGAAATAAAAATATAATTGTTTTTTGAGATGTATGTTCTTGTCCAAACACTGAAACATGTCTGCCGTATATCTAATAGCATAAATTTCAAAATGTGTCCTGTTTAATCCTTTCTAGAGAATTAAATGTTTTGTTGTTGTTGTCATTGTTATTTTCATGATAGTGTCTTGCTCTAGTCCAGGATGACCTGGAATTCGTTATGTATTACCAGTCTGGCCTTGAACTCACAACAATCCTCCTACCTCTGCCTCTCAAGTGCTGGTATTAAAGGTATGCATCAACACACCAGGCATGTTTTCTTTTCTTTCTTTCTTTTTTTAATCACCAGTAAGAATAGCATAAAGAGACCTAGAAAGCAAAAAATAAATAGTAACACTATATGCAAAATAATATTATTTAATTGCCTGTGACTCTATTAAGAGTTTCTTTGCCTACCAACATGTCCTATAGAAATTGGTGATAATACACAACTTCTCAAATGGACAGTGCTCAGATTGTAATGTGATGAACAGTGTGCTGGCTTCAGGGCAGAGCCAGTTCCTCCTCTTCATTTTTCAGAAGAAGGGAAACAGCATCTTGGAAGACATAACTTCATATTGGGTCAAGCTCACAGAACTAGTTAGGGGGAAAGTGACAGCTCTTTGCCTCACCAATTACAAAGTTTAATAACTGGATAAGATCAGCAGACAGAACACCACAGTAACACTCATGAAAGTTAATGTGGACCACAGGTCAAACACCTAACAGGTACAGGGACTGTTTCAGTTCCTGACCCGCCACCTTGAGAATGCATTATTCTGATATAGGCTTCTCCATAACATTTAGTTTATTCATCTAAAGATTGTTTTGGGTTTTTTAATTTATTTATGGCATTTTCAAATACAATTTGTTTTGTTAATTCCAACCCCCCTCCTACCTTCCTTTCCCTCTCTATCCTCCTTTATGCCCCCTGTATTTTTCCTCCTGGTTACTTTTATCCCATGTATCCTTTTGCCCATATCTACCCCTTCTTCCAATTAATCTCTCTCTCTTTTTTCTTTTGGTTATGCATCTATGTTTATAGGTTTGCAGCTCTATTTACAATAGCTAAGAATGGGAAATGGTCTCAATGCCCAGGGACAGATGAGTGGATAATAAAAATGTTGTACATAGGCACAATGTAATTCTATTCAGCACTATGGAAAAAATGAAATCTACTGGAAATGGATGGATGAGTAAAGTATCTTAATACACAAAGTCACTCAGACCCAGAAAGACCCAAACCACATATTTTCCCTGACTCTTAGACTGAAAACTGGTTTTTCATGTCTATAACAGAGTGGTATGTCAGGAGCATTAATTGTGATTGCACTGAGTGAATGTACAACATGGTCAGCACTTCTCTCACGTCATATATATATATATATATATACATATATATATATATATATGATATATCTATATAAATAAGAATTTATGGGCTGGAAAAATGGCTTAGCAATCAAGGTGCTTGCCTGTGAAGCCTATTCACCCAGGTTCAATTCCCCAGTATCTATGTAAGCCAGATGTACAAGGTGGTTCATGCATCTGAAGTTCACTTGCAGTGGCTAGAAGCCCTGGTGTGACTTTCACTGTCTTTGTGATTCTCTCTTTCAAATAAATAAATAAAGTGAAATCAATTAGAAAATAAGAATTTAGCAAATGGATGGTTTTGTTAATGTTATTTTCAAATACGTAAATAATAAAATATCACTCTAATAATTATATAGCCATTTTTGAAGGTGGTGTGTGTGTGTGTGTGTGTGTGTGTGTGTGTGTGTTCAGCAGTACATATGAGTGTGAGCCAAGTTAAGGGCAAAACATAAGATAAAACAATATGTCCATATGGAGAATTGAACCTGCAACTTTATAATGCCACTAAAATGCTATCACATATTTAGCCACAGGACACCATTGGCCATTGAAAAATTCACTAATTTTTATTTTGAACAGCAATTTTGAAGCAGGTTGCATACTAAATAAGCTTGTATAGTATCACCCCTCATAAATATTTTATGCCATTTGCTTAATTTTGTGGCACTCATTTGCACTATTGGGTTGTGAATTAGCATGATGCAGAACAACCACAAGACATCTAAAATTTAGCCTTTCAAGTTTTTTTTTTTTTCAGTTTATACTGGATGACAACTTTTGTAAAACTGGCCTATGAACTTTTTGTTTTCTGAAAACTAATCAAGTGGTTAAACACATTATAGTATTTCATAATACTATCTAGTCATCAGAAGGAATGCCAGCTACTGCACTGTGCTATGTTTAGGACCATAAAAGATTGTACATCTGTTTGCTGTCCAAAGTGTGCTCAGTTCTTGTGCTTTCTGTGTCTCCACGTGAGTTCTTGTGGATTTCCTGTAAACTTGATGCCACTTGCACTTAGCACTGTGCATCTTACAGATGTCTTATGTTTAAAATTTTCTTCTTTCTCTTGTGTAGTGGGTGTGACAGGGACATAACTAAGCCAGTTATAAGTGTCAGAAAAAAATAAAATTTAATAGGTTCTAAGGGAATCCTCTTTAGAAGAGAATGTATCTCTGTCTGGTCAGAATACTAAATGACTACCATAGGTTTGTGTGATAACGGAATCCCCAGCTGATGGTGATGTTTTGGAACTTTTAAGAGGAGGAACCATGCTGAAGAAACTGTGTCACTGTGGGAGGCCCTTGAGGTGCTTACTGCTGTCTTCACTTCTTCCCTGTTGCTGAGCTTTGCTGTCTTCCTGTGCCTGCCAAGCTTTCCCCACCAGGATGCATTCTAATCTTTGGAAATGCAAGCCAAAATAAACTTTTCTAAGTTTCTTCTGGTCATGTATAATTTTTTCCCTGCAATGAGAAAGTAACTGATGTAATCTCATTTATAGTATGTACTTTGTGGTGCAATTTTGATTGTGTACTAAATTTTCTTGTGTAAATCTTCCCTTTTACCTGTCAAGAAAGGCTAGATTTCCATGTGGCTGAGTCCCGAGTGGTGGACTGCTCCTATTTATTAGACTGAGTGGACAGACTGCTAAATTTAAGTCAGGTTAAGCAGACAAATTGTGTTATGTCCAGAAAAATTGGAAGTCACATATCGAGAAAAGTAATAAATTTACTATAAGTCAAGCAGTATTATAATAAATAGTGTTCTCTGAACTTTTATTTAAATGTCACAAAATTGTTGAACTTAAAAAGATACTGTTTTTTTCATGTTATTGTGGAAATGTCTAAGTTGGAATTGAATGGCTTATATTGGTGGCTAATTCACTGCAATCTATCCTATTTGCAAATGTTGAATTAAAAAATGCTTATTTTCAGCTGATTCCATCTATGTAGGAAAGGCCTCATTCTTTCACACAGTAAAACAAACAATTATTGAATTATTGGTGACATTTTTATATAAATTATTTTCCAGTAAGCTAATGTCTTTTTTCTTTATCCTTTAAGAGTCTTACATACAGGAAATGTAGAAGCAAAATTGTGTTTCCTTGACATGAACAGTTCTTACAACTCTTACTAAGCTTGCCACACTTTTAATAACATCATCTATTCTTATTTACGCATGCTGCAGAAGCAGGCCTTTTGCTCTGCCTTTCTCACTGACCTGGCCCTGGGTCCTCAACTCCCAGATCCCCTAATCTTGAGGATGTGCATGAAGAGTCAGTAGGACAGAATCTGGGTTTGTTCCTCACCTCCCAATTCCCTGACCCTGGTACCCCTGCTTTGGGCTTGGTACAGCCTGGACCCTGCAGAAGCAGGCTTTTTGCTCTGGCTTCCTGATTCATCTGCCCCTTGGTCCTCAACTCCCTGTTCACCTGAACCAGAGAGTATGTGGGCCACTGTGGGAGGTAGCCTTTGCTCCTGACTCCCCAGCTTCATGGTTCCTGGTTCTCCAACCTCTGGCTCCCCAAGCCCTAGTTTCCCTGTGCTGAAGAATGCTGCAAGTGGGGTGCCTAGGCTGGAGCTCCCAGTTCCCACCTCCCAGTTTTCTAGGTACTCTTGATACCCTTGCAACTGCCACAATCTGTGCGTCTGCAGTTATAACCCCGTCCTCCTCCAATCCACTTCACATTTAAAACACAGCACTCATTGAAGTTCCTACAAGGACAAATACTTTCTTCTCCTTAATAAAATAAGACCTTTACCCTGAGATATGCAGACTGCAATGTAAGAAAACCAACAAAATCAGAAAACTAACAGATCTCCACCAAGGACGTCTAGGTCCCACAATGGAAGCCTCCAATGAAAACATAGATGAAGCAACAGAAATTGAATCCCAAAATGAAAACAACTGCTATGTGGCCCTGATCAAGTGAATTACTGAACTGGAAGCAAATCACCAAAAAAAACCAACCATCACATAAAGGAAACGGAGCAGAATCATCTCTTAGATCACACAGCTTTTGTCAGTGGGCTTAACTTAATTGAAGACCGAATATAGCAAGAGGAATTTATACATTCAAAAATACGTGAATGCCCTAGGGTTGCTCATGTAGTAAAGAAACAAAAACCAAGTTTGATTTTAAGCATATGCTTCAAATGTTTATGGCCTAAATGGGGATGTCATTTTGAATTAAGTCTCACATTTTTTTTTTTTTTATTGGAGAGAGAGAGTATCATTGCTAAGAAGAGCTATAAAAGAGTGAAGTAAAACCTTGTTATTTCCACCCATCCGAAAATGTCTTCTTTCTAAACAGAATAAGTTTCAACTACCAATCCCTCTATCCTTCCAATTTGAGGATTTGCAGTCTTCATCCACAAATCCCCTAGTGGCTTTCATCAGATGTGATATTTTATTTTTCCTTCCTGCTGTTACCAGATATGTCAGGCTACTGATGTAAAATCATTGCTACCTGACAGCAGCTGATGTCGGCTGCTCTGCCCTGACTCATCAGCCAAGGACATCACTTATACAGCACAGAAGTCCTTCCCACGTTTCCTGCACTCCTCCTCTCTCCTTTCAGTGCCTGCCCTTACAAAAACAAGTCCTTTAAAAATACCTTTGACAGGTTTTTCCTTGCCTTGCCTCCTTGGGGATTCATGAAATACGAGGCCCAGTAAATAGCCAGTGGCTCTCATTCTACCTTCATCACCTTAATTCTGTTTGTGTTTTATCACTTGGTAGTGGTGCTCAGGAGAAAAGAGGGTTAGCAAATTAATGTGAACCAACTCTACAAAGTAATTCATGGGATTTCCTGATGCCTTTGCCAGTATTTTGCCTTGTCTTTGTCATACTTACTATACTATCTCCTGAAAATACTTCTAGGTTCCTCAAACAGCACTCCAACCAAACCAAAAAATAAAATAAACTAAAAATAAAAATAAAAATAAAAAAAAAAAACCAAAGACTCAAATGCCTATAAATATTACTTTGTATCAAAGACATGCAATTAGACCAGGACCTATAGGAAATCAATTACCAATGATATATTAAAGGAATAAAAATGTTTGTGTTAGTATTCCTTGTTAACATAGTTAGATTTAATATTTATAGGAGGGTGATTACTTAGGAAAAGAATTTAAAGAACAAGAGGCAATTTTAGAGTGGTGTGTGTATGTGTGTGTGTGTGTGTGTGTGTTTGTGTTTTATGTATGTTTCAATGTGTTTAGATGGTGGTGCTTCACATAAGTCAGTTTAGGAATACAGACATGTATTTATTTCTCAATTCATACAGTGTACATGTGTATTGATTTTATCTTTAAATAGAGACAAGAAATTCATGCACAAGATCAAATTCATAATAAAAGCAAAAAAGCAAAGTAAAAATTTTCTACTACAATATTTGCAATACACAGTTAGCACTTAACCATGCCTAGTATTGAGAAAAATTAATGCCACATAATCCAGAAACTTCTACTGATCCACCTATTCAGAACTCAAACAGAGCAAGAGCCCTGACATGTCCATGTTCTCTCTCTCTTTCTTTCTTTCTTTCTTTTTTTGTTTCTTTCTTTGTTTCTTTGTTTCTTTGTTTCTTTGTTTCTTTCTTTCTTTCTTTTTTTCTTTCTCTCTCTCTCTCTCAACTAAATAGAAATTAGGTACTTTAAACTTACAAAAAATACTTGCAGATGACACTTTGGGTTTCTATCACTTTGTCAAAAGTAAGTCTTCAATTTCCCCTGAAAATTCTGATGCACCATCCCTCCTCTTGATACCACTCCAGCCACTGACATTAACATTGGTACATGTTCTCATTTATTTCAACCACTCATCCACACTATGGTTTCATACTTAAAATATTTTGTAGTTTCCTTTTATCTGATTTGCAAGATTCCTGAAAGCAAGATCTGACTTTTCTTCAGGCAATTTTGACAAAATAATAAGAATTGTTGTGTCAAAAAAACAATGGAAATTTATTTTTCTTGTTTCTGGAGGCTGGATGTTCAGCAGATCTGATGTTAGATAAGGACCTTCTCTTAGGAGCAAGCTACCTCCTGGAATGTCTCTTATCAGAGAAACCATCTCATTTATGAGGACACCACCCTTATGGAATACTCAGTTTCCAATTGTCCCACATCTTGATTGTATTATCATGGTGATTCATATATACATAACATACATTAGAACATATAAATTCATTTTTGTATATATATATATGTGTGTGTGTGTGTGTGTGTGTGTGTGTGTTACATCTTCAAACTTCTTTAAGATAAATTGTGCAGGAAGATAAATTTTCAGTGAGGTATGAGATACTATCTATTTTACATACTGCCTCATAAAATTTATTTATCCCTTTTACTGAGACCTACTTTTGAGAGTCTGTTTTACTCATATATTTAGAAATTGTCTCATGCTAGATTATACTCATAGTTAGAAAATATTATGAATATATCTTTGATACTTTGAAGAGCATTATAGTGTTTAAGGCAAATCTTTTTTAATTCAAGTTTCTTGTTTGATGGGACAGGCCGTATTATTTTCAAACTGTATAATAAAAATCATTTATTCTTTATAAAAGAATCTCTTATTGCTATATCTTGAGTTTTAGAAGTAAACAGACATTTGACAATGTAACTTAAATTTTCTGGAGTTAACTTCTACGAATATTCATGAAGGCTGGAGTGATTGCTTAGTGGTTAAGACTTGCCTGCAAAGCCTAACAACTCATGTTCAAATCTCCATTTCCCATGTAAACCAGATGCACAGTGATTCAAGTGTGCAATGTGGCACATGCATAAATTGGGGGGGCACACATCTTGAGTTTGATGGCAGTGGCTGAAGGCCTTGTTGTGTCTCTTCTCTCTCTATATATATCTTTCTCTCTCCCTCTTTCTCTATTTTTTTGTTGTTGTTTTTTAAGATAGGGTTTCACTCTAGTCGAGGCTAACCTGGAACTCACTATGTAGTCTAAGGGTGGCCCCGAACTCACAGCGATCCTCCTACCTCTGCCTTCCAAGTGCTGGGATTAAAGGCGTGTGCCACATACCTGTCTTCAAATAAATTTTTAATAAAAGAAAATTGAGCTGTCTTATAAATGGAGCTCTACAGAAGACCACAGGATAAAAACATTGGATGACAATATTTCTTTCTTTTTAAAAATATTTTATTTTTATTTCATTTATTTAACAGTGAAAGGGGGGGGAGAGAGAGAGAGAGACAGAGAGAGGGATAAAGAGAGACAGAATGGGCATGCCAGGGCTTCTAGCCACTGCAAACGAACTCCAGATACGTGCACTCACTTGTGTTTCTGGCTAACGTGGGTCCTGGGGAATAGAACGTGGGTCCTTTGGCTTTGCAAGCAAATGCCTTAACTGGTAAGCCATCCCTCCAGCCCAGATGACAATGTTTCTGATGGCAATATTTCTACAAGTGGTTAATAGCAGTAATTCAGACAGAGAAAGAAATTTTCCCATGGAAGGGAGTACATGAAACCTTTAAGAGTGATTAATAGACCGAAAGTGTGAAGAATACTGAAATAGAGGAGAAAAATATGCCTTAGTATGATCGTATCAGGGAGAATTTCATCTCATTGTTAATTCATGTATGTCTCTGTGGGTGCATGTGTGCACACGCATGCACACACATGCATTTTCCTAGAAATGTTTATTCTTCCCATTGATTATATTTCCAAAATGGGGTACTTTAGGTGCTTTTAACTTAACAAAGATTTGTAGTTTTATTACACAAGAAATGCAAACATGGGACATGGAAGATGAGATGAACAAAAGCACTAACCTGTCTACAGAGAGTCATTCTCTTGAGAATCAAAATAGCTGAACAAAACATTTATACTACGCACTTTAATCAGTATAGAACCAAAGCACCCACTATGCCCTGGTGATTTCTCAAACCTAACAATAAATTAAAATTAGAGTGCTAGTCAGGACAGGAATTACATTTTCTCCTGATTATGTATTTAAGCATTATGAAACCTTGTATTATTAAAATACAAATAAAAATGTTACTTGGGAAAATAATGTGATTGGCATTATTTCTAGATTGTTTATTATGTGTCTGTTAAGTAACAATCTAAAATATGAGCATGTATAGCATCTTACTCTTTTAGAATGTTTCTAATGGCAAATGTCTAGTTTATAGAATATCAATAGAAGAGACTTATAGAAGTTTCATATTATGACAATGATCTGTGCATAAAAATCATTAAATATTAGTTTCCTTTAATAAAGAACATTTTGATTTCCTAATTCCTGGAAGATTTTGTTGTACATACACAATAATTAGGAAAGACATAGACTGGAGAGATGGCTTAGCAGTAAGGCATTTGCCTGCAAAGCCTAAGGATCCAGGTTCTATTACCCAGTACACACATAAAGCCTGATGCACAAGGTGGCACATGTGTCTGGAATTCCTTTGCAGTGGCTAGATGCCTTGGCATGCCCATCCACACATATATACAGACATTCACACACCCATACACATACCCTGTCTCTCAAGTAAATAAATAAATAAAATTTTTAATAAAAGCAACTCTAATTTTTTTAAAAAACAAAACATTGAAATCTACCATAGATATGTTTTTTCGTGAAATTGATTAAATTTTAGAGTATAACATTACAAGAAGTACTTTTGAAATACAAAATTGGGAGTATCAGTGCTTTACCAAAGAAAAATGACACTTATTTTTAGTCTTTTGTTGTCAACTGGATATTGATGTAAAACATAGTTATTATGTACAATCAAAGTTTAAGAGTAACTTCAAACATAACCTTAAACTTAACTTAAACTTAAAACATAACCTACAATCCAGATGCTAGCTCTACTTTTATTTTACATGATATTCCATAATTAATGGGAAATAACCAAATCACCATAATATAGCAGAGATTTGTAAACAATGATATAATATCCTATCAAATATGTAAGTGATAACAGCATTTAGCAATGGGAGATATACTAAAGTGGAAAATCATGATAGATTGTTGGAATGCAACATGTAGTTTGTTATCCATAAAATAACATTCATGTTCTATTTTTGACAAAACAAACAAACAAAAAGATGGAAAATTCTGCAGGTAATATTATTAATGATATTAATATTATTCCTTTTATCAGTTTCTCCAAGCAATCTGCTATTGAAAGACCATATGGTTAAACAGAAGACATAAGTTTTGACTGCTATCAAACAAAGACACTAGAGAAGCCAGGAAGCCAAGCATGGTGGCAAATGCCTTTAATGCTAGCAGGAGCACTTGGAAGGCCGAGGTAGGTGGACCACTGTGAGTTGAAGGCCAACCTGACACTCCATAGTAAATTCCAAGTCAACCTGGACAAGTGCAAGACCCTATCTGAGAACACCCCACTGGAAAAAAAAAAAACTAGATAAAATTGAAATTCATGAAATTATGCACTTAAGGGTACCACTGTGTTAGAAATCTTATGCCATGTCAGAATATCCAATATACCATGGAATTACTTAAAATTTAACTATTTTCTAAGAGTCAATTAAAATGTATCTAAATTATTTAGAAGATCTATTATAGATTTAAATCATGAATTATATTTCAGTCATCCTTATGTAAAAATGTATGGTAATAATTTTGAAATCACTTCATTTTTTTTGAAATTTTATTTCTTGAATACAAATTGATGAGTGTTAATTTAGTTTACTTTTATCTTTTTAAATTTTATTTATTTATTTATTATTTGAGAGAGAGAGGGACAGAGAGAAAGAGAGAAAATAATGGGTGCACCAGGGCCTCTAGCCACTGTAAACAATCTAAAGAGGCATATGCCACCTTGTGTATCTGGCTTTAGTTGGGATTTGGGGAATCAAACCTTGGTCCTTTGGCTTTGCAGGCAAGTGCCTTGACTGCTAAGCCATCTCTTCATCCTCATTTTAGTTTTTAATTAGCAACTTAATAAGCTTCTTTATAGGTTTTTCATACATACTTTGTTTTTGTTGAGCTCTCTCCTTCACTCCCCTCATTTTTGTGCCATACAGCCCCTTGTAGCTTACCTTTCTCTTTCATATCACATGCATTTTACTACTATCTTCTCTCTTCCTTAAAAAATCTGTTTTTTTCCTTTAGTAATCCACTTTATAAGTTCAAAATCTATACCCTCACTCATAACCACATATATACTTAAGATTAAACATAACATAAACTACATATGAGAAAGTATTTGTCTTTCTGAGTATGGGTTATCTCACTTAACAAAAAATTTTCCAGGTACACCCATTTTCTTACAAATGTCTTCATTTAATTTTTATTTATAGCTGAATAAAATTCCATTGTGTGTATGAGCTACATTTTTTTTATCCACACATCTGTTTATGGTCATATAGGCTGTTTTTATTTCCTTGATATTGTTAATAGAGCAGCAATAAACATTGATGCACAATATCTGTCTATTCAATAGGATTTAGAGTCCTTGGGGTATATGCCAAAGAGTGGCATAGGTGAGTTATACAGCATTTCTACTTTTAATTCTTTTAGAAGCCTTCACACTGACTTCCATTGTGGTGTCCATTATAGATCACACTGCCACCATCAGTGAATGTTCTTGAATTCATTTCTCAATGTAAAAGGCTTTAAGGAAAGAAATTATGTTTATTTTGGAACCTGACTTGTGGTGGTTGCCTTTCAACCAATCTTTTGAAGGATAATATACCTGAAGGATATGTTTCAGAAAAATACCAAGAGACAAGGAAAATGCCAATATATGCAAGCATATATGCAGACATGATCCCTACTTTGATATATGTGCATTTAAAAACTGAAGACTGCAATAGAATAAGTAACTTCAATGTAAATATGGATGGTTGTCAGGGAAGTAAAGGCAGAATGAGGCCTTTGACCATGTAGGGTGCAGAGAGCCTACAGATGCTGCCCACCACCATTTCTTCTAGACAACAGCAATGCTGTGCTGCCTAGATGGTGAAGGCAGAGCAGCCACAAATGTAGAGGTGGCAATTCAAATAAAAACAGCTAGTGAGGACTGGAGAAAGGGCTTGGTGGTTAAGGAACTTGACTACAAAGCCTAATAACTCATGTTGAAATCTCCAGGTCCCACATAGCACAGTGATGCAAGTGCACAATGTCACACATTCTCTCTCTCTTTCTCTCCTCTGTCTCTTTCTCTCTCTCAATATAAATAAATAAATAAATAAGTAAATAAATAAATAAAAACAGCCTATGATATATAAAAGGTGATAGAGACACTTGAAATAGTTCACCTGGCTGTGGCAGTCCCAAATACAAAGAAAAACCAAGTCCATAAAAAAAATTGGCTCACTTTTATTTTGTTCAATTTTCTCCCCTTTCTAACTCTCCTGTCAAGTGCTCTAATTTTGGAAAGTTGCTATTTCCAAAGATCAACTCCACGCAGGGCTGCAATTTGTCACTTTGCAATCAGCAACTCAAGCAGTCATATCACTTTTGTTCATAGCTGCTGCGTTACTGCCAAATTGATCTGTGATATTGAAAACCAGCATTGGAGGTAGTACTCATGAAAATAAATAAATAAATAAAAAGGATTCTCTTTCTCTGCTTTTTTTCCCTTATATTTTCCACTTCAACATTTTGATTATATATCTTATTTCACATCTTGGCTGTGTGGCTTCCGAAAGGCACTCCCCATTGGGTATTTCTGATACGGCACATTTTAGGAAGGCCAGGTCTGAAACCCTCTTCAGAGAAATGAAATTTAGCCCTCATGTAAATGGTTACATTAGGGAAAAGATGGCTGTAACAACTATGGCCCTACTACTAGACAGACAGATGATTTTAGCACTGCATATGAGAATTCTACTTGATCCAGACATATATGGTGCAGAGATAAATGTTTTGACGTTTTCACTTCCAAAAAGGTGAATGACATTGCATTATGATTCCAGGTCAAGTCTGTGATACATTCAAAGAATCCCTTGAGTATTAAAAATATTCAAACAGGAGTCTGGAGAAATGATTTAGGGGTCAAAGGTGCTTGCTTGCAAAGCTTGATGGCCTGGGTTCAATTCCCCAGTACCCATTGAAGCCAGATGCACAAGGTGACACTTGTGTCTGGAATCAATTTCAGTGACAGGTGGCCCTGGTGAGCTCATTTGCCTCCCCTACCCTTTCTATCTCCTTGCAAATGTATAGCAAATCAAATTTTCTTTTTTTTTAATATTCAAACAGCGATTTATTTGTTTTGTGGATTCTGAATAATAATCAAATAAAAGTTCCTTCCATAGCACAAAGTAAGGTCCCTTGAAATCTAACTTTCTGTGCTCCCTGTAACTCACATGTCAAAAAATGGCTCCAAATTCTCCTCTTTCCATTTAGAGCTCTTCAGCTCTCTAGCTTCTTTCCTCCACTTTCAAAGTACAATTCTCCAACAATAGCCTTGTTGTTTTAGTTTACATCCATTTAAATACAGTAATTAGTATCTCCTATGGCCTAGCCCACTATTCTTAACAATATCACAAAAAAGTGAGTAGGTAGAAGGTGGAGGATAGAAATAGTAAGGAATACTTGATGATCAACTTTAACCAACCCCAAACCATACCCACTCAGCATCCCTAAAACTGTTTGCATTTTAAGCACTTCAATTAGTCTCGCTTGTGATGTGGAGTAGCTTCTAATGCTCGTTCAAGAAACTAAAAGTTCAAGGTTCAACGGGACCAGTTGATGTGTCTCTGGAGTGAGGACTAAAACATGGGTCACAATTTTACCAAGTTTAATAGAGAACTTAAGTTTATAAAACTGGACATTTATGTTCTACAAGGTTGTGTTATTTACATACTAAGGAGTTTAGTCCTAGAGAAATAGTGAGAAGAGTATTGGTCAAAGGAGGGGAGTTTAAGGAGCTGACATATGGTAGTATTAGGAGCAACATACATTGAACCCCTCCACAGGTTTCCACGTGTGTCAACCAGCAAAGTCAGCCAAACACAGCACCTAATTGCCAAATCTCTGCATGAAAAATAAGGAATGGTCTTTTACTTACTGAATTTATTTACTGATTCCTTATGAATCAAGGCTACAATTTAATGTTATTTTAGCAAATTCATCGCTATCTCCATACCTGTCTGATCCTACAAAATATTGGGACATAGCAGTACTGGCAATTACAAGAGTCCCTCTTGCATCCAACACTTCATGCATCATGATGTTTTTCCATGGGAAAAAAAATTAACTTTTTCATCCCAGAACCCTTCAAAAAAAAATGAAAAAAAAAAAGAAAACTAAACAAAACTGATATGAAGTTTCAACAATCTATTATTTGGAACAGTCAAAATTAAAATTAAGGGCTGGAGGGAGGGCTTAGCAGTTAAGGTACATGCCTGTGAAGCCTAAGGGCCCAGGTTCAATTCTCCAGATCCCACATAAAGCAGATGCACGTGGTGGTGCAGGCATCTGGAGTTCATTTACAGTGGCTAGAGGCCCTGGCATGCCCATTCTCTCTCTCTCTCTCTGTCTCTCTGTCTCTCTCTCTCCCCCATGTCTATCTTTAATAAATAAATAAAAATGAATCTTTTATAAAAGTAAAACTAAATGGTTAGAAGTCATACTTTATATTTATGTTGTTGTATGTGTTTAAAAAGCTTTATTTGATAAAAATGCAGTTTAAAAATAAAAGTATAAAACTAAAACACAATTTAAACTTGTACATTAGGGTTGGAAAGCTGGTTTAGTTGAGGATTGCTTGCTCTCTGAATGTAACAACCAGAGTAAATGCTCAGTGGGCATGGAGGACTACAGTAATCCCAGTGCTCAAGAGGTAGGAAAAGGGACGCCCTGGGCAATATGGCTAGATAGACAAGCTAATCAGCACACTATCTGTAAGAGAGAATCTGCATTAGTAAATAGGGTGGAGAGAAATCCAAAAAGACATATTGTCCACCTCTGGCCTCCACATGCAAATACATGTGCACCCACACATGCACACATATACCACACTCACATACACTCAGAGAAGTTGCATATGGCCCATGTAATGAACCAAGCAGAGTAATTACACTAGGTATGATCCATGCTATTTTTTTCCATAAAACTTGCATGAAATCTATTACCTTAGAAGTTGATTATATTTAAAGGAACAGTCTTTAAAGCAGTGATTAAATTTAACTAAGGCCATTAGAGTGACCATTAGTCCATTAGGCTGACACTGTTATAAGAAGAGGGAATTTGGATACATAAGGAGACAATGTGCTTAGGCACTCAAAGATGAGAATGTCTGAGGATACATGAAGGTGGCCATCCATAAAAGACAGTGGTCACCCAGGAAAAATTTAACTGCTGACCCACTTGTCTTGGACTTCTGCCTTTCAGAATTACAATACATTAAAATTTATACTAGTCACCTATTCCATGGTATTTCGTTAAAGCCATTCTAGCATAGTATACAATGAATGAACGCATATTAAAGTACTGTCACTAGCAGAACTTGGTGTGTTTATGTGAGAATTTTATGACTTTATGTTTGTACTATATAATTCACATAATTTATCAGCTCTTTTATTTTACCTTCTTCCTGCAAATATTTTTAAAAGCCTGTTCTTAGCTGGATTTGTGACCACCTAAGAACTAATTATTTGGTCAAAATTGTGGTAGATTTAATTATGCATTACTTTGATTACAAAGGAACAATGGTAAAAACCTTTTAGCATGTTCACAATACATACATTCACTTGTTTTTCAAACAGATGCCACTGTATAGGAGACTCACATAGAAACATACTCTTAATTTCTTCTACAAGAACAACATAGCATTTTCCTTGCAGTTTGACAACAGCTAGTGAGTTATAGTCACAAAGAATTAAAACAAAGTGTCTGATTTTGCTCTGGACACATGTCTTTATCAGCAGAACAAATCAGCAACAATTACTGAAAGGTTAGTGATAATTATTAGTTATATATTATGTTTTGGGTGGGTGGGTGGAGTTCCATGGTCTATGATGATCAATACCCACTCTAACTCTCCCGTATTCTATTTCAAATTAAGTTGGGCCTCAATACCTAAAGACGTACCTCCAAACCTGGATATATTGGTCCAAAGCTTTGGTGAGGAGGAGACAAAGTAATTGGAAATACTTGGACAAAATCCATTGCTGTAGCCTGAGTAACATTTGGCACATTTTCCCAGAGAAGCACTTCAAACACAAAGCTATATATGAGTTCTCAAAAAAGCACAGATCTGAGAAGTGGGTCATGGTCATGGTAATAATGGTAAAGTTATTAGAAAGTTATTATATTATTATATGTTAAAGTTCCTATCCAAATTCCCACCAATTCTTCACAATTTATGATTGTAGAAAGAATTGCCTTGATAAACAAAAAAAAAAAAAAAATTTAAAAAAAAGGGGCTGGAGAGATGGCTTAGCGGTTAAGCGCTTGCCTGTGAAGCCTCAGGACCTCGGTTCGAGGCTCGATTCCCCAGGACCCACGTTAACCAGATGCACAAGGGGGCGCACGCGTCTGGATTCGTTTGCAGTGGCTGGAGGCCCTGACGTGCCCATTCTCTCTCTCTCTCTCTCTCTCTCTCCTCCGTCTCCTCCTCCTCTCTGTCTGTCACTCTCAAATAAACAAAAAAAAAAAAAAAAATTAAAAAAAAAAAAAAGAAAGAAAGAATTGCCTTGTAAGATTCTTACCACTGTTGTCTAAGGCCATTATGTTAAAAACTTAAATATATGAATTTGCTCAAAAAAGGCTAATACTAGGATGTTTCAGACAAAGCCTAGATGTAGGCATATTTGTGAACAACATAATATTTTTGGTTATCCCCAAGTATTATGAAGGCAAATAATTAAAAATCAACTCTTGAAGAAAACACCGCTAGTCAATTCACTATAAATATTAATGACATAAAATGTGTGTAGCTCCCAATTAATAAAAACAATAAATCATAAGTATTCCTCACTATACATTCCCCATAGTAAGTTGACTCTTACAAAGTGTTTAAGTTAAGTTCGTCATACACTTGTGTCTGCAAACAAAATTTGTTTAATAATGATGGAACATACCTAGAAAAGTTAGCCAATTATTTTGATATAAAATATGTCAATGAAGTTATATTTTTAGACTTTATTTGCTTGTGAATTTGCTACTAATTTGTTGAATTGGGCAACAGCATTTTTAAGCTGGAGTGATATTACCTCAATTTCTTTTCTTCCTATTTAAAAGCAGCAGCTATGGATGCAACACCTCTTTTATTTTAATCTACCTTCTTAACATTTACAAGCCATTAAATTTTAAGTCATCAGTGGACAATCAACTAACAAAGCAATAAGTCAACCCTTGACTTTACAGAACCTACTAATATTTACTATATAAATGTTTCTAAACTCAAGTCACCAGCGTGATATCACACATCAATAATTAAGGTCAAGAGTCAGCACAAAGCACTGAGAAGTACTGCTCCTGTGAATGTGAGTCCTGGCAGGAGCAATCTATGAAGAAAACGTGTACCCATGCAGAAAAACACAAAGCCATCCCTAGGAATAAGCCATGGTTGTTTCCTCCTAGCCATCAGTGACTCGTTCTTTGGTGGCTAGTTTACCACATCCAGTACTTAGCAATAGCACAACACTGCAGCAGACAGCTCCAGGAGCACACACAGCAACTGACTAATAAATTCAGAGTAACATGGTTACACTATCACCTTTGTTTTAAATAACCCAATCAATGACAGATCCTCAAATTTAATGAAAATTTAAAAACTGACTTTCCTAGATGGAGGTAGCCATTGTAATTGGGCAAATAAGCTGTGTTTTTTGGGTGAACAACTCTTTCTCTTCCAAAGCCTTTTCCTGGCCCTCATGATGATTTCCTGCCTGCTATTCACCCCGTTCTGCCTTCTGTGAAGTGATCCCACTAACATTTCTTCCAAATATTCCTATTTAATTTTTAAAACTCACTTCCTAGACTCTGATCTAGATATTACAGCATTAGAAATTACTAGCAAAACTCTGTCCCATGCCAAAACAATGCAATGAACTCCAAGTAAATGAATTTTTTGTCATGGATTAAGGTCTGATTTATGTACTAAGGAACAAAGATTTGGGGGCAGATCATTCATATTAAATGGTATTGCTGTTACACATATTTTGTAATTTGCATGTTACAGGCTAGTTGATATAACTATTAGCAGGTGTCTCATAATTTGGAATCACCAACGCAAAGAAGTAATTAACCTTGATATAGCCCAAACTACTCTTATGATTGCTGTGGTCTATCATCAGAAAACTGTTTCCCAAAGAATAAAATGCTGTCTTTGGCTTCCAAGTGTGTGTTCAAATATCAAAGCACACTTTCCTCTCCTGAAGTTCTTTCCTTGAATTGGCTTCTGAGTTTCCTAAGTTAAAGCAACCAATGTTTATCTGAAAAACTTGCCCAGCCCTTGTAAGGCCTGAGAACAATAGCATTCACATCCCCCCACCCAGCCCTAGTCTCACTGGGTTGCAGGTGCCTCCTTCTCTTCACCATTCAGTAGAGTCCCACAAAGCAAAAATACAAGTCTGCCTTGTTATTAAATTTTTCTAAGCTTCGGGCTGGAGGTATGGCTTAGACTTAAGGCGCTTGCCTGCAAAGCGAAAGGACCCAGGTTCAATTCCCCAGGACCCACGTAAGCCAGATGCACAAGGGGGTGCACGCATCTGGAGTTCGTTTGCAGTGGCTGGAGGCCCTGGCACACCCATTCTCTCTCTCTCTCTGTCACTCTCAAATAAATAAATAAAAATAACAAAACAATTAAATTTTTTTTTCTAAGTTTCCAAATGAAGCCTCATACTTTATCAATACTCACCTAATAGTGGTTGAATATAGTACTGATTTGGAGGAGGAAAAATCTGTCACACTTAAATTACACACTTCTGCCTAAGTACTTTTACTTCAGGTTATATGTATTTATTTTGAAATTCTTTTAAAGAAGTACAATGTACCCGGCTGAGTTTGACTGGATGAAGGCAGCAGCAGTACTTGTTTAAAGAAGCACACCTCCATATTTCTGAAGCCTCAGGGAATGCAGAAAGTTGTTTTAAAAACAGAAATGGATAATTATACATGCAAGCAGAACCACATATACCACTGTTAGAATGCAGTTGCACATTCACCTGTCTTATTCTATCATCTTGAGAAATTCACACACCCTAAGTAAAATAATGACAGAAATGACAAACCTTGGTTTGTCAGGAATAAGGTTCATACAACTCCTAGGTACTGAGTATGAGCCAAATGTGTAAGTAAATGAAATCTTGACTAAATTCACTGGTTTTCTAACCCCATACAATTGTTTTTCAGGTGAGGAAAAGTTATGACACAGTATATCATTTGTCAGACATATCACTTAATTAGAAATTCAACTCCAATAATCATCACCAGAAAATGGAAAAATGATGCTTTTGATTAAAGTGAGGGTGGAAATGTGTCCTCCTCACATTTTTTGAGAGAATAATCCTATTCATATATCCCACCAATAGCCAGTACTAAATCCTAAGGGGAGAACACAGCACTGAACACTATCCCTGCAGCCTGCACAAAAGGAGAGGGGTTTGCATTAGACAGAGTGCTAAAAGTTGAGCTGCAGGCAAGGAAAGATCATTATTTACAACAGGCCAATCTGCTTCTATATGATTAAAGGCAGAACAGTGAATTAATGTTGTTATCTTAATATTGTTTAAATGGCCTCTAGATGTGGAGCAGAGCCATGCCAGGCACAGTGGTTAACACAAAATAAATGTCAATCCAACAGAGATTTCTGGGAAACATTTTCACCCAGAGTTGAATTTGCTTAATTAATGGTCTCAAAATGATAAGCTGTGATAAACCACTGGTGTATAGTCTTATTTTATTTGGGGAAACAGGACACGGCTCCATTTAATGGGATTTTCTTCAGAGACAGGTAAAACTGGTAAGCTTCTGGATAATTATCAGACATTTTAATGATTTCTTCCATTCAAATTGTAGTTCATGCCCTAGGTTATCTAGGGAAATGGATGAGAAACCTACAAAACTAAAATAGTGGTGTTTTATTACCTGTAACTCTAGCTATCTCCACCCATAGAAATAGATTTTCAAGTTTTTATTATCCACAAAATAAGGCATTATTAACTGACTACTTCAGCATTATTCAGTGTATAGCAGGAAAGAAAAGTTCATGTTGAAGTGGGCTTAATTGTTTCAAAACTTCAAGTACCTTTTTAAAGTAGGCTAAGTAGGAGCTTGCATGTTGTATGTAAACTGACTAGACACTTTCCTTTCTAACTTTACAAAAATTAAACTATATATGATGAAATAGTAAACACAGGAGAAGCTGAAATTAGAGCTATGTGCACAATAAATTTGTGCTTTTTGATACCTGAGACTTAAATTCAGAAAAATAACCTTCCAAATTCATTATCAGTAATTCATATAAGTATAACTCTTGTATGTGTTCCTGGATGACTCAGCCATCCCAAATACTCCTATCCCAAATAACAGAAGTTTTCCAGAGGTCAGAAAGGGAAAGATTGGATAAGGTCATGGTTGACAGCCTGACAGTAAAGGAAAGAATTTGGTGAGATCAGCAAGAATGTTGCTTCCATGTCAAGCCTGACCACCTGCACCAGGGTAAAGGAGACAGAGGCTGGGGATACTCAACACATACCAAAGAAGAAATCCAGAATTTCCCGAGAGCTTAACACCAAAGTAGACTTAAAACACACCCACCACAGCTCAGTAAATTTTGCGGAAGAGGAGGCAGAAAGATTGTAAGACACACAGGTCAGGAGGACATATCTAGACCCTTTGCCCCTTCCTCCAAATAACTGATTACTGCTATCACAACTCATAACCCATAACCCCATGGGGAATACCAGCAACCCCACTGAGGAGGGCCCTCAGCAGAATGGGGGCAGGGTGGAGGGAAATGATAGTAGCAACACCTGACGTGTTCATACAAAGTAAATTCTTAATAAAAATAAAAATAAGCAACAAATTTATTTGATTGTATTTTTCTTTGGCATGGGGTATTTAGATTGAAGAACTATGAAAATAAATTTACTTTTTGATGCTTCGGTTCAATATGTCATAGACAATCATATGGGAATATGGTTGGACAAAATATTTGATGTACTGAAACTGGACCAAGTAAGAAAAATTATCAATGGCCTGCCTGGAAAGATTTTTCTTGTCATCTCAGCTGTGTTGTTCCTTCTTCCCAGGTACAGGGCAGCATATCTATGGAATGAGGGTCATTGTACCTTTATAGACACTGCTAAATAGAAAGGGGTGAAGAAACAATCATATTTTTATGGCTGGCTTTGGAGGAAAAGGATTCTTGTTTCTGTCTCACCTTAGGCTTGAAGAATTCTAGTCCTCATAGCTTACCTTGGAGGAAAATAAAGAGAAAAACAGAAGGAAGTCTGAGAGAAACCTTTTAATTCTAATGCCTTTACTTTGAAGTATCATTTTCTAAGCCCCAGCAACAGTAGTATGGGTCTGATATATCAGTTTGTCATCATCTATTTTTTTTTTGGTTTTGTTGCATCAAGTGTTATTATAATTTAGGTCTTGACTATCATCTAAAAGCTTACATGCTAATGTCTGAGGACTGAGATGGCCCTATCAGCACACTTAAAACACTCAAGAGGCAAGGCCTAGTCTGTAGACAACACAGAGCATGTCCTTGAAAGGCATTGTGGAACTCTGACTCCTTTTTCTTCCTTTCAAATCTCTGGCTGAAGTGAGTGGTTTTCTTTGCCCACACTCTGCCACCTTGAAGTGATATTTTAACATGCATATAAAATCAGTAGTGTTAACCAGTCCATCATGGACTGCACCTTCTAAATCCATGAGTCATAATAAATCCATCAATATTTTTATAAGTTGATTATCTAAGGTATGTTACAGGAAGCCAATGGAAAACACATTCACAGCCCTATAAATTCAAAAAGGGCAAACCCTCACCCATAGACTCAGCTTTCCAAAGGGCAGTAGTTCAGAGAATGTCTTCACCACATAGTAGAGTTTCTATTTGTTAAGCAATCCTAATATTTTCTTACTCTTATCAACATATTTCGTGACAAAAATGTTGAAATGTCTCGTGTTTCTCCCCACCTGTTTATCTTCTTTCTGCCCACTAAGACCATGGTACAGGGAGAGTACACTATACTCTTTCAAGCTGTGTTCACTGATACAAACTTCTGGAAAGTGACCATGAAATGACCTGAAAGTTGTGTTACATTGAATAAAAAAATCCTTATAATAATCCTGTACTGCCTCCTAATGAGCCTATATTTTCACCATACTACATGCACTTTCACACTGTTATTGCTTACTTATTACATTTTTAATTATTCATCTACATAGATTTGTGATATGATTCTGATAATTCTGGACTCCAGCAAAGTGAAGTTTATCTGCACTTTCATTGACTATCTTTCAATAATAAGAAATCATATTGAAAACTCTACATTCTGGTGTTATTCTATTTTGGTTAACCTTCTGAAATATGTTCAAGAACCATGCTTTTATACTTTTTGGGCAGCATTTCTCCAAGTATTTTCTGAGAAAGCAGTTTAAAACAAATGCTCCAGGGTCTCTTAGAGTCTAGGCAGCCATCAAACTCATTACATAATCAACGCTGGCCTTGAATTACTGATCCTCATAACTTAGTCTCTGAGTTTTAGGATTCCAGGAACATGTCAATGTGTCATCATGCTTAGATTTTTCAGAGAAAAAGTTTAAATCTATAATTCTTATTGTCAAATCCATGCAAAAATGATACATTTATTTTTATGTTGTTGTTGTACAAATTCTCATCATCTGTAATGGGCCAGTGAATATTCTGTGAATCAAAGAGGAAGAGGGATATAAATGTCACATAACACAAATCTGCTTGATTATGCAATTTCTGTAACATAGGATCTTGTCAGACCAACAGTTCAAAAAATATACTTTGGGAAATCATCTTTATGGCAAGATTTCTGGTAACAAAAAATATAATCTGACTGTATCACACAGACAAAGGGGAATATGTCTACGTACATCAACTTTTAATATGCCAAGGTATTCACTAATTTCTTAGTGTGAGTAATTGAATTCTGCTTCCCCAAAAAGTTGTCCTGAAATTCTAGATGTTGGTACTTGTGAAAGTAACCCAACTTGGAAGTATAGTTTATTCCAATGTAATTAATTAAGATGAGGATATTTTGTAAGCATCACTCCTGTGTGACATCATGTTTGAAATGTGAAATTTGAGAAATTTGAAGAAAGAGAAGTATACAACAGGACAATCATATGTAGAAGCACAGGTAGTATGCCATTACCAACAGCTGTGGAAATTGGATATATCAGCCAACCCAGGAATTTTGGGGATACTTATTTTGACTTAAAGCTAAGTCACAGGCAAGGAGCACCTTCTTCCGCAGAGTTCTCCAAAGGTAACAGTTGGCTTGTCACTTGATTCAGACTTCTAGCATCCAAATTGTAAGAGATTACATTTTTGTTGTTTGAAGCTTCCTAGCTTGTGGTACTTGATTAGGGCAGCCCTAACCCACCAACCACTAGAATGCAACCTTACAAGGGCCAAAGTCCATTTCTTGGGCTTGACATTACTTCACAAATGCCCAGATATTCCTCCTAAATATTAAATATAGTGAAGTAATGAATAAGAATAGCATATGGAGGAGAAATCCTTAAATTGGGCCCAGTAATTTGTGTGACTAACTTTTCTAACCTATTTACAAAAATCTTTATATATTATAACTCTTGAAATTAGAAAAAATGAGGGGCTGAGAATATGACTCAGCAGTTTATAACGCTTGCTTGCAAAGTGTGCCAGCCTGTGTTTGATTCCCCAGCACCCATAAAATGTCAGATGTTTCTTTACAGTGCTAAAAGACTCTGGTACATCCATATTAGTATACACAAACACACAAAGAAATAAAAATTAAGAAAATAAATTAGAAGAAAACAAAATGTTTTAATCTCCAAATGAAAGCAATTTACAATTGTTTTGTATATTGTGTTTATAATATATATTGTTTTGAAATACGAAACTGAATTCAACCTTATAATGGGACTTGACTTCGGGAGTCTCACTTAACTTTTTCTGAAGAACAACAATCAGGGAATTTTAGGAACATAAAAGTGTAGAAAGACAAATTTCAGGCCACATCTGAAATTAGTTCTGAAGTAACATATTAGATTTTATTCCTGGAAGCCTATTATTTTCCCCAAGGAGAATGAGATTTGGAAATGGCTGAGATGATTTTAATAGCATAAATCCTGTACACAGTAATAACAAACTACTATCGCAACATAAGTTTAGAAAACTGTTGGGCATCCTTATATTTAAGGATAAACTGCCATTTGCATTCTTATTGTTTTATAAATGGCACCAAAAATATATTCTTTCAATAAACAATTAATTACATTAGACAATGAAAGCAGTAACTGAATTAACTTCTAAATCTCTGGTCTTTCCTTAGTAGCTATACTGGCTTGGACTAATATCACTTAATTGAAAGACTTGTGATCTTCTCCTTATATATGTGTATGCCCATATTTTCCTATAAAGAATGTCTTATAGAGAGTTTACAGTAATATTTCAATAAAATATAGTTTGTAGATTTAAAACCATATGAATTTAATAATCATGTAATTAGTTTACATAAATCACATGTATTTTTAGGAAATATTTTAATATATTTTATGTTTTGGAAATACCATGTAATATGTGAATGCTCAGTATACACATAATCCTTCAATCATCTATTATTTGTTTCCAACTTCATGTTACTAAAGTTGAAATAAACTGTAGGATCAATTTCTTATCCACTCTTCATCTTCTTGTTTTGTTTGCTTTAGTTATTATGATTTATGTATGTTGTTTTATTAATGTCCTGAAGTTATTAGTTTTAAAGTCTAACTTCTTTTCCCTGTTCTTTGTCACTTCCAAAATGCAATTTTCTCTGTTATCAATATTATTGTTTTAGTTTTTTTAGTTAACAATTTTTACTTTATTTCTTTAGTTATGTAAGAGAGAGAGAGAGTGTGTGAGAGAGAGAGATTGGGCACACCAGGGACTCCAACCACTGCAAAGGAACTCCAGACGTGTGTGTCACCATGTGCATCTGGCTTACAAGGGTTCTGGGGAATCGAACCTGAGTCATTTTGCTTCACAGCAAGTGCCTTAATGGTTATGCCATCTTTCTAGGCCTTTTTTTTTTTTTTTTTTTTTTTGAGAAAAAGCAGATCTCACTGTGTAGCCAGGGTGGCCTTGAATTCAAGATCCTCCTGCCTAACCTTCTTGGGTGCTTGGTTTACAGGTGTATGTCAACATGCCTGATGATTATAAATTGTATTTCAGAAAGGAGTCCTTTCTTCTTGGGCAATCAGACTTATTCTTTAAGTTCCTGCACAAATGTTGATCTGTCTGCCATTCCTGGTATAACTGGTTCGTGTAGATGTTATGCTGTGCTTTTTTAAAAAGTACGTTCTATTTTAGCATGTGAGACAGATTCCTTTAAAATACTGTGTTTACAATTTGGGATCTGCTTTCCCAGTGTTATCCTTTATTCTGCAAGGCTCAAACCATGTTGTTTTCTATCCATCCATCTCTCGTGCTTTGAAAAATATCTGATACAAATACTTAATAAATATTTAGTGGACAAGCATATAAACAGAACAAACCTAAGGGACAGAAGAAAAATCATGTAAACTATTGTGTGTGCTATTGCCAAACTAAATTAAGGCATTATGAAAAATGGACTAGTTGATACAGTCATCATTAGTTCTACAATAACTCATATGAGCATCTTTACTTCCAAGATATTTTACTGGGTTTAGTGTAATAAGGTGAAATGCAATTTGGCTGGACCATGGGACTAACTTTTGCTTGCTATCTTACGAGTGATCTTCAGATATCAATATGGCTATTTTTATTCTGTAAAAAAAAGTTCTCAGGATTGCTTAGTTATTAACAATTTCCTTTTTGTGTGTTTTTATGAAGTGAGTCTCACTCTAGCTCAGGGTGTCCTGGAATTCACTATGTAGTCTCAATGTGGCCTCAAGCTAACTGTGATCCTCCTACCTCTGCCTCCAGAGTGCTGGGATTAAAGGCGTGCACCACCACGCCCCATTTTTTTGTCTTGTTTTTGTTTGTTTCTTTGTATTTTGTTTTTTCGAGATAGGGACACACTCTAGCCCAGGCTGACCTAGAATTCACAATGTAGTCTCAGGGTGGCCTCGAACTCATGGCAATCCTCCTACAGCTGCTTCCCAAATGCTGGGATTAAATGGGATTAAAGGCATGTGCAACCTTGCCCAGCTAACAGTTTCCTTTTTCAATCAATTTTTTTTCATACTCCTCTCTCACGAGATGATGGCAAGAGAATATTAGTTTATGCCTTCAGGTCACACAAAAGGAATTGTCCTATAAGAAGTTTTCAAAGAAAATCTTCCAACAACACTGATGGACTAGCAAGACATGATAAGTAGAAGGAATTTTGTTCTTTTAATTTATGCAATCACAAATTTACCTTTTATTTTCTTCTCTCTTTTATTAGCAATGTCTTCAAATACTCAAAAAAAAAAAAAAACACAAGAAAAGGCAGAGTAAGTAGTATGAAAATTTCCATGTATCCCGTAGAGTAGTGAGCCTTAACAATCCCCAGTGCCTTGACCTGTGCTGATACCTTAATAACAGGGTTAAAAACATTAAAACAAATAACCTCAAAGTTATTTATTGTAGCTGTTTAGGGCATTTCAACTAACTTTAAAGAAATCAGTGAAGAAATTCCATTTTCACAACAATGAGATTCAAGGAAAGAAAACTCACAAAGGGTCTGAAGAGAAGCCCTGTATATTTACCTGTATGAGTAGTATGCCTGCACCTGGGCATGCATATACTCTGAGGGACACAGATTGAAAAGAAATGGTTTGCCTTTAAAAGGGACATTCCTGGGCTTCCTCCAGTGCTTCCTCTCTAGTCACTGGTTGTCATTGCATTGCATAATTTTGAAAATTAATCATGATAATAATTATAACAAGCAGCAACTAAGCATCTAGTGCTTTCTCCAGATTCCTCTTACAGTGAGGTATTCTCTCTGCCTTGGATTCATTAACTAATTCAAGTACTATCAATTTAAACTTTAAAAATATATATAATTTATGTTCAAAACCAGGTAAACCATTTTGTTATTCATTTTCTCTCTGGTATTAACAGTTATTACTCATTCTTGAGTTTCTCAAATGTTTCCCTAAATATAAGAAGATTTTTTTTAAATCATGAAAACTAAAATAGAAATAAAAGAGAGGTACTCCAAAGACAGCAATAGAAATGAGTATGTAGCTATCTTTAAATATATGCCTTTCTATCCAAAGATTCAGTCACCTAGGAACCTATTATAATAGTGTACCACTAATACTTCAACTCTGGGAACAGAATAAGAGTGCAAAAGATATTGTATGACAAATGTTCTCTTTTTTTGTTGTTTTGTTTTGTTTTTTGAGGTAGGGTCTCTACCTCATGCTTACCTGGAATTGACAATGTAGTCTCAGGGTGGCCTCAAACTCATGGTGATTCTCCTACTTCTGCCTCCCAAGTGCTGGTATTGAAGGCCTGTGTCACCACGCCCAGTATGTTTGGTTTTGTTGCTCTCCTTTGCACAGCTTCAGTTGAATAGTGTGTCTGGGGGCTGATACTATCTACTAGCCCCGGCAAAATAGAACTGAGTAGGCAGCCCATTCAAAGCAAGAGCATGCCAGTTCATTTTTGAAATTAGAAATTGACAAATGAGATAACCCTTTTTTTTTTATAGAGAATTTAATAGGTGTAGGCCCTCTTGTAGCCCACAATTGATGGTAGCTTGATATTGGAGAGTGGGCTTATGTTTGGATATAGAAATTGAACTAAAATGTGGAGAATACATTAAATATCATTAAATAGACAGAAACAAACTTATGAATCTCAAGCCACTTGTATTACAGTGAAACTTTATGGGGATGATTCAATGATTTCATCTGCTTTAGCTCCTTAAGGCTCTCTTAAATCCTAGTTATTCTCCCATTACAAGTATGCTGCTTTGGGATGTGTCAGTGGTGGCAAGGATGTTCATGTTGGTGTTCTTTTTTTAATATTTTTAAATTTTTTGTTTATTGTTATTTACTTATTTGAGAGTAACACACAGAGAGAGAAAGAGGCAGACAGAGAGACAGGGAGAGAGAGAATGCATGCGCCAGGGCCTCTAGCCACTGCAAATGTACTCCAGACATGTGCGCCCCTTTGTGCATCTGGCTAATGTGGGTCCTGGGGAATCGAGCCTTAAACCAGGGTCCTCAGGCTTCACAGGCAAGTGCTTAACCGCTAAGCCATATCTCCAGCTCCTTGTTGGTGTTCTTAAAACCTTTAGCATATTTCCCTACCTCACCTGGCTTTCCTGGGCTATTTTAGAGAATTGGTATTTCTTATAAGTTAAAGATGTTCGAATAGTCAGTATTTATTGAACCATATACTACCTCTTCTACCTTACCTAGTTTTCTTATCTTTTTTTCATATTAATTATACATAGTATCCTTTGAACCACTTAACAGTCATAGGAGTTAATATTTAGAATATTGCATTTCCATATCTAACTTAGAACTTGGGACATTACCCCTGTTAATAAATGTTTGCTAAAAGCAGACATAAATAATGCATATAAAAAGATAGTGGGAAGGTAGTATCCAAGGTAATATTGATTGAGTGAAGAGAAGCAAAATGATTGGCAGGTCAATTAATTTGCATTATAATCTATCTGATTAGTTTCCCTTAAATGTTCATTAGGAAATTGCCTATTGTTAAAGTATAATAATTAACCACATATTTTTAAGTTACAAAAAACCTAGTAGAGTTTGGGAATTAGTGAATACAAATGATTTAAAGCTTAGTTCAACAAAAGTGGCAAAATAGCAATTTCTTTTCACATATGGAAGATAAGAGGATGAGTGCTTTGAATCTTGGAATATGCAATTATATTGGCAAAATACTGAAGACCAACATTTATTTATCTCTTAGGCAAACCATATGCTTTCTTAGTCCTACCAGTTAAGAACAAGCTCCCACCACTCTATAACTTCCTGTTACAGCATTAAAAGAGATAGTGTTGATATCCTAACATCATTATTTCTTGCTAATTATTGCCAGCTATACACATACTTTCCATATCTGTACAAAGACTTTTATAAAGCAGTTGAGCAATTTTAATATATTCCCTTTCTTCTCCAACAAAGCCTTTTAAACAACTGTTCAACAGCATTATGCTAACAACATAATTGATAAAGCATAAGTGGTTCAATCTCCCAATTTTAATTCTCCATACACTATAAAGAAATGACACACAGGTAAAGTAGTCATGATTCTTTGCTCTAGAAGTTCATTCTAGACACATTAGATACTAGAAGAAAACTATAGTATACATCTTTCTATTATGGCATTATTTCAGTGAGTTAAGACTAACTTTCTGTCTTTATAGAGGCAACCATATGGACAATGTAATTACATATTTTGTATAGTTATTTTTGTTGTTATCATGATAAAACCAGAGTGTCATAAAGTCCAAAATATGCTTCACCATGACGATGATCAAAATATGGAATCTTGGCCTTGAGAGATAGCTCAATGGTTACGATAACTTCCTGTTCAGTCACGAGGGCCTAAGAATGCCAGAAAGACCATTTGATGTCAATTTTCAGCACCCACATACATAGTATGCTAGGACTACATGTGTCTGTAACTCCATACTCGTGGGGAAACAGAGACCCAAGAATCAGTAGAGTTCAAAAAGGAAGAAAGAAAGAAAGAAATAGAAGGAAAAGCAAACTGTGGGATTATTAATAGATTTTGGCTCAAATAAGAATGAGTGGAAGAGTGATGGAGCAGAATACCCATGATCCAGCTCTGGCCACAACAGATGAGAGTACTCTCTGGATGCAAACACATAGGACATCACCTGGGCACATACACATAGTGCATGCAACACACATACCACAGAGAACATTCCATCTCAAACACCGTATTAAAACATAAGAAAAAAAAAAAGCCTTGCAGTATTCATCGTGTTCATTAGCAGTCTTCATTTAAGATTCTGTTTTTTTTTTTTTTATCACTTATCCGTTGCCTAAATTAAGACACCTTCTCAGAACCTTTCAGCTGAAATCTTGGCTTAGCGGTGACTTGTAAAGTGCCTTGTATCATTCAGTTTAGCTGTTCATACTGGGATAGGTTCCAGATGTTGGCAAAATCCCAAACTCAGCTTTCCTCCAAAAAGTCAGGAAGAATTTCATTAACCTTTTAATAAAAGAGGCCTATTTTTCATTTGCTCAACTCTAAGGCCATGAATTCCCAAGAGAACAAAACAGTTATGCTGTAGAACAATGTTCTTTATTTACATCAGGATTTGTACTGGAAAAAGTGAAATGATAAGATTGCCTCCAGGTTCAACTAATGGTGATGTCTACTCTATCACTGAGTCAACACAATGTTTAGAAGTGATTTCTTAGTGGTAAAAATAAGTGAAAACGAAGATTACTATTTATGAGCCTAAAATAATTTGAATCCTTTCTGATTACAAGCATAAAAATTTGTCATCCAAGACTCATTTCCTGTTGTATATGTCATCTAATTGAAACAACAGAAAATACTAGGACAGACAAGGCAGAAGGCTATATACACTACTGTGGTAGTTTGACTCAGGTGTCCCCCATAAACTTAGGTGTTTTGAATGCTGGTCTCCCCAGCTGATAGAAGTTGGAAATTAAAGCCTACTGGAGGCAGTGTACTGTTGGGGGTGGGCTTATGGGTGCTATAGCCAGTTTCCCCTTGCCAGTATTTGGCACACTCTCCTGTTGCTATGGTCCAACTTATGTTGGTCAGGGGGTGATGTCCACCCTCTGCTCATGCCATCATTTTCCCTGCCATCATGAAGCTTCCCCCTAGAGCCTGTAAGCCAAAATAAACCTCTTTTACCCACAATCTGCTCTTGGTTGGGTGATTTTTACTGGCAATGCAAACCTGACTGCAACAACTAGGCAGATTTTTCACCAATAGTGCTATGTAGCAGCCTGTCTCATGATGTGAATTTTCAAATATTAATGTCTTCATGATGCATGTTCTCAAGCTAGAAGTAGAATTATGTGACCAGTAATAGTTTTATACAATAATTATTTAATTATGACACATTTCTAATTGTAACAAAATTGTACTAAATTTAAATGTTTATGTTTAGTCATAATGTATTGTTAGGGGAAGGCAGGAAGTAGGGAATGTCATTGTGGTGGTTTGAATATGAATATATACTCTCCATAACCTATGGTAATTTTGATTCACCTTGCAATTTGTTTCTCCAGCAGCCTGCTGGAGGAAGTGTAACTGGGGGGGGGGGGGCGCATGGATCTTGTAGTCCAGGCCTAACGTATGTTAAGAGAAGTTGGAACTCTGGCTGTTAGTGTTTGCTGGCTGTTGCCATTTGCAGCTTGCTATAGTTGTTTCTCTCTGCTTGGATCTGTGGAAGTCAGCCAACTTCTTCTGTCATGGATGGTTCTTCCCCTACATTCTACAAGCGTGCAATAAGCTGCTTATGGTCAGGGATGGTTGTCCAACAACTAGCAAGTAACTGTAACAGTCCTAACTTTGAATTTTGAGAATCACAGTTTGGTCACAGGTATTAGTATTTCTCTTGCATGTTTGAGTTTGATGGGCTGATATGAAAGTAAAGGAATGCTTACATATTTAGAGTAGTATGAAAAAAGAAGATGAGGAGGACAGTGAAAGAAAGCAATAAGTTAAATTATTATTTATCACTCTCTATTTGAGGAAGCAGACAGTTTATTAAAAGAACTTCCAGCTGGGCGTGGTGGTGCACACCTTTAATCCCAGTAGTCAGGAGGCAGAGGGAGTAGGATCACAGTGAGTTCAAAGCCATCCTGAGACTACATAGTGAATTCCAGGTCAGCCTGAGATAGAGTGAGACCCTACCTTGATGAAAAACAAAAAAAACAAAACAAAACAAAAACAAAAAAAAAAAAAAACAAGGTCCAGTAGTTTTTCAAAGTTCCAAAAATTAGTGAATTCAAAAAATTCTGTGAATGTTTAACATATTCATCTATGTATGTCACAACTTGTTCTCAACTTTAAATATTTTCATAGAACCTACCATGATAATTTTTGGAAGTTGAATTAAGATAAAATTGGTTTTTCATTTATGTAGCTCTCATGTCAATCACTGCACATAACTTCCTTCTTAGAAAACACAGTTAAACAGTATGGGAATCTTGTTACATTTCTTTCAATATATCTACTTAGTAAGTGCCCCCTGAACCTCATTGTATTCATAATTCATCAGTAATGGGATATACATTACAAATGATCACATTAACTATCCCAGGACTCCATAAGAATCAATTGTTATTGACACATGGTATATCCATACCGTGACTTTGAAAACTGTAAAGGAGGATCTCCTTGTATCTGCTGATATCAGCCACATAATGAAAATGCTTTCTTGTAGCTGTACTAGTTCTGAGGGGCTTTGGTGACATTATGACCTCCTGATGTTTCCTAGGTAGCTGTCCTGCTGCTCATTTCAAATCTCTCAGGTTATTTGGCACCTGATCTGACCTCAAAGTCTGCAATGAATTGATGAGCTATGAAGTGTTCTGAATTTTATAGGCTTTGCCAAATTCCTCCCCCGCCCATCACCTTTAAAGGAACAAGTCAAGCACACAAAAGAAAGATGGCTGTGTTTCAGGTCCCCTGGTGCTGAGGATCAGCTGAGGGCATGTGATTCAGCATGACATCAGCTTGTCCTTACAGACTATGGCAAGTCCAGCTGGGAGTGGTGAAGACCATTCAAAAGGCAATCATAATTATAAGTGCCCTGTTTTTTTTTCTAATGACACCCTACTAAATCACTCAGAAGGCACAGTTCTAAATCTATTCTCAAACTATGTTCATTTAGTTTAAGAATATTTTTAGGAAAACATTAATGTTTGAGCATATCGTGTTTTTTTATCCTACATTTTGAATTAGTGAAATTTGTTGGCCATGCTCGAAAATATTCTAAGTTAATGAAGTAACAATTTTTTTTTTCAAAATGATCAAACAAATTATATGATTAATATGAATGAAATGTGATGGTGGTAAAATGCAAGCATTTATTTGTGGAGATGGGATACTAGAGTCTACAAACCAATGGATTTATTTCTTAAAATTTGTATCAAGGAACATTTTAAGGAAATCATTTCATGTGCCTAGTAAAGAGAAGGAATGCTTTCCTGTTTTATTGCCTGTGGTTTCTCTATTCTAACCTCCTGATAATTGCCATTGTTCTCGTGGCAGAGGATTTTACAAATTGTTCTTACATATGTATATATACCCTCAACTTCTCCTGAATATATCAAAGTTTCTCCTAGAGAACAGCACCTCATTGCATGATAAATCATCAAAATTAGATCTCATAGTTCTGATTCCTTCTTTACCAGGCATATATGGAATGGTAGGACTTGTAATACATACACAAACCATATTAGTACATTGTATACAACAAGATCATGTGGAATTAAAATAGCATTTAACATAAATGTCCACACAAATCTATCCATTAAACGTGAATTTTCAATTCAGAACAATTAAAGACAGCTGGTATGGTGTACATTGTTCTATACTTATTCAAACAATTTCTGGTTATTGTACATAACAATACCTTAGTTGAAAGTATAAAGTTTAAGAAGCAAGAAAGCTCATCAACCAGGTATCAGCTATAAAACTATCAACAACTAGTTTTGAAAAAGTTTCTTACATTAATATTTTAATATGTTCAAAAGCCTGTGGTTTGTTTTATTTTTGATAGCACATAGACATGTATTATATGCTAACTAATATATGTGTTTTTATGTTTCAGTTACCTTCTTGTTGCTGGGATAAAGTATTTGACCAAAAGCAACTGATGGGAGGAAAGTTACTTCCTTTGCTTATAGTCTCCAAAGGAAGATGAATCATGGCAGGGAATAGAATGGAAAGAACAGAGGCTAGACATAACTTCCCTGCCACAGCAGGTGGAAAACAGCATCAGCCAAATACTGGCAAAGGGGAGCCTGCCATAACACTACAAAGTGCACCCTGAACAACACACCTTCTCCAGCAACTTCCATCTCCCAAATTGTCATCACCTGGGGACCAAACATTCAAAACACATGAGTTTATGGGGGACATCCGATTCAGACTACCATACTTTGAAACCAATTTTTGCAGTGAGAATGGGGCACAGTGATAGAACAATTGCCCAACATGTGTAAGATTTTGAGGTTGACCCTCGGAACTGAAAATGAAGCAATGTTGCTTGCCTTAGGAATTAAATGATATTCAAATATAGTTGGCAAATAGCTTTCCCTGTTCATATCTGTCATCTTTTTATATATCTATGTTGCCAAACTGTATAGCAACAAATTACCTATCTAAAATTTAAGTGTGAATTAAACTATAACATTTTATTTTTCCTTATCTCATATTCACAATGTAACTTAATAACTGAGAATTGTTTTAAAAAAGTAATATTCTCCACTTTTTGTAGAATATTTTTTTCTATTGCAATTTTGACTTTTAAAGGCATATAATTCTTCAGCTGCTGAAACCTTTAGCAAGGCACCAATAAGATGCCAAAATGATTCAGCAGAAATGAATGTAATTATTGCAACCTGGAATGATACCTTGAGTGATGTAATTAATGTTAAATTCAATGATAGGACATTTCAACTACTGGAGAAAATGGACTTATATAAAAAAAAACTGTTGGATCATATATCTATCATAATTTGGGCTAAAGAAAAATCAGAGGGAAGGACAGTTGTAAAGCATATAAAGGATATGAAAGAACATCATCTACTCTGCTAAATATCCTGAGTTCTTGAAACATTCTTTCCTGTATTCTTTTGTTATATCTCTTCCTTTTAATATTTTTCCCATTAATATAAGAATATGAATTCCAAGGTACACTGCTCTAGAGGATGCGTGTAGGGCAGAATGCATAGGCCAGATCCCTGATCCCCAGCTCTTCCAGTTCCCTAGTCCCAGTAGGTCCCCCTTCGGCTGGCTTGGGGCTGCTTGGACCCTGTGAGTTTGCTGTAGAAGCAAGTCCATTTCTGGTCTTCCTGATTGGAGTATCTTTGGATCCCCAATTCCCACATACCCTTCACTGTCATGGCACAGAGTGAGTAGGTCAAATTCCTGTTCCCTGGCTCCTACCAGTTCCCTGCTCCTTGTATGTCCCCCTGTGTCTGGCTTGAGGAGGCTTGGTCACTGTGTGGAGGCTATGGATATAGGCCTTTTGCTCTGGTACTCTGCCTGGCCGTTAGATACCAACATCCCTATTCCCCTAAGTCAGAGGGTGCATGGGCCACTGTAGGAGCAGGACTATTGTCTCTGGCTCTCCAGTTTCCTGGTTCCTGGTTCCCCATCCTGGGATACCCATGTGCTAAAGAGTACCTATAAGTGGAGTGAGTTGGCTATTAGAGCTCCCAGTTCCCTAGGTACCTTTGCAATATGCACTGCAGTGGTTATAACCCCATTGTACACCAGCACCTACACTGAAAACAGAACATGCTCTGCTGATCCTATAAGGACAAAAACTTGCTTCTTCCTCAATAGAATAAAGTGTCTCCCCAAGATGGGTAAACCACAATGCAAAAAAAGTCAATGAAAGTCAGAAAAGTGAGAGATCTCCACCAAGGATGACTTGTCCCACAATGAAAGCCTCCAGGGAAATCAAGAGAAATTCAAACCCAAAATGAAAACACAATAATCAATGAAACCCTATCAAAAGAATTGATGAAGTAGAAGCAAACCATCAAAAACATCAACAATTGTATCAATAAAATTGAACAGAATCGTCTCTTAGAACATTCAACTTTAGACAGTAGGCTTAACTTGATTGAAGAAAATGTTAGACCCCTCAAGAGAGATATTAATGATTTGAATGTAAATCAAGAAATGGGAGATATCAATAACCATTTCATTAAGCTTAATGAAGACTTGATCAAATGTAAGAATGAATTCCAGGAAGTATTAAGAAAATCAGAACTTGAACTGAAATCATAACTCAAAAAAGAGATGGACACAATGAAAAAATAACACAACAGAAAATAAAAATCCAATAGAGCTTATTTTAAAACCTCTGTAGAACCCGTCACTAACAGAGTTACTCATGTGGAATACAGAAACTCTGCCTTGGAAGACAAGAAAAAAGAAATGATCAGGAGGCCAAAAACTTTGCTGAGTTAGTGAACAGAATATGAGGGAACTGTAGGATACTATAAAATGACCAAACATTTAGATCGTGGGTATATGAGAAGGAGAGGAAATCCAGACCAGAGGCCTAGAGTTCATATTCAACAAAATTACTGAAGAAAAATTTCCCAATCTCTTAAAAGAGATGCCCATCCAGATACAAGGATCCCACAGCACACCAAACAGACAGGAACAAAGAACAAACTCTCCAAGGCACAACATAGTTAAAACTCTTAACAATGAAAACAAAGAGAGAGTGATAAAAGCAGAAAGAGAAAAACAACTCAGTACATACAAAGGCAATTCCACCAGAATTACCTCCCATTTCTCAGTGGAAACCTGAAAACCAGAACAGCTTGGCTGTCTTCAAGAAACCCACCTCACCACTAAAGATAGACACCTCCTCAGAGTGAAAGGATGGAAAATGTCATTTCAAGGTAATGGAAATAAAAAAGCAGGTGTTTCTATATTAATATCGATAAAATAGACCTCAAACCAAAAGCAATCAAAAAGGATATAGAAGTCCACTTCTTATTCATCAAGGGAACGATACAACATGAGAAAATCCCCATCATAAATATATATGCACCAAATAGGTGCACCACAGTTTATAAAACAACCCTCCCAAAATAACTGAAAACTTCTCCCACAGCACATAAACTAAAACCCCATGAGAAATACTTGCAACCCCACTGAGGAGTGTTCTCAATGGAATGGGGACAGGGATGAGGGAAAAGAGGGTACCAACACATGATGTACCTGTACAAAACATCTTGTAATTAGTAATAATTATAATAATAATAAACAATTTAAAAAGGAATATGATCTCTGGCCTGAGAGCTGGCTCAGCAGTTAAGGCACTTAGCTGCAAAGCCTAACAGCCCTGGTTCCATGCGCCAGTACACAGGAAAAGCCAGATGCACAAAGTGGCACATGTATCCAGCATTCATTTCGAGTGGCTGAAGGCCATGGAGCACACATTCAATCTCTCTCTCTCTCTCTCTCTGCTTGAATATAAATAAAAATATTTAAACAAAAGAACATGATTTCACTAAGGGGAAGGGCTATTATTTACCTTGTTTAGCTTGAGGGAGGGGGCGGGGGAGAGAGAGAGAGAGAGAGAGAGAGGTAGTTGGTGCAGCAAGGCCTCAGGCACTGCAATTGAACTCCAGAACCTTTCACCACCTAGTGCACATGTGTGACCTTTTGGCTTATGTGAGACCTGGAGGGAGATCAAACATGGCTCCTTAAGTTTTGTAGGCAAGTGCCTTAACAGCTAAGTCATCTCCCCAACCCGATACTTATTTCAAATTTTATATTTATTTACTTTTTTATTTCTACTAAACTTAGAGCTCACAATTTCTGCTATATTAGCTAGCCAGCAAGCTGTATCTTCCTATGTCTGCCTCTCTAGCACTGGGGTGACAGATGTGTGCTGAAATGCCTGACATTTGCATGGGTGCTGGTCATTCCAATCGATGAACTCAGTTTGTGTAGCAAGCGCTTTACCCACTCAGCTGTCTCTCTAACCCAGTATGTACCTTTTCAATTCCCCAGCAAGATACTCCATATATTCAGAGCTGACATATTGCTAAGTAAATGAATGGCTAGACTGAACAAATTTAGTATATGTTTACATGTCTGCTAAAAATTTTGAACTTTGTAATTACTTTTAATATTTGTCATCATTACTTGATTTATTATGAATATGGACTGAATATAAGAATAACATGGTTGTTTTAATAACAGCATTTTGCCTTGATAAATTTTGGTTATTAACTGGGAACCTATATGATTAAAAGTAAGAGTCAGATAATCAGGTTATTGAAATGATTTAGAGAATTCCATATTTCACTTACATTAAATTACTAGAACATCAAGAAAACATATCTTACTTAATCTTAATTTGTTTGTGGTTTATGTCAAATAATTGATCATATTATTCCATAATTTATTGGAGCATTCATATAGAAAACCTTTATCTATTATTTATAATTTGGCTGCATGTACACACATAGTTTGAGCATTTACAAAATTCACACTTGAGGAAACACGCATTCACAAATAAATTATAAGAGAACTGAGGTTTACATCCACATAAATGTAGTCAGTGACCTTTGTAAAAGAGTAAGCCAGGACAATGCAGAACAGAGACATTTTACAATGTGCTGTTGTAACAAGAATCCACACCTGAAAATAATAGCCTGCTTTGGGCTTTACACCCACAAATATCAATTCACAATGAAACACACACCTAAAAATAAAATATAATACTACAAAATCCTAAAATATAACAGGGAATATTCATGGCCTTAATTTTGGGATAATTTTTTATATATGACATAAAATTCATGATCCATGAAAACCATTAACTGGATGTTGCTAAAATTAAAATCTGGTTTGTGAAAAGCAATATATATATACATATACATACATATATATATATATATGTCATCATAGTTCAACACTAAATGTGATATACTACTTAGTTAAATAGGGGGAAAGGAGAGAGAGACACATCACCAAGGAACACACAGAGATGGTAAATAGCATATAAAAATGATACTTTATTCCTCATCAGGCAACTTATAATTAAAACAGAAGTGAGATACTACTATACGCCTACTAGAATGGGCAAAATACAAAATATGGTAATGCCAAATATTGATGGAAATGTAATTCTATAAAAACTGATTCAATGCTGGTGAAAACTTAAACTGAATCAGCTATAATTGAAGACAGTTTGTCTTTTCCTTTCAAAACTGCATACTCTTACACATGTTGCAGAATTGGCATTCCTTAGCGTTTTCATATATAGTTATGAATGAAATGAAATATGTTGTTCCATTGATTTAAGGAAAAGTCAGAATATTGACAATAAAGAAGGCCATGGAAGGGTGGCAAAGGGTAGATGGAGATTATACTTTCTGTTGTATTTTGCTGTGAGCCTAAAACTTCTCTACGGTATAATATATTAAAATGTATATATGGACCTAGGGAGCTATATATATTTCTAAAATATTAAATGTACAATGTCATTTTGAATTATCCATTTGCTATAATTTCTACTAAAAAAAAAAGAGGAGGGCATGAGAGAGAAGGAGAACCATCAAAAGCTTATTGGAGTAAACTATCTGAAATTCTAACATTATCATCAATGTATTTCCCAATTTAAACATTGGTACTTGCAGGGAGCTTTTTTTTCTGAGTACCCAATAAGGTTAATCTTGCCTATTTCCTCACAGCTCTTCAAGTTAGTTTTTGGTGTTCTAATGCAAACTGGAGGCAAGGGTCATTTCACCTGTCACTCCTTCCACAATTGACCACCATGACTTTATTCCCAGTAGCCTAGGATGCGTTACAAATATGTAGTGTGCAATCAGGTAGAATCATATCTGTAGTGTTGGCTTTTCTAAATATTCTGAGCAAGATTTTTCTTCCGAAGACATGTTTGAATCTGTTATTTCCAGCCCCCGTTTCCCGCTCTTGAAAACTGTGCAAGTTTGATAGTTCATCACTTAGCTCTAAAAAACGTACCTTGACTTTGTTTAACAACATATGTTTGGAATTGAACTTTAAACTGAGAAGAATGAATCTAAGTTTTAAAAAAATATCCAACCAAGGTTAGGCAGAATCCTGTTTCCCTTATAGACAATCTATATCCTTCACATGACCCTCGCAGAGAATTGATACACAGCCAATGATTTGATTAAATCCTCTGTTCCCACCAAGAGTGAGATAACTAACAAGCTCAGAAAAAACACGGCATGAGAGAAGAGCAATCCTACTTCATGTCAAGGCATTCACAAGGTGGATCAATACCATCTTGAAAAGTACCCACAAAAATAAAAATAATATTCTAGCCTTATCAAAAGCATCTAACCACCTATGGCTAACAAAAGACAATATTCTACTGCCCACAGCAGTGGCTTAATATTCCCTGCTGATGTGGAAAATATTATATTGGACAAATGGGCCACACTATGGCTATTGGATTAAGTAGTGTGTACAGAATCATGAACCACCACACACCAGAAACAACAGGTGTTGAGCACAGAACAGAAAATATCTACTCTATTGATTTCCACAATGCTGTAGGCAAAGCTAAAAAGAATATACTGTTGGAAAAAAGCAATTTTAAGTCACTAGCATAAAGAAAGAAGAAATCTCTTTAGTAAAGCTTCAGGCATAAAACCAAACTCCCCCAAAAATTATCAGAGTAGAGCCTTTACCTGAATTTAACTGTCACATTCAGAACTTCTTTATATCTTCAACCACTAGTTTCTATTTAAATTTGAACTTAAATTTTCATGAAGGTTTTACATTGTTTTTTCATTCTAAATCAGCAGTGAGTTTATCCATTTCCTTCCCAAGATGCAACAAGTGGAATGCAACTTTAAAGCTATGTTGCATATTGCATAGGCTTTTAATTTCAGAACTGAGATTGAGACAGGAAGATCAAAAGTTTGAAGCTAACCTTGACTTCTTCCTAGTCAGATCCTGTCTCAAAAGCATATATAAATAATCCCAAAAATAGATATTACAAAAAATATAAAAGTCAACCACACACACACACGCACACACACGTGCTCATACGCAGTCATACAAAAAGTGCCACTTGTTGATTTATAATTTGCCTAAAAGCATAAGAACATTGACTGTTGAAATCAATGTGAGCAGCCATGTTTGATGCTCACCATGTTCTGATATTAACATCAGTGATACATTTTATATTACTTTCTTGGAAGTCTTATTCCCGTATGTTTTATTACTGTTTTGTTTTTGTAGGGGACATGTATCATGTAGCCTAGGATGGCCCTGAACTTCATAGCTAAAATGACCTTGAACTCCTGATCTTTATATCTCTTTAAATCATTGGCTGGAGCAAGTGTAAGTTTCCAACAATGCCTCACTTTTTTCCATCTACTTAGTTCCTTCTGTTGTTTAAGATTCTTATCTCTGGGCACTAGTTTTCCCTAAGACATTGAGACTGGTGAGCAAAAAGTTACAGTGAGATCCCTCCTCCACAGAAACTCTACACTCACTATAAAACTCCCATTATTCTGATTTAGATTGATTTTCTAAAAAGAAAGAAAGAAAAAGAGAAATAAAGAAAGAGTTCATTGAGCATCTTTAATTTTTTTTTCTTTCAAACTACACAAAATAGGGTGCAGAATTGTATGCCAGCATGAAGGGCTGAGAGCAGCTAGAATGTCAGTTGGGCAAACACAGCATATAATTAATTAATTGATGTTACCCAAATTTTTCTGGCACTGAGGCAATCAATCTTAATAATGAAATGTTTTTAAATATTCTGCCATGTGTATTTTGTTAAGCATTGCAGAAGTTAAAATTTGAAGCTCATTCTCTCACACAAAACTAATATTTTCAGTACCATCATAAATGAGGGTGCTAGCTTACTAATAATTCCTAATGTATTTAGATTTAATAAGGATTTAATCTGCTATTGATTTTTTATATTCTTCCCAATATCACATTGACTTTTATCTTCAAATTAAGACCTTTCCACAGTCAGTATTTTAGATATCTTATCTCTGTGTCCCTTCACTCATATTGTTTTTGTCATCCCAAGAACGAGGGGATAATTAACTTCTAAGCATACAAATACTTTTCATTGTACATTAACACTCTAAGAAAAAGCTTTGTTAAGGTGTGGGAAGGCACACACTCTATGAATTCGTCTGTTTTTCCCTAGCCATTCTAATTGTAGATTCTATTCACATCCTATCATCAAAATGACAGAGGTGCATATTCTGGTTATAAGGAAAGAACTATAAACATGGATATGGATATGGAATTAATAGACTCACAGAGGTCACTCCACCCTTGAGACAGAGATACTACTTTCAAATCATGAATGCAGCAGACTTGAGGATTGTTAAACATCTACTATCCAATACAGAAAAGGGTAGTTTCAAACTGTAATATTGAGGATTTTTCTGCCTCTTTTTCTTCCAGATAGTGTTGCCTCTGTTTCCACCTGTGTAAGTCCACACATAGTTAATGTATGGCTTTACTGTGCTTTTGTTTTTGTTGCTTCTATTGTGGTAAAATGTCAGTAGCAAATTTTACTATTTTAACCATTTCTAAATATATAATTCTGCACATCCAAAATGTGTGACCATCATTATGACCCATATCCAGAACTTTTTCATTACCCCAGATTTTCTATTCTAAATGGAAAAATTATATAAGTTAAACAATTGCAAATATAATTATCCATATGTTCTAAATTCTTAGGTCAGAACACCAGAAAGTAGTAGAGAATTTATACTGTGCACTATCTCATCATACATTTGTTCCAAAAGAAACAAAACCAATATCATACATTTGAGTCCTTTAATTTTGATCCTATGATAATAATTAACTATAGGTTAAAATCACCTGGTATAAGTAATTCTCACAAATTTTACACTTGTGCATTGGTATAAACATATTTTTAAGATAAATATTATTCTGAAAACAAACAAACCCATTTGGTGAATTAGCTTTCAGACAATCTAGGTCATACACGCAAACAAAGGCTTCCCCTCATGTCTCACATAATGTGCTCTTATATATTCTATCAAATAGGCTCATCTGAAAGTATATTGTGTCTTTCCATAGGTATGTTACAATTGGGTAGCTGTATTTCTGTACAGGACTTGGCTTTAAATAAATCACAAATCACCAACAAAATTACATAAGAGCAAAGCTACAAAATCTATAAACCTTTGTAAACATTTAAAATAGTAAAATTATACTTCTTTATAAAATGTAGTGGCTAGAAGCAAGTTTTAGAATATTTCAAAATTCAAGCTCCTTGCTTTGCAGATGAAAAAAATCTCCTGTCTTAATGAGTGACATTTTCTTAATTTACCAAAGTAGCTTGTAGCAAAAGGCACTACAACTTAATCTTAACCTATGGTTCCCTCCATATATTTCAAGGTTTCCCTTACAATCAGAAAACATGTCATACTTCAATTTAATATGCATTATAAATGTTAAGTGAGCATATTGTGATATATAAAATGCAGTTCTCATATACTACATAAGAACTATAAATGTTCAGTTATTGCAATATTCACATTAAGTTCATAAATTATTTCCTTAGCATTATAGAATTTTGACATGATTTATTTAGTAACTGGAATATCCTCTATTAATTAAAACAATTTCCAGTGATTATTTGAATATATAGCTGAACTTTTTGGGAGTGGTCAATAAAATTTTCTAATAAAAGTTGAAATTTTCTGCTCTATCGCTGGGAATTAGGATCAATCTCCATTATTAACACTGTTGTTAAAAGAACAAAAGAACTGTTTTAGTACTTTGTTAAGGTGTTTACAACTTTATTTTTAGGAAAAGAAAATGATAGCATAGTGGCCCACACCTATAATCCTGGTACACTAAAGGCAGTGGTAGGAAAATTTATATCCCTGTCAGACATAGAAACATAAATAATTAGAAAAATAAGCAGAATTAAGAACACAAGATATTGTCATTTTAAGTTTATCATATATTTATTTCTCTCTCTCGAGAATACTACAAAACACAAACAAGCCATGAAAGAAAGCTTTGAGAGAAAAATTTACTTTCACCCCCCCCACTCTCCTTCCTCCCAAAATAAAGCATAAAAGTCCAAATCAACAAAAGCAGTTTTAGCATAAGATAACCCCCGCACCACCACCGAGGTAGGGTGTCGCTCTAGCCCAGGCAGACTTGGAATTCATTATGTAGTCTCAGCCTTGCCACAAAACTACAGGGATCCCCCTACTTTGGCCTCCCCTGTGCTGGGATTAAAGGCATGCACCACCACACCCAGTTTATTATAAGATGTTCATAAGATGTAATAAGGGTTATATACAGTGAGGTAAAAGAGACAATTATCTGCCCACTACTATTGGTAGAAATTTGTTGTGATTTTTAAAACGCTATGTAGAGAAACCACATTCTACCAGAATATAGACTAGGGATAGAACACATCTGGGTTATGTCATGATCTAAAAACTAAACAAATGAAAGTGTTCAGAAGTTAAGTCTGCATTAATTAATATATTTATTAGTTTTAAGTAAAATATAATAAAGGAATCATATTTTATTTGAACCTTAAGTGTATCCTTTCTTTTTTTTTTTTTTTTTTTTTTTTTTGGTTTTTCGAGGTAGGGTTTCACTCTAGCCCAGGCTGACCTGGAATTCACTATGGAGTCTCAGGGTGGCCTCGAACTCAACGGCGATCCTCCTACCTCTGCCTCCCTGAGTGCTGGGATTAAAGGCGTGCGCCACCACGCCCGGCTAAGTGTATCCTTTCTTATTGAGAAAATTGACATCTCTGTTCACTTGGAAGTGTTTATACCTAAAAGTAAAATTGGTACAATTTTGTGTGTTTATAAATATATATGAGGAAAAGGAGTTTTTAAATTATTTTTTATTATTTATTAGAGGCAGAGAGAAAGAGAGATAGAGAAAGAAAAGGCATGCCAGGGCTTTCAGCCACTGCAAATGAACTCCATACATGCATACCCCCTTGTGCACATGTGTAACATTACATGCTTGTGTCACTGTGCATCTGGCTTACATGGTACCTGGAGATTCAGAGATGAGTTCTTAGACCTCACAGGCAAGCACCTTAACTGCTAAGCCACCTTTCCAGCCCCATTTTTATTTATTTATTTATTTATTTTGGTTTTTCGAGGTAGGTTCTCACTGTAGACCAGGCTGACCAGGAATTCACTATGGAGTCTCAAGGTGGCCTCGAACTCACAGTGATCCTCCTACCTCTGCCTCCTGAGTGCTGGGATTAAAGGCGTGCACCACCATGACTGGCTCCAGCCCCATTTTTTTAATTAAATAAAGTCTGAATTAAAAATTAGAATCAACCCAGATGTCCATCACTAGAAGAATGGATAACTAAGATGTGGTATATCTACACAATGGAATTCTATACAGCAGTAAGAAAAAATGACACAATGAAATTTGAGGAAAAATGGTTGAACCTGGAACAGATCATTCTCAGTGAACTTACCCAATCACAGAAAAAAAAATCACCACATAGTCTCACTAATCTACAGCACCTAACCTGAATCTACCGAAGATACCTTACATACCCAGCAAACATCTCCTAGACTAGACACTAGGATGGAAGGGGAAGGAGGGAAGGGCATCAAAGGGGTGGGAAATACAAATCTAGACCCAAACTGCGATGGTACCATAATCTTCTACTTACTAAAAGACAGACCAAATGGCTGATCCTTCACCAGGCCCTTACAGGGAACACCTGAAGCACAAAACACTGGAGAGGGTAAGATTAAGACTAACCTTAATCTCCTACATCTTCCCTCCCTCACTTCCCCTCTCCCTGTCTCTCTCTCTCTCTTATCTCTAACTCTTGTATATTAGTTATCTTTTTCCTCATTTTCTTAGTGGGCACTGACCTGTAACTCCCAGATCCAGCATGGGGCTATCATCCACAATGAGCTTTTGATCAGAGAGACCTACAAGGTTTCCTAAAAGACAGACAGATTTCTGTCAGAGTACTTGATGACCCACCAAAGGCTAGTGGTAAGACCCTACTGCTGAAGACACCTTATGTGATTGACATGCAAATTAGAATGGCATGGCTGGAAGTTGGAAGAGAGTCAGTCCCCAGACAGTCAGCGCGTCTAGTGCCAGAAGGTGCTACATGGGCGACTGGGGGAAATTGACCAATATCTATTGAAGCAACGCATGGTCTAACCTACTTAGCAGCAAATAACTTGTTATGATGCCCACACAAGTGCAGTGGTGGCACACAGCCATGGTGGGGAACCAACTGCTCTCAATTTGGCTAACTGATCCCCTCACTGGTATGGGACCCATAGCTGGAGCTGGGAAACAAGTCAGAACCAGATTGAAACGTAAACCCACTCTCCAATATCAAGCTACCATTAATTGTGGGCTACAAGAGGGCCTACACCTATTAAATTCTCTATAAAAAAAAAAAAAGTGAGGGTTATCTCATTTGTCCTGGTGCTAACTTACTCTCCGTTGGAGAATCTGCTTCTCTTTTTCAGATTGATGTAGATCCTAAGGAGAGAGCCACCCCATCATACCTCAAAAGGGCCCCGGCTGAAACTAAGAAAAACTGGAGAAACAAGCAAGGGGGCTGTTTTCCTGATGAACCGGATACCAGCACAATGGGGAAGGAGATCAACACAGAGAAAAATCAACACCTACCAAATCAGAGAACCAGAGCCTCAGAGGCCCCCAACACCTCATCACTGGAGTAGACCAAAAATGAACCCAACATGGCTCAGGGAAATTTTGCGGAAGAGGGGGCGGAAAGAATGTCAGAGTCACATGTTGGGTCATGATATGCAGAGACATTTAGCTTACCCATAACTGTGGGCTAACTCCACAATGCATGACCCGTATACCTCAACAAGGAGGGGACAAGGGGAGGGGGAACGTCACGGATGAGCCTAATAATGGTACCAAACTGACTGTATTTGCTGAATACAGAACTGACTAATAAAGAAAAAAAATTAAAAAAAATAAATAAATATGCAGCAATCACAAAAAAAAATTAGAAAAGAAACATTAAATAAGAAACATTTGACAAATGAAATGTGTCCAAATGTTTTAGTTAGCTTTTGCTTTGAGACTTGTAGAGTAGCATTTAAGACACTATTTTTTAACAAAAACCTTTGAAACTATGCTTGCTTAAGTCACTTTTTTCTATGAATTATTATGAATTAAAGCAAAAAGAGTATAATAAAAAATAAACACATGATTTGATGAATAGGTATGCACATCAACAAACTTACAGGTGGATGGCAAAACAGAAGGCGCTGGTCGTTTCTATGAGTCTGTAGGTCCTTTCTGTGCTCTGCTTTCACACCTTCAAGGTCGTTAACCTGTTCTTGTTATGGCCCTCTGGGCATGAACCCTGGAGCCAGTGACATAGTTACCCAATCCTTATCTTCATCTAGCCATTAAAATCACTGTATAATTCCTGTCTTCAATTTAAAATATTACAGGTATAATTATTGTATCTATATTAAATGCTGATGGCTATAGAAAAGAATATAAAACAAAGACCTGGAATTGTTGAAGTTTAACATCTTGTAAATAGAAAGATATGATATTTAAAACTAATCCATGGGTCTATAGTCTTTAATATTGGGTAGCTACTAAATTATACTCAACAGATTGCTATATGGAATACATAAACTATTTTATTAAGTTAAAAATATCTCTACAAATAATTTATGACCATAAGGTATTATCAGGAAGTAACAGATAGTAAGTCAAATCCAAATGATAGCAAACTGTAATAGATTAATGATAAAGATCTTGAAGATTATGGTTGGTATTTAAATTGGTAAAATATATTTGGAAATTAATTGGCAATATTAATCAAAATTAAAGTTGTGGAGGGTAAAGTGCTTGCTTATAAAGCCTGATTATTTGGGTTCAATTCCCCAGTACCCACATAAAGCCAGATGTACAAAGTGGCACATGCACTTGGAGTTCATTTGTAGTAACAAGAGATCCTGTCAAGCCCATCTCCTCTCTCTCTCTCTCTCTCTCTCTCTCTCACTTTTCTTAACTATCAAATAAATAAATATTTTGGAATATTTTCTTGACACTGCAATTGAATTTAATTTGTTAAAATAGAAGTTATCACACACAATACCAACATAGATAAAATTGTGCATTGCTTTTTCAGTTGAAAGAGAGACCATGAATTATTCTGAAGGTATCATTTTAGTACAGTGATTAAAAAATGTGTTGTCTATTTCAGATCTTTTTTTTTGAATATCAAAACAAAAGTTTATTGAGTCTAATTTCCATGCTTGTATAAATTCACTGTGTAAAAGGCTGGTACAATGCTTGTTAGCTACTTCTGTATCTTACAACACTTAACACTTTTCTAGCAAACTTAGAAAATGGGCCTTAGACACAGTTCTGTTAAGTACAGAAGATGAAATAAACTGGAGAAGCGTCATCAGCTGTGTGATCAGGAGTGATACTAAATGTAGCGAGCCCCACTGCATACTTTGGATATATGTTGAATTTTGTAACATGTTAAATTTTGCAAGGATGTTAGCCTCATACAGGAAGTAAATTCTTACTATTGGTTTTTTTCTGTCCAGTCAACTCATTCTCCTAAGCCAAAAGCCAAGTTGATATATTTCAGATCTTTTAAATCATAAGTATGAGTGAGGTAGAAATATATGCATTATCATCATCATGGATAAACCAATAAAGCACATCCCAGAACAATACATGTGGTTATGCAGATTAATGCCTGTCTACTCCATATTACATTCATACTTATTTATGTAAATATACAGAAAGATGCTTTCAAAAGCTACTCCAAACTGTCAAAAATGGTTACTTCTGGGAAGGGGGGTGAGTTGGAGAGGAATTAAAGAGGGATGTTTTGTTTGATAATGTTTAGAATTTTGACCTTGAGAATGCATTCATTTATATGTATATTCTTGTACTTGTAAACTAACAACAGCAACAGAAAATTCACAAGACTAAAAAAGCATTATTGTCATAGTATTAGGACAAGAATGAACAGCAAATTGATGTACAGAGACGAAAAAATAACTTACTAAAGTAATTAAAATTATAAGTAAATGACAGAAGATGATTGAGAATGAAATGAAAGTAAACATGAACTACAATAAATGCACATTCTTTCAAAGTCATGTAAGCCACTAATAGATCCTGGCTTCTTAAACCAGGGGTCTTGGTCCCATGTTGGGTAACTGAATGTGAGGGGCAGTCACCAGAAGTTTGTCAACAATAAAAGGTTTCTAAATACACAATGAACACAACTTAATTCAAAGTCAAACAATGAATAGGTTTAAGTGTTTCAAGCAGCATTTGCTTAGAATGCATCATTAGAATTTACTGCAGCATTTGTTCTGAATATACTGCATATGTACATGTTGTAGTGTGCATATTGTTGTCCCCCGTAACACCAATAAATGCTGATGGAAGCATCTCATCTGAGACTTAAAATTATTAATGTGCTAGGAATTTCAATGTTTTATTTTTTTTAATTATTATTTATTTAAGACACAGAGAGAGGGTGAGAGAGCAAGAGAATGGGTGTGCCAGTTCCTCTAGCCACTGCAAACAAACTCCAGATGCATGTGCCACCTTGTGCATCTGGCTTATGTGGGCCCTGGAGAATCGAACCTGGGTTCTTAGGCTTTGCAGGGAAGCCCCTTAACTGCTAAGCCATCTCTCCAGATCCTCAGTGCTATTAATATACATAGGCAGCTTACTACTACCAATGAAAACAAGTGGTTTAGTTACAGTACACAAATGTTTTTGGTATACAACTATCATGCCCCAGATGTAAGTGAAAATTAGTATATATTGCAATGGAATTGTATTAGAATGCTTGGTTTTAAAATCTGATGCTCAGCCAGGCATGGTTGCACACACCTTTAATCTTAGCACTTAGGATGCAGAGGTAGGAGGATCGTGGTTAGTTCAAGGACACCCTGAGGCTACATAGTTAATTACAGTTCAGCCTGGACCAGAGTGAGACCCTACCTGGACAAACCAAATAATAATAATAATAATAATAATAATAATAATAACAACAACAACTGGTGCTCATATTGCTGATTTGAGTTTGAAAAAAATGTCAAATGAATTTTGACTTGGGGTTAAGGTAGAATTTCCAAAGGTGTCTGAAATGGCCATAATTACACTTCTGACTATTTGATCTGTGTCTTTAGGCAGAACAGGATACTCAACATTAGTGACAAAAATCAATATATAAAGAAAGTCTTAAAAAGTACTGAAAATGCTCAGCATCTTGCAACAGAGTACCTTCATGAGATTTACTATTTGATGTGAAGATGAGCAAGCATATCCATCTGAGGAATATCCAAATTTGTTCTTGCCTTTGGTATAGCACAGTCAGTAAGTGGTGTGTTTGGAAGCATAAGGTCCTGAGGTTGATCCCCATAGCCCACATAAAAATTGCAGGCATAGAGGTACATGTCTGTGCTGTGAATGTTGGGAATAGGAAAGAGGTGGAATCGGACTGGTCTCTGGCACTCACTGGCCATCTCTTCTACCCATATGGGTGGACGCCATGCTAATGAGAGACCTAGTTTGAAAAAGGTGGATGGCATTTGAGGGAACAACATGAAAAGTTTTCCTCTGTCCTACATATCAGCACTCATACTTGTGCACACAGATATGCAAATGCACAAACTAAAAACCAATAATAAATAAATGGTAAGATTGTTTATATATCAAGAATAATTCTAAAAGATTTTTTGTGTGATTTATCACTACATTTTTATTTGTATACCTATTTATACATAATCAAGGTCATGAACAACTTTTCAGGTGAAAAGAGGAAAAGTTTAAGAAACTTTGTACTGGGCAGCAGTTACTCAGGGGCAAAAAAGGGATGTGGTAAAGATGTGGCACTTTAAGATTACATTTCTTTGTAGTGGAAGTAACCAGACTGTATTAGAAAAAATATCAGCCAGTCCTGTAAAATGTACACTGTGACCCTTGATCAAAAGATATTTGCTTATGTCTGAGAATGTCTGTTCAACATTTGGAAATTTAATTACATGAAAAAATGACTCATAAGTAGAATATAATATAACTTCCCAATTCTTTTTTAGTAATATCTACTATAGATATGGCCTTCAGAATAACAATTTTGTTTATTCAAATTCTCATCAGTTACTTTGATAGGAAGCTAGAGTGGGTATTAAATGTATAGAAAGATATATCTTGAGTTTTTTGTTTGTTTGTTTGCTTGTTTTGTTTTTCGAGGTAGGTTCTCACTGTAGCCCAGGCTGACCTGGAATTCACTATGGAGTCTCAGGGTGGCCTCAAACTCACAGCAATCCTCCTACCTCTGCCTCCTGAGTACTGGGATTAAAGGCATGCACCACCATACCTGGATATCTTGAGACTGACCTGAAATTCACTATGTAGTCTCAGAGTGGCCTCAAACTCACAGGATTCTCTTACCTCTGCCTCCCAAGTGCTGACATTAAAGGTATGCATCAACATTCCCAGCTTTTATTTATTTTATTTTTAGAGAGAGAGAAAGAGGCAGTTAGAGATAGAGAGAAAAAGAGATTGAGAACTAAAGTTCCCAAAAGACAGCTCTATCTGCTCCATCTACTTCCACCAAGGTTGAATGGACTAATAAAGTTCCTACAGAGAGATGGAATATTGCAAGTAAGAGCCAAATTACCTTGGGATATCTTTAGCCCCTTAAAGACCATTTATTGCCCACCTCTGTGTCTAATCTAACATCCTGGTGACTATCAGTTGATCAGGTGTCATCCTTTTTGAAATGCAAGAACAGACCACAGCTTCTACCCATCCCAGGGGCTAAAAATGTCAACAGATAACATCTGAGGCTTATGGTAGAGATTTCTATGCTGTAACCTGCCTACATGATGGTCAGCCAATGAATTTGAAATGTGCGTAGATCTATAACTTTTTTTTGTTCTGTAACCATAAAACCTTCATAAAGTTGTTAACATTTTGGAACATGGCATTTGGGGTAACCTAAATCTGTGTTCCTGGGCCACGGTCACTCATATTTGGCTCCAGAATAAACTATCTCTTTATCGTGTAAATAAATTATCCCCTTTGAAGTGAGAGCTGTGTCTTTTTCCTTGATGTGCATGTGTGTGTGTGTGTGTGTGTGAGAGAGAGAGAGAGAGAGAGAGAGAGAGAGATTGAGAGAGAGAGAGAGAAGCAGGGCCTTTAGCCACTGTAAGAAAAACTCCAGATTCATGTGCCACGTTGTACATCTGGCTAATGTGGGTACTAAGGAATCGAACCAGGTTCCTTAGCTTCACAGGCAAGTGCCTGAACTGCTAAGCCATCTCTCCAGCCCAATTTCTTTTTTTAAAATATTTTTAAATTTTTATTTATTTGTGAGAGAGATAGAGGGAGGGAGAGGGAGAGAGGGAGAATGTGGGTGTGCCAGGGCCTTCAGCGGCAGTAAACGAACTCCAGACGCATATGCCACCTTGTGCATCTGGCTTATATTGGTCCTGGGGAATTGAACTTGGGTCCTTTGGTTTTGCAGGCAAATGCCTTAACTGCTAAGCCATCTCTCCAGCCCCAATTTCTTTTTTTTTTTTTTAAATAGAGTTGAAGATGGTTCAGCAGTTAAAGGCACTTGTTTTGCCTGTTGCTACTTTCCATGGATATCTAATTAAAGAACACTTCTAGAAATATTGAAGAAAAACATCCCTTTCTCTCTTGACAAAGATGGCTAATATGCAATACAAGCAAAAAAATAATAAAAATAATAAAACATTAAACAGACAGCATGTTTTTCCCAGTATGCTTCACAAAGGCTTTTTGTTGGTGGTGATTATGATTTTTCATCCTTCTTAAATATGACAATGCAACAAACTAAGAGTGTGAGAGTTGCCTGAGGAATCTCCCAGGCTGTGATATGCAAGGAGGGCATGAAAATGCAGCCACAGTTCCAGGCCTTCAAACTCAAGCTGAAGTGGTCACATGGGAGATGATTCAGTGATAGAAGCCAGTGTCAAGGCGAATAGTATGATAAGAGTGTCCATCACCTGTATTTACTTACTTGGGCTTTTAGAAGATTAAAAAAAAACAATAACAACAAAAAACAACCCCCCATAAAAACTAAAACAGAGAAAATAAGAAACAAAACCACTGGGGACTGGAAAGAAGGCTTAGTTAATGCTTAAGGCACTTGCCTGTAAAGCCTAAGGAACCAGGTTTGATTCCCCAGTACCCTTATAAGCCAGAGCCACAAAGTGGTATAAGCATCTGGAAGTACGTTTGCAGTGGCTTGAGGCCCTGGCATGCCCATTCTCTACATATACTTGCCTCTTTCTCTCTCTGACTCCAATAAATAAATAAATAAGTAAATAAAATATTATAAAAGGAAAAGCATACCACAGTACAAACATTTTCATATGCTGACCTGAGAACCAAGAATCCTGAAAGTTCTATGTATTTCCCTCATGGTCTGCTGCTGCTGTAGATCAAATAAATGAAATATAGAACTATTAGAAACCTGGACCCATGAATATAACAATTATTGTTACTTTGAATACAGAAATTAGAATTTTTTGATTTGACAAAATAGTATTATGGTGCAAAATTGACAACTTTTCCAAGCTGTAAAATATCTAAATCTATTAATTTTCTGCCCAATCTCCCAGATTTTCTTTCTGCTCATTCCTCGGATTCTATACCTGAAGTATTTTGAAGTTAAAAAACAAAAACAGAGAATGTGTACTTCAGGTACTGCTAAGAGCAACTGAATGAACACTTGTCTTCCACTGGTATTCCCACAATATTGTTCATACACCTCTTGGTCACAATGACAATGTTTTTAGCAGTACCACTTACCTTGTTTCCTTCAGGGTCTAATGCACAGTAAGATATGCCCAATAAATGTTTTGTAAGTTGATAAAATTATAGCTAAAATTAGTGGACTAAATAATGTCCATTGAGAAAACAATGGCTATAAGCATTTACATTGAGGTGTGTTTTCCATTATTCATTAACTTTCAATTATCTTTTCTACTTATTTGGGAAAATTAAAGTCCTCTGAAATATTTAAGATCTCATTTATTTAAAGTGCTAGCAATAATAATTATGTCATTAAATATATTTACTGAGCTCTAATATATCTCAGTTTTCAAATACATGTTCAGCTACAGTAAACTTTCCCATTATCCTCAATATTGGCCTATACTAATAAAGAATTATAAAGAGGCTGTGGCTATAATAATTAATTCAAGAGAAACTAAACATTATGCTGGGTATCCGTTGTATTTCCATTTTGGTTTACGTAGTTTGTATTTTAGATTAGTGGAATGTAGAATCTATCCTAAAACCTAATAAAGCTGGTTATGAATTTAGGATGCTCCCAAACATTTTAAAACTCACTTTCACCTCTTCCATATAATGCTATAACTCTAGTAACCAATAGCAGTTAACTATCTCCCAAAGAAGCTATTCATAAAATGACATTGTGAAGGCTTGTATTCTGTGGACATTTGTCATGTAGTTGTTAAAGCCTCCAATGTTACCAGACCATGGGGGATAATGAGAAATGAGAACATTAAAACATCAATGAGAAATGGTAACATTAAAAGTTCTGTGCCATGATGTCTCCAAAATGGACCTATGAATAATGATTCATAGCACTGTTTAATAATGTAATAGGACACATAGTATTGTTTAAAAGATTAGTTAAAATATTATACTGGTTTACTTAGATATAAAGCCATTTTCACATATCTACAGTTAAACATGGCAGTTGGTGTCAGGCAGTGAAATCTACCCATGAAGTATGGAAACAAACAGGAACCAAATTGTGAAGGCTAGACTTGAATCAGAATAGAGTTTCGGCTCTCTGTCACTAACCTGGTATGCCATTCTAGGCCACTCACCACTTCTCTGTGCTTGAGGATAACAGGATATTCTTGACAATCTAGTAGTGTAGTTAAGGTAATTTCATACACTTATGTAACTACTTTCCCAACTACTCAGTGGATCAGAAGAGTACAAATTTCTAGTCCTCTAATTTTGAATCTATGATATTTTAAAATATTTTTATTTATATTTTTACTTATTTATTTGAGAAAGACAGAGATAGAGGAAGAGGGCGAGAGAATGGGCACACCAGGGCCTCCAGCCACTGCAAATGAACTATAGACACATGTGCCACATTGTGCATCTGGCTTACATGGGTCCTGAGGAATCAAATCAAGGTCCTTTGGACTTGCATGAACGTGCCTTAACTGCTAAGCCATCTCTCCAGCCCAGAATCTATGACCTTTAAAGGAAGGAGTAAAGCAGAAGAGAGTATACTAAGCTTATCACTTATGTAATAAATATATAACTACCATTCTGATAGATCTGTTATGGAAGGGACATATAGACATAAGATACTGAGAGCACATATTTGCTTGGCAACAAAACCCAGGGCCAGGTACTTCCTGAAAGAAGGAGAGGATTGATGTCAGGAGGAGAGCAAAGGGAAATAGATAGCCCAGGCTAGGCATCAGTGTTTTTGCAAAGATGGGAAATAAGAGTAAAGCCCATTTGGACACAAAATACCGATTAGTGGCACTAGCCACAAAATGGATTAGCAAAATAAATTAATAAAACTGTTCCTTCAAAGAAAAAATTGACAAAGTCCATTTTGTGGTGTCTTTTTTTTTTTTTTTTCTGAAACTATGTCAACTTTGGTTCTAGCCAGGTCAAAGCTAAACACAGATGCAGTGAAACACAGATCACCAACACTGTGTTAACTTGGGGTTGAATAACAATACCAGGGGTAGGTCATTGAAACAGACATGAAATATAATGAGACTCTGACTAAGCCAGAAAGTGTGATGTGGAGGGTATGAGCAAACATTTGAGAATTTTGAACTTTCTGAAAAGAGGCGCTAGTCTGTCTCGAATGCCTGCCCCAGGATGTTTGCTGTATTTGCAAGCATCACTCAGCTGGGACTCCCCTGTGGCATGAGAAGAAATTTGTTTCTTTTTAGATCATTCTGATTTACCAGCAATGCAATAATTAAGGTGACTACATTCTCCTCAGTCCACAAGACATAGAAAATTAAATTTTACCAGCATACAGCTAATGAGTTGACTAAGCAAAAGGAGTTGAACAGTGAAGGATGTTCCATTTACTTTTATAAACTGTGAGTACATATATATATATATGTAAGTCAGAAATATAAGTTGTAGGATAAGCTGTTTCAATTTTTTTCAATTTCAATTTTTTAACTTGTTTATTCTTTCATGTAGTGTGGCATCGATCTGTATGTGCCAACTATTTAGTATTCTAGGATAAGAGAGGTTTCCATTATTTTGTCTCACAAAAGTAGATTAAAATGAGCTAATCATGGGAAGTGTGTTAAGTTGCTAAACTCAACCCTGTCATTTTACAAGAAACATCAGGAATTTCTACTGTTGTGGTGGGGTGAGTATGAGGAAGACAGCACTGCTGGTCCCTGCCGCCTTCCATAGAACACCAAAACATACATGGGAAAACTGTTGAGCTCTGATTCCTAGGTGCACCTTGGGAAAATGGTTACAGATTATAACAGTTACAACATGGAGCTACTAGAAGGATGATAATAGTTTCAGAATATTGAATATGTTTGTTACCAGCAAAATTCAAGCCATATAATTGTGGCTCTATAAATGACTGCTTAGGTAAGAAGCATGTATGTGTACATTTATTCATACACAATCTTGCACAGACTCATATATTAAGAATTCAAATTTATTCTTTCAATTCTAAAATCATCTTCTATGAAACCATGTTTTTCCATACCATCAGCAGTTGGTTGGCCATGTTACAAATGCTATTTTGTTGCAGGCTATTTGATAGTCAGAAAACAAGATGATATCTACATAAGACATTTTGCACTTGAAGAGAAAAGATATCTCTTCCTTGCCCAGTTAGTGTGATCCTGGCCAGTATTCTGATAAATTTTCAATGGTCCCAACATGAAAAAAATGCCCTTTGAGAAACTACACTGCAGCCTATTTCCTGCAGCTCCATCCATTAGCATGCACTTTGGACTCAACATCTTTCTCAGCACAATCTTTTAGAAACAGTACTAATTATAACAGAAAGTGCAGAACCTTGGCTAGACTTAGGGCAGAAACACAAATTTGGAGAAATATATGGCCTTTGAGAAAAAGTCAAACAAACAAAGAATATTCTGTCTGGAGAAGCTGATGATGTAATTAATGTCCTTCAAATAGAAATGGTCTTTTGAAAGCTGACTTAACACTGTGGCTTTCCACTAGAGCTGAACCACAGAGAAGCTGAGAACTTTGCAAACCTTTGGTGTGTGGCCAAGAAAATGAATCTCCTTTGCTGGGAAGACCTTAAGGTTAGGGTAAATTCACTCCTGCTATCTAGTTGGAATTTACTGTTAGGATAGAGAAAGTCAATGCAATGAACTGTATGACCTTTGATGTCCCCATAACTCATCAGCTGGACTCATCATTCCTTGTGAGAGGAAATCTATTCCATCAGCTCTTTCCCTCCAAAATTGCAGCCTCATGGTGACACACCATGTCTGCAGATAAAAAGGAAGTCAGTTGCAGGCCTGACAGGGTAGGTTTTTTTTTTTTTTTTTTTTTTTTTTTCATAGTGTGAACTTTGTCTATGTTAATCTCATTCTTCTCTCCATTTCTCTGTGGGTAGGCTGTGACTCATTGCTTTAAGTTTCAGGTTAGAAACCACTAACCTTTTATGAGTAGATATTTTCTCCAACCACAATTAAAATTATTATGACTTTACCCCCAATCTAGATTAGTAAAATTCTTTGATAAAGTGAGCATACTGCTGTGGTTTTATAAATAAGTCTTTAATTATTGAGGACTAAATATTCTCAATTACAGGAACCTCTCCAAAGACAAATTTCTCAAATAATCTCTGGGATAAGTCCAAAACAGGCAGCAACCACAGACACACATACTTGCACTGAAGTACATAAGTCTTAGCAGAGGCCACTAAGCTAGAAAGGAGATACAAAGGGGATAGAAAGGGAGGGAGGGGGGATTTAATAGGATGGTATTGTATACCTGTAAGTAGAAGAACAGATTAATGGGGGCAGAAAGGCAAAAGTGAGGTCAGGGGTAGAGTCTGAGTAAAGAAAAAGTTGGGGGAGAGCTACTCAAAATCTAAGAGGGTATGAATAAGCCATAAAGAAACCTACATTTTTGGACAATGGCACATCCAGAAGCCACAGATTACTACTAGAAAATTTGCAGTGCCAGGGATGGGATACCTTCCAGTAAGTTGTTGGCCAGGGAGGTCCGTGATGCCCCCAAAACATTATAGGGCATGGCCAAGGCTCTTGATTTTCTACCAAGAATAAATGGTAAGACCCTATGCTGAAGACTCCACATACTTGGGCTACGAGGTCACTGAGAAATCCTGCTGGAGCTGAGCTAAAAATCTCCTCCATGTAGACCAGCTGACAGAAAGCTGGAAAAAGCTATGCTACATGAAGTTCAATGGGAGAGAGAGAAATCACCAGTGCATATGATCAACAGTGGGCACCGCAAGCCTTAAATTTGGGCAGCCAAGCCAAATGAGCCAACAGGTGCAATAGTGGCATGGCTGTTATGGGGGAAACCAGCAGCTCCCTAATTGTACTGGAGGACCTCTCAATGGGAGGGAAAACATGACTAATATTGAAAACCTATGATGGGGTAGTCATGAACCCTAGGGGTGTAACATCTGCTGGTGTCTAGCTAAATATATATACTATGCTCACCAAACTGCCCAGTAAGCACTTCTCTTAATGTTCGTGCCCATATATGAATGCTACTCTCACTTTTGGGGAGATAAGCTTCTCTTTTCAGATGGTGGTAACGTTGAGATGACTCAGAAGGCACCATAGTGCTGAGCAGAAGTGACAGAAGAGTGCTCAGCACTGAAACATATCTATTACACTTTCCAAGGCTCAGAGTCTATTGCAGAAGAGGTGGTGGAAAGACCGTAAGAGACAAAGGAAGGGTAAGACTCCTTACAACCCACTTCTCCAGACACAAAATGGCCTGGATATCCAGTGCCTGACACTACCTACACAAGACCATCATAATAGGAGGAAAAGATCATGACATCAAAATAAAATAGAGACTGATTGAGAGAGGAAAACATATGATGGAGAGTGGAGTTGCAAAGGATTAGGGAATTACCATGGGTTATTGTCTATAATTATGGAAGTTGTCAATAAATTAATAAATTTACAAAAAAGAAGGGCTGGAGAGATGGCTTATTGGTTAATGCATTTGCTGTGATGCCAGACTACCTAGATTCAATTCCACAGAAACCACACCAGATGCACATGGTGGCATTTGCATCTGGAGTTCATTGGCAGTCACTGAAAGCCCTGGCATGCCTATTCTCATCTATCTATCTATCTATCTATCTATCTATCTATCTATCTATCTATCTATCATCTATCTATCATCTGCCTCTTTCTAGCTCTCTCAAATAAATAAAACAATAATTAAATTTAAGAAAAAGAAAAGATACTAACTGATAAATCATCTTGCTTTAGATTTATAGAGCCTAGAACATCTGATAATCTTCAGAAAAGGTCAGAATATGTTTTGAACGTTTTCTTTGTTTTTGTTTTTTTGTGGTAGGGTCCTACTCTATCCCAGGCTGACCTGGAATTCATTATATAGTGTCAGACTGGCCCCCAACTCACTGCAATCCACCTACCTCTGCCTTCTGAGTGCTTGGATTAAAAGCATGTGTCACCATGCCCAGCTTTTTGACAGTTTTTATACATGTAGATAATGTATGTTTTAATATTTTTGTTTATTTGTAAGAGAGAGAAAAAGGTAGATAAAGAGAGAGAATGGGCATATCACGAAATTAAGCCACTGCAAACGAACTCTAGACACATGTGTCATCTTGTGCATCTGGTTTACGTGGGTCCTGGAGAATCAAATCTGGGTCCATTGACTTTGTGCTTAAGCGCTAAGCCATCTCTCCAGCTCCTCAGGTATTTTTGATTGGGGTTAAGCTTCCTGCTTAAGTCTTCAGCAGCCAGCTGGAGGATGTGTTACTGGGGGCTGATCTGAATTCCAGCCTAAAGGTGTGGAGAGATTAGTCTGAATGGGCTGGTGTTGGTGTTTGCTTGCTGCAGTGGTTTGTCTCTGCTTGGATCTATGGAAGTGACCAGCTTCTTCTGCCATTGTTGGAGTTTCCCCTGGGTTTGTAAGCTGAAATAAATTCCTTTCTTCCATAAAAAAGCAGGAAATTTAAGCCTGATAAAATTGGTTAAAATTATAAATTCTTACTAATATTAAGTGGTGCTATCTCCTAGAACTCAAATACAAATCTTTTTTTTTTTTGCAAACAATGCCCTATGATTTGCATTTTATTAATGTTGATTCTGTAGAGTGCACTATACACTGACAATTACAATTTCCCAAAAGTTTATTTTCCTAGTTCCTTTTTGTACATAATTAGAATGAGAAATCAGGATAGATGGTCTAAGTTACAACTTAGTTTTTTTTTTTTAATTCATCATGTCAATCTGTAGAAGAGAATTTTACATTGACATTGAAATATATATATTATATATATAAATATAATATAAATATAATATATATATATTATATATAAATATAAATATATATTATATATATATAAAGGAGAAAAACATAATTTATAACAAGTAAACTAAATTTATAAAACATAAATTGGGAATATGAAATGTGTATAAGAGACTACTTGCACATTTCCTCCATGGGCAGTATTTCATCTTGAATAATGTAAGAAAAGAATCTACCTAAAAGTGCTGAGGACTTATGTCATACAGAGCCCTGTACTAACTGACATAAAGACAATGATGTATGTCCAAGGCTGAGTTAATAAACACATTTCATTAATACTTAGTGAGCATCTTGCGTAATTCAAGGACTTTGACAGGCTTTGGGAATAGAAAAGTCTATAGGACTAGTTATAACCCAAGTAGTTTAGAACTCATTTGTGAAGAGACATCATAGAAGGTGAGTGAAAACAAGAGCAGACACTATGGCAAATATAAGTCAGAACAACTAAAAAATAGGGAAGGTAACTCAACAATTTCTGGGAGGCTGCACTGGTCAGAGAAAACTGGTGACATATTTGAGGATAGGTTGATTTATCCATGAGTTGAAAAAAAGGATTGTCTCCATTAGGTGATTAAAAGCCTATAATAGGTGCCAAGTAGTCATGACCTGGCAGCCCAGGTGGAGTCACACTGGGGAGAGTACAGACCTTCAGACCAAGAGAATAATGTCTCTGGGTCCACAGGAAAGACAGGATGGATTATGGTTACAACATAACTGTCTTCTTCCTCTTCAATCTTGTTTTCTTCTTCTTCATGTTCTTCAAAATTGCTGATTAATTTTTCAAAAGAGTTATAATAGTGAGCTGATGGTATATACATGTTGTGGATAAAGGGAAGAATGACCATGATACATAGATGTGTAAGAGAAAGCATTGATTTCATTTCATTATCAAGTTAAAAATGTAGCTAAGAAATGTTTTGTGTTCACTATTTCTTCTTCCTACATTTCTTTGCAGGGGGATTGGAATGTCAAAAAATGTTGTCATGAAACACTGGAAAAGTTTTAATTTTAACGTATTTTATTTGTTTATTTGAGGGGCAAGGAAAAAGAATGGCCATGCCAGGGCCTCCAGCCACTGCAAATAAACTCCAGATGCACGCACTGCCTTGTGCATATGGCTTGCGTGAGTACTGGGGAATCAAACCTGGGTCCTTAGCCTTCTCAGGAGAGCACCTTAACCACTATGCCAGCCCTGGATTTTTTTTTTTTTCCTTTTTCAAGGTAGTGTCTCACTCTAGCCCAGCCTGACCCAGAATTCACTATGTAGTCTCAAGGTGGCCTCGAACACATAACGATCCTCCTACCTCTACCTCCTAAGTGCTGGGTTTAAAGGTGTGCACTACCATGCCCGGCTCTGGAAAAGGTTTGAACTGGAATAAAGTTTCCTAGGAAACTGTCAACCCTCTCCACACTGTCCTAATAATCTGAGAAGCCAAGTGGATCTGATGATTCAGCTACAGGACAGGGGAAGAGACACTTTTGCTGTTTGGCCCAGAGTGTTTGAGTTCCATCCACTTACACAACTTGACACTATCTTAAGAGACAAAGAGAAGTAGAGCTCTGTAGTGAGCTAGTTCTCAAGTTTCACCAAGTTTTTAGTTATTATGACTGAGCATAGCCATGTGGACATTTATGTTTAGGTTGTGGCCCTAAACTTTAACTTCCTCTCCTCTTACCGTATACTATGTTTATTTATTGTTCTGATAACTTGTAAAGAAACTTGATACTACATGTCTTTGAAAAACCATGAGTCTGAGGATAGGATCTAGCCTTTTACTGGTACATAAAAAAATAAAATAGGTAAATATCTTCATGGTAGTGAAGGACATTGGTTAGTTTTTAAAATTTAGTATTTTTCCCAGCATAAAAATTTTGATTCTTTGTAATAAACAGATAAGAATTACAATTTAAAAAGAATCTCTGGACTGAAGAGAAAGCTCAATGGTTAAGGCACTTGCCTGCAAATCCTAATGACCCAGGATTGACAAAGTGGTGTATACATCTGGAGTTCATTTACAGTGGCTAGAAGCCCTAGTGCATCCATATTCATTCTTTCTTTCTTTCTCTCTCTCTCTCTCTATCTATCTATCTCTCATTGCAAATAAATAAAGTATTAAAAAACAATCTCTGATTAATAGGTAAATGATGCACAGAACAGTTTATGGAATAAATGTAGGCAGATTTTAGTTGCAAAACAAAGAAAGAGGATTTAATTTGTTCCCTTATGGATACAACAGATATTTTTAAATAAGTAAAATAAATAAATAATAAGGGCCTAAATACAGACAGTGTGGAATCCTGGCATAAAATCCTGAGAGACTTATTTTATCTCTCATTTGGAAGATTTTATGTTGGGACTAATCATGCAATTCAGGGAAAAAAAAAAAACTGCAGCCAGCAACTTCTAAATGGATTACAATTATCTTGAGTCTTGTGCTGAGAGGACGTATCCAACTTGGGATGATATAAAGAGCCTGGACCCGCAAAGAGAATGCTTGAGTTCATCATTTAATTCTACCACTAATTAAGCTTATGACATTGTTGATTAAAATGATCTCATAACAACCCAAAGTATTTCATTTGTCTCATCTCCATAAAAAAATATAATTTGTAGCTTTTCTCCTTAGAATATTATTTATAGGAACCCTACTTTCCATTGCTCCACCACAAATGTATTATGTGTCTTCCAAAGAACAATTTTATCTGGCCCAGAGTTCCTTGCCTGACTTGCCTTTCTGTTTCCCGAAAAAATTGACTACTTTGTTCATTGTATACTGTTCAGAAGTGTACCATTGTACTATAGAGTGCCATCCCATTTCCAATATATTAATTTCCACGTTATTTGTGGAAATGGTAGATCTCTATTATAAGCTTCTAGTATAAAATATGACACAAAAACTGTGTCCCATAATTCGTTAGGAGGAAGAAATAAAGGAAGAAAAGGAGGGCTGACAGCAGAAAGGAAAGGAAGATAGGAGGAGAAACCTTTCTCTAAATATTAGGAATGTATGCAGGCTACTTATATGCAGATAAAATTTCAAAATTTTCAGGCAAACTTTCCTCTATATGTTCTTCCACATTGGGTCCAGTCTAGTTTTTCTTGAACCTGAGTAAGCAAGTGAATAACCCAGGCTATTTTATCTTAACCATTTCTACTAATAACATTTAATTTTTATCTTCATGACTTTTTAAGTTTTTGTCCTTGACAAAAGAAATCAGACAACTGAGAATTAGGAACAACCACAGAATTTCAGTTGTGGGCCATTGGTCACTTCAAATGTGATTAATTAGAAGAAAAGCTAGGGCTGACTAAAATCCTAATTCATTCCTCCAGAAGGGATAGAGTACCACTGGGACACATTTCCTAAGTACGTTCATCACAGAAGCTGTAAGTCACTTACATCTTTGGAAAGTGCTTTCAGGCTTGAGTCTTCAAGGTTATCTTGTGGACAAGTGGGAATCAGTAAAGACAGCAGACAATGAGGGTGTGGAAAGGAGTCTGACAGGGGTGAAAGCAACAGAACACACGGCTTTGTGGAGTCCCCTCTCTTAATTTGATAAAGGTTGAGGGGTTAAATAAGTTGATAGAATTGATACAAGTGAATATATTAAAACAAACTGATGAACTAAGGTCTCTTGTTTCTAGCGGAGCTATTAACACTTAGGTATCTTGACTGCTGTGCTAGTGATCCAGCTATAAAAGAAAGGGGAGGTGTTAGGCACACAGATTTGGCTAAGGAGGCATGGAGACACAATGAAGATACTGGGAGGATTTTTGTGATTGGAGTATCTCCTTCTGTGGAAGGGATAAGAGGAAATGGTAAATATGAGCTTTATGGCAAGGAGAGAATATGGCTATTTCCTGTTTCATGTCTTCTAAATTTGCTTACAGCAATGGAGGTTTTAAGATACATTTCCATACCAGTAGTACAACCGAGAGAATTTATGAGAATATTTATCCTTAAGCTTAATCCAGTACTATAGTATTAGACATTCAAACAACCCATGTTCTAATGCGTAAGATGTCCCTTATGCATTCTCAAGTTGGATAACTATATGTCTAGCAATACCATGGTGAAAGTTAAATTAAAAAATTACAAATGGGGAAAGATTAATTACACACTGATTAATGTAGAATTGTTCAGATTATTGACATAAACCATAATCTCAGATGACAATCCAAGACTAAGAATGCCAAAATAAAGAGAAAAGTAAAACACTTAGACAACAGTAATGGAAAATAAATATCAACGAACAAAATATAACATCAGGATAAAAACAGAGTTAGAGCTATGTGTATGTGCGTACGTGTGTGTGGGTCCATACGTACATGTGTGCATATGTATGTGCATGAGTGCATATATGAGTGCATACCTACGTGCAAGCGTGCAGGTTGACTTGATTTGTTGGCCCATCATCTGTACACATAACCAATCTTGATTGCTGAAATCACTCTCAATAAGGTTATTGTATCACAAAAAAAGGCATATGGGTCATTTGAATGATTTAGATACTACACAGTGGAATGGTGTCTCCAGAGAGTTGCCGAGTGTGAGTGAACCAGAATGAACTAGAATAAGGAGTGGGGATGAAGAATTGAAAAAAGAAAGGGGGACCAGTTGATTCAAATTGGGTTTAGCCTCTTAATTTTAACCCTATAACAGGACAGAAATCATTCTTTGACAGAAGTTCATGACATAACATATAACGTCCTGCATATATTTGTGGCTTGTGAACATGATAGCTAGTACTCATAAATTGGATTAGATCAGAAAGTTGCCAAGGCAATGGAAAGCAAACAGATTTTTTTTTCATTGCAATAGTCATTTCCATTCTTCTGATAGAAAGTAATACTTGAAGAGCATGTGACATGAAAAAGAAATTTGCATAATCCATTGAAATCATGAAAATACTGAGAGACAGAAAATGCATAGTGACTCAAGTGGAAGAGAGCCCTTCCATATCCCACTCAGAAAACACAACCCTTATGACTAATGACATTTTTCTATTTCCCTACCCACCTATATTTTCTCTATTATCCCTTGCTCTGTTCAAGATTTTAGTTTGGTATGATCCCTTGACATAAATGCTGGTTCTTCCTTCCGTTCATATTCTAGCTGTGCAAATGTCTATCATTGTTATCTGTTAACAGGATCTCCTTTGAGAACCAGTAACTGTCAGTGGCCAGTGAACATACATTTAAATTATATTAATTATTCAGTCTTACCCATGCTTGACTTTTGTGTGTATAAGCTAAATTGAAATTGATTTAAATTGTTAAACTTTATTCCTAAGAACTTCCTTATTCATTTAACTCTTGCTTTATTTTAATGTATTCTATATTTTAATTGTATGCTTACCGTTGATATAAATTCTAAGTCATGCACAGCTCCAGATATTTATGTGCATAACTTATAAAATTACAAAAATCTGAAAATAAACAATGAGAATCCAGATAAACTATATATCTACCTAACTTTCAATCAGATAAGCAACAATTAACCTTTATTTTAAGAATACAACTGATTATATGACATACTACAATTATTTAATGTTTTTCTGGTATTCAGCTCTAAAATCTTGGGCTTTTATTTATTACTTATGATAATCCTAATATACCTGGAGTATTTAGGGCAGCTAGCTGTATACAATGTTTGACACCAGATGTGTACCAGTAGATAAGGTTCTCATTCTCCAACAAATTCTGTTATCAAATATTTAAATTTGTTGAAAAATTCATATTTCATTTGAAAAAATGTACAGAAAAATAACACCTATATGGAAGATCAAAACAAAAAAAAGTACTGAAGTGGTGGTGTGTGCCTCTATTTATATTTTAGCATTTTATTCTCACTACATACTATCTGGTAAGTGAATCAGATCATAAAACACAACTTCCCACAATTTTTAAAGACATGGGTCCCAAGAGGCCATCCCTGCACATTCAATCTGAACCCTGTTCAGCAAGATGGTGACATTATGAAGTCTCACTGCTCTTTCCTCATGGAGTTGTCTTTTATGCTCTCCCATTGACATTATTCCCTCTCATTTCTTCAGAGTCATATTTGTTCTGGAATTTTGTTCCATAAGAAAATAATTTTACAGTTACTTCTTGGGAAATATATACATAAGACAGATAATTTTATGAACACAATTTAAACAGAACAAATTTTTGTTCATGGGTTTTGATTTGATGATATGATTCAATGGAACTGAATGGGTAGCTGGAAATCCAGGCAGAACATGAGCAACCTTGGGATCCACTTCTGCTCTCAAGCTCCTTTGAGCTCGGCCTCACTGAGAGCCCGGCTTCACGCTTTGATCAGCATGTGGGGTATAGGAAAGACAGCCGTTCTTAGGAAACTGTGAGTGCTTTTCACCCAGGATTCTGATTGATGTCCTCCCACATGTGCTTCATCAAACCCAAGTGCTTCCTTTTAGAGAAGGCCAGGTTAAATACAGAAAGGAATGCTCAAACGTTTATCTGTCACACAATTGGCAGGTAGAATCCAAACTTTCTAACACCCAATCTCCACTTTCTCACTGTTTCATACACCTCACACTTTCCATCTGTTCTGTAATCAAACACATGTCAAGAACCAAATAGCTGTCTTTTGCCACATGCAAAGATTCTGTAACAATTGATTTCTTATGATTCCCTCATTACCTAAAATGCACTGTACACAGAGCACCCAGAGAGTCTATAGGGTGAAAAAAATTTGCCTGCTATGGATTGTGAGGACAAGTGTAACTTCTCCATTTCGACTCTCATATTTATTTGCATATTAAAGCTTGAGAGGCCTTAATGAACACTGTGCCATGTAGAACATGATCCCTTAAGATCCCAACTGAAGGAAGGAAGGACAAGGCATGTGATAGATCTGCAAGGCTATTCAAAGTTCACCTCAGAGCCACACTATTTGTTATTGTTCAGAGACTTGAATTCCTCCACGTGACTGGGAAGCTTGGGGAGGACTTTGCTGCCGACTTTCCAGAGATGTGCCATTTTTCTCAATGCCTTAATTTAGAGGATTTATTAGCAGTCATGTAGCAAGATCATCATGTATAGACTTCATGATGAAGCATTCCAACGGGAACCAGGGACCCAACCAAACTGACAATTGATAATGACCCAAGAAAAAAAAAAAAAAAAAAACTCAGGCCAAAGATATTGCATCAGTACATGTCAGAGAAATGAAAGCAGCAGGTTCTAATTCAGATTATTCTCATAGCAAAGGCAGAGTGCTTTGGCAACAGGGCCAGTTAAAAAATTAAATTTTTAGTTAAACCATGGAAACTCCACTTAACATATTCTCATAGGCAGGCATTGCAAAGGCAGGGGCCATGGAGATTATACTGTGAATTAGAATGAAATTGAAACAGTTCCAGGACATTTTCTTGGCATCAGGTGATGCTGATCTATGGCAGTGAATCAGACTTAGATGGTGAGTTTGAGTTACCTCAGGATACTAATGTATTTGATGGAGGTTTAGGTCAGGCAGTCCATCAATCAATCAAGACCGAGAATCCAACAAGTGCTGGGCACAGAGAGAAGGCACATATTTATAGTCAATGTTTGCAATTTTTCTTTTGAAAATGTACTTTCCATAATACTTTTTCACAAGAAGCTTTTCAACAGTTGTTAAAAAGGTGATATATCCTTCAAATTTACCACAACGGCAGAGTGGTTTCTGAAGTTGAATACTCATTGTGAATGTTTTCAGAGACAGCCCAAACTACAATGGCAGAGAAGGTATTAGAACACTATCAAGAATTAGAACCCTTCTACTTCAGGAACATGCATTCAAATGCCAGTGGTTATTTCATTAAAAATTGTGCAGGAAGGCCAAGGAATTTGGAAAAGAAGATCAACTTGCAGGGAGGGCACAGTTGGAGAGACGACTCAGCAGTTAAAAATACTTCCTTGCAAAACCTGATGGCCTGAGTTTAATTCCCCATTTCCCGCATGAAGCCAGACACAAAAAGTGGTACATGCACCTAAAGCGTATTTGTGGTGGTACACTCATACCTCTCTCTTAAATAAGTACATATTTAAACAATAAACTGAAAGAAATCATTTGCAACATAAATCTTCTATTACCTGGGTTTCTCAAACTGGTTATATATTCACAGTGCTTTATGTTAGGCAAATTTCCTGTAACAATTTTACAAGTAACTGAAACTTTGCAGAGGCTCCACTGTCACTATCATTTCCAAAGATCATTTGACTAATATGCTCACAGTTAAGCCACTTTGGATTAAGAGGTTGCTGGAATCTGCCTGCATCGGCATGTGGATAAATGAGATATTTACTAGCAATATGTTCTACCTATGTCTCTACTTGGCCTCCAGGGCAGAGTTAAGATTTAAGAAGTTCCAGACATTTTGAGACTTTCCCTGCATCAGTCACATAATAAGGTAATGATGTAATACTGCAGCCTCTCCTCCACTTACTGCTCCTGTGCTCAGTGTCTCTGTTCCTTGCATCATGTAACAAAGCAACAGCTCCTCCACTTGCTGCTCCTGTGTCAGTTTCTGTACTCCTTACATCATGTAATACAGCAGCAGACCCTCCATTTACATTAACCTCCCCTCAATCCACAAGGGCATGGAAGATGCAAGTCCAGGCTTGGCCTAACTTTTTCAAAATTGTTAACATCTCACACTGGGTATGGAAACTCTTCCAATGATACACATTTATAATTTATGTCCAAATCTGTTCCAAGGATAGAAGGATTATGTTAATTCTGACTGCCTGTATGCAGAGGTAAAAACATTAAGCTCAATCTTCTCATGATATGTAAAACTGATGATTTATTTTGTTCTGTGGGTTTTGTAACCTACCCAGGCAAAACAGGATAAAGCCAGATTGGAGATAATCTGGAATAGTTTTACAGAAACCTAAAGTGATTTGTGGAAATGCCCTATTTCTATATTACTAAGAGTCAACATTAACAACTGGTTAGAATGAGGCTTGTAGAGAGGAGATGTGGGTTAAGCATTATCTAGATGATAGTAAGGAAGGTGAAGGGACAGAATGCAGGGGTGGAAAGGTCTAGGGTGGAATAAGGGTAAAAGAGGGAGGAGAGAGGGATACACAAAACTAAAGAAGGCAAGATTCAGCTCTTTGTTAGATAATTAAAAAGAGAGAAAGAAAATAATAGTTAGTTTAGGCAGAAGTACCTTTCCAAACAAGGCCTTCCCCACATTGAGACTGTACAGACCACTGCCAAAGTACTTACAGACCTACCAGAACTAGATGGTAAGACCTTAATGCTTAAGACATCACAAGCTTCAGGACATTGAGAAATCAAGCTGGAACTGAGATAAAAGCCTATTGGCAGGATGCCATAATGCTAAAAAGCACTATCCAAGCCATTGGAATAAAAGTCACCCACTGTGTGAATAAGCAGTGGATTCTGCAAGATAGAAAATCAACCAGACATGGAAAATAAACCCCCTGGTGCAACAGTAGCACATAAGTTTTGTGAGAATTCGGCTGCTCTCTGATTGGATATGAGGCTCACTTAATGAGAGGTAACTCATACTTATCACTAAGACCAATTCTAAATCTGATGTATTGAAAGGTCTTAACACTGCCACTGTTCCTTGGCTAAATTAGCAGGTTATACCTACCAAAAGGCCTTCAAATGTACATGTTTATACCCATTGATCAATGATGTTCTCACTCTTGGTTTTAGAACCTATTTTTTATAGCTGATGGCAAATACCTGGACTACTCCAGACCCATCACAATGATGAGAAGAGAAAGCACCTAAGAAAATTAATATATATGCAAATAGGTACTCATTTCAATATTTTCATCATAAAATACCTATCATATATCAAGAGATAATGAATTATTTATATCAATTTTTTGTCCTTTCTCTTTTTTCTATTTTCTGAATATATATATATATATATATATATATATATATATATATATATATATCATATGTATATGCATGCATGTGCATGTGACAAGACATTTGTGTGTGTGGAGAACAGAGGACAACATCAGGTGCTAGTCTTCATCCACCACCTTGTTTGAAACGGGGATTCTTGTTTTTCAGTGCATGGTCGACCAGGCTAGATAGCCACGGAGGTTCTAAAGTATTCTCCGGTCGCTGCATACTATCTTGTTGTAGGTGTACTATGCTATTGATGTTAGTTCTGGTTTGTTCTGATTTTACATGAGGGTCCAAGTTCAGATACTCATTCTTCTTGGCAAGCACTCTATTGACTGAGCCATCTCCCCAGGCAAAACTTTTCTTTACAAAAAGATTAACATAAGTTAATTATACATAAGGGTTTCAATATGAAATTTCCATACATGCTTATGTGTTTTGTTCACATTTCCCCCATAATCCCATTTTAGCCCCCTCCCACCTACTTCTACAGATCTCCTTCTGTTTTCCAAATAGCCTGTATTCATTGTCATAGCTTTTCTTATTTTTATGAAACAATGATTTTTAGGGTTTCTTATGGAAGTATAGGTGAGGGGTAATTTATAGGAGTGAATACATCACTAAACAAAATGTCTCTCCTTCCTCCACCAATCATTAACTACCTACAGATACTAAAGGTGAAGTTGGGGGCCTCATAAGCCCCTCTCCCCTCCATGACAGAATGTGGTTGACCCCACTCTTATGTAGCTCATGTACTGATAATTGAAGATGCTTTGTGTTCATGAATTCAATATCCATGTAATATCTTAAAGACACAGTTCCACAATATCTGCCTCTCTCTAACTCTTAACATTCTTTCTGTTTCCTGTTGCATAGTATTCCCTGAGCCTTGGAAAGATAATATAAATGAACAAATTAGAGTTTTTTTTTGAGTCATTATAACATTTTCTGATGATGGAAACAGAAAAACACTATGAAATCTTAAACTTTTGTGAAAATGCAATCATGTAAAGCTACTTTGTTAGCCATTTTGAAGTAGAAAACAGTTCATAAATATTAATTTATTTTCTCAAGGTTACATAGTAATTTACTTTTAGATTTTGATTGCTACTTCCATTAGTCTGAATTATATTTCTAAATTGCAGTATACAGAAATGCATAGCTTTTAGCAAAAAATAAAACACGATATTTATTTATTTATTTATTTATTTATTTATTTATTTGATTATATTAGAGAGAGAGAGAGGAGCAAGCCAGAGCATTCTGACACTGCAAATGAACTCCAGACACATGTGCCACCTTGTGCATTTGGCTTTATGTGGGTAATTGGGAATTGAATCTGTCAGGAAGTAAGCATTTTATGTGTATAACTACACATAATTCATGTGTATATGCATATATACATACTTAATACATATGCATAACCATATTTAACTTCATCATTAGAGAAAGCATATCAGAGTCAATATAATTGTGATGTGTATATAGCTAGTATAGAACTGTCAGGTAATCTAGTTTCAGAAACTAGTATTGAACACAGGATGATGGCACCTCCTCTAAAATGAAACAGCAGATTTTAGCTGCAATGTGTGTTTTTCATTCAAATAAAACTAGCTCTGGTACTTTAATTTGGAAAAAATTGAGCACTACTTAGCGTAACTTTCTGTTATGTGACAACACAGATAAGTGTTTATTTTCTCTTTAAGGTCCACCTAAAATATATTAATAATAACTAATACTACTGAACAGCATTTAGACATATGTACCTCAGCATGAAACTTGAATAACAGTTTGTTATAGTATTTGAAATAATCAAGCAATACATTTTAAATTAAAGAACATTTTTCTCTCTGCATCTGCCATTGGCTTTAAATTTTGCTAATTAAATGATAGCTTCTTCCTCAGTTAGCACCTAATTGCATTGTGTAAAGAGCAATTGTTTCATTTCCCTGGCTTAAAAATTATTATTTCTTTAAATAACATTTTAAATTGATTCATTTATGGTAACATACAAATTTATTAAAGTTTACATGAGCTGAGAACTTTATAACCTGTATATGTGGAAATAAGTATGCATTATAAGAGCCATTACTTTTGGCAGCCATCTTTGTATCTAGCATGTGTCTGGCTCTATGTTCCAGCTCTATAGAACTAATATTGGAAGTGCACTTTAAATATATACAAAACAATGTTAGTATAGGGGGCTTTCAATAATGTATAATTCACCATAAGAAAGAATTATAGTCTAAGAAAAACCAACTTATATCAATATAACATATTTTAATGTCAGAATAACCAGAATTTCTAAGCCTTTTCAGAACAATGAGCTTAAAGCTTGATATTCAGTATAAATACAATTATTTTAAATACAATTTACACTGAAATTTTATGGTTTTACTGATTTTAGGAAGAAGTTCATTGAGATTCAGAACAATTAGATACACACACTTAGCTAAATGGAAACATTTTTGTATTTAGCAATGCACACACTTGTACACAAGGCTCTAGAAATTAGAGTATAACAAAAGGCTACAAGGAATATAAAGTTACATATAGCAAAGTAACATACTCAATACTAATAAATCATTTATAATTCATTTGCTAATGTAGATTTTTCACGACTAAACATTTAATTCATGATGAAGTCTGACTTGTGGATCAAATAAATTTTACTCTTGGCTATGAATATAGTTTAACTCAAATATCCAATTTTCATAAAGAGTCTCAATTATGAATTGCAACTGCCATAAAATGAATTATATTTCACAGGTATGATGACCCATTAGAATTTAAATTAACCAAATTCTAAGGGCTGTTGTTAAGTTATTCACATTGTTAGTAAAAGCCTATCTCAATTGCTTCAAGTATGTACCTTGTATTCAGTAATTTTTAACTAAATAATGCATGCTGAAACAACAGCCAACATTTAAAGATATGATAAGAGTATAATTTAGGTATCATTGGAGACTTATAAAAATGCCACTGTTGAGGTGAGTATAGGGAACATGTGATGCAGCTGTTTGTGTGCCCTTCCTCCTATGTGTTATGTGTTTATATTCTTATTGGCAACCAAGCAATCTGTAGCTTTAATAGAGTTATCACTTCCTATGCAGTTAATGTTTCTGAAATGACTCATTTATTCAAGTCAGTATTATGCATACTTAGAAATATCCTCTCATCTAGTGTTAAAGTACCTAAACCCTAACATGAATGGAGGAGATTTTACAGGATCCTCTGGAATATACCATCATCTGTAAATCTGACTAGAAATTGCTGATAGTACAGTACAAACAATAGAAACATATTTTTGCCAAAAACTAATTTACTTTTTCTGATGTGACACTGTTTTATGTAAGACCCAAACAACTGGTCAAAAAAGTATCACACTGTGTGGATAATTTAAGAGATATTATTTAAAAGTGGAAAGAAAAAAAAAATAAGCTCAGGATCACCAATCAAGTTCTCAGCTGGAAGTTCTGGTACCCAACACACACAACATTCAAGATAAAAATAAACCTGTAAAAGAACCATATTTGAAAATATTTCAACATTTGTCATTATATTAATGTCAACATTTCCACAGGAGACAGTTTTCAAGACAGAAATTAAATTTAAAACTTTCTTGAGTTTTTAACTCCAATGCACATAAAGCCTCAGGAGATGATAACGTAAAACTAAGTGGGTATAATGCAATGGAGCATAGAGTAGGAGGAGGATGGAGTGGGGCATGTCTGCCTAAAGGGCAACTTTCATGCCACACACTGGTAGTGGACATAGGGGAATGCAAACCCTTCATTACCAATTTGCTAATATTTCACAATAACTCACATATCCAAATTTGTCTTGACACTTCCTAAATTTTAAACAAGCCAGAAATATCTTCATTCTATAGTTTAAGAAAGGATTAATCATAGACGATATCTAGTTTTAAATTACCTATTTAACCCAATTTTTGTAATCTTCGTAATTTTTACCTCTTAAAGGAACATCTTTATAACTATATCCCTTAACTCATTTTTACCTGCAATTTCTTATTTTCTTTTATTTTTCTAGTGATACTTATCACCCCATTGCAATAGAACTTGGACATATTCTCCCATATCTATTTGTATGCAATTTTTCTCTCACTGATAAATTTTATTTCTTAAATATAGAGTCACCTGTAGATATTTAAGTGTATATGAGAGTATGTTTAAGTACACCTTAATTTTATCAGAGTACTGTCTCTGCCACACATTCAATAGAAAGTGCTTAACAGTACTTGCTGAACTGAAACATTCTGCTTGTATCTAATATAAAAGAAAGCAAACAAGTTTGAACTTATAAAAATCATGTTTTTACCCAGGTGAGGTGATGCACACCATTAATCCCAGCACTTGGGAGGCAAAAGTAGGAGGACTGGCATGAGTTCAAGGCTATCCTGAGACTACATAGTGAATTCCAGGTCAGCCTGAGCTAGAGTGAGACCCTACCTCGAAAAAAAAAAAAAAAAAGAAAGAAAGAAAAAAAAAACTCATGCTTTTCTCTGACAATGTGGCATAAGAAGAAATCATTTTTATCTTTCTCAGCACTAAAGCATATCATAGATAAAACCTTCTTCCCAGCTTGAATACACTCATAATCCTATTCCAATTGATGTGCAAATCCTTTTGGTTTCAGTGCTGTTTCCTGTGATTTGAAATAAAACATAGAATTTTACTCTCTGCCACTACCACACATTATACAATATAATAGGAAAAAGGAATTCACATAAATACAAATTATGTTCATGAGAAATTGGGAGTCCTTCTTCTTTTCTTTTCTTTATTAGTTAGTTTTGTATTCAGTAAAATACAGTCAGTTTGGTACCATTATTAGGCTCATCCGTGACCTACCCCCTCCCCTTGGCCCCTCCTTATTGAGGTATATCGGTCATGCATTGTGGAGTTAGCCCACAGTTATGGGTAAGCTAAATGTCTCTGCATATCATGACCCAACATGTGGCTCTGACATTCTTTCCGCCCCCTCTTCCGCAAAATTTCCCTGAGCCATGTTGGGTTCATTTTTGGTCTGCTTCAGTGATGAGGTGTTGGGGGCCTCTGAGGCTCTGGCTCTCTGATTTGGTAGGAGTTGATTTTTCTCTGTGTTGATCTCCTTCCCCTTTCTGCTGGTATCCGGTTCATCAGGAAAACAGCCCCCTTGCTTGTTTCTCCAATTTTTCTTAGTTTCAGCCGGGGCCCTTTTGAGGTATGATGGGGTGGCTCTGAGTCCTTCTTACATCATATTTTGGATCTAGATAGTCGGGTGTTACCTCCGTGAACTTGGTCACTGATAGAGCAGGAGTCTTCTTAAGATAGGCCTCACATGATTATGACAACATTTTCTGTTATTTTACACAAGGTAGCAGGAGAGACAGACACTATAATAACTCTGCTAATCATGGGGAGGTAACTAGTTGGTGAGAGATTAATGTTGAGAGAGCTGGAAATGGCTATAGAGATAAGTGGAGATTTTCAGTAAGTCTTTTAAAAAATAAGATTTGTATGTACAATTAAAGAGGATAGGTTAGGAGAAACAAAAACAATAAAAAGGAAAGAATGAGTGAGAACATCAACATGTAAAAATACATTTTAGAGTTATGAACTCTGTTACTCTGAGAGCTAAAGGAAAGATGTGGGGAGGGGAGGGGTGAATTACAAATGAAATTGAAAACTCTAATGTGAAGCTGAATAGTGAGCATCCTTGAAGATACATAAAAGGAATAGGACAGACTGACTTTGCTTTCTCCCAGAGATCAGGCCTTATGGGATTGTCATCTTTACATAGTCTCCTCTCTAAATAGAGGATCCTATATTTGGACATGTGACTTTCATTAGTCAAGCCCCCTCCCCAACGTGTATATGGTAAGAGCTGATAAATGCATTCATAAGTGGTTTGACTCCAGATTGAGTACTAGGAGTTGCAATGGGAAGAAAATTTCAGTTATACTACTGATACATATTAAGAACAAGTCAGCTTCTTCTGGTAAGGTCTTGAACTAGAGAGTGGTCCACAGAAACATGGTTACCACCTTGACACGCTTCTTAGGAGTGTATCTCACATCTAGTTTAGTCTCATCCAAGATGGCTGGAATCAATGACACCTCAGCACACAACAACTTCCTAGTTCTTCCCCAATTTCCCAGCCTTAGCCCCTATGGGTATGCCCTTTTTCAAATTAATGCTCTCCTGGGGCCCACCAGCTGATCAGGTCCCTCCCTACAAACCTAAGCCTAGTGATAAGGCTCATTCTAATTGGATGTCTGATTGATGTAAGTGGACCCAAGATATGTGTGCAAGTCCCTTGCTTTCCTTCCTTTCCCAAGAGGCTTCCTCCCTAGAGAAGGCTTTTCCTTACATGAGGAAGATGATCCCAGTCTCCTTGCTCCCCTCCCAGTCTGACTGGGAAGGGGGAACAACTTCTTTTGACTTGGATGCTTCCCTGCTTTGCTTTCCCTCTTAGCTTAAGTCTCAATTAAGGAAAAAAAAAAAACATAGTTTATCCTTGTCTAAGTCTGTGTTTTCATTTCTTTGCTAAGATGGACAAGAACTCAATACTTGAAAGCTATGGGTGTGGGCATAATAACCTGACTCAAAGCCCTCCCTGAAAACACTGTCAGCATAGGTGAGCTTGTTCTAACGTTTCCCATCAGGTTAATGTGGCCACATGAAAGAATATTTCAAGACCTACCCAGCCAATATGCAAAATGATTCTTATATTATAGTATTTTATTAAGCACATTATATAACTAATACAGTAGCTAACATGGGCAGATGTCAAACATTATCATCTTTTTTTTTATTAACAGGAGCTATAATACTGCATGTATTGAGTTTATAAATTAAATGGAAGTAGATTCAGAGGATGGATGAGAGTTTAGGAGAAAGGATGCTGAGAGACAAACACAGCATCTTTGCATGAGTCCAGAAAAAAAAATCAACAGCAAACAAACACATAAACAAACTAACAAAACTAATGACTATTTATGCTAGAAGAGTCAGTAATATTTTCCTGTAGAGAATTTTCTTTCTGAAGGGCTCTGCTACAGCCACTCAACTCTTTATTATAGTATGAGTAAATAGAAATCATGTAAATATATAAATATAGCTGTTTGTCAGTAAAGTTTCATTACAAGGTGAATATTGTTTCTTTTCTTTTTTTTTGTACTAGAAAAAAAAATAAAGGGAATAAAAACAGAAGGCAGTGACACTCACTGAGTGACAAAATGAGTGTTTAGTATGCATAAGGCCCTGGACTATAGCAATGATCTAGAAGGTAGATAACTTTCCATAGTTATTTTATTTTGGCTATTGAGGGAAAGGGACAATTCAACAGTGAGTTATAGTTTATTTAACCAATAACATTATATTCATTATTCTTGCAATAAGGCCTACAGAAGAAAGTGGGGTTTTAAAAGATCTGGTTTGTGACTGGTTGAGTTTGAAACAGATTGATTAGGAGCTATGTCTATTACTTCCTTGGAATATCAGCATGGTAGAATAGAAGTCATTATTACAGGCATTGTATGTAAAGCTAAATGTAGAAGGGATAAAGTTGCTTAACTGAGCTATTACTGCATAGACAATACCAGCAGGTAGGAAGCACTGGAGAAAAAAATAACAAAAACATATATAAGTCAGCTTTGATTCTTATTTGAATAATCAATTATCAATAAATTATTGCAATTATCAATAAATGAGAATTAAGTGGTAGTTTAAATGTATGGTCGTTTAAATAATGTCCCCTCTGTACATAGCACCATTTGTTTTGAACACTCAATCCCCAGTAGGTAAGTAATTTGGGAGAGTTGTGGAGCTTTTGGGATATTGAGCATTACCAGAGGCAGTGTGTCCTTGGGGGCAGACCTTGAGGTTTATTAGTCTAGCCCACTGGGTGTTCAGATATAGCTCCTCAGACTATTTTTTCCCAGTTGCTCTGACAAGATATGACATTAGGGTTACCTGCTATGCCATGCTTTTCCCTCCATGATGAAATTTCCCATTGAAATTATAAGCATAAAATAAAACCTTTCCTCCCATAAGCAGCTTCTGGACAGATGTCTATGTCCAGCAATGAGAAGGTAACTGCTACAAGTCAGGTACAAGAAAATAGGAGGGTTCAGAATGGACCTCTCCTTTTAAGGAGAATCCCACTTTTTGTCATGTGACACACATGAGTCATTGTGTGACCAGAACCTGTGATTCACAAGCTGTTACTATGGTCACTGGGGTTTGCCTCTGAGGACAAAAGGCTTACATGGCAATAGAAAATAACAGAGATCTTAGAGGACAAAAAATTATTGAGAATCCAATTCTCAATTTATTAAGAAAGAGTGCACAGTAGTTCTCTTTATACAGAGTTTCATTTTTCTACAGTTTTAGTTACCTGCTGATAACTGTGATCTGAAAATATCAAATGGAAAATTTCAGCAATAAACCATTCATAAGTTTAAGATGAATTGCTCTTCTCAGAAACGTGGAGAAATCATTAGTTTGTCCAGCCTCTCCACCATGAATTTGCCTCCTGCCTGTTAGTCACTCTGCAGGCATCTCAGTGATAAGAGTGATGAATACAGTATTGCAGCACTCTTGTTCTAACAACCCTTAGAGTTGAGTTTAAGCATGATGCCTATAAGGGCATATATAGCACATTAATACATTTTTTGAGAGTATTCACATTACATTTATTATAGTGTGTTCTTGTTCAATTTTATCAGTTATTATGCGTATCTCTTACTCTTCCAGACTTACAATTAAAAGTCACAAGGATGTCTGCATAGGAAAAAGCATTTTCTGTAGAGTAATTAGTATGCTGGTGGCTTGAGTGAAATGTTCCTCATAATCTCAAGATTTTGAATTCTTAGCACCCAAATAGTGACAACTTGGGAAGGTTGTTATTCTTGCTGCTTCCTCCATGCTATTGTGACAAGGTTGACACCTGCCATCCTTTTCTCACCTTAATGAATTTTCTCCTGCGAACTAAAGTTTTCAGAAAAGTGCATCAGCTACACCTACTTCAAGCAACATTGAATGGAGTATGTGGTGGTTTGATTCAGGTGGACACCATAAACTATAGGTGGTCTGAATGCTAGGTTCTAGCTGATCGGGATTTGGGAATTAACAACTCCAGAAGACAGTGTTTTGTTGGGGGCAAGCTTATGGGTATGATAGCCAGTTTCCCCTTGCCAGTGTTTGGCACACTCTCCTGTTGCTAATGTCCATCTCATGTTGGCCAGGGGGAAATGTTCACCCTCTGTTCATGCAACTATTTTCCATTGCCATCATGGAGCTTCCTCTCAAGTCTATAAGCAAAACAAACCTTTTTTTCTTTCCCTAAAATCTGCTCTTGATCAGGTGATCTCTGCAAGCAATGAGAACCTGACTACAACAGTAAAGTTGGTACCAGAGGAGTGGGATTGCTGATAGACCCCTGACTGTATAGATCTGGCCTTTTGGAGTTGAGGAATGTGGAAGGATCTGAAACCTTGGCCTAAGGGATGCCTTGCAGTGCTGTAAGTACAGCTTGATGGACAATTGTGTTCGTAGTTGAAAGACCTGAATGTGGTAATAATTATGTACAGTGGTGTTTGGCTTGTGAAGGTGAGAAAGAGCTTTGCCTGGACTGGGCTAGAAGCAGTTTGTGTGAGAGGCTTGTTGTTATGCTGTGTCCTGAGAATTTGTTCAGGGTTGCATTGCATATAAATGGACTGGTCTGAGCAGAGGAATATGGAACAGAAAGAAATCTTTAGGCCGGAACTGCTTCTTGTTCAGCTGCAATTGAGAGATTGTGACCATTGAGAATGGGCCAGCTGACCTGCATTAGGGAAAAAGGTGTAGACTCTTTTGAAGGGACCTGAGTGCTGAAGGAGTGTCCTATTCTTCAAAGTCTAATTTATTCCCCCAGATTAAAAAAAAAAATAGCAACCTGCCTGGTACTATGGAGTATAAGAAATGCAGGAAGAAGAAGGTCATTGAGTTTGCAACATGGTCTTTTGTTTTTGGAAAAGGCCATGGGCAGTGTGAAGCAGGTTGGCTCTATGCCTGCAAGGAGACCTGATGGAGCCATGAGAATGAACCATGGGGTGGGCTGCAGCGGAGACATAGTGGAGATGCTGGGACCACAAGATGGCTGCCAAGGTGAGCTGCTGGTCCCTGATAAAGTTTTCCAGGACTGTGAGTAGCCTAGCTGGAGGGGCAGAAACGGAACACTAGAGACTGGTTGGTGGTTAGAATTATTGGACTTGGAGACTTTGCACTGACTAGAGTTGTTGGACTTGAACTACAGAGTTTGATGTTTACCCTGTTTAAATTTTATATTGGTTGAATATTTCTTTGCTATGCCTAGTGTCATCTTTTGCAGTATGAGTGTTTATTCTGTGCCTTTATGGGTTTTGGGGGGATTTTTTTCATATTATACCTCAGTTAAAAGACCTTGGATTATGGGAATGTTTGAACATCATTAGGATTGATAAAAATATGGGGACTTTTAAAGTTGGACTGAATGCATTATATTTTATATCATGTATGGATATCAGTTTATGGGGGCAGGGGCAGAATGTGGTGGTTTGATTTAGGTGTCCCCTATAAACTTAGGTGTTCTGAATGCTAAATTCCCAGCTGATGGAGATTTGAGAATTAATGCCCTCTAGAGGCAGTGTATTGTTGGGGGCAGGCTTAAGGGTATTATAGCTAGCTTCCCATTGCCGGTGTTTCGCAACCACTCCTGTTGCTTTTGTCTACCTTATGTTGGCAAGGGGGGTGATGCCCACCCTCTGCTCATGCTTTCATTTTCTCCTGCCATCATGGAGTTACCCCTGGAATCTGTATGCCAAAATAAACCTTTTTTATCTTCTTGTTTTTTTTTTTTTTTTTTTTTTTCCCCCACAAGCTGATCTTGGTCAGGTGATTTCTGCCAGCAATGCAAACCTGATTGCAAAAGATTGATAACACTCCTGTCATCACAGAGATGGAGTACTGCAAGACTAAAGCCTACTTATCTCGGGCTAACTTTGGCCCCTCAGTAGCCATTATCACCCACCTCTGTGTCTGACCTAATATCCACATGACTATCAGTTGATCATGTGCAATTTTGGATTGTACTGACAAACCACTGGCTTCCACTAATCCAAGGGCTAAGAATGTCATCAGATAGCATCTGAAGCCTATGGTGGAGATTTCCTCACTGTGCTATAACCCACCTACCCAGTGCTTACCTAATGTATTTAAAAAGTGCCTCGATTTATGACTTTATTTTATTCTGAAATTATGAAACCCTCATGAAATGGTTAATACATTGGGACATGAAATTGGGTTAACCTAAATCTCTGTTCCTGGGCCATGGTCACCCGTATTTGGCTCCAGAATAAACAAGCCTTTTCACCTTTCAGGTGAGAACTGTTTTTTGTTTTATTTATTTAATTTGTTTTTTATTATTTAATTTTTATTTATTTAATTTTTATCTATTATTATTATTATTAGTGTGTGTGTGTGTGTGTGTGTGTGTTGACAGTTATGGCACCCAAATTCAGGGCCCTAAGGACAAGCCACTTCCACTTATGATACCCCCTGTTGGAGCTAGTTACTAGTGTAGGCCCCTTGTGCTCCACCATCTAATGTTGTCTCCTTAAGTGCAGTTTGCTGAGTTCGTTATGGAGATCTGACCTCCCTTGATTTGGCTCCTCTATGAGGAGAAAGCTGTGTCTTTTGTGTTGACATCCCTTTAGTTATAGTTACAACTATAAGCCAGAAATAAACCCTTTCTCCAATAAGCTGCTTTTGATCAGAGGTTTTGTTCCAGCAACTAGAAGGTAACTGTGGCAAGTATTATCTACTGGTTCCATTACCCACTAGGCATTTTGGAATGCAAGGCTCATAGACAATGGAAAATTAACTTATTCCATAAAGAAGAGACATTTATTGACATATCAGATAAGTGCATTGTAGGCAGTTGAGTTATTTCACTTTTGTGTGACTCACAGAAATTTGGTGTCAGAAGACAGAAGGTTAGAATACAAGTAGACAAACTTAGACCCTGAAGGCTTATCTTGTAGAGGCTTATTCCATAGTGGGCCTTGGTACCTGTACTTTTGGATTAACTTTGCATAGTGATTTCTCTAATGAATTTTTTTTCTTTTAAACTGCCAACATACTCCCATTACCTTTTGCTGATCCCTTTCTACTTGTCTGATCTAAGGGTGATTGAGGCTGACAGAAATCAATACCTGTTCACACATAATGGTACAGATACAGGAGTGTGACTTCACTGAGAACCTTCTAGAAGATTTTTATCTAAAACCAATAGGGGAAGTTCTGCTTCTCCACATAGGTAAACTTAAATTTCTGTTTCTTAAACTCATCACATGATGACTGAGTCATGTCTCTGGGAATATGTTAATGTGCCACATGATATATTTAGTGATATAGTGATACTGAGACTATTTAACCATGGTGTAGTTTTATTAACCACAACAGCATTCTCAGATGGCTTCCTTATCATTTGGTGACATTTGAAGTCTCACACTGTTGCCTCATTTACCCATTTACTGCATTTCCACATTGTTGCTGAGAGTGTTTCCTCACTCCATTCATGACTATGGATAAGGTTCAAACTATTAGAGAAACAAAGTTCCTGAGGGAATGAGGAGGCTTTTCATTGTTCTTCATTATCTCCATATCCCCTGTATGTTTCTGAAGCAGCTAACCCAATTTACATTTTAATGAGCTACCTTTCTGTACTTACCCACTGCTTAGTAGGCCAATATTACAGCCCCCATTTTAGGAATCACAAACAAGAAATTATCAGGATGCAAACAAGCCAAAGCACCAGCAGAACTGGCTGTCCAAAACCCTCTTCTGATTCCAAATAGAAATTCTACACAACTAGTATAGTCGGTATTGCTATTTATTTGGTATCTTTCTTAAAATTAGACCAATATATTTGTCTAAATATGTATAATTTAAAGTTGAAACACTATATCACAGTATAAAAAGAAAAAAATACCTCCAAAAACCCAGGAGGTGAACTAAATATATACATACTAAAATTAAGCTTTTCCCTGTATCACTTAAAGTAATGCTGGGCCTCCAGAAGAAGGCACCACATATTGGAGTAAAACTTTGCTTGTGACAATTGAGTTAACATCAGATTGTAGAAAGAAGACAGACTTTTTGCCTGCAAAAACCAGTATTCAAATCTTGGTTTGAATTTAACCTTAATCTTACACTTTTTATTTAATAAATTTATTTATTTGTAAGCATAGAGAGAGAGAACAGAGAGAGAAGAGAGAAAAGAAAGACAGAGCAAGAGAGAATGGGTGCCCCAGGGCCTCCAGCCACTGCAAATGAACACCACACATGCACCACTCCATGCATCTGGCCTTACGTATATACTATAGAATTAAATCCCAGTCAATAGTCTGTGTAGTCAAGCCCCTTAATCACTGAGCCATCTCTCTAGCCCCGATCTTACATTTTGCAACAATAGAAATCTCTACACCTTCACCAAAGATATAACCTTTTCATGAATGAATTATTGATCATCAGTTTTACAGTCTAATATCTATTACTCATCTTTACAGTGGCAGACAGCATTCCCATTTTCCATTCTTTCCTCACCAGCATATAGTACCACACACAGAAGGCATTTAGTTACCAAAAAATGACTGACTGAATGAATAAATGGGTAAGTGAACATGTCTGAACCTTTATTCTTTCTTTGATTAAAAAGAAAAGAAGGAATCACCACATGATTAAAACCAAAACACAAACCTCTGAAGAGACCAACTCTCTCAACACATTACTCTCCCAGTACTATACTCCAAAATAAATTTCAGTTTCTTAATCTAACCAGAGAATGATGATTTAAAATGACAGCCACACACACATGATGCAAGTCCTGGATCAAAGCATTATTCTGGGAAACCTGCCTCTGGGCAGAAAAGAGGTGTGACATTCTTTGGTGTTCATCACCTCAATTTTTGTCCCCACTGTTAGACACTCATCATGGTGCACTGTAGTTATCCATTTTTGCACAATTTGGTAGGACTTTATAACAAGACATAAGACATAATACCCAGATTAAAAAGAAGAAACCTTTGGTTTGTTACTTTTATATTAGATGCTACATACTTCTGTTTGGTAGATTCACTCATCCATTTATTGAGTGACATTAGCAAACTAAGTTCTAAAAAAATGGTATATTTATGTCTGCTGATTATATAACAAATCTTTACCTTGCTCATGTTTTCATGTGTCATGATTTTTCCTTTGTATTTTTTGTGTGTATGTATGTGGTATGCATGCCCATGTATCTGTGTGCTGGTATATGTGTGCACAGGTGTATGTTCACGTTATGTGTATACATATATGGATGCTAGAGGCTGAGATCAGTTGTCTTCCTTAATCATTGTCCACTTTATTCTTTGAGACAAGAACCAAAATCTGACCTATTCAGCTTGACCAGCTAAGCAATGAGTAACACTTGTTTCCTGTCTCCACTTCCCTAGCAGTGGGATTAAAGGATTTCACAAGCATAGCTGGCATTTAATAAGCAGGCAGGAGATTCGAGCTCAGGTCTTCATGCTTGTGCAGCAAGTACTGTATCCACTGAGGCCTCAGTCTCTATTTTTTTAGATATTTTATTTAGTTAGTTAGTTAGGAGAGAGAGAGAGAGAGAGAGGGAGAGAGAACTGGCATGCTAGGGCCTCTTGCCACTGCAAACAAATTCCAGATGCATGTGCCACCTTGTGCATCTGGCTTACATGGGTCCTGGGGAACTGAACCTAGGTCCTTTGGCTTTGCAGGCCAGTACATTAACCACTAAGCTATCTCTCCAACCCCTCTAGATTTTATTTTATTTTATACATATTAATTACTTCACTAGAACTTGAGCTCCCTGAAGGAAGTTACTATGTGTAATTCTTCTCTTTAGTCCACCATGTAGAACAGACATTGGGATGTAAAACATATTGAAAGAACATATATTTCTGCAGCTATCCATAAACCAACAATTATTTTTAGTTTACATAGTAATTGAGAAGAGAATCAGGATACTTTATTTAAATAATACATAGAAATCCTCTTCCACGTACAAAATCTGTTAAGTAAATTGATAACAATAACTTTTTGATTGTGTTTTTAAATCAAAAATATGATGATCTCTATTTGACCATGGTGAGGGCAGGGAGATGACAGGAGAGGTACTTGGACAGGGCTGAGATGATGGAGAAGTGTGTGAGTGCCTAATCTACAGTGTGACTGGATGAGGTGCATGCTCCATGGTCAAACCTGAGACTCTTGTAGACATATTGAAACAATAGCTATTATATAGTTATAAGTACAGTTTGTTTTTAGTGGAAGGAAACAATGAATACCATAGTGTAGAAATTTTAGCACTTAGTTCCCCATTGAAAATAAGACTGAGGTGGGCTGGAGAGATGGCTTAGCGGTTAAGCGCTTGCCTGTGAAGCCTAAGGACCCTGGTTCGAGGCTCGACTCCCCAGGACCCACGTTAGCCAGATGCACAAAGCGGCGCACACGTCTGGGGTTCATTTGCAGTGGCTGGAGGCCCTGGTGCGCCCATTCTCTCTCTCTCTCTCTCTTTCTGCCTCTTTCTCTCTGTCTGTCACTCTCAAATAAATAAATAAAACAAAAAAAATATAAAAAAAGAAAATAAACCTGAGGTTTTTCACTTCCAACTATTTAAACATTTCTTATTGTTACAGTTTCACAAACTTGTTATACTATAGAAAATTGAGGCAGAGGAGTTTTGGAGTGTTATATCCTCACGTGCAACATTACTACTGTCCAAACATATTAAAATGTAGTCTTTTAAAAGGTAGTACAATTACGTTAAAATTAATACATGATGCTATCATGTTCTATGGGTATGCCACTCTTAAAAACTAATAATACCACATTTTTACTTTCAGAAATGACTTTTGATAAATTCCAATTTACCTATTTTGCAAAGACTTATATATACCAAAATAGTTGGGATTTAAAGGAGTTTATTAATAATTAATGTATTTTAAATTTTTTAGTTATCTTATTTATTTGAATGAGAGAGGCAGATAGAGAGAAAAAGAATGGGCATGTGCCAGGGCTTTCAGCAGCTGCAAACAAACTCCAGACACATGTGTCACCTTGTGCATCTGGCCTATGTGGTTCCTGGGGAATTGAACCTGGGTCTTTAGGTTTTGCAGGCAAGTGCCTTCATTGCTAAGCCATATCTCCAGCCCAGTGTAAGGATTTTAAAGGCACAATTAGATTTTGAAATAATTCATGAGAAGTAACAATCTTATTCATAAGCTTTGATCCCAGAACAAGTGAATATAAGATGGTCAAGATACTATAAATAGAAGAAAAGATTAGTCTAAGGTGAGGTCCTCCTGAAATAGTCATGAGATGAGGATATGCATGCTACTGGTAGAAGAATGTTTCCATGTGGGCAGCTGATCAAAGGGTGGAGGAGGCAGAGTAGCAATTGAGGAAATGTCAAGTGAGCATGAACCTCAGGCAAAGACTGGGAACAGTGTCAATCTGATTTCATAGGAAACTCTGAAATGTAATTTAAGCTTTGAGTTATGCTGATCAAGCTGAGATTTTAGAGATCACATGTACCTGATGGTGGTAATGGGTGGGCTGGGAGTATTGAAAAGGTGAGAATTGCAAAAGGGCGATAAAGCATTGAGTGACATATAAACAAAAATTAATTAATACTTATAAACATTGCCTGCTTCCAAGTTCCTTCATGATACTATACCTCATGTTAGACCAACACACAAAGTAAGAGAAAGCAAGTGTATTTCACCTTGTGGTCCAAACATTCATTATATTACCTGGAAAATACACTGTGTGTATGTGTGTGTACACACATACACACACACACACACACACACACACACACACACACACACACACATGAATATTGTCAGTAAACATACAAGTACTTTGTAGCCCTTTTAAATTTATTCTGTTCACAAACAAATGGCTATATAGGCATTTAGTAAGTATTTGTGAATATTTACTCTATATGTAAATCATGTATCACAGGAGCAAGGATATTTGTTAGAATTTTAGAATTGAATGTGATGAAACATTTTCTACTTCCATGAATGCACACTATGTTCAAGGACACAGATATAATCATTGCACATCACTAATAAAAATAATTAGTAAAATCTGGAGATAATTGAGTGCTGGAAAGTTATATTGTGGAAGCTTATACTAAACTAGGAACTAGGCTTGTCTGGCAATATAAGGAAAGAACGTTCTGAAAATAATAATGATGGATTTTAATTTCTAAGGCTTCAATCATTTCAGAGTCCATGGCAAGTTCTTCTACACAAAACTATATTAAAACAACTAATACTTCCTTGAGTAAAAGGAAAAGACAATCATCAGTTGAAGAGTTCTACTTCTCTTCACAATACCCATTCATTGGCATTCCAAGTTCAAGTAGAGTCAGAGGACATCAAGGACTTGGAGAGGTGATACAGTATCCATACTGGGAAGGAAGGTCATCACAAGATGGATGGAAGTACTTTGTGTTCAAATTTGTTCTACTCTATATCATTATTTCTAGACTTCTGAGTTCCCTCTGAAACTGAGATTACAAAATTAAATACAATAAATTGTTTATTAATGGAAGGCTAGAATAATAATGATTGGGTCTCATGAAAAAATTACTGTGTCTTTTTTTATGTAATCTGCTTTGGAAAAACATCCAGAGTCAAACATATCAATTCTATTTCTTTCTAAATCCCAGAAGCCAACCAAATGTTCTTTCCAGATGCATAACAAATGGAATGACTATGAGGGATGAATAAAAAAGACAACACACAAAAACTCAAGAAGGAGCGCAAACTGAGGCATAAAGACATTTTTGGCCTATGTGAATCTATTATATTATTGTAAAGAATGGGAAAGTAAATTGGTCATATCAGATGGGAGATTATTTAGACTTTAAATGCATGCACATAGAAAGAGAATGGGGGAAGAACTTATCACCAAAGGTCCCTGCTTTGGAACAATCTTCTCTTGTGTTTAGGAGAATTCTGTTTTCTTTCTACAATGAGCCCTGTTTTGTTTGCTTAGTTTCAGTTACTCAAAAACTCACCTTCAGCATATCAATAACAGACATTCCCCTACCAAAGGCAAAGCCCTGAACATCACTGGAGGAAAACTTGTGAGTGGGACAGAGAGATTGGCATGGCCATCTTCTGCCTTCAAGATTATCCTAATTTCCAATTTAGTGTAGTTCTTTTTTAAGAAAGAAACACCATGAATAATTTAACCCATTTTTTTCCTACACATGAGCCTCTTGGACAACCACAATGGCAGGTTTCCTAGTACTTGTCCTATACTTCCAGCTCTGAGGATTTACAAATTTGAACATCTCTATTTGGGAGCAAGTATATCCCAAAATAAAATTTACCTCTTTGAAGGTTTTGGGTTATCCTTTACATATCACAGATATGTAACTGTTCCTCAAAAATACCTTTCCATACTTAAATGGATCTATCATTCTCCTAATTTTCCTTTTCATTAGGTAACATTCCTAAGTCTTCCAAGTCTTGAATCTGTCATATTTTCATATGCCCCCTGGTCATATTTCACTGTCAACATTTCTTTGAAAATTTGATATCCAAAATGGAGTACAATAATCTGAACAATGCCAAAAATGATAAACTGGCAAAGTAATGTAAGAATATCTTTCACAGCTACCTCACAGCTAAGGAAATATAGCTGTATATAAAATGGTTTTTCATATAAGCTTCTATAATTTTGAAAATACTTTGAACTTTAAGTAATTTATACTTCTCTTTGCTAAACACTATGTTAGTTCACTTTTACTATCTTATGTTTCAAATATCATTTATATCATCTACTTAGATTGTCCTATGAATGTTTGTAAAACCAAACCCAATTCTGACAAAAAAATTTTTCAGAATATTCTCAGTGGAAACTTTGGACAATTACAGGACTGATTAATTATATTGACATCCAAACTAATAGCTGATGTTTAAATTCCATTTACACATTGTTAATAAAACTCTCATTATTTTATAATATTTTAATATTTTTATTAATAACACAGCAAACTTATACACAGCTACTTTGCATAATATCATAAATATGAAAATGTCACATGTCCTGTGGAATTGTAGGATGTTCTAAAATGTTAACTTGTTTGGTAGAAAGGAGAGTCCTTTTGTATTAAGAATTTTGATGGAACTTGTGTATATTGCTTTGTGTTAAAGAATTACAAGTATTTCCTTAATAATTTACCTGTTGAATAGTACTAATTTCTGAATCTGCACCTTGAATCTGCAAATAGAATAAAGCTTCTCCAGTTTTCTCAGGACAAAGATTTTCACTGTAATTTTATAAACAATAACTGTAATAATTTTGCTACTGATATATGTATGGAATAATTGATAATAATCTGGCTATTTTACAATTACCAGTTTTTAAAATGTTCTAGTCATTTCACATGCATGATTTTACTTCCTCTATAGTGTCAGATACTAGAAGTTGCTCTCCTAAGACCATAAAACAATTTATACAAGTGGTCTTTATGTCTGTTTATGGCCTCCACAAAACTGTACATTAACACTTTGTGTTGTCAGATGTATATTTTTATGTTTAAATTGATATTTGTTCAATCACTCATGACATTAATATTGAAAAAATATATATATTTGGGGTAGTTTGAATTGTTCTGTGAACTGGTCAGCTTCATGTATTTAATTTTTGCTATCATTTTCTATAAATCATAAATTTAAACTACGCATAATGTTTTTACATATACCTGTATATACACTGAGGTACACATTGATATGTTTACTATAGTCAAGCCAATTAATACTTCAATTTCCCCCCTATTTTTTTCAAGGTTGGGTCTTGCTCTAGCCCAGGCTGACCTGGAATTCACTCTGTATTCTCAGGGTGGCCTGAAACTCCAGGAAATCCTCCCACTTCTGCCTCCCAAGTCTTGGAATTAAAGGCCTGTGCCACCACATCTGGCCTTCCCCTCCTATTTTTCTTATTGAGAATTTGTGTTCATTTTTCTTTATTAAGAATCTTTGTATTTTAATAATAAAAATATACTTTATAATATGTCTTTCAAGTGAACATTTTCATGTTATATGTGTTTTGCCTTACATTTAAAATATCTTTCACAATAAAATATTTAAAACATTTTTGAAAATCACATCTCTATATTTTTGAACCTGCATCAAGATACGTGGATTTTTATAGACTACAATTTATTAAAAATAATTCTTATATAGTGATAATATCATACTTTTAAATCTTCATTAGTGTTTGCTTTAAAGATTTTTAATTCAATCTATACAGACACTGTAGAACAGAGGATTTTAAAGGCAATGTTCCTAATCAGAGTTCTTAAGTTCAAATCTTAATAAAGAGTTGTTTTCAAAAGGCCATTTAATATCTTGTTTGGTCATTTCTTTGCAATTAAAATGGAAAAATGAGAGTACCACCTTTTGTTGATTTGCAAGTATTAAATGTGGATAGACACATGGCATACACTAAGACGGCCCCTCTTTATGATCAAATAGCAGTTCTGATAATGTCACATCTATCTGGAATATACATTTTGCTTTACTTGAACTTGAGTGTGTCTACACAATGGAAGTACATTTATCCTTTGATTAATTGTGCATAGGTTTCTCATTGATTCACTTTAATTTTCTACTTATATCTCCTTCTTTATATCTATCCACTTCCAATATCGGTTACATCTTAAGCCCATGATCTTTATTTATTTTATTTTTATTTACTTATTTGGGAGAGAAAGAGGCCAAACGGGGGGGGGGGAGGGAGGGGGAGGGAGAGAGAGAGAGAGAGAGAGAGAGAGAATGGGTGCACCAAGGCCTCCAGACACTGCAAATAGACTCCAGACACATGCGCCACCTTGTATATCTGGCTTAAGTCGGTCCTGGGGAATCAAACCTTGGTCCTTTGGCTTTGCAAAGACCTTAACTACTAAGCTATCTCTCTAGCTCAAGCTTCTAATCTTTGCATTAGTCTTTTTTTTTTTTAATAGTGTTTTAAGTAAACCCTAATGTGTAAAATGTGATAAAAAGAGAAAAAGTTAGACAGGTTATAAATGTTCTGGCTTATCTATGTCTCTCCAATATGGCTGATTTCCTATAATTTTTATGCCTTTTAAATGATGTAAACACTTCCCTTCTATCACACAATGCTTCCATGTAGTATGCAGTCCTTAGGGATACTATATGTCCTGTTATAATCATGACATTTATGTGATGACTCCACTACTTTGAAGTACACAAAGGTAAAAGTCTTGTCTCATTTATGCTTATATTCACAATCCTTGTCACTGAAAATCACAGATAGAAATCATCACATATTTATTGAATTGAAAAATATGTTATTATTAAGTAATACACAGTGGCTGGAGAGATGGCTTAGTGATTAAGGCATTTTCCTGCAAAGCCAAAGAACCCAGGTTTTCTTCCCCAGGACCCACGTAAGCCAGATGCTCAACGTGACACAAGAGTCTGGAGTTTATTTGCAGTTGCACTCTCTCTCTCTCTCTCTCCTCATAAATAGATAAAAACATTTTTTGAAAAATAATACTCAGTTCTTTCAATCTATAATCAAGAAATTGGTGTTGGAGGGATGGATCCACAGTGAAGTACTGCAAAGCCTAAAAGCAGGGGCTTGATTCCCCAGTACTCACATAAGATGTACAAAGGGACACATACATCTGGAGCAGCTGAAGGCCCTAGTCATCCATTCTCTCTCTCTCTCTTTCTCTCTCTCTCTTCTCTGTCTTGCTCTGCTTGCAAATGAATAAATAAATAAATAAATAATAAAATTCTTTAGGGTTTTCTTATTGACTATGGGTCACAATGTTGTTTTCTGTTTTGTATTTACCTTTAAGTTTGTACCAATGGAACTAACAACTTCTCTGGAGGTAGACCTTGCAATTGCTTTAGCAATTTATCTAACATATAATAAGTGCTATCTGGGGGTCAAGCAATGTTCTAGCTGTTAGACATGAAAAACTGTGACATGTGAGCTTTGCCTAAATATTACTACCATGTGGGGATGAAACAGATTAGCCAAATACTTTTCATATTACCATTTTCAGACAGAGGTCAGTAGGATAGATATATTAAATATATCCATGCAAAATCTATCTTTTAACTTATAACTGACAATTTATATTTTATTTCTCACCTGAAGTACCACAAAAATTATTTTGAAAGTTATTACAAGAAAGTTATATGTTATAACTATTTTTGTATATATGTTTTGATCTTTTTTTTTTACCAGAGGGGAATAAAGCAAAATGATGAAAAGAGGAGTCCATGCTTTAGCTCTGGTAATAGACATTAACAGCTGGTCTGGGGATGGTTAAAAGCACTGGGAGTTATGTGTTACTAGAAGAAGGCAAATAGTATATGCAGGACTTGATATTTATCAGGACAAGAACATGTCATAGATGACATACTATTTCTAACAGGATCACATATATAATCATTATACAACTACCAAATTAGGATTATCAAGATCTCAGGCTTAAATTTATCAATTTTGTAAGGCTTCTGTGTAATCTCAGTGAACACATCAGACAGACAATTGGTGATATTGTTCTGTGAGAATTATTAACATAATAATGAATGTTTGGCACAGAACTGAATGAAATCACTAGGAGTAAAATATTAGGAATAATCTTAAAAATTCATACAATTTTAAATAAGTTCAAAAAAATTTATAATGATGTACAAGTTGAAGCCATTAAGAAAAGTGAAAAAATAAGATAGTGTTCTGAAAATAAATAACAAATAGTACACCTGAAATGTAGCTGAAACTGAACAAATGGCATTTTTATTTCTGTTTGTTTTTGCTTTGTTTTTTTAGAAACATAAAGGAAATTATTAATCTATCATTAATGCTTCCAACAGGTCATTTAAGAGAGATTCTCCCTAAAGCTGGGATTATAGGAATGATCCATTGTTTGGTTGACTTTATCATTATAAAAACCAACAATCAACTTATAAGAGTGGTTCTTGCAATGGGGGCAGGTGGAATTAATGAAAAAGGATATCAAATTAAAAATGTTATAAGAGTTACAGGCTACAGTTCATAGGACAAAACAAAATTACTATTCATTATACATAAGTAAGTATATAGATAACATTTATTTTTGTGTTATATATCTAAAGTGTAAAGGCAACATATCACTGGCAAAATATTAATATTAATTGACAAATGGGAATTTTAATGCCAGAAACACTCCAAAGGTTGTTCAACTGATAATCAGTATGCTTTGACCTTGTAACATACTGAAATACTGTGGCACACAACTTCTGAGATAGTTGTCCAGGAAATCTTTCCACCAGTCCTACCTTTGTATAACCTTCTCCTCTTGTATGTGACATACACATAATGACTTACTATAACAAGGAGTTGATACATCTCTCCACAGTAAGCGTACAGAACACTTGTGATGTCCCTTTTACTCATGTGCTCTTATGTTCCAGAAGCTTGTCAGGTACCCTGCAGAGAGGTCCATGTAGACATGAACAGAAGTGAAGCCATGTTCCAAGAGCTGGGGAGAACTTGGAACACTCAGTCCCAGCACATAAGGTAACATACCTTGCTTTAACTATGTGTGTAAGTTTTACAGCAAATTGGCCCACTTGGATCTTCAGATTGAAGCCCACACCTTGAGTGTAGCCTCAGAACAATACAAGGCACAGACTTGCATCTCAGCAAAGCCCAGTGAACAGCTACAGAAACTAGAAAGTATAGATAGATTGATGGTTTAAGAAATTATATTTTTAGAGAAAATGTTTTGCCTTAATAAAAATACAAATCACTTTATACTTAACGCATAAGCAAACTCCAAATGTACACTCAAAACAAATATTGTTAAGGTCATGGAGAAAGTTGAACTATCTACATACTTTTGACAAGATTGCAAATTGGCTTCACCTCCTTAGAGAAGTTGGACTTTCCCTAATAAAATTGAGGAGTGTATACACTTATGTCATTTATATCATCAATACCTTATTTAAAGGAATATTTACCCTGTGAGAAAAGAATCATAAATAAATATAAATACTATAAGATTAATATTGAAAAATTAAACAAATTAAATGCCCCATCAATATGAGAAAGTCATAATAAATTTTGATATATCTGTGCTATGGAATATTATATAAATACAATAAGTGAACTGGTTCATCATGTATTAGTATAATGTGTAAAGTATGCTGATTCTTTCAAACAGTTTATGCAGATATAAAAATTCACTCGTATTTATTATGAATAGAAATATAATGTATAAATTTAGTATGGAACTAATGCATTTATATCTTCAGATAATAGACAAATTATAGAATGCAGAAATACTTAATGTATAATATAATAAGTCTTTTAAGATACATTTAAAGCAAATATTGTAAATAATGAAATTAAATCCAGAGATTGGTTGTTGCAGGTCTGCAAGTCATTAGATTCTGTACTTTCCAGTATATTTGACCTATTTCATAATGTTTAACCTTTTAGGACATTGAATGAAAATTAGGTAGAAAAAGAATACTTTTCAAAGAAGTTTCATGTATTAGAGATATAAGAACAATGACTGTGCGAGGTTAGGTTATTGCTTTTGTTTTGCTTTGTGTAAATGGAAGAAAATAAAACATATATGCAGATGACAATGGAAGTGGCTTGTTCTAAGATTGACACAAAATTCTAGTGTATAAAAGGGACAAAGGAGACAGAAATTTCCTGATAAAAGAAGAGATGTTCTCTATCATTACCATCATTAAAGGCATTACATTTCTCCTACATAACTTGAGATACAAAGGCAGGATGGTATGAATGCAGCAAAAGCATTTGCATGTTAGGACTTCATGACAGAGTTAAAACAAGAATTGCATGTGCAAACACAGGGGGGTTGGAATGGACAGTTTAAGGTTATGAATGGTAACAGAGATTAGAAACAAATTTTCATAAAATGAGGCCAAGAACTCAATGGGGACATGGTGGAATAATGCTGAGTCACATGGTTAGAGACACCTGCCTTATCAACCTATCCAGTTATTCATGAGAGAAATACTGGTAGCAGAACTAGGAAATATTTATTTAATAAATAAATTAAATTGCAATCTAGTTATGTTTTTAATATTTGTGTGTTTATATGGGTGTATGTATATATGGAGGTCAGAGGACAACTTCAATGTATTCATCTTGTCCTTACACCTTCTTTTAAGACAGCTTCTGTTGCAGTCAGGTTTGTGTTGCTGGTAGGAAGCACTCAACCAAGAGAAGCTTGTGGGAAGGGTTTATTTCAGCTTACAGACTGGAGGGGAAGCTTGATGATGGAAGGGAAAAACGATGGCATGAGCAGAGGGTGAACATGACCTAGTGGTCAACATCAGGTGGAAAATAACACCAGGAATGTGTGCCAAACATAGGCAAGGGAAGCTGGCTATAACATCCATAAGTCCATCCCCAACAATACATCACCTGCAAAAATCTAGAATTTCCATATTGCCACAACCTGAGAACCTAGCATTCAGAACACCTAAGTTAATGGTGAACGCCTAAATCAAACCACCACATTCTTCCCCTGGACCCATAAACTGGTAATCCATGATATAAAGTGAAATGCATTCAGTCAAATTTTAAAAGTCCCTATAGTTCTTATCGATCCGAATGATGGCCAGCATCCCCATAGTCCATGATCATTTAACTGAGCTATAGTACCAAAAATAAATAAACAAATGAATGAATAAACCTCATAATGGCCCAGAATAAATATTCACACTGAAAATGAAGACATTGGGCATAGTAAAGTAATATTCAACCAATCCAAGACTTAAACATGACAACCATCAAATCTTGTAGACCCAAGTCTGAAAATTCTAACCAGTTACAAGTATCTGGAGTTCAAATTCCACCCCTTCAGCTAGGCTACTCAGAAAACTTCACCTGGTGCCAGAAGCTCTTCATAACATCTCCATTCAGTCTCCACTGCAACCCAAGGTTCATCCTCATAGACCCATTGGGCCTCCAAGCAGGTAATCCATTAAGCCTACTTCAAATGGCCCATGGCCATTTCCAAATAAATAAAACCACATTGCAAAACCAATGACCCTTTCTTTCCTGTCTTTGTTATACTCCATAGTATCAGGTCAGGTCAGCTACCAACTTGTTAATCCACGGGGGAATAAAACTGACTTTGAAGAACAGAAAATTCCTTCAGCCTGAATAGGCCCCTCACTTCACATTCTTTCTGCTGTTCCAATGCAGATCAGCTGGCTTATCTCAATGGTTGTCATTTCTTAAACAACTAGAGATGAGTAGGCAACAATATTGGCACAAAAATTTGATGTTTTTCTGTGCCATACCCTCAGTTCATACTAGTCCATTTCTATGCAATGCAACCCTACACAAGTTCTCATGGGCATAACAGCAAACCTCTCACACAAACTACTTCTAGCCCAGCCCAGATGAAGCTCTTTCTTACCCCCATATGCCGAACCTCACAGTGCATAGTTTTTCTGCATTGAGGTCTTTCAACTCTGCCCAGAATTGTCCATCCAGCTGTACTTACAGCACTTCAAGGAATTCTCTTAGCCAAGGTATAAAATCCTTCAACACCACTTCCTCAAATCAGTGCCAAAAGGCCAAACCCACACAACTAGTTTTCTAGCAGCGACTCCACTTCTAGCACCAATTTTACTGTTACAGTCAGCTTTGCATTGCTGGCAGAATGCTTACAGACTGGAGGAGAAGCTCCTGGCAGTGGAAAATGGTGGTATGATATGAGATTGGACATCACCAGCTGGCTAACATAAGGTGGACAATAGCACCAGGACAGTGTGCCAAATACTGGCAAGGGGAAGCTGTCTCTAACACCCATCAGCCACCAGCTGGGAACCTAGCATTCAGAACACATAAGTTTATGTGTGACAGCTGTATCAAATCACCACAGGGTCTGTCTTACTTGTTTTGCTTTTACATGCATCAGACTATCTTGTACCTGAGCTTCTTGATTCTGCTGGCTATGCCTCCCATTTCCATGGGTGCATTGGGATCACAGATACATGCGCCACTTTGCAAATGTACTTTTTTTTTTTTTTTTTTTTTTTTTTTTTTTTTGGTTTTTCGAGGTAGGGTTTCACTCTAGCCCAGGCTGACCTGGAATTCACTATGGAGTCTCAGGGTGGCCTCGAACTCACGGTGATCCTCCTACCTCTGCCTCCCGAGTGCTGGGATTAAAGGCGTGCGCCACCACGCCCGGCTCGCAAATGTACTTACATGGTTGCCCAAGAGCACTTTTAACTGCTGAACCATCTCCCAGATTCTTTGCCATTTAGTTATGTTGGAAGATTGGGATGATATTTTTACTTATTGTGGTTTTTTTTCTTCAAAGTTTTGAATTTTAAGGTTAACTATAAGAAAACAATGTACTTTATATTACCCAAGCTGAGACTTCCAAGATACATGATAATTTTTATTACATTAAAAAATTAGTGTCTGGGCTGGAGAGATGGCTTAGCACTCAAGGCACATGCCTGTGAAACCTCAGGACCCATGTTAGCCTCCAGATCCCAGGAGTCTGATGCAGAAAGGTGAGGCAAGCAAGGTCACACATGTCCACTAGGTGGCACAAGCTTCTGGTGTTCAAATTTAGTGGCTAAGCCCTGGTGTGCCAATTTTCTCTCTCTAAAAATAATAATATTTAAAAAATGAATGAATAAATAAATAAATAAATAAATTTCTGCTAAATATTGTGGGGTTGAGGAGAAAGCTCAGTTGATAAAATGCTTGCTTTGCCAGTATGAAGACTTGAATCTGATACCCAGAAACACGTAAAAATATTGAGCATGTTAATGGTGTGCTATAATGCAGTGCTGAGGAGGTAGAGAAAGCCCATCCCTGGGGCTTGCTGTGCAGCCAGTGTTGCCTAATTAGTGAGATCCAGACTAATGGGTGACCTTGCTTCAAACTGAGAGAAGGTGTACAATACTCCAGAAGAATAATATCCTAGCTTAGCCTCTGACCTCTATGTGCCGAAACATACATGTACATTAATACACATATATGCATAAATTTGCAAATATGCACTAATCACAGTTGCATTTTTTAAAGTTTTATTTATTTATTTATTTATTTATTTATTTATTTGAGAGATTTAGAGTGACAGAGAGAGGCATACAGAGAGAACGGGTTTGCCAGGGCCTCCAGACACTACAAACAAACTCCAGAGGCATGTGCCACCTTGTGCATCTGGCTTATGTGGGTCCTGGGGAATCAAATCTGGGTCCTTTGGCTTTATAGGCAAATGCCTTAACTTGTAAGCCATCCCACAAGCCCTTTAAATAGCTTTTTTAAATATAATTTTAAATTTTGTATTTTCTTAATCATTTAAAAACTTATAATCAATTAGTCTCAGAGAAGCTAAGGAGTAAAATAAATTTTATTATCATTTTAATTGAGATAATAATAGCAAATGTTTATACAATGCAATGTGTTGTTTTGATCCATATGGAATATGTATAATAAAATTAATCTTGCTTAGGGGCTTGGAGAGAAAAGCATTTTCTTATATACCTTAGATGATTGAATAATATATTTACTGTGAAATCTAGCAAGTGAGTTTCGTATTCATTCCTTGGTCAGACAATTTTAAGCAAAAAGTCTTTTAAATAATTTGTATGCAGAAATCACTTATTTCAGGTACATTAATTGAATAATGATAGAACTGACTTTTCAGAGCCCCTTTGTAAACAAAGCAAGTTATTGTTGCATATTAAATCTTCAAAATTATTTCCAAATGAGGCCAAAATCTCCTGCTGGTCTTCCCACATTTCATGTGTCATATGTGCACAAGCCTAGGAATGCCAGCAGACTTTAAAAGCTGAAAAAGACAGGTCAGATATCTTCCCTGTAGCCTGTAGAATCATCATGAGTTTTTCTCCCAGAAATGGGAATACAGAGATTTTTCTACCTGAAAGTGAGGTGTTGCTGCAACTAACGCCAAAAAAAAAAAAAAAAATGTATAAATGGCTTTAAATTCAGCAATGGGGAGATGATGTGCAAATATGGCAAACAAGATCTATTATATCAGCACTTATTTATTTGAAAGACATTCAGTGGAAATATGGATATTAAAGACTCTGTTGAGAGGGCTCAGAAGGAAGTCAGAGAACATTTCTATCATTTCAGAGACAAAATCATGAAACAGATCTGGTGGCAAAAATATAGATGGCAGTTGTGATACTCGTGAAGATACAGAAAGAACCCAGGGGCATGGTACTGAAAACTGGAGGATCAAGGGATCATTGTGGTACCTCAGTAGCAGAAAGCTGAGCTGAACGAAATATTATAGTATATAAAAACAATGTATAAGATACAAAATTGGATGTACAGCTGAGATTTTTCCAGCTAAGTTTTAAAGCTGTACCGGGTTTCATTTTTCTGTTTAGGTAAATTGCAGAAAGAAATAGGTGAATTTAATAAATTACTATTTAGCAAAAAAGAGTCAATATATCAAGATATGGTAAATTATCAGCTTACACTGAGAAAAATTCTGTTGACAGGAGATGTACTGTGAAGAAGAGATGTTTTAAGATGAAAGACAAGAATGTGGCTCAAAAGTCCCTGTATGTGCCAGGAAAGCATGGAATTTGCAGATGGTTCAAGGATAGAGAGGACAGTGAAGAGGGTGATTATGTGGCTATGAATGCCTCCAGCATCTCAGAGAAATGAAGTAGACAGAATGGATTATCTGGGAAAACACTTTAGAAGAGCCTCTTGTCTAATGAAGAAATGTATGCGATGTTCACAGCAGACCCACAAGAATCTTGATGAGGTTATATCAATAGGAACACTGCCTGTTTAACTAAGAGGTACAACCAGGAGCAAAGAAGGAAGGCTGTTAGAATCTCTAACGGATTAAAGAGTAGAAAAAACAGCTGACAGTAATACTCAGGTGAAAATATACATCAGTGTTTAATGAAAAGGGATGGTGACTGGGGGTGGGCAGCGACGCAGGTCCAGATGGCAAAGCTAAGAGAAAGGAGTATTGTCCCCACGTTGTCAGACTTCCTGTAGCCTGCCTAGTTAAAAATCTAAATTGTGACATGGTTAGTGATCATTTTTTATATGTTTCCAGTCTTTCTACTCTGTTTTTTAAACTGGAATCTCTCTTACTTGTATGTCTCTCCTGCCCATTTTATATTGGGTGTGAAATGTTTCATCAGTGTACAGATAGAGGGAAAATCCATCCCAAAATAGGTCACGAAGGTATTTTTAGCTATATATAGGTTAGAGAGTTTAATTATAATGTGCTTTTGGAATGATGATATTCAAATGATGAGATTTTTAAAATTTCTTTGGGAACTTTAATATACGAGCTTATCACAAACTGGTCTTAGGCCCATTAGGTTATTCTCTTTTGGCACCCCTGCTCCCATTCCACTGAGCGCCCTACTCAGTGAGGGCATCTGTAATCACTGTGGTGTTGTGAATGTTAACTCAGTTGTTCTGGCAAGGACAGTGTCTCAACACTGCTGAACTGATGCTGTGTCAGTGTCTTTTCAATGTATTTTGTGTTTGAACAGAGGTTGAACTGTGCTGATGTGCATAACATCAGTCTCCAGATATATCCACGTCTTAATGTCTCTAGCCTTTTGTTATTTTGTTATTAATTGGGTGTGCCCTTAGTTAAACTCTGATTTTGTACTTATATCCATATTAACACTTAAAACAAATTAAGGAGATTAAGAAGCCAAATGTCCTGATTTCAATGATGGATGGTTCTATAATTTGTGAACATGTAATTGAATTCCATGTTTTCCTTAATTTACTATATAGCTATGTCTTTATCTTACTATTTTCACCAGAAAATAAATTATCAAATTATTTTGTCCTATCACTCTTTCCTGCTACTTTACAGTTTTTGGCTATTGATCATATACATTGAGCTCAATAAAAGTTTTTTTTTTTCCTATCTTTAAAGCACAGGACTAAAACGTCAACAGATTGATAGCAAACTTCTTCTTTTCTACTTCAAATGCACCCTTTGCAATATAATTTTATATCTACCCTTGAGAAAAACCCCATGTAAAGCATTTTGCCAGTTCTGCAGGCGAGAGGACAATTTGGAATGATCAATTCTATGAATTAACTTCAGTACAGGAAGGTCTGGTTCAGCAGTGCCCCAGCATGTTTACAGTTTCTAGTTCATGGAAAGAAACCTTGGTCAGAAAATGATTCAGAAACTTAGACATTTTAAAATAGAACCACTTATCTCCCAGATACTCTGTTTGGGCAAGTTCTCTATAAAATCAAAGAGATGAGAATATAATTTAGGAATTCCAACATTATTCTGTCCCTTTTCTCTATTATATTAATGCCTTAAATCAAATGTATGAATGCTGTGCATGTATTGGCACATAAACCCAGACATTTTTACCTGTTAAATGTACTATGAGCTTAGGCCATGTTATCCTAATGTGAGTAATAGTAATAATAGATAATAAGATTTATAACTAGTAGATATTGAGCATGAAAAAATCTAACACTAGCCTAAATCCTTTACATGCATTTATAAATTTAACTACAACATCCCAATGAGGTATGTTCTATGACTATCTCCTTTTACACATTAAATCAAAAGACATTAGTGCCATTGATTTTCCAAACTCAAACACAAAGTAAATAGTGCTATGTATATCTAAGCTGAATCATTTGATGTATGAAGTCCTTTAATCCTCACAATTATAAATATGATAGCACATGACTAATTTTGTAATACAAAAACTACAGGATTCTTGATGATGATTTCAACCTAGGTCATCTGATAAGTCTTGTCCACTCAAAAGTATTACCAAGTTGTTATATATTTTCCCTTTTAGAACTCTTGAATATAGAAATATAGCTTAGTTATGTATCAGAAATGGATAAGTGACAGAGGTGACAAGAACTCTAGATAGGTGTACTTTCCCTTCATGACCTACTGTGAGTGTGTAATGATGACTATGATCCATCCCTCCACTGCTTCCCAGAATGTAACCTGGAGTTTAAGACCATGCCTGACACAGTAATCATTTCCAATTCATCTGGTCCTAATCGGCAGTTCTGACAATAAAGTGATGATTGGAAATCTAATGTACTGCCACCCTCTGCAACTGAAGTCTTTCTTAGGGAATTTTTCAAGAAACTCACAGATGTTATGAATAACTATCTTCTGCTGACATTATTTACTATTGTATTGCTTTGATCTGCAAAGCTAAATTAGGATGCATAGATAAAATGCATTGTAGGTACTAACCACAATTCTATACATGATGCATATCTTTTCATAGTTTTTACCATATAGACTAGCCAAGAAAGTATTTGGTTTTATAGATAAGGAAAATTCAAAAGTGTAGGTAATTTATCCAAGATAGACCTGCTAGACTACAGCCATTGCTGGATTTGGTTCTGGTTCATCTGGATCAAAGACTATCTTGTGTCTGTTTAACAACCCAGGTTCACAAAACACAAACATACCACAGGTAATGCTGAAAACAATAGACACATGTCAGAAACAAGCACATACTTGATTTACATTTCTTACCACTTTTGGTATGCATCATTTATTCTTTGTTGAATTGCATGTGCAAAGAGGAGATTATTTGGATAAACACAACTCAAGGTGATTAGACCATACTTTTAAAACAAGATTTTTTTTCTTTTTTTTTTTTTATGAATGACTATAGCAAAAGTAATGGCATGTTTTCCAGAATCACTTAGAAAACTTTCTTGATTGAACTTGTTTTATTTAGTACAGGTTTAATTTTTAAACCAGCAGCCTTCCTATTTCACAAATGTCTATTTGAGCAACACTAGAAGCATCAGTCAGTTGAATTATTTTTGTACCAGCTGTACAAATTTATTATGTAAACTTCCTTTCCACTATCAGTATAAAAAGTGATTAAAATGTAAATTTTTCATGAGATTTCTGATAGCCATAATAAATATAAATTATGGAGATTTTTAAAAAATCATCTACTCTTGTAAATACTTGAAAGACTTTCATTATCAAAAGGTTACAAGTCTCACAAAGTAAATAGAGTAATGTGATATGGAAAATAGAATTCCTGCTGTTATTATTATAGCTCCATCCTTCCCTACTTTATATATTTTATTTGTGGATTTATGATAACTACATTATCAATGAATTTCAATGCATAAGTTGAAGGCAGAATTTTTATATGCCAACTGTGTGATCAGTTATTTTTATCTTTCAAATATTTAGACCAAAAATTAGGCTAAATGATTTGATTATCAGGAAGTTGTGTATGTTTAGACAATCATGCTGTTTTTTATTATTCTGATTAATTATTTTCCCTTGAAGTATTGTCCATGCTGTAGTACAACTGACCTGTGTGTTCATTTCAATTATATGTGTAAGTAACAAATGGAAAACTTTAAAAAGAGTCATGCCTATAAATTTGTATATAGCATATTACTTTAAAAACATATTTATATATACTATAAATATGTAGTTAAATATAAATTTATTAATGATATATGAATACATTTATCATGAAAGTTATATAGTTTCAAAATTAATTTATATTTCAATTTTACAATCTAGTTTTTCTCTGTGAGAATCAGATAAATTTGAAGTCAACTGCAAACAACAACAAAAAACATAGGATGTGAGATGGCAGGCATAGTTTTAGGTGGTTAATATCAATCACTGGAGATTTCACTCTTCTGTTTATAAATATAAAGATCATTTTAACCAATAACTGAAAAACCTCTAATATTAAACTCTGGTATTGTGTCAGTGTTAAATAGTTATAAAGAATATGAAATTCTACCGGGGAAGATGATGTACACCTGTAATCTCAGTGCTCAGAGGCAGAGGGAGGCTCACTGCAAGTTCAAGGCAAGCTTAGTCTATACAGTGAAGCCTTGTCTTTAAAAGAAAAAGAAACAAAATATAAAAAGAATTCTAGAAAAGTCTTAGGTATCGTATAAATATAAGTAAAATAAAATTAAACATTTCTGTTAGTACAATCTGGACCACACTTGTCATGAGCCTCTGCCATTGAAAAACAAGTAGTGTGTTCTTTACCTCCTCAGATTCTGTGTTCAATCACTCTTTACTGTGAATTTTTCAATGAGGTAGAGTATTAGAACCTTGTGAGACATATAGAGGGGCAAAAACTACACAGGAATAATATGAATTTAACTTAAGCCTTTCAAGGGAAATCCAATATCCATCCTTTTTGTGATATTCAGACATACCTAAGAATGTAATATGAGACTTGAAGAACTAGGATCTAAAATTTAAAAAAAAATTAGAATGGTGAACTTAATGGATCAAGGAAGTAGTATATAATTGCTGCAAGGATTGTGTTTCTGCTGACTTCACATAGGAGATGGCCTAGCCTCATTAACCTAGTGCATTTGTCCTCACTTTAGATGGTGACTAAAAACTCTCAGGCAGCTAGAACGACCCTCCATTTGAAGAGGAAATGTTGTGCTCTAGTGAATATTCAATACAGAAACAGAGACAGCTTGAAATATTGTCTATTTCTCCTAGTTTAGTCCCTGAATTTATGGTGCTGCCCTGCAGTGACTATGCACTGAACTGTTCCAGTGACCAAATTGAAACAGAATTCGTCCTTTACTCAACTTATAAGAAAACAACAACAACAAAAAAATTAACTTAGCATTCAGCCAACACACACACACACACACAGAGAGAGAGAGAGAGAGAGAGAGAGAGAGAGAGAGAGCGCAAGGCATTTCACTAGGTACCTCAAGGTCCACTATAGAACAAGATCTAATTTCAGATCTGGAGAACCCATGCTTTCAGAAAGTACAAGTAAATGCAGAGCTCACTTAACCTCTGTATCATGTAATACTGAATCTGGAAGCATCACAGTGCACTGAATTATCTAGTCAGACATCTTCACAGCACTTGAGACTCTTGATTATTGTGTTCCATGCTACATGGATGCTTTGGGTTATTTCAAGTTTTTCCTTTGCTTTCAGATATCCTGGACAAACTTTGCCACTTACAAACTTTCTATTTCCTCGTAAACCAGCTCTTCAACCTAGAGGTCTTTTGTTCCAGAACCCCTTATACTTTTGCCATTGAACTTCTTGAATGTGGACACAGTGAACTTGTAGATAGTAACTCAACAAAAACAATGAATATCAATTTTCCCCACTAAAAATGTACTCACTATCCCTGACTTCCTGTGTATTAAATCAGAAATCTTGCCAACAAGAACATAGTCTGAATTATTTTTTAAAAAATTTAGTTTTTATTTATTTATTTGAGAGAAAGAGAAAGCTTGGGCATGCCAGGGCCTCTAGCCACTAGAAATGAACTCCAGATGCATGCAATATCATGTGCATCTGGCTTGCATGAGTTCTGGTGAATTGAACCTGGGACTTTAGGCTTCGCAGGCAAGTGTCTTAATGGCTAAACTATCTCTCCAGTTCACATTGTCTGAATTCTATGCCTCTCCTTTCTGACTCTTGGTCCATTGATTTTTCTACAGAGCAACTAAAAGTAACGTCTAAAATACACAATTAACACTCCTCCATCCTAACACCATTTAGTGATCATCACACTCTCAGGATAAAATGTTACAATTACTTAATTCTCTACCTATAACCTGAGAACTTCCTCGTCTCTTAGTTCACCTTACCTTTTAATCTAAAATTCAAGTTATATAAAGCTCTAGGACATTTATATGCTTTTATTCATCACAGATACTGCACAAACTGCTCCCTGTACCTATACTTATACCTCTTTTCTTCTGTTCTCTCTGCCACAAAACTAATTCCTGCTCATCATTTCAGTATGAGCTTGTCATTGTTTCTTGGCTTGGCAGGACCCTACTATGGAAGTAGCTCCAGAGGCTGACCATCATTTCTACTTTCAGTGTGCTGTGTAGAGCAAGCTGGTTTTGACACTGCTGCAGTACTTACTGCAATACTCAGGTCCAGTGACAATATTCCAGGGCCTACTGCCAAAAGTAACTAGGAAATCCCTGGTTCAAAAACTTAGCAAGGGTTTCTAGAGAGTGAAAACAGAGCCCAAATCAAAGACCCCCCTCAAATACTGGGCACATTGAATTGGTATACCCCAATGCCTTTATCACATTTCTGTTGCTTACTATGAGTGTAACCATTTACTCCATGTTGGACATGACCATATTCATATTGAATTAGAGTTGATATGACCTGCAGGAGGCCTTCATGAGATTCAGTCTATTTAACTATCTGTCATGAGAGATTACAGAGTCACAAAACTCATGAAACTTAAGAGGCTCACAACCTCTATTGGATCTGCAAGAGGTCTTCTATTTCCTAAGGTTCCCATGGCCACTATATAAGACGTAGATGACTGATGTGGGCTTCCTGGTGGTATACCTGCCTGTAAGAGGGCTGTGCTACTATAAGTGACCCTGTAAAATCACTGGCTCTCTATGCTACACTTGGATGGAATCCTCTCTGGCCTGTCAGTGCTCTCTCTATCCGAGGTGTATAGTTGCTTCTTCATTACTTCCCTGGAAACTCATACAATTCCCACTAAGACAGTTCCTGGAAAGCAGAGGAAATACACTATCACACTCTGCATCATTCTCCAAATAGACTTTTCCTTGTCCATGGTAGGTGCTTCAAAATATCTGTTGATTCAATTCTCTGTTTTGAAAAGGAAATCTCATTGCGACCACTGATTTCTGCAAACACCTGTTAGATAAGAGGAGCAGGCCAAGACTGGAACTGAGTGTTGCCAGGGACTAGGTCAAGGTGAAACTTCTCATCTACAGACATTATTACTACTCAGGGTAGTAATTAGAGTATAGGTAATAAAATTTGGCACTGCACTCATAATTCCTATTAAAAGCACATATTTTTCATATAACATGAATTTTCATAGATATAGATATCAATAATTGTTATGACCACTCACCATTTTCTGTAGAATACTGAAACTGTTGCATTGGAGAGTAGCCTCCATGCCACCAGCAGCACAATATTTAATTGTAGATTATGTGCAAACCTTTGAGGTGTATTTAAATAGGCAGACAATTTCTCCCTTTCTTTTTTCGCCTGATTCCCTTCCATAATTTATTATCTACCTACTAGTCTTAATCTGAATGAATTATATAACCAACTCCCCCAAACTCCATCTGTGACTCAATTACCTCTGTCTTCCTTACATTCTCTTGTGCTGTCCCCAATACTTGCTGATTTTTGTGATTTAACATGAAAAAGGACCTCTGTGCCAATGCTGAGTGCAGCACGGGCTGTGGAACACAAACTGCTCTCCTCACCGTGTTTGCCCTCAGCTTACACTTTGATCATTGCAGCCTTCAACAGCACAGTGACATTTTTGGTTTCCACCACTGCTATGTTTTTATTTTTTTTCCTACTCTGCTCTTCTATTATGTTTCTCTCTGGGTAATAAAGATTGGGTTTTGTGAAGAAATGGAAGTCAGATACATGAGAAGAAAAGAAGGCATGAATAGGACCTGTATGACATGGGCACCCTGTCCCCAGGGTCTAGGAATAAGCCTGCTGTAGACTCCATCATACTGCAGGACACAAGGCCTGAGAGTTGAAATGCCAGGCTCTGGTCTACATAATTCTAGCACATCATTCCTTTACTCACCCGAATAACCCTCTTTCACTTGTAGTGTAGAGATAGGGGAAATTAAATTCCATAGCTAGTGTGGTAGTTTGAATAGATGGCCCCCAATATATTCAGTTTTTTTATTGTTTGTAGTTTGCATCTGCAGCCACCTGGCTGGAGGCAGTGTCACTGGGTGGATCTTAAGGTGTGGTGGTGGGTTTCAGATTTCAATCTAAAGGTATGTAAAGTGTGCCTAGCTGGAGTTCCTGAAGTGTGCTGTGGCTTTTGGCTTTAGGCTTGTATTTCTCTCTCTCTCTGCTTGGTCCTGTGAAGGCAGGTCAGTTTCTTCTGCCATTTATGGAACTTCCCCTGGATCTGTAAGCTTCAATAAATATCCCTTCCTCCATAACTGTGTCTGGTATAAAGTTCATCTCAGTGAACCTGAAGCTGTCTGCTACAGCTAGGTAATCACTGATTCAGGATATCAAAATTGATCAATTTGATGTCATGTCTTTTTGGAGTCCACATGATTAGGAGTTTCTTAATATTGTAGTCTGAAGAACCTGCTAACATTAACACTGGCTTATTTGAGGAAGACAGGGAGAGAGGAAGAAGAAAGAAAGGAAGAAAGAAAGAAAGAAAGAAAGAAAGAAAGAAAGAAAGAACGAACAAATGAAGAAAGAAGAAGAAAAAGAAGGAAGGGAGGAAAGAAAGAAAGAAAGAAGGAAGGAAGGAAGGAAGGAAGGAAGGAAGGAAGGAAGGAAGAAGGAAAGAAGGAAGGAAGGAAAGAGTGGTGCAACACAGTTTCCCTTTTTAGGAAACAGAAAGTGTTCTTTGGGAATCACAATGAACATGAAGATAAAATCCTCACACATTTTGAACAGGAAATGCGATATTAACTGAAAATGGATGAGAAAGGATCTTATTACATCTTTTCAGGGCCTTGTATTCCTGCAGATAACAGTACTCCACTTTGGCCTATTCTTTTTCTTGCTGAAGACTGTCTTATGGGTTTTGTTCTGTGCACTCATGACCCTTTCCCTTTTGAGAGCTTCTTTATAAATCCCCCATGTCGCTCTTCAACAGACTGAATAGCTAAAATGACATTCTTCCATTCAGAAACACTTTAAAAGGTAATGTTTGATTATGAAATGACAGCACTGCCACATTGTGAAGTGATGGTCCTCACGCAAATCAGCACTTTCAGTTCTTACCAGGAAAACACTCCTTCCATTGCGTATAGTTTATTTCCCCTCATATTTATCTCTATTGAATATGATTCTCTACAAATGCTTTATGTACCACTTATCCTCCCTTAGATTTATGTTATAGCCTTCATATTAAAAGGTGCATGATAATAAAAATAAATCTGGGACATTTTCAATGACTGCTAGTGAGGTAAACTTACTATAATTCTATGGAGTCATGAAAAAGACAAGCTTTCTTCTTTTCTTTTGGTAACTTTCTATCAGTCTAATACAAAGTCTGCATGATATTCAAAGTCATTGCAACTATCTGTGAACACACCTTTTCACTGCAAATATAGAAACCAGTTTTATTTTCCCTACTTAGAAAACTCAGGAAACTAAGGTGTGGCGGTGACAGTCCCTTATGATGCCCTTGGTAATTGGTGGACCTGAGATTTGAACTTGGTCACTTTGACTTCATAAAGAGCTCATTATTAAAAGAATATCAGATGGCTTAAACAATACCCAAATTGCAACTATACTCAGAACTAAATTGTTTTATGTAATTGATAATTGTAGTATCATGGCTATTGAAATTGCTGGGGTCCTAAGTAGCATTGATATGCAGAAGATGAGGGCCTCCATTTCCTGAAAGCATTGGAAAAAAATGACCAATTCAATGGGAATAGCACATTATGGGGAAAAAAAATAACTGGGACCTGTATTATTTTGTACTGAGTTTTGTTTTTTTTAACATTATTTTTATTTGAGAGAGAGAGAGAATGGCAGAGAGAGGGAGAGAGAGAATGGGCATTCCAGGGCCTCCAGCCAATGCAAACATACTCCAGATGCTTGGCCCCCTTTTGTAGCTGATTTAAGTGGTTCTGGGGAATTGAACCGAGGTCCTTTGGCTTTGCAGGCAAACACCTTAACTGCTAAGCCATCTCTCCAGCCCTGTATTGAGTTTTGCACGTAAAAGATCTTTCATTTGGGGGATAAAAATCCTGTTTGTTTATGTATTGAAATAACAAAAATGACAGCATCTTTAGATCTCCTAGACAATTTGACTTTCCATCTTGTAAAAAAAAAAAAAGAATCACAATATCTCAAATATTTGTTTTTATGAATCTAATTCAAAATGCCCTTTGAGATACACACACACACACACACACACACACACACACACACATATATATATATATATATATATAGAGAGAGAGAGAGAGAGAGAGAGATCTCAAATACCCAAGTCAAGGTCTATTTGTATAAGTATTCCATGTGTACCTCTTTCACCTTAGTTTCCCTCTCTCCTCTTCTAATTTAGTGCTTATTTTAATATTTAAAATGTAAATATTCAGAGTCACAATAAAAATAAAGACATGAAACCAAATTGTCACGATGAAATCTGTTTCAACTACTTTTAATTATTGAAAAAAATAATTCTGAAACCCTCTTCAGTACTCCTCCTTACTTTAAGCCTTTCTCATACCATGCTTTAATTAAGAATTTCATCTTCATGCTATTGATTTGAATTCAACATTCTGGGTACTTAAATTATTAACAGGACACTAAATACTCAAAACAACTCCTAACACAAGATGTTTCACCAAAATTTACATACCTATGCTATACTGTTCTATTTTGAAAGTTCAGAAAACAATTAAGATATACAGCATCAATATCCTTTCAATTTCTCAGCAGATGAACTGCAAGAACCAGTCATTAAGAAGGAGGAGGAATTTGATTATACTGGGAGATTAAGGAAGCAAAAGTGTCTAGCATGGCTTAGTGAATTAATAAGGGTGATGGCTATCAAATGTTGATGATATCAAATATAGAAATTAATGGCTCATCCTGTGGCAACAGACAATGAGATTTAAAGGAAATAGAAATGCCATTGATAAAAGGGTTTTTTGTTTTGTTTTGTTTTGTTTTGTTTTGTTTTTTAAGGTAGGATCTCACCCAGGCTGACCTGGAATTCACAATGCAATTTCAGGGTAACCTCGAACTCTGTCCCCAAGTGCTGGGATTAAAGGTGTGCACTACCATGCCCAACAATAAGACAGTTTATTGTAACCTTTTGCATGTTAGAGCCCAGTAGTTAAAATATAATATATTAACATCATTCTGGTTTGGGTCAATTTCCTTATTTCAAGGACATCTGTTTTGTGTATTTTTAAATAAATAAATAATCATACAATTTTTTGTCTTTTTGGAACCACATTTGCTTAAGTACTACACATATCACTTTCCCTGCTATTTTACATATTCAGAGATTTTTGTTGTTGTTGTTGTTGTTTTGAGGAAGGGTCTCACTGTAGCTCAGGCTGACCTGGAATTCACTATGTAGTCTCAGGGTGGCCTCAAACTCACGGCAATCCTCCTACCTCTGCCTCCCAAGGGCTGGGATTAAAGGTGTGCACCACCATGCCCAGCTCATATTAAGAGATTTTTAACATTTAATTATTCCAACCTGTTAAGGCTAAAAATTTATGAATGATGAAAATATCACCCATTTATTTTTTGCTTTTTAAGTGAGCCAAAAATAAGTATAGTAATAAGTATAAAATTTGTCACGCTAAGCACTTTAACTTGAAACCTAAGTGTGCTACCCAGACTTTTAGCTAATGGTTTGTAAACCAAGGATCATAAAACACAGTAAGTCATCAAATCAGTATAGCATTCCTATCTCACAGGTACAGAGTTGTCGTTAGGTTCAATCCCATTTTCTCTCTCTCTCTCTCTCTCTCTGTTAATGTTCTGGGGGGAAAAACAGGAGTAAATATGGCATTTGTTACTTTCATCTTACATTTAAAGGTGTGTAAGCAATAAGGTTTATTTCAGCAAGTATTGGACTGCATAAGGAAGTATTGGGAACTAAGGATAAGGAGAAAAATAATAACTTTGTTTGTTTTGTATAAAGGATGGTAGAACACTCAGTGATGTGAGACTCTTATCATGATCTCATAGACCTCCTTGTGAATGCTGTGTGATGCTATTTTAGCCACCTTAGTAACAAAGGCGATTAAAACATCAAGGACCAAGATTAAAGAAGCACGAATGGTCCTCTGTGAGAAAATCTTGGTACCATCTCCCTAATACTGGATATGGAAGCATTTAGAACCTGAATATTGGATGCAGACCCACAACACATCAGTTTAAGAATGGCAGTCTTCACTATGACACACATTAATGTGGGATGATGATGATTAGCTGTTTTTATCTATTTCTTCTACCCCTCTGAGGTGTTCAGGACCGCTTTCTGTGTTGAGTTGAGTGGGGTAGTAGCATAGCCTTAGATGGAGAGGCTGTAATACATCCCTTTAAGAAGCGTGAGCCACTGCTCTGGAGGAAAGCTGAAAAGTAGGTGGCTATAGGACAATATCCTCAATTTGTACCTTAACTTCCAAACATATGCAAACTGGCCTGTTGTTGAAGGAGCATTTTAAACCTATTCAAGAAGCACCTTCCTGGGAATGTGCTAAGTACTGGAAAAATGGCAGCAAGACAATCAAGGTGCTGAGTTGACACGTTTCTGCCTAGTAGAAGGTTTATAGTGACACAATGAGGAATGATGGGTACAGCATTATTACAGTGTGCTTTACAATGCTGGCAGAAAACATCTGGCCCATCTAGCTTGTGGGAGGTGTGGTGGTTTGATTCACTTGTACCCCATAAACTTAGGTGTTCTGAATGCTAGATTCCCAGCTGATGGAGATTTGGGAATTATCGCCTCCTGTAGGCAGTGTATTGTTGGGGGCGGGCTTATGTATGGTATAGCCAGTTTTCCTTTGTCAGTGTTTGGCACATTGTCCTGTTGCTGTTTTCCACCTGATGTTGGCCAGTAGATGATGTCCAACCTCTGCTCATGCCCTTGTTTTCCCTGCCATTATGGAGCTTCCCCTCCAGCCTGTAAGCCAAAATAAACCTCTTTTTCACAGAAGCTGCTCTTGGTCGGGTGATTTCTGCCAGCAATGTGAACCTGACTGCAATAGTAAAGTGGTACCAGGAGTAGAACTGCTACTACACACATGACTATGTGGCTTTGGCCTTTTGGAGCTCATTTTCAAGAGGAATGTGGAAGGATTTGAAACCTTGGGCTAAGAGACACCTTGTAGTGCTATAAGTACAGCTTCATGGACTATTCTGATCAGAGTTGAAAGACTGAATGCAGTAAGAACTATGGACTGTGAGGTTTGGCTTATGAGAGTGAGAAAGAGCTTTGTTTGGACTGGGCTAGCAGTTTGTGTGAGGCTTGTTGTTGTGCCCTTGTCTGTGAATTTGTGCAGGGTTGCTCAGCATAGGAATGAACTGGTATGAGCGGAGGGATATAGCATAGAAAAAAATCTTTAGGCCAAAACTTCTGCCTGTTAAACTGCAATTGAGAGATTACAACCTTTGAGATTGGGCTAGCTGACCTGCACTGGGGCAAAAGGAAGAATGTATGCTCTTTTGAATAGGCTTAAGTGCTCAAGGAGTGTCTTGTTCTTCAAAGTCTGCTTTATTCCCCCTGGATTAACAAACTGGCACCCTACCTGGTATTGTGGAGTATAAGAAATGCAGGAAAGAGTGAGTCATTGAATTTGCAACATTGTCTTGTGTTTTGGAAATGGCCATGGGCAGTGTTAAGAAGGTTTGCTGGTTGCCTGCGTGGAGGCCCCATGGGGCTATGAGAATGAACCGTGGGTTGCAGTGGAGACCTAGATGAGATGCCAGGACCACGACATGTCTGCTAAGGAAAGCTGCCAGCCCGATGAAGTTTTCCAGGACTGTGAGTAGCCTAGCTGGAGGGGTGAAATTGGAATTCCAGAGACTTGTTGCTGGTTAGAATTATCGAATTTGGAGAGTTGTTACTGACTAGAGTTGTTGGACTTGAAGTTTGATGTTTGTCCTGCACCACTCCTATGGAAACTGCTTCATGAGTCTTGGCATGTCTCAATATACTGCAGATTTAACTAGGATGTAGAGTTACTTTGATACAGGTGTTCCAAATATGCCTCGAGAAACACTGAGTTGGATAATGCTAAAAACAGAGCTTCAAACTTATCTTTGAGCAGCGTAGAAATAGCTCATTTTCTTCTCTTGTTCTGTTTTTTTGTTTGTTTGTTTGTTTTGTTTTGTCAAAATCTTATTCAATACCAAGTAACCAGGAAGTGATTTCGCTGTGTATCATTAGCAGAAAGAGAGACAGAAAAGCCCTTCACAGCTTGTTGTGCACTAGATCCACATGGAGAAATTTTTAAAAATCATCAATAGAGTTGGGTATGGAGGTGCATGCCTTTAATCCCAGCACTCAGGAGGCAGAGGTAGGAGGATCACATGAATTTGAGGCCACCCTGAGACACCATAGTGAATCCCAGGTCAGCCTGAGCTAAAGCAAGACCTACCTTGAAAAATATCACTAATATTCAGGCACTAAGCCTAGAGGTCTACTTGGCTGCACTGAGTCCGCAGCACATTTTAAATCCCTTATGTGAATATGTATGCACAAGTGTATATGTATATTTATGTGTGTATGTATATTTGATATGTGTAGTGGCTATCCACAGGCAAAGGGCAGAACAACTCTCTAACATCCACTGCCCAGTTCTCTTGCTAGATGCTTTTATATCTATATGTTCTATGTAGATATACTTAATACCCATGTATTATGAATACCATGTATTTATGAATTTGAATTATAATTTAATGACCTGGTCACTCCACAGGGACAACGGGAATGTCAGGATTTCAATTTTGAACTGCTCAATTGAATTTCCGTGTTTACGTTTAGTTTTAATTTTATGTTGTACTATAAGCAAATATGTTCCTCATGTTTGTCTTTAACCTGTTCTCTGAGACACCCTAGCTCACCCCTGAGAACTGAGCTATGCTTTTGCACAGTTTGCCAGTGAAAACTCTGTCTTAGAGATGTTATGTAACTCTCTGGTGCATAGTGCTTGGCATACAGTGTGTACTCAATAATGTCAGGTTTCAAAATGCCCTTTCAAGAAGTGTTTTGCAAGCATGTGAATGTTTGTTGTATTTTGAACCTTGTCATCTTCTAAAAATATTTCAAACACAAAATGAAAGTGCTGACATGAGACAGGGGAAACATGAAGCAAAAATGCCATTATTAGGTAGGCCAAATATGCCTTTGTCCCCAGGATTTGCTCCTATGACCTCTGCTAACTTATTTACACTAAGAAAATATGTAAGAAAATAACTAGTCAAATAATGTCCCTAATACTGAGGATCTATAACATTAAATTTAATATCCAAATTTGAGAGTTAGTGAGAGAAGTACTAAAGAGAACATTATATATTGATTTATAGTCAGGAATAAATACAACAGCTATGTAAACTCCTCCTGTCCAATATGTTTGATAAGGGTACAGCTTACTGAGGAAAAACTGATCAAGAAACACAGTGTACTCATTACATTTTTATTGACATTTGACAGCTTCCTAAAGCTTGGCAACATATCATATCCTTAACAGTATATACGGTGTGAGGAGTTGGCCCCATGGGTAAAGTGCTGGCCTTGCAAACATAAGGACCTGAGTTTGCATCCCCAGCACCCATGTAAAGTGCTGAGTGTGCTCATGTGCGTCCATAATCCCAGCACGGAGAAACAAAGACAGGAAGATTCTGAGGGTTTGCTGGCTAGTCTAGATGAATTGGTAAATTCTAGGTTCAGTGAGAGATCCTGTGTCAAAAGATAGTTGTTGAAGGGCTGGAGAGATGGCTTAGAGGTTAAGGTGTTTGCCTGCAAAGCCAAATGATCCCTGTTTGATTCTCCAGTAACTACGTGAGCCAGATGCACAGAGGTGCACATGTGTCTGGAGTTGTTTCACAGTGGCTACAGGCCCTGGCGTGCCCCTTCTCTCCTTGTCTGTCTCTCTTCTCTCTCTCTCTCTCAAATAAATAAATAAATACATAAAATATATTTTAAAAAGAAATATGTTGAATAGGTATGAGGAAAACAAACAATGTGATCTTTGACTTCCACACATATGTCCACACATATCCATGTGCACACTAGGTGAACCCCCATGCATATAAATATTCATATGCACATGGATATGCAACACACACATACATATACACATGCAAAAATAAATAAAGTATTTGAAAAGTATATTCAAAGTCCTTGGAAAAGCTAGTCTTTTCAGTCTATTGACTGTTTCTACTAGCAGTCTGTATACTCCATAGAAACAGGCTTCTGGTCTCTTTTATTTACTTTATGCCCTCAATGTCTAGAACAGAACTTATCACAGAGCATGTACTCAACTTTTACTCAAAGAAAACACTGGAATAAGTCTCATATTTGATATTAAAGTTAGCTTCTTTCTAAAATTGCAAGATAATGTTTCCATATCCATACAAATAGATAATTATACCATAACTAAAGATGTTTCAGTTTTAGGCCAAAATCTCCATTTTCAATATAATTCAATTACTAATTTGATTTTCAAGGAATTTTAAGGTCATATAAGACAAATATAAAAGAAAAAACATTATAGGAAAAGGAAGTCTCTACTGTGGGGTTCTATAATAGGAAACTGAAAAAGGTTTTCATAAGACCCTGTCAATCACTTCATAATGAGTTAAATGAAATTGATGTGTTATTTGTTTTGTGACATGGAAGACTACATGACAGAGATTCTGAGTTGCTACATGTGCTAGGGAATACCTGAACGACACTCAAAAGGACTCTGTAAAGAAAACAAACAGGTGGGACCAGTCTGCCTATAAGGGGGGAGAGGATTTAGCTTGCTGAGGTACCTAAAAGGGTGTTTATAAAATCTACTCTCAAACTTGTCCATTTTCAAGATGTCTAGATTTTGTCTTTTCTCCATTTCTACTAGTGCTAGCACACATATAAGTTTTTTGTTTGTTTCTTTTTCGATGTAGGGTCTTTACTCTAGTCCAGTTTGACCTGGAATTCACTATGTAGTATCATGGCAGCCTCAAAATCATGTGTTCCTCCTACCTCTACCTCCCAATTGCTGGGATTAAAGGTTTGAGCTACCGCATGTGGCAAGTTTGAAATTTTGACATCATATCATCTCATGTTTCTTCCCAATTTTCTTAGACTCTAAATCTCTTTTTTTTTTTCTCCTTATTGATATCTGAGTAGATTGTCTCTGTTCACACTCTCATTAAGTGTGATTGGACCTAACATCTATGCTTTTGTGGCCCAAACACAATACATCATCCCAACCACTGCAGAAATTAATCTAGGTAGACCCATGTTTGTAAATTATCACCGCTTTCCATTATTTGCTAAAGTGCTCTCATACACACAGGGTAGGCTTTTCTCTTTCCATACCCTCTTTCACACAACCCTTAGGGTCTTTTCTTTCCCATCTTCTCAATGCTAATCTATAAACTTTTTCATATTATACTTACCCCTAAGACAGTAGTCTTATGATATATTATAAACTGATGTAGAAAGTGTTAGTTATTTGTTAAATTTAGATTTCTATTGCCAAATATATACCTAGAATGATTCGATGTTGGGTTGCTTTTGTTGTTGTTGCTTGTTTGTTTTTGAGGTAGGGTCTCACTCTAGCTCAGGCTGACCTGGAACTCATTCTGTATGCTGCAACATTGGATTTTTATTTAATGTTTACTATTTGTATTATTTGGGTCTACCTCTTATTTATAATGGCGTTTTCAAGTAGCATGAAATGTGATTTTGGAAATGGATAGTGCAAATATATTAATAATAAAACATAATTTATACTAAAGTTATGAAAACAGGTGTTTTAAGTGGGTGATAGTAGGTAAAGTGACATGGAATTAAGCTAGACCCTGATAACCTCACTGAGCTAGGCAGGTTTTGGCAGGATCATAGTAGAAACAGGGGTTGCAAAGGTTGGCCCTTCCCTTATCAGGAGAAGGAAATGCAGGAAACAGGCAGCAATAGGGCAGTAAGAATGGGGAGTGGGGATTCTTGAAAAGTAGAGAGCAGGACACTCAGCTGTGATTCTGCTCCCGTGGGAATGAGTTCTCATGAAGTAGTTCTCATGTTCTTTAAAAATGAGATCTTTTTCATTTCTTGAGGTAGAGGCTACTATGTTCTATGTTCTATGTTATACCATTCTATGTTACACCAAAAGCTGTGTAGATGAAACTAATTATTCTTGCCAAGGACAGCTGTTCACAAAGGCCAGACTATTACCTGAGGAACGTTTATGGAGTTCATATGGCATGTTAGGTGAGACATTAGTAACTCCTACATGAATAGGGATCCATAGATGGCTTTTGAGCAAAGGCTTTAGTTGTTCCATAATTTTCAAAGCAGATATTTCAGGAAATTGTTTTCAAAACATTATCAAGGAAAAAAAATCAAGAGGAAAAGGTCTAGTTTGCTTAATTTCAGTTAAGGGTCTCATCCAGATGTCAGACAAGCTAAGAACTGTAAGACACAAGTCTCAGGTTTAAAGTAAACAACTTGAACCTTTTTGTACTTTTAGCTGACTCAACTTATTTTTTTTTTCTATGCCAAAGTTGAGTTAATTGCTCCCATTTTTCTTATTTCTGCTTTAATCAAAGGACTTCACTGATTGAGCTCATTAAACAAATGTCATGTCTCACCAACAAACTTGCCATTTTGTGTAATACTTATAGCACAAAAGGGAAGGCTAATCTGTTTATATATAGTTGGATAAACATAACATTATTTTCAACATCTGTGCTAAATACTCCTCAATGTTTCTTATAGGTGTCCCAACAAGGACAATCATCATTTTCAGTAAGTCATCTTTGTGTCAAGCTCTAAAATATTTAAGCAATAAAGAAGCAGTTAGCATTTCCTATATAAAGACATAGTCCTCTATTCTAAAATGCACTCTGTGATTAGGGCCCTCTCGCATAAGCATCTGCATGTTGCTACAGAGAAAACCAGGATAGAGGAATTTCTGTTCATTTGCTGATGAAAGATAATTACCTGGACTTTTTTTCTCTAGGGTGTTAAATTAAAAAGCAATGGCTAATGCATGGCTCATGTTAGTCGGTGTTTAGGTATTAATAACAATGACCATGGGTAATTTTCTTTCCTATGAAATGAAAAGCTTTCACAAGAACACCATTTGACTTTGCCATCATTTGCATTACTCCCAGTACACATAGCAAAACCATCAGGGTTGTATGCCAAGACACTTGGGATTGTCAGCTCATTTCATGAGTTTTAGAGGGATATTATTTTTAATTTTGAAGGTCTTTCATTCAACTCCCACATAGCAATCCCAGTCTTGAGCTTTTTGAAATGAACCTTGCAGATAGAAAAGTCAACTAGAGTCCCTTCATCCTAAAACAAGCATTCCAAGTTTCACACCTGCTGTGGATTGGACTGCTGAAGAGACCCTTCACAGAAAAACCTGAAGTGGGGGGATGGGAAGAATGTTGACATAACTGTTTTGCGCATTTGAATATGAGCTGACTGCCCATTTTGGATATCATATCAATTTTCTATGTATTTTTTTCTCAAACCAGACTGACATTCTGTTGTGTTAATAAATAATTCTTTATGAAGGTTTCAGAAGTCAGTACTATTCTACCACTTTTAACATTGTCTCCTCAAAAATTTCTGAATCCAGCAACATAATGGTCTAGTAACTGTGAGGAGAGACTTTCTATATGGTTCAATGACAGAAACTTGGAGCTCAATTAAAAATAAAGTAACTAAGCTGTACATTTTAATGAGAAATAATGAAAAACAGTGAATTCAAAGGATTGTTGGGTAGCATAATGTTCTTGATGACTTATTTCTATGACTGCTTAGATAGGGATATTTCTAAAAGTACATGCTGTGTCATGATATCCTGTGATTTTATTCCATTGTGTTTTCATTCTGTTTCATGGAACAACCTTTCTCTTACTCCAAATATATCAGCTGAAATGCTTTGTTAACCAGAACTTTTTATGTAAGGACTGTCTAAAAGGTAATTTAAAACACAACATAATTTTTATAAATGCCTTCTCAGTTGTCAAAGAAGTCATATACTTTTGTTATCTAGTTCACTTTATCCAATATACAAATAAAACTGGCCAGGTTCTTGAATTTGAGCATTAAGATTTCAACTGTTTTTAAAGTCCTTGAAAAATTGCATAAGTTCAATTGCTTCTTTCTCCATTGGTCTTTTGTTACTGGCTATACATTTTTGTTGTGGCTTGAGTATGAAAATGTTCCTTATTAGACCACGTGCTTGAACATTTGGTACCCAGCCTGTAGCACAATTTGGGAAACTTGTGGAAGTCTTGGAAGAGGAATTTTGCTAGGGGAAGGAGGCAGGCCTTGAGGTTTTGTTGTCCAAACCCACTGCCTTTTGTCTCTCTGTTTCCTGCCAATATAACACAGCTATTTATCTGCTATCATGCTTTCATTACTATAAAGTTTCCCCTTGAAACAATAAACCTAAAATAAATTCTTCATTTCCTTAAGTTGTTTCTGGTTAGATATTTGTAAAGAGAAAGCAACTGATTAACTCTTTATCTCCTGGTGCTGAGTAACATAAATAGATGATACTGAGTGTATTATTCTTTATTTCCTTTGTTAATAAAGTTTAGCAGTCATCTCTGTCGAGGTGCTTGAGGTCATCTAATTGACACTTTCTACCTGACTTCATTGATATTCTGGCCATAGTCTCTTCTTTCCAAACATCCAATCATATCTTTCCATGTCATCAAACTCCCTTTGTTATAATGAGATTATAACTGTCTCAAATTCTTATTTTTGATGCTTATTGGGCACACTTATGTAGCATTCATATGGTTGGTTCAAATTCAAAGAACATAAAATTCACCCTCTTAGACCATTTAATTTTAAATGTATATCATATAGATTACTGGTTACATGGTAGAATAGCAATATTTCTGTTTTTAACCAACTCATATACTAATTTATACTCCTTACAAAATATATTATTTTCTTTAATCCTTATAGTACTATATACAAAAATGCATTATTTACCAAGCTTTATAATGAATTATTAATAAGAATTACTAAAATTAAATAACATTCTTTTTATTTATTTTTGTTCATTTATTTATATTTGAGAGTGACAGACATAGAGAGAAAGAGGCAGATAGAGAGAGAAGAATGGGTGCGCCAGGGCCTCCGGCCACTGCAAACGAACTCTAGACACGTGTGCTCCCTTGTGCATATGGCTAACATGGGTCCTGGGGAACCAAGACTCGAACCAGGGTCCTTAGGCTTCACAGTCAAGTGCTTAACCGCTAAGCCATCTCTCCAGCCCTAAATAACATTCTTAAAGTCATATGATCATGTAAATAATCATGCCAGTAAATTACAAGCCATTTGATTTTGTATACTTTAACTGATGTCCTGTAGACAAAAGAATCTAGGCTTAAGTGCCCATTTCTTCTGTTATTAGTAAGTAATATTAAGCAAGTGGAATATATCTTTGAATTTCAAATTCTTCAGCTATTAGATGAGTAGTCATATCTTGTCATTAAATTTATATGCAGAAAGCCCCTTTATAGAAGGTAACCAATACAATCCAATGTATCTGAGACTTTCCTAGTTTCTATACTAAAATTTTCCTCTTCTCATGGATAGGAAATAGAAGCTAGGTCAATCTAACAATACTTAGAAATAACATTTTAGTGTTTCTATCACCACTCAAAACAATGTTATGAATACTTTGTTCTGCTGTTCCTTTGGTAAAAGTTCTTGTACTAATTCCTTTTATTCCATGGCCATGCTGGAAGAACAACACTGGAGTTAGAGTTTACTATATTTTACACACTATTTATGAACTCATCTACTATCCTCATTCACAGATAAGCTATGAAGGCTTAGAGAAATGGGGAGTCTGTCTTCAAGGTATGGAAATTCAGGTCTATTTGCCTCTAGACTCCTAATTCTGAACATCCCTCCAAAGTGATGATAGTTCCACTAAGCAAATGATGCCATTTTTGTCTAGAAAATACCCATAGGCTGGTGTTATGGTTTGAATCAGTATTATCTCCCTTGCCTCATGATTTGGCATTTGGGCCCTGTTGGAGACCGAGACCGAAACTGTAGCTTGTGAAAATGACCATTACAGGAACACTGTGACCTTTTGTTGGTTAAAGCCCACCGCTGAAAAGCGGGCCTCCCCCCTCTTTTGTATAAAAGGGAGGAGATGTTGGGAGCCATAAAGCAAAAGCCTCTCCATTTTGCCTGGGCCTGTTCTTAAGTTGACTCATTCACCAGAAAGCTGGTCCATCCAGCTTGCAGTTAGGAATGTGGTCTGCAGAATCTTATCGTTTGCTAAAGGCCAGTTTATGATCAGGATGTCAAGCCATTAAGGCAAGATTAGGAAAACACCCGGATAGGATACATCTCCTCTAGGTTCCCTAAGATTAGATAAACACCCAGTTACACCTCCTCTTAGTTTCCTAACAATTCCGGCCCTAAATCACGTCAGGCAGCTTACTCCCCCCTTTTCTTCCCCTATATAACCACTGTGTAAAAAATAAAGTTAGAGACCTTGACAACTCTTTGCTTGGTCTCGTTCCTTCTTTCTCACCCATCTTTTCACAGGCCTGGTCCCCCTCGTGCTCCCCGAATAACTGAGTCCTGCTGGACGGGACAAGGCCCCAGATAGTGGTGCTATTTTAGGGGGTTTTAAACCTCTGAGATATATATCCTAAGTGGTTGAACTGGGTTGTGGGGAACAGACCTTGAAGATTGTATTTGCTCAGGTTCTGGCTACAGCTCTCTACCGTTGGTCCATGACATGTAAACAACTTGGAACTATACACCCCTGTTGTTGGGGAGAATGGCTCTAGATGCCCTGTCTTCCTCCACTGCAGTAGTCTGAAATCCCCTCACTCCACAAGCCAAATGAATTTTTTTCTACCAAGTTGTTTCTCTCTGGTATTCTGTTACAGTGATGTGAAAATTACCTTAACTTTAGAGACTGGCATTCAAGGTCTCTCATATTATAATGCTAACTCACACTACTACAAGCATTTTTTTATTAGTAATATTCACCTCAAAATTATATAAAATTCCTTTTTAGATTACATGAAAATAACGAAGTATAAGCGAAACATAGTTCTCCATCCTCTCATGTAAACCTCAGGCCAGCTTGAATGAAGAAAGTCCATAATCTTTAGAAATATTCTCAAAAATCTTCTTATTGCCCTGTGTCATTTCTATCATGTGCTAGCTTTCACTTTGAGTTGAATATTTATTTTACCCCAACAATGATAAACATATTAGGAGAATTTTGTGTCTTTATGAATTTATTAATGCTATATCATTTGATGGCTTATTTAGTCAGTTGTGTAAGTTTCTCACAAAAAGAAGACCATGAGCACAAAAAAAAAAAACATAGAGTATGTCTGTCCTCTTTAACTTTCTGTTCCTAGCACTATGCTGCTTGTTTAGTGAACTCTAAGCAAAAATACCTTGAATTTTATTAAATAAGTTGTCTATATTCACAAGTCAATGACAATTGAAAGGAATTCAACCACTTAATTGCTAGAATGATGATTTCCCTTTGTATTAATTTGATGAAAGTTCTCTAGCAGCATGGAGTAAAATAATCAGAAGGTTTTTTTTTTCCATGTATTATGGAAAAATCATTTCAGCTTATCCTTGGAATTACTATGGGCAGTAAAGCATTCAAATGCAGAAAATGAGATCATTTTTAAAATTATTTTATTTATTTATTTAAGAGAGAGAAAAATAGGGAGAGAGAGAGAGAGAGAATGGGCATGCCAGGGCCTCCAGCCACTACAAACAAACTCCAGATGTGTGCACCCCTTTGTGCATCTGGCTTACGTGGGTCTTGGGGAATTGAACCTTGGTCCTTTGGCTTTGCAGGCAAGTGCCTTAACCACTAAGACTTCTCTCCAGCCCAACAATTAGATGTTAATAACTTACATATAACTTGTCTATTACCCGATATTATTTATTTTTTAACTTTTACTTATTTGATAGAGAGAGAGAGAGAGAGAGAGAGAGAGAGAGAGAGAGATTAGGTGTACCAGAGCCTTTAGCCACTGCAAACAAACTCCAGATGCATACATATTCTTGTTCATCTGTCTTATGTGGGTACTGGGGAATCAAATGTGGATCCTTTGGCTTTGCAGGCAAATACCTTAACCACTAAGCCATCACTAAAGCACATCTGATGTTATTTCTAAACATATATATTATGCAACATTTCATAGCCTCAAAAAAGATCAGAAATGAGCTGGAGAGATGACTTAGAGGTTAAAGTATTTTTCTACAAAGTCTAAGGACCCATGTTCAACTCTCCAGATCCCATAAAAGGCAGGTGCACAAAGGTAATGCAAGCACAAGGTTGTACATACACACTCGGTAACACAAGCATCTGGAGTTTGATTGCAATGACTAAGGCCCTGGCATGGTAATTATCTCTCTCTCTCTCTCTCACTTGCTCCCTCAAAAAAGAAGAGATCAGAAACATATATTATTTATTTATTTATTTATTTATTTATTTTATGCTGTCAGATTCTTGTCATTGCTTAAGATCTTATAATCCTGGATTCTATTGGCCTTGATTGATAACTTCTATTTGCCACATTGGTCCCAAGCCATCCATTATTTTTAGACTTTCTCAGCAGATTAAAATGCTACCTACATGTAACTTAAATTTCTGTTTTATTTCCTTTCTCTTTATTAACATGCAATCAAATTGACAAAATGCAGGCAACAAATGAAATGTAATTACAAAAGAAAAATAGACAGCAGTAAATTATTGGCTTACCATTTTCCATCTTTAAGAAAAACCAGTGCAATTTACATTAATGGTGGAGATATAATGGGTTTAAGGCCATTTTAGACTACAGATTGAGTTCTAGATTATCCTGGGCTAGAGTGAGAACCATTACCCCTCAGCCAAACAAATCAACTCTAACTTTACTTTCTAGAACTGGTGTAAATCAAGTTTATTTTTCCTTATCTCCAGTGAACACCATCTCTTGACTTCAATCAAGCTAACTCTTCTAGGAACTGTGAGACTACAAAGTCCAAACTTCCCAGGGATTTCTCTTTCCTATTCCTTATTCTGAATAACCAGTCATGAGGCTAAATGCTTCACATTCTCAGTGTTGCCAATTCTTCCTCAAAATGCCTTCCAGAAAGATCCAATCACAATTATCTATATTGTATTGTGAATACATAGAATTATATTAATATCACGTGGACATTTTATCCTTGAAGACTGTATCAGTTATCTTCTCATTGCTAAGAGGAAACACCAGGCAGAAGTCAGTTAAATTTAGGAAGGGCTTATTTCAGGTTGCAATTGCATCATGTCAGAGACGGCAAGGCATCAATATTAGGCCACATTCAGTCCAACAGTGAGAAAGCAGAACAGAGGGATCACTGATGTTCACCCAGCTCTTCCCCGTTCATATAGTTCAGGACTCCAGTCCATGGCATGGCGCAACCCACACTTTAGATGGGTCTTTCCATTTTGATTAGCCTATTCAAGATAGCCCTCCCTGTAGGGATGACAGGCCTGAGACAGGGTGGGAAAACTGACTCACTGCTGCATAAATAAGCATGCACACATCCATGTTTAAATAAATTTTAAAATAACCAATAAAATAACAAAAGAAGCAAAATCTACATGACTCTCCCAAATTTTCATTCATCTAACCAGTCCTTTACTTACATCTTCTAGAACGCTTCCTTTCATATGTTTTCACAATAGCCTTGAAGATCATCTGGTGAGGTGCATCTCTCTAAAAATCTTTCATTAAACATAGTTCCCAATATTTCATAATGGGTCTTCCATTAGAGTCAAGGCCTTTAAAAAGGTGATTATCTAAAATGAGGTCTGTGGGGTGGGGACATTCTTCAATCTAGAAGGATGGTGTCCTCCTCTAAAACCCTAGATAGAGTCCTAGCACCAGGCATGTATCCTCAGAAAAGCAAACGACAGAGGCACAAGAAGTGGATGGCCACATGCAAGCCAAACAGGCCTCCAAAGAAACCAAACCTGTGAAAAGCTTGATCCTGACTTTCTTTGTCCAGGGAGGTTAGAGAATGAATTTCTGCCATGTAAACCAACCAAGCCTTTGGAATTTTGTCACAACTGCCTCAAAATACTTATAACATGTCCTGTTAAAATAAATCTATTGAAAATGATGACATCTTCAGAAATGTGTTCTTGAATTCACTGTCTCCATCCCAGCTAAGGTTATGGTTACAACTGGTGAGGCACATAATTTGTGGGGAGGAGTGTACCAAAAATGTTTGAATGAGATCTTAAAATTTTCATTAGAGCCTCCATACTGGAATTTCTTTTGGGGGGCCTAAGGCTCTCATGTTCATTGAAATATTTTTAGGATGAAAAATGTATTAAGACTTATTAATAAGTTATGAATGTATATATCAGGTCATCAGAAACTGATGTATTGATAGGATAGATTATAAAGGAAAGGAGTAGAAGGTCATGCAGCCATCACTGCATGTGGTAGGTGGAGGTAAGCATCTCAAAGGATAGGAAAGTATGGTCCAGGACTAAAGATCAAATGTTGGCAATGTGGTGGATCTTAACAAATAAGCATCTAAGCTGGGCTTATAGTTCATGGGGAGAACATTTGTTTAGAATGTGCATGGGCACAAAACCAGAGTCCTTTCAGATTGAAACAATAGAATTCAAAATTTTGCATGTTCTAAAATAAAATAAATATATTTATAGTTATGAAGGTTATGTAGGCCAAGATGGAGGTATTATTACATTAGATATATGGAGAGAGTCTGTTTTCTGATTCATAGTTCTTTTATTGCTGTGACCTTATATGATCAAGGATGAAAAAGCTGTCTTGTCCCTGACGTGCATAAGGGAATCAGATGTGTTCCTGACATCTCCATCTCAATGACTTAATCACTTCCCAAATGTTTTATATCCAAATACTATGATGATGTGGAGTACCTATTTTGACTCTGGGGAAGATCCATCTAGTCCCTGGCAGTCCACACTGTATTGTATTCTAATTATACTGAAATTATAATCATCTCTTACATTTTGATATTTGCCTATTGTTTCAAGTATATTACATTTTTTTGGAAAGGTTTAAAATGATTTATCTATAAAATGCCAGAAAAAATAGACATTCCAAATACTGTAAGAAGTCTGTATCATCGAGTAATAATGAGTTCTACAATGAAGCTTAATTAGAAACTATTTAAAGTCATAGCTCATATATATGAACAGAAGAACAAAATAGAATGAAAAGATTATATTTCTCAGGTTTAGAGGCACAAGTGCAGAATACTTAGGAGAAAGAATTCATCTAAAAGTGACTTTGGTTACCCCTACAAGCAGATCATCTGGACATCCATTCTCCTGAGAGCTTAGCCAAGGTAAGACTGACGTAAATTTGTGATCAATCTCATTTATCTGATATCTACAAGCTATCAACAAACTTAGAAAAGAAACAATTTGTCCATTATATTGATCTTAAGTCATTAAATTCCTTCCCATATCAGCTCAAGGAGCAAACAGGGAAAAGACTTTTAGCATGCTATTTATTCCTAGCAGAATACATTGTTTTCCAGGTGATCTGCAAGTCATTCTTTACTTTTCACCTGGTCTTTGGAACAACTACAATGCTGGTTAAATCACTTTTATGCTTGTTTGCTTTTATTTGGCATGTGTATTGTGTAAGGTGTGCCTGCATATTTGTATGTGTGTTCATATGTGTATGCATATGCACACATGTATGTGGAAATCAAAGGTCTATATCAAGTCCCTGCCTTTAACCCTCCATTTTGTTTTCTTGAGAAAGGGTCTCTCACTGAACTTGGATCTCACCTAGACCCATTGGTCAGCTTGCCCCAGGGATCCTCCTGTCAGTTTATCCTGAGCACGGGGACTGAAGGCACGTGACTCAGCATATGACTTTTAGGTGCATGCTGGGTATCTGAACACTGGTCCTCCTGCTTGTGCAGCAAGCACTTTACCAACTGATAGATCTCTTCAGCTCTAATTTTCCTAATGTCATCATCTATCACTTATTCCTTTGATATAATTGATGTATTAATTCAAATTAATTAAGTCATACATTTTCAACATTCTTAGCAGATTCTTTAGGGCTCAAATCCTGGCAACATGCATGTATGTTGTGCCAGGTTAGCCGTAGCTGATTTGGCTCATAGTATTCATACAACTGTAGCTCCTCAGTCACATTCTGTCCAAAGAAAATTGCAATGAGACTGGGGAGGTATTAAGCAGCTTAATTAGAAAACAATAGATTTTCCCAGTTGGACCAGCTTGTCTGTCCAGTGCATAGAAGCATAAAAAAACTGAGCCACAGAATGAGAGGGACAAAGTAATGCACAGACAAGCCTGGAGCAGACGTCAGCGGGGGTCAGATTATGAGAAAGCTAGGGTGAGAACAGGGGGCCAGAACAGGAGAGATGAAGGAGTTCAGCTAAGGCCATTTCTCTAGCTGGCTGTGGGTTATCCACAAACACATCTATTCCTCCTACATTTCATATACTATCCCTGAAACTTTAATAGCAAGTTCCTCATAATGGCTATGCTATACTTAGATAATCATAGAAAATCCATAAACATTCCTGTTGATGCTCATGGGACGTTTAAGTCCCCCTCACAGTTTCTAATATCCCTTTGTAGTCTCTCCTCCACATATGCAGGGACATAAATGTGACTCAGTTCAGCATTTCTACAGTTCAAATATAACCAACCCCATAATTTCATACAGCTTCAGGTGATATCAAGGTAACTATGCATATCAAGGGCATTTTCATTGCTAAATGTATAGTCTTCCTCATCTCTCACAAGTCCATGCATCACACACATACACACCTGTACTATGTACTTTGAAAGCTGTGAAGAAAATGAACTCTAATTAGCTACTTTGTGTGCACATATTACATAAAGTTATATGTCCCACCCACATAAAAAATCTTGGTTTGCCAAATTCAGTTGAAAATCAAATGCATGTGAGTAGTGTTTTTTTTTCTATTTATTACAATTAGTTTTCTATATTGAGAATATCTATATTCAATGTACTGCTAATTGGAACTCAGAAAATTATACCAGAAAAGGTATGGTTACTGGGCATCATATTGATGGCTTACTACCTAAAATAGAACCAATTTCAGCTAATAAAATGTTATTTGAAAATACATCAGACTCAGTTACTTACATTGTCTGTAATTAGAGTGAATATAGATCATGATATTCTCAGTACACAGAACTGACTGTACAATTCTGAGCAAGTATCTCTTCTTATAGTATTGTTTACATTTGTAAAATGGACATAATCATGGAACATATCTCACTGTGACATAAAGAAATTAAGATACAATATATATCAATCACTCTGTCCAGTTTCTTCCCCATAACATAGTAAATATCATTAGTAAATACTTACTATTACCTCTCCTCATTGAATTATGGCACACAACTAGATTAGAGAGATAGTATCCTGATTTCCAATGGGTACATAAAAAGTACTTTTATAAGCATTCTTTTAAAGTATTTTATTTATTTTATTGTTTTGGGGTAGGGTCTCCCTGTAGCCCAGGCTTACCTGGGATTCACTATGTAGTCTCAGGGTGGCCTTGAACTCACAGTGATCCTCTTACCTATGTCTCCTGAGTATTTGGATTAAAGATGTTCACCACCAGGCACTGCTTAAAATATACTTAGTATTAATTCTAAAAAAAACCCTTCCTAAATATGTGATAAGACAGAGAAGTGATGAGTTGAAAATAGGCTGATATCATTTTGACAGTACTAAATTGAAGAAAAGGGAGCTCGCTAAAAAGTCTTCCTTACGAAAATACTGAATTAAACTGAAGTCAGCCAGTATGCCATGCACACTTGCCTCATTCCTTGCTGAAACAAGCAGAAGAGAGAAGGTTTGGGTATATGGTACTCTGGTTGCTGCAAGAAAATGGTAGTTGCCACTGTGTCATATAAAACCATATTATAATCAACTGGACAAGTAGGAAGAACTGGAGGAGCCTGCCACTAGAACCATCTCTAGCCTATAATAAATGGCTTCATTTAGGTAAATTCTGTGAACACACACACACACATACATCTTAGTGGCTGGACCTACTCTAGCATTTAATTGGTTATGAATCTTTTCTTAGGTTCAAAGAACAATTTACTATTTAATCAAGTGAATCTTAAGTATATGAAGGTTTTAAATATGGTTTGAATTCTGTGAAAACCTGCTGATGCAATACATTTGATCCACTCAAACACTTCTTGAAATGATTTCCAAGATGCATTTGGAGAATGATAGGACTAAAGTCAGGCAGTGAGGGTGGCAAAGCAGAGTGAAGGCTCACACAGAGAGGGGGGTAGAGCACAGTGAAGCCGCAGGCAGAGAGGGTGTTAGAGCCCAGGGAAGACAAATACTTGAGCCCCATGTTAATACCAGGCATGGTTCCAATTCAATAAAACTACTCTAGTCAGAATACCTTTTGTGAACAATTATTAATAAAATTAATTACTTTATTACTATAACAAATGGCCAGATTACAGGAATAAAGCATTCCAAATGACATGCAAATTATAATTTAACTGAATCACCATATAAAACAAATAAAAGCATGCATATTTATCTTAAAGCCTTTCATAATTTTTTGATATCACTTGTTTCCTTTTCAAACACTGGGGAGATATTCTAATGAGTTGATGTGTTTGTTTTACTTCCTGACTGAAGATCGATCACCTTTAAATTACTTCATTTTTCTCATCCATGTCTTTCCCCTTTTTAGCATCATAATCTATAGAGAATTGTTTTCTTTTGGATTCCATAAACATTTCCAGTGACTTCCATGATGACAATTCTATAGCTGATTTGCCATCTAGCATCAGAACTAGCTAGGAATTTCCATGCTTAAGAAATCAGCCTACCTCAAAGTTCCATGGAAAGAATCAGTTATTGTTATGTCTGCTAAGTAGCCCACCAAAAACGAGGAAGGTGACTTGTGACTGGAAACCTACTCAGGGAGTGTTTTGTTTGATAGTCATAGGACCATAGTTCAGGTAGAACTCAGTAGCTGGCTCTTGGCAATAAAGAATAGAGTCAGAATTACACCAGCTCTTCAACAATGGCAGGAACCCACATGTATTTTAGCAGGAGACAGGATAAACAGAGCTCATTTGCAAAGCTCTCCATAACGTGCATCTTTGCAAACATCAAAGATCATACTCTCACCAAAGAACAGTGTTTCTTCCTTCAGCTCAGAAGCTATCAAGGACATTATAATTTGTACTCCTTAACACCTCAGCAGCAAAATTGTAGTGCACAAGTCCTGTAATTTGGAGAACACGTATTTTTAAGCCTTAGCAAGCATTATACTTCATTTCACTTTTGAGAGCCACAGATGCTTGTGCTTTAATGCAAATTCCTTTTGCAAAGTTACACTATGCATGTTTTTACCCCCATAAAAATGACACTTGTTTTAATATTAGAACTGCAGCACACCACAATACTCCCTGAGACATACACATCACTGGAAGTGATGAAGGGAAGTTTCTTGTGGTGGGGGCGGGTGGATACGAGAGAAAGAAAACTATTTGAGAAACAAAATTTGAAGTTGTAATTTCAGGTGATCCTTTGAGAGGAACTGGCTTCAAATGAAGGCCATTGCTCTGCACATGATTTTGTTATTTGGAAACGCTGAAGGAAGGAAAAAAAAATAAAACTCTGTGAAAGCGAGGCTGTTCCAGCTGCCTACAATCTTTCTACAGCATGCTGTGCTCAGTTATGTGCGGTGACTAAAAGTAATAATGCTCTGATTCCTGACTAATATGTCTAGCTCAGCACTTGATTGTAAGCCACTTTATGAGACAGGCTGAAGTCCTTCCTGGGTCTAATAGTCTTGATGAACTCCTTAGCAAAATAAATTAGCAATTATGAACCAGTTTTTTTTTTTAATTCCTGCTTTTCTACTGCCAACAGTTTCTAAGCAAACCCTCTACATTTTCTCCCCCAGCATGATTCACAGGTGGGGTTGCAATAGAATTGCTTGTGTTTAATTTTGGTTTAGGTGTGGAGGTGCTCATGCAGTGCTCAGCATTATCTCCTCATTTGCACTCGCTTGACCTGATTTGCTTCCATTTCTAGTTTTTGAAAATGCAGAGGGATGATATAAATGTCAATAAAAATTAATCTTTGGCTAGCACTAACCTCAGAGGACCTTCACTGTTTTAAAAGCAATTTTCTCTCAGCAACTAATTTGTAACTATTTATTAACTACTTATTAATATTCTTGTGGGCCAAGCCAGACCTTTGTAAATGTACTTACTGAAAAAGGCAAATATTATGGGTCATGAAAGCATTCCTGAATAATCACTGCTGTACCAGATAACTTCTTGCAGGTGAAAATATGCTTTTCCTCTAGAGCAGTTAAGCTCATCCCTGGTAATGGATTGGCTGCCGCAGGAACAGACACCCTGTGCTTTCCATCTAACCAGTGCCAGACTTACTGGCAGCTTGGTTCTCACTAACTCGGGCTTGCCAATATTACTCTGGGTATGGTACATGGAAGCAGCAGCTACAGCAGACACAATCTAGGGCCACTCTATTGAGACTGGTTGTAAAGGATTTGCTGGGGCTAAATGTCACCTTGCCCTAGGACTGTGGACAGTGGTTCAGTCTACAGCAAAAGCAGGTCAACACACTGGCACTTCTGTTCCGTTGAAGTCTCTCTGACATATATACTTACTATTTATCATAATCAAAAGAATACAGTTTCTTGTTAATATTGAAAATAATGAATTTCAATTTAAAAAGTCAAAATAGTAAAGCTTTCAAGGACAGGATATAATCAGGTCTAATAATGAGACATGGGTATAATTGATCCAACTTCTTCTATGATCCATAGTGGATTAGTAATTTTTAATCTCTTTGAGCAACTATATGAAAGTAGATGAAGGTGACAAAAATGGCAGGAAAAAGAAGACAAGGTAGTAAATGCTCACACTTTTAGCTTTGCAGAGCTCTTCAAAGAGAAAGATACCATGCTTCCATGCTGGAGAGCAGATGCCCTAAGTAATGCCCAGAGGTTTATATTCATGAATGTTGCAATGTATTTTGTGGGAGGGGAGACCTGGCTACAGGAACTGGTTGACAATATACTTGCTAAAGCCTCCCAGGTGAAGGGAATAAGTGTATGCCATAGACAGCAAGCTTACAAACTGCCAAGGCTGGTTCTCCCCTCTCCTCCTGAGATCCTGGATTGATTGGCAGCTATTCATGCCCTGTCTGGCTGTTTGAGTGCTTTTGGAATGGTTAACAACATGTTTCTCAAGCATGGGTTCATCTGACTAATGCATTAAGTCAAGTACACAGCACAAAATAGACATTCAAACGAATGCTCTCACCACCACGAAGCATGTCATGTAAAGTTCCCCTACATTATCTCATAATCCTTATTGGAATGACATTGCACAGTTATAGTACTGTGTATCTGTTAATACTTTATGTCCATACTCAAGGACAATTATTAGAACATGTTTTTGTTTCACTCCCTGGTGAGAGCTGAGTTGTTGGTATCAAAAGCACAGTTATGGAAAGAATGCCTGCTTCATTCCCATTCTCTTGCATCTACTGCAAAACAAATGTGCAGCACTGTAAAAGTGGGGTAAATATTTCACATCTTCTTAATTCATTTTAGGAATCGGCAGTCAAGGAAAAGAAAAGTAAAAAAAAAAAAGTTAGTCTTAGCAAAGACTAAGTAGTAAATGTTTATATTATATTGACAATTCTAAAAGCAAGTACTGGAAATTATATTCTGCCCTGTTCTAAAAGCATTAAAGCATATTTAGTGGAAGTGGGAAAGTTACATTAATGAAGAAAAGAACCTCTCCCTTTTCTTTGCTTTTTGAGTGTTTATAGCAGATATGTCAATCAGAAGGACAGTTTGCTGAATACTACTTCCAACAGATATTATTATCACTAATATTACATCTAGTGTCACAAAGTGACTCTGGGAGAGTTGCTTTGCTTTAAAGTGGATCGAAAAACATCCTTTTCAACAACCTCTGTATAATTTTGGTTATTTCTTATTCAGTTTCATGGAACATTATTCAATAAGTCTAGTTTGAGTTTATTATTTTCTTTAAAGTTTATATGATTTTATCATATGAACTTATCTTATCTTACTATGACACTTTGTGTTAAGAGTCTACAGAATCAGCAACCTGCTGTTAAATCATTTTACACCAGGAAGTATGCCTCTCCAGTCTCACACTATTTCACAAAACTCTCAATAAGAACCAAGAGGATAGCTGGGCGTGGTGACGCACGCCTTTAATCCCAGCACTCGGGAGGCAGAGGTAGGAGGATCGCCGAGAGTTTGAGGCCACCCTGAAAGTACATAGTGAATTCCAGGTCAGCCTGAGCCAGAGTGAGACCCTACCTCGAAAAATAAAAAAAAAAGAAAGAAAGAACCAAGAGGATGGGCTAGAGAGATGGATTAGTGCTGAAGGCACTTGGCTGTGAAGCTAAAGAACCCAAGTTTGATTCCCCAGGAACCATTTAACCCAGATGTACAAGGTGGCACATACATCTGCAGTTCATTCATAATAGCTGAAGACTCTGACACACCCATTCTCTCTCTCTCTCTCCTCTGTATCTTTCTGTCTCCCCCACTCAAATAAATAAATAAATATAAAAAGATAGTCAAAAAAACCATAAGGATATTTGTCAGACATTTCTATTACTATATATTCTTAGTGGTATAAGAGGCCACTGCTATTTTTTTTTTTTTTTGAGGTAGAGAAGGGAAGAGGCTAAAGGGAGATGACTGATGATAGATATATGATAATGGATAAATAATAAGTGATTTTTATATTTATAGATCAATTTTTATACCCTGATTTGTTATTTTGTTATAGTTTACTAGAATATTAGTTCTTTCTTTCTTTCTTTTTTTGTTTCTCTCTTTATTTCTTTCCTTCTTTCTTTCTTCCTTCCTTTTTTCCTTATTGGTGAGCATAGACAGAGAGTGAGAGAGGAGAGGAGGGAGAGAGAGAATGGACATGCCAAGGCCTCCAGCTACTCCAAACGAACTCCAGGTGCATGTGATATGCCATCCTATGATTTTGGTTTTATGTGGGTACTAGGGAATTGAACCCAGGTCATTAGACTTTGCAGGGAAAGACCTTAACCACTGAGTCATTTCTCCAGCCCTAGCTTTTTATCATATATGGATACAGGTGAGCAATTGGTTACCTTAAAAAAATGCTCCTCTATGACATGTCAGTGAAGAGAGATAAAGAATACTAAAATAAAATATATCTTATAATAATTTTAGGTGTACACTGTCAGGCAATTTTGAGACCTGTCCATCCAACATAAAAGTGTGTGTGTGTGTGTTTGTGTGTGTGTGTGTGCATGTGTGTTTCCTTCTCTAGTCTTAATCTTTAGATAAAACACAAGTTCCTAAAGGAAGCCCAGATAGCTACATTCTGCTATTATTTCTATAAACTCAAATATGCAAATCTCCTTGGAAAAGCGAAGATGGCATCTTTTTTCAGTTCCTTCATGTATTAATAAAATGCATTCAGGTATATTTGGTGCCTAATTTATTCTACATTTGTAGAGCTAATTTTTATGTAAATGACTGTTTCTTGTTTTTGTGAGTTAGATTGTTTGTGATCATTTCCATTTTCTATTTAGAGTAATGCCTGTCCATCATAACTGGTAAAGCAATGTAAAGTCTATTAAGCAAATCACTAATTCCCTCTTCCCATTCCTATTGGATTGACCATTAATTACCACACCACATCTGTTTTTCTATTGCATATAGAAATTGTATCAAATGTGTTTCATTGTGCAAATAACATTGATGCATAGATCATATTCAATCCCCAAAACATGCCTTGAGTTAATTTTTCTTCTAAACTATTTCTCTCTATATATGTTAACACATTTACTAGTTCATAATTTACAGTTCGTTATTAGTTTTGGAATTATTAGTTTCTACTTTACATCATTGACATATCTTCCCCAAATCACTGTGTTTTTTTTCTCTCTTTCTCTCTCTCCTATTTTGTTTTTGGTTGGGGTCTTGTATATGCCTAGGCTTTTCTTAAACTATTAAACACAAATGATTCTACCAGGTTCTTGGGACTATAAACATACATCACTATGCCTGTATTTAATATGCTAATAGCTGCACAAATCAGCATCAGGATTATGATATTTATCTAGTCTTCTATTGGTAAATATTTTTTCTGGCTTGCATATTTTGGTGAGTCTAAAAGTACTGTCATATACAAACACATCATGTCAACTGGCATTTTTATTTATACAGACCCAAAGAGCTGACCCAGCATTGGTCAGAGATGGCTTATATTCATAATTTCATACAGTACACTTCAGTTCTCCCCAGCAGTAGCACTTTTCCTAAACTGGTCATCGTAGAAACAGTTTCATATTGTACTTTTCCTCACATTACACTGATAATTAGCAAAACCTACAATGTCCATTTCACTGATAACTAGAAAAATCAATAATGTCTTTCCTCAACTTATTGACTGATTTTTATTTGAACTCACTCCTAGAGATGCCATTTCTTCCTTCTTATATTGAATTACTTGTATTTCTAAAAATGTCAGACACTAGGACTTTACCAAATAGTCATTAAAAAATGGCATTTATGAACTGGAGAGATGGCTTAGCAGCTAAGGAACATGCCTGTGAAGCCAAAGGACCCTGGTTTGATTCTCCAAGTCCCACATAAGCCAGCTTCTCATGGTGGCACATGTATCTGGAGTTCATTTGCAGTGGCTAGAGGCCTTTACATACCCATTCTCTCTCTCTCCCTCTCCCCCTCCCTCTCTCCTTCTCTCTGTCAAGAATAATCTTTTTTGGGTTTTTTTTTTTTTTTTGAGGTAGGGTCTCACTCTGGCTCAGGCTGACCTGGAGTGAACTATGGAGTCTCAGGGTGCCCTTGAACTCATGGCGATCCTCCTACCTCTGCCTCCCAAGTGCTGGGATTAAAGGCATGTGCCACCATGCAAAGTTTAAGAAAAATCTTTAGAAATAGAATTTATTAAGATGTTGTACAGATTAAAACACATTTAATTTGGGGTTTTATTAGAATATCTATAACATTATACCTATTACTATACAATTGAATAAGTAAGGTTCTTCATTAGTAAATATAAAAATGTTCTAACTTGGGCTGGAGAGATGGCTTAGCAGTTAAGCGCTTGCCTGTGAAGCCTAAGGACCCTGGTTCGAGGCTTGATTCCCCAGGACCCACGTTAGCCAGATGCACAAGGGGGTGCACGCATCTGGAGTTTGTTTGCAGTGCCTAGAAGCCCTGGCACACCCATTCTCTCTCTCTCTGTCTCTCTCTCTCTCTCACTCTTTCTCTGTTGCTCTCAAGTAAATAAAAATAAACAAAACAAAATTTAAAAATGTTCTAACTAAAAGGAAATTCTTAATTGTAAGCAACACAGAAAAAATGGAAAGACATCAATATCATTTGGAAAACCTGTCTATATGTCTATATTGATATCAAACATGGCTGGACCTTCCATTATAAAACTATGTTCTTAGGAGTGTTATTATTTGAATGGGTTTTATACATCTGTATTGATGAAAATTGATATGGTTTTTGAACTCTGGTAGATAAGTGTATTTTTCCTAAATTGTACTTCACCATCAATGCTTCTACTCATATTAACATTTTCAGGTTATTCTAGAAATATCTTAAAATATAAATTGAGAACTAGGGGATAAAATAGTATACATTCTCACATAATCCACTAAAACTTTACCAAAAATGTCAGGCCAAGTGACACAGTAAGTTTATCTTACTTTATAATGATTCCAGTTATGGCAATCCTCATGTTTCTCGCAAAATAAAAGGCAAAAAAAAAAAAATGAAAGGATGACTAGAAAGATTCAGTATTGATAAGACCTTACTAAATAAGAAAAAATGAATAAGTGTGTATCTCAATGGCTTTACCAAAGTTTGGTAATTGATCTAAATGTCTCATTAGATTTGTTTTATGATATATTAGTTATCTTTTTTTAAATGACTTTATTTATTAATTACTGTCAGAGAGAGAGGAAAAGAGAGAGAGAGAAAGGGAGAGAATGGGCACACCAGGGCTTCTAGCCACTGCAAACCAACTCCAGACGCATGCGCCACTAGGTGCATCTGGCTTACATGGGTCCTGGGGAATTGAACCTGAGACGTTAGGCTTCACAAGCATGCACCTTAATCACTAAGCCATCTCTCCAGTCCCCTATATTAGTTATTTTTAAAATATTTTTTCTTAAATAAGCAACACACATACATATTACATATATATATATGTATACACACATACATTTAAGAAACAACTATATATTAATGTTCACATTCCTTGAAGTTTGTGATTAAATGATCCTTAATTTGCAAATAGTTTGTAATAATTAAAAGACATTCTGGAAGCTGATTTATTTAAATTTCTGTATCATATAGTTCTGGTAAAAAATGGAAAAGCAATAAGTAGGTTGTATTTTTTGAGGGTGAGAAGAATGTTGAACTCAGAACAACAAAGATTAAAATATATGAAAGGGTTCATTTGTGCATAATGTTATTTTTCTTCATCTAGTGTATATTCTGAGACAAACAATCCCACATAACATTACAATACAAATAGTATTTAAAGGTAATAGAGAAATAATCTATACTGAGAAAATTTTGAATAAATTCACACTTCGATCTTTGCAAGACTTGGCAATGGCCTGGGGAGATTGCTTAGTGGTTAAGGTGCTTGCCTGCAAAGCCTAAAGACCTAGGTGTGTTTCCTTAGTACCCATATAAGTCAGATAAGCCAGAACTCCAGTTTGGAGTTCATTTGCAGTGGCTAGGGACCCAAATGTGCCCATACTTCTTCTCTCTATCTGTCTCTGTCTCTGTCTCTGTCTCTGTCTCTGTCTCTCTCTCTCTCTCTCTCAAAGAAATTAATAATAAGTAAAATATTTAGAAAATAAAGGCTTGGCAAAAAAAGGCTCTTTGTCTTTTGTGGAAAAGATTGATTAGACACTTTCGTGGAATGCAATAAATCATTGCACATAGTAGTGTGGGGAAAATAAAGATAGGGGAATTTATTTTATCTGTAAATATTTAGGAAAAGAAAAATAAAGGTGAAAAGAAAGGAAAATAAGATAGGATTGAAAGGATGAGGAGCAGACAGGTGGAACAAAATTTCCTGGCTAGGAAATAGTCATAATATTTGAGCCATTAAATGTCACCAGTGTAGTTGACCTTTTGTTCCATCCATATTTTAGTTAAGAGAGAAAGTTCCTTTGTAAGTCACCATAAAGTTAAGTGGCAGTGATATAAGACATACTGAAAAAAATTAAGAAAACAAGAGTTTTTAGACAGGATTTTATCTTCTATCTGTACTGCTGCTAACAAAAGTCCACTGACAGCTTTGTGGGTACCTGCAGGCACTCAAGGTGTGTTTCCCCACCTCTTGTAACAGGATCTTCTGCTTTTCATCTGTATCAGACAGGACTTTTTATTTTTTTTTTCAAAAAAGTAACCCATTTCTTGTAAAACTGACTGGGTTTTGAGCCAATTAACACACTCCCTTTGCTGAAACTTACAACCCAAAATATAAAATTTTTAGAGCTTCCTTATTTAAAGTTCAGAATTTGGACTTGCGTCCTCTGAGCCAGGCTGCAGCCTAAATAAACCCTGCTTCCTGAACATTCCTGGTGTCTTGCCCTCTGTTTCCTGCTACAAAAGAACAAAAACAAAAAAATAAAAATTAAAAAAACAAAAAAGATAACGATGAGGAAGTTTTTGATTGCATTTGCCTGATAAGAAGTCATATTGTAATCCATTTCTTAAATAGTCAAAAACTGAAATTGCAGAAAGAGATTAAGAACCACAGGGTGGGAAGGCATATTCTGAGGCAGTGTTTCCCACAGACTGAATGATCCATTCATGACTCCACAGTGATTACCCATAATGCACTGATGAAGGCCCTCAGTATAGTGGTGGAGGGAGCGAGGGAATATAACAGTATATCCAGATGGGAATATGACCAATTTTCCATTCATATAGAATAGTTACTAACAAAAAATCTGGAATTGAAGAAAAACAAAGGAGCATCTGACATTCTACCACCATTATAGCACCTGGGAGAAGGGAAGGCCATAGGCCTTTCAACTTGGAGAATGAAAACAGAGTTCGAGATAAAAAGAGTGTTTAAGATATGTCAGATGAAATCGAAGAACTAATGATATTGTATAGCCATTTCCTCCTAACCCAAACATTCCATTAGAATCAAGATGTAAACAAAACTCACAAGTGTCAGGAAGCTCCAGAAACTTGCAAGATTCAGAAGACCCTTCCCCAAGGCCATCCAAACAGTAACAATTGTTAAGGAAAGCCACAGCTGGCCAGCAAGGCTGCCCATAAGCTGAGCACAGATGCAGCAGTGGGTCACAGTGCCCAAGTCAGGCTGAGTTGGTTTTTCTTTTTTCTTTCTTTTTCTTTTTCTTTTTCTTTCTTTCTTTTTCCTTCTTTTTTTTTTTTTTTTTTTTTTTTTTTTTTTTTTTTTGGTAATGTAGTTGTCTTTCCATGGACAGTGTTGTCAGGGTGAACAATCTGGCCCAAGACAGAGGAACAGAGATGAAATATCTTTTTAGAATTAGAGCTTTATTAGGAAAGTTACAATACCATCCTAAGCTATCACGTTGGGTCTGAAAAAGAGAAAGAGAGAGGGGGGGAGGGGGGAGAGACCACAGAGACCTGAAAGAAACTTCTTTCTATGTTTTTGGTCGGGAAAGGGAAGATTCCACTCTATGTGATTCAGATTGTGTGCAATGATCTACAGATTAGGAGATTTAAAAAAAAAAAAAAAAAGGCCTCTGATTCTTTAAAATCTCTAAGGGGTAAGCCGTGGGTAAGGGGATGAGCATTAGTGTTTTGTACTGCCCTGTTCCTAGATACTAACTCGAGTGACTTGGTCCCTACCTCCCTGCATGGCCCTGGTCTGGTAGCAAACCATCTTAAAGTGGCCATGTCTATATTCAAACTTTAAATCATCCATACGCCTCTAAGTAACTGCAATAAACTCACTAGACTTGGATAGAGCCATTTCTTTGGTCTGTCATTAGTACCTCTATCTGGAGAAAGAGACATTTGTTTATTGACATCTTCCCAGAAAAAGTCATAAAGTAAATGGGAAGTGTGTGTGTGTGTGTGTGTGTGTGTATAGGGTATGTGTGATGTGATATGTGTGCCTTATGTACATGTGGGCAGATATGTACAGTGAGTATACACATAGCAGAGAACAGAGAATGTCAGGTAACATAAATCAATCAGTAATCTGCCTATATCCTTAAGATTGAGTATCTCTCAACCCAGCTCCCAGAACTGCTGTTTTGTTTTGCTTTTCTCCTCAGTGAGCCAGAGGAATTATCCAGTCTCTGTCCCCTGACATAGGACTAAAGTTGCAGACATAAACACAGGCTGTCTCAGACCCTCCCAGGCATCATGCTTTAGAAGCAAGTGTTCTTATCTGTAGAGCCATCTCTTCAACCCCAACAAATTTTAAAAAAATTAAAGTAGGTGACTATTTTTATGAATGTCTTAAAATTTGAGCTATAGATATGGCTCTGTTGCTGACATCTAGCAGTAAAATTAATGTGGCAGTTACTTTAATTTCTATTGAAGAACAATTTTAATAAAAGCCACACTTGGGGAATAAATTATGCTAAATATCAGTAATACGTTCCCTAGCAGAAATAACTACTAAATTGTTCAAACTATCATAACACTGACCACTCACATATTGTCTGTGTATAGCCAGCATTACTTGGTCCAAGTAGAATATTCTATCTGGATGTTTTTTTTTTTTTTTTTTTTTTTTTTGCTTTGTTTTGGTTTTTCGAGGTAGGGTCTCACTCTAGCCCAGGCTGACCTGGAATTCACTATGGAGTCTCAGGGTGGCCTCGAACTCATGGCGATCCTCCTACCTCTGCCTCCCGAGTGCTGGGATTAAAGGCGTGCACCACCATGCTCAGCTACTTCTATCTGGATGTTTTGAGTAAGTTTGTGTCCATTTAAACCATTACATGAGGGCTGAAGAGATGGCTCAGTGCTTACCTGCAAAGCGTTAGGACAAAGGTTCGATTCCCCTGTACCAAAGTATGCCAGATGAACATGATGGTGCGTGTGTCTAGAGTATGTTTGCAGTGGATAGAGGCCCTGGCACATGCTCATTCTCTCTCTCTCTCTCTCTCTCTCTGTTCCCCTGTCTCTCTTTCTCTGTCTCTCATAAGGAACATAATAAATAAGATATTTTTTAAAGTTTAAATAAATTGCTACATGGAATCGTGGTAGTGAAAAGGTTAGTGGAGATAATAAAGAGAAAGGAATAATTTCAACTATTTTGGATTATTGACTATTTTCTATATTCACCAAAAGTATAATATCCTGAATTTGTAAATAAAATAAAGCAATCATTTTTAAAGGTAATGCATTTGTACTTTCATGTACAGATCTGCAGAATTGTCCTACCTTTAAATTAAAATAAAATTGTATTTAAGTCTGAAAACAGCTTATTTAAAATAATTATATTCTAAAGCAATATAGGTACCTAATTTATAGATATCTATACTGCTCCCTCCAGCCCTCATTTTATAGATCGTCCAGGCTCATCACTTATAAGAATTAAAATTAATTTAAACTTAATTCAGAAAAACTGTGAGGGAAATTTGACAATATTACAAGATTCAATCCTTAATTAAATTTTATTGGGATTTGTTATAATTACCTACTTGTTGTTGAGACAAACAAAGTACGGGGGAGAGTATCTGATGGGAGGAAGGATATTTTGGGGATTGGAGAATGGCTTAGTTTAGAGAGGAAGTTTCATGATGGCAAAGGAAAGCACATCATGAGCAGAGACCAGACATCACTTGTGCCACAGCAGGTGGAAAATAGCAGCAAAATAACAAGCTGAAGCCTTACAAGCGGGTAACATTTCTGAGCTAACTCCCAACAGGACACTACTGCTACCAAGGTTCCATGTCCCAAATTAAGTCCAGATTGGAACCAAGCATCAGAACATATGAATTTGTGGGAGACATCTTATTCAAACTAATACACCATATCATAATGTTCTGCCTATGAAATTCAATGAAATTTTTCTTTTAAATTAACTCCAAACCAGTCATTCAAAAAACAAATTTATCTTCTTTAAATTTTATGAAAGTCTTAGGAATTCCCATCCTATCACATCAACAAATGCCCAGGTTGAAACCCATATGAAGTGCTGATGTTAGTAGTTACAGGTTGCTACAGGCCTTGATGGGAGACAATTTAATCGGGTCATTGATTAGTAGAATATTTTCATTTTAAATTATTAAAATGTGGTCTGTAAAATGGAGAGCATGTACATATGTAAGACTACACAAATAGTCTGTTTGGCTGGGATGACAGCAGAAAATAAGAATGATTTTCCCTACTAAAAAGTATATCTAACTTACAGATACTTAAATCTTTGAGCCATGATGAAACAGAAAGAACAAACTCTATAACATTTCTCTATCTAGTTTTGAATTCAGTTAATTTAGTTTCATGGTATTTAGCTATGATCAATTAGAAAATAAGCAGCTTGCTTTTTGTACCTTTCATAAGTTGTCAACCCTATACTAAGAATGAAAGAATTCCTTCACTTTACGTTGAGGGTTATATTTAAAGAATATGCATGTGAATTTCCTGGCACATAACCAGTGATGAATAAAGGCATGTTATCATTGCTTTTCTGTATGTGGACTAAGATCTACTCAATGTCTGTCATAAAAAAATGTGTCATTAATAAAGGAAAAATTAGAAAATATAAATTGCCTACATAAATATCACTTATGTACAATAAAACCTAATTAAGTCATTACAATAATGATAGAATATTAATGGTACTGGGCTGGGGAGATGGCTTAACAGTTATAAGCCCTGCTTGCACAGTGTAGCCGGTCTGGGTTCAGTACCCATTACCCATGTAAAGCCAATGCAGAAAGTGGTACATACATCTGGAATTCTTTTGCAGTGGCAAGAGGCCCTACAGAGCATAGCAATCCCCCCCTCTTTCCCTCTCTCTCTGTCTCTCTCTCATTCTCATTCTCTCATTGTGCCTCCACACTTCTCTCCACTTACAAATAAATAAAAACATTAAAAAATATTAACAGTGTGGAGATATATTTTTGTTTTACTAGATCCAAAATGGTATAAAATCTGTGTGCAGGGCTGGAGTGATGGCTTAGCTCTAAAGGCATTTGTCTGCAAAGCCAACAGACCCAGGTTCGATTCCCTAGGACCCACATTAGCCAGATGCATAAGAGGGCACACATGCCTGGAATTTGTTTGCAGTGGCTGGAGGTCCTGGTACACCCATTCTCTCTTTCTCTCTCCCCTTCTTTCTCTGTCAAATAAATAAATAAATATTTTTAAGTATTAAAAAATCTATGTGTAATATGATATGATCTCTTTCAAATGAATAGTATATGAATTTATACCTATACTTGTAAACATAGGAAACAAAAATGTCAATATATGTTTATTTCTCAGAAAGATTTTTTTAAAAACTAATTAACTTAATTTTTACAAAGTATTATTTAAACACATACTAATTTTATACTGGGGAATCGTAACAAATGCCTTTTAAAAACTCTTGAGTTCTAAAATGCCAAGTAGTTTTGAATGTGTACTTAATAGGGGATATTATTTGATAACTTTGGAAATACTATTCAAAATTTTTAAGTTTCAGTGAACTTGAGTTATAGTGAAGTCAAACTTTGCAGTTAATTTTAAGCAACATCAAATAGAAACATGCAAATTAATTATTGGTAATATCAATCCTTAGTATAGTATTAAATATGTATTTTGAAGGAAAAATCCAATTGGAATAAAAACAATAAAAGGGCTGGCATATGAAATATTAATCTAACTAGTCAAGTTCAATAAATATCTTCTCCCCAAGGGATTAACAAAATGAGTGGATTAGAAGAAAACTGGTAACACATAAATTAGGGTAAATTTATAAATGTCAAATATATAATTGATTCAGAGTTGAAATGGCTGCAATTCTTTGCATGAGAAAATAAACATTGAAAGTAATAACACTTGATAATATTTTATATGGAAGAAGTATGTGGAATATTTATAAAATCACGGTTTGTGATGATCTGAAAATTTTATAGAGCTGTGCAAATGGCTCAGTGGTTAACGGCAGTTGCTTACAAAGCCTGAAGAGGACCTGGGGTCCAACAGTCGCCCATGTAAAACCAGACAAACAGTGTGTCTCATACATTAGGAATTTGTTTGCAACAGCAGGAGGGTCTAGCATGCCCACACTCTTTCATTTTTTCTCCTTCCCTCCTTCTCTCTCTCTTTCTAAATAAATTTTAAAAAGTGATTTTAACAATGTTTACAAATAAGAAAGAAGAAATATTACTCTTGCAAAAATCAGTCAAGTGCAGAGAAAAGAAATAGGCTAAACTTATTAAGAATTAGCATGGAAAAAAAAGCCATCTCGGGGACTCTAAATTCCAGGTCAGCCTGGGCCAGAATGAGACCCTACTGCGAAAAACCAAAAAAATAATAAATAAATAAATAATAAGCAGCAGCAGCAGCAGCAGCAGCAGCAGCAGCAACAGAAAAAGAGATCCTAAGGAGACTAGGAGTGATTATTCAGAGAAAGGTAATAGCAAAGAGTCACAAGAGCTACCTCTGCAGAGACTCAATAAGCCCCAGTGTCCCTAGGAAGTAGGTTTTACTTTATTTTACAGGTGAGGGCCTTGAAGAACAAAACAAAACATACTCAATAACTGGCACGCCGCCACACAGGAGGCGGCAGAGCTAATATCCAGCCCACCTTCTATAGCCCTTTGAACTGCACTGCTGGACTTGCTACAGCTTTACAGCATGACTCCAAAGGCACCCATTCCAGCACCCTTTCAGAACCATGAAGAAGCACCTCTGATTCGGAAGCATGATGTAAGGAGGCTGACAGTGAAATTAGAATGTAGCCTTATTTATTCTTCCAAGCATATGACTTTCATCAAGCCATTTAACTGAAATCTGGTGCAGTTCCCATGCTTCTAAAATACAGAGACTAGAATAACACCTGCTATTCTTTCCATTTCACATGTGTAAACTTTTATCTCAGTACCCTTAACTTATTTATCTTTAAGTAAGTTGTTATGGGGAAAGGTTGTAAAAAAAAAAAAAAATCTCGTGGATCATGGAAGCTTATGTCTATAATCTCAGGACTCCAAAGCCTAAAGCAAGAGGATCTCTAGTTTGAGGCCAGTCTGAGCAATATAGTAAGATTCTATCTCCAAAATGAAATGAATAAAATATGAGAAGTGAATATGAGCAGATACTGTGGTATGTGAGCAAGACAGTCCTGTCAAGAGGAGCCGATCTCCTTGCACAGGAACTTTCAAGTTGATATAGACAGGGATTGCAGAAAGGAAATGCAGCAGCATTAAATCAGGAGCTTTTCCTCTCCTGCAGCTTCTACTCTGACCCCCCACCCCCACCCCAAGACAATACTTTACCACTATAATAAGTGGAGAGAAAAGCTATCCTAGACAAGACCAGTGGTTTGTCAGGAGGGATAACAACAGTTGAAGGTGAAATATTCAACGAGTGGAGAAAATAAGGAAATGGAACTTACCAACTGGGGTGAGAGAGACGAAGAAAGCACAGTGAAATAAAGGTCAGGTCGGCTGTCTAGCCCCATTTTGTTCAAGTTTAAGAATCTCACTCACACTTCAAAAGGGATTGAGAATGAGGCCGCTACTGAGGTAACTGCCTGGTTTTCTTCCTTTGTGGTAACGATACTAGGCTCAGAGTGGCTGTGCCTCCCATGGGCACAATCTTAGGCTCCAACTGGGAACACTGACTTGAATCAGAGACTAAAAAAAACTTCTAATAAAGCATGAGATCAGACTTGGAATTCCAGTCGCTTTGGCTTTTATTTTTAAAGCAAATAGAAATCCAAGGCCATGAGAAAGAATGGTAAACTCCAAGTTCAAACGATTTTTCCTATTGTCCTAAAGTAAAACTGTACTAAATCACCATGGGAATACATCAAAGATCAACTAACATTTGCTCCTAGAATCTGACTTTTGCATCCTCTTGCTGCTCAGAAGGTCATGTGACAGTCACAGTGCACACCTAAGAGAAGGCTATTCTACACTTTTGTCCTCCTAGCATTGGTATGAGAAGATAAATCCTGGCAACCACTTAAAATTCACATTCTACATATTGTAGATAAGCTGTTAAATTTTGTTTCACTTTATGCTAGAAAGACTCATAATGCTTTAGGCTGTGGCAAAGCAACCTTCTAGATCTATTGATGATATCTGGTCTCACATGATGAACAATATTTTAACAAGTATTTGCTTTGTATCTACTCCTTTAAAGAATCAATCTCTGCCCATCTCCCTTCTACCTGAACTTGCTGGGTGGAGGTGCCAGGTATGCTGTGTCTGTCAGCTGGTGGTCAGGCAGTAGATCAGTCTCCCCAGTCAGTCAGTTCTCATCTGCTCTTTGGACTCTCCATGTGTTCTTTACACTCATCAAGGCAGCTGAGCTTCAAACCTAGTTCTTTGTGGGAAACCAGCAGATGCTTAGCAGGTGAGCCAAAGGGAGTCTGGCCATTAGAATCTATGTTAAGATGACTCAGCTGGAACCTATTTTTTCCTTTTTTTTTTTTTGTTTCCAGGTGCTTACCTACAGCTTCTATTGAGAGCTTTTACAACAAGAGGTCCTCTAGCCTCAAACAGACCTGATGAGGACACTTGGAACTTAAAATAAAAATGCTTATGATATGCTCTTTGTTTGACCTTTACAACTTATTTGTAACTTAACAATTTTGTAGAGACTACCAGCATCCTGGATGAACCATTGTCGATTTTTGAAGTCTTGGAAATATTTTACAGATGATCACATCTTACTAAGAAAAGTCAATTTAAGTCAGCATACAGTGGTGGTACACTCTCAGGACGAGCATGTTGACGAGCATGTATAGTTCCAAGGAAGTCTACAGGACAAAATGGTTCAATATGAGAAATCTACATTTTGGAAAGAGATGTCCTATGCCCACCAATAAAGAAGTTGTCTCTGTGGCTAGACTACGTTGTCTTAACTTCAGTCATTTCAGTTTCAGAAATGGATTCATATTTTTAAATGTTCTTCAAGTATACTGCATTTCTTCCATTTTCTATTCAATTCTGTCCATGCTTGGTACAAAATAGGTGGAGCAAAAGGAAGGAAATGAACTCACATATACAGAAAACAATCGTTAAAACTCCTTACATGGAATCCAATCAAGCAAAAGGTTGATAACCTATAAAGAGCTAAGTGAACCCAAATTGTATTCATTCAGAGACTAATCAGGAGGATCTGTTTGAGAGTGTGCATTAAATCACAGCATTTTTATACAATTGAGGTTTCAAGTTTGCCGAGGTTCCCAGCAGTCACAAAATTCGAAACTGTCTCCAGGAGCTGTGGGTGGCCTTTGAAAAACAATGAAGGACAATTTCCAGCTGAGTCCATTTTTATCAAACATCATGTAATTTGTTCAATTTTAGCTTTCTAATGAAGCAGAAGCCAGAGGAACCTAGTTGTAGCCTATATGCTTTGCAAGAGACCCAGAACAGGAAGTCCTGTGTCCAGATATGAACATCTTTTAGTTGGCTCTGTGGACCTGGTCTGGGCATAGGCCATCAGACACTTCCTTGCTGGCATCATCATTGCTGATTCAAGCTGTGTGAAGAATATTGAGAAACTGCCTACAGAAGAAGATGAGCTGTCCCCAGGTTTGAATCAAAAGCCCAGAAGCTGGAATGAAAGTACTCTTCTTGCTAAAGTATGTATAAATGGTGCTTTAAATCATTGTATGTCATAATAGGTGTGTCATTTTCCATATCATAAAACTACAGTGTTTCCACTTCTTTTCCTAGTTGGATATTTTCATTATTCATTTTTGTTCCTTCATCCACAGCTGCCTACTAGTTTCACTGTAATTCAGTTCATGCAGACATAAAAAGTCAGAAAATATGAAGCCAGCCCTATCATCAATTACAGGTGTTTTCACCATTAGACTAGATGCCCGTCTGCACCTTCGTGCCTGTAACCACAGTACTTAAAAGTTGAGGTGGGAGCATCACCAGGAAAGCCTCCTTAAAAAGAAGAAGAGGAGAGAAGGAAGAGAAGAAACACTTTTTTCCTGAGTCATGTTTGATACAATTCACTTTATAGGAAAAAATGGAGAAAGGATCAAATTCCTATATGTATAGGCTCCTCTTTGAAATGTACATATTACTAGAGGAGCCAAGTATTAAGCAATAATCTTGTATCCTGCCAGGATTTAGAAAACAGGAGCTCAAAGCAAAGAGCATAAGACCACCAAGATAGCTGTATGGAAAATGTAGGTGCTGGGGACAGGGGAGGGCAACAGATCACTGCACAGCTTGACAAAGTAGAAAATGGCTTCCACCTTAATGTCATGTATTGCGCCAATAGAGAACATGCCATCTCTTGTGTAGAAATAAATTCAAAGCACTCCCTCATACTGACTCAGAATTTCAGGTGATGGTGTACCTAGTGGAACATTTTGCCAAAGCTTGCAGGATGCTCAGATGCATATTCCAAAGCAGAAAGAATGGGTGTAACTGCTCACCTAGGCCTACCTGGGAGTCTCCTGTCCTCTCTTCAAACTTCCTCCCTAATTCCTCCAATCTACCTCCTGAACACATATGGTAACTAAAGATGCCAGGTGAAAATTGCTTCCAACTACTGCTCCATTTTGTACCTTTCTGTGTTTTCCATATCAGTGTATCAAGCTATTTTTTAATAAAGCCCATAGAAGCCAGGCATGGTGGTGCACGCCTTTAATCCCAGCACTTGGGAGGCAGAGGTAGGAGGATCACTGAGAATTCAAGGCCAGCCTGAAACTACAGAATGAATTCCAGGTCAGCCTGAGGTAGAGTGAGACCCTACCTTGAAAAACCAATAATAAATAAATAAATAGATAAAATAAAATAAAATAAAGCCCATAGGAAACGGGGAGGGGGCTCTTTCTTTCTTTCTTTTTTTTTTTTTTTTTTTTTTTGGTTTTTCAAGGTCAGGTCTCACTCTGCTCACTCTAGCCCAGGCTGACCTGGAATTAACTATGTAGTATCAGGGTAGCCTCGAACTCATGGTGATCCTCCTACCTCTGTCTCCCAAGTGCCAAGTGCTGGGATTAAAAGTGTGCACCACCATGCCAGGCTTTTGTGTTTCTGTTTTACTTATGATTTATTAATAGCAAAGTTGTTTTACTTATTTGATCAGAGATAGTATCACACAATTATCCCAAACTCTCAGGCCACACTATTTAGCCTGAAGTCTGGCTCTATCATACTCTAACTTTATGCCATTGTAAAATATTGCATAAATTTTACATATATTAGTGTCATTGTCTCCAAAATGGAGATATTTACATCATTAGACTATTGTAAGGAAAAGTTATTACACCTAAAACACTTAGACATACCACTAGTTTTCTCACTAGATCTAGATTTTTGACTCTTCTATATCATTTAACAATGTCTTCTACTCCATTTATGAATGAATCTCTGCTCTCTGCTCATATAGCTATTAACAGCTCTACTTTGGCTCCTTTTTTCAACTTTTTCAGTACTTATTCTCAATATGTATGAGGAGAAGGCTTTTGCAACTCTATTTTCTCATTCAATTAGGTAGTACTAGAGATATCTAAACAAACTGAAGTAGCTGTATTGTCCTAAGTCCTGTGAATTCAAACTTAATTCTTTGTAGTAGTGGAGAACTTATGATATCATTATCCTATCTTCTAAAAGTAGTCCATTCTGTATATTAGGAAAAGACTGTTAAAATGTTAGGGAAATACTATGAAATTATGATATATAAAATCCATAATTTCCCCACCTATAGTAAATAGTGGGACATATAAACCACCTACATTATTACATAAAATATATTTGTCTTTAGGAAAATTGTTTGTTCCTTTTTTAACACAGGAGAGAAGTGTTTCTAGCTTATTTAACAGAGAAAACTTCATTACATAAAGATAAAATTGAGATGGACAAATATTCTTCTGATTGTCCAAAAGCCTGATACAGTCAATCTTTTTCTTTAGGCTATGTGGTTTGTTACATTTTGTTTTCACATTTGTTTAAGTACCATCAGCTGAGACTTTATGGTTACTTCAAATCTCATACCCTTATGATTACTTTGTGTACATACAGTTAATCCATAGAAATGTCAGAAGAAACCCACACTTCAGAGAATGATATTTCACATACCTAATGTAAAGAAGGATGGGGGGACTAAACCATGGATCTTATATATTCTAGAACTATTGGCAAACTAACCCTATGAAAGTTAGTTATATTGGGCTCTTCCTGTCTGAAATCATTAAGCACACTAATCACTCATTTATTTTATCTACATTTACTCTAATTCTAGAGCAGCAATATGATTGTGATTTATCTTTATTCTATAGCATACATAGACATGGTTTGATAAAGAGAACACAAGGTTGCAGTTCCCTGAAAAACATTTATTCTTGTGAATTGAGTTCTGATTGTGTTTCTGTAAAGATCTGCTACAGTGATCATGAGATTTTCTTCACCTATTACAAAACTTTCACTCCATCCACTAAGCCACTTTAGTTCTCCTTTTTATAGCTCCCATTTAGAGGTTAGCAATAGCTTTCTAGCTTCTTGGCTGTAATCTGGCTTCCTTCCATCCATCATCCACAATGTTTTCAGATGACCTACTTCAAATGCAAATCTTGTCATTTTATCCACTTGCTTAAATTCCTTTAATGTCTCCCTATTGCCCACAGGATAAAGTTTAAATTGCTTAGCTGGGCTCAAGGTTCATTGTGATCCATCTATTACCTACTTTTTCCAGTTACCTCTCTTGAGGTAACTCCCACATCATCATAGATGTCTTAATTAGAGGTCTTTATCTAAGTTGTGCATTTCACAACTCTGAGCTTTTGAGCATGCAGCTTGTAGTCCTTGAAATGATATCCTTTTTCTGTTTGTTTGCTTAAAATAAAGTCAATTATTTGACTTTTTATTAGCCAGGGTCATTGTGGAGAATATTTTGGATACAGGAAACTGGATCATTCTTTAATCTATGTCTATTTTTTATGTAATTTTCAATTTTATTGAATTTGTAATCATCATGGTAATAAATCTCTAGGCATGCCTAGGAGGGATTTTCAAGATTAGGTTATTTGAGGGGGGAAGACCCGTCATAAATGTGAAGGGGTGACTCCATTGCATGGGCTGAGTGTGGTAGACTGCATTAAAAAAAGACAGCTCACTGTGCATGAGCATTCATCCCTTTCCCCTTCCTGACAACAGATGCAATATGGTCAATTGCTTCCTGTTGCCATGCCTTGACCCTCATGAGTCAAAATCCCTACAAGAAGTTCATGAGAAGATTCTGTGTGAAGCTATGAAGGTGAACCCAAGGTGTCAATGGTGATCCCAGGATGTTTCTGATGCCAGACCAAGGTCAATGTCAGCGAAGGCATGCTGCAGACATAGAGGGTAGCTGCTCTAAGAGAGGCTACGAGCAGCAGAGTTAGAGAGAGATGGGAGTACCAAAAACCTTTAAAACCCAGATGATTCCATTGTAAGTTCCAGATCCCTGATGAGCTACAAGATTTGATGTTTTTCCTGATGGGTCCTGGTTTAGCTTTGATTCTGGTTTTCCTTGCAGATGTGACTTCCCCCTTTTAGGGCAGTCATGATTTCTCTGTACCACTGTGTGGTGGAATGTAACATAGTTAAGTGTTTGCCTGAGTCTCCAAGGAGACTCTGCACTAGTACTTCGGAAACTGGTTAAGTCATAAGTGTTAAAGACTAGGAGGATAGTTGTGATTAGACTAAATGCATTTTGAATTATGCCATGACCATGAACCTATGGTGCAAAGGATGGAAGGTTAGTGCTTAAAAGTGATACATTTAAAAAAATATATTTCTCTGCAAGCAGAGAGAGAAAAAGCAAGAATATGAATGGCCACACCAGTGCCTCTAGCCACTACAAACAAACTCCAGATACATGCACCATTTTGTGTATCTGGCTTTACATGAGTACTGGGGAAACAGACCCTCGTCTTTAGGCTTTGTAGCAAGTGCCTTAACCTCTCAGCAATCTCTCAAGCCTGAAAAGTGGTACATTTTTGAGTGGGATATTTGAAAGTGAAGGCCCAATGTAAATGTTGGCAGCATCATTCCATGGACTGAGGTCATGGACTGCATAAAATGAAGAGCACTACGTGAGCACTAGCTTTCTTGTGCTTCCTCCCTGTGCACGCACTGTGGAGAGCTCTTTCATGCTTCTGCTATCATGCCTTCCCCACCATGATGGACTGTAATCATGAACTGTGCTAAACCATAACATTTTTTTTTAAACTGGGCAGGTTTTTGGTTATAGAAACCAAAAAGTAACCAGTACAAGCACATACCTACACCATCATCATTGAAACCACTATGTAAAATTAAGTTCATTAATTTACTATGCCTTCCTTGTTTTGTTCATCTTTATGAAGTGAGTATCAATCAGGATACATTGTCTATGGTAGATACTGAGCATTTTTTGACCAAAGTAACAGAATCTAGCAACTTTATCTTGAAACTAAAAACAATGACCATTATTAAAGGTTCATGATAAACTGAGGGCAACACTGGATCCACTTTAGTGAACTGATGAAATAATCTCTCTATTATCTGGTAGGAGAATAGAGAGAAGGAAATAAATGCAGGAGAATAGGAATACTAATGGCATGATCTCATTTAGAAATCTAGTAAACTGGAATAAATACTAACAAGAAGAGCAATAAATTAAATGAAATCAATACTTAAGCTATATACGTTTTGCAGAATCATGATTCTATATTGAGCAGTTACATTTATTTTAATGCCAGATCTCTTCCCATACAAAAATATTTTTTAACATTTTGTTTAAAAAGAAATATTCAATATTAAAATAAAAAAGAGAGAGACTGAGTGAGAAAGAGAGCAAGACAAAAAAGAAGTTAAAAATATCATCAAAATGGAATTTGTATTGTCAAGATGCTTTAGCCTGGCATTTCTTTTTAATGAGATCATGATTTTATTTTTTAATGGCATTTATTTTTCTTGTTGTTTCCTGGCATTTGTATGAGGTAAGTTTCAGTTCTTCTGTCTTTGCTTTTTATAAATATTTTTAAGGGCTTCTCTGCCAGTCTCTTTGGCATTACCAGTGCTCTGGAGAGCTATTTGGATGATAACAAGTGCTGTAAACTGCAGGTGAACAGGCCTGAGAACTGCACAGACAGCAAACCAAAGCCTTTCATAATAACAAAGGCAGAGGCTGGGGAGTGCTTTTGAGCATGATATTAATCCCCTGCACTCTCATTCCTAAACAGGAGTTGTTTGAAAAGAAAGAACGCTAACTTGTGGGCCAGAACTGAGGTCTCCTTAGAAATCATGTTTGTTTTGGATAAAATTAAAATAATTTAAATTATAACAACTTAAATCTGGTGCTTTCCCCCATTAAAGTTAGATACCCAGAACATTGCCAGTCCTATGCAGGTATCTATCTTTGTAGGTAGAAAGAGTTTGACCTCCAAGAAGGACTGAACTTCATTTTCTATGCTGAAAGGACTTTAGTTTTTAAAAGAAGTAAAAATGATGCATCTGAAAGACAAAGCCCAGTACAGAGATTGGCCTGCTGGGATGGAAGGTGCAGAAAAAGGGACATATCAAGGAAATGTAGGAGGCGTGCTACAAGAGACAAAGAGGGTGCAGTGTAGTGTGAAGGCAGAAGAGGGAGCATGAGAGAAGCCCATGTGAGGAATTTTCCTACTCTTAGAACTGCTGAAAAAAATCTGTGAAGAGATTATAAAGAGAATTGTCGCCCAGTGTGGTGGTGCATGCTTTTAATTCCAGCATTCTGGAGGCAGAGGTAGGAGGATCACCATAAGTTCAAGGCCACCCTGAGACTACCTAGTGAATTCCAGGTTAGCCTGGCCTAGAGAGAGACCCTACCAAAAATTAAAAAAAAAAAACAAAAAACTTGTAATCATGATTCATGTATGTGTGAGTTCTAAGGAGATAGGGATGTGAGCAAGTGAGCAAACCAAGGCAAACATTAAATAAACATAAAAAATAAGAAATGGGTGGTTGCTTTCTCGCGCTTCTGTCAATATTGGTAAGCTTGTCAGCAAAGTGTGGATGGAGGAGGAGGAGTAGGTGAGCCAGGCATATGCAATCATGCTGCTGCCCCTGGTAGCCTCCAGGTCTTCCAGAACATTCACAAGACGATTAAAGACTGTAAATGGCAAGAAAAAAAAAGAAAAGAAAAAAAGAAAGAATGAGAGAAACCATCATAATCATGGAAGAAGTTATTTCACCCCATATCAAGTGGAAAACTGTAAAGGCAAAGAGGGAAGTGTGCAGAGCCATGTACACAAAATAGTTGTAAAACATTTTAGAGACAGAAACCCTAAAGATACTGAATAGTGCACAAGCCCAACAGCCACAGAAGAACCCAGTCATCCAGAGTATACACACACAAACGCACGCACACACACACACACACACACACACACACACACACACACACACAGAGGCCAGGGTACGGAAGGGATTCTGTATTTCCTGTTGGCTCATGTGAGAAGGTTAGCATCTTCAAAACATGGATTTAAACAAAAACAATCAAACAAACAGCAACAAAAACACCAAACAAAAAGAACCAGAGAATAATTTAAAAGTTGAGTCATTACTTGACTAACAGACTTCAGTCCACCACGTCCTTTTCACAAACCCCTTTCTGAAGAAGTCATCTTATTAATTTTAGTTTTGAAAATCCCTTTCCCATTTTGCCCTTTATCTTTGACTTTCCTTTCCTACTCATTTCCTGCCATTATGTTTTTTGTTTTGTTGTTGTTGTTTATTATTTCTTTGAGAGAGTGAGAGAGAAAGGGGGGAAAGAGAGAGAAAGACTGACACAACATGGCCTCCAGCCACTGCAAATGAACTCCAGACGTATGTGCCACCTTGTGCATCTGGCTTACGTGGGACCTGGAGAATCCAACCGAGGTCCTTTGGCTTTGCAGGCAAGCACCTTAACTGTGAAGCCATCTCTTCAGGCCCTGCCATTATGTTCTTATAAGTGGGTACACTTGCCTTCTCTGATTGGGATAAACTTTTACATCTTTTCTTCCAGTATAAACATAAAAAGCTGACTATGATTCTCAAGTTGAGAACAGAGCAGCAGAGAGAGGGGAAAAAATGAACTTTTCCTTCTTCACGACTTTACTGAAACTTCTTAGGGGAACTATTGGTGGGAAAAAAAATCTCATTCTTTTTTTCTTACAAAAATCTCTACCTTAAAATCTCGTTTTTTTTTTTTGTTTTGTTTTGTTTTGTTTTTTTTCTTGCAAAAACCCACTGTTTGGGGTTTGGAAGGTAAAGGTTTGCTATTCTCTCTGTACCTCTGAGTTAATTTTCAACATTTTACTACACAGTGCCTACAATCTAGTTTTAAAACTCAGTTCTAATAAAACACAATTTCTTCATTTTAGTTGATCCTCTCTTAGAGAATCATGTGAAGTCTCCATCAAGGAAAAATTATGCTGTATATAGTGGTATGCACATACCCGAAATACTTATAATAATATGATTTAGAAAATATGAAGTTATATATTTATGGGACCATCAGAGATTTTACAATACCAGTCATGTGAAGGGTGTTTAATGGTGAGAACATCAAGGGGACATGTTAAATTGTGTGGAGCTATGTTCGATTCTCTCACACAACTATAAAATTTTTAATTCTGGGTTTCTTACTTTCACAGAATTACTTCCAATTCATAATATTTAAAAAAAAAAACTAAATGCTTTCCACATCCAGCAAAATCAGAAAATTTGTCTCTAAAATACCACATGCGCATGCATGTGTACATGCACAGACACACACACTAGATCCTCTGCAAGAGTTAGAACTGGCTATTCCGTGCACAGTTCCACAACTTCCACATCCTGGCTGATAAGTACAATAGGATGCTCTTGGAAGCACACAGAAGGGAAGTACACAGTAGCCCTGTGAGGTGTGTACATGCACACGAAGGAAACAAAATTCAGAGGAATTTTACCCTTTTATTTTTTAGCTGCATCATTTTTCAAGGTTAAACTTATGGATTATTAGAAAAAGTCATTCCCAGTGGGGACAAGTAACCTTGACAGTTCTTGTAATTCTAATTTTTAATATAGCCTAAGTAGGCAGTCCTTTTTCAACAAAACTACTGAAACTGTCTAAAGAAAAATATTGAGATTTTTCTCTTGCTTCTGTGTAATTCTATTCAAATTGCCTATGTGGAGGAAATACTTGCATTGTAAGCAATCAAGAATGAACTAGGTAAGAAGCAGAAAGGTCTGTTTCTAATACTTTCTTCAATTGAGAACAAATGACTACAATGTGCATATGCATATGGACCATGCACACTTGTACTCTGGAGGCAGGAAGTAAATAAAGATCTACTTCAGCTCAGAGCCCTGAGGAGAAGCAACAAAAAGCCAAAGCCTCATTTGTTGTCTTGATTCAAAATGGAAAAAAATAAACCTCAGGGAAAGATTGAAATAGCTATAAACATTTTAATGGTATCTGGAGTTAAAAATAAAGTCTTTTAAAATTTGTCTTTTCATCTAGTTATCCTTCCTTAAGTGTGAATCAGATCAATAATCTCCAAGGAGATTAGCAGTGCTGCACTTATCTTACTTTGCTAAACATTTTACTAAACAAAATCTCAAGAACTACTGAAAATCCAAACAATGCCTAAACTCAGAATAAACAAATGAATGATTAAATACACACAAATACATCACTACCAGTATGAATGCTGCCACTGTTCATCTTGTTCTGTAAGTATAATATCTGGGATTGTTTTGGGGAAGTGTATTGAGTACTGTGACGGGGGTGGGTGTAGAAATTGATTTTCATTCCGGTAATTCTGTTATTAGCCTATACAAGTACACAACTGCTGGGACTCCCAGATTATACTTTCCCGTAACAAGACCTTAGTTTCTTGTCCAAAATTAAAAAAAAAAAAAAAAAAAAACACCCTGGTACAATAAAACATAAAAGCCGGGTATGGTGGCACACACCTTTAATCCCAACACTCCTGGGGCAGGGGTAGGAAGATTGCCATGAGTTCAAGGCCACCCTGAGAATACAGAGTGAATTCCAGGTCAACCTGGGCTAGAGTGAGACCCTACCTTGAAAAAACAAACAAACAAACAACAAAAAAACCCTAAACATAAAATAAGGGAAGGTTATGACTTATGTAGATAATGGTTGATATTGTCAGAAGTACTGTTATAAAAATGTGCTAAATATGCAACAGTTATTTACTGAACATGCAGTCTCCCACCCGGACTTCATCTCTGCCCTGTGCACCCTTCTCCACATGCACTTAGTGAACGGGTTTCTTTTCATCCAACAAGCATAGTTTACATCTTCCTTTATGAAAACTGCCACAGTCACTTAACATAATTAACTTTTGAAATCCTTATGCAACATTTCTAGAACTTACATAAAATTATCAGTTTTGTAAGAAGATAAGGTATGGGACTGGGGTGCTGACATAGTGGTCAAAAGCACTCCTTGCACAATCCTGCTGAAGGGGTGTCAGATTCCCTAGAACATTTATCAAGCCAGGGAAGTAGTTAATGCAGCTGTAATCCCAGCATGCCTATGACAACGAGAAGTGCAGTTTAATGAATCCTGATGCTCACAGGCCAGCTACTCTGGTGTTGGCCAAGGCAAAAAAATATAAACACACAAACAAACCAGAATATTCATTCCTATCTCATGCAAATTAACAGGAAAGCCTTCTCAAGGAAGACCCCAAAGATGCTATTGTATGTCCTCTACACCACAAACTCACCAAATACACATAACAAAAGTTATATATATATATATATATATATATGGTACTTAGGAACCCTTCAAGGAGAGTTTTGTAGCTGCATAGAAACACCATCTTTTCATTTGCTTTAACTGGCCTGACTGACTGACTCCTTTTATATACTATCATGGCATTGGGAGACTATAGCTATATTTAGTTACATTTATAATATTTTATTTATTTATATGTTTATTTATTTGAGAGAGAGTGTGAGCAAAAGAGGAAGGGAGAGAAGGGGAGAGAGGGCTTGACATCTTTCTTGGCTGCCAAAAACAAACTCCAGATGCATGTGCCACCATGTGCATCTGGCTTTATGTGTGTACTGGTATATTAAACTTGGGTCCTTAACCTTTGCAAGTGAGTACCTTAAGGTATGATCCTTCTCTCTGTCCCCTAATTATAGTTTTGATCTTGTAAATTATTTAATAAACTGTCCTAAGAAAACTTTATAACAAGGTGGTTAAATGTTTTCTAGTGGACCATACTATGGGCTAAGGACAGTCTAGAGTGGAGCTTCCTCAGAGGCCCCTTCATGGCTTTTTGTATATCAGACAAATCTGGGAAATGAGCTTATTAAGAAAATGGCTGGTTATGTAGAAAATATACTGATCAAATTTGAAACTAATATAAAACGTTATATCAACTATATATTGAATAACAGAATAATGTTTTTTTTTTAATTTCTAAAAGTATAAAAGAAAGTCACAAATAATACTAAATAAAATGAAGTACATGTACATTTACAATATGCAATACAAAAGTGAGAAAAATATTGTGAAATAATGGCTGTCAAAACAATATTAATACAAATGGTATTCATCATGGCTAACGCTCTGCAAATAAGAATGACCTTGACTCCATCAAGTCAATGCCTGAAATGCTTGAAAATAACTTTTGGTGAGCATTCTGCATGTTATTGAAAAACATGAGTGGCTGAATGTTTGTGCAGGTGGAGATAAAATGTATTTTAAGGAAGGAAGATTCCATTCCTCTCATTTGTCGTAGGCAGAATGGAGTTGGACACTGTGAAATATTTTATTAAAGATAAATTGCACCCAAAGAGATTTGGGTAGAATGTGAAAAATAGACAAACCCAAACCTGAAGAGCAATTGTCACCAACTATTTTGTGGTCAAACAGAAAACAAAGCCCAAGTCCAGAAACAACTTGATGCACAAAACTAATTAGACACATTGCATTTAATTCAATTAATAAACCCGACACTAAACTGAGCAAAATTGTTTGGCTTAACATAGTATTTTGGAGCAGAAACAATGGTTATATTTGAAGATCATACAAGACAATAAAAAAGGTAGCAACAATGACTGCAAAATCAGTAGTGACTATATATGTGGCTATCAACTTTATTTAGACCATTAAAGGTGGGTAGAGTGGGGATTAAAGGCTATTACTGAGAATGGAACTGAGCAAGCTCCATATGGGAAGGAAATTCTCTATAATTGTCTTTTAATCCCATATATGTATAGGTGCATATGTAACATATATGTATAATGTGTGTGTATCCAAATATATTTACCTAGGTAAGTTTGAATTTGATGTTTTACATCAGAAAACTTATATGAGGCATGATTTTACTTGATTTGCATTATGCTGGTCATTGTTGTTGACATAAACAAGAGTGTCTGAATGCCTAGGGAACTCATCACAGTCACAAGCAAAAAATGGTTAGGGGCTGGAGAGATGGCTTAGCAGTTAAGGTGCGTGCCTGCAAAGTCTAAGACTCATGTTCAACTCTCCAGATCCCACATAAGCCAGACACACAAAGGTAACACAAGTATAAGATTGCATATGCACACTTGGTAGTGCAAGTGTCTAGAGTTCGATTTCAGTGGCTGAGGCCCTAGTGTGTCAATTATTTCTCTCTCTCTAAAATTTAAAAAAAAAAAAAGAAAAAACAAGTGGTTAGATGATACTCTTCATTGCCTTTATAAAGGCAAGACATGAATGTGCTGTACCATCTACATGACTTTGGGGCAGGCTAAGCACTGATGAAATGAAAGGCCAGTTTATCAGACCAAGAGCCAGTGAGGATTCATTGAAGTTACTGCATCATCACAATGGTTGTATAAGTATGCTGAGGGATAGATCTGTATGCATGGTATAATTCCTAGTCCAGGTAAACAGTTACTTGCCAGTTTCCAAAATGTCAGTAGCATGTGCTGTGTGGAATACCCATATGTGTATTAACTTCAGTATGTCTTCATTGGAGATTCTTATCCACAATTCTCCATCATGCACCTTTAAGTGCAGAGCCAACTTCCTGGCCTCACAATTCTCATAAACATGCTCAGACCAACTAGATAGTGACTCATCTCAATAAATGACAATAATTACACTTACATATCTAGAAAGATGATTTTGATTAACACTAAAATCCATGTGATGGCTGTCAGCCTTATGCTCTCAAGCTCTTTCCTGCCATTAAGGATGAAGTTGGTTACTATTTCCCAATCCAGTGGTTTTATGGAATATTCCCACTGAAAAGAACAGGGGGAAAGGGAGCTTCTCATTTCTTTTTACCTCTCAATGCCACTCCTATAGGCCTTTTCTCAAGTCCTTCCATAACCCCACAGTAGATTATTATTATATTCATACATCAAATGATGAAAAAAAGAAGAAGAAAAGAAAACAAACAAAATAAAACCCTGCAGTTTGGTTACTATATTTTTCTATTGTTCTATTTGGTTGATCCTTTAACTTAAGTAATTTGCTTATCAGAAAAAAAATATGGTGCTAAATTTCTTTTGAAACAGTGAAACTTAAATTATGTGATGAGATGTCACCCAAATTTTTATCATTCTTTTATCTAATTTCTTCACAGAATTAAAGTATTTAAATGATGTTCCTAAGAAATATTTACTTGAAAGTTAGAATTCTTGAATTTTAGTAAGAGTCCATGCATAGAATAAAGAAACATTGAACTAAAAGTATGTTCAAAATTTAAAATAGGTTACATAATAAAATTTTGGATGCATTCCTTTTGCTTTAGTAATTGTTATATTTTATTGTCATCATTAACCTTAAAATCATTTAGAAGATACTAACATTTTAAATGTTTAGATAAGTATATTAAAATTGTATTTTTCCTTAGTTATTCATATACAGATGAATGTTATATGTTGGGCTTTCTATTTCATAGACAAGAAAACTTTGAAAAATTTTAGTAATAATACATATAAAATATGCTCAATATGCTTATCTTTGTGTTCTTTCCTTTAGAAGAGATGTAAATAGAGGGAAGTTGTGACTTTATAAATGTTTTAGTTTGTACTATTTAAAATTTTTCAGATAAAAAAGTGAAATGTAGACTGCATTATGGAGTAACTGCTTAAATATTAAGAGTAACTTTTTTTTAAAAAAAGTATGATTTAGATATGTTTATTTTGAAAATTTTCCCAAGGACTTTTTAAATCAAGGGAATATTTTGAGCACCCAAGAACAACATGATGTGAATGACAAACTGATCAGTACAGGGAGTTGCAGGATGAATCCTCGACTGGAGCGCATGTATGATGGGTCTGACCTGAAGAGGTAAGCAGAAGACATGACTGATGGCAGATCTGAGCCTATGTCACATGGCAGGGCCTTTGTCTTGGCCCCTCTCTCCATATCAAAACAGTTTCATGGCCAGTGTCACCTGATCAGAGTGCCTAAAGAGAGTCATACATTACTAGGCTATTTATTCAAAGTTTACCTTACAAACACGGAGATATAACACAAGAAGGGATGAACATATGAATGTGTGCCGACAAGCATCCAAGCCTGCTGCTTATGTTTATAGCCTTGAAAATTATGAATGCAATTTTCATATTTTCACATCAAGCAATACTGGCTTTTTAATTTATAAAGCAGTTTCTTGTGTGTGATTTTAAATTGCATCAAATTACCTTTTACATTTACAACATGGTCATTTTTGTTTCAATATTATCAAATTCCACTATAAACAGTAATCTTGGTTTATGATTAAAACAGCTTCATAAATTTTGAAGAAACTAAATTACAGATTATGACTTTTCCCCAATATACATTAATCTCAGTGAAAATCAAATTGAGCTAGTATTTTTATGTATTAGAGGAATATAATTTGTTTTTATATTGGTCCTAGTCTTGACCTAAGTATTTACAAATCAATACTAATTTTATGTTTAATGACATCCATAAATGTCTTTATGTAGGAAGTTTAATTTTGTGGTGTAGTTACAAATGCATTTTTAAGCACATGGAGAATTTTAAAAGTACAGAAGCAAATTTAAAGGTGTTATTTACATGAATGTAAAATATTTTTCTCTAAAGTGGAGAAGTCACTTGACTGTGAAAGCCCAGAATACCAAGGAGGCCAATTCATCCTAAGAACTAGACACCTGATTCAACATCCCAAGCAATCAGGGAACTGCAGATTAAAATAAATTTGAGATACCATCTCACCCCTGTCAGAATGGCAACCATAAAAAAAAAAATAAAGGGGCAAAGAATGCTAGCAGAAGTGTGGAGAAAGAGGAACCCTCATCCACCACTTATGGGAGTGAAAACTTGTACAACTACTATGGAAATCAGTATGGACACTCCTCAAAAGGCTGAAAATAGAACAACCATTAGATCCAAGCATACCACTCCTGGGCATATATCATATACACTCTAGCCTTTACTACAGAGACAGATGCTCAGCCAAGTTTGTAGCTGTTATATTCACAATAAGTAGGATCTGGAATTAGCCCAGGTGCCCATCAAGAGAAGAATGGTTAAAGAAGATTTGGTGCATTTATACAATGGAATTCTACTCAGTGGTAAGGAAAATGAAATAATGAAAAAAAAATTGCAAAAAAAAAAAATGATAGACTTGGGGGAAAGTCATACTAAGAGAACTCACACAAGCACAGAAAGACAAATGTATTCTCTCTGTCTTATACCTACCTGGAACAGCTTGAGTTGCAGTTATACTGGGCAGACAACTAGAGAGATGGATAATAGGGGAGAAGGTTTTGGTGGGAAGATAAAGGGAGAGGTGGGGGAGATATACGCAAAACTAAACGCAACATTTGTACCACAGAAAACTTTTCCCTGAATAACAAACTGAAAGATCCAACCTTCAATAGGAGCGTGAGGGGAATTGTCTATGCAGAGGGGTCATGGAGATGGTGGAAGGATGGCTAATCCTAAAACCACTGGTTCTGGGTTACAACTTCCAGTGCCAAAAATGGGATACACCACATAGTTAATTGTTGGTTGTAGAGAACTATGAGGTCCCGGAATAAGGAAGGCTTCAGTCAAAGTACTTGACTTGACTGGTGAGATGGCTTAGTGGCTAAGATGCTTGTTTGTGAAGCCTAAGGACCCAGGTCCACAATTCCCTGGGGCCTATGTAAGCTAGATGCACAAGGTGATGCATGTGTCTGGAGTTAAAGTTTCTTAACGCTATCACTCAGAGCTCTAATCTCTAGCATCTGTGCAAAGCTGGATATGAAGAAGAACACATCTCTTATCTCAATGCACACATAGTAAGAAACAGCAGAGCCAACTAGACAGGCCTTCGCAGTGGCAAAAAAAAAAAAAAAAAAAAAGACAAGAAAGAAAATGGTGCAAGTGGAAGGAGAGGTTTAACACCCCCAAGCTCTTCTCCGGTATCCATGCATTAGCAGTGGCTCATGAACATGCTATCCCCATGTACATATATGTATACACATACATACAATAATCAAAAATTAAACATTATATCAAGAGATATTAATCATCAGACTCCCCATGCATTATTTGAACTACTGCCAAAGTTGTTACTCAGCTGCAATTATGCTCTGTAAAATTACCACAATTGGTTGGATTTTTTTATAGTATTGCAGTATTTGTTTATTTATTTATTTACTTATTTATTTATTTATTTATTGCTATTATTTTTTCGAGGTAGGGTCTCACTCTAGCTCAGGCTGACCTGGAATTCACAATGTAGTCTCAGGGTGGCCTTGAACTCATGGCGATCCTCCTACCTCTGCGTCCCGAGTGCTGGGATTAAAGACATGTGCCACCACACCTAGCAATATTCAATTATTAATAAATATTTCTTAGTGGGTTACTTTTTCTAAATACCACTATTAACATTTCAAGTAACATTGTTTTCTTCCTTGTAAGTAAAAACCTATACCCAGGACTAGACATTCACATAATTAATATCCGGATAACTGGTAAGTAGAAGAAAAGAATTCTCTTAATGTCCAATTTCTCTGTATCAGGACTCTGTCTAGTGATAGCCATCTAATGCACTCCATGTATTGCAATCACACCTATCTGTGTTTCACCAAAGAAAGATTAATCATTTCTTATTCTTATGTATGAATGCAAAATAAAAAATTGAATCCATATAATATATCTATATTTTTTTCTAAAACTGAATTCCTGGGCACTGTCCTCAGTTGCTTTCATTTTTGTAAATATTTTTATTTATTTGTAAGCAGAGAAAGATAGAAGAGAAACAGACAGAAAGAATGTGTGTGTCAGGGCCTTCAGCCACTACAAACAGACTCCAGGAGCATGGACCACCTTGGATATATGGCTTACGTGGATACTGGGAAATCCAATATGGGTCCTTAGGCTTTTCAGGCAAATGTTTTAACTACTAATCCATCTCTCCAGCCCAGATGCTTCATTTTTGATCTCTACTATTTTTATGATGGTGGAAAACAACAGCAACAACAAAAAACAGATTACTTTCCATCATCAAGGATAATTGAGAATTTAAAATGCACTTTTATCTTTCCAAGTGAGAACATTAATTAAGCATTATAATTAAGGTATAGAATTAGAAATGCATGGATTAATTTAGTCAGCAAGTTAAACACAATTGCTATTTCTGCACATGAATATATATTTAGTCAAATAAATAGTCAACCACTTAAGCTATCTACTTACTGATACATAATAATATATGTTTAGTGTAAATCAGTTTAGTACTCTTTCCACACATTTACTTAGAGGTGGGGATGTGTATGTGAACCTACATCAGGATATAATCCTCCCTTGTCTTCAAAAATATTCTTGTTGGGCTGGAGAGGTGGCTTAGTAGTTAAGCACTTGCTTGTGGAGTTTAAGGACCTGGGTTCTCCAGGACTCATGTAAGCCAGGTGCATAAGGGGGCACATGCATCTGGAGTTCATTTGCAGTGGCTGGAGGCCCTGGCACACCCATTTTCTCTCTTTCTCTCTATCTGCCTCTTTCTCTGTTGCTCTCAAATAAATAAATAAAAATTTTAAAAAATTAAAAAATATATTCTTGTTGACAGGGTACCAAGATTCCTCCAGAGATCTCCAGAGATATAATGCTAAGCCAATAATCTCCCTTTATTGCTGCTTAGTGGATTCTCTTTATAGTTGTGAGCAAGTGAGAACACACTAAAATATGACTGCATCATATACTTGTGTGTATGAAATATATTGAGCTATTCAATTTTCCTTAATTATGTTCTTGAAGGACTTATATGAAATTATCACATTTCTCTAATCTCATGTAGCACTGGAAATAGACCATTTGTGTTCAATGGAACTGCATTTTTTTTGGTCTTTCAGACAGCTCTAATGGGGTGGAATTTTAACAAATCAACTATGAGATAATACATCTTGAAAGATGGTATATTAAATGTCCTAGGAGGATTTTCATTCCATTTTTAAAGATGATAGAATTTCCTCCACAGTATCTAATCTCCTTATAGTTCCTAAAGAAATTTGGATCATTTTTTCACCAAGATAACTTTACTGAACCCTGATATTCTTTTATGGTAGGGGGAAGGGCACTGGTGAAGTTTAAAGGGCATTCTAAATTTTCATCATTACTATATCAACAAATTTAAATATTACACATATACATTAACAAATGCATGATTAACTCAATTATCAATCTTTTAAAAAATATTTAACTTTATTTATTTGAGAAAGAGAGAGAATGGGTGCACCAAGGCCTCCAACCACTGCAAATGAACTCTAGACGCATGTAGTACCTGTGCACATGCCTTATGTGGGTCCTGGGGAAATGAATCAGGATCCTTTGACTTTGTAGACAAATGCTTAAACTGCTAATCCATCTCTCCAGCCCTAAAATATTAATCTTAATTAATTAAAGTTAACAAAACACATTTATGACAATCAGAACAAATAGCTTTCAGTCAAGGCCTCATCAACTCTAACAATCCCTGTTAATTAATGAGCAATCCCTTTAACCTTCTTCTGCACTCTTTTCACTAGAATTTTCAGATTATTGAATGTCAAGTGTTTGAATTAGTACATTGTGTTTATATTTCAAAAACAAGTTTAGCTAGATTATTAAACTGTGGCTTTTTAAGTATATATTCCTTTTTCCCAACAATACAAACAGGTATTTTCTCCAATACAAGGGTTCTTGACCTTAATGAGTTTAAGTTTATTCCTCTGTCCTTTACCAAACCATTGAAAAATAATTTGAGCTCAATAGGAATTAAGTCTAACTTACCCAGAACTTAGTTTCTATTGTAAACTTAAATTCCAATTTAATTAAATTCATTAAGATAAGCTATGTTACAAATACATTAACAAAACCATGAATAATTTATCATATTACACATACATACATACATACATATGTATGCACATACTCATACATATCTATTTATTAGTGTTGAGTGGAAAAGAAGCTATTATTTTTGCCATTTAGAAACTTTTTATGTAAATGATCTTAAATGTTAAATTTGCATATTTTCCAGTCTCAGTTTTATAAACACAAACTCTTAAAACCCAAGGAATGCTAACCTGGAAAAGGATGAAATGATAGATGAAAAGCAATAGTGATTAGCAGTAGATATTTTAGGAAAGTGTTTTCTTATGAAGATTTTAAATTCATTGTGGTTTTATGAGTAACTTAAAACAAAAATCATTTAGGAGTGAAATATGTGATGTCATGATATGTCCATTGACATTAGGTCTGGATATTTGATGGTCTCCTTAATAAGTAGCATTGCATGCACCATGGAAATTGTGAAAGATAGCCAGTTTCTCTCCTCATGTTTACCATTCATTTTATAAGATTTGTAGGACAGAATCAGACATTATATCTCAGAAATGGAAAAATAAGAGGAATTAATTTCCGTGAAAAGTACAAATTAGTATTAATGTGCACATAATACATTCATTGGTGGTAGAATACCCTGTTTAATTTTAACTCAGTTTCTGCTGGAAGTGTTGCTCATAGTTTATTGATCATGTATTTTATTTAATGTTTCCTACGTTGTAGTAGACAACTTCTGGGTCCTGGGATGAACCTCCGCACCAGGCACAGTTTATGGGAAAAATGGCTTTTTCTTTTTTTTGAAACTTACAGTTCCAGGGGAAGTTCCATAATGGGGACAGAGGCTGGCCACCTATCACAGGAGCATGCCTAGAGAGAAAAGCCACCACCAACATCGCAAGCAAGCACATTCCAGCAACTCCATGCAAAACTCCAGCACTTTGCATATCTGTAGATTGGAATTCCCCAAACACACTTTAGGTCTGGACCCTGGGATCCTCTACTCACAGTGACACCTCCTCCAGCCAGGTGGCTACAGATCTAAACTACAAGCTTTAGTAAACTCCTGAATCAATTTGGGACATATATTCAAACCATGGACTAAGTCTTTGCAATATATGCCAAAAATGTAACATATGAAGGGAAAAAAAAATAACTTTAGAAAAATTCAAGAATGGGGCTGGGGAAAGGGCTTAGCAGTTAAGGCACTTGTCTGCGAAGCCTAAGGACCTCATTGGATTCACCAGGACCTCAGTGATTCCCCAGGGCCTGTGTAAACCAGATGCACAAGGGGGCACATGCCTCTAGAATTCGTTTGCAGTGGCTGGAGGCCCTGGTGCACCCATTCTCTCTGCCTCTTCTTTTCTCTCTCTCAAATAATCTGCCTCTTCTTTTCTCTCTCTCTTTCAAATAAATAAAGAAATAAAATATTAAAAAGAAAAAATCAAGAATGGAAAATTCTGAAGGGGGTTTAATCATGTTCAAAGTTAGGAAAAATAGATAAAACATGTAGCGGCAGTATTCACAAAATATGCAAACCAACAGGTACATCTTAAATCATGTACATGTGTCATTAACCTACACCTATCACTTGGGGAATTTTATATATAGAAAACAGAGCAATCACCCAGAGTATTAAGTCTGGAACAACTCAGTATCTTTTGTTGTATTCCTTTCAGATGAATAAAAGATGTGCATTGCTTTTTGTGACCTATCTTATTAACTTGTGCCATTCTGCATTTACTTATCCTGACAATATCAGTATGACACATAAAAACATAGTAGTTGTTAAAAACCTGAACATGAACATTCATTTCTGAGTTAACCAATGCTTTCTTCTCCACAAATCCAAGATGCATTTCTATTGTTGATGTGCAAGTAAAGCAAATACATCTGACATAATAAAATGTTCACATTGACAGGTAATCTACTATAAATTATTGAATTATTATGTAAAACAATGATTTGACAAAGTACATTTTTAGTCATCTCGTAATGTATTGGATGATTGTATACTTCAGGTTTTTCTTCAGGAAATGTATATAATAAAAATTTACTTAAGAAAACCTTGCCAAAAATTATAGTGTAGTGGAAGATAAAATGTATTTTATTTCGTGATAATATTTGCTTATATTTAACTATACTTTTCTTCAACTTGTAAAGTGATTTAAAAACATTTCTATAAAATGAATGAATAGTTCTAAGAAAAGACATTTTAATTGGGAGCTACAAAATCATCTTGGCCTTCAAATCTCAATCTAGGAAATGAAAGGCTATTTTTCTTCAATCAGATGGTTAAGTAGTAAAAATTGCAACAACTATTATCTGCTGTGGAAAGTTATGTTATGATGGATAAATGTATTGAAAAAAAATGGAAAAAATACTTTGAAAAATAAATGACAATGTCATATGGAAAAGAAGCATCTTCTAAAACGTATTTTAACAATAATAAAATGTAAAAAAAAAAAAAAGCACAAATTCTTGGGACAAGGCAAAGCACAGTGAGAGAAAGAAAATGAAATAAAAAGACAATGTTCAAGATTGGAACTAAGAGGAATGAAAGTACACAAGATACATTGCAAAGTATTGAAATTCTGATGTAAGGGCAAAGCACATAATGCAAAACAATAAATTATTAAAATATAAAGTGGAATGAGGAAATGAAAAATACATTAGGAATATAAATAATATACCATTACAAGTGATAAAGATAAAATGGTTTATTTGTGAATTGCTAGTGTTCAAAAAATAATATTCAACATTTTCATTATTCAAAGATATAATAGGAGAAAACTTGGCAATTTTTAAAAATTCTACCAGGCTTTGTGTTGTATGCCTTTAATCTCAGCACTTGAGAGGCAGAGGTATCAGGATCACCATAAGTTGGAGGCCACCCTGAGACTACACAGTGAAAAGGTCAGCCTGTTCTAGAGAGAGACCCTACAAATTCTGTGACTGAATTAGCCAAAGATATTCTAAGGAAAATCATGTACAGAAAAAAAAATCAACTTTATTCACATGGAAAATACATATAAACAAAGAAAGAAAAAATTCCCTCCAGGAACTTAGGAAAACAAGAAAATCACTATGAAAGGGAAAAAAATGCAACTACTCTTTCAAAACATAACCAAAATGATAAATTTTCAGATTTTTGAAGGAGAGACATTTCATGATAAGTTTAAAGAGAGGCACATCTCTTCTAAAACCAAAATAAATATTTGAAAAACTTGGAAATTTAAGGAAGGAAAAAAGATTAAAGTAACTTGTATTTTAAAAAGTAAGGAAAGGAGGCTGGAGAGATGGCTCAGTGGTTAATGGGCTTTCTTGCCAAGCCTAAGGGCTCATGTTCTACTCTCCAGGTCCCAAACATACAAGGTGACACCAACATAAAAGGTAGCACATGCAGACTAGGTGACACACGCGTCTGGTGTTTGATTATAGTGGCTGGAGGTCCTGGTGTTCCAATTCCCTCTCACTCTCTCTCCTCCCTTCCTCCTCCCCATAAAAAAGGCTAGTCTTTGGGCTAGCCTAAAATAAATAAATAAATAAATAAATAAATAAATAAATAAATAAAGGTAAGGAAAGGAAGAAAACTCACAAAGTTAAGATGATAAGACTGAAAGATTCTTGTTTTAATGTATGCTTTAAAAATACTGTAACAATAAATTAATTCAAAGTGTATTCTACATGTATGGCTACAAAAATAACATCCAATGTTAGAATTTATTTTGGGTAGTATATAAATCAGAACATTTGTAATCTAATCATTTTACTATAGAGCCTAAATCCTTTTAATAATGGACAAAAGTAATTCATGAAACTCAAACAGAATGTTTTACATTCTTGTTGAAATGCAATAAACTCTAAACCTATAATTTTATTTGTGACAGAAATGTAGATGAAATATTGTTTTAAAAATCACAAAGGTGATACACATAAAAGTATATTCATATGAAATGGCTTTTTTAAACAACAGGTTACATCCACAAACAGTCTTCTCAAAATGAATTGACATTCTTAGTCTGGGGAAACTAACAGATTTGCCATTATGTCTGTTGGAGGTCAATTTAATAAGGTTTTGTCCCTGTGTATCAAAATTTACTCCTGCTTCAAAGAGCGGACCTATTTTCAGAATTGTTTGAAACTTCATAATGAATTAATTTGAAAATTCATCCTATCTGTTGAAACGACAGTAGTGATAAATAATGTATGGGTAACATAAGTGGCGGTTAAACCTTTTGATGGATTCTTATTGAACAACAAAAATGTCTTTCTCTCTAACATTGGAAGGAAGCACATTGCATTATGTGCAGTGATATTTATATTTCAATATATAGAAAAAAGCTTATTTGTAGTCCACTGATCCTATGTTTGGCAATAAAGAGAATAAAAAATATTTTCACTTAAGTCCAAACAGTGTGCTTGAGAAGAATTCATAACACATTGCCCAGAGCAATAAAAGTAATTTCTGTTTCTGTTAAAACCTCACTGTTCAATATACTCCCAGGTCAAAATAAATGTGCTGTTATTATGTATAGTTAAAACAACTTAGTAAACATTTTTATCTAATAATTACATAACTTCCCAATAAACAATATAAATAAAATTAAACAACATTTCATTTTTCTAGAGAAAGATACACATTACAGCAATTACTTGTAGTTTTTATTTTTTTGAAACTGTGCCTCGTGTGGTCCAAGCTTCCCCTAAGCTCTCTATGTAGACAGATATAACCTTAAACTCCTTATCTGTCTGCATCAGTTTCTCAAATACTGTGGTGAAGGTGTGCACCACCACACCCAATTAACCACAATTCCTTTCTAGTAAGAAAGTGTTACCCTATTGGCATATCTAGGTGCAATGTCTTCATGCATATAATCATATTGGACATTATCACTGTGTTCCTAATCCCTGTTTCATATTCAGCCTATGCTTTTGATAATCAAAAATAGCAAGTTTCTACCTGCAGAAAGATAAGCTGACATCAAAAGGAACACAACACAATCAAATGTTAAAATTGAGACACATCTAAAACTATCTTATCATATAACAACTTGTCAATGCCTAGTATCATAGTCCTTAAAAATATGACAACACCCCAGAGCATCACTATGAGTTTGCTTACTGCTCTAGAGCTTGCTGTCATAGGTTTGAAGGTCATGGCTATGGACTGCATTCTCAGGTGTCAAAATTGAAATTGTCTCATGAGAGAATTTTCATGACAATCTCTTCTTTGTAGTTCTCCAAATACAAAGTCATTTTCTTGTTCTTTCTTTTTATTTTAAATCAAATATATGTTTTAGCTATTGAATTTGGTAAAGTAGATATAAATTATGAAAGAAATAGGTAGAAAATTGAATGAGATTTTCTCAGCTGTAGTTTTATACCTTTTATGCTAACAAGTAGTCCACTATCTAAGTTTAAGTATCTCATTAAATGATGGTCACAATATCCAGAAAAATAAAGCAAGGAATAATAGATTATGATGTGTGAGCAGTTAAGGAAAAAGAAGGAAGTCAATATCTCTATACAATTAAGAAGTGGGGAACATGTATAGAACAACATTTTTTTCTCATAATTTTAAAAATATGTTACCTACAGATATGACCACCAATTCTATGGAGGGATATCAAAACTATAGATAAAATTTAAAAAAAAAACTAAAAATCATACCTATCTTATAATTATCTTATAAAATAGAAATAAGGATTGCTGTTATATTTTGTTTATATTTCTTAATTATTAAGCAGCTACATAGTATGTGGATGTGGTATAGCACAGTATAACATATTTTTTATATGCTGTTGGCATAAGAAAACTGCTTTTCATAATTTTGATCTAGCCATTCTGAACTTTTTCCTAAAGAACTGAAATGCAAAAGATGTTCCTTATAGTACCATATTTATTAACAATTAGACTTTCTAAAGATCCAATGGCTTGCTAGTATCAATTTAAATATATTGTGGCAAATCTCTAGTCTGGAATGTCAATAGTTAGGCAAACAATTACAGTTACATAAAAATGTGAATATAATTGAGATTCCTCAGGGAATATATAATAATAACAGGGATCTCTTCTGGAGGAGAGTAACATAAATAATTTTAATTTGGTCATTGTTTACCACAGTGTTTTAATTTTTTTTGCCATGAGCAGGCTCGCTTTTATAAGAAACAAATACTTAATATTGAGTCATAGACTCCTTGGTATTCTTCAAATCCTTACACTGTACTCTTAGACTATAGTGTCAATATGAAATGTCTTCTAATGGTACTACTAGTGACTTTGTCACCAGCTTCTGAAGTTATGGGGGGCTTGTTACATATTTAAGGAGAGGGGCCTAATGAGAGGAGTTAAGATCACTAATGAGATGCCCTACATGGGAATATTGGCACTTTGGCCTTTCTCTCATTTTGTTTCTTGACACCATGAGGTGAACTGGTCTCCAGCACTCCATGCTCCCACCATGATGTATTGTGCCACAACAATACCAACAACACAGGCCAAGAAACCATGTGGTAGCTTCTGACAGCAAGAGGGAAAATAAACCTCTTCTAAGATGCTCTTTCATAGTGTTACTCTTCACTGTGACAGTAGTTGGTGACAGGCCCTTTAAGAAAAGAATTGGGGTTTAATAAGATCTAAAGGTGTTTACACATTTGATAAGACAGGTATCCTTATAAATAAGAGAGGGGGGGCAGAGATCTTTCTTTCTTCTCTCCTTGAGTGCTCACCAGAAGGAAGCAACTTTCTAAACCCAAGAATAAGGCTGTACCAGAACCTGCCCTTCCTGATACCTAGGTTTTACATATTGAGCTTTAAACTGTAAAAAAAAAAAAAAAAAAAAAAAAAAAGACTCATTCCATTTACAGGGCCTCAAAAGAGTCCTGTAACTGAATCTACCCAAGATACCTTACATACCCAGCAAGCACCTCCTAGACTAGACACTAGGATGGAAGGGGAAGGAGGGGAGGGCATCAAAGGGGTGGGAAACACAAATCTAGACCCAATGGCAATGATACCATAATTTTCTACTTACTAAAAGACAGACCAAATGGCTGATCCTTCACCAGGCCCTTATAGGGAACATCTGAACCACAAGACACTGGAGAGGGTAAGATCAAGACTAACCTTAATCTTCTACATCTTCCCTCCCTCACTTCCCTCTCTCTCTCTCTCTCTCTCTCTCTCTCTCTCTCTCTCTCTTTTATCTCTAACTCTTGTATATTAGTTATCTTTTTCCTCATTTTCTTAGTGGGCACTGACCTGTAACTCCCAAAACCCGCATGGGGCTATCATCCACAATGAGGTTTTGATCAGAGAGACCTACAAGGTTTCCTAAAAGACAGACAGATTTCTGTCAGAGTACTTGATGACCCACCAAAGGCTACTGGTAAGATCCTACTGCTGAAGATACCTTATGTGATTGACATGCAAATTAGAATGGCATGGCTGGCAGTTGGAAGAGAGTCAGTCCCCAGACGGTCAGCGTGTCTACTGCCAGAAGGTGCTACATGGGTGACTGGGGGAAAATGACCAATATCTGTCCAAGCAACGCATGGTCTAACCTACTTAGCAGCAAATAACTTGTTGTGATGCCCACACAAGTGCAGTGGTGGCACACAGCCATGGTGGGGAACCAACTGCTCTCAATTCGGCCAACTGATCCCCTCACTGGTATGGGACCCATAGCTGGAGCTGGGAAACAAGTCAGAACCATATCCAAACATAAGCCCACTCTCCAATATCAAGCTACCACCAATCTTGGGCTACAAGAGGGCCTACACCTATTAAATTCTCTATTAAAAAAAAAAGGGGGGTTATCTCATTTGTCCTGATGCTAACTTACTCTCCGTTGGAGAATCTGCTTCTCTTTTTCAGATAGATGTAGATCCTACGGAGAGAGCCACCCCATCATACCTCAAACCGGCCCTGGCTGAAACTAAGAAAAATTGGAGAAACAAGCAAGGGCGCTGTTTTCCTGATGAACTGGATACCAGCACAAGGGGGAAGGAGATCAGCACAGAGGAAAATCAACTCCTACCAAATCAGAGAGCCAGAGCCTCAGAGGCCCCCAACACCTCATCACTGAAGCAGAGCAAAAATGAACCCAACATGGCTCAGGGAAATTTTGCAGAAGAGGGGGCAGAAAGAATGTCAGAGTCACATGTTGGGTCATGATATGCAGAGACATTTAGCTTACCCATAACTGTGGGCTAACTCCACAATGCATGACCCGTATACCTCAACAAGGAGTGGGCAAGGGGAGGGGGTAGGTCACGGATGAGCCTAATAATGTTACCAAACTGACTGTGAAAAAATAAATAAATTAATTAATTTAAAAAAAAAAGTAAGTGTCTATGAGCCAGAGAGGGTGACACATGCCTTTCAATACAGCACTCAGGAGGCAGAGTCATAGGAGGATCACTATGAGTTCCAGGCCAGCCTGAGACTATGTAGTGAATTCTGGGTCAGTCTGGGCTAAAGTGAGATTCTACCAAAAAAAGAAAGAAAAAAAAAATAGGTGTCTATGAGTCTGACTCTGTAATGTATTGTTATGGAAGCCTGAACACCCTAACCCAGTAAACTTCACTAAAATGTTTGTAACTATGTGAAGCTGTTACAGTCAGCTAAATGAAAAAAAAAAAAAAAAAAAAAAAAAAAGCACACACACACAAAGAATGTGCATGTGTTTACTACTGCATCTTAACAAGGCCAAAGTGCCATTAAGTAACAAAAATTAGAGACTGTATCAGATCATTTTTCTACATATTTTTAGTTTTTTGTCTACTGCTTTTATTTTACCAATAATTCAAAAAATGGTGCCCAAGGGATTTTTTAAAATCACAGAAATTGATTAGAGGTATTTGGATGCTATTAACTGATGATAAAATGAGTTTCTTGGGAGATTTTGAGTAATTAGTGACATGATTCCTGCTGGAAAGTATGAGGCCAACTTTGTCACTTTAGACCAAACCTGAGAGGACTTCATAGATAGGTTTGCTTCCATAGGGATAAAAGAAATTAGAATAGCATTTGAGAAGCAGAGATTGGAAAACAGTGTGTAGGAATAACTAATCAGACTAAAAAGAATTAATTTAAATATTTAAATAGTAAGACATCACAAGACAGTTATGATCTTCTGAATATTTTATACTATTTCACTTAAACATCGTTATTTTAAACAAAAACTTGCAATTTATGAATATCAAGTTTAAGTTTCAGCCTTATATTACAGGTATCATCTTAAACTGTGTTTCCTTAATTCACTATCATTGCTAAAGCTCTAATTGAAGTCAGATTGCTCAATCTTAGATTTCAAAGTGCCTGGAACTTGCTCACAGCAGGTAGCAGTCGAACCAAAAGAGCCCAGGATAAATTCCATGTGATATCAGGGAAAATATTAGTTAAAAGTTTCTTAGCATAGCCTTAATCAAAAGTGAGGCAACAAATACAAGTAAACCAGCCATTTTGTTTCATAAAGAAATTTTTAGGTACCCAATATCTTCTCCAAGTACCATCATCATGTTCAGTTCCAAATTTAGTTCCAAAGTCCCTGAGGTAGAGGGCCTTCAATTCTCCCTGAAGTGGTGCTCATTTGCTCCCTTTTTACTAATCCTCAAAGATAGTTGTCACCACTGCTGATAGAAGCACCTCAGGATCCTTACAATTCCAAGTTATCAGACTCTACTACTCCTGGCTTATAGTGGCAGAAACCCTGAGGGTGTACTGTTGTTTTACACAAGGGCTGAAGCTTACTCTAAGCAACACTGAAGTGGAGAGACCCTGCCTTAGTTGAAATTTCAGGATGCCAAATGTCTTTGGTTAACTTTAAAAAAAAAAAATCCTCCTATTTCTTGATTTTTCCCTCTCTATTCCTATATCCTCCCCTTAGTTGCTTATTGAGTTTTTTCCTATTCTTAAAGTCACTTAATTGAAGCTTGAGTAATTAGCTAGAGCGGCTATTGGGGATACATAATCAAACTGGACACAAATTAATGTTGAAACAAAAAAAGATATTGCAGAAGTATAGATGTTCAGTCAGTTTATACTTGGTGAGGCAATTTGGAATGAAGATAAAAATGTAAGGAAAGCCCTCTTGTAGCCCACAATTGGTGGGAACTTGATAATGACGAGTGGGCTGGTATTTTGGATATGGTTCTGACATGTTTCCAGATCCAGCTATGGGTTCTGTTCCACTGAGAAGATCAGTTAGCCAAATCAGGAGCGGTTGTTTATCCACCATGGGTGTGGGCTACTATTACACTTGTGTAAGCATAACATCAGGTTGTTTGCTGCTCAGTAGCTTAGACCACGAGTTGCTTCGACAGATGTTGGTCATTTTCCCCCAGTTTCTCATGTAGCCCCTTCTGGCATCTACTTGCTGTGAGGGGATTGACTCTCTTCCAGATTCCAGCCAAGTCATTACATGTTCCCTATCAACAGCATATGGTGTTAAAAATAATCAGTTAGCTTTGGTGAAATTGACTATATATGTATTTACATCAAGAATGCAAAGGACTGTTTCTGTGTGTCAGGATCATGAGAGATCTCCAGGGTTTCTCTGTGCAAGCATCATGTGATATCTCTAAGAATTCTCTGCCCTGTCTCAGCCACCACTTTAAAATGGATGTAGATGAAATTCCAAGGCAGGGACAGTATCATTAGATAGCTAATGCTCTCATCATTGCAGATCATTTTGAATTGGTTAGCTCAGAAGAATTAAAGACTCAGGAACAAGTTTTCCAGAGGACTTCATTTAAAATTCATCTTCCAGGAAGAACAATGGAGTCTTTTGCTTTCTCTTCAAGAGTTCTCAAGAGTAAGGGTGCTTCTTGCCATCAGAAAAAGTGGCAGGAGGAATCAAAGCCAATGCACAGAAGAACAAGAAAAGTGCATCCACTCAGACCTGCCTATTGCTTCCAAGGACTTCAGTCATTTCTAGCACTGTAAACTGCCTCTTGCTTTCTCTCTCTCTCTCTCTCTCTCACTCTCTCTCTCTCTTTCTTTCTCCTTCTTCCTCTTGTCTTTTTTCTTTTTATTCTTTCTCCCAATAACAAAAGTAAGCAAGGCAGCTTTTCACATATTCTATATTTGAATCTCCTTTTCAACCTATCCCGCTAATTTGAGTGTAGAGGGAAGATCAACTGTCTTATATGTAGCTTAATCATTTACTTCTTCATACAAGTCTTACTCAAAAGCATAAAACAGAACCATTGTTATCCTAAAGTGGGCTTAACCTAATGGGGAAAAAAATGGTCCCTGTAGGAGAGGTAAGCTATAGAAATTATAAACTTCAGGACAAAGAGCCTTGGTAGAATAAAGGGTGGTACATATAAACAGCAGATGCTCCACCAACATTTGGTTCTCAGAGAAACTCATGCTTCATCCTTTAAAAGCTGGCTAGACACTGAAGGAAAGCAGGGCCAGGGAAGTTTAATGAGCCTCAGTATCAAGCAGAGTGCATGAGTCACCATTTTTATTTTAAGACAGAGCTTGCATAAGCAGTTTCATTCAGAAACCTGTGGACTCTGTCTGAAATAGCTCCCATGGAAACAAAAGAAAGGATGTCACTGCTGAAATTATTAGGTAGGTTAAGGTGAAATTATCTTCATCCCTTAAACATCCTCCAGTGATTTCACAGTTTTATCTTCCCTTCAGACTTATACATACAGTCAAATCTGATGAATAGACTGCTCATTTTCTTCCCCTCAGGGACTGATGTACTTTGTGCCCTGTCTTTAATTTTATTGTTTAATTCTATCATTCACTCTTTCTCCCTGGTTTCTAAAATAAAATAAAGAATTGAACTGAGCTTCTGAGAGTGGTTTGTTTTGGATATTAGTATAAAGTCAACAAATGGACAGGCAATTCTGACTTTAAACCCATGGCTGGGAGCCATGGTATTTAGAATATATAGTTATTCATAGTTTTTTTCTTCTTTTAAGCTCAATCCACAGGGACAAGATACTAAACAACAGTTCCTCTCTCTGAGTAAACACATGGCCCATTTTTCTCTCCAATAGTAATTTCCATTGCAGTAAAGGAAGCTTGCTGAATTTCTGTGGGGCCCAAACTGGTATATTTTCAGAAATAACTTGCATGGCTGATCATTATGTTCACAAAATAAATAAAAGAATGACAACTCACAAGCTACGATAGAGGGAGAGAAGAGTATAGGGAAAATATGACTGTCTGAGATACTTAGCCCAGTATATTGATGAAACTGCTTGTAAATTATCCAATGAATATCAATTAGATATGCTAGACAGATAATTATTCTCAAGAGAAGCTTGCAATTATGGTGCTGAGGACATGTTTTGAAACATTCTACATATTAAAAAATCACAAGTGGTGGTTTCATGCACTTTAGACTCCAGTGGCTTGCTGTATAGATCTGATTGATATTGTTTTATGTCAGAAATTAGTCTTAGTATTTTTAATTATATCCAAATGATAGAAGTTTTCTAGCCAGGTCTTTCCTTACCTGACTTGAATTTACATAATTTTACATACTGTATTTCTTTTCCATATAAAACACAAAATGTAGAACCAAATTTTATTTTTCCTGAAAAAAAATTTTCAGTAAAAATTTAAATATAATTCATTTTCTTTATTTCATTCATTTATATGAGAGCATATTTTAATTAGCTGGTTATTTGGTGTTAGGAAACTGAGGATTTTATTTCACTTAATTCGCTCTGAAATTATTATTCAGTGATAAAATTATTATTGTCATTTTATAGATGAAGAAACAATAAAATATTATACAGATGTTAGAGTCCAAGCATTTGTAGTCCAAGATCATACATCTGTTAATAAATGAAGAAGAAATTAAAAAGCTAGTTTGTCTTATTATTCCACCTTTCATCTTTTGTCCATTTAGTTTTTGCCAGATAATTCATCTCATGGCACAAGTTAATCCTCATGCAGAGTATCAGCAGAGTGCTTGGTCACTTCTGTTCATGAAAAGAAGGCCTGCAATGGGTTTCTGCCTGCCCCACCACTCTTGCCCTTTTGACAGCATTCTCTACTTGCAGCTGAAACCCCCAGCCCTGAAGGCACTGCCATGCCAGGAAGTTATGGCATCATCTTTTTTCTCATACAATTAGCAGATGTTTTTCCAGAAATGATACACTGGGAAAGAGGCAAAGAAGCTTACTTCTGAGCTTCTGAAGTTCCTAGCAGGCAAGACCAGAGCTTTACAGGATTGGCACACACACACACACACACACACACACACACACACACACACACACACGTGCTTTGATCAGAGGAGACTTTTAAGGAAATGTGGAACCAGACATTAACACTAATTTTAGATCTGAGCTGAAATACAATAATACGTGGGTTGGAATGGTTAGGGCAATGGACCCTGCGCTGAAGATTGAAGTAGTGATAGGAGAACCATGAAGATGACTGTCAACTGTTACACCCAATAATGCGAAGTGAAAATAGATGTTTTTTTTTTGTTGTTGTTGTTTGTTTTTTGTTTTCGGTAGCTGTGTAATAGGTACTATGGTCTTTCAATTGAAACTGAATTTTTTTCCACTCTTTCAACTTCTTAGTTCTTATGGTTTAAAGTTTATCCAACTTAAAAGAGCATTATTAAGGCAAGATAGCAAGTTGAGACCTTGAAAATTATCTGCTCTTTTCCCTGGGCTAAAGCAATTGTCAATAGGTTAAACTATGAGTGAATCACCAGTCACCCAAAGACACACTAGCAGAATGGCTGTGCACATATCCAACTCTCTTTGTTGAAGACCACTTGCAAATACACATAGTATATGTTTCAGTTTGCCCTTCATGTTACTGGGACAAACACCCTGCCAGAAGTGCCTTGTGGGAGAAAACGGTTTATTTCAGGCTCACAGATGCCAGGGTAAACTTCATCATGGTGGAAGAAGCTGGCTCACTTCAACCATCCATCATACTCACTTCACAGGAGATAGAAAGGAAAGAAGGAAGAAAGAAAAGAAGAAGAAGAGGAGGAGGAGGGGGGGGAGGAGGAGGAGGAGAGGGGTGGAGAGGAGAGAGAGAGAAACAAAACCAGCAAGACTTAAGTAGGAAGTTCAATCTTAATAAAAAATACCTCAGACTATAAGAGACATACACTTACATTCAAACCATGACAGTATGGCTCTAAATACACCTCATAGGGCTGTACTCAAGATCTCCACCCCCAAGGACACACCTCTTCCAGCAGAGTTTTGCCTGTTTAAGACTTAAGTAGGAAGTTTAATCTTAATCAAAAATGCCTCAGGCTATGTGGGGCATACATTTGCATTGAAACTTCCACTGTATAGTGTTTGTATTTGAAAGTGGACATTCAGGGTCATGATGGTGAAAGAAGTTCAGTCCTTAAATACTAAACGGCTTCTTGTGATGATTTCTAATTGGTCCTTCCTTTTCACAACATTTTCCAGGGTTTGTTTCCCAGAAAAGCTAGTCACTTTTTTTTTTTCATCCTTTTTCTTGCAATTCTCGGCACATAGAGATATGGATTCTTTTTGCTTTTTGTCTTGTACATTCTTTATTCAGTTACATAAACAAAATGCATCCCCTTGTTTTGACTTCAGACACTAACCTCTCATATCATTCTCATTTGTTCAGTGACCAATCGGAGAGAATTGGACAAAACTTTAACTCAAGCTTGAGATGAGAATATTTTTTTAGACCTGACGTCTCATGCTCCTTGGGAGTACTTCATAACTGCAAACTACATCTGACCTGCTGAAGGTTAGAGCCACTTCACTAATATCTAGACTGTTGGCTACAAATTCAGCATCATAACTGATTGCTATGTCTATAAATAAGAGAAGGGTTTTTTTATTGCCACAAATGCGTTTTGTCTTTGTCTGAACATGTTTTCTTTCAAAGTGGGTTTTAAAGCTTTTAGTCTTATGCCATTATTTCAATAACCCTAAGCTTCCCCAGACGCTTGGAAGTGGAGTGCCAAGCTTTCTGGAGGGAGTGCAGTGAGGTGCCACCTCTCTAGGTTGGGTTTTACAGACAATGGAGAGGTCATTCAGGGAGGCAACACTAAAACCTTACTGTTACACATTCAAGTATGGAAAGAGTTCCATGTTAAAAAGGAAGAGTCACATACTGTCTAGGAGATGTAAGGGATTTGGCAATAAAAAAAATCTCACCCACTGATTATTATTCTTTGAAAACAATAGCATTTTTTATCATTATTTAGCTATGCAATAAGCTGACTGGCATTTATAAGACAAGTACCTAACTTTCCAAAATGAAAATACATAAAAATGATGAAGTTGCCAAAATCATACATGAAATTCACTGGCTCTTATATGCATTAAATCTTCCCAAGTCAGCTGCAGTTTACTCTATGTATAGTCTACTCTAGGGGTTTGTAATCACACACAAATTCACTCCTACATATAAAAGAAGTCTAACCAAGGTTGAAGGTGACCTGCATGGGTAAGAGAGCATAGAGTAGGCTGGTGGAAACTCAAGAGATGGCAGCCATTTTCAGGGACTTCCTGTCCTCGCTGTTTAGCTTTGACCTCTGCAAACACTTCAAAACAAAAGTAAATAGGAGGCAGCAACAGGAGAGTGTTAATGGAGGATATTTTAAGCACTTTGTGTTTTTACACACAGAAATTGTTACCAGAGCCGAGGGAGAATAGTAGGAGGGTTTGGAGAGAAGCTACTGGGTTCTTACTTACAGTTCATAGGAATAAGAATTTCTTTTTTTTTTTTAAATACAGTTCATAGGAATAAGAATTTCTTTTAAAAAATGTATTTGTTTATTTGAGAATGAAAGAGGGATGAATAGAGAGACAGAGAAAGAGAGACAAAACGAGAAAGAAAATGGGCATGCCAGGGCCTCTAGCCACTTCAAATGAACTCCAGACACAGGCACCACCTTGTATATCTGACTTATGTGGGTACAGAGGAATCAAATGTGGTCCTCCGGCTTCACAGGCAAGTGCCTTAACCTCTAAAGCATCTCCCCAGCCCAGGAATAAGAATTTCTAGTGTGTGATTGCATTCCATGGAGAGTAATCATATACTTTTTATTTCAAAATGTTGTAAGTACATATTTTGAAAGTTTTCAGTATAAAGAAATGATATTTTGGAGCTGGAAGGATGGCTTAGCCTTTAAGGCATTTGCCTGCAAAGCCAAAGGACCCTGATTCAATTCCCCAGGACCCACATTAGCCAGATGCACAAGGGACACACGCTTCTAGAATTTGTTTGCAGTGGCTGGAGGCCCTTGTATGCTCTCTCTCTCTCTCTCTCTCTCTCTCTCTCTCTCTCTCTCGATCCCCCACTCCCTCTTTCTCTGTGAAATAAATAAAAATAAAATATCAAAATAAATGATATATTATTGAGGAAGTAAATATGTTTATCCTGTTACAAAATATTGCATTATTCTTTATAACTAGAATTTTGTGTTTTAATAATAAATTATAAAGTGACAGTAAATAAAAGTCATCTTTGGAAGGAAATTGAAACTATTTCAATACAGGAAAAGAGTTTTTGCAGAAATGCAGTTTCTCAGTGGTGGATTCTGCATGTGTATTCTTGCAGAGACAGACATGATGAAAATAGATAAAGGAGGGGGCAGCTTAACATTTGCTACTTAAATCACACAGAAAAGTATATATTCGGGGATGGAGAGATTGCTTAATGGTTAAGGTGCTTGCCTGCGAAGCCTAAGGACCAGACTTGATTTTCAGGTCCTATATAAACCAGATGCACAAGGCGGTGCATGCTTCTGGAGATTGTTTGCAGTGGCTAGAGGCCCTGACATGCCCATTCTCTCCCTTTCTCCCTCTCTCTGTCTCAAATAAAGATAAATTTTTAAAAATTAAAATAGAAAAGTGAAGTAAAAATTCAGGAATAAGATTTGGGAACAGGAGTATAGGCTTTTGGTTGTTCTCAAAAATGTGCTAGAAGATAATAGCAAAAATTAGTAAAATAAGACAATGATTATGATTTGTGGCATTTCATCACTTTTAACATGCCTACTTGTTTCTATAACAAAATAGTCTCCCCCAACAATTTTGCAGACAGGGCAATTAAAATCATATTTTAAGTCTAATGAGGCTGTCCTCATGGAGGAAGAAATTACTGCTCAAAAAGAGAGCTTGGGCAGTAAAAAATATTATTCTTCAGACCTATAGAGCAGCAATTTCTTTACAAGTTGAAACTTTTGGTACATTATTCCTTAAAAGACATTAAATCAGACCCCCTTCTAAACCAGGGAATAAAATTCTATATATCTTACATTGAAAATCCTGTAGAAATTAACAATGCAATCTTCCAGGGAGGACCATAAAAGATGGGATACACATTTGAATTTCCTTTCTTGCTGTCATAGAAACCAAATGCTTACATCCTGCCATTCTCTTAACAGAAGAGAACCTAAGTCTCCCACTAATATGACATCCCTAAGCCATATTTGTTATCCCAATTCATTGCATTTTATGACAAAATTTTAGCACATTAAAAATTCCCAGGTGGAGCTGGAGAGATAGCTTAGCAGTTAAGGCACTTGCCTACAAAGCCAAAGAGCCCAGGTTCAATTCTCCAGGACCCACAAAAGCCAGATGCACAGGGTGGTGTATGTGTCTGGAGTTCATTTGCAGCACCTGGAGGCCCTGGCATGCCATTCTCTCTCATAAATAAATTAAAATAAAATACTTTTTGAAAACACCCAGTAATGTCCCACAGTTTGATTTGTACTCATTAAATAAGGACAATATCTACTTTGTTAAAAGCTGCACAACATCTAGGAGTCTTTTTGCATCAAGCCTATAGGGCAGAATTACAATAGGACAAAAACAAAAGATTTCAGGGCATTGCACCAGCATCTACTTATGGGTTGTCTCAAACTTTCATTGCATTGAGCTATTTCATATGTCTGTAATCTAGAGACAAAATTAATAATAATATAAATATCTGTTGTTCATTGACATACAAATTAATTGTGTGTAGTTCAGTGAATTTTGTCCTCCAAATAGACACACTGTGCATATATTCGGTAATTCACTTTAGCTTTCCTGAATTCCATACATTTATGGATGGTTCTTCCTGTTTTCTTTGAACCACTTAACTCATCTCCCTGCTGATTTTATGAAGCAATACACTGAATCATGCCTTTTCATGTGCTCATTGTTTATTGGTAAGAGAGGAATAATGGCATGTTCTTAAGTTTTTAATACATTTTTTAAAACTAAATGGCAGCAAACACAGAAACGACATTCTCAAATGTAGAATTGTGAATGCATTTGAGGGTTACTATACAGTACCCATGGCCAGATGGATTCACAGCAATGAACAGTACTGGTCTTGTGATGAAAAATCTCTGGTTGTCAACTTGGCAGGATTAGAAGCAGAATCGAAACAAATCTCTGGCAACCTGTGAAGTTTTTTTTTTTTTTTTTTTTTTTGTTTTGTTTTGTTTTTTGTTTTGTTTGTTTTCTAGATTAGATCAGTTGCCCTGACCAAAAGTGGCTCCTGGAATGAAAGGGTTTATTTCTAGCTTACAGTATTGACAGGAAGTTTCATAGCAGCTGGGAAAGAATAGCAAAGACAGACACCACACATCACATTTCCACAGCAACAGCAAGCAGCTGGCTTGTGTTGTCACATTGGTCTGGACAACAAAATCCTGAGGCCCACTGGGAGTGACACGCCTCCTCCAGCAAGTCTGTATCTCCTAAAAGTATAATCAGTAAACGATTAAGTATGAGGTTTGATCACAACACATGAAGCAAGGGGACACATTTTACACGGAAACCACTACAAGAAGAGAGTGTACACCCTAACTTTGAGCAGTACCATCCCTTGGGCTGGGTTCCTGAACTGCATAAGAAAGGAGAGACCTAGCCAAGCAGCAGCATTCATTACTCGCTGCTTCTCCCCTGCTGGTAGGACAATGTGAACCAGCTTCCTGCTACCTGCCATGCTTTCCTCATCCCTGGGGATTCTACTGTCTGGACCTGGAAGTTGGAATTAACTCCTTCTTCACATAAGTTGTTTCTGGTCCCAGGAACAAAAAAAACAAACAAACAAATAAACAACAACAACAACAAAAAAAAAAAAACAAGCAGACAAACAAAAAAATAATTAATACAGGTTCCAAAGATAAGATGTTAGGAAAAGAATATAAATAATATAAAAGACTAATTACTCTCCTTTCTAATTATATAACTGCTTTTTAAAAAAAAATTCTGTTTTATTTATTTATTTGAGAGTGACAGACAGAGAGAGAATGAGGCCAAGAGAGAGAGAGAGAGAGAGAGAGAGGAGAGAATGGGCGTGCCAGGGCCTCCAGCCACTGCAAATGAACTCCAGACGCGTGCGCCCTCTTGTGCATCTGGCTAACGTGGGTCCTGGGGAATCGAGCCTCGAACTGGGGTCCTTAGGCTTCACAGGCAAGGGCTTAACTGCTAAGCCATCTCTCCAGCCCTATAACTGCTTTTTCTAAATACCCTAAAAAATTGTTCTCTAAAACTTACTTAAATATAGAACCATAATAAAAGGGAATGGTTTTTAAATTGTCCATCACATTGTGTTTTTGCCTTATATTAAATCTAATATTTATTATTTTAATTTTAAAATTCAAAATCTCTTCTCAGTAATTAAAATAGTAATGCTATATACTAATGTTGTTTGATTTACAAAAAAAAGTTAATTAGAAGAACATTGGGAATGAAAATAGTCATGCACTTATTTGATTTTTTTTCTCTTCAAAGTGTATATTAATGAACCTCACATTAGTTAAAGAATTTAACACAAGCCAGTACTCAGAGATCAACTGCTATATTATATAATATCCTACAACAGAGGATATTTTCTGTTATACAGGGCTTTTTATTAGTATGCTATTTTTTGTTAATATGCTGATTATGTGGTTCCAGTGGACTCAATAATATCCAATAGCATAGGCCATGCCATATTTTCAAACCTTAAACTACAATAAACATAATAGGCAATTAGTAATTCCTGTGATGAACTACTGCATGTTGTCAATTTTGACACCTTTATGATAGATTCATGAGAGGGCCTTGTTTGACCATTGAGAACAGAATTTGAACCCTTCCTGGCATTTACCAGCTACACGATGAAAGGATCCCCTATTTAAATATGGTATATTTCAGCAAAGTCACTGCAACATAAAATGAGATACTGATACTGAGAGATACTTGATTAAGTGAAACATGATCTTAAGTGTATGAAATGCCTAGAAAATAGTGTAACATGGTCAATGATAGCTAATAACAGAATGACAGTGCTTCTATTTAATGAATGTTCAATGGTTAGAGAGGCACTGCATATTAATATTCTTAAGGTTTTATGTCATTGTCATTATAATTAAGATGCAATGAAGTCTCTATGCTGTTAAAGTGTGAGTTCTTGTTACATGGACTCCCTGTGGATTTTAACATGTTCTTAGAAGTATAGCTAGAGTGATAACAAATTGACGAGAGCTGCTGTACGACAACAAATCAAAAGGACTAATAATTGGGAAAAAATGCAGTGGCAGACACTAAAAAAACATGATTGATATCTTTTTAATCACAATAGGTATATACTGAAGTGATGAGCATGGTTTTGTTCATTACATCCTCCACTACTAGAATGAGGGCTACCTTTTGACATGTGGGTGAGGTAATTTAAAAATGGATGAAGAAAATCCAACTTCAAGTAGAAGATAGGGATGCTACCAAATATGATATGCTGAGATATTAGGAGGTAGGAAATAAAATTAGAACAAAACAAATTTATAGCAGGAAAATCTACAAATGACTTTGAAAAGCAGGTGAGAATAAGTCCCAAAGACAATTAGAACCACCTTATATAACTGTGATTATTATTGCAGTAAAATACTGGACAATTGTTCCATAGCATATGTGAGTGTAGTTTTATGATTTAATTATTTATTAAAATAAATAGTTAAAATTTGCAGATATTAAAATTTCATTCTATTAATAGCACCTTCATAAAAACTAAATGCATGCAAATTTATGTGTTCTATTTCTATAGATATAGCATAACATGTTCATTTAAATAGTTTTATGCGATATAATTAAGCTGAATACCAAGTGGTTGATGTGAGTTAGAATTGGAAACTCAAACAATATCAGAAGAGTTAAGAACTATTATGATTTTATGCCACATTCAAGTATGCACCTTTTAATCTTCATACTCCTAATGAATTTTAAAGGGAGAATGAAGCAAATTTCTCATTAGCATGAAAGAAAATGTGTGACTAGTTCATAAGACAGATTCACTTATATACCTTCTCCATATAACAGATAAACATGATTTTTGAATTGTTAACCTTATGTAACATGGATACATGATGTAGTTATGCTCACACAATAATTCAAAGATGCTGAGGACTTTCTTACTTTCTAAAGCATTAGGCTAGCAGCTGAAGTTCTTCAGAAATCATCACTTTCAAAATGTCCTGTGTACCATAGATTCTTTAAGCTCTATGCACAGTGTATTAGCTCATTTCACATCACTGCCTGACACTCTGAGATAGGCAGGAAACCATGGATCTGAGAGTGCTGCTTTATGGGAAAGGAGAAAACCAGATATATTTATTCAGGACTCACTATGGAGTCACAGTCATTTTCTATTTCAGAAAAACAAAACAGCTGATGTATTTTCCATCATGGTATGTATAATACTTTTCCAAACAAATGTATGCTCTGACCATGAACTACAAAATGTAATGGAGCAGAAAATGCAGACACATATTATTTTGCCTCCTACACACTTGGAACTTCCTTGTTCAAGTAGCCTCTGAGACCAGTGACGACAGACACTTCATTTTTCAGTTGTACAGACAACAATGCACACAGAGAAACAGAGCTATATTTAGATCAACAGCTACATCATCATTTATAGAACTGTTTTCCATGATTAATGCTTGGGAGTTAATGACCAAGCACAAATCTCAGAATGCAGAGAAATCACCAAAGTGGCTGACAAGTGGGGAAAATATTGCATTGCCTTTATCTCTTATTGTGTCTCAGGATTACAGCATCTAGTTGCTTAACTATTTGTATTACCTCACTTGATCTGAGATATAAGCCATTGCTGTGTATGTTATTCTCACTTTACCCGGCAGGGAATTGAATGGTGAATCCCAAGTCACTTAACAGAAATCTTTATTTATGTGGATTAATTTCTTATCCTCTGGAGTGTTCATACATGAGTTGATTGGATTAGTACATTTCTAGAAATTCTTCTGTTTTTCTGGCCTATAGCCACATAGTGTTTCTGCTTCAGGCTAGCTTTATGAAAAACGTGTCTCTCCAAAAAGACTCTGACTCTTAAAGACCCTGATTTCTTCACTCTGTCGCATATCTGATATGTCATGCCACCTTTTATCTACTGAACTGATCAATTTACCTTAAATTCTTGTCCTGACTCCATTTCTATTTCTTTTCCCAGTTCATTTCCTTGGCTTATGTGTCATGACATTATAATCAAGGTAGAAAACCCAGAACTATTCTTTTATTTTTTCAATACGAGTTTCCATATAAATGAAAGAATAGGTGGATTTACCAAATAGTATAGCAGAATATATTAATGGATTGCTTAAATAGTAAGAAACTTCTAAAGATAACATTTTACAGCTGCCTAAATGTGACCTAAAAGTGGTTAGTGTGGGAATGACACGAACAAGTCTAGGGAAATCACTTTTCAGAAATATTCAATTACAGTGTCTTTCAAACATCTTACTAGAAGTACAATCTTGTTTTCTTTTTTTTTATTTTTTTGTTTATTTTTATTTATTTATTTGAGAGCAACAGACAGAGAGAGAAAGAGGCAGATAGAGAGAGGGAGAATGGGCGCGCCAGGGCCTCCAGCCACTGCGAACGAACTCCGTGGGTCCTGGGGAATCAAGCCTCGAACAGGGATCCTTAGGCTTCACAGGCAAGTGCTTAACTGCTAAGCCATCTCCCCAGCCCACAATCTTGTTTTCAATAAAGTTTCATGTGCAAATCAAATGTGTTTATTTTTCTTAATTTCTTTTTTTTTAATTTTATGTATATATTTAAGAGAGAGAGAGGAGAGACAGAATGGGCTTGGCTCCAGGGCCTCTAGCTACTGCAAACAAACTCCAGATGCATATGCTACCTTGTACATCTGGCTTTATTTGGGTACTAGGGAATTAAACCTGGGTCCTTAGGCTTTGCAACCAGCCTCTTAATCACTGAGCCATCTCTACAGCTCCTAATATTTTTGCCTTGCATGAAGGAAGTAAGATATATTTTCCTACAGGGTACTATGCTGCTAAGTATTTGTTACTATTTCAAAATTCTACCACAGTGAAGATGGGGTATTTAGTTCATTCCATGATACACTGACAAATGTCTGTCAACTGATCTTCCAGAAAAAAAATAAAATAAAAATTATGGTTTAAGCATTTCTAATTTCTAGGGCATATGTAGTCCCACTAAGAACATTTTAAATCCCAACATGACATCACTGGAATAGAATTACAGATGCACATAGTAACTTCACAAATCTATTATATAAGCTAATGCCAGTGTTGCTTATATTCCTTCCTATGTTGAGAAAGGACTTCAGGGGTGGACCTTAGATTGCAATTCTCTTTCTCCTGGGGAAATACGGTAGAGACTTGTCTAAATTAGCAAACAGTAGAAGCATACAACAAATACAATATTGCTAGGGTTATCCTTTTGTCAGTCATTATACTTCGATAGATAGAGAGATAGATAGCCAAGTCATTTTAACGCAAATCAATTAGATATATACATTTACTTTAAGCTTGTTCTTTGGGACTTTTGCTATTAGTTGTAAGCCCATCTGGAAGGGCAGGCAAGAAAGATCACAGCCAGAGGTATGTGGGTGAGAAATGGAGAACATAAGTGACAAAAGTCACTGTGAAAAGAACATGGCAGAAATGGAAGGATTTAACACTAAAATAAAATTTTGTCTACATCTCTTTCTTAGGATTCAAATTCCCAGGCTTTGGTCTTCACCCACAAAACATTAGTTCTTGTACTCTGCACTCATCTGACATGCACGTTAAAAGCTCCATTTACTTTTTAAATCACGCAAAATAACTAACTAGATGTAAAAGGAAACTCTTATAGCTGATTAGACAATATGTTGATATGGCTAGAAGGATGTGAAAGTGAAAAATCCATGCTTGTACTGAGTTTGAAGAAATGGCAGTAAATGTTTCCTTGGGATTTATCTGCTTAAATGGTACTGTTTACTCAGTCAACGGAACCTTTTATGGCAGTTTCCATGATTGGCATCTTCTGTGGCAAGGACCAAACCATGAGGCAAAAACAGAGAACAGAGCATCTAGCTGCTCCTAAATTTGGCCTCTAGCCTCCTATCAGGTTTTATTAACAAAGCAGCACTAAACACAAGAAAGCAAAATTGATAGTGGCAGTATTATAGGGAGTTTTTAAGAGATGTATTCTAGAAGTAAGTTATCATAAATTTTTGTTTTGAATTTCCTTCTCTTGTGGGGTATAAATAACACTATCTTGAATATTCAAAATTTGTGGAGATTCTTTATGAATGAGCACACATAAATAAATGATATTTATTAAATCTTTCAGGAAAAGAAAGCATTAAGAGGGCCAGGAAAGACAGTCTGTTATTAAATAAACAAGCTGCTCTATATAGAACAATGAGGACATTGACAGAAAATGCTGATGGTTCTTTTCTTAATTTTATTTCTTGAAATATTCTCTGTATAGTGTAAAAATTAAATATCATTTTGTTTTGTTTCACTGCTGAATTAATCAGGGTTGTCTAGAGGAACAGAACCAATACAATGAATTGCATTAAGAGATAATTTATTGGATTAGTTTATGACAGTCCAACAATAGCAGATTACAGGCCTGAGAGTCAAGGAACCTGGTAGCAGCTCAGTCCACAAGGCTGGATGCCTCAGCAGTCCCAATCCAGCACTGAAGGCGTGGAGGTGTCCTGGAGAGATGCTGCTCTTCAGTCCATGCTGGTCTCCAGGCCACACTGGAAAGCAGCAAGCAGCAAGCAGCACAGGCAAACAGGTGGGAGGGGAGGAGAACACTTTTCTTCCCAGAGCTTCTTCTGATAAAGCCTCCCCTTCCGCCACCCACTCTGGGAGAAGGGCTCACCCTAGGGGAAGGATTTCTCCTTCAGTTAATCCTTCCTGGAAGCAACCTCAGAGACCTACTTATAAGAAATGTCTGTGGATTCCTAAACAGATCAACTTGACACAAACTTTATCATCATAATTGCCTTACCAACTATTTCCCTGTCCTTCATACTTAGAAGCTTTTTACTGAAATATGTTTCTGGAGCCATTTTGTAATACAGAAAACAAAGGCTAGCAAGTTACTTCACTCAGAGTGGCTGGAAACAAATGCCTTGACAGATGGGGTAGGGGTGGGGGTGCTGGAGAGATGGCTCAGCCATTAAAGGGCTTGCTTGCAAAGCCTGACAACCCCGGTTTGATGCCCAACTACCCACCTGAAGCGAGATGCAAAGTTTGCTTGCATTGGCACGAGGCCCTGTCATGCCCATTCTTATTCTCTCTCTCCCCCTTCTCTCTACTTGCAAATAAATAATAAACAAAAATTTTTAAAAAATGAATGGAAATGTGTGCCTTGGGTGTGGTGTTTTTATATGTATAATGTACAACTGGAACAATGTGGTGGTGTATAACTGATAGTATACCCACTGCTACTAGTATATAGACACAATGAGAAAAAGATTGTAAAAGCAGAGGTGGCGATGACTTCTTTGAAGTATATCTTAAAAAGTGTTTCCAAATTTCCTAGATGACAAAATTTCAAATCGATTCCACCCCACTTCCTTTCCTCCCACTTCCAAAGAGCAGAAGAGGATTTCCTCTCAGATACACTCTCAGTTAAGACACTATGCTATAGTTTCTGCTTATTCATCACATTTATGACAAAATGGAATGATCTTTTCCCCATTTAGACTCCATTGTCTAAGACATCATGTAACATTTTTTTGCTTTGTGAAAATCAGTTCCTTTAGTCTGAAACTGCCTTTCTTTGCACATCCTACTCTTTGCACAGCATGCCCTCTGTCAAGTGTCCTAAACATACTGCCCTAAATGAAATCCATCTGGGTAACTGGGGCAATGATCTCTGAAAAGAAGAATTACAGCATTATAGATACTGATCATATGGGCTTTCTGAAAAATTTGCCATTGTGCAATAGTCAGAGAGCAAAATTACCCATAACATACATTCACAAACATTGAGCATATGGCCAGCCAGGAAAGTATGATCTAGATAAAGTAATTTCAATATCAGCTTTTCACACAAGCTTTTTATTCCCTATTTCAATTAAAACCAATACATTTTCCTGTATATTTACTCTGCGCAGGGGACTGTATTACAGAAGCCTTTCTGAAGAGAACTAGGCAGAGCTTCCTCTTTCAGAGAGAATACTACCAGAGAGATAAAAACTAGGTAGGAGGGGAACTTCCATATGTTATACAACCAGAGAATTGAACCCATAAAGAAAATGAAAGAGGATAAACTTCAATTCTTAATTAATTATTTCTTCACATGCTCAACAGTTATTTGCTTTGCACTGTTTACATGCCAGGATTTGTGGGAGGCAAAGGGTAGAATGGAAGCAAGCAGTGGAAGGATGCTGCCAGTCCCTAACACATAGCAAAGGGAGCACAGCCACAACATCGCACACTTCTGCTCTTAGGTGCACAGACTAAGAGTATTTTCCTTTAAACAAGTTCTGAGAGTTGAGATATTATTGGAGTAGAAGGTTAGAGAGAAGAGTTCATTTCAAGGGTTGCTGGATAGAATTGATATAAAAAGCAAACAGAATTCCATGATGCTGTAATCTATAACATCCTAAGATTAGTGTCAAGGTCTCTGAACAGATGTTCCCTCCTTCACAGTGCAGGTTTTCTTCAGCGGTGCTTCAAACAACTGGATCACATACAGATTGGATTCCTAACATACCCAGCTCTGCTCCTAAGTAGCTGCTTTTTCTGCTTGATCTCAGGGATTTTCTCATTTCTAAACTAATGAATATTATCAAGGTTTCATCATTTAACAATGTTACATACCTATGGAATATTGTATTATTTGAAAGCTATAGCAGCTTTTGAAGAAATGAAAATAAACTAGCACACTTAAGAAAATAGTTCATTCATTTTCCTGCAAATTTCATAACTTCATTTTTCTTTACCGCTGAGTAGAACTCCATTGTATAAATGTGCCATATATTCATTCTCCAGGATTTGGAAAGGATTATACTCAGTGAGGTAACCCAGACCCAGAAAGCCAAATGTCACATGTTCTCTCTCATATGTGGATTCTATAGCTACAGATGATTGAACTTCTGTGTGAGTAGGAATAAACTCAGTAGCAAAGGCCAGTAAGCTAGAAATGAGATATAAAGGGAAGAGAAAGGAAGAGAGGGGGTACTTAATAGGGTAGCATTGTATATATGTAAGCAGAAGAATAGATTAATGGGGGTGAAAAGACCCAAGTGAGGTCAGGGGAAGAGATTGAGTAAAGGAAAGGTGGAGAGAGGGTTAATCAAAATCTAAGAGGATATAAATAAATCATATGGAAACCTACTTTTTGGGACAATGGAACACTCAGGAGCCATAGATTGTAACTAGAAAATTTTCAGTGCCAGAGATGGGATACCTTCCAGTGAGTTCTTGGCCAGGGAGGTCCCTGATGCCCCCAAAACATTACAGGTCATCGCTGAGCCCCTTTGTTTCCTACCAGGAATAGATGGTAAGACCCTATAGCCAAAGACTCCATATACTTGAGCTGCAAAGCTACTGAGAATTCCTGCTGGAACTGAGCTGATAATTTCCTCCATGTAGATCAGCTGACAGAAACTGGAAGTAGCCATTCTGCATGCAGTTCAATGGGAGAGATAGAAATCACCAGTGAAGATACTCAACAGTGGACACTGCAAGCCTTATAACTGGTCAGCTAGGCCAAATGAACCAACGAGTGCAATAGTGGTATGTCTGTCATGGGGGAAACAAACTGCCCTCTAATTTGACTGGAAGCCCGCTCCATGGGAGGGAATACATCCCTGATACTGAAAACTTAAAACAGGGATAGTCATGAGCCCTAGGGGTGTAACGTCTGCTGCTATCTGGCTAAATGTATATACTATGCTCATCAAACTGCCCAGTAAGCACTTCTATTAATGTTCATACCCATATGTTAATGCTACTCTTCTCTGTTTTCTTCTCTTTTCAGATGGCAGTGACCCTGGGATGACTCAGTATGGTGCTGGGAAGAAGTGACAGGAGTGCCCAGAACTGCAATATATCTTTCACACCTTCCAAGGCTCAGGGTCCATTGCAGAAGAGGTGGCAGAATGTAAGAGCCAAAGGAAGGGTAGGAGTCCTTACAACGTGTTCGTCCAGACACAAAATGGCCTGGATATCCATGACCTCACAATGCCTGACACTATCTACACAAGACCATCTTAATAGAAGGAAAGGATCATGACATCAAAATACAGAGAGACTGATTGCGAGGGGGAGGAAATATGATGGAGAACGGAGTTTCAAAGGGGAAAGTGGGGGTAGGGAGGGCATTACCATGGGATATTGTTTACAATCATGGAAGTTGTTAATAAAAAAAATAAAAGTGAATGGTTCATTCAACATACTGGAACATCATGATAAACTGGACTAAATTCTAAATTTTATATGGAAAATAATATTATAATTAATCCTAGGAGAATTAAGTTAGCTACTTCAATGAAATATTATTCAATTACTGAAAAATATTAGTTACTAATAAGATACTAGTCACAAACAATAAATAAGTATTTCTGAATTATCCCCAATATTTTTCCTCAGAATATATTACACACATGTTCTCTTTTTGACATATCATTAGTGACTTGTGAAAAAGTCAATCCTTAGAGAAATGGATATAATTTCCCTGTATTATTTACTCAACAAAGCAACTCTGACAAAACAAGTCTCTTTACTTAGCTCTTGCTATTCTTTTAAGGAATAGCCACATTTTATATTCCTTTTAGTAATTATAAATGGTTTTACAGGTTAAAAATGACAAAATTTATTTCTTATAAAGGTACAATTAAGAAAATAACTACATGACTCATTTCATTTGGTAAGTTTGTCTTCCAAAAATAGATGCAATCTTTTGTTTTAGTATTGGAAAGGAGATAAATATGGGCTAGATGTTTAGTCATATACTGATTTGATCAAACGTGCATATGATGTACATGTATACATTTCAACTTAGGTTGCACAGGAAAGGCCAAAAAAATCACATTTCCTTATACTGTTGAATAAGTATTTTATTGAAAATATAAGTGAACATTTTAGGGCCCTCTTCTGAACTCTAAACCAGTAGGTATGGGGTTTAAAGTAAACTAGGCAATCTAGTCTTTCCATAAAGAGTATTTTATAACCAAGCCAAAGAGCATTTGTGTATAAAATGTAGGATTCAAAAATTCCTATTTTGATTCTTTAAAAGTTTACATCTAGGGTTGAGGAAATGGCACAGCACTTAAGAGTGATTGTAGCCCAAGTGTGATGGCTTAAGAGGGCCTCCAAGCACCAAGAATTGATTTACCCAACACTCAAATAGACATCTGGGTGTGACCAAACGCATCAAAACCCAAGCCCTGCACTGAGCTGAGATCAGAGATTTGAGAAGCATAACCAACTGAATAATCGGAAAAGACAGAAGCTCTGAATTGAGTGAGATACTGTCTCAAGGAAACAGGAAAATATATGAAAGGAAGGTACTTGACATTCTCCACCTGTTTCTATATATATGTACATGGGGCACACACATCTGAACACATGTGGGTATACACTACACATATGTGTGTATACACACACACACACACACACACACACACCAAAAGTAATAAATCTACTTTGATTTGTAGAGACAAGAATATATCTGTTTTTTCTTCTCACTTTAAAGGACTGATGTTTTGATCATGCAGTTCATCACAATTTTCCCTTCTTTCCAACTCAATCAAGAAACATACATTATGGGGCTGGAGAAATGGCTTAGTGGTTAAGCGCTTGCCTGTGAAGCCTAAGTACCCTGGTTCAAGGCTCGATTCCCCAGGACCCACATTAGCCAGATGCACAAGGGGGTGCATGCATCTGGAGTTCCTTCGCAGTGGATGGAGGCCCTGGCATGCCCATTCTCTGTCTCTCTGTCTCTTTCTCTCTCTGTCTGTTGCTCTCAAATGAATAAATAAAAATAAACAAAAACAATTTTAAAAAGAAATATACATTATGTAATAAACTACTTTCTTAAAAAGAATATGATAAATTATAGTGCCAACATGACAATTTATTATTGTCAGTTACACCACTTTTGAAATTGTTTATAGAACCCAAAAGATGCAATGCTTTCCTGATCCTAGAGCAGTTTGTCTTCTGCTTCTGGATGGTACATTGCTTTAATTAAAATATTGTATTTATTCATTTTCAAAGAGAGAGAGAAAGAGAGACACAGAGAGCGAACTGGTCCAATGTAGCCTCTTTCCACTGCAAACAAACCCCAGATGCATGTACCACATTGGGCATCTACCTTTATGTGGGTACTGGGGAATACAATCTGTGCTATCAGGCTGTGTAAGCAACTGCCTTTAATTTCTGATCCATCTCCCTAGCACTGCATTGTTCTTGATTAGGAAATTTTCACATAATTAACTTTTTGATGACTGGATTATATGAGAAGAGTGAACATATGGAGTGTTTCCTGCAATAATAGACTTCTAGGGTTGACTCATTTCTGATATCCTTCTCCTTACCAAGATCATAGAAAGCCCACCTTTCTTAGTCCATACAAAGATCAGAGAAAAAACACCTTTCTATGTCCCTGCCAATATCAGAGGTATAACACCTCTCTCAGTTGCTTTGCTTCTAAGCAGAGCAACATGCCTGGCTCAGCAAATGATGCATACCATTTCTAACTAAATGGTTAAGAGCTAGCATGACATTCCATATGCCTTTCTTCAATGCATTGATAACCTTGGAAGTGTGTTAAGATGTGAACAGAAGTGATCAGATGGAGAAGCTCCACCCGACGGGCATTTGACTTCATGTCAGCAAAAAGTAACTAAGCTACTGAGATCAGAGTTTATCTGTCACAGCACCTAGTAGTTATACAACCTGGCTAACATGTCTATGATTACCCATGAGAAATGTGTGATAATTGCTCAGGGCAGGAAGCCAGCTTTCTCATTTATCTTCATGGTCATTTATTGGCTATGAAAAGGGAAATATAAAAAGACATTATGTGTTTCTTTCCATGTGTCAAAATATGGCTTGTAATTAACAATTCCCTAGAAGATAGGCAGAGGAATTATACAAGCTAGTAAAATGTATGAACAATTAATCCCATTGATGACAAGATTAGTCTAAGGTAGGAAAGATGTGCTTTTTTCATATCTAAGTCCTTTAGTATTATGTAGGTAAGATACAGCATAAATTTAATTGGTATCTTATCTTGAAGTTCATTTTATTCTTCAAGCTGACAGAATTAAGGACCATATGCCATCATTACCATAATGTTTATTTTTGGTAATAGAGCCAATAAAAGTTCCACATGAATGAACAGGGAATCTCATCTTCATGTACTTTGATCATAATATATTGTGTGTATTCATATTAAAGTCTGAATTACAAGGAGAAATGAGGAAATTCCAATGAGAGATAAGGAATATTAAGGTGTCTTCAAAGTCAAACAGAAGTTTATGTGAAACATTCAGGATATATTTCACAAGAGATTGAAATTTAAACATATATATATATATATATATATATATATATATATATATATACGTATATATATTGTATATATAATATATGAATATGTAAAATTAATATAATTTATGAATTATATAAATTAAGCAGTATAGCAATGTTTGGGAATGATCAAAGGGGAAGGAATAGCTAGGATTCGTTTTCTAACTGGCAAATAATATTCTAAAATGTGGCTGAAGAGACAGCTTAGCAGTTAAGGAACTTGTCTGCAAAGCCTAATAACTGGAATTTGATTCCCCAGTTCACACATAAAGCTAGACACACAAAGTGACACATGCATGCATCTGGAGTTCATTTGCAGCAGCATGAGGCCCTGGCGTGCCTGTCCTCTCTGTGTATCTCTCTTCCCTCTATCTTTCTCTCTCTCTGCTTGCAAATAAATAAATAAAAATGTAATTCATATGCTAAAGTGTATGCTGTTATGTTTTACATATATACTCATCAAATTATATTCATATAGAAGGAGAAAGAAAGTAGCTTAAAAAGTAGTACTTAGAATTCTATCTCTTACTTTTCTTTTCAATTTTAAACTTAAATTAACTAATAACTATAAAAATTATTTTTTCTGAAATAAAGAACTAGGCTTGGGGTATAGTTCATTAGCAAAGTACTTATATTAAGCTCCAAGTTCAACACTTAGCTAAAACATAAACAAAATACACATACACAAAAAAACAGGAAAACAGAGAACTTCCAAACTAATACTACGTTATAATATCCCTTTCTGGTGTGTCAAAATGTTATGTGTGCTTCTGCTGTTTTTATGGAAGAAAAAATGAAAAAAAATATTTATAGTCATACCTAGTATGATTCTGAGACACGATAAAAAGTTTAAATATGGAACTATAACTGCTTTTAGGTATTGCCTTGTATTTTTCCTAGGGTTTACTTATATGTCCTACTACTACTACTACATACACACACACACACACAAACACCTATACAACATGTGTTCATAAAATTATATAGCAGATGTAGTCATAGTTGCCTTTAACTGAAAATAACATAAATAATAATCTATGCTATACAGTAAAATAAAACTACACAACTGATACACCAAATATATAGATTAATTTATTATAATATTTGATTGACAATGTTTTGTAAGGTGATAGATTTTTAAAATTTGTATACTACAGCATGGGTTTTACCATATGTAAATTATAACTCAATTAACTTAAGCCCAGAATAACTATTGTTCTTTCATGATATACCTTCTGAGACAAATAAAGGTAGCATTTTAAATATATAGATCACAAACTTCTGACTTTCAATAAAAATGCAAACTTTTTTCTTCAACATTTGGTCTCCACATGTCTATTCTTTTTTAAAAAATTCTTACTTAAACATAATATTATAATCCTTTCTATCATAATATGTTCATAGAGTACTGTTAAATCTGTTTGAAAGACTATAATGCTTTCTTAAATGTATGCTTATCACAGACCTTCTCTCTGGTTAGTTTTTGTGGTGGTTTGATTCAGGTGTCCCCCATAAACTTAGGTGTTCTGCATGTCAGGTTTCCCACCTGATGGCAATTGGAAATTTAAGCCTCCTGGAGGAGGTGTATTGTTGGGGGTGGCCTTATGAGTGTTATAGCCAGTTTCCCCATGCCAGTGTTTGGCACACTCTCCTGTTGCTGTTGTCCATCTGCCATCGTGGAGCTTTCTCTCAACTCTGCAAGCCAAAATAAACCTCTTTTTCCCACAAGCTGCTCTTGGTTGGGTGACTTCTACCAGCAATGTGAATCTAACGACAACAGTTATGCATACCTGGTCAGAAGTGTCTGATTTCTGAGACAAATAAAGTTTTAGCACACAAATTCTGAATGAGAATACATGAGATGTATCTCATAAGCCCTGCTACATACTCACCCTAGAAGGATAAAACTAGTTTCTTTCTATATTTCATAGCAAGCCAGGATTTGAGCTACACAAGGTCAGCAGTCAGCTCATGGAAACCTGGACCTGCTGAAATCTGACCATCAGCACATGCCTTTAGTGTACATGTGAGGATTGATAATCTGAAAATGCTCAGACACAATCTGTTACTTGTTGCTGCTCGAGTCTCATAAAGTGGATAATGTTTTTTTCAAATCAGAAATTGTTGATGGGTTATATTCACTATATAATAACAATTAACTGGGATTATTTAAACAAAGTAGTACCCCTTGATTCCTATTCTCTTTGTCACTCTCTTTTCATTTGTTAAATTAATTAATTAATTAATTAATAAAAAATAAAAATTAAAACAAGTAAAATAATAGAGTAACCTATAACGTCACACCCTTAAATGGTGGCTCCTAATCCTGTACTTGTATTCTTAAGAAATAATTAATACTCACCTTTGAAATAAGGGTAGGTAGGGCTGGAAAGATGGCTTAGCAGTTAAGGTACATAACTGTGAAGCTTAAAGATCCAGGTTCAATTCTCTAGGTTCCATGTAAGCCAGATGCACATGGTGGCACATGCATCTGGACTTCATTTGCTGTGGCTAGAGGCTCTGGTGCGCTCGCTCTCTCTCTCTCTCTCTCTCTCTCTCTCTCTTTCTCTTTCTCCCCCTTTTCTGCCTCTAATAAATAAATAAATAAAATAAAAATAATTTTTTGAAAAGTGAAATAAATGTAGATAAAAAGAAATATTTTATAGGCCAATGTGCCTCGTGCTGTAATTTGGACCCTTTTTTTGTTTGTTCTCATGTATGTGTGTGGGTGTGCATGCATGCGCTTCTGTGTGTGTGTGTGTGTGTGTGTGTGTGTGTGTGTGTAGGCTGAAATCAACATGGAAAGGTAGAGGTTCCTCCAGTCTCTCTCCACCTTATTCTTTGACACAGTCTGTTGCTAAATCAGAAATCAATTTGCCTAGACTAGCTAGCCAGTAAGGCCTAGGTAGTTCCTGTCTCTACTTCCCTGGTGCAGTGATCATACATTCTATAGTCATGCCTAGCAGTTAGGATGTTAGGGATCAAAATCAGCCCCTCATGTTTACATGGAAACACTTTAGGCACTCAGCCATCTGTCCGTGCACTAACTGTGTCACTTTTAATGTTTGCAATTCCATTGCTTCAAGATAAACAATCCAGCAGCTCACTTCGTATACTATTGGCATATGGTGAGAACTCACTAAACCTCAGCTGTTAAAAACAATAGCAATAATAATAATAATAATACTTGTCAGAATAGCTAGTGGCTCCACTCATCCAGAAGGGTAAAAGCAGAAGTGATTTTGTCCTTTTAATTACTACGTAATTGATATCCAGGTCACTAATTACAAGACAGGCTCAAGAAAGCAAGGTGATCTGATCAAATTATGCCTTGGATTAATAAGAAACACACTAACGTCTTTTGTGATTGGTGCAGAATGGAAAGTGAGTGTTTGGGCTGTAGAGAGGTATTCATAGTCTTATTTCTAAACAAAAGCAAGAGGAGAGAAGGCAAGAATAGCTCATGGTGTGGTATTGACAAGGTGAAGAAGTCCAAGTAAACTTGTGCTGATTATGGAATTAAGTCACCTAATATTGTTTAAATATTTTCAAAACTCTATAGCCCCTTCTGATTTACTGCAATAAGGTACACTCACCTGGGAATAAGTGAAAAGGGTTTCAAATGTCCTTCATTTTTCCCTTTTATTAACAGCTTAATCAGCATGGATATGCTGCTATATTATCACTTCAAGCACACCATAGTCCTTGAAGCTGAATGGCTAAGATTCATTAAAGAATTCAAGTTAGGAATAAAGAAACAGTTTATGTCTATAGCTTTCTGCATTAACAATGTCTCCCTACTGCTTCGTTGGGTTCATTTTTTAGGTGTTAATAGCTTGGACACACTCAGTTGGAATCATTACTTCATTGTTATTGATGTAGAGTTTGTCTCTGGTGATACACCTTGCATTTATCTTCATGTATGTTTTATCATGAAAAATTACCAGGAAAAGATTTTAGTAGACCTTGTGTTATTTAATTAAAATAAACGTATTCTGTTAATGAATAGAATTAAAGCTACAATGCATATTCATTGATTTTTATTTTTAAGTTTTTTTAATTTCCCCAAAGAATTAATTATCCTGTATATCATGCTTCTGATCCCAGCTTTGCTTCAGAGCAGTTGTTTCAAGCTGTGTTTTAATGCATCCTGGGAATTCAAGATGTCTCCCCAGGGCCTGCTGTGGGCTGGAAGCTGAGTAGGTAGCAAGCAAACAGAGGCCCTGCTCCCACTCAGCTAGAACATTCCAATTGTCAGGAGCCTATCAGGTTTAAATAATGGGATCACTACTAGAAAGTGAAAAAAATTCTGTGATTACATATATATTTGGAAGCTGAGACTCAAGCAGAACCATCTTACATTCTTCTTCATAGTTGCTTTTCATAATGATAAAAAGAAAACCCTGTTTTACAATGCATGATAACAAGTTCCTTGGTAACAAAGCATTCTATGCCTTATTCACTGTATAATAATGGTTCCAGGAAAAACTAAGGATAATGATTTTATGTGTGTTATAATGAGATGTAAAGATGTGAAGAATGGATAAATTGACAAATATTGAATATTTAAGTACATTTTCCAAAACCTTGTCACTGGGATAAAGTGGTTAATAAGTAAAGTTGTCTGATTTTCAACAAAAAGCATAATTTTTAATTGCACATTTTTGTCTTTTTTAAAACAACTTTTTGTATTTTTATTTATATATTTTCATGAGAGAGAGAGAGAATGGGCATGTCAAGGGCTCTAGCCACTGCAAATGAACTCCAGATGCATGTGTCACCTTGTACATATGGTTTATGTGGGTCCTGGGGAATCAAACCTGGGTCCTTTAGCTTTGCCAGCATGTGCCTTATCAGCTAAACCATCTCTCCAGCCTGCATATCTTTATCTTTTTCAAAAATATAATTTGGCATCCAGGGTGATTTCTGAGCAGATAAAATGCTTGCCACAAGCATGAGGACCCTGAGTTTGGCTCCCCAGAACACATGTAAAAGCTACGCAGGATAGCATGTGTTTGTAATCTCAGTGCACCTTAGTGAGATGGGAGGCAGGGAAAGGAGAATTAGAAGCTCATGGGCTGCTCATCGGGTGAACACAGTAGAAAATGGCAAGAAGACCCTGCCTCCAAAACAATGAGGAAGGCCAGGACGATCATTGAAAGTTGTCTTCTCACCTCCACAACCTCTCTCTCTTTCTCTCTCTCTCTCTCATACACATACATAGAATATAATTTGTTGTGAAGTGATTCTGAAACATTCTTGTTAATGACAAAACCAATGTCAGAAAGTTAAAACTTTCTTAAAAAAATTAAAAATGAGAGAAATGCATTCTTAAATATAGCAGCAACTTAGGAATAGTCACTAAATAATAGCCGGATAGATACATAAGAAGTTACTATTGACTTGTCTTTGTGAATGCTGACATACAAACACAATAGATGTAATAACATTGAAAAATTATTTTCCAATTTTATTTGTGTCTCTTTATATTGGCCTATGATGCATTATCATACACAGCCTGGGCACCTATTTGAAAATACTGCATAAATTGTAAACCCTTTTGCTTAGTTCTTTCAGCATGGTAAATGCTATGCAAAAGCAAATTTCAAATAAAATTCTTTTCTTTGTGTCTAGCAAACAATAACTAACCAGTCATAAGCCTGAGATGTATGGTTGCTCCTTCATCCTCATTTCAGCTTGGCATATTAGCAGGAAGAAAACTTCCAAGTTGACACTGAAGGTAGAAAGCCTTCACTCCATGGGTGATTTTCAGAACAGTGAACAGTGTAGCATGGGAGCCAATAAGAAAGGACCCACAGAAGGGCCAACCTGACAAAAATCTCCACATCCAAAGCAAACCAGCCAGCTAGCAAACAGTCCTTTCCTTTCCTGTAGAGCTTTCAAAATTACATGATTTTTTTTCCCCCTGGGAAGATGGTTCAGTAGATGAAGTCACTAGTGTGACACACTTAACTACCCTGGGCTCGATTCCTCAGTACCCACTAAAGCCTGATGTGCAAAGTGGTACATGCTTCTGGGGCTCATTTGAAATGGCAAAGAAGCCTTTACATTCCTGTTTTCTCTCTCTCTTTCCCATCACAATCTTTGAAAATATTGTAAAAATTTAAAATTCAGAATGGTTATGTCCCCTTACAAAGAGTCATTCAGCTAGTTAATGATCATCATTCCTGCCTTCTGATCATTTTCTCCAGTGCATACAGAGCCCAGTGGGTCAAAAGTAATACTAAAGACAATAACTTGACTTATCTATTGCTTTCTCATAAAGTTCTCCAAATATGTTCCATTCGTTATGTGATTTTCCAAGACAATGATGCTAAACCCCAAGGTTTTGAAAAATCTAGCTACTCGCAATTTCCCTTTTCCTGATCAGAATACATTTTGATTATTTTGAAAAAATGGTATGAAAATCATCCATACAATATATTGTTCAGATAATAAGCTAGGCTATAACAACTGAGAATGAGAAGAGAGAATGCCAAGGGACAAGGTGGGAACTGAATGGAAGAAACATTCTTGGTTAACCTGGTACGAGCACAAGGGTGAAGGAGAGAGACACAGAGAACACTTAACTCTTACCAAACCAGATATCCAGAGACACAGAGGCTCCCAAGACCTCATCACTGAAGTAGATATGTAAAGAACCCAACATGGTTCAGGGAAATTTTCAGAAGGGGGGGGGGCAGAAAGATTGATAGAGCCACATGTTGAGACATTATTCACAGAGACATTGCCTTTTACACATGACTGATGGCTAACCCCACAATGCATGACACACATTCCCCAACATGGAGGGTCCCTGCAGAGGGAGAGGACAGGGAGGAGGCTAACAATGGTACCAGCATGGCTGTATACACACTGTTTACATAACTAACAACAATAATAAAAAAGTCCTCACCAGGCAAACCCCCAGGTGCTAGCTAGAAAGTGCTATGGGCGCTACTGGGTGACAATAGTCACCAACTGCACCAATAAGCAGGAGACCCTGTACCCCACACCATCCACCAGACAGACAAGAACTATACACACGTGCAATAGTGGCACACAGCCTTTGCTTCCCCCATGGTCAGAGTCCCTAATTACTCATATGATATCAATGTTGGTTTCTTTCTCAATTTCTATTCCTTGAGACAGAGTCTCTCACTGAACATGAGGCTCATCAGTTCAGCCAAACTAGGTAATCAGTAAATCCCAGAGAGTCTCTTGCTTCTACTTCCCAGGACTGGTATTACAGACACAAAGCTTCATATGCAGATTATATGTGGGTACTGGAGATCTGGATTCAGATCTTCTTGTTTGCATAGCAGGCAGCTTACTGAATGAACCATCACTTCTACCTTAGTATTTATTTATTTGTTATTATTTTTTAAGGTAGGGTCTCACTCTAATATGAGACTCCATACTCGAGGGCCCTAACATTTTCAAATTCATAATTGTATGTGTTTATTTACTGAAATATCTCTCCCTTGTGGTAAAGGAAGGATATCTTCTGCATGGTAAGTATGCCATTTAGACAGGACAAATGAAATGAAAGGTGGTCTAGCACAGGTTTAGCCCTCACTCAATGGAAGACATGGGATATATATGAGACTATGGCTCACAAGTGCCTTCTACAAAGAGCCAATGATTGAAAAGTTTCCAGTTTTATAAAAGAAAATATGTAATAATAAATTGAGCTGAGCACCAAGATTTTCTTCATTGTTGCACTAGCAATGTATAACGTGTTATTTATTTCCAATACTGGGTTATGTAATACACACACAGACACACAGACACAAATACACACATATACACGTTTAGAAGCAAAATGTAATAAAATTCCCAAAGTAACATGTGGAAAAGGGAATTTCTTTTTCATTTCAAATTACATACAGTATATTGCTTAAGCCAATTATCAATTAACTTCTTTTTTCAGATGGCAGTGACTACTGAGATGACTCAAAAGGAACCATAGTGCTGAGAAGAAGTGACAGAGGAATGAATGTTCAAGACTGAGACATCTCTATCAAACCTTCCAAGGCTCAGGGTCCATTGCAGAAGAGGTGGCATAAAGAATGTAAGAGCCAAAGGAAGGGTAGGACTGCTTATAATGCAATCTTCCTCCAAACAAAAAATGGTATGGTATTTCTTTTGCTGAGGATATGTTTGGAAATGCGAGGCCTTCTGCCTTTCCATATGAAATTTGAGATCATTTTTTCTATCTCTGTGAAGAACAAGGTAGGGATTTTAATTGGAATTGCATTAAATCTGTATATTGCCTTTGGTAGGATTGTCATCTTCACAATGTTAATTCCGCCTATCCAGGAACATGGGAGGTCTTTCCATTTTCTCAAGTCCACCTCAATTTCTTTTTTGAGTGTTTTTATGTTTTCATTGTATAGATCTTTCACTTCCTTGGTTAACGTTATTCCAAGGTATTTTATTTATTTTTTGTTGCAATTGAAAATGGGACTATGTCCCTTATTTCTTTTTCTGTATCTTTGTCCTTTGCATAAAGGAAGGCTACTGATTTTTGTGCATTGATTTTGTATCCTGCTACTTTGCTATAGGAGTTAATCACCTTCAGGAATTTTGGGATGGAGTCTCTTGGGTCTCTTACATATATAATCATGTCATCAGCGAATAAAGCTAACTTAACTTCTTCCTTTCCAAATTGTACCCCTTTTATTTCCTTCTCCTGTCTTATTGCTTGACCTAGGACTTCCAGTACTATATTGAAAAGCAGGGGTGAGAATGGACAACCCTGTCTTGTTCCTGATATCAAGCTACCATCAATTGTGGGCTACAAGAGGGCATACAGCTATTAAATTCTCTATTAAAAAAAAAAAAGTAAGGGTTATCTCATTTGTCCTGGTGCTAACTTACTCTCCGTTGGAGAATCTGCTTCTCTTTTTCAGATTGATGTAGATCCTAAGGAGAGAGCCACCCCATCATACCTCAAAAGGGCCCTGGCTGAAACTAAGAAAAATTGGAGAAACAAGCAAGGGGGCTGTTTTCCTGAAGAACCGGATACTAGTATAAGGGGGAAGGAGATCAGCACAGAGAAAAATCAACTCCTACCAAATCAGAGAGCCAGAGCCACAGAGGCCCCCAACACCTCATCACTGAAGCAGATCAAAAGTGAACCCAACATGGCTCAGGGAAATTTTGCGGAAGAGGCGGCAGAAAGAATGTCAGAGCCACATGTTGGGTCATGATATGCAGAGACATTTATCTTACACATAACTGTGGGCTAACTCCACAATGCATGACCCGTATACCTCAACAAGGAGGGGCCAAGGGGAGGGGGTAGGTCACGGATGAGCCTAATAATGGTACCAAACTGACTGTATTTGCTGAATACAAAACTGACTAATAAAGAAAAAAAATGGTATGGATAGTCATGATCTCACAGTACCTGGTACTACCTACACAAGACCCTCATAATAGGAGGAAAAGATGATGACATCAAAATAAAAGAGACAACAATTGAAAGGGGGTAGGGATATGATGGAGGGTGGATATGTGAAGGGGAAAGTGGGGGAGAAGAGGACATTATCATGGTTTATTGTCTGTAATTATTGAAGTTGTCAACAAAAAAGTTTTAAAAAGTAAAGATTATAGTAATCTACTATAGATAAAGAGAGCCCAAGTCAGAATTTCACGAGTGTGTTTTCTTCCTGTGCAAAAGCACTCCTGGTAAAACTTAGTACATCTAAACTTCCTCTTCTTGTAAACATTACAGTCAAATTGGAGTATGAACAACTCTGACACCTCAATTTGACTTAGTTACATCTCTAATTATCCTGTCTCTACATATAATTGTATTCTAAGATGACAGGAGTTAAGGCTCCACACATGAATTTTGTGGGGATATGATTTAGTCCCCATTGTGTAACACTATGAACCTAAGCGAAGTCTGGACAACTATTTTAATTAATGTAACCTTTCAGATATTAATCCATACCAAGCACTACCTCTGTGCTTTATTCTGTGTTCTAAAGACTATGATAAAAGCCATTTTTTTTCTCAAAATTTAGTTAAATGATGAACTGATATTTAATGGGATCATTTCAAACTATCCATCAAACAGGAGCAAGTGCAATTCTTACAATTCTTGCTTGGTGGGTTTAAATTTGCCTGAATCCTGAATCATTAAATGAGTATTTTTATATGGAGAATTAACTTATGTTGGCAATTCAATCAGAGATGCTGGAAAATGTTTGCTTTTCCCTTTGCTCCTGAGAACCCAGTGAAGTTTGTGCATATGAACAGTTCTCCCTTCTTGTACCCAGTACCTCAAGTATGCCCAGGAGTCGTTTAGGCAGATATTTCCATCCCAATAAATCCTTCCTGGAAGGAAAGAAGGAAGGAAGGAAGGAAGGAAGGAAGGAGAAGGAAGGAAGGAAGGAAGGAGGAAAATGGGAGAAAAAATAACAAGAAAGGAATGGAAAAAAATAAAGAAAAGGAAAGTAGGTGGAAATCCTACGAATTGTGAGCAGAAAGCAATGCTATAATCTACTCTGATAGTTCATCTCTCTTGTCAATTTACTTGGATCAGGCATTAAGTAAGAAATATGCTTCTTGGGCAGGTCTGTGAGGGAATTTCTAGGAAGGGTTAACAGAGGAGAAAATATTCTTCAAAAGAAGAGGCAGCCTTTTTGATGGCAGCCAACATCTTAAAAGGTTCCAGAAAAGAAGAAGAAGAGGAAGAGGAGGAGGGGGAGGAGGGAAGAAAACAGTATTTTTGCCTGTCTGCCTACCTTTGCTCCTTACTGGTGAGTGCATCTAGCCTGTTGTTACCATCCATTACTCCATGATCTTTAGCCTTCCAATGTGGACTGAAGATCAGCTGCTCTCCAGGAATCCCCCAGGCCATTAGCACCAGACTGGGAGTGCTGAAGCAGGAAGCCCAATGCACTGAGTAGCTACTGAGTCCCCCTTAGCCTTTCCAGCATACACATAGCTATTGTTGAACTACCCAACTAAGCCCATAATGGGTGGGTCAGTCTAATAAATGCCTTTTGTTACATATATTCATTTTGTCAGTTAGGTTCCTATAAACAACCACCCCCAAAGATACACCTACATTCATCAATTGATGCCTTCACAACCAAATCCCAATTTTGCCCATCTTTTACATGATCTTTTCTTCCTCATGAAAACTTCTGCCAACCCCCAAATCAGAAAAGCTAATGTTGCAAAGATTGTGGGAAAAACACACTCATTCCAAAGTCAACTTTTAAAAGTTGAACATGGGCAATATTAATCATCAGGATCGCCATACTCATTGCTCCACTGATGAGACATTGAGTAGAGTTTGTATTATGCTTTCAGGGTCAGGTAATGGAAGACCTGGGGAAAGGAGAGAGAACGGGTAGCCATTAAAAATAAGCTCTTAACATACACCATCCTTTACTGCCTCGTTTAGCAAAATACGTCATAACACTTCTGAGTGAAAGTCAAATGTAAATTTTATACCCTGACAGTAAAGAATAAAATGTCCTCCGGGAAGAAATGTGCTCACCCATGAAAGGTAAGAAGCCTTCATCCCCAATACCAAATTCTAGATTAGTTGTGGGTAAATCATGGATTTGATAGTTTCCGGGAAGACTCCTTGCTCAGTTTCAGCTTTGTCCCTGCAGAGCCCTGCCAGAGAGGGTGTTTACAGTATATCATCCCTTAAGCCAAGGAGATTTACCAGCAGTGTGTTTGGAAAGCATGTGTTTCATTTCAACCCTTTACTTTAAACCATTGGGGAGTTTTCATCCCCACAGTTTTCTATTCTGGCTGGAGATAGCTATCTTTCTGTATTCTGTCATAAACGATCTTAGATAAGAGACCCAAAGAGTGATGATTTCCTGAATAGGAAGGTGAACATATTTGTCATTGCTGAGCTCGCTCTGGGTATATAAGCTTTAGGTCACTCAGGCTGTCACCTCTGACTCCAATCATCCTTTCTAAAAATTGCATATTTTTGAGACCCTGTTAGCACACAGTGGTACAGCATGAGGAGAAATGTCACCTTTTCCTTGTCCCCCTGGACTAGGGAAATGAACCAACATTAGACAGGCACCTTTAATTCACAATGATACTTTCTCACCTTCCCATTGCCCCTCATATCAACTCTTTAATATGTGGGTTTTTTTTTATTGTTACTAAAGTGGGATCAGTGATTTTGGCTTCTCTAATGCTAAGGAGAGGAGCTTCAGAATAAAATGAACAAAACAAAAGGACCAAAGGAGGCATAAACTGTCCTCCTGGGTCTCATATGCTCTGTCTTTAATCTGTAAGAACATTTCAGTTTCTCAACATAACAAAAAGCTTACCTCTGATATGCACATATATTGCTTCATTGCAAAGTGACCTCTAAATCATTATTACTTAGAAACCAGGGACATACTGCCATCCATTTAATTCCTCCTGTAGTCTACTTTCAGTGCCTTATTCTACTCTGTATATTTTAAAGGGCAGAATCTGTTTGCTAATAACCTCCCACCTGAATCCCATTTTAATTCTCTGACCTGTGTCAGAGATAAAAGTTTAGAAGAAAATTATAAGAAACGATTTTTAACTTATGTCTTAGGGCAAAGTTTTGTTTGAATATACGAAGTTCATTAACATCTGACTGTCCAAACAAAGTTTAAAATCCCCTAATAATAGAAACACAACAGAAGCAATGATCACTTCATGCAGAGTCATATCTATCCTAATGACTTGCAGTAAGTTTTATTTTTCATAAATACTTCTTTTCTATTACCCAGGAGACTTGTTATTTTTTCCACATTCTTCACTCCTAAAGCCTGTATGACACAACCCTATGAGGATGGCACTCCATGATTTTCAAACAACACCATATTTTAGATTAGATGACCTGAGGGGTCTTCTTAAGAATTGAACTTTTCTTTACCTCAACATTTCAAACAAAGAAGGGCAATTTCAAGAAAATTCAAAATTTGCTTGAACTAATCAGTCTACTCTACTTGGAAGGATACAAAGGTTTATAGACTCAATGTGCTCATTTTTAAAACATTAATTGATGATATTTTTCAATAATGTACTTACAACATACTGTTTAGTCAGGCGGTACATGCTTTTAATCCCAGAACTCAGGAGGCAGAGATAGGGGGATCATCCATCACCAAGAGTTCAAGGCCACCCTGAGACCACATAGTAAATTCCAGGTCAGTCTGGACTAGAGTGATACTCTACCTCGTAAAAACAAAACAAAACAAAACAAACAAAAATTTACTGTTCTTAGTTATAGGCAATTAGTCAACATACTTCTTTTGGAATAGTAACTAGAAAATGTTCCTTGCCTCTAAATAATCTTTACACCAATTTTTTTTTTCCTAATGTATGTATGGCAATAACCAATTAAATTAAAACCATGCCTTTTTCTAGGTATATTATTGCAGAGTAACGCTGATTTTCAATGTGGGTTTGAGTAAACACAAGAAAAAATCTACCAAGAGTGGAAGAAGTTCTACAAAGCAGATGGGATATGGCATTGAAAAGAGCTCATGTTATTTAATAGGTACTATTTTAGGGCAGTTACTCAAATTTCTGGAAGGCAGAGAAAGGGTTAACTGAGTGCAAGACTATTCAAGGATAGTTAACTGAGCTTCAGAGCACAGTAGTTATGATCCACACACCCTTATCATACACAGTGAATACATGCAGGGGAGGAAAAGAAGGATGAGAATAAAGGGAAACTAGTACACAATAACCAGTGGCTATGGTTATATCTGTTGCCCTTATTTATTTACTTACATTGTCTCACATTTTATACTGAAATGTACTTTGTTGGAGATATTCAATATTGCTGCTCCATGTAATTCATTCTGGCATTTGTGATTTAAGCAGGAATCTATTGTTTAACTTCCATGAGATGTGCTTTTATAACAGAAAGTGGGGCTCAACTATACTTTTCTCTTCCCTGTTGTGTTTTCCCTTCTTTCTGCCTGAAATAGAATTACCTATCCTCTGGAGAAGGTGGGACAGCCATCCTGTGGCTACAAGGCTGACAACTAAGTATACTACAGCACAAGATATCTAGTATTATTCTGAAATGGTCACAGCAATTCTGAATTGTTAATTTCCTTACATGAGAAAAGTAGATCCCATTTGTTTAAGATAAAGTTTTCTAACATGTAGTCAGATGCAATTATAACCAGTAAAAGAGTTATGCAAAAATATGGTAGAATAGATTCTGTAGATTGAACCATTTTGTCCTAGACTGGCACAAGGAGTAGTGAGGCCAGCATGGTTCTATGTGTAGCAAAATCCTAACATAGGACTGAAGCTCTTCATGGCACTGCAGTACCTGGACACACAGACCTGCCTCCACAACTGTAGATCAGCAATGGGTCAGCAATTATACTCCAACATGCTAGCCAAATTTGACCTTTATTATGTAGACTACAACCTATGACATGGTTTATAAAATAAGCCAAAAGCAAAAGATAATATAAATGGGAATCTTGTGAGCTTGTGAAACTCAAACATTGACTATTGGGTAAGTAAAAAACAAACAAAAAAAAAAAAAAAAACAGGATTTTTTAGCTCTACAGAAAAATAAGATGAAGTAAGATTCAGGCATAAATTATCATAGCTCTCCAGGTTTCATATTTTATACTCCCACAAGACCATGTTACTCATCTCTTTGTTGAACAAAATGTCATAATGTACAAAACATGATCTATCATCAAAGATCTCTAAATGATTTTCCAAAGGAGTGTGCTTGTAAAGCAGTGCTTAGGGAAGGACAAAGGACAAGTAGTATGGCTAGTCCTCCTCTGACTCAGAGAGGAAGAAGCAAGGTTAAAGTATAATAACATCAGATTCCTAGGACGTGTCATTCACCAGCTGGAGTTGTAGGTTGGAAAGGAAGAATCATTAAACATTCACCAGAATAATCCTAGGAGGAACAAAATTATGAATACTTCAGAATAAAAGTGCCTTTCAAAGCTACTTGTAATGGGTAACATCAGTCTTCCATGTCAAAAATAACTATTTTCTCTATTTACTTTTATTCTGGTTGCATATTACATCACTCATATTAGTGTGCTGAAATTATTGAATAATAAAAAGGAGGATTTTCCTGATTTTTTTAATCTTATTGATTCATAGGTCCTACATATTTTGTTAATTGTTAGACAATTGAAATCCTATTTCAAGCAATCATCTTTAACCATGGCGACACCTCTCCAGCCCTTCAAATAATATTTTGAATAAGACGTAAAAGTAAAGAAATTCATCTCTCTGTCTGAATACTATTTTTCACATCAATGGTAAGACTATACATTATTAAAATTTTCCAATTTCTTATTTTAGCAAATCAAGCAGCACTCATTTTTTTTTTCTGTGTGTACTATTGGTAATTAAATCTAATTCCTGCTGATGCATACTGTGAGTTATTCCCAAAGAAATACAAGAGAAGAAGAAACCAAGGGCTAATTAAACCTCCAGCTCCCTTAATAATTCCGTTTTAATTGATTTCCAAGATCTTTTTTTTCAAGTGTGTGAGCATATTTTAAGAAGCATTTCAGTCATCAGTGTTTTGCAAGGAAATCTCTTCCTCAGCCACAATAATTTTTATTTCCTGTTAGAATCCTGTCACATTCATGTTGTCATAATATATTTCATGCTGGACTATTTTTTCTCTCATTTTGAAGGCTAGATTCAAAAAAGTAAATAGAGTACATCATCTGATGCCAGCTAATATTTTGTAAATGCAACAAGCTTTGACTTCAAATCAAAGATGATAATATGCTTTGGTTCATCTACTGAGCAAACAATTACACTTGCTATGAAACAATCTTCAGGATTTTCTATTTATAATCTTGGTCGTTCACACTGATTGGACACATTCATATAGTAAACAATTGCGCAGTTATTTGGTGGAGATCAGTGATAAATGAATATGAGTATCACAAAGCATTGTGGTTAAAATACATGGTAATTGAGAAGATCTGAATTGAAAAACTTCAGTTGGAAATGTTTGATTTCTCACATCTGGGTGCTTGTTCACATTTTAATGGCACAAACACAGATCATCTACATGTAATAGGTTAAGTCGAAATAAATCTAAATATTTAAGCTATATTTAGATTGAACAGCTATGTTTCAACCATCACTAAGGTGACCACTTTGACTTCATAGATTCTTAGTCTCCTCTAGAACATAAACCTATCAAGGCTGACCTCTCTCATCATGGTTTCATGGCACTTTTCTTTAATCGTGCCCTTTCTGTGTATGAATTTCCCCAAGGATAGGTCAGGTCTGTGGCCTTTGTCACATCATCAAATTACTGAGGGGATCAGGGGAAAAATGCAAGACTTTACTACAAAGAACACTGAACAATTTGACTTTGCCTTGAATATCACCTTGGCAGTTCTAACTTGTCATGAATGAACAGGGAGGTCCTAGATGGTACTTGAATAGACTAGGACTAAAGCTTAAAAATGGTACTTTTATGAAAATATGACCCTACTGCTGATATAGTATATGGAAAAATCATTTTCTATTGTTTAATTTTCACATGACTTTAATATACACACATACATACATTAAAGTTATATCCATTTATATTCAAATTTATTAAGATATAATTTATCTAACATATAATGAATCTTGTGAATATCTTATTCCAAGTTTTAACATATATTCAAAGCTGTATAATCATCATCACAATTTGATTATAAACCACTTTCTTCATGCTTCCAAAAGAACTCAAACACATTAATAGCAATTGTCATTCCTTTCCCAAATAGCACTCTGTACTGTTGTCAATATAGATTTATCTGTGTGGGATATTTCATATGAATGGTATTATAAAACTTCTCATTTTTTTGAGTGGTCTGTTCCCCTTAGCACTATGTCTTTAGGCTCATCTGTGTTGTGAAATGTATGGACACTTGATTCCTTCTATGGCCAAATAATCTTGTGTAAATTTTCAAAATTCTTCAAGAAAATTTTTCCCTTTAATTTCTCTTTAAAGGAATCATCCACAAAATCTGGTTTATGTTAGCTTCATGAAGATTTTCAGAATTAGATGTAAAATTTGTATAATCTAGATATTTATTAAATTAAGTCAAGCTGTTCCTGTGGGAGATTTGTTGAAAAGAAACAACAAGTAGTGAAAGCAAATATTTAAGTTCACCAATGCTTAAAAACTTTTTAAAAAGAACGGGAGATATGAAGAATATTAATAAGCATTTCCTCTGCTTGTAATGGCAAAAATTTTAATCAAAACATCTATTAGCTCTGTCTGTAAAAGTGGTAAACAAGTAGAAAAAACATAGAGAGTAGAAACAGTACTTGTCATTTCTTCAATATCAAGCAATAAGGATGATGGATTTTTGTGTTGATGTTGACTACAAAACTATGTGGTCACCTTTGCAATAATATTAATGTATTGACATATGTTGTTCTATGAGTAGCACAGACTAATTTTAGAAAGGCAAGGATTAATTGTCAATATCAAAATTTAGTAGATTGTTCCTACTCCAATAAACAAGTGAGCATTAGTACTGTGTACATTGAGCTGTGCTCACGCTGTTGTTTGTAGTTAGTTATGATGGCGTTTTCAGTGAAGGCAAACCCTCAGTGTCTGCACGCCACAGTGCCAGCACTGGAATCAGAGTTTCCTTACACCAGGACATTTGAATCTGACATTGTAAAGGTTAAGGTTCCTTCTGCAGAGGCACAGTAAGTTTCCGAATTAGGTTGAAAGGAAGATATGTATAAAGATCTGTTTGTGATAGAAGTAACATGAGACCTCTGGTTCAGATTCTTTAGTGTTCTTTCCATATGTTCTTCTATATCAAATGTGAGAGACAAGGGGGCAAAAGTCTCTTTTTTTACCATGTTGTATGTTTTTAAAGTTAGTTTTCAACATTACCACAATCACATAGAAACTACTAGCCTGGCATTTTCTTCCCCTTATACTTTAATTCAAACTTTACTTCACTCTCTCACTCACACAATCATCTTAATGAAAACAAACAAAAGGTTTCAAGTTTCTGAGGTTGTTTTGGAAAGGAAAACACAAAACAAAACACATCAGTCAGAGCTGCAGTCATCCGTGAAAGTAACTGATATTTCTTTCCTATAAAAAGCAAATTCCAATGGCAAGGGAACTTTTCTACTCACAAGTCTCTAAGGCCTCATCAGAATCATCAGGACAGTCAGGGTCCCCATCGCAGAGCCAGCTCTGGGAGACACAAGTCACCTGATCGTGGCAAAGAAATTCACCAGGATCACACAACTGCTGATCTGAAAATGAAAATGTTTTGAAATAAAATATGAATGACTTGAGCATGAACACAAGCACAAAAAACACATCAAATATGGGAAAGCATTACACAAACACTGCACAAATGTGACCCACAGGTTTTGTTCAGCAGCAAAGCTAAACCCAATATTTTTCTTAATTTAAGTTAGTTATCTCTAATTCAAAGTATTGATAGACTTGACTTTATTACAGGCTCACACACAATCTTCTTTGGAAATGATTAAGACTTTTGTTTATGACAATAGGTTTTACCATATCAAATATAGCGTTTAGATGATATAGCAAGTGAGCTTGGTAGAATGTTGAATCTAACTATAGAAATTTGAGCTTTATCATGGCTCCAAAAAACTGAAAACTCATCTTGAGATAAATATTGTAATTAACCTTCATATCTGAGTATTCAGTTCTTAATCTCTGTACTGAAACAGGGCATTGAGCCTAAATGAACAGAGTGTTCAGATCTCAACCTCATTACTTATACAAGGGAATTGTGCTGCATGTATTGGATGTCTGTACTACAGAATTGTCTTCCTTTCTGTACCCTGACTTCTGTGCATCAAACGTCCACAAGACTTGCTTTGTCCCCATTCACATGAGTTTCTGGAGTTAGTTATGTCTAAAAATCTGTAATTCTCTTTGCAATATTTCAGAATATTTTGTTTGGGAGACCCTCCTCAAGTTCTAGTATAGCAATGTGGATTTATTTGTCACAATATATTTACTCATAACCTGTGGGCCCATTTGAAGAGAAATAATTATTTTTTATGTTTTATCAAGAATGAAATAGGAATATTTTCTATAATTGATGGCCTGTGGATATGAAGATGTATTAGAAATAACAGCCTTTTAATCTCATATTTAAATTTACTTGCTAGAAATGCACAAGATAATAATGCATCTTCCACTCAACACTATCCTAAATTTAATAATGTACCTTGTATTTCCTGTTCAATCTATGATATCCCCTGTCCCCAGCAACATCATTTTTTAGATTTATTACAAGCACATATCAACACAAATACATAATCTACAAAAATCAGAAAATATTAACTTTTTCCATTTTCAAAAACTCACCAGTTCTTGGCAGTTAATATCATTTTATTTTACCTTGTTATATTTTTCCATAAATTTACCATTAACACCAGAGTCATTACCACCAGTATTATTTTATTTTTTTTAGGTCCTGAGCCTGATGCTATAGAATTACAGATGTAAAAGTTATTTATTTGTCTGCATGGGTACACAGATCAAAGAACAAATGCTGAAAGGGATGTCTATGGAGAATGGTGAGCAAAAATCCAATATATATATATATATATATATATGGCTCAGAATATACAACTTGTGGTAGAGCCGGACTATGGCATTTACCTAGACCCCAGTTTCATCCATAACAACAGCAACAGCAACAGCAACAGCAACAAACACACACACACACACACACACACACACACACACACACACACCAGTTTGGAGATTCCAGCATTTTTTTTTTTTAAATACTGGAAGGTCTTGGATAATTTGAGGACAAGACATTCCAGGCAAAGAGTGAATGAGTAAAACTATTTACAAGTTAATTATTGCCATGCATTGGAGAATAATTCTATTGAAATCCAAGTAGCCAATTATTATGACTTGTGTTTTAATCATACAATAAAGATATATATTTTAAGTATGTTCTTATGTTAAAGAAAAGACTTCAGGCTTATATTTTCTTGAGGCAATCATATATATTTTTGAGTTAGTGTACAGAAAAATCGCAGGATGAAATTCAAAGCAGTTTGCATCCACATAAAAAGAAACATAATTGATCACTAAGCAATTTAAATAATTAATAATAAAATAAAACAATAATAATTAATAATAACAAATTATCTTCTGATAGTACAGAAAAGCATGTATCCAAAAGGTATAAACCACGTCTATACCATAAATTACAGAACAGATGAGGATTAGGTCTGCAGGTATTCTGTATTTTATCTTTCATCTTGAGATGACAGGTGTTCTCTTTCTTAATGTCTCTAAACTGTATTAAATTGATAAGATTTTGCAATATTTAACAACCAATTCTGACTATTATATTGCCTGTTATGTAGCAGATTACAATCTCTTTAGCTAAATCATCTTGAAACATACCTGTATACATGTATTCAAATAATTTTTGTACATATTCATCATAACTGTTTTTTTCAAATTACTTGCATGAAATTTCTTTTAAGTAATTCTCCTGGGAAGCCTCAGTTGTGGAAATGGACAATCTTGGAAGAGACATACTGTTTTGGCTTTTTGTCCCTCATTTTTCACTGGGATTTGCCCATCTGGAGATACATCCTTGGTGAAGTATGCTTGGATTCACACCCAGTAGCAATATGAGGAAGGGCAGATTGACCATAGATAGATGATATATGGAGAGTCATAGATGGTGGCAGAGGTGTCATGAAAAGGGAAGGGGTGTGCAGGACAGGAAAGACTTTAGCTCTTCTTTGTACACTTGCTAGAATCTCCACACAAAGAGAAACAATAAGTTTGTGATTCTATCTTAAATGCTTGTCTTGGCTTCCAGTCATAGAATGTTTTCACCATAATCAAATTCATTGATAAGCAACATGGCCACTGTCTCTACTGTCTCTGAAATGCCCTATTCCAACTGCACTAGTGATTCTTCTTATTTTTTTAGCTCTTAATATTTTTAGCAGATAACAATTAGTTGTTTACTAGTTTGCACACTGTGAATCTATATAATGATTAGGAACTATGGTTTCATCCTTCAACTTATATCAATTTAATACAGATGTTGATCAGATGGTATCTCACAACAAACATAAGACACATAGATTGGGATATAAGACATGTTCACATGCCTGTAACCTGCCATTCATAGGGAGTATAGTGAAAAAAAGTAATCACATTTTCTAATAACCTCTATGTCAGAAAGCAATTCCATCCCCACATCTAAATTTATTATAGGAGTCAGGGAAAAATATCCTACCATAGTGTGGAAAAAACAGAACAAAACTGAAAAATTAGTTTATTGTATTGTATATTTGAAGTTAAAACCTGTAGAGAAAATGAAAACAGGAAAAAAAATTAAGAGGGGGAAATCTGTGATGAAATGCAATTTTAAGCATGATGGCCAGGGAATATTTCACAGAAGCTATGTGTGGTGGTTTGATAGTAGTGTCCCCCTAAAGTTAGGTGTTCTGAATGCCAGGTTCCCACCTGATGGAGATTTAGGAATTAACACCTACTGGAAGCGGTATATGTTGGGACAAGCTTATGGCTCTTATAGCCAGCTTCCCCTTGCCACTATTGGGCATACTCTACTGCTGCTGTTGTCCACCCTCTGCTCATGTCATCATTTTCTCTTGTCATCATGGAGCTGCCCCTCTAGTCTACAAGCCAAAATAACCCATTTTTTTTTTCCCACAAGCTGCTCTGAATTGGTGATTTCTACCAGCAAAGTGAACCTGACTGCAACATAGTAACTTGTTGAAAACAGACTCTTATCAATGGTAAAAATCATATTCAGTTGAACAAAATGTCATGGGTCAAAGACTGTGAACTAAGTCTTTAAGGTACCCTACAAATTTAAGGAACAATGAAGAAGTCAGAATAGCTAAGGAAAAAGAAAAGTAGGAAAAGATGGTATGAAAATGTACATACTTAAGAAAGGCAGATAAAGGCTTTGTATTTAATTTATAAAGGATACTAGACCATTAGAAAGTTCTGAGTAGAGTGGCAAGAACAGACTCATTTTCTCTAGAGGGTTACTGGCTCCTATAGTGAAGACAGGCTGCACTAATGTGTCACGGGAAATACAAAGATCAAATAGGTGAGTAGAGAAGGTTAGATGTTACCGGAATTTCTGAACATGAATGTTAGACCGCTCAGTCACATCATAAATAAACTGAATCTGAAGAACCTTGGAGACTTGAAAGGAGAGTATCTATACACAGTATAACATATGAGTCTAAAATCAAAAGAATGATCAAAACTAGAATCTGAACAGAACTGGGCTATAAGAAGATAGAAACAGAGAGGGGTAGGAAGGATGAGTAGACTGTCAAGAAGGGTAACTGACATGAAAGAGTAAGTAGGTCGTCCCAGGAGACACAAAAGACAAAGTCCAGTCAGATGGAAAACTGCATGTTCAAGGAGAATGACATTTCTAAAAGCTATGTGACATTTCAAAAACTGAATTAGGTAGTGGCCAGTAATGGCACAATTTAAAGTCAGTGAATTCTGAAACATGAAGTAGAACCACTGAAGAGAGAGAGTCTAGAAGCCCAGAAGGAGGTGGAGAGGTGTGGTGTACCCAAGAATGACTCCTGGCATGAAGGAAGAAAGCTAACAACAGTAAGAATATTTGCTCTGGAGTTCATTTGCAGTGCAAAGGGACCCTGGCATGCCCATCCTGTCTCCCACTCTATCTTGCTCTCTCTCCCTCAAATAAACAAACAAACAAATAAATAAATATTAAGCCGGGCGTGGTGGCGCACGCCTTTAATCCCAGCACTCGGGAGGCAGAGGTAGGAGGATGGCTGTGAGTTTGAGGCCACCCCGAGACTCCATAGTGAATTCCAGGTCAGCCTGAGCTAGAGTGAGACCCTACCTCGAAAAACCAAAAAAAAATAATAATAATAAAAAATAAATTAAATAAATAAATAAATAAATGAATAAATAAATAAATATTAATACCAAAAAAGGATAATCATTAGGAAAAACCCTTTACAAAATATACAAGGCATCTATTCCCATTATATAATCATATTAACTTTCAAACAAATCTATCAGTACCCACCCATGCCCCCACACATACCTGAGGAATAAGGCAGCCTTCGGGCAATTTTTCTAAAGAACCTGTATTGTCAGCTTACTAAGGAAGCTCTAAACTTTAAGAACAACTTGTCTTGCTGAAATTTGGTGGGCAGGTTTATAGTATCTTCAGGAAGTAGATGAGTTTACTGTAAACAATGTGTTTATTTTTCAACAAGATATTCCATTTCAGGGACAGTTTTCCCAAACAGTGAATACAGTCTTAAAATGGGAATAAATAAGCATGGTGTAGTGATTATTAAAAAGAATTCTACCTACTGGATTGGGTTCCCTGAATCAGAAACAAAGCATGTCATATGTATGCATGTTTCTACTCATCCTATTTCAAGCTTTACCCATACTTGTGAGACATCAGACTAATCTTTTAAAAATATCTTTCTGTGGGTAATCTATTGGCTTTGCTTATTGTATGCTTGTCTGTAAAGAAACTCTTCAGCTTCATGTGATCCCATTGGTTGAGTGATAGCTTAAGTTTGTGAGCTACTGGGGTTTGTTCAGGAAGTCTTTTTCCATTCCTATATCATAGAAAGTACTTCCTAAATTTTCTTCCAGTAGTATTTGAGCTTCTGGTCTTCTATTGAGGTCTTTGATCCATTTGGACTTGAGTGTAGTGCGTGGTGAAATGTGTGGGTCAAGTTGCAGTTTCTGGCATATGGTTAACCAGTCTGTCCAGCACCATTTGTTGAAGATGCTGTCTTTTTTCCAGCCTATATTGTTCGGGCCTTTATCGAATATCAAGTAGGTATAGTTGCTTGACCCAAAGTCCGGGTCCTCAAGTCTATTCCGTTGGTCTATACTCCTGTTTTTATGCCAGTACCATGCTGTTTTTTATTACTATGGCTTTGTAATATAGCTTTAGATCAGGTATGGTGATGCCTCCAGAGGTATTTTTTTTGCTGAGGATATGTTTGGATATGCGAGGCCTTCTGCCTTTCCATATGAAATTTGAGATCATTTTTTCTATCTCTGTGAAGAACACTGTAGGGATTTTAATTGGAATTGCATTAAATCTGTATATTGCCTTTGGTAGGATTGTCATCTTCACAATGTTAATTCTGTCTATTCAGGAACATGGGAGGTCTTTCCATTTTCTCAAGTCCTCCTCAATTTCTTTTTTGAGTGTTTTTATGTTTTTGTTGTATAGATCTTTCACAGCAAGTAGATTACCCACAGAATAGGAGAAAATATTTACAAGTTATCCAACTGATACAGGCCTAATCTCTACAATCTACAAAGAACTCAAAAATCTAAACAGTAAGAAGTCAAACACCGACTCACAAAATGGGGCAAAGAGCTGAACAGGCAGTTCACAGAGGAAGAAATACAAATGGCAAGTATAGACTTAAGAAAATGTTCATCATCCCTAATCATCAGAGAAATGCAAATTAAAACAGCTATGAGATGCCACCTTACCCCAATAAAGACAGCAAACATTAAAAAATCAGGTGAAAATAAATGCTGGCGAGGATGTGGAGAAGTAGGAACACTCATCCACTGTTGGTGGGAATGTGGGATGGTACAACCACTTTGGAAAGCAATATGGAGACTTCTGGAAAAGCTGAGTATAGAGATACCAACAGATCCAGTTATTCCCTTACTGGGCATTTACCCTAAAACCTTCAAACCACAGGCTAGAGAGATTTGCTCAACCATGTTTCTAGCAGTTCAATTTGTAATAGCTAAGAGCTGGAATTAACCCAGATGTCCATCAGCAGAATGGATAACTAAGATGTGGTATATCTACACAATGGAATTCTATACAGCAGTAAGAAAAAAAAAATGACACAATGAAATTTGAGGAAAAATGGTTGAACCTGGAACAGATCATTCCCAGAGAACTTACCCAATCACAGAAAAAAAATCGCCACACAGTCTCACTCATCTACAGCACCTAACCTGAATCTACCCAAGATACCCTATATATCCAGCAAGCATCTCATGGACTAGACACTAGGATGGAAGGGGAGGGAGTGGAGGGCATCAAAGGGGTGGGAAACACAAATTGAGATGCAAACGGCAATGGTACCATAAAATTCTACTTACTAAAAGACAGAACAAATGGCTGATCCTTCACCAGGCCCCTACAGGGTACACCTGAACCACAAGACACTGGAGAGGGTAGGATCAAGACTAACCTTAATCTTCTACATCTTCCCTCCTTCCTTCTCCCTCTCTCTCTCCCTCTCTCTCTCTCTCTTCTCTCTAACTCTTGTATATTAGTTATCTTTTTCCTCATTTCCTTAGTGGGCACTGACCTGTAACTCCCAGTACCAGCATGGGGCTATCATCCACAATGAGCTTTTGATCAGAGAGACCTACAAGGTTTCCTAAAAGACAGACAGATTTCTGTCAGAGTACTTGATGACCCACCAAAGGTTACTGGTAAGACCCTACTGCTGAAGACACCTTATGTGGTTGACATGCAAAATAAAACGGCATGTCTGGAAGTTGGAGGACAGTCAGTCCCCAGACAATCAGTTCGTCTAGTGCTAGAAGGTGCTACATGGGCGACTGGGGGAAAATGACCAATATCTGTCCAAGCAACTCATGGTCTAACCTACTTAGCAAATAACCTGTTGTGATGCCCACACAAGTGCAATAGTGGCACACAGCCATGGTGGGGAACCAACTGCTCTTAATTTGGCTAACTGATCTCCTCAGCGGTACGCGACCCATAGCTGGAGCTGGGAAATAAGTCAGAACTATATCCAAACAAAAGCCCACTCGCCAATATCAAGCTACCATCAATCATGTGCTACAAGAGGGCCTACACCTATTAAATTCTCTATAAAAAAAAGTAAGGGTTATCTCTTTTGTCCTGGTGCTAACTTACTCTCCGTTGGAGAATCTGCTTCTCTTTTCCAGATAGATGTAGATCCTAAGGAGAGAGCCAGCCCATCATACCTCAAAAGGGCCCTGGCTGAAACTAAGAAAAATTGGCGAAACAAGCATGGGTGCTGTTTTCCTGATGAACCAGATACCAGCAGAAGGGGGAAGGATATTAACACAGAGAAAAATCAACTACTACCAAATCAGAGAGCCAGAGCCTCAGAGGCCCCCAACACCTCATCACTGAAGCAGACCAAAAATGAACTCAACATGGCTCAGGGAAATTTTGCGGAAGAGGGGGCGGAAAGAATGTCAGAGCCACATGTTGAGTCATGATATGCAGAGACATTTATCTTACACATAACTGTGGGCTAACTCCACAATACATGACCCATATACCTAAACAAGGAGGGTCCAAGGGGAGGGGGTAGGTCATGGATGAGCCTAATAATGGTACCAAACTGACTGTGTTTGCTGAATACAAAACTAACTAATAAAGAAAAAAAGAAAAAAAATATCTTTCAATGGTATGAAACATAGTGATTTACTGTGTATGTTAAAACAAGAGGCTTATAAGATTATCAAGGCTGCTTCACAGGAATCCTTCTGGAAAAAGATCAAAGCTATTGCATGTGAATCTCTTTATAAGTAGAGACATGCAACATTTTCAGAAACATGAAAATATTAGGACAACCATAACCAGTAATTACCTGAATTCAGATTCATTCTCTTTATAATAAGAGCTTAGCATAATAATCTATTTAGATGTATATGTAGACATCCAATACTAGTTTAAATTGCAATTTGCAAATATTTTTGATAGTTGATACAGTCTGATCCAATTTTTTCCACATAAATTAGTGGCTAATTAATTCATATGATCTGATTGTATTATCAAGAATACCTGGCAACTTTGATCATTTTAACCGCTGAACCATCTTTCCAGCCCTAATTTTTATCTTCAAATAAAAACGAGTCAAATATCAAAACTATCTCTCAATGGGATCTATTCAGTAGCTATGTCTTCCCTATCTTTGCACATATTACCACATTATTAATTTTCCAACAATTTGTCAGTTTAAATGTAACATACTATTGTTGGGAAATTTAAAGGATGTGTTCATGTGTGTGTGTAATCTAGTAGTAAATTACAATGAAAAGGGAGATTCATATACATTCAACAGCTAAACTCTAGGGAGACAGAGAAAATGTTAACAATCTTGTTTAATGTAAGTCAGTTAAAGAACCAGCATGACCTTCTGAACAAGTAAAGTGTCAGGGATTTGCTATGATTTCAGAATTTAGTTAAGACCAATGACATACATGTATGATTTTTATGTCTCATTGCTAACTTAACCATAAGCTGTATATCATTATATGTAAATAAGACAACATTCACCATTGCTAAAATTGAAACATGGTTGTGTTTCTTTTTGTCTCATATAGCAGAATTCATTACTCTGTGAAAGTAATTCATATAAAGACTTATAAAAATTACTAAATTAAATATAAATTTTGAAAAATATCGTATAAAATTGTTATAAACTTTCAGGATGTTCCTTAATCATTTTCTTTTATATTATCTTAATGATTGGAGACAGAAATTGGCTAAGCGATGCAGGCATGGTAGCACAAGCCTTTAATTTGAGCATTCGGGAGGCAGAGGTAGGAGGATTGCCATGAGTTCAAGACCACCCTGAAACTACATAGTGAATACTAGGACAGCCTGGGCTAGAAACTCTACTTCAAAAATACAGAAAAAAAAGAAAAGAAAAGAAAAGAGAAGAGAAGAGAAGGGAAGAGAAGAAAAAAAGAAAGAAAGAAAGAAAGAAAGAAAGAAAGAAAGAAAGAAAGAAAGAAAGAAAGAAATTGACCAAGAGGTCAGGGTAACAGAACCCCAAAAGTGAATGGATTTTTATTCCTCGATTAAAGACAGGAAATGTCACTAAGCTAGCAGAAACCTGGATGTCACATACTCTAGGAAAGATCTCTAGATTAAGCTTTCACTCTCCTAGAGGATAGAAACTCTGATCCTTACCTAAGATTACTGGAAAAGCTGTAAAATCTAGTGTTGTCCAGTAACCTGCTGACCTGATCTTCCTTATTTAGCCATTCCTCATAAAAAAAATGCAAATCTAAACTGGGTGTGGTGGCACAGTCCTTTAATCCCAGCACCTGGGAGGCAGAAGTAGGAGGATCACCATGAGTTGGAGGCCACCTTGAGACTACATAGTGAAATCGAGGTCACCCTGGGCTAGAGTGAGAACCTACCTCAAAAAACTAAAACAAAACAACAAAAAGAAAATCTGATGGGCTAGAGAGATGGGTTAGCAGTTAAGGTGCTAGCCTGCGAAACCTAAGGACTAATGGTCTACTCTCCAGGTACCATGTATGTCAGACACAAGCATGGAAAGTTGCACATGCTCACAAGGGGGCGCATGTGCCTGTAGTCTGATTGCAGTGGCTATGGGCCTTGGTATGCCAATTCTCTCTCTCTCTCTCATAAGAATAAAAACAAACAAACAAAACAAAACAACAACAACAACAGAAGTAGTCTGTTGGGCTTGCCTAATAAACCTAAATCAAACAACAAGAAGAAAATCAAATCTGAGTCTTGAGGTGGGCTTCTCAAACCCTGTCTTGCCTTTCTGGGCAAGATCTGTGCCTTTTTCTCCCATTGGGCTTTTCAAACATCCTCTTGCCTCCCTGGGTCAAAGCTCCACCGGGCTTCCTTCTCTTATATAAATTCTAGGCCTAAGGCCCTTCTCTCTGTTCTTGTAAAGCTAAGCTATAATAAAATCTTTCTGAAACTTAACATCTGGACTGTGGATTTCATCCTTCAAATTCATAGGAAAGGATCTGGAAAAACCCCAACTTTTGGTGCATTGACATACAAGGAACCCCAAATTTCTATAAAATTACACCAAAAAAAATTACATATGGAGATGAAAAACACACTTCTTAGAATTTCATTTACATTAATTGAAATATAGTAGTTACTATAATTAATAGGTCCTCCTACTATAATTTTGATTGTTCAATGTCTACTTACTTTATGTATGGCTTGCTTTCTTTCCCCATTCTTCCTTCCTTCCTCCTTTTCTTCTTTCCTCTTCCCTTTCTTTCTTTCTCTCTTTCTGATTTTTTTTACGGGATCTTATGAAGCCCAGTATAGTCTCAAACTCACCATGTAGTAAAGTATGTTATGACCTTAAACTAGTCTGCCTCTGCTACCCAAGTGGTGATCTTATACCACCATGCTGGGTCAATATTCATTATTAATACTTTTTATTGTTTGTTCACTCATCCTACTATATTGTTTATATATCTTTACTCTTTCATTATTTTTTTTATTCTTACAGTGGCCTTTTCCATACATATAGATTACAAAAAGAATTAGCCATTCACTGCTTCTAATGAATTTGTTGGGTGACTGTTTGGGGGAAGATGTGAATGAACATGAAGGAACCCTAGATAGAGCATCTATAGCACAACAATGAAATGATTCCACCCAAGTCTAGCTTAGTGAATCAATTAGTTTACTGGGGTTACTTACAAGAGTATGAGTGACTCAAAGGGAGCTTAGCTGAATCACTATCAAGCCCACCTCAGCATTGGTGACTACTCAAAAAGCTGCCTCTCTGGAGCTCTCTGAATGACTTGCCAGGCCATTCTACCAATCTGAGAGTCTCTTATCCTCATCATTTGTTAATACTTGTATCAGTTTGGTGAAGGTCCTTGTGAATCTTGTAATTTTTAGGAGCTTCCTAAGACTTATGAGGTTTCTTTCCTAAGTCATAACTACCTTCCCTCTTGATTCCAAGGAAATAGTTACTGACACTTAATCCATTCATCCAGTTTTTACTTTATTCATACCCTCTTCTGCAACGTTTCCTGAGTCTGGGTGGGGAAGATATGATATAGATGTTTGATTATTTTACTCTCTCTATGGCTTTGCATTGAGTCAGTATGCTACTGCATGACCTTGACTTGCCATGACAGAGTAAGGTCAACATTAGTACTAATCAGAATATAGATATAAAGAAATGAAAGTTTAAGGTGATTTAAGTGATGATCTTTGTATTTAAACATAATTTAATGTATACACATGTCAAATGACATTATACTCCATAATGTAGAGCCATGCAACAATCAAGAAACAAAGTAAGACATATATATGTGTGTGTGTGTGTGTGTGTGTGTGTGTGTGTATGTATGTATGTATATATGTATATATACATATATACATATATACATATTATATATATACATATAATATATATATATATATATATATATATATAATCAGATTCCTTGAAATAATTCCAAAGCATTTTTACAAATCAATGGACAAAGCAAAAACCCGAGAAACAATTATATATGTTTTATTTTCACAATTATAAGTATGTTTATTTAATCAATAAAATAAAGTAAATTCTCCTCTGGTTGTAATAAAATATCCTGAGTTTTAAAGTTTAGACTATACAAAATTAAAGCATTCATGAAAACTAAAATTAAAATAAGAGAGATTCAATGTCATCCTCAAGGGACTCTTAAAGTCTATACTGAAAATTAGATTTTACAGTACATGGTATGCAGTGGTAACTTATCCAAGTGTGTTAATGATTATTTTATAAACATCATTCAATTAGGAATGTCATCAGTGTGAAATTTAGATAAAATGTAACTTACCAACTTATTATATTTGCATTTTGTTCATTATGGGGATTGAGTTGAGGAAGCGAGATCGAAAACGGCTAAATTAGGCTGGGGAAATGGTTTAGCAGTTAAGCCATTTGCCTGAGAAGCCTAAGGAACCCGGTTTGATTCCCCAGGACCCACGTAAGCCAGAGGCACAAGGGGCACATGCGTCTGGATTTCTTTTGCAGTGGATAGAGGCCCTGGTGTGCCTATTCTCTCTTTTTCTCTATCTGCCTCTTTCTCTCTCTCAAGAAATAAAAATATTTTTTAAAAATGGCTGAATTATTGTGTTCTCACTTTGTCAAGATAAATGAGTGGCTGATGGAAAAGTAAAACTTATTAAGTACTGTGATTATAGTACATTCACTAATTTTCTTATATCCATCCTGAAAACTTTACATACATGTGAATTAAGAGGGCCTTAAATATTGAAAATTAGCTGTATTTCAATAGCATGGCATGAGTTTTAGTGAATAGTATTCATTATTTTCTGAGACATTATTGATAATTTAGCAACTTAATTGCATTACTAATATACATGGACCCACACCCACACATTACACGAACTTGTTATTTCATTTAAAAATTGAAATAAAACTCTGCTTATTGTTGAGCCAACTTTGAAGATAAAAAATAATGTTAATAAATTATTTAAGATGTAAAACTCAATATGATCTACCCTATGGCATTCCAGACATACTTCCATAACAATCCCTGTGCATGTTACATTATGTGGTAAAGAGAACTTTGCAGATATGATTCAAGGAAAGGTCATGAGGTGGGAAGATTCCTCTGAATTATTTAGGTAGGTACAATACAATCAGAAGCATCTTGTAAGAGAGATCTGACAGAATAGCAGAGTTTCTAAGGGCAAAGTTTGTTGTAATCTGAGGAAGACTCCAAGAAGTAAAAGTTGTTGGAAGAAGTGAGGTCCTCCAAACAAGCTCTGACCTGGACAGTATTTCATTTTCAGACCTTTAAAACAGTAATATTAAAGTTTAAAAAGTTCTAAGTCATAAAGTTTGGCATAGTTAGTTATGAAACAATAAAAAATAACAAAAGCAGGAGACAGGGCCCCAAGTCAATGACACTGTCAAGACTTAACAAATTAAGTCTCATCAACTTAGTAAAAAACAAGTAAACTGATAGCTATTTTATCATTAATTTATGGCATTAATATTTTATTATTATTAGTTGTGTACACAGTGTGTATACAGCCATGCTGGTACCATCATTAGTCTCCTCCCTATACTCTTCCCTCTGCAGGGACACACCTTGTTGGGGAATGTGGGTCGTGCATTGTGGGGTTAGCCATAAGTCACTTTCTTTTACTTTCAATAGTAAAATTAAATGCTTTTTTTCCCATTGAGCCAAAATACAGTGATATAGGACTAAGGTTAATGATAATGGCCTTCTTAGAAGCACATTACAGTATATATATGGTATTCCAAATGCACAATAACTCACATTTCTGAAAGCTGGAAGAAAGTGTGTTTGTATGTGATTGAGTACATGTGAATGTGTTTTAAGTCTTGTAAGATGCAAAAATAAAAATATAATGTTCATCATAAAATAATTATGTATTCTTATATTTTCTATTGTTTATTACCAATTTCATACTCATTGTATGCATTATTAAGCTCTGAGTGCTTTTGGAACTGCACATACACTACATATTCACAGAAATATCACACACAAACATACACACACATATGATGTCAATATACCTGAAATTTAATGGAAATTTTCAGGAAGTGCATGGTTCCCTGGAATAAGCTTTTCTCATTTATCATTGCTATCATAATGAGCAAATGAAAAGAACCTGTGCAAATATTTCCACTCCCACTTGACATTTAACTTTCAAACAAATATTTAGCTCATTTTTCTTGATTATTTTAACACTGGAAGGCTTCTTGAATCTTTGAGACAATATAGAAAATTAGCCATATGTTTAGAACTTCTTCATTATAAAGAAAATGTATACATGCAAAAATGTATATGCAGTCAGGCGAAAATATTTTCCTCTTGTTTTCTTGTTGGTGGCATAGGATGCACACTTCCAACAGAATATCTCTGCTACTTTCAATGTATCCTTGATTGATTTGAGTCTCTATTATTGAATTAGTGCTCTGCAGTCCTGTATTCTCTGAAATTTCAGTAAAAATACTGTATTTCATTTCTAGTTGCCCTTTCTCCAAAGCCCAGTGAAATGAACAGGCAGAGTCTTTTCATATACTGCAGCGTAAAAAAGGGTAAAATTTTGATATGTCTCCTTTGGAAACACAAGAAAAAAATCTAAATTACTGACATTTCTTCATAAACTCTATTCTCTAAATCCTATGTGATCCTGATTCAATCTCCCAGGAGATACCAAAATTTACATCTTGATTCTCCTTACCAGACTTACTGATCTGTGAAGTAGATGGCAGAGGTCTGGTTCCTTCTGGGAGGGTGCAGCTTTTCCTGCCCATTGTGTTATGCTTTAACCACAAACTGTCTACTTATCACAAGATATTATTATGATCAGAGAGTATATTTTTCAATGACAATTTATTATCCCAATTTAAAAGGCTCTAAGTATACTCAATTTAAAACACACTTACTATGAATCTAATTGAGTGTTACACCTTAATGGTGAAAACAATGGAGTCTCCTTCCATAAGTGGCTTGAAGTTCATTAGACAAGTTTGCTAACATCTCCATGTTCGCATGTATGTGGCATAGGTACTAATATTAGCATGTCTGTGTTTGGTTGGAAGGACACACAGAGGAGGCACACAGAGGATATGTTAGTCACCTGTCCATCAGATACTTTCAATCATTTTCGAAAATGCTACTTCTTACAGTGCAGGAAGGGAAGATGATATGTTTGCTTTTCCAATTCTCTTGCAAATAGTGCATGCATATTTAGTCTAGGGATGACTCATATCAACTGAGGTTTAGCATCTGCTATGACTTTCCTGAGAATATTTCATTTCTCCTGACCACAAGCTTGAGAGAAGCAGCTTTCCTGAGTAGTTTTACATTGTGAGCAATTAAACCCTAGGTAGCCAAAGCTATCTTGACAGGATGAACTCAAGCAGAGGATGAATATCCAGGTAGAAAGGGCTCCATGCATAGATCTTGGATGATACTTTTGCAGAAAACCCATCCTTCCCCACCCTGCCCCACCTCACCAACCTACAGACATGTTCTTTGGTGGTGCAATTAATAGCCTTTTTATTACTTAGTCACAGTGTGTTGGGAGATCTCTCCACAACACAAATAATTGATTTAAATGTCACGAAATCACCTCAGAAGAAGAGGATTTGAAGCTGTGTTAGAAAAAAATAAGAGATTTCCATAGCAGCTAAAGGCAAGATGATATTCTGAACTATAGGGATATTACAGAAGGAATTGTGCCATATTAAGGGAGCACTAACTCATTTGTATATCTGAAGGTTACTTAATATATCAAATGCTGAAAATAGTTTAAATGTTCATTTTCATCACCTTAGTATACATTCTTTTGTTGTTTGTTTTTCTTCCATACTGGGAATGCGGTTATTCTACCACTGAGCTGCATTTATTTTCATTTGATTTTTAAGACATTCTAGGTTAAGTTTCTTAATCTTTGTAAATTTGGTGACTTAAAAAATATTTTTTTTCAGGGGAGGAAAATAATTAATGCTATGAATGGTGATAAAAATGTTGAATGTTTATCACTTGCCACATTCTAAATAAACATTTTTCATATTCTTAAATACTTGCAGAAGTGTATTATTTACAGCTACCTAATCAGATACAATGGTTTAGAAAGTTAAATGCCACCTAGAAGCAAGACCGGAATATGAATGTATGTCTGATTGGCAAAATCCCAGCTCTCATGTAATTAGAGGAATGTTCTGTTCAGTTGGGCATTATGGATCTCCAAACACTGGAGATCAGTGGAACTATCTCCTTCAGTAACTATAATCATAAACGTCTCATTTTCACATATATGTCACCTAGCCTGCATATCATAAGCACACACTTGGTATGAATCAGACCTTAAATTTCCAAAAGAATGTCAGTGCTTTCCTCTCAAATCTTCTCAACCTGTTTATTGGAAGTTAGAATTTCGTGAGATACATTTCAGCTCTAGGAAGATAACCATCATCCAGGAAGAAATGAACTTTGCCTATCATTTATGGTTTTGTGAGTAACAGGTGAAATGATGACAGTCATGGGGATGAACACACATACTCATGAAGACAGACTGCAATTAACACAAGGGGTGATTGGAGGTGGTCACAATGAAAAATGTAATAGGAAAGTAAGTTACTGAGGGACCAAAGAAAAGGGACAGAACAGGAGAAAGAAAAAAATAAAATTTTTGTTGAAATGAAACATAATGACATCTAATGAAAATAAATTAAGGGAAAAATATTAAGAAAGGGCACACAGGTCTCATGGGGTGGTATCAAGCATCACCCCAGAAAGCCCCAAAACTACAGCTGTGCAAAAATAAACCTGCTTATATCTCTATTTCATTTCCATGATCAAATACATGTGTAAAACACTTGAAAGTGCTCCAGAAAAAAAAAAATAAAAAGAGGCAGTGGTTTTCATTCTGGTTATCCTTTTGTAGACATATTTCCAAACCCAAATGATCAAGTGAGAAACATATCTTTATTAGCTGTTCTGATAGGAGCCATTGGGGTCCTGTAGGCGGGCTTCTGTTGTTTAGATAATTATGAAATATGAAGAAAGTTCAATAGGTTTCCCAAACATAATTCCAAGTAACACAGATAATTAAGCACTTTACAGAAGACACATGTCATGAAAATTTAAATGAATTCCCATGAAAGTAATTATTATCTTTTCAAAAGAAAAGGTTTAATATAACATTTTAATGTTAATAGGAAATTAGGAAAGACAGCCATGGGGTTCTAAGAGAATATAAATTAAACCTTATAATATTTCCAGGAAGAGATATAAGTGCATATATTTTCTCATGATATACTAATGATTGCTCAATTTTTCAATTAAGGTATTATTGAAAAAAGTATAATATAATCTGATAAACTTAAAAGTAAAGTACTATTTTTAAGTGGGGCAATGCTATAATTACGCAGATTATCTTTAATTAAAATAAAATTACTGAGGACCAGTCATGGAGGCACATACCTACAATCCTAGTACAGAGGATTATAATAGCTCAAGGCAAGCTAGGGTTACATAGAAAGAGATTTCTCAGTAAATACAAAGAAGAAAGAAATAAGAGAAAGGAAGGAAGGGATGAAAAAGAGGAAAGAAAGAAAGAAGGAAGGAAATAAATAAGAGAAAATGAATAAAGTGAGGAGAAAGGAAGGAAGGAAGGAAAAAGAATAATCAGAAAGGAAAATAAGTATAACGCTTACCACTTGCAGACAGTAATTAATAATTGTTACTGTTGAGCTAGAGAGATGGCTTAGCAGTTAAACATTTGCCTGTGAAGCCTAAGTACCCCAGTTCAAGGCTTGATTCCCCAGTACCCACATAAGTCAGATGGGCAAGGTGGTGCATGTATCTGGAGTTCACTTGCAGTGGCTGGAGACCCTGGTGCACCCATTCTCTCTCTCTGTGTGTGTTGTTCTCAAATAAATAAATAAAAATTAAAACAAAAATAATAATTGTTATTGTTTCTTTATACCCTTTCAGACTTTGTTGATAGAACAACACTCTTCAAATATGCACAAAGTACATGAAGATATTGAGCATATTGCCTTTCTTAACCCAAAACTCAATTGTGTACACCATCCTATAGAAATAGTTCTGTGTGATAGCTAAATAAGGACAGTGTGTACTAATTTATCAGTTTTGAAATTTTAGACATTGTAAAACAAGTGTCCCAAATAGGCAACAAGTGAAATTAAAACTTATGATAACACTTTAGTTAATCTGTGCTACTTTTTATATCAAAACTACATGATTAAGTGAATAAAATGAGAGTTTCTAAGGATTTGTTTTCACTGTACTAAAATAAATTTCCTCCTGTCAAAGCTGACAATGTGGTCCTACATTACTCTTTCATTGTAACCTATGCTTCTCATGTTCCTTGTTCTATCATTTTAAATATTTTCATTTTGTTTGATATAAAATATTTCCTTCATTGGTTATGACCATTGGAAAGACATGTAAAATTGAAGGCAACTAAATGTAAAGGAAAGCTGGAGGGAATTCTGTGTCACTTAACTGTCCTGGTACCTGCCACATTGCCACATTTTTTTTTTTAATTTGCTCTAAAGGTGTAGTACTCATTCCACAAGAATAATTTCAGAGCTTTTCTTTGATAATGTCCTAATTTCTTCATTTTAAGTTTATTTTTAGTGTAATATTCCAAAATATTTTAATGTAATAATTGAATATTTAGTAAACTTAACTATCTAGAAGGAGACTAAACCCTCCAAAGAAATCTATGGCAGAATTTTCCAAAACATTTGAACATAAATTTTAGTATGGATTCTGTTCTTTGTTGTTTAAAATGTCATACAAGGCTGTAGAGATGGCTTAGTGGTTAAGGTGTTTGCCTGCAAAGCCAAAGGATCCCAGTTCGACTCTCCAAGACCCAACTAAGCCAAGGGGGCGCATGCATCTGGAGTTCGTTTGCAGTGGCTGGAGGTCCTGGTATGCCCATTCTCTCTCTCCCTCTCTCTACCTTTTTTTTTTCTCTCTCTCTCTCAAATAAATAAATAAAAATAAAGTTAAAAAATGTCATGCAAGTTTTGGTTTTTTTTTTTCAGTGTTGTTATTCTTGTTGCTTGTTTGTCTATCTTTATTTTAAAGAGAGTCCACACTTTTGGGAATTCTTAGCCCTATTCTAGCAATCTATCCTACATTACAAGGCCCATATAAGGCCCAAATAACATTATCAGTATTCAGTGCTAACTGTCTCACAAGACAAGATTTGGTGTTAAAAAGATTATTAGCAAATGATTGGTGGGATATATGGAAAATCAGAGGAAAGAGCGAAAGCAAATGCTAAAGACCCCATGTTTGATTCCTATTGCCTATTAATAATGCCTGACTTCCATATAACTAATTGAATATCTTCCACTGTGATTAAATAAACTCTCTGAAGTACTTTAAATGCTTAATTACTTTCAGATGTATTAAAAGAAATGGATGATGAGAGTTAAGGATGTTTAGATAATAAAGATTAAAGAAAAAATTTATAAGTGCCATGTAAGATATCTGTTAAATTCATGAACTTTCCCTCTAGTGCTCTAAGACTTAAATTAATTTTAATTCTTGAAATTTAAAAAGTTAGCAAATCTCTTTCTGCTTTAATTATTCTTATTCATAATATGTATCCTCTTACTTCCCAAGGGAATTAATTATGACTTTCATCTAGAACTATAAATAGAATTATTTTATAGTAGATATGTTTTTTATCTTAAACATTTGTCAGTAAGTAAAAATTATTAAAATAACATAGAGACATAATTTTTTTCTGGTTGTATATAGGATAGCAATGTGGTTATTTCAATTTAAAGAAAGAAAGAAATATTTTAATTTCTTGATTGCCAGCTAGAATTTATTAAATGTTTGGATCTTGAGAAAGCTTCTAAAACTTACTCAGAAAAATGGTTGAAAGGAGCTGTTTATTTATGTAAAATTTAAATAACCAATTTTCTCAAAAGCTGAGATTGAAGATGTTGTTAAAATCATGGAATCCACTAAAGAAATTGATTCACTTCCCTCTTTCTAATCAAGTTCTTAATTAATATGGTGTTATAATTTTCCATATTATACCTTTTGTTGAGTTAAAAGACAATTGAAACAGGGATAAGCATTTGGTGTAAAAAATTATGTGCTCTAGTAAAGATAACCTCCAAATAAGGCTGAGAGTACTTTGAACAGTAGAATGTATTTCTTGTTGCAAGGAGGTCAAGGGTTATCCAAAACACTTGAAAAGAGACTGAAGGGCTGGAAAGACAGCTGTGCGGTTAAGGCGCTTCCCTGCAAAGCCTAATGAGTTTGGTTCCCTAATACCAATGTAAAGCCAGATGCACAAAGGGGCATATGCATCTGAGTGTTCTTTCTCTCTTTCTTTCTCTCTCTCTTCCTCTATCTCTGTCACTTTCTCCCTCCTTCCCATCTTTCTGGGCATGTTGGTACACGTCTTTAATCCCCGCACTCAGGGAGGCTGAGGTAGGATGATCACTGTGAGTTTGAGGCCAGTCTGAGACTACATAGTGAACTCCATGTCAGCTTTGGCTCCTCTACCTCGAAAAAATAAAAATAAATAAATAATAAAAGTAAATAAAAAAGAAAGGGGATCCAAGCTGTGAAAGTAAAACAAAAATGAAACAGACAGGCATTGCAGTCAGGAGTCCTGAGGAGCTCACGCAGTCTTTGCCGTGCTCCACACTGGGGCTTCGCTTTAGCTGCTGAATTTTGCTCTTCTTTAGCATTCCCACAGCACGGGTGATAATAACAGTAACTAGCACATATCAGTTAACAAAGACTGAAGGAAGTTAATTTAAGGCATCTAATATTCTTTTCAGGAAAGAGTCAATATTAACTTGCTATTATTATTACTATTATTATTGCCAGAGACCACCTTTCTGTGTGCAATGTATTCTGTTGTCATAGTTGATAATATTTTTAAACATTCCTATGCTATCATCAAACCTAATTTTATATTTTTTTCTAAAATTATAAGTTCTAGCTACCAAAAAAGAGAGTATTTTTTTCTTCTTAATTCAGATGAGGAAAAACCTTTAATCATTGTTTTGGAAGGGTGTTGAACAAACATAAATAAGTATTACAGGAAAAAAAAAAAAAAGGAAGATATTTGCCCCACACAGCACTGCATTGTTTCTGTTCCTTCTCCATGATAAGTGACCCATTTCTGTGTAACAGTATGTTTTTCTTTTCACTCTGCTTCTGATAGGAAGTTCTACTTTGCAATTTTCAGTTATCTAAAGTATTTGTATATCTTTCAAATGACTATTTGCAGCATCTTAACTATTTTGAATTTAAACATTTTTTATAACTTCAAGGATGTGAATAAAGAAGTCAGAAAAACTATATATAATGTTGATAAGTTTGGGGGTTGTGAGTGTTCAAAAATACTTTTAAATTTGTGTAAATATCCTGTCATAAATGGGTTGAAAATGACTTCTGCCAAAAAGAGCAAAAATGGATAACAGCAAACAAAAACTGAAGTTCAAAAGCAAAATTTACAATTCAATCTAAGTATAACTTTTCATTTAAAATCACATTTTGTGCTTAAGTGACATGAGAAGCTGTAGGGCTGGGGAGATGGCTTAGTGAATAATAAATACCTAAGTAGGTCCAGAGGTCTATTCTCCCCACATAAAGATCATTTTCCTTCTCCCTGCCTGGATTCCACTGAAGGCCTTCCTTAGTGGCATTGTGGGTATTCACCATGACCCTCAGTGCCTTTCATAATGAAACTGTTATGAAACTATGTTTGCCATTTGAGAGGCTTTAAAATACATTGAATTTACACCAAGGAATAGGCAAATGATGGCCCCTCTCTTAGCATATCACCCAGCTTAGAATACATTCAATGTTTTATTGCAAGCACTTGCAGCCCATGTGGTATTTGTCTATTTCAAGGACTTGCAGTGACTGATAAGTGTCACTCCTCCCTTACTGGGGCCAGCCTCTTAAAGAGCACCTTCCTGCATTCCCTGGGACAGCTGTGATCTGATCCTCTAGTTTAAATAAGGACACACAATGGGAGCTTGGAGTATTTTCACATTGATCCTAATTTGAAAATTGGGAGTTTAATGCATGCTACCTTGCGAAAGTAACTGGAAATAAAAAAGGAAACTATGAGGATAGCATACTGTTCCTAACCAACCTCCCATCTTTCTCCTGGATCAGTGACTCCATTACTGCCATTGTTTGGACTTACCTAGAAAACTGAATGTCAACTGGAAGCAACTTTGAAACTCTGCCTCCACAGTACTTTTATATTTTGAACATGGTGTTGTGTAGAAATATATCCTGAGTGAAGACTAAAGGATAGACACTCGCTTTGAAGTTCTTTTGGAGAAAAATAACAATATTAACTTCATCCAATTCCTTTGCTTCATTACTTGTACCCTTATGTAGTGTTTCAGCTTCTTGTTTCTATTTGCCTATCTATCTAACTGTGGGTTAATATATTCTTTTTTAATTTTTTTTTTACTTTTATTTTATTACTTATTTATTTATTTATTTGAGAGTGACAGACAGAGAGAGAGAGAGAGAGAGAGAATGGGCATGCCAAGGCCTCCAGCCACTGCAAACGAACTCCAGATGTGTGCACCCCCTTGTGCATTTGGCTGACATGGGTCCTGGGGAATCGAGCCTCAAACTTAGGTCCTTAGGCTTCACAGGCAAACGCTTAACCACTAAGCCATTTCTCCAGCCCTATATTCTCTTTGAAATTTTGAAAATCTGACTTGCACATTCAAGGACTTAAAAGTAACTACCACTTTACATATTCAAAGCATCCTAACATAAATTATACTTCAGCAAAGATTACTTTAAAATCTGATGACAGGTTCTTAGCTAATTCAATGATATGTTTTAGAGATTTACCTTTAAAATTTATTTTAGAATAAGTGAAGCCTGTGAAAATTTGTTATTCAAGCATATAATATACATAATATATATTATATATGATCTATATTAAATAATTAATATATACATAATATAAATAATTTAACTGAGCACTATTCTGATATTATTTGATGTGTTTTTCAATGCCTTTCATAATTCCTACCATTTCTAAAAGAGAGTCTTTGATGTGGAATAAACCTTTTCCATTTGTGTTAAAAGATGCAGTTTTTATGTATTTGTTATTGATATTATTTTGTATCATATCATTGTATTATCTTAGTTAATTAATGCTTTTAATTAGTTTAGCACTATTTTATGATGAATTTATTGAGCTTATTTAACTTGGTAATTCTTTAGGATCCCGAAGCCAAAGTGAAGAATTTGGAGGGGGGCTTGAGGATCTCCAGACTCAAGATCACCTGAAATGATTATTAATCACAAGCAGTTTATGGCTGCTGATTCACCTGATTCACAGCTCTGGTGGTAGCAACCAGAGATCGAGATTTTATACAGACTTCAGGCAATTTTAAGGTCAAATGAAATTTGTGAATCTCTCCTTCACACTATACATTTCTTCATTAATATTAAATCATGGAACTGAGACCTGGAACTTAATGAATCATTCATTTTTATTACATTTTAAGTAGTTGTATTAGTCAGCTTCAGGTTCACTGAGATGAAATTCCAGACCAGGCACAGTTATGGAGGAAGGGATTTATTGAAGCTTACAGATCCAGGGGAAGTTCCATAATGGCAGAAGAAACTGGCCTGCCTTCACAGGCCCAAGCAGAGAGAGAGAGAAGTACAAACCTAAAGGTCAAAAGCCAGAGCACACTTCAGGAACTCCAGCTAGGCACACTTTGCAGATCTTTAGATTGTAATCTGAAATCCACCACCACACCTTAAGATCCACCCAGTGACCTTGCTTCCAGCCAGGTGGCTAGAGATGCAAACTACAAATAAGCAACTGAATATATTGGGGGCCATCTATTCTATTCAAACCACCACAGTAGTCTAATGTACAACTAACTCATTCTTATATTTAGTATGGTTGAAATTCTTGTTGATTTGAGAGCTCAATCATGGTCTCATTCATTCATTGGTGATATTAAGAAAATTGTCTAAAGCCGGGTATGGTGGCGCACATCTTTAATCCCAACACTGGGGAGGCAGAAGTAGAAGGATTGCTGTGAGTTCGAGGCCACCCTGAGACTCCATAGTGAATTCCAGGTCAGCCTGGGCTAGAGTGAGACCCTACCTCAAAAAACAAAACCAAAAAAACTTGTCTAGGACTTGCCAGACTCTCCTTCCATGGATCCCCTTTAAAATAGCATTTGTCATCAGCCCCAACTAAAGACAAACCGGTATATTGTGGGCTCTGGTTTGTTACTGTTGATAGAGAGGTTTTTCAGGCACAGAGTACAAACCTATATAGAGAAAATTAAATGGAAAAATATTTAAATTGTGGTCAAATTTACAGCACATTACAAGTTTTAAGAGCTTTCAAGTATATGAATTTATTAATTATCTGACTGGAGTATTTCTGTAATGTCCTTTCCCTCTTCATTTGTTTAGCTACAACCTCTCCCATTTTAATCCCATTCTGCTAAGACATTAGAAATATAATACTGTCTTTAATTTTGAACATTTGATTAACTTTAAAATATGATTGTTGGTTCAGAAAAGCTTTGTATTCCATCACTTGGTTTTGAAAGAACCATGGAATGTGCATGATATCCAAAGTAGAGGAAACCTCTTCACAGGTTTCTTTGATATTTGAACTATGAGATTTGGAAGAATCTTCCATACTTTTTTCTTCCAGTTCAACTTTTCAAATATTTATTTTTGTCATTACCCATACGGTTCAACTGTCAGCAAGTATTGCAAGGACATTCATAGTGTGATCTGACTACTGGCTGTCTACCTCTGTGTCCTAATGTTGAGTATGCCCCACTCAGTACACTGAAGCTAAGTGCATACTGCATGTGAATAGCAAAGCAGATATGAATAACACATGTACACAACTATGAACCAAGTTAAGTATCTCACCGTATCAATTACTTCCTAATTGCTTGGAAGCACATTTCATCATTTGCTCCAAATGTTTCCTAATTGTTCTCAAAATAGTTGTTATAGAATATCTGTGTTTCTTTCTAAAATGCCTTATATAATTATTTGGAAGCTTAGAATTTCCATAAAAATTCCAATCACATTTAAAGAAGAGCAAGGTGCTTCAGTATTGAGTTCCTGCCTGCTACCCTTTCTTTAGCTCAGCAAACTCACAGACACAGCTAAAAATGATCGTTTGGTCTTTCACTCTGTCTTGTGCTTTCTCACCCCAAGTGTCTTCACACATTCCATATTTCCTGCTTGAGCCACTTTTATCTTCTCCCTTTTAGCAATATCAGCTCTACCTTATGATTCAATATAAAGCCATTATAAGACTTCTGAGTTTTTTGCTATCTGTACTTCTGATTGCACAATCATAACTACTACATTCCTTACACATGATTGGTACACATGATCCATGCCTGTTTTTCTCCATTGAACTTAAGTCAAAATGAATACAGTGACTACAGGAACTTGGTCTTCTTAGTTATTATCTTCTGAATGTCTTTAGGCCACAAAACAGACACAGACACACACTACTAACTCAGGGTTAATTATCATATTGTGATAAATCCCATCAAAATATTTGCTTTTCCTCCTTGTTTTGTCTTTCTTTTACATAGTTTTATAAAGTTTTTAAATGCTGCCTATACAGGAACATAGTGTTCTAATAGTAAGCCAATCATTACTGAAACCATCCTTGGAAGGTAGTTGTTATCGTATATCACCTTTACTTGGCATAGACCATAAGGAGTCTATGTGATCTTAGTTTATATTGCGGTCCACTCTAGCCCAGACTGACCTGAAATTCACTACGTAGTCTCAGGGTGGCTTCAAACTCACAGCTATCCTTTCACCTCTGCCTCCTGAGTGCTGAGACTAAAGGCATGTTCTACACACCCGGCATCAGTCTCACTTTTGGCTCCCAATTCAAGCTATGAGAAGACTGTATTTTATACTCATACATAAATAGAAGATAACTCATCAAAGGAAATATTACAAGAATGTGGTAAGGAGGGGAAAAGACATATTTAATATTAGAAAATTCCTCTGTGAAGCAAAGACAAAGAAAAAAAGTCATGGAAAGAGCTTAAACATCTGATGCAGCATAATACAACAGAAGACACCAGTCACAGGGACTATGATTTCTATCATCATCTCATCACTTCTGTGCTTGAGCATTTTATTTAACTATTTATAATTATTATTATCATTATTATTTTGGTATTCAAGGTAAGATCTCACACTAGACAAGGCTGATCTGGAATTCACTATGTTGTCTCAGGATGATTTCAAACTCATGGTATTTTCCTAGCTCTGCCCCTCAAGTGCTGAGAATAAAGGCATGCAACACAACACCCAACTATCTAACTTTTTAACTTATATTTTATCTAAAGAAACTGTTTAATTTTAGAACAAATTTAGCCCATTATTGAAAGAATTCTCAGATTCATTAATTCAATGACAAAGTTGGTATTTTTTTGTATAGGCTCTGACATGGTGAGTAGTCATATAAAAAAGGATGATAGAAATGTGTAATGATATTGTGCATCCATGAAAAATTAATTCCTAGAAATAAATTTTACTTTCTGACATTTCTATTTTTTTCTCATCATTTCCTAATGCCTCCTTATGTTGATTTTTTTTTAAATCATTCCTTTAAGCAAGCAGGATCAAGCAGCTGATGCAGATAAAATTAGCTTCACCCGCAAATATTAAAACTGTCATGCAATGGAGCTGGGGACAACTGTTAGTCTTTAGTAATACCCTACAGTACAATTTTGCAATGCATACATCAATTAATTTTATATTACTGTCACACATGACAGTAATAGTTAGCAATATTTCTTCGTACTGTTATCTTAATTACAATGTATTTGTTTTTACTGTGAACACCTCAAGATCAAAGTATGAACTATTAAAAAATAACTAAGCATGAAATTTATTAAAAGTCTATCAATCTAATGGAAAAATTTTCATCTTAAAAATAATCTTCAGAGTCAGTGATACAGGTTATTTATTTATGTTTCATAACAAAATAACTCTTTAAATTTGAACATTAGAAATATATTTGTATTTACTAATTTTTCCATGAAGTAATGTACACAAATGATAGTAAAATGTTCATGAGTTTTCGACAACTCATTACATGGAGAATGCAGTTGAGTAAGAGGGCCAAATAAATATTTCACCTGAGGCAATAATATTCTGGTCATCATGTTAAAAACCTGGGGAAGATAACCAAAGTTAGAATGATTTGAACACCTGGAAAGTATCAAAGAGAAGTGACAGGCAGAGAAATCTAGTACAGTACTTTTCCATGAATAGTCAGAAATAATGAGAAGGGAGACTCTTAAAGTGAATGTGTGCAAGCCCAGGCCCTACACACCCGGCTCACACACTTTCACATTTAGATCCTCTGTCTTTGTTATTTCTCTTGACTTTCTGTTTGTCTTAGGATACCTGTTCGTGTCATCTCTGAAATTCTGTCAGTTGTGACTGGGAAGAAAATGAAAAAGGCAAATGACTTGTGGAGGCCTATGAATAAATGCTATGAGTGCCACTTCAGCGGGAGTGACAATAATCATCTTTTTATTAAGTTGGTTTGGTGACACATTTAAACATGGCATGTTACCATTTTTTCTCAGGAATGGGATTATAATTGTGAAGCAGATCTATACACTGCTTGAGCTGTGTGTGCATATCTGCATTTGGCTGTATGCTATACTGTCTGCTGCAAGATGACTTCAGTGGTGGTTGACATAGCTGGCAATGAGAAACTCTACATGCATGCTCCATATTATGACTATAATGAGATAGCTTTCCCACCCCATGAGTGATTTTGTTTTAATAAAAATGAAAGTAGTGCATTGTTCCATCTCTTTTTTTCATTACATACAGGCATTTCAGTATCAGCTAAAAAAAGAATATCTTAAATCTGCCCAGAAAATTAAATGCAAATGATTTATTGATTTTACTGTTGTGTCCTCTATCTGCAATATGATGCACTATGAACATGTATTTATTTGAACATAAGTTTATTTGCATAAAACTAACAATATAGTAAGAGACATACCAGGAAGTTTTAGGTATGTTAGGAATCTGATCTGTCCTTCAAGAACATGTGCCACAAAAAAACATTTATTCAATGTCTTGGGAAACATTCATCATTATTTTGTTAATACTTAAGGCACACAACATGTTTTGATGTACAGAAATACAGCAAATGTATACTATACGCAAGTCTGTGCACATGTACATTCTCAAACACAATTGTATTTTCTTCATTGTAAGGTGATCTAACACTGATAACCCTGCTCATTTCTGGTATCCCATATAATATTCTTAACTATGTGTTATATCTGCAGATTATAGATCTTATATCACTGAAACTTTGCACCACTTCACTTTGATATCACAGATACTGCATGTCTCTGTTGTCAGCTACCATTTTATTCTATATTTCTACATCTTTACTTTTTATATCTTCACATTAACCACATAAATAAGATCATGAAATATTTTTAGTGAATAGATTATTTCACTTAGTATAATATATCCTCCAGGTTCATTCCTATTATTGAAATTTGTACTGTTTCTTTTTGGCTTTGAATAAAATTTCATTGAATATTAAAAAAAAAAAGTGGGCTGGAGAAATGGCTTAGCAGTTAAAACACATTCCTGCAAGCCAAAGGAGCCAGGATCAATTCCCCAGCACCCACGTAAAGCCAGATGCACAAAGTAGCACATTTGGCTGCAGTTAATTTGTAGTCTCTACAGACCCTGGTGTGCCCATACTTTCTTTAATGCCTGTTTTACTCTGTTTGCTAATAAATATAATTTTTAAAGTGGAAGTATTAATATTACTATTAAAAAGAATCCTCAAAAATTAAATGATGGGTTCAAAATAGATATCTTTCCTGATCCTTTGTGTGTGTGTGTCCTTTACATGATATGGGTTTTAGACTAAATTTTTTTCTACTATTAAACTCATTCCATTTTCTATTAATTTCCAGAGATAATATGCTAATATTTAAGTATGCAAAGTATGTAATTTTGATGAGAATGCTTTTAACCTAGTAATTTTTCTTAAGGCATCATTGTCCTAAAAAGCAAATAAAACCTAGGACTGCTTAATTAAGCCAACAATTCAATAATATACCATAAAATAATGTTACTTTTTAAAATGTTGATCAAATTCTTTAGCAAGAGAGAAAGTTCTTTGGGGAAATAGAAGTTTTCTTTTTTATGTTGATTCCTCTGTATCTCCTAATACCATGTTTTTTACATAGTAAATGGAAACTCTGGGAGGCTCCTTAAATGCTTAAAAGGATGGCTGGTTGGCTAGCTGGTTGAATGGGTGGATGGATTGATGAAAACAATGGAACAGATGAATGAAAAAAGTGTACTTAAAAAAAATTAAACCTCACTGACACATTAACTTGAATATTCTTAATTAAAATACAGCTAAGAAATCAAATATTTGCCATAAATCTCAGAACAAGGAGTTCTCTAGGAAGGAAAGGAAGACCTTTAGGGTTCCCAGTGGGAGGGCGTGGAGGAGCAAAGTAGGGAATCCACTGATTCCCATGCTCTTGGGTAGCCCACCAGTCACCCAGGCCCCTCAAGCAGCCTTCCCAGCCACAGTCCCAGTTGCAGGTTTCTCCTGCACTAGCCACAGGCTAAATCGACCCAGACTAGTAGGCCAGCATAACTCCACACAGGAACACCATCCCACTTGCCAATGTGCCCCACCACCCTATTCCCAGATCCAGGCCAGCAGGCTAGCATTCCCTCTGGCCTAGGCAATCCCACCACCTAGGAGCTACGCACACACACACACACACACACACACACACACACACAGACAGACTTGAACCCCGCCTCGCCCCACACCTATGCACCAACTCAGGCCAGGAGGCTATATTTCCCCCAGGGGACCTTTACCGCAAATGCAGTCCCACTTGCTGCTGCCCCCACCCCTGTGCATGGACACAGGCCAGCAGGCTAGCTTTCCTCCTGGGGACCTCCATGCAGGAATGCCATCCAGCTCTCTACTGCCTCCCACCCCAGTGCATGGACAAGGGTATCAGGCCAGTGTTCCCACAGGGACCTCCACACATGCAATATATGATATCCCCACCCTGCCTTTTCACATGATCCAGTAGTCCCATCCATCCCCTGGTTCATGGTAGCAAGGGGCCCACTGTCACATCCCCTCACCCCTCAGCATCTGGGAACCACCACTCATTCCCATTCTTCCCCTTTCTGAAGCCCAGCTCCAACATCAGCTTTGTCCCATCCCCCCACCACTGTTCCCTCAGGCCATGTGGCTGCACCGTCCCATACCCTGAACCAGGGAACAACAAGCCCCTTCATCAGGTCCCTGGGACCCCACCAGAGCCTCACAGGCTCCTTCTTTCTGAGCAGACAGGCTCAATTGCCATCACAAGCCTAGAGGAAACAAACCTAAAAGGGAATAATCACTGAAGACACTTCAAAGGTAGACTACAGCTTCCTCCTAAATTAAATAAGATTCCTACACTGTGATGAGCAGACCACAGCACAAAAGAACAACATGAAAAATCAAATGCAAGTAAATCTAACAAGATTGCCCAGACCCACAATGGATATCTCTAATCAAAACATAGAAAAGGTAATAGAATCAGAACCCCAAAATGAATATACAAGCTATGCAACCCTGACCAAGCAAATAGCAGAAATGGCAGAAAATCAACAAAAGGCCAATAATGGTATGAATGCTTTCCTTGCTAGATTAGACCTGATAAAAAAGAACCAGGAAGGGATCCAAAGACAGTTAAATGATCTGAAGGAGAGGAAAAAAAAAAAAAAAAAAAAAACAAGCACCAAATAATATAAAATATAATAAAAAAGAGGACCTCAATACTCAATAACCAGCTGGCTGAGTTCAATGAAGACATAAAGAAATGCAAGGATGAATTCCAAGAAGCATTAAGAAAATCAGAAAATGACATGAAAAAGGAACTTGGGAGAGGGATAGAAACTATACATAAAAAAAAGAGTAGAAAATACAAACCAAATTAAACAAGCCTAAAACTCTATAGAAGCTCTCAAAATAGAGTCAGCCATGTGGAGGATAGAAACTCAGAACAGGAAGACAAAATAGAAGAAACAGTTCATGAGTTCAAAAGTTTCAATAAGTTCAAAATTTTTTGTGAACAGAACATGAGGGAACTATGGAATACCCTTAATCGTCCCAACATTCAGATCATGGGAATACCAGTAGGGGAAGAAATTCAGACCAGAGGCATGGAGAATTCATTCAATAAAATTATTAAAGAAAACTTTCCCACTCTCTCAAAAGAAAGTCCCATCAAGTTACAAGAAGCTAACAGAATTCCAAACATACTGGACCAAAGGAAAAACTCCATCATAGTTGGGGACTGCACTCCACTATCAGCAATAGATAGATCATCCAGAAAGGAAATTAACAGGGAAAAAAGAGAGCTCAAAAAAAAAAAAACAAAAACAAACAAACAAAAAAAAAAAACTATAGTCAATTAGACCTAATAGACATCTAAGGAACATTCTACCCAACATCCATAGACTACACTTTCTTCTCAGCAGCCCAAGGAACCTTATCTAAAATAGATCAAATACTGAGTCATAAAGCCTGTCTCCATATATTAACATAGTACTGGAAGCTCTAGTTCAAGCAATAAGACAGGAGAAAGAAATAAAAGGGATACAAATTGGGAAGGAAGAAGTTAAGTTAAACCTATTCACAGATGACATGATTCTAAATGTAAGAGACCTGAGAACCTACATCTCAAAACTCTTAAAGGTGATTAACTCCTTAAGCAAGGTAGTAGGATACAAAATCAATGCACAAAAATCAGTAGCCTTTCCATATGCAAAAGACAAAGATACAGAGAAATAAATAAGTGATATTGTCTCATTTTCAATAGCAACAAAAAACAAAATAAAATACCTTGAATAGCATTAGCCAAGGATGTGAAAGACATATACAATGAAAACATAAAAATACTCAAGAAAGAAATTGAGGAGGACTTGAGAAAATGAAAGACCTCCCATGCTCCTGGATAGGCAGAATTAAACACTGTGAAAATGGCAATCTTACCAAAGGCAATATACAGATTTAATGAAATACCAACAAATATCTCAGCATTTTTCTCCACAGAGATAGAAAAAATGATCTCAAAATTAATATGGAATGGCAGAAGGCTTCAGATATCCAAGCATATCCTCAGCAAATGAAGCACCTCTTGGATGGCTTAGTAGTTAAACATTTGCCTGAAAAGCCAAAGGACCCATGTTCAGTACCCCAGGACCCAGGTTAGACAGATGCACAAGGGGGCACATGTGTCTGGAGTTTGTCTTCAGTGGCTAAAGGTTCTGGCATACCCATCCTCATTCTCTCTCTCTCTCCCTTTCTCTCTCTCTATCTCTGTCAAATAAATAAATAATAAAATATTTAAAAAAAGAAACACCTCTTGAGGCATCACCATACCTGGTCTAAAGCTATATTACAAAGCCATAGTAATAAAACCAACAAGGTACTGGCATAAGACAGGAACAGAATTGAGTACCCAGATTTTGCACCAAGTAACTATAGCTACTTGATATTTGACAAAAGCCCTAACACTGTAGGCTGGCAAAAAGATAGCATCTTCAACAAATGGTGCTAGACAAACTGGATAACCACATGCAAGAAAACAAAACTCGATCCACACATCTCACCATGCACAAAATTCAAGTTCAAATGGGTTAAAGACCTCAATATAAGACTGGTATCTCTGCTATTACTGGAAGAAAAAGTAGCAGGAATTTTCCATGACATAGGAATAAGAAAAGACATCCTGAACAAAACCCCAGTAGTTCAGGATCTTAAACAATTACTCTACCATTGGGATCTCATGAAGCTGAAAAGTTTCTTCATAGAAAAACATACAATAAGCAGAGCCAATAGATTACCCACAGAATGGGAGAAAATTTTTGCTGGCTATGTACCTGGCAGAGGCCTAATTACTAGAATCTAAAAAGAACTCAAAAACATAAATGATTAAAAAAATCAAACAACCCTCTCAGAAAATGGGCCAGAGAACTGAACAGGGAGTTCTCAGAGGAAGAAATAAAAATGGCGAACACACACTTAAGAAAATGTTCATCATCCCTAATCATCAGGGAAATGCAAATTAAAACAACTATGAGATGCCACCTTACCCCAGTAAGGATAGAAAACATTTAAAAATCAAATGAAAACAAATGCTGGCAAGGATGTGGAGAAATAGGAACCCTCATTCACTGTTGGTAGGAATGTAAGATGATACAACCACTATGGAAAGAAATATGGAGACACCTTATAAGTTTGACTACAGAGTTACCAACAGACCCAGTTATTCCCTTACTGGGCATTTACCCTAACAGCTCCATGCTTCAGATCAGAGACATTTGCTCAACCATGTTTATAGCTGCTCAATTCATAATAGCTAAGAGCTGGAATCAGCCCAGATGTCTATCATTAGACAAATGGATAACCAAGATGTGGTATTTCTACATGTTCTGATTCTACACAGCAGTAAGGAAAAATGACACAACTGAAATTTGAAGAAAAATGATTAAACTTGGAACAGATTGTTCTCAGTGAGCTCACCCAACCAAAGAAAGATAATTCTTGCATGGTCTCACTCATCTGTGGCTCCTTACCTGAATATGCTTGAGATGCTGACATGCCTAATAAGCATCTGGAGGACCAGACAATAGGGAGGGTGGGGCAGGAAGGGAGTTTAAGGTGGGGGGGTTGTGAGGACACAAAACTAGACCCAAATGGCAATGGTACCATAAAATTGTATATCCTAAAAGACAGACTAAATGTTTGAACCTTTATCAGGTCCTTAAAGGAAACACATGAACCACAGGGCCCTGGAGAGGGTATGATGAAGACTAACGTTAATCTTATCCTGTCTGTCTCTCACTTTCTCCCTCTTTTCTCTTTCTCTTTTGTATTACTTATCTTTTTCTTCCTTTTTTTCCTCAATGCTGGTCTGTAACTCACAGTATCAGCATGTGGTTAACATCCACAATGGGTTGTTGATTAGAGAGACCTCCAAGGTTTAACAAAAGAAGACAGATTTCTGTCAGAGTACTTCATGACTCACCAAAGGTTAGTAGTAAGACCCTACTGCTAATGATACCATATGCTGTTGGTATGGAACATGGAGTGACCTGGCTGGAATCTGGAAGAGAGTCATTCCCCAGACAGCACATCTAGTGCCAGAAGGTGCTACATGAGCAACTGGGGGAAAATGACCAACATCTGTCTAAGCAACTCATGGTCTAAGCTACTCAGCAGGAAATAACCTGACGTGATGTTCACAGAAGTGAAATAGTGGCACACAGCTATGGCAGATAACCAACTGCTCTAGATTAGGCTAACTGAGCTGCTCAGTGGAATGGAACCTATAGCTAGTTCTAGAAAACATGTCAGAACCATATTTAAAAAAATGAGCCCATTCTCCATTATGAAGCTCCCACCAATCGTGGCCTACACCTATTAAATTTTCTCTAAAATAATGGTTATCCAATTTGTTTGGTGTTTAATCATTCTCTGTTGGAGAATCTACTTCTTTATTTCAGATGGATGCAGTTCCTGAGGAGAGAATCAGCCCATCTCACCACACCAGGGCTCCAGTGAAACTATAGAGGAATTAGGGAAATGAGCAAGAGTGCTGCTTTCTTGGTAAACATGGTACCAGCACCAGGGTGAAGCAGGTACACACAGAGAACACTCAATTCCTACCAAACCAGATATTCAGGGACACAGAGGCTCCCAAAACCTCATCACTGAAGTAGACCTAAAACAAACCCAACATGGCTCAGGGAAATTTATGAAAGTGGGGGCGGAGAGATTGTTAGAGCCACATGTTGGGACATTATGCACAGAGACATTGCCTCTTCCCCATAACTGATGGCCAACCCCACAATGCATAACCCACATTCCCTAATGAGGAGGGTTTCCTGCAGAGGGAGTATGGCAGGGGGGAGGCTAACAATGGTACCAACATGGTTGTATACACACTGTGTACATAACTAATAATAATTAAAAAAATAAATACTTGAGGTTAACCCCCCCAAAAAAGACAATTATCAGTGGAAGTTTGCACAAAATGCAGTGACAACAAAGCACACAAAAATGATCAATGCCACCTCTTATTTATAAGTCCATTGCATTTAATTTGGTGAACTGACAGATGTGCCGAGTATCACCAATTTATTCCTAAACATCGATGTCATATTTTTGGTGTCTGAGCTATGAAATTAGTGACTGTTTGATTCCTCCCACTAACCACTTTACTGAACTATAATGAGCCTGGTTTTATTTTGGCATTTTAGAGATAAAGTGAAGGAATAAGGGGTGAGGCCATTATTAAAAGTATCTCCCCTTATACAGTCAATATATTTGGATATCTGACTTCTCATGCACATAGTCAGTGATCCTATGTGGAGAACTTTCCTCTGAAATTTGATGAATAATTCAACATTCCTAGATTATTTGATAATTGAGCATTGATACACAAATTGTAACCTTTCAGGATGAATTCAATATAATCAATTCAATGGAGAAAGTACATATAAGGTGGAGTGAACTTATTCAGGCTAGATATATGCATTGACTTTGCAGGACATGAAAAATTTTACATTTGAACTTGATTACAACCTTTTAAAGTAGTAAGAGTAGGTGAAAATTTGAGAGCAAAACTTAGGATGTCATTTCAACAAAGTAAGAACCTGTATGATCTGATCAGCAGCAAGTATACAACTATGGTGTTGTGAGGTAAGAAACTCCTGAGCTTTGACAAAACCAACTATAACATCAAAAAATGCTGAATGATTTTATTTAGTATATTATTTATATGATTAAGTTGGTAACTGTAATATGTATTTTGCTTTAACAAAAATATTTCAGTGTTTTATGAGACAGACTTTCAGGCTGTGGTTCAGTTGTTACTGGATTTCAAAGAGACTGAAATGATACTTTCTGTGTATGAACTATTTGATTGTGTTGAAAACAAAATTTGTAGGAAAACAAATCATGAGTTATGGCTGCTACACATAAACTACATATGAGAATAGCAGTCAAATTAGGAAAAAGATTAATGTTTATATATTTTTTTAAAATTTTTTGTTTTTATTTTTATTTATTTGAAAGCGATGGACAGAGAGAGAGAAAGAGGCAGATAGAGGGAAAATGGGCACGCCAGGGCCTCTGGCCACTGCAAACGAACTCCAGATGCGTGTGCCCCCTTGTGCATCTGGCTAACGTGGGTCCTGGAGAATCGAGCCTCGAACCGGGGTCCTTAGGCTTCATAAGCAAGTGCTTAACTGCTAAGCCATCTCTCCAGCCCAAGATTAATGTTTATATCAATCCAACATTGATGTCCCTTAGGCTTACAGACTTCATTCAGAGACACAGACATGGTTCAATGATTATGCTTAAATATTGTAAATGTATATAAGTACTAAGATGGATCCTTTCCAGTACTCATTTGAAAATAATTTATATTCAATGCAACATTTAAATACGTATAAGTAGCTACATTTGACACCAGATCCTATTTCTGTTATCAGAAAACTAAATGATGCCTGTACACTCATGCACTGTTAGCCTGTTACTGCCTTGTAGGGGAGCTCCTTCTCTTGACTATTTTGTACACTTGAGGTAGTAGGTAGTAATAGAGCCTATGAAAGTAAAGGGAATCTATCTTAAGTTTTGCTAAAATGAAAATGAACCAGAATAATACCTATAGGCCTTAAGTAATGAAAAATAATTACATGGCTTCATCCTACTCAGCAAATAGCCTAATTACTGAATAAGAAGTTACAATAGATTTGACCTAATACCAAGCACAGATCAATTGTTTACTCATAGTCTTCAATTAAACGATATAAATGAAAAGAATTAATAATTCAGAATTACAATAATCCACAAGTATGAGCCTTCCCAGAATTAAAACAAACAAACAAACAAACAAACAAACAAACAAAAAAGTAAAGCAAAGAAGAAAAGGAATATTTAACCTACAAACTCTGGAATGGGTTTTCATTAATTCAGAAAGAGCTATGCACTCATGCATTGGGCCATGGCTTTATTTAGTCAACTCAGTAAAGCTAGACAAATTTTTCAATGTAGAAATTATTTTTGTATCTAATCACATGCAAATATGAATGTATGATTGATACAGATTTAGCAGTTAAATCAAGTGAATGAAATATGTACTCATTATTTATGACAAAGATGATGTTTTGAAACAAAATCTCACCAAAATCCTTGGTCTTCTTTATTAAAATAAATTTCAGTTAGACTTTGTGGTTCATTTGTGAACTTTGTGGTTTTGGTATTCCCAAAACACAGGAAGCTAAAGAAAAAGCATTGGTATAATCCCAAATCCAGCCTCACCTATACATAGCATGTTGTCTCAGAAACAAAAACAGCACAGCTGGGGGCTGGTGTTTGCCTGTGAAGCGTAAGAACCACGGTTTGATTCCCCAGGACCCACGTAAGCCAGATGCATAAGGGGGTACATGCATCTGGAGTTCATTTGCAGTGGCTGGAGGCCCTGGTGTGCCCATTCTCTCTTTCTCTCTATCTGCCTCTTTCTCTTCTCTCTCTCTCTCTCTCTCTCTCTCTCAAATAAATAAATAAATATACATTAAAAACAAAAAACAGCAGAGCTGGAGAGAGGGCTTAGCAGTTAAAGCATTTGCCTGCGAAGCCTAAGGACCCATGTTCAACTCTTCAAGTCCCACATAAGCCAGATGCACAAAGTGACACAAGCATGCAAGGTTGCACATAAGGACAAGGTATCACACGTGCCTGCAGCTTTATTACAGTAGCCAGAGGCCCTGACCTGCCAATTCTTTCCCTCTCTCTCTTTTTCTCTCTCTTGCTCACTCTTGCTTTCTCACACAAAAGAAAAAGGCCACTCTGTTAGGCTTACCTCAAAAAAAAAAAAAAAATCAAACAAACAACCAAAAAATATTTACCAAATATTTACCATCCATATATTTATTTCAGACCCAGCACTGTTTTAGGCACTTAAGAGTATTGAAAAGGTGCCAGAGACTACTGTTTTTACAGAAAAAAAGAAATATAAAATAACTATGTCAAGTAAATTCTATCCACTGTTGAAGGGAGTGAACTAAGGCTATCAGCTAACATATAAGGCACCTGTCTTTATGAAAATGTATTTGAAAATTCTTATAAGTAAATTAATTATTAGTATCACGAGATACTCTTATAGTAGAAAAACATATTTGTTGTTTATCTGAAATTCAAAATTTAACTGTATTTCCTAGATTTTAATTTGCTCAATTTTTCAATTGTTGGTAGATACAGTAGGGGAACATACACATGAGAGAGAGAGAGAAAAAAAAACAGAGAATTAAAAAGAATTTGATTTGTTGGAGATATAGTTCTAGAGGTAGAATACTTGCCTACCATGTTCAAAGTTCTGGGCTTATTCCCCATGAAAGCAAAAAAAAAAAAAAAAAAAAAAATAGAATAGAATAAATAAATGGTCTGGGCAGTAATAGTGGAGTTCTGGGAATGGGCAAGGAGTGGTCAGCTCAAAGGAAATCTGTTCAAGATTTTAATGGATTATTTACTAAGCCACAAAGCTATCAGTAGGAAAATTTCTATCACAGGCTTTCTGTGCAAAGTGACAGCAATCTTGTGTCTTGCTTACCTAAGAATTGGCTTAATCCATGACTAAAGGAATGATGGTGAATGACTTCTTGGATGCTTGTCCTTTACTAGAGGTAAGACATTTCTAAGAATGGTCTTTGTGTCCAATAGATTCCATAATACACATATGGATTGTCCCTAAAGAATCAGACTTCCTCATCGCAAGTAAACAAAATTCTTCAATATTCTTATAGAAATGCTGATCCCAATTTAAATGGAAGAAGAGTGGTGATTCCTTCTTCTCCCTCACTTTGAAAAACAAACTGTTTTCTAATCACAAGTAAATATTTCTGCCAGTTATGAAACTTAGTAAGTTATAGTTAAGTGCTATTACTTCTCTGGAACAAAGTGCCCTAAATACTTTTAAGTCATAGATACAGGAAAATATAACTTTGTTTAAAATAAAAAAAGAGCTTCCTTTTTTTTTTTTTTTTTTTTTGGTTTGTTTGTTTGTTTTTCGAGGTAGGGTCTTACTCTAGCTATCAGGCTGACTTGGAATTCACTATGTATTCTCAGGGTGACCTTGAACTCATGGCGATCCTCCTACATCTGCCTCCCAAGTGTTGGGATTAAAGGCAACCTCTTTTTATGTAAGTTATTTATTTATTTGTGAGAGAGAGAAAGAAAGAGAGAGAGAGAGAATGAGCCAGGGCCTCCAGCTGCTATGAACAAACTCCAGATGCATGGCCATCTGGAGAATCTGGCTTACATGGGTCCAGGGGAATTAAACCTGGGTCCTTTGGCTTTGCAGGCAAGCACCTTAACAACTAAGCCATCTCTCTAGCCCAAGATAAGTATTATGAACAGTTCTTATGGAGGTACTTCAGGGGAAATAACTCTGTGGTTAAAGAGTTAATTAAGGGTACTTGCTCTGCAAACCAGCTTCTGTAGCTCATATCCTCTGCTCCCACATTAATGTATGTGCAAAGTGCACCCCACTCATTTGTAATCTCAATGGTGCATGCCTATGGCAATGAGAAGCAGAGCCATGGGAAATCCTGAATTGAAGCTCATAGACCAGTGAAGCTGTCCTCTGCAGGTCCAAGCAAATAAGTCACTGTCTCAAAAAAGGTGGAATGTGAGGACCAGCACCCCCAGGTTGTCCTCTGACCTCAACACTCATTGTGGCATAAGAGAACATAGAAATATACATTTATTAATACAAATACTGATGCATACAAATTAAGAAAATGACTAAGTCTTACTGGAGCAAGTGGAGTTAGCAATGTAACTATATGTTTTCACCAGAGTTAGAAAGGTTTTATTGAATGGTAACATGTTTGTAGACTTTTTTTCCTAAACTTTTAAATAATTGTTATACTTTATTTAATTTGGTATATAGACCTATATTATTCAGAAGATATATAATTTTATAAATATGTATAATACTGATTTAAGCTACTTCTCTGTTCTTACATATTAGAAGCATACATTTATATTTACAAAATTTGGTAATAAATCTCAAAATTATACAAAAGCATATTTCTTATGCTAAATGTATGCATATTATAAATATTCACTTTCATAACAAGTCAATATATTATAATAAACCAACTCACATAAACACAGAAAGACACACACTTCATGTTCTCCCTCATCTGTTCTTCCTTACCTGGAACAATTTGAATTACAGGCATACCTGACAGAGAATGGAAGGGAGGGACAGATAATAGGGATGGAAACTTTTGGAGGGGAGAAAAATGAGAAGGTTGGGGGGTGAAGATCTGCACAAAACTAAATCCAAAATGATTTGGTACCATAGAAACCTTTCTTCTGGATAGTAGACTAAAAGATATAACCCTACATAGGAAAATGGAGGACCATCTGATAAGAAGGGTCCTGGAAAGTGTGGGATGAAGCCTAACCCTTAAACATTTGGCTCAGGCTTGTAACCAGAAATCAGTTACAATTCACATTGAACTGTTGATCAGAGAGACGTATGAGGTCCCCAAAAGAAGACAGACTTCTGTCAAAGCATTTGATTCCCCACCTGAGGCAAAAGGTAAGACCCTATTGCTGAAGTCATCACATGCTGATGATACAGAACATTGAGAGATCTAGCTGGAATCTGGTAGGAAGCCATTGCCCAGATGGTTAGCCCACAAGGTGCTATATGAGCTGCTGGGGGAAAATGGTCAACACAAGCAGGGGACACTGCTATTTGAAAGCAACCAGCCTGACAAGATGTATACATCAGTGCAATAGTAGCACACAGCCTCGCTGGGTAACCAATAGCTTTCTGATTGGTTAAGAGATCTACCCATTGCTGTAATTGAGACCCAAGTCAGAATCCTTTGGAAACCAAGATGATAGACTCCAAAGAGAAGTTTCCACTAGTTTTTGGCCAAAAGAGAGGCTACACCCATCAAAATTTCTCTAAATTAACAAAATGCAAATTCCATTTAACCTATGTTGATCTCACTCTCCATTGGAGAATATGTTTGTCTTTGTCACAAGGCAGTGAGAACTGAGGAAAACCAAAATTTATCAACAAGACAAGACAAGAAAAGATAGCTGAGTCCCTGGAAGGAGATAAACCACAAACACTGAGGAAGAGCTCAACTTTAAAATAGTCTTAAAACACACCCTTCTAGGCTCAGGGAATTTTGCATAAGAGGGGGTGGAAAGAATGTAAGAACTACAGGGTAGGAGGGAATATCCACAGGTATTGTCCCACCCCACAATGACTGACTGCTGCTCTAACAACTCATAACCCACAACCCCATGGTGAGTATCCGCAATCCCACTAAGGAGGACCCTCAGTGCAATAGGGACAGGAAGCACGGAATGATGGTACTAACACATGATGTGTCCATACAAATTTCCTACATTTATAAAAAAATGAGTTGGAGATTCTCGTAGGAAAAAAATGCACTGAATACATAGAATGGTAAAGGAATTTTCTGCTTAAAAATAATATACTTACTGAGAATTTCTAAGTATGCCAAAGATAAAATATGCATTTAGACTATAAATAGTATGCATATTAGAAGAGCCACATGCCTGAGTTTACTAGATATATATGCACCTCTGTCTTTTATTTTCTGTATTTAATCTCAGCTTTATCCCTATTAGTGCTTAAACAAATAATGTGGCTTGCTTCTTTGTGGGTAGGATTGATAAATGTTTTACATAGCACACTGTACAATAGTATCGAATAGCAACCCAAACTTTAGCCTTGAATAGAATCCACTGAGTAATTACCAAACCAATTCAACATCTGCATAACGCCTAGAATTCATGACGCTCCTGCAGAACATAATAAATCATTGATAGTTACACTTCTCATGTAGTAGTACCATGTGTGACCTACTAAAGTATTATGCCATATGATAATTAAATTTCCACAGCAATAATAAATGTGCCTGTGGAGTATCCAAGCTAAGGAAGATTAAGTTAGAATATTATATATATGATCATATTCAATAGAAAAGTTGCATCCAGCATTAAAAAGTCATAGCAGAAGAACTAAAACAAAGTCAAAATGTTCCCTTAGATAAGAAATGTAGGGTCTGGAGAGATGGCTCATCAGTTAATGCACTTGTCTGCAAAGTCTAAAGACCCTGGTTCGATTCCCCAGTACCCATGTAAAACCAGACACACAAGGTGGTTCATGAGGTCTAGAGTTCATTAATTACAATGGCTAAGGCCCTGGTGCACCCATTCTCTCTCTCTCTCTCTCTCTCTCTCTCTTTCTCCTATCTCTCACAAATAATTAAATTAGTAAATAAATAAATGTTTTAAAAATGAGAGATGTGAAAACTGGGATTCAGGTAGTCATTACATAAGTGATTTAGCACTTGTTTGCTAATTGTATAACTTATTTATTTATTTATTTATTTAGGAATTGAATAACTGATTTATGAGATTATATTTCCCTACAGGAGACCACTGAAGACTTTCTGTACCTAGCCTATACCTTTGGTGTTCAATATTAATAGGTGTTATACATCTGTTTAGTGATTTTTTTTATTGCTCGAGTAATTTGAAAGCTTATGATATCATTGAGGTAAAAACTATAGGCTTTGTGTATCTTTCAGAAAGAAGCTCTTAGAACTCAAATCCTCCTTAATCTGGAATTTTGAGAGATATGAATTTTGCCAATTCTTAACCAAGTGCCAAGAATGGTATTTATTTTTTAGTTATGTAAGCATGATTAAGTCAGGTCATATCTGCTTCAGTTTCTTTACCTATAATTATGATGAATAATGATGCCTGTCTTATATGTTCATTTTTTATTCAATCTAGTTTTATATATAACATGTTAAGAGACATTTGACATATAATAAATATTCAGTAAGTATGTAAACTATTTTATTCATCTTCACTCACCTCATACATGGTTAATAAATAGTCACATGTAAATAGTTAAGAAGTAATCCATAAAATGACAGATAAGTGAATAGATTTTGAAAATGATGTAAATGAGCAGTCATTATTAAAGTCCAAATTCTTTACAGTGAAATGTCTCCTTGGCTCCATATGAATCTTACTTTAGGGATCTGCCAAATACATTACAAATGAAAGTTTTAGTAAACAACTCTGGTCAATGATATTGATATAATTTTGCTGGAGGGTTACACTGTCTTACAACAAATGCTTCAAATAAATGTGTCAATAAATTCTTCAAGTAAAACTCCAGAAAAAAATTATTTCAAATGCAACTCATTTGTAAATTAACATTGTAGCTTTATAATATCAATAACCAAAATATTAATAATTTTACTGATTGTAAAATATTATTTATTTCTTTGCAAGGGGAGGGAGGGAGATAGAAAGCAATAGAGAGAGAAGAGAGAAAGGGACTTTGAGAGAATTGGGTCATGTTAGAACCACTTGTCACTGCGAGGGACCAGCTAATATATCCACCCCATTGTGCACATGGGTTGACATAAGTATTGAGGATTCAAACACAGGCCTGTAGGTGTTTCAAAGAAGAGTCTTTGTCTGCTAAGCAATCATCCTAGTCCTTAAACATTTTTAGAAAAACAAATTCTGTTCCTAAAACTTCTAATCAATTAGTTTGTTTTCAACACTTTTGCTTAATGAATATTTCACACATGTTATTTTGGCTGTATTTACAAATGTGCTTGAAATATCATTGATATTCACCTGTGTGGCCAATTATCTATGTAGAATTCAGAGTAAGAAGCTATGAAATGAACCAAGGATTTAACATGTTGGATATCTATAACCTATCATCATACTAAATTTCATTCATTGAGAGGAGTCACCAATGATGCATGTAGGAATTGGTTAACCAGATTGAATACAAAATAATGCCAAGGCTAAAGTTTATGATTTAATTAAATGCATGATCACAAACTCAGCTGTGGCCTGAGTGAGAATGTAGCATAACATCATGAGGGAAAGACCCTCTGTGTTTCACTTGATCTCAAGCCTCTTGTTTGAAGGATTAAAAAATCAAAAAAGACAGATGAAAGTCTACACACTAATCTCAGTAGCAAAACTGGCATACATTTCTTGTATAAACAAATGTTCTTATAATTATTAAATCTGTGTGCATTTCAGAGATGAAATAGAAACAGACTGGATCAGTTTCACAATAATATTAAGCATATTCCCTGAGATTGTAAATTATCATGTTGGTACTCTTTGAGGAGGAGGTAGATGTCTACATCCTGTCACTCATTATTTTCTTTGCTGAGGGGTCCACCACAGGGTGTCAAAGAGGAAACAGGAAATGGTGGCTATTCTTCAACTTCTTTGTTCAGCAAATGCTTTTCCTGGGCACAGTATCATCTGCTACCAGGGATGACAGTGTGAATCTATCCATGCAAGTGGCTGGCTGACTCACTCTCCCTTTGTAGTTTGTTTTAGATTCTGGCTAATCATATCCTCCCTGCCCTTAAACCCTTATAAGCAATCAAAAATTGGAATGTGGAAGACAATATAATAATACCATTACATTTGGGTCTCACTTTACAAATTCAACAGAATTTTGGGTTAGGAGAGACAGGACACTGAACATCGTTTCCTGCTTGTCTTCTCCCCTATCGCCTGGCTACCTTCCACTCTCCTTCAGGACCATGATTAGCTTATTTTTTTCAGGGAGCCATTTTCCAACTACCTACAGTTGAGTAAATTTTGCCCAATCCTAATGTCATGTGTCTTTATAGAAATGTGGTGCATGTGTCTGGAGTTCATTTGCAGTGGCTGGAGGCTCTAATGTGCCCATTCTCACTCTCACTCTCTCTCTCTCTCTCCCTCTTTCTCTCTCTGTCTGTCTGTTGCTCTCAAATAAATCAATAACATAAAAATAAAAATGAAGAACTGTATGCTACTATCAAATTGAAATTAATTCAGGGAATAATCATTGAGTGACTGTCTTCAGTGGTTCTAAGATGCCTGTGATAGAATGATAGATTTTGCCTTTCCTGTGAAAATGATGAGGCTTTATGAATATTTTATTCATTTTTATTTATTTATTTGGGAGGGAGAGAGAGACAAAGTAACAGACAAACAGAGAGAGAGAGAGAAATGGGTGCACTAGAGCTCTAGCCTCTGCAAATGAACTCCAGACATATGTGCTATTTTGTGCATCTTTATTATGTGGTTCCTGGGATACTGAACAGAGGTCCTTTGGCTTTGAGGGCAAACACCTTAACTGATAAGCCATCTTTCCAGCCCTAATGAGGCATTTTGGATGACAGTATACAGTGTATGATAGATATAAATATTATTTCTCAGGTATATAATTTATTTTATTTAATGCTAAAGGAGGCCTACTTTTGTATACTGAGTTACAATATCCCAATAGGAAGATGGAACTATAAGATAAAATTCAATGTCTTTGTTTTTTTCCCTGCAATAATTTCTATGAAGCCTTTTATATTAACTTAATTGCATCACACATTGAGATAAGGATTAAATAAGAATGGAAAACCTTAAAGTATGAGGATTGAAAGGTTTTATAGAATCAAATATGATAGAATATGGAAATATCAAAGAAGTTTCCAGTTCATGTTGAAACACATTGGTATTTGTGTTCTTACAACGGTGCCCTATGGGTAGATTACTATGTTCAAAAAATATTGCCATAAATTTGAGAGCCTGATAGGAAGAATGTAGTAGGAAGTATTAGTGAGAGTTGGTTACCCTTGAGTCAGTACTCCATTTTGGTCTACCCATTCTCCCAGATGCTGAAGCCCTGTATAAGAGCTGACATAAACATGCTCTTAGCCACAATCAGAGGAGACATTTTTAGCCAAAGTGCATTCTTTACAAGGAAAGGAGAGGTATGCAAACACTGCAAATGAGCTACAGAGACTAGTATATCACATAACAGAAGCATCACTATTGCAGCAAAAAGATTAAGAATATAAACAGACACTGTTAAGTGTATAGGCTAGAAAATACTGAAACAGAAGCAATAGGTATAGAAAGGAGCTAGGTACCTTGGCTACTAAGGAGACTGAGGAAGGAGGGTTGCTTAAGCCCAGAAGTTTGTGACCAGAACAGGCAATACAGGGAGACTTAAGGAAAATCTATTGGTAAAAGAGCTTGGAAAAGAGTAAAGGAAGAAGACTAAATACTATGATTGCATAGAGACATAGATATTTCCTAGACAAACTAAACAAACCATCTATGCAGATTCTATATATAAATAAAAATATTCAATGTGGCAGAGTAGATGTTAGAGTGTAGGATTCAAGCTAGGTGTCCATCACTAAGGTTCCAAATAGCACGTAATGTATGCATAAACACATATGAGCATGCACTCCAAGAGAATTGTAGCCAAACGTTTAGACATTAAAAATAAAATCCAGGGCAGAAAAGGTAGCAATGAAAATTATCTTTAAGCAATACCATTTAAGTATATTAAAATAAATTTACACACATAGTAGCCATAAGCGTACACATACAAGTAGATTCACAAAGTGTGCTACATAGATGAGGAAAAAGTGTACGGAAAGTTCTGTAGTCACCTGTGCAGGGTGAGACTTTATATGAGCTCAAGGTAAAATAATGAAGAGGAAAAATGACATATCAAGACATTTCTGACACATAGTGCATGAGTGATGAATACCACAGTAGAATGACCACAAACAGGGAAAATTTGTGTGTCAGAGATCCTACAAAGGACCATTGAAAACTTTGTAATTTTAAAAAAAAATTTTAATTTCTAATGCAAGTTGATAAACATGTCAAATATTTACCCATTAATTTCTAAAGTTTTCAGCAGTTTCAAATAATCCCAGCACAGAGCCACTATCTGTACACATGATGAAAGATTGTATATTCTTAAATATCTCATGTCTTGCTACTTTGTCAAAACATTAATTGTGTTATAGGTTTCTTTTTTTATTTTTGGTTGTCCATAATCAAATTATCCTAGTTTTCTAATTATGGTTTTAAGAAGACCTTAAGACAGATCATAAGCATACAAAAGTATATACTACCTTAAAAACCTGAAATTTTATATTTTAGTTAGTAAATAATCTTAACATTTTACTCAATTTTATCCCTACCATCTCATAATGACTTTATGATTATGTATGTTTCTAATTTATGGTATGCCACAATAATTAATATGAAACAGGGTTTCAAATAAAATATGCATTATATTTTATAAAACATGTAATTTCCTTCAAATTTATAGCTTATAATAAATATGGTTTTCATCATTTGCAACAAAATAAATAAAATGTTTTTAACAAAATACAGCACAATCAACATTTAAATATTCATACATATTATTGGAAGAAAGAATTTAGTATTTTATAACCTGTGAAAAATTTTACATTGAAATCATAGTATTTAAAATTTTTATTTTGGATATATTTACCCAGTAGCAGCCTTTACTTAAAATGTCTGATTCCAGAAAACATGGGATGGCCAAATATCTACCTAATAATGGAGAAAGATTAAAGTGAAGTGCAGTTTTATATAGTTTTCTTTACAAAAAATCATTTGTTATTATCCTCTGTAACTTGAATGGGATCCAATGCATATTTCTAGCAGTGGCAAAAAAAAAAGGCTTCAATAGATTGAGGGTTTTTGATATGCTCAATCCTTGAGTTGACTTGGTGCCAAAATGAGGTGATTCATTTAATTTTGTTAAAAGATCAGTCATATCAGTCACCTGAATAAATTTTCATATTTAATCAGTTTTTGTCTTTAACAAGGATCAATTATTATTATCAATCCAATTGACCTCTGTTAGGAAGAAGACATTTTATATTTCTTTACAAGTTTCTCAGGAAAAGAAGGAGAAGGAGGAGAAGGAGAAGGAGAAGGAGAGGAAGAAGACGTCATTATTGTCGTCATTGTAATAGTAGTAAAAGGGAACCATGCTTATCAAAGCAAACTCATTCAGTCCTAGTTGGTTTAAAGCCTATTGCAGAAGAGAGTAAATTGTTAAGACTCTTTTGGGGATATCTTGCACACAGGACATGGAGAGAATACTGAAGATCTTTTATTTTTAATGTAATGATTATTGAAATGCACAACATCCACAATATTAAAGTTTTAGATATACGTTGTTTTTCATCCAAATGGCTATTGATCTTTGTATATAGGATTAAATTTTAGACATTGTGTCTATAATATATATCACATATGTATGCATATATACATATATAGAAAGAGACACATACACATTGTGTATGTGTATACATATAAACCATGAACATATGAGTATGCATACATATATATGTATATTTAACTATATGCATATATATTTATTTATACACATGTAGTTCTGCTTGAGCTTAAATTACATGAGCTCATTTGCAGATCTATCCCAATAGTAAGAGTAAAAATAAGTTTTCCATGAAGAAGCATCCATCTTGAGGCTGTCCCACTGGTCTCTAAGCATTCATCCATAGTAACAGGAATTTCCTGGTGCATGCACAATTATTTTTAGACAAGTATGGAATTCTTCAGTTTTTCTCCTTAACAATCAAAGGAATCCTACAGAAGTTGGCATTAAACATAATAATGAGAATTAGGATCATATGTCAGAAAAATGTATACCTCTTTTGGGCTCTGTAACACGCTGACAGCATCCCCATAAAATATTAACTACTGACAATAAAATCTCTTCACAACAAGTGAGTCGTTAGTACAAGGGATCTGAAGCCTTGACAATCAATTCTGATTAACTGGCCAAGTCGAATTCCCTTGATCTGGTGTTTTCAGACTTCATACAAATGGAAAGAAATGCACTAGCACTTAAAATTGGGCAAATGTTTGAAAGATTTGAGTTTCTATCCATAGGAATATATAGATCATCAAGAGACATTGTAGCATTTGACAGATATAAGGTGATGAAAATGTATGTGTTGCACTAATGTTCAGAGAATCCCACCAGAGTTTTTGCCTTCGTGACCATCCTTAGGCATGCACTTCCAAGTTGTCCCTTTCCTCAAATGTGGCTTGGGGATATTTCATACATGTTATTTCATATTCTGATGTATACAAAATATGGGATGTGTCAGGAATATTCATATTCAATTTCATTTTACAATTTTCCATCTAAAGAAATTTAGGTCACTATTACCAGTTTGGTAGTTCAAAAAAAAATCCAAACACAGCTTTAAATGAAATGCATTAGCAATGTAAAAACACTAAGATTTTTCTAGGTAATATGATATCAAACAGAGTAGTGGAACTGTCACGTGGGTATCAGGATATCTTGAAATATAAAAAGTAATTCAAAACCAGTTAGAAGCTGGTTATTGTTTTCCTATTGCATTTAAATCCCAAAGGGAAATAATACAGAATGTGTGTTAACCTAAGTGTTTTTGTCACATGGGCAAGGTCAGTCCTGATATGTCCAGGTTTACATGCTTAAAGGAAAACAATTCCTGCAAATGTGTTGAGAAATATGCCAGATTTTGATCCTAGATCTTCTCCCAAACATAGTGGGACCTTGAATTTAGGACCTAAGGTAAGCTGACTCTAGAACCAGAACAGTTGAGGAATAGTTATATTTTTATCTAGTGAAGGGAGGCTATACCCAAAATTTTAATTTTTACTTTTTTATAAAACTACTTTTTTATTAGTCAGCCATTTAAGATTTTTATTATATGGGGTCTAATCACAAAGGTTTTTTCTTTATTCATCAAAAAATATCTGTATCTATATATTGTTGAGTTAGCTTTCATTCAAATGATTATTTTTCATGTGGAAATTCAATATTTATTTGGTAGTTTAAATGATAAGATAATCCTTCTAATAGACAATATATCTATACACATATTTACTATGTTTATAAAATATGTTTTAATATAAGGTAAACAACAGGTAAGACTAGTTATGATTGTTCTACAATAAAAAGTAATGCTGTAACTAGAACACATGTTGTTAGGATATAAAACAATTATAATAGATATATTATAATATAAGTAAAACATTCAGCAATGAAGATAAGACAAATAGGTAATGGCACAGAATAAAACTGATTATAGTCTCAAATATTTAACTTATATTAAAGAACATGTTTTGTCATCAGGGAAATTATAAAGTACACAGCTGTCTCAGCTACCAGGGAAGCAAAAGGAAACCAAACTGTGCCTTATTCTTCATAGAAAAAAAATGTAAATGAGTCAAAATTTTTAATAAATTTGATTAAGTTATATGTGAAAAGACATCCAATATACATTACTTTAAAAAATACTAAGTGGGGGCTGGAGAGATGGCTTAGCAGTTAAGGCACTTGCCTGCAAAGCCAAAGGACCTTGGTTCAATACCCCAGTACCCAGATAAGCCAGATGCTCAAAGTGGTGTATGCATCTAGAGTTGATTTGCAGGCTCTGGCAGGCCCATTCTCTCTCTCTCTCTCTCCCTCTCTCTCTCCACATCTTTCTCTCTAATAAATAAATAAGTAAATAAATAAATAAATAAATATGTAAAAAGTAATAAGTGAAAAAATACACTCTGTGTGATTTTGAAAAACAGAATTTAGTGGACAAAATCAATTAGGAATGCATTGAGTCCATACAGTAAACCACAATCTATATTGATTGGATGCATTTATTATTTTAATTCTAGTTTTAGTAGTATAGCAATAATGTACTATAAAATGTACAGTTATCCCTACTTAATTTAAGAGCAAAACAATAATTTTAGGCTGCTACCCCTGGGAAAAAAACATAGATAAAGAATATGTGATTTTTATTTAGTATGTCAATGTTAATATTCTTCTGGGGATTAGTGGCTACCTGTCCAAAGATAAATAAAATATATAAGAAGTAAAGTCAGATTCACAATCTATGAATTTTACTCAGCCGCTTCATTCTATTTTGAGGAGAGGGAGAAGGAGAAGTTAAGAGACAGAGGAGAGGGAGGAAGAGGATTATGGGCACACCAGGATCTCTTGTCATTTCAACTGCACTCCAGATGTATGTGCATCTGTCTATATGTATTGGGGAATTCAACCTGGGTAGCAAAGCTTTGCAAGCAAGTGCCTTTACTTGCCAATCCATTTTCCCAGCTCCCACTTGAACCATGGTATAAGGCCTATGAATCTCAAGAAAGTATTATTTCTAGTCCTATCTAGAATTATACATAATTGTAAAACATTTTGCTCTTGAAAACTGACCTCCAAGACAACTTAACAAGTTATAATGTTTGTGGAAGATCATGTGGCACACAATTTTTGATAAGTACTTCAATTATACATTTTTTATTCAGGTTAGTGTTTTTTCAAGCTATACAAGTGGAACTTTTATATATTAACAAATATTCTTTAATGTATTGTTGTTAATATTTTGCTGTTAGCCCAAATGTTAAAGTGCATGTTTATACTTTAGAGCTGGTAATTTTATAAAGACCAATCAGAAAATTAAAAAAAAATTCTTAGAATTTCATATTGGCACAACTGATATCTATGAACCCCAAATAAGTCTTACTGAGTTTCATATTTAAGCTTGAGTTTTTACTTTATTGACAGAAAGATCATTGTTAAGTTATACACAGTCAATTTAACTGATAAGACTAATTGAGTGTCTAGTCAAAACCATAAATGGTATCTTATACCAAACATGGAGGTGTACTTCTATGATTCCAGGCTTTGGGAGTGGGACTGCAGAAGATCAGAGGTTAAAGGCCTGTTCAGCACTGCTTGAAAAAATACACAAAAATACTCTAAAGCTCAATAGCAAATATAAAGTAGAGGCAATTACACAACTATGAAATGTCTCATTCTGGGAAGAATCATCTGAGTACATATACTTGCATATATCCTACTTAGTTTGGCTTGAGATAAGTTTACAAGGTTAAGACTGTTACTGTGATTATCCTAATTACATTTTTAAGGTTATTTATAGGATAATGCATGGAAATAATATTCAGAATCCTGTAAAGTATAAAACAAACCATTAAACATAGAAATAAAATCATCTGGCACAAAGGAAATGCAATTATGTTGTATTTATGTAAACTCTTCTATGATCTAAATTCTAAATATCAATCAGGAGTGATATTCATAATCAAAGAAGCACTTCTGCTTTTCAAAAGCATCAACAACTTCCTACTATCTCACAAAGAGGAAAATATTAAATCAGACCATCACCATAATTGTGGCTGGTAACCACTAATCATCCAAGTCACAGAGCTCAATTTGGTAAAACAAAAAGCAAAGAACAAAAAGCAATTGGCATTTCATCAAAAAGAAAAAAAGGTGATTTTAACCTCCCTTTAAAATTTGGTGAATTATTTTTAATTAACCACTGATTAAGCAGTATTTCAATTTTTTCTAATACCACACTGCCTAACTTGTAAACAATCAAGGCATTAGCTGCAAATTAAAAGCAGGCAAATGATAAATGATGATCTACACGTGCATTACACATCTGCTCCAGTTTGACCTGCAGGAAGAAGAAACTAACCACAGTTCTTTATACAGTAATGTTAACTAAAGTGCTCTCTTAAGTCTCTTTTTTAAAAAATGTGTAGTCCTCATATTATTTGCATGTATATTAAAAATGAGAGGCCAAAAATTGGGAACAAAACTCTAGGAATAGATTATATATGACTCTGAACAATAAACAAATTATGCAATGAAGACTGATGTTCTACTACATGATTTCTATTGCTTTACATTTAAAATACATTATCTGGGTCTGGTAATGATTGATAAAGATGAAAAGCAATTCTGAAGAAGTTATATTTTCTGCAGTGTGGCATGCATATGCTTATACAAACATAGATCAATGTGGTAATATAAGAAATAATTCTGTGGAACAATTAAAAATGACCTATGGGGACTGGGGAAATGGCTTAGCAGTTATGCATTTTCCTGCGAAGCCTAAGGACCTGGGTTTGATTCCCCAGGACCCATATAAGCCAGATGCACAAGGGGACACGTGTCTGGAGTTCGTACGCAGTGGCTAGAGGCCTTGACGTGCCCATTTTCTCTTTCTCTCTGTCACTTTCTCTCTCACAAATAAATAAATAAAATATTTTTTTTAAATGACCTAAGCTTTTGGTTTTCTTCTTGCAATGGCAACAGTTGGGTCAAAGTTTCGGAGTAGAAGTGGGATGGTTTGTGTGAATGAAGAATACTTGCTAAATGTAATCAATGACCACTAGCTTTCAAAGGTATGAGATGCTCATATTTGAAAACCTTTAGAAAAGGTGCTGTTCTTATCATACCAGAAGGAAGACAAGTAAATATGTAGTGTAATTCTATACTGGGATTCTAGCAGGGGCTAGGGAGGAAGAAGAGCAGGAATCAATAGGTAAACACTATAAAAGTTTTAAACATTCTCGAAAAATACACCAAGTTTATGAATGCTTCCTATAAATTTGAAAGGCAAGGTTCAGGGGTTGACAAATGTAAGAACCACAGTGTGAGAAGTAATATCCAGAGATATAGCCCTCCCCACAATGACAGAGTGCTAATTCCACAACTCATAAACTACAACTACATGGTTGAATACCAGCAGTCTCACTAAGGAAGGCTATCAGTGGAGTATGGGCAGGGAGAGAGGAAATGATAGTACCAACATATGACATATCCACCCAGTTTGAATACTTAATTTAAAAAAATGTCTCCTGTATGCTGAGCTGTCAAAAACCTGATTTTCTACTTTGACAGGTTTGATTTGAATTTCCTCTGAATCTTTCACCATTTTCATGGAGAAAGTTCTCAAGCTGGCAGTGAGAGCAGCATTCAAAGTCAACCCTCCACTTCCTGTGTAATCTTTCCTGGAGGGTAACATTTTGATATAGTATGGTGAAATCCAGTGGCTGAAGTAGAGAACCAAACTTATACCTTTTCTCTAATTAAATTCAGCCTTACTTGTTCACTATATCTTCTATTGAATATAATCTTGAAAATAATTCATCATAGACTTACAACAAATTTTCTTTTTTGGATCAAAATTGTCATCTTTGGATAGATTTTCCTAATTGACATTTACTATTATTTACAAGTAGAATTGGTAAGTCTTGTTTTGTTTGTACCCATAATATAATTTTTATGAAGTACCATTTTATAAGCTTCTAGAGTTAACCTCTGTTCATTGATTCATGTGTTTCTCTATCCCACATTACATATACCTTCGGATTATATAATTTTTCATCATTAAGATTTGCTACTCTGTCTGATATGAACAAGATATTATGTGACTGTTGAGTGGATTCACAATGATAAAAATTCAGATATGGAAAGCTATATACAGAGGCAGATATTGAGTAGCATGCAAATATAGAAGAAGGTACAACTACAAAAACTCAAATATACACTAGATATTTCATCTCACTGAGATATTCAATGATAAGAACTATAATTTTTATTTTTGACTTGAATGTTGGACTTAGTGTGCTAAAAACAATAACAATGACAACAGTATATGTAAGGACTATGTGATTTCCCTCTGACAAATAAACCATGTACTAGGGTTGGAGAAATGCCTCAGTTGTAAAAGTGCTTGCATGCAGAGTCTACAGACCTAGGTTTGATTCCCCAGTACCACAAAAAGCCAGATGCATAATTTGGCTCATGCATCTGGAGTTCATTTGCAGTGGATGGAGGCCCTGACATACGCATTCATACTCTCTCCCTTTCTTCAAAAAATAATAAATGGGGACTCCTCCCACCACCTGCGTCTGAGTTCCTTGTGTGGTCAGTCTGTAGGCAGGCAAGGCAGTCTGGAGTGAGTAGACTGGACCAATTTCTGGGCTCCTCCCACATCCAGGATCTGAGTTCCTTGCATGGTTTGTTTGTGGGCAGGCACAGTGGTCTGGAGTGAGTAGGATGGACCCATTTTTGGGTTCCTCCCACTTACAGGGTCTGAGCTCCTTGCTTGGTCAGTGTGAGGGCAGGTGTGATGGTCTGGAGTGAGTAGGCCAGACCCCTGTATCTGGGCTCCTCTGACCTCCCCAGTCTGAGCTGCCTGCACTGGTCTGGGTCCTGGAGGGCATGTCCCTAAGCCACATTCCTGTTCTCTTGTTCCTCCTAGTCCCCTGGTACTGGTAGGTACCACTGGGTCTTGCTCAAGGAGGCCTGACCTCTATGTGAGCCATGGAATCAGATCTTTTGCTCGGGTATCCTGACTCGCCACTAGTTACCAACATCCCTGTTCACCTGAGGCAGAGGGTTAATTGACCAAAGGACAAAAACTTGCTTCCTCCTCAATAAAATAATGAGTTTTCCTAAAATGGTTAGGCAACAAAGCAAAAAAAGCCAATGAAAGTCAGAAAACTGAGAGATCTCCACCAAGGATGCCTAGTCCTACTACAAAAGCCTCCAATTAAAACGTAGAGAAAACAACAGAAATGCATTGCCAAAATGTGAACACACCAATCAATGAGACCCTGATTTAAAAAAAGAAAATCACTGAACTTGAAGAAAACTATCAAAGAACCAATAAATATATCAATGAAATTGAACAGAATGGTCTCCCACAGAGTTCAGCCTTTGACAGTAGGCTTAACTCAATTGAAGAAAATGTTAGAATCCTCCAAAGAGATATGAATAAGTTGAAGGTAAGTCAAGAAAAGGAAGACCTCAACAGTTGATTAAGCTTAATGAAGACTTGATCAAATGCAAGAATGAACAACAAGAAGCATCAAGAAAATGAGAATTTGAATTGAAATCATGTCTCAAAAAAAACATGGACTTGATACAAAACAACACAACATAAAACAAAAATAAAATAGAAATAATAAAATCCTCTCTAGAACCATATACCAACAGAGTTACTCAAGTGGAAGATAGAACCTCTGACCTAGAAGATAAGAGAGAAGAAATTGATTGGGAGGCTAAAAACACTGCTAAGTTCAAAAATCAAGTGAACAGAATATGAGGGTACTGTGGGACACCCTGAAATTACCAAACATCCAGATCATGGGTATACCAGATGGAGAGGAACTCTAGACCAGAGGAATTAATAATATACTCAACAAAATTATTGAAGAAAATTTTCCAAATCATGCAAGAGTGAGGCCCATTCAGATACAAGAATCCCATAGAACATCAAACAGGCAGGAACAAAGAAGAAACTCTCCAAGATATATCATAGTTAAAACTCTTAACAATGAAAACAAAGAGAGAGTGTTAAAAGCAGCAAGAGAAAAGCCATCCACAACATACAAAGGCAATACCAGTAGAATAACATCAGATTTCTCGATGGAAACCCTGATAGCCAGAAGAGCCAGAAATGGAGCACTTCAAAGTCTGAAGTCTATGGCTTGCAACCCAATCTACACTACCCAACAAAAGTATCCCTCATAATATATGGTGAAAGAAAAACTCTTTGATAAAAAGTGAACACTATGATTATATGAACACAAAGCCAAACCTACAGACAATACTTGAGGGAATACTTCACACAGAACAGTCAAGCAACCAATCTCAATAGCCAACAAGAAGAAGATCACAATAACCAAAATAAACCATGCTCGGGCTGGAGAAATAGCTTAGCAGTTAAGCGCTTGCCTATGTAGCCTAAGGATCCCGGTTCAAGGCTTGATTCCCCAGGACCCACATTAGCCAGATGCACAAGGGGGCGCACACATCTGGAGTTCGTTTGCAGTGGCTGGAAGCCCTGGTGTGCCCATTTCCTCTCTCTCTCTTTCTATCTGCCTCTTTCTCTCTCTGCTATTGCTTTCAAATAAATAAATAAAAAATAAATGAAAATAAACCATGCTCAAAACAGTACACAACACAAGAAAGCAACAAACCCATAAAACACCTCATTATGGCAGGAATTAATTCAAACCACACAGTAATAAACTTAAATATCAATGGCCTTAACTCACCCATCAAAAGACACAGGTTATCAGGATGGACCCTTCTATCTGCTGTCTTCAAGAAACCCACCTCATCACTAAAGATAGACACATCCTCAGGGTGAAAGGTTGAAAAATGATATTCCAAACAAATGGAAATAAAAAAAAATAAGTGGATGTTGCTATGCTAATATTTGAAAAAATAGACTTCAAACAAAAGTAATCAAAAAGGACAAAGAAGGACACTTCTTACTCATCAAGGGAATGAAACAACATGAGCATATCATAAGTATATATGCCCAAAGCACAGTGGCACCATATTTTATAAAACAAAATCTACTTGACAATAAAAGAGAAATAAACACAAACACCATCATAGTCAGAGACTTTAGTACTCCACTATCATCAATAGAAAGATCATCCAAGCAGAAAATCAACAGGGAAATAGTAGAGCTCAACAACATCATAGGTCAACTAGACCTAACAGATATCTACAGAACCTTCCACACCTACTCTACAGAATACAGATTCTTCTCAGCAGCCCATGGAACCTTCTCCAAACTTGACAATATATTAGGCCATAAAGCCTGCCTTCATAAAATCAGGAAAACTTAAGTAAATTCCTGCATCATGTCAGATCACAATGCTTTAAAGCTACAAATTAACAACAAGAGACACATCAAGAGCTCCACCAACTTCTAGAGAGTAAACAATATACTTTTAAGCTATGAATGGGTTGTGGAAGAACTCAAAAAAGAAATTGTAAAATTCATAGAAATGAATGATAAAGAAAACATAACCCACAAAAACTTATGGAACTCAATGAAGGCAGTCATAGGAGGAAAATTCATAGCCTGCATTACAAAGACAGAGAGATGACATCAATGAAATTAGAAGTATCATCAGGACATACTTCAAAAACCCCTACTCCATAAAATTAAATAATATGGAAGAAATGGATGAATTTATGGACACATACCACCTACCAAAACTAAACTCAGATCAATCACCTAAACAAACCTATCATATCCATGGAGAATGAAAAGTAATCAAAAACCTCCCCCAAAAGAAAAGTCCAGGACCAGATGTCTTCCCAGCTGAATTCTGTCAAACCTTCATAGTAGAATTGAAACCAATTTTCCTCAAATGATTCCACATAATCAGAGACCAGGGATTCCTCCCCAACTCCTTTTATAAAGCTAACATCCCCCTAATACCACAACTAGACAGAGATGCAACAAGTAAACAAAATTATAGGCCTATATCTCTAATGAACTTAGATGTCAAGATCCTGACCAAATTCCTTGCAAACTGAATTCAATAACACATCAAAAGCATTACACACACACATACACACACACACACACACACACACACACACACACACACACACAAAAGCATTATCCACATTGATCAAGTAGGCTTCATCCCAGGGATACAAGGATGGTTTAACATATGGAAAGTGGTCAATGTAATATACCACATAAATAACTGAACCATGAGAACTACATGATCATCTCAATGGACGCAGAGAAGAGCTTTGACAAAATACAACAGCACTTCATGATCAAAACACCAGAAAGAATAGGCATAAGAGGTTTATATCTCAACACAATAAAGGCTATGTACAAAGCTCCTATACCACAAATAACACTGAATAGGGAAAAACTCAAGGAGTTCCTACTGAGATGGGGAACAAGATAGGGGTACCCACTCTCACCAATGCTCTTCAACATAATACTAGAAGTACTAGCCCAAGGAATAAGACAGTAGATAGAAATAAAAGGGATTCAAATTGGAAAGGAAGAAGTCAAGTTAGCCTTATTTGCAGATTATATGGTCCTATATATAAGTGACCTGAAAGTCTCCATCCCAAACATCTAAGGGTGATAAATTCCTTCAGCAAAGTGGCAGGATACAAAATCAATGCACCCAAATCAATAACTTTTCTATATGAAAAAGACAAATATACAGACAAAGAAATTTGTGAGGCTGTCCCATTTTCAATAGCAACAAAAAAGTTAAATGCCTTGAAATAGCATTAACAAAGGATGTGAAGGGACTATATAATGAAAACATAAAAACACTCAAGAAAGAAATAGAGGAGGACCTGAGAAGATGGAAAGACCTCCCATGCTCCTGGTTTGGTAGAATAAATATTGTGAAAATGACAATTCTATCAAAATCAATATACAAATTTAATGCAATACCAATAAAAATTCCAGCAACATTCTTCACAGATATTTTTTTAAAAATCTGAAAATTCATATGGAATGGCAGAAGGCCTCAGATATCCAAACATATCCTCAGCAAAAGAAACACCTCTGGTGGTATCACCATGCCTGATCTAAAGCTGTATTACAAAGTCATAGTGACAAAAGCAGCATGGTACTGGAATAAAAACAGAAACATACCAATGGATCAGAATTGAAAACACAGACCTTAGGACAAGCAAATACAGCTGCTTGATCTTTGACAAAGTTACCTAAAATGTAGACGGGAGAAAACACAGCTTCTTCAACAAATGGTGTTGGACAAATTGGATGACCATATGGAGAAAAATGAAATTAGACCCACTCATTTCACCATACATAAAAATGAAGGCCAAATGGATTAAAGACCTCAATATAAGACTTAAAACTCTTCAACTACTGAATGAAAAATAGGAAGCATTCTCCATGATATAGGAGTGTGAAAAGACTTCTTGAGCAAAACCCTAGTAGCCAAGGAAATTAAACAAGCACTCAACCAATGGGATCTCATGAAGCTTAAAACCTTTGGCACAGACAAACATACCATAAGCAGAGCCAATAGATTACCCCCAATGGGAAAAAAATCTTTGTCAGCAAAACCACTGTCAGAAACCTAATATCTAGAATCTACAAAGAACTCAAAAAACTAAACAACAAAAAAATCAAATAACCCACACAAATAGTGGGGCAGAGAACTGTATAGGGAACTCTCAAAGGAAGAATTACAACTGGCTAACACACACCTAAGAAAATGTTCAACATCCTTAACCATTAGGGAAATGCAAATTAAAACAACTATGAGATTCCACCTTACCCCAGGAAGGATAGCAAACATTGAAAAATCAAATGAAAAAATAAAATGTTGGCGAGGAAGTGGGGAAAATAGAAACACTCATTCACTGTTGGTGGGAATATAAACTGGCACAACCACTGTGGAAACCAATTTGGAGACTCCTAAAAAGGATGCAATCAGAGTTACCAGCAGACCCTGTTATTCTCTTACTGGGCATTTACCCTAAAAGCTCCTCATTTCAGTTCAGAAATATTTGCTCAGCCATATTTATAGCTGTCCATTTCATAATAGCTAAAAACTGGAATCAACGTCAGTGTCCATCATTGGATGAAAGGATAACCAAGATATGGTATATCTACATGATGGGATTCTACTCAGCCGTAAGAAAACATGACACATTGAAAGTTGTAGAAAAATGGTTTGACATTCAATAGATCATTCTAAGTAAACTCACACAATCACAGAAAGACAACGGTCATATATTCTCACTCATCTGCAGTTCCTATCCTTGATCAGCCCAAGTTGTTGATATAATTGAATAGCATCTTGAGGCTTGGTCAATAGGGAGGGTAGGGCTTGGGGGAAGGGAAAAGTTCAGGGGACATAAAACTGAACTCAAATTGAACTGGTACCATAGAACCCTATAGACTGGTTGTCAGACTCAAAGGTGGAACCCTCAAGAGAACCTTAGAGGGAGCCCCTAAATAGAAGGGCACTGGAGAGAGTGAGACAAAACTTTACCTCAAATTTCTCCTGTTTCTCTTTCTTTTCTGGCTTTTTTTTCTTTTCCTTTGGTGGTGGCCTGTAATTTTCTGTACCAGGATGTGGTCTACATCCACAGTGAGCTGTTGATCATAGAGACCTACTAGATCTCCCAAAACAAACCAGACGGTCTTCTGTCAGAGCACCTGATTACCCACCAGAGGTTAATGGTAACACCCTGCCGCTGAAGATACCAAACACTGTTGGGGCGAACCATGACATGGGGGGACCTGGTTGGAATCCAGAGAAGAGCCAGTCCTCAATTAACCCATCTAGTGCTGGAAGGTGGTATACAAGCTACCAGGGAGAAGTGGCCAACATCTGTCCAAGCAACTCAGACACAAACAACTTGACATGATGCTCACACAGTGGCACACAGCCATGGTGGATAACCAACTGCTCTGGGATTGGCCAAGAGATCTGCTCAGTGGAAAGGAAACCATATCTAGAACTGGAAAACAAGTAAGAATTACATCCACATAATGATTCTGCTTTCCATTGTCAAGCTCACACTAACCTTAGACAATAAGAGTGTTTAAACCCTTTTACTTCCCTCTAAATTTATAATGGGTATTCCATTTAACTAGCGCTCACTTTACTCTTTGTTGGAAACCACAGAAGATTTGGGGAAATTAGCAAGAGTCCTGCTTTCTTAGTTAGGCTGATGTCAGCACAAGGGTGATGGAAGAAGATATTGAGGACACTCAACACCCACCAAACCAGAGATCCAGATGCTCCTAAAGGTCCATCACTGAAGTAGACTTAAAATGCTCCCAGCATGGTTCAGGGCATTTTATGGAACAGGGGGCATAAATACAAATAATCTAGTGGTAGAGATGTTAAGTTTTGTCCTCAGTTTCTCAATTTAGTATAAATTGTGCTAAAACAGGCTATTGAAAGTATTTTTAAAAAACATATATTCCCATATTTTCAGGCTGGAGTGTTGGCTTAGTGGTTAAGGCACTTGCCTGCCAAGCCTAAGGACCCATGTTCAACTCTCCAGATCCCATGTAAGCAAGATGCCATAGGTGATGCAAGCACGCAAGGTCGCATATGCAGACAAGGTGGCACACACATTTGGAGTTCATATAAAGTGGCTGAAAGGCCCTGGTATGCCTATTCTCTCTCTCTTCTCTCTCACTCATTCTGTCTCTCACTCATAAAGGCATATGCCACCACAGCCAGCAAAACAACCAACCAACCAATAAAAAAAAAACCCGACATGTATCTGTGATCTGGGTTTAGTTCTAAAAGAACTAAATAAGGTAATGGAAAAGGAAGTTGATAGGCATTTTATGCAGTACATTGTTCTCACGCTTTGGCTTTGCATAGTGCCTTACTTAAGCATTCTTTTCATTTCAGCCAGACTTCAATAATTCTAGAAGATATAGCTATACCTATCTGCAATCTGGCTTACTATATACATGAACACACACATGTGGATATAAATATTCATGCACACTATTATATATATATATATATGTATATATATATACAATATATACATATAAATATATTCATGCACACAATTATATATATATAGATAGATAGATATACAATATATATATATTCATGCACACAATTTTTTGGAGACAGGTTCTCACTATGCTGTCCAAGCTAGCCCTTGGATTTATCTCATACCTATTGGTTCAGCCTCCTGAATGTGTGCCACAACTTACTTGGATATTCTACCATTGTTGAAGCTAACATTCTAATTCTATTGTATATTGTAGTGCTTGTACAAAATATTGTCTTGTGTTAAATGTCTGAATTCTTCCTGCCTAGTAATGGCTACTATGAAGCTGAATAACAAATTTGAACCCATTCTTTGTGACAAGTGCAAAAAAAAAACCCTTTAAAAATAAATTAAATGACAAAAGTATACATTTTTGCAATTTTGCATCAATTTTTAGCATCCTCCAAAATGCTAACTATTTTTCCAGTAATATTACACTAACTATAGTTTTATTGCAAACCTAGTACATGCCAAGTTTTAAACAATCATACCATGTAGATGGAATTTTTCACCTTGGCTGAAACATTTAAAGTAGTTAAAATATTTAATTCTTTAAACTTTCTAGAAAGACTGAAATAGATCATAATGATGGAAGGGAAAAGCAATTTATCTTTACTAGTTTATCCTCCTACTCCAGCAGATTATCTTTATTTTATACCTTAGCCACTTTTCCAGTTAATGGCATCACCATGCTGCATAGCTCACATTTTATAATCTATATAATACAAGTAGAAAATAATATAGCATGTCATTGATGCGCATGGAAATTACATGCTGAAAAGTAATTACATGGTAAACATGGGCATATAAAGAAAATTAATGAAACACTGAGGAAAATGCTTGCATGCCAACATACGTACTTTAAGATGCTTGTGCAAGAAACACAAATCAAACTGCCGCAAATATTTATATAGTAATGCTGAGTTTCTAGAGCATTTTTGATGTTTATCATACCCCATTGTTCAACACTTTAAGATAAGCATTCTTTTTATTTCAGAGAAAAATAAGAATGTTCAGAGAATGTAAAGGCTGAGTGAGGTTTGCTCAGTGTCTATAGCAAACATTGCTTGCTGAGGCCTTGTCTTTCTGATGCTACAGTATCTTCTTCCATCTCACTGTCACTTCTTATTGCATGGTTTTCCCTATTTTCCTTTATTTATGTGGGGTGTGTGTGAGCATGTGTGTGTGTGGTGCATTTATTCATTATTCATTTTTGGTGGAGGCACACTTGCCTTTGTTTTTACCAGAATGTAGAGGCCATCTATTGAAGTTTGGTGTCTTTTTCAATTGAATCCCACCATATTGTTTGATAAAGGGTCATTAATGGAACATGGAGGTCTCACTGATTTAGCTACATTAGCTGTACTGTAAGCCTGAAATATTCTCCTATCTCCACCTCCACATTGCTAGGATTACAAACTCATGATGCAATACCCAGCTCTTACAGGGTCTCATGCTGACACGGCAAACAATTTACTAAGCCATCTCCCCAACCCTCAAGTATTTTATTTTGTATGATAAAACAAAATATATACAACAATTTGAAAGATAATTATTTACATTTTATTTCCTATAGCCAGCAAACTTTCTGATCCCAAACATTGGATAACTTGGTTTCCATATCCTCCTTCTTCCCTAAATGCAGTTGTTTTATCTACATTCTACTGTTGAATTTCTTTGATATGATCACTAATTGCCACAACTCTTACTGGCTTCTCTTCCCAGATGCCTAGGACTCCTTTCCTGAGGCATCCTAGTTTCTAGTTTTTGAATCTGAGACCTAGAGAATTCTGAAATATTGATATGGGCTTCACATTTAGCTTGCATAAAACAGAACTAATTAACTTAATTCCCCAACATTTGATCACTATATCTAGCTTGATGAGCAAACCACTCCCACAAGTCACATAGCTGAGAATCATTATTTGGCATGCAACCAGCCCTGCTCTCTCTCACCCTTTTCCTTCTCCTGTTACCACTATGTAGAGTTCTGGCAGCCAACAAGTGAGAAGAAAAGAAAAACAGGAAATAAAAAAAAATTATCAAATTGGAATCACCCAAAATATTTTTCAAATGTTACAAATTAATGAAATTCTTTCAATAGATAAAATGACCTAAATTATGCTTTCATATTGTTATATAATCATAATTTGGACATATAGAAGCCTAAATATAAAATCTCCATGTTGACTACTATGTAAATCAAAATGAATCTAAATTAAAACAAACATAATACATTGTACTCTTTATACATTTATATATAGTATCCAAAAGTGTGCTGCTGAGACAAAACATTTATTTGAAATGGTATGAACTAGTTAACATAATAAAAATTATCTTGACTCTAATTTTTCACAAGCATACATCCACCACCCAGATAGTGCTCCAAAAGCAACAGTGGCCTACTTATTCCTCTACGGAAATTTATCAGATTTGTATAAATATAAGCTTATATTCCCACAAGAATACCCTGATTTGTCATAATTGCCATGACAAATTAAAATAGATGAATCAGAGTTGGCTGATGTATATAAAACTTCTCAAGGAGCTATGAACAAACATATATCCACCATGTAGGGAATGGATAGCAACAGTGGTCTTCTTACTCCTCTAAGGAATTTTTTTCTGAAAAATTATGCAGACTAATTATGGAAAATGTGAATTATTTACACATTAACAATATCACCAGTTTTCTAATTATTGATGCACAGCACTGAATTATAAGTTGAGTATTAGTATTACCAAGAATATTTTAAAAATCAGCTTCTGAAATCATGTGAAAATAGTTTGTTTTCATATAGAGTGATGACTAAGGTGTTGTCAACTTGATTTGTTTGATAATCCACAGAAATCCCTTCGGGTGGGCCTCCGAGGTTGCTTCCTGAAAGGATGAAGTGAAGGAGGAAGTCCTTCCCCAGAGTGAGCCCTTCCCCCAAAGTGGGTGGCCTCTCTCAGATGGGAACTTTATATAAAGAAGTTCTGGTGAAAAGAACCCCTTCCTTCCTTCCACTTGGCTGCCTGAGCTGCTTGCTACCCTCCAGCCTAGACTGAAGACCAGTGCAGACTTAAGATGAGCATCAACTGAAGACCTGCATGGACTGTGTAAAGAAAGCAAAATGTTATATTTCTCTACTTTTGAAATACACACACACACACACACACAACACAACACACACACACACACAGATATATATATATATATATATATATATATATATATATATATATATATATAATTGATTGATTTTAGAGAAAGTGAGAGAGAAAGAGAGACAATGGGCACACCAGGGCCTCCAGCCACAGCAAATGAACTCCAGATGCATGCCCCTCCTTGTGCATCTGGCTTACATGGGTCCTGGAGAATTGAACCTGAGTCGTTTGGCTTTGCAGGAAAACACCTTAACTGCTATGCCATCTTCTCCAGCCCTCTCTACATTTTTTTTTATACCTAGCCTAGAGAAATATAGAAGTCACTTCCTTGTAGGATTCTCTGATGATGGCAGACAAACAGGAGGCTCTGCTAATGGCAGGTAAACAAGAGGCTCAGCTGGGATGAATAGCATTTCCTGGGGCCTGCATTATTGAGCAAATTCCTAAAGATAAGTGGGACTCCTGGTCACAGGCCTACCTCACACCTCCCAGGTGGTGCTTCCTGTAACTTGTAACTGACCAACAGATCTGTTTACAAGTTCTTTTTCTTTTTTTTCTAACATCATGTGGTTATTTCCAATAAAGCTGACACTCCAAACAGTTCAGGGCTGCTGTCCCCCTGAAATACCCTCTGGGCTGCAGATCTGATATACCAGACTATCTTTTTTTTTTATTTTTTCACCCAATAAAACTTTGCCTCACATTCCATGTGCTGATGGTCTTACTTGTGTGACGCCGAACCCCATAACATCTTGGGGGCTCACCCTGAATCCACATTTCAAGACCTCTCTCCCTGACTCTGGGGCAATTATACCTGGAAAACACCCCCTAGTCTCAGCCTGAGAACCATATCTCCATCCTTCTGCATGTCCCTGGTTTTGGAGTTGGTAGTAAGCCATTGACAGGGAACTTTTTCCTAGGCCTGCAAGCCCCCTCCTTTATTGGGGTAAGAAACCTCCAGAGGTGCTTTCTCCACTCTTCTTTTTGTTTTTCCTTTTTTTTGTTCTCTTTTTCCTTGTTCTCTGGTTTTGCATACTTTTCTGGGTTCAAGAGCGAAGCTGGACACAATATTAATTCCCCTGGATGAGAGGTAGAGAGGCCGCTCTTGACCCTTTCTGGTTCCATTCAGAGATTTCAAATGGAGGTCTGTTTCTGGTTCAGTTTTGGTTTGACAGCTTGTCTTTTTCTGGTTCAGTATTGGTTTGACAGCTTCTGGTTCAGTTTTGGTTTGGCAGCCACATGACAATGTCAGAGAGCCGTTATTGTTAGATGTTTGTATTTGTATTGTGTTTGTTTGTCCTGTCCTTGTCTTTAAAGATATGGGTCAAAACCATCCTGTTGAAAAAATCTTTAAAATTGGTTAAAAAGCCCTTTAAAGATCTTAAGAAAAACAAAAACAAACAAAAAAACAACAAAAAAGATAAACAATAAAATGGGCTAAGCCTATTCTAGCTAATTGGGAAGCTGAGACTGTAGGTTCCAATGTGATAGCCTGACTCCACATTTTAAACCATGGGACTTTTAAATTGCTTGGTAAATATAAGTACATAATTTTAATTTGAAATTTGCCTGATATTTCCTCTTTTGTTTGGGTTTTAAACAAATAAGACATTGTTTATGGATACCTTTTGGTTTCTTTATTAATCCAAATATTACAACAGGTCTCACCTAAAGTTTTTGCTGACATTTGATTTCAAGGTTTTTAAAAGTCAGATTTAACTAAAGCCTATGGTGAACTGAAATTTTATGTAAACAATGTCATATTTTGGCACATGATATGATAAATACAATTACTGAGTTCATGTTCTAGGTCAACTTCAACTTACATAGAGGATTATTAAAAACAACAATGTTCTCTCTGAGATAGTGACTCATAATTTGCCAGGTATTTTAAAAGATAATAATGTCCTGTTACTTAAAAGGAGGAGGCAACTGGCTTGAGTTCTAGTCCAGCCTGTTTCAAAATAGAAACAAAATTTTGCCTTAGTTACTCCTAATGAAAACATTGCCAAATGTGCTAGAGGTATTGATAATGATTATCCCCAAAATGATTGTCATGTTTCGCCTTGTATGCAAAGAAAATGTATTTCATGGAGTTTATTACTAGGAGCTATCTCAAATCAGTGGGCTACAAAAATTCTGAAAGAATATATACTGGTATTATAAAGCAAGTCTGGTTGTCAGGTAGATATTTTTTGGTGACCTAAATCATAAGGAAGGCTTTTTTCTCTACAAATTTCCAATAATAAGATGGTTAGTTCTTTGAAGCCAGACTGCTTGCTTCTTTGTCAATGGATAATAAGATTAATCAATTTGGTATAGTTTTTCTTAATACCCTTATAAGAAACATGGTTAATTATGGGTTGAGATGAGATGATTAAAGAAACTGGGAAGGTATTTTTCAATGTTGGACATAGAATGCTTGTTAAAAATGCTTTTTGAGTGGAACTTAGATCAGAATGTTAAAGTATGAGGATAAAGATGTAGAAAGAATGTCAGAGATCTAAATAGACCAAATGTTGCCTAAAATTAATTTCCTTTTAGAAGGAGCTGAAAGCTAATTTTCAGGCTAAAATATGTTATAATAGCTTGCTTAAGCTTTATTAAATTTAAATCATAGGTAAAACATAAAATTGTTTTATGTTAATAAAAAATTCTATGGTACATAAAATCAATGGCTATCAAGATTAAGCTAAAATCATTGGTTGACAAATGGTGATTTATCTTTCAAAACAGATTTGTTAAGGGTTGTATTAGACTTTAGCAGGCCATTTTGGCTCAACTAAGACCAGATTCTGCTCTACTGTATGTAAACGTGCTCTCATTTCTGTACAATCTTAAGTACAATGCTTATAACAAAATTAACTCTTAAGATATTTTCCCTACTTTAGGGTACAGCCTCATGCTCAAACAATGGTTCTCATCTGAGAAAATATTTTTCAAGCTCTGGTTCTGTTTCCACTGTTATCTGGGTAATTGGTATCCACACAGGAATCTCAACTAATCAAAGATGTTTGCAAACATAGGTGCTAAGACTTTATACTATCTTACTTATCATTTACTGACAATTTCTAGGTTAAATTAATTGGTTTGTTTGTTTGTAAATTAATTGATATTGTTTTAAAAAATGGTAACATGATCTACCTGTATTTATAGCTATTAGATAGTTAAAATGTAAGATGTGCCTACTTTTTATGCCTCAGATATGGCTTATACTGCCACAGGACAACAAAATTTTAAAAGGTTAGACAAAATAATTTTAAGAATCTCTTGTACCATTCTTTAACAAAATCTATTTCAGTAATCAAATATGCTCTATATGTACATATATCCAGCCTGGTGTGATTTCCTTTCTAAGTGTGTTAATCACCTATGTAGAAGCCAAAGCTAATTGGAATCATTAGAGCAAAAAGGGCCAGTATTTGGTCCTGTGCTCCCAGGTCATGAGGCCACTGGAGATGATGGGACACTTCGACCCTGGCCCCCTGGTAAATCACTTGTCTTCTTGACCAGGGAGGATATGGAGAACCTCAAAAAATGGTGTACAGACTGAAACAGGGGAGTTACAATTGAAGAGCAATCAGTCCTCCTCACTTCCCAAAGAAGGGAAAACTACTTGGCTAGTGTCGGGACCCATAAAGCAAAAGCCTCTCCATTTTGCCTGGGCCTGTTCTTAAGTTGACTCATTCACCAGAAAGCTGGTCCATCCAGCTTGCAGTTAGGAATGTGGTCTGCAGAATCTTATCGTTTGCTAAAGGCCAGTTTATGATCAGGATGTCAAGCCATTAAGGCAAGATTAGGAAAACACCCGGATACATCTCCTCTAGGTTCCCTAAGATTAGATAAACACCCAGTTACACTTCCTCTTAGTTTCCTAACAATTCCGGCCCTAAGTCACGTCAGGCAGCTTACTCCCCCCTTTTCTTCCCCTATATAACCACTGTGTAAAAAATAAAGTTAGAGACCTTGACAACTCTTTGCTTGGTCTCATTCCTTCTTTCTCACCCATCTTTTCACAGGCCTGGTTCCCCTCGTGCTCCCCGAATAACTGAGTCCTGCTGGACGGGACAGGCCAGCACAGCCCTGACTCATCCTAAGAGACAGAAAACACCAGTAAACTATAGGGATACTCTTGGGTCCCTAAAGTCTCTTTAGAGAGCCATTAGTGACCTCCAAAATTAATCCTTGATTAAATTTTGGCTGCTTGGTCTTAAGCACTCAGAGAGAAATGTATAATCAAAGATAAAATATACCTTAAATATATGAATGGCCTATTAAGTAACACAAGAGCTTCCCAAGAGAGAAAACAAATAAGACCTTAAGACATTTTTCCCCATAGTTATAATTCTAAAATACTAATAAAAAACTATAGATGTCAAAAGGGTAATTTTCAAATCTGAGAACATATAAGTAATTTCTGAGACCAAAAATTATATATTTGTACAACCTTTAATGGCACCCAATGACTGTATATTACAAAGGTTAAATGTTGTCTATATGTTTCTGATAATTGCTAATATCTCTCTTCTGTTTTATAAACCATATAAAAACAGATTTAGGCTATGTCAAACACTAATGTGCCATGTAATGAACAGTTCTGGAAGAAAATCTCAGCCAGCCTGTGCTCAGATGGCCCTGAGACAATCCAAACTCTGTCTACCTGGGTTCCCTCAACCACAAGAAGGATCAGTGTGCTATGTACTCACTTCTCATTAACTTCTCACTTTTGTTCTTTCTCCTAAATGTTCTCTTCCAAGATTATCTTTCTGTACTCCATCAATGTACTTCTGGGGTCCATTAGAATAGTTCCCCTCTCTGGGAGAGACTCTTTAAGGGCCACAACTTCATGCCCCATTCAGCAGGAAGTAGTAAGGATCTGATGTCTTCATGTCCCTTGTCCCTTAACAGCAGTTGGAGTGTCTTCTCATGAGTGGGGGAAATAAAAGGGGGTAGAGTTATGGTGATTGGATCCCTGAATGTAAAAGGGTAGGAAAGTTTCTCTTATCTCTTGACCAGTTCAAAGAACTGTTTTTCCATGTGTGCGTTGTGCCATTGGCTCTGCAAAGGATAGGCCTCACCCTCTTTGATGCTGGTCAAGTTATATCTCTCTGCCTTTCCAGCTCTAAGCCAACCAAAACTGAATGCCTGCTCAATATTTCCGTAACTAGGACAAGTTCTGTCAAGGTACCCATTCTTCTTTGGTGCAAAAGGAGTAACCACCCCATACATAAATATTTCCTCTCCCACCTTTTGTTACCCAGTCTTGATTGTTTCACAGGTGTACGTCTATGAAAAAAACAAACAAACAAACAAACAAAAAAAAAACAAAAAACATGACTTACAAACTCTGTCTGCTCCAAACAAGAGAGATTTTCATCCTTCCACTGGTGGGCCTCAGAATGATGCTGTTGCTGGGTGCCTCCAGTAACCAACAGCCTCAAATCTCTCCACAGACAATTGAACTCACCGGTGTGGTACTTCAATACTATCTAGCCTTAGACATCATCACTGCCGAACTTGGGGGGATATATGTAGTCTTGGGACGAGAATGTTGTTTTTTTGCTGATGAATCAAATGTTGTTAAACAAAATGTTAAAACTCAAGCAAGGAGCTGCTTGACTGCTACAAGCTTGAGGACCCCATCACCTTGTTCTCTAAACCTTTAGTTAATTTGCTTCTCCCACTTCAATGGCTGTGAAAGTAATGGGGACAAAATTAAAGAGGATTAAACTGACTTTTGATTAAAAAAGGGGGGGAATACATATGGCTTTAGATAAAATAATAATTGGTTTCAGTCTATGTTTAATTGGTCTCCATGACAGACTTCCCTTATCTCTTCTATTGCTTGCCCCCGATTATACTACTACTCTTAAGCCTTACCATAAGACCATGCATTATTAATACTCTAAGTATATATATATATATATATAATATATTATATATATGTAATAAAATAAAATTAATTCTGTTAAACTTATGGTATTATGGACAGTATGCCCCGCCCCCATCTGAAACTAAACAAACCCTAGATGTTATCCCTTATGAATCAAAGATTTAACTCAGTGCCATATCGGAGGGGGAAATGTAAAGAGAGCAAAATATTATATTTCTTTACATTTCTTTATACCTAGCTTAGAGAAATACAAACGTCACTTGCTTGTAGGATGCTCTGCTGATGGTAGACAAACAGGAGGCTCTGCTAAAGGCAGGTAAACAAGAGGCTCTGGTGGGATGAATAGCATTTCCTGGTGCCTGTATTCTTGAGCAAACTCCTTAAGATAAGCAGGACTCCTGGTCACAGGCCTAATTCGCACCCCCCAGGTGGTGTTTCCTGTAACTTTACAAGTTCCTTTATATATATATTTTTTACTTTTATGGCTGTAACTGTCACATGTAAATTGTTATTTAGGGATTAGCTCCCATCCTGGTTTTTTTTTTTTTTTCCACCTAACATCATGTGGTTATTTCCAATAAAAACTGGCACTCCACTGAGAATGATCTGTTCCAGGTTCAGCCATTTTTCCTCAAATTTCATTGTGCCATTTTTTCTTACTGCTGTATAGAATTCCATTGTGTAGATATACCACATCTTAGTTATCCATTCTTCTAGTGATGGACATCTGGGTTGATTCCAGCACTTAGCTATTACAAATTGAGCCACTATAAACATGGTTAAGCAAATCTCTCTAGCCTGTGGTTTGAAGGTTTTAGGGTAGATGCACACTAAGGGAATAACTGGGTCTGTTGGTATCTCTATACTCAGCTTTTTCAGAAGTCTCCATATTGCTTTCCAAAGTGGTTGTACTATCCTACATTCCCACCAACAGTGGATGAGTGTTCCTACTTCTCCACATCCTCGCCAGCATTTATTTTTATTTGATTTTTTGATGTTTGCTATCCTTATTGGGGTAAGGTGGAATCTCATAGTTTTTTTAATTTGCATTTTTCTGATGATTAGGGATGATGAACATTTTCTTAAGTGTATGTTTGCCATTTCTATTTCTTCCTCTGTAAACTGCCTGTTCAGCTCTTTGCCCCATTTTGTGAGTGGGGTATTTGACTTCTTACTGTTTAGATTTTTGAGTTCTTTGTAGATTCTAGAACCTAACCTGAATCTACCCAAGATACCTTACATACCCAGCAAGCATCTCCTATACTAGACACTAGGATGGAAGGCGAGGGCGGGGAGGGCATCAAAGGGGTGGGAAACACAAATCTAGACCCAAACGGCAATGGTGCCATAATTTTCTTCTTACTGAAAGACAGACCAAATGGCTGATCCTTCACCAGACCCTTACAGGGAACACCTGAACCATAAGACACTGGAGAGGGTAAGATCAAGACTAACGTTAATCTTCTACATCTTCCCTCCATCACTTCCCCTCTCCCTCTCTCTCTTATCTCTAACTCTTGTATATTAGTTATCTTTTTCCTCATTTTCTTAGTTGGCACTGACCTGTAACTCCCAGAAGCAGCATGGGGCTATCATCCACAATGAGCTTTTGATCAGAGAGACCTACAAGGTTTCCTAAAAGACAGACAGATTTCTGTCAGAGTACTTGATGACCCACCAAAGGCTAGTGGTAAGACCCTACTGCTGAAGACACCTTATGTGATTGACATGCAAATTAGAATGTCATGGCTGGAAGTTGGAAGAGAGTCAGTCCCCAGACAGTCAGCGTGTCTAGTGCCAGAAGGCGCTACATGGGCGATTGGGGGAAAATGACCAATATCTGTGCAAGCAATGCATGGTCTAACCTACTTAGCAGCAAGTAACTTGTTGTGATGCCCACACAAGTGCAGTGGCGGCACACAGCCATGATGGGGAACCAACTGCTCTCAATTTGGCTAACTGATCCCCTCATTGGTATGGGACCCATAGCTGGAGCTGGGAAACAAGTTGGAACCATATCCAAACATAAGCCCACTCTCCAATATCAAGCTACCACCAATCTTGGGCTATAAGAGGGCCTACACCTATTAAGTTCTCTATAAAAAAAGGGTTATCTCATTTGTCCTGATGCTAAATTACTCTCCGTTGGAGAATCTGCTTCTCTTTTTCAGATAGATGTAGACCCTAAGGAAAGAGCCACCCCATCATACCTCAAAATGGCCCCGGCTGAAACTAAGAAAAATTGGAGAAACAAGCATGGGGGCTGTTTTCCTGATGAACCAGATACCAGCACAAGGGGGAAGGAGATCAGCACAGAGAAAAATCAACTCCTACCAAATCAGAGAGCCAGAGCCTCAGAGGCCCCCAACACCTCATCACTGAAGCAGACCAAAAATGAACCCAACATGGCTCAGGGAAATTTTGTGGAAGAGGGGGCGGAAAGAATGTCAGAGCCACATGTTGAGTCATGATATGCAGAGACATTTATCTTAGCCATAACTGTGGGCTAACTCCACAATGCATGACCCATATACCTCAACAAGGAGGGGCCAAGGGGAGGGGTAGGTCACGGATGAGCCTAATAATGGTACCAAACTGACTGTATTTGCTGAATACAAAACTAACTAATAAAGAAAAAAGAACACAAAACAAAAAACTGACACTCCAGACAGTTCAGGGCTGCTGTCCCCCTGAGATTCCCTCTGGGGCGCAGACCTATTATATACCAGACTATCTTTTCTTTCTTTTTTTACCCAATAAACCTTTGCCTCACATTCTGCGAGTTGATGGTCTTACTTGTGCGACAATGGACGCCATAACAACTGATAAGCAGCAGCTCCTCAGGAAGCTGACAGGCCATCAGTGGGACTGCTGAGGCATTCGGCCTGGTGGACTGAGCAGCTATTGGGTTCCTTGATTCTTGGGCCTGCCACTGCTATTGGACTGCCATAAGCTAATCCAATAAATTCCCTATTAATATAATTCATTCTGGAGGTTTTGTTTCTCTAGTGAACTCTGACTAATACACAGTCATTTAGATAAATCTAGAGCATGTGTTATTTTGAGATTTTTGGAATTGAACAATATACCATTGAATTAGTCTCCTAGAAATGGTATCTACAGATTGTCTTATACTCATCAAATTTGTAGCTACATAAGGTTATCTAATACCACAAGATACCTGGTTTGTCATCATTCTCATGATAAAGTAAAACAGAGGAATCAGAGTAGGCTGATGTATACATTTTCCTGAGGAGATATGAACAAATATATGTTATTACACCAGATCGGGCACCAATAGCAGATTAAAAAAAAAAAATGATTCACCCAAATCTTGCTTAATGAACCAGGATTTATTTAGGTTATGCATATTAGGAGTTTAGGAGAGGGATTCAGTCAAAGGCAGGTGCATCATTGCAAACCCCACCACAGTACCAGTGATGAATTAAGTATAGCTTCATCTCCCTGGCAACTGCTACCACATAGATAACCCTGAGGAACTTATGGAGTTTCCTGAGATTTGTGAGTTTAATTCCTGAGCTATGTAAATTTAATTCACTTCCTAAATCTTCATGATCCTTCCTCCAAGGGGAAGTGCTACAATTTAGAAGAAACAACTACTTAACAGCTGAGTCCATCTTCTTTATGTTGGGTCTCTTCAGTGCAATGAGCCAGGAAATTCATTCCTTCTTTTTTTTTTTTTTTTTTTTTAACTTGTGCTTGCATTAGTAACTATTTTTGGCTGTTAATTAAATAATTTATATTCAGTTTAGAAGTTCCTGTTTATGTGGTGGTTTGATTCAGGTGTCCCCCATAAACTTAGATGTTCTGAATGATAAGTTCCCAGCTGATGGAGATTTGGGAATTAATGCCACCTGGAGGCAGTGTATGGTTGGGGGTGGGCTTATGGGTGTTATCCTTTTGATGTTGTACACTTTATGTTGGCCAGGGAATGATGTCCACCCTCTTCTCATGCCATCATTTTCCCCTGCCATCATGGAGCTTCCCCTCGAGTCTGAAAGCCAAAATAAACCCTTCCCCCACCCAAAGCTGCTCTTGGTCAGGTGATTTCTGCCTGCAATGCAAACCTGACTGCAACATTATGCTTCCACGGAATCAAACAATAGTTTCCATCATCTTATTTTGTATTTAATTAATTAATTAATTCAATCAATAAGCTTCTACAAAATACATGGATGCATCTGGTATGGAACACAGAGGGGAAAAAATCTGTGTTGGAGATCAAGTTGTTGATCTTTTAATGACGCAATGATTATAAAAATAATGTGTGATGTAATTTCTTATAAGTGATGAAATAAAAATAAAGTCCAGCCAAGAAAGTCCCAAGAGCCATGTTGGGTTCATTTTTGGTCTGCTTCAGTGATGAGGTGTTGGGAACCCAACATGGCTCAGGGAAATTTTGTGGAAGAGGGGGTGGAAAGAGTGTCAGAGCCACAAGTTGGGTCATGATATGCAGAGACGTTTATGTCACCCATAACTGTGGGCTAACTCCACAATGCATGACCCATGTACCTCAATAAGGAGGGGCCAAAGGGAGGGGGTAGGTCACAGATGAGCCTAATAATGGTACCAAACTGACTGTATTTGCTGAATACAAAACTAATTAATAAAAAAATGCAAAAAAAAAAAGAAAGTGCCAAGAGGATATCTTTATTTAGGGTGGCAAGGTGATGCCACACCAAGGAACAGGGCAGTGTGTTGATATCAAATAAAAATCAGACTTCTATAACTTTTATCTATAGTACCTGTTGGTCAATCATATTTTTTCCCCACAGATTAGTAGCTGGTGTTCAGGTGAAATCTTATTTCATAACAGGACAGCAACCACTTTTTACACTGGGCTGTGTTCTGTCATCAAATCACTGTAAGTCAGTGTGGCTGGGTTCCAATATCCATCACTTCATGTATAAAGACACTTAGCATCAGGAAAGTATGCTAAGTGACATCTAGAAATATCAAGTGGTTGCTGCATGTTCAGCTGCCAATCAAACTTTCTGTCCTAGTCATTTTATTCTAATAACTGTGACAAGTTCCAGTGTGTTGAATGTTCCATAGGTATATTTAGGATGAGCCAGTGCCTTTCGTACCTAGGAGCAGCTATGTAACTTGTAATCAAAGAAGACCATGAATACACACCCATTAAAATAGTCTAATATCTATAAATATATAGTGCAAAGAGGTTAGCCTAATTTGACATAATATAATCATAACTTTTTATATAAACATACTTAAGATCATTTTCAGAATTTCCAAAAGAAGGTAGTAGCTAGCAAGGAGAGAACGTCAATGCCAGCAATAAGCAAGGAAAAAAAATTACAGAATTTTGGTACTTTAGTTAATAAGTAAAAAGAAAAACTAGGGTTTTATGATATGTATGCATTTCCTCTGAATTGAAATGTTCTATCCTCTAGAAAAGCTTATTATGATTAATAAGAAATAAATGAGACACCACAAGGCATATTCACGCACAATACAACTCCTGGGGAGAGGAGACTATTTCCCTGGGAGAAACTACCTACAAGTTGTATAAGGAGCTCCAGGAATTCAGCTTTAGTGACTCATCACCCATGTTGCGGTGGGCTTTCATCATGTAGCTGCCTCTGAGTCAGCTAGGCTTTTGTTAGTAAAATCGATAACCTCACAGGGTTACTAAGCTAGAATTTTGTGGAATGGTTTCTTTGGTCGTTGTTGGTAGCCTATACTAGGTAAACGGATGATTTTACAGGTCTCCTTAAAAATACTTGAACAGTGGAGCTGGAGAGATGGCTTAGTGGTTAAACGCTTGCCTATGAAGCCTAAGGACCCTGGTTAGAGGTTCGATTCCGCAGGTCCCACGTAAGCCAGATGCACAAGGGGGCGCATGCATCTGGAATTCGTCTGCAGTGGCTGGAGGCCCTGGAATGCCCATTCTCTATCTGTCTGCCTCTTTCTCTCTCTGTCTGTCACTCTCAAATAAATAAATAAAATAAAAATAAACAAAAAATACTTGAACAGTAGTCAGCAAGAAAATACAAGAAATGTCTGTGACTACTCCTGAATGTAAGTGCTGAGTGGCATCATTAGTTTGAATAAATCAAGAGTTTTTCAGGCTTCCCATGCTGAAGAAATACATTACATTTTAATTCATTTAAAATAAGCTTTTGAGATTAAAGCTAATAATTAAATCCTAAAGCATATACAACAATAGAAACTAGTATTAATTTCATAGGATTAGAAATGAGCATCTTTCTTATTATGAAATATATGTACTGTCTAAATTAATTTATTGTGGATCTGTAACAAGGCCCAAAACAAGTTAGAGAGAAGCCTGCTGTGTGGACTCAGATAACAATGTAGAAATATTATTATAATAATGACACATTCTCACTTCTATCCAATCTCATTTTTTGTATGAAAATTATGCCCTTGTCAGAATAGACTTTCCTTATTCCTTTATGGTTACCATTTTAATAATAAAATCTGAAGCATTGAATTAATGTCCACATATCAATTTGATATGAGAAAAGGTTTCTTTCCCCAGCAAGGAAGGCAGTACCTGTTGTCCTACCTGAGATCTTGCCTGTTGCTGTTTTTCTTTTTTCCTATGCATTCTGGCTATACCTATCTTTTGCTGCTCTATTTTATGACTACCTTCCTCAGAACTATGGCTTCCAAGTGTTATGTGAAATAACTTGTGGAAAATTACCCAAAGCATATAATCAAAGCAGAGATTTTAGTGAACAAAAGAGTAGGAACAAGAGAGGCAGGAGTTACATTGTTTATTATAGGATCTTTGTCAAGCATTTTATTTATGCCAGCTTTCTAATAACCTCACATATTTCAGAGAAGACTGATATGCCAATTATTTAGATGGTAACTTGATAGTAAGATTGGCTAAGTGAATTTAACCTAATCTCTGACAGGAAGCCTGTGGTAGAGCTGCTATATAGCTTAGATCAGGGAACTCATTCCAGTCCATGTAGGGGTGACAAAGAATACGAATGGGTATATATATGTGTGTCTTTGTGGATTACATGTATATCTAGGGAAGACAATTTGGGCTATGTTTCTTCTATTTATGAGTACAAAACTCAATAATATTTGTTTGTGGCTGGAATCCATTTATCCCAGTAATTACGGACAGCTACGTGATCTTCCACTTTACTATTTCTGTGTGAAAGGAAGGGGCTCCACTTGTGGATTGCTCAACGCTCCCTTGAATCCACACATTCTTAATTGTATTCAAGCTAACAGAGCTATACTCACAAGATAGTATTACACCTGTTTTGGGAATAATAGCAACACTCTCACATAAACAGTAAAAGGCAGGGGATATAGATTGTTTGCCTAGAATATACAAAACCCTGGAATAGATACATAATACTGAAAACTACAGACTAAATAATTATAAATTTAATATATTATATTATGAATCAGGTAAAAGTCTTTGTATTAATTTACATTCAAGAAACTGATGCCACACGGAGAAGAAAGATCACTTCTTGAAGGAAAGTAGAAAGTGGCAGAATTGCAATTTAAGTGTCTGACCTTTAAAATTCAACTTTATTAGTACTATTTTAATTTGCTAATAAAAATTTCCTGAGATTTAATTGCATAATAGCAGAGAAAATGTCTTGGCTTTTTCATTTGTTCAGATGTGACATAGAACATGAAGGGTATGGAATGCTTTGTCCCCAGTGAAGTAGCACTAAGAGATGGTAGAACCTTTAAAAGATGTGGCTTTGTGAAAGGTAAATAGAGTATCCTGGGCTATAACCTTGCAAGGAATTATAATGTAGTTCTTATGGGTCCTGAGTTCTTTCCTAGGACTCTCAAAAGACACTGTCGCTTCATGTTTGACACATTACTGCTCTTGCATACCCTCCTGCCATCTAACATGTTGTGCTACAATGAAGAAAATCCATAAACCAACCGAGTCGTTCACGTCTGAACTCTCAGTCTTTAATACAATGAGGTAAATAAAAAGAAAAACTTTCTTATATATTTTAAATCCAGAGCTATTTTTACATAAAGACATAGTGCTCTATGGTGGCAAGAGACAAGAAGGAATGCATGAGAGAAAATGGAAAGGAAGAAATTAAATACAATAGGAAGAGGACAAAAGGGAACAGGGGGAATAGTGCACAAGATATAAGAGTAGAGGTAGGGGGCTGGAGAGATGGCTTAGCGGTTAAGCACTTGCCTGTGAAGCCTAAGGACCCCGGTTCAAGGTTTGATTCCCCAGGACCCACATTAGCCAGATGCACAAGGGGGCGCATGCATCTGGAGTTCATTTGCAGTGGCTGGAGGCCCTGGCACGCCCATTCTCTCTCTCTATCTGCCTCTTTCTCTCTCTGTCAATCTCAAATAAATAAATAAAAATAAACAAAATTTTTAAAAAAAGAGTAGAGGTAGGGAAGGCAATAAAGGTCCGAAATGGGAGACAATATAGAGGCGAGGTAAAAATAAGAGGTAAAGGAAAGCCTTTCTTGGACTCACATATTTTATCTGTGGATTAGATATAGTGGTTACAATTCCAGAAGGAATTTTTACCCAAATCCCAACTTCTGTCTCTCATGCTTTTGAGTAATATAAGCAGCCCCCACATTTTCACTGTCATTGAGATAAAGCAACATTCTTTTTTTCTTTTTTTTTTTTGTACTCAGTGAATACAGTCACGTTGGTACCACTGTTAGCCTCTTTCCTGTCCTTTACCCTCCACAGGGACCCTCCTTGTTTGGGTATATGGGTCATGCATTGTGGGGTTCCCCTTCAGTTTTGGGTAGGAGGAAATGTCTCTGCCTATCATGACCCAACGTGTAGCTCTGACATCCTTTCTGCCCTTTTTTCCACAAATTTTCCTGAGCCATGGTGGGTTCATTTTAGGTCTGCTTCAGTGTTGAGATCTTGGGGGCCTCTGTGTCTCTGGACATCTGGTTTGGTAGGGGTTGATTTTTCTCTGTGTCTATCTCCTTCACCATTGTGCTGGTTCCTGGTTCACCAAGAAAACAGCATTCTTGCATGTTTTCCCCATTATTCTTAGTTTCAGCTGGGGCCATTTTTAGGTATGATGGGGTGGTTCTCTCCTTAGGATCTGTGCCTATCTAAAAAAGAGAAGCAGATTCTCCAACAGAGAGTAAAGTTAGCACTAAATAAATGTGATAGCCATTATATGATTATATGGTTTTAGAGAGTTTAGTGGGGGGCAGGCTCATTTTTGGATATGATTCTGACTTGTTTCCCAGCTCCAGCTATGGGTTCTGTTCCACTGAGCAGATCATTTAGCCAAATTGAGAGCAGTTGGTTTCCCATCATGGCTGTGTGCCATTATTGCACTTGTGTGAGCATCATGTCAGGTTGTTTGCTGCTAAGAAGGTTAGACCATGCATTGCTTGGAGAGATATTGGTCATTTTCCCCCAGTTGCTCATGTAGCACCTTCCGGCACCAGACGTGCTAACTGTCTGGGAACTGACTCTCTTCCAGCTTCCAGCCATGTCACTCCATGTTATGTGACAACAGCATATGGTGACTTCAGCAGTAGGGTATTACCACTAACCTATGGTGGGTCATCAAGTATTCTGACGTAAATCTGTCTTCTTTTGGGAAACCTTGTAGGTTTCTCTGATCAAAAGTTCATTGTGGATGATATCCACCTGCTGGTACTGGGAGTTACAGGTCAGCACCCAATAAGATAAGAAAGAAAAATATAAGTTATAAGAGATAGAGAGATGAGAGAGAAGTGGGGGAGAGAGGAAAAGATGGAGAAAGAGAGAGAGAGAGAGAAACAGAAACACGAGGAGATAAAGGTCAGTTTTCGTCATACCCTCTCCAGGGCCCTTTGAATCACGTGTTCTCCCTGAGGGCCTGGTGAAGGTTCAAACATTTGGTCTGTCTTTTAGGATGTAGAGTTTTATGGTACCATTGCCATTTGGGTCCAGTTTTGTGTCCTCCACTCCTTCCTTTCCCACCCTCCCTATTGTCTGGTCCTCAAGATGCTTGGTAGGTATGTATCCGTGGTTGTCCTTTAATTCATTCTTTATCACATATACGTCATGACCTCTTACCCCTCTTGCCTCCTCCTAAATAATGTTAGGATTTAAGACCTGTGCCACCTCACACAGCTACTATATATTTTCAAATATATGTCATGCATTTACGTAAGACTAAAGATTCCTGGACCACTCACTGAATTGCTTTTGGAGAGCTTACAACTCAACCAGAAGGAGAATAACATTACTCACTATTTACTATTCAGTCTTGAAGGCTCAGCATTTACATTATATAAACATTATGCTTACAATGAGGTTTATGATGCATTGCCTGTAAGTTATATTGTCATATAACTGATATAACAGTTTCACTGACAGAAAAATAAATCCTTGTCTTTTAACAAGGCTCCTCTCACATCACATAGAGACATAAGTTCAGGTTTTACATGTATATTCCACCTATTTCAATCCCAGAACCTAATTTATTTCTTCTGTATGTGTGAATTTGTTAGATGATGGAAAGTGAAGTAATAACACAAGTTATACAAACTGAGGTTTAATTCAACATGTGAAGTGTAAGAAAGTAAGGGCCATGTGATCACTGTAGAGCTTGCAAATAGTATTGGCTGAGTGTAGAAGTAGCAGAAATATTAATCTGCAGGCGCTCTACAGGTACAACCAGCTTTGAATGTGTAATTGTAGAAGAGTCTTTGATGATACCTGAACTACCTTCAGCTAACATGTCATCTGTCTGCCAATCTTCAAAGAGTACTGTAGAAATATTTTAGTTTTAATTTTAGTCAATGCTATGAAATTTATTGTCTCATTTTTGTCTGTATTTTATGACTATTTGCTCACAGTTTTATTTCCATAGTATAAATGTTGCTTTAGAATCCTCTGAAAATCATTGTTACCACATCTCTAGTGTTACTCTATTACCACAGACTAAGAGCTACCTTGTTGATATTTCAACCATTTATTTTCGTGATTTTTGATGTGAATTTCAATTTGAAACTACTATTTGTTGGTTCTGTTACAAACATCAAAATTCATGTGGTGGTCTCTCCATCATTAGTGCTAATATGGGCCTTATGTAGCACCTCAGTCCCAGCTGTCAAAATCGACCCCATCATTTTTCATTATGTAATGACAGGCAGCAACTACTTTATGATTTGTTCACATTGTTAGTGGTTGGGACAAGTCTCCTGTAGACTTGTGGCAATCAGATGACAAGATTTGAGCACTGGATCAATTCTTATGTTTTTCTGTTATTGAATGACTTTTGAAAGTATGAACTTGATACACTAAAATCAAATTTCCTAATTCAATTAACCTAGAGATTTAAACCTACTAACTTTACCCTCATTACTTGAATGAATGGGAAAAAATTTGTAATAAATCTCAAGCACTCATTGCTGAGGTGTTGGAGAAAATGGCAACCATGCTAGGTGTATGGAAAGGAACAATATGGTGACAAAGGTATTTTGTTTCTACTAAGTGTTTAGAATTGGGGAGATAACTCAGCAGTTAAAGGTTCTTTCTTGCAAAGCCCACCTGCCCTCCCTTGATTCTCCAGTACCCACATAAAGCTATCTGCACAACATGGAACATGGGTCTGGAGATTTTTTTGTAGTGGCAAAAGACCCTATGTCCCCATTCTCTCTTTCCTCCCCCACTTTCTTCTCCACCCCCATGCAGATAAATAAATAAAAATATTACAAAAAGATAAAAAGAATTGAGACTGACTTTAAAAGTTATCAGGGATGGGGATATAGTTAGGTAAGCAAGTGTGCCTGCTGTGTAAGTATGAGGACCTTGGAGGCCTGATTCTCTCTGAGATTGATTCCTCAACACCTATGCAAACACCTATGCATGGCAGTATTCACCTGAAACCACTGTCTTGTGGGGAACAGAGACTGGAGACTAGCTGGTACTCATTGGCCAACCAGTTTGACCGAAAATGGAAACCCTGGGGAACCTTGTCTCAAGGAGAATGCAGAAGAATGGAGGAGTGCACCCAATGTTCTCCTTTCATATGCTCATGAGGTGAGGGGAGGTCATGAGTAAGGATGCCTACGTTGTATAGGCAGCTATCAGTAGGCTGAAAGAAATAAACAGATAATCTGTTTATTGCTGAGGAGCAGATAAACATGGAAATCTTGAGAAGAACAGAATCCCGGAGGTGAAATCCAAAGAAGCTCTGGCTTCCAAAAGAACAAAAACCTGGAGTTACCATACTCACCACTGGTCCACTCACACAGAGTAGCCGATGTGTTGCCTAACATGCCAGTCTATCAGGATAGTTGTATATCTTCAAAGTAACCAATCCTTTATCTAGCTCACCCACCTATTATAAGAGCCTTAGATATACTCAGAGTAGATACACTTCACCCCAACTTGCTACTTAATTTACATTTCCAAGTCGATAGGTAAGTGCCCTCCTAGCTGTAGGGCACTTCTGCTTTACTTCCACTTCTTTTCTAATAAACACTTGTTTACCTTACCCTTCTGTGTCTGCACTAAGTCTTTCTTCCAGGGTCCCAACACAATGAACACAAGGGCCACTGGCTTAGGTAGTTTTAGTGACTGTTTTAAGTGACTATTAGAGTGTCCAGCACTCTCACCTCTAAAGCAAGCACATCTAGAATGGAGAAAGTCTCCAGTGCTCTCAAAATCAAAAATATGGCATGCACCTTTGTACACAACTTGCATACATCCCCACATGCACACACACACGCATAGACTTTTACCTAGAAATGGGAGAAATTTACTGAACTAAAATTAAATGAAAAAAACTACATATTAAATGTACTATTAGATCTTAATTAACTGTAACCATCTGTTGTGTTTTCTTATATTGCTCTGGACAGAGACAAGAAAAGAAGAATTAGGTTTAGTTCAAGAGTTAATCAAATATACATGAAATAACAGTCATTCATGGTTTGTATGACAATTTGTAATTATCTAATCCAATATTCGATTTCTTTTTTTTTTTTTTTTTTTTTGGTTTTTTGAGGTAGGGTCTCACTCTAGCCCAGGCTGACCTGGAATTCACTATGGAGTCTCAGGGTGGCCTCGAACTCACGGCGATCCTCCTACCTCTGCCTCCCAAGTGCTGGGATTAAAGGCGTGCGCCACCACACCCGGCTAATATTCGATTTCTGTACAATTCCTTGCACTGATGGAATTGTTCCATGTCTACTAAGTCATCTGTAGGAGCCAACAGTTATGCCTGACATTGAGCATCTGAAAAAAATGGCTAGATCCACTGAGAGAATACATTTCTAACTTTTTTCAAATCTTTTTTTTTTTGTTTCAATCTTTTTTTTTTTTTTTTTTTTTTTTGAGTTAGGGTCTCACTCTAGCCCAAACTGACCTGGAATTCATTTTGTAGTCAAAGGCTGGACTCAAACTCACAGCCATCCTCCAAACCTATGCTTCTCAAGTGCTGGGATTAAAGGTGTGTACCACCAAGTCCAACTTTAATTATTTCTTATTTAAATAATCCTGTGAAGCTAGAGGCCCTCAATACTGCAGTTGGTGACAAAATTGCTATATTTTCAATATCTCTTGTCTATAATACATATGCAATTTCAGAACTGTGATCCTACTGTGTTCTCATAAATTTTAAAGAAAAATTGCTAATTCAAATTGTATTATGCAAATTAAACCCATATTAATAACTTTGAAATTACTTGCAACAATCCAGCTTCAAATACTGAAAGCTGTATAGATGACTTTATTTCAGACTTTAAAATGAAAAGCTATCTTAATAGAAAATATTTGAACTGACAGAAACAGTTTTATTTTCAAATTCTAGACACATACATTTTCCCACAATGCCATTTCAGACTAGATATTAGTCACTCTATCTTTGGAACATTTAAATAATCTATCATTACTATAACGGTAAAAGGTTTAAGTAAGACATGTATATACAATGGAGCTGGAAGAATACAAACCATATGAAATGTAAAATGGGACTAGAGAGATGGCTCAGTGGTTAAAGGTACTTGCTTGCAAAGACTAAGGTTGTAAGTTTTATTTCCCAGTACCCACATAGCCAGCACCCAAGCCAGATACACATGGTGGTGGGCGCATGCATCTGGAGTTCGTTTTCAGTGGCAGGGGGAAATGGCCTGCCCAGTGTTTCTCTACCATTCCCTCTCTTTCTGATTGTAAATAAGTTAAAAATATTTATTTTAAATTAAAACATATTTAATAGGAAAATCATCAATTCTCAAGTTTCCAAAGTATAATATATATACAAGAGTTTAAGTTCACACACAAAACGCTCATTTCAAAAGAGCATTAAAAAAGTATATATATATTTTCTGAATGTCTATATGCAGTTTGATGAAAATTGAGGAAAAGATGTAGCACAAGCATTGTGTTTTTCTCATTCACAATGAGCTAAGGAAACACATAAATTTTTCTGCTGTGTTAATGCACTTGGAACAGTGACTGATTTGGATTTGTCATTTAGTAACTGATTGAATGAGGATGACTAAGAATTATGTCATCACATGAACTTTAAGTTTTTTGAATTTGATTGCATAGTCATAGTAATTTAAAATTCAGCAAACAGTTTTAAGAAGTTTTCCTCTCATCATATCCAATCTCTGATCTTGCTATTTTTATTTCAAATTCTTTCCTGTTTTTATGCTTCCCTTGTTTTTGAATCCACTTCTCTTTAATGATAACCCTATGCCCATGAACAACTGAAAACTTAATTTTGTCTATCATCACATATTTGCTTCAAGTACTCAGATCAACAAATCACACTATGAGAGGGGTGGAGGACTGTGATTAACTGAAGCCATCAATAATATAGAAAAATAATTATTTCACACAGAGATAAATGTACATATTTGAAAACTACCATTATAATAATGTTTATAGCTATACAAATATAGCTATCACATACTTGCCTTCACATTTTCTTCTAATAGTGGGGCAATAAGAAATCAAGTAGCTGCCAGGCTGGTAAGAATTAAGTACGAATATAAATACTCCAATCTGTGGCATGGAAGTCATAAGTGGTGATGTTTCCCTCTTGTCACAGTTTAGCTTCATAGATGTCAGCAGGAAATGGTATTCCCATTATTGCTTAAAGTGCCTAATTTTACTTCCTAATAAATTTCTTTCCTTAAGACATTCTCTTGACCAAGTACTAAACAGTTTGTTTCACTGTATTAACTTTGTGTGACTCACTTTGGCATTTTGTTTTCATTTTAGGGATATAGGTGTGTCTATAGATTATGAATGATTCAATGTGTGTGATTTATGCACATCTGTGTGCAGGTATCACTCCATGTACATATATGTAGAGGCAGTGTCCTTTTACTCAACTACCTGTATCCTTCTGTTAGAGTCTCTCCTTCAATTTGTTTTTTTTTTTTTTTTTTTTTTGAGTCAGCAAGCTCCAGAAATCCTCTGGTCTCTGCCTCCTATAACTGAAGTGACTGTGTGTGTTTGTGTGGCCATGCCCACCTTTTTACGTGGGTGTTAAGGAATTGAACTCAGGAAATCTCAAGCCCTACCATGCACTATTTATGGTGCTGCAAATGCCTTGTAATACCTTTATTCCCTGAACCATTATCACAGCATCCATTCTGACCTTTGAAACTGTCAGGCATTAATTTCTAATACCCTCATAGAAAATATCATTCATACAAGCCAAACCAATCCAGTAAAACAAACAAAACCCCACTGAATATTATGAATGTTAAAATGTGAATAAATAATTCTTGTCATGCAATTTTCATTCCTGTTACAACTGAAAATCTGTAAGACACACCTCTCTTTGGACAGGAAGCTGGAGATTCAGCCCTTCCTCTACTTGACCCCCCCCTGAGGTTTAATGAGCAGGAAATTCAGACCCTGCTTATTTTCTCTGCATGTTTCAATTTTGTTTCTCTCAAGTGGATGATATTTGACACCAAGAATCTTACATTATAATTTTCTGAACGTTCCTCATTTCCAGTTTTCACAATTCTCTGTTTATAACAATGATAATTTCTGTATTGGATCTTGTAAAGATTTTTTTCTTATGTGAACAATGTTTGAGTTCTCCTTTCTTAAACTAGTATCTTCTTAATAGTGATAATTTCAGCAATTAATAATTATTTCAAATTAGTTTATAAACATGACAATGGACTTAACCAAGTATGAATAATAACCCATAACTGGGCTCAGTGGCACATGCTTGAAGTCTCAGCTACTTGAGAGACTAAGGTGGGAAGAGTTCTTGAAGACAAAATTCTTGGGCAAGCCTGGGTGACATAATATGATGCTCTTTCAAATTAAACAAAGAGAAAATAAAACAACCATTGTAACCAACAGAAGCCTCAAAAGATTCTAGGTAAAAGATACCAACACATGATGCATCCACACAAAGTATGTTCTTTTATTTATTTATTTATTTATTTATTTATTTATTTATTTTGGTTTTTCGAGGTAGGGTCTCACTCTAGCCCAGGCTGACCTGGAATTCACTATGGAGTCTCAGGGTGGCCTCAAACTCATGGCGATCCTCCTACCTCTGCCTCCCGAGTGCTGGGATTAAAGGCATGCGCCACTATGCCCGGCCAAAGTATGTTCTTAATAAAAAACATACTTCATACATATGGTACATGATTGGTTCTGACCACATGAAGTTTAATATTAAATCCTAAGATTATAAATTATATAAATGTGTAAGCATATTAACTAAATTAGATGAATACATAATTGAATTTTCCTTAAAAGTGTTCATGTAGCATATTTGAGACCACATAGTTTTGAATTCCACCACTCATATCCAAAAATAATACATTTCTACAGAAAGAGAAAATAAAATCCCCTAATGTAATTGTGAATAAAGATAAGATTAAAAGTTCTTAGCACTTCAAATGATGTATAAGTGGTGGGGGTCTCTACCAAGCATAATATTGGGGAGAAGAAGAAATAACGGATGGAATGCAAACCACTTTTAGGAAAAAATTCCCAGAATTCGTGAGAACATGTCCAGAACTTGGTGTGTGAAAGACTTAGCTACCTGGGAACAGAGAAGGCTAGAAAGGACAAGGAATGACAAGAGACTACTGTGAAAGGCATCACATCTAGGAAGATGGAGAGGTAAGTCTGGAGACAGAAGAATCCCTTGAAAGTCTTGAAAGAAATGGACAGTTTTATTTGTGTGAATATTACCCAGAATAGGAAATAGAAAATCAGAGGAAATCATATGTGATGTTTAATTTTCATTGACAACTTGATTGGATTGAGATATGCCTAGGACATTAACAAAACATTATGTGAGTGTGCCTCTAAAGATTGTTGTGAGAAAATTAAGTATGAGAAAAGACCTGCTCTGAGCATATGCACACAATCCAACAGGCCAGTGACCGATCCCTTTTGAAAAAAAGTGAAGAAAGAGGAAAGCCACCAGCACAACAACAGATCATCATCTCTGCTCTCCAGCTGTTGTGATGCTCTGTCTCTCTCCAGACCCATAAATAATGGAGGCAGCCAGTTAACAATGGGATTCTCTTAAACTGTAAATGAAAACAAATTTTTCCTCTTCAAATTGCTTCTTTGTTTTTCTCTGGTTGTTGCCTGATCCTTATAAAGGTAACTAATACCTTGTCCTATGAGCTGGTTAAATTCTGATAGTAAAATAAAAAACAAATCTCAGAAATGGAACCTAAATTTAAAGTTTCCAAAGAAAAATAGATTTACTTAAAAACATTATAAGATGTACAGTATTGTAACAAAGACAATCAAAAGATCCAGCCTACCCTGTGTTTTAAAAATATTACACATTTTTCAGTAATGTGTTCCTCTCATGACAGGAAAACAAACAAGTAGGATACAATTAATATTTAATCATAATCAAAAAATTTTCTGGAAATAATTATAATTTATCTTCATTCAGTTTCCTATACTTTCAATGAGAAAAGTATTCTAGAAAAAAATAAAGACTTCAGATACTTGGGCTGCATGGCCACAGAGAAATCCTGCTGGAACTGAGCTGATAACCTCCTCCATGTAGACCAGCTGACAGAAAGCTTGAAGAAGCCATTCTCCATGTAGTTCAATGGGAAAGAGTGAAGATACTCAACAGTGGACACTGCAAGCCTTATATTTGGCCAGCCAGGCCGAATGAGCCAACGGGTGCAATAGTAGCACGTCTATCATGGTGGAAACCAGCTGCCCTCTAATTGGACTGGAGGCCCACTCCATGGGAGGGAATACATTCCTGATATTGAAAACATAAAACAGGGGTATCCATGAGCTCTAGGTGTGTAACATCTTCTGCTATCTGGCTAAATGCATATATTATGCTTATCAAACTGCCCAGTAAGCACTTCTCTTAATGTTCATACCCATATATTAATGCTACTCTCACTTTTGTTAGAGAACCATCTCTTTTCAGATGGCAGTGACCCTCGGATGACTCAGAAAGCATCATGGTGCTGGGATTAAGTGACAGGAGTGCTCAGCACTGCAATATCTCTATCACACCTTCCAAAGCTCAGGGTCTATTGCAGAAGAAGTGGCGGAAAGAATGTCAGAGCCAAAGGAAGGGTAGGACTCCTTACAACGTGCTCCCCCCAAACACAAAATGGCCTGGATATCCATGACCTCACAGTGCCTGACACTACCTACACCAGACCATCATAATAGGAGGAAAAGATCATGACATGAAAATAAAAGGGAAACTGATTGAGAGGGGGAGGGGATATGATGAAGAATGGAGTTTCAAAGGGGAAAGTGGGTGGGGGGAGGTAGGGCATTACCATGGGATATTGTTTACAATCATGGAAGTTGTTAATAAAAAAGAAAAAGTAACTGAGCGATATATTAATAAAGTAATTACATTTGAAAATTGCAGAAATCAACTGTGCTACAAAGTGAAATGAGCAATTCTTTCCAAAGGGAAGCAAATGATATTCACAGGGTAATAATTCAGTCCATAAGTAAAGTGCTTGGCATTCAAGTATAAGGACCTGAGTTGCATCCTCATAGTGGGGCATGGGCTGGGAGGTGGAAACAGACTGATCCTTGGTACACAGTGGCCTGCCAGTCTAATCTAATAGGGTGAAGCCCAGAGCAGTGAGAGAATATGTCTACAAAGGATAGACAATACCTGAGGAACCACACATGGGTATGATTCCATACCCATGGTCTCATGTATGCATGCATACACACACAGTCACATATGCATCGGTACACACATTAACATGCATACACATATACAAACTCACAAAGGGAACAAAAAGAGATGTCAGCATAATATTTTTATAACAATATTGAAGGCAATATAATACTCAATAAAATGTTTAAAGCACTTAAATATTAAATAAAGACTACATTATTAAGAAAATATTTCCCCCGTTTATCAGTTTGCTGTATCATATTTGTAAAATACTAACTTATAGAATATTATAATATGGGTCCTTCCTGAGGTATCTATTAGAAAACTTATATTAATGGGAAGAATTTAACAAATCTTTAATGATAAGGGCTTTTTATAGTAATTTCATATTTATAACCAAATCAAGATGGAGCAAGGTGAAAGAGTAGTACATAAACATGCTGTTAAAATTTTTGACAAAATACAAACATCTTGATTAAATCAGTGATAAAGGAGAGCTAGAGTAAATGCACTAATGATTTTTGTGAGCTTTCCTTTGCAGGTTTATATCCTCCTTAGGTTTGTTGAGGTTGTAATGTTTGCATAATAACTCTAAATTTACTATATATGTGTAGTTGGAAAGGCCAAATGAGGAAATGCCATTGATAGTGTGGAGAATCAGAGTTCTTACTGAGGGAGAAGAAAACTATATGTAATATGAGCAAGACATGAAGACCTATGGTTTTGGATTTGAATTACAGGTCAGTATAACCTCACAATTAAGAAAAATGTGTGTGTGTGCACACATGTGTGTGCACATATGTGTGTGTGTAGTTTAGCTTCATTGAAAACTCTACAAAAAGTAGCATTCTAACTGCAATGAGCATTCTTCCTGCTCAGAACATCAGAAATAATTAGCAAAAGACTGATTTCAGATCCAGGGCAGTAAAAGCATGAATTGAAATTAGAACATTTTTGGAAGATACAAATCAAAACCCTGCTTATTGCTTAGAATGGACATGTTAAGATTCAAAGGAGTCAGTTTTGGCCAAGTAAACAACTTTTTTCTGATATTTTCAAGAACTGATATACAAGATACATGAGAAAAGTACCAAAGTAATTAAGTCAATGCCTGTTGAGTTTTCATTATCAACACTAATACTCAGAAGCCATATAAACAGAATGCCACAAATCACAAGGAGTAGCATCCACACACCAACAAAAGTAGACACATTCTTCTATTCAAACAGCAACAGCACAAATTCTATTATCTGCCTTAAAATTGTAATACTATTCAGAATTTATTCTTTTGTGTCATTGTTTTACCAATATCATTTTTGTGATATTAAGTTATACTCTGTTGCTAGTTATTCCACATTTCAAGTTTATACCAAAATCTAAATTATGGATAGTGTGAGCATAAAAATATATTATAAGTGAAAAATAAATCCCATACTATAAAATACTACAAAAAGGTATAAAAGAATAAAAGAAAGAACTTTTTTACAAGAATATAAACAAATATAAGTGAAAGAATGATAGAGAAAATAAGCAGATGTAAACTAACAATGTAATGGTTGATTCAAATAAGTATTATCAATGAATCTAAAGTAATTGAGCCAAGAGATCTTGTTATGTATAGTTTCCAACTCTGATCCTACATATGTATTTTCAAAGACAAAAAGAAATGGGAACCTTATTATAGTGGATAAATCAAGTGAATGTCACTTTTACTAAGTGAGCGTATCCAACATTATCAACTACATCTCTTCACTGGATCAAAAATACCACAGAACTTTGCTAAAAATGTTAAGCCTGATTCCCAATGTGAAGTGGCAGCCATCCCAATTCTTACCAGGGAACATTATACTCAGCAGGTTGCCTAGACAGTCAGAACTATTTGCATGTCATATATTTCTACAATTAAAAGAGAAAACAAAATTAAGTGCTGTTTGTGATCTAGTGCTATTTGTGTGCAGTGGTAATTTTATTTTTATGTACCAGAATATCCTAGTTTATAGAAGGTAGTTCAAAATCAAAAGAAAAATTGTAAACAAATGGGGCTATTGAGAATGAACATCTAGAGATAAAGTTATATGTTTCATTGTATTTCAGTTAAATGGTGAGGCAAAAAAAGCAAATTTGTTTAAAATTTCAGACTAAAAACCATAATTACTGATCAACACTATTCATTGAGTTTGAACAGGAAATCTGAATTAGATTATGACTTTAACAAATATAGCTTGAAACACCATTCTCAGAAATGCCCCACAATGGCAACAGAAAATATAACTCATGGCCTGGAGAGAGGGCTTAGAGGATAAAGCACTTGCCTGAGAAACCTTAGGACCCAGGTTTGATTCCCCAGTACCTACATAAGCCCGATGCACGAGGTCTGTAGGTGTTTGCAGTGCCTGGAGGCACTAGCATGCCTATTCATTCTTTCTCTCTCTAATAAATAATAAAAAATACAACTCATATTTATAATATAAAAGTAAATGGGGCTAGAGAGATGGATTAGCTGTTAAGTAGCTTGCTTGAGAAGCCTAACAACCAATGTTCAATTCCCCATATCCCACATAAGCAACATGCACAAGGTGCCCCATTTGCAAAGTCACACAAGGTGGCATATGCTTCTGGAGTTTGATTACAGCGGCTAGAGGCCCTGGCACACCAATATGCGCTCTCCCTCTCTCTCTCTCTCTCTCTCATACTTGCTTTTGCTCTCATGCTCATAAAGGATAAAGGCCAGTCTGCTGGGCTTAATTAAAAAAATCATATAATTGCATACACAGAAAAAGAATTCAATGTTAATTTCCATTGTTTACTTCTGTAGAATTTGAAAAACACAGCTTTTGTGTGTGTGTGTGTGTGTGTGTGTGTGGTGCCTTTTTTTTTTTCTTTTAATTAGTTTTGTATTCAGTGAATACAGTCAAGTTGGTACCATTGTTAGCCTTCTTGCTGTCCTCCTCCCTCCACAGGGACCCTTCTTGTTGGGGTATATGGGTCGTGCATTATGGGGTTAGCCATTAGTTATGGGTAGGTCTCTGGGTATAATGACCCAACGTTTGGCTCTAACATTCTTTCCGGCCCCTCCTCTGCAAATTTCCCTGAGCCATGTTGGGTTCATTTTAGGTATGCTTCAGTGATGAGGTCTTCGTAGCCTCTGTGTCTCTGGAAGACAGTTTATACGTTGACCTCCAAGAGTTGGTATTCAGGGAAATTCAATATGTGGCCAACTTACAAATTTGCCCATACACCTTTGCTTCTTTAGCATTTGAAAATGTATTTGAACCCTTGTGTACATAGTGTGATATGTTGCTTTTCTTGTTTGTTTTTGTTTTTTTGGTTTTTCGAGGTAGTGTCTCACTCTAGCCTAGGCTGACCTGGAATTTACTATATAGTCTCAGGGTGGCCTAGAACTCACGGCTATCCTCCTACCTCTGCCTCCCCTACCTCGTGCTGGGATTAAAGGCATGTGCCACCACATCTTTCTTTTCTTTTTATAAATTTATCTGTCAAGATAGTATTGTGGCAAATATAAATTAAAAAAATAATCATTTATAATTTATATGTTAGAACCCAAAAGACAGTAATCTTTCCAGTATCAATAAACATAAAGGGTAGGCAGCTGAGATGGGTGTTCAGTCTAGGGCCATGTGTTGGTTTGAATGTAACCTGTCCCTACCCGGTGATCCCCAGCTGTTAGGGAAGTTCGGAACATTTAAGAGGTAGAACCTCGCTAAAGGAAGTGTGTCGCTGGGGGGTGGGCTTTATGAAGCACTTCCTCATTGCCATTGTGTCTTCACCAAGATGCCATGAGAAGCCAACTTCCTGCTCTGGCTGCTTTGCCTACTCTTCCATGATGCAGTCTACACTCTGGAACATTAACCCTGAACACTTTGTTCACAGAAATGAGAAAGAGAATGCACTACATTGGGCCAAAAAAAAAATAAATAAAAGCCCAAATAGTGGTCAGAGAATGTCATGGCTATATTTCATATCAGTTTATTCTGTACCCATCAAAAGAAAAGATGTATGACAGATTGCATAGGTATTTTCTATGTCTCTCAATGTTCAGATCATAGGGACTTGCACTAATTCTGTAAATTCTAGATGGTCCATTTATTTCATACTCTTCTTAACCTGCAGTATTACCACTCGTGTTTTATAGTAGAAGTTGACACTATGATTCAATAACAGCAGCTAAATGTTGAGAGAATGTGATAAATGAAAACCAAGGTTGTTAGTATGACTCACAAGTCACAGTTTTCACCACTGCTTTACATACGCATTTGTCATTCTGGAAGGGTAATTAAAAAACCATGACAAGTGTCCTCCGCCCAAATTACAAATGTCTACCTGAAAAGAGGATTTTAAACTTCAATTAAATTATAATTGCTTTATCCAATTCCAGTTCTACATGGTCATCCCTGCTAGGTCATGCTAAATCAGCCTTGTTTTCTACTGAAAGTAAAATCTCACCTTAAATGTTTGATAAATTTAAAAGTTCTTCAAAAATGTGAAGTAAGAGATAAGATATATTTTAATTATTTGATGAATACTCATAAAATGAACTTAAAACTTTTAAGTGCTATTTGACGGTGTGCTAGAATTAAAGTTTTGTATCATGACATAGCTCTGTGAAATGTATAGTCAAAGTTTAATAAATTCACATGAAACAAATTTCTAAAGTATTGTAGAATGTAAAATACTTTTTTGCTATGAATAATTTTTAAATGTTGGTAATAGAAAGTTGCTTTAATTACCTAGATAGTTCATGAAATTAACTGTTACTCAATATTTCTCTTCCCATGACACTGGGAATGAGCAGCGTACTATAGGACCCCATTTCTGAATCTGAAGTGCTGCAGTAACCACTTTTGACAGCTGAGTCTTGGAAAGCAATGCAATGCCATCACAAACTGAGAGTTCAAGTTGACTAATGTATAAATATGTCTTCCTTAATATTTCTTTCCTAATTTTTAGGCCTCAGCTGGAAACAATGGAAAGTCATTTATTCCCCCTAAAGGCTATATGGAATATAGATCTCATCTGACCATAAGTACCCATGTTTTACTCTAACAAAATTCTAATTTGTCAGTCTCCTGCAATGTTTACATTCTCAAAAATAAACTTCCCTGCAAACACGTCAGTTTTGGGGCACTCATATTCCAGAGGAAAAAATACTTCATAAAGGCCTTTGAAAATCTACTTCTTAAAATGTGGATATATTATTTTTTCCTGTTTTTCTCAGTCACACATAACTGCCCCCTAGTCTAGAGCTGCAGAGCAAAAGATGGCTATGAGCCACACCCCCATAACCATGCATGGGCTAAGAGGACCAGAGAGATAATATGGGGAGGGGTTCCAACCAGCTGTTCATGGCATACAACTGGAAGGGACCTTTTTATTTAAGATACTAGCAAAAAATGTAGATAAACAAATGAAGTTTGAAAATGAAGGTATTATAGTATAGGCTCAATGATCCACAAAGGCATCTTTAAAGTAGTTGACACCAGGTATTTGATAAAAATGAAAAAAAAAAAAAAACCTGAATGAATCATGGAAGTAAGATAAGGATAAAGAAAGCAAAAATTTATGTTTGGGTTACTTCAAGATAGTAACATGTCTTTTTTGAGGTATTGATGAAGATGCATATTGAGACTAAATAAAAGTTATGTGTGCAACTTTCACAGTACATTCCTTATTAATGATGGTTTAAATAGATATAGGGAACATAGATATCAGTTCTAAATTTGGAATGGAGAGTCAAGTTTGAGTGTGTGAAATTTATGTGAACTTAAAATATTTTTGCAATTATTTCCTTAGGTTCATGAGACAGAAAGGTAATTATCACTTATATTAAGGTTATTTATTCTTGTCTTTCTGCAGCCCTCTTGCCAAACATAGTAAGCCTCAATTTTCAATTAAGAAAAAGAAAAAAAAAAAAGAACAAGGTTTAGGCTGAAGATATGGCTCTGCGGGCAAGGCATTTGCCTGCCAAGCCTAAGGACCCGAGTTCTTTTGCCCAGTACACACACAAAACCAGATGCAAAAAGTGCCACATGTGTCTGAAGTTCTCTTGCAGTGCCTAGAGGTCCTGGTGTGCCTACACTCTTTCTCTATCTTCTTCTTTCTTTCTCCCCCCTCTACCTCTCAAATAAATAAATAAAATATTTTTAAAAAGCAAGGTTCTCAGCCAAATAACAGTCTCACTCACCTTTCTTTTTGGACAAGGAAATCTTTATATCTTTACAGGGAACTAGTATTTTCTTCTGAAATAGCTCCATAAGAAATGATTAGAATTCTTAAATATACTCAGCTTAAGCAGTACTATTAGAACAAATTAAAACATTATATTTATTTATCATTAAAGATGCAAGATTAGGGCTGGAGAGATGGCTTAGAGGTTAAAGTGCTTGCCTGGGAAGCCTAGGAACAAGGTTCAGTTCCCCAGGTCCCTCTTAAGCCAGATGCACAAGATGGTGCATGTGTCTGGAATTTGTTTGCAGCAGCTAGGCTAGAGGCTATGGTGTGCCCCTCTCTCTCTCTCTCTCCCTCAAATAAAAACAAATAAGTTAAAAACATGCAAGATGAGTGCTGGAGAGATGGCTGAGTGGTTAAGGCATTTGCCTTCAAAGCCAAAGGACTCAGGTTCAGTTCTCCAGGACCCACATAAGCCAGATGCACAAGGTGACACATGCATCTGGAGTTTCTTTACAGTGGCTGGAGGCCATAGTGCATCTATTCTCTCTCTGTCTTTCTCTCTCATATGGCTCTCCCTCTCAAAATAAATAAATAAATAACTTTTAAAAATTCAAGAGTATTTACAGAAACACATATATTATTCTTTTTTTTTTTTTTTTTTTGAGGTAGGGTCTTACTCTAGTCCAGGCTGACCTGGAATTCTCAAACTGTCCTCAAACTCATGGTGATTCTCCTACCTCTGCCTCTCAAGGGCTGGGATTAAAGTTGTGCACCACCACACCTGACTGAAGACACATATAATATTCTTAATTGCACCTAATATGATGTTAATTTGTATATTGTATTTTGGCTTATGAATTAAATCCTGACTTTTTTTTCTTTGGTTTTCTGAGGCAGGGTCTCACTCTGGCCCAGGCTGACCTGGAATTCACTATGTAGTTTCAGGGTGGCCTTGAACTCATGGCAATCCTCCTCCCTCTGCTTCCCGAGCGCTGGGATTAAAGGCATGTGCCACAATGCCTGGCTAAATCATGACAATTTTTTATAAGATATAGTCCATATTAGGGATAAGATTCTGATATATAAAAATACTTATATAAATATTAAATTTCAATTATGTCATAAAGGGGATGAACAGAAATAGGAAAAAGTAGTTCACATAAATATCTATAAATGGATGCACCAGCAATGTTTGAGTCAAAAATAGATGAAAATATATGAGTTTTATAATTTTAAAACAATATGACAAAATAAGTTTTATTATACCAAGTTAAAAATAAAATTCACATCTTTAAACTTACACAAACATAAATTTTGCATAATTTCTCCACCTCTGGCAATAATCTTTGTCAAAGGAACATTCAATATATTACTAACTGAGAAGGAGAAAAACATAAAATGGCTACTATATTTCATTTCTACACAAAGACAGGATTTGGGTTTCATATATGATAATTTACTATTCTTTTAAACTATTTGAATATTTTAGGAAAAACAGCGATCTGGTATAAAACAAGCCATCCAACCACACCTACTGTGCCTGTTTAATTGAAATAAACTTTCACCTTTCACAACTATAATAATTATTACAAGAAATAAAATAAATATATAACTAATCATTTTGTAAATAAGACATCTGAAAATAAAATATCTTTTGATAATCAATACAACCTATATTTTTATTTACTATTAATTTTTTTTTTGTTTGAGTCAGAGAGAGAGAGAGAGAGAGAGAGAGCAAGTATTAGTGAGAATGGGCATGCCAGGGCTTTCAGCTACTGCAAATGAACTCCAGACATGTGCACTCTCTTGTGCATCTGGCTAACATGGGTCCTTGGGAATTGAACCTGGGTCCTTTGTCTTGCAGGCAAGTGTCTTAACCGCTAAGCCATCCCTTCAGCCCTTTTACACTTAAAAAATTTTTTTTTATATTCCAACCTATATTTTCCTATGTTCCCTGCAATCACCTCCACCTTGTTCCTCCTTTCACTTATAGCTTAGTGATTACACTATCACACACAATGATTGTTATTATTTCCCTAAATTATAATTAAGTTTCTATGATTCATATCTTAGTTGATACACAGTAATATATATATATATATATATATATATATATATATATATGTATACATATATATACACATATATGGAATACTATTCAGAGCTATAATACTAGTATGCAATTTAAATTATGAAATTGTGAGTGTTTCCTTCTGGAGAGTGGAAATGGGGATAAAGGAGAGATTGTAACTTTGTATGAAATTGATCCTGGATATTTATTTCTTTTCACTTTCACTACTATGCAGCAAATATTTGATTCAAAAATAGTGAGGTAAATTGTCTTTATGGAAATGTAAACTTAAAAGAAATATTAAGGGGAAAGAAAAATCACAGGTTTAAAATGTGCTGGGGTGGCAATAATAGCTCCCTGTAGAGCATATGCAGTGCCTAATTTGAATCTCCAGTATGTTAAAAAAACAAAAGTATTCACTCCCTTTGGTATTATTATAAGTTGTTCTAAAGATACTGTAAATGATATTCTAGATATTGGAAAGGTACAATTCATTACAATATCAGTTTATTGTGAACTATTAAAAAGTCAAATCGCTTAGGAATCAGGCTTATAATTAATTAAGCTGACAATCTCAAAATTAAATTAATAAAGAAGATATTGTGTTTGAGAGTTCATGAAACAGTACCCATTATTAATTGCAGAAATGTTTACCACTTGCTCATATTGTATTATGAAACTAACATACCCTATCCTTCTCAATAGAGGCATGTCATCCTGAAGGGAGAGTAACCTTTGTAGTAGAATACACATGCATAGTCCAGAGGCGACAGGGGTTGTCCATGGAGTCAACCACTGCTGTATGCAAGGGAGTATAAGCCAACTGTGAAGAAGCCACTTAGAAACTGCACTGCAACTGATGTACACTAAGATTCATTTACACAACATGAATTCATAGATACATTATCACATTATCAAGCTAATGACAACAGAATACTGAAGCCCAGTTTTATCTTTGCACATATAGGGACTAATATGTAAGTTCATGGAGGCTGCAATACTCACAGATTCTTTGTAGCCACAAAATGAGAGCCACTGGCCATACTATGGCTTTAATGTACCAGAATCTCTAAATTGTGATTACTATAACTTGGGAGATTATAAATTTCAAAAGACCAGAATACTTTATGGTTAATACAAGCACACAATAAACATAAAATCCCATTGGCTGTATGACACTGCATTGATTAAACAAAATATTAACTTAAAAATATATTTTGAGGGGCTGGAGAGATGGCTTAGCAATTAAGGTGCTTACTTGCCTGCAAAACCAAAGGATCCTGGTTAGATTCTCCAGGACCCAAGTAAGCCAGATGCACAAGAGGGCACATGTGTCTGGAGTTTGTTTACAGTGGCTGGAGACCCTGGCATGCCCATTCTCTCTCTGTGTCTCTTTCTCTCCCTCTCTGCTTTTTTCTCTCTCTCAAATAAATAAAGAAATAAAATATGTTAAAATATGTATATATATATATATGTATAAATGATGTGTTTACATGTGTGCACGTGTCTCTGCTCATGTGTGAATGCAGATTTAGATATGACATGGAATGCATATGGAATGCATATGCAGGCCAGAAGTTAACTTCCTATGTATATCCTATGATAATGAGTTAAGGTCTCTCATTATCATCATAGCTCACCAGTCAGTTCACCAGGCCCACTGGTCCATGTGAGCTCACACAGGAGCCTTTGGTTTTGCAGGCAAGTAAGCACCTTAATTGCTAAGCCATATCTTTAGCCTAAGCCTTGTTCTTTTTTTTTATTTTTATTTTTCCTTTTTCAGATAGACGCAGATCCTAAGGAGAGAACCAGCCCATCATACCTCAAAAGGGCCCCAGCTGAAACTAAGAACAATGGGCGAAACAAGCAACGGTGCTGTTCTCTTGGTGAAAAGGGTACCAGCACAAGGGTGAAGGAGATCGACAGAGACAACAATCAACTCTTACATATCAGATATCCAGAGACCCAGAGGCCCCCATCACCTCATCACTGAAGCAGACCAAAAATGAACCCAACATGGCTCAGGGAAATTTTCCGGAAGAGGGGGCAGAAAGAATGTCAGAGCCACATGTTGGGTCATGATATGCAGAGACATTTTCGCCCACCCATAACTGTGGGCCACCTCCACAATGCATGGCCCATATACCTCAACAAGGAGGGGCCAGGGGGAGGGGGTACTACATGGATGATCCTAACAATGGTACCAACTTGACTGTACTCACTGGGTACAAAACCAAGTAGTAAAAACAAAATTAATAAATTAAAAAAGAAATATCTCTTGTATGGTAGAGTTGAAGAGACTTAGAAAATGATTCAAAATTTTGTCAAGCTTTAAAAAAAGTTACAATTTAAGAGAAACTAAATATTAAATTGGTATTTCTCCATTTGATGAAACAACTAAATTGGATTATTTTTAATGTCAGCCTTCTTAGACCATGTAGTACAGTAGAATTGGCTAAAAACAAAATGAAATATCAGCACCCATGAACAAAAGCAGATATTTTTATCTTTCCTGAGTGGACTTGTGCATTTACAAATAAGACTGACTACTTGCAATTGCAAACAAGTTAGTCATTTTTCACTTTCAATTTTACATGTAATAGTTTCATATTTTGTATTTGTAATAAAAGGGTATCTATTTGAGGCACTATCCACTTTTATAAGGTACATTGGCATATTCCAAGTAATAATTCTGAATATAAAAACAACATGAAAGTTCTAAAGAACTCATGTTGATACACATCAGCAAGTATATCCCAAGAAGGAATTCCACTCATGTCATATTGGAATAAGCTTTCTATATATAGCTATTGTTTTTCTTTTTATCCTTTCTAACCTTCAATATATTATGTTAGATGACAGACTATGCACTTGTGGCTTGTCCGTCAGACTAATCCTTTAAAGCAACTCAGGATACAGTGTTACCAGCTGATAATGTCTGACCATATTTATCTTGTTTAGCATATTATATCCCAAGGACACTAGGAATATACAGATTTGAGATATGTTTAAATTTCCTCAAATTGCTTTCTCCAGGAATAGATTATTATCCTTCATCTCTACTTCTAGCATCAGGATTCAGAAAGTATTTTAACATTTACAAGAGAAAGCAAATCGTCTTTTTGAGGTCACACCATCTTGGTGAATAGGAAGTCAGCTGAGGAGTGATTCATCAGACAAAAAAACATATCACATGAAAGTATATTTGGATTGATTGATTGTCTCGGCAGAGGCAGCTGATATGTTTTACAAGGTCAGTGTGTTACAGAATGGTAGAGACTTCATTATCAATTCAAGTTGATGTAAAATTTTCACATTAAATACTGATTTTTTATGATTTTGGATTATTATTAAGATTTCATGTTAGATATTTAAACTGTTATGTGCTTTTAAAATATAAGCTTATGAAGTATATGTGGAGATTGCTTTCAAACTGACAATAATAGAAGCCTGGCTCACTCTGTTATTAGTGAAATTTCTTAAACAGTGTGAAATAACAGAACATTGCAGAGCAAATTCATAAAGTATAATGACAAGGTTACCCTGTCACTAGAGATGGTCAATCATCTCTGACCAACATTGGTATCAGTACAGTATTAAGAAATGACTGATGGAGTGTGGAGCCAAAATTAAGAACCATTTAAATAGGGAGTGTGTTGATGCAGTGGTGTATATAAAGATAGAAAAAAAAAATCCTACCTTTTTGGCTCTCATCCTGCGTGGAACTGATGGAATATTCTTTAAAGCAATGCTGAGGATGGGACAGACTATTGAGCAAGCTAGTGGCAGGATGGTGGGACTTTGTATCATAAGGACTGCCACTAGGTGATGACCAGGATATAAAGTATAATCCTATACTACGAATATTCCTGTGCCACTAGAGCCAGGTCACAGGTTTATGACCAAGTGAGCATATAAAGAAACAGAATAGATTTCTTTTTAGAAGAAAAAATTCTCACTTTGTACTCTAGGCTGGCCTCAACCTCACTCTGAGGCAGAAGTCTTGCTTCTGCCCCAGTGTCCCAAATGTTGGGATTACAGTTCTGAATTACATGCGTGCCTTAACAATGAGTGACTTTTCATTTGAAATTAAATATGAAAACTTATCACTATAGTCCAGATGAAAGAAAGTGTCACAAGGATAGGCAGGGAAACTGGACATAAGAGGTAAAGCAATATAAAGATATGAGCAGGCACGGCCTGCTGTGTATAGATGAAGCCTCCATACTGTTGGTGCAAGCAGGTATCCAGCAAACGGCTATGGTCAGCAGCAAAGCCCTTCTGTACATGACGTAGAATGGCTAATAAATACATCCAAACTGCAGAGTGTGACAAGAGGATTAGTCCCAATTCACCCTGTGATAGAAACATCTAATGTCTGGAGCTTGAATTGGGAATTCAGAACAGAGATTTGGAAGGTCCCTGGGATTCTTCGATTGGCAATTTAAATTGCCTGAGCACCACATACTGTCAAAACAGGCTCAATGTGCATTGCTACAACCTTGTTCAATACTATTAGTATTTTACCTTCTGGAAAAACATATCTCTTATACTTTTCTTGAGAAAAAGTAAACGTAGGTTATAATGGCGGTGAGCCCTGTGGTGGGTCCCCTGGGGTGTCAGGGCCCTGGCAGCTTTAGCGGAAGCTGTCGTCATGACAGGCAAGGAGCGAGGGGTGGTGGGGGGCACTGGTGGCCAACCAAATCCAGCGGTCCATGTGGGCCATTGAGCTGCAGGCCAGGAGGAGGCAGCAGGGGACGAAGTGACTGGGGCAGTGGACAGGGAGACTCATTGTATCCCTTCGGTTACTTGGACAAACATGTGCTTAATACCAGCGTGCAAGAGACAGACTGGATCCTGGTGGAGAATTGCTGCTGGGATATTGCCTTGGGCCCCCTCAAACAGATTCCAACGAACCTCTTCATCACATACATGGCAGGCGAAGCCATTTCCATCTTCCCTACCATGATAGTGTGTATTGCCTGGGGACCCATGCAGGCACTAATGCAATTTCCTACACTTTCAAGATGCTAGAGAGTTCAAACCAGATGTTTCTTCAGGGTTTGTTGTATCTTATTGGAAAAATGATAGGGTTGGCATTGCCTGGTTATGAGTGCCAGTCCATGGGACTGTTGCCTACATAGGAATCAGATTGGCTAGCCGTCATTGAGCCACCTGACAGAATGGAGTTCAGTGGTGGAGGATTACTTTTGTGAATCTGACAAAGAAGCACCTGGTACCCAAGTATACGGGCTTCATTTACATCCTGTTCAAACTTACCCAGTATGTCTTAAGCATACTCATTTTTAACATATTGAGAAGAACCACTTTTCTTTATGGTGAGGAAACAGATCTTAGAGGACAATGTGCATATTACTACAAAAAATTATAACAGAAACCCTGATTGATAATGTAGAAAACTTTCTCTATGTTTCTAGTACAGAGAAAATCAACAAATAAAACCAGAACTCTGTGTAAACAAAAGAATAGTAACTGCTAAATCAAGAATCATAGCAGCATCTCTCAATAAATTAAATGGTTGAGAACACGCTTAAAAGAAAAAAAAGTAAACACACTAATTATATATGAAATATGATGATTCTTTGAAGAATTCTGGTCATGATGTGAATTTTATGTGATACAAGACTGGAAAGTAATGTTTTAAATTTCCATTGGTCTAAATAAATGTAATATTCAATAAACAGTGCTTACCTTCCTAGATTTTCTATTGTCAAAAGAAGCTTAGGGGACTGGAGAAATTAATGGCTTAGTGGTTAAGGCACTTGCCTGTGAAACCTAAGAACATATGTTTAAATCTCCAGTTCTCATGTGGCCAGATGCAGTGATGCAATAATGCAATGTTGCACATGCACACAAGGGAGAGCACATGTCTGGCGTTTGTTCACAGGGGCTGAATGCTCTGGCATGCCCACTGTCTTTCTCTGCCTCTCTCTTTATCTATCAAAAATTAAAAGAAATAGAAAAAAAAAACTTAGCTCTGATTAGTCTTCTTGAGTGATAAAGGTTCAAAGCATTACATGAAATATATGATTTTTTTAATTCAGGAAAAAATCTCTCTCTTTCTCTCTCTTTCTCCACGTGTGTGTGTGTGTGTGTGTGTGTGTGTGTGTGACAAAGTGTCTTTTCTCTGATGAAATAGGATGAAATAGGATGCATCCAATTAGATTTGCTTGTCTATGCCTATACAAATGATGAAAATTGTATAGATTAGTTTTCTCACATTTACAAGTGCAAAGTGTCTTCATGAAGCACAGTGAAATTTACCGTACATTTGAGAAAACGATATTGCAGTTTTCCAATCTTATAAAGAGCTTCCTTAGATATGTTCCCTGTATGGGTGTCTTGTTCAGCATGCCTGCTTTGTCGGTGAATAGATGCTGAAGAGAAAGGTGTAAGTAGTAGTTATAATTATTTGCTATCCCACAATAGAGATGAAGTCTTTAGCAGCTCATCAACTTCAAGACTTCACATGGCCTTTATCCCATCAGTTTTGTTGGGAGGAATCAAATCAAATTGTTTCTCAGGGAAAAATCCATTCTATATAGTTCTGCTTCTGAAATGATTGGCTCTTTACAAGGGATGGGAAAATAATAACAAAATCCTAGAGGCTTAAGTTTGTGAAGAAGGCAGAAGAAATATCAATAAATAAGAACATTTGACAAAAATTCTTAGGAAGGGAAAGGAGATTGAAGAGTATAAGAAGATGAGCCTTCTGGAGAGAAATGAGATAAATGTATGAATAGGGGACTAGAGAAGAAACGAAAACTTGCTGACCCTACAAAATAACAGAAATCCTGGACTTGGAAACAAAAGTGAGGAGGCAAGACTGTAAACTGAGTCTAATGTGTAGGCAATAACTTGAAGGCTGTGTCTCATTCCCTAATTTACCAATGTGCATTTTACATATGTAGTGTTAGCACAAGCTAGCATGAGGAATTAAGTTTTTATTAAGTGTTTATATGGAAATAAATACATAAGTTCATCATAATGAAATAATCTGGAAAAAACAAGGGAAACACATAGGTATCAAATACCTCAGAATATAGCAAGTTTTAGCATGGTGTATTGTATAATTGTTCCACTGTTGATATTGTGCTCATATACATCAAGACTCTTATGAAATTTTCAGTTTTTATTTTTGTGATAATTAGCAAAATTTGCAACTGAAGCAATTGAAGAAAACCTGTAGCAAGAAAGACATGGAATGGGATAAAGTGGTAGCAAAACTTGCTTAGAAGAAAGACATGCTTCCCAAAAGCATAAAATAATATGGTATGAGTAAGATTGTCCTCCATATAAATTTTGATGAAAAAGGTTAGCATTAAAATTTCTTGTCAGTTCCTCTTATTTATCCTTCATGTTCTTTTCAAGAGAAGATTATAATTGAATGGAAAAGACTAAAAAGCACGAGACTCGGATGGTATAATATGGGGTAAATGTCTTCTCACTGCTGGCATGTCCATGATAGATTAACTGGAAGGTTTGCAAGTTGTAAAGAAGAGGGCTATGCCAGTGCAGTTGTATAGACAGCAAGTAACTGGAGAGTGTAGAACATTTTGTACATATGTGTTCAAAATCCACAGTGCTTCTCACCATGAGTGTCAGACTTTACATGACAATTATTTTCCCCATGAACATAAATTATTTGCCAGTTCCATATGAAAAAGGCTGACAAATATTACTTTAAATCTTTAAACAATAAGACATGTAGTAAGAAATTGTATCTGCTCTTTAAAAAAGAAAGAAACAGGGCTGGAGAAATGGCTCAGTGGTTAAGGTGCTTGCCTGAGAAGCCTAAGGACCCATGTTCAACTCTCCAGATCCCACATATGCCAGATGCACAAAGGTGAGGCAAACACAAGGTTTCATATGCCCACTAGGTGGCATAAGTGTCTGGAGTTCAATTTCAGTGGCTAAGGCCCTGGCGTGCCAATTCTCTCTCTCTCCCTCTGTCTCTCTCTCACTAAAATAAAAACTGAGGAAAGAAAGAAAGAAAAATCAGATTCAATAGAAAATTTTGAAAGAAATATAAACATTTCTGTAGTTGTTTGTTTTACCTCATAAGCCTGACCTGCAGTCTCTGGTTATGGCATATCCCCATCACAGAGACAGCACACACAATGATAATGAAATATATGAGAGGCCCTTCTCTCTCCCTCTTTCTATGGGTTGATGCTGCCACTCCCACACACATTGTCTGATGAAGGCCTCTGCTTCCCTCCTATCACCTCTTCAGCCTATCTGTATCTGGTTAGCCTGGATAGATGACATTGCTGATACTTGACTTTAGATAAGAAATTCCTTTGATTATTGTGCCATAGCCTAGGTATTCATCCAGAATTCAGAATTTATAACACATATCCATGCTTTTCACCTGTAAGCATTACTTTACTCCTCTTCAAACTTGCAGAATAGAGCTTGGGCCACAGTCATGTCAATATGCTTATGCTCTATTCTGAGTATCTTGTATGTGGCTGTTGTATTATCTATAGATATGTCCTATGCTCAATATGAAAACATGTATTCACTGGTTCTTACGTACAAACCAAAACATTTCATATTACATGTTTGCATGTCTACATATGTATATCATTGCCAGATTGTGATGGTGAGAGAAATAATGAGGATTTTTCTCAGAAACTTATCTCATGGATGGTGGAACTACTGATACCATTGTGAATCATTTTCATACACAAGAAAATACCAAGACATAAATGATTAATGAATTATGTGATCCAGTCCCTTAATACAGATTACTGGTTTGCCACAATATGCAGCAACACTCATTGATAAGTAAGGAAAAATACATTACATTGACGATGTGGGTCTTGATCTTATTATACCCATACATTTATGAAAACTATGGAATTGTTCCATGGGCTATTGCAATGAACTTTCTGTGGATCCAGAAGTCAATTATCCATGAAACTCATTGTTGACATGCTATTATATTTATATAGACACAGTTTTTCAATATATTTAATATTAAATTATATCAAATACATGTGTAAGTTATAACATTGTATCCCCCAAAATAGGGAGGTGAATTAAGTTGATTTCAATAATAAATGCATTAAGTGGCATGTACTGTTTGTAATTATAGTTCCAGTTAATTTCGAGGTTAAGGCATGAGTATATACTGAGCCCTGAGTTCAAGCAAGGCCAATCTGGGCAGCCTAAGTGTCTCTATATTATAGGTAGATGATAGATGGTGGGTTTCTCTTTATTTGCATGTTAAGTGGAAATTTAAAAAAATCTCTAGCGCCCAGCATAAGAGGCAAAAGATTTTTAATAACAGAATCATAAGTAATATTGGATAGATGTTTTGATATCTTTCTTATAGAAATGTATCATAATACTTTGAAAATTCTCTGATAAATCTTTATAAGAGGAGTTTAAAATGAAAAGTTAACAATATTCCCTGTACAGATATATATTTAAAAATCTACACTTCAAAGCATGCAATTAGAGAATTGATTCTGCACTTTCTTCCTTCCCTGTGTTACAATAGGTGTCCAGGAGATGCACACTAAGACATCATGCAGAGTTTTTAAAATAACTGTAGGGTATATCCCAAACCAGCCATGATTTAGATTTTACTGAAAAAAAAAAAAAAACATACAAAACAACAACCTCATAGGAGTATTCTTGTCTCTGTGACAGATAGCTGATGAAAAATAGCCATGAGACTTATTGGGACAGGTTATACTGAAAGTCATAAAAAGAACTTCAATGTAAATATGTTCTAAGTCAAAAGATCTGTATGTAATCCAGACAGTAATAGTTCCCACATAAACTTTGTATCTACCTATGGACCCAGGGACAAGTCTAAATAGTACATAAAGCTTTGACAAGCCTAATTGAAGACACATGGAGACAATATTCAACCACAAAACAAACTGGGCAAAATTAGTTTTAAATACATAAAGCCTTTAAAGTTAATTTGCTTACAAAAATATCCCTTGTAGACAGGAGTTGGAAGTTTTGTTAGGCAAAGGCTGAGTTTGAAGGTGCATGTAACGCTGGTTGCCTACTTGTCAGGCAGGCAGCATGAGAAGCCATGACGGCAGACCTAGGGACAGGAATGCCCTGCCTTGCTGTAATAGCATGACTTACTTTGGATAGAAAATATACACACAAATATAGGTTTGCTCAAAAGTATAACTTTGTAGCCAGGTGGTGGCACACACCTTTAATCCCAGCACTCGGGAGGCAGCGGTAGGAGGATCATCATGAGTTCCAGGCCACCCTGAGACTTCATAGTGAATTGCAGGTAAGCCTGAGCTAGAGTGAGACCCAACTAAGGATGTCCCATAGGACCATACGTAGTCTACCTTGGCTCAGCCCAGATAGCGCTTTTGTTATGGGTTAAAATGTAATGTGAGGGAAGCTTTGTTTTCTATCTTCAACTTTTTTATTGAGAAGTAAAAATTGTATTACTGCGAACAACTTGATTTTGAAATCTGTAAACACTGTCGAGTGCCTAAATTCAGCTAATTAACATGTATTACCTCACATAATTGTTTTTGTCAGTTTTTGTCATGAGATTACTTTTAGTGACTGTTAAAAATATACGTTCAAAAGAACATAATATATTGCTATTAATTGTAATCATTATGTTGTACAAAAGAGCTCTTAAACTGATTCCTCCCCAAAGAAATTTCATATCCTTTCATGTTTTGATTTTTGAGTGACAATCTTTTCTCCAGTTTATAGGTCCACTCCTGTTCCTTGGCTACAGATTTTAATTTTGATGCAACCATTTTACCCATTTTTATTTTTGTTGCTTGTACTTTGTCTGTGTGGGGTTCATATTAAAAACAATCATGAGCTGGAGAGATGGCTTAGCAGTTAAGCGCTTGCCTGTGAAGCCTAAGGACCCGGGTTTGAGGCTCCACTCCCCAGGACCCATGTTAGCCAGATGCACAAGGGGGCGCACGCGTCTGGAGTTCGTTTGCAGTGGCTGGAAGCCCTGGTACGCCCATTCTCTCTCTCTCTCTCTATCTGCCTCTTTCTCTCTCTCTCTCTCTCTGTCTGTCTGTTGCTTTCAAATAAATAAATAAAAATAAACAAAAACAACACACAAAAAAACAATCATGCCAAGTTTGGTGGTACACACCTTTAATTCTGGCACTTGGGAGGCATAGGTAGGAGGATTGCTGTGAGTTTGCTGCCAGCCTGAGACTCCATAGTGAATTCCAAGTCAGCCTTGGCTAAAGCAAGACCCTGCTTCTGGGGAGAAAAAAAAAATCCCATGTGAGTTCAAGGCCACCCTGAGACTACATAGTGAATTCCAGGTCAGCCTGAGTCAGAGTGAGACCCTACCTCGAAAAAAAAAAAAAAAAATCTCATAAGCCTCTTTATTCCTTTTCCTTTTCTCCTTATAAACTTTCAAACAGCCCACTTTTTAATTCACTGGTATTTCTTTTGTTTATCATGCTGTTGACACAGTGTTGCATTCTTTTTTCACTGATTATATTTTCCTGAACTAGAATTTGATTTTTTTTGAGTTCTCAATTTGGGCATTGTTTTTCAGTCTCATCTAATTATTTTTCTCTTGATATCTTAATCTTTCTTTCTTTCATTCATTCTTTTTTTTTTTAATTTATTTGCAAGACAGAGAGAATGGGCATACCAGGGCCTCCAGCCACTGCAAACGAATGTGCCACTTTGTGCATGTGGCTTTATGTAGACACTGGGGAATTAAACCTATGTTGTTAGGCTTTGTAGGCAAGTGCCTTAACCACTGAGCCATGTCTCTACCCTTTTTAAGCTTTCTTAAGCCAACTATTTTAAACTATTTGTCATGAGATTATAAATCTCCATTTCATTGATTAAAAACAAACATACAAACAAACAAAAAAATTAATAATAACTTTGTGAGATGACTTAATTGTTAGTTTACATTTTATTTCTTATTTGGAGCTTATCATTTATGAAATATTTTACATTTTTATTTGGAGAAATCTTACTAGTTATCAAATTGGCAGTGGAGACCTAGGTAGCAGGATAATGTTAGTGAAAAGGGGAAAGAAATGGTTACATAATGACTTCAAATCACAGAGAGCTTGCCAATGCTGAGAGCTTTTGTCCATCCTTAAGCCTTGGATATGTAAACATTTTTGAGACTGTAGAACATTTGAAACCTAAACAATACTGGATTAAAAACAAAATTAGATTAATGTGTCATTTGAATAATTATGATTTATGCTAAGTGAAAATTAGTTGTCCAACCATGTTCCGTATAGTTGATAGAGGTTTTTTTTTTTCTTTTTTTGCATGTGAGTTTTGTGGTAATTATGCTGTTACGTTGTATGTGCCCTATGTGTAAGGGCTGGTGCATGTGGGCATCTGAGTTCCTGTGGAGGTCAGAGGACAACTTTTGAGTTCATGGGCTTTTAAATCCTAGAAAGCACCTGCTTCATGCAGACACACTGTTCACAAGTTTTCAGCTTATTCTACTGTCTCTATGCTCCTTCCCATCTATAAGCATGATTGTGATTATAGATGCTTGACACAGTGTCTGGTTTTATATGCAGGTACTTTGGTTTACCTCACATACTCATGCTTGCATAGTAAACACGTTATTTACTGAGCCATTACACGAGTTACCAAGATGATATGCCTTCAATGCTAGAATGCTGAACATTCTAATTGCTTACATCATGACTCAGTTTATACTGTTAAGAAAGGAATTATTACTTTTTTAATTTTTAAAATATTTTATTATTTATTTGAGAGAGAAAAACAGGGAGAGGGGGAGAGAGAGAGAGACAGAGAGAGCCAGGGCGTCTAGCCCCTGCAAATGCACCCAGATGTATGCGCCCCCTTGTGTATCTGGCTTACTTGGGTCCTAGAGAATCAAACCACGATCCTTTACAGGCAAATGCCTTAACCACGAAGCCATCTCTTCAGCCCTATTTTTTTTCTTTTAAAAATATTCAGAATGCTTCTAGCTCACTACCTGAACTTTAAAATCAGGAGCATTGGCTTTTGTCTGATGAATTAGCAAGGGTCACTCACCTGCACAGTCAATCCAATACCATTTTAAGTATTAGAATACTTTTATTTATTTCTTATTTCATAAAAACAAATATAATAATTAGTATATTTCAACAGGATAGCACACAAGTTCCAAACATTATTTTCCTACAAAATACTTTCCAAATATTTCTCAAACTAGCCTTCAAAGACCAATTATGCCACAACACATTTGAATATCTAGAACAGTTTTTCTCAACTTGAACAATAAATGAAAAGTTTTAAAGAGAAGCAAATTCTTTCAAACAGACATGACTTTGTTAAAATACTTCTGTCAATTTTTACTGAACTACATAGAAATTCAAAAGTAGGCATAACTTTAATGTACTTTAGATTTTTGAAAAAATATGCAATAAAGAATTAAGTAAAAACAATGCCACAATGGTATGAAAATTTGGAGCTCCTCTTAAGGTGACAGATAAAATTAAGTAGTCCCTCTGACATGAGGATGAAACCTACATTATACAAGGTAAGTTATACATATTATGAGACATATGTGAAATATGAATAATATGAGAAATATCTTCAAACCCCTCATTACTACACTATATTGTAATATTACTTGGCTATCTCTTCGTGTTGGAAAATCATGATAATTCTAGGAAAATATAGTTGTAGCATCACAAATGCCAATAGCCATTCCACTCACATGGAAATTAGACTGACATTTTCTTGGCATACTGCTGGATATTATTGACATAAATGCAGACCGAAAATGAAGATTATCATAGTGAATTATCATATTCAAAACTTCTAAACCCATTTTTAAACTCTGGTTTAATATGTTTTGGTTAAAAATGCACTACATATCTAAAAATAAGTCATGAAAATTGATTTGTCCCACATTTGAGTCATATGGCCCTGTGGATACTATAGAAGGTTCTTACTTTAGATAGCATTCTAGCTGAGCTGAACTCAAACACCACTACTAACCAACCATCTCTAAGGAATACCATCACAATTTAGAAATAAGGCACCATATAACAATTTAACTTAGTTCTGATTTCTGTGTAATCATTCCTCAAATTGCATGTTTTCAGTACATGTACTTCTATTTAATCAAATGATCATGAAATTTTATAGATATAAATCTTTATATGTAATCTTAGAACTGTGACTTTAGTCAGTAAAAGTCCATACCACTCAGCATAAGTAACTCTTTATTCTCAGAAAACAAAGAAAAACTGAAAGAGTCATTCAAGGACAAGATAAAGCAAAGGAGTTCTTTTAAAAAAAAAAAATTGGAAGGCAGAATGAGACAAAATAAAGTAAACAAGGAGTTAATGCTAGCACTCAATTGTTCAGATGTCTCGGCTTGCCAATTGATTGCTCACATGAAAATCAGCATGGTGGATATTACTTGGAGCTGATATTGCCTCATCAAGTAGGACCTAGTCAGCAATATCTAATTTTTGCACCAGATGAGACAGTCAGAATAATGTGTGAGCTGAATATTTTACAAGAGCTAAAATGAGTCTGAATAGACATGTATACTCTATCCAAGTGCAACTTTCTCCTTCAGGGCCAGCTCAACAAGAACCCTCCTAGTGCTGTGGATACACACACAGCTTTCTCAGCTTTTTCTGTTTCACAAATGCCAATGTCAAAGTGCCATCTGAAATCAGACTGTTTGCTTTTTAGAGGCAGAAAGTCTGTGCTAAGAGAAAAAAAATTCCTATCAGTTTATACTGCCTAGACTTGTTGCATAATGTCATGCTGGTTTAGCTTAGGTAGTATGTATTATCTTTGTCAGACAAAAATCAGTCATCAAGATATTGTAAATAAATATATACTTTTCAAAAATTTCTCCAAACTCTTTGGCCATCTGTACGAAAGAGGATCCCATGTATATATGTACTTGTCACCGATGGTCTAACAGTGACCAGTGGTAATGTAGAATTTCATATATTTCTGAATCAAACGCATATCTTGTTGGGCACTATTATTTCATTTTTTTTTTTTGTTTGTTTTTCAAGATAGGGTCTCACTCTAGCTCAGGCGGACCTGGAATTCACTATGTAGTCACAGGGTGGCTTCGAATACGTGGTGATCCTCCTACCTCTGCTTCCTGAGTGCTGGGGTTAAAGGTGTGTGCCACCATGCCGGGCTCTTATCTCATGTTTTATCCAACCTCGAGTTAACAAAATGATGACAGATGTGAGATATATGTAGTTGATACCCATTTTAGCTTGATCTGACTTTTCCCCTTCATTTCCATTCAAAACAAGTCACATTTCTTTCCTTCAGAGATTTGCTAATGAAATCATAGCCTTTCTGTCATTCAAGCCTTGATATGCTGAGTATACCTCCTTTCTGCCTAAAGCGTTTCTCTGTGCCTCCCTGAGAGGTTGCCAGGAAGTGTTAGAACTAGGTGATTCTCATGTACTCTGCCCCCTGAAGGGTGTCCAGCTACAAAGGGTGTGAAACTCACAGCTTCTTTTTCATACCAAGAACATATATCTGTGGTCTTTGGGGTTAAGGTAAACTCATAGAAGACAAGTCTTTGACTCGTAAACTAGAAAAATCTGAATTAATCTTGTGTTAGTGTGGTAAATTGTCCTGATTAAAAGTCAATTATTAATCTGACACTTAGCTAATTGTAGAAGATTAATTATGCCAGGAATAAGAAAATGAGCATGAAATCAATCCAAGTTCACATATGATAAATGATGAATGCCTCATATTAAAAGGGCTTCACAGGATATATAATCTTCGTCACCTGTCAGACCATGTAGAAAAGCTTCCTGCCTCTAAGAGCAATGAGAAAAACGGCAGGCAACATCGCATAAAAAAAATTCCAGCAGGAAATACATTTGTTGTGGCAGCAAGTGTTACATCCTTATTATCAAGAGATATTACCTTCATGTCCCCACTCTAAAGCCCTATCCATGTGCAGTAATTTGTTACAGAATAAAGGGGTTTGTGATAACAACAGCCAGGTGATGCACAGTGTGGAGGATGTGCACCCCTGTCACTCCAAAATGAAAATAACATATTGCTTTATAGTAGTCAATTCAAATAATGGTTGAAATGCACTGCCTGACTACATTATTATCAGGCCACACGCGCAGAAATATCTTCACCAAATTGTTCTCTATCCCCAGAATATGTGTTCATGATTCAGGAAAGCTGAATGAATTAGTTGAAAAGGGATCACCTCCTCAAAAATATCAATGCCAAGTTAAAACTAAAACTATTTGATGTTTATATATATGAAAGTGGCAGTGGACAGATAAGATTTCCTTGAAATCTGAAGGGACTAATAGAAATCTTTCCGTCCAGCTTTAATTGAAAGTGCTTTTATGTTGAGGAAATCTGCTAGCTCAATCACAACAATAATGAAGATTTAGTTACCAAAATCATTCTTCTCCATCTTCTCCCACACATAGCGATTTCTACAGAATCAAATATGTCCTGTTCTGTGGCATATGCTGTGCTAAATACCTTTTCTTACACTCAACAGAAAAGCAAACAGACTATTTAAATAAACTCCAGGCAATCAGAATCATACACCTGCCACTTTGCCGAGTTTCTTGTTAGAAGAACTTGCCAAGTTTATAAATGAGAACAGACCATGCAGCACTCTGTATAAACACTGTGGCCCTCTGGGATTCAGGTGAGAACTCTGATTTTTGAAGTATTTCCAATTACAACACTTCTTTACAGGTACAGAATGGACTTGTCTTCTCATGCCTGGAAAATGCAGGCAAATAGTGCACTTTGTAGACTCAAGTATCATTAAATTTATTTTCTTTGCCCTTTCTTGCTATTGCATTCTTTAATTTTTGTTTTTGCAAAACCATAAGTAAATGGAACAGAAGAAAATAGCTCTTGAATAATAAACATAGATAATTATATAAAAATATGAAGCTATACCTCAGCAATGGATTTCAGATACAAGACCACTTCAGCTTTGCCCTGATATGCTGTTGATAACTGACCACCCCCTGAGTTTTCATTGACAGCTGCCTGTATTTTAAGTGAAATCTCTACCCCGTGCCTGAGACGTATTGTACTGACTGTACTGTCAAATGTCTTACTGGGCTATGAGATACAGAGCACAACCTGAGATGTCTACGTGATGGTACTTGAGAAATTGAACATGCTCCCTGGAATATCATAGAGCAATTTGTGTGACACACATTTTGCTGCCTAGAGTGTTAGAAGGTCTTTTATGACTTATTTTTATGTTTGACAAATTAGTTCAATTCAAACTGATACAGAGAATGAAATGAGTTGTTAAAATGCTATTTCAAATTCTTCCCTTGAAAAGGAAGACAGTATACTCAATGTCTTATCAATTAACCATCAAATAAGTAAGATCAATCTGCAAAAGGTATAAAATTATTCAACTGGAAAGTTGAAAATAGTCCTTGAAAAAGTGTTACTGAATTCTACATTATGAGCTTTCATGTCTATGCATGGCTCATATTTTTGTAGTCGAAAAGAAGAAAAGTAAAGCATCTATTGTACCTATGCCTATCCATGTATGGTCCTTAACAGTTCTTTGCAAATAATAATTCTCTAGGTAAAGCCTTAGCTTTGAAATACTAAATATGCTGCTCTGAACACTTTCTATTGTTTAATATCATTTCTTTACTAAAGACATTTCCTGAAATCCAAAATCATCTTGAAATCTCCAATTGCTCACAGAGAAGAGCACAGTGGACAATTGTACTACCCTCCATGTATCCACACTGTTTCTTGATTTTATTTGCCCAATTGTGTCACAAAATGTTTGGATAGAGAAAGAAATGAGATTTTATTTGTTTTTTTAATTTAAACTATATTTATTGATTTATTCATTTTTTTCAAGCTTTTCTCTAGCTTAGGCTGACCTGGAATTCACTATGTAGTCTCAGGGTGGCCTTGAACTCATGGGGATCCTCCTACCTTTACCTCCTGAGAGCTGGCATTAAAGGTGTGAGCCACTATGCCCAGGTGATTTTTTAAATTTTTTATTTTTATTTATTCATTTATTTTTTAACTTATTTATTTGAGAACAACAGCGAGAGAAATTGGCAGATATATATATATAGAGAGAGAGAGAATGGGCACACCAGGGCGTCCAGCCACTGCAAATGAACCCCAGACGCGTGCGCCTCCTTATGCATCTGGCTAACGTGGGTCCTGGGGAATCAAGCCTTGAATCGGGGACCTAAGGCTTCAACAGGCAAGTGCTTAACCACTAAGCCATCTATACAGCCCTGAAGTTTTTTTATTTTTTAACTTGTGGGAATGTGTGTGTGGTGTGTGTGTATGTGTGTGTTAAAAATTTTATCATGATAACCATTATTAAGTGTAGTTCAGTGATTACCAAAAAGAGCACATTTATATCATTTTGCAGCATCCTCACCATCCACCTCCAGAAGTCTGTAGGACAGAAGATAGCTAATAGTTTATGAACTGAAAAGAAAAATAAAACCATTTGTGAATATATATCAGAATGTTAACTCAAATCCAAGCATGATATCATAATGCCACTCCACCTTGTTTAACAGTCCTGGAGCAACAGTTCTATTTCTGCATTGATTTCACAGTGTTTTCCTTCCTTTGACTAACCTTGCTGCTCTTATTGATAGCCCATGAAGCTTCATTGTACCCAACCTGTGCCTTGTTCCCATACATTTTCACCATGAGATTCTGATCCAGCAGATAGATTTCCAATCTGATTCAGCTCTGTTGCTGACTGTTGAAGGGGTTTGTTCCAGAACCAACCCTTGCTCTGACAAGTATGTCTAATATAACGTGGATATCCTTGGCTCTCAAGAGGTTTGTTTAGCATCATAAAACAAAAATTTTCAGTGCTAGAGAGTTGGCCCCATGGTTAAATTTGTTGCTTGCTAAACCTGATAGCCTCAGTTCAATTCTCCAGTACCCATGTACAGACAGATGCACAAAATGGTGCATGAGTTTGGAGTTTATTTACGGTGGCAAGAAGCCCTAATATTTCTTTCTGTCCTGCCTTTCTTCTTCTCTGTCTATGTCTTTTTCTCTCACTTCTTTCTCCTTTCAAGTAAATAATAAAAGCACATAAGTAAAAAAATAAATAAATAAACAAATAAACATGAAATGATAGTTCTCTCCCATTGCTCCTTTCCTCCAGTGTTTGCCAACCACCCTTCTACTTTTATCTCTATGAATTTGACTATTCCTAAGTACCAATGAGTGACATAGCTTTTATCATTTGGTAAATGGGTGTTTTAACTTTGCATAACATCTTCAAGATTCATCAATGTTATAGCATATGTCAGAATTACTTTCTTTTTTAAGGATACATACTCCATTATAATCATTTTGTTATTCATGTACGTAGTACCTGACATTTCAGTCATGTCCAACTACTGACTGTTGTAATGCTGTCATTGTGTTAATTTTTAAATGATATTCTGTCTTAACTCAATGTAAGATCCAAAATGTAAGAACATACTGCCACAGAGTAGTGCTTGGTTTTGGTCATAACAGTGTAAGTGCACCACATTTCTACAAGTTAAATGGCCCTGCTTGATGAAGGTCTAAGTCTTAGATTATTTCTCTCATGAACCATCAGCATATCTCCATTCAGTGGTACAGGACCAACCCATATGATCATGAATTTCCTTTCCTTCATTTTACAATTGTTCTATTATCATTGCTAATTTCAAACTTACTGTTCAACTGCAAGAAGTAGTCTCTGTAGCACATTCCAATAGCCTAAAGGGAGCACAGATGATTCTGAACTAATATGATCTGATTGTACAACCAACAAGTATAGCTGTGTCATCCAGAAATAAGCTGTAATCTGTTTTCCATATTAACTTCTGCAAACAGAATGATATTTATTTCAAGATGCTAAGTCAGAATGGGTCAATATGAGGCTTACACATACATCAAAAATGGAAATAACTAGCAATTTTTGAGATTTTTTCCAGGATACTGTTGCAGTCAGGTTCATATTGCTTTTAGAAATCACCCAACCAAGAGAAGCTTGTGGGAAAAAGAGGTTTATTTTTGCTTACAGGCTAGAGGGGATGCTCCACAATGGCAGGGGAAAATTATGGCATGAAAAGAGGGTGGACATCACCTCCTGGAGAACATCGGTGGACAATCGCAACAAGACAGTGTGCCAAACACTGGCATGGGGAAACTGGCTATAACACCCATAAGCCTGCCCCCAACAATACACTGCCTCCAGGAGGCGTTAATTCCCAAATCTCCATCAGCTGGGAACCTAGCATTCAGAACACCTAAGTTTACAGGGAACACCTGAATGAAACCACCACATTCTGCCCCCGGCTGCCATAAACCGATATCCATACATGATATAAAATATAATGCATTCAGTCCAACTTTAAAAGTCCCTACAGTTTTTATCAATCCCAGAGATGTTCAAACATCCTCATAGTCCAAGATCTTTTAACTGAGCCATAATACCAAACAATACCCACCAAACCCATTATGGCACAGAATAAACACTCACACTGCAAAAGATGACATTGGGTATAGCAAAGAAATATTCAATCACAAGATTTAAAACAACCAGGGAAAACATCAAACTTTGTAGCTTCAAGTCCAACAACTCTAGCCAGTGACAAGTCTCCAAGTCCAACAATTCTAACCAGCAACAAATCTCTGAAGTTCCAATTCCACCCCTACATCTAGGCTACTCAGAGTCCTGGAAAACTTCATTTCGGACTGGCAGCTTTCCTTAGCAGCAGTCTCATGGTCCTGGCATCTCCACTGGGTCTCCATAGCAATCCAAGGTTCATCCTCATGGCCCCATGGGGTCTCCATGCAGGTATCCAGCAAACCTGCTTCACACTACCCATGGCCATTTCCAGAACAAAAGACCATGTTGCAAACTCAATGACGCTCTTTCCTGCATTTCTTATACTCCACAATACCAGGTAGGGTGCCAATTTGTTTATCCAGGGGGGAATAAAGCAGACTTTGAAGAACAGGACACTCCTTGAACATCAGGCCTCTTCAAAAGAGTTTATATTCTTCCTGTTGGCCTAGTGCAGGTCAGCTGGCTCAATCTCAAAGTTTGTAATCTCTCAATTATAGCTGAATGGGCAGAAGTAAACCCAAAGATTTTTCTTTCTGTGCCATAACCCTGTGCTCCCACCAGGTCTTTTCTATGCAAAGCAGTCCTGCACAACTTCTCATAAACAACTTCTCACATACACAGGTATAACAACAAGCTTTTCACACAATTTGCCTCTAGCCCAGTCCAAGCAAGGCTCTTTCTCACCCTCATAAGCTAAACCTCACAGTCCATAGTCCTTACTGCACTCAGGTCTTTCAACTCTGACCAGAATAGTACCTCGAGCTGAATCAGCTCTAAAAGGTCATAGCCACACAGTCAGGTGTCTAGCAGCAACCCCACTCATCAGTACCACTTTACTGTTGTAGTCAGGTTCACATTGCTGGCAGACATCACCCAACCAAGTGCAGCTTGGGGGACAAAGAGGTCTATTTTGGCTTATAGGCTCAAAGGAGAAGTTCCATGATGACAGGGGGAAACAATGACATGAGCAGTGGGTGGACATCACCCCCTCGCCCACATACAGTGGACAACAGAAACAGGAGAGTGTGTCAAACACTGGCATGGGAAAACTGGCTATAACACCCATAAGCCTGCCCCCAACAATGCACTACCTCCAGGGGGCGTTAATTCCCAAATCTTCCTTAGCTGGGGACCTAGCATTCAGAACACCTAGGCTTATGTGGGACACCTGAATCATACCACCACAGATGTAATTTTTAATTATTTTATTTTATTTATTTATTTGAAAGCACAAAGAAAGAGAAGAGAGACAGATGGAGAGAATGGGTGTGGCAGGTCCTCCAGTTACTGCAAACAAACTCCAGATGCATATAACACTTTTTGCACCTGGCTTTATGTGGGTACTGGGGAATTGAACTTGATTTCTTAGGCTTTTTGGTCAAGTGACTTAACTGCTGAGCTATCAGTCCATCCCAATAGTAAACATTTTATATAACTTCCTTCATGCACATTTCCATCATTTTTGTGGTTGAAGAAATGTGTGTATATATATATATATATATATATATATATATATATTATATAATATAATATATTTTATATATATGAATTTTATAATTATATATATAAAATTATATATGTATAATTTTTTCAAAGTGAGAGACAGCATGTAAGAGAAAGAGAGAGAAGAGAAAGAGAATGGGCAAACCAGGGCCTCTTGACACTGCAAGTGAACTCCAGATGCACGTGCCATTTTGTACATCTGGCTTTACATGGTATGGTGGTTTGATTCAGGCATCCCCCATAAACTTAGGTGTTCTGAATGCCATGCCCTCAGCTGTTGTCAGTTTGGGAATTAAACCCTCATGGAGGCAGCGTATTGTTGGAGGTGGGCCTATGGGTATTATAGCCAACTTCCTCTTGCCACTATTTGACACACTTTCCTATTGCTATTGTCCATTTGATGTTGCCCAGGAGGTGATGTCCAACCTCTGCTCATGCCATTGTTTTCCCTTGCCATCATGGACCTTGTCTTCAAGACTGTAAGTCAAAATAAACCTTCCCCCCCACCACCACAAGCTGCTCTTGGTCTGGTGTTTTCTGACAGCTATGTGAAAGTGACTGCAAGACATGGGTACTAGGGAATTGAACCAGGTCGTTAGGTTTTGCAAGCAAGCACCTTAACTGTTAAACCATCATTCCAGCTCAGAACTTCTTTTTAAAGGAAAAATATTCTGTCACTGATATAGATTATCATGTCATTAGATTACTAGCAATAATTGATCATACATAATTGAATATATCTAATTAAATATATAATTGAATATATATAATAGAATACATATAATTGAACATATCTATATAGAGAGATATACAGATTTATATATATTCCAATCAGAGCAGGGAGAAGGATGTAGTTCAGTTTGCACAAAGCTCCAACTTTCATTCTTGGCACCACATAAAATACCAAGCATGGTTGCAGAGATAAAAGTTGAAGGACCAACAAATTCAGGGTCATCTTTTTCTATGTGGTGAGTTTGAGGCCAATTTGGACTATATAAGAGAGCCAAACACCTTCGCAGACATCACCACAACCACCACCACAACACCACCAAAACAGCAGAAAAAGTTTAAGCCAGTTCCATTTCTGTCTTCAGTGTTAAATGGACCATGCTTCTCCTCATGGCAGGGACCTATATGTGCTTACTCCCAACGCCCCACCCTTGGCTCATCTGCAGGTTCATCATTCTTTAATATTGGCAGTGTTAAATAGACAGTAAGAGATAAGGAAAGCATCAAGTTATAGTAATGTATAAATCATTTTTACTACTTCAATAACCCATTTTAAAGTAAAATCAAAGAATCATATAGACATGCTTTAATTAAGCCTCACATACCCTTATCTGTGGAGTTTGCAACTAGGTAATACTGAATCTATATAATAGATTAGTGAAGAAACTGTTACAGAAGTCAAGAGAACTTCTCTATGTCAGATAACAAGCCACTGTTTAATGTGTATTGGATTCTGGGTTTGAGCTCTGAGATCTATACCTCACTGTAGTTTTATTCCTGAACTGGAACAACATGCATAAAACGAATTATGCATTATAACTTTAGTGTATGGGAAATAGGGTTAATATCAACAAGGAAAGACAATTAATATTTTATTATCAGCACATTGTAACTGAAGATGAAATTTTTAATTAAAAAAAATCAGAAGTAATCTTCTGTGCTTTATTGGCTCCACAGCTCAATACAGTGAGCACAATATGGAAGTCAGTGCACTGCTGAAGAAAGATTAGACAAGAAAGAATCTTATTGTGTTCAAGGAGCATACATTTTTTTTTTTTTTGCCAGGTGGTAGAAAAGGCAGTTAATGTGTGCAAAACATGACAAATGAATAACAGCTTTAATTAGTAATAACATATTGGAAAAATGATAGGGTATGTATGAGTTAGACATGCTTTTTGAATCAAACTCTTGCCTGTGATGCATGATCAGAAGATCATATTTGAGTGCCAACAGGAAAGTGGAATAGGAGCAGCCATAGATGCATCTCAGGGATGACTGCTCCCAGAATAAATAAGCAGGGACTTGGGAATGAACAAATGCCACAGAATGAGATGTATAAAGGTATGATGCTATAATGATACAATTTTGCTGCAGCAGCAGACAAGCAGAACCTTATATTAAATTTGAATTTGTGGTAAGTGAGGCCAAACGCAATCGGGTGGATTTGAGAAGATAAATTTCTTGACTTGACTTATGGTTTAGAAAATCTATGGTAGCAGTATACAGTTTAGGCTGTGGGATATCAGAAGATACAACAGGGAAACCAGTTAGGATTCATTCATGCAGTGAGAATAGGGTGATGCATGATCTATAATTACAGCACTGGAAAAGTTGGCCAGTGGTACTGATGTTAACAATGTAGGGCAGAAAGGAAGGGCAGCGTCATGGGACAGCTTTTAGCCATTTCCTAAATAGCTATTGTCTGCCTTACTTGCTAAAATGAGAAAGACAAGTGTAGCTCAAGACTGATGTTTAGGTTTAGGTATATTCTTTGCACCTCTGAAGTTGAGAAATCTGTCTCCAAAGAGACAGACCTGTGATGTTTCTGTGAAGGTATTATCCAAATAGGATTAACTGAAGAATCACTCAGAGCATAGGTGATGTGATCCCATGCACTAGGACCTCAGACTGAATAACAAGAAGACAGGAGAGAGTGAACTGAACACCAGCATTTATCTCTTTCTTCTTTAAGACTTGGTGAAGATGACTAACCACTTCACACATCTGCCACCATGTCTTCCCTGTTGTGAAGTACTATAACTCATAAAACCTTGAGTCAAGATATATCTTTCCTTCCTTAGGCTGTTTCTTCTCAGTATTTCGTTACATATATGAGAAAATAATTAATACATGTCATTTCATGGAATTAAAAATATTAAGATAAAGGATTGTCAATAGAAATAATTAGTTTTAATTTTCTGTTTAACCCAAAATTTGTGCATATTCAAGAGGTACAATGAGATGTTATGATTTGTGAATTTACTGAATGATGAATTACACACAGTATATTTCATATCAAACCTTTATAATTTTTTATGGGGTGCACAATTACTCAATTCTCTTTGCTTTGTTTCGTTTTTTTCTAGTGCTGGGAATTAAACTCAGAGTGTCATATATCTAATCCTAAGGTATTTTCCTCCTCCCACAATACTCTCTACACTTTAAAAATACATAGCATGTTATTCTTATCTAACTGTATCATTGTACTTTTTACCCCTACCGTCTCTCTTCCTGCCATAAACACTCTTCTCATTGTCTGCAACTTCTATTTTATTCTGGGGTTATTTCTTCAAATTACAGTTGAAATGCTGTATAAGAATAGAACAGGGGCTGGAGAAATGGCTTAGTGATTAAGGGACCTGCCAGCAAACCCTAACAATCACGGTTTGATTTCCCAGTTCCCATGTAAAACCACATGCACAAAGTGGCACATGAATCTGGAGTTCTCTTGCAGCGGCTAGAGGGCCTGGTATGCCATTCTCTCTCTCTCTCTCTCTCCTTGCAATTGTTTTAAATAAAAGAGAACAAACGTAAGCACAGACTTGGTCAAAGTATGAAGTACTTTTACTAAGAGATTTTATTTTTTCCTTGCAAATGATGAGAGCTAGTTCCTCATTGGAGTGATTTAAAGAAACAATGTTATGTGAGTAACAATATCAATTTTTATATAGATAACATTGTTTTGGGGCCTTTCTTTCTTTCTCCCTTGACTTCCTGTTTCCTTTTATTTCTTATTTCCTTTCTCTTTTTCTTCTTCTGCTCTTCCTCTTTCTTCCTTCCTATTTCTCTCTCTCTCTCTCTCTTTATCTTTCTTTCTTTGATTTCATCTTTGCAGCTAAATGTTACATGCATTGCTAATCTTGGGAGTCAGCAATACTATTATTTTTCTTGACATGGACTTTAATTTTTCAGAAATGTCTTTTTGGTACTAGGAAGATTCAGCTTTCCAGAACCCACATAAGGTTAGATACTGTAGTGCAATGTCAATGCTGTGAAGAGAGTTGGAGGCAATAGAATCTCCTGGAAACCTGCAGGCCAGCTAACTTGGCAAATGTAGCATGAAAACTTGAACATATCTACTCACTTACACTTTCACTCACTGTCTTTCCAAAAATGCATTGTTAAATTTTGAGAGAATTGAGTTAGAGTTCACAGAAAACATGTAAATAGCTGGGTGTGACCGTGCACATCTGTAACCCTCATCTTGTGGGAAGAAGAGACTGGAGAATCTCTGGGGCTTCTGAAAATGGGAAGCCGTGGAATTAGCAAAAGACTCTGTCACAAGGACAAATGCTACCGTGCATGCATGATAAACATAGATTTGCACATGCACCTGGATATAACACACAGAGACACACACACAGACAAACACAACACACACATGCTACAAACTTATGCAATAAACAAAAAAAAAGAAAACAAATTTAGACAATTTTCTATTATTCTATCAGAAAGGGAAATCAAAGAAAATTTGAAGGTGTTTGGAATTGAATATGAATAAAGGTCAAAAGGTCAAAAAAGGAATCTCAGGCTGGAAAGATGGCTTAGTAGTTAAGGCACTTGTCTTCAAAGCCAAAGGACCAGGTTCAATTCTCCAGGATTCACATAAGTTAGCAGTTGGCCCTGGCATACCCATTCTCTCTCTCTCTCTTTATCTCAACCTCTCAAATAAATAAAATAAGTCAATAAATTAAAATAAGAAAAGAAAGGAATCTCATGTCCACTGAAGTGTTTGTGGGAGGAATAGGACCTGAAGTGAAATGGTCAACATGGAAATACTAAATTACCAATTTTTTTCTGTGAATCAAAGAATGTTTTATTATTTTTATTTTTATTATTATTATTTTGTCAGGTAGGGTCTCACTCTAGCCCAGGCTGACATGGAACTCACTATGTAGTCTGAGAGTGGTCTTGAACTCACAATGTTTCTCCTACCTCTGCCTCCCAAGTACTGTGATTAAAGGCATGCACCTTCATACCTGGTCATTCACATAATTACCTAATCGGCAAACATGCATACACACACACACACACACATGCATATGCATATGTATCTGTGTCTATACACACCAGAGGGTGAAAAAAGTGAGGAATGCACGGGGGGGGGGGAGGGAAGTTGAAAGGGAAATGTATTTACCTGAAGGTTAGTTTTTACTGATAGCCAAAACTGAAAGAACAGTAATTGTGGTGGTTTGAATAGATGGCCCCCAATATATTTAGTTTTTTATTGTTTGTAGTTTACATCTGCAGGCACCTGGCTGGAGGGAGTGTCACTGGGTGGATCTTAAGGTGTGGTGGTGGGTTTCAGATTTCAATCTAAAGATATGCAAAGTGTGCCATGGCTTTTGGCTTTTTAGATTGTGATTCTCTCTCTCTGCTTGGGCCTGTGAAGGCAGGCCAGCTTCTTCTGCCATTATGGAACTTCCCCTGGATCTGTATGCTTCAATAAATATCCCTTCCTCCATAACTGTTCCTGGTCTAGAAGTTCATCTCAGCGAACCTGAATCTGTCTGATACAGTAATCAAACATAAAGGTTTCAGCTCTTACCTAATGCAAATTATGAGGCTAGAGGTAAATGTCACACAATTGTATCTATGCATTGAAAAAATTTTGCATTTAAAAAATACAGTTGTAAATACATGCCAGAAAAATCAAATAAAATCAAGGTTCAGTTTATGAGCATATATAAATATATATATATGTATGTATATTAGTATATATATAAAATATTAAATATATATTATTAAGTAGAAGAAGACAATCTGAGAAAGTTGTATAGTATGGATGAGTTTTGAGCCTATTCCTTTCTGAAAAGGCCTAGGGCTGGAATACTGGCTAAACTTTTAGAGTGCACGTGGTTTGGGGACAGTCAATAAATCTGTATGAGACTCTGATGATGGATACATATTAGTATGCATATTCTCAAACTCAGAGAACTTATACCATCTGGAGTGACACCTAATGTGATATATGCACTGTGGGTGACTCTGATGTGTCTAAGTACTTCCGTCACATACATCTGTTTTTTACACCTGGACCACTTTTACTGAGGATGCAAAGGCAAGAGAGTCTGTAGATTGCTGACTCTCACTCAGTTTTACTGTAAGTTAAAAACCAATCTTTAAAAGCAGTAGTTTTTTTTTTTTTTTTTTGGTAGGGTCTCACTCTGGTCCAGGCTGACCTGGAATATCGTCTCAGGGTGGCCTCAAAATCATGGCAATCCTTCTACCTCTGCCTCCTGAGTGTTGGGGTTTAAGGTGTGCCCCACCACGCCTGGGTAAAAGCAGTAGTTTTAAAATATAAAATGACATTTTAAAAGACGCAGTAAAAATTTACTTGTGAAATTATGACCGAATGACATTGCAGCATGCAAACATCTTGGTTGAGATAAAGGGAAAGCCATAGAGTAGAAGAAAAGTCAAGACAAAAGGAGACAGTGAACAAGAGAAGTAGAGTCAGAGACAAAGACAGTTTTCTGGATTATTTTCTTGTCATGACATACTTTCTGTTTGCTAAGTCAATAATTAGTAAAGAAGGTGATATCTATTCAAGCCACAGAGTCAAATAAATGACATATTAAAAAATGGATACTGTGATTATCTTTGTATTGTTGGGACAAAACCCTCAACCAGACACAGCTGATGAATGGGACATTTGTATTTTGGCTTACAGTCTCATTTGTGAGCTCCATGATGGGAAGGAAGACAGGAACAGGAGAAGGAGCCAAACAAGCAAGAGCCGTCTAAAACACCCAGAAGCTCACCCTCAACAACATACCTCCTCTGCAAGGCTCCACCTTCCAAATTGCCATCAGCTGGGGATGAAAAACTTAAAACAAATGAGTTTATGAGGGACATCCGATTCCAATTATCACAGATGTTAAAAGCATCTTAAAGGTTAAAGTTTCCATAATATACATGGTTTTATATAGACTTTAAAGTATCTATAGTATATAATAAATGCTTACATTTAAATAATATGTAATATATTATAATATGCAATGCATATAAATTTTTATGTAATACATAAAATTTTACATTATATTGCCTATATGTTATAATAGATTTGTATACATATACAAGACAAAACTTACTTCCTTGTGATGTCCGGATGACATCTACTCTTGTTTGGACTGTAATAATTAAGATGCCGAGTGAGGGGCACTCTCAGTATTAATAAAGGTCTCTGTCTTTATTGGACTTTCTTCTGTGGTTATATTCTTTCACACCCAAACACTAACATAGAAATGTTAAAATGTCCTCAAAATTGTACCTGATATTCTTATTGAAAAACAGAATGGGTACAGTGTAGGAAGTGAAAACTTACTTCACTCATTCCTCTTCATACAAGACACTAGATTATTTACAGAATGAATAAACCATTTGCAATGTAAATTGGCATTCACATTTTGGCAGAAATTTGGTTAGAGTGTGAGTACAGAAATCTGAATCAGTATTTAGTCTGATAAAAACAGATCATTTTTTACATACTTTGAACCCACACATTTTAATACCACTGAATGATGGTAAGAAGGCTGAGAAGTCTCCCTGACAAGGTGCTGTTACTGTTGCTAGGCCCATATTTATGATGGCATCGATGTCACACTATCATCACAGAAAGAGCAATGCACAGTAATAAATAAGTTTCCTTTTAAGCTTCAAAGTAAGATAGTCATTGTAAAAGCCTCATTCTGAGTGTTTCTAAATGTGCATATGCATATGTATGTCTGTGTGTGTTCAACTGTCAGTCTTTATGGCTCCAAAGTAGGTACAGACTAAGAATATGTGTAGTCTTGTAAAAGTTGATGCAGCATTTTAAATTTTTGTCGTTAGAACATGCCCGATGGCAGATGGTGGCATGTCATTTTAGAGCCACTGAGAGGCACAAAAAAATTGTCCTATGTTTTTTATGTTGGCAGATGCACATGCCCCTTTGGCAAACTTAGGAAAATGACTAAAAGACTTACACCTTCCAAACAGATTGTATTTACAAAGGGATGTGTCTAGTTCAACAGGGGTTTTGCTGGTGATTTCAGAATGCATATAATTAAAGGTATAGTATAGTTGGCTTGAATGTTTGGACATAAAATTAGTTAAACTGGTTTACTGTGTACTTTCCCCAGTTATAGCTTACTAAACAATCTTTCATGATTATTTTCAGAGTAGTATTGTGATGAATTTCAATGAGTGTAGGCACATATAACTTCTTTGAAATATAAAGGTCAGATTTCAAACATACATCAATGCTGAGTGGTAGTATTGCTTACTAAGCATTCCCATATTTGAATTCAGCATTTCGATGCTTGAAACATTTAATATTTACTCCATTTTAGATATAAAGTTGAATATAATTTATTTCATTATTTTATTTATATATGAGGGGGAGAAAGACAGAGAGGGAGAGAGAGACAGAGAATAAGAATGAGAATGGGAGGGCCAGGGCCTCTAGCACTGCAAAGGAAATGTAGACAGTTGTGCCACCTTGTGCATCTGGCTTTACAAGTGTGCTGGGGAATTGAACCTGGGTCCTTTGGCTTTGTAGGCAAGTGCATTAATAACTAAGCCATCTCTCCAGCATGAATATAATTTTTAAAATCACTTCATTAATCAAATTTCCATGTAAATATCTTAAGCTATCCCTCTCTTTTACATGTAATCAAATCAGTGTCTCTGTTTTACATATATGTCTCTTTCATAGTTGTCTAATTGTCCACTATGGTAAGAGTCCACAAATATTCACCAAAGAGCAATCCTTTGATATTTCAAATATTAAATAATCATTAATGTCACCTAAGCTGTTGAAAGAAGACTATCTTTGATTCATGAATATTATCTAATGAGTTAAAAACTAGATAGCTCAAATATGGGAAAGATAGCATTCTGCATAGGGTCATGTAGAGTACGCTTTAGACTGTGGGGGAGACCTACTAGGCATCAAAGCCCCTCTTCTAGTACAGTAGAGAAAACATAGTCACCGATGAGACATTAGCAATGCCCGGCCTGGTGAGTTGCTGATCTGGAAATGGCTTGCCTTTCTCCAAACCTGGCTTGTCCTGTTATTACATTTTCCTGACCTTTAATTAAAACTCACAACTCTTCTGACTTCCTCTTGCTGGGCCTGTTAAGTAACTAATCGGCTAAAATTGTGAGTTTAGATTAGGAAGGAATAAAGCTTAGAAATTGAAACTTGAAAAATGATCATTTTCCTTCTATTATAAAAGTGATAATATGGGGTGTAACTGAAATAGAAATTAGAGAAATGTGTAAAGAAGACAATCAAGCCATTCAGAAGTAACTGCTGCTATTGTTTCTGGACACTTTACAGGATTAAACTTTATATTTGGTCCTATAGCATTAGCTGTTTATATATCATTTGTTTACCTGCTATCTCATGACCTTTCCACGCAAATTTTCAAAATTTTTTCTCCTTACACTGACAATGTATTTTCTGAGTGGCAATTTCTTTTCTGAGCATTGATGACATAGCAGCAGTTAAAACAGATAAGATTTCTTCTCTCGTGGTTCTTGCATGGTCTTGGGGAGATAGGAGGAGAAAAATATGAACAGTGTGGAGTGCGGCTGTTTGTCCCGGGCTTCATATGGCCACTGCAGTTTAGTTAAGCAGGTGGAATGATCTGAGAGGCCCTCATGATGTCAAGCTGATAGATATTTCTTCAATGACAGTAGGGAGAGAATCAAGAGACTCAGCAGGCTCGCCAGCCCCCTCTGCTCTCTGATTCCAGTCACCACTATATGTGCTACGCAAAAACCACAACATACTCTGCTTTTAATCTCTTGTAATTAAATATTTTTCTGATTGGGTAAAAAGATCCACTCAGTGGAAAGGAGTCCATATCTGGAACTGGAAACCAGATGAAATTCTTACGGAGACAAATATTATGCTCTCCAGTGTCAAGGTGCCATTAATCTTGGGGTAAAAGAGGGTCCACATCCATCAAATTCTCCTTAAATTAATAATGCTTATCCCATTTAACCTGTGCTGGCTTCACTCTCCATTGGAGAACCTGCTTTTCTTTTTCAGATGCTCGCAAGACCTGAGGAGATAAACTATTCCTCGCACTTCAGCCAAGCCCCAGCTGAAACCACTGAGGAATTGGGGAGATGAGCAAGAGTGCTGCTTCCATGGTGAGCCTGACAATCAGTGCCAGGGTGAAGAAGACAGTTCCTGAGGATACTCAGCACTTATCAAAGCAGAGATCCAGAGGCTCCTAAGAGCTCATCACTGCAGCAGAATTAAACTTCACCTACCATGACTTAGGTAATTTTGCTGAAGAGGGTGTTAGAGCCACAAGATGGGGCATTATGCCCAGACACTGCCTCTCCACAATAACTGACTGCTGCTCCCACAACACATAACCCACAACCCCACCTGGAGAACCTGCAACCCCACTGAAGAGTACTCCCAGCCGAATGGGAGCAGGAACGAGGGAAAGGATGGGAACAACACATGATGTATCCATACTAAGTATGTCCCTAATCAATAAAAAGAAGAAAAAATATTTTCCTTATAAAAAAATGCAGTGGAAACATCTAGTTACATTAAGTATATGTACAAATGCCTAATATTACCCTCAAAGTAAATTCTATAATGGAATGGCTGGACCAAGCACCTGTCTATTTTTCAAAAGACTTAATATAAATTACTAAGTAGAAAGTAGACTACATGTCTCAATTTAAGCTTCTACCAAGGAGTACATGACTGTACACATATAGTAGCATATACATACAATGTGATATGCTTTTTATCAACCCACTGTGTTTGACATTATTGTTTTATTTTTATTTATTACTATTATTATTATTATTGTTGTTGTTTCTTAAGGTAGGGTCTCGCTCTGGCCAAAACTGACCTGGAATTCACTATGTAGTCTCAGGCTTGTCTCGAACTCACAGTAATCCTCCTACCTCTGCCTCCCAATTTCTGGGATTAAACGTGTGTGCCACCACACTTGGCTTACATTAATGTTTTATTTTTCATGAATGAAAAATATGAGTCTGACAAGCTGGGCAAAATATTTAATGCAAGATGGTGGCTATGAAAACGCCAGGAGACTATAGTCTGAATATACTCAGTTATGTGCTGTGCGTTTTCACTTCACTAAATAAAGACAACAATAGGAATATAACTGTTTAGGATTTGTGCAGAAGTCAGTTCCCAAATAAGGGAATTTCAAGGATATGCAAATAAGAATGGCTTCTTCCATATTCATGCTGTTGATTAACAATAATAAAAGAACCCCTATTTCTGGGCTAGAAAGATGGATCACGTGCTTATTTGTGCTTGCTTGTAAAACGTGATGGCCTGGGTTCAATTCCCTAGTACTCAAGTGCCCATGAAAAGGCAGATGCACATGGTGGTACATACATCTGGAGTAAGTCTGAAGTGGTGGGAGGCTCTGGTATACCTATATTCATATTCATATTCTCTGTCTTTATCTCTCTCCCCCTGAAATAGATTTAAAAATAAAAACAAACAAATAAATAAAAAGAATCATTTCATTTCTACATTGTTCAATGATGAGCCTCGACAGCCAGAGATAAATGCAAGATAGATCTTCAGAGCATAAGCATTTCAATAAAACAAGATAGGTAAAATTTAACTATAGATTAAAATTTAAAACTTGGGTTGGGGAAATTGCTTAGTGGTTAAGGCACTAGCCTGCAAAGCCTAAGGACCCAGGTTTGATTCACCAGTACATATGTAAGCCAGATGCACAAGGTGGTGTTATGTATAGAGTTCATTTGCAGTAAGTGAAGGCCCTGCCATGCCCATTCTCTCTCTTTCTCAAATAAATAAAATAAAATTTAAAACTTAGAAAAATAATACGAACTTTATTTATTTTGAATGATACTTAATAATTTCAGGTATATCCCAACCCTGGGGCACATACATTCCAGGAGGTACAAATGTGGTTTAACTCATTTGTAGATCACATAATTATGCCACAATGCCAAAGTTGGGCACCTCTTTGAATATGGACACATTGGTTAAAAAAAAAAAAAAAACACAAAAAAAAAACACCACAGTCCCATTGCTTGAACAGAATTACTGGTTCAGGCACTCGTGTTGATGTTATAAGATCAAATTAACTTGTTTTCCTGGCAAGGTGGACTTACTTTCCATTCCTGAGGATGGTCAACATCTACCTATGCAGAAACGGATATAAATAGTCTCCAGGCTTCAGCAGTCATTTTGTAGCCACAGCCATACAATATTTAAGAAGACACAATTTTAGCATTGGCAAGACATGGGAAACAGTGATAACAACTGGATCAATAAAATAATGTTGTTCATAGCAAAGCATCTCTACAGTTATCTTCTCTGTAAGTGAAATTTAATGAATTCTACCTGGGAGACCTCCTGTGTGCATAGCAAAGTGCATATATTATAGGTATGTAAGTTATCTTCCAAGATCTAATTCAATCTAATCAGCAGACAACGGATTGCTAGTAGAGAGCTGAGGTGGATTTTTTCCAGATATAGGTCAGTACATTTCTCCAACTAATCCTAGACACGATGGAATCAAGAATGAAGAAAAGGTCCTTTTAAAAAAAATCTTTGTAATACTAAATATCTAAAATAGTTGTTTTCATTTTTTCTTTGAAATCAAATTATCCTCCAGTATATTATAAGGGAAAATTTCCATTTGTAGTGAAAATGCAGAGGTAGCCTTCATCTTAGCCACTGCACCAGTGAGATGGCAGCACAGAGATCCTCCCCTGTGCTTCATGGCGCACACTGCAAAACCACGGGCTTGGAGCCACAAGTGAGTCAAAAACAACCATGAACTTCTGAAACACTAACTCTGTTACTCTTGGAATTCTCTCAAATCTGAAATACATTTTGTACATGGAAACCTACTAATATGCATATTTTCTGTATTATTAACATTTGATACACTTTGGCAAGATAATACTGGCTGGTCATCACATTGCATTGACATTATAAAACAAAAACTAATAATAAATAAATAAAACTATTTAAAATTACTAGAAATGAATAAAAATTCATATTACAGAAAACAGTTATATAATTAATGTATGGTATGTATGTACACACACATACACACATAAAGTAATCAGGATTTTAGCCACTCAGCATCTTGGGGCTTTGCATGGCCTCAAAGAAATTACACTGAACATCTGCTAGCCATAGATAAGAAGACCCTAAGATGCTACACTCTCAATGTCTAACTCAAAGGCTTACACTGTGAGCTGAGAATCCTTACCAAACTATATGAGCTCCCTGGATTTTGATCTTTCCCTCCTGGGAGTTCCCTTGCCCTCCCTTTCAACTTGTAGAATTCCTGCCTAAATTTTCTACAGTCTCTTGCTGTGAGGGTCTGGCTTCAATGCACAGATATCCAAGTGTTCTCCGAATGAAATGTGTATGCTACTGCCACCTCGTGGTTAATATTTTTCCATGGGCAATTTAGCTACGTTGAAACCACTGTACCATGAGACTGTACCTTATACGAAAATTAATTTAGCAATTGATATTACTTTAATGACTGTTACTTTTACCTGAAATGTCTTTCTTTATATAATGTTCAGTCATGTTTTTGAGAACATGGCTTTTGTTTTTTTCTGAACTCTATTTCCACTCAAATATATTATAACCTCTATTTTGCTATGTATTATTTAGGTTGTTATTGCTGGATAAATTTAGCATTGTCCAAATATCTTTAAGAGTATTGCTAAAAAGAAGAGTGTGGTGGTGCAATCTTGTAACATCAGCACTCTGTAGACTGAGGCCGATGGATTATTAGTCTGAGCCCAGACTGTGGTATACCACATTTCAAAACCCAGCCCTCACAACGAAGAGCAATCCTGTATGACAAACAGAAAACTAAATATAGGGAGTGGTGCCATGGATAGGGTACTCACCTTCTATTTTTATTTCCTAACGTAGGAAAAGCCCAACCATTCCATCTATAATTTCACAAGTCATTATATATAATGCCAACAACAAACAAAAGAAGAATTTTATGAAATTAACTGCACCTAGAAAATGTCCAGTTTTATTGTCTGTTGGTGTGTACAAAATTTAGAGTTTAGTTGTCAATATCATCAATACAAACAGAGTGAAAGACGTTCTCAAACCTAGCAACTTGAAAAGGCTTTGGATTAATGACTTAACTACCCAAGGAGATAAGAAATTTCCACTAAAATATTGCGAGCCTCATTGGTTGGTCATTGTTTTTATTGGTCTATTTTTTTTTGTTTTGTTTTTGAGACAATTATAAGCCAGACTGCTTTGAACTAGCTAAATAGGAGTTTGGAGTTGAAATTTTAATCTTCCTGTCCTCACTTCCCAAGTGCCAGAATTACAGGCACATATTACACACTGGGGTTAGGGACTTAGCTCCGTTGGTAGGGTGCTCAATTAGTTCAGACTTTGTTCCCTGGCACCAAAACAACTTGTGTGGTGGCACACCCCTATAATTCCAGTAATCGACAAGTGGAGGGAAGAGCATCAAAAATTCAAGGTCATTTTTGATTCATGGCCTCCAATACAAAGATAATTATGTTTCAGAGGAAGAGAGACAGAGAGGAGAGGGAGAGATAGAAAGGTTAAGGGGAAAGGGAAATGGTGAATTAAATGTTTCATGGTTTGTAATTTAGAAAATGCCATTCCAGGGCTAAAGAGTTTGCTTAGCAGTTAAGGCACTTGCCTGTGAAGCCTAAGGACTCATGTTTGACTCTCCAGGTCCCAAATAAGCCAGACACACAAGGTGTCACAAGCACACAGGGTTGCACTTGCACATAAGATGTCACACGTATCTGGAATTCAATTGTAGTGGCTGGAGGTCCTAGTATGCCAATTCTCTCTCTCTCTCTCTTTCACTTGCTCTTTCACATTAAACAAAAAGAGCCCAATCTGTTGGGCTTACCTCAAAAAAAAAAAAAAAAAAAAAAAAAGAAAGAAAAGAAAAAGAAAAAGAAGAACAAAGTGGCACTTCAAAGCATGCCAACATGAGTGCATGTGTGTGTGTGTGTAGTCAAGGGTATGCCTTCACCCCCCCACACCAATAGGTGAAAGATCACTGACCATATGTGCATGATGCCTTTCCTATACTAAATAGAAAGTCACATTCTTACCATTCAGTTACAGGAAATGCAGGGCACAGGAATTCTGTACAGCTGTAGACTAACCCTCACCCTCTAAGTCACTTTTCCACCATATTAACTACCTAGTGGAGCCCTTTTGTCTTACCATATTTTCATAATTCACTAATATTTTTCTAGGTCAGCAGATAAGTATGCAATCAGAACTGTATCTTTGATTTTTCCTTTCCTTATGAAGACTCCCATATGGCATAAAACTACTGAATGATTTGATATGATTTTCTCCTGATGATACATCTTCATGACAACTTAATTTCAAACATTAGCTAAAGAACCTTCAGAGAGTAGATGGTATATACTTCTTCCTCTACAAGGAAGTTTCAGCTTCTCAACATGAAAAGAGATTTGGAGCAGGATGGCGGTTAGGTTTGCAAAGCAGCATGAATGGATTTAATAGCACTGAACTGTATAATTGAATACAATTAATAGCTAATTTCCTGTTCTGTTCATTATAAACAATACAATCATCACAATAAAAACATAGCAAACCAAAATTGTGAGGTACTTCAAGAAGTCTGTGGGATCTCAGGTGAGTTTTGGCATATAAAATATAATCAAATGCAGCAAAACACAAATAGATAAAGCATGCAATAACAGATATAAACATATATATGTCTATTTACTGTAAAATTTTGTCAGCACCATAAACACTGCAAAGATGAAAATTATCTGGGTTTGGCTAGCATTGACTGTTGACTTTTGGATTCCCATCTGTTAGAGCTCAGATAACAATTCCTTTAGAAATGATCCTCAGGTTTTCACAAGCCTCCCCCAGGAATTCCAAACTTTGCTATTTACAGCCAGGGAAAACCTTACTTGGAATTAGAAATTGTAAATGGCGGACAATAGGATAGATGCAGATCCTAAGGAGAAAACCACCCCATCATACCTCAAAAGGGCCCCAGTTGAAACTAAGAATAATTGGCAAAACTGTTTTCTTGGTGAACCAGTTACCAGCACAATGGTGAAGGAGATCGACACAGAGGACACTCAACTACTACCAAACCAGATATCTAGAGACACAGAGGCCCCCAACACCTCATCACTGAAGCAGACCTAAAATGAACCCAACATGGCTCAAGGAAATTTTGCGGAAGAGGGGGCAGAAAGAATGTCAGAGCCACATGTTGAGTCATGATATGCAGAGACATTTCTGCCTACCCATAACTGAAGGCTAACTCCACAACACATGACCTCAACAAGGAGGGGCCAGGGGAAGTGGGGAGGACAGGGAAGAGGCTAACAATGGTACCAACTTGACTGTATTCACTGAGCATAAAACTAATTAATAAAAATAATAAATAAATAAATAAATAAAAGAGATTGTAAATGCTGAAGAAAATAATGTTTGTAGTAAGGGGAGGGGTTCCTAATGAAGGCACAGTGTGTTAGCTCTATGTTTATGAACCAGAGGTGCACTGTTTTGTGTCAGCGACCCTAACCTGAGCAGGCAGAACCCAAGATGTAGGATCATCTTCAAATTCACATGGGATTCCTTGGGCTATAAGTGTTCAAAGCAATGACTGAGTAGAGAACAATTTACAAATGAAAGATTGAAAACCTTACACATAGAACCTGCCAGTCTAAATTAAAAGAACAAAGGAGCACAAATGCTAACTGAGAATAGGTTCAAAAAGATAAAGGAATGCATTAGCAACAAAAAGTAATGTCAAGTACTCATAATGAAAACCAATTAGTAAGGCTGAGCATAAAAAATATATTAGCTGAAAAATCCAATGTGCTTGTAAATATGTTGACTAATATCATAGACATAGCCAGAACATGGATTGCTGACTTGAAGTGCCAAAGGAAAAGACACCAGGAGAGGCATATATACGTAGGAAATTAATATCACTGTATGAACATTGTTAATGTTCTTAGATGAATAAACTTAAATATTATTCCTTGCTTATTGGATATAGAAATTAATTATACATATATGCATATATACATGTGTGTATATATGTGTGTGTATCATATATGTACTGTGTAAAGTATACATTATTTCCACACCTGTATTTATAATTATGAGAGATAAATAAAATTTAAGATTGAAGAGAAATAAAAATGTTAAAATAATAGAAAATTTGGTTTAAACAATGATGGCAATGTGCAAGGAGCTAAGAGATTTCTTAGCCCTTTCATCAGTACCAAGTTCAAAATAGCATAAAAGTGATGACATTCTCTGACTAGATACAAGTGTTCTTTACTTGTTTTTTAATAAGTATTGATGGATGATAACTAGGTAGATGATAGTAGATAATGGATTGAAAGATTGATGAATAGGTATGTATATGTACACAGTTTTCTTGGAACATTTTTCTTAAAATGCAAAGGTAAAATGTAATGTCCTTGTGTGGAAACATATAGCATAATCACTCTCCATTATCTGAAGATTGTACATATTAGTTGTAGTTAAAAAATTAAAAAAAAAAAAAACATTTAAGCTGGCGCACACCTTTAATCCCAGCATTTGGGAGGCAGAGGTAGGAGGATCACGCTTTGTTTGAGGCCACTCTGAGACTACATAGTGAATTTCAGGTCAGCCTGGACTAGAGTGAAACCCTTCCTTGAGAAACCAAAAAAATAAAAATTCAATCCATAGGATTTCTATCCATGGCAGTCATCATAACAGATAAGATATTAGTCAGGGACCCAAATAACACAATAGATGTACCTAAATAGTACAAAACTATTATCTTATACCCATACCTTTAGGAGTGTGAAAAGTGCCCAGTTATCCACACTAACTATTTTTCCTTCTTTTTAAACATGCATAATTAATTTATTGATTAAATATCTTTTTCCCACAGGACAATGATAAGTTTTAGCACAGGTAGCATCTTCAACCCCAGAGTATGGTAGAATGCATGTAGAGCCATTTATCTTTAGTGGGAAAACTATTTGGTTGAACATTATATAAAGTGGCAAGATAACAAGAACTAGCATGACCATCATAGTTAAATGGTTAAGTAAAATCATTTTCTACTCAAGTATTACAAGTAATACCACATATTATAGATTCATGACTGTGAATTGATGACAATGTTATTGCATGAATGAAAATGGCAAAATGAATAATGTAAGTTTACAATATTATTTAGAGAAACAGGATTAAAAAGAAAAAAGACTATTATTTAATTGTAGAAATGTATGGAACCCTATGTGATCATTTAATATAGGTATGTAGAATGTGAAATTATCAAATCAGGGCAGTTAAGTGGCCATTTCCTCAAATGTACATATAAGTATGTACACTGTTGTACATATTTATGGAGCACAGTGCAATAACTTTAATTAAGCATTCCCTATATCAAAATTATATTGTAAGACATTATATGGTATAAACAAATATATTGTTGTATGTAGAACAAAGGATTTCATAAGATTCATTTTATGTTTAATAAAGAGACAAAGCTTCAAAAATATTATTGGAAAGCAGGAGGAGGCATAAAAAATAATTACTCATGTTCTGAATTACTTGGTATGTGACAAAGTGTCCATTAAAATTAAAATAACTTTCTGACACAAAATAGTACACATGATTTTACAACATCTAAAAAATGTTTTCAAATTAATAAGAAGTCTTGACAACACTGAAGAGCAAAACAATATTTCACTGTGACCCTCTATGTATATCCATTGGACATGTAGTAGTTTTTTTTTTTAGTTGTTTTGAAAGGGAAGGAGAGGTAAAGAGAAGAACAGGAAGCCCAATGAGCTTCATACATTTGGGAGCTGTAACAAGAGCATGCTCTAAAAAATTCACGTGGTGGAATCTAATGACATCCATTTCACAAACCAAGAACTTGTCCTGTCTCACAAATCAATTTTATTATATTATATTGGTGAATTACTTCCTTTTTCTGAATTGGTTCTTCCACTTTAACTGTTGGCCTTCTAATAAAAGTGACAGATATGTATTAGGATTGTAGAAAATAGTCATGATAATAAGCCAGTAATACTTTTGCTTATTCAAACTTGTACATTCCAGATTAGCCCATGCCTCAGTGACCAAAAGCTGTTACTACTGAATTATTTGTGATAGGACAATTCAAAGATCTATTCTTTTAAGGAACAGTTTGCTGGGTGTACAACCGATACAATCCTGAGTTAATACCTGTTTTGAGAAACTTTGTAAATGATTCAATAATGCATAGGGTATATATGTTGGAATATAAACAACTTGTCTAGTCTTTGAAAAAAAAACAATGACTATTTCTAATGAGACTGATAATTATCTGACTGTAATCTCATTCAGAAAATTTGAAAATCAAACATGTTATTATCAACCTTCCTAAATTTAATATTAGAAAACTTGATTCTGATGAAATAGTCAAAATATTTCTCTTTTTGAAATATGATAATTTTATTCTTCAAAAAAATTTTTAAATTTTTTTTGTTATTTCTATTTATTTATTTGAGAGTGACAGACAGAGAGAGAAAGAGGCAGATAGAGAGAGGGAGAGAGAATGGGAGCGCCAGGGCCTCCAGCCACTGCAAACGAACTCCAGATGTGTGCACCCCCTTGTGCATCTGGCTAACGTGGGTCCTGGGGAGTAGAGCCTTGAACCGGGGTCCTTAGGCTTCACAGGCAACCGCTTTACTGCTAAGCCATCTCTCCAGCCCCTATTCTTCAAAATTTTAATAAATCACAAAGTTGAAATAAATTGTTATCTATGAATATTTTGTTTCTATAAATAAAATAGAATACAAGGCTATATTTGTATATTGAAGTACTTGCAGGAGTATGCATACCATATATATGTGTGTCATGTGAAAATGGATATGCACATATATACATACACATAATAACTTATGTATACATGCATGCATACATACATACATATATACATACATACATACATATATTAGAGGGATGAGATGCCCTAAAAGTACAAACTTGCATTTTTCAATTCAAGAACTATCTTGTACATATAATTTATGAATTATGTTACAAATAAATTGCCACCAAAGAGTTATTAGCTTTTAATTCTGATAGTAGTATATCTATGCTAAATAAATAAGTATGCTAAAATTTTCTGTGCTATAAGGAACATGAGTGCTAGGCAGATATTATATACCAGTTAATATTTGTGTATACAGAATTCACTTGAAAAATATATTTGCCAATGGAACTCATATCTTTAAGGTATAATTTTATTCAAGTTTATATGGATTAAATGTCATTATGCAATTAGTTTACAATAAATTTGATTTAAATCATAGGTTAATATATGAAGTATAAATTTATAAATTATAAACTTACAAATTTATGAAACTAAGTATATTTCACAGCAATGATATTATTGTATTAGTCTCAATATAATATAGCATGTATAATATACTTTTTTAGACATACATTTACTTTATTTATTTATATGTTTTCAAAACATTTCTGTTAGGAAGAAGTCTCATTATAGTTATAAAATGACATATTAAGGAACAACAGATTTAAAGGACAAATATATTATGGGTCAGTGTTAATAGTTTCAGCCATAGGGTAGGGACCATATGGTAATGACCCATGATAATGTCAGGAGAGAAGAGAGAAAAGAAGAAGAAGAAGAAGAGGAGGAGGAGGAGGAGGAGGAGGAGGAAGAAGAAGAAGAAGAAGAAGAAGAAGAAGAAGGGAGACTATTTCCTGTTTGACCTTTCTCCTACCCCTCTTTTATTTCATCTAATTCCCAGCTATTGGTCAAGTTCCGCCTACAGCTAGGTCCTAGCTCTTGGAATGGTGATGGTGCCAACAGCCTTTAGAGAGGGATTTCCCATCTTTAAATAAGATGGAATAAGATTAAATATCCTCTATGAAAGTGTCCATACAGACACCCTCTGAAGTGTATGTTACTAAACATTAAGGTGCTTTTCACTCCTATCAAGTTAGCAGTGAAGCTTAACCATTACAGCAGGTTAGTCAGGGCAGTAGCATTATTTGAATACTAGGTGTGTGTTTATAAATTGCTTTCACTGCTGCCTCACTTTAACAGGAGGAAATACTCATTGGACTTATTTATATACCTCTTCTTTATGAACAACATCCAAATATTATTATGTGTATAATATGTGTGTATTATGTATATAGCAATTTATCTTCTTCACAGTTAAGAAAATATTTGAAAACATAGTTCCAGAATTTTGTCTCTATCTCCCTCTGTTGTAATCATCTTACTTCTCTCTAGTAGACTTTTCAGATTCAGAAACCAGAAGTTCCACAGCCTGAAATGAACTTTTCTCCTAAAATGACTGCCATGTTCAAGGGTTCAAGTTCTAGTCCATAACAAGCATTACAATTTATTGCTAATGCCTTAAGTGTTTTTCAGTATCTAGGCTGAGCCTAGATACATCAGGACCCTGTTCATGATCTCAGTTGCTTCTTTCTCTTTCAGTGTTAAATAATTCTCTATCAGTACTCCAATACATGTAGCTCAAGATACCCATACCAGAATGGTGAACTTTATCAGACTTCAATAATCGTCATTGCTAATGTCAGCCATTTGAACATAAATCATAAAAAATATGGAATGGAAGAAATAATGGGATTTAGCTTCAGAGCACAGGCCTCAAATTTTGAACTCACTATAAATAAAGGAGATATAGAAATGAGGAGTATTGATAATATAGACTTCAGAGAACTTGGCAGTAAACCCAGTGACAGAAGGAAAAAAGAATGAGTTTAAGTTTCTGTCATTTTTAATTGCCTAAGAATGTTGACAACATCTTAGACTACACTGAATGAACAAAGGCAAACTTTACATGTGACTTTATTTCTATAACCTCTTAGATTTTAAGGCCTGACATTCATTTTATATTCACTTTAGAGTCATAAAGTACTAAATATACACCACAAATTTTTCTATTAAATCCTAGTAGTAATAATATGTGAACAGAGAAGCTTGACCATTAATATTATGTGTGTCTAACAAAAGATGAAATGCATTGGATTCACTTTTTTTTTTAAATTTTTTTGTTTATTTTAATTTATTTGAAAGCGACGGACAGAGAGAGAGAGAGAGAGAGAGAGAGAGAGAGAGAGAGAGGCAGATATAGACAGAGAGAGAATGGGCACGCCAGGGCCTCCAGCCACTGCAAACAAACTCCAGATGCGTGCGCCCCCTTGTGCATCTGGCTAACGTGGGTCCTGGAGAATCAAGCCTCGAACCGGGGTCCTCAGGCGTCACAGGCAAGCGCTTAACTGCTAAGCCATCTTTCTCCAGCCCGGATTCACATTTTTAATGTGATTTATTTATGTAAGTTCCCACTTGTTCTTTGAACATTTGTTAGTAATATGATCCCTAACTTAGTAAACTATACATTTAATGTTGACACTGAATTTATGAACTAAGCACAACAATGAGGCTGTCCTGAAGAGTGTTGTGATTATTCAGAACCACGAGCATGGATTCAAGCTTCAGCATGTGTGTAACTTCACAGTACACAATTACAGGAAGCTGTATTTGAGAAAACAGATTACGTCCTTTAGAAGTTCCGCACACAGTTCCAGGCTAAATATGCCTTCATAGCTTCTCGTTTGTGTGAGGTGGCACATCTCACATTACAACACACAAGGAGCAGCACTTTAAAGCATGCTTTATGCATGTGCATATTGTGAGGAATTCACACTTGTCTTAACTCTTTGGGAAAATGAGTGAGATTCTATGATTAAAAATATTTTATTTAAATAAGCTGCTTTATGCTAGAATTTTGAATACCTATATAGAATACTGTCTATGAAAATAGATCTTTGAGAAAGTCAAGGTTGAGATTAAAACATATGTATATGTAAAGTGGTCCTTATGTCTGTAGATAAAATATGGATATATGTGCTTCCCTAAATGTGTAATCATATAATGGAAAATGCAATTTTAAAGGGATATTCTATATTGCATTACCTTTATTCTTCTCTCCCAGTTTTACACAAGCTAGCATTGTTTGATTATCCTATTATGAAGAATCACAAATTACCTTCCAAGTGTACATTAGGTTCAATTCATTATTTTCCTTTCTCTAAGCCACCTTTTAAGTGAACTATATAAATTCCTTCTCACAACTCAATGAAATAAATATTTATCATCTATGATGGCTAGTCTTGACTGGCAACTTGATTAGATCTAGAGTCTCCCAGGAAATAGATGCCTACATTTGTCCGTGGGTTTCTAGATTAGCTTAAATGAGGTGGGAAGATCTGCCATAATTTTGGGTATACCATGAGCTGTGGTCCTGGACTGAATGGAAACAGGAAAGTTAGCTTAACTTCAGCTTGCATTGCTCTCTGCTGCCTGACTACATGTGCAATGTGACCAGATGCTTAATGTTCCTCTTGCCATGCCTTCCTCCGCCAAGGGAAACTCTTCATTCTTAAATTGCTTTTGCCAGGTATTTTATTTAGCAATGAGTAATTAATCTAATACACTATCCTCAATAAAACCAAATGATTCAGGTCTTGAGGATGGCTTAGCAGTTAAGGCACTGGCCTGCAAATCCAAAGGACCTAGGTTCAATTCCCCAGGACCCACATTAGCCAGATCCAAAAGGGGGCCCACAAGTCTGGAGTTCGTTTGCAGTGACTGGAGGCCCTGGTGCACCCATTTTCTCTCTCTCTCCCCCCTCTCTCTCATTCTCTTTATCTATCAAATAAATACATAAATAAATATAAAATATTAAAAAACAAATGATTCAACTGAAAGTAAATATTCCATTCAAAATTATTCACATGATAAAGAAATAAATACATTTCCTTTTATATACCAATAAAATATATGCTTCCATTCCTTAAAAGTCACTGGATTTAGCATAAGGCAAATAACACCTTTAAAATCACTGTCATGATAAAAATATTCTAATTCATTTCCCCAACCCAATCTTTATAGAAAAAATAAAAACAAGGGAATGCACAGTTTCATTTCTGGTCTTAGAATATGGCTGTGATGTCTATAAAACTTTCTAATTATATTATAAGTTACATTTCATTCAAAATATTGTCATAAAACTCTATTGACTGATCCTTAAATATTAAGGACAGAAAAAACAGTATGAAGAAAATTCAAAGATTTCATGAATCCAACCCAACAGACTAATGAGAAGAATGAAATGTTCAGGTAATTCGTATATGGGAGATCTTGTTAGTGAAAACAAAACCAAACCTAGACATGCACAAAAAACTTGTTGCTCACAGAGTGACAACATAATGGCTTAAGAGACATGCTAAAATTCTACACACTTGAAATAGAATGCAACATTTACTCACCACCTAAGTTCTCCTAACCTGTCCTGTTCTAAGAGCCAAACAACTTTACCACATCCCCTATCTGCAGCATATTGCCTAAGAAAGTATGTATTTGCAAGTTATCTAACATTTATTTTCATCACATTGCAAAATGCCTTATTGTTTATAGTTAAGTTAAAAGGTTACCTGTGACATAGCCTATGCTTCATCTAGAGTAATTTTGTAATCCTAAATTAAAGCACATATTTCTTTTTAAGAGTCTGTCTCTTTCTTACCACCTTCTCCTACTATTTCATCTTTGGTTTTGAGTGTCGGGCATCTACCTTAGCCAGTTTCAATATAGATGGTATTGACTAAATGCCAATGTGCCAAATTCCAAGAATTATAGCATCACACAAATTTAGTTGGGATACTGAACAATTCTAGGGTTGTTTCAGTGTTCTGGGCTGTAAGACAGGAAAAATAGTGTCATCCCCATCTGTTTGTGACAAGTTAAGATAATATTGGTATATTTTCAGTATTCCCCTTCAGTACTTCAACATCAGTGAGTTTTAGTGCTCTGCTCATGGCCATGTTAGTTTCTTTTATTATTTATTTAATTGTGAGAGCCACTTACCTCAGAGGTTTGTGAATTGGATTTGCAACAACAGGAATGTAGTTAGCGCAGTATTATAGCAGGTGTAAAAACTAATCCAAGAGTGCACATCACCTGCCACCTCTGTCTACAGAGACCTATATATTATGTCAGAAAATGCCTTTTCCTGTGGCAAGAAGGAAAAAAAAAAAACAAGTTCCCATAGGAAAAAAATAGATAACACTTTTAATGCTAAAATATTAATATTAATTTTTTAAGAACATCCCTGTTCTGACACTTTGTGTAATATATGTATGTGACTATTTCACATTTTTCCTATGGAATAAAATGTCCAGTTTCTCTTATAGCAATTCAATCCCAAGTTTACAGCATTTGTATGATTTTTGATAATGCACTCTATAAGGATTTATAGAATCTCAATAATAATATTTATCCATCAGTTCAAATATTCCTTGATCATGACACGTAATAATCTTCAGAATAATTCTAGCACTCCAGAATTAACCTGTAGGTAGTGTTTTGTTCCAACTAAGAATAAAAGAATAAGGGCTAGAGATGTTGATGTTTCAACAGCCACCTCATTCCCTTGACCTACTTTCTAGCACTGAAATAGCATCTATTTCTAACAAAACCAATTTAGTCAAGGAAGGGATATTTCATATGCAAAATGTCAAAGTCAGGGAGTAAGTTAGGGCATGGCTTCCCAATATGATTCAAGTTACCAAAGACTGAGAATATCTACTCACAGGAAAGACTGTGAGGGAAACATCATGGCTCCTTGTGTGCTGTGGCCTCTTTTCAGGGAAAGAAGAACCCCATGCTCTAACGGACAGTGCTATTGTGATAAGTGGAAAGGGAGAGGGAAATAGACCAATGACTATGAAATGAGCTTGAGATCCTTTTCTTCTTCAAAGAATGAGAGGTATTGTTATATTAATTTGTTGGTGTCTGTTTTATAGGCTTTAAATACAGAGGACCATTCATCTTGATTCTGTAATTACCAGTTATAAGAACAGCAATGACAAAGCTGACAAGCAGGCTTTTCAACATGGACTCAATAGCACCGTGGAAATGTATAAGCGAGATTAATAAATCATTGTTATGGCATTTGATAAACATTTTCCTTTTATATTAGAGATCTGATCCAGGTTCGTATTCTAGGTTAGAAATGGATATAATATCCATGCAACTAAATATCAAAAAGTTATTTTCAAAGCATCCTAATGGGGCCAGTTGCACACTGTCTTTTTGCAAAAGGTTTGCTCTCTTCTTAAAACCATATGATGGCAAATTTAGAATTTTATAGATCAAAAGAGGCCATGTCTATGACAACATAGATGTGGGTTAAACATTAAATTACAAAATACTAGCTTGTGCCTATACAAATTCTGGCAAAAGAAAGATTTTATAAGCCCATTTGTGCCACATACACACATGTGAATCAACGACTACTAGAATCTCATATCAGATATTCTCTATCTGGCCTAGACAATGTTATGGAAATGACCCCAGTTGAAACTAGCAGGAGACAATTGTCTTTGTCCCCTTTACACTTTAGCCTGGGGTCAGCAAGATCTGAGTTGCTCAATATTTCTATCACATTAATGGGGCAATTATCACATAGGAATCAACTTCGTGCCGCTAATGCAGACATGCCTCTGGAAGCAATTTTGGCTCTGCTGGGCAAGGCGATCTATTAGGTCATTTATAACCTCTGAAAACCTTGGAGAAAGGAGCTCACACTTTGGACTTCTTGGTTTAAATTCTATCAGCTGAGTATTTATTTGTAAAATGACCTTGGTAAATTACTTAACATTTTTAAGTTTCTTTGGGAGCATAATAGCGTCTATATGATGGCATAGTTGTAAAGATTTATGAAAAACACAGGGAAATAAAATACTTGAGTGTTTTATATATCACAGACATTAGGTAATTGGAAATTATTACTGTCACTATGAATAGTAGATTGTTCATTTCTTTTTAGTAAATGCCATAATCTTGATATACATAATAATGACATCTAAAGAATCTCAAATTGAATATTATTTCAAAAAACACAGAAAACAGGTGCTTAGTTTTAATAAAATATAAACTATTCTGAAAATAAGGAATTTCTACTATTTTTGTGCTTAGTCAAGTCACTAGAGGTTACAGTGACTGATACACGTGCACAAACCTGTAGACCTCATAATCTTGTGTCTTGCTGATTGCAGGCATTCACTAGTGTATTGCATCCCTGTATTTAACTGTTTTTTTCCTTTACTGTTCCCATATGCATAGTTGTGAACAATCGACTAGCTAATCAGAAATATTAGCAGGCCTCTAGACTGGGAAATGAATAAAATAAAGAAACAGAAAACAAAACCAGGTCATCAGCAGTTAGATAAGTCATATTTTGTCTCCCCAAGTACCTCACAGAACCTTGTAAGAAAGTGCATTAAGCACTGACTTCATTACTCACATTGGGATTCTACTTTGATGTCTACCTCACATACTTTGTAGCCTATGGACACGTTAGATATATGAAAATGCTGAAGGCACCTGGATTGGAATTAAAATGGGTATTCTTTGTATATGTAATGCTAATTAAGTTATTCTTACTTTCTATGTATTTTGAGGAATTAAGTTATATTATCAAGAACAGTATGCAGTAACAAACATGTTTGAAGTTCTAATAATTAGAGTTCTTACATACGAAATATTTCCCTCAACATCCTTACTGTACTCACAATGAAAAGCCACTCTATTTTTAGAGAGTAGACTAGTCTGCCATTTACTATTAACTTGGTTACTGTTGGAGGATTTAAAAAATATTTACTTTTGTTTTTGAGACCTTAGAGGTTCTATATAGCACCTCAAATTCTACATGATATATACTATAGAGTCTATATATAGATGATTGATTTCTAAATGACTTTAAATCATTATAGACCTAGAAGATAAATTATGTTTCATTTTTATAACATATCTGCATCATAAATCTGGCACTTTGCAAATTGTTGAAAATGACTATGAACTACATGAACAAGACATGTCCTAAATTTGATAATAAAAATCCATTTATCAGATCATTTTCTATTTCTCAATGCTCAAATTTAACAGGAAAAAAGAATTTTAAAATCATGAATTACATTTTTACAAAAAGTTTTTCTCAGTGCATTTTTTTGTTAAATGAATTTTGACTCATCAGAGATAATCCTGTCCTTATTTTGTCCATGAGATGATACTCATATTGTGTAGCAGGCATTCATTGATTTTGCTATGCATGAGTGCTGACTGCCCAGTATATATATCCTTGTGAGAGCTGCAGAACATTTTTATTCTATTTAAATCTTCTTTTCTAAGCTTTCAGTCAAACTTCTCAGTTGTTCTTTCATGTACACCTCTTTTGTTAGTTAACTGTAGCAGTTTTTAGATGTTGCACTAGAGAATACTGATATTTATGGTAGCTTGCTCAGTCTATTGATCAGGCTTTCCTTCACCCACGAAAAGAGAGATAGGAGAATCATTAATCTTCATTTTTAAATTATTTATTTATTTAAGAAAGAGAGAGAAAGAGGGGGAGTAGGATAGGAAGACACAGAAAGAGAGAGAGGAGAAGAGAAAGAGAGAGGGTATGCCACACCTTCTATTCACTGCAAATGAACTCCATTTGCATGTGCCACCTTGTGCATCTGGGTACATGGGAATTGAATCTGGGTTCTCAAGCTTTGTAGCAAATACTTTCACCACTGAGCCATCTCTTCAGCCTGCATTTTCCTTAAGTTCCAAATGCCTTTGTGTCTCTTCATGATACTCATTGTTTAACACAACCTGTAGCTTCTAAAAGGGCCACCTCCATCTTTAACAGCACTAAACAAATTGAAACTCTATCTTCATTAAATAAACCACTAATTTTTCATAAAGTTGTGTATGTGCTACCAAGAATTCTTTTAGATATTTTTCTTACACTTGCTGTTTCCATAATCCAAAGCTTAGCTCATTACTGTGGAGTCATTCTGTCTCCCATTATCCATTAAATGGTGCAACTCTGATCAATCCTATCAGGGAACATGTTTTCCAAAGCAAAAACACAGGAAAATTCTGAATTACTCGTGGGTGTTCCTGTCTCCAGTATATAGTTCTGGAAAGGAACTACAATAAAAACTTTTATTTAGTATACATTTAGATTTAAATCTAACATATGCCAACTTTAATCATTTGGAAATTAAGTTTTATGCAATCAGGGGGTGTTTTTATACATTAAATCTTTGTATTATGAGATTATGGATTATGGATTAAACTGGGTGTACATGTATTTTAAAATTATACCATCACTTTGAAATACATGAGAAACATAAACATCAATGCATGTTATTCAAGATACTGCCAGTCATCTGAAGACTTTGAAACAACTGAGTTGGCTAAACATTTCATAACTTGTGATTTGATAATGTTATATTTTTTTAATCAACCAACACATTTGAATTTATCAGACCCAACATACAGCTACTGTTATATACATATATGTGTATACATTTATACTTTTCTAGCCTAAATATATGGCTAGAAATTCTAAATCAAAGACATTGATACCTCCTCACAGAACCATATCACCCTCAGGTCATATCTATATCTAGATTTGCCTTTAAAACAAACTTTTAGAACTTGGCAGGTAGAGAATGAAATTCATAAGCACTTTAACACTCAAATGCCATAAGGTATGACTTGAAATAGAGTAAGAAGAAGAAATTAAGATTAGAGCAGAAGGGTAGGAAAAGATCACTCTAACAAGTCAATCCTTTACTTTGGGCCTCAGATTCTTGGTCCAAATTCTGAACCATAAGCCAGAGCCACTCTGAGTCAACTTAGACATTTAGTGTCTTAGTTTGACAAAGCCATGACAGTGCCCTGACTTTACATGGTTAACTTGCCAAGGGATTCTTCTAATGGGAATACATTCAACAGACTACTGAGAAATAGAAAAATGTCAAAAACTATTTTTGGATTCGTTCATTTTTGTCTTGATACTAATCTTGACAAGTAGCATTTCCAGAATTTTTCAAAGCTACCTGGCATCTAAAATAGATTCTTGAGAGAAGTTCTACATGAATTTCAGATGCTTTAGATCTACTCATGTACCAGTGTCAAGTTTAAGACTCAATGAGAAGATGAATTTTAATACCTAAGATGTATAAATTTACACACACACACACACACACACACACACATACACACACACACACACACACACACACACACACACATATATATATATATATATATATATATATATATAACTTAATATTAAATAATCAGGCATAATACACATAACATGTTATTTTTCAAATTTATTTTATTTATATTTTAGATAGAAGTATAATCACAGTGTCTCTGTAATACATTTCCTTAACTATCTTTAATATGTAGATTTTACCTATACTCATGGACATTTGTACTTATGGTGTTGTAATTTTAAACTTTCATTTTCATTTTTAATTTGGAGGCAAATAGAAAATAGAAAAATCTTGAGTATTAGGGATGCTCAGAGTGATTTTACTTTTTTTTCCTTTTATTAGACATAAAGAGGACAAAAATTTGGAAATGACATTCACATATTTCATTCCACAAGTACTTATTACTTTTGCATGAACTGAGTACAATTTAGCGTTTTGGTTTCAAAGGTAAATAAAATAGCCCTGCCTTATAAAATTCCACAGTTAAGCAAAAGTAAACTACAGACAGCAGGAAAGTCCTTGCTAATGCAATGCAAACAATCCAGAGAAGGACTACATTCAAACTCAGAAATAATCATCAAAAATGGCCATTTATTATTTTAAGTAGCACTTACCTAAAAGGGTTTTCCTAATTGTCCAAGTCATTTTCATAAGACTATCATTATAGATTTTAAAATGTCCAGATTTTACAGACTGTCAAATAAGATTTTAAAAAATTCTATAGAATATTAAACATATAAATAAAAATAAATAAATATAAAACAGAAACACTGCCTCATGTAAGTGTTTTAAGACTTAAATATTAATCTCAGCCGTGGCATATCTGGTCCTATGTAAATGATATTAATCATTTTAAGATTAATGGTTCTAAGTATGTGAGTTCCATCATGATAATGATTATGTTCCCCTTAGTTTAATTTTAACATTTTTAAAAACAAAACCTGACATTTTAAGTTAGCCAAGGGAGACTCACTGTGAGACAGAATACATTTATCTGTTCTAAATGCCATAATTATTGGATGAAACCCTGCCAAAGAAGTTACTCTTTAGGGACTCCATAGGTACACCACACTCTAAGACACTTGGGGACTATTTAGTGATCCATGTGATTGATTTATGCAGTAGAATTCACTCAGTAATGGTCATTAAAATATAAGTCACTGCAGAAATTAACACACTTCTAAAATGAATCCCCATCATTGTGGTGAGCGAAGAGTGATTTCTACTTAATATGGCTGGTGATTAACCCATGCAGTTGCTTAGCAATTTAGAGCAATTTTTATAGCTTTTTAGAAAAGTCATTCTTTTCTTCCTTGGTGAAGAATTTAAAATCATGGCATTTAAAAAGTAAATGAATGTAAAGATTTTCTATGCCAAAGTGTAATTTCAGTTAAATAAACTGATTTACAGATGTTGCCATACTCATTAGCGGCAGTCACCAGGATAACTTACCTTTGTATTTTGATATTTATGCCCAATGTATTTTCAATCTATGTTTCATTAAAATGTAAATGCCTATCATTAAAAATAAACTATTCATTTCAGTTTCTTGGACACCTCATATTTTCCCACTCTTCTGAGCTCTTAAATATATGCTATGTTTCCCTCTGGAATTTCCAAGATCAATACATGGAAATCTGCATGCACACACATATGTTACTGGATATGAAGATGCAATTAATGGGAAATACTTGCACCTTTTTTCCCAGGAAGTTAAAAGAATTCTGAAAATTTCTAAAACTAACAAATAATATTTCCAATGTGTAAAATAGAAAATATGTCATTGTCGATTTGCAGTGGACATGCTGTGGATATTGACATTTATAGCGCCATTTATATGTTTGAAAAAGAAACATATCTTAAGATTCCTGAGCCTAAACACTCATAGTCTGTAAATATGTGGAAATGGGATGAGGAACTCAAATAATTACACAACCAAAAAATACAAATATCATAGAAAATAAAAAACACTCATAGTTTTTTAAGCAAGAAAACAAATCCACCTGTTAGGAGGCCAAGAAACAATGTTTTTTACTGTATGAGCTAAATCTCAAAGAGGCAGAGCTGTACTTAAGGTATGAGTTACTCAGGTCATGATTTGTGTGATCAGTACCACTGGAACCTAAACTACAGTTATGTAAGATGTTGTCTAAAAGTGTGTCTTTCAATACTTAAAATTAGCTCTACAATTTTCCATTAAAAATAAAATTTGCAGAACCTGAGGGGACTTCCAGTCAAGATGCCTTCTGCCTAATCATGCTGCAGCTACCAGGACAATAGCAGGCAGGAAATGTGGGGTTCAAGGTTCAGCAGGTCCTAGCAGAACTCCATTGGGAGGGTGCGGAGGAGCCTCATGGGGAATCTGCTGATTCCTATGCTCTGGGGTAGACCACTAGACCCCAGACCTCTCAAGCACCTTTCCCATCCTCTACACCACAGAACAGATTTGCTCCTGCATTACCTGTAGGCTCTGTGGATCCAGGCCAGGTACCTTGACCACTAGACCCCAGATCTCTCAAGCAGCTAAAGAGAAACAACACATTACAGATAAAGGTAATCCCATCAGAATTACCTCAGACAGCTGAATAGAAACCCTGAAAGCCAGAGGGCCTAGAATGAAACAGTGTAAAGACTTAGAACATACGGCTTCCAACCCAAACTACTCTACCTAGCAAAAGTATCCCTCATAATATATGGTGAAAGAAAAACTTTCCAGGATAAAAGTCAGCTCTACAACTATATGAACACAAAGCCACACCCTCAGAGAATTCTTCAGGGAATGCTCCACACAGAAGAGTGAAGCAACCAATCTCAAGAGCCTACAAGATGCACACCACAATAACGAAACTGTGACAACTATGCAGAACCTCTTCTCTATAAGGCAATCCATAGCATTATGACCTGAACTTAGTCATTATGAGGAGTCAAACTTAAAGAAATTCACAAGGTAATACCAAGTGTCACTTCATTCAAGAAATATTTAGTATGTTCCAATGCCATGTATGGCTCTATGAGCTGAGATTTACACAGAAATAATACAAAGTCCCTATCATCAAAGTATTGACTACCAAGTGAATAAGATGGTCATGTGAGCAAATCATAGTTCAGAATCAAGTGTTCAACAATAATGTTTATAAAGAGCTTATTAATTGTATAAGTATCCTAAGTACAGATAATCAGAAAAGTCATCCTGGAATGAAATCTGCATACACATTTTATTATTTTTATTATGTCATGAAAATTTTCACATGTGCATATGATTTTAATACAAATTTATTCTCATTAAAAAAAGCTACAAAGTTCAAGAAAACACTAAGCCCCATAAAGCACCACAATATGGCAGGAATTAAATCAAACCTCCCAGTTTACCCTAAACATTAATGGCCTTAATTCACTTATGAAGAGACGCAAGTTAACAGGGAGGATCAGGAAAAACTGGACCCCTCAATCTGCTCTCTTCTAGAAACCTACCTCACCACTAAAGACAGACACCTCCTCAGGATAAAAAGCTGGAAAATGATATACTAAGAGAATGGAAATATGAAACAAGCAGGTGTTGTTATACTAATATCAGTCAAAATAGACTTCAGGGAATGTAAGTTGGTACAATTATTATGAAAAGCAACATGGAGACTCCTAAAAATGATGACTATGGAGGTACCAAGAGACCCAGTTATACCCTTACTGGGCATTTACCCTCAAAGCTCCAAACCTCAGCTCAGAGATATTTGCTCAAACATGTTTATAGCTGCTCAATTCATAATAGCTAAGAGCTGGAATCAGTCCAGATGTCCATCATTAGATGAATGGATAACTAAGATGTGGTATATCTACATGATGGAATTCTACACAGAAGTTAGGAAAAACAACACAATGAAATTTGAGGAAAAATGGTCAAACTTGGAACAGATCATTTTCAGCAAATACACCCAATCACAGAAAGATAATTGTTGCATGGTCTCACTCATCTGTGGCTCCTAACCTGAATCTTCCCATGATGCTGACATACCTAATAATCATCCCAAGGACTGGACAATAAAGATGTTGGGTTGGGAGGGGAGGGTAAGGGTGTGGGGGACAAAAACTGTACCCAAATGGGAATGGTACCATAAAATCCTACATCCTGAAAGACATACTAAAAAGTTGAACCTTCATCATGTACTTAGAGAGAATACCTGATTTACAGGGGCCTGGAGAAGGTATGATACAGACTATCCTCAATCTTCTCCTGTTTGTCTCTCTCTTTTCTCTCTTTCTATTTTATACTACCTATCATACCCATCAAAACTGAAAAGGTAATCAAAAATCTCCCCCAAAAGAAGAGTCCAGGACAAGATGGATTTCTCAGCCGGATTCTATCTTCATGGAAAAACTGAAAATATTTTTTTTTTCAGATTTTTCACATAATCTATGGACAGGTAAAGTTCCTTAACTCCTTTTATGAAATTATTATCACCCTAATACCAAAACCAGACAGAGATACAAGTAAAGAAAACTATAAGCCTGTATCCCTGATGAACTTAGATGCAAAGATCCTAAACAAAATCCTTGCAAACCGAATTCAACAACATATCAAAAGTATTACCCAGCTTGATCAAGTAGGCTTTATCCCAGGAATGCAGGATTGGTTCAAAATATGGAAATCTGCCAATTTAATACACCACATAAATAAGTTTAATCACAAAAAAACACATGATGATTTCAATAGATGCAGAAAATGCCTTCGACAAAACACAGCATCACTTCATGATCAAAACACTAGAGAGAATAGGCATGGTTGGTTTGTATTTCAACATAATAAAGGCTATATATAAATCACCCAAAACCCAAATAACACCTATGGGGAAAGACTCAGGGAACACCCACTGAGATCAGGAACATGACATGGGTGCCTACTCTCACCTCTGCTTTTCAATACAATACTAAAAGTCCTAGCCTAAACAATAAGAAAGGTGAAAGAAGTAAAAGAGATACAAATTGGAAAGGAAGAAGTGAATTTTGCCCTATTTGCAGATAAGATGATCCTAAATTTAACTGACATGAGAGCCTCCATCTCAAAACTCTTAAAGGTGATTAATTCCTTTCACAAAGTAGCAGGATACAAAATCAACACATAGCAATCAGTAGCCTTTCTAAATGTGAAGGACAAAGATGGAAGGAAAGAAATTAGGTAAATGGTTCTATTTTTAATAGTAACAACAACAAAAATCCCTTGGAATAACACTAACCAAGGATGTGAAAGACATATATAATGAAAACATAAAAACACCCAAGAAAACAACTGAGAAGGATTTGAGGTGAAAAGATCTCCCTTGACCTAATAGGCAGAATTAACATTGTAAAAATGGCAATCCTACCAAAAGCAATATACATATTTAATGCAATACCATTGAAAATCCCAGGATCATTCTTCAGAGAGAAAAAATGATCTCAAACTTCAAATGGAACGGCAGCAGGCATCAGATACCTAAGTATATCCTCAGCAAAAGAAACACCTCTTGAGGCATCAACATACCTGATCTAAAGCTATATTACAAAGCCATAATAACAAAAATTAGCATGATACAGCATAAAACAAGAATATAGACCAATGAAACAGAATTGAGGATCCAGACTATATGTCAAGTAACTACATTGGGAGAAAACACAGTATATTCAACAAATGGATGTTGGACAAACTGGATAATCATATGCAGAAAGATGAAACTAGACCCACACATCTTGCCATACATAAAAATAAAGTCCAAATGGATCAAAGACCTCAATATAAGACCTGAAACTCTTCTAGTACTGGAAGAAAATGTAGGAGGAACTTTCCATGGTATAGGAGGGGAGAGACATCCTTAAATTAACCCCAGTAGCTCAGGAATGTAAGCAATCACTCAATAATTGGAATCTCATGAAACTGGAAAGTTTTTTTCACAGACAAACTTTCCATAAGCAGAGCCAATAGATTACCCACAGAATGGGACAAAATTTTTGCTGGCTATACCACTAACAGAGGCATAATTTCTAGAAAATGAAAAAACTCAAAAACCTAAACAATAAGACAATCAAACAACCCTCTCAAAAAGTGGGTTAAAGGTCTGGAGAGATGGCTTAGCAGTTAAGCACTTGCCTGTGAAGCCTAAGGACCCCGGTTCGAGGCTCAACTCCCCAGGACCCACGTTAGCCAGATCCACAAGGGGGTGCACGCGTCTGGAGTTTGTTTGCAGTGGCTGGAGGCCCTGGTGCGCCCATTCTCTCTCCCTCTTTCTATCTGCCTCTTTCTCTCTCTGTCTGTCACTCTCAAATAGATAAAAATAACAAAAAATCACTCTTAAAAAAAATGTGGTGTAGAGACACCGGGCATGGTGGCACATGCCTTTAATCCCAGAAATTGGGAGGCAGAAGTAGGAAGATCACCATGATTTTTGAGGCCACTCTGAGATGACCCAGTGAATTCCAGGTCAGCCTGGGTTAGAGTGAGACACCACATCGAAAAAAAAAAAAAAAAAAGTGGGGCAGAACAGAGAATAGAGAGTTCCTAGTGGAAGAAATACAAATGACAAACACACACTTAAGAGAATGTTCAATATTCCTAACCATCAGGGAAATGCAAAGTAAAACAACTATGAGATTCCACCTTACCACAGTTAGGATAGCAAGCATTTAAAAATCTAATGAAAACAAATATTAGCAAGAATGTGGAGAAATAGGAAGCCTCATTCACCATTGGTGGGAATGTAAGATGGTACAACCACTATGGAAAGCAATATGGTGACTCCTACAAAGGTTAACTATAGAGTTGCCAACAGACTTGGTTATTTCCTTAGTGGACATTTACCCTAAAAGCTCCATGCTCCACTTCAGAAATAATTGCTCAAGCTGCTCAATTCATAATAGGTAAGAACCAGAATCAACACAGGTGCCCATCACTGGATGAATGGATAACCAACATATGGTATATATCTACATGATGGATTTCTACTCAGCAGTAAGAAAAAATGACACTGAAATTTGTAGAAAAATGGTCAAAATTGGGCTGGAGAGATGGCTTAGTGGTTTAGCACTTGCCTGTGAAGCCTAAGGACCCCGGTTCGAGGCTCAGTTCCCCAGGACCCACGTTAGCCAGATGCACAAGGGGGCGCACGCATCTGGAGTTCGTTTGCAGAGGCTGGAAGCTCTGGCGCGCCCATTCTCTCTCTCTCTCTCTCTCTCTCTCTCTCTCTCTCTCTCTGCCTCCTTCTCTCTGTCACTCTCAAATAAATAAACAAAAAAAAAATTAAAAAAAAAATGGTCAAACTTCGAAAAGATCATACTCAGAAAACTCACACAATCACAGAAAGATAATTGTCACATGGTCTCATTCATTTTGGCTCCTAACTTGGATCAGCCCAAGATGCTGACAAACCTAATAGGCACCTAGAGGCCTGGACAATAGGGAGGGTAGGGATTGAGGGGTGGCACAAAACTGAACCAAAATGGATCTCATACCATAGAATCCTATATCTTGTAAGACAGACTACAAGATTGAACCCTCAACAGGACTTTAGAGATAGCACTTCAATCAAAGGGCCATGGAGAGGGTGAGATGAAGCCTAACCTTAAATTTCTCCCATTTCTTTTTTTTTTTCTTTATCATTTCTTTTCCTTTTTTTTTTTTTTTTTCCTCCTCTTTCTATTTTTTTCTTTTTCTTCTTTCTTTTCCAGGATGTGATTAACATACATAATCTTTGCCAGGTGTGATTAACATGCACAATGAGCTATTGACCAGAGAGACTACAAGGTTTCTCAAAAAACTTCTGTCAGAACACTTCATTACCTACCAGAGGTTAATGGTAAGACCCTACTACTGAAGATACCATATGTATTGTTACAGAACATGGAGAGACCTGAATGAAATCTGGAAGAGAGCCAGTCTATAGAAAGGCCCTCTAGTGCTAGAAGGTGCTATATGAGCTACTGGGGGAAAGTTGCCAACATTTGTCTGAGCAACTCAAGGTCTAAATTACTCATAAGCAAACAACCTGATGTGATGCTCATACAGGTGCAATAGTGGCACACAGCCCTTGTAGGTAACCAGCTGCTCTTGGATTGGCTAATAGATATGCTCAGTGGAAAGCAACCCACCTCTGGAAATGGAAAACATTCACATCCAGATAATGAGTTTGCTTTCCACTATCAAGTTCCCACTAATCTTGGGCTACAAAAGGGTCTACACCTATTAAATTCTCTCTAAACTAATAATGGTTATCCCATTTAACCTGTGCTGACTTCACTCTCCCTTGGAGAATCTGCTTCTCTTTTTCAGACATAAGATAGACCTGAGGAGACAAAGAACCCATCACACTTCAGCAGAACTCCAGCTAAAACCATAGAGGAATTGCTGAAATGAGCAAGAGTGCTGCTTTCTTGGTGAACCTAATATCAGCATAAGGGTGAAGGAGATAGACATTGAGGACACTCAACACCTTCCAAAGCAGAGATCCAGAGGTTCATAAGAGCCCATCACTGAGATAGACTTAAAATGAACCCAACATGGCTTATGGGATTTTGCAGATGAGGGGGCAGAAAAATAGAGCCACAAGTTTGGACATTATGCACTGAGACATTGCCTCTTCCCCATAACTAATGGCTGACCCCAATTTTCACAATCCCCACAATCCCCATGGGGATGACTGGTATCCCCAAGGAGGAGGGTTCCTTTCCAGTAGGGGCAGGGATGAGGAAAAGGATGGTAACAGCATGTGCTGTTTACATAAAGTGTATATCCATAAGTAATAAAAAAACAAAGTAAAAAAAATAATGTTTGCAATCTTTAAAAGCAGTATTTAAAAATATTCATCAATTACATAAATTAATATATTTATTTGATTGACTGTTTTTTTCTTTTTTTAATATTCTGCCCTTTAATAATATTTGGAAAATATAATAGATGTCTGTTTTTAATCTCCGAAGAAAAATATTATTTTGTAAAAGGTTGTTCTAGAAAATAGTAGTAGATTAGGATGTGTTCTAAGTTATGAGAAGTTGAACTGTACCTCAGTAAAACAACAAAATGATTAATAGAGTCACTGTTAAGCTCACTTTTAATTTACTTGAGAGAAGTGCCATAAGGTGAGCAATGAGTTGTGTATGTGTTAGGAAGGATGAAGTTGATGGTGTGATGGTAGTGGTGGTGGTAAGTGGTTGGAATTTTTTAGTATTGGTAACAATCACACAAAACTCTGTGGTCTCTTAAGAAGAGAGAAAAGTATCACAAGAAGAATAGCAACAATTCCCCGAGGAGCACCATCAGTTCAATGGGTGTTGGGACAGGAATATGAGAGTAAAACCTAATCTTACTATGACCAATGTGGGGTAGGTTCACACCATAAAGTTCCTAATTAATAAATTATAAAAAGATTACTAAAGTTCCAAAGCCAATTAACACATGTATCGTTATTTTCTGTAGCACTAGTGTGATGTCTTGGAAATGTCCTGCAGAGCCTCAGGTATATTTGATTAAGCTTCCTTCTTAGTCCCCAGCATGTGGAGCCCTGTTGGAGGAGGTGTATCACTGGGGAAAGATCTTGAGTCTCTCCCTATTGTGTATTCAGAATCAGTTCAAGTGCTTGCTGTTTTCTCTCTGCTTTGAATGTATGATGAAATGAGCCAGCTTTCTTTATCATGATAAAGTTTCCCCTCCAAATCCTAAGTAGGAAATACATCTCTTCTTCCCATAAGCTTCTTTTGATTTGGTGTTTTGTCACAGCAATATTAAGCTAACTGCAACACCTAGCATATATTTTTCTCTATATTCTTCTATGGAACATATTGAAGCTACTTTCCTTCTGTCTTTTCTGGTACTTATTTGGGTGCAGATTCACAGATTTTTCCACTTCAATATTTCACCAAGCACTAGTAGAGGTGTTTGCATCCTATGGTTTGCAGTTCTTATCTAGATATTACATTATAGAATCTTCAGTAAGTTGCTACCATTCTGTCCAGTTAGCATGTCCACTACATATGCACTAAATGCCCCTCAGCCATTGTGCAAAGAAGATTTAACAACATCAAGAACACTGCATTAATTTCCTCTTACTGCTGTAGCAAATCTCCACAAGCGTAGTGGCTTCAGGCAACATGTTTTCACTGGATAATTTTGTAGGTCAGAATTCTGACAAAGGTTCATTGGATTAACTCTAGATGGCGGTTCAGTTGCATTTCTTTCTATTGGAGGGAGAACACTTTCCCGTGTTTTCCAGCTGGTTGGGACTGCCAAAATTCATCAGCTTTTCTCTTTCTATTTTCACAGCTAATGTTCTTATCTAGTTATTCTTCCATCACATGATGCACAATCTTGTGCCTTTGTCTCCTTGGACAAGGAAATGTGGAATTACATTCAATCCACATAGAGAATCCAAATAAATCTGCCCCGTCAGGAAGAATCACTACCTTAATTAGCTCCCCAGTCCCTCCTCCATATCAAAAACACATATATAAACTCTAGGGATTAGGAATAGTCATCTTTGTTGAGGTATTATTTTCAATTTTCTTATAAAACAGTTTTAGTTAAAATTATTTTAAGGCAAAAATGTTTTAGAGAAAAATGCTTTCTGTACAATAAGATTCTAATTTCAAAAAAATATGGGTTTGGCAAGGGAATATAAGAAGTTTAAAACATCAAAGCATAGAGTCCAGGATAGGGAATGGAAGAGTTAACAAAACAAAACAAAACAAGGAAATCTGGACAAAGCCTGCATCATTTCATACTTCAAAACAACTGGTACTATTTCCAGTACATAATGGGGACCTTAACAGGTGTTTGTCTGGGAAAATGATGATATGTACTGTTTGCTTTTATAAACAAATGATGAGCTGGATGTGATGGTGCATGCCTTTTATCTCAGCACTCAGATGACAGAGGTAGGAGGATCACTATGTGTTCGAGATCAGCCTGATAATTCATAGTAAATTCCAGGTCAGCCTGGACTAGAGTGAGACCCTTCCTTGATAAACCAAATAATAATAAGAAGAAGGAAGGAAGGAAGGGAGGAAGGAAGGAAGGAAGGAAGAAAGAAAGAAAGAAAGAAAGAAGAGGAAAAGAAAAAAAGGGCTGGAGGGATGGATTAGCAGTTTAGGCACCTGCCTACTAAGCCTAAGGACCCAGGTTTAATTCCTCATAACACACATAAGCCCAATGCACAAAATGACATGTGTCTGGAGTTCATTTGCAGTGGTTAGAGGCCCTGTCATGCCCATTTTCTCTCTCTTTCTTTCTCTTTCTTTGCAAATAAATAAATAATTTCTTTTTTAAAAAAGAAAAACCAAAATAAATAAATAAAAGGCTGAGATCTGGAGGACATATTAGAAGGAATATGATGAACATATAACATGTTCATATATTACATTTCCAATTAAAAATTAAAATAATGTGGCTGAAGAGTTGGCACAGCAATGAGTGATGCTTTCTTCCAAAGACCAGGTTCAATTCCCCAGTCTCCACATAAGGCCAGATACATAAAGCGGTACATGTATCTGGAATTTGCTTGCAGCAGCAAGAAGCTCTCTCTCTCTCTCTCTCTATATATATATATCTCTCTCTTTACTCCCTCTTTTTCTCTTATTTAACTTAATAAATATTTAGAAAAAACCAGAAACATAATTTCTGTGTAAATGGAGTAGGTAGACTACATTATTAACAGACTATTTATGGAAAGAGAGGAAATAATTTTTATAATTTTTCACATAACTTCTCCAAATTATCTATACCTGAAAGGCAACCTTAATTTTCACTCCAAGCACACTTTAATTTTAGATGGGAAGATATTTTCATACTACTTCATATATACCAGTTTATTGAATTCTAAATAACAGCTGCTTTCTGTTTAGAAAACTAGAACGGCTTTTAGCTGGGTGTGGTGGTACACACCTTTAATGCCACAAGGCAGAGGTCAGAGGATCGCCATGAGTTTGAGGTCATCCTGAGACAATAAACTGAATTCCAGGTCAGCCTGGGCTAGAATGAGACCCTAACTCAAAAAGAAATGGTAGTAGAAAGCTGGACGTGCTTTAAAAATTAAACCCTAAGGGCTTTACAGTAGTACAGTCAGAGAAGCAAAGGACTTTAAAAAGTGATAGAGCACACTGTGGATCCAGTGTAATTGTAAAGCATGGTAATACACACAGAGAATATTCTCTTATTAACAAGTGAAGCAAAGTGATGACTCTGGGCTTCTGAACACTTGAGTTTTCCTCCTTAATCCATGTAAGCCTAAATTTTACATTTTCCATCAGACCGGTACAAGACATTCAAACTCATACATAAAAGATTTCTTAGTAAAGCCATGTAATGCTTCTGTAAGTATATTTCACAAGACACAAAGAAATCTGACAGTATATTCTAAGTATTAGTTGTTACAATGCATTAACCATAATACTGAAAAATGATATAAATTCAGATAAACTTGGATACTGTTTTTCAATTCATGATTATCTTGGAAGATTCATTTAGCTCAAATGCTTCAGACACAAAATTGTAAGTACATGACAAATTCTTCAAATTACTTAATTTTAAAAAAGTAAATCCTTTTACCAAGATTATCAAATATAAGAATTAACAATCATGACTTAGAAAATCTATAGGAGGTAAAATCAAATTTACATATAATTATACAGGTTTTTATACTTATTAATTAATTTGATAATCAATTATTTACTGCTGGTATAGTTTCTTTTGACTTCTAACATATAATGTGCAAATTTGACCTTTGACATGAGGGTATTTATAAACCATTAAATCACTATTATATTTCTATCCTTTCAATGAAAATAGATTTAAAAATGACAATATTAAATGTATCTTTTTAAAGACAAAATAACCTATGGGTGACTTTAGTCATTTTATCTGTACTAACTTCATATGGGATCCTCAGATAACTATTTCAAAATCTTTTTAGATCCAGATGTATATTAAATTTATTGAATTAAATGCATAGAACATTATATTTTATATTCTAGAAGTAATGTTCTGTGTGAAAAAATAATCAATATTTTATTTTGAATTTAGTGCATTACAACCTTGAAAAAAGTCCTAGGGGCTGGAGAAATGGCTTAGCAGTTATGGCCTTTGTCTGCAAAGACAAACTATCCTGGTTTCATTCACCAGGACCCACATAAGCCAGATGCACAAGGGGTCGCATGCATCTGGAGTTCTTTGCAAATATCATCTGGTAAGACATTAGAAAATACACTGGGCCTCTTGAACAAAGGAGCTTCTGACTTCAGACTGCTTACTGGAGACCTGAGGAGCTCTGGGTCAGGCACAAAATCAGAGGTCTCTGTAAAGATAGCACCTTACCCCCAAAAGGAAAACACCATCAAAAGACTCCATAATGACCGTTATCTTTGAGCAAAACCCAAATCCAAAATTCATGGATCTTAGAAGAAAATTGATGGTGAAATTTATAACCCCATTCCACCCTGGCAGTGTTTTAGACATGCATATTTACTAACAGAGTTAGTGAAACAAAAGATAAAATACATTAAAATAACAAGCACACTAGCAATAACTTAAACTAAACATGTAATTTCAAGTAGTTCTAAGTTGTAATTATCATGACAGAAGTTCTGCCAATCTTATTTTCATTTATCTTCTAGCTGAGGCCTTAAAAGATTTTTATAGATAAATGTATGAATTTTATATATATTCTACTTAGGCAAATTATGTTGAATTTATAGAAGGAATCTCCAAAGAACATATCTATCATAGGAGGAGTATACATGTAATTCATATGGAAACAATCTAGGTTCCTTATTAGTTAAAAGGTTACTATCATGTGATTTGAGGAATGAAGGTGCTCATTGTCACTTCAGGTCCAGTGGCAGACACTGGGCTGTCCTATGAAAACTGTATTTGAAAGAATGATCAAGAAGACATTTTCCCTATTAGGAAAATAAAAGCAAAAATAGTGGAACATCTACAGCTTATAATGATAATATAACTATCTATTTGTTACATTTCATGGACAAAAGAATAAATAAAGCTCTTGTAATATTGAGAAAACAAAACCTTGACATAATCTTCACTTGAGGATTGAGATGACTAAAAGGTAGTCAGGGCAGTTTCACTGTGCTATATTGCTGGCTCATTGAAATATGTTGTTAATATAATAACAATAAAGATTTAAAAAGAGAAGAAACAACCTTAAAAGCCAAGAAAAATAATAAATTAACAAAAATAATATGCAACAGAATGTAATAAACGGTCATCCAATTATTTGGGAAGAAATTAAGTGTATAAATTCAATGCTAATGTGTGTATGATTAGATAGATGCTTTTAAAATCCTTAGGTGAGCTTTAAACCTATAGGAATGATCCTGTTCTTTTAAATGTAGGGAAAATAAACAGATCACCTGAAGATAAAATGCATTTTAAGATAAAACACATGAATGATGAAAAGTTAAAATGTACAAAATAAGACAAAAAACAAAATGAACTTATCAATAAATAAAATAATATAAATTGCAATGATAGATTTAGTTGTCTAGGTAAGAGTAGATTAAAACAAATCTAGCTATATGCTTATAGTGAGAGATATATCCAAATCATCACTAGAAAGAACTATTAATGAAATATTTTGCAAATGTTATAACAGGAAGATAATAAAACTTCAACTATTTTATATTAGCATCAAATAATATAAGAACACACACATATATTTGACATAAGATTATAGGTTTTTTCCTTCAACCAAAATCATTAAGGTGAATTGAGAATATTTACCCAAACAGTAACTAAGTCCAGACAATTATTTAAGACATAAATGGAAGAAATAATCTGCTCATTAGCTTCAAATGTTATGATTAGGCAGAGAATTTGAAATAAAATACACTTTGAAGATCACAATTTAGACGACAGTTTTGGAGCATTACTGGGCCTATAATGTGTATAAATATGGATACAAAGATATGCCTTATATTTCTGCAATGAAGAAGCAAATATTTCTAAGATATGATGATGATGATAAACCACTATTACAGTGATATTTCCAAAAAGGTACAAGGAAATGAGATCTTTTCAGAGGGAGGATTATGTGGGATACATTGAGCAGATGGCAATGTACAAGGTAAGGCATGAGAACTCACAAGAAAATAGCCTAGCTGTTGGACTTCCAGCCTCTAGTTGAAAAATAATTGATTCTAAAATTCATATGTAAATCAAAAATGAATATTTACCAAGGAATATCTAAATGTTAAAGAAAAATACAGTTTCCCTTGTTTCTTTTTCCTTTATGTATTTATTTATCATAGCTTTAGTATGATACTAAAACAAACAAGAAAAAAAATATTCTCAAGGCCAAAGTCCAGATTTATCCCTATTTCTCCAAAGAGTTTATGCTGTTGGTCCTAAATAATTCCAAGCAATCATTCACATATTGCTCCAAATAAGTGTATACTAACTTTTTCATGCATGTAGACAGTATTTTCCTAACAAAATACATAGGAGATTATCCTCATATCTCATTCTGTAATTTTCATGTTCTTGCCAAAACTTTCTGGGCAGTGAGCTTGGGTTTGGGCTTATTTCTGTGTTTTCTGCTATACTGTATATATATATATATATATATATATATATATATATATATATATATATATGATTATATTATTTTTATGCCAATCCTGTAGGATTTTGATAAGTAGAGCTTTGCAATTGGAAATGAGGAAACTTTTTTGCACTGAATAATAAACGATTAACAAAATCAAAAGGTGCTCACATGTGTGATGATCAATTTAATTTCTTGGCGTTAAGAATTGTCTAACCATACAACAATTGATAGTAAGGAAAAGCAATCACAGAATACAGGAAGATACATAAATTCTTATGAGTACAAGAAATGCTAGCAGTTGAGACTGGAAAATATGGCATAGGTGATTTATTTTCCAAAATCTTTGGAGACATAGAATGCAAGAGCTCACCATGCATTCTGCTTCTGTTATCAGCATATGATCATTTAAGGATTTAGAAATATTTAGCTGAGTCTATCTGCAGTGATGCACTAACTAATGCTTAAGAGGGCTTCAACACAAAATCCCCATAAACCTCTACTAAGGAGGGGCAGGACTTTAATGTGCTGAAAACCCTGGTAACTTCAAGTAACTCCTCACAAATTAAAGATGAGCTACTGTAGGTTCATAATGAAAATATTACTATCCTTTAAATATTGAAATATAGATGGTTGGTGAACAGGAAATATGGGTAAATGCTGAATACATGCATTCTGATTTCTATTCATATTGCAACTAACTTTGGTTTCCATATTTGAATGAATATATATATATATATATATATATTCATTCATTCTAAATCCATTTACTCTCATGTAATAAATAGAAGTTCCTATGCAGATTCACTTTATCACTACAAATGGAAACCCCTCTCATTTATGAAAAAAGGAGGTGAAATGGAAGTAGTTTTAAGAGTTAAAATTCCTTCAAGAGGAGCAGAGAGATAAAGGATTTAAGAACTGACAGATTTTCAGGCCCATCTCTTCGAATTCCTTATAGTTCTTACACAAGTCTCTGTTCCACAACATGAAGATACCAACCATCCACCTCACCAATGACAAAGAACTAGGCAGTGATGAGAAACAGGTTTTTTCAAGTTATAATCACAGAGAAATAACTCAAATTGACATTAACATCTAATTTCTTTTTTTTTTTATTAAGTAGAAACTTTGTATAGACACATCATATGTTGGTACCATCATTTCCCTCCTTTCTGCCACCATTCCACTGGGGGACCCCCTTAGTGGAATTGCTGGTATTCACCATGTAGATGTAGGTTATGATTTGCAAGAGTTGCAGTCTGTCATTGTAGGGAGGACTGTGTCTCTAGATATTCCTTCCCACAATGTGGCTCTTAAATTCTTTACACACCCACTTTCGCAAACTGCCCTGAGTCTTGGTTGGTATGCTTTAGTTCTATTTTAGTGTTGAGGTCTCAGCAGATTCTGGATTTCTTCTTTGGTGTGTTTTGAGTACCTTCAGTACTTTTGCTTTGTTTTATGAAGTAGGCTCTTGCTTTAACCCAGGCTGACATAGAATTCACTATGTGGTCTCAGGGTGACCACGAACTCTTAGTGATCCTCTTACCACTGCCTCCCAAGTGCTGGGATTAAAGGTGTGCACCACTATACCTGGCTAAACATCTAATTTCTTTTAAAATATTTTTATTATTTATTTATTTGAGAGACAGAAAGAGGCAGATATGTCTATATGTCTGTGTATCTATATCTATCTATATCTACATCTATTTATACACACATATGCATATATATATATGAGGGAGAGAGATAGTGGGTATGCCAGAGCCTCTATCTGCTGCAAATGATGTATGTACCACATTGTGCATCAGGCTTTACGTGGGTACTAGGGACTCATACCTGGATTCTTAAGCTTTGCAAGCAAATGCTTTAACTGTTGCTGAGTTATCTCTCCAGCCCAAAATCTAATTTATTTTTAAAAATATTTTATTTATTTACTTATTTTGAGAGAGAGAGAGAGAGAGAGAGAGAGAGAGAGAGAGAGAGAGGCAGATAGAAGGAATAGGTACACCAAGGCTTCTAGCCACTGCAAACAAATTCCACATGCATGTACCACCTTGTGCATCTGGGTCATATGAGTACTGGGAAATTGAACCTGGGTACTTAGGCTTCTCAGGCAAGCACCCTAACTGCTAATCCATCTCTCCATCCCAACATCTGATTCCTTCTGTGAACATGTCTTAGAGTAGTAATATTGTGGCTACAGTCTGAAAATAGACAACAGCAATACATTGAACTAATTTAAGCTCTAGTCTAGTTAAGCCAGATAAAAGATTAATCATATCAGGACTAACAAAAAGAAACAAAACTGTGGATGATTGATAGCCACCTGCTGGTACTAGGAGTTACAGGTCAGTGCCCACTATAAAAATGAAGAAAAAGATAACTAATATAAAAGAGTTAGAGAGAAGAGAGAGAGAGAGGGAGAGAAGCTGTAGAAGATTAAGGTCAGTCTTCATCCTACCCTGTCCAGTGCCTGTGGCTCAGGTGTTCCCTCTAAGGGCCTGGTGAAGGTTCAACCATTTGGCCTGCCTTTTAGGATTGATCAGAGAGACCTACAAGGTTTCCTAAAAGAAAGACAGATTTCTGTCAGAGTACCTGATGACCCACCAAAGGTTAGTGGTAAAGACCCTACTGCTGAAGACATCATATGCGGCTGACACATAAAATGGAATGACATGGCTGGAAGCTGGAAGAGTCAGTCCCCAGACAGTCAGCACATCTAGTGCCAGAAAGTGCTACAAGGGCAACTGGGGGAAAATGACCAATATCTGTCCAAGCAACTCATGGTCTAACCTACTTAGGAGCAAATAACCTGTCATGATGCTCACACAGATGCAATAGTGGCACACAGCCATGGTGGGAAACCAACTACTCTTGATTTGGCTAACTGATCTATCTGCTCAGTGGAATGTGACCCATAGCTGGAGCTGGGAAACAAGTCAGAACCATATCCAAACATGAGCCTGCTCTCCATTATCAAGCTACCACCAATCATGGGCTACAAGGGGGCCTACACCTATTAAATTAGCTATAAAGGGCTGGAGAGATGGCTTAGCGGTTAAGTGCTTGCCTGTGAAGCCTAAGGACCCGGGTTTGAGGCTTGATTCTCCAGGACCCACGTTAGCCAGATGCACAAGGGGGCGCACGCGTCTGGAGTTCGTTTGCAGTGGCTGGAAGCCCTGGCGGGCCCATTCTCTCTCTTTCTCTCTATCTGTCTCTTCCTCTCTCTGTCACTCTCAAATAAATAAATAAAAATGAACAAAAAAAATAAATTAGCTATAAAAAAGTAAGGGTTATCCCATTTGTCTGGTGCTAACTTTACTCTGTTGGAGAATCTGCTTCTCTTTTTCAGATAGATGCGGTTCCTAAGGAGAGAACCACCAAATCATACCTCAAAAGGGTCCAGCTGAAACTAAGAATAATTGGCAAAACAAGCAAGGGTGCTGCTTTCTTGGCGAACCAGGTACCAGCACAAGGGTGAAGGTGATCAGCACAGAGAACAATCAACTCCTACCAAAACAGATATCCAGAGACCCAGAGGCTCCCAAGACCTCATCACTGAAGCAGACCCAAAATGAACCCAACATGGCTCAGGGAAATTTTGCGGGAGAGGGGGTCATTATATGCAGAGACATTTCTCCTACCCATAAATGTGGGCTAACTCCACAATGCATGACCCATATACCTCAACATGGAGTGCCCAGGGGGAGGGAGTAGGACATTGACAAGCCTAACAATGGTACGAACTTGACTGTATTCATTGAGTACAAAACTAATTAATAAAAAAAGAAAAAAAATAAGTTTATTTTGCCTCAAAATAAAATGTCTGATGAATGTCAGTATGCAACCCAACTTTAAAATTCCTGGGTAATCGTTTGGTTTGTGAACCCTAGTGGTAATTAGAATACTGGTTATCATGCTTGTATACAGGATAGTGTTGCTTGCCACTGAATTTGCTTATTCAATATGGACTTCATGACAGTCCTTAGGAAATTCAGGCTACTGTGGGTCACCAGTCAACCAAACTGTAATAGCTGCTTAAAGCCTGTGTTCCTTCTACTGGAAAGGTGTGAGCCAGAGATCTATCACTTGCTCCTTTGGAAGCTGTCTGTGAATGGAGCATGAACTGAGATCCTGAAAACAAGGAAGAGGTTTACAGAATCTGAGAAGTGTTCCATTTTTATCCTTGTTGAAAGAGGATGACACCAGTGTGTTTAAAATAATAGAATTTTATGTGAAATGTTCCCTTAAACATAATCTATGGACAAAGAAAAAGTTACTTGCATGCATTTCTTTACTAATGGAGTGATACCAGAAATGAACTCATAGTGTAAAATATCACATAATGCTAAATCAATAAATGGTAAAGTCTTTCTGGAATATCCTTACACTTTAATTTCTAAACTGGAACTATACACATAATTCATGTTTTGTGTTTAACCCCTCCTTATCTCAAGACCTATTTCCTGACAAGAGTGTCTACACAGTGATGTATTTTTGGGGAACACTTCTTAGATGCTACAAGCTGACAGTTAGTCAAACAATCAGTACATCTGAGCTGAATACTATCCAATCAAAATATGGAAAGTGGGTTTCTGATGGAATGCACCCACCTCCTACTTATGCAAATTTTATTTTAACTAAAATTTACAGGTTTTTCAAAAGGCTATGTTTTTCACAACTAAGTACACAAACAATTGGGTGATTCACAGAAATGCATATGAAGGACAGTTGCAGCATGAAGCCCATCTTTTGTTGGCAAATTGGACATTGAGTAGACCTCTTTAAAACTGGATGGTCCTTGGTTGCTAGTAACAACCATTTCATTTCCAGCAACTTGATAATCACTCAAATTTCCTGAAAATCATCACTGAAATTCTGAGAATGAAACATAGTATTTAAAAGAATATACAGGGGCTGGAGAGATGGCTTAGTGGTTAAGCGCTTGCATGTGAAGCCTAAGGACCCCTGTTCAATGCTCGATTCCTCAGGACCCACGTTAGCCAGATGCACAAGGGGGCGCACGCGTCTGGAGTTCGTTTGCAGTGGCTGGAAGCCCTGGAGCGCCCATTCTCTCTCTCGCTCTCTCTCTCTGTATCTGTCTTTCTCTCTGTGTCTGTCACTCTCAAATAAATAAATAAACAAGTGAACAAATAAAAGAATATGCCATGATGAATACAGTATCTTATAACATGGAACCTTGTGAAGGAAACCTGAAATTACAAATCAATCAATTCTAATTGACTTGGTTATATTTGTCAGTGAACTTTCTAAACTGAGTTTAGAAACACAGTATCTTCTAAAATTATTTTGTATAGCAGGTTAGAACACAGAAACTCTGCTTGCTGAATTTATTAAGAACTGTGTTTTTACTGGGGCTTTGTATTTTTACAGTGGGTATACATTATTGATTTTACCTAGGTGCAGAGGTCACCCTGTATCTCTTAGTGAATCCAACACATGTCCCAGCATAGGAGCAGAATGTTTTCTGAAACTATAGACAACTGAATTCAAGAATTGAGGAGTTTTAGTCCAGGTCAACTTTGAGATATCTTAGGGCTGTTTCTTTCCTTAATCAAGAATACATTACTTTTATTTGAATTTAACAACCTAATTTTTCCTCTGAATATATTCAGAATTGGATCCAGAAACTAATGACATGTAATAAACACAGATTCTATGTAATTTTGCAAAGGCATTAGATTTTAAAAGTGGAAAGTTTTATAGATTTATAATGAAAATAGGTAGGTAAAGAGTTCAGAAGCTTAAATGCTACATTAAATTTGAATTCCATTTATTACCTTTACTTGTTTGGGACACAATCATTATAATAGTTGACTTTTTTGTGTATATGAAACTTCCAATTAACCTATATTTTTATTAGGTAGATTTTAAGTACTTAGATTTCCAAAGCTGTAGAAAATTCCAGGGTGTTATAACAATAGGTCTTAGGCTTCAATTTCATGAAATGGTTACAATTTGCATCTTGCTTTCAGAAAGCTTTTTAATGTCACATTTCTCCTTTCCACCCCCTGCTAGGTAAAATAAATGGATTCACATTAGGGTTCTGACCTGCTTAAGAGTTTGCTTTGTGAAGCACTATTCTTTACCTAGGTAATGATAGTTTTAGATTTAAATTACCAAATAGTGACTATGATTTACCATTAGCCAAGTGACACTGAATTTGTTAGACACTCTCACAACTTGAATTAACTACTTTAGCTTTTTACTAAATGAAACTCTACAATATTGAAAAACATAGGGCAAGACCATCTATTATAAAGTTTCTCTGTCTGGTAATCATTTACTATAACTTCTATACTCCAGGTCCAATATTCCATACTGACATCTTAGTAGATAACTCTAAGTCGAAAAAAGAAGATTTTCCTTTTGTCTTTCTGCCTTACCATTATAACAGCATCCTACCACTTTAGGTAAGTAACTACAGTCAATTGCACAGCAAGGAGTATGGAGTTGGGAAAAAGTTCATTCCTGCAGAGAACATTTGTCACTGGCCTTATGTAGAATTCCCTGTAGACAGTGATGATAACAGGCAGAGCAATATTAAATGCTTTTTTTTATTGTCGCTTAATACTCAACAGAACATTTTCTCCCCTGGTGTGCTACTGAAAAGGAATAATATTAATTTACTAACTTCTAAAATATTATAGTCTCAGTTTTGTTTTGTTTTTTTCAGAACTAAAGATCCCGACTTTGCTGTTTCAGTATTGCATTGAAGTGGATACCAATTGCATTTAGATTACAGAACTGGAGGTGAATGTGTCAGCTTTCCTGAAGAAATCTACTGTTAGGGGAACACTGCTCACTCCTGTATCTATGGAGTGTGGCACTGTGTTACCGTTGATAAGAGCTCAAACTCATAGTCCTTTCCTCTGAGTTTAGAATCATTTTGGTGAAGCAAGCAATCATAAAATATACAAACTATAAAAACGTCAAAGCTATGAAGTTGCCATGATCCACCTACAATGTGAAATATTGGGGGAAAAAATAAAACAAACAAGCAAACAAACAAACAAACAAACAAAAAACTGACTTATTTGAACTGCAAAGTGAGAAAATTCCAAAAGCAGATATTAGACAAGTTGAAAAGAAAGGCAGAGGATGAGTGGGAACGTCTTTTTTTTATGTTGCAAAATACCTATTATGCAATTTGTTTTGCTACTATGTGCACTTGCATTTGTGTGTGTGTGTGTGCATGCGTGTGTGCACACAGGCACACACACCCATACTCCTCACTTGCACATGCAAACTGATGTGTGCACAGCAAGTGTCCTTATTGAAAGTCTATTTGCTTCATCTGGTTTCTGTCACTTGTCATCAAGTCTATGTTAGCATTAATCTTTTCTTGATTTTCTTTCATCCTTGCTCCTCTATATTGAAATGAGCAAGAAGACAGCGTCTTTCTGACTAGCCCTCTGATTGTGAGGTCTGTTCAATAGAATACCGGGAGCCTCCAGAGATGCAATTTTCTTTTCAACTTGTTTTATATACACAGAATGGGTTATGATTCAATAAAATGGTAAAGTTAACTTTCAACATTGCCACCTTAATTTTACCTCTCATTAAATATAGCATTTCTATATATTTGAATGAGTTTGTTATTATAGAGAATTATTATCTCAGGGAAACTCATGTTTTACAGTTTGCTTTGTAATATCCTGCAATGATTGTTCTAAAACACTACTGTTTATGGTGGGAATGGTACAATGCTAGTGCTGTAGAACAAATGGCTTGGAACAGAAGGCCAAGGCTGGAGAGAGATGGCTCAGCAGTTAAGGCACTTTCCCTTAATGCCTAACAACCTGAGTTTTAATCCATAGCACCCACGTAAAGCCAGATTCACAAAGTGGCACATGAGTCTGGAGTTCTTTTGCAGTGTCAAGAGGCCATAGTGCTCCTATTCTCTATTTCTTTCTCTTCTTTTCTCTCTCTTTCTGCTGGGCCACCATCTTTTATCCAAGCCCTGAAGAGGTTAATGTTGTAGGATCACTGTGAAGTTGAGGCCAGCTGAGACCACATAGTGATTTCCAGGTTAGCCTGGGCTAGAGTGATCTCCTAACTTGAAACCCCCATCTTCCCTCCCCAATAAAAAGAGTAAAAAACTGAATCTGCTGGGACATGATTAGAACGGTAGAAAGCACTGGGCATTGGAAAGTCAACCCTTTCATTTACTGAAGTGGAATTCTTGTCAAGACAATGTGCTGGCATTAGTGCCAGCGTTTACATCTTCAACTAAGAGTGAGAGTCTCAAGAATAATGTAACTGAAGGTAAGGGATAGAGATATGGGTAGAGATGATTCACTTAATTATTGGTACATATGTAATAGATATCATGCAATTAATCAATTTTTAATTTTTAAAGTTTATTTAAAAGAGAAAGAATGAGAGAGAGAGAGAGCGAGAGCGAGAGCCAGAAGAGAGAGAGAGAGAGAGAGAGAGAGAACATGCCAGGGCCTCCGTCCACTGCAAACAAACTACAGATCCATGTGTCATCTTGTGCATCTGGCTTTATGTGGGTCTGGGGGAATTTAACCTGGGTGCTTTAGCTTTGCAGGCAAATGCCTTAACCACTATATCTCGCCAGCTCCCAAAATGGTTTTTGACCCAATAACTTTATACTAGATCAAGATACTTTTTGTATCACCTCCAAGATGTTAAAAAGTATGACATGAGTTGGAGAGATGGCTTAGCAGTTAAGTCGCTTGCCAACAAAGCCAAAGGATCCAGGTTTGATTCCCCAGTATCCACATAAAGCCAGATGAGCAAGGTGGTGCATGCATCTGGAGTTCCATTGCAGTGGTTAGAAGATCCTTTAGTTTCGACTCTCTCTCTCTGTCAAATAAATAAATATTAAAAAATGTGTCACATATATTTTATAGACTATTTTCAGTTTGTAAAGAAATAGTCAATCTAGTTAATAGAACAATAAAGCTTGGAAATGAGAAATGGATCCAATCATGGTAGTGACACTTGACTGTAAAAGTAGTACTTGGAAGCAAAGGTAGAAGTATCAGGAGTTGAAGGCCGGCCTTGTTTACACAGTGAGTTCAAGGGCAGCTTTTGCTATAGGAGACTCTGTTTAATAAAAATAGCAGAAAATGGTATAAAGAGAGAGAGAGAGAGAGAGAGCAATTAAAATTAAAGTCAATATATCATGTTAAGTGTTTGAGACATCTCATTTATGTAATTAAGTGAAATTTACTGTAAAACATCATTTCTACAAAGGAATAAAGAAAATAAAGAATAGCACTTGGGAGACAACTCAGTTGGAAAAGTGCTGGTCTTATAAGCATGAAGACCTAAGTTAGAACTCCAAAACCCAATATAAAAAAAAAAGGCTACATGTGTAGCCATGTCCCTGCCTATAATCCCATTGCTAGCAATGTGAATGCAGTTGGATGCAGACACACATACACACACTCACACACACACACACACACGTGTGTGTATGTTTCACGGGGTCTAACTCTAGATTATGCAAATAAATACTGAATATTTACTTTTGAAATATGCATACAAATTTAGAAGACCAAATTTCATTTTTTACTGATAACTGGAAAATGAAAACTATAATTTCTTTATACTCAAGCACCCATACATAAACACTGAGTTTATTCAATGGAATAAAAATCAAAACATGTTTCATCCCCATGAAAAATATCCTGAAGTTCATGTCAACTCCACCCCTGGTTCATAATCTATGCTGGAGACTTTGTTGAACACTGAGCAAGACCTATTAAGAAAAAACAGAAACAAAAACAAAAACAAAACGAACAAACAAAAAAACCTTTCATAAATCCAACAGCCTCTATGTTCAAGGATACTGGTAAAAATCACAAACGTGGTTAAGATATGGTCACGAACCTGAGCTCTTCCTATTCTTTTCCTTTGCTGTCTTTCTTCCAATTTTCTGTTAGTTATATAACTTTATTCATTTTCAATATTCAAAAATTTATGAAAATGCATTGTAAAATTATTGCATAGAAAAAGGTTTAAAATTTATTTGGAATATCATCTACTACCAACAACAATCTTCTTCTCTGACCAACCCAACAAGCAAAAAGTTACCAATAGAATTGCAATTGTTAAATAAATAACATTTCTTATATACCCTGCATCCATGGTGCCAGATAATGATGAAAAAAGGAAAACAGAGGAGTGGGTCTGTTCATATGTCATGCTGCTTCCCTATTTCTTTCATATGTCCTATTCAGAAGACATTCCTTTTACTTCATTTCAGTAGATGATTTGACAGACTTATTTTTTTAATTCCTGGAGAGAAAATATAGAATATGTCTTCTTTTAATTAGTTATAATATGTAACAAGACTTGAACTGAAACAGTTCAAACATGTAAACAAAATGAAAGAAGTTGAATATTAAAGAAAGATCAGAGATTTTTTTTAAGAATATAGTTAAAATGTGCACTTATATATTCAAACTAGAAATTTTGTTGCAATTTTAACAATGTAATAATAGTTTAATAATTTAATAATTAAGAAGCAATATATTTTTAATTTGTATATATTAATACAATAAAGTAATTTATAATATTTGTTTTTATTCACTAGAATCATCATCTTTCTTGGAGATCTTTATTGCTAGGTATTGAATGTTAATAAATTGAAATGAAAACAATTTAAATTTTAATTACTAATCTATATACTATATATGTTAGTCTAGTCTTTAGTTGAGATAGAATAATATTAAAGTGAGTTTTCAGCTATTAAAATTAATTTTAATACTGTAGAAGTAAATGGTGGTTTGATAGCTTAAAATAATATAGGGGATAGAGTGATTTGTTTATAGTCATTAAAATCCAGTGAGTAGCAGTTAAGGCAGGCACAATTATTACTTATAAAATGAAAATAAATATCTAAAAACATCCTTAATTATAGGAATTACATATAACCTTTGAAATTCAAGCATCTCTTGGGCATTTTATGAGAACTTCATTTTGCAAGTTCAAATAAGCAGAGGTAATGTCACTCTGATGAAAATTCAGAGTATTTCATAGAGTGCTGAAGTAAATATTGAATATGACTTTAGCAAATTTGTCCTCAAATTTGAATAACAATCTTTTAGTCAATTCTCTTTCCATTTAAAGTTACCTCTGCTTTTGAATGTGAATATAATTTGCTAATCATTTAAGGTTATAGAGGTGACATTTTAAGAGAGAAATTGAGTAACAAGTAAAAACAAGATGTAATGACAGACAATAGGTCCTGAGTTAATTGTTTCTAAGACAAGGCCCACCTCTGGTCCAGGGAGATCAGCACCCATGTGACAAGGCTCTGCATCCAACCTCTAGTCACAAGAGTTCTGCACCTTTCCTGGGCTCCAGCTCCTAAACTGTGAATCAACATTATTCTTCTCAGTTGAGCTTCTCCCAAGAGCAGATTGGAGAATCTCTCTTTGAACTTCCGAGAAAACAAACACAAATAGGGAGTGCAGGCAGGAGCAGCGTTATTGTCATTTGTTGGTTTTATATGTTTTGTTTTTGCCTATTTTACTTTGTCTTATTTCTATCCTGTCAATATTTCAATTCTTTCTAATTTTATTTTTATAACTACTTGCAATTGTACATTGAGTACTAACTACTGTGCTTTACACTCACCAAATAGAGCTCACCAAGTACACCGCCATTCGTATCCTTACTTTTGACAAATATAAAAATTTGATTAGGTACATTTCTACATCTAAAATTGTCATAGTACTACCTCGAATTTCTCCAACTCATATTCTTTCCATCTGATACTATATTCCCTTTTCTTCCTTTCCCCAGTTTTTCATTATTTTGCTGCTGAAATATGGATACTATTTTGCACTTAAAGTTCTGTAAACCATGCCATCTCTTATCAGTAACCTGACACTACTCTCTCAGAAACATAAACATCACAAGTGTAATGCAACAGGGTTCACTACAGGTAGGCAAAATTAAGACCACCAATAAATTAGGTGGGAACACCATGTTAAGTATCCCCCAAATAGATGTGAGGCATGCAATTTTTAGTGATGTGACTTTTAAGAGATCTCATAGAACATAAAACAAAAGAGACAACAACAACAAACACAACCAAGTTAAACATGGAAGAAGAGGTTGGGAATCAGTGCATAAATTTCTTGCCACACAAACCTGATGAGAATATGAGTTTGGATTTCTAGTATCCACAAAAATTCAGGGTGTGGTGGTTTAAGCATGTAATCCCAGCAATGCAGAGGCAAATAAAGGCAATTTCAAAGTCTAACCAGCTAGATAGTCTAGCCAGAAACCATGTAACAAAGAATAAGGAGAGGAATTAATTGAAGAGGACTTCCCACAACCACTGGCCTTCATCTGTACAAGCACACATATGTTTGCACAAGCACCCAAGCACCACACATACAAACACACACACACACACACACACACACACGTACTTATACCACATATGCAAATATGTATGTGTCCTACAAATCATAGTGGAGTAAAACTTGAGTAAATAGCAGAAAGAGAAGCTTCAAAACTCTAGAAATATATGAAGACTTAATATACTTTTGCATGAAGAATGGGCCATTGAAGAAATCAGGAAGGACTTTAAAAATGTAGATGCAAATTGTACTAGTTTCCTAGTACCAAATACTCGACTGAAAGCAACTTAAGGAAGGAAGAGCTTATTTTGCTTCAAACTACAAGGGGATATAGTCCATCATGGTGGGGTAGTTACAGAAGCAGGAGGTTGAAGTAACTGGGCACAGTCAGCCCACACTGAAGAACCAGAGTGTGATTACTGCTGTTGCTAAGTTTGCTTTCTGCTCATATTGTCCACAGCCATGGAATAGGACCACACACATCTAGAGTGGGTCTGACAATTTCAATTAACCTAATATGTGAATCCTAGCATGTATGTCATGAGTTTCATCTTCACAGTGATTCTAAATTATGTGAAGGTAACAAGCAAAGATTCACCATCTTAAAAGGAAAATGATTTTTTAAAAAGAATATCAGATCCTCTAGTATAAAATTAAGGCAGTCCTCAGTGGGAAATTTCTACATATAAGCTGTCATGTTAAAAATCCATAGAGGGCTGGAGAGATGGCTTAGTGGTTAAAGTGTTTACCTGTGAAAGCTAAGGACTCAGGTTCAATTCCCTAGAACCCACATAAGACAGATTCACAAGGTGGTACATATGTCTGGAATTCATTTTCAATGGCTTGGAGTCCTGAAGTGTCCATGTTCTCTTTCTCTCAATTAAATACGTGAACAAAATATTTTAAAAAATCATAAATATAATAAATAACCTAACAATGCACCTTAATCTCTAGCATAACAGCATGAAGGCAATACCAAACCCATCACACTGCTTATTTTCTTTTGCTTACAAGCATTACTTGTGTAATTGCTTTTGGTTAAGTAGATTAGACCATAGCTATTAATGTGAAATGAATATCAAGTGTTAATATGTACAAATATATTGAAAATATAACTAAAACTTGCTGCTATATTATGAAAGATGGAAGCCTTCTTCTATCATCTTTCTGCAAAATTAATTAACTAGCTAACACCATGGCTATAGAAAATCATGAGTCACAAGTTCAGCATTTTATATATGTCATTTTTGTTGGGCTTTTACTTTGTGGGCACACAGAGGCTATATATTGAATGTAGTATGATGAAAATATCATGAGTATCCCCAAGAATCACAAGCAGAAAAGCTAAAATACAAGATAGCAGTTGACTTAGAATCCTTCTGAGCTTCTCCAGGGTTTGTGCATTGTAACACATTCTAAACCTCTTAACCTATTTACATTAATCATTAATGTTATTATATTTGGCTGTCATCCATTTATATACTTATATAAAATTTAATTACTAACTGTTTTATGTGTATATTTAGAGGAATTACCAAGTGCAAAGCATTCTAGTGGTTGAGGACAACACTGAATTAAGGCTATGGTGAATTATGTATTTTAGCCAAATGTAGTGTAACAAACACTCAGATGAAATTCATATTACTTAAATATTAATCTTCGTGAAACACAGAGATGATCATTTTGTATCCACATTTACAAACTTCCAATGGTTACCTCTGTACTTTACGACACAAGCAATGACTGATGGGAGGAAATTCCATTTTAACTTCATGATTTGATGTTTAGTATTTATATACAAGCATGCTACATTTGTCTTTACCCCGCCATTGGTGTTACCTCAATTAAACAGCTCCCCTAGTTAATTATGTTTGGAGTCCTATGGAGCCTTTTTAATATGCTAGTTCTGCTCTTCTATCATCATGGGTTCTTAAGAAAATTACTTTGCTTTCTCTCATAAATGTAGGTAGTCCCTAATACAAAGGATTGATATAATAATAAAATAAGAATATATAAAACTCATCACAGTAGAAAATAAGGGGCTTTCTGGATTTTAAAAATATAGGAGATATCTTCTATTCAATCTGTAACTCAGGGAACATTATGGAAGAGGGGTAGAAAGAACAAAATAGCCCCATGAGGCGACAGGCTTACTTTGTGGTGCTGTCCTCTCTGCATGAAGTAATTATTGCCTTCATGAGCCTACAGCTATCACAATATCAGCACAGTTATGACATGAAGGATGGAGGAAGACAAAAGTAATGAAACAACCACACAGATGAAGAAATACCTTGAAAGATAAGCATCCTCAGGAGATATGGGGTGGAGAAGGGAGGCAAAACAAAAAAGATAGAGACAGGAAAACTTTCAAATGAATGTATGTATACATATTAAATTTCATGGCAAGATAATTAAGAAACTGAAAAAAAGAAATGTAAAAGAAGAAAATGTATAAAACATGTGAAGAATATCCAGAACAGGACAGAATCAGTGTGCATCTTAGCATCTAATGAAGAATTTATTACAAGTGTTTGTACAGTTTGGAGAGCACACTGATCTCACACAGTTTGGGTAACTCTTTATCTTTGTTCATTGACTATGTTTGTGAACTTGCATGAGTAAATCCATAGGTTTTGATTAGGGTTGCATAAGCTACTCTACATCCTTATTTTTCAGTTAAGAAAATTGTTGTCTAATGATGATCATGTCAAATTAAGTAAAACATAAGATGTGAGCATGCTGTCAGGGCTAACAATATTCAAGAATTTGCTTCAAAGTGAACAGTTATGCAAGTTGTTTCTATTAACTGATTATTATCAATGATTCTAATATGGACAATCTAGAAATACACATCTTGGATATTTTCTGGAGACTTTACAAATATTTCTGACTCTCAATACTCTGTTTTGTGTCTTGGAAGTATGACATTCTTGAATTTAAGATTAAGGCTCTTGTCCTGGGCTGTGTATGTTTAGGCCAATAGAAGACATTCACACAAAATGGGGCTGGGTGCTTTACTACCTCTCTTGTGTGATTACCAATAGAATCTTATTTTTCTCTTGTTAGAACAAGGACATCTATTGGTAGACTTCTTCACAGTTGCCACAATTCTCATTTCAGTACCCCTCTCTGTCTTTTCCAAAAATGGTGACCACTGCTGCATTTACCCTGAGATGATACAGTTCCTTTTTAATTCTTCTCAACCCTGTCCAAAAATTTGTAGAGGGACCTGCTATGAAACTGTCCTAATGATCCAGTTTCCTTGTACCACTTGTTTCTGAATTGTGACTATGATTAGAAGAATTCCTTGAGAAAATGCATGCCACCATACCAGAGAGTACCAAACTCTTCCATATATATGTTGTACCTCTTCATCTCTCTGGAAGGTTCATGCTCTCCCAGTGCTGGAATTGTCAGTGTTTGGTTTGGTTTGTTAATCAAGCTATTACATTAGTAGTTATTTTATCACATAGTCTAATGCCTATTTATTCAATTGCTATTAAATTTGGTTTTAATCTGTATTTACTTAATGATATTTGAATTGTTATAGCTCATGATGTTTTATTCACAGTTCACTTCTCGTTCATTCCATGATCATACTTTTCCCCAATACGTAGGTTTCCTTTCCTTACTCATTTTAGTCATCCTTAATATATTATGATTTTTATTCGTTTTATTAGCTATAGCCCCAATAAATATTTTCTTACAATTTGTCAATTATATTTGCACTATAGTAGAAAGCTGCCCTATTGAGGGCCAAAATTTAAAAATATTAATGCAACCAAATTAATAGTCTTTTACTTTATAGCTTAAGATTTTACTATTATGTAGATATTTATGTTTATTGTTTATCTCCTTTAAGAGACTATAAATTCTCTGTGGGTAGAGTAAATATATGAATGTCTGATTCAACTCGCCATTACTGAAAGCCCTTAGCTTCATGCTTTGCACATAGAAAAGATAAGCCACAGATAGATATTGTCAAAAAACTCAGTGAAAATTGTGTAGAACTCAACCACTCTTCAACACCAAGGAAAAACATGAAAAGTTGAATCTTATTTACAGTACAGTGTTTCCCACAATGTAGAAGTTCCTTTTTTCCCAAATATAATGTGGCAACAGAGAAAAAAAAACTGTATTGGAGAACATATTTTTTTCTTTTCATGTATTTTTTAAATTATGAGTTATGTTCACTCCGGAAGAAACTATTTTTATTTGTTTGACAGAGAAAGAAGGAGGAGAGAGAGAGGGACAGAAAGACAGAGACAGAGAGAGAGAGAGAGAGAGAGAGAGAATGGGTGTGCCAGGGCCTCCAGCCCCTGCAAGTGAACTCCAGACATGTGAGACCCCTTGTGAAGCTGGATAACGTGGGTCCTGGAGAATTGAACCTGGGTCCTTTGGCTTTGCAGGCAAATGACTTAACCACTAAGCCATCCCTCCAGCCCATGGAAGTAACTTTTAAAGTGTGTTTTTTTTCTTAAGTAAAAATGTACATAACATACCACCATGATCAACTTTTAAAAATGTCAGTGTGACTCCATATTTGTTCGCATAACTTAATGTGGAAGTCACAAAAGTGTTCTCATCAGCAAAAGTTTTCTGAAAGCAGAATAGCCAAAAATTAATTCAAAATCACCCAAGTTGTGAGTACAGTCACTTTTGTAAACACTTGCCCATATTGCATTTAATATGTCACTACATTTTTTTCTTATAGATACAACAATCACATTTTTCCGTGCACATTTGTCATGCCACATGATGCAAATAAAAACTCCCTAAAATGTTGGCTCAGGTTTGAGCATATTATATGTAGTGAATTGCAATGCATTTGATGTATAAGGTTTTCTTTCACAAAAATATAATGATTTAACTATTTAAAACAAAGACAATATTTTCCTACTGTCACTCCTCAGCACATGTTACTCTAGCCTTGGATTTTATTGTGTTAGGATGTTTGTTTTAAAGATTGCACTTTGATTTGTTGACTTATATTTCATTAAAGTTCATTAAGGATTTTTAGCTTTGGATTAGGGCAGAATTTCCAATGTAGGAAAAATTGTTTTAAACATATCTCTGCCATTTTTACTATGAATTATGTAAAAATGAATTCTTAATTATAAACTCACAATATCAATCAACTATGAACTTTGAAAATGTTTATTGTCTTAAAGTAGTAAATATTTAGTGAAGATTTAAATTTTAGAATTTCAAAATAAACAAGCACACCCATCTTAATATGCAAATTTGCTTTCATCTTTGATGAAGTATAAAACCACATACTTCAAAAATTGTTTCAAAATAAATTTCTTTTGATTTATTATTAGCAAATATTTGAGATACATAATAATGTCATGAGTTAAAACATAATATGAGTAGGAAGAGTATAAGAAACCCTCTCTTAGTGTATATGAAAGAAGGTAACTCAGTTTGTAGGTATATGTATATGTTTCATGAAATATATAAACACATCTATTTTTCATGCCAAACATTTATGTATAAAATTAAATGCACACACACAGACACAGACACACACACACACACTTAACGTGCAATTGATCCTGTGAGGACAATAAATCTGGGCTTATTCTGAATGATGATAGAACTCATCTATTTTTGCAGATGAGGAGAAATACATGTCATAAACCAGGTGCATCTACACATCTGAATATAAAAATATTCAATGAATAGTACATTTCAGGTGATAAACTCAGAAATAATAGATGAGCAAATAAATATGTTGATGTGTGTGTGTGCATGCATATATGTATCCCACCTTACTCTCATGTTCACTCAGGGCAGGTATTTTCAGCATTCCAACACTGCCCCAGTCAAAAGAATACAGCCATAACTGAGCACTCTTATTCTCCTAACACGTGAGACCATATCTTTTGCTATGTGCTTTGTCTCTCCTCTACTTGACTGATGGGTTTCATATTCTTTCCTCATGATTCTAGAGCTTTGGATCTCCAAGGACATGAGAATGAAAGCTATCAGCTCCTGCCCTTCACAGACTATTCATCTCTTAGTTTTAACTTTCTCTTTAATGTGAATTAAAAAACAATATGAGACTCATTTGCAGATAGGGTATATATTAGTGAGAATCTTTTGAAGAAAGTATGTGTGAAATTGTGAGGTGATTCAAAAAAAAGACATAATTATTAGGATATTTTCAACACAGACCATTTTTCATACATAACTGCAAAGTTTGTGTGATGATGGCCTTCACTTTAACCAATTTTTCTTGAGGCAAAACATACTTTAAAAAGATTACTTATAACAGCCTGATGATAGTATCTCGTGGCCTTTGCCTTCTAGCATGGAAGCTTCACTTCCTATGACTATTTTAATTTCAACTCTGACTCATCAAACAGTTTGATAATTTTTTACTCATGAGGCTCAGGATTATAGCTCTTCAGAGTCAAGTCATTTATTTGATACTTCAGGGACAAATTAGCCATTGATCTGAGTAGCTTTTTAATTGTGGGCAGAATTTTGTCTTTTAGCACCACCCTAATAAACAAAACCACTTGGGCACATTGGCCCTGCTGACTTTGTTCAGACGGCAGTCCTGGTGCATTAGAGGAGGCAGCTGTGTGGCACAGTAAATGTGTCATTTGCTATTTAACATCTCTGTGACCTGGATTTAAATGTGCAGTGGCTCAGAATGAAACCTCAGTTCTCTCAGAGGGCTATTAAGTCATTCTCAGTAAGCCTCGTTGAGAATCAAAAAGACTAAAGACTTCTTTGCAGCCCAACACCAGCTCTTGTTTGCAAAGATGGCAAGTTGGTTTATTTCTCTTAAGGGGATTGTTGAAAGGAAAAAGAATGGATTCAGCTATATGAGTGGTTTCAGCCTATATGAATATGAATATGCATTGGTGTGTATAGCTTTAAAACTCTATTTATTGTGTGTTAGCCAGTATCTGAGGAAGAATAGAACTGTCCTGAGAGTGATTTTTAATCAACTTGTTTTTCAAGTCTCTAAATTTTGTATTTTTTTTCCTGTAATGTAAAAGCAGACTTAAGTAAAAGTTTTAAAATAAATGTTTCATCTCTAAACATATTATTATGTACCTCCTAGTATAGTGTTGTAAAGTTCTGTCTGCAATGAAGAAATGCTACTGACTTTATGTGACAACTTGCTTTTCATTAAACTAATTCCAAGTATACTTTGCCTTAAATGTTCACTTTTATTATTCTGTTTATACAAGGAAAATGTTGCATTCAAGTTACACCTAAACTGGAAATATGCAAATTAGTCAGGCTTAGCTAACTGTAGCAGCCAAGCCGTATGTATGTATGTATGTATGTATGTATATATGTATGTATTGTATGTATGTGTATATATATATATATATATATATATATATATATATATATATGTATACACACACACACACACACACACACACACACATATATATATATATATATATATACAAAAAAAAGAGCCCTCCTTTTTTTACTATAGTAGAGAAGGTACTGTTTCTAATGACGTCACCAAAGCTTTGTGTTTTGAGAATGTGAGTTAGAAGAGTGACTCACATTTTCTTTTTGCCTTACTCTTGTATTAGTGAAAGAATCACCTAATATAAAGACTTTCTTTCATTGTTAACACTTAGGTGCACACTAATGAAATAAGGGCTGGGCTACACCCCATCTTGATGACAGCTATCTATGCCTAGTTTATAGCTGAGACTCAAGCTCTTTCATCAAGGCAGATCATGGTATTGTACAGTTTTCTTCTTCAGAAGCTCATGCCTAGGGCTGTCCAAAGGAAATACTTACACATGGAGACAATTTTATGATTCAAAAAAGCTAACGTAAGAGGATGGTATTGTATATATGTAAATATAAGTACATATTAATGGGGGTAAAAAGGCCTAAGTGAGGCTAAGGGAAGAGATTGAGTAAAGAAAAGATGGAAGGAGGGCTAATCAAAATCTAAGAGGATAGAAATAAGTGATATGGAAACCTACTTTTTAGGACAATGGAACACTCAGGAACGATAGATTGTTACTAGAAAATTTTCAGTGCCAAGGATGGGATACCTTCCAGTGATTTGTTGGCCATGGAGGCCCCTAAGGCCCCCAAAACACTACAAGCCATGGCCTAGGCCCTTGGTTTCCCACCTGGAATACATGGTAAGAACCTATTGCTGAAGACTCCACATACTTGGGCTGCAAGGTCACTGAGAAATCCTACTGGAACTGAGCTGAAAACTGCCTCTATGTAGAACAGCTGACAGGAAGCTGAAAAAAAACATGCTGCTTGCAGCTCAATGAGAGAGAGACAAATCACCAGTGAAGATGCTCCACAGTAGACACTGTAAGCCTTATATTTGGCCAACCAGGGCAAATGAACCAACAGTGCAATAGTGGCACATCTGTTATGGGGGAACCAACTGCTCTCTAATTTGACTGTAGGCCCGCTCAGTAGGAAGGAATACATCCCTGATATTGACAACCTACAACAGGGGTAGTCATGTGCCCTAGGGGTGTAACATATGCTGCTGCCTGGCTAAATGTATATACTATGCTCATCAAACTGCCCAGTAAGCATTTCTCTTAATGTTCATACCCATATATTAATGCTACTATCACTTTTTCATTAGAGAACTTTCTCTTTTCAGAGGGCAGTGACCTTGGGATGACTCAGAAGGTACCATGGTGCTGAGAAGAAGTGACAGAGGAGTGTGCAGAACTGCAATATCTCTATCACGACTTCCAAGGCTCAGGGTCCATTGTGGCAAGAGGTGGTGGAAAGAATGTAAGAGCCAAAGGAAGGGTAGGACTCCTTACAACATGCTCCTCCAGACACAAAATGGCCTGGATATCCATGACTTCACAGTACCTGACACTACCTACACAAGGCCATCATAATAGGAGGAAAAGATGATGACATCAAAGTAAAAGAGAGACTAATTAAGAGGGGGAGGGTATATGATGGAGACTGGAGGTTCAAAGAGAAAAGTGGGGGGAGGGAGGGAATTACAATGGGATATTGTTTACAATCATGGAAGTTAATTATAAAAAAATAAAAAAGAAAATGAAAAGAAGCTGAGGAAAACCACTTTGAAATATATGTTTTACTTGACTCAGTATATCAATATACAAATATGTCAGCATAAAATAAACATTTGGATAAGATGAGGACACTGGGATTTAAATACATGGATTGTTTTCAAAATTTTTTGTTTGTTTATTTATTTATTTGAGAGCAACAGAGAGAAGGAGGCAGAGAGAGAGAGAGAGAGAGAATGGGCACGCAAGAGCTTCCAGCCTCTGTAAACGAACTCCAGATGCGTGCGCCCCCTTATGCATCTGGCTAACGTGGGTCCTGGGGAATTGAGCCTCGAACCCGGGTCCTTAGGCTTCACAAGCAAGCGCTTAACCACTAAGCCATCTCTCCAGCCCTGGATTGTTTTTTAAAGTCTAAGTGTGATCAAAATGAAGAGATTTCCCCAAACCCTCTGTCTCTGGATGACCCTAATCACCATTCCAGAAACTTGTGATAATCACATTCCATGATTCCATACAGGGGATCATTTCATTTTTTCATGTATGCTACTGGCTACACATATTTTAGTTCTCAATTACTCTTTTTTCAAAATAATTCATTTTTTATGTATTTTTCAGTTCAGATTTTTGTGTTCCTCAAGATTACTGGCTTTCTGGTAAAATCTAGGTGACAAAATACAGAGGCTTTCTAAAATCTTTCTCCTGTCTAATGCCACATCACTTGCAACTTTTATAATGCTTTCAAAAGCTTCTCAAATTGTAAGAACCCTGATACGTTTAATTCTCAAACTTCTCTTCATATTCATCTGATAGAATTACAATATTTTAATTATAGTTATAATGCTACTATGCTCCACTTTAATTTAAAATGTGTAAATTTAGGAATATCACCTTTGAAATGGACCACTGAGATGCCATATACTAGGAAATAAAAAAATAAGAAACTATACAATAATCTAATACAGATAGGTCACATGGACCTTATTATAATTCAAAATCACTTAAGAGATATTATTTTCAAATCATTTATCTTAATGTATATTACCTTATTTAATTAATATCTAAATTGAATAGAACTTTCAACAATAATGTGAATCAATTCAGCTTTTTATTATTAAATTTCAACTCAAATTCCCTATTAAAAGCTGTTCATGAAGTGAAACTACAATTAACTATAAATACTAAAGCTGCACAGTTTAGAGTCTTAATTTAGTTACTTCATGATGTATAACAAATTATAGCATTTGAAGTAATTATTTATAAAAGTACTTGGAGATCATTATAAAACAAACATGAGGTAATATAGTAAAATTAAACTTAAATGAATTTCTGAAACTTGTAACCATCTTTTGTCATTGAATCATTATAACAATGACTGTGAAAATACAATCTATTACCCTGAATTGTAATCTTCCCTGACATTCTCTGTTCTGGTGTAGAGAAAGCAGTTTGTCTACCTTTAAACACACAAAAATAATTCTCCACATATATGCGTATGGAGAAAGGTGTATAGTGTTTTTGTGGTGTGTGTGTGTTGTCTGTATTGTAGATTTTTTTAATATTTTAATTTATTTATTTATGCAAGAGAGAGACAAAGAAAGAAAGAATGTACACACCAGGGCCTCCAGCCACTGAAAACTATCTCAAGATGCATGAGTCATCTTGTGTGTCTGGCTTACACAGATCCTGGGGAATTGAACATGTGTCCTTTGGCTTTGTAGGCAAGCACCCCAACCACTAAGCCATCTCCCCAGCCCAGTACTTTGTATATTTTTGAGATGAGGGATTCTCTACATTGCTCCCAGTGGCTCCAACCCCCAGGCTCAAATGATCCTCCTGACTCATTGTTTTAGTAGCTGCAACAACATGGATATGGCTCCACTCTTCCTGTTTTCTCCCCTGGTTTTGACTGTTGTAAGAGTGTGGAAAAGACTGACTAGTGGCTCAAAATTCTGATTACGGACATTGTTGACTTTTTCTTTTTTCTTTATTTGATTTTCAAGGTAGGGTCTCCCTCTAAACCAGGCTGTCCTGGACCTTCCTCTGTATCTTCAAGCTCGGCTGCAACTAACTCATGGTGATCCTCCTATCCCAGCCTCCTGAGGGTGAGGGTTGAAGGTGTGCACTACTGTGCCCTGCTCAATGCTTTCTTTTAGAAGATATCTAAATTAGGTCCACAAAAAGGAGCCTGACTCTTAATACATTTTATTTTGTTGTTATAAGATTTTTAATATTATAAGTTAGATGTTTAGTAAAGCTTTATATCTTCCCTGGTACCAGAAAAAGTTAATTTTATTGTCATAAAAAGTATGTGTGAGTGCTCATATGAATGTTTGTGCATGCATATGTGGAGAATGGAGGTCGATGTTGAGTGTCTTTCTTAATGGCTCTCTACCTTACCTTTTGAGATATGGTTTGTCATTGAACATAGAGGTCACTTGATTTGTCTAGAGTAACTAGCCAAAAAATCAAAACAAAACAAAATCCATGTCTTTCCTATTTTGATCTACCCAGAACTTTAATTACAGGCACATGTTTCCATACCTGATTCTGAGTGGGTTAGGTATCTGTCTGACCTCAGGTTTACATGCGTGCATGACAAGCACTTTACTGAATGAGACATCTCCTGATCCTCACAATTCTGAAGCTATAAAAGTCAGGATCATGGGTGTCCCAGCCTAAGGATTTTCATTGTACAAAAGAAAAGCTCATTTGTTCTGTATAGTTATTAGTTGGTTAAAGAAACAAAGATGCTCATCTTTTCTCTCCACACATTAATTCTCATACAGAAAGCATTATCTAATAGTCATAGGGACAAACACATTTTTCAGGAAATACATGTAAAAAAGAAGATCAAGCTGCTTCATTTTGACAATGCTATCCTTCACCTGATGTGTAAAAGATGACAAGGCACTTGCTGTGACGTTTAAAGGTAAAAGTTTTCTTCATTCATCTATTCTGTTGCCATATACTCTTACACTTGACTAGAAAATACTTCATGTTATCCATATACACGTTACACAGAAGATGTCTTATGACTAGATTAGGCAAATGTTTATCTTCAACCAATAATGGTGTCATGATATAAAAGATCAGCGTATACCAAAGTTGTCAAGAATTTCTTTTGGAAATTATTGTGTGCTTTTCCTGAGGTAGAGTAAGAAATTGAGTATCCAAAAGTCTAACTAAAGATCCTAATATATTTATATTATATGATAATAGTATCTCAACAAACTCAGTTCCTACAAAAATGTTATATAAAGATTTATTTTTTTTCTTTGTTAGTTAGTTTTGTATTCAGCAAATACAGTCAGTTTGGGACCATTATTAGGCTCATCCGTGACCTACCCTCTCCCCTTGGCCCCTCCTTGTTGAGGTATATGGGTCATGCATTGTGGAGTTAGCCCACAGTTATGGGTAAGCTAAATGTCTCTGCATATCATGACCCAACATGTGGCTCTGACATTCTTTCCGCACCCTCTTCTGCAAAATTTCCCTGAGCCATGTTGGGTTCGTTTTTGGTCTGCTTCAGTGATGAGGTGTTGGGGGCCTCTGAGGCTCTGGCTCTCTGACTTGGTAGGAGTTGATTTTTCTCTGTGCTGATCTCCTCCCCCCTTGTGCTAGTATCTGGTTCATCAGGAAAACAGCCCCCATGCTTGTTTCTCCAATTTCTCTTAGTTTCAGCCGGGGCCCTATTGACGTATGATGGGGTGGCTCTCTCCTTAGGATCTACATCTATCTGAGAAAGAGAAGCAGATTCTCCAACGGAGAGTAGGTTAGCACCAGGACAAATGAGATAACCCTTACTTATTTTTTTATAGAGAATTTAATAGGTGTAGGCCCTCTTGTAGCCCATGATTGATGGTAGCTTGATACTGGAGAGTGGGCTTATGTTTGGATATGGTTCTGACTTGTTTCCCAGCTCCAGCTATGGGTCCCATACCAGTGAGGGGATCAGTTAGCCAAACTGAGAGCAGTTGGTTCCCCACCATGGCTGTGTGCCACCACTGCAGTTGTGTGGGCATCACAACAAGTTATTTGCTGCTAAGTAGGTTAGACCATGCATCGCTTCGACAAATATTGGTCATTTTCCCCCAGTCACCCATGTAGCACCTTCTGGCACTAGATGTGCTGACTGTCTGGGGACTGACTCTCGTCCAACTTCCAGCCATGCCATTCTAATTTGCATGTCAATCACATAAGGTGTCTTCAGCAGTAGGGTCTTATCACTAGCCTTTGGTGGGTCATCAAGTACTCTGACAGAAATCTGTCTGTCTTTTAGGAAACCTTGTAGGTTTCTCTGATGAAAAGCTCATTTTGGATGATAGCCCCATGCTGGTTCTTGGAGTTACAGGTCAGTGCTCACTAAGAAAATGAGGAAAAAGATAATATACAAGAGTTAGAGAAAAGAGAGAGAGAGAGGGGGAGAGGGGAAATGAGGGAGGGAAGATGTAGAAGATTAAGGTTTGTCTTGATCTTACCCTCTCCAGTGTCTTTCTTAAAAAAATATCTAGTTATCTCCTGGAGTTCTGTCCAAGATGGCGACTGCCTAACTTCACCACACATTCCCGGGAAAGAAGGGTGCCAGCCCCTCCCTGTCTGCCAGGCCAGCTGATTGCCATTGACCTGTTGTGGGGGAGCACATACTGCTTCTGGGTCCCAGTGTCATGCCCGAGTTTGGGCTGCTTCAGTGCTTGGTGCCTCAATGTCCCTCCAAGGGCGAGTGCAGGCAGCTTTGTCGCACTACCGCTTGAGAGCTCAGGAAACTTTGGCAAGAGAGAGTCAAAGCTCAGACTGCTTGGCAACTGCCTCAGGCTGCTTCAGCTTCCCACTGTGCTTTAGCCCAGGCTGATCCACCCACCTACTTGCCCATACACTGCAGTGGGAAGACCAAAGTGCAAAAGAAATAACATGAAAAATCAAATGCAAGAAAACCCAGTTAGATCACCTAGTCCTACAATGAACATCTCTGATCAAAACATGGAAGAAACATTAGGATCAGAACACCAATATGAAGCTATGAGCAATGCAACCCTGACCAAGCTACTGGTAGAACTTGCAGAAAAGCAACAAAGGACTGATAATCATGTGGATGCTACCATCACTAGACTAGACCTAATAGATAAGAAAACGGAAGGAATTCAAAGACAGCTAAGAGATTTGAGGGAGAGTGAGAAAAAAAGATGTCAAAAATCAGTTGGTCATGCTAAATGAAGACATAAAGAAATGCAAGGACGAATTCCAAGAATCATCAAGAAAATCAGAAAATGATGTGAAAAAGGTGCTTGACAGAGGGATGGAAATTATACATAGAAAAGTAGTAGAAAATGCAAACCTAATTGAAAAAGTCCAAAACTCTCTAGAATAGAGTCAGCCATGTGGAGGATAGAAACTCTGATTCGGAAGACAAGATGGAAGAAACAGTTCGAGAGATCAAAAATTTCAGTAAGTTCAAAAGTTTCTGTGAACAGAACATGAGGGAATTGTGGGATACCCTTAAACGTCCTAATATCAGGATCACTGGACTACCAGAAGGAGAGGAAATTCATACCAAGGACATGGAGGACTTATTGAACAAAATAATTGAAGAAAACTTCCCCAGTCTCTTAAAAGAAAGGCCCATCAAGATACAAGAAGCTAACAGAACTCCAAACAGACTGGAGCAAAGGAGAAACTCTCCAAGGCATATTATCATTAAGACTCTAAACATTGACACCAAAGAGAAAATCTTAAAAGCAGCTAGGGAAAAACAGCACACCACTTTCAAAGGTAACCCCATCAGAATTACTACAGACTTCTCAATGGAAATCCTGAAAGCTAGAAGGACCTGGAATGAAACACTGCAAAGTCTAAGAATCTATGGCTTCCAACCCAGACTACTCTACCCAGCAAAAGTTTTCCTCACAATAGATGGTGAAAGAAAAACTTTACATGACAAAACTCATCTTTACAATTATATGAACACAAAACCAAACCTACAGAGATTATTTCAGGAAATTCTCCACAGAGAAGAATCAAATAATCAAACTCAAATGCCTACAAAAAGCAGAACACAATAACCAAACTCAGAGTAGGCACAAAAAACCTTCAAAGTCTATGAAAACACCAAACGACATATACCATCACAATATGGCAGATATCAAATCAAATCTCACAGTCATTATCCTAAATACTAATGGCCTTAATTCCCCCAACAAAGACACAAGCTAACAGGATGTATCAAAACATTAGACCCCTCAATCTGTTGTCTTAAAGAAACCCACCTCATCATTAAGGACAGACATCTCCTCAGGGTGAGAGCATAGAAAACAATATTCCAAGCATACGGGAATAAGAAACAAGCAGGCATAGCTATATTAATATCAGATAAATTAGACTTCAAACCAAAAATAGTCAAAAAAGTCAAAAGGCCACTTCCTTCTTATCATGTGAATGATCCATCAAGAGGATATTACAATAATAAATCTGTATGTACCAAACACAGGGCACCACAGTTCATAAACCAAAACCTACTTGACAATAAAACAGAAGAAAGCACCAACGCCATCATAGTTGGGGACTACAATACACCATTATCAGTAATAGACAGATCATCCAAACAGAAACTCAACAGGGAAGTAAGAGAGCTCACCAGAACCATAGATCACTTAGACATAATGGACTTCTACAGAACTTTCCATCCCAAATCCTCAGACTACACATTCTTCTCAGCAGCCCATGGAACATTCACTAAAATAGATCATATACTGGGTAGCAAAGCCTGCCTCCACAGATTTAGGAAGATTGACATAATTCCCTGCATGATATCGTATCACAATGCTGTATTGCTAGAAATTAACAAGAAAAGACAAACCAAGAATCACAACAGCACCTGGAAACTGAACAGCACACTTTTAAACAATAAATGGATAGTGGATGAAATAAAAATGAAATTGAAAATTTTTTAGAAATGAATGACGATGAGAACACATTGTACTAAAACTTACTGGGACACAATGAAGGCAGGTCCTCAGGGGAAAATTCATAGCACTCAATGCCTTCATACAAAAGACAGAGAGATCCCAAATCAATAACCTAACCATCCACCTGAAGGCACTGGAAAACCAAGAAAAATCCAACCCAACAAGCTCCAGAAGGAAAGAAATAATTAAAATCTGAGCAGAAATTAATGAATTGGAAATTAAGAAAACAATTAAGACAATTGACAAAACGAAGAGGGGGTCTTTGAAAAAGTAAACAAGATTGACAAAGCCCTGGCCAATTTGATCAAGCAAAAAAAAAAAAAAAGAGAGAGAGAAATGCTTCAAATTAACAAAATTCAAAATGAAAAAGAAGAGATCACAGCAGACATAAGTGAAGTTGGGAGAATCATCAGGACTTATTTCAAAAACCTCACTCCACAAAACTGGATAATGTGGAGGAGATGGATAAATTCCTGGATGCATAGCATCTATCAAAGCTAAACTCAGAGCAGATTAATCTCCTAAACAAACCCATCATACTAATGGTGATTGAAAAAGTAATTAAAACAACCTGCCCAAAAAGAAGAGTCCAGGACCAGCTGGCTTCTCAGCTGAATTCTACCAAACCTTCATGGAAGAACTCAAACCAATCTTCCTCAAACTGTGCCGCACAATTGGAGAACACGGAAAGCTACCCAACTCCCTTTATGAAGCTAGTATCACCCTAATTCCAAAACCAGGCAGAGATGCCACAAGAAAAGAAAACTACTGGCCTATTTACCTGATGAACTTAGATGCAAAGGATCCTGAACAAAATCCTCGCAACTGAATCCAACAACACATCAAAAGCATTATCCACCTTGATCAAGTGTTGCTCATCCCAGGAACACAGGGGTGGCTAATCCAACAAGACATCAAAATCATTATCCACCTTGATCAAGTGTTGTTCATCCCAGGAACACAGGGGTGGTTCAACATACGGAAATCTGTTAATGTAATACACCATATAAACAAGCTCAAAGACAAAAACCACATGATCACTTCGACAGATGCAGAAAAGGCCTTTGACAAGATACAACATCACTTCATGAACAAAACATTGGAGAGAATTGGCATGGTTGGTTCATATTGTAACATAATAGAGGCAATATACAAAGCTCCTAAGGCCCAAATAATACTTAATGGAGAGAGACTAGAGGAATTCCCATTGAGATCAGAAAGAAGACAGGGTTGTCCACTCTCACCTCTGCTCTTCAGTATAGTACTGGAAGTCCTAGCTCAAGCAACAAGACAGGAGAAAGAAATAAAGGGATACAATTTGGAAAGGAAGAAGTTAGCCCTATTCGCTGATTATATTATTGCATATGTAAGAGACCCGAGAGACTCCATCCCAAAACTCCTGAAGGTGATTAACTCCTATAGCAAAGTAACAGGATACAAAATCAATGCACAAAAATCAGTAGCCTTTCTATATGCAAATGACAAAGATGTAGAGAAAGAAATAAGGGACATGGTCACATTTTCAACAGCAACAACAACAAAAAAATACCTTGGAATAACGTTAACCAAGGACGTGAAAGATCTATACAACGAAAACATAAAGCACTCAAAAAGAAATTGAGTAGGACCTGAGAAAACGGAAAGACCTCCCATGCTCCTGGATAGGCCGAATTAACATCGTGAAGATGGCAATCCTACCAAAGGCAATTTACAGATTTAACGCAATTCCAATTAAATCCCAACATTATTCTTCACAGAGATAGAAAAAATGATCTCAAATTTCATATGGAAAGGCAGAAGGCCTCGCATAGCCACACATATGCTCAGCAAAAGCAATACCTCTGGATGCATCACCATACCTGATCTAAAGCTATATTACAAAGCTATAGTAATAAAAACAGCACAGTACTGGCATAAAAACAGGAGAATAGACCAATGGAATAGACTTAGGACCAAGACATTGGGTCAAGCAACTATAGCTACTTGATATTTGACAAAAGCCCTAATAATATAGGGCTGGAAAAAAAAGACAGCATCTTCAACAAATGGTGCTGGACAAACTGGATAACCATATGCAGAAATTGAGACTTGATCCACACATTTTGCCATGCACTACATTCAAGTCCAAATGGATCAAAGACCTCAATATACATCCAGAAACTTGACTACTACTGGAAGAAAATATAGGAAGTACTTTCCATGATATAGGAATGGAAAAAGACTTCCTGAACAAAACCCTGGTAGCTCACAAACTTAAACCAGTCACTCAACCAATGGGATCACATGAAGCTGAAGAGTTTCTTTACAGACAAGCATACAATAAGCAAAGCCAATAGAACACCCACAGAATGGGAGAAAATATTTGCTGACTATCCAACTGACAGAGGCTTAATCTCTAGAATCTACAAATAACTCAAAACACTAAACAGTAAAACGTCCAACAACCCACTTAAAAAATGCGGCAAAGAGATGAACAGGCATTTCACAGGGGAAGAAACACAAATGGCAAACACACACTTAAGAAAATGTTTATCATCCCTAAATATCAGGGACAAGCAAATTAAAACAACTATGAGATTCCACCTTACCCTAGTAAGGATAGCAAACATCAAAAAATCAAGTGAAAATAAATGCTGGTGAGGATGTGGAGAAGTAGGAACACTCATCCACTGTTGGTGGGAATGTAGATGGTACAACCACTTTGGAAAGCAATCTGGAGACTCATGAAAAAGCTGACTACAGACATACCAGCAGACCCAGTTATTCCCTTACTGGGCATCTACCCTAAAATCGTTAAAGCACAGGCCAGAGATATTTGCTCAACCATGTTTGTAGTGCCTCAATTCATAATAGCTAAGAGCTGGAATCAACCCAGATGTCGATCAGTAGAAGAATGGATAACTAAGATGTGGTATGTCTACACAATGGAATTCTATGCAGGCAGTAAGAAAAAAACGACACAGTGAAATTTGAGGAAAAATGGTTGAACCCTGGAACAAATCATTCTCAGTGAACTTACCCAATCACAGGAAGCAAATTGCCACATAGTCTCACTCATCCACAGCACCTAACCTGAATCTACCCAAGATGCCTTACATACCCAGCAAGCATCTCATGGACTAGACAATAGGATGGGTGGGTAGGGAGGGGAGGGCAACAGAGGGGGTGGGAAGCACAAATCTAGACCCAAACGGCAATGGTACCAAAACATTCTACATCCTAAAAGGCAGACCAAATGGCTGAACCTTCACCAGGCCCTTAAAGAGAACACCTGAGCCACAAGACACTAGATAGGGTATGATGAAGACTGACCTTAATGTTCTGCAGCTTCTCTCTCTCTCTCCTCTCTAACTATTTTATATTAGATATCTTTTTCTTCCTTTTCTTAGTGGTCACTGACCTTTAACTCCCAGTACCAGCATGTGGCTATCACTCACAATGAGCTTTTGATCAGAGAGACCTACAAGGTTTCCTAAAATAAAGACAGATTTCTGTAAGAGTACCTGATGACACAGCAAAGGTTAGTGGTAAAGACCCTACTGCTGAAGACACCTTATGCAGCTGACACGTAAAATGGAATGGCATGGCTGGAAGCTGGAAGAGAGTCAGTCCCCATACAGCCAGTGCATCTAGTGCCAGAAGGTGCTACATGGGCGACTGGGGAAAAATGAGCAATATCTGTCCAAGCAACTCATGGTGTCACCTACTTAGCAGCAAATAACCTGTCATGATGCTCACACAAGTGCAATAGTGGCACACAGCCATGGTGGAAAACCAACTATTCTTGATTTGGCTAACTGATCCCCTCAGTGGTACGGAACCTATAGCTGGAGCTGGGAAACAAGTTAGAATCATATCCAAACATAAGCCTGCTCTCCATTATCAAGCTACCACCAATCTTGGGCTACAAGAGGGCCTACACCTATTAAATTCTCTATAAACTTACTCTCTGTTGGAGAATCTGCTTCTCTTTTTCAGAGATACGCAGACCCTAAGAAGAGAGCCACCCCATACCTCAAAAGGGCCCCGGCTGAAACTAAGAATAATTGGAGAAACAAGCAAGGGTGCTGTTTTCTTGGTGAACTGGGTACCAGCACAAGGTTGAAGGAGATCAACACAGAGAAAAATCAACTCCTACCAAATCAGAGATCCAGAGACCCAGAGGCTCCCAAGATGTCATCACTGAAGCAGACCAAAAATGAACCCAACATGGCTGAGGGAAATTTTTTTTTTTTTTTTTTTTGATTTCTCAAGGTAGGGTCTCACGCTGGTCCAGGCTGACCTGGAATTTACTATGTAGTCTCAGGGTGTCCTCGAACTGTTAGTGATCCTCCTACCTCTGCCTCCCTAGTGCTGGGGTTAAAGGCGTGTGCCACTATGCCCAGTTGGCTCTGGGAAATTTTGAGGAAGAGTGGGCAGAAAGAATGTCAGAGCCACATGTTGGGTCATAATATGCAGAGACATTTATCCTACCCATAACTGTGGGCTAACTCCGGAATGCATGACCCATATACCTCAACAAGGAGTGGCCAGAGGGAGGGAGTAGGTCATGGATGAGCCTAACATTGGTACCTTATTTACTGTATTCGCTGAGTACCAAACTAATTTATAAAAAATATTATACTTAAAAAAATTTAGTTATCTCCTAATGACTTAAAACCATAAAATGAAATTAATTGAAGTTTATTACATCATGTACATATATACCTGACATTATTCAAGATCATCTGTTCCCCTTTCTTGTGTGAAGATAATTGAAAAGACTGTGACATTTCACTGTCACATATTTGTAACATCAACATATACATTCATTTTTCTTGTTCCATTCAGGCCATAGAATAATATTCTATGATTATTTTTCACTATTCATCATGGAACAAATAGATAAATAACTACCTTTTTAACTGAAAATATATATTATAATCATCATTATTGTAAGCCATAGACACCTTTGTTAATGGAGAGATTTTAGTGTACTTTTTAAGATTTCATTATAGGCTAAATGACTTGGGTCAAATCTACATACTAATTCAAGGATTTTCATATGTATTTCAAGCTTTAGGCATATAACATAACATTTTTAATAAAACTCTTTTCCCTACATGAACTATAAGTATGACCAAGGATAATAAGGGTATAAATGATATATTCTATTCTTTTGCTTCCCTTTAGAGGTACTGGCACCTAACACATCCACTTAAGACATGTTTCAATATTACCTGACTCTAATTAATTGACCACTTGCTGATGCTATTTTGACCCACCTATACAAAGACTATATATGAAACCAGATAAAAAAGTCTTTTATTTATTCCTTAAGTCTCAGAAGATTTCAATTTATGAGTTGAATTTCATACTTATAAATTCACTGCTCAACTATTCAGATACTACACTTGAGAAAAATATTAAAACATTAGTAAACACAGAATAATTCCACCAAGAAGCAGCTTTCTTACTCAAGACTTATCTTAAACTCGCAAGTATACATACTGAGATCCTCCAAACTGAGTTTTAGTTATTTTTCTAATCAATATTTTGCTATAAATAGAGTTATATAAATTAAACCAAGTTTTTATTCATCACTGCACTAATTCACATAGTGAGTATTTTAGAAAGAATAGCATACATGAATACATAAAACAAAAGTTTGCTTGCTTCATGACATGTTAACTGTATACAGAGATACAATAAGGCTAAAAGCACAACATGAAGTGTAAACTACATGGAAGAGAAATTAGAGTGAATATTGGAGGATGTGGTTGTCTTCTACATGATGTAGAGTTGAGTTGACAAGTAAGTCATTCTAGATTTAAGAACATTTGAACAACACATGGAAAAAACACTTCTGTGACTGGTGATGAAAGTAAGGAGGCAGCTTCTGCAGCAACCCACAGACCAAGGTGAAAACTTTAGCTCAAAAAATAATTAACATAAGCATTTAGGTGTATTTTATTAAGATGAGATTGCCTCTACAAGGAATAGCTGTAACATTTCCTAATTATTTTGCATCCTCATGACCCAGGAAGATTGCCAGCACTCTTCTAATATGATAGTGAAATAACCTCTGTACACATCTCTGCACCATGATATCAACCTGGTAGTGTCATCACTCTGTATCACAGACAAATAACAGCCCTCCATATATGCTACAGTGGAGAAAACATTCTATCAATTTCTTTATTTCTAACTCTGTGGGTCGCATTCACTTATGCTTCCCAGCTCTCTTGAGTAGAGGAGGCAGAAATATTTGCTGCACTTCAATGAAGACAAGAAGAGAACAACCCCATTGTCTTGCTAAATCAGTTAGCTGGAATTAAGCACATTCCATTCAATGCCATAATGCCCAATCAATAATCGTTCCAGTTTCCACTCTGTTGGTATCTTTCTCTTGAAAGATCCTATTTCCCAGACCCTTAACTCCTGAAGCTGTTTAGAATTGGTGACAAGAGTTTTCTCTTGAATGCATTGTGCTCCATCTCTACTCTGAAGCATTTGCTTCTTATTTCTGCTGGATTGTGGGTGCCAACAGAATTATGTGATTGTCGAAGTCTCAGATGCCCCTCATTAATATATGTGTTCTAAAAGCATGGTCCCCAGATGGTAGCATTTTGGGAGGTGGATGAGGGGAGACCTTGAGGCTTCTTAGTCCCTGCTTTGCCAGTGCTATTAGCCTCACTCTTCTGCTGCTGTTTCCGCTTGCTGTGGCAGATCAACCTTGCTCTAAGAGGTGCCTTGAAATGCTGTAAGTAAAGTTAGGGGGACCAATCAGTTCTGAGTTGAAAGACATAAATGCAGAGACAACTGTGGTCTGTGTGGGACTGGCTTATGAGGGGAATAAAGAGCTTTTCTGGATTGGGCTAGAGGGAGTTTGTGTGAGAGGCTGGTTGCACAGTTCTTGTGTCGTGAGCAGGGCTGAATTTAGAAGAAATGTATTGAGTTCGTCAGTTGGATATGATGCAGAAAAAATGAAATTTTGGGGCTGGATACAGCACCCACTCAGATGCAGTTGTTTCAAATACTACCACCATTGAGATTGGGCCATTTATTCTGCATTGGAACCTCAGAGAGAATTCTCATGCTTTTGAAAGAAAGGGGGTCTGAGTGCAGAAAGAATGTCCTTTTTCTCAAAATCAGTTTTATTCACCCTTGATTAACAAATATGTTAGCACACATAGGATAGGAAAGAGAGGGTCATTGGATTTGTAACATGGTTTGGTTTTTGGAGATGTCCACTGGCCAATGTGGTGTAAGGTCACTGTGTTCTTGTAAGGAGACACAGTAGAGCCATGATGATGAACTATAGGTTGAAGTATAAACCCCAGGGTTTGGGACTGTAAGAATTGTTTAAAGGCTGTGAAGGAAAGCTGCTGGTTCAGGATGGAATGTTCCCCAGGCTGTGAGAAGCCCAGCTGGTGGTTTCAGAATTGGACCTGAGACACTTTGTCTCTGGTTGTTGATGCCAGACTTTTGGCTGCAATATTTTATGTTCACTTCATTGAAAAATATTTATTTATGTGCAAGGAGAAGACAGAGATAAGGAGAGAGGGAGAAAGAGAGAAAACGAGTGCACCAAGATATTTTTGCTGCTGCAAACAAACTCCAGATGCAAGTGCCACTTTATGTGGGTAATGAGGAATGAAACCCAGGCCATCAGGCTTTGCAAGTACCCAGCCATCTCTCCAACCCCATTTATTTTATATCTTTCATTGGTTAAATCCTTGCAATGCCATCTTTTGCACTGTGAATATTTACTCTGTGATATTGTGTGTTTTGGATTTTAACCCCTCACAGTTAAGAGACTTTGAATTATGTAAATGTTGGAAAAGCACTAGGATTGACTAAAAAAAAACTTCAGATAATTTTTAAAATAGACTAGTGCACTGCATTTTATATCATGCAGGGATGTGAGGTTTTGGGAACCAGGGGAAGAAGATGATAGTTTGAATCAGATGTCCTTTATAAACACATGCCCCTCATGTGTACTGAATGGTTTTTCCTCAGCTTATAGGTATTGGTGAAGTGGGTACTTTCTGGAGGAGGTGTGTTACTGGGAGCAAAACTTGAGTCTTAATTGCCTGGGGTTTATCAGTATTAGTTGGCTTATTCTCTTGCTACTGTTTTCTACCTGCCCTGGTGATGTCCAGCTTCTGTTCATGTCATGCTGTTCCCTGGCATCATGCTAATTCTCCTCAAGAGTATAAGAGAAGATAAAAAATAAATAAAAATACTTTCATAACATCTGCTTTTTTAGTTGAGTGCTTTATCCCAGCAACCTGACGGTAACTACAACAATGGTTTGCTCTCTTACAGGTGAAGAAGTTTCTCAAGGTCAAGCTGTTGATGTGTATTGGTAAAGTCAATAAATTTTAAGTGCTTTTTTAAAACCAGGAATATATTCTAATACCATGATGACATAGACTAATGGAGGGGTATATGCGAACTAATAAAAACATCACTGATAATATAAAGTTTCATCTTTAAGTAAGTGCCATTTAATTCACTGCAGGAGTATAATTAAGAGGAGTAATGGTAAATACAGAATATAAAATATTGTCCCAAAAATCTCCACATAATTCCTATTGAGTTATTATAATCTTATTCTTTGAAATCTAGCCAAATATATACACATACAAAATTGCACTTTTCACTTTACAAAAATAAAAGTTTTAAAAGTATATAGATAGACAAGATCACAAGAGAACTCAAATTTTCATGTTAAATTGGAGGGGCAGTGTATTTGAACTATAGGGAGAAGATGAAATCTTGATAAGTTAACAAAAATAATGGTGTAGCCTTTATTTAAAATTGGCAATGTCATGGGGCTGGAGAGATGGCTTGGTGGTTAAGGTGCTTGCTTGCAAAGCCAAAGGATCCTGGTTTGACTCTCCAGGACACATGTAAGCCAGAAGCACAAGGGGGTGCATGCATCTGGAGTTTGTTTGCAGTGGCTAGAGGGCCTGGCATGCCCATCTTCTCTCTACCATTCTCTCTCTCTCTCTCTCTCTCTCTCTTTCTCTCTCTCATAAATAAATAAAGTTTAAAATGGCAATGTCATCTGGGTCTTAATAGTGATGTAGGACACTTCTTGTTAAATTGCAGTTGTGTGCATATTAGCCATTTATTTCACATGAATTGACCAGATTTTTCAAAATGTTGTATATGTCCCTTTAGTGATAATTATTTGGCACAAGAATTAGGAAAAAGTGGTACTTTGCTTCATTTATCATGAATTTTAGCATAACAAACAGTTTTAACTTTAGCTTCAAGTTTAAAAGTAATAAAAACAAACAACAAAAATGTATTCCTCTGCCTGCTTAACGGTTGCTTTCCTTGTCAGTCAGCACATTATGATGCTTCAGCCATACATCAGGAGAACTGTTTAAGCTTGCTCCTTGTCATCTCAGCCACAGAGTTTGGCCGAAGCCCACATAACCCACTGCTAAATGTGTGCCATTATTTTATTCCAGTAACATATTAACAAAATGTACAACCATTTTGCCTTGGTTGGTGTTCTAACAACATCTCAGCAAAAAGCCTTTGTCCATTTTTTACACAAATGTCTCTTCCTTGATGATAAATATACTTCATAATTTTCATGATAAATCAGTGGAATAAATTAGCTCTGCCCTTCTTGTGCTTTGTAAATTTTAATATCACAGCTTTGGAAATGCAAGCTCCAATTCAATATGAAATGAAGTCTTTGTATATATTTTTCCTAAATTTATGTTTTTTTTGTTTGCTTGTAATCTCATATCTGACATTTTCTTTCTTGAAAACAGAGGCTTTCTAGCACATGCAAAACATACAGAATTAGATAATTACCTACAACATAATTTCATGAATCCTAGACTAGCTAACTCTATTATCATAGAATGCATTACTATTTTAGGCACAAAGTGCACATGACTAAAGAGTAAAGTTCCCAGTTATAAAAAGAATTCTAAATAAAATCAATAATATAGAGTTTCATATTACTGAGACTATATGACATAAAACTGTGCTTCCAGTAGATATTTTTATGCTTGGTCTTTTCTGAACTATTCTCATTCTCACTATGGATTTTTCTACTCTGATTCAGTTGGGTGGTATGCTGCAAACATTTACTTTTAATTGCTTGCTACATTATTTTCAAAACTGTTGTTTAATCTCTCTGCTTTATTCCTAATGGGTTCCCAAAAGTGGAACCTAGATTCTTCAACCCTCCCTTATTTCCTAGTCTTGAAAATGGATGTGGTCAGAATTCCAGTTACTTTCTGCTTCAGAAATATGTAGTCTCTATACATTCATATATTTTTTTCCAAACTTTATCCAAATTATGGCTGTGATTCACAATGTCTCATTGGTAAATTGCAAATTAATGCTACGCATATTCTAGTTGTTTTTCTTCAAATCATAAATTGATGGATTATAATTGTAAAGTTTTATATACTTCTGGGGTATAATATGAGGCTATGATTTATTAAGATGATGTGGAATAATTAAATCAAACAAATTAACATATCTATCACCTTCATTATCTCTTTTATTACTGTGACCATTTGAATTTCCTCAGTGATTTTGAAATGCACAGCACATTATTATTCACAATGTTTCCCAAACTGACACAAGCATTCCTTCCAACTCAGCTTTAGTGCCCTTTGACCATTCAGCCCCATTTCCCCATTCTAAGCCTCTGGCGCCCCTCACTCTACTCTATAGCTTTGTGGCTACAATTGCTTTATACAAAATTGATATTGTGCAGTATTTGTGTTTCATTGTCTGGCTTATTTATTGCAATTCCACATGTATTTTCAAGAATGCCAATTTGAGAAAACACTGTCCATATATATCAGAATCACACTATACTCTTCCCATCATGAGAAACAACTCAAACTACTCAGGACTCAAGAAGAACTGAAAACCATGTGAGAAAGCCACACATGGTATGACTGACAACTATAATTTAGATTTCACCATAAAATCATATACAAAATAATTAAAAAATAGACAAATGCAATTAGGTGGGTTATATCTGTCACTCCCAATGTTAATTTGTGTTCATCTAGTTCCTAAGTAGAGTCTTGCTCTATAACATAGTTTACTGCTGTTGTTTGGATGTTTCTTGCTTATTTATTTATTTAAAATAATTGTTAGTGAAACGGAATTCTTTTTGATTCTTATGACAATTTTACCAACTGACAAAAACTAAATTTGGCATTTTTGTTATGAAAATAATTTAATGAGTGGAAAATAAGGCTTTATTCTAATCATGTTCAGACCCATATTTCCTGTTTATTATGAAATAAATTCACTATTAAGTTCAAGCATGTAAATTCCATAAGACTAAAGCCTGAAAATTGCTTCATATATACAATACCTTTCCTTATGTATTTATGGGGACAACACCTGTCACTATTTCCTTACAATTTTAACTGTATTATAATTCTTATCTCCAAATGAAGAAGAATAAAATGAAAGAGGAGAAAGGGCAAGAAGACAAAAATGTCCTGAGCCAACAAAGATGCACTGATAGCAACTGTGAAATATTCTGTTCATTGTTGACCACAGGCTATGCCCTTGAAGGTCAAGCTGTGGTTTCAGATGATGATTAATGATGGTAGGAATCAGGAAACTCAGTTCAGCCAATCAGTCATTCACACTTTAATTTAGCTTTAAAAATTCATGTAATGGCTTTATTCATTGTGCAGTTTTAAAATGTCTCACACAATTTGAGAGTAGAATGAGGCTTAGTTTACTAATATGGGTTGGGAGAACAAGAAAGACTGATGGATGTGAAAGTTTAGTTTGTGGATAGGAAGTCACAGAAAGAGAAATAAAATTTGGTGTTCTAGCATACAATAGGGTAACTACCTATACTAGTAATGGAGTCTATACTTTTTAGAAATCTACATGAAAGGATTTTGAGTTTGTTCACCATAAAAAAAATGACACCTAGCTGGGCATGGTGTTGTATGCCTTTAATCCTAGCACTTGGGAGGCAGAGGTAGGAGGACTGCCATGAGTTCAAGGCCACCCTGAGACTACAGAGTAAATTCCAGGTCAGCCTGAGCTACAGTGAGACCCTTCTTGGAAAAAAAATGACACCTGTTTGAGGTGATACTTTTATCCCATTTTAAATATCATTCAATGCATTTTCATTGATATGTCACTTAGTAGCCCACAAGAATTCATGGTTTCATGTGACAGCCACAATGAACAATATAAATTGTAAAAAAAAAAAAAATCCATAGCAGCTACAATAAAAACAACAACAAAACACTCCATTGGGGGAAAATATATAAATCTGCATTAGTACTAAGAACACAGCATATCAAATTATTACCAAAGTTACTGACAACCAAACGAAAGAACAGAGCTACCAATTCTTAAAGCAAACAAATAACCAAAAAACTCCTTAGTATAATTTAGTTATAATTTGTTGAACCCAATGTTTGGCTCAGGAAGGTATTAAGAATATCAAAGTTCAAGGCCTTGTACTACAGTGAACAACTTCTAAACCTGATGGTTCTCAAATATGCCATTATCAAAGAAATACACATTTGTGCAATACACTGAGATCTGTTACAGTGTCTCAAATACAATCTTGTTTCTCTCATTGCTAATACTTCATCCAGGTAATCTTTTGAAGAATTGAAAGAGTATGTTCACCTGTAAGTTTAGAATGAATAAAATATCCTTTCAGAAAACATCCCTTAAGGTTAAATAGATGAAAAAGTTTTTATATTACAGAGAGCCCTCTCGCCTCAATAAAAGACACCTTGTCCTGAGGACACCCTTGTGTTCACATATCCTTTGTTTTAGGCCATCTGTTCCTACTTTGTAATGACTTAGCTTGTTCAGTACCAAGACCATTCCTAATGTGTAGGTGACTTGGTTTTATTTAATTTTGAATTTTGAATTTAGCCTGTATTCATTTTATGATCATACTCTCTTTTGGTAATTATGTACAGGCACCCAGAGGGATTTTGTCAATGGCAGCATTAAAAATTAATAAGTGAATAAGCATATACGATGGTTTATACTGTAGAGAGAAGCATGAGGCATCAGGAAATGATGCTGTTGGGCATTGCACTGGGTTATCAGTAAAAAGGTTATAACATGGCCACAGCTATTTAAGTATAAAGTTTTACAGTTTTTATGCTGTTTACAGCTTATTCTTCCCTCTTTCCTTCCAAACTTTTGTCTCATATATTGAACATGAAACTTTTCTTTTGAAAGTGACAATCTGTCACTATGCTTACTTCCCAGTAGAGATAGATAGGAAGCACTCCCTCTCTACTGCTATGCACTTAATCACCACTGCTCTTCTCTCCTTCCAAACTTCACTTGTATCTTATTCTCCTCAGTGTCATACTTCACCAGACTTGAGATAATTTATTAAGGTCACAAAGTTATGATGGTGAAAAGATTTTGCTGTGATTTAATGCACAAACCTAACCATCTTGCCTGAGTCGAGTGAAAAATTCAGCTTACATAAATGAAAGTTACTGTATACTTTTTTTTTTCAATTGCAAATTATTAAGCAGTTGGTCAGTGTAATGTTGTAAATACTTGTTATTATCACAATGATTACAACAAAATGGTTGTTTTAATAAATTCGGCTTTGCTTTGTATTTTCCTTTGTTTCCTTTATTTTCTTTTAATATGAATTTTTTTTTTCTATTTATTTGAGAGAGAGAGTGAGTGCGAGCGAGCCAGGGCGTACAGCCACTGCAAACAAACTCCAGGTGCATACACCTTGTTCATCTGGCTTATGTGGTTCCTGGGAAATTGAACCTGGGTCCTTTGGCTTTTCAGGCAAGTGCCTTAACTGCTAAGTGCACCACTTCAGAGCCAAAGGTGACCCTAAATTTTCCATCTGCCTGCCTCTACCTCTCTAGAGCTGGGATTCCAGTCCTGTTTTTTTTTTTTTTTCTTCAAAAATTTTACAATATATAATAGGTAAAATAATGTGGAGAAAAAGGATAACCAAGTAATTTTTTATTTAATTGTTATATTAGTATACATCCATTTATTTAGTAATTTTGGCAAAATAGAATTAACAGTTTTTTTTTTCTTTCTTTCTTTAATAATACTGGTCTTGAACTCAGGGCCTTGTTGCTGCTAGGGAGTTTTTCTACAATTAACCTACATCCTCAGCCCAAAGACATATTTGGAAACTGTTTCCTTACACTATATATTCTCTTTTCTCTTTAAAAACTGCAGACTTGACTTCACACTAAAGTTTCTCTGTATTTCTGAGGGGTGGTTCCCTTCACTTCTGGGAAACAGAAACTTGCAGGTATTGTATTCAAGTCATTTCCGAGTGAGGTACAGATGACTAATTGAATACGCAAGCAGGTGAATGCAGGTGAAAAAAAAAAAATGTGCTTACAATTCATCACACCTGGGAAATATTTACCCTAGCAGAGAAAATCTGGGTCTTGTAGACATTGGTTCTGGTAATCCATCATGAAACAAATCTCTTTCTAGAGCTATGTATTTAAAAATTCACATTTTCAACATTTAAAAAGGTAATATATATTTTTTTCTTTAGTATTGAAGTTTATTGTAAATTTAGCCATTGAACCTAACTTGTAGGCATTTGAATATCAACATTGAGGTTGGATAAGTAAAAAGTTTTACATATCTTTAATAAGCTCTATTTTTTGTTGCTAGGTAAATGAAATAGTTATTCAAATAGAGACCAGGGATGAATCCCAACAGAATAATAGTTGAATTGCATTTATCAACATTATATTCAACTGATTATATCTAAGAATTATAAATTTCAGAATGTATTATTATGCCAAAATATTCCTCATTTCAAATTATTGATGCTGCATGGGAGTGCCACCTGTATCTAAGATATAATATTTGCTAAGTATATTTCATTGGCTTACAAATTGTTGAAGCAACAAAAAAATATTTCAAATCCCAGTGGGGATTCACATATGAAAGAGAAATTGTTAACCGAATCTAATATTGTACATATTTACTACAGTTTTAAAAATTCTGCTAGTACTTATAACAAAATACATTTTAATAACATAACATTAAAATCAACACCATTGCCAAACTAAAAACTAAGAAACCTAAATCTCGATAATGGATGTGTTTAGATACTTTATATTTATTGACTAGAAAAAGTGTTAGGAATGCAATTGCTATACCATAGAGTAGGACATGTAGAATTACTTTTTGTGCAGATACATGTATCAAGTATGCCCATGACGTAAAACAAGAATTAACATTATCATGAACCACATAAGGAATGAATAAAAGCAGCTTTGTATTCATTTCTTCAGAGTTACATGTATCCAGCATCATACTGTGGTCAGTAAGAGTTACAGGCTTTGAGAACATAAAGACAATTCGAACATCAAGGTCCTCTCCAAGAGTCTACATTCTAGCTTGACTGTTGTAATCTGAATCACAAAATGATTCAAATATATTACATTAACATCTGAACAAATGGTGTAGTAATCTAAGTTTCAGGAATATATCTGCACTTAAAGTATTCAGTTAAGTACTTGTGTACAGCATCCAAATACTAGTGTATTCTTTTTACATATGGAAGCTTTAATACATCTTTCAATGGTTTGTATATTGCTTTTCTTGTGAGCATGGAACTAATTGTCTTACTATTCAAAATTATGTACCTTTCCAAACTCTGTTTGTATGCTAGAGTTTTGTACCCAAAACTTCACTGATAAAAATGAAACAACACACCCTGACATTCTAACTTCATAAAAAGTGTGATTTAAGTTACCTTTTAATCCTTTTTTCTAGAATGTACCAAATATTTACTGATGGGCATGGATTGATTATACTCCAGTTACTACTTATGAGATTCCACTCTAGAGACAATCAAGGTATATTATTAAACAGAGTCATCCAGGAACCTTCTTCTGAAATAAAAAAAAAATAGTGCTAAAGAACTCTATACATAGAATAAGTACGTAAGCTTTTTCCTTGGTCAGGGTTAAACCTGCACACTAGGTGAACCTGAGCCCCCTGCTGGTGGGACACCTGGACTGCCGTGTCATTCTGGAGAAGGACTGACAGGAAGGCATGAGATAGTAATGGTAAACCTATCACTGCAGCCCATATTTTCTCTACTAAGGCCAGATATCATAACTCATGAGAATTAAATTTTCATAAATTTTAAATATCATTGTCATAATAGATGCTAGACTTTTGTGTTTTCAGACAGAGACTTGTCTGTTCAGCACTCTAGTTCTGCTTGCTTTGGATGTGTGTCAGAGGTAGAATGGATGATTGGCAGGTACAGGGCCCTGTTCAATCCTCAGCACACTCTCAGCAAAACCAAAGGTTTGGGCCTGATGATGAAGATCAATAAATTATCAAGAAAATATATCTAAATACAAATATGTGCTTTGCAGAATAATAAAAAATTCCATTCAAAATATTCTGCTAATAAAAACTGACTTGTGACTTATTTTGTTGTTCCATGAATGAATAAAGCCAAACCAACATCAATAGTCTTCAAAGAAAATGAAAGTGGGATCTAGTCTGACAACTCTTGTTCCAATATCACAACCAATGCAATCTGAATTGAAAGACCTTAAACCCTAACTATTAATGCTGTCACTAGAGCAAAAAAAATCCATAAATAATTTAAAATGCCTTGCTTTCAGTTTTTCTAGGCTGCTTCTAAATTTCCCCCCCCCCACACACACATACCCAGTATCACCTTTTACATTGCTTACCTAATTTTAGCATTTTATTTTGTTGTGAGATATTTCGCTTTATCATATCTCATTAAAATGTGATGGTAACGTGCTGTGTCAAGGCAACATGTGCTTTGCCCCACTCTGGTGCCATACTCTTCTACCTATCAAAATTAAATTAGAGAATTGTGGCCTATATCTAGTCATGTTTTATATGGATGCTGGTGTTTCATTAATGCATGGACTGCTAATGATCCATATACTAAAAATTTGCTGTGAAAATTTCACCCAAAATTATATTCTTTTCTAGTGTTTAAATATTAATAAAATATTAATTAATAAAATTTAATTAACTTTCTCATCAAATAGTAGTATTGTTTTGGACTTCAAGATTACAAGTCCTTTTCTTTTCTTTATGTGCATTTTGTTGAGTAATAAAAATTCTTAATTGCTTGGTGGTAGTTGAGCAGTAACCTCCTCCTCTTCATTGAATAGGAAACAAGTTCATTACCTATTAAAACTGTGCAGCTGGTCTTGATTATCAGCAGGTCCTAGCCAAGGCAAAGTCCCCGGAACAGACCATATAAATGCACTGAAGGAGAAGATACCATAGGGTAGCATGCTCTGATTCTTTTTATTTGTTTCTACCCTTTTAGTGTCTTGGGGACATTGCAGCTGTTATGCATTAACACAGTTAATTGGCCTACTTTCAAAGCTGAGTAAGATTTTTTCTCTCTCTCTTCTCTTCATCAGCACTCGTGTTGGATTCTGGGAGTGACCAGGCATTACACTGTGGTGAGTCAGGATTGTTCTGCACATAGTAGCAAGAATAAAAGAAACCCTAGTCTATTAAGCTTCCCATAGATTATAGGCAATCTCTAATGATTCTGATTGCTAAGGAAACTGGAACATTTCTGTAGGCCAATGTTTTTGCAGTCCTCTTATGTTCTGATTCAGTCAATAAAGTGCAGTCAGTATACCACGACAGAGATACTCATTGTTTGTGGCTGTATTTGTTTTAAGCTAAATCACTACCTTAATATTTCTTAAGGAATACAAAACACTAATATAGTAGCCTGAAAAATATTAATGCATTTTACAGATTTTTCTGTAGCTCTTTTTATTTATAAGCTCCAAAATGACCCATTATTTAAATTGGAAATAAAATATGACTGATTGTGCTTGCTCAGTGATTCCTGTCTGTCCTACCCTGCTTTTGTTCAGAAATATGAAATAGCTTGAAATGATTGTAGTTTGTTTTTTTTTTTTTTGCCTGTAGGCTTCATTTTAAAAATGGCAATGAACACTAAATTTTGTAAGATACTAATCAATAGCATTAAAAAAATATTGTCAAAAGTTTCAAAAATGCTGAATTAAAAAAGACTATGTACAATAGAGTTATTAAATTCCTTTTCAGTATAAATTACATGTTAATTCAATCTATATATTCATTTATCCAATCTTCCATTTGCAAGCTTTGCATGCTAAAAAATTCTTCTAGACTACTTGCTCAATGGTAACCTACAGAAGCACTCTGCTGAACTGTGGGCAGCAGCACTATGAGTGCGGTATGGGCAAACATGCTAAACTTACTACAATCAACCATTGGAAAGATGTATAAAAATGATGTTTCCTGAGTATGCAATATGTACTTCTCTTTCTTATTTTCTGATGGGGCATAATGCATGTTTTCTGTACCTGGGACTTCATTGTGCAAACCTACAGATGAGTAGAAGAGGAGGAAAATCTATATGGGGCTGGTTTGCAGTAAGAAGAGAATAGGGCTGATGTTAGAGAAGAGGAGGAGAAACCCATGACTTTGTGGGTCAGATGTAGCATGAAGTAAGAAGAATGCACAATAGTGATGGTTTGTTTAGAATGAAAACTTTCTTGTATGAATGTATTATCTAAAGGCCATATTCCCATTTGGTTACATGCATGTGTCTGTCTACATTTTTGAAAAGAATAAGCATGGGGCTGGAGAGATGACTTAAGAGAAGGGTTAAGGTGCTTTCCTGCTAACCCTAAGGACCCAGATTCAATTCCACAGTACCCATATAAGCAAGATACACAACATGGTGCATGTGTCTGGTGTTTGTTCACAGTGGCTAGAGGCCCTGGTATACCCATTCTCTCCCTCCCTCTCCTCTCTCTCTCATAAATAAATAAACAAATATTTTAAAAGAAAGAATAAATGCAGGAAATGAAGACAGATTATTCAAATTTTGTGGACAAACGTTCCCTAAGATGTTGTTCAAAATATTTTTTGCATGATGAAATAGGTATAAATTGTAATCATTTTTGTGTGATGTTTAGATTTGTGCCACCAAGTCACATGGCAGTATAAAGAAATACTTTACAGTTATATTAATTATATAACATAATTCAGAAATAACACTATTTATAATTAATTCTTCAAATTCTTGAGGTGTAGTAGGAAAACTGTAGTCATACTTACATCATAATAAATTGACCCAATAGTGTGATAATCAATTCCCTGTCAAACTCTCACCATACAGGAAACTATCACTTTGGAAGCAACATTATACTTCTTTCATATAAATATTATTTTTTAAAATATTTTCTTTATTTATTTGACAGAGAGAGAGAGAAAGGGTGCACCAGGGCCTGTAATAACTGCAAAACAACTCCAGACACATGTGCCACCCTGTACATCTGCCTTATGTGAGTCCTGGGGGAATACAGCATGGGTCTTTAGGCTACACAGGCAAGTGCCTTAACCACTAAGCCATCTCTCTAGGCCTCAAGTATTTTAAAATCATTTCCGGGCCTAGGGATATTTCTTAACCGTTAAGAGTGCTTGCTTGCAAAACCTGCTCACCAGTGTTCAATTTCTCAACCCCACATGTTAAATTGGATGGAAAATGTCACCCAAGGGACTGGTGTTCATTTTCAGTGACAAGATACCTTTGTGCATGTGTATGCACACACACACACACACACACACACACACACAAATTAATTAATTAGCTAAGATAAAACACCATTGCATTTCTGAACATTTTTGACATCTTATTGTCATAAGTGTTTTGGAAATAGCAACATAAAAGGTCATCTTGGAATTAACATATTAATAGTATTCAAAATTCTCTCAAGGAATAAGGAAGAACAATATTATCAGATCATAAAATATTTCATACTGTGAAATATTTTTTGTCTTAGCATTCCATCATAAAACATGGCTTCTATTTTACCTGTGATCCAACAAACTTCACATAAAATTGTCATTATTTTTAATGTTCTTAACACAATATGAATAACAAATTCCATTAACCATAGACTACATATTTTCCAATTTGTAATATTGTGATAGCACAATATATATATATATATATATATATATATATATATATATATATATATATATATATTTAAATTATGGGAACTTTTTAACTTTTTTGTTTATTTATTTTTATTTATTTATTTGAGAGTGACAGAGAGAAGGAAGCAGAGAGAGAGAGAGAAAGAGAAAGAGAGAGAGAATGGGCACGCCAGGGCTTCCAGCCACTGCAAATGAACTCAAGATGAATGCACCCTCTTGTGCATCTGCCTAACGTGGGTCCTGGGGAGTCAAGCCTCGAACCAGGGTCCTTAGGCTTCACAGGCAAGCGCTTAACCGCTAAGCCATCTCTCCAGCCCAATATATGACTTATATCTATAAAATGTCTTTGAAGAATTCTAAAACCAAACAATACTTCTTAAATTTGGTTTTGTAGTTTCATATAATGTTAAATTATTCTCTACTTAGATTAGTCTTTTTAGTATTAAGAAAGGAAAATTTTGCTATTGTATTTAGGATAGTTCTTAACTAGACATATTTCCATATCTTTTCTCTAAATTACATTTCTGAAAATATAATTTCTTTATTTAATTAGGTCATTGGGGAGTGTTGTCAAATACTAAAAATTCAATATGTTTTTGCTCATCAATTTTTAGTAAATTATATTTGAATGTACAATGCAAACCAGCAATCTATGAATTTAATTTGCATTAAAATAGAATTTTGAAGTAAATTTATGTTTGTAATTATTGGGATAGTCACATTTTTTTCTTAATGCAGTGGAATGAGTAGCTTAATGAAATTAACAGGTCTATGGAGATGTCTCAGTAGATAAAGTGTTTGAAGAGCTGAGGTCAAATCCTTCAATTCATGTAAAAGCCAGTTGCTCTCATACAAGTTTGTGTAACGACAATGAACCTACTATGAGAAGGGAGAACGGGAGAAAAGAATGCCACAGAAGCTCTTGGGCCAGGTGGCCTGGTGAACATCAAGAAGAAACCCAGATCAAACTATTTGGAAGGCAAGGATGAGGATTGACATCTTACCTCCTCGTATGTGTCATGGCACACTTGTGCCTGCATGTGCACACACACACACACACCTACACACACACACACACACATACACACACACACACACCAAGAAAGTTTAAAAAATCTGTTTAAAAACTATAGCAATTCAAAGTTTAAACTTAGAGATCATTCTGCATTCAAGGAAGTTGGATTTTGGGATATATGCTTTCTCATGTCCCTTAAATAAAACATTATAGTATTTAAATGTAACTAGTAATGCTTAATGTGCACCTGTGTACATTAAATCAACCATCTTTACTTCCCATATAATAATACTAAGTACAATGTAAATGCTACTCTAGTAGTTGTTATACTGTTTTGTCCAGGTAATAATGGCATCGTTATTATCTGATCATGTTCAGCACAGATGCTATTTTCCCCAAAACATTTAGGTTGGTTGGATCTATAGATGTGAATTCTTGGATATAAAATGGTTACTATAATTATAAAATGGTCACTGAGTCTAACAGTTTATGTATCATTTGTAAGTAGAACAGAATACTGGTGGTGAATAGATTTAAGAGAGAATAGAGGGGGGCATGGAGATGGGGGAGAGAAGGGAAGATGGAAAATTTAAAAAAATTAAGGATGTATGCAAAAGTCATATGAGAACCTCCTACATTATAAACAAATTAAAATGTGTAACTGAAAAGATATGTTTAAACAAAGCTACCCTGAGTGGACAGATAATGCTAATCCCAGAAGCCATAGGTTGTAAAAAAGAAAAAAAGTTCAAATACCTGTGACTTTTTGTTCAGAGGAGCTTCTATTACTCCCAATCATACTGCATATAGTGGCCCTCAAAAACTAAGTTGTAAGATCTTGTGGTTGAAGGCTCCACACTCTTTGGTTGCAGGACAAAATAAAACCAAGTTGGAACTGATCTAGAAACTTCCTCATGTTAACTAAATTTCATAGTGCTGATGTACTTGGAGTGAAAAAAAAACAATTTTACCCAGCTGTGAACACTGCATTCTCCACATTCAAACTGCCAGGCAAGATGTGTCCACTAGTGAATGAGTGGTAAATTTGTTATAAAACTAACCAAACACTTTTTGATTGGATCTGAAGCTCACTTTAGGGGAGGCTTGTAATTCTGGGTATACCCATGAAAAGCCTATGGCTGTGGACAGCATGGGTTCTATGGGGAATGTATGCCTGTTGCTTTGTGAATGGGTGTGTTATGCTTGTTGAACTGCCTTCTGATTATTTGTGTTTGTGCCCATATATTAGTGCTGCTTTCAGCTTTGTTCATAGAAGCTTCATTTCACAGTGCATGGGGGTCAACTGCAACAACACATGATCTTAGGGCTGAGAATAAGTGATTGTTTAGTGCTTCGTCTCAACATCTATATCACTGCCCCCAAGGCTTGGGAATCACTGTGGGAAAGAAGACAATACAAGCCATGAAATAGGGAGGCGTATTGTGGTACAGTATATTTTGGACAAAACATTGGCACTGCCCTCACAATGACATTATAGCAGCTATCATTCCATGTATAAGCCTTGTACAAAATCAGGCCCATCAAATTCCCTCATGTTAGTTATTTAATGTTTTCTCCAAAAGGGCTATCATAAGGAAGCTTTGATTCATTGTGCATAAGTCTAGTGCAAACTAATCATCGGTGCCCTGAAACCCTTCAGAACCAATGATAAATTAGGTGATCAATTTAACGTATATCCCAAGATACTCAATGAGATAGGACTATGGGGAATATAAATGAGTAAAAATGTCATTAATATATCTTTTGACTCATACAGGATTAACATCACTTTTTATTATTTATAGCTTATTTGTTATGGAGTTAGGCAGTGCTTTTATAATTTTTGTTTTGGTGTATGGTATGGTAGCCTATAAATGCACAAGTACATTTCTGTGTTTAATTTTCTTCTGACATTACAGGAAACTAGGTGAGGTTTAAAACTATGAAGAAAATGAAGATGCTTTATTTTTGGGGAGTACGTCATATAAAGGCCATTTTAAACTGAAAGAAGTTTAAAGTAATGGGGATCTAAGTAATCAATACATTAAACTTACTGAATCTTGAAAATGGCAAGGAAGTTTCTAAGAGAGTCATATAAAGTTACAAATAACTAATTGTTTCTGACAAATGCTCATGCTTAAATCTTACTAGGAAATTAATGGGGACATTGGGGATAATAAAATATAAGTAGATATTAGTAATCTGTTCATCCTAGATCTCTATATGTTATTATATCTTGTCCTATATTGTCTAACACCTTAATATCAGTGTTAAGTATATGAATTAACAGCTGAAAGAGAGAAAAGAGCTAAAAATATATGGAGAAATGCATCTTCCCCCAAATAAAAGCTTTAGAATTAATTTGCTATTTGAACACAAACCAGAGTAGGAAGATGACCATTTAACATGTAAGTTGTTAAATGTTGATGTAAGATATGACTCCCTAGTATTTGCATTCCTGTCACAGTTAGATGCTGGAAGTTAGTTACACAGACGACATGGAGGTTTTGATCATGATAGACTGAACAACACTTGACAAGGTCTCTATCCTTTCCCAGTTTCCTCATGACCAGGAAAAGCACTTATGTTGTTCTTGTATTTCATGTGTGGTCATCTTGGGACTCATTTTTCAGTTTTCTCATCACACATGATTCTTACTCAGATGAGTTAACGTGGTATTTAAATTACATTTTGAGAAATTCAATTTTCATTTGTATCTCATTAATAAATCAGGAGGGGCTAGAGAGATGGCTTAGTGGTTCAGGTGATTGCCTGCAAAGCCAAAGGACCTTGGTTCGATTCCCCAGGATCCATGTAAGCCAGATGCACAAGGTGGCACATGCATCTGGAGTTCATTTGCAGTGTCTGGAGGCCCTGGTGCACCCATTCTCCCTCTTTCTCTCTCTCCCTCTTTCCTTCTCTCAAATAAATAAAATAAAATATTAGAAAACTAAATAGATCAGGAGATCTTCCCTTCTAGTCATCTTGGTATGCTTGGACTAAGGCAGGTAGTTATTGAAACAATAATGCATTGTCAGACAAGGCTTAGGATCTGCTTACCAAATTGGATTAGAAAAAAAAAACATATTACATTGTGTGTAAAATCCATATGTATCCAAGCATCTTAAAATAGAAGGATCATCATTCTCATTTACAGGGGAATATTAATTTTTACATCATTTTCCCATTCCTATAATTGTTTCTCTGTCGTCTATGATTTCTCCCTTGTGGCCTCATTAGTATATTTTTACAAGAATGACAAACAGAATCTTCGTATATTTGAGGTCACCTTGATAATAGGAGAAATAGTTGAAATCTCAGAATACCCTAAATTATTCTTTCTCTGGTATATGTGGGAGGACCAAGCACATCACCACCATCTTTCAGAGGCCACCAGTCTTACGCATGGCACCAAAGTTATGAGTGTTGCAGAAAGGTTTTTGTCGTAATCATGTGAGTTTAATTTTTCATTTGGATGTGTAAGTATAGCTAATCAGTAGAAAAGATGGAAGATATAGCTAAGAACAAATTATTTGGAAGATCAAGGGAATTATGGCATCTTCAATGAAACTTCACAAACCAGAGGTGAGTCTTAGAAATAAAATCTATGGGCCAGCATAGTCAGATGGAATTTTCTGAATGAAAGGATTCCCTGAGCCATCCAATAAAATAGCCATGTGACATTTGTGGCTTTTGGGAACCAAAGTATGGGTAGTGTGACTTAGGAATTCTTAATTACAGATGACTCTTAACTGATGCAGATAGAGATAACTATATGAGAAAGAACACATAGAGACTATGTTAACTTGGCTATTTCACTTGTTTATCATACTGATACATATTTGAAAATCTAGAACTTATTGTCACATAACATGTAGCAGGCTTTTTCTCTCTGATAAAAGAAATGGTAGTTAATGCAACAAAAATAAGGTTATCATATCTTATTTTTCTACAAATCATCTTATAAGATAGCCTTTTAGGAATATCTATGGTTTCCTTGGTTTCAGGTCTGTCATTAACCACTGAATGATTTTAGGCTTAATAGCTGACTGAAGTTTAAACTTATGGCACACTTTCTTTGGGAATGTAGTTTACAGGAAGTATTTAAAGAGGACTACATCTTTACTTCGCAAAAAAACTAGTTTGAAAAATTGATCATTCAAATATCTAGGAGCTACAGCAAACAGCTGACTCAGAGATGGACTGCTTCAATACCAAATCAAAGCATTAGAAACACACATTTGCCTTTGTTTCGTTTCCTCTGAGGTAGAAGCCTACAGGAGATGCTTAAGGATGCGAGCATTACTAGTGCAATTGCCACTGCTCACTGTGAAATATTTCCCTTCTTAATTAAATCTGAACTCCGAAAGCACAACTAATTTCCTTCTATTACTGTACAGAACTCTGCTATTATGATATTCTTATAGAAAGACTTCAGGGAAAGTGATTCAGTGGGAACTATTCAAGTGTTAGGTATTTGTAATCTAAAAGAATAACGCACTTGTACTTTGGCCTCAAATTTGCATTAAAATGGTTGAACAATCATCAGAACTTGTACTATATCTCACCTTTATTCACATAACAGAATCTTGTTTTGCTTTTAAAAAAACAAGTTCTATGTATAGGACAGCATGGCTTCAAAACTCAGTTTGAGGTGTATGAACAATAAAATTTATATTTAGACAATAGAGTATTTGAAGAGGATCCATTTTTCTTTTATGCTAAACAAGGTTTACATTTCATTTCTATTTCTCCAACACTTTAGTAAGATTATGTTTTCAGAGAGGTGATATTACCTCTAATTTTATTCATATTCAAGAAAATAATGTATGCAGTTTGAGGAAGGGAGGGGATGAACACACAAGATAATGTTCTTGAGTTTAAACTAGAGAAACAGTGATTTCTGGAACAAGCTAATGCAGAGTTCATATTTTACAGGGAAACCACAGGAGACCCACAAGAGACAGTTTTAGTTGGCAGAAATGCTACTCTAGGCATGGGGCTGTCCAGGAAACAGAAAGAGGTAGGAGAAACACAGATCCTAGAAAAATTTTGGGAAATTGTAATTTTCTATAATACTGTTTCATTCCCTTTTTCTTTGCTACACATATACTAATGTATACATACTCATTCTATTTTGTGGATGTTCAGCATCCTCATCCATTTTCACTTCTCCACTCTATAGCTTCCTAGGATTCATAAAATTATTACTACCTCTCCTCCTCTTGCTATATCTGATACATGGTCTAATCTGTTTCACCCAGGTGAGACTTAAGTGCATTGCACCCATCATCTCTTCTGTCCATAGTGAACATCAGGGTTGATTATGAAACTATCTCCTTTTAACTCTCCTTTAAGATCACTTGTTGCAAAAGAGCCTATCCTATTGTAACACAAGTTTAACCCCGCCACTTCCTCCTGTCAAACTGGGCACTAATAATGAAAAAAAAAAATCTTACAAAAGAGCTTTTCTAAAAGAAGGAAGAGGAACTATTGTAAGGCTCTAAATAAATGAAAGAGGGCTGGACAGACTGCTTAGTGGTTAAGGCCTATGCTTGCCAAGCCTAAATACCCAGGTTCAATTCTCCAGGTCCCACGTAAACCAGATGCACATGGTGGCACATGCGTCTGGAGTTCACTTGCAGCGGCTAGAGGCCCTGGCGCATCCACTCTCACTCTCTCTGTCCCTCACTCTGTCTCAAATAAATAAATTAAATAGATAAATAAAATGTTTAAAAAATAAATGAAGGAGATATATTTAAGAAAGAAAAGAAATAACTGTTATCACCACAATAAAATAATCTTTTCATCATAGTTTTTCTGTGTCACTACTAGGACTTTAGAAGGCTGAATTCCTACTCACATTATATATCTGAACTGTGCTACTGTGATGATGTGTTCTTTTAAGGCTGTTATTAAAGTCCTGTTATTGATTAAAAAACATTAAGTGTTAGAGCACAACCTCAAGAGAAAATAATTTTAAGGCATTTTCAAATTCATGAAATAATTCATTCTAGTACAAACTCTACCCAAGGAATTAGAGGCCATTATTTCATTTATGGATTTATAAATGTATTATCAAGGGGACATTCACCAGAAATTAAAGCTAGCCACCTATCTAAGAAACTGTTGTGTGTGGTATAACACTGCACTGAAGAGTGGCTGGGTGGATGCCTCCAAACACATACTGATATTCTGCTGAAAATCAGTGCTGGATTCTCTTTGAGAAAATATTACAACAATAAAATTTACTATTAACACACATTATCAATTTAAATGCAAATAAACACTCTGGTTTGAGTCATCTATTAACAAAGAGCCAAAAGAGATATAAATCTATTCCAAGGCCTGGAATGTGATTCCAATATGAGATAATGGTATTAAAAACTCTGGGAGCAAGTAGAGGGCCATGATGGGGTCATAAAATAACCCTGTTTAGTTAAAAAAAATACCAAGATAACATATAGCTGAATGACTTTGAAATATCATTCTAAGCTTAATATTTCAACAAGCAGGAAATTATACTCAGGCTAATACTCTGAGTTTGAATATTATAAATATTGGCCAAAAACTGTTTTAATTTCAAGAAGCAAAGAAGATTGAAAACTTTTGAATTTTGTACCAGAACAATAACTATGAACAATGTTCTTTAATTATGGACATAGTATGTAGTATGATTAATTTTGATTTTGAAATATTTCATCAAGATCAATGTCACAAAACTATAAAGGAAATGTCAAATTCTTCCCAATAATGAGGTAAATAGAAGATTTACTTTTTCTCAGTTTGGAAATCAATTTCTTTATTGTTCAAACCAATCAGATATGATGTTAGGTATAATAAATGGCATTAAATATACATTTATGACTATAAAGATTATTTCAGATTTATTTCTTTAGCTTAAGCTAGAGTAGAATCAATTCCATGATGCTGGCAGTAATTTTTTCAGTGTTGTAGATTTATTTTTGTTTTGTTTGCTTTTGTTTTTGTTTTTTCAAGGCAGGGTCTTGCTCTAGCCCAGGCTGACCTGGAATTTTCTATGCAATCTCAGGGTGGCCTTGAACTCATGGCAATCCTCCTACCTCTGCTGGGATTAAAGGCATGCACCACCATGCCTGGCTTTAGTGTTGTAGATTTTTATTAAAATGACAACAGTGGAATACACAAAAGAACTTGAGAAATATTATTTTGAAACTCAGGTACTCTCATCCTCCCACAAAAACTATGAGAAAGTAGTACAACACAAAGTAGATTCCACTGATCATATGAACAACAATGTCCACAAATTTTCTAGCTGGCAGTAATTTTTAATTTACAGATAAAATCAACCATAGTAGAATTTGAATTTGTTGAAAATAAAGAACATATTACTCAGTATATAGACTCTGTTTCACCCCAGTGAGTTCACAAATGATTTGCAATTCCCACAAATAAAATGTAATTTCTGACTTGACCTGAATATACTTCTATTAGAATTCCAGGAGCATTTGCTAATATTGTTTTAATTAGTTAATTAATTAATTAAAGAGAGAGAGAAAGAGCCTGAGTGTGTGTGTGTGTGAGAGAGAGAGAGAGGGGTGGGGGAAGAAAACAGAAAGAATGGGTATGCTAGGGTCTGCATCCACTGCAAATGACTCCAGATGCATGTGCCACATTACACATCTGTCTTACGTGGGTCCTGGCAAATCAAAAATGGGTTCTTTGGTTTTGCTGGCAAGCGCCTTACCCAGTAAGCTATCTCTGCAAGAGCATTTTTAAAATTATAGATACTGAAAAATCTCTATCACACTCTTCAAGGCTCAGGGTCCATTGTGGAAGAGGTGGCAGAAAGAATGTAAGAGCTGAATGGGGGGTATGACTCCTTATAATGCAACTGTCCAGACTGAAATTGGCCCTGATATCCATGACCTCACCGTGCCTAGCAATACCTTCACAAGACCCTTGTAATAGGAGAAAAAGACAATGACATCAATATAAAAGAGAGACCAATGGAGAAAGGGAGGGGATATGATGGAGAGTAGAGTTGTGAAGAGGAAAGTGGGGAGGGGAGGAAATTATCATGGTTTATTGTTTGTAAGTATAGAAGTGGTCTATGAAAATTAAATAAATGAAAGTGATCCAAGTGACTATACCTAGTATAGCAATCAAATCAGAATAAAAATACATGTGTGGGGAAAAAAAGAAAAAAAATTATAGATACTGAAAAGAAACAAACCTCTAAGTATATATTTCTTTGCATCTGTAAAGGATAAACAACCACATTTGAATATTATGAAAAGATGGAGATTGTAAACACACAAGTAATTTTATCATTTATTCCTAAGAAAAACAAAAATAAAGTTCAATTTCTAAAATTTGTAAATAACCCTGTAAAGTCTTAAATTCTTAATAAATGTCTCAACTTGAAAAATGAATATAAAATCAGGTATGGTGGCGCTCACCTTTAATGCCAGCACTCAAGTTACTGAGGAAGGAGGATCACTGTGTGTTTGAGGCCAGCTTGGAACTACATAGTGAGTACCATGTCAGCCTGGATCAAAGTGAGACCTCAAAATAAAATGAATATAATAAAAATATGAATATTTCAGAAAACAAATGGGAGTGGGATTTACACAATGTGAATACAGTTAATGTCACAGAAATATAACATTAAAATTATTTAATATGAAAAGTTTTTTCTCTTGTACATTTTTCACAAGAAAAACAATAAAAAAGTGATTGGGTTTTTCTCTACTTTATACCTCAATGAAAATGTGTATGAAGAACTTATCTACTCATATGCTAGAGGGTCATGAAACTATAGATTCAATTATCATTTTTAATCTTTTTCTGAATTTGTGTCTGAAAGTCTTAGACAGAAACAAGATAGATTTAATCTCTGTGGTTGACTTCATTTTAAAATATTTTGCGGGTGCACTTCAGATGAACTCCAGATACATGCACCACTTTATACATTTGTCTTATGTGTGCACTGGGGAACTGAACTCCAGGTCCTTAAGCTTCGTAACTGCTAAGCCATCAAGTCAGCCCTCATTTTTTTTTTCCTTTAGAAATTCCTCATTTACTTTCCTCAAAGTTACATTTTTCTGTTCAATATTTATAGGAAATTTAAAACATTCCTAAATCTATTTAAGAGTAAGAATATATGGGGCTGGACAGAAGTCTCAGTGGTTAAAGGTACAACTCTCTGAAAGCCTGCTATCCTGGGGTTCAGTTTCAAAGCCACCCATTTAAGCTGGACAAAAAAAATGATGTTAGTTTGTAGTGTCCAGAGAATTTGATGCATGAACAGATATACACAGTTTTATAAATAAGTAAATAAATTTAAAATACAAAAGAGTAAGACCACAAATGGACACAGAAGGATCATATTCTTTCCATGACCTTCAAATTTTATGGATATTAATACATCAACATATTTTACTTTTGCTTGACTATGTGTATTGTGTGTATAAGTATGTGTGTATGTGTTCATATATGTGTGAGCATGTGTGTGTTTATGTGCATATGTGTAGGAGTGCATGTGGATGCTAGTGATGGGTATTGTGTGGCTTCTTCAATCACTCTCCACCTTACTTACTGAGATATGGTCTCTCAGTGACACACATCCAAGTAGATTTCTAGCCCGCAAGCACCAGGGATGCTCCTTTCTCTGCCTTCCCAGAATTGGAAAGAGGAAATGTGCCTAGTCCTGATTTTCACATGGGTTCTTTGAATGAATTCATGGCAAGCACTTACCAGATGATCCTCTCTCTAGTACCCAAATCAACATAAGCTTTTAAATGATGAGTATGTAAATAAAGGTAGGAAATTGGAAAAATTAGAATTTATTTTTATTTTATTATTATTATTTTTTTGTTTTGTTTTGTTTTTGAGGTAGGTCTCACTCTAGCCCAGGCTGAACTGGAATTAACTATGTAGTCTCAGGGTGGCCTCGAACTCATGGTGATCCTCTTACCTCTGCCTCCTGAGTGCTGGGACTAAAGGCGTGCACCACCCTGAAATCTTTCCAAAATTGTCCCAAATGTTCATGTTGGTTAAACTGGAAATTTAGGATCAATTTTAGCGAGTCTTCAAGACCACACAAGGCATTTCTTCTGATATCTATTTTTGAGATATATGAAATAAAGTTGGCTGTTATAGTGCAGTATAGTAGCTCAAATCTCTTCCCAGCAATTATCTATGAGCCTGAGTGAACAATTTACCCCTCTGTATTTCCATTTCTTCACTTATAAAATGGAGTAGGTCATTATTTATGCATGAGTTAAAGTTCTCAAAGCAATGTCAGCTACATTATTAACATTTATTTATTTAGTGTGTATGTGTGTGTGTGAGAGAGAGAGAGAGAGAGAGAGAGAGAGAGAGAGAGAGAGAGGGAGAGAAAATGAGAGCAGGAGATGCCAAGGTGTGGATGTAGAAGCGAGAAAACCAAATTTGCGGTTGATCCTTGCTTTGGTCCTCATGTGAGGCAGTAATTTTTGGAAATTCTTCTGTCTCAAGTCTCTTCAACCCCTCTCACTGAGGGTGCACTGGGATTACGCAAGTTCACCATAGCTGCCAGTTTCGGAGTAGTGTGGAGATCCACACTCAGGTACTCAGAGCCGAGCTATAAGTGCTTTAGCCACTGAGCCATTAGGATTAGTTTTAGAAATGTTATCTTTATAGTCTTATCCCTTTTCCTAGCATAAACAACTTGTTAGAGTCATATGATAGTTCCGTGTGGTAATGACTGTATCTCTTACCCTTAAAATGAATTGAAAAGATTGAGTTATAAAGTTTATAAGCTAAGCAAAAAATTGCCAGCATTCTACCTGGGAAGTTGATATTCCTGAGGAGTTTTTAAAGTATTTAACTGCATCTTGTTTCAACTGTGCACTTTTCCTAATGCTGTGTTACCTTCTTTACATCTTAAAGCAGGGTCTTTGACAGCAGCTTCTGAAAGTTTAAATTTTACAAACACCTCCTTAAAGATTCCCCTCCCCCCAATCTGCATTATCTCTGACAGCACTTCTGTGGCTGGCTGTGGCAAGGTGTGATTAACAACAATTAATTAACATTACAGACGATGTGCATAAAGCTGATTTAAGCTATTTGCTTTTTTTTTTCCTTCTGTCTTGGTGCTGTTAAAGTTGAGAATCTGGGAAGATATTCAGCCACTAGTATCTCTTTTATTTTTAATTCATTTACTACAAATCCACTGCTTTTCTAATTTGTTTGTTTGTTTGTGCCAGGAACTCAGTCTTGGTCCAGGTTATTATAAAACTCAATTTGTAGGCCAGCCTGGCCTTGACCTCATGGTGATTCTTTCCTTCAGCCTCTCAAATGCTAGGATTACACCATAAACCACCAGAGCTTGCTCTGATGCATGTTTTATATAAGGTTTGTTTTCTCCACAATTATATAAAGCATTGACAAAATAAGAATACTTACATTTCTTTTCTTTCTGTTATTGGTGCTTTGATACATGCGCATGATTTCTTAATTCACTGTTTGTATATGTTTAGTGGTACTTTATATGTTCTTCATTTTATTTATCCATTATTTTATTTTTTAGGCAAAGTAAACAAGCATATTTTTTAAAAAAAATCATCAGTTTTTCTTCTTCTGTCCCTCCCCCCCCCCAATCTAGGGTCTCACTCTAGCCCAGATTGACATGGAATTGACAATGTAGTCTCAGGCTGGCTTTGAACTCACAGAAATCACAGCCATACTTCTACCTCTGCCTCCCAAGAAGAGAAAGATTGTAAGAGCCACAGGTTGGGACATCATACCCAAAGTAACTCCCCCTCCCCTCCACAAAACTGACTGCTGCTCTCACATGGCATAACCCACAATCCCATAGTGAATACAAGCAACCCTACTGTGGAGGGCCCCCAGCAGAACAGGGGCAGAGAAAATGTAAACGATGGTACCAACACATGATGTATCCATACAAAGTATGTTCTTAATTTAAAAAGGCGGGACTGGAGAAATGACTCAACAGTGAAGGTGCTTGCCTGTGAAGCTTAAGGACTCATGTTCATGTCACTAGATTCCATGTAAGCCAGACATACAAGGTGATGCATGCACGAAGTTGCACATGTGCACAAGGTGGCACATACGTCTTGAGTTCGATTATGGTGGCTGGAGGCCCTGGAATGCCAATTCTTTCTCACTCTAGCTCTCTGTCGGTCTCATAAAAAAAAAAAAAAGAAAAAAAGAAAAAAAAGGCCAGTCTGTTGGGCCTAAAAAACAAAACAAAACAACAAAACCCAGAGCCTATGGGAGACATTTCTTTCAAACTACCACACTAAGAAAGTGTAATTGGTTACTGTAAGTTTCAAGTAAATTAAATAGTATTACAAATAGACAACTTATAACCAAGAGTATTGCTCAGTTCTTTTCATAAATTTTTTCTCTTGAATATTTTGTTTGTCCTCTGTTTTACATCACAGTGGTCCTTGGTTATGCAACAGCTTAAAGCTGTAATTGGAAAGTGATCCTTATCGGAGCCTTTTGGTTCATAACATGTCAAATTATACACATTTTAAAACTAGGACCTACTTTCTGTGAAACTGTCAAAGCAATGGGAACTTTGCACGCTCGTGACACACCTGGGATAGGTTTCCATCCTGCCGTACGCTGATACTATGTCTGATAGAATCACTACTTCTCTAGGTATGCATTTATCTCACAACTGCCTTCTCCCACAGTATGGTGCTCGCAGTGTCTTCTACAGAGTTGCTAGTGTAGGCACTGCTATGGCTCAGCTGGTGCTGTGGAGTCAGAGCAGTCAGCATTCCCTCCTTACAACCATTCAAATCGATCTAACTTTATTGACACAAAATATTGTCTTAAAATAGCTCTCAACTAAGCTCTTACAATTTGTTAATATCTTCATTCCCTACTATAAGACTTTTATGGTATCATTATTGATTACCCAATATTAACAAGTGCCTACTGCATGCTTTACCTACTACAATGTTTAAAATGTATAACATTTATGGGATTACAACTTCAGCCGGGGCTGGGGAGATGGTTCAGAGTGAAGAGCATTGATTTGCATGCTCTCTCTCTCCCCCTCCCATGCTCACAAATAAGTAAATAAAATATTTATCATTTATTTGTGGCTTTTTTTTTTTTTTGATTTTTCGAGGTAGGGTCTCACTCTAGTCCAGACTGTCCAAGATCTCATTATGCAGTCTCAGGGTGGCCTTGAACTCATGGCAAGCCACCTACCTCTGCTTCTCAAGTGCTGGGGTTAAAGTCATGTACCACCACACCCGGCTCTATTTATGGCTTTTTGAGATAGTGTCTTACTCTTACTCTAGCCCAGGCTGACCTGGAATTCACTCTGTAGTACCAGCCTGGCCTAAAAGATACAATAATCCTCCTATCTCTGCCTCCAGAGTGTGAGGGTTAAAAGTATGTACCACCATATCCTTCTAATTTATTTTAAAAAGAATTTCACCCATAAGTAGCCATTGTATTATCTTAGCATGTACTTCCTTTAAATATTAAATCTCTATAGTTATGATTTCCAAATTTATTTCCTTTCTTTAGCACAGCTGAGTATTCTCCTTGGTCTCAACAACCTCTTGAACTTTCCCTATATGGTCAAAAAGTGAAACAATATAGAAGCTTTCCTGGCCCTTTCATTTTAGATCAATTATGCTACCATTGTCAGATAATGAGTAATTTGGAGAATTCACATTATATAGATACTTGCTTAGTCATGTTTGCTACAAAGGCAGTAATTTCAATAATATTTGAAGTAAGATCCAGGTTTTTCTTCTCTGATAACATTAAAAGTTAGAATCATAAAATAACTCAATAGAAGGAAAAGACAAAATTCAGTACCACCATTCAAACGACATAAAAAGGAAAACAAAAATTGCAAGATATAAATTTAATGGAAAGTTTATTTTTGTTATATAAGTGTATGTTATTTGACCTTCAACCAAAAATATGTTATTTTTAGGTAATGTATGAGAAGACTTACCAGTTTTTAGGACATAAGCAATTTTATCTTCTGTGGATTTATGTATGGAATTAAATCTATTGATTTTAAGCTTGCAAATTCCCTTATATACTAAAATCCTATGGCTCTATAATAACTGTGAATACCTGGTATTTCTCCAAGAACTAAAAAAAATCAATTTCAACATTTTTCAAATTTTATTCTGTAATATAGATACTAAATTAAGAAGAAAGTTGCCTAAATACATTTCTGTAGTTAGAGGGGTACATACAGGTTATAACCATGTATAAGCTACATATAAGGTCTAAGAAAAAAAATCAAGATAATAGGTTGAATGTTAAAATATAAAAATATCACTGGGCGTGGTGGCACACACCTTTAATCCCAGCACTCGGGAGGCAGAGGTAGGAGGACTGCTGTGAGTTCAAGACCACCCTGAGACTACATAACTAATTCCAAGTCAGCCTGGACCAAAGTGAGACCCTACCTCAAAAAACCAAAAAATAAATAAAAATATAAATCATATATTAACTACAACTATTCTTTGAGTCAAATCATGTGACTTTTGGTAAAGTGTGTGCAGTTTGTGGTGTGTGTGTTTGTATGTGCTTCATGGGCACCACTGTGGTGACCAGAAGAGAATGTAAGACATCCTCCTTTATTACCTTTCTAATTACTTATCAGAGACAAAGTCTCTTGCAGAACTAGAGCTTGGTATTTTTTAGATAGACTGACAAACTAAGGAACCCTAGAAATACTCCTTTCTCTGCCAACCATCAGCCCTAGGATTACATGTGTGATTAGGCCTGGCATTTTGTTTATTTTCTTCAGACTCGCTGAATCATTTGCTTAGTCCCATTATAGTTTTCATTATTTTGTGGCCTTTTAAAATATTTTTATTCATTTATTTGCAAGCAGAGAGAGATAAGGAGAAGAGACAGAGAGAACAGGTGTGTCAGGGCCTCTAGCTAAGGCAAACTCCATATGGATATAATCTTAATTTGTAGCAGCCACCATGTTCAAAGTCACCTTTAAAATTTAATTTGTTGGTCTCTTGTTGAGAAAGTCATTCTGTTTAGTATAAAAGAACTGAGGAGTCTTTTTTAAAAAAAGAAAAGTTGGTATTTAATGTTCATGCACAAAACTCTGAACATTACTCCTGACTATTCTTGATGGCATACACATGCAGAGTGAGTATATTTCTAAAAACACAACAGGATTCAAGTGGTTACAACTATTAATCAACACATTAATAAAAGTTTTCTTAATGTATTAATTTTAATGATTAAGAGTGCTGCATAGTTAAGGGTATATATATATATAATGATCATATATTACTATTTTAAGTAGCTTATTTCTTGTTATTGCAATAAATAAACTATGATTCTTTTAGAATCATTAAATATTACCAAAATCCATTTTAAACCAGCATATCCTTTATCACAACAAGCTGCAAAAATGTATAACCAGTGCAACTGCAGTAAAACTTAAGCTCTCCAATATGACCTTGCAAAGCATATTTTCTCAAACCACTTTCAGATTCAGTAGTCCTCCTGGAATTCAGGAACTAGCTCCCTACATAACTTTATTTTGCATTTTGGCTTTCAGGGTAAAGATTTTTAGATGTCTCAAGGTGTCATTATAAATGTACATTATCTGTTCATTTATGTTCGATTACTCTAGGTAACTTATTTTCCTCTTGAATACTTTGACTCTGGCATTATGCTTAGAGATATTTTTGGTCATGACCTAAATACATAAACACAAAGATTTATTTTCTAGTCTTTCCCAATCACCTATGAGTTTAAATAGAAAATTCTTCTTCAAAAGCCTATAACATCTATTATAAGGTCTAGCATACTGTGACCACCCTTAACATAGGAAATACAACATGTTATTATTATCCATAATTGGCAACAATCTTGGGTGATCTGCCAATCCTTTTATAGGAGATTATAATTTCCTTAATGGAGAGAGGAATATATTATAGAGGTCAAAATGAGTTCAGTATATGCAAGCTCAAATATTTCAAATGAATATACATACAGTCATTTATTTCTATATGTAGACACATAGAGAATAAGCAACATTCTATTTCTGATATAGCTGCTCTATTTGTAACATAAAATCACTTGATGGCATTCGTGACAAGATGCTCAATGGTTGGATATGTAAGTTTTTATTATTAGTCTCAGTGAATGCTATGTCTCCTTTTTACAGTTGAAGAAATGGAGGCCTCACACTACTGTCCTGAGTTCATGAGTAGGAAATGTCATGGGGATATTGCAAGGCAGGCAGATCTGTGGCAGGATCTATTATTTTCTATTTTATTTGCTTCTTGGAGCATAGTAGATGTTAAACACACATTTTCACCCTATTATCTTGATGTTTTGAACTTGTTACCTGAAATATAAGGAATATTTCTAGTAAGGTGATCAAACCTCCCTATCACACTTGAAGTAGAAGAGTGGCAAAATTTGCCCATGCATTTATTTTAATAAACTCAACCACTCAAAAGAAAGTTTTTTTCTTCTTGGGGAAATATTTTGAATTACAACAATGAACTGTATGGATAGAAAAGATGAGAACTGTGTGAACAGAAAACCATCAAACCAGCATATCCATGTCCTACCTGTCCCTACAAATGAAAATGGGTGGATTCTCCAAGGAACTGACATTTTTACTGTAGGAATAAATAGATTCAAATAGGAAAAAAAAACAAGCTTCTTTGAGTCAAAATGAATTCTGTGTGCTTCAAAATCTCAATGGGTTAGAAAAATTCTGTAAAGGAAGAATTATGGGCATGAAATATGGAGGGTGCCTCACATAGGCTTGCCATACTCACCCTAGACCTCAATTGCAGAAATTGTGTGTGTCAGCTGACTTGTAGGAGGAACATTGATTAAACTGAAGGGTTGTTCTCCTAAATGGGATTAAACTATTCATCCACTCCGTCCTCTACCTGCCGTTGATGCTGGAGGACTCTGGCATGATGCTCCAGCCCTCATGTCCACTTTCTCTCTTTTCCTCCAGGCTATACTGTGAGATAACTAGAGTGATTGCCCCAGGCATGATAATTCTCACAAAATAATCAAAGTAGCTTTAATTGCTCATGAGAATTGTGTTGAAAGTGTCTTAAATCATTGTTGTCATTTCACTGAACATCAACATTGAGATCAAGTCATGTTATTCCCTTGGCTTCTACTGGTATGTGGCTGGTTCATCTTGACAAATTTAGTGGAGCATCTTAATAAAAGCCAATTTTATACTATTTTACACCAGTTCATAATGTGTCAGAAAAAAATACAAGGAGGATCAATGGCATTCGTGTTTGAATGGCTTCAGAGTGAAAAAAAAAAAAAAGGCAGGAACACAGAGGGAAAGGGGACATAATGAAAGAAAAATTGTCCTTAGGCTAGAGAGATGGCTTAGTGGTTAAGGTAATTGCCTGTGAAGCCTAAGGACGCAGGTTTTATCCCCTAGTACTCAAGTACAGCCACATGCACAGTGTAGCATATGCACCTGGAGTTCATGTGCGGTGGCTAGAGGCCATGGCGTACAAATTCTCTGTTTCTCCCTCTTTCTTTCATAAATAAAGGAAATATATTAAAAAAAAAAAAAACCTGCCCTTCAAGTGATCAGGATTTTTCTGTTGTTCCATAGCTAGAAATAGCACATGGTGAAGAACTGTTCTTACTGCTGTTGGACTATAGGCCCCGTGATGATTGAAAGCTTGGCTGTCTTCCGGCAGGAGTCCTAGGATTTCTGTGTCCTCCAAGGAAGTTTACATTCACATGCAATCACCTTCATACACCCTTAGAGCTCTGCTGCTGTTAGGGGCTCTGCCATGTGTGAGAGAGAAATAGTGAAACAGCAAAGTGCCCTTCCTTCCACCTTCCAGTATCCTAGTCTTGGCTTCACTCAGCAAAGCCTATCGAGAAACTTGGAAGAGGGAACTGGGTGCACATTTTCCAGCTCAGGCATAAACATGCTGATGACTGCCCTACTGAACTCAGTGTGATTTATTGTATTGTATTATTTTATTTCATTATGTCTTTTTTTTCTTTCATTCCAAACATTGATTCATTGACATAAAGTCCACAAACTACCATTGGCAGTGATTGGACCATTATGTAGTTACACAGTAAATGCCATTCCCAAAGGTGAATTATTTTTCTAAAACTCAGTTTACATTTTCTTGTTTCTGAAACAAAGACAACTTAACATGATTTAAAGTTCTCTTGATGACTCAAGGTTAACTTCAGAATGTCACCTGAGTTGTTGCCTTCAGTGACTAAAGATACAAGACAATACTTGTCCTCTTTCAGGTGACTGCATGTTGTGATAATTTTGTAGTCTGTATTCTCTGTTTTGGTGTGGCCTTCCTCTCTTCAACAACCAGTTAACATACTTATCAGAGCATACCCGATTACCCATTTAGTAATATTCTGCATCATAATGAATTTATTTCTGATTTATTATGCCAAAATATTCAAATGGGTAACCATATTTATCTTTGCTACATTTTCATTTTAAATTCTTTGTTTTTATTTTACTTGAGAGTGAGAGAGAAAAAGGAGGGAAGAGAGAAAAAGAGAGAGAGAGAGAGAGAGAGAGAGAGAATGGGTATACTAGGGACTCCAGCCACTGTAAACGAATTCCAGATGTGTGTGCCCCCTTGTGCATCTGGTTTATGTAGTCCCTGGGGAATCAAACATGCATTCTTTGGCTTTGCAGATAAGCACCTTAACTCCTAAACCATCTCTCCAGACTGTTTGCTACATTTTTACACAGAAGTCTCCATTAACCTAGAGTGGAAGCCTGTGAAATTTGTCCTCATGAGCAGCATGTGCAGGCATACCTCTTCCACGTGTACTTTTGTCTGTTGTGAATTTTTCTTGATTTTGGAGGGCTGTGATTATGTGCTCAGCCCATTTCAGGAAGTTGGGATGGATATGGGATGCACTAGGCCAGCTAGCAACAATAGACTAATTTCATGAAGGCCCCAGAGTTCATTCTGAACAATTCCTTGCAAAATAAATACTAGTTCATAATTGAAAGAAATAAATCCATTCACTTTATGAACACAAGGATGACTTTTTATGACTTTGTATAGTATATAAATGTTGTAAAATAAAAAGCACTTTCTATATTCTTTGTAAGTCATATATTAAGTATATTTGTATTATGTATATAAATGTGTACATGTCTTGTTTGGGGATATATATGTGCATATCTTTTTACCAATCCATATATCTACCATTTTGGAGGGGATTGAAGCACACAAAACACTGAAGGAATAATACTGGGAAGAAAATATTTTTAGTGTGACCTAAAATGAAAGGTATCAGTAAAGGAAACCCTGATCCTCTTTTACCCTACAGCAATATATTATGATCGTGTACAATTAATTTCACACATATAAAAGGTAACCTATCACTTTTAATTAGGCAGTCTTCAGTTTTGTCACTTTGTACTAATGTTCCTGTGGTCAAAAATTATGGGGCTTTTCCTTTTTTTTCTTTTAGTAAATTTTCAAAAGTTTTATTTTTAAAAATAGTGTCTTACAATATTGTACATGTATATAATGTATTTTGACTATATTTAACTGTAATTACTTTCTCTTATTCCTGTACCACTCACATGTTACATTTCCTTTTCCCCAAATAGACCTCTTTTAGTTTTCTTTTTCTTTCCTTTTTCTTTTTTTGCAAGACACCTTATTTAATTAGAGTGGCTTGTATGAGCAAGCTTTCTATAGCACTCCTCTTCATCCTTTGGCCTTTGCATTCAGTCTTTCAGCTTTCTCTTTCATATTGTGTCTTTAGTCTTGGAGGTGGTGATCTATAGGACCCATTCAGTACTGAACACTCAGCAAGCCAATATTCTCTGCACTTTGATGAGCTGTTAGGCATCTCTGGAATAACAACTGGCCACTGCAAAAAGACATTTCTGTGACCAAAGTTGAGAGCAGTACTAATCTAAGGACAAAAACGCAAATACTGATAAGGCTGTTTGATGGTCACACATGTCCACTTATCGTCACAGCAGCAGCAGCTTTCCTTTAGAGCCTGTGACCTCCTTAGCCCATGGACTGTTGACCAGCTTTGAACTATCAGACATGAAATTCCTCCTGTGCAGTGCACTTCTCTTCTGACCAGAGAATACTTGGTTATCCCCATAACACTCATGCTACTATTATACCAGCAGGCACTTCTTGCCTGGAAGAGTGGTTGTGGTGCACTCAGGGTCCACAGATGGGTAAGACTCTTGATGACTCTTCCTCTCCATCAGCCTGCACCATAGATTCAGTTACTATGAAAGCTGGCCAGGACACAGGAGGCTTCCAAATTAATTCCAGCGTGATTTTTCAGTGTCGAACAACTGAAGTTTGTGATGTCTTCAGTGATAGAGTCTTACCGTCTAATTGTGATGGGTAGTCATGGGCAATGTCAACAGCCTGCATTATATTAGGGGCCTCTTAGTTTTCCATGACCATCACCTCATACAGAAGTATCCCACTATTGACACTAGATTTTCTTTTAATAGACTATGGCTTCTAGGAACAGCAACATCCACCCATATGGGGTACCTCCATGCAAACTCCTTTTAAAATTATATTTACATTTATTTATTTTACAACATGTATTGTATAGCTGGAGAGATGACTTAGCAGTTAAGGCACCTGCCTGCAAAGCCAAAGGTCCCAAGTTCTCCCAGGATCCATGTGTGCCAGATGCACAAGGTGGTACAATTGTCTGGAGTTCATTTGCAGTGGCTGAAGGCCCTAGCATGCCCATTCTGTCTATCACCCCCCCCCTTCCGTGAAATCAATAGCATATTTTTAAAAGTATTCTACATGGCTTTTTCATATGTTTTTAAACATATATTTTATTTTCATTTATTTGAGAGAGAAAAGGAGAAAGAGGCAGATGAACAGATAGAGAAAGGGCCTCTAGGCACTGCAAATAAACTCCGGATGCATGGGATACCATGTGTATCTGGCTTATGAGGGTACTGGGGAAATAAACATGGGACCTTAGGCTTCACAGTTAAGTTCCTTAACCATTAAGCAATCTCCCTAGCCCTCATACATTATTTTATTTATTTATTTATTTATTTATTTATTGAATTTATTTATTTTTGGTTTTTTGAGGTAGGGTCTCACTCTAGTCCAGGCTGACCTGGAATTCACTATGGAGTCTCAGGGTGGCCTTGAACTCATGGCAATCCTCCTACCTCTGCCTCCAGAGTGAGTGCTGGGATTAAAGGCATGTGCCACCATGCATGGCCCCTCATGCATTCTTAATTATGATAAACCCGTACCACATTCTTCTACACCTCATCTCTGCCTAAACTCTCTGGAGTGTCTTGATGAAAATATCATTCCTGGGCTGGAGGAATTGCTTAGTGGTTAAGGCATTTGCCTGCAAAGCCAAGGACCCAGGTTCGATTCCCCAGGACCCACGTAAGCCAGATGCACAAGGTGGCACATGTGTCTGGAGTTCGTTTGCAGTGGCTGGAGACTCTGGCATGCCCATTCTCTCTCTCTCTCTCTCTGTCAAATAAATAAAAATAAAATATCTTTAAAAATAAAGAAAAAAGAATTAAAAAAAAGAAAATATCATTCCTTTTAAACTCTGGCAGTCACTAAGTTTTCTTTGCTCACAGCCCCAGTGTCCATCTATAAAGCCAAGAATGTCTGTGTCCTCTCCATTTAGTATCACTTGAATCCTTGAACACATTTCCCTTCAGCTGTGACTCTTTTTGGCTTTTCTGTCTTCTCTTTAATTGCCCCTATGACTGCATTATCCCTAGCTAGCCCAGGGTAATCTATTTACTTTAAGCCAACTGTTTGGCAGATTTAATTCCATTTGTATTTATTTTCTTTTTCTTTTTTTCCTTTTATTAGAGATAGTCATACACTGCAGGGATGGAAATATGGGTCTTAGCGAAGGCTGATATTCCTCCTACAGCATCTAGTCAATAAGGTTAATAATATATACAAATGCTCTAATACTTTCATATCATTGTTACAAAATAACTGATCAAATAGAACACATTACTTTTTTTGATTAAAGTAGAAATTATAACCTATGAGTTTTTAGCTTTTGTTGCTCAATATTTTAAATAATTACAACCATAAAGCCTTATACAAACAATTATTCTACATAAAATAACTAAGCGAAACTAAGAGGAAACATTATATTATTCTGCAGGGTATAGCAACTAAAATTCATTAGTGCCAGATGAAGACTTTTCAGGTTTTTGGAAACAATGAAAGAAAAATTTCTAATGATTTTAGACTCCTCAAAAAAGAAACCATAAATAAGACTTTAAAATAGTTTAAAATCTTATCTCAAAACCCTAAAATTCAAGAGTGGTTGAATGATAGAGCTCTGAAGTGGTGACTCACACTGACCTTTCTTTGAAGATCAGATGATTTATGTAGCAATTTCACTACATTATGGAGCAAACTCTCTCAGTAGATGCCCTGTAGCATCTCTGAAACTATATGGACCTCTGAAACTCGATGAACCTCCATTACCACATCTAGAAAGTCATACTCTTAACTTGGTAAAGCAGCAGCATGATTAAATGAGATAATGTGGCACAAGGACTATGGCATAATTAAAGCTCAATAAACATTGCATTTGCAATCATTTATTTGTATTAATGGTAATCTTGTCTCCATAGTATGCAGTGCTGTACTGTGCCTAAAAATGACAGGGAAGGGCTGTGAGTAGGCAGTTCTCAATTATCAGCTCAAACCATGCAAAGTATTACTTTATGTATAAAGTGTTCCTTCTAATTTCCCCCTTTACCCATTATAAACTCATTACAAATTTTTTTTAAAAACACCACATGAATTCTGTTAAATAATTTTGATATGTACATCTGAATGAAATTCATTTACTATTTAATTGTTTAAATAAGCAATAGAGGGCTGGAGAGATGGCTTAGTGGTTAAGTGCTTGCCTGTGAAGCCTAAGGACCCCGGTTTGAGGTTCGATTCCCCAGAACCCATGTTAGCCAGATGCACGAGGGGGCACACGCATCTGGAGTTCATTTGCAGTGGCTGGAAGCCCTGGCACACCCATTCTCTCTCACTCTCTATCTGCCTCTTTCTCTCTCTCTCTCTTTCACTCTCAAATAAATCAATAAAAATGAACAAATTTTTAAATAAGCAATAGACCACAATGTGGATCCAACCCTTAAGCCTCTTGCTATTTTGTCTTAGAAATAATTTATTAAATTGATGAGGGAATTTCATATTCAATGAGACAAAATGTAGACGGGGTGTCTTAGAGTTTGGAGATTTAAGAACTTTAAACACCATGAATATGTGTTATTCTGGGACTTACTAATTGAGCCTCTCAGTGATTTACTTGAAATCAGTTTAAATGTAAAACATCTCTGAGAAATGAGTATAAAAACAAGATAAAATAGGGGTTATGGTTGTGTGTTCTGATGATAGTACCTTTCCAATAATAGTATTGCAATCCATTATGTCACACTATATTCATACCAATAGTTTATGTTTTTCAGTTAAATGCCACAATAAATGAGACAAAAGTATATTTATAAAGCACATTTATATGAATTATTTATAAATGTGTCATAATAAGTTATTCAGTTATTAAGTAACCAATAATTCAATAATACTGTCAATCTCAATAATAATTATGAAAGGCATGAGAGCATTCTCATCTTACAAGATAATAGTGTGGCATAGTTAGTTTTAATGATGTTTTATAGATATAAAGATTTAAAAGGGACTTTAGACATAAAGCCTTATAAAATTAAAATAACAGTTTGTTACTGGTTTATCATAGTTTTATTAAAGTAAATATTTTTTTCTGTATGTGATAAGAACATTTATATATAGCCAGGTGTGTTGGCATAAACCTTTAATTCCAGTACTTGGGAGGCAGAGATATGAAGATCACTGTGAGTTTCAGGTCAGGCTGTAAGTACAGAGTGAGTTCCATGTAAGCCTGGACAAGAATGAGACCTTACTTAAAACAACCTCCAAGCCTCACTGCAGAGAGATTTCCTCAACCATGTTTATAGCAGCTCAATTCGTAGTAGTGAAGAGCTGGAATCAACCCAGATGTCCATCACTAGAAGAATGGATTTGAAGAAAAATGGTTGAACCTGGGACAGATCATTCTCAGTGAACTTACCCAATCACAGAAATATAATCGCCATATAGACTCACTCATCTACAGCGCCTAACCTGAATCTACCCAAGATGTCGACATACCCAGCAAGCATCTCGAAGACTGGACAGTAGGGTGGATGGGAAGGGAGAGGAGGGCAAGGGAGGGGGTGGGGGACATAAACCTGGACCCAAACGGCAATGGTACCATAAAATTCTACATCCTAAAAGGCAGAACAAATGGCTGAACCTTCACCAGGCATTAGAGGGAACACCTGAATCACAAGCAATGGAGAAGGTAAGATGAAGACTGACCTTAATCTTCTACAGCTTATCTCTCTCTCTCTCTCCCTCTCTCCCTCTCTCTCTCCCTCTTCCTATTCTCCCTCTTTTATATTATCTTTTTCTTCCTTCTTTCTGTGGGCACTGACCTGTAACTTCAAGTACCAGCAGGTGGCTATTATCCACAATGAGCTTTGGATCAGAGAGACCTACAAGTTTACCTAAAAGAATTACAGATTTCTGTCAGAGTACTTGATGACCCACCAAAGGTTAGTGGTAAGACCCTGCTGCTGAAGACACCATATGCTGTTGACACATAACATGAAGTGACATGGCTGGAAGCTGGAAGAGAGTCAGTCCCCAGATGTTCAGTGTGTCTAGTGCCAGAAGGTGCAACATGGGAAACTGGGGGAAAATGACCAGTATCTGTCCAAGCAATGCATAGTCTAACCTACTTAGCAGCAAATAACCTGTTGTGATGCTCACACATACAATAATGGCACACAGCCATGGTGGGAAACCAACTGCTCTTGATTTGGCTAACTGATCTGTTCAGTGGAATGGAACCCATAGCTGGAGCTGGGAAACAAATCAGAACCATATCCAAAAATGAGCCTGCTCTCCATTATCAAGCTACCACCAATGATGGGCTACAAGAGGGCCTAAAACTATTAAATTTTCTCTAAAAAAATAAGGCTTGTCCCATTTATCTGGTGTTGATGGAGTTTTGGGAATTAACACTTCCTGGAGGCAGACTATTGTTGGGGATAGGCTAATGGGTGTTATAGCCAGTTTCCCCTTGCACTGTGTGGCACACTCTCCTGCTTCTATTGTCTTATGTTGGCCAGGGGATGATGTCCACTCTCTGCTCATGCCATCATTTATCCTGCCATCATGGAGCTTCCCTTCGAGTTTGTAAGCCAAAATAAACATTACTTTTTGCCCAAATCTGCTCTTGGTTAGGTGATTTCTGCCAGTAATGTGAACCTGACTGCAACAAAGGTGAAAGTTCATAATGGTATTGATTAGCTGAAGGTATTGCTATCCTTCCTGATTCACCACTGTGTCTTTGCTTATCACATTTTGCTGTGCCATGAGGCACTTAACAAAGGGATCCAGGGAAATATTCTTTGATACTTTCTGGGCTTGTATAGATGACCCACATTGGACCATTCAGGACATAATAACTTTTCACATAATTCCAATTATCCTTACTACAACTATAAACGTTAGAAAAAAACACATTCCGCAAATTTCAATGACCTATAGGAAGTTCATAGTAATAATTAAATAAATGCACTAAAAAGAAGTTGAATATGTATTATACTTGAAAATGAAGGGTAATAGTCTCAAAATAATCATGCTAATAAACAAAGAATGGAGAATTAAAATCATAATCTGTGACATTTATAAAATAATGTTTGCCTTATCCGAGGAACAGTTTTAATCTGTGCATATTACATGAATTCATGTAAGTACCAGAGGACCATTTTATAGTAATTACATTATTATGAATAGTTTGTATTGAGAAAATTTGTCAAAGAAAAAATTAAAATGAACAATGGGGTTGAGAAATTTAAGTGGGGACAGGGGTTGTTTGGAGGAGAAGGGGAAGGAGTAGTAGCTACATCTAAAGACTTGAGAAAAGGCATATAGACACCTGCTTCTTTGTTAACTAATTAAGAATGCAATTAAAATTTGTTTCTGCAGAAAAACTCTGCATTTGTGGATAATACTGTTCCCAAAAACCATAGGCTGTTTTACGAAAGTCCCAGTGCCAGAGGTAGGCTATTTCCCAGTGAGTTGTTGATCAAGCCAGACCCTGAGGCACTGTCTTGAAAATATAGGTTATTGGCAGTGTTTCCTGCTTTTTACAAAAGCTACATGGTAAGGCCCTATTGCTCAAGACACCACATATATTGGTTGCTGGACATTAAGTAATCAAGCTAGAACTGAGCTGGAAACCTCCTCTCTGCTGACTTGATGCAATAGTGCTGGGAAGTGCAATGTGATCTGCTGTGTGGAGGGGGGCGAGGGGGGTTAACAGTATTATCAAACAGTGGAACTAGACACCTATACAATCTATCAGGAAGGCAGGGTGTGCCCACTGGCCCATTAATGGCATTGCTGACTGCTCTTTGATTGTCTCTCAGGCCCACTTGCATGGTATGCAATAGAATTCATGTCTAGTGTCAACAATCCAGTCAAAGCCTGTGGTTGTGGCCATCACAGGCCCAAAGAAGGAAGCTATTGCTATTGTCTAACTAAATGGATATGTTGTATCACCATCAAATTGCCTTCAAAATGTGTATGACTATGTTCATTGATTAGTATCATTCTTACTTTTGATTATAGAAACTTATTTGGCAGTTGGTGGCTGACTATTGAGATGTAAACTTTGTCAAAGTTCTGAATATAAATGAGGCACCTGTGTATCTCCCTCCAAAGCTCAAGGAACAAGGCAGACAAGGATGTCAAGAAGATTAAGAGCCAAAGGATAGAGAGGAGTACTGTGGAACCATGTCATTCAGTCACAACTGGATGTTGAAATCCTGCCCTCATAGTGAGCATTATAACCTACATAAGAACCACATAATACTGGGACCATCAACATTCTGTCCCAGATAATGGAGAGAGTATGAGATTCCCAATTAGATGCAATTAATGGTGGATGGGTGTTGGGGAACATTTTCTTGAGTAATGTAGCCACTGATAAGACCCAAATGCTTAGATCCATAATCCCCATATGTGTTCATATGTGTAGCACTGATTAAATTAATTAGGTCGTCCCCACACACAAGAAGAGAAAGAGATCAATATTAAAAAGAAATTAATTGGGAAGAATGAGTTCAGTGGAAGTAGGAAGGAGAAGGAAGTCAAAAGAATGTAATGGGAAGTGGTGAGGATCAAAATAAATCATATGTTTGCATAAAATCATTAATAAATGAAATTTAAGTTAATAAGAAGAAAAGTATTAAAAACACAAAAAGCTAAAGTAACTAGGAAAAAGCATACAAGTATGATTTGAGAGAATTAAAATTGATGCTCAGTTTGGTTTATCTTTGCAGGCAATGGTATTAAGAGCATCTAGAGCTCTGGGAGATACATCTGTTTCAATACCGCTCAATACCTGTACTATGTAGTGGCACTGCCTGATTAATCCAGTTCTCTTCTTTTATTTCTTAGAAAATGCAAGGTAGTAAATATGTACTTATTATCAGTGTCAGATACAGAATCCTGCAAAGTGTAGGTGAGAAAACCAGCATATTGCTGGCATCAGAGTTCCCATTTAGTAATTATTTGTACATTTATTAGTGCACATGCTTCTCAATGGATTGAATGCAAGATCACCTTGAAAATCTAAAGAAAATATAAGATGACAGGCACATTAGGAGAAAAAGATGGTGAGGTAAGTTCAGGTTTTAAAATGTGGCAAAACCATTGAGCACATATCACACTCTGTTTGCTTCTGTATGCAGGAAGCAATAATATTTGAAAGGAACATTTTGAAAGTGTATATTGGCTGCATGTATTGTAGATACCCTTGACAAGTGATGCTAGCACTTAAATTTCATATGAACTTTGGATGAAAAGGATATAAATGCATTCCAAAAGTATTTACAAATTAAGAATTTGAGAACAATTTTATCAGCATCTGAGAATTTAATATGCGGAAAATAGTGGGGTACATTTTCAAAGCAGCAAGCTTTAACTTAGCCATGGAGCTCTTGTTTATTTTTAATGGGAGTTGCACCATGAAATCACTACAAAGCACTTCGGACACTTACAAAAATTGTCCATCAAAAGGAAGGGAGCATCAATTGAGCAAAATAAAGAAAAAAAAAAAAGAAATAAAGAGGGAAGGAAGGAGAAACAAAACAACTGCTTTACCTTAGTGCCAAAAGTATGGTCTTCCATTTTGCTCCATTTCTGTGATGTTAGGCATTAGTGAAATTACATTACTGGCAATCTCCTTAAAATGATTTCTAAAAATCTATGATATATTGCATGTGACATGCTTCAAATTCCAGTTTATGCCATGTTATTAAGTAACCACTATCAACCAATTAACCTGTCAATTTCCTTCTTTGACAGTCATGAATCCCAATTGATCATAATCATATAATTACAATCAAATAAAAAATCAGCTGCACAAAATAGGAATAGGGACACATTTATCTTATCAGATAGACTCCATTCTATAAAATTATTCACATCATATCACAGACAACATATGTTCATGTACATCATTTTAAAAATGGGTAGACCACATCTCTAAATTAATGATGCTTAAAATTATGTGCAGCTATTAGTCTGTAAGAAAGAGTAAGTGCCTTTTATTTCACTGATTCATATGATACCATCAATTTAAAGTCACTTTGATATGGAAGACTATATATGTATGGCATATTAAGAGACAAAATGGTGAGGTAAGTTCAGGTTTTGTCTTAAAATGTGACAAAGTTCGTGGGCCATGTATTTTCTCTGTATATTTCTGTATGTAGGAAGCAATGATATTTTCAAGAAACATTTCTAAATTATATATATAAACTTTTTATTTTCAAATCATTGTCCTCACTCTGTGTGAATGTTGTGTAACATCCCATTAAAGGGCACCAGAACAAACCTCTCTCAGGGCCACACTTGATAAAACAAACAGGAATTGTGTTTGGGTCACACATGGGATACAAAACACTAGCAAAAGATAGTGAGGAAAAAAGAATACATGCATATACATACATATATATATATATATATATATATATATATATATATATATATACATTCATTGAGACTCACCAGGTTTTTAAAACTTGAATTGCCATCTATAGTTACCAGTGTCACGGTATGAAAATCCAGCCAGGAAGGAATTCTTTGAAATCTCCATTAATTACCTGAGTCCAGTAGAGAGCCAAGTAAAAGCCAAGGTCAAAACTACCTCTGATCCTCCTGCCTCTGCCTCTTCAGCAATATCCTACTGGGGAAAAATGGCCAACATCTGTCCAAGCAACTCGTGGTCTAAGCTACTCAGCAGCAAACATCCTGAAGTGATGCTTACCCAAGTGCAATAGTAGCACACAGCCAAGTGGGTAACCAACTTCTCTTGGATTGGCTATCAGATCTGCTCAGTGGAATGGAATGAAACCCATAGCTGGAACTGGGAAACAAGTCAGAATAATATCCAAAAATATGAGTTACTTCTCCAATATCAAGCTCCCACCAATCTTGGACTACAAGAGGGCCTACATCTATTAAATTCTCTCTAATCTAATAATAGTTATCCCATTTATCCAGTGCTGACTTCACTCTCTGTTGGAGAAACTTTTTTTTTTTCAGATGGATGCAGAACCTGAGGAGAGGATCAGCCCATGGCACCTCACCAGGGCCACAGCTGAAACCATAGAGGATTTGGGGAAATGAGCAAGGGTGCCACTCTCTTGATGAACCTGGTACCAGCACAAGGGTGAAGGATATAGACACAGAGAACATTCAACTCCTACCAAACCAGAGATCCAGACACAGGATCCCAAGGCTCATCACTGAAGTAGACTTAAAACAAACCCAACATGTTTGGGAAATTCACAGAAGAGGGGGCAAAAAGATTGTTAGAGTCACAAGTTGGGACATTATGCACAGAGACATTGCCTCTTCCCCATAAATGATGGCTACTCCCACAATGCACCACCCATAATCCCTATGGGGATAATTGGCATTCCCAATGAGGAGGATCACTTCAGAGGGGTGACGACAGGGATGAGGGTAAGGATGGTACCAACGTGTGCTGTTTTAACACTGAATCTGTACTTAACTAATAAAGAAAAAATGGTAAAAAAAAAAAAAAACTACCACTGAAAGTTCCACTCTCCCAGGAAATTCTTGCAAATCCACTATTTACCAAGGATCTATCCAAATCTAATGTTCAGAAGAAGCAGAATAAAGACAGAGATATGGGCAGCAGCGAAACAACATTCTTCCAGTGGTCTTTATAAAGAAAAGCAGAGAGAGCTCTGAATTTATGGTGACACTTGGAGAAATTATTTGGACTTTATATTTTTGTTGCTCTCTTTAAATAAAGAAATAAATATGTTTTTATATTTTTATTCACAGGTCCATGTGAAACCTTTCTTTTGGAAGTAAGTGATACATATCTTTAAGTTTTTTAAATGTGGGATGATTATAGATTACATTGGAGATTGCATGCATACTTATAGTAATAAAAGAAGGAAAAAAAGTCATCACTCTGTATGAATGAGGAATATCCTATTTAGGACTCCAGAATAAACTTTTCTCTGGGCCACATTGGACAAGACAAAGAGGAGTTGTTGTGTCAAATACTACATAAAAATCACTAGTGAAAGCTAGTGAGAATAAAAAGGTGTGTGTACTTTTTTTTTTTTTTTTTTGGTACTATCCATCACTTTAGATAAGCTAAAAGTCACACATGAAAATTCTCTGTGATTATGTGGTGTTCACTTGAGAGGTCTGTTGAGATAATCGAGCTGGTTACATGTTTGCAATTACAGAGAAAAGGCACATTTTTAAAAATGAATTTTCTTGGGCTGGAGAGATGGCTTAGCAGTTAAGTGCTTGCCTGTGAAGCCTAAGGATCCCGGCTCGAGGCTCAATTCCACAGGACCCACGTTAGCCAGATGCACAAGGGGGTGCACACATCTGGAGTTCATTTGCAGTGGCGGAAGCCCTGGCATGCCCATTCTCTCTCTCTCTCTCTCTCTCTCTCTGTGTGTGTGTGTGTGTCTTTCTCTGTCTGTTGCTCTCAAATCAGTAAATAAATAAAAATTTTAAACAATGAAATTTAATTCTTTGAAATCTTTTATTATAAAAGAAAGAACAGCTTAGAACTAGTGGGATATTTGACATTGTACTAATGAAGACTGTTTTATCATCTGCTTTCAGTGAGTTCTCAAGATATTTTGGTTATAGTTTTATGTTTATTGTGATGCATTTATGAAAATAGTTGAACACAAATTAGGTGTTTTGCTGGCAAGTCATGGCAGGAATAAGGTGTGATTAAATAATGAGGGATATTTCTTTCTGGGAATACTGGACCTATAAAAGTGTAGTAAAGAAACATGGTCACTCATTTAAGTTCATTAAACATACCAAATATGCAAGACAGTTCTGATCATTAAGTTCTGGCACAAATTAAGATTTTGATATCACAACAACTTTAATAAAATTTCACAAATCATAACTTTTTTTGACATTTGCCCTCCAAATTCAACTTAGCATCCTAATCTTGAAAGGAAAGTGATGTCAAAAGAGTCAGCATCAACACTTCTAAGGGTCTCCTGGAATTGATGATGATTTAATACTTTGGTATCGATGAAATTGAGTCTTGATTTGCATGAGGGCACCATTGTTGGTACTTTTCAATGTAAATGTTCTTAAGGTACTATGCAGATATAATTAATGAAATATGATCTTTTCTTGGTAATTAACCTGCTCCCTATTAATTTCACATATTCATTTTCTTGCCTTTGTTTTTTTTATTTTATAGAGCATTTGTAGTAACTATACCAAATAAGTTGGCAATGGACAAAGATAATCAGTTTAATATATTATTTACTGCTTCAGATAAATCTCTTTAACTGTGTGTTCTGATGGCCCTTCCAAAAACTTCAGTGACATTTTGTTTGTCATCAGTGTCACCAGTAGTGCTCCGTTGATTCTATATATATATATATATATATATATATATATTATTTATTAATTTCTTTTACTTTTTTTTTGGTTTTGAAGGTAGGGTCTTGCTTTAGCCCAGCTTGACCTGTATTTCACTATGTAGTCTCAGGGTAGCCTTGAACTCACAGCAATCCTCCTACCTCTATCTCCCTGGATTAACCATGTGTGTCACCACACCAAGCTGCTATCTTGTTTCTATGATACAATACTTGACACTTAACAAATCTGATATCACACATTTGCTTATGATGCCTTTTCAAATTACAGTCCTTGAAAACTTGCATAAATTCCCTAGAAATGAAGCAGTGTGCCTTATGATGTACATCCACACAATAGTAGTTATCTGACAAATGCTCATTGAACATCTTCCTAATTGGCAATTTTGCTTTTGGAATTTCTGCTCTCTTTTGAGATGTTGTTTAAGTCATGGTGGGTTATAAGTACTACTATAAAGGGATTATATTTATTTTTATTATGAAATTTAAATTACAGAAACATAGACATCAAGGTTATGACCTTCCAGATTATAAAGTGTGGCAGATGGCACAGTGTGTGTGGAAAGTACCCACAGTAATAAAATAAGTACATACACATATCTTCTAAGTCATAGGTAGAGATGCAAACCTTCACAGACAAGGTTCGATTCCCCAGTTTGGTTCCAAACCTTCACAGACAGGGTTCGATTCCCCAGTGCCCACATAAAGCCAGATGTACACAGTGGCACAATGCATCTGGAGGTTGGTTGCAGTGGCAGGAGGCCCTCGTGCTCCCATTTCTCTATTCCTCTCTCTTTCTAGGCTTGCCAACATAGAAATAAAATATTTTTTAAAAACATGGAAACTAAAACAATAAATTCAGCAAACAGATCTAATTTAAATGTGTCTAAATGAAACATATGACCTTTTTTTTACAATTCTTTCACCTGATATCCATATATTATTTCAATAAAGTCAAAGGTAACATTTAAGTATGAAAAATGTCATTACTGGGATGAAGAGATGGTTCATCAGTTAAGGTTCTTGCCTCAAAGCCTGACGACCTGGGTTCAATTCACAAGTACCCGAGTAAAGCAGGATACTCAAAGTGGTACATGCATTTGAGTTTACAGTGGCTAGAGACTCTGACAGTCCTCTCTCTCTCTCTCTCTCTCTCTCTCTTCCTGTCTCTTGTCTCCTCTCTCATTGCAAATAAATAAATAAAATATTTAAAAATGTTATTACTCCACATCTATATTGTTTCTTTTGTATGAAAAAAACTGATACTTAAGCAATAAGTTTTAAAAATAGTAAAGAATGGAATTTTATTTAAGAAGTATAATTTAGTCCCCTATACATTCGCATTCTATTAACTTTATTACCTTTAAAATATATGACGACATTCAATATTTTCAACATTTTTATTCAAAAATATATGACAAATTTCAATATTTTTGAAATGTTTAAACAATATTAATTTATATTCTAATAATGAATACTATTTTACTAGTGAACTACATTATCAAGTAAGGCTTGCAATGAAACAATAAGAAAATTTCACTCTAAGGAAAAGCATTCAAGAAAAGATGACACATGGCAGTATTAATTTTTTTCTTACAGTACTGTACTAGACACTATTCTCTGCGTATGGGAAATACCAGTATTCAAATCAGTTTTCTTGAAGAACCACAATTTGGAGTGGAAAGATAAATTGTATTAATGACAACAAGTAAAGTAACTCTATAGCATATGTGTGTTATAGGGAAATACAAGCAGTTGAAAGGGGTACTGGGATCAGCTCTCTCAGTACTATTGATTGTTCATTACGTGAAATATAAAAATAGTGAAGAAAGATACCTCCCCACATATCTCTGCACATTTAAAGAATAGAAAAAGAAGTATCTGGATGAGCAGTGTTTCTCACAGCAAAATGACAGGGTACTTCACAGTGACTCAGCTCTGTCTCCATGTGGAGAGCAAGCTGCTACTCCATTTCTTTGCTTGTGTGCATATGTGTGGTATGTGTTCTATGCATATGTATGTGTGCATGTAGAACCCTTGAGTTTGCCTGATGCAGTGGAGGAGAATCTCAGGTGTTCTGCTCTACCACTCTTCTACCTATTCTTGAGCCAGTCTCTTACTTATCGTGGAGTTTTCCTTTTTTTTTTTAACCCTTAAGTTCTGGAAACTCTGAGGTCTCTGTTCATCTGTCAAAATGGGAATACAGAGGTATGTGTGTCCTTGTCCAATTCTTTATACAGATCCTGCAAATGAACTCCAGTGATCACTCTGGCCTTCTTAAGGCCTTCACGCTTGCACTGAAAGATGCTCTTAATTTTTGATCCATTTCTCCAAGCTTGTTACTGATTTCTGCCAATGGACTTTGGCCAAGCATGCATGATTTTTGCATGTGTGATTAACAAACCTCATTAGCTTACTTTACATTGATTTTAACGGAATGCCATTCCAGATTCCAGACATAATCAAATGAGCCCTGAATATCGAGTATAGCAATGGAAGGTTTGCAGCAGGAGATATTTCACATTTTATTATTGGCTTTGAAAAAGCAAACCTCTAGAAATTCTTTTGCCGTCAAGAAATGAATTCTGCCAACAACTTGTGAGATCATGAGTTCTAGGATCGTGAGATCCTAGGCAAAAATAGTTGGAAGCATGAACTGGCCAAGCAGAGTCTCAGGTGGTCAGTGTCTAGACTCCTCACCTAGAAACCATGTGCTTGAGCCACGTGTATGAGAGAGATTTCCCTCACTCAAACTTTTCCCAGGTGAGAAAAATTCTTTCATGCTGCCTGAGAGAAAGAGGAATTCTTATAGGCATGGAGGGCTTTCCTGATATTTTTATTTCCTCTGTTTCTGCTCAAACTTCATAAATTCCCTGTATCTTACTCTTTTTTGAGTCCATGTACTCCATCACTTTGTTAAATGTAAATCTTAGGAAATTCTAATCCAATCTAGAGCTCCAATCCCACAACAATATGACTCTGAGTGCATAGGTGTGTGTGTGTGTGTGTGTGTGTGTGTGTTTTCATATATAAATGATTAGATGTGTGTTTGTGTGCAAGTATTTAGAAGCCATAGGTAGATCAATGTTGAGTATCTTTCTTGGTCATTCTCTACCTCATTCTTTAAGATAGGGTGGGTGTCTTGTGATTTTGCTGGCTAAGCAAGCCAGTTAGCTCCTGACACTATCTCTGCTTCTCTAGTGCTGAGATTACAATTGCATACCATTGCACCAGACATTTTATGTGGGTGATGACAATCAGAATACAGGTCCTCATGTTTGTATCATGAACATTTTACCCATTGAGCCATCTTTCCAGGCCCTATGTGTAGGCAACTACATTTGTCATAACTGTGACATAGAAAATAAAGACAATAAATATAGTAGAATCAACAGCAGGTGATTCAAGGGTGTGGCTGGGCCAAAGAATAGTTTTATGCAAATAAGAAAAAAATATCTTTTAGGAGAGAAATAATCTGTGGAATGGTGTATTAAGAAAGGAAAATGTTTTTCTTTCAAAATGAAAAGTTAATCCTCCTTCTGAGTATACACACCCCTGCCCCAGGGAGCGTGAATAAATAACACAGGACCTATTACTTCCTTCTCCTGGTCTTTCTGTACTGCTGTAACAATGACCTTGAGTAAGATTTCATCAGACTGATACATACTTGCTAAAGGGAAGCAAATAGAAATTTCATTTCAGGTGTGTGGCTGCAAAGGAAACAAACACTAATGCATCAAAACAGTGAAATACAGGCAGAGCACATCAGAGGTGGGGTATACAATCACACTATGGATGGATTTATGGTACAATACAAGGATGGCTCTATGTTCTGTTGTCGGTCTGGCACTTGGCTTGGTGTCCAACATTTATTAAATTCTCATGTACAGTAATAAACTATAGATTCCTCAAAATAAGAAATTATTGCAAATATGAGCTCTACTCTGAAGATGCAAGCAACCAGCTCTGAATCGCTGGCAGGCCATGTCTTTAAAGGCTATTAACTGTAGAGTCTCAGTTCATATAACAATCACTATATTTCACAAGGATTCCTCAAAAAAAAAAGTCAATGCAAAATGTTGAGCATGCTTCTCTGGCACATACTAAGTGCTCATTTAATAACAGATGTTATTTTCCAAACTCATGTGACATTTGAGGGGCAGAAAGAAAATCCAAAATGTACATAATTCCAGAGATGCTGGAGATAGAAAAAAATGGGAAGAAAAATAATAACCAAGAACTGAGAAAAATGCCACAGAACTGGAAGAAATAGTGTAAAACAGAAGCAACTGACTTCAGGGAAGTATGGGTAGCCAAGAGAAAGGATTAATCAAAAGAAGGCATACAAGTTTAAGTTTGCATGTGAAAAAGTATTACAAAGCTACTACAAGAGATGGAAAAACAGGGAGAAAATGTCTGTTGGTAAAATGCTCATCATAATATGTTAAGAACCAGGCCAGACGAGAGGAGGGGAAGGGCATATGGAATAAGTGTGAATATGCACAAACATGCAAACACACATGAGGACACATGATAGTGTGGTCATTAGGCTGCTACCTGCCCTAATATCTGTAAGTAATCTGTAGAGAGCCAACACTGCCAACAGCCTCACAGCATCCTAGACATTGTCAAGAAGGAAAATATTAGATTATTAAATTACAGAGTTTCCTCTGAATCCCAATAGGTTGCAGTATGACACCAGTTCACACTTTCAGGTTCTCCTATTTTATTGGCAACATACATAATACATTTTGAATGAGGCAGGAGGCTCCCTGGTTATCAAATGACTTCCAACCTTGTTTTACATTTAACACAGAACGTGCTTTTTAGAGGTACAACTCACTGCTGGTTATGCCACTCGTGTTATGATGGCTGGAAGAAAGATGTGAATAAATGTGGACCAAATATTATTAATTGTTTTGATGGTTCTAATCTTACTTTCATTTTCTTAATGAATCTATTTGAATGTTGTGATGGTTTGATTCAGGTGCCGCCCCCTCCCCCCATAAACTTAGATGTTCTGAATCGTCGGTCCCCAGCTGATGGAGATTTGGGAATTAACACCTCCTGGAGGCCGTGTATTGTTAGAGGCGGATTTATGGGTGTTACAGCCAGTTTCTCCTTGACAGTATTTGACATACTCTCCTGCAGTTGTCTACCTGATGTTGGCCATGAGGTGATGTCCACCCTTTGTTCATGCCATCCTTTGGCCCTGATATCAAGGAGCTTCTCCTTGAGTCTGTAAACCAAAATAAAACATTTTTTCCCACAAGTTGCTCTTGGTTGGGTGATTTCTGCCAGCCATACATACCTGTCTGCAACAAACTTGATTTCTCATATTTGTGTATCTATTTCACCCATGAAACCAGATTTATTTTTATGACTATCTGCAATTCTCTGTCAGGTTTTGTTTTTTACTGGCAGGACATGAACCAAATGTGAAGCCTCCAAGCACAACAGATTTGGTGAAGTGCTATTTCCTCACATCTCCCTTCCTTTCTTTTCCCTCTTCTGAATAGAACTGTGTGCTGATAACACTTCAACAAATAAGAGTTTGCTCAAATAAACAAGAAGAATAAAATGGAGGGCTGGAGAGATGGCTTAGCAGTTAAGTGCTTGTCTATGAAGCCTAAGGACCCTGGTTCGAGGCTCAATTCCCCAGGACCTATGTTAGCCAGATGCACAAGGAGGAACATGCATCTGGAGTTCGTTTGTAGTGGCTGGAGGCCCTAGTGCTCCCATTCTCTCTCTCTCTCTCTTTCTCTCCCTTTCTCTCTCTCTTTCTGTCTGTCGCTCTCAAATAAATAAACAAAAATAAACAAATTAAAAAAAAAAAAACAAGAATAAAATGGAGCAGAGAACATGTTTCAAAGTACCAATGTTTTCAGGATTTTCTGAAAGTAAAGAAGAAATGCTCTTGGCATTACTCCATTTCCTTTCTTCTCCACCCCACCATTTTTTTGTTCTTCTGCCAGCTTTAATAAAAAAAAAAAAAAACTATAGAATGAAAATATCAGAAAAATAAATATGTATATTTGTTATTTGAAATTCATGAATTTTCATTTGAATGTAAACCAAGATTATTGGCATCCTTGCTATAGAACCTGCAGTTCACTAGTTCTCTGACCTACATTCATTTTTATACTAATTACTGGTAAGCAATATAATGGTTAGTCAAAGCATTCTGAAAATCTGCATCCATCCGTTAAATTGTTGAGAGAAATTTGGAACAAGATGCTTCTAACAAGTGTACTACTAGTGACTGGCTTCTTGTATTATTAACACTAAACATCTCTTTGTGCATATTAGTTACATTCTTGGGCAATTGCTGTATCACTGACCGCACTTGCGTGTTGATACTGTGAGAAAATAATGAGGAGTCATGTGTCTTCTCTTTCAGTGCTTCCATAGCTTCTGTTATCCATTCTTTACAGCAAATGTAGAGTGACAATTGCCTAAAGGATTAAGAGGTTTCCTCTAAAACTGTCATATTTAGATACATAGAAAGCCTGGACTCTTTATGGTCCTGGTGTACTTTTTAAAGGAAACCACAGATTTTTCCACAGTGCCATGCGTCGATTTGAATATTGAAGCTGAAAATGTTGGATTCTGGACACTATTTTCACTGCACTGTTTTTTTTTTTTTTCTTTTCAATAGTAATGGACATTGGCAATCACTTCACAAGATGTAATCAAAATTTACTTAAAATTTTACAAAACATTTTGAACTTAGTTTAAAATCCTGAATTTTCTGTAATTTTCATTAATTACATTTGTCAAACACATACACACATACCCACACATGGGCATAGACAATTTCTAAGAGATAACACATTTTGTTGCCTTCACATTTGATTTTTTTGAAGAAATAATGATCTCATAATTTAATATCATGCCTCTGTGTTGTGTGTGAGTGTGTGTGTGTGTGTGTGTGTGTGTGTGTGATGACATGTGGGCATGGCATGTACTTGTGAAGGTTAGAGGAAACCTCAGGGTACTGATCCTTTCCTTCCACCTTGTTTGAGACTGAAACTCTCTCTCTCGTGTGTGTGTGTGTGTGTGTGTGTGTGTGTGTGTGTGTGTTTAATTCTACAAACATCAGACTAGCTGACAGGTGGGCTTCAGGATTCTCTTGACTTTGCCTACCACTGCCATTGGAATTACAGCTACCTGTGCCACTTGGGTCTTCTTTTTCCTGGTTGCTGGAATCTGAATTCTGTTCAGGAGTGTTGGCAAGCATGTGCCCTAACCACTGAACAGTTTCTTTAGCTAGAAGTTTAAGTTTCTTAAACTCAGGAAATTTTTAAATTTAACTTTCCTTTAAGAGCAAATATATAATCAGTTCTCTGTTCTTTGTATAGTTACAGGCAAAATGGTATAACTCCTGCTTCTAAGAAAGCTTATTCAACTTGGGATAAGCTTATTTATAATATAGGTTTAAAGAATATTGTGAATTTGGTCAAAGTTTAATGTGAACGTTTTGGATATCTCACTTGATAACTCAATAACAAGGACTCTGTGGTTGCAAGAATTAGGGTGATTAGAGTTGGCAAAGGTGGAAACAGTGTGACACAGGCACACAATATCATCTGCTGCTAGAGCTGGCTATGTTGCTCAGTAGCCTTGGTTGGCACCCAGCACTGCAAATGACCAAAGTTCTATTCTTTTATTTTATTTTATTTATTTATTTATTTTTTTTGGTTTTTCAAGGTAGGGTCTCACTCTAGCCCAGGCTGACCTGGAGTTCACTATGGAGTCTCAGGGTGGCCTCGAACTCACGGCAATCCTTCTACCTCTGCCTCCCGAGTGCTGGGATTAAAGGCGGGAGCCACCACGCCCGGCTCAAAGTTCTATTCTTGAGTGTGTTCTGCCTGTTAACACATGAATCCAACCAGAACAGAAACATTCTAAGGATTTGTTTTACTACTTTTCAGAGCAGCCAACTTAAAATTGACATGCTTACATTTACAAAGGAATGGGTCCTATCAAAGGAAAAATCAAGATAAAATTGCCCTCAATTAAATCATACTCTTTCTTCTGAATACTGCATGTTAATGGACTTTGGGTCATGTTACTGTTAACGAATAGATATTAAAATTATAATGAGTAAGAATGATGTGATGGTATTGTTATTACACATACAGGTATGATTTATAACTTTCTACCAACTGGCCATGCAAGCAAGTTAAGTATAATTTAGCTAGATTCACACTTTTACTCCATAATTTCAAAAAATAATCCCTGTCTTATATAATAATTTGGAGGAATAAATATGATATTTGCATGAACCAGTATCACCTAAGGTTCAGTGGGGACCCGTATACTGTTTTCCCACAATTATTAGGCCGCTTTCTTCATTCATGAGAATGGTTTTCATCCAACAAATAATAGTATTGTAAGACAATCCAAGTGTGGAACAGATGTGACCTTGGAGTTGAATTAGTCTTTACTACCAAGTTATGATGTTCTGTCCTCTGCATTATGGCTATGCTCCTGTGGTAAATTTTAGTGCAATTCTGTGCTATTGTTGGACAAGAAACTCTCAGGGAAACTCAGTAAATAGCACAACCTTAATGACACATCTTATCAGCTTTATTTCACATCTAGAGGTCTCTTTCCCATGTAAGTACAGTTTCAAATGCCCATTTTTCACAGGGAATTCTCTCTTGATTTCTCTGGTGACATGGGTGTGGTGGTTTGAATAGAATAGATGGCCCCCAATATATTCAGTTGTTTATTTGTTTGTAGTTTGCATCTCTAGCCATCTGGCTGGAGGCAATGCCATTGTATGGATCTTAAGGTGTGGGTTTGAGATTTCAATCTAAAGATATGCAAATTGTGCCTAGCTGGAGTTCCTGAAGTGTGCTCTGGCTTTTGACCTTTAGGCTTGTACTTCTCTCTCTCTGCTTGGTCCTGTGAAGGCAGGCCAGCTTTTTTCTGCCATTATGGAACTTCCCCTGGATCTGTAAGCTTCAATAAATATCCCTTCCTCCACACCTGTGTCTGGTCTGGAAGTTCATCTCAGCGAACTTGAAGCTGTCTGTTACAATGGGTCATGGAGCAGATCCTGGGCCCGTATGAAGAAATTATTTGTAGACTTAGTGACATGGTTTTTGATTATTTGAGGGGTCTACTTTTTCTCCCTGATGTTTAATTTTATTAATACCTGAGAAGAATCCCAACATTTTGTAGCATATCAATTGAATTCCTATTACTAAAAAGAACCAGAAATTGTGGGTAACTATTTGTTTTCTGACTGATTTTGATCACCCCATTTTCCCCTGCAGTGCTATGCAGACATGTAAAATGAAGAGTATATAGGCTGTCCTCATCTTGTATCCCTCTCTTTTATCAACAGAAAGAAACCTAGCCCTTGTTTGTACGTAAAGCTCTTTGCATAATGAAAGTGTTTGATGTATCACTTAATACCTGTTTTTCTTAAATGCAGCCATAACTAGAACCCCATGTTTCATCTATTAAGTTCTGTTCTGCTGTACACAAAAGCTGCACAAACATGCTACCTACAGATCAAGACATTGCAAAAGATCATGAAAATCTGAACCCAGAGGTAGAAATATGTCCACCCAAGTAGGAACCCCATTATAAAGAGTAACCTTGGATGTTGACTTTTGTAACTCCCATGAGTACTCATTGCCAAAGACATATGTATTAATTACAGTGTTTGTTTGTTTGGAAAGAAAGGGTTTTTCAGCATATCTGTTATTACAGCATAGAATACAATGTCTCTTTCACTTTCAAATTAATTATTTGAATGAAAAAAATACTTAATGTAGAAATATGGAAGGAAAGATAAATTAATTAATAAGGTCACCTGTCCAGTGATATTTAGATTAACATTAGGAACTCTTATTACCCCATCTGTTGGCTTTTGCTTGTATATGCAACCAAGAAAGTATCCTTTTTTTAACCTGTTGTCCTTTTGCTGAGGATTACTTTATCAATGAGTTCTTGTACTTATCTGGAACTATATGTTTTTTTACTCCCTAAAGTGCATCCATAACTCCTGATATACTAGACCACAATTGTTCTAGAACTTCCCAAGACTTCCTCTGAAAACTGAAAAATTTTCTACAAGTTTCCAAGTCTTTGGCATTTTTACATTGGCAACCAGGGAATCATCTCAATCATTTTTCTTCATTTAATATTTAAACACATTCCCTTATGTAGATATATGTAATGTTATCAAAGGTATTACTCATATGTGTGTATGTAGGTATGTGTATATGGTTATCTGTGTGTATGTGTGTATGTGTTTATATAAGCATATAAAGTGTATTTCATAGTATGCATGTATGAATTATATATGAGGATGTGCACATATGTATATGAATCTGTTATATATATGTATATAAATATGAATCTATCTATCTATCTATATATGTATATGGAAAGACTTATAGATTAGTATTTGTATAAATTTTAAGCACATAAAAATGTATATGGACATATAAGTGTATTTATAAGATGAATAACATAGACACCAGTTTATGTGCATGTCTATATATACATATTCACATAGATATTGCTGTATAATTATATGGATTAATAACATTTCAATACTCTTCCCCACTTCTTTGTAAAAATTTTGTCCTCATGAGCATTTTAGAATGGTTCTGAAAACATGAATGTTTGTCACAATTTAGTGTCAGCAGTCACTCAGGAAGTTCCAAGTATGATGTTAAATACTTCCAATGCATAGGATCTCCAAACAAAGAATTGTGTAGTCCTAAGAGTCAATTGGGTAAATACTGAAAGAAGGTCTCTTATATATTTCTTACAAGAAGTGGTCAATGTAGAAAACCTTCCTTAACTAATGGTTTCCCAGATTTATACTTTTATGTCAGTACACATGTATTCTGCTTACAGATGAGAATCTCATGTCAGCTAAGGTAATTTTTCACAACACTTATGTGATCATCACAAGGAAGGGAAAATGGTTGTTGACTAATTGGCATTACTTTCTAAGGTCTAGTGCATGGACCAACAGATCCCTGGTTGCTGTTAATCTACACTGAGGAGAACACTTCAGGGATATACAGTAATCACTAGGATAGTTCAATCGGGCTGTGCTCTGCCTCACAGTACTATCTTAATTATGACTCCTGTCTTTTGACAGTAAAGTTAAGATTATTATGCAAGTTCAATTGGAAGCATATTTGTTCCTCCTTCTAGTGAGCCTTTAACAATTACTTGATTGAAGATCTGAGCTCTAGGTAGCAGTAATTTTGCAGACTCGTTATATTATTTCTGGCTCCTTAAGTGTTGACTCATTTTGTACTGTCTGAGAGCTGAAAAGAAATCTTTGGGGGAAAGCTAAATATATCTCAGAATTTTCTTTATATCGCTTCAATTTTATGTCTCTAGTATATGATTGAAATCATATTCTATGCACATAAGAAATTGCAAAAAAGTTTTGAAAAGGAGTAAAAAGGCACTTCTTATCATTCTTTAGTGTCCTCATGCTTTATCACATTTGAGGATATCCATAATAATATGTGCATATTATCAAATTGTGTTGAATTTACCTTACTGTAAAATAGGATTTAATGTATGTGATGATACCATGTCCCCCACCTCAAAGTAAATTAACACTTTTACATCTTAGGTTAATGTTGATGTATCTTAAAATGCAAAAAAAAAAAATAATAATAATACAAAGAATGTGCTTCAGGTGGCAAATTAATTTTGACAATGCAAGAATATTGATAGTATTAAATTAGAAGTCTTTTCACCAGAGGAGACTATATGATCACTGTAAAGTAGTTTAAAGTCCTGGTGTCTTGGTCTAAAAATTAACTTATATTGTGATCAATACTTTTACCCTACTGATATTATAGTACTGTGAAATCTTACTTAACATTATACACATGTGAAGTGAAAGTGATGTCTGAAATGGTATTTTTCTCTGTTCATGAAGTAGAAGAGAACCAGCCGGGAAACACATAAATATGTATTGGCTGGCTTGTCTTCTTTACCCACTTGAAATTTCATGACATTTAAACTTAGTTTGCTTTTTTAAAAAAAATTTCAGGTATATATTGTATTATTTTATTTTAGTTATTTGCAAGTGGAAAAATGGCAAGCAAGAAAATGAGACTGCTACAAGTTTCAAGAAATTAAAACATCAGAGGCAAATGTATCATGTGCAACATTGTTTCTTGTAGCAATATGCTTTTCTTCTGCATGTACCAGGACAGATTACTAATATATACATATATTAATGATAAAATTATGCACATATTATGTTTATAAAATACATTTGCATAACACATAGTGTATAATTGTATTTATGAATAAAGGGCAAAAAGTGTCCAAAACATGTACTTTTTTCCTTAAAACTAAACTATCAAATTTGTTGAATCCTATTTTTATATTAGGTAAGCCTGATTATCTATTTTGACATGAATTTAGTTTCATTTTTTATAGTTGATATTATTCACACAATGTTAAACATCCATATGGAAAGTGAAAAACTTAGTCATAAACCCAGATGTTTGACTATATTAAATCAAACTAATCTTTACTTTGGATTCTCATTTTGTCAAGAAGATTACATTTGTCATCTCATAAAATCTATTCTTATCACCCAATTCCTTATTTAGAGCCAAAATTGTGATCTAATAAGTCAGATTGTGTGCCTTTGGTTTTTACAGATAAATTGAATTACAATGTACGTCTGCAGACTCTGATCATGAAAATCACAATATTTATACATATTACCTGTTTCACACCATTATATAGCAAAAAAGGAAGATGATCTATGAGGCCATCAAGGCATGTCCTTGAGCATATGGTTCATGAGGAACAATACTTAGTAATGTTTTGTTACTAGGTGTCTCAGCACTTCAAATTGACAAGTGTACTATTTATCTTTATTGAGTGACTCATGGAATTTCCAATTAACTTAAAAATAAAAGAGCCCCAATACCTTTCTTCAGGTTTTACAAGGATAAAAAGAATGTGTAAAATATTTATAATACTTGATACAGCAAATATTTATCCATCAAGTCTTTATTAATAAGATTATTAATCTGTCAGTTCTTTAACTGCTCTATTTTTTAACCCCTCTTGTATAAAATAAAACTTCAAAGTCCATGAAAAAACTAAATCACATATACCAACACAATATGGTAGGGATCAAATCAATCTCACAGTCATTATCCTAAATATTAATGGCCTTAATTCGCCCATCAAGAGACACAAGCTAACAGGATGGATCAGAAAATTAAACCCCTCAATCTGTTGTCTTCAAGAAACCCACCTCACCACTAAAGACAGACACCTCCTCAGTGTGAAAGTGTGGAAAACAATATTCCAAGAAAATGGGAATAAGAAATAAGCATGTGTAGGTATATTAATATTGGATAAAATAGACTTCAAATCAAAAGTAATCAAAAAAGACAAAGAAGGCCACTTCCTACTTATCAAGGGAACGATCCATCAAGAGGATATTACAATCATAAATCTGTGTACACCAAACACAGGGGCACCACAGTTCTTAAATCTGAACAGAATAACAAAAGATCGTATCTATATATTATAAAAATATCTTTGGAAAATGAGGGGCTAGAAATGTCACAGAAATTCAAATGCTGGACTGGAGAGATGGCTTAGTGGTTAAGTCATTTGCCTACAAAGCCAACAGAGTTTGGTTTGATTCCCCAAGAACCATGTAAGCCAATATCACAAGGTAATGCATGTTCGGGGAGTTCATTTGCAGTGGCTGGAGGCCCTGGAATACCCATTCTCAGTCTCTCTGTTTCTCTGCCTCTGTCTCTCAAATAAATAAATAAAAATAAAATATTAAAATTACTGAAATGCTTTTGATTTTGGATACACAGTTTGAATGGATGTATCTTTTCATTATATACTAATCATTATCATTGAGCTGAGATTAAAAAATTATTAGGGATTTGAGTATTAAAATAACTTTTTCTACTCATTACATGAATAGAACATAATTTATAAAAATCACTATATATTGATATTCAAAGAAGTTAAGGATCAAGTAAAATGAAATCTGTTGAAAAGGTATAATGAAAAGGCCCTTAAAAGCCATATGGATGAGCTGGATTGTTCAGTGGTTAAGGTACTTGCTTACAAGGCATGATAGCCTGGATTTGATTCCCTGGTGCCCATATAAAGCCAGAGGAACAAAGTGGTATATGCATCTGGGGTTTGTTTACAACACCTGGAACCTCTGGTATGCTCATCCTGTCTCTTTCTCTTTCTCTCTATCTCTCTCTGTCTTTCTTGCTCTCACCTCTCTTTTTTCTTGAAAATAAATTAATAAATATGTTTTTTTTTAACAAAACCACGAGGCTCAGCCATTAAACATTTATAAGGCCCAGACCAAATGGCTGTGAGAAGTAAGTTAGTATAAGAAGACAATTATGTATAATGATAAGAATCAGTAAATCTTGTCATCTGACAACAGAGGAAGAATAAGAGATGAGTTCAATAAACTAGCTTCAGGTTAGGGCATAGGAAGCATTAAAATGCATAATTCAATAAGGCACCTACTATGCACAAAAGGCTAAATTATTTACAGATCTTTTAAAAATATTTTTTGACGAAAGCCTAACAGATTTCCCTTTTTTATGCAAGAGAGTGATATCGAGCAAGTCAGACAGAGAAAGAAGAGGGAGAGAGAGAGAGAGAGAATTGGCATGCCAGAGAGAGAGAGAGAAAGAATTGGCGTGCCAGGGCCTCTATCAACTGTAATCAAACTCCAGATGGATGAGCCACATGTGTGCATGTGTGACCTTGTGCATGTGTGACACCTTGTACATCTGGCTTATGTGGGACCTAGAGAGTTGAACAAGGGTCCTTAGGCTTTGCAAGCAATTCCTTAACCACTAAGACATCTCTCCAGCCCAATATTTACAGATTTTATCAGAGTTGCAATTTTATATCCATTTTGATTAAAAATCTATATCTTTGTAGAAAGTGAAGAGACAGTTGTGAAAAATTTGAAGAAGGAAGATCAATAAAAACTACTAACTAGCAGAAAAATGAGAAGAAACACAATCAGCATTTTGTATTTATTCTATAACATGTACTTGCAGTAAAATCAAAGGAGGACCTGAATTACAAACCAGCTAGTACAGGAAGTTGAAAGAGAAATCAATGAAACTGGGTTTGCCTTTTTCCTGGATTCAATCTGAAATTATAATATACATTTTTCAGAACATGTGTTTAAAAGTGAAATGAATTGTGAGCACCATATGAAAGATTAGGATAATATTTCCTTGGAAATCCATGCACTAGAATCTTTTTCATAAGAGCAATTGTCAAAACCCAAGAATGCATACTACTTTGAGAAAAGAGCTATGGAAAGGTATAGAATATTGTCAGAAAGCATAAATGCTCAATTTTAGGTGGAAAGAAGAATGGAACTGTGAAAGAGAGAAAGAGAGTAGTCATAAAGAGTAGAATCGGGTTACAGCAGTGTCACAAAAGCCTTTTAAAGAAGTGAATGGTTGACTGTCAAATACTGGAAGCATGTGCAATAAAAGCTGACAGTTATTGGGCTTGGCTACAATGTAGATCTGGTTATTTTCAGTTCTTTGGAGTAGTGACGAAAACGAGTATGGATTACAGAGAAGATAGGCATTTGAAGCCAGGTGCGGTAGAGCACACCTTTAATCCCAGCACTTGAGAGGTAGGAGGATCTTCGTGAGTTCGAGGCCAGTGTGAGACTGTATAATGAATTGTAGGCCAGCCTGAGCTGGAGCGAGACCCTACCTTGAAAAAAATAAAATAAAATAACAAAGAAATAGGAAAAAAAAATATAGGCATTTGGAAAGTAGCAGGAGTAGACCAGCAGTCGCCCTATGCTGACTTCTATCTTTAATGACTCTCAAGGAAGCTATTTCCATTGTTCTACAAAAATATTAGGAAAATCAAAACTAAAGGTAAATAAAAGCACATTGAAGATTTTTATAAATATTTATTTCCTACTGTAGGGTCGATATGTTAAAATCTTTATTTCTTATAAGATATGGTAATGGAATAAAATTTATCTGTTTTCTTCATGGAGTTTCTGTTATTTTGAATATTTATAGGATAGAAAAATGGTTCAACAAAATTTTGAATATGTAGGAATAAAACAAGTTAGTATATGTTTGAACAACCACAGAGTGATATAAACCTTAAATACAGAAATAGTATTTTTAGAAAATTTGGCACTTAATCCTCTGATGCAGGAATGATGTATTTTCCCTTTCCCAAATACTCAAGGTAAATTATTAGAACAAGTATATTGAATGTATTAATGAACAATTAACTTTTTTCTTATGAGCACATTGTAAGTAAAAATCATAGATAATGCAATTATACTTAAAGAGAGAGATAAACCAGTCTCTCCCAGTAGCAGATGTTGCTTTTCACATTTAACGGATTTAAACATGGTAATTGCTATGTTGGCATGGTTTATTCTTTGAAGCTCCCAAATAGAGCAAGCAGCATGGCACATGGTTGGTGCTCAGGAAATATTGTGCTTCATTATAGAAAAAATATTTGTAAGTTTTTTTACAGAGAGTAATGATTTATGAATTTTACTCCTATACTTTTAATATTCTTAATTTTTCATAATTATATTATTTTACCTTCAAAGCATGAAAACAGAACAGTAAAGCCTTATATTTCAATAGTCCATTACTTGAAGTTTAAATAATTTTGAATATATATAATATATTACCATATATATATATAAATTATATATAAATAAATAAATAAATATACATATATAGACATATATATATATATATATATATGAATGTCTTTGCCTTTGTGTGAAAAAGTTAATGCTCATCATGTGAGTAGAGTGAATTATCAACTAGTATTTATGTGTTTTACAACAAATTGTTTCACTTTCTTTGATTAAGTATGTCTATAATAACCTTATCATCATTCTTCTTAAGTTGCAGTTGGTATCTAAATCAAGCTGTCTCCTTTTCCTGGAATGGCCAGGCTATTTTCTAAATAAATATCTCCCTTCAGGTGGAAATGAATTACCAAAACTCAGGCATATTAAGAAATAGACATTCTGAGTATAAACTTGATACCATGAGAGTTGGATTGCAGTCATTCTATTTGTAATAACTTCTTTTACAGGGTATAAAGCTATATAAAATAATAAAAATAATTTATTTTATATGTTTTTTTCTGTAGTGCTTTTCATTTTACAGACTTTATTTTTAATATATATTATATTGTACATTTTTTATATTCAGATTGCATCACCAAGAGTAAAATCCAATTCTCAGTTTTGACTAACTTTTTCTAATTTAAGTATAAAAATGCACTTTTCAAACAAAATTCTTGTCAGACTTTAGTCACAAAGTCTACTTGAGTTACATTTCTATCCTTCTGAAAACTGTGCTCATGTCCATAGAGATTGAATCAAATATAGAATTAAATATTTGCTGGATTCTTATTTATACCTAATAAAATTACATGCCTGACTCACACATTTTACTTGGAAGCTAGATTTGGGACTTTCGCTAGTTAGATAAATCCTGAAGTCCTCCATTTCATATCATTTTCTGGATACACATGTTATATGCAAGCATACTAATTATCTGGGAAGATCTGGAATTTAATTAAAAGGAACAGTGAAGTTCAAACTCCATTATGATTTTAGATTACAATTTCCTAGGCACATTATGGTTCTCATAGTGTTGAAATTTTGCTGTTCCATAGAAATGCTTTATTAATAGGGCTTTAGAGTGAGATTTAATTTAAGTTTAAATTGTCACTCACAAAACTATTTCAACTAGCCTGAAGCAAAACTACATCTAATTCAAATTAGAATAAAAGATTTTAGCCCTTTCATATCTTTTAACTAGCACTAACATTCATTTCATATTTAATTTCCTCAATCAAAAAAGAAATGAACTATGCTGTATAGACAATTAGTCTAAATTCTGGAAGGGGATCATGAGTGCATGGTACTGGGGCATTGTGTGTTGGCTAGTTCAACACTGTCCGTGGTTGAAGGAAAAATCAAGGTACAGTTGCCAATTATTTGGATGACCTTATGAGTTCTGAGACTTCCCTTTCTTAAGGCACACATGGAGTCTCAGAAATGTGGAAGGATTTATATTCAGTTGTTTATGTAGAAACTGAAAACTTTGGGTTGGAGAAATGGTTTAGCCACTAACGTGCTTGCCTGTGAAGCCTAGAGACCCGTGTTTGACTCTCCAGATTCCACATTAGATAGTCACACAAGGTGAGGCAAGCACAAGGACGCATGTGCCCACTAGGTGGCGCAAGCGTCTGAACTTGGTTGCAGTAGCTGAGGCCCTGGTGTACCAATTCTGTCTCTCATTTAAAATAAATAAATAAATGAAAACTGACAACTTTACTCGGTTCTACTCATTATTGACACTCATGATTATTGTAGTAGATTAAGACAGCACTGACACTTCAGTCTTGTCTCTTTAAAGTCTATCCTCAGAACAGAATCAGGAGTGATGCCACAGACTCATAACCAAGTCTTGTTGCTTTTCTGTTCAGTACTCTTCAATAGCTTTCAAATTACTTCCATGAAAACTGAGACCCTCCATTGGCCACCATGCTCTATAACAACTGACACAGCACTTGACTCCTTGTCCCAAACCCACTCTTTATCAGATCACTCTAATTCAGCCACTGTTCACCTCATAACCTGTTCTCTGCCACTGGCTGCAACTGAAACATGGCTCTTCAATTATTGCCAGTTCTTCACATCCTTTCTCACAGGTCACTATTTTAATGATGCCGTCCTTGACCACTTAGAACATTCAGTGAGTAACTCAGCTAATTAGAGTTTATTTTCAGCCTGTGCTGAAAATAGTGTAACTAAAGAAGATTAAATAAATAAATAAGTAATAAATAAATGGCACTTTCCCAGTGTGTGAATTCACAGTTTATGGTGTAAGTTTAATTAGAACTGGATAAGAGTCAAGATCAAGGATAGCCATACATCTTCTAATTAATTCCAGGATTTAGCATTTGAACTCTTCTTTAAGTTCAGGTTAATTTTACTTTCTTGATTCTTATAAGAAAAGCAAATCAGCTAATGAATGTTCATTTTAGACAGTCATTGCAAAGTGACACAATCTGCTTTAGTGAGTGACAACGGTAATATCTGGCTTAAACATAAAATCTTAATACATGAGTAATAAAATATTAAAATTTTAATAAATGTCACTATCATTTTAACTAAGTAATGTATATCTTTGGTAACTCAAAATAAAACTCTGTACTCCAAGAATGACTTCCCATGTACATCTTTCATTCTGGAGACATGATTCAGAATTGATTTGAATCATAAATGAAGATGCAATGTTATTAGCAGGACCACTAAATTATTTCCTGTATATTTAAATACATTTTTGAGATTTTTTTCTGTATGTCATTGCTCCACAAATGTAATTATGTCAGTATTGTACTCAATATGTTAAAATTATTAGTACAAATGAGGACATCATGGATGGACAGAAAGGTAATAAAAGACTCCTATGTTTTCATATTTTTTCAAGCATTTTAAATCTTGATACCAATAAACTACATATTCAATGAAAATATCATAGTAACAAAATGATCTCTGTAAGGAAAACACATACAAGTTTAACCTTCTGCTCCATGGAGAATTTTCTGTTTTTCAATTAAATACTTAGGGATTGGTGCTAGCTGTAATTGGAGTGCAATGTGCTATAAAGTACCTCTGCTATTATAATTCACTCATAAAAATTAGCAAGCCTGTGCAATGCTGCAATGATATTTAAAAGAAAGACTAGTATACAATAGATAACTACCACAGCCTCATAAGTTATAACTTGTAGATGATAGCACAACAGCACATTATGAACTTTTGTATAAGGATGAAGAACATAGTTAATATTAGTCATCAGGTGACCTTTTGTTTCACTGCATGATATTTGTCCTTGTTAAGCTCTGGTGCCAAAAGATTATTGCATTTTAATGCTGTTTCAAGCCTAAAAATATTCAGGATTTCTACTTCATAAAAATTTAAATTTTCATTGTGATTTATACTCTTAGAACATAGTGAGCATTAAACTAGATACTTCCTATTACATTATTACTTGTGAATGTCAGGTCAGAAATATATTTTGATTATATTTTTTATGGAAGTATGATAAAGGCTCACTATATTGTTCATACTTTTGAGAATATCTGGCCAATCTTAAACTAATTAAAACTTTTTCTTTTCCAACATGATCTAGAAAAACAAATTATAAAATGAGTTCTTTAAAATGGAATATAACAAAATCAACAATGGAGTACTTCTAATTAAGAAGAGCATAATGTCTAATCTGTTTGCTCTTGAAAACTTAATTAGAATAATATGAAAGTTTAATTATTACCATTGTTTGCCTTGTTTGCAAAGAGGAATACTTTGTATAGGAGATGCATTTTTTTGGTCATGACACATACTATAAGGAACTTTAACTTCGAGTCTAAACCAATTTAACACCATGAAGTTTTAAGTTTATTATGACACAGATAAGGTATTATTGTAAACAATTAGCTAATTCTATATAACATGTTTTACTTTAAGTCATTCTCTAATAACAGTAAAATTCCCTAATTTTATGGTGTGTGTTTAAAAGATCTTTGAGGTCGGGTATTGCCAAGATGCAAAAATGTAGTACAGCCTGTCTTCAGGATTGCATTTCAACTGTGAGTTTCCTCTTGACCCTCTCTTTTTGTCAACAAATTTGCCATTACTCTAGCATGTTTTGAATGGCAAGTTTCAATAGCTTCAGATTGTGTGTGTGTGTGTGTGTGCATGCGAGAGAGAGAGAGAGAGAGAGTTCTTATCATCTTCCTCACCACAGGCCTAGTGACTGTTTCAGTATCATTCTTCTTAGCAGTCAATTTTCTATCCTGGTAGAAATTAGGAAGCACAATTCTCTCAAAGGCACACCCCAAAGTGTGATTCCTAGTACTCTTGCACTCTAAGAAATAGCAGTCTTGTTTGTTGGTCTATTTCAAGGTTAATACTAGCCCACTTTAAGGTAAAGTAAGTGAACTCATTTGGGTTCCAATGACTGGGCCTAAAACAAAAGTATTATCCCCAAATCCCTTCCATTTTAACATATGATGCTTAGATACAAATGGTTTGAGCTACTGAATAATTCTCTGGGAGAGGAAATGCCTCATGCATAGCTGGAAATACTTTGACTACTCAACTAGACAGTTTTCCAAAGAGCTTGGGTCCCACAGTAGTTTGTTTCCACAACTTAAGTAATCTTTGACTTGAATTTGAATCACCTGGAAGGTTCTTGAAAACAGATTTGTGGACCTGCCTCAGAGCTTCTGATAAATTAGTTCTGGGGAGAAGATCCTGAACTCCTGTGGGGGTGAGGCTGATGTACCTTTTCAAGAACCACACTTGAAAAATAACTGATTTCAGTCTTTATATTCAAACTTTCACCACTTTCTTAGTGAAATCTCTTGTCAATTCTCACCTGGATCCTTGATTACATATTTTCTACACTTATGAAAGAGAAATTTACAGAAAATTACTTTCCACTATGAGCACAAAATAAAATTTTCTTTTTCTGTTTTAATATCTGTACCTATTTTTAAGGTATCTATGTAAATTCTTTATCTATAGGTTGAATACATATTTATATTTTTCATTATTTTACTTGGTCATTTAGCATTTATTATTTATTAAAAAGCCACTAAAGGCAGATACAGAGAACACAAATAAATAATGTTCCTGTCATAGTGGGATTTATGTTCTACTAAATAAATAAAAATTACATATACTAGGTTGTGATATATTTGGGAAAGGAAAATAAAGCTGGGGAAATTCATGTTTCTTTTTTTTTTTTTTAATTCTTTATTTATTTGAAAGCAGTGAGAGAGAGGGGGGTAGGGAAGAGAGAGAGAGAGAGAGAGAGAGAAAGAATGGACATGCCAGGGCCTCCAGCTGCTGAAATGAACACCAGATGTGTGCGCCACCTTATGCATCCGAGTTTATGTGGGTACTGGGAACTGAACCTGGGTCCTTAGGCTTTGCAGGTAAGCGCCTAAACTGCTGAGCCATCTCTCCAGCCCCGAAATTCATGTTTCTTAATATAGGTATACACCTTTCTTCCCTAAAGAAAGCATTTATAACACTAGGTATCAGACTTGTATGTAAACACTCTTTCCTAACACCTAAATATCTTCCATATTCAGTTACCATATAATTTTTACATTCACAAACCTTTACTAGATACCAGTATTTAGATATATCTCTATTTTTCACCTTTAAATAACCTGTATACCATAAAAATTACAATATGTACTTCAAAACATATACTACAATATAAATTACAGCATTCTTTACGTGTGTGTGTGTGTGTTGTGTATGTGCCTATGTGAAAGCATTTGGTTATACATGGATGTGTGCTCAAGTCTGTGGAAACCAGAGTATGAAATCAGGTGTCTTCCTCTATGGCTTATTCTCTAAGAAAGTGTCTGTCACTAAACCTAGTGCTCAAAAATTTGTCTAGACCCTCTAACTAGGAGCTCTACCTCTCTGCATCCCTATCTCCATGTTCCCAGTTCCGGAATTACAGGTACAAGACACCACATCTAATATTTTACCTTGAAACTGCTGATCCATGTTCTGGTTCTCATTCTTGTGTGGCCAGAATCTTGCCCCACTGAGCTATATCCTAAAGCCCCCAAATCAGCATTTTAAGATCAGAGCACATTTTAAGATCATTGTACTCAGTACAACTATGAAGAAAGGACACTTATTATTTCCATTGAGAAAGAAAAAGACTAAAAATTTTTACTAAGTTATAGAAATAAAATTCTAGGTATATATATATACATATATTCATTACACATATACTATGGTTTGAGCTTGGCTTTACAAAATCCTGATTTATCATGAAAAAACATAAATGATATATAATAAATTTTCCCTAAACATAAGTCTGAATATTAAGTTTAATGATTAAGGTATAATCAATTAGTTAGATTTGCTATGAAGCTAACATATTATTATCCATATAATACAGTTAGTTGGAATTTATACAATAGGCAAATAAAGATTCTGGTAGTAATTGGAGAATATTTTTCTCTGACAAATTCAAATTTGAAAATGTATCACCATTGTGGTGGTTTGAATAGAATAGATGGCCCCCAATATATTCAGTTGTTTGTTTGTCATTTGCATCTGCAGCCACCTGGCTGGTGTCAGTGCCATTGTGTGGATCTTAAGGTGTGGTGGTGGGTTTCAGATTTCAATCTAAAGATATGCAAAGTGTGCCTAGTTGGAGTTCCTGAAGTGTGCTGTGCTGTGTGGCTTTTTGGCTTGTGCTTCTCTCTCACTCTGTTTGGTCCTGTGAAAGCAGGCCAGCTTTTTCTGACATTATGGAACTTCCCCTGGATCTGTAAGCTTCAATAAATCCCTTCCTCCATAACTGTGCCTGGTCTGGAAGTTCATCTCAGAGAACCTGAAGCTGTCTGCCACAGAACTTGGTACCAGGAGTGGGGTGAGATGAAACTGACTATGTGGATGTTGATCTTGTGGAACCTTTGTTTTGGAGGAATAAGCATGGACTTGGTGCTTGCAACTGAAGATGTCTTCTGAAGTGGTAACCCAAGTTTTATGGACTATTCTGATGAGAGACTGAGAATGCTAAGTGCAGACAGCATTGAACTTCGAGGCTTGGCTTATGAGCTTTCCAAGGGGAAGGAAAGACTGCAGAGGACTTTGTTGGAACTGCGCTACTGGCATAAGGGCTGGCTGCAACCTGCTGCCCAGGTCCAGAGTGTTTGATCAAGGTTAAACTTGTAATGGATTGATGTGCTTGGCTAGAGATACTGGACTGAGAGATTTAAGATTTTAAGCTGGAAAACCTCAAGGAAATTAAAATTACAGGCACTGAGACTGGCTTTAGGTTATTGAATCTGCTATTGTCAAACACATTAGCAATCTTAAAGGAAGATGGTCCAATTGCTTTACCATGGAAAGGATGCCTGAGGAAAGACTATCATAGAAATGCAAACTCTTTTGGAAAGAGTTGACTGGAGAAGGAACCTGCTTTTCAAGGCTATGATTTGTTTCATCCCTGAATTAAGAATATGGTTGTGTCCTGCACACCTGATATTGGTTTCAGAAGCATGAAAAATGCATGGAGTGGCCATGAATTGCACATGCTTCCAGGAGCTGCTGCTGAGATGCGGCATGAGGTAGGGCCTGATGCCCTGATAGGCTGAAAGAGCCTTTGGAAAATGTGAGGAGTGGTCATGAATTGCACACGGTTCCAGGAGCTGCTGCTGAGATGCAGCATGAGGCAGAGCATGATGCCCTGATAGGCTGAAAGAGCCTTTGGAAGATGGACCGTGGTTTGCATGAAGATCTGAAGATGTTTTGTATATACCAGGACTGTGCAAGGGCTACCATAGAGCACATTGTTGGCTTGAGATGGAAGTGTTCCCCGGCTACTCTGCCCAGCTGGAGGGACAGAATTGGAAAGTCTGGAGACTTAGTCTCTGGATATATTGAACTTGAACTGCAGAACTTTGATGTTTGTTTAATGGTGGTTGAGTTTGCATTGTTTTCATCTCTCCTTGCTACGCATTATACCAGTTGAAAATGTTTACTCTGTGCCTTTATATGTTAAAAATGTTAAAAAAAATGTTTAACTTGTTTGATTTTACAGGTCTTCATATCTTAAATTGGTCAAGACTGTGGGGACCTTTGAAATTGAACTGAGTACAATTTACAATGTGTGATGGTTATAAATTTATTGGGGGTCAGGGGCGGAATGTGGTGGTTTGAATAGAATAGATGGCCCCCAATATATTCAGTTGTTTATTTGTAGTTTGCATCTGCAGCCACCTGGCTGGAGTGAATCAGTGCCATTGTGTGGATCTTAAGGTGTGGTGGTGGGTTTCAGATTTCAATCTAAAGATATGCAAAGTGTGCCTAGTTGGAGTTCCTGAAGTGTGCTGTGCTGTGTGGCTTTTTGGCTTGTGCTTCTCTCTCACTCTGTTTGGTCCCATGAAAGCAGGGCAGCTTTTTCTGCCACTGTGGAACTTCCCCTGGATCTGTAAGCTTAAATAAATCCTTTCTTCCATAACTGTGCCTGGTCTGGAAGTTCATCTCAGCGAACCTGAATCTGTCTGCTACAACCACCGATTCTTCTTTATTTCTAGAGTGTCTTTCTTGTAATATCATCTTGTCATCAATAATGACATTACAGGCTGTGCATGGTGGCACACGCCTTTAATCCCAGCACTGAGGAGGCAGAGGTAGGAGGATCACCATGAGTTTGAGGCCACCCTGAGACTCCATAGTGAATTTCAGGTCAGCCTGGGCTACCTCGGAAAACCAAAAAAAAAAAAATAAACAAAAATGACATTAAAGGAAAGATAAAAGTATGGAGCTTTATCAATTTAACAAAAAAAACATAAATTATTTTGGTTTTCCAATCTGTGTTTTCCATAGCTGAGAGGGGTAGGAACGGGTTATTTTCATATTTTCTCATGGTGCATCTTGTCATTCCCCCAAGAAGAATTGCCATTCTCCTGTGACAGGGAAAGAGAAACATGAGCCTTTAGCCAGAATTTCTCAAGTTGACAGCAAGTATGAATTTTATGGGTGCTTCAAGCATATGATCTATTCACTTGTAACAGCTAGGAAAGGTTTTGTAATTCAGACCAGATTGTGAAAGGTCACCCTTACCCTGATGGAAAAGATGAGGGCAATCTGCATGTACTATGTGTGTACAATATGAGCAACATACATCTGACCAGGTGAATACTGTTTCCTATAGAGCGAGGTTAGGCTGTCCTATTCATGTATTGCAGAAGTACAAATAAAAATCCAAGAATATCACCCAACAGCTCATCTAGCCCAATCCATTCTCTGCTGAAATCATATATATGTATGTATATATATATATATATATATATATATATATATATATATATATATGGAGAGAGAGAGAGAGAGAGATTGTTCACTTTCCTAATAGTATCTTGAAATTAAATAGAAACCCACCATTATTATTCTTACATATATAGATTGCACATAAAATGTCATGTATATATACATGTATGTTTATTTGTATATGTACATGTGTATGTAATATATTAAACATATTTCATAGTAAAGACAATGGGGAAAACAAGAAATTAGGAGACAACCTAAGAATGTTTTCTTCTATTTTGTAGACATTCTAACATTAGCTGACTTTTTGTCATATAGTTGTTGTTTCCAGGCCCTGATCTACCTTTCTTACTCTGTTTAACCATGTATTCTTCACAGAAAGCAACTGGGAAAAATACTATTGTCAAAATTGTGGTGAAGAACTCAAGTCATGTGATGATAGGTTATATAGCTTGGAAGAGGATATCCAGAATGGAACTTAAGATTTTGGCACTTTTTTTTTTTGCATGTGTGTGGTGAGTATGTAATATGTGGTGTGTGATATGTGCACATGTGTCTGCAGATGTCCACATCCCATGTATGTACATATAAGAGCCACAGAGAAACATCATTGTCTGTCTCTTACAGCTCATCAATGTATTTCCTTGAGATGGGATCTCTCCCTCAAACCAGAGCTGCTGTTAGTCAGCAAGCTCCACAGATTCTATGGTGTGCTCCTATACCCAAAGCTTGCATGGCTACACACAGGTGGATTCCAGAGAGTCTAACATGGTGCTTGGTGGTCTCTAGTCAAGAGGCTCTTAGGCTTAAAAGGCAAGCATGCTTAACCATTGAACCATCTCCCTGACCCTACAGTTTGCATCTTAATAGCTATGTAATACGTTCCTCATGACTTGTGAATAGATAGCAAAATCTGTATGTTTGCTCATTGATTGAGTATAGCTGTTTGTTTGTAGAGCTACTTCAGCTTATGTATACTGGGATTTGGTTACAGAGTTTGATTCATTATCAGAATCTTGGTGAATACACTAAGTAGATTGCATCTCATCACTAGTGATGACATATAACTTGATAAATTAAAACTTCATGGTAGTCTACATTAATTCCTTCACTCATTCATTGTCTAAATAAACTAGTTCTGAATCCTTATGATCTCTGAGTGCTTGCGTTAGTACATTAACAAAAACAAAGGTTGTATTCATGATTAAGGAGCTGGAGAGAGTGATCCTGTCACTTACAATTTTAAATATTATTTCTTATTTAAAATTCTGTGAAATAGACAAATGCCTCCAAGGCAAGTAGTATCTGTCCCAACTCTATTACCTCCCCAGATTTCCTTAGGCTGCCCCTTGGTCATCATTTTCTACTGCAGAAAACTTATGCAAACCCTGATCTGTTTTTCAGTGCTGTAATTTTGCCTTAACTACAGTGCCTTATAAATGGAATTGAGGACCACACCATATTTTCCTTCTCATTTCCTTCAAAGATTCATATATTTTGAATTCACTACGTGTATTCTTTCCTCTCATTACTATTATTGAAGTGTTCCATTTCATATATACTTTCATTAGTTGAAGAAAATTTAAGTTCTCCTTTTTGGCTTATTTGAATAAACTTGCTATAAACATTCAAATGTAGGTAGGGTAACACTGATTAAATGAACCTTAGGTAACTGACTATATTTGGATTTCATAGATCTATGGAAAGAATAATTTTAACTTCATTAAAATAGATAGCATATTTTCCAAAATTCCAGTAACACAGTGAATTGCTCTCAGTAACTTATGAAACTTATAATATTTTCACAGGTTCACACACGCTAACTATCATCAGTTTAATCCAGCTCTTCTGCTAGTGGGTGGAAGTGTCTTACTTTTATCTTAATTTGTATTTCCCTGATGAATAGAGAATGATGTTAAGTAGCTCATGTACTTATCTTCATATCTTCTTTGCTAATGAGTTTTAACTTTTTAAAAAAATTTATGTAGTTATTTATTTATATTTAAATTATTTTAATTTTATTGTTCTATGGGGGGGGCAGATAGAGAAAAAGAGAATGGAAACACCAGGGCCTTCAGGCACTGCAAAGGAACTCCAGACTCATGTTCCACCTTGTCCATCTGGCTTATGTGGGTCCTGGAGAATCAAACCTAGGTCCTTTGGCTTTATAGGTAAGTGCATTAATCATTAAGCCATCCCTCCAATTTTTAGATTGTTGGCTGACTTAGGTTTTTACTGTCTACAACATCATTGATAATCTGTAAATCTGTAAATGACTCTCTTTCTGGCCCTGCCCTCATCAGCACTAGTAGAGACCTTGGTATAGTCTGGTTGTAACTTGAATCCAAGGCAATTGAACCAGAATCTTCAAAGGGAGAGATGCAGAACTTAGAATATATTTCTAAGTAGCTATGTGTATTGATGCTACACTAAGATAATTCTGGACTCTATTGCAGCAACAAAACTAATAATCATAAACTAAAGTGATACTAAATGCTGGTGAGTAGGTCCTGCCAATTTTCTGGAAGGTGAAAGGCATAAATATAAGGTTTGGAGATTTTATATATTGCATAATTTATAAGGACTTCTATTTAATTTTATTAATATAGATACCTAGTATGTAGAGATGATACAGATATTATACATTTATTCTTAAATTATTTCTATAATTATAACAAGCCCAAACTAAAATCCAGTTATGAAGGAGATAAATATCATAGAAGGAAACTAACTAGTAAAAATCATAAAAAGAATAAACACTTTTTCTCTCAGTCCATAGCAGTTCTCAAGTTTTCTGGAAAGTCTCTTATTTCCAATGTTCAGCCCATAGCTATATTTTCAGAATATCTGTAACTCAAGAAAGCCCATAATATTTTTATTCCATATCAACCCAATGCCAATTTTGCTAAAATGTGAACCAAACTTTACACCTCACTAACCGTAAATTCTTACTGGTTTCTTGAAATGTTTGCATTTGCTTTATGTTGGATTAGTTTTATCTTGCTTCTTACCTGTTCTCACATTGGTGTAGTATCTGTGGGACAGGAGGATGGATACTGAATGCATTACAGCTTGAAATAAAGACTTCATCTTTGCTCAAACCAACTAAAAACACTGGTGTTTTAACTTTATATATTGTCCATATTTCATTTTTCCTCACTACTTCAAATACTAGTCATAATGAGTCCTTTACAGTAAAAAAATGAGTTTATCTGTCAGCTTTCTGATTGACCTGTAATTTACCTCTGTTCTACACATGTGGGTCTCTTCAATGGTAAGCTGCTAGAGGGCAGTGACTGTCCATAGAATGCAACTCCTTAAGGCATTTCCTATAATACTGGTTGCAGTTATGCTTCTCATCACAGCTATGACCATGGTTATTAAAGGATGAGCCATTAAAAATCAGTCAATATTTACTTCCACTCTTCATTAAGGCAAGAAATATAAATCTAATAACCACTGCTGAGCATCTTGATGGCTGTAATTTAAGTACATTTATGGACTAGTCTTGGGGGGAGCTTATATATTTAGTAGTGATCATCATCCTTTGCTCATTATATAAAACTTTAAATGATAAATGATTCTGGAATATGTTCACAATTAACTTGGTACTGAGAAAATGATGAAAATGAGGGAGCTGGTATCTGAAGGCTAGGAAATTATAAAGGAATATTTTGGAAATGCACATTAGTTTTCCCAGTATAAGGCAATTTAATTCTTCAATTACAGAATTTAAGTTATACAACATATGTTAAAACTAGGGGATTAAGTAATAAAGATATATCACAGATATCTATTGAAGATGGAAAATGATGCAAAAAATATAAGAATGTTGTTTGCGTAGGCTTTTTATTAGCAATGATATGCGTGGGACACATGAGCTAGGAATAACACTCTCCTGAAGGTAGGGGCAATCCTCAGTGTTATAAACTGTCTTGAAAGGGGGGAGACTATTCTAAATATTTAGCACCTAGCACAGCCATTGAAATACTTTAACTTTTCCCAACTAGTGTTTTTTAGACATTTGAAATCACTGCTTCAGACTTACTCCAACCTATTTTTATCCAGATTGATGTAATTTTGTATACATATGCCTATTGAAGACATTTTTCAGTTTACAGTGTAATTTCCAGCTTTGTGTTATTTATTATATCTCCAGGTATATGTACTCTAAGTCCCATCCCTGTATTTGTTACATGTCCCTTCACAAGAGTCTTCTATTTTTCCATTATTTCTGTGTTAACTTTACTCATCACATGTATGGTGTCCTTTTCTGAGTGTGCACACACACATGAAAACAGACTCACAACATCAAACCTCTGCAATAATTTAAATTCTCATGTCATTATTGAACTAAATGCATCTTGTGAAAATAGCTATATTTGGAGTTAAGCTGATTTTGCCTACTCCTTGATAATGACTTAATATACTAACTTTCAAAAGAAAAAAAATCATGGACTAAGGAGATGTTACAGTGGTTAAAGTCACCTGTTTGTAAGCCTGCTGACTTCATTTTGATATTTTTTAGAGCCCAAATAAACCTGGACTTGATGAGGAAAATGTGTCTGTAATGACAGTGTATCTACAGGCATGGAAGACAGATTCAGAAGAATAGGGATGCTTGCAAACAGCAATAGAGACCCTTCTCAAGATCTCTCTAGTCCCAGCAAAGATTCCTGGGGATAGAAAATCTGTAGACAACCCATACTGCCTGAAGATTATGTAGGGAGCTCCATCCATGCCCCTTTCATGAGTCTTCCAGCCAGGTAGGATTTTGTCAACATAGCTGCCTTCTAATCACCCATACTCCTATAAGTAACCCCTTTCCTAGGTTTCAGTAATAAATCCTAATAAAAACACTGGTTCACTAAGCAGGAAGTGAGTGGAATCATTCCTTTTTGTTGTTGCTGGTGTCCTATGTCAGCCAGTAAAGAGATCCTTGTTCACATTCATATAGAATCTTTCTAATTCTATGTTAATTTTTTTATAATTATGGAATGTATTATCTAAATCCTTGTATCCATTGTATCTTATGTGTATTTAATATCTTATAAAATATTTTGTATTGCTTTTGGGGTCACTTTATTCTCATTCCACAACCCTTAAAAAATAGCTCTCTGTTATCAAGATAAGACTGCTTAGTGTGTAATATTTATCCAAGGTCCTAAATGTCTAGATTAAAAGTAGACCTAGCTGGACGTGGTGGTGCATGCCTTTAATCCCAGTACTCGGGAGGCAGAGGTAGGAGGATTGCCATGAGTTCGAGGCCACCCTGAGAGTACATAGTGAATTCCAGGTCAGCCTGAACTAGAGTGAAACCCTACCTTGAAAAACCAAAAAAAAAAAAAAAAAAAAAAAAAAAAAAAAGTAGACCTAATCAGATCCTCATTGATGTATCATAGTGTTAGTAAATCAGAATCATTTCTTTCTCAAGGAATCATTTTGGATAGGAATATATGAAGTAGCCATGCTCATTAAGATGAGATTAACCTGCTTAAGACAGTGAATGAGGTTTTTAACTTATAAAAATCGCCAAATACCAGAGTAAAATTCTAGAAAGGAATCATACTGAACTAACTGGACTACAGTAATTATCCACAAGCAATAATAATAATGATCTTATCACTAAAGGATGTGACTTGGATTATCTTCCACAAGTAACCAAAGATTACTATTTTTAGGTTTTAGCCCAGTTCAACCTATTTCTTTTCCCAAATATTCATTTTCCATTTCTTCCAGTATGTTACAGGTATCTTAAATGTCACATGTTTAAGAGAAAGCATTACATAAACTGTTTGTAATTCCACTTGAGTTTGATTTGTGGATTTGTCTTGAAATTAAACTCTATAATGTCTGTAAACCATGGACACAATATGGAGATATTGCCATCTTCCTCCCATTGCTCATGGCTACTACATTCTCATTCTACCTGCAAAACATATGCCAAATATACCATATCTGTTCTATAGTCTTAATTTAAATATTTTTTCTTCCTTACCATCTAATTTTTGCTTTTCTAATCAGTTCTGTGCACTGCTTTCACACTTATACTTCTACCACACTGGCAGTTGTTAAAATAAATAGAAAAGTTTATGTTATAAAACACTTTTCTTCCACTGACTTTTTAAACAAAGTATTAATACTGCAAAGTATTAATAGAGTTTTCTTATGAGTCTGTCTTTTTGCTGATTCATCATACACATCCATGTGTACTCTGCTTGTGGTTGGCGAATCACATCCTTTATATTTCGTGGGAATGCACTGTAGTGTCTATTTATCTGTGGAGATACATTCCAGATGCATGCCTGCAAGCACATGCAGGGCTGCATTCCACTGTGCTAAACATAAAACCACTTGTCATAGCTTTGTCAAACACCTGAGAGAAACAGAGAAAAGAGGTGAAAGAGCAATGCTGGATCACGGTTTCAGAGGTAACTTCATGATTGCGGGGCTCCGATGCCTACCTGTGGTGAAGCAGAGGCAAAACATCATTTTACTTCATAGTTTTGTCTTTCAGCTGTCCTTTAACTATTAATTTCCACCCCTAGTCAGGCCCATCCACCCTTGCCCAAATCAGCCCACCATACTGGTGTGATGGAACAGGAACACAGCACCACGTGTATCCCTTGCTAATAATAAACCCTTTCTAACTTTAGGGACAGTAATCTTTCCTCATCAGAAAGAAATGTGGTTAAAGCACACAAGCCTTCAAATTTGCTAAATCTCTACTTGGTGACTACTTGACATGACCTGTCACCAGATAGAGACGCTGAAGTGTTTTGCAGCAATTACCAGAATGGAAATTCATATTAGCCTGATCTTATTTATAAAAGGTGCATTTCTTAAGAACTGCATTTTTTTATTTTTATGTAGATGCATGATCTCTTTTTAGTATATTAATTCATCATCTTCACATGCATTTTGAACACTTAGTTCTTAGTTAATATCCCAGAGCAGGATAGCATCAGCACTAAAATATGAAAAACTCCTGGTGAATTCTTGATATTTTTAAACTATCATTTTATAAGAAAATGTAATAGTGATGTTTCCCCTATAATCTTAGCATAATTCAGTATGTATTTAAAACAACTGGATTTGCTTTGATGAAAATAACTAAAATAAACACAACAATTTTGATGGATTTTATGGGAAACATTAGAAATGATTATGCTTAATAACAACCTAGGCCAAACCTTCCACTTATCTATTTGACAGTTCCTTTTCAAAGGTGCTGAATTCATTAAGAACTAAGTTTTGTTATGTTTTCCTAAGAAAATGTAAAGGCAAAGATTTTCTAGTCCTTTCTTATAACTTCTATTGTATGTTTCTCAATACAATTGATTACTACAAACTCAACAGACTAAACAAAAATACAAGTACAAGAACACATTTATTCTTAAAAATGTCTTGGAAAATTTGGCACTGACTTTGCCCCATAGCAGAGCACTATCTGTTGATTCTGTCACTGTGGATCTCCATAAAGTGATGATGGCCACTGTAGAGCACTGTATGTTGATGGTGGCTGATGATGGAGCATTATCTGCTGTTGGAGGTCACAATGGAGCACTGAAGGTTGATGTCAACTCACAATGCAACCTCCCTTATGGTTGCTGGTTCCCGGTTGCTTAGCATGTGTAACTACAACGTGGTTTAAAATGACATTCTTCCGTGTAGTGGTTTGAATTAAATGCTCCTCATGGACTTATGTATTTTAAGTACTTGGCACCCAGATGGTAGTAATTTGGGAAAGTTATGGGGCCTTCCTGAATCATAGGCTTGCTGGACAAGGTGTGTCTCTGAGGTCTAGCTCTGGAATTTTATGATCCACACCCCTTACTAATGCTGGCTCAGATCACTCTATCTTCTACCTGGCTGCTGATATGCTAGGCAGATGCTTCCTCATGCCATGCATTCACCATCTCAAAACTGCAAGATGTAGTAAGCCCTTCCCTTTCCTAAGATGATTCTAGTTGGGTGTTTTGTCCCCAGTAAGAGAAAGAAACTGATACAAAGGGTATTAGACCTTATCCTTTCATCTTTATTCATGTTTAGTAGAAAACTCAGAGCAAAATAAAGAAAACGGATATTTTCAATTGTAAATCTCTAGAGAAAAATAAAAAAGACAAATGTTGCTTCATTTTGATTTACTTTCTTACTGCTCTGTATTCCAGATAGCCTAACTTTCTGGGTTTATTCAGTAAGCATAGTGACTTTGTGCCACTGTCTTTCCCTCCAGGGAATGCTGGGAAATGAGTTATAGCTATTGAACACCATGGACATTGTACTGTTTATAAGTCTGGTTTAGAACAAAATAAGGACAGTGGCACAGCTGCAGACACACAGCAGGAAGGGAATCACTTAAGAGATAATGAAAAGTAGCAAGATAATAAGTTTATCGAAGGCGACAAAATTTGGAATGAGAAGTGACACCCTGGAGGGACAACAAAGCCAATAAGAGGGAAAGAAACAAAATGCTTAAATTCTGTTTCAAAAATAATATTAAGCAGAATCAGCCAACTATTACCACTAAACATGTAAGTGTCTAATATAGGAAAAATGGCCCTACAATCTGCTGCAGACTTATAGCCTCTTTTCCTGCCCAGTCACTGCCATGGATGTTACTTCAAGGAAGCTGCTTAACCTCCTGGGTCTAATTATTACGTGCAAATGAAAAAGGAAAACTTGAAGTTTCATTGATATGTTTTCTGCATGCCCAAACATCCCTATGTTATAAGTACAAACATTGCTTAAGATTTGTGGATAGCCTCAGAGCACACACCAAATAGCCACACTAACACAGTAGAGACTTAGAGACATTGCACGGATTCCCTGCAGCATGTGAGAGAGTTGCTGTCACTTAACAAGGCAGGGATTCCATACTTGGAGGGTGAACATATTTACTTTTTTGAGGAATTTCTACCTCTTAATTCATTATATCTAGAAAAGTATTATAGACATGAAGTTCTATTTTGTCAATCAAGTAAATCAACATTATAATTTTCTTAAGCTTTATTTTATCTATGAAAAGAAATATCCTTGTTTTATTTTTCTTGATTTATCCATGTGAAGTATAAGGATCAGTTACTTTTAAACACATTCAGGTTGCTGGTATCTGTTGCCATATGGTGAGAATTGAACTTAGATTCTTAATGTGTTTGAGCCCCATTGTTACTGGAATCCTAATTTTTTTTTTTTTTTCGAGGTAGGGTTTCACTCTAGCCCAGTCTGACCTGGAATTCACTATGCAGTCTCAGGGTGGCCTCGAACTCTCTCAGTGATCCTCCTACCTCTGCTTCCTGAGTTCTGGATTTAAAGGCATGCACTATTACGCCTGGCCATCCAGAAATTTTAGCATTTAAGCACAGCTTTTTAAAACCAGAGACAAAAAGAATTTATTTAGGTGAAACCATAGAAAATTGTTGACACTTGGGCATACAGACCTTAATGACTTAAAAACACAGGTCATTATATGAAAATAGTAAAATCAACAATTAGATTCAAGAATTGATTTAAACGATTTAAATTATTTACATCACTTAATAAGCACTTAAATTTCCAAAAATCAAGCATGCTAACTTGCATGGGAAGTTCTTAGGAAGCCCATTTTCACCTCGTGAAGGTGAGTATGGAGTTAACCAAAAGGACTGCATTTTTTTTCTCTTTCTCATGTTAATGGGTGGACCTTTCTTAACCATTTTTCATTCTTTGTGACCTTTTCAGTTTGTAGTTCAAGAAATCAAGCACAATATATTTCTTATCTTTAAATACTTCCTGTCCATCATTAAATCATGGATGTCTACTTACAAAATTACTAGCAAAAATTAGAAGGTTCTCATTCTGTGGTGGTTTCCCTAAACAATGAAATAGAGCCCTGGCTCAAACCTAAACTAAATTAAACAGAATACTTGGTGTGAAGAGAAATTGTGTGTGCGTGTGTGTGTGTGCGTGTGTGTGTGTGTGTGTGTGTGTGTGTATGCAGATGTGAGTTTTGAGCATTTAAGAGTCTATAAAATATGGGAATGATTAACAGGTCAGGGAAAAATACAAGGAATAATGCAAAAAGTGCTTTTAATAAGTATTGTTGAACTACTTTTATTTAATTCATTTCTATCATTCATCCTAATCTCTACATATCATTGTTCTGAGTCATCTAGAAATTTGTCACAATCGTTTCCTTTATAGTCATGATTACAATTGAAAATATTAGATGGAATCCTAGTATTTTGTCAATTGGGTTGATTTATTTTTAAAGAAACTTGCCATTCAACCAGTCACAAAATCCTATATGTCTGTTGTTTTCCATAGATGATCCTTTGGACTATTGAGAGCCATGTATATGAAATTGATGCACTATGGTATGGAAATAATGAAATTGATGCACTGTGTCTTCTTTTCCTTATCTCATTCTCAGAGAAGACAAATACTGAAAGAAACAAAATAATCTTGGGTTAGATTAGAATGTTTTCACTTATTGCATTTGGTGAATGCAACCTGGCTTCCTGTGTTTAACGTTTTTTTTTTAATGTTTGCAGCCATCTACTAGTAATCTACAATATTATCTAATACTGCCTTGTATTTTACATTCTTGAAAATAAGAAAATTTCTACCTTCCTAGTCTTTGCTAACATTCAGTAAGAGGGCTTTCAAGTAATGTTTGCATTTATAGAGAAGTACCCTTATCCTGAATAGGAGACAGGAAATTACTTTGAAACTGTCCTGAGAAAAAACATTTCTTTTTGAGTTGAATTTCCTCATTGCTTTTGATTTTACCTGAATTCTTTGCAGAGGCATTCCTCTTGATATAAATGAAAGCAAAATACTACTTACAAGTAGTTATCTGAAGAAATCCAAGGGATACCCTTTTAATAATTATAAAATTTGTACAGAAAGCTCTACTGGGCATTTTTCTAAATACCTATACCAAGTTAATGTTAAAAGTAAGGCACAAAGGGCCACAAATATCATTTTTACTAAATAGTCCATGTCTGTGAATGACTTATGTCTATTAAAATGCCTATCACCTTAATATCACCTTTATAGTCTGGCAGTCTAATGGGTTAGGCCTGTTATTTCTTTCTTTTTAGTATAGATTGATTTGTGTCTGAGGTAATTGGCAGGCAAGACATATAGGATGGACATAATAAAACTTGTAGTTGTGTAGCAAAGATTTGAGTACCTACCTTATGAACCATTGTCTATTCACTCGGATATGGACTCATATAGAATGCAGTGAGACATAGCTATAAAATTCAGTGTTTCAATAATTAGTTGAGAATGTCTACTGCTATAACCCTTAGCCTAGAAAAAAATATATGTGCTACTGTTATGAAACCATTATCAATGATTTCTTATTTATTTTCTTCTTGGATATTTATTTATTTATTTATTTATTTTTGCAGTTGACTTCTCATATGCCTTCAGTTAAGACTCTATGTTTGAGAAGGAGACTTTTAATTTGATTTCAGTTTTAGGTTGCAGAGAATTGTCAGTAAAAAAGAAGTCATTAGATAAAGACTGAGTGGAAATATGGTCACTGTGTGTGTGAGTGGAAGCTGGCACTAAGTTTATGTAAGCAACACAACTCTTCATTTGAATGAATATATTGCAGGGGTAGAAAGAAAAGAAATTAGGTGCAAATAATCTATATCTATAGGGAAAATTTTATAAGACCCCAATATATTATCAATATCACGGATAATATCAAGACAACATTTACTTTCTTTGTTCTTGAACATAACATGTACCCATAATATAATCCACTTGTTATTTACATGCCACTAAGTAATGAACAACAATAACTAATGATAAAAAATAAAATAATAATTGTGTAGAATAAGATGTTATTTAAAATCTTATTTCTACAATATTCCTTTTAATATTTTTGTTAACATTATTCTAATTCAAGTTACATATTTTCCAAAATTCCGGGTATTACATATATCATGAAAGTATGAAGATTGTGATCCCGAATTAATACATGTCTATAAAATCACCCTGCTTCTTATTATGAGAAATGGATGATTACTTTTACTGTGGTAAATTAAATGAAAAAGTGTTAAATTTGGGGATGTAACTTCAAGGTAAATGCTAAAAATAATTCTTTACTTATGCATGTTTCCTGAATGCCTATAGATAAATTTCCTCTGCAGAGAGCTAGATGCATGAAATAAATGATTTTGGCCTTAGCTGAATGCTCCTGTCTGTAGTACATCATAACCTAGCACGATAATAATAAGCCTTACTTGGCAGTAATCTACATCCAGTGGCATTTAGAAAGCTGCAATAATGATGATGAAATTAAAACCTCAGAATTTAAATTGCGCATAGGTCAGTGTGTTGTAAAAATGTAGGTAAGAATAATAATGACCTGTAAAATGTTTGTGTTCATTGGTAAAGGTTCAGCTAATTAGGAATAGAAGTTGAAATACTATCTCTGCTCTGAATGTACCAAGCAGAATGGCCTTGAATAAACAGGTGCACATTCAGAAGTTATGTCTTCTTCAAACAAAACAAAATTGATAATTTCTCATTTACCATGGCATACCATTGGCCCATCATATCCTAGGTGTTTTCTAAGTAATGGCATTTTTGTAATTTAACTATTTTTCTAACCACAATAAAAAACTCAGTAGTGTTTTTCAACAGCCCTGAGCAGACACCTTAGTTATATAAACTAGGTTCACAATAGCCATTCTCATGCCATATTTATGAATAATTGTTTCCAGGTTTAAAATACTGGTGCAAGTTGGTCTAACCAACAGCATTCTATCCAACCCTACCATGGTGGCTTGGAATTATTCTTGTGAAAAGTCATCCATCATTAGAAGAATTTAGTCCTTTACTTACTTTTCAAAGACAGATATGGCATTGTCTTCTTGCTGCTGGTGGTATTATTATTTTTTAAATATTATCATAATTTATTTATTTTATTAGACAGAGAGAGTCAGATAGAGAATGGGTGCTTCAGGGCCTCTAGCTACTGCAAATGAACTCCAGATACATATGCCACATTGTGCATTTGTAACATTGGTACTGGGAAATTGAACTTGGGTCCTTAAGCTTCACAGGCAAGTGCCTTAACCCCCAAGTTATCTCTCCTGCCCCAATTATAATTATAACAACAACAACAACAACAACAATTATTATTATTATTATTATTATTATTATTAAATGATACTTTGTCTCAGGGCTGAAATTGTTCAGTGGATAATGTGGTTGTACAAGCATAACAATCTAAGTTTGAATTCCTAGTGCCCACATAAAATGCCAGATGTGGTGCCATACACTTATAGTGCCAGTACTGGATAGACAGAAGCAGAAAGATGGATCCTAGTGCTTCCTGGCTACCTTGTCTAAAGTATGTGTGGTGAGCTCCAGGATATTGAGAGTTGTGGTTTGAACTTCCTACAGAGACTAATGTGTTTGAACAATTGGTCCTCAGTTACTGTTAATGAGGTAACTTTGTGGAACCTTTAGCAGTGTGGATGACTTGGTGGTGAGGCTTTGGGTTTTCTAGCCATGCCCAACTTCCAACTTCCTGTTTATCCTCCATTTCCTAAGTCTGGCTGAAAAATGATGAGCTGACTTTCCTTGCCTTCCCCAGTGTAATGGACTATATCTCCTAAAAATTTAAGCCAAAATAAAAACTTACCATCCTTAAGTTGTTTATGGATAAGTATTTATTGACAGCAACAAGAAGGTAACCAATACAGTGAATAAATATGTCTCAAAGAATAAGATGGAAAAGATTCATATAATGCCACATCAATATCTGGCTTCTACACACATGCAAACACAAATGCATGTGCTTTGGTACTTTAATACATGTGTGCATACACAAACACACACTCATGCATAACACACACACACACACACACACACACACACACACACACAGTATTGTCTGTAATTCTTCCCAAAAGTTCATGAATATGGATTAACTAGATTTAATTGAACGGCCATTCCTAAACTGGGCCATGAACAGGAAATCATAATAAGGAAATAAGAACCTTCAAACCACAGGCCAGAGAGATTTGCTCAACCATGTTTGTAGCGGCTCAATTTGTAACAGCTAAGAGCTGGAATCAACCCAGATGTCCATCACTAGAAGAATGGATAACTAAGATGTGGTATATCTACACAATGGAATTCTATACAGCAGTAAGAAAAAAATGACACAATGAAATTTGAGGAAAAATGGTTGAACCTGGAACAGATCATTGTCAGTGAACTTGCCAAATCACAGAAAAAAAAAAAATCGCCACATTGTCTCACTCATCTACAGCACCTAACCAGAATCTACCCAAGATACCTTACATACCCAGCAAGCATCTCATGGACTAGACAATAGGATGGGTGGGGAGGGAGGGGAGGGCAACGGAGGGGTGGGAAACACAAATATAGACCCAAACAGAAATGGTACCATAAAACTCTACTTCCTAAAATGCAGACCAAATGGCTGAACCTTCACCAGGCCTTTAGAGGGAACACCTGAACCACAAGACACCAGAGAGGGTATGATGAAGACTAACCTTAATCTTCTACAGCTTCCCCCCCCCCACACTAACTCTTGTATATTAGTTATCTTTTTCCTCCTTTTCTTAGTGGGCACTGACCTCTAACTCCCAGTACCAGCATGTGGCTATCATCCACAATGAGCTTTTGATCAGAGACCTACAAGGTTTCCTAAAAGAAACACAGATTTCTGTCAGAGTACTTGATGACCCACCAAAGGTTAGTGGTAAGACCCTACTGCTGAAGACACCTTATGTGGTTGACACGTAAAATGGAATGGCATGGCTGGAAGCTGTAAGAGAATCAGTCCCCAGACAGTCAGCGCATCTAGTGCCAGAAGGTGCTACATGGGCGACTGGGGGAAAATGACCAATATCTGTCCAAGCTACTCATGGTCTAACCTACTTAGCAGTAAACAACCTATTGTGATGCCCACACAAGTGCAATAGTGGCACACAGCAATGGTGGGGAGCCAACTGCTTTTGATTTGCCTAACTGATCCCCTCAGTGGTAAGTGACCCATAGCTGGAGTTGGGAAACAAGTCAGAACCATATCCAAACATAAGCCTGCTCTCCACTATCAAGCAACCACCAACTGTGGGCTACAAAAGGGCCTACACCTATTAAATTCTCTATAAAAATGTAAGGGTTATCTCATTTCTCCTGGTGCTAACTTACTCTCCATTGGAGAATCTGCTTCTCTCTCTCAGATAGATGTAGATCCTAAGGAGAGAGCCACCCCATCATACCTCCAAAGGGCCCAGGCTGAAACTAAGAAAAATGGGTGAAACAAGCAAGGGTGCTGTTTTCCTGATGAACCAGATACCAGCAGAAGGGGGAAGGAGACCAACACAGAGAAAAATCAACTCCTACCAAATCAGAGAGCCAGAGCCTCAGAGGCCCCCAAAACCTCATCACTGAAGCAGACCAAAAATGAACCCAACATGGCTCAGGGAAATTTTGCGGAAGAGGGGGCGGAAAGAATGTCAGAGTCACATGTTGGGTCATGATATGCAGAGACATTTATCTTAGCCATAACTGTGGGCTAACTCCACAATGCATGACCAGTATACCTCAACAAGGAAGGTCCAAGGGGAAGGGGTAGGTCACGGATGAGCCTAATAATGGTACCAAACGGACAGCATTTGCTGAATACAAAACTAATTAATAAAAAAAATAAAAATTAAAAAAGAAAGTAAAAGAAATTTATGAGTTCTCTTAAAATTTAATTTCGTTTTTCAAACTATGCATTTAAGAATATGCACTTTAGTATTCAAGATTACTGACATTCTGTAATTGGAGATATGCCTTTTCTACATTACAATATTATCCAAGGAAAAGAAACAACAAAAAAAGTAAGTGCATGTGTAGGAGTAAGCAGGAATAGAACAGTCCTTGTGCTGTCCCTTCCCCACTGTGTTCAAGATTATCTTTTAAACTTCTACTTTTAAATCACTTCTATTCCTGTCATATCTCTTAAAATTCAGTAAGAATTTGAATCTCCACTTCCTCATTTAAATAATTCTCCCATTACTTTTATGTTGGTTTTTCAAGGAAGCTTACCATAGTTATCACAAGTATTGCTATAGAGTTATTTATTTGCTTAAATTATTTTTATTAAAATTTTCTTCAATCAGCATTCATAAACAATATTTATCTCTTATGTTATCTAAGTTTTGCATTGGATTTATTTTATATATGGAATCAGTAATAATTTAAGGTCTATCCTTTTTTTGCTTAATTATTAGGACAACTTTATTTACTTTGCACCATTGTAGCTATTTTTACAATAACATTACGAGATACAAGGTTATACTTAAGACATATATTATAACATCATCATTAATTTTGAAATAATTATATTATATTAATTTGCTTATTTGAGAGAAAGAGATAGTAAAAGTGGTAGATAGAGAGGATGGGCACTCCAGGGCCTCTGGCCACTACAAATGAACTCCACACACATGTACCACCTTATGCATCTGGATTTACACAAGTACTGGAGAAGGGGACCAGGATCCTTTGGCTCTGCCTTCAAATGCCTTAAACACTTATCAATCTCTCCATCCAACATTATCAGTAATTTTCAATCAACCTTGAAAACATGATTTAACTGTTGTTGAGTTACATAATTTTCAGAAACATTTCATAACTTTACACAAAACATATTGTCAGTAAATGTCAAGTCTCTGATTTGAAATTCCATTTCATTGTCAACAAAGTCCATGAACTTGAGGGCAGGAAGTAGAAACATGGAACATATGTTGACATTCATTACATGAGGACCAATGTGATGTGTCTTCTGATTAGAAAACATTCAAAATAAAACATGGATATCAATTTTTGACAACTAATTTTGGAGTAGTAATACATTTATTTGCTTCAATCTGATGAATTATTTCTTAAGAAATTGAGTTTACAAACGGTCATAATTTATAGGAATAAAAGTAGAGATCAGAGGAGGTGAAATGATGGCTCAGAAGTTAAGGTACGTGTTTACAAAAGTGACAGCCTGAGTTCGACTCTCTACAGCCCACATAAAGCCAGATGCACAAAGTGGCATATACATCTTGAGTTCGTTTACAGCAGAAGAGGGTCTTCTTGGTGTACCCATTATCTATCTATCTATCTATCTATCTATCTATCTATCTATCTATCCATATAACTATCATCTATCTCTTTTTTTGTGTTTCTCTCTGTCACTCTCTTTCCTTGCAAATAAAAAAAGTTTAAATTTTAAAATATAATATTAAATAGAGATCTAGCTGGGTGTGGTGGCACATCCTTATAATCCAAGCACTCAGGAGGCATAAGTAGGAGGAATGCAGTGAGTTTGAGGCTACCCTGAGACTACAGGTCAGCCTGGGCTAGAGCAAGACTCTTGCAAAAACAGAGAGAGGGGCAGAGAGAGAGATCAAAATATTCAATCGCCTGAAGTTGCAGTTCTATCAGAATTGATCCCCATTTTTAAGTCACACACTACTTCCAGCTTATGAATATTTTGTGGCTGTTTCCATGGTCTAATGACATGGAATGAACTAAAAAGCCACAAAGGGTAGCAGGAGAGACTCATTAGATGTTAACAACTACTTCTCATATCCTGCTGGGCAAAATAAAAAGCCAAAGAACCTACACTTTGTCTCCCAGCTTTTCCTATTTTAGGTGTGTAGACCATCTGAATATGTTCTGGCCTCTGGCTGTGGGTGGAGTGATGTGTGCCACTTCTAAAACTGGCCAGGACAGCATCCTGTGCAGTACTGTGTTCTGCTTCTTCCATGCCCAGCATAGCACCATGGTTCTGGGGAGAGTGAGGAGAGCCTCACTCCCTCCCCACCTCCCCGGCCATGTATCAGGTCCAAAGTTCCCAGAAGCAACACGAGGCATAGTAAAGTAAGAAATCTTTATTGTGCCAAATAACTGACATTCTGCAGTCCTTCATTATCACAGTTTTCCTACTGTGAACTGTCACAGCCTATACAAGCTTTAAAAGTGTGTTTTTATTATCATTAACATAGTACCCATAATGCAGTCCTTCCTAGATTGACTCCATGGCCTCACAATGCTGGGCCAAAGTTCTACCACTGAGATACAACTCAGCCCCAATGATTTATATTTGGTAAGGTTTTCCAGCTCTGCTGAGGCACTTCAATTCCACTCAAAAGGGCTGGCTTACAAATAACTAACTGCCTACTGATGCAGATTGAGCAGCAGCAAAAAAAGATGCTCTTTTCTGAACATTCATCTGAAAACCAAGAAGGACATTCATCCTACTGTGGACATAAACTTGAAACACCTTAAATAAAGACAACAGCTTTTGAAATTTCCAAAATATTTTTTTTCCTAAAGAGATTACAGTGGTTTATAAATGCCTGATGCCAGCCCAGTGCCTATGTCATTTATACTTGTAATACATTTAGAAATTGTATTTTATACCAGCGATTACTGCTGTGGATAATTCCTTAGAACATTCATTCCTTAGAACATGTTCTCCTTAGAACATGGGAAAATGAAGTTGATGAAGGTGAAATTTATGGTTTAGCTTTAGTCATTATTAAACATAACTGTCAATAATCAATGTATAGATGATGAACCAATGAAAGGAATGTACTTAAAATGTTATATTTTCTCAAACTATTGAAATAATTATGTTTTATTTAAGAAGGCTGGAAAGAGTGTTGGATATTAATGAACCTTATTTTCCATAATAAATGTCCCTAACACTGAGCAGAGGGATAATAAGAAAAGAATTAAAAACAGCAAATAATATTACATAAAATCTTTAATGTGCTCATTTGCTATTATATTCAATGATAAAACTTATCTGCTATCACAGACATAGTTCTAAAAATAAATAAACATATTATGGGCTAAATATATATATGGGAACATGATATATACAAGAAATGTCAAAATACGTTAATTAAAATTTAATTAATATATCAGGCTGGAAAGATGGCTCAGAGGTTAAGGTACTTTCCTGCAATGCCCAATGATCTGGGTTTGATTCCCCAGAACTCACAAAAAGCCAGATGCACAAAGTGGCACATGCATCTGGAGTTCATTTGCAGTAGCTAGAGGCTTTGGCATACCCATTCTCATGAATACACACACACTCTCTCTCCTTGTAAATAAATAAATGAAATATTTCTTGAAAAATTAAAACATCATTTTGCTCACTCCTTAAATGAAAAGTGCAACCACTATGTTCCCTTACATGTTGGTGCATTCTCTCTGGTATTATTCTAAATTATTGCTTACGTCTATCCCTTGGTTAGTTACATCCTTGGTAAAAGTATCAGGGACAGTTGACATATATTATCTCAGGACAGGATTACATGAAGGCAAAAGTGACAGGAGCTATATGTCATGTCAGTTTAGCATGAAAATGTTTGTCATTACTGGGCTCTTCTTGAAGTGGTAGTCTATGTCAGTGGTTCTGAATCCTGTCATGTTTGTCTTTTTCCTTCAACTACATACCTCCTAATTCCCATTAATTCCCTCTAATTGCTAAATTATCTTTAGTAGCCTTCAGTTACACCTTGGGATGAGACCTCTGTAGCCACTGAATTGACAGAAAGTATTTGAAAGACACATAGGTAGACCAACATCATTTCATCTCACTGAAATATTCAACATAAGATGTCCTAAAATCTACTCTACTTTAGCCAGTTCTATGTAAGCAATATTCACTATAACCTTTCTTTTCTTCATTGGAACAAAAATGAAAATACAGAAATTTTCATTCTGGAATTTTCTTATAGATAAAGCCAAGTATAAACAGAATCAGCTCATCTGATACATGATGGAAAATGATACTTACATTAGGCTTATGAATGAAAAAAAAAAAAAACTAGAGCATCTACCAGTAGAAACTAGTATGTTATTTGATGATTAGTAACTCCTCAGTTTGGATATGAAAGTTTTCAAAATACTTGTTTGTTTGGACTGTTAATGCTTGTCAATGACCTTATAATTCTTCCATGTTGAACTACATATTTGATCTGTCTGTTTGAATGTGTCTATATGTGTGTGTTAGAATTTCTCATATAGAGCTTTAATACATGCATATGGAATCTGCATATTTTATATGCTAGTTCTTGATAAAGTAGTAACAAACTTGGCACTTCTCACCTGGTTTAACAAAAATAAATCCTACTTCTATAACAAGTATATTTTCATTTCAAACCAAAGCAAATCCAATAAAGTTATATGATCTTACCTTTCAGATTGCATGTAGGTCACAGAAGTTATAGAAAACAATAGGAAAACATTGTTTTGACAGCTACCGATGTACAATAAATGTTCTTCTATTTCTGTACCGATGATAACAATAGCCAATCTGAATAGTGATAAGGGGGAAGGATGAAGACATCACCTCTCCTACAGTTTAGATTTTGTTAAAAATATTCCTGCGCCAAGATAGGTGTTTTCTTGCATGTATGTGCACATGTTTCTGCTTGTTCTTATGCTTTGGGGTACATGTGTGCATGTGGAGGAAATGGCCAATGTCAGATGTCTTCCTCTATTGCTTTCCAAGTTATTGATGGAGACAGGATCTCTCTCCCTTGAGCCTAGATCTGAACAGTTGTTCTAGGCTAGTTATTCAGTGAGTGCCAGGCATTCCCTGTTTCTGCCTCCTCAATGTTTGGATTGTGCAGGGGGCCATATCTAGTTGCCAACACTAGATGGCGCTGGCACTGCAGGAAGCCACATCTAATCCGCCATTACAAGATGGCGCTAACCTCGTGGTGTTCAGCTTCTTTACGACAGTGCCTTGGCGCCAACCGTATTCAAGGTACGCGCATGCGCTTGACGCAACCTGTCCTGAGCCTATCCCGTGGCGCCTGGTGGTGGCAAGCTGGTAGCAACCAATCAGTGGGCGCCTCATTGCACTTCCCTCTATAAAAGTAGCTGCACATCCCGCCTCCTCGCCCCTCGCCATCAACCTTTCTGTTAACCAAGAGCTCTCCAATAAAAGTGTGATCAAGAAGGATCCTCGTCTTGTGGTCGTTCTTCCCTGCGGGTCAGGGGGCTCGCCGCAAACTGGTGCCGAAATCCCAGGATGCCGGGAGCCTTGTGGTCACCAGGCGAGGGGCCGAAGAGGATTCAGAACTTGACACACGGAGAGGAAGACGTCGGTAAGTCATCCCCAGTCATGCAGTTTTCTGACCTAGACTTTAATCTGATCCTTGCCGTTTTCCTTCCCTTCTGGGTTTTGTTTTTTATTGCCTTTGTTATTCATTCTTGTCTAAGTCAAGGTAGCCACACAGACATTATTAGACAGGGACGGAAAGCGTTGGCAAGGCATCAGGATAGTCTTTCTGAGTCAGATACAAATGGGGAAACCCCAGCTAGGCCTAGGAAAAGGAAAAAAACAAAAAAGGAAATACAAAGGGAAAAAAAGGATAAAAGCTTACAAGATGAGCTTAGAGAAATGGGTGAAGTTTATGATTATGCCCTCATTGAGCTTTCTAAGGGAAAGGAAAGACTGCAGAGGACTTTGTTGGAACTGGGCTACTGGCATAAGGGCTGGCTGCGTCCTGCTGCCCAGGCCCAGAGTGTTTGATCAAGGTTAAATTTGTAATGGACTGATGTGCTTGGCTAGAGATATTGGACTGAGAGATTTAAGATTTTAAGCTGGAAAACCTCAAGCAAGTTAAAATTACAGGCACTGAGACTGGTTTTAGGTTACTGAACCTGCTATTGTCAAACACATTAGCAATCTTAAGGAAGATGTTCCAACTGCTTTACATTAAAACAATGGAAAGGATGCCTGAGGAAAGGCTATCATAGAAATGCAAACACTTTTGGAAAGAGTTGACTGGAGGAGGAACCTGCTTTTCAAGGCTATTGAACTTGAACTGCAGAAGTTTGATGTTTGTTTGATGGTGGTTGAGTTTACATTGTTTTAGTCTCTCCTTGCTTTAATCCCAGAGGAATTCGCCCATTACAAATTTGGCAGATGGATGTTACTCACGTCCCATCTTTTGGCAAATTACAATATTTACATGTTTCCATTGATACTTGTTCTGGAGTTATGTTTGCTTCCCCATTAACCGGGGAGAAAGCAGCCCATGTTATTCAACACTGCCTTGAGGCGTGGAGTGCCTGGGGGAAGCCCAAAATTCTTAAAACTGACAATGGACCAGCTTATACTTCTCAAAAATTTGGACAGTTCTGTCACCAGATGGGAGTGACCCATTTGACAGGTCTCCCGTATAATCCTCAAGGACAGGGTATTATAGAACGGGCTCATCGCACTCTAAAGTCTTATTTAATAAAACAAAAAGGGGGAGTCGAGGAGGCTCTGCCCTCAGTCCCACGAGTGACTATATCCATAGCACTCTTTACTCTTAATTTTTAAAATTTGGACAGTCAGGGCCATTCGGCAGCTGACCGTCATTGCTCAGAGCCTAACAGGCCACAGGAGATGGTTAAGTGGAAAGATGTTTTGACTGGTCAATGGAGAGGCCCGGATCCTATTTTAATAAGATCCAGGGGAGCTGTTTGTGTTTTTCCACAGGACCAAGAATCACCCCACTGGGTTCCTAGTCGGTTGGTGAAGACGGTCCGACCTTCTCTAGAGGACAGCTTGGAGAGCCAGGATGATCCTGAGAAACCAGAAAAACCAGATGTGGATGAGTCTGTGGATGCTGACCCTCCAGTGCTTGGCACTCAGTAGAGGAGAACAACGCTGGGGCATCTTGTCAGCCTTTCCTAAGCCCCTGCCAGTACATCATGCTGCAGCGGTCTTCCCTCGCTTCTTCACAACTCAGAAGGAGCTGGGTCTCCCCACTGTGATTGGGGATACCACGTATGTCAGCTTAGGGGAAGATCGGAGTTTTGAGAAAATCGGAGCCCTTTGCTTCACAATTGATTCACCCCGTAATTTTTGTATAGGGCTGAGAAAACAGGCCTTTGGTTGGTTTAAGGATGATAGGATATGGGGAAAAATTTCCCAAGAGAGACGTAATTCCAGATTTGGTGCAGAAAATAGTACTTCTCAATATCTTTTGCAAATTATACGGACCATCCTGGACGCGTCTTAATACTTCTGGGGGTATTGAGAAAGTCATATATACTTTTGGGAGGATGTGTGCTTTGCCTCTGGTTGGTTTGCCGCCTGCGAGCCCAGACCAGGCGGGACAAGGTGGTCATTTCTCAGGCACTTGCCGCTTTGGAGTGTGGGTCCTCCCCCCAGATTTGGCTGTCGGCCCTAAAGAGCACCTAGTTTCCCCTGGCCCTTGCACCCTTAGGGCCTAAAGTGCCCATTGCACAAGGATGGGCAGAGGGTTGGTGTTGGGAGCACGGCACTCATCACGCTCAGGATGCGAGACAAAGTACTGCACATGAGGTATGCTCTTAGCAGCCTCATGGAGGGCATGTTTGATTGCATATGGGTTGGTACCGACATCCCATCTCTGAGAAAAGGTACCGGACAGGTGAGGCACCAGCCTGGCTGGCCACCTGGCCTGGGGTCTTCACAATGTCCTTTTGTTTATCAGAGATCAAACCTCTACCTTCACCTGCTGCGCATTATAATAGAAAGGGGGAACTGCAGGGGGCCATATCTAGTTGCCAACACTAGATGGCGCTGGCACTGCAGGAAGCCACATCTAATCCGCCATTACAAGATGGCGCTAACCTCGTGGTGTTCAGCTTCTTTACGACAGTGCCTTGGCGCCAACCGTATTCAAGGTACGCGCATGCGCTTGACGCAACCTGTCCTGAGCCTATCCCGTGGCGCCTGGTGGTGGCAAGCTGGTAGCAACCAATCAGTGGGCGCCTCATTGCACTTCCCTCTATAAAAGTAGCTGCACATCCCGCCTCCTCGCCCCTCGCCATCAACCTTTCTGTTAACCAAGAGCTCTCCAATAAAAGTGTGATCAAGAAGGATCCTCGTCTTGTGGTCGTTCTTCCCTGCGGGTCAGGGGGCTCGCCGCAGGATTGCATCTGAAACCTCCATGCCTCTATGACATATTATGTGGATATTGGGTATATGCTTTTTCAATAAGTATATTACCACTTATCCATCTCTTCAGCCCCCAAGATAAACTGAATGTTATTTTATGCCTTTTGTAAATATTCCCTATATAAAAAAGAGTATTTAAAATAACTGAATTAACTCAAGACCTTGATTTCGACTTTTATCAACTGGCCAATGAAATATCCATCAAATTATTCCATTAGTACTGAAGGACTTCATTGCTGTTCAAATGCATGTGAACAATACACTAAAGATGCTGTTTTAAAAATTATTCACATGTAGCTTTGAGGTAGTTATCTTCTCATGGGTTCTTTCCCCAAATAAATTTCTACATAGGAAATTATCAGGCCTTTCCATAAATTTTACCACATTTACATCAAATATTTTAGTATTATTTTGAGTGTTTTAAATTGATAATTATGCTTCAAGAAATTGAGTTAATTCTCAGATTAAGATAATCAAGGTGAAAAGGAATACTGATTTAAAAGCTATGGACACAAGACATAAAAAGGCAATGTAAGTGTCTGCAAATACTTTGCTGGAATTAGAAGGAGGTAAAATATTTCCAAGTAGTAAGAGAAATTGAGATCATAATTTAACAAAAGTCTTGATAATAGAATAGGAATGTGTAGGGGGAAGAGTCTAGTACAATGGAGGTATATGAAATAGTGATTACCAGATAGGTCAAGGATAATGAAGACTTTCTACCATGCTGCTGCTGAGGGGGTAAAGAAAGAACATCCATATATAATAAACTTATGTAATATTTTTGGAGAAAATTTGGTGAAACTGACAAAACTTTTAATGTGAAATAACTCTTAGAAATATTACTTTCATGGATTTAGTGATAAAAAATAACACACTGAATGTTAGATGAAATATATGTAACAAGTGATGATAAATAGGGAATATTAAAAGTTGACTTTGTACTTTAGAATACCATAGGAACTTAAAAATACCTGTCAGGGCTGGAGATATGGCTTAGCCGTGAAGCACTTGCCTGTGAAGCCTAAGGACCCGGGTTCAAGGCTCCATTCCCCAGGACCCACGTTATACAGATGCACAAGGGGCGCATGCATCTGGAGTTTGTTTACAGTGGCTGGAGGCCCTGGTGCACCCATTCTCACTCTCTCTCTCTCTGCCTCTTTCTCTCTCTGTCTGTCACTCTCAAATGAATAAATAAAAATAATGAACAAAAAAATTTTAAAATACCTGTCAGTTTTCTGAATTTAGGGACATAGAGGAATATTGAAGTACAACTTTGAATAAGATATCCAATTTCAAATAACGAAAGATACAGAATATACTTAAATACTTAAATTTATCAATATGAACACAATCTTGTGATGATGTGCAAGATAATTGCTGTTTAGTCAAGACCAACTTTGTTAAAAATATTTTAATTAAAAAATAATAAAACAATAACACTGGGAAGAAAACAATTGAATTTTAGGAAATTATATGGCAAAATATGAGAAAGTTGTATGTTTGCCCCAATTCAACTTCAGAAATAGGGAAGAGAAAATTTACCCTAATGTCACTGCTTATAGGTTAAGGCATATTTTGTAAGAGCATGAATACAGCTTACATTATCTAGACAATGTTGTATTTTACATCATATTTGTAATTAATTACATAATAATTTTACATAATAACTTACAGAATAAAAGTGCTTGTAGAAAATGACCATATCTCCAACATGCAGACATGGACTTCAGTAATAGCAGAACTGAGTCAAAAAGTATTCTTCAATGTCTTTATGTTCTTGCAATGGAGAGAGCTACTGACTATGATAACACTTGCTCCTTCCATTGGGGTTCTTTACTATAGTACCTACAGAAGTAATTAGTGATCATCCAAGTGAGAATCACTTGCCTTTAAAAAGTATTCAAAGTAGTAAATAAACAAGTTACTGAAAATAGTAAAATAGTCAAAAGCTCTATTTAAGAAGTGGTTTTGTAAACAATCTAAAGAATAAGAAAGTTCCAAAAAGTATGATTTTATCTAAATAAAATAATAAATGAGCTGCATGTGGTGGTTCATGCCTTTAATCTCAGCACTTGGGAAGCTCAAGTAGGAGGATCACTGTTTAGTTCAAAGCCAGCCTCAATGTACGTAGTGAATTCCAGGCCAGCCTGGGCTATTGGGAAACCTTACCTTGAAAAAACAAACAAAATAAAATAAAAAAATAAAGGAATTTGAAACTAGGTCCCACCTTCCCTGTGGATTCTCAGAGCAGGATACATGGGAAAAAAGTAGGGTGGGCTCTCTGCCCAGGCTTGAGTCCAGGCTGGTTTGAGTCAAGAATGAACTGTGCCAAGAGAGCTCTAAAGGAGAGCAGCCTGGCAAGTGTTCCCATGATTCCTCATTCCAGAAAACCATATGAGAGACTAACTTCTATAAACAAACCCCTGCATCTGAAAAATTTTGGTAAATTGTGGATATTACTTAAATATTTTATTTAAAGTTACAGGTACAGTCCAACCAAATCTGCCTCTCTTAAGCCTTCTTTAGGAATACCTCCCATTCATGGTTAATGGAAGGTGTCCAAGTGTGCTCACTGAGCTTTGCTCAAATCAATCAGCACTTTTCATTCCCACTCTTACCTTATCCTTTCCTTTTTTTTTCAAGCTCCCTTGTGCATTTCTTGATTCTGTTCAAGCTTCCTTAACATGAGGGATGAATCCTCAGCCTACAATAAGTATGGTGATTTGCATTGCCAAAAGCTGACTCTATCAATACATTTGTTGATGAGAATTTAAGGAGGAAAAAGGTAAGAACTCCACAGGGGTAGTGCTAATTGATTTTCTTTATACACACATAAGCAATTATACAAGTGACCATCTGTTTGTCTGCATGAAGTTAATGAGGACAGAAAGGGAATCAAATTTAGTTTACTGAAATCTTCAATCCAATTGCTTCAATACAATCTCATATTTGACAAAAGGAACGAGTAGGTGCCTTGGCCCATAGGATAAATCCTCACAAGGGATGAACAGTGAAAATAGGGGTATGCCTGAAAGTGCAGGAAACATGAACTAACCTGTGGCATTATTTCCAAATATTATTCTCATATGTAGTAGGCAAGTTGGACATATAAAGTACAGAAAATAGCTAACATCAATATTGCTAGGACAATTAGCAATTTTCCATAAAATGTATCTTTTGGTTTGATCCTGCATGTGAGGAGCAAGTGTGGGCATTTCCATAATAGTATAGTTTAGATAATAGTTTAGATAATAACTGCTAAAAATATAAATCTGAGATGCCAATATGAAGAGACATATCATTTATATTATTAATTCAATGGATATACTATATGCATGTATAAAATGATTACATATTCATGATGTTTATATATTATAATGTGCATATATCATTTTTGGAAAAGAAATATTTACAGTCAAAGTATTGATTTCACATATCCATTCCAACTGAAATATTCAATATGTCATATTACTAGAATTTTTCTGCCATTGCAAATATATCTAAATTCATAAAGAACTGCCCTAATCTTGAATAGTAATATCAGTAGGATTGGCATGAAAAGCCTAATGTTTATTAATTATACAATAACTACAGTCTTGTCTTTTGTAACACATTCTGTGTTAATTGTTTTGCACATTGCAGGACAGGAAGGTCCATTCTTAAGACCATTATTATTCACAAAAGTAATTAAAATTTAATATACTAAAGTAATTACAGATACAGCAAAGTGATCAAAGTATGCTATATATGAAAGACAGAAGAAAGCTTAGTTGAGAGCCCTGTCTGACAGTAAGCACATCAAGGAGGGAGTGAAATAATGAAATATTTTAACACTAATTGAAATACAGTCATGAGCTCAGTGGAGAAACAGTAGACCGTATATTTTGTGCTATGGTTGAAGCATCTGGTTTTCTCTTTTTTTATTTTTAAAAATATATTATTATTTATTTATTTGACAGGAAAGAGGGGGGCAGAGAGAGAGAGAGAGAGAGAGAATGGGCACACCAGGGCTTCCAGCCACTGCAAACGAACTCCAGACATGTGCTCCCCCTTGTGCATATGGCTAAGGTGGGTCCTGGGCAATAGAACCTGAGTCGTTTGGCTTTGCAGGCAAATGCCTTAACCACTAAGCCATCACTCTAGGCCAGGTATTTTCTATTCTACTGAAATGCAGAGTTATTTAGTATTATGAGAAGATGTTTTCCAGGATAGGCAAAAATACTGAAACTCAAGTTATTGTCACACAAGGAATGATTTTCACTAGGAAAGGCCTTTTTAGTGGATAGAACTTGATTTTATTTAAATACAGAGGTTAAATTAGTTTGTCCTTCCATTTCAAATACATTACAAAATTCAATTTAAAAATCAAATAGTACAGAGTAGATAGCACCAAATCTAAATCCACAAGGAAAACTAAAGGTACTGAGAATTCTAGACATTCCACAGGGATGCTGATTCCTACTTTGAGTCCTTATGTTTTTCACTAGTTTCTGAAATTAATCACAAACCCTTGGTAAATGCTTTCGTATATAATCCCCTGAATCCCTCTAAATCTTCTATCTTTGCATAGAGGATGTCTATTTCTCTACTAGTACCAGTCTTCACAAGACAGTTTGGGGACATTTCCAGATACTTCCAACCAAATGAACATGCTTACTTAAACAAAATGACACAAAAGTAAGCCTGGGACAGCATAATATTGCTGAATACCTATAACTGCCAGATTCCATCAGTAGATTGGAATTTCCCATGAGATAAGTTCATTTTTGTCACCCCAAACTACAGAATTTAATGCAGGGAATCAAAATGAATAAATTCACTTGAACTGAATTAGTATGCAGCTTGTTGAAGAACTAACTCATTCTAACTCAAATTTGAAATTTCTACTACTCCCATGTTCATTGTTGTTCTGTTTACAACAGAAAGGGAATTGAATCAACTTAATTGTATACTGACGGGTGACTGAATAATAACAATGTGGAATATATACAAAGTGTGATTTTTCAGTTGTAAAGAAAAATGCAATTATGAAATTTGTAGGAAAATGGATGAAATGAAGTAAGCTAGACCCCGAAAAACAAAAATTGAATGATATTTCTCACTTGTAGTTTTTAACTTTTAATATTTCTGACTATGTGCTTTGGCAATATATGTGGGTATAAAACGAGAAGGGAGAACATAAAGGGGAGCAAGAGGTATTGAGAAAGAGTAGGGTGGGCAAAATGAAAATGGAAGCAGGGTTATGGTGGGGGGGATGGTATGGAAGGGAACATAATTTGACTGAAAGACTCTAAAACCTAACTCTTCTAAACGATTGTAGAAACCTAATTCTTCATATGCCAATAATTTTAATTAAAAAGAAAATAAAAACTTATGTAAAATAACTCAAATTTCATGGGATTGGCTCTAAAACATTTGAAATAATTCATATAATCTTGTTTAATAAGTACATTTTTCACATTGCTGAATTTTATGAGCAACTTAATCTTGTATTTGAAGTTAGTGAGCTATTGTGGGATAAGATATCATTCCCTTGGTAAACATATAGTATGCCCCTAGTGTGTCTTCATTATCATCTTATGTGCCAGGGGCCAAATAGTATACAAGACAGAAAAGTTTCCCTTATTATGGAGTATAGACTTTCTAAGCAAGAGGGTAGAGGTAAATGTGGGAAGTTTTACAAATAGCCATGGTCAATATGAGAGGAACAAAGTGGATGCCAACAGAATAATAGGCAGAGAAACTCATAGGGTTAGGAAAAACCCTCTGGTGGGTACAATTAAAATATGGCTTGGAAAATACAAACTGAAAATATTGGGAAAGTCTAAAAGTAGATTGAGGGCTTATTACACACTCCAAGAGGTTGTTTCTGGAGAAGAGATAATGAGTATGAAGGAAGAAATATATAATGGAAATAAATAAATGTAGTGATAGAAAGCACCAAAAATTTTGGAGTTATAAGGTATAACTGAACATTTTTGTTTAATTATTCTATTGTGATATTAGAGTTTTTCATATAACATGGCTAAATTCATCCTTCATGTTTTTGTGAGAGTTTTCTTCACCTCCTAGGAGCCATCAGGACCTTTGGTAGAACCACTGAATTTCAATTAAAGCTTAATTGTTACTGTTTAATAACTGTGGATCCTGTGACATGACACATCACCACCAGAGAACCCCGCAATGTTTAACCTACTTACCTCACAACTTAATAACCACTCATGGTGTGCTAACAATGATGACCCGTAACTATGCAAGATTCCAACTGCTCATATAGTAAGGTGAGCAGCTTGAGTGGATCTTGTGCTCAAGTATTTCACTGTATTTCATAAGTGTCCACAGTAAAGAAAATTATACCTTTGAAGTTTTTATTTCCACCTAGAAAACACTGGACCTGTTCTTGCAAATACAAACCAGTTCTCCTTTCACTGTGTGTCAGCATCGAAAAAAGTAGCATTAAAATACAGAAATTTAAAAAAAGACACTAAATTTTCTCTTAGTGTTAAAGGCTCTGGAGATAAACTGTCTGCTCTACTTACACAGTCTCATAATATACTTATCACAGTAACTTGAAAGAATTTTGTCATTAAAATTTAGACATAGTACAGGTAGAAAATAGATTTAAATCTACCAGGAAAATGTAGGCCAGTCTTTGGGGATCACAGTCTATAGCAGAGGCATTTAAATTTTATTCTGGATAGAGATGTGACTCAGAAACAAACAAAACAAGAAGCAAAAACCGGCAGGAACTCTATATTTATCTAACATATTAGTGGAAAATATTTCAAAAATTGCTATTATATGTATTGATATTTTTCTATAATCTTTATGACATTCTAACTGTATGATATTACTATACCAGGAGGTATATAGTCAGAAAAATTAATATGAAACAAATTAAGACTTCTTTGCATATTTCCTTTACTTATCCCAACATACCACTCTTCTTCGATTCTAACAGTTTTGTTTTGAAGGATATATTTCACATTCACTATCCATTTGCAGTTAATATTTTGTTTACACTGTTTCTTTTCACCTAACTTACATGCTGAATGTGTTCTCAAGTACCAAAAAAAGAGACAACTCATCATTTTCATAAAGCTCACAAAGAAACAATAAAACAAGAGTGTTTAACTTTTTAGAGTTTCTTATGGCTTTTTAAATTCTGTCATCTAATGGGACTAAAGTTCATGGATTATACATAGCTTTAGCAGTTATCAAACAGTGTTGCTTCATTTTGGCGTTTAACCAACCTCAACCACTGTTTTTGCCTCATATACTTCTCTATTGTGAACATGTACACCTTAATTACCTCAATCTTTATTTCTAGGCTTGATTTAAAAACACATGAATGGTAATAACTATTTCCTATTTCCCTTTCGTAAGAAGGCCAAGCTTGTGTGCAGCAAACAGTGACCAGAACCATGAACATCAGCAGTGTGTTTTGTGCTTCCTTGACCTGAAAATCCTACTTCTAAGGGGATGAAAACACAGATCTCTAATGTGGAAGAAGTTGGGGTACAGGAGAAAGCTTTCCAATGTTTCTTGTCAATGCACACAGTCATACTGACACATAAGGATGTGGAACAGTGATATGGAAACACTAATGATTAAAAAATGTTGATTGATTTTTTTAAAAAATAAATACAGCTGGAATTTTAGCCATGTAATAACATATTTATGCTTCATTCCTAATATTCTCCCACATTGATTTTTCCAGTTCTGCATGAAAATAATTCCTGGCAAAGATATAATATTTTATAGAGTTTGGGCATTATCTCATAAACAGAATTACAAAATGAGTTATGCAGTAGACTACCTCTGTGCCTCTCAACTCTTCCCTGGTCAGTTTTGTTCCTGTGATATACTAAGATTCAGCCCAACTTGCTGTTTCTTCGACAATCTTTATGTGCCCAATAGGAAAGAGCCACAGGCCTTTTTTGACATCCCATGCCTTTTAAAAGAACTTCAATGAAAGTAATGGTTACTTTCACTCAATCACTTGCTTACACCCTATCGGGCATCATATGCCTCTGAAGAGCCCCCCCCCCCTTTTTAACTGTGTAATGTCACTTTTTGGTTTAAAAAGATAAATTTATTCTTTACTTTTGTCCAGTCATAAGATTTCTACAAAACCTTGTGTTTTACCTTACTCTAGGCCATTACAAGAAACAAAGAAATGTCTAAATGCCCATCACTGAAGTAGACTTAAAATGCTCCCAGCATGGTTCAGGGAATTTTGTGGAAGAGCAGGTGGAAAGATTGTTAGACTCACAAGTTGAAGATCTACATTTAAAGCAAAAGTTCAATACATGTTTGCTAAAGATGAGACTATTTGCCCTATTGAACAGCAGGACAACTCAGAGTGTTAACATGATAGAAATAAAGGCTAAATTGTATTTTTGATATTATTCTACCATATTATGTCCTTTGGTTACTTAAGTATATAAATTGAACTTCCACTATTTTCACAGGATGTTCAAAATATTTGGAACTTCCTTATCTGTCATCAGTAGCTCCTATGGGGTAGGTGTCCTGTCTCATCAATGAAGAGACCTGTAATTATTACTTTTACGGTTCTCATGTAAGTGTTACACATAAAAAATATGCTGCCCCCATGAGTTTCCAGGTGTCTGCTCCTGTACTTATCCACCCTCAGCCAGTCACTGACCCCTATTCCAGACTCCTCTTCTTTCTCAGTGTATTTAGGTGCCCTCCTGCTTTCTGAACTCTGAGAAATACCTTAGAACATTTTCAGAATTTCTCCTCAGTGCCTAGCACAGCATTTGCCTATACTTGGTGCTCAGTATTTTGGAATATAAATTTTCAGAAGGTAAAATAATATATTTAAGTCCTTCTCTTCTAACTTCTATCATACCATTTTTGGTCTAAGCAGTTTTACACAAAAATAGTTAAGTATCACAGAAATGTATTTACTCCCTAGTTATTTTTCAGAGGTGTGATTTCTACAAAGTGCTTCACCTTCATTTACCATATGTTTCACATTTGTATGATAGGTAAAAGCGCAGGCATGACATACAGAGCTTTACCTACTCTACATTGAAAATATGAATCTACCAGTTATTAGCACTAGGAAAGATTGTTTCACATTTCTGAGTGACAACAGGCAACACACAAAAACTTAAAATAGGTTTTTCATATGAGGATTCATAGTGGCATAATGTAAATTATGTATCAAGATTGAAGTGGAAATCAAGAGTACCATGAGAATGAGTACTCCATTTTGAAGGGCATGATGGGAATATTCCCATTTGTTCTAAGTGTTTTAGAAGATTTAGATTATAAGGAGGGCAATACCACTCCAAGAGTCAGAAAAGGTATATTTGCACTCTGAAAACAGGTGTATGTTTTAGCTTGGAAACTATACTTGAAAAGGGATGTTAATTAAAATAAACAGAAGTAATACCAGAATTTAAATCAGGTGTGTCTACAATCACAGGCCAATTTCTTTTCCCTTTCCATAACAATTGACAATATAAAGATGAGGGGTACTTCACAGTGAAATGGACATACAAAATGGTAGAATTAATGTTCCATGGAAATCCTTCAGAAAGATGATATGACAAAAATCTTACCAAATTATGCAAAAATTTTATTGCCACTGTCTTCTATTGAATTTTTTTTATATATAAGGCAATGACAATGTTGTTCTCTACCTATGAGTAAAAAAAAGCAATTTTCAAGTTGTACAAAGGTAGGAAATATATATTGCTTGTTCTATCAAGCAATGGCTACATCTTTCTTTCTGTCTACATGGATGACTTGATTTAATTTTATTTATTTATTTATTTATTTATTTATTTATTGAGATAGGGTCTCACTGTAGCCCAAATTTACATGGAATTTACTGTTGTCTAGACTAGCCTTGAACTCACAACAATCCTTCTACCTCTACCTCTGCAGTACTGATCTGAAAGGTCTAAAAGATGGTTGCCACCATATCCAGCCTTGTCTTGGCTTCATATCTAAGTCAGAGAGAATAATACTGTCATTACGGATAAATTCTCTCTTTTATCCATGGACACCATTTTACAATAAAAATACACCTCATAGACTAGGATAGGATCCTTGAAATAAAAGAAAATTAGTGGTATCAGTTTAGGTTACTATAAACAGATGAATGGACAAAGAGTGTGTGGAATAAATGCAGAATGAAATTTAATTCAGCCATGTAGAAAAATGAAAAGAAACTTTCAGGACAACGAATGAATTTAGAATTATTATAGTAACAGACAAATGTCACATGTTGCTTCTATATGCCAATCCTACTTTAATTTTTATATAAGTCTACTTAGGTTGTGAGTGTGGGTATAGGTTATGAATAAAGAAAAGGCAATATGATAGGGGAAAAGGAGGTTTCAGGCAAAGAGGAGAAAGACAATTGATGTATAAAATTGGAAAGAGGACTTCAAAGTATGTAAGAGCAAAAGTGGGGGGTCAGAGGTAATGGGAGAGGTTTGGATGAGGAAGACCAAGAAAACCAATGTAGGAAAATGTCATAATAAAATATTACATAGTGTAGGAGCTGAATTAAAACCACTAGTTGAAAAAGTCTGCTGTCCATGTTTCAATTCCCAGATAGCCATATAAATTTAGGCAATAAGAGATCATAACATGTACACACACACACACACACACACATAAAAAGTAAAGTATTACCTTATTATGTTCATAAAATATCAAACAAAATGTATTAGGAATATTTAATCTTTCTTGAAATCATAAAAATGTGTCTTTGTTGTTACACACATGATTGAATAAAGTCTTATTTACAGACTGCTGAATTCCTTATAAAGATTTATCAAAAAAACCCACATGAGTTTGAATGAAATTATAAATCATTGTGTTAAGAAAAATAAGCCATACTCAAAAGGACAAGTGGTATGCTTGTATTCTTTCATATATAACATGAAAGTATAAAGTACAACATGAGAATGGAGGAAGATGTCCAATGCAGGGAGGGGAGAACAAACAAGAGTAATCGAGTAGGTAACATGGAAACATAAGAATGAATGACTTATGGGGAGGAAAAATCCCCAGAGTTGGGGTGTAGGGTAGAAATTAGAGCAAATTGGGAAGTATAAGTACAAAGTAAAATAATGAATATTTATGAAAATGTCATAAGAAACTTATTATTTTGTATATGAATAAAAAAGAGAGAGAAGAGAAAGAAAGTATTTGATGTTTCTTCTCCTTCTTATGAAAGCATGTTTATCCTTTCTTGGTAAGGTTAATAAAAAAGTTATTTTAACAAAAGACAATATTTCTCATGCTCTTACCAAAAAAGTTTCAGAATGAATTTCAAATATTTCTACATTTTTCTATTTGCTCTCTAAATTCAAATTCATGATGTATTTCCTACAAAGAAACTGAGAATGATGTGTGCACTGCATATGTTCGGGATGAGCAGTGTTCATTCTCTGTGAGAGTACAGGGAATTCTTTATGATACGTTCTTGTCTACAACTGATGGGAATTTTTCAGGTTGTATGTTTTAAGAGTTTTGAATGTCAAAAGGACATCATGAGACTTGTTCAGGCTCTCAAAAGGTTAAATGTAAGACCAACATAGGCTTTTAGAGGAAGGGAAGCTGTTGCCAAGAAGTGTTAAAACTCCCAGCCTGACACTCTGTTCTGCTGAAAGATTGAAAATCCACAGAATGTATGTGAGCATGTAAAGATTTTTAAGGCTTGGTGAAGGTAGGGTTTATTTTATATTATTCTATTTATTTCCATCTATATTATTCTATTTATTTCTATCACTTAACAAAGAAAACATTGCCATACTAATCTGTGTCTATAGTCATATGCTTGGACATTCTGCAGTAAATATTGGGCTTTGGAAAATTTGTATTCATGCATTTATTCTACATGCATATGGAATATTCCATATGTCTCTATGTTTTCAGAGAACACATATGGAGAGACAATAAGTGTTCCTCCGGCAGTAATTATTTACCCTATAACATGCATAACAATTCCTAATATGCAAAATTTAGTTAAAATAATGTAATTGTATTAATTTCAAATTTATTTGTAATGAATAACTTCTTGAGCACTACTCAGATGAGTACTTTTAAAGAGACAAGTCGCAAAATAACTGTAATATGCCATCTGAACACACAGTTAAGATCCATAGGCAAGCTCAGAGTTGTCTTTATTGTGCTTTTAGGGGAATAAAGTTAAAACCTGAATTGTAAAAGGATGTGGTTAAATGACAGTGGTCTATTTTCAAAAGAGATTAGTATCATGATATTGATATGAAGAAAATATTTTTCTGGTGGGGTTAATTATTAATTCTGTTCATAATTTTTATGCCTATCTTCCAAGAAATACTTTAATGTTTCAATTTGGCATTAGGAGAAAATGATTGCAAAATAGCCCAGAATGGATGGCATAGCCTATGTTTAAGTAAATGTATTTTTAATATGTCTGAGAATTTGTTCAGAGATTTTGTAGTTTAATTTTTTTGAGTAAAAAATGTCATCAACTGAGGAGCTGAGCAAAACTTACTTGTTCATAAACATTTTCAATCAGGAAATATGAACAGATACTCAACAGGAGATTCTTTTGGTCTCTTTCTAAACTCACTGTTCTTAGAAATAATTTATCAGAGCTGCAGTAAAATCTCTTTCTAGGGAATACAGAAGAGTATTATGTCTGCTGTATTGTATCTGCTCCACTTAATGTTCACCAAAGAATATAACATTAGGTTATTTCAGAAAGCAGGGGGGCTCAAAACATCTGGGAAATACATTAGGAAAGAGAACACGTTATGTGTAACATCTCAGGTGTCCTTCTGTGATGGATTCTGCATTAAGATAATTACGTTTGAAATGATCATGTGCAATAGGAATCAAAATTTAATCATTTGTAGAGTTAAGTGATAACATTATATCATTAATGTTTACTTATAATTTGAGTCAGAGATTATGAGTCATATTTATCTAATGGTTATTAGATTTCAGAATATAAATACCTACTAAACTAATTTAATTGACGCTGATATATAAAACCTTCATCAAATTTTTACTTTTTTGTCCTGAGGAAAGAGAACTTTAGATTAACAAAATTGCAGCCCATGCAACGTGGAGGTGAACTCTCCCACAGGGTCCTCAATGAGGGTCCCTTAGTAAGTGGGCTACCTTGCTTGTTCAGGAGTTTGCAAGAGAGATTAGTTGGAATGCTGTTAAGGCTTTAGCCAGAGAAATAATTTTGACTCATGAAGTTATCCCTTCACCATAAAAACCCTTAATAGGTTCCTTCACATATCATCTATGACCTTGGACACATTTCTATGACCTCTTAAAAGATAGCCTGGTAAACTGACTATCATTGTTGTAAAAGTTAGGTTACCCTCATATGCTCTTAAAATCAGAAAATAAAATTATGGTAAACATGATCTAGAAAAAGTACTAGTTTCTACAGCCATACTGTAACATTTCTGACCTCTAAAAGCTGCAGCATAAAGAAGTGGTGACTTATTAGAGGTAGAAGCATGACCCAGAAAATCAATCTGCCTGGTCTTTGCTGACCACTGCCTATTCACATCCACTGCAAAGCCTGCCAATCATGAAAATATTTCATGATCTGATCCTATCCACATCTAAAACAGTGATGAATGGGCTTGCTTCAACCATAAGATGAAAGCTGAGGAAGAATTTTGAAGTTAATGTCTACTAGATGGAGCAGAAATAATTAATGTTCTCTTATGGCAGCACAATTTATCAGGGATGACACCAAATCAGGGTGCCTGGGTAATAAGTGTTAACCATCACTATGCCAAAATATTGACAACTCAATTCAAAGCAATATAGGGAATCTGCTGAATGGAACCAAATACTGACTTATAATGTCAGACAACGATTTGAATGATAGTAAGAGAGATCATTTATTAATTTTATTCCTGTTCCTTGAGAATCTCCATAAGGGTATGAAAACCAATGATAACTTTAAAGTATCATGCTCAGATACTTTTAGAAAAATAAATTTGTTGTTAAGTGACTATGGAAACTTTAGAATATTTTCAAACAAATAGTTAAACATTTTCAGGATAAAGCCTCGTGTTCAACAAATAATAAAAAAAAAGTCAATACCAGAGGAAATGTGATTCTGAAAACACTGACAATAGTAATACAAAAAAAAATTTTCTCAAAATTTCCATCTAGGCAGTATTTCTATTTTTTGTGTAATTTTATAAATATCCTCATTTTCTATAACAGATTCAAAAATTAAACATGAAATTATTTTTCCTCATTCAAAATCTAAAATTTGTTTAGAGTAATTAATTGCTATGCCATAGTAACTGATAGAATTGTACTTGTCATAATTGTTTTGTAGACAGATGGAACTAGTCTGACAGCCAAAAAAGCTGTAAGACAGGGAATACCAAAAATTACATAACAGATTTTATGTAAGACATTTGGATGTATTAATAAAGAACATTGAAAATGATGCACATAAAAATAGCTCAAAAGAATGTCTTATTTAACCAGGAACATACTGACCTCTATCTGGTCTTAACACTGATTACACCAAATATTTCTAAATTATAATGATCATTCTATAATTTTAAAATTTATTGTGAGCTAAACTATACAAGCATTACTTTCCCCTTTAGTTTTCTAAAGAACATAATGCCCATTAATGAAAATTAATTTTTAAGGAAATATATTTCTTGATTACATCAATATTAGTGTGTTCAACTTCTAAAATTGGAGAAATGCTGTTGAAATTTCATTTTTCTCAGTGATTTGTTTTATCAGTATAAAATTACAGATACTAAATAAATTTTTCTAAAACACAAGATTTAGACTGCAATCATGTCTCCACCACAAAACTACATTTTTAGAATCATCTCACACAAATATCAATGTGTTTTAGGGCTGGAGAAAAGGCTCAGTGGTTAAAAGTACATGCTTGCAAAGCCTCATGGCCTGGGGTTAAATCCCTAATACCTATGTAAAGCAAGATGCACAAAGTGTCTCCTGCATTGAGAGTTCCTTTACAGTGGAAGAGGCCTGGTGTGCATATTCTCTCCCTCTTACTCTTTCTCTCTTTGCAAATTGATAAATAAAATATTAAAATTATAAATTACTTTTGATGTTTAGGTTGATATACATATTGAAGATTATTGAAGCCTTCCTACTGTATCCATTATTATTGATTGTACTTCTATTCTACTTTAGGAAGAATTCTGTGAGATCTCAGACTAGGTGCTGCTCAGGTGAATGCCCATTTGCAGTAGCTGCTCTCTCTTCTTTCCTCTTTGCTGTAATTAGATAACTGGCAAGCACTCTACCATGACTCTGACATTCTCACCAAGAGATAAGCAGGCTCTCCATTGACCTGGGTCCCTAAGTGGCCAGTGGCTACAGGGGCACCATGATGCATGGTGGTGTGATGATTTGATTCAGGTGTCCCCCATAAAATTATTTGTTCTGAATGCTAGGTCCCCAGCTGGCAGCAACTTAGGAATTGAAGTCTCCTGAAAATGATGTATTTTGGGGGTGGGTTTATGAATATTATAGCAATCTTCCCATTTCACACTCTCCTGTTACTATTTTCAACCTGATGTTGGCCAAGAGGTGATGTCCAGCCTCTGCTCATGCCACAGTTTGGCTTGCCATCATGGAACTTCCCTGTGAGTCTATAAGCCAAAATAAACCTTTAATCTCACACATTGCTTTTGGTCATTTTCTTTGTGCCAGCAATGAGAAATTAACTGAAATAGTAAAATTGGTACCAGGAAGTAGGGTAATTCTGACTGTGTAGCTTTGGGCCTTTTGTCACTGATTTGAGAGATAAATGTGAAAAAAAAATTGCCCTAAGAAACACTTTGCAGTCCTATAAATACAGCTTGATAGACCATTCTAGTCAGACTTAAAAGACCTGAATGTGCTAAGAACTACGGACTGTAAACTTTGGCTTATGAGAATGAGAAATAACTGTGTAGGCACTGGTTTAGAAGCAGTTTGTTTCAGAGACTTGCTATATTCTGCCTGTGTCAGAAGAACTTGTACATGGTTACTCTGCATAAAAATGTCAAGAGATGGATATGGCACAGAAGGAAATGAAATCTGTTGCCCATTCAGCTGCAATTGTTTCAGAGATTGCAATCACTGAGGTTGAGCAGCTGATCTGCATTGGGACATTAGGAAGAATGCAGACTTCTTTTATTAAGGAACCTGAATGCTGAAGGAGTGTCCTGCTCTTCAAAGTTTGATTTATTTCCCCCTTGGATGAACAAATTCATAGCCCCCCTGTTACTATGGAGCATAATAAATGCAGGAAAGTGAGGGTCATTGGATTTGCAATACTGTTTTTTTTTTTAATTTGCAAATCACCATGTAAGTTTGTTGGATTATATGTATAAAGGCCTGATGGAGCCATGTGAATGAACCATGGGTTTCAGTGGAGACCCAATGGAGATGCCAGAACTATGGGATGGCTGCCAAGAAGAGATGCTGGCACCAGATGAAGTTTTACCAGATTGTGAGTAGTCTAGCTGGAGGGGTGGAATTAGAACTCCAGGGACTCATCACTAGTTAGAATTAATCAAATTTGGAGACTTGACACTGGCTAGAGTTGTTGGGCTTGGAGCTACAGAGTTTGATGTTTGCCCTGCTTGTTTTAATTCTTGTATTTGTTAAATATTTCTTTGCTATGCCCAATGTCATCTTTTTCAGTGTGAATGTTTATTCTGTGCCATTATGTCTGTTTGTTTAGTTGGTTGCTTTTTCTTTTATTTCTTTTGGTATTACTGCTCGGTTAAAAGGCTTTGGACTATGGGGATGTTTAAATATTATTGGGACTGATAAAATCTATGAGGACTTTTAAAGTTGGACTTGAATGCATTGCATTTTACATCATGGATGGTTATCAGTTTATGGCCGTCAGGGGCGGAATGTGGCAGTTTGTTTTGGGTGTATCACATAAACATATGTGTTCTGAATGTTATATCCTCAGCTGATGGCAATTTGTGAATTGCGGCCACCAGGAGGTGATGTATTGTTGGGGGTGGGCTTATGGGTGTTATAATTACTTCTTTGTGCCATTGTTTGACACAGTCCCTGCTGGTATTGTCCATCTGATGTTGGGTAAGAGGTGATTCACCTTTTGCTCATGCCTTTTTGGTCAGGTGTTTTCTGGTAGCAATGTGAGGCTGATGGCAACAGATACAAATTAACTAAGTCTTACCTTCCTACTCATGGAATGACTGAGTATGCCCCTATAAAACCAAGCCACATATGTTATGCTTCCCCATGTCCTCGATATCCTCCTTATTCCCCACATTCTGTAGGTCACACATAAAAAGCATCTATCCTTATAGTGTAAGTGAAATATCTGCCCTCCCCTCCACTAGAAAGTTTGAAAAGATGACATTTACTCATCCTGTGTGGCCTGAAGTACTGTTCTTCAGATCCCACCACTCTGTTGGTTCGTAGTAATAAATATCTTGGCCTCAAGAACATTCTAATTCAGTGTCCCACACTCAAATCTAAATTCACAAATTAGGCAAGAATTCTTTGAGGAAGACCCTTCCTATGTATTTGTTTAGCTGTATTATGAGAAACAGATTTATAACAATTATTAATTTTTTTCTTATTACAATTATTAATTTTTTGATAGCATAGAGTCCTCTGTGGATATTGCTATCAAGTTTTACACTCAAGTAACCCCACTAGGAACCTCAGTATCCTGTTTATGAAATCCTCATAATAGTAATGAATGCTCACTATGCAGGCCTCTGGTTTATCATGCAGACGCCAAAACTATTCATCAGAGTGAGCAGATTTAAGTATGGTATAGTTCTGTGACTGGCAACACTGTAGTTTCATTCATGTGTGAAGTTTTTCTAAATCCAATTATTCTTACAACCAGTTAGGAGGAAGGGCCATTATTTCAGTTCATTAGCTGTTTAATTGGTAGGCATAAGAGTGAATCTATGTTTTTATTCTCTAGTACTGATATCCAGTCGAGCCAGGAAAGGAGAATTGCACGACATCATGATGGAGAACTGTGAACCAAATGCCTCTCTATCCTTGACTAATAATGCATTCTTGAAATATTTTTGCAATATTTGCATCACCTGGCTTAGTTAAAATGGGATGTCTTATTTTCATAGCAAAACATGCAGATAAAACATATAATGAGAGCATTCAAGCATATATACAGATACACCATGGACCACCTGCATCTATCCTTAGGTTTCCAGATCAATAGATAACTTGAGATGACTGATGAAGTAAAAAGAATTTACAGAAAAAAATGCATAAGGGAAAGTGATTTGGTATATGAGCCCCATTGCTTTACTTCACATCAGAGAAAATACTCATGTATATATGTCCATGTTTCTGGTGAGAAATTTTAACCAGGGAGAGACTCCATAGCAGTTTTGAGAGTGTCATGTTATAGAGGAGAAATAGTACAGAAATATTAAGCAAAGATAATGAATGTAGGTCCCAGCACCAGCATCAGGAAAAACTTGAAATGTCGATATATTAGAATATTCAATCTTAAAAACAAGGTAACTTTGCCATTGGTAGAAACATAAAATAGAACTGAGAAACATTAGGCTAAGCAAAATGTTCTCATTTTATGTATGTCAAACAGCTGAATTCAAGAGGCAGCCAGGACCCAGATGGTTACTATGGCCCAGAATTTGGAAGGATGGTGGAAGATCATGAAGGGCTTCCTGAAGTCTGCGGTGAGTTATTCATTATAAATTTTCCTCTTACCTTATCTGTATTCTATGAATCCAGGCACTGACCAAGGCCCTTTATTCATTTGCTATCAGTGCTGTCAAAGTATCATAAACTTAAGACTTTAAAATATAATTTTATTATCCAAAAATTTTGTTGTTCAGAATCTTTTGAATCTCAATGTCCTATAATCAAAATGCCAAAAAGTATATTCCCTTCTTGAGGTGCTAGAAAAATTACCAGGTTTTAGGGATTGCACATTTTTCTTTTGTCACAGTTCATCTTCATCTTCAGAAATGACTGATGCCTGACCTCTTCTGTAAACAGTCTCATTTCTCTCTAATTCCTGTCCTGTTTGTTTCTTTCATAGCAGGTACAACTGTAGATTATATCAGATTCATCAGTGGACTAGGATTTATAGACTTCCTGAGCCAGGATAACCCAGAAAAATATTTTTGTTAAGGTCAGCTGATTAGCAGTCCTATTTTTAATCACCTCCTTATCTCTCCATTACCATTGCATAGTTGTATTTGCATAGTTGTATTTTCTTAGTGTCAGGATGTTTATGTCAGTGATGACCCACATTGTTTCTACAAAAGATTCACATCCTGGCCTGGAGAGATGGATTAGTGGTTAAGCAGCTTGCCTGCTGAAGCCAAAGGACCTTGGTTCCATTACCTAGGATCCATGTAAAGCCAGATGCACAAGGTATCTTATGTGTCTAGAGATTGTTTGCAGTGACTGGAGGCCCTGGCATACCTTTTCTTTCTCTAATTCTCTTTCTCTTTCTCTCCCTCACTTTCTTTCTCTCTGCCCAATAAATAAATAAAAATATAACATAAAATATTTTTGAAAAATTCACATTCTTTCTAAATGCTACACATATTTATCCAATGACACTGTTCATAGACTTATAGCATCACTACCTCACAGCTCTAAAATCTTACCTAATTTGAACAACACAAATATCCCAGGTATCGGTATTGAAATCACTTAAATTAGTTACATCTCACTCTGCAAATGATACAACCCATGATGAAATTTATCTTTATGCCTTGGTCAATGTGACTGAAAAGTCAATGAAATATCACCACCCATTTGTAAAAATGGCTACTACAAAAATGTTAAAAAGTATGTACTAGGATAATACAGGGAATGGAACTGCATTGCACTGCACTGCTGGTATGAGTATGAATTAGTACAACTATTGTGGAAAACTATAAAGAGAACCTCAAGAAATTAAATATAAAATTACCACATCATCCAAAAATAAAAGATATTAAATTGGTATGCTAAAGATATGTCTTGGACTCTGATGTTCATTTTAGCACTGTTAATCATAGACAAGATATAAAATCAAATTAAATGTGTAGAAAAATAATAAGAAAATATGGAAAATGCATATGGGAATACCACACAGCCTTAAATATAAAATAAAAATAGATCCTTCCTGGACAAAATCACAAATGTAACAGGAGAACATTATATTAAGTTAAATAGGCCATAGGACAAATGCCACATTTTTTCACTTACATTTTGATTTTAACACCATCAAATCTACAGAGGCAATGATTAAGAGAATAAGGAGATCATAATCAAGGGATACTAAGCCTTCATTAACCATAAGAATAAGTCTCATTTGGTTTGAAAGATCTATTGTACAGCATGCTGAATCAGCTAGTAGCACACTCCTTTCCATTAGTGAAGAAATAGCTCTGGAATCTGCTCATCACAATGTTTTGTGCTGAAATTAAAGTATAGACTGCTGGGCTTGACTTGGTCATTCAACATTATATTAAAATATACAACATTATTTTGTATCTGAAAACCATTACTAGGGCTAAAGAGATGACTTTGCGATCAAGGCACTTGCCTGTGAAGCCTAAGGACCCACGTTTGACTCTCCAGATCCCATGTTAGCCAGACACACAAGGGTGAGGCAAGTGCGAGATCACAAATGCCCACTAGGTGGCACAAGCAACCGAAGTTCAATTTCAGTAGCTGAGGCCCTGGCATGACAATTCACTATCTCTCTCTGTCTTTCTAAAAAGAAAGAAGGAAAGATGGAAGGAAGGAAGGAAAGGAGGAAAGGAGGGAAAAGGAAAACATTTATCTGCAGCTTGTTGATAAATTTTGAAAATAAAAATTATATTATCAGGCCAAGGGTGGTGGTTCATGTCATTAATTGGAGAACTTGGGAGGCCGAGGTAGGTGGATCACCCTTAGTTTGAAGCCACTATGAAATTAGAAAATTCCAGGTCAGCCTGGACTAGAGCAAGACCCTGCCTGAAAAAAAAAAAAAAAGATTGTGTTGTCAGGACTATGCCCCTTTATGGAGGCTCTGTGTGATGATCCCACTCATGGCCTCTTCTAGAAGTGTGAGTTTCCTGATATTTCTTGTATCTTGAATCCTCCCCTCTTAGAAGCCTGCAAGGATGGTATGAATTTTTTTTACATGTTATGCAAAACTGTTCTGTCCTTAGTCTACTATTCATCTGTATTCCTTCTTTTACTTTAAAGTACTTTGTATTTACAACTTTCATCATACCTGGAAAAACTAGGTTAATTTCCTCAACTCCAAATTCTCAATAACTTGAAAAGTTTTGTGTGACCCCAGGTAATATGTGCATTAAATTTCTCCTAAGACATGGGCATCATTGTGGGACCTTTATACTGTCTGCCATGATCACAGATAGCTAGTATATGTTTTAAGAGATAATTTAATCATTCAGTATGAGGCTTTGATTAATTAAATTTAGGATATCCAAATAAGCCACGCACACACACACACACACACAAAAAAAAAAAAAAAAAAAAAAACCTACTGTGCACTTCAATTCATACCTGGAAAAATAAAGTGGAAGTAAGTACCTATGTGCCTTATCACATAAGTATGAAGATATGAGTTGTATCTTTTTTGTAAATGACACTTAAATGGCATTTTCTACCTTATTACCTGCATTGCTTTTATTAAAGCTAAAATAATCTATTCTTAATAAAGAAATTAAAAAGAGAAGAAAATAAAGGAAGAAAGAGAAGGGCTGGAGAAATGTCTTAATGTGTAAGGTACTTGCCTGTGAAGCCTCAGGACCCAGGTTCAACTCGCTGGAACCTACCTAATCCAGCTGCAAAAGGTAGCACATGCATCTAGAGTTCACTTGAAGTTGCTAAAGGCCCTGGCATGCCCACTCTCTCTCTCTCTCTCTCTCTCTCTCTCTCTCACACACACACACACACACACACACACTTTCATCTCTTTCTGCATCTTTCTCTTAAATAAATGCATATAAAAATGTATATGAAAAACAAAGGAAGAAAGAGAAAAGAGAGAAAATAGGAAGGAAGGAAAGAAATGTAGTGAAGAAAAACCAAGTGTATATTTGTCTTATAGTTTTTTCCTTGTGCATAATATGAACATATAAAATTCTACACAGGTAACAATCTTCACACTATAATACATTTTATAAGTACATGTGTGAATAAAAATGCCACTATGCTTGATGTGAATGTAGACTGAATGCATATGTAGATAGTAAAATGCTTTGCTCTTGTTTGGTCTAATCTAAAAAAAAAATGAAAACAATGCTTAGAAATGAATGTAAATTTTATTGGTTTACATTCTAATTTCTGCACATAGTAGTTTATAGCCTGAAGGAAAAAGGAAAGATGTGAAAGGAATGGACATAGGGACTTGTGCTTATTAGCAACCTCAGAGGTGGCTCCTTAAAGACTGTTTAAAATAATGGTTCTTGCACTTAACTGATCATTAGACTCTCAGGAAAAGATCTTTAGCATTTTTCTTTTAGAATGTTTTCTCTAGAATTACTGAAAGAAAATTTCAAAAATTTGGTCTTATGAATTGAAACTTTCATTTTTACAATTGGATTTCATTTCAAACAGAGTGTGACTTCATTCATATTAATGATAATATATATGCAGTTTGTTTTACATTTTCTTTTTTGGCTCATTTCTTTAATTTGTAGGCTAAGGAAGGCAACATAAATTACAAATATTTTAGCTTTAAGGAAGTAACAGACACAGGATTATTTAATTCAGACTAGGTAGAATAAAATTGAATAAATGGTTCCATTTGTAAAGACATTTATTTATTTATTTATTTAGTTAGTTAGTTAGTTATTTAGTTAGTTAGTTAGTTAGTACGTTATGAGAGAGAGAATGAGATGCGGGGTGGGGAGACAATGGATGCATCAGTGCTGCAAACAAGCTCCAGGTGCATGTGCCACTTTGTGCCTCTGGGACCTGGGGAATTAATCCTGGGTCCTTTGGTTTCACAGGCAAATGCCTTAATTAACCACCAAGCAATCTGTTCATATCAAGACAGTTTTGTTATTAACCATGGTTCCACCCACAGCCACTGGTTTATGCAGGTGGTGATGCCCTGTGTGACAGTTAGCAAATCACATGTACTTGCCACTATTGTCCATTTCCATATCTTGGCAATCAAGTCTTTCACAGCTTTCATATTGTGTCCATGAGCACGTGCGTGTGCATGTGCATGTACGTCTGTATGAGTATGTGTTTTTTAGCTTGGATCATACTCCAGTACTCCTCTCCTCCCTCTTCGAACACAGCTCACAATAGGGCTATCCTGTTGCTGCCCTCAGAAGAGCTGAAATTCACCACATGATTCCACCTCATTTTATAAAACAAATTTTATTCCTTTCACTAAGTGAGTCAGTCATGTGTTAACAATTATAATTTTTCTGTGTTTATAATTTCTCTTGGTTGGTTATATCTTTTTTTTCTCGCATCAAAATGATAAGGCTTTCTGTGGGGGAGTTCTAATTCATCATTGCGACCAGAATGCCTGAAGAACAGGATGCTGTAGAAGCTGTTTTCTGAATAAATATGTTCATAAGAATATGGTTTTATATTATTTCTCTCTCATTTGCATCTTTTTCTGTCTCTTTCCTTCCCCTTTCTATACTTCTACATTTTTGTTTGTTTGTTTGCTTTTGTTTTTCGAGGTAGGGCCTCACTCTGGTCCAGGCTGACCTGGAATTCAGTATGTAGTCCCAGGGTGGCCTCGAATTTACAATGGCACTCCTACCTCTGCCTCCTGAGTGCTGGGATTAAAGGTATGTATGTGCCACCGCGCCTGACCACTCACATGAAATTTATGAGTGCAATGTTAATGTGTAAAAAAATGTGTTTATTCAATGGTTCAGCTTCCAGTTAAAATTCTTTTAGTTAAAGCTCTTGTAGTTTAAGAGAGCAGTAGTCCAAAGAGGATGAAAGAGGGCTTTGCAATTATAAATATTCCTCCTTAGGTATAATCACTTAACAGTGCAGCCCTCCTTATCTGAGCTTAGAACTCAGGAGCTTAGCATTCATAAAGACCGTATTAGTCCTCAGGAGAAGAGCACCAATGCCTTAGATATGAGGGATTGTGTGATGAGACCCTTCACACCTGTCACTGTTCTCCTCTCTCAATCCACACACATACCCAAACCCCAAGTAATCCACTTGTTTATTTTTATTTTATTCTTATTTTAAGATTTACACAGACACTAGTTTGGGCCTATCTTGGAAAAATTTCCTCTGAAATTTTGTATTTACAAATGTAAATATAACTCTGTGGCAGTTATCTTCTCCATGATGGCAGAAAACCCCTGACCAAAAGCTGCTTATCAGAGGAAAGGCTCTGTTTCAGCTTACAGTTTTGTGAAAAATTTTCATATGGTGGGGAACCAATGACTTATCTGAGCAAGAATCCTGGGTCATATGTCCACATCAGGAGAAAGGAAACAGTCTATCTACTGGGCTTGAAGTTTGGTTTTATTACTCCCGTATCACCCCAAAAGCACACCTTCTCCAGCAAAGCTACACCTCCTAATTGTCCCTCAACTATCCCAAATTGCTACCAGCTAGGAACGAAGTATTCAAGATACACGATGCTATGAGAGAAATTTCACTTAAACCACCACATTCTCCACTGAGCAAGAACGTAACAAAGTATTTTTAAATTTATTTTTATTTATTTACTTGAGAGAGAGGTATAGAAATAGGAAGGTAGAGGTTCAGAGAAAGAATGGGTGCTCCAGGGCCTCCAGTCACTGCAAATGAACTTCAGATGTGTGCCCCCTTGTGCATTTGGCTTACATGGGTCCTGGGGAGTTGAACCTGGGTCCTCTGGCTTTGCAGGCAAGTGCCTTAACCAAAAAGCCATCTCTCCAGGCCATAACAAAGTTTTTTTTTAATATATGCAAAATAAATATCTTTCCCACTTGGACATATCAAAAGGGTATGTGTGTGAAATTTTATTTTAAAAAATAGACAGGCTTACAGAAAGTTGACAAGTATTTGATAGGTGAAGAATTTCATGGGATAAAATATATGCATGTAGTTGAATTTATATATTTAAAGAGATTAGTGTTTTGGCAATCACGGCTGTTTCATTTTTGCTAATCAACGTGTTTGTTTTACAGTGCTTTATAAAACAATTTGTGCAGTAATTAAATGTCTAACAGGGAGTTTTATGACTATTTGCTGAACACAAATGTAGTTTAGCATAGTAGTTTGGAGTTATTAAGTGAGCCATCATAATTTAATGTTTGAAACAAAACAAATTATAGACCTCTCCTTAGCTTTGCATGGGGCTCATATAACAAAAGAATTTATTTACTTCAAATTGAACAGATTCTAAGTTCCCAAGGACTCATTTGCAAACATATCAATAAAACTTTTTCTTTAAGTCAAATCATCCAGAGCAAGTATAAATGAAGGGCCACGCTGATTTTTTCTTCTTCTTCCTTTCTGAGGGCAGGTTAGAGGAAGGACCAGTCATCCACAACCCTCATTGTAGGCCAGTCTCATGACAACCACAAAAGGGAGGTTTACTCCCATTTTTTAGACAAGGGCCAGAGATTTACTGAGGAGATTAAACAATTCCCTTTTGTGTTACACTACTTCTAACATGAATGTGAAACTGAGTTCTAGCATGATTCATTTATTTCCCTCCATCACAATGCTTCTCCATTTTCTAAAGTAGTGTGGTTTTGGTGCAAAATCTACCTAGGTACTGTATCCAATTCTAGAATACAAAACAGCATCATCATGAGAAACAAGCCTCACTGAAATGGGGAAATCATGCACCATAGTGCACACCTGGACTCCAAACTCCTGGGAAGCTGACACAGGAGAATTGGAGTCTGAAGCTACCTTGTGCTGTGTACTAAGACCCTATTCTCAAAACAAACATCAAACAAAACCCCAAATAGAAAACAAAGGAAGAGAGGGGATAACAAATTCCTTCAAAGTATCTATACAAGGTACTCTTCCCTTTGAACTAATTTTTTTTTTGGAAAATTTCATACCTGCATGTAATTTATTTGATAATATTCCCTCCCATGATTAATTCTTGTCCTTCCTTCCTCTCCAGTGACCCTCTTCTTCTTCTCAACTAGGAAACTCACCTTTTGAGAGGGATTGTTCAGTGTTTCAATCAACTAATATCAACTGATTTTGTTATTTAATGAAACATTTTCACGGGGAACCAGAAAAATAGATCATTTCACCCAAAAGGATCAGAAATCACAAAGGAAATCAAATCAAAATTATTTGACGGAGTAAGTACATATGAAGGTCATTTAAATAAATCCCAAACATTCTAAGTACTTTGTAGCTAGCATTTCCTATGACATTCTTTCAGGCTTTATGAATTCCACCTATAGAACATGATATCATGTCCTCTCCCACATGCACTCTTTCTCCACCAAATCATCTTTACTTCTCAGAAAAGAAAACTGACATGGAAGAATCTTGTGTTAGCTAATTACTTCACTATTACAAGTTGGCTAAGAATAGAACTCAGACATTTAGCTTACCCATAACTGTGGGCTAACTCCACAATGCATGACCCGCATACCCCAACAAGGAGGGGCCAAGGGGAGGGGGTAGGTCACGGATGAGCCTAATAATGGTACCAAACTGACTGTATTTGCTGAATACAGAACTGACTAATAAAAAAAAAAAAAAAAAAAAAAGAATAGAACTCAGATTTCTGGGACACTTGAACTTACGATGTGGGATTTGGAGTTGTGGGTAGTAGAAAGAATTGTTCAGGGAATGGAGGGCCTCCTTCTTACAGCAGCTTTGTGTCTATTACTTTTATAATAGTGTATGAACTATAATTTGAAAGGTCATAAATCTCAATCACTGGTTGCATTTTTAAACTCTTGGCAGCCAGCTACCACAAGTATCAGAGATAATTAACTTAAAATCCTATGATAGTTTATGTGATAGTCTAGAATTTTCTTCTTTCTCTGACTTACATGTCATTCATTTACCCTTTGGATTCTCTGAAACAGAGCTTAATGTCCAGGGCTAGGTATCAGAAAAAGGTGACATACCTCTAGCCAACTATTTTTTTTTTATCTGATCCATAAGCTAACAACAAACATACAGTTTGAAAAGGTTCACCACAAGAAAGTGAAGGATAATCTTTAAAAAAAAGCATAAATTATATAAAATTCAAATTTTGACATATATAAATATATTTCAAAGTATTTAAAGCCCATTCTGTCATGCACTGTGGATCTGTTTGGAGGCTACCATGTCAGAGGCAGAGCCCATTATCTGTGACAGAGACTATGTGTGTTATAAACCCCCAGATACTTATCATATGGCCCCTTATAGAAAAGCTTTGCTGCCTTCTCCCTTCACCCCACATACTCTCTATGTAAGCACTCCCACATGGGCTCTGATCTTGAGGTATGTAGGTACTCAGGTTCTATCTCTAGACCCTCATGGAACAGAACATCTCTGTGAAGATGGTTCACAAGACTGCTCAAACTGAGGTGATGTCTGACAATAAGTCTGACATATACTATAATCGAAATAAATCTGAAAAATCAAAACAAAATTCCGACTTCTTAAATTCCTTTTCACAGAAAAAAAAAGTTTGAGTAAAATTATTTTTTCACTACTATGTCTGTGAAAATTCCTTATGAGATTAAGCAGTAATGATGAGAAGGATATTGTAGTCAGAGAAAGTGTCCTCAATTCTAAAGGAAGTCACTTACTGATGAGAGATATCTTCAGTCTGCTAACAGTCTTAAGACCTGGATATCAAACATGAAGAGCCCTGAATAAAAAAATAGCTTATGCACAAATCTTACCTAATGTTACCAGACATGCAGCATTGATACATCCAAATATATGAAATCTTTTTTCTGCAGAAACATTAACTGTGTGAAAATTTTATAACCTGACAACTCAAGTTAATATTTTCTACATGTCCTATAAACAATTCACTAGCTTATATGAAAAGTAGTTTTGTCATTTTTATATCAAACTCATCCATATATGTATGTATGTATATATATATACATATATATATATATACATACATACATATATATATATATGTATGTATATATACATAAATATATATATATATACTATGTGGTTATATACATATATACATACATATATTTTCTTTCAATTCTAGGGATAAGAAAGTATTTTACCACTGAACCCTCTCTTCAGCTGCCATCTGTTTCTTTGCATACTGTTCCATGTCCAATATTTTACAATGTATTCCAATTTGTTTTTGTCATTCTTATTATATTTTATTTTATATTGCTATACTCACATATAAGCTTCAAAAAGGAGATTGATGTCCATTACTTCTTATTTATCAGTTTTCACTCATAATTACCTTGCAATGCAATATATTACCCATTTCCCCCTAAATTTCTTTCTTCAAAGGCAGCACTCAAGAACCAATGGTTAGTCTATTTCCTTCTTATTAACCATCGAATTCTCCTGACTTCTCAAATGGACTTTGCTTAGTTAGCATTGTTTTCTCACCTACATCAAGTTAATCCCCTGCTTCTATTTGCTTCCCTCCCCTAAATCCTTTATTTCTTTAATCATGCAGTCAATTGCCAAGTATGCATGATTTTTTTTCTTCTTTATCTCTCTATACTTTTCTATATAGGTTGAAACAAACCTCTTGGCTGATCAAGCTTCGTTTGATGATACTTAGATTCGTCCCATATCTTGATTTCTGGCTGTCTTTATTTTTCCTATTAAGCACAATTTTATTATGATAATATCTCATTGAACACTTCCAGCTGGAAATCCACTCCTTTTCCTCAATTGATGCCACTCCTGATGTTCCGAGTTTTGTTAGTTTAGAGATGTTTTCTTACTCACCTTAGCTCAAAGGCTCAAGGTTATTTTAATCTCTCCTCTGCTCCTGGACTATTTACACTCAGTAGATGACCCAACAACATTAATTCTACCTCCACAATATAATCTGTGCCTAACCCTTCCTCACCAGTCTAATACCACTACAGTGGATAAGTATATTATTGTTTTCCTAGAGCACTGCTATGACAGTCTTCATTTCATCTTTCCTCCCATGACACATGTTATATGTCATGTATAGGTTCATTTTTTAAATCAACTGCTGTCTTGTCTATGCCCATTTCACAAAAATTTCTACCACTCTGGCATTTTAACTTGAGGAAAAGAACATAGATCCTGTACCACATCAAAAAATCAAATTTTGGATGAGGTTATATATTTTTTCTCTTAATTAATACTCAGTATAAATTACCTTACACCTCTTAGCCATTCAAAATTTAATGCAATGAGGTAAAAGTTAAAATCCAATACTCTCCTTCTTTCTGATAACTTCTCCCTCCTCATTAATCAAAATGCTTACTAAAACTACAGATTTACCTTTGGGGAAGTTCAGGGCAAAGCAGAAAACAGCTTGTCTTTTCCATCACTATCAAAACTCATGAGAATCAACTAGGAAGCCCATAGGGGCTTGACTAAGAAAATTGTCTGAATCAAATTTCAGGCTGAATCTAGCCCCCAAGGTACTGCTCTGTAGGCTTCAATTAAGAGTTTAATTCTCTACTCGCTGCTGTAAATCATAGCTGGTCACAGAAAGACATTCTTAACACAGCCCCCTCCCACATAATCACCCCGAAGCAATAACATTTCACAGCTTGGACATAAAGCACTGACAGGCTTTTGCAATAAAATGTGACCTTTACTGTTAAAAAATGTTTTACGACATCTGACAAACCATTTGCTTAATAGAAAGATATATATTCTCCTGATGAATTAAAATAATGTAAACAATTGTATTTTGTTCAAGCTATGAAACCCACTATGATCCCAATGAGGGAAATTTCTTTTTATATCTATCTATATTTATTTACATTTTAAAAGTATAGAACATTATTTTAAGGGTAAATAACTATTCACACTGTCAGGAAGTGCCCCAGACATTTCAGTTTAGAAATAATTTCTATATGCTTATAGAAAGAGACATGAATTAGAATACTTGATTCTTGATACTACTTCCAAGAGTACTTTGAGGGGGAAAAAAAGAGAAAAGGTCTTAAAGTACAATCTGATTTTACACTATTAATTTAATTCATCCATTTCTTGCTTTCTGGGCATTCAAGTATGCATTAAAATGACAGAAGAACACAAGTTCCAAATCAAAGGAAGATAAGAAGAGTCCTGGAAAACTGTACAGAACTCATGTTTAAATGGCGTCTTTTTCTTTAAAGTAGAACAAGAGGACACTTACTCATAGGGAGTTTTGTTGAACTTCATCACATGAATACTGATCAAAGGGCTAGGAAATCCCCAAAGATGAGTCTTTGGAAGGGCTTTGTAATGTTATAATCAAACTTTGCAAAAGCATTTTCAAAGCAAAAGTGAAAATTATCAGACCATGAAAATAGCATGCAATACTTCTGAGTATTAGAACTTACACACACACAGCACATATCAAGTAGCTTTTAAACATGTCCATATGGCAAGTATTGGTGAGTCATCCTATGAACAAAAACAAAACTAGTGATATTGTATGACACTGAATTTTCAGAGTTCTTACAACCATTTTCCTGAGCACAAAGTTCGTTCATATGTAAACATTTATGAGATCGAGAATAGCTCGTGGCCTCTTTTATGGTCCTTCTCCAGAGTCATGTGAAGTAGGAATGAAAACAAGTCCATCACATAATCTTTGCGTGCTTACCTACAACATGGAAATCTGCTAAGTTTGAGAAAGTTGTAATTATAAAATTAACTCCATCAAGAGTGACTGGCAGGCAGGTTGGTTATATTCCTATGGAGTCAGAATTTGCATATCATCTAAAAAAGGAACTGAAGAAATCATCGATTTGATTTGGCTAGTAGTTATCATGTTTTAGGAAGAAACCGTGTCTTATTTAACTTTTTATTCTCAGATTCTAGCACAATTTTGCTGCAGAATGTGGGTTCAGCAAGAATATACAATGAATTGATTTTATAAATAACCCTCTTCACTTTCAAATATGCATTTCAGTTTTTCATTCAAAAATAAAGTTATGTTTACAAACACAAAAATGTCTATGATTAGGACTAGAACTACTATTCAGAGTATAGGATAACTATATTTCCATAGTGCTTGGTTGGTTTAAAATATAATAAAAATTATGACTTATACTTTCAAAGATTTTTTTTTAAATGCTAAGACACAGTCAATTGTAAATCCATCTCAGCAGGAGGGAGTGTTTGGGAGTTCAGTTTCCTTGGTTCCCTGCAGGATTTCACAAATCTTTCTCTGCCAGGAATTTGTCTTCAACAATGCCTTGTCAATTACATCTGCCCAGAAGGAAGGCCTCTGAAATGCTCCATTGCTGGTGGTGGGTCATAGATTTTACAAAAATATTGAATTAGTTTAGTGGTGAAACTAAATTATTTTCCCAAAAGCAGGTTTACTGAACCATATTATTTGAATATTTAAATAAAATAATTGTCTAGTGCATGAGTAATGTTTTGTGGAAAAATCACACTAGAATCCCATGTAATAATGACTGTGTCCTAAAATGCATTTTCTCCTTAGGTAGTTCCACCCACCCCCTTGCATGAGCAAGATGCAACATGCTGTATTCTCTCCACATGAAACCAAAGCATGTCCTGTGTTCTGCCCTGCATCCCTTGTCACACTTATCAGGCACACAATATGCGCGCATCATATTCCTTACATATTCAGCCTGCTGGTTTGGGCTCTCTGAAAACATTGAAGCATACATTGTCTCTACTTCTTCTGTGTAGGAAAACTCCATGACAACACACATTTCTCAACCCATCATCTAATAGAGAACCTCCTGTTTTCACTTGTGCTGTATTTCTTTGCCAAGATACCCTCCTTCACCACTTTAAAACCAAGCTATATTCTTCCAGCCTCATTTAATGTTGAATATGTACAGTGTATTCTTTCCTAAAAAATAGAGACCATAATACTTTATTTTTTTTATTTTCAAGATCAATGGCATAGTACAGTGTTGATATTATCATGTAATAGATTTGAAGCTTAAAAAAAACTGGATTTGGCCTCAGGTTTGGCACTAGATAATTGTACAATATAATCCTATGAAATCATTTTAATGTATTTTATCCTTATATAGTAGGTACAACAGTGTCTATGGCATCAAAGTATTTTTTTAAATTTACTAGGAAACACTTTATAGTAATGGCTCCAGTCTATTGCTATTATTCTCATTTTGTCAGAAAATAAAGATTCCCTTAGGAAAATAGTCCTTTGGAGCTACAGCATCATGAAAACTAAAAGAAAAAAAAAAAAAACAGAAAGTTTTACTGAAAGACTTTGAGAAATACTGCCTGCATATAGTACATATAATATAGCTTGTGGTGTTTTGATTGCAAATGACTCCATAGCCCCAGATAATTTTGATTAAGCTTACTTAGTTTTCAGCATGCAGAGACCTGCTGGAGGAGGTATGTCACTGAGGTAGAGATCTTGAGTCCAGCCCTAAGGTGTATTCAGTGTGAGATCTTACTTGTTCATGTTGGCTGTTCACTTTCTGCTATGGGTGTATATGCATGATGAAATGAGACAGCTTCTTCCAACATGATGAAACTTCACCAGGAAACTGTAACCCTGCTTCTAGTGTTTTTTTTTTTTTTTTTTTTTTGTCCCAACAATGAGAAGGTATCTGCAAAAAGCTGTAGTTTTAGTATGATAGAGAGTACAGTATGTTATGCTTCTAATCAAAATCATAAAATAAATAAATCAGTTGCAATATTTGTCAATAGAACACATAGCCATTGATTGGTTCAACTTCAAATATAATTCACACTTCATCAAACAGAAACATTTTAATGAGATTCAAATTTATAATGTCATTTAAATTAATACACATATAATTTTTTTCTACATGATAGAAATTGCCATTTGATTCTATAAAAGTAGAGTTAACAGATTTCTGATATCTTATTAATGATGATATTGAAAAGTTGTGTTTTTTATATGAACATATATATATATGAACAGTACTTAATTATTCCACATACAGATGTATCTCATAAGATCTGTTGTGTGCTTTATCTATTTTATCAATTTGAACTTATTTTAATTTATTGAACTATAGAAATAAACAGATACAAAAGTATATTACAAATGTATTAATAACTCAAAGCTTCTTTATTCTTACTGCATATTGTAGCCAAGTACTAAAACTGTCACGCATTTCTGCAAACGTTATTTTATATTTTTTCTTAGTATAAATTTTAAGCAGAGTTCATTTATTTTTAATTTTCTTGTGTAAACAACAGAGCTCTGAATATATTTTCATCAAGCATGCAATCATGAGCTATCTTTTGTATAGAGAATAGACAGAATTATAAAGTAACATGGGACTATGAAATTAACTTTCAATTTCATTCCTTTCTGGTTTTAATTATAACATAAAACCATTGAAAAGAGTTGGGATTACACTTCTTATTTTAGAAAAAAAGAATTATTTTAGGTTTACCTTTATCCTATCTATGAAAAATTCCATGAACAAAGAAATCAACACATATACTTCACAACTGGATCCTCACATATGCACATAGATTTGGTTTAGGAAAACTGATTGCTACATGTCCTCCAGATTACAGTCATGATTTTAACTGGAGTGTTAAATCTGTGCTTTCGTTTTTAGAAATAAAAGGTGCTATTAAATGAATAGCCTCTTCTGAGTGTGTTCAAGTGTGTTTGGGAACACATAATTTCACTATAAATGATCCAACAGGAAAGAAAAGATGACTAAGTCTTAGGGTCACAGTTGTCTAGGTTACTATGGAAACCTAGTGGAAATTGTGGGGTTTTCAATGGATTTTTCTTCACATTGCAGCCCTTGTTTGAAAATGAACACTTTGTTAGCAATCAGTGTTAGGATATGGAAACAGCAAAAAGTGTTGGATTGTAAAAATTCTGTTTGGAAATTAAATTATGGTTGTTGAAACTATATAGCTCAACTTAGTAAAAGCAATCACTTACCTCTAATTCTTCAAGTACATTGTTTACTGAGAAGAAATAGCTTGCTTTCTAGGTTCACACAATCAGATCCATGAAAAGCATGCCCTGGCTGTTATCACCCATGCTTCTGTGTTTTGCAATGGATGTGATCCTATATCTTCTTATTTTTTCTGGTCTGATTTTCTCATGGAGGTTCTCAGAAGCTATTCTTTCCACAGATAAAACAAAATTTCTCTTGTTGAAACCTAATATGCTCCATAATTAGACTTCCAAACTGTTTGTGCTTCCTGCTGCTTAAATTCCTCAGGAACAATTTCTCAAATGGCTAAAACGGACTATTAGAAAGTTTTATTTAATACAAACACAGAGATATTGTGTTTCGTTTTAAACAAAGTGTTCAATGAGGTAAGATAAATGAGAGTACAAAAAGAAATAAAGACAGGATGGAGAATTTTTTTTCTTTGTGAAATACATAAACACCGAAAACAAACAAAAAAAATCTCATACTAGCTTAAGCATGAGGGCTATGATTTTTCAAGTCAGTATAAACCTTTTCTGTGAACTCATGTTATACATGAATACTAGGGATAAAAATGTGACCCTAAAGTAACCTGTGCTCTTAGAGTTCTGATCATCCAGTAGAAGAAAATTGTAAAAAACTAATGATGTCCATTAGATCTGCCATAGGATGGGAGAACAACAGAAGTGTCAGGCGAAAGCAAAAAAAAAAAAAAAAAAGTAGTTTCCACCTTGGGATCCATAATTGAGGAAAACTTAGATACCAATTCAATTTAAACTTGTGGTTACCAATGACAGGCTATCACCTGTTCTCATTTTATTTGAATGGCTTTTACAGAGCTACCATCTTGTTTTCATCACATGATGCCCATATTTGTATGTTTGAAATGCTTTGTTCCAAGATGGTGGAAATTTGGGAAGTGAGTCCTTGCTAGAGATGGTATGTTGTTGGTGGCAAGCTTGGAGGTATTATAATCAACTCCTCCTTGCCATCTCCTGTTGATATTTACCACCTGCTGTGGAGGAAGTGACATTCAGCCTCTGCTCATGACATGTTTTCCCCTTCTATCAATGAAGATTTCCCTTGAGACCATAAGCCAAACTAAAATTGTTCCTCCCATCTGCTGATTTTGATCAAATGTTTTGTGCCAACAATGAGAAAGAAATTATAATGAAACATTTGTACCAGAAGAGTGTGATAATTACTGCTAGAAACTTGATTGTTTGGCTTTTGGCCATTTGGAAATGATTTGCTTTAGGAATGTGGAAGGATTTGAAACCTTGACCTAAAACACTGTTTGCAGTGACCTAAGTACAACTTCATGAATAAGTCTGGTCAGAGTTTGAGTCTTAAATGCAGAATGAACCATGGACTGTACAGGCTTGGCGTATGAGGTGAAGAAAGAGGTTTATATGGACCTGGCTAAAGACAGTTTGAGAGGCTATCTTTGTTCTTCTTATGTCCTGAGCACTTATGCAGAATTTAATTTAGAAGTCATGGGCTGTTGTGAGCAGAAAGAATGATATGGCAAAGAAAGAAATGAAAGTTTGGGGTTAGAGACAATAGCTTGGTTCACCTACAATTGTTTGAAAGGTTACCATAGAGACTGGGCCAGGTGCACTGCACTGGGGAGAATGCTGGCTCTTTTGAAATCAGCTTAGACTATTGAAGACATTTTCCTGACCTTCAAAGTTGACTTTAATCCCCCCACCCAGATTAAAAATTGGTAACCTACCAGGTACTATGGGAGTATAACAAATGTATGAAAGAAAGGGCTATTGTGTGTGCAATGTGGTTTGTGGGTGTTTATTTATTTATTTATTTATGTTGTTGCTGTTGTTGTTGTTGTTGTGTAGGAAAAGGTAATGGGCAACGTGGAGCTGTTAGTAGGTACAGTGGATATTCCAGCATTTTTGAGATTCTAATGCTGTAAGACAAATGCCAAGAACAACTGCTGGCTTCATGTAAAGTTTTCCTCAGGCTGTGAGCAGTCCAGCTGGAGGGGCAGAATTTGAAACCCAGAGACTTTGTTACTGGTTACCAATGTCAGACTTGGAGCTACAAGATTTGATGTTTGCACTCTTTGGCTTAGATCTTGCATTGGTTCAATCTTTCCTTGTAATGCCCTCTTTTGTAATGTAGTGTGAATGTTTTTAGTATTAAAGGATAACACTTGAAAGACATTAGACTATGGGAATGTTTGAACAGTATTGGGATTAATAAAATCTAAGGGACACTTTTTTTCTGTTTTTTTTTTTTTTGTTTGTTTGTTTGTTTTGTTTTTGTTTTTGTTTTTTTGAGGTAGAGTCTCACTCTAGCCCAGGCTGACCTAGAATTCACTATGTAGTCTCATGGTGGCCTCAAACTCATGACAATCCTCCTACCTCTGCCTCCCTAGTGCTGGGAATAAAGGCGTGCGCTACCATGCCCGGTTTAGGGGACTTTTTAAGTTGGACCACATGTGTTACATTTTACAACATGATGGTCATCAGTTCATAGGTGCCAGTGGAATAAGATGAAGATGTTTCCTTTAAACTCATGCTCTGAATGGTTTGTGCCCAGCTGGAGGCAGTTTGGGAGATGGAGCCTTACGGAAGGAGGTGCATTGTTGAGAGCAAGCTTAGGGGTATTATATCCAGCTTCCCTTTGCCATAATTTGGCTCACTCTCTTGTTGTCCCTACAAAGTCTGAAGTGAGTACCAGCATCTGCTCATATCATGCCTTACCCTGTCATCATGAAGCTTTTTCTCCAGACTATAAGCCAAAGTACAAACTTTCCTTCCATCAGCTGCTTTTGTTCAAGAGCTCTGAGCCAGCAACAAGAAGGGCAATGACTCGCATAGCATATTTAGCACTCTCAGCCTACTGAATGCTATGAATTTAAGTATTTCAAGTGCCATTTTCATAGAGCAGAAATCTGGGACACACAGGAATTGAGAAACTGGTCAGAGGTAAGATTTGCCTTCAAGTCACCATGTGATACCTTGTTCATAAAATCATCAAACTTGAGCACTCAAGAAATTTATGATTTTCCCCCCACTTGAAAGTCTTGCAATTTTACAGTGCATTTTGAAAACACAAACATAAATACATATGATATATAAGATATATATGATGTAATATATATGTGGTTTAATATACAGCACTGAAATAATAAACCCACCAAATAGAATAAGAGCAAATCACTACCACCACCACAACAGCAACAACAAAACTGATGGCCATTTCTGTTTTCCGGAAGGGAAACTGGGTTGCCTTTTCCTACTCCTCAGAAGACTTTTACAAATTGTGTGAAGAGTGTTTCAAGAGTATTAACATACAATATATGTGAGTGGGCAGAGTGCAATGGTCCATAAACTCACAGAACATCATAGTCAAGTTAGCATTCAGGAGAGAATTGGCTAGCCAGAAAATTAAAATGAGGCAAATATTGAGAGCATCAATGTATGTAAATAAATACAGGTTAGTTTTGTCACATAATCTAACGGATTCCACCCTAAAACTTTAATGAAAATTGACCTGATGTTTTTCTAAACCTTTCTTATGCTTGGCATTCCTGAACTTCAGTTCGACTCAGGTGAACACCCTTTCCTCCCACTTACTGGTCCTAAGTATCTATTATTCACATTGTCAAAGTAAAAATTACTATTATTTAGTAAAAGTTATCTGTCTTTGGAAAATATTTAATGAGTACCACATCATGGTTCTGAGAAACCTATCAATATATAAACTAAAGATATTTAATATAAATGACAGAATATCATTTATTTCTTGAGAAATTTAGAAATATACAATGTATATATTTGGATCATTTTAAACTGTACATTAACTTCCCAATAGACCAATAATTTGAATAATCTACTTATAAATATGTGCAGTATAATAAACAAGTACATTTAACTTCTAATCATTGTTCATTATAGTATAATAATTTCTAGAGAATACCTTAAATTCCAAAATATGTATCAAATATTATGACTTGTCTATGGACATCACCTTTCCAATATGAAATATGCTCTCCAAATAAGAAAGGGAAAATTAAATTTATGTTTAACTATTATAAAAAGTTGATTAAAAACTCTGTTGGAGATTCATCCCATAGAACTTTGGTGACATATTTGGCACTATAATTATTGTCTATGTCCTCTTTACACTCTTTTGTAAAAATTTTTGTTTATCTTTATTTATTTACTTGAGAGCAACAGACAGAGAAAGAGGCAGAGAGGCAGAGAGAGAGAGAGAGAGAGAGAGAGAGAATGGGTGCGCCAGGGCATCCAGCCACTGCAAATGAACTCCAGATGCATGCGCCACCTTGTGTATCTGGCTTACATGGGTCCTGGGGAATCAAGAATCAAACCAGGGTCCTTTGACTTCACAGGCAAGCATTTAACCACTAAGCCATCTCTCCAACTCCTCTCTTTATACTCTCGATTTCATGATTCCCACTCTTCTGTTCCCCCTCTCTTTTCCATCTCTCTGCTCCTTTTTTCTTATTCTGTTCATCCTTCCTTCTTCCTCTTCCTATCCTTTCCCATTTCCCTTTTCCTTCAATCTCATCCTCCAAACATAGCTCTCCACCTGGTCATTCACTTTCAGCACTGTCCAGGAATCCTGTCTTTGCTATCAAATTCTCACTCTTGGGCTGGAGAGATGGCCTAGTGGTTAAGCACTTGCCTGTGAAGCCTAAGGACCCTGGTTTGAAGCTCAATTCCCAAGGACCCACGTTAGCCTGATGCACAAAGGGGCACACATGTCTGGAGTTCATTTGCAGAGGCTGGAGGCCCTGGCATGCCCATTCTCTCTCTCTCTCTCTCTCTCCCTCTTTCTCTGTCTCTCTCACATAAATAAATAGTTTTTTTTTAATTCTCGTTCATTCTTACTCTCAAAGGTAACATCCTACACTATAAAGATTTCACCTCTGACTTGATTAATTTTAATTCATTTGTTCCAACTCAGAACTCTCCACAACTTTTCACATTCATATTTACAATTTGCTGCCAGACATCTCTGTGTTCCTTCTTCATCCATCTATCTAGTCATCAAGCCCTATATAGTTTCACCTATGTAACATATGTCTACTTTATCTTCTAACTATTTTCACTAAAAATAATGTTCTTATCATTTCACAGTTAGATTATGGTTATACTTACTTAAATTGTCCTCTGAACTGTAATTTTGTCAATCCCTCTCTCCCTTCTATTTTCCACATAGCTGGTGAAATGTTCTGCCTAAACTGCCTATCTGACCTTATTGGGTCCTGTGAAAATATGTCAACAGGTCCCAGTAGCTTACAAAATAAAGTCCAAAGTCTTTAGTTGTCATAAACGTAATCCTTATAAATTTTCAGATTAATTTTTGTCTTTTGTGCATTAAAATTTCTCCTTCATAAATGTTTGCAACTATGATTTCACCAACATTCATCAAAGTTCTTCTTATTCCCTGCTCTGTGCTTGTAATCTCTCTCTGTCTCTTTCTCCCCTCTCTTCCGCTCTCTCTCTCTCTCTTCCTCTCTCTCTCCCTCTTTTTCCATTTTCATTCCCTGACCATTTTCTTCAAATTCTTACCTCGTTTTCTTTGAGTAACTACATACTTCAAAGGTCAGTTGTTCAGGATATATTTCTGAATTCTCAAATGGGGTGACTATTGTACTACTTGATTATCTTTCTATGATCATCTGTTCAATAGAACTATGAACTCATATTTTTTTTCATTTTATCAATAATTTTATTGAATTTATATGAAATTCCAGGTACTAAAAGAAGATAATTATCTCAGCATTCTTCCCCTATATCACACAGTTATTACACATATAGTTAAGGGCCACAAAAGGTAAAATTCATTTTCTGTCTTATGCTGCCCACTTAAAAAAATATTATATCTTTGTTTACATATTTACGTTGATAACCGCAACTGGTACAAATGTCTGTGTTTGTTTACATTTGTGTGTTTATAAATGTGTATTTGTGAGTATGTGACAGTTTTCCAATATGTTTAAAGGCTTATTGCATAACTGTTTCAATGACCGGTTTACTCTGATTGTTATTGATATACTCAATTCCTCCATTTATATTTGACTACAGTTATTTTATGTAATGAACTACTATGCATACATTAAGGATAATCAATGACTGAAGAATTAGCAGAATCAGGATTCCTGACAATAGATTGCACCACTCTCCTCTGCACCCATGAGTCATCTTCACGGAGACACCGCTGTTTGCCCCACCTCTGATTGTACACTGGTGTCATTGCTCAGGGACTACGTGCTGCATGTAAGATGACCCCTATGACAACACCATGCATAATAAGGTGCTACTAGCCCAATCAAAAGAAAAAAAAAATCAGGATAAAAACATAACGCAAATAGTACTTTACATTTTGAGATAGGTTAGTTCTTAGTAATAGACTTACATGTTATCCTTAGAAATGAACCTCATACCAATAATTTCTCTATGGCTGTGGCTTTACACAGAAAGCATTTGAGGAGCACTTTTAAAAATCACCCTCGTAATAAACCAGTGTGTCTATGTTAAGCTTGGGAAAAAAATACCAAATTGTAAGATTAATTTAAGTTATATTTTATCTCTCAATCCTATTTTCAGGGTTCTTATAGACATTATTTAGGTATGCATATGTGAAAATATTCAAAATATCACTATAATAAAGAGGGATGTCCCTTTAATCATATTGATATTATAATTATGGGCTTTTCAAATAATTTTATCCTTTTTCCCTTCCCCTCCTTTTCCCTCCCTCTGTCAGAGCATTTGCTTTCACACTAAGCCATCACGTTGTCTCAGTAGCAGTGTGGTCATTAGCCACTCCTTTGCCATTTTGTCCATTCAGGGCATTTTTGACCTCTCATTAGCTCCACAATAAAGGCCAGTTTTCTTGTTGGGCAATAACAGCTCTCTTATTTCAACAGCAAGAGTAAAGAATGAGAGTCTGCCCGTAGCATGCTATTTTAAATTTCTACTTTTCAGAATGGTAATTCTCTAGTGATTATAGGAGTTGATAATAATTGGCCTGTTATCTCAGACATTTTATAGATTTGGGGTGGAGAAAAGAAATGGCAGGCTAGAAGGGAAGACCATTTAAGTTACTCTTCCTTTTATATGCTGTTTTCTATAAACTACACTATATTGTCAGAGTTTCATATATTCCTAGGATTCTGCAGGTTTGACATGTTTTGCTTTGGTGACAATGTTTTAATGGAACATCACTGGGCTATTCAGGATAATTTGCATGGATAAGAACAAAGGCACAAGTGATTTCAGTACAGCTCTCCAAAGAGAAATGAGAACAAAATTCAGAGGATATTTTCTCTCTCCAAATCTCTGTGACTGTGACTTGATAACATATAAATATATTCAAGTAAGAATTTGTATTTCATTAGTGAAATATCATATCTTTTCAACAAATTAGAGAATAATACCACATAATTCTTTTTCTCCTAACAAAGACAAGGAACTACAGAGAAAGAAAAAGTGACTACTTTGCTAGATTTTTTTTTTGTAAATACCACTGTACTGAATATAGAAGTTTTTCTTCTGCCTAAGAACAGATAATTCTGTTTCAAGAAAAGATAAGCTCAATTAACACAGAGATAGAATGCTGTGCTTTACAGGAACGCTATCTCTCCCTGCCTGGAATGACCTTCTGCAAAGGAAAGTAGTTTCAAAATTAAATCTCTATGTACATAACCATGTGATCATTGGACAAACATCAGATTGAGAACATGCAAATTGGCAAGTAATTATGTATGCTTTAAAAGTAACTCACCAAGAAGTTATCACAAGTTTACTCCAATTATGAATCTATTGTTACTTAAAATGTTAATATATATCTCACCAGTGAAAAGCTATTTTTCAATCCAACAAGATTAACCGATAGCCAGTTTCAAATCCTGCACCAAGGATACCAGTTAACAATGCTTGATATTTTAAAGATAACGAGTGTCCTTATATTACCTATCATTCACACACATACACACACAACACAGATCAATTGTCTTCACCTGCCTGAATAATCAGTGTAACATAAATATTTCTAAATGTATTTAGTCTGCATATAGTATTTGTTGGTGCTATAGATTTTCTAACTAGTAATGAATTTTTCAAAAATAACACATGAGGGCTGGAGATGTGGCTTAGCGGTTAAGCGCTTGCCTGTGAAGCCTAAAGACCCTGGTTCAAGGCTCGTTTCCCCAGGCCCCATGTTAGTCAGATGCACAAGGGGGAGCATGGATCTGCAGTTCATTTGCAGTGGCTGGTGGCCCTGGCGTGCACATTCTCTCTCTCTCTCTCTCTCTCTCTCTCTCTCTCTCTCTCCCTCTTTCTCTCTGTCTGTTGCTCTCAAATAAATAAATAAAAATAAACAAAAAAATAGCACATGAGCAATTGGAGTCAAGATAATGTTTGACATAAGCCACACATTTTTTAAAACTCAACCACTTAATATGAAATAATGAACACTTATTTCATCGCTCCATTTTTCTAATAGTCCTACAAATCAAGAACCTCTTTCTCAAATAAGATACTCATAGAAGTTCAAAGCAATAGTTCCATATTTTCTCAACATTATTGAATGCCAATTCCAATGGAATAATCCTAATATTTATCTAATTACTACTTATCTTAATATAAATGCATTATTATTCAATAAAGTTCATGAACCTCTGTGATAATTCTTATGCACTGACAATATTTTAGAGAGGACAAGAAGCTTACATTATTTCATGTGCATGTTCATATGTATGCATATATGAGTGTCTTTGTGCTGTGGTGTGGGTGTGCTGGTCACAGGAAAAAACTCAGGATACTAGTCTTTTGCTTCAACAGGGATTCCTGTTGTTGCCACTGTGAACACGAGAAGAGCAACCTGCAAACTTTGTGATTCTACTGACTGAGTCTCACATTCAGATGCTGAGATTACTGATGCATGAGCCACTTGTTTGTGGTGTTCAGTGGGTTGGTTCTAGGGATCTAAACTTTGCTCTTCAGGCCTGTATATCAAACTTTTTTTAGATTATTTTTTGTTGTTGTTATTTTTATTTATTTATTTGAGAGCGACAGACAGAGAGAGAAAGAGGCAGATAGAGAGAGGGAGAGAGAATGGGTGCGCCAGGGCCTCCAGCCACTGCAAACGAACTCCAAACGCGTGCGCCCCCTTGTGCATCTGGCTAACGTAGGTCCTGGGGAGTCGAGCCTCGAACCGGGGTCCTTAGGCTTCACAGGCAAGCGCTTAACCGCTAACCTATCTCTCCAGCCCTATATCAAACTTTTAACTGAGCTATTTCCTTGCCCAAGAAGCTTATGAAGTGCATATTCTTTCAAAGGAACAACACAGAGCCAAGAAGATAGAATTTCATATGCAATCAAAATATTTTAGTTCTTTCTGCTATTATTTGTTGAGGATCTTTTGTATACTTTTGTAGGTGTTGTGGATCATGCAAAAACTGTAAAAAGTAGGGTCTCATACAAATGACAAGCAGAACTACTGGACAAAGAAAGGATAAAATATGTAAATTCAAGATGTCTTATAACTGGTGAGAAGCAAATTGTAAAAACTAGTAAAAATTGAAAGAAAATTCTTGGTAAATCAGCTTTGAAGAATTAATAAGAATATAAAAGATATCCCATGCTTTAAAAGAGTCTTGGTAAAATACTTTAGAAGAAAAAAAAAAAAAGTTCTACATAAAAGAACAATTGGAATTGATGACAAGTGTAGCCCAAGAAACAGGAAGAAGCAGTTGCCTGAAAGGAAATTACTATGTGTTGTGAATATAACAGTAAGAGTTTAATTACATGCTACAGATAATAGGAGATTAACAAAGATCTTTGAAATTGAATGGGACATGTTAAGAATAAATTTCTAAAAGGTCACTTATTAACTAAATAAATATTACCTAATAATACAAATCATTAAAGTTTTATATTTTGGCTTTTTAGTAAGTAGTTCAACTTTTGCTATTTTGATTTCTTTTTTCTCTTATATGTCTAACAGAAATGATTTGATCATATTTCATATGATTAGTTTCATTTTCCATTCAACATCTTTGAAAGAAACTGTCTCAAAAGAGCTAAGACATACTAGACATAATTTCTATATAATAAATGAGAAGAGATGCATATTTTATCAATTTTAATTTTTGTCATATTAAAACTATACGATTAATTATTCATTCAACCATGAAATTTGGTAGCAATAAGTTGAAAGTCAAATTAACCAAGGCTTTTAATAAGCTATAATTTGTATAATATTTATGATTCTGAGCTTTGGTTTTGTTACCAATAAATGATAGCAGTAATTGCAATACCAAGTTAGCATGAGGATAAGATGTAAACTCATATTTTATGTAAGCAAGCACACTTAACCCTGTAACTTCACTGTTTTCACTCCCATTTTACAGGTGAAAAAGGTGAAGCACATAAATATGTCCAAGAACAAAGCCTTTTCTCACCCAAACCCACACTGTCTCCCATACACTACCCTCGTACATGAATTGTAGAACACAGGCATCTTGAAAGCAAAGATGAGAGTAATGTTTCCTGAGAAAAGATGATAAGAACTCTGAAAATGCTCTGAAAAGCACTGGAAACAAAGAATACCCCATATAATCCTCAACAATTACTTCCACATTTTCGATAAAAAATGTGAATTATTTTTAAAATTCATATGCAGCAGCAAAACCAGAATGTGCCAGCTAACTTAATGAAAAATGGCAATGATGATACCAAGTATTCTTTATTTACTATTCCTGTTCATAGTGCCTGCCTCCAGGGAAATTTCATCATATCAAAATTTCACCTTTAAGAATTTTATTTTATTTTTTAAAGGGTTATATTTCAATATTTTGTTTATTTATTTATACTTATTTAATTTTATAATCTTATTATGAATTACAGAGTTCCTTTTTGAGGACTACCTGGAATTCACTCTGTAGCCCAATCTAGCCTAGAACTCATGGCAGTCCTCTTACCTCAGTCTTATAAGTGCTGGGATTGAAGGTGTGTACCACCATACCCAGTAATTACAGATCTTTTTATAAATTTTTTATTTGTTTTGAGGGAGGGTCTCATTTTATAGCCAAGTTGCCCTTGGATTAGTGATCATCCTGTCTCAACGTTCTGAGTGCTGACATTGAAGGCTTATGCTATCATACTTGGTGTTGGCAAACAATAGCAGGAATCATATCCAAACATAAGCCCACTCGCCAATATCAAGCTACCATCAATCATGGGTTACAAGAGGGCCTACACCTATTAAATTCTCTATAAAAAAGTAAGGGCTATGTCTTTTGTCCTGGTGCTAACTTACTCTCTGTTGGAGAATCTCGTTCTCTTTTTCAGATAGATGTAGATCCTAAGGAGAGAGCCACCCCATCATACCTCCAAAGGGCCTCTGCTGAAACTAAGAAAAATTGGCAAAACAAGCAAGGGGGCTGTTTTCCTGATGAACCTGGATACCAGTGGAAGGGGGAAGGAGATCAACACAGAGAAAAATCAACTCCTACCAAATCAGAGAGCTAGAGCCTCAGAGGCCCCCAACACCTCATCACTGAAGCAGACCAAAAATGAACCCGACATGGCTCAGGGAAATTTTGCAGAAGAAGGGGTGGAAAGAATGTCAGAGCCACATGTTGTGTCATGATATGCAGAGACATTTATCTTACCCATAACTGTGGGCTAACTCCACAATGCCTGACCCATATACCTCAACAAGGAGGGGCCAAGGGGAGGGGGTAGGTCACGGATGAGCCTAATAATGGTACCAAACTGACTGTATTTACTGAATACAAAACTAAGTAATAAAGAAAAAAAGAAAAAAAAGAAAAGAAAAAAAATAAGAAAAGAGAGAAAGAGAGGATGGTGGCATTGGAGAAAATTAAATTTATTATGTTTATTGTTATTATTTAGTGTGGGAATGTGTGTGTGAGTGTATGGGTCCACATGTGTGTACATGTGACCAGAGGATGCTCTCAGGATGTTAATTCCTTTAAGAATTTTAAATGGATATGTAGTTTTTGTCTAGTACTAGAGTTCATTTCTGTGCAATTCGCATTTTTTTAGAAACTCAAAAGTATTAATATTAAATATTATAAAATACCTTTTTAAATTTTAAAATAACGATTTCAGTTTTGTTTTCACAGGTACTCCCTAAAGAAAAGATATAATTATTTAAAAAAAAAGTCATAGATAATGCCAAATATTCTGTATGGATTTCATAGAAAAATATCTCTCATTGGTAACATTTTATTTTTTGATTAACTGATAAGCAGATTAAAATTAATTACATGGGCCATCTTTTTCAACCACCTTCAATTTAAGCAAAGAAATGAATGAGAATATTCATTGCTAAAATGAAGTATAAATGTCATTTCATATTTATCTAGCATTTCTATTTTTGGAGGCAAGCTCATTTTTCAGACTTTTGCAAAAGTATCTATATGTTGATGGGATGTTTAACGAGGTCTGTGAAACTGGGAAACATACAGCCTCCACTGTTATGTGCAAGGTGCTATGTGTGTGGATCCAGTAATATGCATATGTGTATATGTCATATAATAAATAAGGTTCTTTGATTTATTTATGTTTCCATTGAAAGTAAGTAGCCAAATTATACATATTCACAATGTAGCTAAATACTCTGTACCTATGTCATGTAGAAAAATCTGCCAAGCTTTCCCTCAAAACCATTAGGTATATTGAGAATATTTATTTACATTGAATTACATCATATATATTCTAAATCAATTTATGCAGTGGTTATGTATTATGTATGTATGTACGTACGTATGTCTGGATTTGTGAGAAGAACACTCAGCCTAGTAACTGTCCTAAAATATACAATTAGTACCAGATAATTTTCCTTCAAACTTTAATGTTGCCCTTGCTCAGAAAGACAGAGTATTGAGTCCATAAGGATGCACTGTATTTGGTTCAAGTATGACATGACTATTACACTCCTCCATCCCAGAAGTTCTATTCTGAATTCTCTTGCAGGTAGATATTGCTTTGTGATATATTTTTTTACAATTAAAGTTGGCAAGCCTGATGGAAAGAGTGTACAACTTTTCTTTCCTTTTGTGATGAAAAGCCGAGCTATTCTAATGCATTTCCTTTAGATAATCTTTCCTTTTGTCTTCAGTTTCCAGAGCTCTGGAAACCATATTCATTCTAGAATTGTAAAAGGCAATGAGATCAAATCCAGTACTTCAGCATAATAGACAACTAACTGGATTGAGAAATGTGGATTATAATGTAGCCCAGTGCCAATTCTAGAATGATTTCCTGTGAACACCTTATTTTACAGAATATTTTAATTTCTTCTTTGTTTACTTACCATCATTGCAAATAGAATTTCCTGCTACATGTAGCTAGCTTCTGAATTATTTTCTTGTGACAAGGAAGCCTGGACATTGATTCTCACAAGCTTTTGGCAATGAATTTACTGGTTTTTTTTTTTTTAAGATATATTCTGCTTGGTAACTAAGAGTACTAAAAAAAATAGAAGTTTTGTTCATTGTTATTCTTTTTTTGTTCTGATATTATACAATTTTATATTAATATTTAAATAGGTGTTTCCTTAGAAGTATACTTTTGATAATTTCTTAAGAACATTTCTCAGTGTTTTTCTTAAGATCCATAATATTTTAGAAAAACATTTCATAATGAAAATACCTGTAGGGGATAGGGAGATTGGTCAATGGTAAAAGGCACTTGCTTGCAAAGCCTAATGCCGCAATACCCACATAATGTCAGACATGCACCAAGTGGTGCATGTGTCTGGAGTTCATTTGCAGTGGCAAGAGGCTCTTGTGTGACTATTTTCTCTGTCTGTCTGTCTCTTTTTCTCTCTGTCTGTCTGTCTGTCTCTTTTCCTCTCTCTGTCTCTCTTTCTCTCATAATTATAATATGAATAAGTAAATTAATTAAATTGTATGTAAATATAATACATATAGTAAAATATAAGAATATTACTGAATATATTCAATTATTTGATTAATACACTTTGATGAGTAATGCTTTAGTACTAAAATATATTGCAATTTTCAGTAATAAAGAAAAAAGAAAAAAGTGGAAGGTGAAAGCTATGATTGCATTGGTTACTGTGTTTCGTCCAATGTGTATAGGCCAACATTCTAGTAAAGTGTAATTAATATTTCTAGTACTCTGATGTATTTTAAAATACAACCAAACTTTATTTGCCATAGCCTATAAAAACTATCTTAATTTTCAACATCAAAATATTGACTAAAATGGCACAAAAGTTTTCTTTTCAAATTCTGAGAAAACAGCAGAAAAAAGTGAATGCAATATGCACATATAAAAGTCTTTTTTAAATCAGCAGATGGACCCCTTTATTTTAGTATGCATCAGCACAGAGATATGTATATCTTCTTAGCAAGATGCTAAATTTCTAAGTGTGCATTATGCTACTGGTTACTCTTTAGCACCTGGTAGTTGTTTACAGCACTTTATTATGAACCTGTGATATACCATTACTATAAAGTGATTTCAAGGGAGTAAGTACTTCAATAGATTTCAGAGTTTATAGTTCCTTAATATTCATTAAGTACTTAAAATATATTATATAGCTTGTGTAAACAACCACTTAGGCTTTAGTTTGTGCATGTGTATCTGTATACATCCTTTAATTAAAAAAAAATGTATTTGTTACATTGAAGAAGAAAGCGACAACTAAGGAGACCATACAAATGAATCATGTGTAATCTGTGACTTACATATCCTGGGACCAATTGTCAGAGTATTATAGGTCTGAGTTAATCACTTTCTCTGGCAGTAACTGAACTCTAGGGACTAAGCATACTTAGATTCCAAATTTTCTCTTTTTGAGAACATCTCTTTCCATATGCAGTTTTTAAATTGGAAAGGAGTTTAGCTAAGGTTCATATTTAATATTTTACATAAGTAATGCTATATAGTCAACCTTATAAAACATGACCATGTTAAAAAGCAAATTAGAAAACTCAGAGGTTTGTTGCTTAATTGCTGAGTATAACTTCTTTGGATTAAAATCTACCCCAAGAAACAGGAAGACTTTACTATGTCAAGATTTCTCAGGCCCCAATATGAAATTAATTTCTAGTTCACTTCAGTCTCTGCTGAACATCCTGTATGTCAGCAAGCATGAAAGCCAAGAGTATATCCACTGGTATTCCTCTGCAGGCATAAGCTCTTTGCTCATTGAGCTTGTGTGTGTGTGTGTGTGTGTGTGTGTGTGTGTGTTTGTGTCAGACTTATTCCTTGTAAATCCCAACAAATTCTTTTAAAAGCAAACACTATTTTTATTTACATAGTTTGCAAGCAGAGAGAGAAGAGAGACAGAGAGAATGGGCACACCAGGGCCTCCAGCCACTGTAAACGAACTCCAAATGCATGCAGCATTTGTGCATCTGGTTTTACATGGGTACTGGGGAATCAAACCCTGGTCATTAAGCTTCACAGGCAAGCATCTTCACTACTGAAACATTTCTCAAGTCTCCCCAAATCCCAATAAATTATTTTGTATTAAATTCATTTCCCTTTATTTAGAAGCTCACAGACTTGTACAGGGATGTTTTGTTTAATTCTAGTAACATTCTGCATCTGACATTACGCAAGGATTTATCAATGCAGTGAGATGGCAAGGCCATTGACCTCCTCTGAGCAGAGAGTAAGCCTTGACAGGAGACTTGTTGCTAGTCTCATCAAGAAGTTAATCTCCTGGTTTTGACAGGTATTGATAACAAAGAAACTTGAAGTCAGAAACAAGTGGAGTAGAATATTCTTCTGAGCATATTCACATTAATTTGGCAAAAAGACAAGGGAAGTACTCCCATTACTGGTGCGACCCCAGAGTAATTTGAACTTTAGAAAATTTCTACAATTTCCAGTGTGATACTAATGATACCTGCAGCCATTTGCTATTATGGTAAAGTCATATGTCCCAATAAATGAACCACAGAACCTATAGCCTTCACCAATGAATGTTAACTGCTAGGAGTGAAATCATTTCTATAAATTTATTTACAATTAACATTTATGTATCAATTCTATACCACCTAATTGATCCATAGAAGCCTTATAAAATCACATGAGAATAGACACAATTTTATTTTGAAATAATCTGACAGAAGAAGCATATTCTTTTGTACACACTTGTACAATCTCTTCCCCCAAAACACTGCAGTAAACATGTTGAATGACATAAAACATGCATGAAAAATGCTAGAATCTCATCAACATCAATCAAGTATTTTGAAAGAATGGATGATCCCTGGTCCATCCTATCATATAATGCCTATTTCATAAGGAAACTTCAGACATGTGTGTAAAAATAATTAATGAAAGCCTAATTTTCTTTTTTACTTCTCATTTCCCTTTAGTATGAAGAAGGCCTGATGATTCAATCAAGTGCCTTTCACTCATCATATGTGAGAAAGGCAATTGTTGTAATGTCGATTTGTAAGGTAAGCATCACATTTAATTTTACAATACTCTCAGTGTAAAAAAATACAATTAAATTTCACATATTACTTCAATTAGAAATTAACATTTCACAGATAGATTTTTAATTGGAAAATAATCCTACCTCCAGTGCCTTTCAATTTTAAAGACATTAAATAGATGTACATTTCAAAACCTAAGGCAGCTATTATGTTTTTTGATGAACAGCAAGAAGATTTAATGTCAGCACACACAGAGCCATCTATTGAAGAAATATGTTACAAAAAGGAAAGTACATTTTAAAACCATATAATTACCATCAAATGCAGTAGTTTCATATTTGACGTTGATTCTGAGAATCTTTATGAAGACTTTATATTCCCATTTTGAAGCTCTCAGGTAACACCATTCAGACAATAAGATAAGACAAGATCAAATGTAAATAAAATAATGACAGATTGAGATTCTGTTCTTTTTGTTTCCTTTATAATCTTGTGATGAGAATAAATCACATAGTGTCATGTTTTTCTTCCTGAAGTCTCTTCTGAAAATAAAGCATCAAGTCTAGTATGCTTTCTTATCTAACTTACTTTGTTTATTTTTATTTTATTTACTTGAGAGAGAGAGAAAGGCAGAAAGAGAGAAAGAGAGAGAGAAAGTGAAAAGGAAAGAGAAAGAGAAAATGGGTGCACCAGGGCCTTTAGCCATTGGAAATGAAATCCACACACATGCACCACTTTGTGTTTCTGGCTTACGTGGGTCTTCAGGATTCAAACCTGTGTCCTTTGGCTTCACAGGCAAATGCCTTAACAGCTAAGCTATCTCTTCAGATCTCTAACATACTTCTTAATGTGCTTGAATAACGCAGTTATGTTGCATGAAAATCTCACATTTTTCACAGACTTAAAAAACATAAGGACAATTTTCCCGACCCTATCTAAGCCTCTGTATTCTATATAAGTCCCTACCTGATAGAAGCTACAGGAAGAAGGAAATGCTTCAGCCAAAAACATGCTATAAATAACTAGTTTCAGGGCTAACTGGGACATTATCCATGTGCCAAGTATATTTAGACACCATTAAACCTGATGTCTTTTTAATGCTTTTTTTTAATGGAGAAATTGATGTTATGAATATTGAAGAAAATATTTACAACAATTCAATGTATAAGGATTTATTTTAAAGGAAGATTTGAATTGCTAAGACTCTTACAAAGTTTACGGAATTATGTAAAAGTAGACATTTAAGGAAACTCCTTTGAGAATTCTAAAAAATAGCTCATTATTTTCACCTTAAACAACATGCTTTACTATTATAAAATACCCACATGTGCACAGTATACAGTTTTAATTTCAGGACCCTATTGTGATATTAAATATGAAAGAATAGCAGAATTTCAGATTTTAAAAAGTCATAATTTAACATTATACCATAAAACAAATGAAAAACTCTTTGCATTATAATTGCTAAGAGATGTAAAACCAGGATAAATAAAGCAGAACATCTGAGTGAAATTATAAATCAACTTTAAGTCAACCTTAATTGACTTGGTGACTCCAATTATTCTGAGCTATCTCAATGGACTGAACCATGGTGAGATGAGAAAAACAGTGTAGAAATAGTTTCTAAACTGTGCATCTGACCATTTTAAAAAGGATATATAACTTTAAAACCATAGTCCATGTTTGCTCATTTGAATATGAGTTTTTCATTACAACTAACATTTCTACTCTGTCAATGTAGTGTTAACTCTTGATGTTAGAGATAACTTTTTTTAAAAAACAAATGAATAAGCAACTAGCTCCCAGGCAGTATCTTAGCACATTCCTGTGCCAAACATTCCTTATATAGAATTAAAATAGAACAACAGGAGGTGATAGTCATTACAAGATATATAGTTGACCTTCTTCCAGAAACCACAGTGCAAGTAGATGTCATATTCAATTGTAAAGCAGTCACAAAACCACAGTAAATAAAGTCCCTTAATCATACTGAAATACGGAGTGTGGACAACAAACCTGGAGACATTACCAAAACAGCAACAGCAGTTTATATTGACGAGAATGAGATAATGCAGTTCTATGAAGCTAACAACCCTGATATTGTAAGTAAATCCATAGTCACACTATTTCTATAATTTTAAGACTATGTATTGAGTAAAATATTTTCAGCTTCAACTTCAAGCAGAAGATATAAAATTAATTGATAAATATAAACTATTTTTTTTTCTATATTTTCCAAGTAAATGTATTTAGTTGCATTTTTTTTTTTTGGTTTTTTGAGGAGCCAGGCTGACCTGGAATTCACTATGGAGTCTCAGGGTGGCCTTGAACTCATGGTGATCCTCCTACCACTGCCTCCCGAGTGCTGGGATTAAAAGTGTGTCCCATCACACCTGGCTGTTGTATTTTTTATTTAATAAGTTCAAACTTCATATGGATACCTTACATGTTGGTCATCATTTCCCTCCTCCCTGACTGTGTCTGGGGATATTCCTTCCCATCCCATGCCTCTTACATTCCTTCAGCCTTCTCTTCTGAAAATTTCTGTCAGCCATGGTGGGGGTGCTTTATATCTCTTTTAGTGTTGATTTCTCAGCAGCCTCTGGAATTCTGCACTGGTGCATTTTGAGTATGCTCAGTGTCTGTCTGCAGCTCCCTGGCCCAGGTTAACAGTAGTTTTTAAAGTCCATATTATTTTAACAATATGGTATTTACAGTTGTAATTCAAAATGTTTTCTTATGGAGATTTCTGATATTAAATTATTCTTGGCAAATTTCTTTGGCCAAATCCTACTATGCAGTGTAATGAGAAAATCATAGAAAAATCCCAAGTTTGTGGATCACCCTCCCTCTTGAATGCAACAGCAAACAAGAAAGACTCTGGTGCTAAACAAGATGGAAAGGGAAAACCAATACTCAAGGCTGTCTCCTGGGCCTGTCAAGTGCCATGGGAGCCATGTCCCTGGACATACACAAGCACACACATATGCACATACATGACCGCCAATACCACCACCAACAACAATAACAATTTTAAAAGACCACTGTACAATCCCAATTGTTTCTAAATGCATGAGTCCTAATGTTAAGGGTGGGGCATTTGTCTTGGGGAGGGAAGTGGAGATAAGTCTATTAATGTGTAACAGAATTGGTCGATGGTTTGATGACCTGGTCCATATCCAGGTGTGACATCCTCAGAGTCATAGCCTGACATTTGTACACTCTTGACTACTGCCTTATAACCACGGACGTAGGGACAGACATAAGTTAGTCTTTGGAAAAGGCAATATTGAAGATAGAGAGGAAATGTACATAATTTGCATTGAGGCTGGCCACACTTACACTTCATAAAAATGGAATGCACGATGTGTAAGTGTGTCTATATCTCTGCATATGCTATACATATTTTGATTTAAAGCACATGTTAGACAAAGTCTGCATATGTTAGACATACTTAGATGTAAAACATGGTATATAGATATATCTGATAAATGTGATATTGACTTTTCCAGTCCAAAAGAATCCAATAGAAGCTGTAAGTTAAGGTAGACAAGTTGAAAGCTCAGTGTTCTGTTGATGGTGTGAAAAAATAATTATTTATATCTAACCTATAATTAATGTTAGACAGAACCTACTAAATAATCTCATGCAAAAAAATAAGCACGGTGGTTGTTATCTGTAATCCAAGCCCTTGGGAGGTGGGAATGTCAAGTGAATCAAGAGTTCTAGTACATTCCAGGCTATCGGAACCCTTTCTAAACAGATAAATGAATGAAATCATGTTCCAAATTTAAAAGCCAAACTCAAGCTAAGAAGCAAATCATTCCAGTAATTGATCTTACCGCATGCCGTTTCTTTTAAAGTCAAAATTTTACTTTACAGATTGTGGTGGTTTGAATCATGCTTGGTTCCCAGTTGATGACAGTTTAGGAGGCGGAGCCTGGCAGGGGATGTGTATTGTTGGAAGCAGACTGAGGGATGTTATGGCCAACTCACCACTGCCAGAGCTCAGCTTCCTTTCTTGCTGCTGTTTTTCAACTTCTGTGGCAGATGTGATGTCCAACCTCTGTTCATGACCTGCATTCCTCTGCCATTTTGAAGGGTACCCTCCAGACTATAAGCCAACATGAAAACCTTTTTCCAATCAGTTGATTGTGGCTATGTACAGTTCCTAGCAATGAAAAGGTAACTACAACGATGATCAAGATCTGAAGAAACTGAATTGAAAAGAAATTTCTATTGCACACTGAAAGCAATTCCAAAATAAGAATTCCAGATAGAATCTGAGCTCATTAGACATTACTAGAGCAATTTTCAGCCTCCCTATGGTGATATAGCTACTATGAAAATAAATGACCCTGCAATTTGAGTTATGAGATTTTGGTTATATACCAAAACCCTGATAATGCTTTACTGTCATTACACTATTTTTTTTACTAATTATTAATATCATCACTGCCATGTCATGGTATAGATTAAAAATAGGGCTGGAGGGATGGCATAGCATTTAAGTGCTTTCCTGTGAAGCCTAAGGACCCTGGCTCCATTCCCTGGGACCCACATAAGATGCACAAGTGGGTGCATGCATCTGGAATTCGTTTGCAGTGTCTGGAGGCCCTGGGACACCCATTCTCTCTCTATCTGCCTCTTTCTCTCTCTGTCTGTCACTCTCAAATAAATAAATAAAAATAAACAAGAATTTTTAAAAAAATTAAAAAAATAATAGAAGTGGAGAAGGAAGAACTGAGTTTGAGTCTTTGTAGTGCTTTGACATTGACTGACTCTTAGATTTTGTATTTATCCAAATTGTTCTTGTGTAAAATAAGAGACATTTTGTTTGTGTTTGTTGTTTACAATGATATAAAATATAGGAGAGTGGATTTTAAGGTCCAATACAGCATCTGAAGGTAATATTCCTTAACATGCTTACTATTACATACATTGTGATCAATATCATATTCTAAACAAAAATTCCTTCATTTTCACCTTTAGTATGAGAAAATTACATAAAGTGAAAACCAATAATATTTCTTTAATGGATACTTCATTTCATTAAGCCTAAATTTGGACCAGGCACATCACTTAAAAAGATCTTGTGACCATTTTCATGAAGCCAGCTGTGGGCTATTTGTCTACTTTGTCAATTCTTATTCAATACAGAAGTGGAATTCTTAGCAGAACAATAAGAGGACAGAAGCAATTAAAAGATATACAAAAAAGAAAGGAAGAATTTAATGCATCACTATTTGAAAATATATGATTCGTTGCAGAAAAAGAACATAAGGGTTAGAGTTAATAGAAATTTTTAGCAAACTGACAGGACATAAAATTAATGTTAAAAAAATTACTAGCTTTTTGACATACCAAAATCAAACATGCTGAGCTATAAATTAGGAAATTAACCCAATCAAAATGGCCACCAAATACACACACACTTTGGAATATACAACAAGGAATTGAAAGACCTCTACAAGAAGAAACTGGGAGATTGAAAGTCCTTCCATGTTCATGGATTGGAAGGATCAATATTGTGAAAATGATTATCTTACCAAAACAATCTATAGATTCAGAGCATTTGACATCAAAATTCCAATATTCCAAAACCATTCATCACAGAAATAGAAAAAAAAAAAAAAAAAGCAACCTTAAATTTTATTTGGAAGCACAAAAGCCCTCAGTTAAACAAAGCCACCCAAATCAATAAACAAGGAGGGGCACTGGTGATATCACTATACTTAAATTTAAGGTATATTATAGAGCCACTGGGGAAAAAAAAGTCGTGGTACTTGTATAAAATAAACATTCTGGTCAATAAAACAAATGGAATACAATGTAGGCTCCAGATATATATTCATACAGCAACATCCATGTGATTTTTAACAAAAATGTCAGAAATTCTCACCCTGTAAAAATATATCCTATTACATAAATGAACAATGAGAAAACTGGATATCTACATGTAGAAGAATATTGCCTAATCGTTATCATTCACTTTGCCCAAAACCTAAACTCCAAATAGATCAAAGACTTTACTATAAGATCTAACACTCTGAAACTGATAGAATAAGTGATAAGAAAAATATTTTGAGATAGAAATAGGTAAGGGCTTTCTGATTAGGACTCTGGTTACTCATAAAATAAGGCCAGTAATTAACAAATGGAATGAATAAAATTAAAACGACTCTTCTCAGCAAGAAAAATACTTAATTGAATGAAAAGGCAGCCTACAACATGGGAGAAAATCTTTGTAGCAATATATGTAAGAGTAGATTAATATCTAGCATATTAAAAAAAAAACTAAGCATCAAGGAAATAAAGGACCCAATCAAAAATACACTATGGGACTAAAAAGTACTCAAGAGAAGAAATAGAAGTAACCAGTAAATATTTTTAAAATGTTCAGCAGCCTTAGTCATTAAAACTATCTGGTATGAATGGCTAGCATCAAGAAAACAAATGACAATGAATACTGTTGAAGATGGGAGGCAAATGGAACCCTTATTCACTGTCGGTGGGAACATAAATGGGTATATCCCCTGTGGAAATTCCTGTGAAGGTTTCTCAAAAAAAGTGAAAATAGACATACTATGTGACTCAGCTTTACCATTCCTGGGAATATACTGACATGACTTCACTCCTATACAGACATACTTGCATGTCCATGTTTATTGCTGCTCTATTCAAAATAGCTAGGAAGTTGAATAAGCCTAAATATACATCAACTGTTGAATGGATAATGAAAAGATGATACATATGCACAGTAGAATTTCATTCAGTTGTAAAATAATATAAAATTCTGATACTTATAAGACTATTAGTCAAATTTGAAAATATTATACTAAGTAAAGTAACCCCAACTCAAAGACAGATGTAGCTTGTTTTTGTTCGTGTTAAGATCATAGCTTCATTTTTTAAAAAATTTGTGTGTTTAGGTAAGAGTATCTCCAGAGACTAAAAAGTCAAGAGACCATGAGAGGGGCAAAATGGTGTTATGATGGGGTGGGATAGTGGAACACAAACAATACAGAAGTAGAGAAGATGGAATAATGGTTGAAGAAAGGATTAAGAAGCAGTGTGTTTTAGAGAATAAGATAAAAAAGAGGTGGGAGGAAGGCAAACCAAAACTAAGGTTGTATGAAAAAGGTATTATTGAAAGCTATTAACTTGTAAGATAGTTAAAAACTACAATTTAAAAATAAAACCAAACAGTTTGAACAGAGGTACTTTGCATGGGTGGGTAATACTGCTCTCAGAAACCACAGAACATAAAATTAAAATTCCAGTGCCATAAACTGGAAATTTCCCAAGGAGTTGTTGGTCAGGGAAGCCCTTGATGTTCCTGAAGCAGTACAGGTGATTGTCTCTGCTCTCAGTGCTGTTCTCAGTACTAATGGTGAGCAATCCAGCTCACCACCTGGTGCTAAACAGAGAACTGGCTTTGGTTGTAGGATATAGAGAAATCATAATGGAACTGCGCTGGAAGCTTCCACGCTGCTGGCTAGTTCTTAGCACCTGCAGCTGCTAAGAAAGCTACTAGAAGACAAAAGTTAGCAACAGTCTTACCCAGCTCTTTACCTTGTCTTTGCACAACCAATATGCCAGACAAGTTATGCCCACTCATTCAAAAGTGGAAAGACTGCTGTCGGGGGAAACCGAATATCTTCTGATTAGCTTTTAAATCCACTACACAGGAGGAAATTTCACATTTGCTACTTGTAAACAGAGTTAAAGGCCTATGGCTAGAGAGGTCAAGAGCCCTAGGGGTGTAATATCAACTTTTACTTTGCTAAATGGGCATGCAGTACCCATCAAACTACCATTTAAGTATTTGTGTTTACAGCCATAGATTAGTGCTTTTTTCAGTATTGGTCAAAGACTCCTTTTTCTCCAGTGGGTATTGAGTTACTATATATATCTGGTCAGAGTGCTGAGAATTAGTGATGGTTGAGTTCTCACCCCTTAATGGCAAATGTATATCACCAGTCTTATCTATACATGGCTCAGGGACCTTTGTGGGAGAGGGCTGGGAGAGTGTAGGAGCCACAGGATGGAGAGATATGGAGGACTGTTGTATTTCTAACATGGCATGACCCAGGCTGTTGTACTTGGGATCTCCCTGGAACTGTGATTACCTGCAAAAACATGCATAACACCAGGTTCCTCAACATTCTCTCCTGAATGGCAGAGGGGCTCACTTCCCTTGCTGAGGAGATACTGGCAATTTATATATACATGGGAGGTTCCTTTATCACTACTCATGTATATTTAAGCCTGAATCTAACCTTGTTTTTCTTTTTCTTTGAATGTTGGCAAGTATACACTTTATAGTTGTATAGTTGTAGTAGTTCTAACTTTTGACAGTCACCAAGGAGGTTAACTGGAATGATTTGTACTGTGCAAAATTTACAGTCAACAATAATGGAAGAAATCTTAGCCAAATACTTAGTGAAATGACACAAGGACTTTTTTTTTTTTTCATGAAACCAGTTAACAATCCAGTCGTGGGAACTTTTCAACTAAATACATACTGGATAGTTCTATATCTTAAGCTGTAAAATGTTACCAACTATAGTGGAGATAATATAGCAGTTAAAGATAACCCTACCTACTGTACATACAGAAATGATAAACATTGTGCCAATACAGGGATCATCAGTGGGACCTGTCATCTGTGAGCAAGCTTCCTCACAAGGTTTGACCAGTATGCTGGGGAATTCCTGTTTAAGCTTCATTTATAAGTCTGTGGGAAAACAAAATTTTCATTTATACATTAACTTCCAGATCTCTAATCTGGTAATGTCTCCTAAATCCAAAATGTAATTTCTTAATTCTATTTTACTTGGTTTTTCATCCAGTATGATATTTATGAAGATGGAAAGGTAACACACACCTTACTTGAACAGAAGAGATATATCTATAATTCACATATTATGAAATGAATAGATCAAGTGACACTTTTTCTCTTCAAAAAGAAACTTGAAGAAGGAATATGTTTTATCACAGAGTCCACTAATGCCACCTCTAAATCCCCTTCCATTCACAGCAGAGTGTATTAAAATCCTTCTTACATTTGTGAAAAAAAATTCACAATGTTGAGACACAAAATGGCATTTATTGACATTAAAAACTGCATCAGTTATCACTTAGCTATCTTTGTTATGATTTTAGAGGAGTTTATTGTGCTGTTTGGCATGGACAAATCTGGCACCCTTTGAGTTAGCAATACCTGGAATGAAACCAGTGCTCTAAATGATTTATTTTAAGCTGGGAAATTTATAAATATTGGACTGAGTCTTATAGAAGATAGAGATGACGTTAATGCAATGTAGCCATAAAAAGATGTTTTATGCACTAAGCGTTGCCTTTAGCTGGTTGGTACAGTTATTTGCACTGCCCTGTGTGATATGTGTTCAAAATCTATCCCTTCTCATCACACCTGGATTATTCTATTTGAGCTTCTGCCTAGAAAATAATTACCATACCCCTTTTCAACCACTTTTTTAGGCTTATACTCAACCAGTCTTTTAAAAAGTATGCAACAATCAGTTCACGTCTTCATTATTTAAGCATGTGGAGAGCTACCTAGCCTCAGTGCCTATACTTGAAACAATCTACAGTCAGGAATTTTTTTTTTTTAAGTTGAGGAGACTTTTGGTTCCATTTATTCAGGTGTCTTAAACATCTAACCACTTACAGATATTACACATTAGAAATAGAACCATATGTGTGCATTGTCCCTGCCCTCAAGAAATTCACAACTTAAGAAAAGTGATATGCACATTGCACAACCACAATTGCATTTGCCATCTGTGGAGAAGGCATTCATAGGCTGATTTGGAAAGACAGGGAAGGCACCACCAGCCTGACTGGAGGAGAACTTAACAGAGGAGTAAGCTGCAGGTGACTAGTACTTTAGGTGCTTTAGAAAGGAAGTCTTATTCTAGAAACAAGACAATGCCTTTGAAAGTGCTTTGGATAGAATATCTCAGTTAGCTTTCTGAATTTCATTCTAATGGCAAGGTGTTAAATGATTGTACCTTGGAATTCAAATCAAAGAAATTGCTTAATGAATCTAGAGAGATGTCTTAGCAGTTAAGGTGATTGCCTGCAAAGACAAAGGACCAAAGTTCAATTCGCTAGGACCCACATAAGCCAGTTGTACAAGGTGGTGCATGCACTTGGAGTTTGTTTCCAGCAGCTGGAGGCCCTAGTGTGTTCTTTCTCTCCCTGCCTCCATCTATCCCTCTTTCCTCTCAACAAATAAATAAAAATAGAATGTAAAAATTGTTTAAATATCTTCTGGACTAAATAGTAAAGAAGATAGGCTATTTTTCTTTGACATGAAGACAGAACTAGTTATGGCTAAGGTCAGCATTTTTCATTATATTTTTACAGGGCTGTGTGTCACTGAAGACAAACATTATGGGTCTGTAAAATTGTCTACATTGTTGGTGATATGGTAGTTATGTCCATAGGAAAGATGTTAAACACTTCCACATTTTTTCCAGGATTAGTCAAAATGATATGCTTGGTTAAAACCATGAAGATTTCTGGAGATAATTCTTTAAAATTGAAGATATGCATTTTGAAGAGGAAACCACAACATGAGTTTATATTTTGAATGTTTTTCTGGGAGAAAGATTTTAAATGATTTCACTGCATAGAAATAATTAATATTTATGAATACAGTTCAATTATTAATATGAGTACAATTCAAAAATGATTTTAAATAATTGTGTTATTCCTTGTGTCCATGATGGAAGCCAATCTTCTTTAGATTTCATCTTTACTTCTACAATGGCCATGAAAATGAGCTTATTTTAAAACTGATTGTATTTTAATGGGACCAATTAGCTCTTTAGTTAAATATTGATTTGGGAACAAATATACATAACAAAGGTATGCATGATAAACAACACCCAAGCTAATGTAAAATTGTCAAATTTTGCCTTACCTTGAAGACAAATGCTATAAGTGGTAACATATAGTATGTTTTTCAATAAATATTCCACTTACAATTATTTAATTCTGTATGAAATTGAGAAGAAAAGAACAACTAAATTAAGAAGGAAGGAAGGGAGGGAGGGAGAGATGGATGAATGGATGGAGGGAGGGAGAAAGGAAAGGAGGAAGGGAGAAAAGAAGGGAGATAAAGGAAAAAAGAAAGAAAAAATGGAATGAAGGAAGAACGAAAGAGAAGAAAAGATGGAATAGGAGTTGGCTAAATATATAAAGAAAGCACTTGCCAAGTACATGTAGAGTACAAAAAATTTGGACCCCCAGAATGCCATGAAGCCTGGTGCTACAGCACTAGTGTCTACAATCCTAGTGAAATTAATATGACAAGGAAGGTAGAGACAGGAATATTGCCCACAAGCTCATGCGTCAGCAAGCCTGAGGAATCCAGTTGTGAAGGACAAAAAGAGCCCGCTTCAAACAAGGTGGAAGATTAGAACCAACACATGAAGTTGTCCTCTGACCTCCATGTGTCATGCTAGTACCTGCACACATTTTACACACACACACACACAACACGAATTATAAGCACCTATATATCAGACACATACACACACTCATACCCAAGGAAGCAGAAAGAAATTCAGATACATTCATCAGTATAACAACTGGTAGTAAGTACATTAAATATTTTCTAGCATTATGTGGACTAAATAGGATTGCAGTGCTCAAATGCTTGGTATAACTCTGAGACTTACCTTTGGTAGTAGAATGCTTCCTTGGCAAGTAGAAGGTCGTGGATGAAGTCCCCAGCAACTGAAAGTAAAGATATCTGCCAGGCTTTCTGGGCTGCAATCTTAGTCCTTGAGTTGGTAATGCAGGAGGACCATGATTTCAAGGCCATCCTGGGCTATATAGTGAGTTCTTGTAACCTGCCTGGGTTCCATGAGATCTTTTCTCAAAATAAAAATGGTTTAAAATGTGTACATAGTTATGCTATGTTTTCTTATAAATTTGTATTGACATGATCATAAATATTTTTCATCATTGTATTATTAGACATTTTATATAATGGTCTCATACTTTAAACATAGCTTAAAATATGTCTTACTGGCTGCAAGGAGGTTTCCTAACATGATGCTTCTCTAAAAATCAAATATCAAGTCTCTTTAAAATCATTCGATGAGATGGCTGAAATATACAATTCAAAATAAATTCTGTGAAATGAAATGTTGCTATGAATTTAAAGTCTCTATAAGAATTTTCAGGGGGCTGGAAAGATGGCTTAACAGTTAAGGCCTTTGCTTGCAAAGCCAGAGGATCTCCGTTCAATTCTCCAGGACACCCACATAAGCCAGATGCACAAGGGGTCACATGCATCTGGAGTTTGTTTGCAGTGGCTTGAGGCCCTGGCATGTCCATTCTCCCTCTCTCTATCTCTCTCTCTCATAACTAAATAAAATATATTTTAAAAATTTTTAAAAGAATGTTCAGCTCTTTTCCTCAAATCAGCTAATGTTCATTTTCAAACTTATGTAAAAGAGAAATCGCAAATTTAAAGTAAGATGAAAAAGTAATGCATACCCTTTCACGTTCCCTACTAAGATTATAATTTACAACCTGTTTAATCCATAGGTGCCCAATAATTATAAGTAGAGGAAAAATATTAAAGCACATGTCACTGATGCCACTGAAAATTAGCTCCTTCTGATGAATAAAAAGTAACAACGGATCAAGAGGAAGTTCACATGTTTAAAGTTTTTGGTACTTGAATGATTATTTCATGTCGGAATTGTTCTATTTTCTTTAGTTGCCTTCTTTTGGAAAACAGGCTTTATGAGACTGAATGAGGATGGAGGATGGTGAAGACAAATGAGGACCCAGACACTGGGACTTCCATTCATGGTCAAGTGGCTGGGAGTTTTATTCTTATTCTTTGTCAGCAATGACCTGAGTTTATTATTAGTACAGTTTACATCAGTTTTCCTATCACTTTTACATACTTCATACAGAAAGACTTAAAATTAACTAATTAATTCTTCTTTTACAAGAGTTCAAATATAAAACAGAAACAAAACTAACAAAAACAAACATAAGAATGCCCACTTTGGACTGTTCATTTGAGATCTAGTTACTTTATATATTTGGTTTCAGCCTCTGACCACAATTTGTTCAGTAGGCTCATTTACTAAGGTTACTAGAGTCATCATTTTTGGGTATTTTCCCCATAGGCTTTAGGAAAAAAGAAAAGAAAAAACCTGAGTATTTTAAGTAGAGAATGTTTGAATCTCAGATTACCAAAACCATGTTCATCCATTAGCCATCTAAATGAATCTAATGCAGGGCTTTTGTTTTCAATGGATTTTTGAAAACTTACTATCTCAATTTCTGTATGACAAAATTTTTCTGTAAAACATAAAAACTGAGGAGAGGGAGATGAGAATGATGATGACCTAATAAGTAATATGAAGCATGAGCCTGTGGACTCAGAAGGACACATTTAGAGTGGACATTGGGAGGACAGCAAAATCTTCCCAAAGATTGTTATTGCTTAATGGGATCCGTGACCACACATCTATTATGAGGGATAAACATGGCTCCCTGCTGGCCCTCCAAAGCCCACTGACAGTTGGTGGTTGGGATGTTAGCTCAGTTTAACACCTTCGATGTTTTAATGTTCTTTTTCCTAGTTCTACACTATTGGAACAAGACTTGAATTTCATAAAAAATGTAAAGACAGCATTAAAATAGTAGTACAGTTTTGGCATTCCATGTACTGGGTCTGCATTTTTATCACCAAGTAATGCTTATGTAAAGGGGCTCTGTTCCCACTATTCAGAAAAAATAATTTTGAAACTACCTATCAGTTCATCAAGCATGAATAATTTTCAAATACTGTTTTACTCTGACAAATTATGTTCTATAAGCCAAAGAAATCCTAATATTAACTTTTAGTACATTTTTTTCCAGAGCTACTTTACTTTCCTGCATGTTCTGCTTCACATGAAAGCAAAGGTGTAATATCTTCATTTTAAAAGAAAAAAATTATGAAAAAAATTGGATATCTAAGCTTGTTTATTTAAAGGGGACCTCTTCACATTGAAGATGAAAAAATTATCTGTGTCAAACATCACAGACCTGAAGAGAAAATAATAGTACCCACAAAGGATAATGTCAATATTCAAACAAGATGCCTGATGCAGTTGTTTTCAGTGCTGTGTGCAACAGTATGGGTAGTAATTCAAAGAGACAAAAAAAAAAAAAAAAAAAAGCTTTGATTTTTTTTTCTTCATTCTGTGTTTCTGACAGAAAAATCTTTAACACACAGATTCTAAAGACAAATCAAGCTATACTTTATGTAAATTTATCATTTACAACATCCTGATATTAAGCACATCATTCTTCCTGGAAAACAGTATTTTCAAGAAGAACAGTAGTATTCATGAAATGTAAAGACATAGCAGATGTCCCTCCTTTCCTCCACCTGTTTATTTTAAAAGAAAATGTTAAAAGCCTCTATTAGTAAAAATAAATATCAAGTGAAAAATCTTAATTTTAATATAGGAAAGCATATTCCTTAAAACCACCAGCATTGGAAGAGTATTAATGGATCACCAAATATTTGCTCTGGCTACCTTCCAAAGTATGGTCACAACCACTAGGCATGTGTGCTACCGTGCTCTATCACTAATTACGACTTCAGCCCTTGAGACAGTTTTTACAAAGCCAATTTTGATTTACCGGATTGTCAAGGAGATTTCCTGCACATCTCACTGTTAAGAATTTCATGTGGTATTTATGTGTTATACGGAAATACTGAATAACTTATGGAGAAATGGTTCCCCTGTTCTACACTAACGCTGCACATTATTAGAAGATTCCCACCAAGGGCAGTGATAGTCTACCTAGCACATGCATTATATGAAGTATGAAAAAGACACCTCTGCATAAATGAAGCCCCAGATCTGACACACATTGTGACATGTAGAGGGAAGTCTAGATGTTACTCTCTCCTCTTATTTTATGGCCTTATTCTGTTGTGCAGTGCACAGACAATTAACAATAACTTTCTCTACTACTACAACTTCACTAGAGTATGAATATTAGTAAATGTTATACATAAAATTTCAGCACCAGTAAAATATGTGTATGGTGATGAAATTATGATTATATATTATTTTGTATAATATAATATATTTATTTATTTATTTTATATAAATTGTAACAAACCATAAGATGGTACATTAAAACAGATAACACCATAAACAAGGAGTAGAAACGCCCATCTATTACAATGGAGACTTTGGAATGAATGGCTTGGTTTTTCCATGTGTAGAAAGAATGCAAATCTTATACCTTTTCATCATGCAATGCTATATAAGAAATTAATACTCTTAAATAAACAGAAATTGGTCTGGAGAGATGGCTTATGTGTTAAAGTGCTTGCCTATGAAACCTAAGGACCCATGTTCAGCTCTCCAGATCGCATGTAAGCCAGACACACAAAGATGAGGCAAGTGCAAGATTGCACTGCCCACTATGTGGTGCAAGTGTTTGGAGTTCAATTGCAGGGGCTGAGGCCCTGGCATGCCAGTACTCTCTCTCTTTCCCTTTGCTCCTGCTTTCTGTAAAATAAAAATAATAATAATAAAATTAAAAAAAAATCTTTTTGTTTGTTTATTTTTATTTATTTGAGAGCAACGGGGTGGGGGGAGAGCGGGAGAGAGACAGAGAGAGAATAGGCATGCCAGGGCTTCCAGCCACTGCAAACGAACTCCAGACGCATGTGCCCCCTTGTGCATCTGGATAACATGGGTCCTGGGGAATCGAGCCTCAAACTGGGGTCTTTAGGCTTCACAGGCAAGCGCTTAACCACTAAGCCATCTCTCCAGCCCCTTTTAAAAAAAATTTTTTGTTTGTTCATTTTTAAAAAATTCTATAAAAAATGAAACAGAAATTGTCACTAAAAGTAATAACAATCTTGCATTATTTACATTTCTGACATGAGTAGGGTAGCACACAGATATTTTTTCAATACCTCTGAAGAATCCTATGTAGTGATTTTCATTATCTCTACTTTACCAGTATAGACAATTAGTACTTGAAGAGAGATAAAGGAAAGTCATGACACTAACAAGTGCAGTCTTTTCCATCCCAGTGAGCCAATGATCACTGCAGCAGGAGCTGGGCCACTGTGCAGAAGTGCCTTCCCAGGATCAGCATCTGCACCGAATCCTGTATTGTTGTTACATGTACCTCAGATCACAGTTATTAAACTACAAATTCATATCTCCACCTAGGGAATATTCTGTCCGGAGATGTTCAATACAAACTTATATTATCCTGATAGTGAGACATATAGTTTATAGAAAATACAGACATTAGAGGACCACATGAAGTAATGGAGAAAAACGCAAATGCATAATAAAAATATGATACCAAGGATTAATTACTTCTAATCATATTCTATCATAAAAAGAATGCATAATACAAAAGAAAAATTAAGAAACATGACAACTCAATAATGCATGATCAAGATTCAGCATGAATCCCAAACATGACATTGAACAAAACTAATAAAGACATTTAGGTGCACTGGAGGAATGAAAACAGATTCAACAAGATAAAAAAATAGAGGAAGAGGGCTGGAGAGATGGCTTAGCAGTTAAGCACTTGCCTGTGAAGCCTAAGGACCCCGGTTCATGGCTTGATTTCCCAGGACCCACGTTAGCCTGATGCATAAGGGGGCACATGCATCTGGAGTTCGTTTGCAGTGGCTGGAAGCTCTGGTGTGCCAATTCTCTCTCTCTCTCTCTCTCTCTCTCTCTCTCTCTCTCTCTCTCTCTGTCTCTCTGCCTCTTTCTTTCTCTGTCACTTTCAAATAAATAAATAAAAATTAAAAATTAAAAAAATACAGGAAGAAAAATAAAGATATGATCATTGTGTCTAGAGGAATTAGGGAAGGTATTTGAGCATAGGATGATCTATCCTATGACAACACTGTGATTTTCTATCTTTTTTTTTCTTTTTTTATCTTTTTTTGGTTTTTCAAGGTAGGGTCTCACTCTAGCCCAGGCTGACCTGGAATTCACTATGGAGTCTTAGGGTGGCCTCGAACTCACAGTGATCCTCCTACCTCTGCCTCTCAAGTTCTGGGATTAAAGGCGTGTGCCACCACGCCCGGCATGATTTTCTATCTTAAATTAAACTTTCCTCTTGTCTGAAAGAATCAAAAACATTTTGAAACTATTAAAAGACAATGTTCTCTAGTATTCTTTTTGTTTGTTTGTTTTTTCAGTTGTGAAATTTTCCTCCCTAGATTCTTTATTCTGGTCTTCTGGAGTCCGGAGTTGGCACCCAGGTAGACAGAAGCAACAGAGCCTTTGCTCCCACAGGACCTGCAATTCTTCCTTCTAAACTACAGGTATGTTAACGTGAAAGGGATGCATAATACAATGAAATGCAATGTAAATTAAAGTTGAAGGGGATCTTCTAAGATTAATTATGAATTCATCTTCATGCTGAAAATTTGACTCCAACTAGATTCCATTTAGAATAAGTCTGTCAAGAATCAACAGGTTAGGGCTGGAGAGATGGCTTAGTGGTTAAAGGCACTTGCCTGTGAAGCCTAGGGATCCAGGTTTGATTCCCCAGTAAGCCAGATGCACAAGGTAGCACATCTGTCTGGAGTTTATCTGCATCCCTCTCTCTCTTTCTCAAATAAATAAATAAAATAATAAAATTAAAAAAATCAACAGTTTGGAGAATGATTTTCCTCAGTGGCCACATTCAGAATACAACCACAACAAATCTTGTTGAGGTGGGAGTCATTATGCTTTATTCTACTTATTTTACCAGGCAGGAAGTAGGCACACAGACAGCCCAAGTGACTTGCCCAAGGACAAAGACTGAGTCAGATGCAGAGCTGGGAATGCAGCCCACTTTTCCCGTTCCCAGTGTACAGCTTTTCTCAGCAAACCATAATGCCTTTCAGATGGATTCCTTCCTGAAATGTATTAAGTTGTTAAAAATTCAATATGGGTGTTATATTACTTTCCAACTAGCTCTCCCTTTTCACTACTTTTACAACAGCTCTTATCAGAAGTTAAACCAATGGTCATATGAGTAATCCTTCATTTTATTTGTTTAAACAATACCCTATTAACACTGAATATGTGCAAGTATCTAAGATGAACGAAGGTCTTGAAAGAGTGAAGTCCTTTTTGGCTCTCACATGTTCAAAAGCACAGCTTCAAAGTTAAGAACAGCAGGGAATGAGTACTGAGGACAACATTTCATGAACCAATGTTCAAGACAGACAGACAAACTAAAAACATACAAATAACAACAACAACAAAACTATAGTATTGACTCCACTCAGGGAGCAGAATAATGAAAATAAAAAGAAATAAAAAATGCAAACATCAAATAAATGACCTTTCAAGGTTTTTGATATATCTTTACATACAATATTGTGCTTGTCTCATTAGCTGGGATTGTACTAGTCCCTTTATGATGGAGAGTCTGAACCACTGCAGGCACTACGGTTTTAATAACTATTGCCAGAGACTCTTAGAATGCTAACTAAATCAGAAATGGCAAGTAGGGCAGATTCTAAAACTCACACATGTCTATCAAATGTAATTAGAGGAAACATCATCAGTTGATCATTGTGCACTTTCTAATGGAATCAACTGTGGCTATGAAGTCTCTGTAATAGGCTGCATGGCCATGTTCAGTTGGTCAAGATTAGTCCAGAATATCAAATCCATTCACTGTCTCTGGCACATACAATGTTATTCATCACCCATCTACCAGACTCTATGTGTATTTGTGTGTGTGTGTATGACTTGTTTATTTCTCTGAAATGACTCTTGTCCGAATTAAACTATCAACTCCTTAAGTGTGATTTTATTTTAAGCCACTTTTCCTAAATTTCTTGAAAACATAAGAAATTGTAACTCATTTTTAAATAAAATTTACTCATAGTTTTCTGTAGAATCTTTATAGACAGTGGTTTTGAATGTCTTATCAATTATGTTATATCATCACACTAATTTACATTTTTGCTGCTTATCATTACTATGAAAACATTGAAATAAAAATTGAGCCAAATGACTTATTTTGGAACATTAGAACACATCAGGAGAACAATTGTTCTTGCAATGAGTTGTCAACAACCTATGCCACTAAAGTAGGTGAACCTAGGGAAAGTTCTAGGAAGATTCAACAGCCTGTGAAACTCAGACGAAAGTGTTTGCTTCTAGAGTGGGGACAAGGAAAATGTGTGATGTCTGTGGTGTATTTAGTGGAATTTAAAAGTAAATGATGCTCAAAACGAACATGATATATATGTTTAAAAGTTCAGGAGCTATCCTCAATAAGCTGTTAATGGTCAAAGTTTGAATAACATGAAAAAAAAAATTAGTAGTGGTAGAACTGTATTATAATAGAAATAAGTAAATAAATATCTGTGAGTCTATATGGGTCTAATTAAAAAGTTTAGAGGGTAGAAGCTGATCTCTTTGGCAAAGTAATCCCAATAATAATTGTAGAAAAGGATGAACAAAATGCCAAGTAAGCCAAGCGATCAATTCTGAGGCTTGCTGTATATGACTCCTGTGGTTGCATGTTGAGAAGGGGAGAGGGTATATTGTTAAGAACTGCTTCTGTTACAAAGTCACAATCTGCAGTGCATCGTCAAATATATCAAGCAAAACTAAACTGTGGGAAATTCTACAAAAGATCTGACTACTAGTCTTCTAGTGAACCCAGAGCAAGAAAGTAACCAAGAGAGAGAGAGTGACAGACAGGAGGAATGCATGGACATAATGCATATTAAGTCTAACTTGGATATTGAATATTTTTATGGAAACACTTCTAAAATCTGGATAAAGTTTGTACTTTAATTCATAGCACTTCTTTTATCAGTTATATTTGTCATTACTATATTGTAAAAATGTGATGTGTTAGTACAAGGGTAAAGGATTTCTAAAACTCTCATAATTCTCTAAACCAAAAAGCATTATAAAATACAAACATGAAATAAAGACCAGTTTCAAAGAATTGTTTTGGCTACACTCATTCTCATGAAGAAGACAGGCATGGAATCTAAGGCCATGTGCAGTAGTAGAAGAGCTGCTGGCCCTTGTCAAGCAACAGATGCCCAAAGGAAGGGACAATGAAACCCAGCCTACATGTGATCACAAGCCCATTGTCTGTGCATCAGCATGATAAGGGTATCCCCAATAGGATCCTTTCTCATCTTCATCTCTCAGCATAGCATTTTTCTTCTACCCCATTTTGGTCTCTTCCTTTTTCTATTCCAACTTTCAATAATGATCTCTACACCATGGCAAAGCAATATTTCTTTCTATCATGTGGCTGTTATTTTCACAGAATATTTTTATGAGGACACTAGAGTGCTAAAAAAAACTGTAATCTTGCCAGGCGTGGTGGCGCACGCCTTTAATCCCAGCACTCGGGAGGCAGAGGTAGGAGGATCGCCGTGAGTTCGAGGCCACCCTGAGACTCCATAGTGAATTACAGGTCAGCCTGGGCTAGAGTGAAACCCTACCTCGAAAAACCAAAAAAAAAAAAAAAAAAAAAATTGTAATCTCTTCACATTCCCTAACCATTTTTAATGATTCTGCTTCTTAGATGGCTTTCATCAATATGTTCCTAAATCACAATTGGGTCTTATATCATAAACCCACTTCTAGATCGTAGCACATTTTCACTCCTGCTTTCTAACCCTGTTTTTCTGCTTTATGTCCATCAGAGGAGGGGAATCCAGGAAGGCAAACCTGGGGCACTATTAAAAATAATCTTTGAGGGCTGGAAGGATGGCTTAGAAGTTAAAGCACTTGCCTGCAAAGCCTAAGGACCCACGTCTGATTCTCCAGGTCCCATATAAACCAGATGCAAAAGGAGGCACATGTATCTGGAGCTTGTTTGCAATGACTAGAGGCCCTCATGCGCCCATTCTCTCTCTCTCTCTCTCTCTCTCTCTCTCTGTGTGTGTGTGTAATAAATAAATAATAAATCTTAATAAAATTCATCTTTGATATTCATGCCAGGTGTAGTGACACACACCTTTATTCCCAGCACTTGGGAATCAGTGGTAGAAGGATCGTGGAGAGTTTGAGGCCAACATATGTTTATGTCATGAATTCCAGGCCATCCTTGGCTCCAGTGAGACCCTACCTCAAAAAACAAAAACAACAACAAAGAATCATCTTTGATATTATTCTTGCCAAACCCAGGCTCTCAACACTAATGCCTTCATAATAATGCTGGGCTCTTTAGCTGTAATTTATACCATTATTGTCCAGCCTACATTCTTGTGTCTGCAATGTAGGGGTCCAATAGCAGGTCACAATCTGTCTGTTTCAGTGTTGAATCCACAAGCATTCCTTTATACCACTAACATGTTATTTGCTACATGAATATATTTGCTGCATTTTCTCTTGATGTAAAAATATTTAAAACTTATAGACTTTTCCAGAAAAATTCAAGACATCTTACCCCTCTTGAATTATTCAAAGCTATGGATACTTAGGCTAGAATAAGCTTAAAATGAATATCATTAGCTGCCTCTTTGGACTGTGAGCTTGCTGGTTCTTATTTACATGTCACCCAGAGCACTTTCTCACTAGCTTGGTTACACATCGTGTTTGTGAAACATGCCCTATATATTGCCCTTTAATATCTAAAGGTCAGTAAATATATCTGAGGGCTGATGCTTAACATGATAAGCAAAGAAATTCAAGAAGACCTTAACTCTGAATCTTTGAGTCTCAGAAATACAGCCAACCTTATATTCCTCTGCAATACTGTGAGGAAACACTGCCAATCATTTTGCTTGCAGGAATGAGTAGAAGATCAGCTGCTTCAGGTTTCTTCCTATGATCTCTTCCTTTCTGAGAAAATGGTATTCTTATTATAGACAGAGTCCCACTCACACATAGAGCAGTTTTCCAGCCTAAGTTCTCACTGTGGCAGTTGAGCCTTTACTGCTGTGTTTCACAGGAAGAAACTTCACTAATCCTCTTTGGCATCCGTCTCAAATTCTTGGTGAACTCAAGTAGCTTCAGTCTCTGAGAGTTTATTTTTGACTTAAGTGATTTTGGAGCTACTGTTAGATTTTTCAGGTGTCTAGCCAGCTTAACTATTATCTGAATGGGCTTTGTTTACTTTTGTGTGGCTGTTTACATGAAGTTTAAGTTCTGTTCCAAGGGGTCACAACATTGCCTGCCCAGATGCTTTTTATTCTGAGCATGTAGTCACTATTTTTCTTTTAATTTTACCTAAAACATAAACAACCCCCTTATACTCATTTTGAATCTTTTCCCACAGTACTCTCCTTAAGAAAGAAAGAAAAAAGTCTTCAACAGACCTCTGTGTGATGTGAGCAGATTTCTAGTCTTAGAGCATAAATACATGTAACCTTTCCCTTTCCTGCTGTTTTCAGTTACTCATATTAATTCATTTCCAAAGTTTTTGACACCTGTCTGATAAAATATACAGCAAACAAAGTGACAGTAATCCCCAAATTAAATATGAAAGCAAAATCTCCTAGCCTTGAATTTCATTTGGCTCAGTCACTATAAAACTTAATAAAATTTTGTTGTATATTTCATATTTAACTTATTTCAAGGCACATTGTTAATTTTAGTACAAAAGTTTGGAGCTGACTTTTCCAAAAGGTGTTTGATAACAGGATTCAAAAGGGACTAAACATGAAATGTTTGCTAATCTTACAGGTACTGTCTTTACACAATAAATTGGTGGAGATCCTTTGCTTCAGTATTTAATTTAGACATTTCTAAATATTTATATTCTTGAGCTAAGTATATGTCTTACCTTTAATTTAAAGACATAGAACATTCAAAAACCCAGAATTCAGGTCATGTTTTCATACATCACCATTATTGGTCATATAGGATTTCCAAGGTAATGTCTCTGGATGAGGTAACATATTTCTCTCATACTGCTGCTGGACATTCAGCATGTAGTAAAGTGTTTAAAAGAGTTGAATAGCCACTCTAACCTGTGATTTAAAAGACTTGAACATACACTTTGTGCCAAATTTTTTGTAGCCCTATTTAGACAATCTTTGAAATCTAAAACAGAAATTCAGTTAAATATTTTGTGTACTTAGCTGGTTCTCTGGTGATGTTGTTCTGGGATGCTGATTTTAACATCAATTTTAAAAGGGAACTTACCCGTGTATGTGTGTGTGTGTGAGTGTGTGTGTGTGTGTGAGAGAGAGAGAGAGAGAGAGAGAGAGAGAGAAAGAGAAAGAGAAAGAGAAAGAAATAGAACAGTGATAAAACTATGAACGTACCAACTCTCAAAATAGTCTTTAAATACCTTAGGACCTAATGTAGCTCAATCAGCTTGATAGGGATGCTAATTACTTTAAACACTGACTGCATTCTTATTCTTTCTCACAGAAACTTTATGCTATGCACTTTTTTTTTTTCCTTTTCAGAGGATTTTATAAAACTTCTCTCCTTTCTCATAATCTTCTACTCACACTCTTTCATTCTTAAACATATCTAAACATATTTCTTTCACGAACACACAAGACAGAAAAAAAACAGCCAAATAAACCAAAGTGTTTGTTCTATCACCACAAGCAAGTGTTCTTTAAAACCCAAAGTCATTCAATAGCTGAATAGCGTTTCTATTGCTTGACCTTATTTTAGCTTAGTGGTTTCATCTCCAGGTCTACACACTGTCACACTGCCGCTAACATATCAGGAAACCCAGTACTGGCACAATGGACAGAAGCATACACACAGGGCCATAATCCCTTGCCTCTAGTAGACTAAAAGGATACCAGTATACTATAAATAGGTTCCCGCTACCTTCCCCTGACCTGGTAAATTGTTTAGTGTCTGCTTTCAGGACCACTTCCTTCTATAGTCTTGGGGATTTTTATTTGTTTTGTTTTTGAAATATTTAGAGAGGATGAGTGCAGTGAATACTACCTGTCTAACAATTTCTTTCCTTGCAAAACTCATCAAATATTCATAACTGAGAACTTCACTGTCAGTACAAATTCTTCTCAATCATATCAAAGTTTTAGGTATGACTGCAAAGGAGCTCTTTGTTAAAAAAAAAAAATTGAAACTTTCTGTAAGAAGAAAGCACAAATGAGCCTCTATAGGCTAATTCCTCCTCCTTTGCTTCAATAATATTTAAAATTGGTAGAAATAACAGTAAAATGATTGTTGTATGTTTGCTAATGCTTAGAATGTTCTTAATGTTCTTCAATGTATTACTTAAACTGAACCCCCGCAAAAACACTGTGAGTCAGAATCTCATTATTTACACGTTATAGGTGCTATATGGATAAATATAGAATTAGATATATGGTTATATTAATGTCTTTGAAATATGAATGAAAAGTCATATAAAGGTAAGCAACACTACTAGGCCTATATATAATAGTTATGTGTGTTACACTTTGAATTATATTTTAGATAAATCAATAAGTCTTGTAGCAAAGTAGAAAGCATCCATTTTTATGTAATCTAAATTAGGTGTCACTTGTTGTAAAAGGTTATTCTTACATCCCAAGATTATGCTTGGAGGGTATACCTCATGCATGACCTTCCTCTTAATGGATTGACAGTGCTATATTCATTCTTAGAAAGAATCTTCCTAAGTAAAATCTGTAAATTTATGTTCTAGCTTGATCACATCTCCATTGCTACCATTTAATTCATGCCAGCACTGTTTTCTTCAGGATGTTTTCAATTAACCCATTAACAGAAATCATAATGCTCCTTTTTATCTTTGACTTATCAGCAACCATTATCTCTTTAAAAAGTAAATTCTATCATGTTACTTTTCACTATGCCTCTAATTGATACTTGCTATAATCAGTAGGAAACTCACATCTCACCTGTACTGGAATGCCTTGCATGACCCACTTTACCATAGAAATGGCTTTCCCCTATCCTTCTGTCTCCCAAACATATTTGTTACACAAACACACAAGACAAATTGATACTTTCTTAAAGGTTTGCATGGAAAGTTTCTTTCTAGACTACAAAAGATTTCCCCTCATGATATCTTAATATCAGTTACTATAACTAATATGTATTAATTAAAATATGTATTATTAATAAGATAATACATATTTATGTTGTATTACTTATGATGCAATATCTTTTCACAAATATTATATATACCTTATAGAAGGTGTTAGGAAATACTGCAATATTTCACTTTTCAGAATTTGAACAATATTCTGTAAAACTCAAGTGGTATTTTTACAGGTTAAACACACATAAAATAAAAGCCTCTCATGCTTCACTGCCTTGTTCTCAGAGCAAGGGGAGCAGCAAAAGGAGTTGAAAATGTGCTAAGATTTTTTTTTCTTTTGATTTCTGGCTATCAGGATTCATTTTGTAATATTTGAAAAGATAATTCAGCTGGTAAAAGTAGGAAATTTTACTCAAATATGGTAAGGAGAATAGTGTAAAATTGTAATGGACAGATTAAGAAGTTGAAGTTCATAGCTGTCATCATTTTGGTGTTGCATAAATTGAGAAAGTCACTATTTTTCCCCCAACTAATGTAAGGTATACCCATGTGCTATAAGCCATTTATGCTAGGTGAGCTACTAGCTTTTGTGTTGCAATGAAACTGCTCAAATATTGAGTTCATAAATCCATGCAATTCAGACTTTATTATTAATCAAATTTTTCTGAATATGGAAGCCCAAAGACAACAGTCCATAATTATTTCACCTCATGAGGCAAGAATCTCATCAATGAGCTAATGTAATTATTGTATTTTCATAGCTTCATGAGAAAAATGCCTTAAATTCTGAGTTGAGTTGAATAAAGTAGAATGTTTTAATAAAGGATACTTGCTCTTTTAGTATTTTTATACCAAAAAAATATATACTACTCAAAGTATAAGCTTTTGGAAATGCACATAATGTCTTAGTCTAAAATCCCAGTTTTTAAATCTCTAAAACTGAAGTTTTAGTAAAAGTGCCTGATTGCTAATTACCTCAGATATTAGATCTCTGTTGGTAGAGGCAGTGAATTTTGTTAATGTCAAAGTTCTCTCTCTTAGAATCTTTGTCCTTTCTGTCTTTATACATCATAATTTCTAAGGAAATAGATCTTTCTAAACATGTCTGTTTTCAGCACTGTACCTACATTTTTTTCTTTTTCACAAATATCTAAAAATACCCTAGGAACTCTCAAAGAAACCATCACTAAGTTTCATTACTTCTCCTTTGCTTCCCCACCCTCATTTTCTGTTCTCTTTGCTCACATATAGAAGAAAAGGCTATAATGATAAATTGTCATTAAAGAAAAACTCAGCGGTACAAAAAATTCTTAAGGAATTATGCATTTGGATTTCTAAAGTTAAGCTGTCTCAAGCCTTGAAGGATGTCAATGCAACATAGAAAGTTATGAAGGACTGTCCTATTGATGGTAAGAATAAAACAAGAGACGATCTGTGGTACCTTGATCTTACCTAAAGAAGAAATGCATTCTTTCCACTAAAATGAGGTCATGTTTCAACAATACCTGCCTTTGGTCTGAAGGCTAAGCCAGTCAGGACAATGAGGTACATGCAACTCAGGAAATAGACGTCTGGCTGTTAATAAGAATACACTTTGAGATAAAATGTAATGCAGGTGTCTTAGCAAGGCAACATGCCCTATCTTATTCTGAAAGTTTTTATTTTCTTTTCTCTTAAAGTTAGAAGAAACAGCATGTGAAAATGTACTTTCGCAAAGAACATTACTTTTTCTTCTCTAAAAATATACAGCTACTGGGCTGGAGAAGCACCCAGGTTCAATTCCCCAGGACACATGTTAGCCAGATGCACAAGGAGGCACACACATCTGGAGTTCCTTTGCAGTGGCTGGAGAACCTGGTGTGCCCATTCTCTCTCCCTCTCTCTCTGTCTCTCCCTCTCTCCCTCCCTCCCTCCCTCTTTCCTTCCCTCCCTCTTTCTCTGTCAAATAAATACATAATTAATTATTTAAATAAATAATATTTTAAAATACATAAGTATCATATCCATATGTAAGTAGAAATGTTCTTGTACACATGACTGTATTAGTCTTATGTCAGAGAATAAGATTATACCAAGAAGCCAATAGTAAGAATACAGTAATCAAAGTGATTAATTCTATAGGTAAAAACACCTCTGGAAAAAAATTGTTGGATTTTTAGGCTTATTTTGGAAAATTTGAGAAGAAATCCATGATTATTGAACAACTGGACCTTATGCCAATTATCTGGTAGTTTTTCTTTTCATTTAGGCTTTAGTCATCATCACCAACTAGCTTTGTTAGGAAACACCACCAAATATATTGGGTTTATCAGGATGTAGTTGAACCAGTAAGAGAAAAAAGGAGGCAAGAATAGGAAGGGTAGAAAGGAGAAAGACACAGAGGTAGGTGCACAGAAAGAGGGCAGGGAGAGAAAAGAAAGTGAGACAGAGGAATACAAAGGTGAACTAAGAGGTAGGAGGATCTCCATGAGTTCGAGGCCACCTGGAGACTACATAGTGAATTCCAGGTCAACGTGGGCTACAGAGAGAACCTACCTCAGAAAAAAAAAAAAGAAAAGAAAAAAAAAAAGGTGAACTAAATTTCAATACCTGTAATTCCAGAATAGAGCAATAAAATATATATGCTCTAACTCGTCCTTGTTATTCCAGAGGGAAAAGGGGGGCATAAAATCATTTATGAAGGGAAAATGTAAGTCTAAACTTGTGAAGACAACTCATGGAAGAACACTCTCTATAGTAGGAGCATGTGAAGTTTGCAGGTCAAGTTCTCATACATGACAGAACCTTCTGAAGGTGGCGTTCCTCTTCCTAATGTGGAAGGTTCCTTTGTACATGGCGAAATTAACAAGTACAAGGTACGGTTCCTTTATGAGAGAGCATGGAATAGCCAGAATTCAATACTACTGTAAGCCTGACAATTTGAAAAAAAAAAAAAAAGTTATTCAGGTAAATAAAATTATTGGCACAGACGAGAGTTCATCAAAAAATAATTTTAATCAAATGATTTTACAGATCATTCCATATTTTTAATTATTTAGTATTTAAATACTAGAATATTCTCCTGGGAAACTAATATTAAAATGTTTCTTTCTAAATAACTGGACTGGCAAATGTTCTCAAATCTTTAGACCATGGGGCTGAGAAGTCCTCTCTATGCCTCTAAGCTAAATTTGGGATAAGCAATTCACTTGAAAATCAAGATCAGCTTCACAAAGCAGATGAAAGTGGGGGATAGCACTTTTGTGTGTGTTTGGTCAGAATAATTTTACCCCCCCCCTTAAAGAATATATAAAACCAACCCTTTCTTATTTATTTTCTTGGTGCATCAGATACTTGCTAATTTTGTCATTATTTGTAAGTTAAATTTGGTTGAGCTTCATTTTCTTCCGGAAGCTTAAGAAAATTTGCTTTACTATCTAAACTTTGGAAGTTTTCCCATGCCTATATTCTCATTAACTCATCATAAGTCTGTACAACTTTTTGCTTTCACTTTTCTTTACCATTCTTACTTTATACAAAAAATTTAAGATGTTTTCAGATGCATTCTAAATAGGTACTTCACAAGCAAGTGCTCAGCATAGGGTTTCTCAATGTTTTTTTTTTTTTTGGTCATTTTTTTCAGAGAGACAGTAATAAAAACTGCACATATTTCATATAGATTTAATGAAAATGAAAGTTTTATTCATAAAATTTGTCATTACTTTTTAGGCCAGAGGAATATTTTTTGTAGATCTTTAAAGAAAGTACCGTATTGAGCAAGATATAAACATGAATTTAACATATGAATGTGTTCTACTTATTACTACATTCATTTGACTGATGATGTGATGTTGGTATAAGCATGTTTAAATTTTAGTATTAATCTTACTTTCTTTGAATGGATCTATCTAGTATGAAGACAAGTTTTTCCTTTGCAAAATAATTGTTTTGACAGATGGCTATGGAAGATAGAGCAGTACCAGTGTCTGACAGGTACCTTTTCCTACACAAAATCCCTAGAATGAGGTAGGGGTAAAAACTCAGGGTATATTTCATATAAGACATAAAAGTAAACTTTAGAAATATAAAGATGACAATGTCAACATGATGAAGGTCATATTAATAGATGAAGTGAAAAGCAGATATGGAGGTCCTGCAACATTACCCTTTGTACAGAAGGCTAAATCATTTTCCCTTCGAGTAACATTAAATGGAGTTTATCTTCATGGCATGCTCTAGGCTCTGACAAGAAATTGACAATATCTCTATCTTAAAAGATAAGTAGCATATACAAAGTATCAACCTATGGCTAAGGTTATAAAGTTATCCATTCATTAACTACTCTAAGATCTTTCATATTCACTTAAATATAAACAATAACACCCTCTTCTTGATAATTCTAGAGTACCTAATCATTTTTTTCATATTCTCATATATCTCCCCATGCCAAATTATAATTACATCCAGAATCAGGTTGTTAAAAGTTTCTTTAAATTGCTTTTAAAGTACAAATATTTCCATAAGATATTTATTATGAAGTTATTAGAAAAAAAACATTTATTTTAAGACTATTATTTTTGCAGGTTTGGTGGTACATGCCTATAATTCCTGAATTGAGGGGGCAGAGTTAGGAAGGTCAGGAGTTCAAGGCCAGACTGTAGTATATGAAACCTTGTTTCAAAAAAGCCAAATGAATTCAAAAATATCAGAGTAATAATGAAGAAAAACAAATTATTAGTTTGGCTTCAGAGAGGTTAATTTCTTTGAAAATAAGCCCTGATGTGGATTCATCCTCTTCCTCAGTTTATATTTCACAATCTTTTCACTTTTAACCCTTTTTATCCTTTTTTCTGAAATTCTTTCTTACTTTTCTAACACATTTATTGTTTTCTTTAGGTTCTCATTGGCTCCGTTGCATATTAAGCAATATCATTTTAAGTTTGGGGGATGGAGAGGAAACAGATTCAGGATATAAGTGTCTTCAAAGGAAAACTCTCATAGTGTATAAGCAAACATAAGGAGTCATGAATTGCAGTACTTCCTTCTTTGAGAGAAGGAAGAAGAAAACTCTGGCATGCATGCCGTCACCATGATTACATGGTTTTAAACAAAGATACAGTAACATGACAGTAGCAGATGAACTGGAGTTTTTTGAGCATTGGTCTTCACATCTTATTAGGCCCAAGTATTTGAAACAGTGTAGACAATATGTAGTTTTCCTTATCGTTTTTCAGAGAATTTGATATATTTCTAAAATGCTTCTTTTCTAAGTCTTAAGCCTTAGCAGGTAATACTTTGATATAATGTGTTATTGTAATATATGATAAAATTGGTTGATCTTTAGTGATTATCCTCTGCTTTTCTTAGGAGTTACACCACATTTCATTTCCCAGTTGTGGTTGAATCTAATGAGAATTGAAATATGCATTACTTTCTGTGAAAAGCAACATAAACTAGCTAAACCACATGCGATTAAAGAACAAGTGGTATGCATGGGCTCAACCCAACACATACAAGTTAGTTTCAAGTAATTTTCTATTTACAAAATGTTTTGGCATTGACTCACAAACTTACATAGGGAAGAATGCAGACTGGGAGCAACAGCAACATCTTCTAGCTAGTCCATGCAGGATAAGAGGATACTCAGTACTCCTCCCTAAGTATTTGGAGAGATATAGCTAGTTCTTGCACTATAAACTCACCGGTGTTTTCACATGACTCTTTCACTCTTCAAGGACCATTGGCATGAGCCTGAAGAAAGTTACATCTCATTAACCTCTTTCTGAGGCTATGTTCCCACATCTTTCACTTCCAGCCCTTCAGTGGAGGACGTTTGTCATAATGCAGCACCAGTTCCTTTTTTTAACTTTTAACAAGATGTTTTCTTCCTTTCTTCCTTCATTTATTTCTTCCTTCTTTCCTTTCTTTTTTCTTCCTTTTTTCAAATATGAGGGTGAGCTTTCCACTTTTGATAACTAATTATGGCAATATCTATTCTGTTCTAAATCTTGAGATTTGGTTTAAATATGTGTAATAGTGGTTAAATGCTGATCTACCATTATCTTTGCATGTACTGTATGATAAAGTATTTCTTATGAGGATTTTTACATATAATCAGGATTGAAATAAACTATGAAAACTAACAATTATTTTCCAAGTTAAGTGTGCCATCCTACATGTCTCTCTCCTTCATGGGATTAAATTGGAACTAAAAATCATCCTATAGGTTAATTTCCTGTCTCACAAGAAAGCTGAAGTGTTTACATTTAACTTTTTATTGCACATAATATTCTCCTAAGGAGTGCATTCCCTTGCTGGTAGCAGCAGCAAGACCTCACAGAAACACACACAGCCCTGAGGACTGAGCTCTGGAGGAGGTCAAATTGCTGGGGACTGGGAACTCCTGCAGACAGAGCCCGGTGGCTGTAGTCTGCCAGGGCCATTCTATTTTGCCAGCACACAGGGCTGAACAGCTGCATTCTGCTCCTCTCCTCCAGTCCAACTTCAAACGTTGTTCCAGGGAAAGGTTGAGAGGCAACTGTGCCAGATCAAAGCCATCACCATTTCAAGTTACAGCTACGTGCTCCCATTTTATCAGCACGGTTTTCAAACATTCAAACAGTAACTTCAAGGTGAGTTCAGCAAGTTCAGAAGCGGTGATTAGGTGTCAGTGATATGTTTAAAAGATTATCACTGGTAATTGTGAGATTTTCCTAAGCAACTTATACCAGTGCCACTCCTGGTAAAGGAAATGACTAGATCTGCTGGAAGACTGGAAGATGGAAATCTGGTTACCCACAGTTGATTGAACAGAAACACTACAACTCACTCTGTTCCTGCTTATAATGAAAAATATTTCTGGTCACTTCATAATGTGGTTCACATAAGCAAAAGCACTGAATCCCTTAATGTAAAATCGGGCTTATTTGCTTGTCACTCGGTACTTTTGGTTCATTTCTTTCTTCTGTTTTTCCTAATTAAGCTGAAAGGCTGAATTGTATTTGTCAGTATGAGCTTATTTCATGATAAAAACAATACATAGACTATATCTATGTTACTTCTGATTTTACTTTAAGCAGTTAACCATTCCAAGCCCAGTATCAGTATCCAAACTATTCATCTATTTTCTCCCCATTTTTAACCCATGCACCTCTTGTCAAAAATTGTTAAACTGGCACAGGATTTCCACGTTCCAGGGTCAAAAGTTTCAGAATGCTGTTTTATTATCATTCCAACCTTAATCTCTTAGATCCTCACAACCCTTCTCCTCTCAACTTCTACCATTCACCAGATGCTTGGCGAGAAGCAAGAGCAATGCCAGGCTGGAGCAAGGAGCTTAGCGGTTGGCAAGGCTATCAAGGTATTCTGGTGCTGGGTCACAGACCTTCCCAATCAAGAGAGCCAAGTTCGAGCAGGTGCGTGCGCCCTGAAGCTACTTGAGCGCTTGTCTGCTGGCAACGCAAATATCGCCTAAGTCAGCCAGCTAAGGGGCTACCAAGACGCGATGGGCTGTAGTGAACTCATACCCTCTTCCCTATATCCTTGCTTGCACCAGGTAGGAAGTTAACCAAGGAGCTAAGTTAAGGGAGGACTCTCCTGAAGCAAACAAAACTGAGCCCTCAAAAGCTCGCAGCTGAGAGTCAGCGCGGAGGGAAGTCTCCCGGAAATATGTATCCTGATTCCAGCATCTGCAGCGCTAAGGATGCGCGGGCACAAGCCACAGCCAAGTCCAAAAGCTCCCACCGAAGACAAAGTCAGGACCGGCCAAGGACCAAAGGAACAAAACAAAACAAAGCTGTAGGGATGCCTAGTGCCCTGGCATTTTGCTCAGAAATCTCCCAGCACCTCTCACCCCCAAGAGGCCAGCGCACAGCGGCCAACCCGTCCCGGGGAGAGGGGCTGCTAGACTTAAGTTTCCCACTCACTCACCTGCCAGCACCGCCCAGCAGGAAAGCCAAAGGAGGAAGGGGACAGAAAGATGGGGGCTCATTCTCCTTACCTTGGTCGGCTCCCGCGGTCAGCACCTTAGCGACAGGCAATAATCCCGAGAGAGTGAGTAAGGCAAGGAGCCACTCGGACATGGTGGTGGCCCGGTGGAGAAGCCTGCGCTGGGGACGGCTCCGCGGCACCCTCGGCCCCGCGGCGGCTTGGCGCCCGGGTTGGAGCAGCGTCATTTACAAATGTCACTGGAAATTCTTCGGCTCAGTGAGTCCAGCTCGTCCGCCTTCCCCTGCCTGGAGCAGGATGTGCAAGGTGGAGGGATGGATGCGCGCGTGCGGAGGGAGCGTGTGTGAGCGCGAGCAGAGCGAGCGAGCGAGCGAGGCGCTCTGTGTCTTGACTTTTCAATGCAGGGTACGTCTGATCTTACATCACGCAAGAGGGGCAGTGAGGGATGCCAGCGGATGGGGATTCACTGATTAATCGCCGAGGCCACCGCACACCCCTCCGTCTCCGTCGTTCACATCAATCACATCTATGCCTTAGTGAGAGGCATTTAACACAACAGGAAAATACCGCCGCAACGGAGAACGCCACAAATCACAATTATGTCAGTCTCCTTGAAGGGAAAGTAACTCCGGGTTGCATCTAAGGGGATTTGGGGCTTTGGAGGAGGGGGACGCGGGCACAGGAGCGAGCCAGTCAGGCGCCTAGAATGCTCCCTGGTCTCAGCCAGCGAAGGGTGACCGCTGAGGGCCTAGCTCCCTCCCCGCACAGCGGATCCAACGCCTTCCCTCCTTCCAGAGCTCACAAGCCAAGAATCCTACGCGCAGAGGGAAATGGTTTCCGCCACTCCACGCAGATTGCAAAGCTTCCCCAACTGCACTTTTAACTTTTATGCTGAGTAGCACCTGGGGACAGAGATGCTAAACTGAGTGACTCAGCAGAAACCCAAACAACCCCCAAAGTCACTAACCATTAGGAAAAAAAAAAAAAGCAAGGTGAATGAAAACTGCTACTGAGGCACAGGACACAATGAAGCCAGGATAAAGTCAGAATGTAAAATAATGCTATAATTCTTAAAACCTTTCTAAACAGGTTTAAGGGAACGTTTGTGATTACTTTGGGATGACAGTGTGAGAACTTTCTGAAACTTTCAGCCACATCAAGATGAATCAGTGGAATGTATATGTCTATAAGTATATATATATGGATATATAGTGTAACTTGTTGTTGTGACCATTTAAGTACTCAACATCCATGTATGTACCATTTTATTTCACCATCCACAAATGGTTGTGGAGGTAAAACTGAAATGCTAGTTGAAGGCTGACTTTCATAGTAACAATAGTAATTTTGTTAAAGTACAAGTTGGAAAATATATTTAATATTTTCAAATGAGAAGTAATTAGCAGGAAAACTAAGAAAGACAAAAACAACTAAGCAAAAAGGTAGTTGCGAGCAAAAGAAAGATATCATTTCATGCACTGTACTGGTTGACATAGATGCACGCTAGAATTATGAGCAAGAGGTAGTAAGAGGGCAAATTACTGAGCCATCTTGGGGTGCTCTAAGATAGAAGTCATGAAAATCTGACAGGTTGAGATTATAGAAGTAGCTCTGGAGAACACTGCCAGGACCTGAAAGAGTTGCATTTCCTACTTATTGTGGTTAAAAATATGAGTTTAAACTCAAATTTCCACATGTATAATGTTAATTTTAAATCAAGTCATTCAGAATCTAACATATAATTATGTCTAGCACTTGAAGGTGTGTGCTTTTTCCTTTTCTACCTGTATATAATATCTACCAGACTTCTTTTACTGTTTCATAATATAATATGAACAGTATAATGTTGTTTCCTATTAATTTCCCATCACAAATTTACAAACATTGGAAAAATGATGAAGTTCAAAGAATGAGGATTTTGAATGAGGTGCAAAGTAATAAATGTTTCTTTCTGAAGGCTACACAGACTTCTGTGTTCTGTTCCTTGGGACAAAGTGAGTAGATACTTTTCCTACATGAGTCTATGTGGTCAACTGGGAGGTTGGTAATGAGAAAATTCCCTTCCCCATTCATATCTACAAGAAAATTAAGAATCCTCACAAGCCATGCCGAAACACACCAGATGCTTCCTCCTGTATGCTGGAAGCCAGTGTCCTCCCCTTCACATTACAAGGTGGAGCAAAGCAGCCAAGCTAAGCCTCCACAGACTGCCCCTCAATGAGCAAAGAGGTGAAAACCAGGGGCATCCCCTCTATAGCCGAGTGACCCTTAAGTCCACTTTCAGCTTGAAAAGGGAAGAGCCAGGGGAGATAATGAGAGAAGTAAAAGCACAGGAGATTTTGTATACTAAATATACTACATTCTAAATATGTAGTGTTCCCTCAAAATCAGACTGTCTTATCCAGGAGACAGAGTAAAAACAATGTAGTCTCTCAGATCACTTGCCCTACTTTTTCTCTTCTGTGAATGGAAGTAACTGGAGACAGCACAGCCCACACACTGGATAGGAGAGTAAAATAAGATAAAAAAAAAATTATTTTAGTTACTTATTTGAGAGAGAGAGGGGGGGGGTGGACACTCCAGGGCCTCCAGACACTGCAAAGTAGCTCCAGACACATGCACCACCTTGTGCATCTGGCTTATGTGGGTCCTGGGGAATCAAACCAGGATCCTATGGCTTTACAGGCAAGCACCTTAACTGCTAAGCCATCCCTCCAGCCAGAAAATAAGAATATTTAAAGTAATTGTAAATCAAACCAACAATCAAGAATGGCCCATGACTCAAAGACAGTGCTCTGAAGTGATGCAAGAAATGCGGCGCCTGGCTCAGCTGTAGGCCAGTGCACCATGGAAAGTGGCTTGCTATGTCTGATCTCCACTGGCCATTGGGAATACATTTACATGAAGCCTCATCTACAAAAGAAAAAGGGGGGGGGAAAGAGCACTGGAAGTTTAGTGTAAGACAGCAAGTAGATGTGATTAACAAAGCACTAAATGCTATCAAATGTCTACAGCCATGTGACGGGCACACAGATATCCTTTACTGGAATAACACATGAAAGGATGCTTGTCGAAAGCAACACTGAAGTCATAGCTTCCAAATAAGAGACACAGATTCATGTATATACCAACACACCCATAATATAAACTCAATAGTTTAAAAATAAAACAATTGTGATTCATTAAACCAAAATTGGTCAATATAGAAGTGAGAAGGGATAAAAATTGACTGTTATATGTCAAATGATTTTCAATTTTTAGTAATTCATTTTTAATTCTAATTTTATATATGAGTGTGTGCTTGTCACCATGTATATGAGGCCTGGGGACAATATTGAGGTTTGTGTCTTCTCTTTTCACTTTCTTTTTCAGACAAGTTCTCAAGTTTGGTAGCTACATGTACCACTCTATTTAGCCTGTGGGCTTTAGTAATCTCCTTGCTCCACCTTCACTGCTATAGTTTTTTTTTTTTGTTTTTTGTTTTTTGTTTTTTTTTTTTTTGAGGTGGAGTTTCACTTTAGTCAAAGCTGATGTGGAATTCACTATGTAGTCTCAGGGTAGCCTTGAACTCATGGCGATCCTACCTCTGCCTCCTGAGTGCTGGGATTAAAGGTGTGTACCACCACGCCCGGCTTTCATTGCTACAATTGGAATCACAGGTAGTTATGCTATGTTGTGCCTGCCTGGATTCACGTGGATGGTGTGGGTGCTGAGGAACTGAGTTTGGTCTGGCAGGCTTATAAGCAAACACTTTTGGACACTGAGCCTTCTCCACAGCCCCTGAAATTATTTTTATACACTTGTTCCTAGAAACATCAACTGGAATTAATAACTTTGTCAAAGGAGATATGAGTGGCTTTCAAGAAGACAGAAGTCTAAAACATATTTGAGCTCTAATTAAATTAATAAATTATTCCTAGGTTTTGAATGAATTCCTCATTTTAATGTATTATAAATATAATCAAAAACATAAAAATGTTTCTTTGATACTTTTATGTCTCTATAATATATGCTTTCATGAAAAAGAATATTGATGAACTATACTATTAGTGAAAAGAAAATAGCTAAATTAACCTTTTAAATCTTGTTTGTTCTTATTGTCCATTATAATTTGTTCATTCTAATCAGTTTTATTAACACTGACAAGTTAACTAAATTAATTAATCAAACTATAGAAAAGTATTCAATTTCTCAATGTGACAAATTAAAGTATAACCAATCATTATGGCTTTCTGATCTAAATCAACATGTGAATATTAATTATCAGACATCAGTGATCTTATATTCATGACTAGATCCACACTTTTTGTGTGTTAAACATCACTTTTGTTTTTGCTAAGCTATTTTTTTGTTGTTGTTAGAGCTTCTTGGATTTTCATTTTTGATGGTAAGAATTTATGTGCTGATTATCCCCAAGTCATAAGTGATACTGAGTAGGGGTTTGAATAACCACACTGGGCTTGTCAGTCTGTCTTCTTTGGAGGTATGTGCAGGGGGGTTGGTCTGAAAGGGGTTGCTAGGGATTTCTGCAGCTCTTGTTCCAAGGGATGTTCAGTTTCTTACCCTCCCTTTCCAGGCAGAAAAGTTGCCAAGTTGCCAGGCAGCAGCAGACACAAGATGAGGAGGAGGAGGAGGACCAAGAGAAAAAGGGTGAAGAGAGCTATATTAAATAAACTTTTTTACATTATCAATGCTTTTGAATTGAAATATTTACTCTTGACAGTCCAGTTATTAAATGCTTCAGATTCATGTTACTTAACAGTGTGTGATATTGTTATACTTTACCCATTTATTGACATACTTAGTTTTCCTCCAAAAGTGTGCTATATTTTGTATGTTTTTGACTGGGTTAAGTCTTCAGAGATTGTACACTGAAAAGCAAAGTTTGTCATTCACATTAAGGTTGTCTTCTTTATTGTCTAAATCTCCCTTTAAAATCATTTGTAATCATTTTCAGATAATTATGGTGGAAATTGCAACTAATAGACCATTATAGCTTTTAAAAAACAGTTGTTTTTAGAACGATCAGATTATTTTATATTTTCCTTGATTTACTTGATTCTTTTTTAAACTTATTTTCATCTATTATTTTGAGAGAGAGAGAGAGAGAGAGATTATAGGTGCAAAGGACCTCTTGCTACTGCAAACCAACTCCAGACACATATGCCACTTTGTACAGTTGGCTTTACATGGATACCTGAGGAATCAAACCTGAAAAGCTTTTCAAGCTAGTGCCTTTAACTTCTGAGCCATGTCCCATCCCCTAGGTTTTCTTTTATTCTTATGGATAAACTTTTTAACATTAGAAAAGAAAGAAACCATTATTAATTCACACAACATCAACAGGTAATTTGTAATATTAAAATATATCACCTTTATTTTTTCCTATGGATTCTGCTTCCTAATACAAACAATGATATAGCGTGGAGTTACAAATCTTGTTCTTGACTTTCAAATATGTCATCAGAAGGCACAACTAGTAATACTGAGTTTCACGTGTGGGTAAAACAGAAACGACAGAAATTCACCAAGTACTTGTCACTCTTCTGAGGTAAAGACACATAGGTTTCAGGTCAGATAACAAAGAAAAGGTTTATTGCTTTGGTGCATTTTGACCCTGAGAGACTTGTAGTCCAGCAGGGAAGTGTGCTGTCCTCTCCAGACACTTGACTGTCTGGACCATGTCTAGGGTGGTTTCTCAGTGGTCTTGGGCAACATGCAAACTGCATATGGCCTTGTGGCAGTTTTCCTGTCTGATACTGTTGACCTCTGTTCTTTTGGTATTCATCTTGCCTCTCCTTATTTATAGTTACAAACTTTTATATCACTGTAGCTAAAGGACAGCTTGAAGAATCCATTCCAATATATCATATTTTATAAATGAAACAAAAAAATCTTTAAAGTTGGGAAAGGTGACTAGTCTGAGAGACATGTATATTATGAACGTCAGAATTAGCCCATGAATTCAGTTCCTTGATTCCTATTTTACATAGTTATATTCATTAATATCCCTTTATATTTATCTTCCATGGTAAAATTATATCTTATAGGATAAGAAATTTTCGAAATCAAATACAGATTTAAGTATCTTGAGCATTGGAAAATATGGCATCAGTAAGCACATTGCACTTCCTTAAATCTAGAAATGGGAAGCAAGACTCAGAAATGTGTAGAATTCAGTACATGAGGACATGCTGTCTGTGATTGTTCTTTTTCTTTTTAATTTTTTGTTTATTTTTATTTATTTAGTTGAGAGCAACAGAGAGAGAGAGAGGCAGATACAGAGAGAGAGAATGGGCGCGCCAGGGCCTCCAGCCACTGTAAACGAACTCCAGACGCGTGCGCCCCCTTGTGCATCTGGCTAACGTGGGTCCTGGAGAATCGAGCCTTGAACCTGGGGTCCTCAGGCTTCACAGGCAAGCACTTAACCGCTAAGCCATCTCTCCAGCCCCATTGTTCTTAAAGAATTGTCAGCTTCTGAGATCCTCTTATGTCAGACATTCATGTGGAAAGGAGAACTTGGGAATGACTTCCATCTTTTTTAAGCTCACTTTTATTAATGAAGACCTATTTGCCAATATCTTGTTCTCTTCCTATTTAAATAATTAAATAAATAAATAATTAAATTAAATAATTTAAATAATTGCCACTTTAAATCCATATTCTTGTTTACTTTTGTGTAGCCTTTAGCATTTTATAATTTCCAACCAAAACCATTTTTTTTTTAAATCTTTATGTGCACACTTTCTACTGTAACAGATACCCACAGGCATTTGGCCTTGCTGTTGATTAATGGCTCCTCACTACTTCCCTTGAACTTGTTAATCTTTCCTATATCTGCTGCGCCCTGGTCCTCCTGTCATGAAACACATTCCTGTGTCTGAAGCAGACAAGATAATACAATGACAAAAACAGAGATGAAGCTCCGGCAACTGAAGGGAGAAGCTAGAGAGGAGATGACAGAGATAAACTCACTGGACTTTTTGGAGAAATATGTTAATAAAATGAGCTGCTGCAAAGATGTTAAAAGTGGCTGCATTATTTAAGAATCTGACTTTTTTTGTCTGTTTTCATTTAGAAAGATGTTGTGGTGTTTTGTCCTGGGGTTGCTAAGCAGAACTTTTTTCCCATTGCTTCATCAGAATTGGTCCTCATAGTAAATTAAAACAAAATTGTACAGAAGAGCAAATTTTTATTAAAAATTGGAAACAAAGAAAGAAGAGAAGAGTGAAGAGGAAAGGGAAGGGGAGAGGAAAATAAAGGGAAAGAGTGGGATGAGAGGAGAAGAGGATCAGAGAAAAGGAGAGGAGAGGAGAGGAGAGGAGAGGAGAGGAGAGGAGAGGAGAGGAGAGGTCTGTCTTTTAAGTTCACTCAACTTGCTTAATTCACAATGAACAGTCCATGGTCTCCATTTTGGCACAGGGTCTATCGCAGAGTAAGTAGTACGTGTGTGGTAAGTGGCATTTACTTAGAGTCCCATTTTTACATTTTTGAAAGTTTGCTTTGAAGAAAAACTTACAAAACCATTTTTTAAAACATTATTTATTTTTGGAGTAAAAGAAAATTCATTCTCTCAGAAAATGTTTCTCTTGCCCTCTAAAAGTGTTTTTCTATTATGAAAATTATACTTTTTAATCACTGTAAAAACTTAAATGCAAAAGGAGCTTTTTAGCCCAGAACAGAATGCCCTAATTTTATGTCAAGCCTTTCATTGTAGAAAGAAAAATAGTGACATTTGGACCTAGATATATTTATCAAGATTTGTGAAAATGTGTGATTTTATGCATGAATCCTGGCAAAGTTAAATTATAGTTAAAAGACCATTAAATGCTTTTATGACTTTCCATTGCTACATTTTGAATTGTAAATAGACTTTGCCAAGGATATCATTCATAGCATTCTGCAAATCCTATATAACAGCCACAAATAAAGGAATTTTAGGATAGTGTTATCCATACATCCACATCTGCATTAAGAAGGAGGAGCAGAGTGAGCGGCCACACATGAACATTAAAGATCAAGATGATATCCAGTTCCTTATGACTTAGATTGTTTTCCTGACAAAATTGATTAAATTCTAAAAAAGATTTTTTTTTTTTACTTTTGGATGGCTATCAAAAGGACAAAATGTTCTATTTTTGTTGAAAGATAGCAAATTATGAATACAAATGGCAAGAGTGTCAATGTTTTTACTTGAATTAATCTGAAAACATACTGTAAATAAGCAAAAATAAAACTAAATCTCAAACAAAAATTTAGATATAATCAGAAGATATATGACCAAAGACTTACTGGTCATCCTCACTTTTCATCCAAAACTAGTGAGAATAATCAATTTGGACTTTACACACACACACACACACACACACACACACACACATATATATATATATATATATATATATATATATATATATATATATACAGACATACATATCAAACTAAAGGCTGGCGAGATGGCTCAGCAGATAAGGTGCTTGTCAGCAAAGCCAAATGACCTGGATTCGATTCCTTAGTACCCACATAAGGCCAGCTGCACAAGTGGCACATGCATCTGAAATTCACTTGCAGCAACTAGAGGCCATAGCATGACCATTCTCTCTCAGTCTTGCTCTTTCTCTCTTCTATCTCTCCTTGCAAATAAATAAATGAATAACTACATATTTTTAAAAAGGAAAATAGTAAAATAATAACACACTTCGTTGTTCACACAAAATAAATGAATTAAAGAATAATAGACTTGGATTTGGGCTAAGGATGCTATAGAGCCAACCACTATACAAGGTGTAGTTAGTAAGTTACTAGAAATTGTAGCCACCTTTTCAATGTTAGCAAATGAATGGGTGTCTTTGTGGCTCTGCAGACAATTCCCAAAGCCTCCACACTTTTTCACAATTCCTACAGATTACAAAGCATAGTTTGAAAACACCACCTAACAAATATAAGAATGGTAAATGGGAGGAATATTTCTAATAAAGACTGATCTAGACATTCTTCTCCTTGGCCATAATAACCTTATTAAATCCAATAAATTTTAGTAATAAATTCCATCTACTCTTATTTTAAGTTTTATGATCACAAAATACATCAACTGCCTGAGATTTGTCTCAAGGTTGTTAGCAATTGCTGTTATATAACCCAATTTTATTACAGCAAATATTTAGATATTTATAACCACAAGGGAAGCAAGGTTAATGAGTTCATATTGTATACAGGCTGTTGGACTCAGGGATACTTGTATCTAGAAATCCCAAGTTAGTAAATTGACAAATGACCCCACATCTCACCCGTGGATCCTAATGGATGCAGGTGAGCAAATGAATGAGGAGCTGTGTGCTCCTGTGCTTATTTTCAAAGCAAAAGCAAAAATTACATTCACTTGTGTGAGAGCAGCAGAAATAAAGCACACATGTTCTGAGTGATCAGTCCTGCGAAATGCTTCAATGGAAAATTCTCAGTGGGAAATTCAATGGGAGATTAGTATGTAATGTGCTTAATGGGATTTATATAACTAGCCTGAGGGCATTTGGAGGTCTGTTTTTAAGCTGCCAGGATAAGGATAAGGACCATATTAAGAATAAAAACAGCAACCACTTTCAACTACATGTTCAAAGCCTAAATAAGACTTTTTACCTCCATCTCTCTCTCAAAAAAAAAAAAAAAAGGGGTTTCCCTTTCATTTAGGTGTTAGCAAAATTTTTCATTTAGATTTTTATTAAACCCCAAGTTCACAAATCTGAGCAGGTGAGGTAACATCTGCCACAGGGGGGTGAAAAGGACATTACTCTCACCCTCAACCCCCCCTTACTTTCCCCTTCAAGAACAGAATCATCACATGTTACAACCTGTCTACATAACTGGTAGGTTATCTCCTTCTTTGGAATATTCTTTAAAAGTAATTTGAATAGTATATTATGCTTTGAAACCTAGGGAGGGGTGGGGGATGAGACGCTTTACTGCTTTATTCAATTGTTTCCGGAAGAGAATGACAATAGTCTCCAGCAATGAAATATAAAATGTAGAAGAAACCTTGCTTAGAATTTTGAAAATGCAGACCACCTCAGCTGTCTACAGTGTCATACTTATGAGCTTTTAGAATAACAAGGCACAAAATGCCACTTAATCGCGCTCTTTAATATCCATTGTCTTTCATTGGGGAATAGAAATGTGACAAAGAATATTTTCATTTATTTTGCTCACTTTTCTTCTCTCTGTAAAAAGGTAATATGGAAATATGCCCACGGGGCTTCTCCCATCCATCTGAACAATAGCTGACGCCAAAATTAGCAGGTGCTTCCGTTCATAGTACTCGAGTGCCCCCTATCGGACACCTTCCATACTTTTGCTCATGTAGCAAGGCAAGCTGTTATAAATTGTTACTGGATTGAGTTTTGATAAAATAAAAATAAAGAGAATACATGCATCATCAAACCAAGGAAATTGTCTTCATTGCTTTACCTATGCCAACCACTTATTTTTCTCCACTTTTGTAATAACTTTCCCTATTTTAAAATGCTGATTTGCATGAGTTTCTGTGGTTTATCTTTCATAAGATCAGTTAATTTACTTGAAATTATGAATTAAAATTTTGATAAGATCGTAGTCTCTTTAACATGGAATGTGTAATTTTAGTTTCCATTTTCACACAATGATATTATATATTTATAAAGTATAATATTGTACTTTGATTCATGTATAGATATGAGAATGATCAATTCAAGATGGTAAATATATACATGCCTTAAAACTTTTGTTATTTTTTATCATGAACACATTCAAAATCTTTGATATGTCGATTTACCATGTATTATTGCTATTTATACCAGCTATACCCAACTCAATTGCCATGGAATACCTGAACTTTTCCTTCCAATCTAGAAACTTATACACTTTTATAGAACTAGAAGTGTATTATAGAAGAACAAAAAGTATAGTACAGAAAGAAACAAGCCAGTAACATTATTTGTCATCACCAAGTATCAAGTACTACACAGAGTTACACATGTTGTGCTTTCATAAGATTGTTTAAGCAGCATCACCACAAACTCACGACTATCATGTCTGTAGAAGAGAGGAAATTTTAGCTCCCTTATAATCTCACAGTACCACATTGCAATATATAATGCACTTTTTATTTGCTTTCTGAGATTACCATGTATATTATCTTTTGATCATACATACTCCTCATTATTCTTCTATATACCTTTAGCCTCTCTGTACTCATTTGTGTCAACACTTACTAGTGGTTAGGCCACAGAAGGAAATAGCTCCCTCTTCATAGAAATCTTTAGCTGTCATTAGCACATTAAGGGAGAGGGAGTGGCTCACAAGTACCTGTTGTAGGTAAAACAGAACGGTGGTCAGCCACATCATGTGTAGATCTTGTGCAAGTAACCACTTGTTTGTGAGTTCATGAGCATAATCGCCTCATCATATCTGGATGCAAGTTCTATATCTCTCCTCTCCATCAACCAAATCATGCATTCTCCATCTTCTCCAGTGATGTTTCTGGATGCCTGAGAAGAGATGACGTATGTTCCTTGTTCAGGGATACGCACTCCACAGTCACTTATTTTACAATACCTGTCTAGTTGTCATTCTCTCCCTCTTTGACAGCCTCCCAATGGGGTGCAGGGAGAAACGTTTCTCATGGGAATGAGAGGAGAACTGACACACTTGAAAAGGAGATGATGTAGTGTTGCAGGTAATTCTGCATTGTTAGCATGAACTTCCAACCAGACAATGTTTGTGGGAGGAAATAATTTATTTCAAGTTTACAGAAACAGGGAAGTTCTATAAAATGGCAGAAGAAGCCGTCTCTCCTTCATGAATTCAGGCATGGAGAGAAAATCACCCACAGCCAGCAAATATCTAAAAGCAGCAGCAAGGGTTTCCTGAAAGACAGACTAAATGACTGAACCTTCATCATGTCCTTAGCGGGAACACCTGAAACAAAGGGCCCTGGACAAGGTATGATGAAGACTATCTTTAATCTTCTCCTGTTTCTCTCCCTCTCTCCCTCTCTTGCTCTCTTCTCTCTTTCTCTTTTTTATTACCTTTCTCTTCCTTCTTTTCCCTTGGTGCTGGCCTATGATTCCTAATACCAGGATACGGTTAACATTCACAATGAGCTGTTGATCAGAGAGACCTACAAGGTTTCCCAAAAGAAGACAGATTTCTGTTAGAGCACTTGATTACACACCAAAAGTTAGTGGTAAGACCCTACTGCCAAAGACACCATATGCTGTTGGTATGAATGGAGAAACCTGGTTGGAATCTGGAAGATAGTCAGTCCCTAGACAGCTTAGCTAGTGCCAGAAGGTGCTACAGGAGCAATTAGGGGGAAATGACCAACATCTGTCCAAGCAAGTCATGGTCAAACTACTCAACAGAAAACAACCTGACATAATGATCACACTAGTGCAATAGTGGTGCACAGCCATGGTGGGTAACCAACTGCTCTTGAATTGGATAACAGATCCACTCAGTGGAAAGGAACCCATAGCTGGAACTGGGAAGCAAATCAGAACCATATCCAAAAACTGAGTCCACTCTCCAATATCAAGCTCCCACTAATCTTGGGCTGTAAGAGGGCCTACACCTATTAAATTCTCTCTAAAATAATAATGGTTATTCCAGTTATTTGGTGCTGACTTCACTCTCCAGTGGAGAATCTGCTTCTCTTTCTCAGATGGACACAGAACCTGAGGAGAGAATCAACCCATTGTACCTCACCAGGACCCCAGCTGAAACCATAAAGTAACTGGGGAAATGAACAAGAGTGCTGTTTCTTGGTGAACCTGGTACCCGCACAAGGGTAAAAGAGATAGACACAGAGAATACTCAATTCCTACCAAACCAGATATCCAGAGACACAGACGCTCTCAAGACCTTATTACTGAAGTAGACCTAAAATGAACCCAACATGGCTCAGGGAAATTTGTGGAAGAGTGGGTGAAAAGATTGTTAGAGGCACAAGTTGGGACATTATGCACAGAGACTTTGCCTTTTACCCATAACTCATGACTAACTCCACAATGCATGATCCACAATCCCCAATGAGGAGGGTTCCTTCCAAGGGGGTAGGACAAGGAGGAGGCTGATGATAGTAACAACATGGATGTATACACACTGAGTATGTACATAACTAATAAAGTAAGAAAAAGCAGCAGCAAGGAACTTCAGCAAGCAGGACCTCCAAAGCTCAAACCTCTTTGCATACCTTGCATACCTGAACTGTAATATCAATCTTCCCCCAAACATATCTTTTGGTGGAAGCAAGGATCTGGCCCCAGTAGCACTTTCTCCAGCCAGGCAACTGGAGACCCAAGATACATATGCTAATAAAACACCTGAATCTGTAGGGGACATACAATCAAACTATACCACAAATAGGGTGTTCCAGGACTCTCCAGGTCACACACACAAGATCAGAGGTCATGTTCACCCATAACAGAAAGAAAAAAGCCAGATAAAAACAACCAGAGCTCAAACTGACTCACAACACACATAATAGGGCTACCTCAAAATCTGACCCCAGTTACACACCTCTTTCATCAGGGCTCTGCCAGCTAGAGACGTAAGTAGGAAGCTTAATCTCAATCAAAATACACCTCAGGCTACAGTGGACATACACTTACATTCAAACCACCACAAGATCCAGAAATTGATATACCTACTAGTAGAAGCTTTGAGCTCTTGAGATTCCTTAAATTCCCAGTAAGCATCAAAGAGAAGAAAACAGAAAGAAGAAAGCACACACTTTCCCATTGTACATTAAATGCATCGTGCATTCTTAGATTTTATAGGCGCTACTATATTTGTCCCATAACCTGGAGTTGACAAGGCTAAACAAAAGGACAGAAGTAAATATATTACAACCAAAAACACCTACATTTGCAACTTGCATTTATCTGTCTAAAATAGATTACAGTACATACCAGGATTAAGACTTTGTTTACTAAGTATGACCCGCTTAGGTAATAGGCTATTATTAGAACTTTAAAGAAAATAGACTACTGACTTGGGGAGATGTCTCAGTGGATAAAGCCTTTGCTATGCAGGCATGATTACCTGGGTTTGAGAACCATAACCCACATAAAGCCAGAAATGGTATGGAATGTCTGTAACCCCAGCTCTCCTATAGTGAAATGGGATGTTGAAACAGTGGAACTCCTGGGAACTTGCAGGCCAGCTAGCTTAGAGAATGCAGCACCAAATAAAAAATTAATAACCTTGCTTCCACAAGAGGAAGGTGAGCACTGACCCCAAAGATTGTCCTCTGGCCTGCATGATCATGCCATGTCATGGACATGCGCATGTGTGAGTGTGTGCATGCATGTACGCATACACACACACACACACACACACACCTACACACATACAGAGTAAGATTAGTTTATTGGATTTATGTTATATGTAATGTATTTTAATTGCAAAAGATTATTAATGTCCTTGGTCTATGGAAAACATACACAAACACATATACACACGTGCACACACACATTTCCTCACACACATTCCTTTATGTGCATAGACTCTGTCTGAAACCTTTTAGCATTAGATTAGTTTACTGTTAATGCAGAGCTGACATAAGAACAAGCAAGCAGTGATATAAACAGGCAATGAAAAAAAGGCTTTTATTTCCTGTCTTGCTTTTTCCCTTACAGCTCTCATTTACTTAGTGCATGTTAGTGCATGTTGTTTGAAAACCACAGTGCTTGATGTTAGGATTACTCAATGCAGTGGAAAGTCATGGCCCCAGTTTCAAGAGCTTTATATCTAATGAGAAAATGGGTCTGAAGAGACTATAAAAGTGTCCTGCTAAGTGCTGTGATGGAGGACTGCATACTACACAGTGGAGGCTTTGAAAACATGCATTTCAGTCCCAAGGAGGAGACACTGAATGACTTTTGAACTTATCTAGTCATAAAAGCAAGAGACACAACCATTCCAGCATAGGGGAGAGAATATTAAAGCACACACTGCCAGATAATAAAGTGAAAGATTATTTGAAGAAACTTTGAAAAATCAAAGTTGTCAGGCAATGTAGCACTTTCAAGTATGTACTATAGAATCTGCATTTTAATAAGAAAACTGTGAACATATTAGCCTGAAAAATACCTGCTGCAGTTACACTTTCGTGGCTGCAACAAACATCTGACCAGAAGCAGCTTGTTAGAGGAAAGGGTTTATTTCAGGTTTATAGAGTCCAGTAGAAGTTTTGCAATGGCAGAAAAGCCTGGCTCACTGTATCATACACCAAGAGAGCAAGAGAGGGAGAGGGAGAGAGAGAGGTGAGGGAAGAGAGAGAGATAAGCTGACACCAGGATGCAAAACAGCCAGAACTCCAGCTGGCCCACTGTACACCTAGTAAGAATGGACTCCTAATCTGTCCCCAGTAACACATTTCCTCCAACAGTGCATGACCTACTCAAGATTAAGTAGGAAGCTTCATCAAAAATACTTAAAGGTCAGGAAAGATGTCTCAGTGCTTCAGATGTTTGTCTAAAATGCCTAAGGACCTTGGTTTGATTTCCCAATATCCACATAAAGCCAGATGCAGAAGGTGACTCATGCATCTGGAGTATGGAGTTTCTTGCAGTGGCTAGAGGCCCTAGGGTGCCCATTCTTGCTTGCTTTCTCTCTCTCTGTCTCTCTCTCCCTCTTTTGCTCTCTCACATAAATAAATACATAAAATATTTAAAAATACATGACGCTATAGGGACATGCATTTACATTAAAAGCACCATAATATCAATCTATCAAATATCCAGTTGCTTTACTGAGACCCTATTATATTCATACTTATCTAGAAACCTTTCAGATCTTGCCTGTCCTCTCTGTATGTGGAGAAAGCAGACTTAATCCTAGATTCCTAATCACAGATGGTGAAATATTAAGTAGCAATTTAAACAGCTCTAGAATACTTAAAGAATTGATCTAATTACCAACTCTTCTGCCTGCTTACCCCAAGTTTTGGAATAAATTCTAGATTCTGCTACTGACAATTAAAATTATCTGTGAAAATTACTAAAAAATTTCAATAAATAACATTAACCTTGGTTGACATATTTTTAACAGCCCACCCCCACACACACAGTGGTACCAAAACTGGATCATGCTCAAGTTTTCTGTCACCCAGTGGCCCATTCTTAGGAATATCTCAGGTAGTCTGCAGCATCCTGAATGATTTATTTAATGATCTAATCTATTTGGGTAGGCTACACAGTCTAACTAGCCATACCAGCTAGGAAACACGATCTACAAATATCAGCACAGTTCCCACAGGAGCTGGTTGATGCAGCCTTGAAAGCATGAGGAGCTGAGTCCTATCCTCTGAATCCACTGGGCCAAATCCAGATGCAGTAGAGCATTCTTGTGATCCCCATGCTGGAGAAGTGGAGGTTGGTGGTTTCTGTGGCTGGTTGGCAAGCTATTATAGCTTAACTGGTCAGCTCCAGGGCCAAGGAGAGACCCTCACTCACAAAGAGGTGGATGGTGCCTGATGACTGTCTCTGACCTAAGCATGAATATACACAATCACACATGGACTTGCAGGCACCCATGCATCTGCAGGCATACAACTCCCACCTCCACACATACACCACACGATCCAACACAAAATATTGCAAAAAGAACAACGTGGAAAAAGTAAGCAAGATGGAAAAAGACACTACTTATACATTAAAAAAAGACACAGAATTTTAGCTAAACCTCAAAAGTAAGGAATCTTTGTTTATATAATTCAAAGACAATGTTGATTTTCTTTCTGTTTAGAAAATGTAATCTAGCTATTGAAATCATATTTGAAAACATGTCCTTTTAGAGTAGTAAGAATAATATGGTAATATTACATTGGATTTTCATTTGTTTGTTTTGACACAGGGTTACACTGTAGCCCAAGCAGAACACATACAGTAATCTTCCTACCTCAGCCTCACATATAATGGAATTTCAGTCTTGAGAAATCATACCCATTTCATATTATCCATATTGATTTTTAAGAAGATGAACTAAAATTTTAAAAGGGAGACACATTTCTTAAATTCCTTCCTCTGTACAAGAATAATCATGCACTAGATACTATCATATCATATTTTGGCTTATAAAAATATAGTTCTGAATATGTTCTGGCAATGAAACAGTGTACTCATAAAAATTTTAAATTCTTTGACAACAGAAATAATGAAAATTTGATTATTAATTTTAAATGATAGAAACAAGTGAGCAAAGAAATATGTTTATAAGGAAGGTAAGTGGAATAAGAACGAAGGTAACAAGGACAGTAAATGTGAATACATTAAGTAATCCAGTCATGGCATACTGATTTTCAGATCAAATTTTGAAAGTTCAGCTATATGATCTGAATATTTTGATCCAAAAGTATTTATTAAGTATCCGATCTTTATTAACATTCTTTTATATAACACAGAGCCTATGAGGTTAAGGGGATAAAATAGTTTGCAAAACACTGATGGCCCCTCCCATCAAATAAAAGGTAAGAAAGAAAACAACTACTCTCCATAGAAAATAAGAAGTAAATGCAATGCTAAATAAATGCAAGAAAAGATTACTTATAATAGAAACCATTCAATTCTAAGCTTAAATGGGATACAAGATGCACGATGTTCCCTAAACTTAATCACTATCACATGCATATATCTTATAGGATAGTAAAAAGGAGAGAACATGGGAAATCATAATCCAATAAGGGTGTCTTGATGACTGCCAACACTTGATAGCATAGAGTTTTTTCAAAATATTTCCTAGTGATCCTATACTATCAGTATCACAATTGTTACAGGTATTCTTGCTCTCATTTTATTTAGGCCTCTTTTTTCTTTGTTTTTTGGTTAATTTGGCTAGGGTATTTTTAAAATATATTTTTTTTATTTAATGTATTTGAGAGAGAGAGAGAGAGAGAAAGACAGAGAGCGGTAGATAGAGAATGGGTGCTCCAAGTCCTCTAGCCACAGCAAGCAAGTTCCAGATGTCTGTGCCACCTTGTGCATCTGGCTTACATGGGTACTGGGTAATTGAACTTGTGTCCTTAGGCTTTACAGGCAAGTGCCTTAATTGCTAAGCCATCTCTCCAGCCCTGGCTAGGGAATTTTTATCTTTCAAAAAATCCAGCCCTTTGTTTCATTAATCTTTTTTGTTGTAATTTATTGCTGCTCTGAATTTTATCATTTCTTTCCTTCTACTAGGGTTCGTCTATTCCTTATTTAACAAAGACATCGAGACATGTGAGTTATCTTCTTAAATGTAGATACCCCTACTTTAAGCTTCCTTCATAATGCTGCTTTCACCATATGGAAAAGGAAATCGAAACAATACAGAGAATATCTTCCATTCAAAATGAATTCCAATGAAATGACAAATACTGACAAAGATACAGAGAAATAAGCCTTCATAACATTAATGGTGATCTAAATTAGTGTAGCCAGAACAGCAATCAGTATTGAGTTTCCTCAAAAACATGAAAAATACAACTTTCATATCATGTATCTGTATCACTTCTGGATAGATACACAAAGTAAATGAAACCTTAAAGATATTGAACCACAAGACACTGCAGAGGGTAGGATGAAGACTAACCTTAATCTTCTACATCTTCCCTCCCTCCCTCTCCCTCTCCCTCTCTCTTCTCTCTAACTCTTGTATATTAATAATCTTTTTGCTCATTTTCTTAGTGGGCATTGACCTGTAACTCCCAGTACCAGCATGTGGCTATGATCCACAATGAGCTTTTGATCAGAGAGACCTACAAGGTTTCCTAAAAGACAGACAGATTTCTGTCAGAGTACTTGATGACCCACCAAAGGTTAGTGGTAAGACCCTACTGCTGAAGACACCTTATGTGGTTGACATGCAAAATAGAATGGCATGGCTGGAAGTTGGAAGACAGTCATTCCCCAGACAGTCAGTGCGTCTAGTGCCAGAAGGTGCTACATGGGCAACTGGGGGAAAATGACCAATATCTGTCCAAGCAACGCATGGTCTAACCTACTTAGTAGCAAACAACTTGTTGTGATGCCCACACAAGTGCAATAGTGGCACACAGCCACGGTGGGGAACCAACTGCTCTTAATTTGGCTAACTGATCTCCTCTGTGGTATGGGACCCATAGCTGGAGCTGGGAAACAAGTCAGAACCATATCCAAACATAAGCCCACTTGCCAATATCAAGCTACCATCAATCTTGGGCTACAAGAGGGCCTACACCTATTAAATTCTCTATAAAAATGTAAGGTTTATCTCATTTGTCCTGGTGCTAACTTACTCTCTGTTGGAGAATCTGCTTCTCTTTTTCAGATAGATATAGATCCTAAGGAGAGTGCCACCCCATCATACCCCAAAAGGGCCCCGGCTGAAACTAAGAAAAATTGGCTAAACAAGCAAGGAGGCTGTTTTCCTGATGAACTGGACACCAGCACAAGGGAGAAGGAAATCAACACAGAGAAAAAAATCAACTCCTACCAAATCAGAGAGCCAGAGCCTCAGAGGCCCCCAAAACCTCATCACTGAAGCAGACCAAAAATGAACCCAACATGGCTCAGGGAAATTTTGCGGAAGAGGGGGTGGAAAGAATGTCAGAGCCACATGTTGGGTCATGATATGCAGAGACATTTATCTTACCCATAACTGTGGGCTAACTCCACAGTGCATGACCCGTATACCTCAACAAGGAGGGGCCAAGGGGAGGGGGTAGGTCACCGATGAACCTAATGATGGTACCAAACTGACTGTATTTGCTGAATACAAAACTAACTAATAAAGAAAAAAAAAAAGATACTAGCATGCCCATGTTTGTCAGAACTCTGTTCGCAATTGTCAAATCACAGTATCAGATTAGGTGTCCATCAGTGGACCAGTAGATTAAGAAAATTTGGAATGTATTTGCAGCAAAATTTATTCAGACATAGTTATTGTTACATTCATGAAAATGAAATCATGTTGTTTGAAGGAAAATGGATGCAACTGGAAGTCATCAAGTAAAATAAGATAAGCCAGAATCAGAAAGACAAACATTGAAGTTTTTCTCCAGTATGTAGGCAAAGGTAGAGGTAAAGTCTGGACAACAAGAGAGAATGAGAAGCAATAGAGAGGAGAGTGGAAAATGTTGGGACATTTGCACACATGGGAATGTGCAGTGAAATCTATTAACATGAACTATTAAAATGCACTAATTATGGTTTAAAGGAGATGGGATAATATCGTTTGAAAGATAACCAAGTTTACTGATCATGGAATTTGTAAAATGTGCCATAAATCATTATTATTATGATAAAAGAAATTTATACTATAAGGTAGAAATAAAAATGCCTCTTTCCTCAAATTACTTGAAAACAATATAATTTCCAAATAATTCCCATGATAAATCTATTAATTTGGACTCTAAGAAAATAATTTTAAATTTGAAAAAGTAAGTATTGTGAATTGCCAAGATTATGTTTAACACAGAAACATAAAGCCACATAATTTAAAAAATAGGAAAACAATATATAAAAGAACAGAAAAGCCACTTAAACAAAATAGTAAATTCAAAAGCATATGATATAGCAAACATTAGAATATTAAATGTGCAAGAATATTTGAGCCATTTACTAATTTTTGTAAGATGTTTCACACAAATATCTACATGTTCCACTCTAATGGGCCACACATTTAAGACTATTGCCTAAAATTCCTATGCCCAACAGAAATCAGCAAAGCCTACAGACTCAGGTTTTAAAAAGTATGCCAAGAAATCGCAAAGCCAAGTTTAGGAGTTTCTTAAACATATTAAAACAAAAAGCAAACTGGAGAAGCATCAGGATCACACATGGCCACTCTCCAAGAACTGCATTAAAAGGTGTAAAGAAGTTTGTGGGAAGACTAATTTTTTTTTGTCTAAGTCATTATTACAAAGGCCTAAGGAATATGCAATTGTTGGCTAAATATGAGACTTGTGGTTCCAATTAGCTTTTGTGTTCAAAAAGCAGCATATCTTGGGCATCTCCTCAGCTCTCTCTTAGAGCTTGGTACAATGTAATTGATTTCATTTTTTGAACTACTGAATAGGTTCAGCCAACAACTAGAGACAAAGCAGGTGCATTGTATATGAAATATTGCCACCCATTGCTTGCTTTTATATTTGGAAGAATAAACCTACATGAAATAAAGATCTAAGGATATTCTTCCTGGTCAACATTTCCTTCAAAAGGTCTTTAAAATGTCTTTTAAAAATCAAATGTTTTTTTGACAATTTTATTATATATGCATATATTGTACTTTTATCTTAGGTACCTTAAATTATCCCTCATTCCTCTCCCATTCTCATTGATCCCCTTCTACCCACCACTGACTACTGCCTACACTCTCTCTCTCACAGCAACCATTAGCTACTTATAGCTTAGAGAGGAGAGGGGCCCCATGAGACACTATCCAATCCAGGAAAGAATATTCACTATCCCTATCTTGTTCAAGTTTTGCTCATGCAAATACCACTCTTGTGAGGTCATGACTGCATTAGTCATGCCATGTCCAATGACATAGTGGCACAGAACTCTCCCTCATCATCTAGCTCTTGCATTCTTTGATTATAATATTTTATGTTAAAATTTTCATTTAAATTAAATTTGAAATTTAAATTTTATATAATTTTTTTATATTAAAAATAATTATAAGTTAACCCTACATTCACTTCATTCTATCTTCCAATCTCATGCCTTCATCCCTGCTTAAATGTTTCTAACTCCAGTATTCCCCTCCACTGTTTTCATATGATTTGTTTTCCTCCATCCCTCATCTTCACACCCTTTCTTAGAGTCTCTCCACCATTCAGTTGGCCCTTGTTTCACTTCATTGTCTCTATATGTACTCCAAGTTGAAGATACAAATCTAAAAATTTGATGCTATGATTTACATATGACAGAGAGCATGCAGCATTTTTCTTTGTGGGCCTGGCTTACTTCACTCAGCATGTTTTCCAGTCCTGTTCAGTTTCCTGCTACTAATAGTTTAAAAAATGTTTAATAACCCTATCTACCAGAAAAATGCAAATTAAATTTAAGCTGGCTTGGGATTCCACCCTAGTCAGAATGACTATCATGTAGATAACAATTGAAAATGGATGTTGAATAGGATGTTGGGAAAGGGGAATCCTTGTTCACTGTTGGTAGCAGTGTAAATTGGTGCAGCCACTATGGAAGTCAGTATAAACGTTTCACAAAATACAAATATAGAACTACCCTCTCCTACTTGCCTTATTTTTTCTTCTTTCACTTTTACATTCTTTCATGATCCATAAAGGCATGTTGAAAAGCCCCACATTTTAAAGGTAACACAGCTCCTGGGAGGTCATAAATATACCAGGCACCTTGTCTCCAGAATATAACCAAAGGATCCTTCCTCATTCTGGCTCTTATAACATTTCCACCACCTCTTGCACAATGTTCCCTGAGCACTAATGGTTGCAGGAGGGAAATCTCAGTTGTTGCTGAGCGTTTGTCCCTTCTTCTTATCACTTTCCAGTCTCTGTACTAGACACTGCCATTTCTGCAAAGGAGCTTCTCTGATAAAAATGAGCACTACTCTGTGATCATAAACATGAATATTGAGAGTGCAGTGTTATATGCATTACATATCCAGTTAGCCAAAAGATAGTAGTAGCTTCCCCACTAGGTCCTTTAACCTTCTAATCCATAGGCAATTTGGTAGTTACTCAGTATCAAGAATGAATTCCTTCTCATGGAATAAGTATCTCATCCAATAAGAGAGTAGTTGGTTACCTCCATAACAGTCATGTCACTACTGTACCAACAGGCTCATCTTGTCTGTTGGCCACTGTGTCACATTCAGGTCCACTCATGATTAAGAATGCTTATATTTTTCCTTCCTCTGCAGGCTGCATTGTCCTTTCTAGCACTCCTGTAGCTCACCATCAGAGGAGATGTGTACCACTCAGTTCCAACATGATTTCTTATAAATTTGTTGCCTCAAGAAATAGCACAAAAAGAGGTGCAACATAAGCATATATATTCCACATTTAAAATAGACTAATAAGTGTCCTCTGGAGGTTAGGTAATATAAAACAATTTAATTTCTATACCCTGCTTTAATGTTCTAAAATGAATGAAGCCTACCGGGAACACTTAGAAACTATCAATGTTTTAATTTCTAAGTGTTTGAAGAAGATGCCTTTGATAACAATCCCTCACTTTGGAAGAGATACCAAAGTCTGAATGGATAAACTTTCTTTTGTTAGAAATACTCCCTTTGTTTGAGTATATTTCCCCTATTTACAAAGTCTGAGGTAAGGGTGTTTCTGCTATTAGGGATCTGAGTAAGCCAGAATTCTTCAATGCTGCCTTTGGCCAATGCATCATGCTAAAGTGTTTGCTTTTGCATTTTGCCAGCATGCTCACAGCTGTGCTATCTTATTTGAAGGTTAGCTATAGCATTCCCTTGAAACATTCTGTTTTTCACTTTTTGCTCCCAGTAGCTTTTCTTAATTTTCACATATGAAGCCTGTTAGGGTAATTGCTCAGTTATATTTACATTTTCTACAAGTTCTGTCCAAAGGACAATGTTAAGAAGAGTATTGTACATGATTACAGATTGGGCAATACTGAGAGCTAGGCTGGATTGGGGGTAGAGCCCCAGAGTAGCTCCATGTCACAGTGCTAGGGGAGTTAAGGTGTTAACACATCTGTAGGCACCAAGTCTATATAAATTCACAGAGCCTTTCTAGGAATTTTCCAAACTGAAAGAGTTAATCAGTAACAGAACTAGGTCTAGATCCTAGACAAAATGCAAATATGATAAACCAGCTCTCATACCATTACCATTATACCATACTACTTCTCCTGTAGCAATTAGTAAACGGATACAAGAAAAAGAAAGGATATTGCTAAGCAAAATGTCTTTTGTTATTAAGCATAAAGACATTTTGGCAAGTACTAGGTCCAAATACTAGTACTGTGGAATACCTTGATGCATTCAAGAGAACTTCTTAACATAAGAGTTCGTGGCAGGTTGACTGACAGGGTTATTACAGCATTGAGACATCCCTAACAGGAACTAGATTTCAATAGCATGTACGGCAGTTATGATGTGTCAGTGGCTAATGAGGCATTCTCTGTTCTAAAGAAGAATCAATTCTGAAAATCTTCAGTAATGCTGATAAAACCTTGTGTTCCACACAAGATTTGATATAACTTTTCTCTGTATTTGTATTAGTTATTCTTTAAAATCAGTTTGTGATATCTATAAATGTGTCAATGAAACCACTTACTGGTTCGGACACATGGGCTGATCTTTGGACCAACAGGGTAAACCACTCTTCTCTGCTCTATAGTACATTTGAAGTTGTACTTCAGTGTTGTTCTTTCAACACTTTCTGATTTGCATTTTTTGCTCACAGGTGTTTCCCTTAAGTTTCTCATGAAAATGCTCAAAAATATTGGCAATAGCAAATAGAGCTTGAAGAAAAGTTGGTGATAGTGACAGTGGCATTGTTCTTATTGTCAGTGGAAGGGGATTGGTCCTAGCAGTGAAAACCTCAGGGATCTAGCAGATGTGGCAACTGTTCAGGCTTCTGTGATCGCTCATTCACTTTTCAAATACTTCCAAGAGATATAGCTTTACAAATCCACCAAACATTCCCTCACTGAAGTCATCAGGATCTTTGTAGTTTCCAAAACAAAAGGGATAGTTCATTCAATTTCTCTGTAACAATTTGACATTTTTCATCCTTGAAAATCTTCTCTTCCTTATGTTTTATAAAACTTACTTTCTTCATTATTTTCTTCTAATAGTAGTGCCTCCTTTCCTAGAGTAACTTCCATTTTCCACTACTTGCTCCCCGGTGTGCACTTAAGGTTACAGTCACACTTTGTTTTTCTTTTCATTTTCCTTTATTTATGTTTACTGGATTATTTTGATTTCTACATCATGAACTTTAACATTTCTTCAGTTTTCATATAGTATAAGTGTATGCTAATCTTTCTACATATTTACAAAAATATTTTTTTCCTAAACCAATCACTTTACCTACTATCATGTGACTGTCACTAAATAAGAAACAGAACCATCTTACATTTCTCTTTATACTTCAACCTATGTGTAATGGATCTAATTAATGTTCAAGATTTCCTCCTTCTGTCTCTAAAATAATCTATGTGTGATGTAGTTACTTTCACATTGCTGGGACAAGACACCTTGTTCACAGCAGCTGCTGATGGGAGAAAAAGGTTCATTTTGGCTTACAGTCTTGACAGGAGTCTTCATGATGGCAGGGAAAGGATGATACTAAAGCCAAAGCTCGACATCACTTCTTGCCACAGCAAGTAGAGGATAGCAGCAAAAGAATGAGCTGAGCTCTGGCAGGAGGGAGCTGGCTATTACATCCTTAAACCTGCACCTAGGCACCCAACTGTGTCAGCAAAGCTCTATACCTCCTAGGTTGCCACCAGCTGGAGACCAAACATTCAAAGCATGCAATTTTATGGGGACATCTGATTCAAACCACCACAAGGCATATCACTTTCACCACTGTTTCCAATGCTCACCACTACTCATTCTGATCCTAGCACAAGATCTCTCATGTGTTTCCCTTTATGCTTAGATTTTCTAATTGGTCCTCAACATTACTACAAGAATATTCATTTTCTGAGGAAACTGAGATTCTGTGATGGCTGAGTTTTTCAACCTTGATGGGGTTTAGAATCTCAGTGCAAACAGACCTTTGGGCATGTCTGTGAAAGAGATTCTAGAGTAGGTGAATTCAGGATTGGAAGATCAACATTAAATGTGGGCAGTACCCTTCTATGGGCTGGGGCTCCTAGAATATACCAAAAGGAGAGAGTGAGCTGAGCACCAGCATTTAGCTCTTTATCCTCCCTGACTGTAGGTGCAGTGGTACTATAATCATGCCTTCCCTGAACTGCACACAAATAGAAATATTTCTTCCCTTAAGGTGCATGTCATCAGGTATTTGTTCACAGGAATGATAAAAGTAACTAGTAGGAGTATCTAGACTCAAGTTCCAGTGCCAACATTTACTCTCTATGTTTCCTAAAATGCCATTTACATCCTTTTGGCCTCACCATACTCATCCACAAATGTAAATAATTGTATTATCAGAATTATTGATAAATGCATTCTTTGAATTCCAGAGCCATAAACACTAGTAATCATCATATTCCATTAATTAATGGATTAAAAAGTACCTTAATGGCTCATACTTATAAGAGTTGTCAGGAGCCTAAGGCCAGATGATCACCACAGGTTCAAGACCAGATTTTGATACAAAAAAATAAACAAGAGTAAAGAATAAACTGTCCTTTGTTTTCTGAAGTTGAAAGAATGATTATTGTAAAAATGAAAATAAATGGGCAATCTCTTGGCTTTCAGCATGTGCAGCTACAAATCAACAAAAATATTTAGCTGGTTTTATGCGCATTGTATCACATGGTGAAGTTGTTTTGAAAAAATATATAATGTCAGACTCCCATACTAAATTATTAGATACTGATTATTGAACAATATTCTTATAAGGCAATTACATGAGTGAATCACTCTAAGCTTGCAACTATGTCTTGGTCCATCAGCTTTACTTTTAGGGGTATGTTAGCTGTTGCCAATACTCTGCTGAAGTGTTGCATGTAGGTTATGCCCAGTTGACTGGGTAGAAGTAGATGCTGCTCATGGGTTTCTGCTTAATCCATGGTTTAGGCCTGAGGTAAGCGGGGAGAGGATAAAGTTTATATATGAATCAGACAGTGACAGTTCTGGTTTAATAGGCACATTATCCTCATGTTCCCAAGGCTAGAACAAACCATATCATTTGTCAGAAGAATATATTGTGTTTATATGTTGTCTAGTAAAGTTTATCTACATATGGATATGAATATGTCTTTAAAATGATCAAAAACATAATACTCAGAACAACCAGTGTATTGTTTTCTCTGTGTGCATATTTAAAATAAATCTCTAGCACCTTAAGTGGACATGTTCTCAGATACTGAAATCCTGACTCCCTCAAATGCATCTGATTCATGAATTCATGAATTCATGCTGTACTACTTTTGGTCAGTTACCAGAGAACAGTGTGAACAAGCAGAGATGTGAAGTGGGAAATCTAGCTTTAAAGACTGTAAAGCTTACTTACAATACCTAGATTCCACTTCACTCTCACTCCCTTCATTATCATAACTACATCACCATAAACACTATTTAACAAATATACAAAAATATATTTAAAACACTAACAAATACAAAAAAAATCCATATGTAGATAGCATGCACCTACAAGACTGTGAGATAAGTAATTATTTTGCATTATATGATCTTTCCTTTTTCCTCATTTTTGGGGTGAGGGGATCAAAGATGATACCTTATTCCTACTAAGTAACCACTCTGCCATTGACCTGAAACTCAGAATCATTCAACCACTACCAGATTTAAAGTGTTATACTAGGATTACTGGTATATACCACCATGTCCAACTTAGACATGTAGGATTCTAATATAATTATTTTAATTTGCATTTCTCTGATGATTAGGGATGAAGAACATTTTCTTAAGTGTCTGTTTGCCATTTGATTCCACCTCACTCCAATAAGGATAGCAAACTTCAAAAAATCAAATGAAAATAAATGCTGGTGAGGATGTGGAGCAGGAGGAACACTCATCCACTGTTGGTGGGAATGTAGGATGGTACAAGCACTTTGGAAAGCAATATGGAGACTTCTGAAAAAGCTGACTATAGAGATACCAACCGACCCAGTTATTCCCTTACTGGGCATCTACCCTAAATCCTTCAAACCACAGGCTACAGAGATTTGCTCAACCAGGTTTGTAGCGGCTCAATTTGTAATAGCTAAGTGCTGGAATCAACCCAGATGTCCATCATTAGAAGAATGGATAACTAAAATGTGGTATATCTACACAATGGAATTCTATACAGCAGTAAGAAAAAATGACACAATGAAATTTGAAGACAAATGGTTGAACCTGGAACAGATCATTCTCAGTGAACTTACCCAATCACAGAAAAAAAAATCGCCACATAGTCTCACTCATCTACAGCACCTAACCAGAATCTACCCAAGATACCTTACATATCCAGCAAGTATCTCATGGACTGGACACTAGGATGGAAGGGGAGGGAGGACAGGGCATCAAAGGGGTGGGAAACACAAATCTAGACCCAAACGGCAATGGTACCATAAAATTCTACTTACTAAAAGACAGACCAAATGGCTGATCCTTCACCAGGCCCTTACGAGGAACACCTGAACCATAAGACACTAGAGAGGGTAGGATCAAGACTAACCTTAATCTTCTACATCTTCCCTCCCTCCCTCTCCCTCTCCCTCTCTGTCTCTCTTCTCTCTAACTCTTGTATATTAGTTATCAATTTTCCTCCTTTACTTAGTGGGCACTGACCTGTAACTCCCAGTACCAGCATGTGGCTATGATCCACACTGAGCTTTTGATCAGAGAGACCTACAAGGTTTCCTAAAAGACAGACAGATTTCTGTCAGAGTACTTGATGACCCACCAAAGGTTAGTGGTAAGACCCTACTGCTAAAGACACCTTATGTGTTTGACATGCAAAATGGAATGGCATGGCTGGAAGTTGGAAGAGATTCAGTCCCCAGACAGTCAGTGTGTCTAGTGCCAGAAGGTGCTACATGGGCGACTGGGGGAAAATGACCAATATCTGTCCAAGCAACTCATGGTCTAACCTACTTAGCAGCAAATAACTTGTTGTGATGCCCACACAAGTGCAATAGTGGCACACAGCCATGGTGGGGAACCAACTGCTCTTAATTTGGCTAACTGATCTCCTCCATGGTACAGGACCCATAGCTGGAGCTGGGAACCAAATCAGAACCACATCCAAACATAAGCCCATTTGCCAATATCAAGCTACCATCAATCATGGGCTACAAGAGGGCCTACACCTATTAAATTCTCTATAAAAATGTCTGGTTTATCTCATTTGTCCTGGTGCTAACTTACTCTCTGTTGGAGAATCTGCTTCTCTTTTTCAGATAGATATAGATCCTAAGGAGGGAGCCACCCCATCATACCTCAAAAGGGCCTGGCTGAAACTAAGAAAAATTGGCAAAACAAGCAAGGGTGCTGTTTTCCTGATGAACCAGATACCAGCACAAGGGTGAAGGAGATCAACACAGAGAAAAAATCAACTCCTACCAAATCAGAGAGCCAGAGCCTCAGAGGCCCCCAACACCTCATCACTGAAGCAGACCAAAAATGAACCCAACATGGCTCAGGGAAATTTTGCGGAAGAGGGGGTGGAAAGAATGTCAGAGCCACATGTTGGGTCATGATATGCAGAGACATTTATCTTACGCATAACTGTGGGCTAATTCCACAATGCATGACCCATATACCTCAACAAGGAAGGGCCAAGGGGAGGGTGTAGGTCACGGATGAGCCTAATAATGGTACCGAACTGACTTTATTTGCTGAATACAAAACTAACTAATAAAGAAAAACGGAAAAGAAAGAAAAAAATTAAAAAAGATTCTAATATAATTAATATGTAATATCCGTCTAACAGGTTAGGGAGAAAATCTAAAGAATGTCAGATATCTTATATGTGGGTTCATAATAAATGGGGAGGTTTCAATTATTTAAACTTAAATACATTGACTTAACTGCTTCTTTCCATGCCACTATACACAAATACTTATGTTTATATCATTATTTTTGTTGGAAAAAAGATAACCTTTAGAGGATATTTATATTAATTATATATGCAGAAAGTTGCAAATTAATGCAGAATTAAAAACTTAAAATATCTAAAATTTAAATGTGTAAAAATATGACTGAATAAGACATGACATATTAATTTAATTAAAAATTAGCATCTATTAAGCATTATGATAATTATTTAGTAACATGAATATACATCTATTCTCAATAATAAGTGAAAATTACAGACTACTTATGTCTGCAAACTTAGCCATGTAGACTATGTTAGATATTTAGATGATTGGAGAGGAACATGAAGTAATAATATCTAGGGAACCTACTGTAATTTATCTTATTTATTTACATTCTGATACTATTGAAATGTAGTTTTCCCCAGTAAAGAAAACATCTGACTTGGATTGTCACAGATTATAAACATCTTAAAAAGATTTCCAATAGCAGGTATAGTAGTTCACACCTACAATCCCAGTACTGAGGAGTCTGATATAGGAGTATAGCCAGGAGTTCAAAGTCAATCTTAGTGACAGAAAGTTTCAGGTCTGCCTGGGATAGAATAAACCCCTGCATCAGAAAACAAACAAAAACTTTACAATGAAAGCATTGTTTACAAAGCAGATTGGTTTTTCTAATAGTGTAATTTATTTCATGTTCTTCAATATGTGAAGGAAATGAAGCCTGGTGTACATTAAGTTTCTTATTGTATTGAGTTTCTCTTTGTAAGTGTGTAAGTTCTGAGTTTTATCATGTAATATCTACCTGGCTGTGTGTTTTAATATAGTTTTAGAGACATTATTCACTTCCATAAAATGCTTCATTTTACAGTGTGTAATTCACTGTTTCTAAACAAAGTGTACCTTTTTAAAATTAGTTTTGTACTCAATGTATAGATGGTCAAGTTGGTACCATCATTATCCTCCTCCCTGTCCTTCCCCCTCTTCAGGGACTCTCCTCATTGGGAAATATGGGTCATGCATTGTGGGGATAGCCATCAGTTATGGATAGGAGGAAATGTCTCTATGTATCATGACCCAACATGTCAAGAATGTCTGACATGCTTTCTGCCCCCTCTTCTGCAAATTTCCCTGAGCCATGTTGGGTTCATTTTAGGTCTGCTTAAGTGATGAGGTCTTAGGAGCCACTGTATCTCTGGATATCTAGTTGGATAGGAGTTGAGTGTTCTGTGTTTCTATTGCCTTCACCCTTTTGCTGATACCAGGTTCACCAAGAAAGCAGCACTCTTACTCATTTCTCCAATTATTCTTAGTTTCGGCTGGGGCCCTTTGAGTTGTGATGGGCTGGTTCTCTCCTTACAATCTGTGGCCATCTGAAAAAGAGAAGCAAATTTCCCAATGAAGACTGAAGTTAGGGCCAGATAAATGGGATAACCTTTGCTTTTTAGAGATAATTTAATTGGGATTTTGTAGCCCGAGATTGGTGGGAGCTTGGTAATGAAGAACAGATTTGTTTTGGACATGGTTCTGATTGGATTCCCAGCTCCAGCTTTGAGATGTGTTCCACTGAGCAGATCACTTAGCCAAATCAAGAACAGTTGGTTACCCACAATGGCTGCACACCACTACTGCACTTGTGTGGGTGTCACTTCAGGTTATTTGCTGCCAAGTAGTTTAGACCACGAGTTGTTTGGACAGATGTTGGTCATTTGTCTGCAGTCACTCATGTAGCACGTTCTGACACTAGACACGCTGTCTGGGGACTGACTATCTTGCAGTTTCCAGCCATGTTACTCCATGTTCCATACCAACAACTATGGTGTTTTCAGCAGTAGGGTCTTACTACTAACTTTTGGTGGGTCATCAAGTACTCAGACAGAAATCTTTCTTCTTTTGGGAAAGCTCATAGATCTCTCTGATCAAGAGCTCATTGTGGATAATAACCACCTGCCAGTACTGGGAGTAATAGGTCAGCACCCAAAAAGAGAAGGAAGAAAAAGATAAGTAATATAAAAGAGATAGTGAGAGGAGAGAGAAGAGGGAGATAGAGAGAAAGAGAGAGAGACAGTGAGAAAAACAGGAGAAGATTAAGGTCAATGTTCATCGTACCCTCTCCAGGGTAACTTTCTGAGGTTTATATAGTTGTGAGCACTGTCTAATGTCAAAATGTTAAATCCTTTCAAATAACTACTGTGAACCTATTAGCATTCACTCTTGATTCTACCTCAGGAGCATGTCTAGACTATTCTGGACATTATATACATATATATATATATATATATATATATATATATATATATATACACACACAAATATAATGTGTAGTCTGTTGTAATAGGCTTTTCAATGGAGCTTAAAATTCTTAAGGTCCACTCAGTTAATAATATTATTCAGAGCTACAATTTATTTTCACTGCTGGATGGCATTATACCTCATGGAGATGCTCAATTGTATTCTTATATTAGTTGATGGAAGCTGGAGCTCTTGCTACCCTTATATTGTTTTCTGTGATCTACTATCAGTATTCACTCACAGGTGTTTGATTGAAGCAAGAGAAAGTTAACAAAATTGCTAAGTGAAGTAATTCAAAATTATAGGCTGCCTTGTTTATTTAGGGTCTATACATTCTTTTGAATGGTAATTTGGAATTTTCAATATTAAAATATTGCATTACTTTTTTGCATTTCTTTAAAATTCTGTGTTGTTATTTTATTCTTTTGGATATAGTTTACTTTATTTTACACTAAAAATATAATTTTCTATAGTGTTCCAATAATTCAGTAGTAAGTGAGATACTTTGTTAAGTGTAATGGAGTTTCTTTTATTTTATAAATTGATTAGAATTTTCAACATAGGATTTTTGGACATATATGTCAAATTTTCAATCAAATTTGATTAATTTAATATTCCTTCAAATATTCTTTCTACACTTTTGTTTCTTCTTCATAATTTAAATTGTATAATAGATATGTTGGTTTCATTGAGGGGGATCCATAAGTAAAATAGGTCTTTTCATTTTATGTCAATTTTCCTTTCCTTAATTTTGTTATATAAAAAATTCCTTCTTCTAAAAGCATAAATCTCTTGTTGTTAAATCAAGTATTGTATTTTGAAATTAGAGAATTCCTATAGATGTGGAACCAACTTATAAACTAAATGTAATTGGTCTTCTTTATCAGCATTCTTCATAAAGCATCATTGTTATCCCTCCATATTCTAGATGCCCTTTTCTTTATTTCTCAGACATATTTATGGTAGTTAATCTAAAATATTTTTTTCTGTTTTTAATTTATACATTAGTCTTGAGAGAGAGAGAGAGAGAGAAAGAGAGGCAGAGAAAGAAAGGGAGAGAGAGAGAGAAGGAGGAAATGGGTGTGTTAGGGCCTTCAGCAGCAGTGAGCTAACTCCAGATGTATGCACTTTCTTGTGTGCATGTACGACATTGCATGCTTGTGTCATTGCTTACTTGGGACCTTGGACATGATTTGAACATGAGTTCTTAGGCTTCACAGGTAATTGCCTTAAGCACTAAGCCATCTCTCCAGTTCCTAATATCTTTTTCTAACTAGGCCAATGTAAAGGCATCATCAAATACAAGTTCCTATTGACTCCTTACTTTTCTTACATGTAAAATACTTCTGGTTTTTGCGTGTTCCATATTTTTTTGTTTTTTTTTTTAATTATACAACTAAAATGATACAATGTTGCAAATGGTGAAATATGATTAGCTACCCCACTATACTCAATTTTTGTTTTCGTCCATTACTGATGGTAACTCTGGTGATTTTTGGTTTTGTTTTGTTTTGAGACTTGCCTGACTAATTTGTAAAGTTTGTTTTGTGAAGCCATTGAAGTATTTTCACAGCAGTATTACCTGAATGAGGCAGAGTTTTCCTAAAGCTTTGAATCAGTGTATATTTTCACTTTTACTATGGTTCTCAATGTCTTCCTCCTTCCAATTTTCCCTAAGGCTCTCTTTCTGTGCTGGAAAACATCCTGAGGACAATGTGTATGCTAAGGACATAGACTACCATTGACATATTTCCCCTTCTCTCTCCATTTATTTGTTGGTATATACCTTCACCTCAGCAAATTATATGTAATTTTGCCTGTAACCTTTATTTCATTATTCAAGGAGTCAAGGTAGGCAGCAAGGGAGATTAGGATATATCTGTGCTTTACTTATAGATACTGAGGAAAATGAAAGTTTGGAAGTTTTCCCAGCTCATATGGACAACCAAATCCCTAACTTCTCTTTTATGTATCCTCATCAGCTTAGGAGCTTTGATGTTAAACAATTACAGCTTTCCATTTTGGCAAATTACCAGGGGGGAAATACTCTTGACAATCAGTTAGTACTGAATAAGGTCAAAGAAAATCAAAATCGCTAAATGAAGGTTTCAGGGAATTGTAAGATACAGTATTATGAGAAAGAATGATTTATATGTATCTCCACCTGAAAATTAGCATTAATAAGAAGAATAAAATATTATGTGAAGATAAAGGATTAATGCCCTAAAATAAAAAGCAACTAGATTTTGTTTGAGTTATAGCAAACTACATTTTTTGTTTGCAAGTATTTTATTTGACTCCAATTAACATATATTTTAAATAAAAAGCGTGAAACTTAAACCATATATAAATAAAAATGTAAAACTTAAAGCAAACACACACACTTGTGTGTCTAAAATTCTTGCTTCTTGATTTTATTTTTGTTGTTTTTATCCTGACAAGGGAAAGTCAAGTACAAATGATGAGGGCAATAGTAGGTCAACTCACCTCCCTAAGGCCTGGAGGATAGGATGAGATTATTTCTTAGGTTCTTGCTAGCAGGATGATTCTATGAAATCCTGCAGGAAGCAGCATATTCCTCTCACTGCAAGAAGATCCTTTCACAAACAATTAATAATAGCGTCTCTCTTCATGGTGAGCTGCTTTATTTTTATTATCTTCACCTGATACCTGACCTGTCTGTGTATGCCAAATGCTGCTGTGAAACTGTGAAGGTCTTTCTAAGTGCTCAACAGTCCTATAGGAATCATGCTGTGGATGTGTTAAATATTGCCAGATTACACTGGAAGAAATAATGCTCACCTTGGATGTCGTCAGAGAGCAAAATGGGTTTGTTATCTCTCTACATCAATATTTGTGTAAAAGAAGCTCAAGAAAAAGTAGAGGCACAAGTTTGCTCTCCATAGCAAGCTTCCACCAATCTTGGGCTACAAGAGGGTCTCACCCATTAAATTCCCTCTAAACTAAGAATGGTTATTCTATTTAACCTGTGATCACTTCAGTCTCCATTGGAGAATCTGTTTCTCTTTTTCAAATGGAAACAGAATCTGAGGACAGAAATGAACCATCACACTTCACCAGGGCCCCAGCTGAAACCATAGAGAAATTAGAGAAATGAGCAAGAGTGCTGCTTTCTTGGTGAACCTGATACCAGCACAAGGGTGAAGGAGATAAACACAAAGAACACTGAACTCCTATCAATCCAGAGATCCAGAGGCTCCTAAGAGCCCATCACTGAAGTAGACCTAAAACAGAGAGGATGAAAAAATTGTTAGAGCCACAAGGGGGGGCATTACCAGCAGAGACATTGCCTCTTCTACATAACTGATGGTTAGCCTCACAATGCACGACCCACAATCCCATTGGGGATAACTGGTATTCCCAACAAGGAGGGTCCCTTTGGAGGGGGGACAGAGATAAGAGGGAGGATGGTACCAACATGTGCTGGTAAGATACTGATATGTCCATAAGTTATATATATAAAGTTGAGGCACAACTCAACCAACAACTTCACTCACAAGTGAAATAAAACAACAACAACAAAAATAAATAAAACAAAACCCAAATTAACTCCTTAATCAAAAAACCTGTGGGACGGCAAAGAATTGTTATGAGGTATAAAAAGTGATTGATTTGAAATAATTGGATGAGTTGGAAGGTTGGCAAGAAAAATCTTATAGGAAAGAGAATGAGTCAGTGTTATGATTCTTTGCACTTGAGAGACAGTATTACATTGTACTCTAGAGAGTGCAGATTTGCATTTCAAAGCAATAGGAATGAGACTTTGGGGAACTGGAAATATATTATATCTGGACACAGCTGTAAATTACATAAGTGGTCGCCTTACAATAAATTATTAGGTAAATTATATAGTGAAGTCCTACGAGAGACCCGATGTGATATTGTGATATCTATCTACATATCTATCATCTATCTATCTATCTATCTATCTATCTATCTATCTATCTATCTATCTGTCATCTATCTACATAATTTCACATAGGTCTTTGCAATACTATGTAAATAAATATGGAGGATATTTATCTATCCATAATGTACATCTTGAAAAGGATACATTATAACAGACTTTTGACCTAAGAAAGAGAATAGACATTATCAAATACTATTGAAGTAGCCAAAGGTAATGAATTTCTCCATGCTGTTGCTTGTTAATATTAATTTGTAAAACTAATGTAGGGAAACAGTCAACATTTTAACAAAACTAAAAATGTATATAAATTTCAATCTAGCAATTTGTGCAAAGTCTCTGCACTTTTTCAATCTCACATTGTTCAAATACATGTATCAAAATTAAGCTGCCTCTATGCCATTGGATTATACTAACATGACACTGGGGAGGAAACAGAAGTAATAACCAAGTAGGGTTAAATCTTATAGTCTCGGAGCTTCTGCATCAACAGCTGGAAGTGCTTTGTAATACTGTGGCAGACAAGTAATGGGCATTTTTTTTCTTTCAGTGGTCTCTAAGATTCTCTGCGCTTTTACCATCCAACAACCTCTATGACTACAACACAAACAGGATACGATACATTCTTAATAAATTATATATGAAATTATAAGAAATAGACTGGAGGGATTCAGGCACCAAATGGCCTCAAAGGCTCATTGCTTTTGAGGAACTGGCACAGTTGGTGATAGAAGTGAAAGGAGGGATGTCCTTGCTTGGGGAAATTGGTAAGTTTTGTGAGCTCAAAGATGGCTGGTGATGACCAGCACCATAGGCATCAGAGACCTGAGCATGGTTTTCCAAGTGGAGTTAGAGCAGATGGAAGCGTAGAAGGCTTAATTGCCTTGGACCATATCTTGGGCCAGACATATACAATGAGCACTGGAGAGAGCTTATGGGGATGCCCAATACCACAGCAAGGAAACATGTAAACAGGTTGAGAAGAGAATATACAGAAAGTGCAATGCAAGGAAGGGATGGGTCATTTAAGTATAAAATGCAATGTGAGATTTGCAATGAGACAACATATCTGAGTAGGTAATTTTCTTTTTTCTATTTTTTATTAGTTAGTTTCATACTCAGCAAATACAATCAGTTTGGTACCATTATTAGGCTCATCCACGACCTACCCTCTGCCCATGGCCCCTCCTTCTTGACGTATATGGCTCATGCATTCTGGAGTTAGCCCACAGTTATGGGTAGGATAAATGTCTCTGCATATCATGACCCAACATGTAGCTCTGATATTCTTTCCACCCCCTCTTCTGCAAAAATTTCCATGAGCCATGTTGGGTTCATTTTTGCTCTGTTTCAGTGATGAGGTGTTGGGGGCCTCTGGGTCTCTGGATATCTGATTTGGTAAGAGTTGATTTTTCTCTATGTTGATCTCCTTCACCCTTCTTCTGGTACACAGTTCACCAAGAAAACAACACCCTTGCTTGTTTTGCCAATTGTTCTTAGTTTCAGCTGGGGCCCTTTTGAAGTATGATGGGGTGGCTATCTCCTTACGATCTACATCTATCTGAAAAAGAGAAGCAGATTCTCCAACAGAGAGTAAGTTAGCACCAGAAAAATGAGATAACCCTTACATTTCTATAGAGAATTTCATAGGTGTAGGCCTTCTTGTAGCCCATGATAGCTGGTAGCTTGATAATGGAGAGTAGGCTTATGTTTGGTTATGGTTCTGACTTATTTCCCAGCTCCAGCTATGGGTCCCGTACCACTGAAGGGATCAGTTAGCCAAATAAAGAGCAGATGGATTCCCACCATGGCTATGTGCCACTATTGCACTTATGTGAGCATCACAACAGGTTATTTGCTGCTAAGTAGGTGAGACCATGAGTTGCTTGGACAGATATTGGTCATTTTCACCCAGTCACCCATGTAGCACCTTATGGCACTAGACACGCTGACTGTCTGGGGACTGATTCTCTTCCATCTTCCAGCCATGGCATTCCATTTTCCGTGTCAACCACATATCATGTCTTCAGCAGTAGGGTCTTACCACTAGCATTTTGTGGGTCATCAAGTACTCTGACAGAAATCTGTCTTTCTATTAGGAAACCTTGTGGGTCTCTCTGATCAAAAGCTCATTGTGAATCATAGCCACATGCTGGTACTGGGAGTTACAGGTCAGTGTCCACTAAGAGAAGGAAGAAAAAGGTAACTAATATAAAAGAGTTAGAGAGAACAGAGAGAGAGAGAGAGAGAGAGAGAAAGAGAGAGAGGGAGGGAGGGGGGAGAGAAGCTGTAGAAGATTAAAGTTAGTCTTCATCATACCCTCTCCAGTGTCTTGTGGCTCAGGTGTTCCCTCTAAGGGCCTGGTGAAGGTTCAGCCATTTGATCTGCCTTTTAAGATGTAGAATTTTATGGCACCATTGCCCTTTGTGTCTAGATTTTTTTTCCCACCCCCTCTGTTGCCCTCCCCTTCCTCCCCACCCATCCTATTGTGTAGCCCATGAGATGCTTGCTGGGTATATAAGGCATCTTGGGTAGATTCAGGTTATGTGCTTTAGATGAGTGAGACTATGTGGCAATTTTGTTTCTGTGATTGGGTAAGTTCATTGAGAATGCTCTGTTCCAAGGTTCAACCATTTTTCCTCAAATTTCATTGTGTCATTTTTTCTTACTGCTGCATAGAATTCCATTGTGTAGATATACCACATCTTAGTTATCCATTCTTCTAATGATGGACATCTGGGTTGATTCCAGCTGTTAGCTATTATGAATTGAGCTGCAACAAACCTGGTTCAGGAAATCTCTCTGGCCTGTGGTTTAACGGCTTTAGGGTAGATGCCCAGTAAGGGAATAACTGGGTCTGTTGGTATCTCTGTCGTCAGCTTTTTCGGGAATCTCCATATTGCTTTCCAAAGTGGTTTTACCATCTCACATTCCCACCAACAGTGGATGAGTGTTTGTACTTCTTCATGTCCTTGCCAGAATTTATTCTTACTTGATTTTTTGATGTTTGCTATCCTTACTGGGGTAAGGTGGAATCTCATAGTTGTTTCAATTTGCATTTCTCTGATGATTAGGGATGATGAACATTTTCTTAACTTTGTGTTTGCCATTTGTATTTCTTCTTTTGTGAACTGCCTGTTCAGCTCTTTGCCCCATTTTGTGAGTGGAGTGTTTGGCTTTTTACTGTTTAGGTTTTTTTTTTTTTTTTTTTAACTTCTTTTTTTTTTTTTTTTAATTTATTAGTCAGTTCTGTATTCAGCAAATACAGTCAGTTTGGTACCATTATTAGGCTCATCCGTGACCTACCCCCTCCCCTTGGCCCCTCCTTGTTGAGGTATACGGGTCATGCATTGTGGAGTTAGCCCACAGTTATGGCTAAGCTAAATGTCTCTGCATATCATGACCCAACATGTGACTCTGACATTCTTTCCGCCCCCTCTTCCGCAAAATTTCCCTGAGCCATGTTGGGTTCATTTTTGGTCTGCTTCAGTGATGAGGTGTTGAGGGCCTCTGAGGCTCTGGCTCTCTGATTTGGTAGGAGTTGATTTTTCTCTATGCTGATCTCCTTCCCCCTTGTGCTGGTGTCCGGTTCATCAGGAAAACAGCCCCCTTGCTTGTTTCTCCAAGTTTTCTTAGTTTCAGCCGGGCCCCTTTTGAGGTATGATGGGGTGGCTCTCTCCTTAGGGTCTACATCTATCTGAAAAAGAGAAGCAGATTCTCCAACGGAGAGTAAGTTAGCACCAGGACAAATGAGATAACCCTTACTTTTTTTTTTTTATAGAGAATTTAATAGGTGTAGGCCCTCTTGTAGCCCACAATTGATAGTAGCTTGATACTGGAGAGTGGGCTTATGTTTGGATATGGTTCTGACTTGTTTCCCAGCTCCAGCTATGGGTCCCATACCAGTGAGGGGATCAGTTAGCCAAATTGAGAGCAGTTGGTTCCCCACCATGGCTGTGTGCCACCACTGCACTTGTGTGGGCATCACAATAAGTTATTTGCTGCTAAGTAGGTTAGACCATGCGTTGCTTCGATAGATATTGGTCAATTTCCCCCAGTCGCCCATGTAGCACCTTCTGGCACTAGACGCGCTGACTGTCTGGGGACTGACTCTCATCCAACTTCCAGCCATGCCATTCTAATTTGCATGTCAATCACATAAGGTATCTTCAGCAGTAGGGTCTTACCACTAACCTTTGGTGGGTCATCAAGTACTCTGACAGAAATCTGTCTGTCTTTTAGGAAACCTTGTAGGTCTCACTGATCAAAAGCTCATTGTGGATGATAGCCCCATGCTGGTTCTGGGAGTTACAGGTCAGTGCCCACTAAGAAAATGAGGAAAAAGATAACTAATATACAAGAGTTAGAGATAAGAGAGAGAGGGACAGGGAGAGGGGAAGTGAGGGAGGGAAGATGTAGGAGATTAAGGTTAGTCTTAATCTTACCCTCTCCAGTGTCTTGTGGTTCAGGTGTTCCCTGTAAGGGCCTGGTGAAGGATCAGCCATTTGGTCTATCTTTTAGTAAGTAGAAGATTATGGTACCATTGCCGTTTGGGTCTAGATTTGTGTTTCCCACCCCCTTGATGCCCTCCCCTCCCTCCCCTTCCATCCTAGTGTCTAATCTAGGAGATGCTTGCTGGGTATGTAAGGTATCTTCGGTAGATTCAGGTTAGGTGCTGTAGATGAGTGAGACTATGTGGCGATTTTTTTTCTGTGATTGGGTGAGTTCACTGAGAATGATCTGTTCCAGGTTCAACCATTTTTCCTCAAATTTCATTGTGTCATTTTTTCTTACTGCTGTATAGAATTCCATTGTGTAGATATACCACATCTTAGTTATCCATTCTTCTAGTGATGGACATCTGGGTTGATTCCAGCTCTTAGCTATTACAAATTGAGCCGCTATAAACATGGTTGAGCAAATCTCTTAGGTTTTTGAGTTCTTTGTAGATTCTAGAGATTTGGCCTCTGTCAGTTGGATAGCCAGCAAATGTTTTCTCCCATTCTCTGGGTGATCTATTGGCTTTGCTTATTGTACGCTTGTCTGTAGAAAAACTCTTCAGCTTCATGTGATCCCATTGGTTGAGTGACTATTTAAGATCGTGAGCTACTGGGGTTTTGTTAAGGAAGTCTTTTTCCTTTCCTATATCATAGAAAGTACTTCCTAATTTTTTTTTTTTTTCCAGTAGCAGTTTTGTTTCCGGTCTTAGATTGAGGTCTTTGATCCATTTGGACTTGAGTGTCATGCATGGAGAAATGTGTGGATCAATTTTCAATTTTCTGCACATGGTTATCCAGTTTGACTAGCACCATTTGTTGAAGATGCTGTCTTTTTTCCAGCCTATATTGTTAGGGCCTTTGTAAAATATCAAGTAGCCATAGTTGCTTGACCCAAATTCTGGGTCTTCAAGTCTATTCCATTGGTCTATACTACTCTTTTTATGCCAGTACCATGTTGTTTTTATTACCATCTGTTCAAACCACCACAATATACCAGGAATATGTAAGCACTACCAAAGAGCACACTGTTGGCCTGAGATGGAAGTGTTCCCTGGCTACTCTGCTGAGCTGGAGGGGTAGAATTGGAAAATCTGGAGACTGTCAGTCCCTGGTTGTACTGAACTTCAACTGCAGAAATTTGATGTTTGTTTGATGGTGGTTGAGTTTGCATTGTTTTAGTCTGTCCTTGCTATGCCTTATATCAGTTGAAAATGTTTACTCTGTGCCTTAATATGTTAGAAAGTTTAACTTGTTTGATTTTACAGGTCTTAATATCTTAAATTGGTGAAGACTGTGGGGAAATATGAAATTGAATTGAGTACAATTTACAATGTGTTATGGTTATAAATCTATTGGGAGGCAAGGGCATAATGTGGTGGTTTGAATAGATGGCCCCCAATATATTTCAGTTGTTTATTTGTTTGTAGTTTGCATCTGCAGGCACCTGGCTGGAGGCAATGTCACTGGGTGGATCTTAAGGTGTGGGGTAGGTTTCACATTTTAATGTGAAGATATGCAAAATGTGCCTACCAGGAGTTCCTGAAGTAAGCTGTGCTGTGTGGCTTTTAGGCTTGTGCTTCTATCTCTCTCTTCTTGAACCTATGAAGGCAGGCCAGCTTCTTCTGTGATTTATGGAACTATGCCTGCTTGTTTCTTATTCCCGTTTGCTTGGAATATTGTTTTCCACCCTTTCACCCTAAGGAGGTGTCTGTCTTGAGTGGTGAGGTGGGTTTCTTGAAGACGACAGATTGAGGGGTCTAATTTTTTGATCCACCTGGTTAGCTTATGTCTCTTGATGAGTGAATTAAGGTCATTAATATTAAGGGTAATTACTGTGAGATTTGATTTGATCCCTGCCATATTGTGATGGCATATGTGGTTTGGTGTTTTCATGGACGTTGAATTTTTTTATGCCTACTCTGAGTTTGGTTATTGTGATCTGCTTCTTCTGGCATTTGAGTTTGATTATTTGTTTATTCTCTGTGGAGATTTTCCTGAAATACTCTCTGTTGGTGTGGCTGTGTTTTCATATAATTGTAAAACTGAGTTTTGTCATGGAAAGTTTTCTTTCACCATCTATTATAAGGGATGCTTTTGCTGGGTAGAGTAGTTTGGGTTGGAAGCCATAGGTTCTTAGACTTTGCGGTGTTTCATTCCAGGTCCTTCTGGCTTTCAGGGTTTCCATTGAGAAGTCTGGAGTAATTATGATGGGGTTACCTTTAAAAGTGGTGTGCTGTTTTTCCCTAGCTGCTTTTAGGATTTTCTCTTTGGTGTCAATGTTTAGTCTTAATGACAATATGTCTTGGAGAGTTTCTCCTTTGCTCCAGTGTGTTTGGAGTTCTATTGGCTTCTTGTATCTTCATGGGCCTTTCTTTTCAGAGACTGGGGACGTTTTCTTCAATTATTTTGTTAAATAAGTTCTCTATGCCTTTGGTCTGAATTTCTTCTCCTTCTGGTATTCCAGTGATCCTGTTATTAGGATGTGTGAGTGTATCCCACAATTCCCTCATGTTCTGTTTCAAGAAACTGTTGAACTTACTGAAATATTTGAACTCTTGAATTGTTTCTTCCATCCTGTCTTCCAACTCAGTTTCTATCCTCCACATGGATGACTCTATTCTTGAGAGCTTCTAGAGAGTTTTGAACTTGTTCAATTAGGTTTGCATTTCTACTACTTTTCTATGTATAATTTCCATCCCTCTGTCAAGCTCCCTTTTCACATCATTTTCTGATTTTCTTGATGCTTCTTGGAATTCATCCTTGCATTTCTTTATGTCTTCATTTAGCAACGCCAGCTGATTTTTGAGGTCCTGTTTTTTTTTCACTTTCCCTCATATCTCTTAACTGTCTTTGAACTCCTTCCATTTTCTTATGTGTTAGGTCTAGTCTAGTGATGGCAACATGCACATGATTATTGGTCCTTTGTTGCTTTTCTGCATGTTCTACCAGTAGCTTTGTCAGGGTTGCATTGCAAACAGTTTCATTTTGGTGTTATGATCCTAATGAGTCTTCTGTGTTTTGGTTGGAGATGTTCATTATAGGACTGGGTGATCTAACTTCACTTTCTTGCATTTGATTTTTCATGTTATTTCTTTTGCACTGTGGTCTGCCCATCACAGTGTCTGGGCATGAAGGTGGGTGGATCAGCCTGGGCTCAAGCACAATGGGAAGTTGAAGCAGCCTGAGGTACTTGCCAAGCAGCCAGGGCTTTGGCTCTCACTTGCCAAATCTGCCTGAGTTGCTGCCTGGCTGGGGCGCCAACGTTGCCTGAGCTCTCACATGGTAATGCACCAAAACTGCCTGTGCTCATGCTATGAGGGACACTGAGGCACCAACCACTGAAGCAGCCCAAACTCTGGCATGGCAGAATACTGGGACCAGGAAGCAGTCTGCACTCCCCTGCAACAGGACAATGGCAGTTGTGTGGCCTGGAGACAGTGTGGGGATGGTACCTGAGCTGGCCCAAGTGACAAATACAGTCTGAGATCACGTGGGGAGTTGCAAAGGGCCTGGGCTCGCATGTGAATGTGCAGCAGCCAGAGCAGTGAGTGAGCAAGTGGGCAGAGCAGTTTAAGCTTCCTACAGCAGGGATTGGCGCAGCGCCATTTGGCTGGCAAATTGATCAAAGGAGCCTGAGCTCCAATGGGCCAGCAGACATGGCCTGTCCAAGGTCACTCATGGGCAGGGGTAGCAGGGCAATAGCCTCTGTGCAGTGAGGCAAGTGGAACTATGTTGGCCTGGGACCCTTTTCATACAGGAAGTGGGGGAGTTTCCTGAAGCTGGGACTGTGGATACTGAGGCTGCTTGGGGGGAGGGGTGGGCTACCCACACATGAGAGAATCAGCGATTCCCTGTTTTTTCCCCTCTGTACCCTCCCACTGGCAATCTATTGGAGATTTCTCTCCCCAAAACCCCCAGTGAACCCTTAATGTCTTGCCTTTTTTTCCCAGGGATGTGCGGCGCAGTTAGGCAGTCACCATCTTGGCCATAAATCCCCAGTAATTTTCTTCATTAAGCTGGTTCTATTTTTGTCAAACAGAAATCTGGAATAAGTTTAAAGATGTGTTGGCAGTTGTTGTAATGCATGAAAATAATTAAGGTATTTTTATTAAAAAACAAGATATTACTCAGATAACATCACTGTTCTGCTTTGACATAATTTATTCTCAATAAGAAGCATTGAAATAATGTTGCATCCTTTCAATTGACTGGATTCAGTGACCCAGATATATAAATCTTAGAAATTTTTATTCCACTTTCAAATGATCTTACTTCCCTATTGGTTGACACCTATGTATCATCTCTTCCATCATTGGGACTATGTCACAGTCAACAGTTTTGACATCTTTTGTACTCTGAATATAAATTAAATCATATTATTTGCTTGTTCAAATCCCCTATGGACTGTGGTAACAAATATGTTAGATTTTTTTTCCAATACTTATGTGAATATGGAGTTATTCAGCAGTGTAAGAAGGTGTTTGCCATCAAGAGTCATTAGAAAAATGTAAGTCCATACACCACTGACATGAACTTACACACTTCAGGATAGCTAATTATAAAAAGACAAAGGGTATTGGAAAAAGGGAAATCTACCCAACTCCTTTTATGAACCTAGTATCACCCTAATTCCAAAACCGGGCACAGTTGCCACAAGAGAAGAAAACTACTGGCCTATTTCCATGATGAACTTAGATGCAAAGATTCTGAACAAAATCCTCACAAAACAAATCCAACAACACATCAAAAGCATTATCGACCTTGACCAAGTGGGATTCATCCAGGAACACAGGGGTGGTTCAACATACAGAAATATGTCAATGTAATACACCACATAAACAAGGTTAAACACAAAAAGCACATGATCATTCCGATAGATGAAGAAAAGTCCTTTGACAAGATACAACATCACTTCATAATCAAAACATTGGAAAGAATTGGCATGATTGGTTCATATCTTAACATAATAAAGACAATATACAAAGCTCCTAAGGCCCAAATAATAGTTAATGGAGAGAGACTGGAGGAATTTCCATTAAGATCAGGAACAAGACAGGATTGTCCACTCTCACCTCTGCTCTTCAATATAGTACTGGAAGTCCTAGCTAAAGCAATAAGATAGGAGAAGGAAATAAAAGGGATACAAATTGGAAAGGAAGAAGTTAAGTTATCCCTATTCGCTGATGATATGATTTTATATGTAAGAGACCCAAGAGACTCCATCCCAAAACTCCTGAAGGTGATTAACTCCTATACCAACATAGCTGGATACAAAATCAATGCACAAAAATCAGTAGCCTTTCTATATGCAAATGACAAAGATATAGAGAAAGAAAAAAAGAACATGGTCCCATTTGCAATAGCAACAAAAAATAAAATAAAATACCTTGGAATGACATCAACCAAGGAAGTGAAATACACATGCAATTAAAACATAAAACCACTCAAAAAAGAAATTGAGGAGGACTTCAAAAAATGGAAAGACCTCCCATGCTCATGGATAGGCAAAATTAACATCATGAAGATGGCAATCTTACCAAAGGCAATATACAGATTCAATTCAATTCCAGTTAAAATCCCAACAGTGTTCTTCACAGAGATAGAAAAAAATATCTCAAATTTCATATGGAAAGGCAGAAGGCCTTGCATATGCAAACATATCCTCAAGAAAAGAAATACCTCTGGAGGCATCACCATACCTGATCTAAAGGTATATTACAAAGCCATAATAATAAAAACAGCATGGTACTGGCATAAAAACAGTATAGACCAATGTAATAGACTGGAGGATGCAGAATATGGGTCAAGCAACTATAGCTACTTGATATTTGACAAAGGCCCTAGCAATAAAGGCTGGAAAAAAGACAGCATCTTCAACAAATTTTTCTGGACCAACTGGATAACCATATGCAGGAAGTGGAAACTTTATCCACACATTTTGCCATGCGCGACACTCAAATCCAAATGGATCAAAGACCTCAATATAAATCCAGAAACTCAACTACTACTGGAAGAAAATATAGGCAGTACTTTCCATGATATAGGAATGGAAAAAGACTTCCTGAACAAAACCCCAGTAGCTCACTATCTTAAACAGTCACTCAACCGATGGGATCACATGAAGCTGAAGAGTTTCTTTACAGACAAGCATACAATAAGCAAAGCCAATATATCACCCACAGAATGGGAGAAAATATTTGCTGGCTATCCATCTGACAGAGGCCTAATCCCTAAGAATCTACAAAGAACTCAAAAACCTAAACAGTAAAAATTCAAACACCCCACTAACAAAATGCGGCAAAGAGCTGAACAGGCAGTTCACATAGGAAGAAATACAAATGGCAAACACAAAGTTAAGAAAATGTTCATCATCCCTAATCATCAGAGAAATGCAAATTAAAACAACTATGAGATTCCACCTTACCCCAGTAAGGATAACAGACATCAAAAAATCAAGGAAGAATAAATGCTGGCGAGGATGTGGAGAAGTAGGAGCACTCATCCACTGTTGGTGGCAATGTGAGATGGTACAACCACTTTGCAAAGTAATATGGAGACTCCTGAAAAAGCTGAGTATAGAGATACCAACAGACCCAGTTATTCCCTTACTGGGCATCTACCCTAAAGCCGTTAAACCACAGGCCAGAGAGGTTTGCTCAGCCATGTTGTAGCGGCTTAATTCATAATAGATAACAGCCGGAATCAACACAGATGTCCATCACTGGAAGAATGGATAACTAAGATGTGGTATATCTACACAATGGAATTCTATACAGCAGCAAGAAAAAATGACACAATGAAATTTGAGGACAAATGTTTGAACCTGGAACAGATCATTCTCAATGAACTTACCCAATCACAGAAAAAAAATCGCCCCATGGTCTCACTCATCTACAGCACCTAACCTGAATCTACCCAAGATGCCTTACATACCCAGGAAGCATCTGATGGGCTAGACAATAGGATGGGTGGTGAGGGAGGATAGGGTAATGGAGGGGGTGGGAAACACAAATCTTGACCCAAACGGCAATGGTACCACAAAATTCTATATCCTAAAAGGCAGACCAAATGGCTGAACCTTCACCAGGTCCTTAGAGGGAACACCTGAGCCACAAGACACTGGAGAGGGTATGATGAAGACTGACCTTAATCTATCTTTTTTTTTGTTTTTGTTTTTTTCGAGGTAGGGTCTCACTCTAGCCCAGGCTGACCTAGAATTCACTATGGAGTCTCAGGGTGGCCTCGAACTCACGGCGATCCTCCTACCTCTGCCTCCCGAGTGCTGGGATTAAAGGCGTGTGCCACCACGCCCGTCTTCTTTATCTGTCTTCTACAGCTTCTCTCTCTCTCTCTTCTCTCTAGCTCATGTATATTAGTTATCTTTTTCTTCCTTTTCTTAGTGGGCACTGACTTGTAACTCCCAGTACCAACATGGGGCTATCATCCACAATGAGCTTTTGATCAGAGAGACCTACAAGGTTTCCTAAAAGAAACACAGATTTCTGTCAGAGTACTTGATTACCCACCAAAAGTTAGTGGTAAGACTCTACTGCTGAAGACACCTTATGTGTTTGACATGTAAAATGGAATGGCATGGCTGGAAGCTGGAAGAGAGTCAGTCCCCAGACAGTCAGTGTGTGTAGTGCCAGAAGGTACTACATGGGCGACTGGGTGAAAATGACCAATATCTGTCCAAGCAACTCATGGGCTAAACTACTTAGCAGCAAATAACCTGTCGTGATGCTCACACAAGTGCAACAGTGGTGTGCGGCCATGGGGTGCAACCACCTGCTCTTGATTAGGCTAACTGATCCCCTCAGTGGTATGGGACCCATAGGTGGATCTGGGAAACAAGTCAGTATTATATCCAAACATAACCCTGCTCTCTATTATCCAGCTACCAGCAATCATGGGCTACAAGAGGGCCTATACCTATTAAATTCTCTGTTAAAAAAAAGTAAATGTTATCTCATTTGTCTGGTGCTAACTTACTGTCCATTGGAGAATCTTCTTTTCTTTTTCAGATAGACATATATCCTAAGGAGAGAGCCATCCCATCATACCCTAAAAGGCCCCCGGCTGAAACTAAGAACAATTGGTGAAACAAGCAAGGGTGCTGTTTTCTTGGTGAACCGGGTACCAGCACAAGGGTGAAGGAGATCAACACAGAGAAAAATCAACTCCTACCAAATCAGACATCCAGAGATTCAGAGGCCCCCATCACCTCATCACTGAAACAGACAAAAATGACCCCAACATGGCTCAGGGAAATTTTGTGGAAGAGGTGTCGCAAAGAATTTCAGAGCCACATGTTGAGTCATGATATGCAGAGACATTTATCCTCCCCATAACTGTGGGCTTACTCCAGAATGCATGACCCATATACCTCAACAAGGAGGGGCCAGTGGAGGGGGTAGGACATGGATGAGCCTAACAATGATACCAAATTGACTGTATTCTCTGAGTACAAAACTAATTTAAAAAAAAAGACAGAGGTATGTGTTGGTAAGTAATTTATTACCCATCTACTGTTAGTGGGAATGTAAAGTAATATGGCTCTATACTACAGACATGCAGTGAGATACATACATGATAGACTATTACTCAACCCTAAAACAAAACAAGAAGTTGCCATTTAACAGAACATGTGTAAGTCTAGAGGACATTATGCTAAGTTAAAGAAGGTATACATAGAAAGAAAAATATTTCACAACTTATTCATTATGAGTTAAGAACAAAATTTGAAAATACAAAAACCCAGGACTGAGCGGTAGCTACTAGGATGCCATGAGTGGGTGAAGAACTAGGAAGATCAATATCAAGGATACAAATTTAAAGGTATACAGTATTAAGAAATCTAATGGTAGGATTTATAACAGGCTCAATATAGTTAATAATGTTATATTGTATATTGAACCTATGCTAAGAGATTAGATTTAATGTAGTTTTATGACACTGGCAATATATGTATGTGAAAAGATGTGTGTAAAAGTTTGCCTGCCTATATACATAATTTCATTATTAATATGGATGTTATGGTTTGGATGTTAAATGGCCCTCAAATGCTTATTTGTAAAGCCCGGATACCAAACAGATGGAGCTGTTTGGAGCTAGTGAAACCACTAAGATTTTAGGTCACAGGTGAGGAATTGAATTCCCTGAGAGTATTCCTTGAAAGGAAAATTGGGATTCTGCATTCTCAGCCCTACTCTTTTGATTTCTGTCATAAGAGGATATAAAGATAAGATGGTTCTGCCACATGTTTCCAGCCACAGTGTTCTGCCTCTCCACAAGACCACAAGCATTAGAGCAAACTGACCATAAGTTTTAATATCCGAAACTATGAATCCAAATAATGTTTTCTTCCTTATAAATTGTTTATTTCAGATATCTTGTCATAGTGACTGAAATTTGACACAATGAGTATCCATGAATCATCTTACATATTCTAAATAAATATGAGATGAAAATGACAACAAAACTAACAGAATTTATCAAGCACTTAAAACCAGATGTTCTTTGATTTCTTCATATTATTTAATTTAATCTTCACAATACCCCTTTAAAACTTTGATTCTTATTTTTCAGATGATGAAACTGAGGCATGATGTAGAATTACCTGAACACTCTTACCTGAATTACCTGAACAGATATGCAAGTGTTAGACTGTGTTTTAAACTAATAACAGTCTAAACAGAGTGTACCAGAAAACCCAATGTGCCTCAGTTGATAAAATATAGGTACTTTCTAAATAACCTCCTAAATTTTCAAATAATGAAATATTTCATAATATCCCAAATAACTAATATTTTGTAACAAACTGAAAATATTTCATTTAATAATCTTTTACTTAGACAATATATAGCTATAATATTAAGAATCTCAAGCCATGAACATTTTATATATTTCTGCCGAGAATGATAGAACTATGGTAACCTGGGTCTTTGGCTACATAGTGTTCAATATGCCTGCACTTGATGACTCAGGATCATGGTGCTAAGGACATCCAATGCCTGTGTCACACTGGCTCTACTGAAGAACCCACATGCTATCTGCCCAGCGGAGCAAGGAAACAGGACTCACTCCTGTAGTGTAACCCAACGTTGGAGCTAAAAATATTCCCATCATCAGTGGATTCTTCATTGTCAATCACTACCATTCTAAGAACAGTGTTCTTTTTATACAAACATCTGATGGCCATGTTAATGGTGGGTGATGCTGGTACCTCCAGAAAGATAGCTGCTGTTTGTGATACAACCAAAGTAAGGTGCAAGTAAAAATCATTTTCATCCTCAGAAAAACATTTCTCCATTTTATTACAAACACACTCTGAATTGTCATTAATGCCTCAGGTGGGAGCTCAAAACTTTTAAGTATCAAGAGTAACATGCTAAGATTGTGGCTCAGTAGTAGAGTACTTGTCAACATTCATGAGGGCCTGAGTTTAATCACCAGCACTTACAAACAGCAGCACTAAAGATGAACCAAATATTCTGACTTAGTGTATATTGTTAGAGTGAAAATAAAGCAAAATCACTACAAGTTTCAGGTTTCTTAGGATGTCAGAAATTCAATTGCAAACTATAAACACTTGAAAATAATTCATTTCCTTGGGAATGGAAACAAAATGCAAGATTAATTGTAATTATCTAAAACAGATCTGTATTTGTGCTATGATTTCACTCTTGTAGCTATTTAAATAAGATTTTCTTTTCAGGATATGGAGCACAGAGACACAAAGAAGACAATTTAACTGCATGTATTATATTCAAAGGACTATATTAATAGTAATTAGAGCTACATTCATAATTAGCCTGGCCAATTCATTTACAAGTTTTAATTCCATAATTTTACTGTGACTTTGTCCTCCTCTTACCTTCATAAAAGGTGGATGTTGCAAAATATCAAAATTATAAATACATGCTTACATTTTCAGAGCTTAAAAATCTTTTTTTTCCAAAAAAAAAAAAAAAGGTTATCTCATTTGTCCTGATGCTAACTTACTCTCTGTTGGAGAATCTGCTTCTCTTTTTCAGATAGATGTATATACTAAGGAAAGAGTCACCCCATCATACCTCAAAAGGGCCCCGGCTGAAACTAAGAAAAATTGGAGAAACAAGCAAGGGGGCTGTTTTCCTGATGAACCAGATACCAGCACAAGGGGGAAGGAGATCAGCACAGAGAAAAATCAATTCTTACCAAATCAGAGAGACAGAGCCTCAGAGGCCCCCAACACCTCATCACTGAAGCAGACCAAAAATGAACCCAACATGGCTCAGGGAAATTTTGCGGAAGAGGGGGCGGAAAGAATGTCAGAGCCACATGTTGTGTCATGATATGCAGAGACATTTATCTTACCCATAACTGTGGGCTAACTCCACAGTGCATGACCCATATACCTCAACAAGGAGGGGCCAAGGGGAGGGGGTAGGTCACAGATGAGCCTAATAATGGTACCAAACTGACTGTATTTGCTGAATACAAAACTAACTAATAAATAAAAATAAATAAATAAATAAATAATTAAATAAATCTTTTTTTGAGATTATGAATTATTAACTTTATTTAGGGGAAAATCCTAAATTGTGGGGTTTATTTAAGGGGGATTGGGATTTTAGAGAAACTGAGGATTTTAAAGAAAGATTAGGGCTGGAGAGATAGCTTAGTGGTTAAGGCTTACCTGTGAAGTCTAAGGACCCAGGTTTGATTTCCCGGTACCCACATAAACCAGATGCAAAAGGTGGTGGATACGTCTTGAATTCATTTGCAGTGTTTGAGGCCCTGGTGAGCCTCTCTTTTTCTATCTGCCACTTTCTCTCTCTCAAGTAAATAAAATATAAATAAATAAAATATTTAAAAAGATTAGGGTAGGACTGGAGGATGGCTTAGTAGTTAGGGCATTTGCCTGCAAAGCTAAAGCACCCATGTTCGATTCCCCAGGACCCACATTAGCCAGATGCACAACGTGGCACATATGTTTAGAGTTCATTTGCAGTGGTTGGAGGCCTGCAAATTCTCTCTCTCTCCCTCTTTCTTTCTGTCAAATAAATAAATAAAAATAAAATATTTTAAAAAAGATTAGGTTAGAGCTGCAACCATGTGGACTTACGAGGAAACTGAGGCCTTTACAGAGAAACTAGGGTAAAGCTGAAAGCATGTGGACTTAAGAGAAACTTAAGCTTTTAAAGAGAAAGGGACTGGAGAGATGGCGTAGTGATTAATGCACTTGCCTGCAAAGCCTAAGGATCTAAGTTCAGCTCCCCAGTATCCATGTAAGCTTGATGCACAAGGTGGTGCATGCATCTGGAGTTCGTTTGCAGTGGCAAGAGACCCTGGCATGCCCTTTCTTCTCTCTCTCTCTCCCTCTCTCTCTGTCTCTCTCATAAATAAATAACGAGAAATTAGAGTAAAGCTGCAAGCACATGGACTTAAGAGAAACTGAGGCCTTTAAAGGGAGATTAGAGTAAAGCTACTGGCACGTGGAACGTAGAATCTAGGAGCTTGTATAGGCAGACTTCAGAGGAACCCGCATGGCATATGCCATGTGTTTTTAGAGAAGCTAAAAGTACAAAGGTGAGGCTCAAGGAAAAAATGAGAGGTCAGATATCAAAACAGAGACCAAGAGATTCAAAGGAGAAATGAGTAATGAAGAGAGTTGCATTCATGGTTTCCTTGAGTTTAAAGAAATTACACAGGTAGCAGGCCTAGGGTTGGTGAGAGCACACTCATGACAGATCTGGAGTGTAAGGAAGATCAGAAAACAGAGGAAAATCATACATGTAATTAAAGTGAGACGTTACCCCAAACTATAAAGCAAAGGCAAGCAGGAAAACCATCCCTGACCAAGAAACAATATTCTACGCCTTCCAACCCCACAACCAGGCTGGGTGAGAGAGGAAGCCACTCACATGTATCTCAGAAGAGATGAAGGAATCCAGACGCACACTCTGAGGGTAGTGTTGAGACAGAGAGAGAGGGAGAAGCCCGAAGGTTGCAGCCTTGATAGAATCAGATTCAAGTATGCAAGGGGAAGACCTGATTGGTTTATAGATTTGGAGAGTGGATTCCAGAGCCAGCCCATCCAGGTAGCATGCTAGAATGGGCAGCAAGGAGTTCTGTAGATCAGTCTTGATCAGACACAAGTTCCATTTTTGCCAGGAGTTCTTTTCTTGTGCCAGGGTGAAGTGGCATGTGGAATGGCATCTCCTGTTCTCTTTGTGCCTCAATCTCTAAGTGAAATTGCTTTAAAAAAAAAAAAAAGCTAGGGGCTGGAGAGGTATGTTAGTGATTAAGGCACTTGTCTTCAAAGCCAAAGGATCTTGGTTAGATTCCCCAGTACCCACATAAGCCAGATGCACAAGGGGGCACATGCATCTGGAGTTCGTTTGCAGTGGCTGGAAGCCCTGGTGTGCCCATTCTCTCTCTTTTTCCCTCTCTCAGATAAGTAAATTACAAAAAAAAAGCTAGCTTTCTTCTATCCTCTTCTTCACTACCATACTGGGCTACTCTGTTTTTTGGTTAGACTGGCTGACTAGCGAGCCCCAATGATACTCCTGTCTCTGTCCCCTTCAGTACTCAGGTCAAAGGTGGCTGTCACCCCACCTGACTTTCTCTGTGGGTTATGGGGATGAAACTCAGGTCCTCATGCTTGTATAGTAAGCATTCTTAGCCACTGAACCTCCTCCCCAGGTCCTGGATACTTTAAAAAAGTCTTTTTATTAACAACTTTCATGACAAATCCCATGGTAATGCCCTCTCTCCCCCTACATTCCCCTTTGAAACTCCATTCTCCATCATATCCCCTCTTCCTGTCAATCAGTCCCTCTTTTATTTTGATATCTTGATCTTTTCCTCCTATTATGATGGTCTTGTGTAGGTAGTGTAAGGGACTGTGAGGTCATGGATATTCAGGCCATTTTGTATCTGGACGAGCACATTGTAAGGAGTCCTACCTTTCATTTGGCTCTTACACTCTTTCTACAACCTCTTCTGCAATGGACTCTGAGCCTTGGAAGATGTGATAGACATACTTCAATGCTGAGTACTCCTGTCACTTCTTCCCAGCACCATGAATGCCTTCTGAGTCATCCCAGGGTCACTGCCATCTGAAAAGAGAATGTTCTCTACCAAAGGTGAGAGTAGCATTAATATATGGGTATGAACATTAAGAGAAGTGCTTACTGAGCAGTTTGTTGAGCATAGTATATACATTTAGCCAGACACCAGCAGATGTTATACCCCCAGGGCTCATGACTACCCCTGTTTTAGGTTTTCAGTATCAGGGATGTATTCCCTCCCATGTAGTGTGACTCCAGTCCAATTAGAGGGCAGTTGGTTTCCACCATGACAGATGTGCCACTATTGTACCCATTGGCTCATTTGGCCTGGCTGGCAAAATGTAAGGCTTGCAGTGTCCACTGTTGAGTATCTTCACTGGTGATTTCTCTCTTTACCATTGAACTACATGCAGAATGGTTCCTACTAGTTTTATGTCAGCTGGTCTACATGGAGGAGTTAGCTCAGTTCCAGCAGGATTTTTCAGTGGCCTTGTAGCCCAAGTATGTGGACTCTTCAGCAATAGGGTCTTACCATCTATTCCTGGTGGGAAGCCAAGGGCCTTGGTAATGGCCTGTAATGTTTTGGGGGCATCAGGGACCTCCCTGGCCAACAATTTAATGGAAAGTATCCCACCCCTGGCACTGAAAATTTTATAGTAACAATCTATGGCTCCAGCATGTTCCATTGTCCAAAAAAGTAGGTTTCTTTATGATTTATTTACAAAAAAATCTTAATTGAAATGCATCAAATTGAGCTACAATGTGTCACAAGTCTTTCACTAAATATACAATCTGAAATAAGTCTGATTTGAAAACCTATTAAATTTTGTAAGACATCTGAATAATTTTATTTTAAAAAGAGAAGTTATTTTTTAATTAGTTTTGTACTCAGTGATTAGAATCAAGTTGGTACCACTGTTAGCCTCCTCCCTGTCCTCCCTCCTCTGCAGGGTCCCTCCTCATTGGGGAATATGGGTTGTGCATTATGGAGTTAGCCATCAGTTATGGGTATGTGTATCATGACCCAACGTGTGGTTCTGACATTTTTTCTGCACCCTCTTCTGCAAATTTCCCTGAGCCATGCTGGGTTCATTTTAGGTCTGCTTCAGTGATGAGGCCTTGGGAGAAGGGTTTTAAAAGTCTTTGTTTAGTAAAGTAGTAATAGTCGCCTTCATAGAAGAGCCATTAAGACACCTGTGAATGAACAAACAGCTTGAATTCCATCCATAGTGATAAGTGACATGGAATCAACACACAGTGTTTTCAAAAGCAAGAAAGACTGCCAGACACACATTCCTGATTCAGAGTCAAAGACAATATTATGAGATTCTCAAATGCCATAAATATAAAGCTGATTATCTCTGCATTACTCCATTGCTGAGGGGAGCTAACATCATGCAAATAAGAAGCTTATTTTTAACCTAATTCCAGAAAGAGAGTTCATACAATTTATGCTTCATGAAATAGTAATATTGGGCAGGTCAATTGTGCCGGTGACTAAGTGATTATATCACAGAAGTATGTCTCTTTTTGAAATCAATGTTTCAACCAAAGGCCAATTCAAGGTGTCAGATATCTATTTCCATATTTACATTTGTCACACTGACACTCTAGTCACTGCCTAGTGATGTGTGTCTTGTAGTTTTGTGGCTCATATCATCTGAAGAGCTGAAAATGCTTGTTGCTGTTTACCTCATATTGTCTAACAAATGTTTTGTTTACAAGAATTGTACAGTTTGACATAAAAAATGCACAGGAAACATCAGTCATTTTGTTGAAATCACATTCCAAAGCATTGGAAGATACATGGTTGACAACACTGTTAACTCTCTTTAGCATCACTGTATTAGTTTCCTTTCTGTCTTTTATTTGCTGTGAAGAAATACCTGGCAGTTCAAATTAAGGAGGAAGGCACTATTTTGGTTTATAGTTCAAAGGGATATAAAGGTGTGGAAAGCATGACAACAGGAGGGTGAAGCAGCTGGTAACATTCAATCCACAGTCAGGAAGTAGAAAGAGATGAACCCACTACTCAGTCAACGTTCTCATTTTAATAGAGAGCAAGGCACCCAGCCCATAAATTAGTAACCCCCAACATTCAGGTAGCTCTTCCCACTTCTATTAATATAATTTACAAAATACCTCACATCATACTCAGATATTTGTTACCATGGTGTGGTGGTTTGATTCAGGTGTCCCCCATAAACTTATGTGTTCTAGATGCTAGGTTCCCCAGCTCATGGCAATTGGAAATTAAAGCCTCCTGGTGGCAGTGTATTGTAGGGGGTGGGCTTGGGTGTTATATTCAGTTTCCCCATACTAGGGTATGACATACTCTCCTGTTACTGTTTTCCACCTTATGTGGGCTAGGGGGTAATGTCCACCCTCTGCTCATGCCATCATTTTCCCCTGCCATTGTGGAGCTTCCCCTTTGAGCCTATAAGCCAAAATAAACCTCTTTATCCCACAAGCTGCTCTTGGTTTGGTGATTTCTACCAGCAAAGTGAACCTGACTGCAACACATGGTGATGATAAATCCTGTCAAACTGACAATTAAGATTACTTATAACAAGTTTTCTCCTTGTCAACCTGATACTAACACATAACAATTTTAAGACACAACCTTCTACTTCTTGTTCCCACAGACTCATGACCATAAAAATGAATTTGGTGCAACTTCAAAAGTTTCCACATCACTTCTAACAGTTCCAACTCTGTTCCAATGTATAGAGTCTCCTCTCAGAAACAGACAAATATTTAACTATAAGCTCCTACAACATGAAACAGCAACTTACAAACTTCCAACCTATGTTTATAAACATTCTTAATGTTCAGAAAAGTAATGGGAAATTTCAAGGAAAAACCAAACTGAAACCGAGTAAGACAAACTCAGCAGTGCAATCTCTAAATCTTGCAAGTCCATATCTGGTATCTGAAACACATTTTGGAATCATCTGGGCCCTGCAGGGCTTGTGAAGCCTGGTCCTAGCTCTGCTACCTATAGCACACATAACCTCGATCTTGAAACAGCTACACTTTATGCCTGTAGGCTTTGTCTAAAGATATACCATGGGTCTAACATCTCCAAACATCCTGCGGTCACCATTGCTACTAAGGGTTCACCCTCATACCTTCATGCAATGACCAATTTTAGGCCTCTTTGAAGAGACTCCAGTTCTGCCAAACATTGGCTGGCCTCAGAGGCTCTCTGAAAGCATGGAATAAGACTCCATAACCCCGGAATCTTATATCACTTATGTTTAAAACACCAGTACTATTGGGGAAACTGCAAAGTTCTGCTGCTATCTTGGGATGTAGCCTGACCTCCCTGCACCATAGCTACAAAAGCCTTTGTATGCCTTCCAGACTGACTTTGGTAGTTATGTTTCATTAGAGATCCCCTAAGTTTAAGCTCTCTTCCTTCAGATGAATTTGTATTTTCATAAGATGAGCACCTGAAAGGTCAGGTTTTGACTGTGGGCATCTTAACTATTGTTCCTGTGCAATACAGGAGGCTTCTCTTCAATGGTGCTGAACTTCTTATCAATTAAACTTGTTTCATTCGCACCAGCCTGAATGATATTCAGTCTTGAGATTTCCTCCACCAAACAAATCATTGCATTACTTTTGTTTATTTCTACATTTGCATGCAGATAAAGAGAAAGAGAAAGTGAAAGAGAGAGAGAGAGAGAGAGAGAGAGAGACAGAGAGGAGAGAGACAGAGAATGGGCACACCCAGTCCTCCAGCAACTGCAAATAAACTTCAGATGTATATGGCACTTTGTGCATATGGTTTTGTGTATGTGGATACTGGGGAAGCAAACCCATATTGTTAGTGTCTTCAGGTTTTGCAGGCAAGCACCTTAAATGCTGAACTATCTCTCCAACCCTCTTTCTATTGCTTTTGAAGTCACCCTCATTTAAGGTCTCAGGATAAGGACAGAACACCCACAGAACACCCAGGCATGACATATACTGCATCTAGTCCTGTTCTCTCATCTAGTCCTTTTAATTTATTTTTTTATTTTTATTTTTATTTTTATTTTTTTGGTTTTTCAAGGTAGGGTCTCACCCTACCTCAGGCTGATCTGGAATTCACTCTGTGGTCTCAGGGTGGCCTTGAACTTATGCAAATCCTCCTACCTCTTCCTGCCGAGTGCTTGGATTAAAGGCATGCACCACCATGCTTGGCTTAGTCCTTGTTTTTCTGTGAAGCCATATGAGCTAAGCCTGTACAAATTTTTTTGTTTATTTTGCCATTCAAATACCTACCAAAATGGCTCATTAAGCTCAGCTTATAGAATTCTAGAACTTTTCCAGCCCAAAGTTTCTAACTTATCCATGTTCTTCTCACAAACCAGTTCCAAAAGCCTACAAAGCACATAAATGTATTACAGCACAAACCACATTTCTGGTTTTTTGTATTATTTTTCTCACTGCTGTAATTGAATACCTGGCAAAAACAACTTAACAAAGAAGGGTTTATTTTGGCTTATATTTTTTGGGAACAGTCAATCTTGGCCGAGAAGGCATGGAAGCAGGTACAAGAAGCCTACTTACATCATATGTGTATTTGGGAAGCAGAGAGTAATGGATCCTGTTGTTCAGATAACTTACTATCCTTGTTATAAAGACTAACACCTCAGCCCATGAAATGACACTGCCCACATTTGGGATGGGGCATCCCACCTCAAATAATGTAATTTAGAAAAAACTCCATAGACATGCCTGAAGGATATTTGTTTCCATTTTCATTTCTACATGCTGTCAAGTTGACAGTTGTGATTAAACTTCAAAATCATCCTGCTGAAATTTTTAGGTACCCTTGTAGCATACATCAAAGATATTTGGTGTGGAACAAAAGACCAAATGGATGTTGCCCAATGAAATTTCTTTTAAAAGGTGCCTACTGCTTAATAAAGATGGCAATTTTGCTTCAATTTATAAAACCATATGAAGTTCACATGTTACAATGGGCTTAATACTTTAGATATCACCACCTAATTTCACATAAAGAAAAATGTTGAAATATAAATTAATGTTAGTGCCTTATACATTTCCTCTACACTTATCTCAGGTATATTCTATGAGGTATTTAAAAAGGGTGAGATATAGTTAAAAACTATCAACACTGCTAAAATTGTCTTTTTAAAAACACAAATTATTAGGATTTCTTTAAGGAATATATTTAGAAATATAATAGAATATCAGTTTTATTTATTTATTTATTTAGTATTTATTTATATATTATGTTATTTATTTATTTTGAGACAAGGATTTACTCTGAACTTGTAGTAATCCCTCTGCATCAGCTTCCAGAGTGTTGGAAATAGAGGTATGAGCTCCCATCCTGGGCTCTATTTCCATTACTTGTTTATTTTTTGTTTTATTTTCATTGTTTTGGCAGTATTTTTATCTCCTGTTGAATATGAATTTTAGAAGGTCTTTAACCCACACAGTTTTTATTCTTACCAAACAAAAGAACGTGTGCATCACTGCAGTAGACCATGAATGCCAATTGACTTCATGTAGCTTTGCCAGCTATGTAATTTTTAGAAAAGGCACAAGATGTTGGTAGCCCTTTGCTCGCAGTTTAATCTCAGTTTGGCCACTCAGAAGAACACAAGTACTGATTCAAAGTGTAAATCAGAAACATGATGCCAAGGGAAATGCATCACAGGGAACCACATGTTGTTCACAATGGTCATAGTTTGTTTTAGAGACTAAGTAGACATACAGCTTTTCCATAGCAAACTATTCAAGAATGAATCTCAACTTAAAAACATAGTTCAAAGGAGACTGAGCAGTAGTACCCTGCAGGAGTGGATAATACTGTTCCCAGATTCCGTAAATTGGTATAGGAATGTCCTATTGCCTGGAGTAGGATACTTCCCTGTGAGCTGTTACTCAAGGATACCCAAGAGGCCCCTAGACCAATACAGGCTATGGCCAATGATCTTGGTTACCCATCAAATGAGATAGCAATACCCTGTTTCTAAAGACACCTCAAACTCAAGTAGTAAGACACTGAGAAATCACATTGGAACTGAGGTGGAAATCTCCTCCCTGCTATCTACTGTTATAGTGCTAGAAAGTGCTATGCTGACTACTGGATAAGAAAAATCATCAAATAGTTTTAGCTAGCAATGGACCCTGAGAGCTTCACAACTAGCCAGCCAGGCAAGATGTGCTAATTAGTGCAACATTAATGTGACTGTTCCCTGGATAACCAACTAAGCTCTGGTTGGATCTGAGGCCAGCTCCAAGGGAGGGAACTTATTGCCTTTACTGAATATGCAGACAAAATTCTATGACTGGAAATGATATAAACACTGATGGGGAAGTTATTATTATTTAGCTAAGTGGATATGTTATGCACATTGACTCACCCTCCTCTAAATATTTATGCTTTATGCATAGATTATTGTTGGTCTCATATTTTCTCAAGGAAGCTTTATTCTACAGATGACAGTGAATATTGGGAAGACTCAGAATTCATAAATAAATGTTGGTGAAGTGTTTAATGCTAAATGGAACATTTACATCAAGCATCCAAGGCTCACGGAACATTGTAGAAGAGGAGCAGAAAGAATATAAGAGTCAAACGATTAGGAGGAGTGCTTTAAAACACTATCTTCTAGTCATAAACTGACTGCTGAATATATAATCTCACAGTACTTGTATTATCTATAAGAAACCGGCATAATATATGCTTATGAACATTTCATCATGGAAGATGGAGTAGGGGGAATAAAATTCATCAAAGTAGAAGAGATATTAGTTAGAATAAAGGATTCAATAGAAAATGTGTGGGGAAGTGAACAAAAGAAATGGGAAGGAAGCCAGGCTTGGTAGCACAAGCCTTTAATCTCAGTACTTGGAAGGCAATTATGGTAGGAGGATCGCCATGAGTTTGAGGCCACCCTGAGACTACACAGTGAATTCTAGGTCAGCCTGGGCCAGAGTGAGACCCTACCTTGAAAACCAAAAATAAAAAAAGAAAAGAAGTGGGAAGGGGTGATAAAGAAAATTTTCAAGGAAAAATGTCTTTAAAGGAGAAATAGTTGAGAATCCACATTCATTGCTTCTGCTTCTTCCCCGAGGGTTGATTGTGACCAGCTCTGCTTTGAAATCCTGCTTTCTTTGGCATGAAAGACTATAAGCTGAAACCATAAGCTGAAATAGATCCTAGATCCTAACCCGTAAAAGTGGAAAAAAAAAAAAAAAAGGAAGAATGAAATTCAATCCTGCCAGAGAGGAAAAATATGTTTCAACTGCTTAATTGCTTAATTGCCTTTTAATCAAACCATTTCCTTAGGTTTTTTTGGCTTGCCTTTTTTTTCCTTTTAAGGTAGGATCTCACTCTAGCTAAGGCTGACCTAGAATTCACTATGTAGTCTCAGGATGGCCTCTAACTCATGGTGATCTTCCTGCGTCCTACATAGGTCTCCTGAGTGCTGGGAATAAAGGCATGTGCTACCACACCCAGCTTCTTTAGATTTTTATTTTTTATTTTTTTATTAAATAGTTTTGTACTCAGTGAATACAGTCAATTTGGTGCCATTGTTAGGCTCATCCACGTCCTACCCCCTCCCCTGGACCCTATTTGTTGAGGTATATGGGTTATGCATTCTGGAGTTAGCCCACAGTTACGGGTAGGATAAACATCTCTGCATATCAAAACCCAACATGTGGCTCTGAAATTCTTTCCACCACCTCTTCCGCAAAAATTCCCTGAGCCATGTTGGGTTCATTTTTGCTCTGCTTCAGTGACGAGGTATTGGGGGCCTCTGGGTCTCTGGATGTCTGATTTGGTAGGAGTTGATTTTTCTCTGTGTTTGTCTCCTTCGCCCTTATGCTGGTACGCGGTTCACCAAGAAAACAGCACACTTGCTTATTTTTTTAATTGTTGTTAGTTTCAGCTGGGGCCCTTTTGAGGTATGATGGGGTGCCTCTCCCCTTAGGATCTACCTCTATCTGAAAAACAGAAGCAGATTCTCCAACAGAGAGTGAGTTATTACCAGACAAATGAGATAACCCTTACTTTTTTATACAAAATTTAATAGGTATAGGCCCTCTTGTAGCCCACGATTGGTGGTAGCTTGATAATGGAGAGCAGGCTTATGTATGGATATGGTTCTGCATTGTTTCCTACATCCAGCTATGGGTCCCATACCACTGAGGGGATCAGTTAGCCAAATCAAGAGAAGTTGGTTTTCCACCATGGCTGTGAGCCACTATTGAACTTGTGTGGGCATCACAATAGGTTATTTGCTGCTACGTAGGTTAGACCATGTGTTGCTTGGACAGATATTGGTCATTTTCCCCCAGTCGCCCATGTAGCACCTTCTGGCACCGGATGCGCTGACTGTGTGGGGGCGGACTCTCTTCCAACTTCCAGCCATGCCATTCCATTTTGTGTCAACAGCATATGGTGTCTTCAGCAGTAGGGTCTTACCACTAACCTTTGGTGGGTCATCAAGTACTCTGACAGAAAACTGTCTTTCTTTTAGTAAACCTTGTAGGTCTCTCTGATCAAAAGCTCATTGTGGATGATAGCCCCATGCTGGTACTGGGAGTTACAGGTCAGTGCCCACTAAGAAAAGAAAGAAAAAGGTAACTAATATAGAAGAGTTAGAGAGAAGAGACAGAGAGAAAGAGGTGGGAGGGGAAGCTATAGAAGATTAAGGTCAGTCTTCATCATACCCTCTGCAGTGTCTTGTGGCTCAGGTGTTCCCTCTAAGGGCCTGGAGAAGGTTCAGCAATTTGGTCTGCCTTTTAGGATGCAGAATTTGATGGTACCATTGCCGTTTGGGTCTAGATTTGTGTTTCCCACCCCTCCATTGCCCTCCCCTCCCTCCCCTTCCATCCTAGTGTCTAATCCATGAGATGCTTGCTGGATATGTAAGGCATCTTGGGTAGATTCAGGTTAGGTGCTGTAGATGAGTGAGACTATGTGGCAATTTTGTTTCTGTGATTGGGTAAGTTCATTGAGAATGTTCTGTTCCAGGTTCAACCATTTGTCCTCAGTTTTCATTGTGGCATTTTTTCTTACTGCTGTACAGAATTCCATTGTGTAGATATACCACATCTTAGTTATCCATTCTTCTTGATGGACATCTGGGTTGATTCCAGCTCTTACCTATTATGAATTGAGCTGCTACAATCATGGTTGAGCAAGTCTCTCTAGCCTGTGGTTTGAAGGTTTTAGGGTAGATGCCCAGTAAGGGAATAACTGGGTTTGTTGGTATCTCTATAATCAGCTTTTTCAGGAGTCTCCAGATTTCTTTCCAAAGTGGTTCTACCTCTGGCATTCCCACCAACAGTGGATGAGTATTCCTACTTCTCTACATCCTGGCCAGCATTTGTTTTCATTTGATGTTTTGATGTTTGCTATCCTTACTAGGGTAAGGTGGGATCTCATAGTTGTTTTAATTTGCATTTCCCTGATGATTAGGGATGATAAACATTTTCTTAAGTATGTATTTTCCATTTGTATTTCTTCCTCTGTGAACTGCCTGTTCAGCTCTTTGCCCCATTTTGTGAGTGGGGTGTTTGGCTTTTTACTGTTCAGATTTTTGAGTTCTTTGTAGATTCTAAATATTAGGCCTTTGTCAGTTAAATAACCCACAAATATTTTCTCCCATTCTGTGGGTAATCTATTGGCTTTGCTTATTGTATGCTTGTCTGTAAAAAAACTCCTCATCTTCATGTGATCCCATTGGTTGAGTGACTGTTTAAGTTTGTGAGCTACTGAGGTTTTGTTCAGGAAGTCTTTCTCCATTCCTATATCATGGAAAGTACTGCCTATATTTTCTTCCAGTAGTAGTTGAGTTTCTGGTCTTATATAGAGGTCTTTGATCCATTTGGACTTGAGTGTCATGCATGGCGAAATGTGTGAATCAATATTCAACTTCCTACATACGGTTATCCAGTTTATCCAGCACCTATTGTTGAAGATGCTGTCTTTTTTCCATCCTATATTTTTAAGGTCTTTATCAAATATCAAGTAGCTATAGTTGCTTGACCCAAATTCTGGGTCCTCAAGTCTATTCCACTGGTCTATACTCCTGTTTTTATGCCAGTACCATGCTGTTTTTATTACTATGGCTTTTTAATATAGCTTTAGATCAGGTATGGGATGCCTCCAGAGGTATTTCTTTTGCTGAGGATATGTTTGGAGATGTCAGGCCTTCTTCCTTTCCATATATAATTTGAGATAATTTCTTTTATCTCTGTGAAGAATACTGTTGGGATATTAATTGGGATAGCATTGAATCTGTATATTGCCATTTTGATGATGTTAATTCTGCCTATCCATGAGCATGGGACATCTTTCCTTTTTCTCAAGTCCTCCTCAATTTCTTTTTTGAGTGTTTTTATGTTTTCGTTGGATAGATCTTTTACTTCCTTGATTAACGTTATTCCAAGGTATTTTTTTGTTTTCTATTGAAAATGGGACCATGTCCCTTATTTCTTTCTCTATATCTTTGTCATTTGCATATAGAAAGGCTACTGATTTTTGTGCATTGATTTTGTATCATGCTACTTTCCTACAGGAGTTAATTATGTTCAGGAGTTTTGGGATGGAGTCTCTCGGGTCTCTTAAATATACCATCATGTCAGTGCATAGGGCTAACTTAACTTCTTCCTTTCCAATTTGTATCCCTTTATTTCTTTCTCCTGTCTTATTGCTTGAGCTAGGATTTCCAGTACTATATTGAAGAGCAGAGGTGTGGACAACCCTGTCTTGTTCCTGATCACAATGGGAATTCCTCCAGTCTCTCTCCATTAAGTATTATTTGGGCCTTACAAGCTTTGTATATTGCCTTTATTATGTTAAGATATGTATCAATCATGCCAATTCTCTCCAGTGTTTTGATCATGAAGTGATGTTGTGTCTTGTCAAAGGCCTTTTCTGCATCTATCGAAATGATCAAGTGGTTTTTGTGGTTAAGCTTCTTTATGTGGTGTATTACATTGACAGACTTCTGTACATTGAACCACCCCTGTGTTCCTGGGATGAATCTCACTTGGTCAAGGTGGATGCTTTTGATGTGTTGTTTGATTTGGTTTGTGAGGATTTTGTTCAGGATCTTTGCATCTAAGCTCGTCACGGAAATAGGCCGGTAGTTTTCTTTTCTTGTGGCATCTCTGCCTGGTTTTGGAATTAGGGTGATATTAGCTTCATAAAAGTAGTTGGGTAGCTTTCCCTGTTCTCCAATTGTGTGGCACAGTTTGAGGAAGATTGGTTTGAGTTCTTCCATGAAGGTTTGGTAGAATTCAGCTGAGATGCCATCTGGTCCTGGAGACTTCTTTTTGGGGAGGTTTTTATTACTTTTTCCACTCAATGGGTCTAATAGGTTTGTTAGGAGATTAATCTCCTCTGAGTTTAGCTTTGATAGATGTATGCATCCAAGAATTTATCCATCTCCCCCACATTATCTAGTTTTGTGGCGTACAGGTTTTTGAAATAAGTCCTGATGATTCTCCCAATTTCACTTATGTCTGTTGTGATCTGTCCTTTTTCATTTTGAATTCTGTTAACTTGAAGCATCCCTTTTTTTTTTTTTTTTTTTTTTTTGCTTGATCAAACTTGTCAGGGGTTTGTCAATCTTGTTTGTTTTTCCAAGGAACCAGTTGTTTGTTTTATCAATTGTCTTAATTGTTTCCTTAGTTTCCAATTCATTAATTTCTGCTCTGATTTTAATTATTTCTTTCCTTCTGGAGCTCTTTGGGTTGGATTTTTCTTGTGTTTCCAGTGCCTTCAGGTGGATGGTTAGGTTATTGATTTGGGATCTCTCTGTCTTTGTTATGAAGGCTTTGAGTGCTATGCATTTTCTCCTGAGGACCACCTTCATTGTGTCTCATAAGTTGGTACAATGTGTTCTCATCATCATTCATTTCTAAAAAATTTTCAATTTCATTTTTTATTTCATCTACTATCCATTTACTATTTATAAGTGTGCTGTCCAGTTTCCAGGTGCCATTGGGATTCTTGGTGGGTCTTTTGTTGTTAATTTCTAGCAATATAGGATTGTGATCTGATATCATGCAGGGAATTATGTCAATCTTCCTAAATATATGGAGGTAGGTTTTGTGACCCAGTATATGATCTATTTTAGAGAATGTTCCATGGGCTGCTGAGAAGCATGTGTAGTCTGTGGATTTAGGATGGAAAGTTCTGTAGATGTCCTTTAGGTCTAAGTAATCTATGGTTTTGTTGAGCTCTCTTACTTCCTTATGAGTTTCTGTTTGGATGGTCTGTCTATTACTGATAATGGTTTATTGAAGTCCCCAGCTATGATGGTGTTTGTGGTTATTTCTGTTTTATTGTCAAGTAGGTTTTGGTTTATGAACTGTGGTGCCCCTATGTTTGGTGCATACAGATTTACGATTGTAATATCCTCTTGATAGATCATTCCCTTGATAAGTAGGAAGTAGTCTTCTTTGTCTTTTTTGATTATTTTTGGTTTGAAGTCTATGTTATCCGATATTAATATAGCTACGCCTGCTTGTTTCTTATTCCAGTTTGCTTGGAATGTTGCTTAAACATGTATTTCTTGCGTTTAGCTTAGACATATGTCTTCTTTAAGCTATATGGCTTTTCTTTTTGTTTTATCTTAACTGAAAACAAAGGTTTTTTTTTTTTAATCATTTATTTGAAAGCAAAGAGTCAGAGAATGACAGAGAGGGAATAAGCACACTAGAGCTTCTTGCCACTTTGTGCATTTTGTCTTTATTTGGGTACTGGGCAGTCAGGTGGTCAGGCTTCATACACAAGTGCCTTTAACCACAAAGAGACCTTTTCAGGTCCTATACAGCTTGTTTTCCTATGCTCCCATAGTTAACATATCTTCTATGACCAAATCATAACAATTTTAAATTGTTTTATTTAATTGCATTTAGGAATACAATTTTCCCATATATAAAACTGGTAAGAGACATGAGGTTCAGGCAGAATTAGCTGGGCCACTTCCCAGATAACTTCACTATGTTTCAATTTTGTATTGATAACATGGATCATCAATGATTTGCACTTCTAACTTCTCTTTTTACTGCATTGAATTTTTAAGTTATTATACAAAATGAAGGATTCCCTGATGCCACTTTCAAACATATATGTCATTATGCTTTGTTCCTATTCACCCCTCCCACTGCTGCTGCTTTTCCACCAGTCCCCTCTTGCTCATATCCTTTCACCACCCAAAAAGTCCTCTCTACATTTTGCAGGACACCTAACTTCTTTATACTCTCTAACTTGTTAGTGCATGATCTCAGTGTTTGCCCTGTCTTTTTCATCTTCACCCTAAGGCATGTACACAACAGGCACCATTCCCCTGTCTTCCAACTCTATGGATGAACTAAAGCTGTTACTAGGCCACTGGTCTACATTCTCAATTCATTCTGGAAACATAATCCTTTGAACATGATAACCGCAAAAAAAAAAAAAAAAAAAAACCTTGCCTTGCTTCTCACCAGCTTTCTCATCTCTACTTAGGATAATGTATCATTATCTTTCAATGTCATTTACAAATACAAATGTAACCACATACTACAGTAGAAGCACTTTGCTAGATTCTGAGGAGATTAATGACAACAGAGTATAAAGTATATATTAAGGCATAGTTTCTGCTCTCAAAATTTTTACAACCTATTTGGGAAAATGAGGAGGATAGGCACAGTATGCAATTTAAAAATAATGACACAAGGCAAGCAAAACATGGTGCAAAATGAGCAGCTTACTGACAAAATATAAGAAAGGCTCAAACTGTTGCCCTTAAAGGAGTTTGAAGTCAGTTAACACATTGGAGGGAGCCATGCAGGAGGTTATGTAGAAGCAAAATGTTGGCACATACTTGCCCTCTCAGAATCTGGGAGAATGTAAGTATTCTTTGAGATCTACAATATTGACAACTATTGATACTGCTTGTGTTTAGTTTTTTAAGAAATGTGAAGAAAATAAATGGCACATAGTATAACTTTAATTCAAATTGATCTCTTATTTTAGGACATTAAACTCATTAACATGCTTATAGGCACTTAATAGCAGCAGTTTCTTCTGGCATTTTTTTCTGTTGTTCATCCCATTTTCTACTAGTACATAGTTAGAGTATTCCTTCATGGTGTATGTGCTGATGGTGTCCTGCAACTCAGTGAATCTGTCCTTTTGCAATTAGCTCTACAGTCAACATTGTGAAGGTGGGGATGAAGAACTTATAGATCAAAGATCCACACACATACAAGTTAAGTGGGCTAGTTTGGCATTACATTGCTTTGAGATATTTGTTCACTCTGAGGTGGGGAACACATGCTGACATGTAAATCAGTTCATTTTGTTCATCATCAAGAAAACACTTACATGAAAAAAAGTCAACTGAATGAAGTACTGTGCTCACTTCTTTAGTGGTATGTCTGATTTGCTTTTTGGCTCAAAGCTTTGTCTCAACACAGACCTGTTACTAATAGTGGAGAATTAATTACATGTCCATGGGACATAGTTTGGATAGATTATTCATAGAGTAATATATTTTAGATGATTATTCAATTTTCTCCTCCTATATGTGTATTATACATTGTATATGTGCACACATATATGCATATATAATACACACATGTTCATCATTTGTCCATATGATGCGTATATACTATATGTATGCATAACCTGATGACTTTGCATTTCAAAATAAGATCTACTGGAACAAAACACTTTACTTTTTTTTCAGGAAATTTAAAATACTCATGGTTGGCAAAGATAAACCATTCTTGCTTTAGGTACAATAACTCTTTTAGTAATAGTTGTTTTTTGAATACCATGATTTAGTGACAATAATTATCTTACCAAGTACGTTTGAGTTAATTCACAGGATACTGAAAAAGCCAGCAAATATTCAACAATATTTAATTAGTTTATTTAGTGCTTACTAGATAAATGCTAAATAATATATCTATGAATCATAGATAATCAAATTAGATTATATATATATTTTTTCAGAAAATGAAATGATTGTCACTAGCCATAGGAATTGGAGAGACTGAAGGAAAACCTTCCCAGAAACAAAAACTCTTAATTGTGTTGACATCAAACATTTATCTTGGTAAATCTTTTTGAAAATATTTTATTTATGAATGTGAGAAAGAGAGAGAGAATGAGAATGGGCACACCAGGGCCTCTAGCCGGTGCAAGTTAATTCCAAAGGCATATACTACCTCTTGTATCTGGCTTCATGTATGTGCTGAGAAATTGAACCCAGCTTCTTAGGCATTGCTGGCAAGCTCCTTAACCATCGAGCCATCTCTCCAGCCTTCCGTAAGTCTTAAACCTACTCTATGCCTAGGACTATTGTGACTTGACTTTAAAAGAAGACTATAGAACAATCATTTTAAAATAAGTGTGTAATTACTAAAAATTTACATTTCTCCCAAAGTGTAGAGAATGCTGTTCCTCTGATAATGTAATAATTAAAACAGACACCAGAAACACTAGCATAATAGGATCAAAATAGTCAAAATTTCAATATATTAATAAATATACAACCAATATAAAAATAAATTGATTTCAAAATATATTAGTGCTATATCCATTCCATCTTTGTATCTGTTCACCTATCAGCTCAATTGGGTTAAGGAAAATTTCCAGGATTTCTTTTGTTGTGCCTGCACAACATATCATTGAAGATGTCTTAGCATGTCAGTACACTGTCTAGAAGAATAAGAATGGTGGTAACATACCTCTTCACAAACAGGATGAGTTCCACCATGCTGAAAATAATGCCATGGTCTTGAAAATTGTTTTCTATTCTTTTCCTTGTTATTGCTTCTTTACTACAAGTCATTCTCTGACTGCCAGTGTATCTGTGATTTTAATCTCTAATCAGCTTTACTCTTCTTTCTGTCACTGTTTTGAAGGACAAGGAAAATTCTTCAGTTCTTTGGCTTTTACCACTTTTTATTTATTTTTCAAAAAATACTGATTATATCAGCCACCATTCTCAAAATGGTTCTTTTGGGGAAAAAAAATCTAATAAAATCCTAAGCCTTTTCTAAGCTTTCAGTCTTATATCATGTTTACTTGAGGTAAACATCTCTATTTAACTGAAAAATCCAAAGCTTTCTAACAAAACCACTACTTTACACAGAAAAGTACTTCATAATATTTTAGCCTTTAAGGAAAACTTTGGATATTTTAGAAATTGAATGTTGACATAGTAGTAGAATAGAGCGGAAAATGTAGTTCTATGAGTTTGAAATGCCATAAACTAGTAGCTAGTACAAAGTTTCTAAGGACATTACAAAATTTTGCTCCTTTATAAAGAAAACATTGAAGGGAAACCCCAAATAGTGAAAGTAGATGTACTCACATTTTGGAAAAAAAATAAAGTAATAAAAGTTGGCCCATTTGAGGGCAAAATCATATTTTCTTTTCAAAAGCACAGATCTAAAACATTATTCAACATGGCTGGCAAGACTGACATGACAATCCTGATGCTCCAGGAAGGAAGGATTCTGGTCTCCCTCATTATGTTTTCCAAATATCAATGGCACATATTACTAGTATTGTTCAAAGTGCTGAAGTTTAGCCTTCTTAAAGACTGTTTTTTAGATCTTGAAAACTGAGTGTTTTCTCCTTTCAGTTATCGCTACTTGCTAAAAGTATCAGCATTCTAGGTCAGAAAAAATGTATCCTTCTGTGTAATCAAGTTATCTTCTTGAATTATTTCAATTCAAAACACTTAAAATTCAATGACCCATTCTAGAAAATATAGGAAAATGCTTAAATATTTGGAGATGTAGCAATGATACTTTTGTAAAGAGAAATCCAGAAATACTCATCAAAAGGGAACTGAATATATATATATATGTGGCTGGATAGATGGCTTAGTGGTTAAGGAGCTTGCCTTTGAAGCCTGAGGACTCATGTTCGATCTCTCTTCAGATCCCACATAATCCAGATGCACAAAGGTAATGTAAGCACAAGGTCTCACATGTGCACTAGGTAGCACAAGCATTGGGAGTTTGATTTCAGTGGCTAAGGCCCTGGTACACCAATTGTCTCTCTCTCATACTCTTGCTTTCTCCCTAAAAATAATTAATAAATAAATAACAAGTTGTATTCTAATAACTTTAGGTTAAATAATTTATCATGTGACATATTTAATAGTTACTTATACTTGAAGGTTATTAAGTGATCTGTTATCAAAAGCAATACAAAAGGATAAACAGAGGGACTACAAAGCTTTCTTCCTACATGTCAAATGGATTCTGTGCAATTTCAATTTTTATTTGCTTTGAAGTACTTGAATATATAATTTTGGTGAATAAATCACTTAAAATATTCCCCTAGGAGGTAGAGATGGGGCTCACAAGCAGTCCTCTGTACATAACCCAAAGATGATGACCTGTCATCATATCAAGGGTCTGTCACCAGTCTACCACTTTGAAGGTAGTTTAAAACAAAATGAAATCATGGTTAGGTGCTGGTTCAAATCTTGGCAAACTATTAAACTAACAAAACATTCTTCTTAGATACAATATCATGGTCAGACTTAACAAGCAGAGAATAGCCACAGAACCTAAATCAACATCAGGCCACTCACTCACCTATTGGTAAGGCCCATGAGGCCTGTTGTATAAATGAAATCAATGATTGCAATATTTAGCCATAATTATACATACAAAGATGGGAAACTTAGACAGATTTAAGACTGGGGAGGATGCTCATTTCATTTAGCAAATAAGTGAACTGATTACATCAAGAACAGTTTGAGTCTCTTCACCTTCCTAAAAGGGAATGGGTGTTTTTGATTTCTTCTTTTACGTGGGATGTCCAGACAAAGTCCAAATGTGTGAGTTCAACCCATTTACCCTATAGCTTGAGAGTAGCTGGAATTTCAGGTGATGCCACAGTCCTTTGCAAGAAGTCTTTTGTTTATCATCTAAGGGAAGCAGAGAGGAATCTGAGGGTGTTGTACAATGCTCTCCAGTCAAAACAGGTTTTAACACCTGATAAGTGATCAATGATTTAACTCGTAGAACTGGAGAGAATGAAATTCTACTCAGAAGCAAGAACTTCTCATTTTACTTGTGGCATAGTCATTTGAGAAGGTTCAAATATCTTTAAATTGTTCTGTTTCTGGACTAAATTGTAATATCTTGTGACATGTACTTAAAAATCCAGTCCTATAACTTTTAAGTTTTACTTAGATGAGATTTTTATTGTTTGCTTGCTTGCTTTCCTGTCTTTTTACTTTGATGTGTTTTCACAAACCACATCATCTTAAGAAGGTCATTTAAATTTTCAAGTTTATTCTCCAAAGATATTTGCTCACCCTGCTTGATGTTATCCATGAACTTAAGGAGTAAAAGCTCTACTTAATCATGCCCGTCACTGATAAAGTAATGGACCTAGAACAGATTCTGCAGCATCACTCAGTAGCCACCCCCCATCCCTGAGAGCAGCATGGAGCAATTAATAACTACTCTTCAAGTGTGACCTTCTGAGCAGTTGCACACCCATGCTGTAATAGCAGGATCCCATTTCTGCCTTTCTGCTCCCTAATTAATGTCATGTGAGACTGAATTAAAATCCTGGCTAAAATAATGTTCTCATATCTATTGCTTTCCTCTTAACCACAGAATCTGTCACTCTGTCATGGAGAATTAGATTAGTCTAATTTGATTTGTTCTCCATAAAGGCACTTCTAAACCAGCCCCCACAAGAGCTTCTGTATGTTTACAAATTGAGAATTGATAAGAGGAAATAGTACACATCAAGCTTTGTGCTTCAACACTTGGCAAATATTTGTTGAGGTTCTTTTACAATCAGAAGAATGAAATATGTTGTGACTTTTAAGTACTAGCATCAATGTACATCCACAAATTTGCTTATAATTTTTCTCAGATTTTCTGCACAAAACCCATAGATAAGCCTTGGTGTTCATTTATTTGCCATTTTATTTTCTTCTCAGATTTTACAGATATGTGGGGAGGCATAGCTATAGTTCTAAATCTGTAAATGGGTGGGCCTGGATATCCATGTCCTTGCAGTGCCTGACACTACCTACACAAGACCATCATAATAGGAGGAAAATATCATGACATCAAAATAAAAGAGAAACTGATTAAGAGGGGGTGGGGATATGATGGAGAGTAGAGTTTCAAAGGGGAAAATAAGGGGTGGGAAGGAATTATCATGGGTTAATGTCTATTATTATAGAAGTTGTCATTAAAAAATAAATTTAAATAAAACTCTGAAGTGGATCTCAGAGAAGGTAACAGACATGATTAAAGGCATTTTATTTTATTTTTTTATTTTTTTGTTTATTTATTTATTTGTTTATATATTTGAGAGCGACAAACAGAGCGAGAAAGAGGCAGAGAGAGAGACACAGAGAGAATGGGGGCGCCAGGGCCTCCAGCCACTGCAAATGAACTCCAGACGCGTGTGCCCCCTTGTGCATCTGGAAAACCTGGGTCCTGGGGAGTTGAGCCTCCAACCGGGGTCCTTAGGCTTCACAGGCAAGCACTTAACCGCTAAGCCATCTCTCCAGCCTGATTAAAGGCATTTTATAGGAATGACATTTACAATAAGTTCATTGGAGTAACCACAATTAGAGTTCAATGATATTTTGTATATTTTGCATTAATTGTAAGAAAATATTATTATGACTACTATACCAAAAAAAATGCAAAGCGTTGTGAGGGGTATTTGCTTTGAGTGAAGCTCTACCACAAGAAAATTGCAAAATAAACAGATATGTTTTATGGAGTACTTAATCTTTCAAACTCTAAATGTTGCAAATGGACACATTTATGTTGCAAGAGTCACTGAAGTAATGTTTTCTCTTCAAAATTCAAATAAGGAAAAGGTCTTTTACCATATTCCTGCAGTTTGAAGCAGGATGATCACTTTGAGTGTGTCACTATCTTGGGCAGCATAGCAAACCTTGTTTCATTTAAAAAAAAAAAAACCTCAAAAAATGAAAGCAAGAGCTGGAGAGATGGCTTAGCAGTTAAGGTGCTTGCCTGCAAAGCCAAAGGACCTTGGTTCAATTCTCCAGGACCCACATAAGCCAGATGCACAAGGTGGTACATGTGTTTGGAGTTCGTTTGCAGTGGCTGGAGGGCCTGGCATGCCCATTCTCTCTCTCTCTTTTTGTCTGTCTGTGTCGTCTTTCCCTCTCTCACTCTCTCAAGTAAATAAATAAATAAAATTTAAAAATAAAAATAATTTTAAAATAAAAAAAGGAAAGCAAAATTTAATTGTACTACATGGTCAAAGAAAGTAGTTAATTAATTATTAAATATCAAGTTATTTATTAGAAACAATCGCATGGCAGACTGTTTTCCAACTTCTATCAGTAAATATCTGCTAATGGTTTCCTATAGAGCCAGCACTAACCCTACCCACGTAAAATCAAAGGGAAATAAACCAGACAAAACTTTGTACTCAGAAAGTCTTTCCTGTAAAGGGGAAGACATAAACCATAGATACTTGGGTGCAAAACATAACATAATATGAAGGTATGAGTAAGTGATGGGAGAAAAATGAAGAAGAAGGTTTAGGTGTGGAAGGTAGTAATTTAAATAAGGCCAATAGGAATGGCTTCACAGTGCAGAAAGTGAAGGAGGCAAAAGGTGAATTATGTGGTTAACTGGGCAAAATATTTTCAAGAAAAAGAGCATGAAAGACTGAAACTAACATTTCCCTTTATTTTTTTAATTTTCAATTTTTTTATTAATTAGTTTTGTATTCAGCAAATACAGTCAGTTTTGCACCATTATTAGGCTCATCCATTACCTACCCCCCCCTTGGCCCCTCCTTGTTGAGGTATATGGGTCATGCATTCTGGAGTTAACCCATAGTTATGGGTAGGATAAATGTCTGCATATCATGACCCACATGTGACTCAGACATTCCTTCCACCCCCTCTTCCGCAAAATTTCCCTGAGCCATGTTGGGTTCATTTTTGGTCTGCTTCAGTGATGAGGTGTTGGGGGCCTCTGGGTCTCTGAATGCCTGATATGGTAGGAGTTGATTTTTCTCTACGTTGATCTCTTTTATCCTTGTGTTGGTACCTGGTTCACCTGGAAAACAGCACCCTTGCTTGTTTCTCCAGTTGTTCTTAGTTCCAGCCTGGGCCCTTTTGAGGTATGATGGGGTGGCTCTCTCCTTAGGATCTACATTTATCTGAAAAATAGTAGGAGATTCTCCAGTGGAGAGTAAGTTAGCACCAGGACAAATGAGATGACCCCTACTTTTTTATACAGAATTTAATAGGTGTAGCCCTCTTGTAGCCCACGCTTGATGGTAGCTTGATAATGGAGAGTGGGCTTACGTATGGATATGGTTCTAACTTGTTCCGCAGCTCCAGCTATGGGTCCTGTACCACTGAGGGGATCAGTTAGCCAAATCAAGAGCAGTTGGTTCCCCATCAAGGCTGTGTGCCACTATTGCACTTGTGTGGGCATCAGAACAGGTTATTTGCTGCTAAGTAGGTTAGACCATGAGTTGCTTGGACAGATATTGGTCATTTTCCCCCAGTCGCCCATGTAGCACCTTCTGGCACTAGACACGCTGACTGTCTGGGGACGGACTCTCTTACAGCTTCCAGCCATGTCATTCCATTTTACTTGTCAACCACATGAGGTGTCTTAAGCAGTAGGGTGTTTACCACTAACATTTGGTGGGTCATCAAGTACTCTGACAGAAATCTGTCTGTCTTTTAGGAAACCTTGTAGTTCTCTCTGGTCAAAAGCTCATTGTGGATGATAAGCCACATGCTGGTACTGGAAGTTTCAGGTCAGTGCCCACTAAGAAAAGGAAAAAAAAAAAAGATAACTAATATACAAGAGATAAGAGAGGAGAGAGAGAGAGAGAGAGAGAGAGAGAGAGTGAGAGGGAGAGAGAGAGGGAGGGAGAGGGAGGGAAGATGTAGAAGATTAAGGTTAGTCTTCATCATACCCTCTCCAGTGTCCTGTGGTTCAGATGTTCCCTCTAAAGGCCTGGAGAAGGTTCAGCCATTTGGTCTACCTTTTTGGAGGTAGAATTTTATGGTACCATTGCCGTTTGGGTCTAGATTTGTGAATCCCACCCCTCTGTTGCCCTCCCTTCCCTCCTCAGCCATCCTAATATCTAGCCCACGAGATGCTTGCTGGGTATATAAGGCATCTTGGGTAGATTCAGGTTAGGTGCTGTAGATGAGTGAGACTATGTGGCGATTTTTTTTTTGTGTGATTGGGTAAGTTCACTCAGAATGATCTGTTCCAGGTTCAACCATTTTTCCTCAAATTTCATTGTGTCATTTTTTCTTACTGCTGTATAGAATTCCATTGTGTGGATATGTCACATCTTAGTTATCCATTTTTCCAGTGATGGACATCTGGGTTGATTCCAGCTCTTAGCAATTACAAATTGAGCCACTACAAACATGGTTGAGCAAATCTCTCTGGCCTGTGGTTTGCAGGTTTTAGGGTAGATGCCCAGCAAGGGAATAACTGGGTCTGTTGGTATCTCTATACTCAGCTTTTTGAGGAGTCTCCATATTTCTTTCCAAAGGGGTTGTACCATCTTACATTCCCACCAACAGTGGATGAGTGTTCCTACTTCTCTACATCCTGGCCAGCATTTATTTTCATTTGATTTTTTGATGTGTGCTATCCTTATTGGGGCAAGGTGGAATCTCATAGCTGTTTTAATTTGCATTTCCCTGATAATTAGGGGTGATGAACATTTTATTAAGTGTGTGTTTGCCATTTGTATTTCTTCCTCTGTGCACTGCCTGTTGAGCGCTTTGCCCCATTTTGTGAGTGGGGTGTTTGACGTTTTACTGTTTAGATTTTTGAGTTCTTTGTAGATTCTAGAGATTAGGCCTCTGTCTGTTGAATAACCCGCAAATATTTTCTCCCATTCTGTGGGTAATCTATTGGCTTTGCTTATTGTATGCTTGTCTGTAATGAAACTCCTCATCTTCATATCATCCCATTAGTTAAGTGACTGTTTAAGATCATGAGCTACTAGGGTTTTGTTCAGGAAGTCTTTTTCTATTCCTATGTCACGGAAAGTACTTCCCAAATTTTCTTCCAGTAGTGGTTGAGTTTCTGGTGTTATATCAAGGACTTTGATCCATTTGGACTTGAGTGTAGTGCATGGCAAAATGTGCGAATCAATATTCAATTTCCTGCATATGGTTATCCAGTTTGTCCAGCACCATTTGTTGAAGATGCTGTCTTTTTTCCAGACTATATTGTAAGGGCCTTTGCTGAATATCAAGTAGCTATAGTTGCTTGACCCAAAGTCCAAGTCCTCAAGTCTATTCCATTGGTCTATACTCTTGTTCTTATGCCAGTACCATGTTGTTTTCATAACTATGACTTTGTAATATAGCTTTAAATCAGGTATGGTGATGCCTCCAGAGGTATTTCTTTTGCTGAGGATATGTTTGGATATGTGAGGCCTTGTGCCTTTCCATATGAAATTTGAGATCATCTTTTTCTATCTTTGTGAAGAACACTGTAGGGATTTTAGTTGGAATTGCATTAAGTCTATATATTGCCTTTGGTAGGATTGTCATCTTCACAGTGTTAATTCTGCTGATCCAAGAGCACGAGAGGTCTTTCCGTTTTCTCAAGTCCCCTCAATTTCTTTTTTGAGTGTTTTTATGTTTTCTTTGTATAGATCTTTCACTTCGTTAGTTAACGTTATTCCAAGGTATTTAAGTTTTTTTGTTGCTACTGAAAATGGGATCATGTCAGTTGCCAAAGCCGCCTGATCTACTGCCTGCCTGGGGTGTCAAAGTTGCCTGATCTCTCAAGCGGTAATGTGCCAAAGCTGCCTGCGTTTGAGCTAGGAAGGACACTGAGGCACCAAGCACTAAAGCAGCCCAAACTCTGGCATGGGAACACTGGGACCCAGAAGCAGTCTGCGTTCCCCCACCACAGGACAATGATGGACACCTGGCGCAGCAGACAGGCAGGGGATGGCACCTGAGCTGGTGCAAGTGATAGACACATTCTGAGCTTGCGTGGCAGTTTCTTGGGCCTGCACTCCCTGAATGTGGGGTGGCAGGAACTGTAAGTGAGCGAGTGCATGGAGCAGTCTAAGCTTCCACATGCAGGGATTGATAGGCGCCGTGGGTACAGTAGCTACTTGGGGGGAGGCTGGGCTACCGGCCTGTGAGGGAATCAGCAATTCCCTGTTTTTCCCCCCTTCTGTGCCCTCCACTGGCAATCTATTGGAGATTTCTTTCCCCTAAAATCCCAGTGGACCTTTAATGTCTTGTCTTTCTTTCCCCAGGATCTGCAGCACAGCTAGGCTGTTGCCATCTTGGCCAGACGTCCTTTTTCCCTTTATTTTAATAATGTGTTCTGCTACTCTTACCTCAAAAGTAGAGCTGATAAAGAGGAAAGTATACTATCACTACCATCTACACAGATGCCAATTAATTTTAAAATAACGTTGGTTTTGATTGCCCAACATAGATTACAAATACTTCCAGCAAAATGTGTTCTATAATAAATTTATATTTATACAAATCATGCTTTCTTGGTAAATATAATTTTATCTAGTAAATACGAATTTTCAATGTTTTGATGGAATTCATATATCAGAAAAGAAACTCCCTGAATGATAGTTTTCCAATTTTACCACGCATATTTTAAGGGAATATATACAGGAAAGAATTTCCCTGTGGGAGGTACATACATTCATAAACATACATATCCTCACTGGCCCCAATTCTGGCACTAAACACTCCCACACCAGAAAAGTGTTGAAATGTTAAGTTATCCTTTAAAATTCAAAACTGTTAACTAATTCACCCTATTAAATCTTAAAATATATATGAAATAGCCAAGTAAGTAATTTGGAATAATTATGCTTTACATAGAGGAAGAAAAGGAACACATTTGTCTTATTTAGAACAACCTAAATTCTTAAGCTTAATGAACTGAAAAATCACTCAACTCAATTGCCAAATGCATGCTATCCTTTTTCAGCTACTACTTTCCCCTTTTAAAATTAAGCTTATAAAGTTACCATTGGCATGAGTACAAAAGAAAATCTATAATGTAGGGCACTTTTCAAGGTGTGTCAATTTTAAAGGCTTAAAAACAGTGCAATTTTATGGAAAGTGAATGGTCTCATCCCTTTTAAAATTTCAATGTCTGATTGAATCAACTCAAGCATTCAATCCATCATATTACAGGTAAGGCCAGCTATAACATGAGTAAATTGCCAGGTTAACCTTCTGTGGATGTGATTGACACAATGTACCGTCCAAATTGTATGAAAGGACATTGACATAAAGTATGTAGTTTCTGATTAAAAAAAATGATGAGATGATATCCGCCTAGGTCATAGTCACAATGGGGTCAGAACATCCTTGATAAGTAAGTAACAGACAAAGAAATAATGACCTCCAGTTAATATGGTGGAGTAAGTGAATGAAACAAGAGTGTTTTAGGCATGACAGCTTGTATTCACTAGAAAATGACTTGTTCTAACTATAAATTATAGACAAAAAGTAGATGGTTTAATACTAGTGGTTGATATTTAATTACTCAAGTGACAGAGGAACAAATGTCACTGGTATATTTATGTCACTCTTCTTGCTTAGATAAGAAAACAGGCATGGGTTTTCCATTTATAAATGTTTAAGCACATTTTTTGAAGAAAAAAATCACATAAAAGGTATTGTTAAGAATGATCTGTTTCAGGTTCAACCATATTTCCTCAATATTCATTGTGTCATTTTTTTCTTACTGCTGTGTAGAATTGCAATGTGTAGATATACCACATCTTAGTTTCATACAAAAAAGGAATTTTTTGAGGATCCCATATCCTCAATAACTTTTCCCCACCAAAAAAACCCGTTCATGTCAACATATATAGAAATTTTCCATGTCATAGTTGAAAAATAGTACTCATGAGGAAATAAACAGCAAAGAATTAAAGCACTAAATGAATACTGAAGACCTGTAGGAGTCTCCCTAAAACAAAACCAGAAAAAATTTGCACAAATTTTTATCCCATACTTAAATAATTACCAAATATGAAAATAATTACAATTATGATACATATACCTACTACCTTTTTCATTCTTAAACTCAGACAAAATTGCAACTGAGTCCACTTCACTGCTAATTGGTTGCCATTGATTGCTGATAAAATATTACTTCTATAAGAGGAATCTGTATTTTGTTTCCATTTAACAGAAAAACTATGTGAATGAAGTGTTACCTCGTTCCATGTGGTAGTTTGATATAAAATGTGCCTGTTATAGTCAACTTCTTCTTGTTGGCAGAAAGCACCTGGCCAAGAGCATCTTGTAGGAGGAAAGGGTTTATTTTGACTTTCAGACTTGATGGGAAACTCCATGATGGCAGAGGAGAAGATTGCATAAACCTATGGTGGACATCACCTCCTGGCTAACATAAGGTAGACAACAGGTGCAGGAGAGTATTTTAAATACTGGCAAGGGGACGCTGGCTATAATACTCCAAACCACACCTCTACCAATACATCAATTCCAGGAGGCTCCAATTCCCAAATTGCCACCAGCTGTGGACTTAACATTCAGAACATGTAAGTTTATGGGCAGAATCTGAATCAAACCACCACAGTCCCCCATAGGCTAATGTACTGGAACACCATTCCCAGATGTTTGTGAAGATTGTGATGCCTTTAGAAGGTGAAGCCTTACAGTAGGAAGTATGTCACTGGGGTTGGGGGTGGGGCTTGAGATGTTATAACCCACAAACCACACCAGCTTCCTATTCTCTCTCTCTCCCTCTCCCTCTCTCTCTCTCTCTCTACTTGTTCCCTGCTGATGTGACCATGTGACACTGGCTTCTTGCTCCTGTCATGCTTTCCCACTGAGGATGGACTCTACACTTTTGAACTGTAAGCCAAAATGAACTCTTTACTTCTCAAAGTTGCTTCTGTTCTAATATTTTGTCCCAGCAATGAAAAAGTAACTGATATACTCAACAAAATTAGGATACAAATAGAAAAAATACCTGAGAAAGGTGAACATTTCACATATTTACATTAACCAGTTGCAACTAGTAGGTTGCTGTTAATTATCAATTAATGGACAAATGATACCTATCTGACTTAGGTCAGATCCAGCAATCTTCAGTATTAGATCAATGATGCTTTCTGTGATGGTAGAATACTAAGGTAGGTCATTAACCCAGAATAGACAAAATGTAAGGTTTTTCCTATCTATCACTTTTCTTTCTGTGAAGAGGATTCTTATTACCACACCATTATCAAGGAGGTATAATAGTTCTAGAATATATATATAATGTATATATAATGCTTTATTCAAAAATTATATGCATATGTCTGTATTTTCAAGTCCTGCACACACCTCCACACACAGACACACACACAGACACACACACACACACACACATAACTATATATATATAATTTTTGGATTAAAATATTAGGATTTGGGGTAAGGTAGAGTTTGGGGAGGAAAAAAAGGACACAAACTGTATCAGTTGTCTTCATGTATCAAGTCTGATGGAATATACAACTGTTTTACCCAACTATATTAAAATATAAGAGAATATGTAAGTACTCCAAAATATCTTAATTTTATGATAATTATTTAATATACTGCCAGGAAATTTATAAAACAATGGAGAAGAATCATTTAATCTAATCAAGTACTATCTAATTGATATGGTTACTGGCCACATGACCTATATAGTTGGTAATTCTGCTATTTAATTTACATAATTGATTAATTTAGCCTCTAGTACAAAACTAAATATTTAAGTTAAATTATAGAAAAAAATTAAAGGAAATCAATTATTTATTTAACATCCTTGCATTAGGAAAATCTTGTGGACATGACTGAAAATAAAAAGAAAACATGAGAAGAAAGTCTTCAAGTGAACAGCAAGCCTTGAACAGGTATTTATATGAATATGATATTATGACATAACATCACCAATCCTATCATTGACTGGCTATAGTTAGATGAATGCCAATCCCATTTTCATGGCCCTTCCATCACCTCACTTGTTCTTTCCTGACTCCTAGGAAATTCTTCCTAATGAGTAAAGTACTAAACTACATGTGGTAGGCAATGAACCTAGTCTTGAATGAAATATTCCTGTGTACTGGAAACCCAGAAGTTTAAAATCATTTATTTTTATTAAAGTAATAACTCCAAAGTGAAGTGTGGTGTCACACATCAGTGATTTCATTACTTGGGAGGAACAGTCAGAAGGCTCAGAAAGTCAAGTTCATTGTTGGCTACAGCAATTCAAGGCTATTTTAATTACATGAGATCTCATCTCAATAAAAACAAAACAAAAACTTAAAATATTAAAAACAAACAAACATATATACATATCTCAGTACTAGCTCTAGGTAGGATGCCAAAATAGACTAGTTATTTTGTAACCAAAATTTTGGAGACTTTTTTCTATAGAAAATTGCTTAATACTTTCTATACTATATTCCCGAAATCTTCAAATTCAGAGAAGAAAAATAGTTTCCAGATCTGATTTTTTATATATTAGATCACATTTCTACTCAAATTCTTAAATAGAAAATTTTGGTACTGACAGTCATGAATGACTACATTGTTGTCACTATCTTCCGACACCACAATATTTACCTCCTAAAGCAAATAGTTTTTATATCCAGTTTATTCGGTAAAAATAAAATTAACAGATATATTCATAAATATATAATTTTTAAAACAGATATACTCATCATTCACTAATAATAAATTAAAGTAATTTACTAAGAATATTCTATGCTGTAGATTCTTAGTTGCAACTATAGACTCTTAGTTGTACCTCTATATGATTAGAAATATTCATGTGCTGGTCTAGATAAATAAAATTTGATGAATACATTGATTGTACTAGTACGTTGTAATGTGCTTGCTGCTTCTAGCTTATAAACAGCATTGCTGTAAGTAGCCATATTTCCTAAAATGAGAGGCTTTTTAACAACTTGTGAACAGAACAAGATATTATATCCTCTTGACTTCCATGATAATTCTTTGCTCCAGAAAATTCAATGTCTTAGCACTATGAAAAAATTACAGCATTACATTCTAGACTCATAAAGCAAACTTTTTTTTTTTTAATCTCTTTGTGGATTCCTCCCTGTGCCAATCTGTAAAACATGTTTTCTTTTTGAATGTTAGGGACATACTTAGTATGGATATATCATGTGTTGGTACCATCCTTTCCCTTGTCCCTGCCCCAATGCTGCTGGGGGCCCTCCTAAGTGGGTTTGCAAGTATTCCACATGGGATTATGGGTTATGTATTGTGGAATCAGCAGTCAGTTGATGGGGAGAGGTAGTGCCTCTGGGCATGATTTCCCAACCTGTGGCTCTCACAATCTTTCTGCCCACTCTTCTGCAAAATTCCTTGAGCCATAGTGGGTGTGTATCAAGTCTACTTGAGTGATGAGTTCTTAGGAGCCTGTGGATCTCTGCTTTGGTAGTTGTTGTGTATTCTCAGCTTCTATCCCCTTCACCCTGGCACTGATTGTCAGGCTCACCATGGCAGCTGCATTCTTGCTCATCTCCCCAATTCCTCTGTGGTTTGAGCTGGGGCTTGGCTAAAGTGTGAGGGGCAGTTTATTTTCTGAAAAAGAAACTATGGTTCTCCAAAGGACAGTGAGGTCAATGGAATAATAATTATTAATTTGGGGAGAATTTGATAGATGTAGCCCCTCTACTTGCCAAAAACTAGTGAGAACTTGGCATTGGAGAGCATAATCTTTGTCTCCAAAGGATTTTGACCTGGTTTCAACTTCCAGGTATGGTTTCCTTTCCATTGAGTGGATCTCTTAGCCAACAGAAAGCTATTGGTTACCCATCAATGCTGTGTGCCACTATTGCACTGGTGTGTACATCTTTTCAGAGTGGTTGATCATATTGTGTTTGGCCACTTTCTCCTAGTAGCTCATGAATTTCTTTCCATCCCTAGATGGGCTAACTTCCTGGGGTCTGGCTCTCTTCTGGATTCCAGCCAGGTATCTCCCTGTTTTGTGCCAGCAGCATATGGTGTCTTCAGCAGTAACATCTTATCTTTTACGTCAGGTGGGTAATCAAGAGATTTTACATAAGCCTCTCTTGTTTGGGGGACCTCATAGGTCTCTGTGATCAATAGCAAAACAGAAATAAACACCAACACCATCATAGTTAGGGATTTCAATACTCCAATATCATCGATAGACAGATCATCCAAACAGAAAATCAAAAGGTAATTAAGAGAGATCAAAAACACCATAGATCGATAGACCTAAAATACATCTACCAACCATTCCACTCCAATTTTACAAAATACACATTCTTCTCTGGAGCTCATGGAACCTTCTCCAAAACAGATCATGTATTAGGTCATAAAGCATGCCTCCACAGATTCAAGGAAATTGATGTAATTTCCTGCATCATATCAGATCATAAGGCTGTAAAGCTAGAAATTAACAAGAGATGCTTCTGGAATCCCACCAGCTTTTGGAGACTGATCAACACATCAATGAACAGATAGTAGAAGACATCAACAAAGAAACTGTAAAATTTCTAGAATTGAATGACAATGAGAACACAACTTATGAAAGCATATTGAGCAACACTTTTCTTTGTGAGTTTTGTACACAACGGTTTTAGGACATCACACATCCCTTCCATGTAAAGACTCTCTAACCACTGTGGAGAGTGAGAAAGAGACTTCCAAAATGCCCTCTAGTAAGAAACAACCAGCTGCACAAGCCATAAACAAGGTCCAGACCTCAACCTGGGACTTTCCCATGCTATAGAAGATAAGTCAGTGCTATATTACAGTACCTCTTGATCAACATTACTATTTCCTCTTTAAAAATATAGCATAATAATATTATATATTTATAGCATATATAATACATATATAACATATAATATATTATCATACTATAGTATAACAGTATAGTATTTTACTATAGTATAATAATATACAGTGAATGACCAAGTTGTTTTTGAGACAATGTGTCTGAGTGTTGGAGGAGAAAGTCCTTCTTTCCTTTAATTTCTGTAAATGGTAAGAACAATTGCTTTGATGGAACTCTGAGAATCTGGACTATAAAAGGATTTCACAGTATTCCCAATCCTAGAATTTTAATATGCTATTCTTAGAAGAGTGCTCACACAGGATTAGCTCAGATATGATTACTAACCCACCTTTGTATTACTGGCTCAAAGGCAATCACTATCCCACCTTTGGAGTTGGTACAAGGTCACTAAACTTTAATAATTTCTCTTTCCTTATCTTTACTAGAGCTGGAGGGAGTGGTGAATGATCTTTAATGCACTTTCTGGCTTCAAAATTATAGACCTTAATGAGTCTATCAAGAGACTACCCTTGTATTATCCTTTCCAAATTTGCTGGAATGCCAGAGACCAGCAGGGGCTCTCAGAAGTTAGAGAAAACAGCAAATGATTATTCATTTCCTCTGTTTATGATGCTGCATTTGCTCAGCCCAAATCAATAGAAAACAGCAGCTGCTCTGAGGGACTCATGGTTTATGAGGGGTAAGAAAGGGAAATTTAGGCTATCATTTTCTACTACATCCTAAAAGTAAGACATCTCAAGAGAGGTGGTGACAAATTACATAACTGCTCTTCTTGCCAAAATAAAATTAATTTTGTAATGCTTTTTGCCTCTATATGTGTAATGGTTAATCATCTTTCTTTCATGTTTTAATAAAACATAATATCCTTATGTTACTATTAACTAGACTATGGTATTAGTACATCTTTTCTTCAGTAAAACTCAGAATGAAGTTTATAGGACATATATTTGTTTTACTTTATCCTCATATATTAGTATAGTGCTTGACTTGTAACAGAAACATTGTTATAGACATGTAGATATAAATATACAAATGAATATACATTCATAATATAATTAATTTCAAAAATTAATGTGCATCATAAGTCTTTATTTCATGTGTTAATATCTATTTTCTAAAGTAGGATTTTAGAACTTATTTTATTATTACATCATTAGGTGATAGCCAGTTTTTATTCAATGTTCCATAGAAAGTTTATTTTGCATACCATAAGAATAAACCCATAAGGTAGTTATGAAAAAGTCTCTTAAATTATAATTTTATGATCCCCACAGGTATGTACAAGGTAATATTTTTAAGAAGTACATACTGACTAGTATAAAAAATGACAAAAAGAACAACAAATGGTACTGAATGTCTGTTTCTGTTGAATATAACTAAGATTAGTTTGTAAGAAAATTTCCAAGTAGTAGAGGCTAATACTGCATTAAAATTACATCTATATTTTAGCTAGTCAAATGAAGACTATTTGCATTACATCTTGATCCAACATAAACTTAGGAAAGGTAGGAATAGTTAAGTGTTCCTGCTCAGAATTGCACAAAAAGCAAACTAATTAACCTATAAGAATTTAAGTTATCAGTGTAACAGAATGGTTATGAGCTTCCTTTAAGGCTAGCCTCAAACTTGGCAATACTCTTGCTTGTATTGAGAAGACAGGTGAGAGCCATCATGTCTGACTTTCATTGATTAATCTTTTTTTTAATTTTGCTTAAATTATTTATTTCCTGTTTGTTTAAAGTATCATTAATATTATTTGCTGGAATATATATATATATATATATATATAGTCTATCTATCTATCTATATTTCTATATTTACAGACAACAAACTATGGTATTTTCATGCCCTCCCCTGCTTTTCCCTTCACAACTTTGCTCTCCATCATATCCCCTCCCTCTCTTCACTAGTCTCTCTTTTAATTTGATGTCATCAACTTTTTCTGCTATTATGAGAGTCTTATGTAGGTATGGTTAGGCACTGCAAGGTCTTGGATATTGAGGCCAATTTCTGTCTGGACAGTTGCATTGTAAGGAGTTATACCCATCCTATGGCTTCTGGATGTGCCATTGTTCAAGAAAGTAGATTTTCATATGTCTTATTCAGAATATCTTAAATTTAGATTGACCATCCCCCCACTCTTCTTTTGTACAATGTCTGCCCCTGACCTTGCTTAGGCCTTTCCCCTCCCTATACTCTGTTTTTCTACTTACATATATATAATAACATCCCCTAAAAGCCTTCCCTCTTCTCCCTCCCTTATAGCCTTTTTCTAGCTTATGGGCCTCTGCTACTAGTTTTTGCTTCCAGCTCACACACAAGTCTATACATTTGTAGCTAAGATCCACATATGAGATAGAACATGTGAGATTTGGCTTTCTCTGCCTGGGTTACCTCACTTAGGATAATCCTTTCCAAATCTATCCATTTCTCTGCAAATTTCATTTTTCTTTACCACTGAATAGAGCTCCATTTTGTAAATGTACAACATCTTTATTATCCATTCATTTATATGTAGAAAGATGTAAATAGATCCTTGTGTTTCTCCATGCACAAGAATCAAATCCAAGTAGATCAGGGGCCTAGAAATTTCTATTAAGCCAAACTTAAAGGCTGAGAGCAATGTCCTACCAGAGGCTAGTAGTGTACATGGGAAAGGTGACTAATATAATGATATGTGTTATACCTCATTTGGGGAATATGAGGGAATATTTCTTTTTACACAGGACAGATTCCATAAGTTAGATGTGAAAAGGTATTGTCTGAAAGATGAAACAATGTGGTCTTTGAAAAGCAAAGCAATGATGAACTGTGTCATTCTAAAATGCTTGCCTGATAAAACAGGAGCCTAATGTACTACAAAATTCAGAATATGTTTCAGATTTTATGAAGGCAATATGGAAGATACACTTTGCATAAAGAAATGGATGTTTTACTGATCTGCTGTTCATTCCTAGCCTTTGTAAAGGTTAAGGTTTAGTGAAATCATCCTCACAGAAAAATGTCAAATGTTATAAACATATTTATGACCAAGTGCCTGGGTAGCTAATGACATTTGAGAGTGCTACAATCCCAATACCTGAACGGATTTCATCAACGATGGATCTAGCAGTCTAGGATTAATTATGACAATCATATCAGTAAAATATATGCATTTCTTAGAAAATACTACCTATGAAATATCCCATAAGCAATTTAGTTTACTTAAAAAGCACATTTTATAATTTAAATGTGTGATGATAAATATATATATTTAGGGGTATGGCAGTATATTCTCATAATGTATCCTAAATTGCCAGAAATGATAGAAGAACCCTACTAGCAATACTAGATGGCTTTGATTCTCTTTCACTTTCTATTACGTGTGTCCTTGAAATTACTTGCAAATGTTGCTATTGAGTAAAATATTATCTATGAGGCCCAATTCATGTAATCCTCATTTCAAAATATTATATGGAACATTCTGCTACTCTGATACTTTCTGCCATACTCTCTTTGATATTCACTGGTATTTATATAAGTGTACAGATACATTTACAAAAATGTAGATGAAATATCTATCCTTGAAATGGGTTCAGACCAAGATTTAATGTCGTTAAATAATATCAGGTTAGAATTATAACATAAGGATTTTGAAAGTTTTAACTCTTTTCATATATGCATTTTTTTGTTTAAGAATATTGGGTAAGATTTAGAGGCCTAATACCTGGTATAACTTTCTTTATTCCACGCTCCTTTTGCCTTGCCTGCGTTCCCTTGTACTTAGCAGCTCAACTGAGCTCAAGCTTTTGAAAGTCCAAAACAAAGCAGTTGTCCACGTTCTGTGATGACCTTAGCTAGCCAATGTGAGATAGAAGACTGGGTTGGCAGGAATGCCTATGACATGCCAGAGCTGACACACCAATGCTATCGTTGTGAGCACATGTCATAGCCACAGCCAAGTGAGCAACCATGGTAGTTTCCCTGGCCTCCACATTACTGCTATGATCCTGTCTATCCAGGAGAAATTCTCCCATCCAACTTCTTTAGCTCTTCTCCCAATGGTGAAACTTTTAATTATAATCTGTCTCCCTGCTTGGACTCCAAAAGAGGTGTTCTGTTTTCTTTCTTAGCCCTGAAAGAGGTAGCATGTGGGAGCAGTTATTTTAAGAATTAGCTTTTCAAATATTTTTTCTTGATATACATAGTTTGCATTGCAGTTAGTTTGAATCTAATGCATAAGTAGCATTCTCCACCCAAGAAGGACTCTTAGAGAAACAAATTTCTTATTTTGTTTACAATTCATTATCCATTACCTTACTTCTCTAATGGAACATGCTTTGTAAAACAAATGTGATCATTATCAGGAACACAAAAGGCCGTCTTAATAGAAAAGATTGTTTTCTTTTTCATTTTAGAAAGATTGTTTTATGTCCTCCAACAATTATATCCCCCATTATTTGCCCCCTACTTACATACTTGTAATACCTCAGGTACTTGTACAGATATTGTAAACAGATATCTCATTGATAATGGTAATAGAAACCTTGATATTCCAGCACACTCATAGTTATTTATCTTGAACAGCATCTTATTATTTGTGTTGTTAAATGTCTTCATTTTATGCTGTTAGGTACAGGGTCTTAGTCATATTTTATTATAACTAGAGAATAGACACATATTTAGACAAAGGCCTTCATTTTTGAGTCATGGCAAGAATACTGTTCATTTACGTAATGCAGACCACACCAACTACATGGATGGTTTTCCATTGTTTTGCAACTTTATAGGTGTTCTGGTGTCTTTCTTTTACATAGTAAACACACAAATAAAATGAAACAGTTAACATCTTTAAATAGTGTTAAATACAGAAATCAGAGAATAATAAGGGAATGGTAAAAAGTAGCATTTGTTATAATTGAAGAAAGCATATAATATGATACAGAAAATTTACTAAAACTCTCCTTGCTCTTTATTCACAGCAGAAGTATTTTTCTGGAACCATCTTTTTAGGAAACAGTAGAGAGAGACACTGTAGAAAACTTACAGTATTAATTAATATATTCTGAAAACTAATGCCATGCCATACTAAGGATTCACTTGCTTGTTAATTAAAGCTTTTTTTTTTTTTTTTTTCATCTTGGAAACTTTTTAAGTCAGGTCTTACCTATTGGGAAAACAGTTTCCGAAGATGTTAGTATGGTAAGGTGTTCGACAGTTATTGGCTAATTAAGACATTATGGGGGTGTCATTGCTGTTTCTACTGTGACAGATTGGGTAAAATGTAAAATAAAAGCAAAATGTACATGTTAGAGAAAATTAAGCTGTTAAAATATTTCACTTAACTCCCCAAAATTAACTCTAAATATGTTTTGAACATTTCCATACCTATTTCCCACTGAAAAAGAATGCTTGAGACTAATATCTTAGGTAGTTATAGAATCATTAATTAAAAATCTAGAGAAACAAAGTTGTATCGACAAGTTATAGACAGCTTTAAAAATCCAGGAGGCCCCAGTATAACCCAGAATCCAAATGTGACTTTTTTGTTGTTGCTCAGAAACAAGGGCATGCAAGAGAGATCAGTTATATATAATCTATGAAGGCTATTTCCAAAATTCTTCAAAAAATAAATTATAATTCTAATTATCAAGATAAATGAAATAATATACTCATTGAGCTATACTTATTTATAAGTGGCCCTTTCACAATGTTTACAATAGTATTTAGCAGACTAAAATGCTCAACTTGTGGCAAGATTTTATATGTTGGGGGAGAAAGATTTCAATATTACAATTTTTCCCAGATCCTAAATATGCTAAGATATGCTTAAGACATAATTATATACTAAAATGGCATAAATATCTTCATATTAAATTTACCTTTCTTGTCATAGCATTCTGAATTTGAGCCACATCATAGGGAATAACTTGATATGCTATATTTTAAGTGAAAATTGATTTGCATACTACAATTCTATTTTTATCTCACTCTATTTTGTTAATTGTAGGTTCATAAATATGTGTAAATTAAGCGAGAAGACTAGTAGGCTATTTTAATGAGTGTCTGGACTAAATGGTATAAATTTAGGTACATAAGTTAGCAAGTAGTTCTTGTTTTACTAGACATATAGGATAATCCTGTTATGGAATCCAATAGCAATCATAGGACACTATAAATGCTATAATATTATAAATATCTTCCTATGAATCCCTCCAATTCTTAACACACACTATTCTCTTTGTTTCCTTTTATATCCATAGCCCATTTGATCTTCTGGTATGCTTTTACATTTTTATTCTTTATTTTTCATTTATTCTCTTTATTTCTTTTTTAAATGTATTTTTATTTGCAAGTAGAAAAAGAGAGTGAGACAGAACATACATGCCAGGGCTTCCAGAAACTGCAAGCAAACTCCAGACACATGCTCCAACTTGTACATCGGGCTTCAGTGGATTATGAGGAATTGAAACTTGGTCTGTAGGCTTTGCAGGCAAGCACCTTCAATGGCTAAACCATCTCCCCAGGCCTCTCTATTGATTTCTTGATTGTGTATATATTTTACAATTGGAAAAGTGATCTGAATTAGGTTGGAGTTTTTATATTTTTTTTTCCCTTGCTGTATTTTTGGCACCAAGCAAAAAGCTGTGTTCAGAGAAGTTGCTCAGTACATACCTATGCAATGAATAGTGACAGTATATATTAAAAAAAACTATATAAAGCACATATTTAAAATGAAATTTAAAGATTAAAATGAATCTCTACTATAGATACAAACCATGCTATATGGGTTTCAGCAAGTTTTTTTTTTTGGGGGGGGGAAGAATAAGAAATGCTTTAGGTTTTAAGACCCACATGGTGCCTGTCAATATGATTCAACTGTGTCATTAGATATATGTGAAAATATATGTCTATGGATGATGCATAAATGAATGTCTGCAGCAATGTTATAATAAAACTTTGTTTACAGAAAAAGTTATAGCCTCCATTTGGACTAATGCTTGTTTTTTTTGTTTGTTTGTTTTTGGGCCCCACTATGATCAATCAATTAAAAAGACAGTCATAATTTCATTGCGTTTTTTGGGCAACAAAAAAAAGACATTGTGTGATATTATGATAGTTGCCTGTACTGATTCTAAATAAAGGTTTGAAGCACTGAATTTTGTAAGTGATAATATTTAACATAGAAAGTAAGAACACTCAGAAAATATAATCATAGTTGATTGGTTTTGCCAAAACAGACTTCAAAAAAATCACTCAGAGAAAGAATTTCTTTATAAACAAGTTGTCACAGCATATAAACAAAAATGGCAATGTAAGTTCACTGAGAATGATCTGTTCCAGGTTCAGCCACTTTTCCTCAAATTTCATTGTGTCATTTTTTTCTTACTGCTGTATAGAATTCCATTGTGTAGATATACCACATCTTAGTTATCCATTCTTCTAGTGATGGACATCTGGGTTGATTCCAGCTCTTAGCTATTACAAATTGAGCCACTACAAACATGGTTGAGCAAATCTCTCTGGCCTGTGGTTTGAGGGTTTTAAGGTAGATGCCCAGTAAAGGAATAACTGGGTCTGTTGGTATCTCTATAGTCAGCTTTTTCAGGAGTCTCCATATTCCTTTCCAAAGTGGTTCTACCATCTTACATTCCCACCAACAGTGGATGAGTATTCCTACTTCTCCACATCCTCACCGGCAATTATTTTCATTTGATTTTTTGATGTTTGCTATCCTATTTGGGGCAAGGTGGAATCTCATTGTTGTTTTAAGTTTCATTTCCCTGATGATTAGGGATGATAAACATTTTCTTAAGTGTGTGTTTGCCATTTGTATTTCTTCCTCTGTGCACTGCCTATTGAGCTTTTTGCCCCATTTTGTGAGTGGGGTGTTTGACTTTTTACTGTTTAGATTTTTGAGTTCTTTGTAGATTCTAGAGATTAGACCTCTGTCAGTTCAATAGCCAGCATTTTTTTTTCCCCCATTCTGTGGGTAATCTGTTGGCTTTGCTTATTGTATGCTTGTCTGAAAAGAAACTTCAGCTTCATGTGATCCCATTGGTTGAGTGACTGTTTAAGATTGTGAGTTATTGGTGTTTTGTTCAGGAAGTCTTTCTCCATTCCTATATCATGAAAAGTACTTCCTATATTTTCTTATAGTAGTAGTTGAGTTTCTGGTCTTATATAGATGTCTTTGATCCATTTGGACTTGAGTGTAGTGCATGGTGAAATGTGTGGATCAAGTTTCAATTTCCTGCATATCGTTATCCAGTTTGTCCAGCACCATTTGTTGAAGATGCTATCTTTTTTCCAGCCTATATTTTTAGGGCCTTTGTCAAATATCAAGTAACTATAGTTGCTTGACCCAAATTCTGGGTCCTCAAGTCTATTCCATTGGTCTATACTCCTGTTTTTATGCCAGTACCATGCTGTTTTTATTACTATGGCTTTGTAATATAGCTTTAGATCAGGTATGCTGATGCCTCCACAGGTATTTCTTTTGCTGAGGATATGTTTGGATATGCAAAGTCTTTTGCCTTTCCATATGAAATTTGAGATCATTTTTTCTATCTCAGTGAAGAACACCATTGGGATTTTAATTGGAATGCCATTAAATCTGTATATTACCTTTGGTAGGATTTCCATCTTCACAATGTTAATTGTACCTATCCAGGAGCATGGGAGGTCTTTCCATTTTCTCAAGTCCTCCTCAATTTCTTTTTTGAGTGCTTTTATGTTTTCATTGTATAGATCTTTCACTTCCTTGGTTAATGTTATTCCAAGGTATTTTATTTTTATTTTTGTTGCTATTGAAAATGGGACTATGTCCCTTTTTCTTTCTCTGTATCTTTGTCATTTGCATATAGAAAGGCTACTTATTTTTCTGCATTGATTTTGTATCCTGCTACCTTGCTATAGGAGTAATCACCTTCAGGAGTTTTGGGACGGATTCTCTCAGGTCTCTTATATATACAATCATGTCGTCAGCGAATAGAGCTAACTTAACTTCTTCTTTCCAAGTTGTATCCCTTTTATTTCCTTCTCCTGTCTTATTGCTTGAGCTAGGACTTCCAGTACTATATTGAAAAGCAGAGGTGAGAGTGGACAACCCTGTCTTGTTCCTGATCTTAATGGGAATTCCTCCAGTCTCTCTCCATTAAGTATTATTTGGGCCTTTGTAGCTTTGTATATTTCCTTTGTTATGTTAAGATATGAACCAACCATGCCAATTCTCTCCAATGTTTTGATCATGAAGTGATGTTGTATCTTGTCAAAGGTCTTTTCTGCATCTATCGAAATGATCATGTGGTTTTTGTTATTAACCACTCATCTACAGCACCTAACCAGAATCTACCCAACATGCCTTACATACACAGCAAGCTTTTCATGGACTAGACAATAGGATGTGTGGAGAGGGAGGGGAGGGGAAGGGAGGGAGTGGTAAACACAAATCTAGACCCAAATGGCAATGGTACCATAAAGTTCTACATCCTAAAAAAGCAGACCAAATGGCTGAACCTTCACCAGGCCCTTAGAGGGAACACTTGACCCACAAGACACTGGAAAGGGTATGATGAAGACTTACCTTAATCTTCTACAGCCTCTCTCTCTCCCTCTTCCTTCTCTCTATCTCTTTTATATTGGTTATCTTTTTCTTCCTTTTCTTAGTGGGCACTGACCTTTAACTCCCAGCACCAGCATGTGGCTATCATCCACAATGAGCTTTTTATCAGAGAGACCTACAAGGTTTCCTAAAAGAAAGACGGATTTCTGTCAGAGTACTTGATGACCCACCAAAGGTTAGTGGTAAGACCCTACTGCTGAAGACACCTTATGGGGTTGAGAAGTAAAATGGAATGTCATGGCTGGAAGCAGAAAGAGAGTGAGTCCCCAGACGTTCAACATGTCTAGTGCTAGAAGGTGCTACATGGACGACTGGGGAAAATGACCGATATCTCTCCAAGTGACTCATGGTCTCACCTACATAGCAGCAAATAACCTGCCATGATGCTCACACAAGTGCAATAATGGCACAGAGCTATGGTAGGAAACCAACTGCTCTTGATTCAGCTAACTGATCCCCTCAATGGTATGGGACCCACAGCTGGAGCGGGGAAACAAGTCAAAACCATATCCAAACATAAGCCCGCTCTCCACTATCAAGCAACCAGCAATTGTGGGCTACAAGAGGGCCTACACCTATTAAATTCTCTAAAAAATAATGGTTATGTCATTTGTCTAGTGCTAACTTACTCTCTGTTGGAGAATGTGCTTCTCTTTTTCAGATAGATATAGATCCTAAGGATAGAGCCATCCCATCATATCTCAAAAGGGCCCCAGCTGAAACTAAGAACAACTGGCGAAACAAGCAAGGGTGCTGTTTTCTTGGTGAACTGGGTACCAGCACAAGGATGAAGGAGATTAACACAGAGAAAAATCAACTCCTACCAAATCAGAGATCCAGAGACCTAGAGCCCCCAACACCTCATCACTGAAGCAGACCTAAAATGTACCCAATATGGCTCAGGGAAATTTTGAGGAAGAGGGGGTGGAAAGAATGTCAAAGCCACATGTTGGGTCATGATATGCAATCATTTATCCTACCCGTAACTGTGGGCTAACTCCAGAATGCATTACCCATATACTTGAACAAGGAGGGGCCAAGGGGGTTTATGTATTGTATGAGCCTAATAATGGTACCAAATTGACTGTATTCGCTGAGTACAAATCTAATTAATAAAAAAATGAGAAAAAATGGCAATGTAAACTGTTTTCATTTCATATGTATAGCATAAATAAATCTGGTATGTGATTAGCATTATACAGCAAAATCACATTGCTTATTTTAAATATAAGAAAAAGCAAATAAAAGATGTGGATATGGCAGTTTTAATATATTTTTGTGTGCTGAGACATTGGATTATCTACTCCATGCAAAATACAAATGAACAAAAATAGGAAAACATGTAGAGCAAAAACTTTATTTTAATTGGCTTTATCATGTTACATTCAGACTCTTTTCCCTCTTCTGCCTCTAGGGCTCTGTGTTTCTTGAAAGCAAAGCAACACTGACAACCTCAATTCCTGAACTTTTCATTGTTCTTCAGTGGATTTCATTATAATCCATGGAAACCAAGTCTTTCCTCGTCACTTCTGAAAGCCATTACTCAACTGTATATTTCAACTTTCATCTTCCTTTCTTTACTGATTCTTTTCCAACCTCTATAGAGGTCATTGCTTTTGTTTTTGGACATAAGAATCATTGCTGGACCTTGTGTGTCTTCAATGTGCAATCGAATGTGCACATTCATAAGCCTATACTCTCCTAACAGAATCAGTGTTCTACTGAGGCAGGCTCTCCCGTAGAGAAGCAACATTTACCTCTTTATTGAACCAAAAGCACAGGATTTGAGAGCTGTGAATGCACAACACAGCATTTTCTTTCATTGTGGCATTTTCTTAGAGAGGGAAAACAATTCTAACCAGAAGACACAATGTAATGAGATTTATGTATAAATTTGGAATAAGAATTAATTGATGGAATAATGTAAAACTAATATACAATACTAAGATTGTATTGTTGGAGAAAATAAGTTCAGAGTTAAATGAGGAAATAATTAACAGAGACTAGGGAGAAATTCACTCTAAGCAGGAAAACCATATGCCAATAAAGCTGGAGTACACAGAACAATGCAGGAGAAGATGGATCTGGTAGGACGATACCAACACATGTGGTGGAAGTGTTGTGATGGGGGCTGGGGAAATTGCTCAGTGGTTAATGCACTTGCCTGCAAAGCTGAACGACCCAGGTTCAATTTCCAGGAATCACATAAATCAGATGCACAAGGGGGCAAACACATCTGGAGTTTGTTTGTTTGCAGCAGCTTGAGGCCCTGACACACCCGTTCTCTCTCTCTCAAATAAATAAAGAAAAATGAAATATGAAAAAAATAAAGGGTTGTGATGACAGGTATGGTACAAGGATGGTAGTAAAGAGTTTAAAAATTAAGATGCCTCTATTTCTCTGCTGCCAGAATATTTGCTATTCCAATTGTGATGATTTATAATGAAAATGCCAAGGGCATGGTGTCACAAGCATTTTATAACAGGGCTTAGTAGGCTAAGGAAGGAGGATCACCATGAATTCAAGGCCAGCCTGGGCTATAAAATGAGTTCTAAGACAGTGGAGGCTAGAGATTCTACCTTGAAAAAAATACAAACAAACAACATATGTGTATATATTCAACTTTACAGGACTGAAAATCATCTGTGAGGGATTACCTTGACTATATTAAGATCATTGAGTTGGGAAGACATACCCTAACTGAGGGTGATACCACTCCTTGGGTATGGAACACAGACTGTATCCTATCCTGAAATAAACTATTCTTCCACTAGATTGACTTTTTTTCATGTATCTTGAGCCAGTGACAGGTAATTGACTAAAACACAACTGTCTATTTTCAAGCTTTGCCATTGAGTTTTTAACAATTAGTAATTTTGTCATCTGTTCATTTGTATATAATAAAGCTTCTATTTGGAGCCTTATTCATGTCTTTCCCTTTCTGATAGATTCAATCAGTATTGAGTTAGCAATTTTCATTATCTTTGTCTCCTTTATTAAATGTACATAGCATAGCCCTTCAAGAAGGGGCTGTATAAATGTTCCCTGAATGAAGAAATCTCCTGTTCAGTTCCCTATTTTAACTCTTAAAAGCTCATCTACAACCCACATACAATTCAGTAATGCACACCAAGTTCATTCTACATCCGTCTCTTTGAATGACTGCAATAAGGGCATAGATTCAGAGGACAATCTTCTATGTAGTATGAGGAATTTTAGAGGCTTCATCCTTTATGTACAAACCATCATGAATGAGTGTTCTTCTTGAGGATCCATGACTATGTCACACAGTTCACATAAAGACTCAGTTCTCTGGATTTTAAAAGCCTGGAAAATATGACAAGCTATACTAAAATGAAGTGAATAGCTTTACTATTTTTCACTGCTAATAGAAAGTCATTATTCATCAATTTTGTTCAATCTGCAAAAGTTCAGAGACATTCTATAACAGAAGCATCACTGTTATCTGAGAAGAAGAGTTAGGCCATTATTTTAACAAAGCTTTTGTAGTTGCCATCAATGTACAAACCTGGAATTTTTATCTTCATTAGCTTAGGGACATAAAATGTAGACTTTCTTTGCCTTCAAAGACTCTTACTTTAATTTGAGCTTCAACACACGCCCCACAATAATTAGAACTTGCTCATGATTCTTGAGTAATGCTTTTGAAGAGTTGCCACTAAATGAGGTTTTTATTTCTGGTCCACACAGAACAACACAAAATAAGCTGATGCTAGTGGTAATTATCTACTGAACTGAGTCATTGCTGAAAGTCAGAAATTTACATGGAAATAACCTCTGTTATCTCTGTGACCAGCCATCTAAGAATACAAATACCTGATTTTACCAAATTAATTATAAAGGAAATGGTTTCTCTCAATGTGAACTTTTATAGCATTATATAGAGAAAAAAATAGTTGTAGAAGGGAAATTGATTGAGAAAGGGCATGAGAAAAACTGCTGGAATGTCCTTGATATTTACTCTGTGTTGTGGTTATACAACTATGATATGATTTAAGTTGGGCACTTAAAATTAAAGACAATATAAAAAAATTAGAGACAATATAGTTGTATACATATTTTCTGCTACATTTTTAACAAGAATACCATAATAGAAATAAAAGCATCATGAAATCAACTATTTTTTAAAAAAATTCTACTATGCAACATAATGCATGAAATGATAAGTACATAAAGTCATGTTACTCAGGAAGTTAAAACACTAGGATATAAACAGAATGTTTGTCAGAGACAATGTATAGAGGGATAAAATTTCATGCACATATTCCATTAGATTAATATGTCCTTTCAGTCTATCATTAAATCTTTAATTATATTCATATATTTGGGAAAGCAACTTAAATATACAAAAAATAAGCTAATGATGTGGGAAAATATTTTAGCCATGTAGTTGTTTCTACTCATTCTCCTGTTAAACCATCCATGATAATTTTTAAGTATGTATGGAAATTAAACATGAGTCCCATTTTTTTTTCTATCTTTAATGGAAATAGGTTAAGCATCTGGTACTCATATTATGTTTTTTTTTTTTTGAGACATATGTAGTAAAAACCAGTGACAATTCACAATCTTCTCTTTTATAGTTGTCACCTAAAAGAAATGATGAATGAATCTGCTAAATTGTCTGATTTGTTCAACATACACACACACACACACACACACACACACACACGTATACACACACACATATTTTTACAGAAAAAAAAGAAAAAGTTATATGTAGTGGTGGTTGATTCAGGTATCCCCCACAAACTTAGGTATTCTAAATGCTAGGTTCCAAGCTGATGGAGATTTGGGAGTTAATGCCTCCTGGAGTATATTTTAGGGGGGAATTCATGGGTATATAGCCAGTTTCCCCATGCCAGTGTTTGGCATACTCTCCAGTCTCTGTTTCCACCTTATGTGGACCAGATATTGATGTCCACACTCTGATCATGCCATCATTTTCCCCTGCCATTGTGGAACTTCCTCTGGAGCCTGTAAGCCAAAATAAACCTCTTTTTCTCACAAGCTGCTCTTGGTTGGGTGATTTCTACTAGCAATGAAATCCTGACTGCAACAGATAGATAGATAGATAGATAGATAGATAGATAGATAATAGATAGATAGATAGATAGACAGATAAAAGATAGATAGATATTGAATATATATATATATAAATTTAGTAATTAAAGTATGTAATTATTACTGTCCATTAAATATAAATTTTTATCCATTATCCAACATAGTTACCTCACATTATTCATGAAGCCGTAACTCTTTTTTTCTTTGACTGAAGGTTATTTCCACAGAGAAAGAAAGTATTTTTTTTTTCTTCTCAAAGGCTGTTAACCTTTGCCAGCAATACACTCTTTAGCATTTCTGAATTTTTGTATGTGCATTGCGCTTATTGTTCTTACCTAGAAATTGTTATCTTAGTGAAACCCACAACATCTTTGAAATTACAAAATATTCCAGTAAAATACCTAAAATTAAAATAAAGGAAATTCTTATATGTTGTAGTTAGTAAAAATTTGTAAGATAGGATTTATTTATGTCTCCATCTCTAGATATGTGGAAAATCACTGTTGTCACTGAAAATCACTGAGCTGGTAGATACCATTCACAATGTATGGCTTTCTCATCTCCTCTGTTCCTAAGGTCATCTTTGAAAGGCTAGACTTTATTTCTCTTTATTTCTCATACTGTCAGGACCTCTATGTGTTGTCTCATAGTTCTGATTTTTCCATACATGCTTTTTAACTCTCCCTTATTTGAAGCAACTGTCTTTAAATTCTGCCATGAAGAATAAAAATAAACTTTGTGTAAGTGATTTGATATGCCACTTTCTCTTATACTAAATGCATTTCCACCCAAAATCAACCTGAATCTTCTTCATATCTACATGTAGGAAAAATATTTTTCTATCAATGTTATTTCTCTTCATCCTGTTTCATTAGGGATCCTTTTTAGAGATATCTTTTTCCCTAGTAATGTCAAGATCTTATTGATTTTAAATATTCTCACAAATATCTAAAAGTCTAAACTTGCTCCTGGGTTCTACTACTTGCTATAACTTACCTGTCTAGCTTTCCCATTATGAAGTTGAAACAAGAGATGAACAAACTTTCTCCTGAAGTGTAGAGAGGCATCATTTTAGCTCTAGAAGACAATGATGTTGGGCTTACCTCATTTCATACTCTAATGGCATCAGTAATGCAGCTATTTATTTACACTCCACTCACTATTTAAACAGGTTTCTGGCTACTTTGATTTCTCCAAAGAAATGTTTCAGAATATTCTAATTTTCCTTCTCCATTGTTGAATTTGTAATATAAGAGTAGTGTCCTTATATACTATGAACATTATATAAACCCTCACTTAAGAAATGGATTATTATTATGTGTGTTTCTCACGCCTATGTTTTCTTTCTATTCTTTCTTCTTTCTATTCTGCCCTTGTCAGCTTTTATATTAATGGTTTTGGTTTCCATGCAGAAATTAACAAACATCTGGCTTTACATGTTAGGATATAATCTTTAGAGTCTGTACATCTCTTATCACATTATATTGCACTGTATTTATTATATTTATTGTAATATAAATTACTTTCTTGTTACAAGGACAAAATATCTGACCAGAAACAGATCATGGAGGGTAGGGTTTATTTTAGGTTACAGTTTAAAGGGGAAATTTCAACAAGGCATGGAAAGGATGGCAGGATCAGACAGCCAATATTACATCTTTACATCAGCAGAGGGAAAATAGAGTCACCAACAAGCAGGCCTGGATTGTAGGCATTCAAGATCCATCTAAATGAACATACTTCCTCCTGGAAGAATCTATCATCCCAAAGTTCCACAACTTTACTGAACAATGACACTAACTAGAACACATGAGGCTATGAGGGACATTTTATATTCAAACCACCACTAATGCCATAGACTTATAATAAGAAATGCTTTCAGTTCATCTTGAGAAATATTCCTAATCTTTACTAGTCCAAATATCATTCACTAACTCAAAGTCCTACTCATCCACAAAGTAGTCTCTTACCTATAAGCCTCTCAAAAATCAAAGCACAAGCTATATACTTTCACCACATACTTGCACACAGTAAACATTTCCATTCAAAAAAGGAGAAATAGAGACATAACAAGGAAAGACTGAACCAACACAAAATTGAAAATGATCAAGATAAACATGGAAAAGTCCAAATCTTGCAGGTGCATGCCTGGTTTCTTGGAATCATGATGTAATCATTTGGGTTCCAAAATGTCTGGGTAGTTTTGCTCCTCAAGCTATTTGGCCTACAGCTAGAACTGAAAGGTCTTTCTGGCAGATGTCCAAAACCCTTGCATTTCCACAATCCTGAGGTCTCCAGTGCAACATGAGGTACACCTTCACAGCCTCATATAGTGGCCTATCTTGTTGTCCATGCAAGACCGTTAACCATGCCTCACATTGCCTGGCCCCAACCACTCTCCAGAACTACAGCACAATCCATAACCTCCATCTTACATCCTTCTCTCCTCCATAACCAACATTATCTTAAAACAATGCCAAACTCTTCTGCCACATGAGGAAGAAGCCAGAGCATGAACCACAGCTCTAATGGCCTCTTGGAGAACAATGAACTCCTTTCTCCCCTCAGTTTTTTTTTCCTCTCAAAAAAATTAACATTATCAGTAGTCCAAAACTTTAATAGGTTAGGTTGTGGCTTCACAATATCTTTCCTTTTGCCCCAGCTTGATTATCATTGATGGGCATTATGTCTTTAACAATTATAGCTAACGTAATAGTCTACTCTAGTCCTGGGACTGGAAATTTGTTTATAATTCTTTCTGTGACAAAATATAAATTTTCATTTCTTTCTGCTCTTTACTTTCTTCTTCTTCATTATAGACAATAATTAGAGCAGCAATGAGAAACCAAAGCATACACTCAATTATTTCCTCTCTTAAAATTTCCTCTCCCAAACACATTAGTCCATGTTGCAGTCAGGTTCTCATTGCTGTCAGAAATCACCCAACCAAGAGCAGCTTTGGAGGAAAAGAAAGGTTTATTTTGGCTTACAGACTACGGGGAGAGCTCCATGATGGCAGGTAAAAATGATGGCATGAGCAGAGGGTAGCTATCTCTCCCTGGCCAACATAAGGTGGACAACAGGATCAAGATAATGTGCCAAACACTAGCATAGGGAATTTAGCTATAACTCTCATAAGCCCACCCCCAACAATTATTCACCTCCAGGAGGAGTTAATTCCCAAATCTCCATCAGCTGGGAACCTAGAACTCAGAACACAGTTTATTGGGGACACCTGAATCAAACAACCACATTCTACCCCTGGATCACATAAACTGATAATCATCTACGATGTAAAATTCAATGCCTTCAGTATGACTTTAAGAACCCCCCTAGTTTTTATCAATCCTAATGATGTTCAGACATGTCCATGATCCAAAGTCTTTTAACTAAGCTATAGTACCAAAAAATTCCACCAAAAAGCCATAATGGCACAGAATATACATTCACACTGCAAAAGGTGGTATTGGGTATAGCAAAGAAATATTCAACCAATACAAGATTTAAACAGGGCAAACATCAAACCCCATAGCTCCAAGTCAAACAACTCTAGCCAGTAACAAATCACCAAGTCTGAAAATTCTAACCAGCAACAAGTGTCTGGAGCTCCAATCCCACCCCTCCAGCTAGGCTAGACACAGACCTGGAGAACTTCATCTAGGGGCAGCAGCTTTCCTTAACCATCTTGTCGTTTTGGCATCTCCAATGGGTCTCCACTGCAGCCCACAGTTCATCCTCATGGCTCCATCAGGTCTCCTCATGAAGGAATCCAGCAAACCTGCTTCACACTGCCCATGGTCTTTTCCAAAACACAAGACCACATTGTAAACTCAATGACCCACTCTTTCCTGCATTCTTTTTACTCCACAATACCAGGTATGGTGCCAATTTTTTAATCCAGGGAGTGGGGGGTAGGGGATAAAGCAGACTTTGAACAATAGGACACTCCACCATTCAGGCCCCTTCAAGACACTGCATACTTTCTGTCGCCCTAATGCAGGCCAGTTGGCTGAATCTCAATGGTTGTAATCCTTCATACAATTGCAGATGAACAGGCAGCAGTTTCTGCAACAAGATTTCTTTCTGTACCATAACCCACTGCACACACCAGTCCATTTCTATGCACTGCAACCCTGCACAAGGTCTCAGGACATGGGCATAACAGCAAGCCTCTCAGAAAAAACTGCTTCTAGCCCAGTCCAAGCTAAGCTCTTTTTTACCCTCAGAAGCCAAACTTCACAGCCCATAGTTCTTAGTGCATTCAGGTCTTTCAACTGTGACCAGAATAGTTCATCAAGCTGTACATACAGCACTGTAAGGCACCTCTTAGGCAAAAGTTTCAAATCGCTATACATTCCTCTTGAAAATCAGCTCCAAAAGACCAAAACCACACAGTCAGGTGTCTAGCAGCAAATGACACAACTCCTCAGTACCAACATTATTGTTGTAGTCAGTTTCATATTGCTGGCAGAACTCACTAGACCAAGAGTAGCTACTGGGGAAAAAAAGGGTTTACTTTGGCTTACAGACTCAAAAGGAAGCTCCATGATGACAGGGAAAACAATGGCATGATCAGAGGGTGGACATCATCCCCTGACCAACATAAGGTAGATAACAGGAGCAGGAGAGTGTGCCAAACAATAGCATGGGGAATTTGGCTATAATACCCATAAGCCCACCCCCAAAAATATACCACCTCCAGGAGGCTTTAATTTCCCAGTTTGATATATTTTCTGATTGTAATTTTTATGTAATTTTACTCCCTTTTCTATGTGTCATATATGTGTATGTATGTGTGTGTGTGTGTTTATGTGTGCTTTTAGTGTTTAGTTTCAAATTGACTCCTATACACTTTATTCTTCCTTGGAAAATATACTTTGAAAAATTTTGCTTTCTTTTTATAGGCTCAAAATCTTTGAAAACAGCAGTATACATGGCATTTTCTGCCTGAGTTTTATTTTTTATTTTCTGTTCTTAGCTCATTTTCTACTCACTTCAAAGAGCAATAGTGCTAAAAGAGAGTAGATTATAAGTTAGTAAAACATGCATAGTCATAATGTAAAAGATATTCCTGTCTATGTACATGTGATTGGCTAACTAAGAAGCATTGGAAGCCACTTTTTAAGACTTCAAAGTAGAATGAACATATTCATACATCTATTTGGGCTTTCAAGAGACTTATAGTTTCTCACCATTAATGTTTTAGGATGAAATGTCTATGTGACTAGTAGAAGGGGAAAATATAGTCAGGGTGACAGGATAATCAGTATGCTGTACATCCCTAAGGTTGCCTCAGTGACTGGCTTTTATAATGTTAGGGAAGGAGTGTATAATTAAACTTACCTAAATACCTAAAAATACTGAACCCATGACAACAGACACACTTGCAACTAACCAAGCAACCAAGGAATTAGTATGGGAGAGAAAATCACACTAATTTACCCTGTTGGATCCTTTACTATCTACTAAAGACCATTTCAATGACTGGCATTAATTCCTACAGATTTAGACTACTCATTTCTAAAGTTGTAGACCAGTTATCCTCTTTCTTATATATACAACAAAGGATTTAGTGATACAAAAATATTGGTGGGGGGCTGGAGAGATGGCTTAGTGGTTAAGGCATTTGCCTGCAAAGCCAAAGGACCTTGATTCGATTACTCAGGACCCATGTAAGCCAGATGCACAAGGGGGCACATGCATCTGGAGTTCATTTGCAGTTTCTGGAGGCCCTGGTACACCCGTTCTCCCTCCCTCTCTCTCTTTCTCTATCTGCCTCTCCCTCTCTAACTCTCTCAAATAAATAAATAAAATTATATACATATATATATGTATGGAATTGTCACTTAAGAGTCCTCAGAGAAGCCAAAAATGGTACTCTGGCAAAGGAAAGAAAAAATAAATAAAACATTAAGTCATAAAATGATAGTAATAATAGAGACACAGATAAATACTGGGGAATCCATGTAAGAGAAAAAATGAATGTGGCTTCTTATTCCATTATGCCTACTATTTGCCTGAGTTTACATGTAGTGGTCTTTCTTACATCAGGTAAGTGCAGTTTCAGAAAAAACATAAACCAAGTTCATGTCTGATTTGAAGAGAATATATGTTTCCTTGATACATGCAATTCCTAGCAAAGTAAATCCAAATCTTTCATCCTTAGTGGAAAAAAAAAAAAAACACTAAAAATTGAGATGTGAGTGGTCTCTTAAACACAAATATTATGTAAGCTACTTTTATATTCTGATACATACTAGTTCCAAAATCTATCCAACATTTTAGAAGTTGTCAAATATTGTTTAAGAAATAAAATATGCAGGAAATTTCTCACCTTGGAGTACGTAGAAACACCATTGAGCATATGTTACTGACAGACAATAATGAACTAACATGTAATAACCTGCAAGAGACACCTGTAAGAAAATCCAGCAGATTCTGACTTTCTGAAGTTCTTTTTAAATCTGTCCTGATCTGAGTGTATGTCTGGAAGTGTTCTTTGTCATCTCTGATTTAAAGCCAACTTCCATGCTGCAGTGGCATACTACCACAGCCATGTGCATTCATCACTGCAGTGGTGGAGTTGAGTATGCCTCTTACTAATATAGATTTACAACAGGAACCACACATCGTCTTTCCCAATATAGGAAGAGAGAGTAAATAAACCTTTCCCCAAACACTTCTCCATGAATGTTTCCTTGTAAAACTAAAGACCTATAGTTAGTGGTGTAGTTTTCTCCATTTCTTTGCAAAAATCTGCATTATGAGCTTATTTCACAATTAAATAGATACTATGCCTTTGTGTGTGTGTGTGTGTGTGTGTGTGTGTATGATGTATTTTGTTGTACAAATAGTGTGGTAATGTGTGCTGTGTGTGGTGTGGTGTACCATATGCTTGCCTGAGGTGGGGGCAGGGAATAGCCTGCAGTGGCTGAAGGAGAATTTTTTGGTGTCCTGTTCCATTTTGGATGACATTCAATAATTAAAAACATTATAAAAACATTATAAATTTAAAACATTATATCCACTTTGGCTGGATAGAGAATTACTAGTTATATAATTTCTTTAGGGTTATTAATATCATTAAGTAGGTCAATAGTCCTTGAGAAATTTGAATGGTTCCTTGTTACTATAATGTCCAATCTTGTCATTAGACCCTCACCACATTCTTAGGACAGTGCATTTTTCTCTTCACATTTCTCATTATAGACAATTTTGCCTTAATCAAAACAGCAAAAATTTTAAAAGTTTATTTATTTGTTTGCAAGCAGAGAGAGTAGAAGAGAAAAGTACAGAGAAATGGACACACTAGGGTCTCCAGCCATTACAAACTTCATATGCAAGTGCCTCTTTGTGCATCTGGCTTACATGAATTTACATGGGTAAATCCAAGTAGTTGGGCTTTGCAAGCAAGAACTTTAACCACTGAGCTATCTGTCTAGCCCATTAACAGCAGTTTTGAGACTTGAATATTCTATTCTGCAGTGTGAGGCTTTTGTCATTCTAGAATTTTTAGTTATAGAAAGCTTGAATAATTCAGTTTCTTACATTTGTTTTTCCAAAAAAGTAAATGCAATGACTTTATTTTTACATTTAGTTATGTATATAGTGTGCATCCATGGTGGTACCATCATTGGCCTTCTCACTGTCTCCCTCCCCCCTAAAGATTGTGGGTGTTGCATTGTGGGGATGGCCATCAGTTATGGGGGAGAGGCAATGTCTGTGTGCATAATGACCCAACTTATAGATCTAACAATCTTTGTGTCCCTTCTTCTGTGAATTTCCCTGAGCCATGTTGGGTTCATTTTAGGTTTGTTTCAGTGACGGAGGTCTTGAGAGTCTCTGTGTCTCTGGATATCTGATTTGGTAGGTGTTTGTGTCCTTCACTCTTGTGCTGATACCAGGTTCACTGAGAAAGCATCTCTTGCCTATTACCCCACTAACTCTATGGCTTCAGCTGGTGCCCTGGTGGGGTGCAATGGGCTGATCCTTTCCTAATGTTATGCATCCATCTGAAAAGAGAAGCAAATTCTCCCATGGAGAGTGAGGTCAGATACATGGATATCCACTATTAATTTAGAGAGAATTTAATAGGTCTAGGCTCTCCTGTAGCCCACTATTGGTGGGAGCTAGATATTGGAGAGCAGGCTCATATTTGGATATGGTTCTGACTTGTTTTTCCATTCCAGGTATGAGTTCTGTTCCACTGAGTGAATCCGTTAGGCAAATCAAGAGCAGTTCGTAACCCACCATGGCTGTGTGCCACTATTGCACTTGTGTGAGCATTACATCAGGTTGATTGCTGCTAAGTAGCACAGACCATGAGTTGCTTAGACAGATGTTGGTAATTTTCTCCAGTCACTAATGTAACACCTTCTGGCACTAGACAAGCTAACTGACTGGGGATTGACTGTCGTCCAGTTTCCAGCAAGGTTGCTCCATCTTACATCTCAATAGCATATGGTGTCTTTGGCAATAGGGTCTTATGATTAACTTTTGGTGGGTCACCATTACTCTGACAGAATTCTGTCTTCTTATGGGAAACCTTGTAGGTCTCTGATCAACAGCTCATTATGGATGTTACCTACATGCTGGTACTAAGAGTTACAGGTCAGTGCCAAGGGAGAAGAAGGAAGAAAAATATAGGTAATATGAAAGATAAAGAGAGAAAAAAGAGAGAGAGAAACAGGAGAAGATTGAGGGTAGTTTTTATCATGCCCGCTCTAGGTCCCTGTGATTCAGGTGTTCTCTCTAAGCACCAGATGAAGGTTAAACTTTTTAGTATGTCTTTCAAGATGTAGGAATTTATGGTACCATTTCCATTTGGGTTCAGTTTTTCCCCTTCTCCTCACGCTTACCCTCCTCTTCCACTCCACCATCCATATTGTCCAGTCCTCAAGATGTTTATTGGGTATGTCAGCATCATGGGCAGATTCAGGTTAGGAGCCACAGATGAGTGAGACCATTATCTTTCTATATTGGGTGACTTCACTGAGAATGATTTGTTCCAAGTTTTTCTTCAAAATTCACTGTGTCATTTTTTTTCCTTACTGCTGCATAGAATTCCATCGTGTAGATATACCACACCATAGTTATACATTAGTCTAATGATGGACATCTAGGTTAATTTCAACTCTTAGCTGTTAGTAATTGAGCAGCTACAAGCATAGTTGAGCAGATATCTTGAGCTGAGGTTTGGAGCTTTTAGGGTAAATGCCCAGTAAAGGAATACCTGGGTCTGTTGGTACCTCTATAGTCATCCTTTTTAGGAGTCTCCATATTACTTTCCATAGTGGTTGTGCCAGCATACATTCCTGCCAACAATGGATGAGGGTTCCTATTTCTCCACAACCTTGCCAGCATTTGTTGTCATTGGGTTTTGAAATGTTTTCTATCCTTACTGGGGTAAGGTGGAATCTCGTAGGTGTTTTAATTTGCATTTCCCTGATGATTAGGGATGAAGAACATTTTCTTAACTGTGTGTTTGTCATTTGTATTTCTTCCTCTGAGAACTCCCTGTGCAGTTCTCTGCCCCACTTTTTGGATGGGTTTGTTTGACTTTTTATTGTTTAGGTTTTTGAGTGCTTTGTAGAATCTAGAAATTAGGCCTCTGTCCAATGTGTATCCAGGAGAAATGTTCTCCCATTCTGAGGGTAGTCTTTTGGCTCTGCTTATTGTTTGTTTCTCTATGAAAAAAGCTTTTTAGCTTCCTGAGATCTCAATGATTAAGTGATTGTTTAATTTCCTGAGGCACTGGGATTTTATTCAGGAAGTTTTTTTCCAACTCCTATATCATGGAAAGTCCCTCCTATTTTTCTTCCTATAATAGCAGAGTTTCTGGTCTTAAATTGAGGTCTTTCATCCATTTGGACTTGATATTCGAGCATGGCAAATGTGTGAATCTAGTTTCATTGTTATGCATATGGTTATCCATTTTGTTAGACAATATTTGTTGAAGATGCTATCTTTTGTCCAGCCTACATTGTTAGGGCCTTGGTCAAATATCAAGTAGCCATAGTTACTTAACCCAATGCCCAGGTCCTTGATTCTGTTTCATTGGTCTATGTTCCTATTTTTATGCCATTACCATGTTGTTTTCATTACTATGGCTTTGTAGTATAGCTTTAGATCAGTTATGGAGATGCCTCCAGATGTGCTTCTTATGCTGAGGATATGTTTGGATATCTGCTGCCTTCTGCCATTCCATATGAATTTTGAGATCATTTTTCCTATCGCTGTGAAGAAAGATGTTGGGATTTTTATTGGTATTGCATTTAATCTGTATATTGCTTTTGGTAAGATTGTGTTTTTCACAGTGCTAATTCTGCCTATCCAGGAGCATGGGAGGTCTTTCCACTTCCTCAAGTCCTCTTCAATTTCTTTCCTTATTTTTAATTAATTAATTTATATTTTCTCAATTTTATTAATGTGTTCCATGATTATAAAAATATCCCATGGTAATACCCTCCCTCACCCCCCCTTTACCCCTTCGAAATTCCATTATCCATCATATCCCCTCCCCATCTCAATCAGTCTCTCTTTTATTTTGATGTCATGATCTTTTCCTCCTCTTATGATGGTCTTGTGCAGGTAGTGTCAGGCACTATTAGGTCATGGATACCAGCCATTTTATGTCTGGAGGGAGCACATTCTAAGGAGTCCTACCCTTCTTTGGCTCTTACATTCTTTCCACCACCTCCTCCACATTAGACCCTGAGCCTTGGAAGCTGTGATCAAGGTGTTACTCAGTACTCCAGTCACTTCCTTCCAGCACTATGATACTTTCTGTGTTGTCCCAAGGTCACTGCCATCTGAAAAGAGAAGATTCTCTACCCAAAGTGAGAGTAGCATTAATATAAGGGTATGAATACTAAGAGAAGTGCTTATTGGGCAGTTTGATAAGCATAGTATATACATTTATCCAGACATCAGCAGATGTTATACCCCTAGGGCTCATGACTACCCCTGTTTTAAGTTTTCAGTATCAGGGATGTATTCCTTCCCATGGAGTGGACCTCCATTCCAATTGGAAGGCAGTTGGTGTCCACCATGACAGACATACCACTATTGTACCTGTTGGCTCATTTGCCCTGGCTGGCCAATTATAAGGCTTGCAGTGTCCACTGTTGAGCATCTTCACTGGTGGTGTCTCTTTCTCCCATTGAACTACATGTAGAATGGCTTCCTCTAGCTTTCTGTCAGCTGGTCTACATGGATGAGGTTATCAGCTCAGTTCCAGTAGGATTTCTCAGTGGCCTTGCAGCCCAAGTATGTGGAGTCTTCAGCAATAGGGTCTTATCATCTATTCCATGAGGGAAACCAATGGCCTCAGCAATGGCTCATAATGCTTTGGGGGCATCAGGAACCTCCCTGGCCAACAGCTCACTGGAAGGAATCCCATCGCTGGCACTGAAAAGTTTCTAGCAACGATCTATGGCTCCTGAGTGTTCCATTGTCCAAAACTGGAGGATTCCATATGATTTATTATATCTTCTTAGATTTTGATTAGCCCTCCCTCCACCTTCCCTTTACTCAATCTCTTCTCTTGACCTCATTTTGGGCCTTTTCACCCCTGTTAATCTATTCTTCTACTTATGTATATACAATACCAACCTATTCAGTACCCTCCTCCCTTCCTTTCTCTTCCCTTTATATCTCCTTTTTAGCTTACTGGCCTCTGCTACTGAGTTTTTTCCTTCTCACACAGAAGAACAATCATCTGTAGCTAGGATCCACATATGAGAGAGGACATACGGTGCTTGGCTTTCTGGGCCTGTGTTATCTCACTTAGTATAATCCTTTCCAGATCCATCCATTTTCCTGCAAATTTCATAACTTCATTTTTTCTTTACCGCTGAATAGAACTCCATTGTATAAATGTGCCATATCTTCATTATCCACTCATCAGTTGAGGGACATCTAGGCTGATTCCATTTCCAAGATATTATGAATTGAGTGGCAATAAACATGGTTGAGCACGTACTTCTAAGGAAATGAGGTGAGTCCTTAGGATATAGGCCTAGGAGTGCTATAGCTGGGTCATGTGGTAGATCAATCTTTAGCTGTTTTAGGAACCTCCACACTGATTTCCACAATGGCTGGACCAGATTGCATTCCCACCAACAGTGTAGAAGTGTTCCTCTTTTTCCACATGCCCACCAGCATTTGTGATAATTTGTTTTCATGATGGTAGACAATGTGACAGGAGTGAAATGGAATCTCAATGTAGTTTTAGTCTGCATTTCCCTGATGACTAGGGATGTAGAACATTCTTTCAGATGTTTATACGCCATCAGTATTTCATCTTTTGAGAACTCTCTATGTAGCTCCATAGCCCATTTTTTAATTGGCTTCTTTGATTTCTTATTATTTAACTTTTTGTGTTCTTTGTATATCCTAGATACTACTCCTCTATCAGATATATAGCTGGAAAGATTTTTTCCCATTCTGTAGGTTGCCTCTTTGCTTTATTCACAGTGTCCTTGCAGTACAAAATCTTTTAATTTCATGAGGTCCCAGTGGTTAATCTGTGGTTTTATTGCCTGAGCAATTGGGGTTACATTCAGAAACTCTTTGCCATGAACAATATGTTGAAGGTTTTCCCCTACTTTTTCCTCTCACAGTTTCAGAGTTTCCAGTTGGATGTTAAGGTCTTTAATCCATTTGGACTTAATGCATGTGCATGGAGAGAGAGAAGAATCTATTTTCATACTTCTATAGATACATATCCAGTTTTCCCAACACCATTTTCTGAAGAGGCTGTATTTTTTCCAATGAGTTTTGACATTTTTATTGAATATCAGGTGGCTATAGCTACCTGGACTTACATCTGGGTCCTCTATTCTGTTCCATTGATATACATGTCTGCTTTTGTGCCAGTACCATGTTGTTTTTGTTATTATGGCTCTGCAGTATAGGTTAAAATCAGGTATGGTGATACCACCAGCCTTATTTTTGTTGCTCAGTACTATTTTAGATATTTGAGGTTTCTTTGTGATTCCAAATGAATTTTTGGTTTGTTTTTCTATTTCTGTGAAGAATACCATTGGAGTTTTAATGGGGATTGCATTCAATGTGTAGATTGCTTTTGGTACGATTGCCGTTTTCACAATATTGATTCTTCCATTCCAGGAACAAGGGATGTTTTTCTATTTCCTAGTGTCTTCTGCAATTTCTTGCTTGAGTGTTTTATAATTTTCATTGTAGAGATTCTTTACTTCCTTGGTTAGATTTATTCCAAGGTACTTTATTTTCTTTGATGCAACTGTGAATGGGAGTGATTCTCTGATTTCATACTCTGTCTGTTTGTTGTTAGCATATAGGAAGGCTATGGATTTCTGAGTTTTAATTTTGTATCCTGCTAGATGGCTGCAGGTGTTTATCAGCTCTAACAGTTTGCTGGTAGGGTCTTTAGGATCCGTTATATATAGAATCATGTCATCTGCAAATAAAGATGACTTGATCTATTCAATTTGTATCCCTTTTATGTGTGTCTCCTGCCTTATTGCTATGGCTAAGACTTCCAGTACTATATTAAATAAAAGTGGGGACAGTGGACACCCTTGTCTTGTTCCTGATTTTAGTGGAAAAGCTTCGAGTTTTTCCCCATTTAGTAATATGTTGGCTGTAGGCTTGTCATAAATACCTTTATTATATTGAGATATGTCCCTTCTATTCCCAGTCTCTGTAGGACTTTTATCATGAAGAAATGATGGATTTTCTCAAATGCTTTCTCTGTGTCTAATGAGATGATAATGTGATTTTTGTCGTTCAGTCCATTTATGTAATGTATTACATTTATTGACTTGCATATGTTGAACCATCCCTGCATCTCTGGGATAAAGGCTACTTGGTCAGGGTGAATGATCTTTCTGATATATTCTTGCATTCTGTTTGCCAATATTTTGTTGAGAATTTTTGCATGTATGTTCATGATGGAGATTGGTCTGTAATTTTCCTTTTTTGTTCTATCTTTGCCTGGTTTTGGTATCAGGGTGATGCTGGCTTCATAGAAGGAGTTTGGTAGGATTCCTTCTTTTTCTATTTTATGGAAAAGCTTAAGAAGCAGTGGTGTTAGTTTTTCCCTGAAGGTCTGGTAAAATTCAGGAGTGATTCTCTCTGGGTCTGGGCTTTTTTTGTTGTTGTTGTTGGGAGATTTTTGATAACTGCTTTGATCTCCATGCTTGTTATAGGTCTGTTCAAGAGATTAATCTCATCTCTATTTCATTTAGGTAGGTCATATAAATCAAGAAAATCATCCATTTCTTTCATATTTTCATACTTTGTGGAGTATATGCTTTTATAGTATGTTCCTATGATTTTTTGAATTTCTCTGGTATCTGTTGTGATGTTAACTTTTTCATCTTTTTAATTTGTGTCTCTTCTCTCTTTCTTTTGGTCAGGTTTGCTAAGGGTTTATCAATCTTGTTTATCCTTTAAAAGAACCATCTCTTTGTTTCTTTGATTCTTTGGGTTTTGTTTTGTTTGCTTGTTTCTCTTTCATTAACTTATGCCATAATCTTTATTATTTCTTCCTGTCTACTGACTTTTGGTTTGCCTTGTTCTTCTTTTTCCAAGGCTTTAAGGTGAAGCATTAGGTCATTTACTTGTGACCTTTGTAATTTTGTTAATATAGGCACTTAAAGCTACAAATTTACCTCTTAGGACTGCCTTCATTGTGTCCCAGAGATTTTGTTATGTTGTGTTCCCATAATCATTTGACTCTATAAATTTTTTGATTTCCTTCTTGATTTCTTCATTGACCCATTCATCATTTAGTAGTGTGCTGTTTAATTTCCATGATTTTGTGTATGCTCTATAGCCTTTCTTGCTATTGATTTGTAGTTTGATTCCATTGTGGTCAGATAGAATGCAAGGAATTATTTCAAATTTCCTGTATTTGTTAATATTTGCTTTGTGTACTAATATATGGTCTATTTTAGAGAATGTTCCATATGCTGCTGAAAAGAATGTATATTCTGCAGCATTTGGATGAAATGTCCTGTATATATCTGTTAGGTCCATTCCTTCTATGACCTCACTTAGTCCAGATGCCTGTCTGTTTATTTTTTCCCAGGATGACCTGTCAATTGATGAGAGTGGAGTAATGAAGTCGCCCACAACCACTGTGTTTGGTGTTATCTGTGACTTTAGTTGTAAGAGTGTTTGTTTGATGAATTTGGGGGCCCACGTGTTAAGTGCATATGTTTAGGATTGTAATGTCCTCCTGTTGGAGGGTGCCTTTAGTCTATATATAGTGGCCTTCCTTATCTTTCTTAACTAATGTTGGACTGAAGTCAACCTTGTCAGATATTAGCATAGCAACCCCTGCTTGTTTTCTAGGTCCCATTTTCTTGAAACACCGTTTTCCACCCTTTCACCCTAAGATAGTGTCCATCCTTTGTAGAAAGGTGGGTTTCTTGGAGACAACAAATTGAAGGATCCAGCTTTTTAACCCAGTCTGCAAACCTATGTCTTTTGGTTGGGGCATTGATGTGGTTGATATTAAGAGATATTAGTGAAAGGTGTGTATTCATTTTTGTCATCTTTTTGTAGTTCTTCCGGTTTTACCTTTGCTCTCTTGTGTTAACTAGCATTTGAGTATTGTTCATTTTTTCCTGGTTCCTTTATGTGTGCTTTTCTTTTTCTTCAGCATGGAGGATTCTTTCCAGTATTTTCTGTAGAGCTGGTTTTGTCTTCAAATACACCTTTAGCTTGGTTTTATTATGGAACGTCCTTATTTCTCCGTGTATTTGAATGGATAGCTTTGCAGGATAAAGTAACTTTGGTTGACAGTTGTTACCTTTCAGAACTTGTAATATATCACTCCAAGCCCTTATGGCTTTTAAAGTTTTTGTTGAATAATGTGCTGTAATCCTGATAGGCTTGCCTTTGTAGGTAACTTGATTTTTCTCTCTGACATCTTTCAATATTTTTTCTTTGGTTTGTGTGTTTGGTAGTTTGATTATAATATGGCGAGGAGAAGTTCTTTCCAGGTTTTGTCTGGCTGGTGTTCTAAAGGCTTCCTGTATCTGTTTGGCACCTCTTCCACAGTTTGGGGGAAGTGTTCTTCTATGATTTTGTTGAAGATGCCTACTATGCCTTTGGAGTTAAATTCTTCTCCTTCTACTATGTCCTGAATTCTTATGTTTGATCTTTTCATAGTGTCCTGAATATCTTGGAATTCCCACTCATACTTTTCTATTAGTTTGTCTTTCTCTTTGTTTTACTGTATTAGATCTGCCACCTGGTCTTCTAGCTTAGATATTCTGTCCTCTCCTTCATCCATTCTACTGGTGAGATTTTCTACAGAGTTTTTTCTTTTTATTATTTCATTAACTCTGTTCTTTATTCCTAGTAATTCTAACTGGTTTTTCTTTATTATTTATATTTCCTTATTTATGTCTAGTATTGACCTCTTTATTTCATTAAATTGTCATCCTGTGCCTTCTTTGCTTCCTTTGATTTATTCTTTGAGTTCTTTGAACATATTTATAATCATTCTTTGAAATCTTTCTCAGTCATTTCCTCTAACTCTTTGTCACTGGAGGTCATTTTTGATGCATTAATACTTTTTGGTGGATTTATATTGTCTTGATTTTTGGTGTTTCTTGTGTTATAATGTATATATTTTTTCATCCTAGAGTATTTAATGATTGGATTTCCTAGTTAGCTGGGTATTATTAGATGGATCAATCAATCTGATGTTACATATCTTCAGGGTAGGAGTTTAAGGTACTATGTGTGGCTCTCAAGACTCTCAGAGCATCTACAAAAGTGACTCTAGGTGTTGGGTTTTCCTGCTATGAGAGTATTCAAGTAGACTGAGTGGAATCTAATACAGATATTTTCTAAAATTTAACTAAACAATGTATACTTTCAATGAAAAACAGCACAAAGTATTTATCCAAGAGTAGGTATTATGATAACCAGATCCTCTGTCCCTCAGTGTGTGTGGTGCCTCACCCACTCCCTTAATCCTGACAACAAGGAGGTTAAGATTTCTGGTCTGTAGAGGGTTCCAAATCAGCCTGTGACCAGGTGAGACCCTTCCCTAATATATAACAGAGGAGGAAACAAAGCCACTATAAATCAAGAAGCAACAAATAGCAAGCCCAAAATACAGCTTATTTAAGAATGTCAAATCTGACCATCCATTTGATTTAACATATAATTTATCCTGATATGGAAGGTTCAATTAGCACTTCTGGTTCAGTCCTATGTACCAAGTTTATTACGCGGGTACTGACCTGGTGTAATCCCAATTACCTTTTGGGATGATTTTGGTCTCTGCTCCTGCTTTAATCGCACTGCTGATTCAGGTAGGTGTGGCCAAGTCCCTGGACCACTGCTCTGTTCCCTGGAGCTGGGCACTGGAGGCGGGGGACGGGAGGCTGCTGATGCTACTCTAGTTCTCTCACTGTTCCACGTGTTCTTCCACCTTGTGATCTGCTCCTCCATTGCCATTCTCCCTTCAAGTTTCTTGAGTTGTGGAGAACTCCCTTGTGAGTGGAAAATCCCCTCACCTGGCTTTTCCTGTGGCTCCAGCCAAGCCTGGCAGCTGGCTGGCACACCACCACCTAGGTCCCGCAGAAGTGCTGCAGCCACTTCTGCTAGCCTGTGTGGGCTCTGGATGCTCTGGATTTCTCCTACTTCTTCAGTGCTGTTTCAATTTCCTACACACCTCACTCTTTAGTAAAAGTGTGTATTTTGCTGGGTTTCTTTCCCCCCCCCCCCCCAGTCTGCTTTGGTGTGGTACCTATGCTGCCATCTTAACCAGAAGTCCTCAATTTCTTCCTTGGGTGTTTTTATGTTTTCATTGAAAGGTCTTTCAGCTCCTTGGTTAATGTTAATCCCTAGGGTTTTTTTTTTTTTTTTTTTTTGATGCTATTGAAAATGAGATGATGTCATTTATTTCTTTCTCTGTGTATTTGCCTTTTTCATATAGAAAGGCTGCTGATTTTTTGGGCATTGATTTTGTATCCTGCTGCTTTACTGAAGGAGTTAATCACATCTACGAGTTTTGAGATGGAGCTTCTCAGGTTAGTTATGTATAGAATCATGTCATCTGCAAATAGGGCTAACTTAACTTCTTCCTTTCCAATTTGTGTACCTTTTATTTCTTTCTCCTGTCTTATTTCTTGAGCTAGTACTTCCATTAAATGGATAGCAGATGAAATAAAAAATGAAATTCCAAAATTCCTAGAAATGAATTAAAATAAGAACACAACATACCAAATCTTATGGAACACAATGAAGACAGTCCTCAGGGTAAAATTCAATGTGCTGAATGCCTTCATAGCAAAGACAAAGGGATCCCAAATCAATAACGAAACCAATATACTACAGGCATTGGAAAAACAAGAAGTATCCAACCCAAAATGTCCAGACAGAGAGAAATGATTAAGACCAGTGAAAAAATTAATGAATTGGAAACTAAGAAACAATTAAGAAAACTGATGAAACCAAGAGCTGGTTCTTTGAAAAAATAAATAAGATTGATAAACCCCTTGCCAATTTGATCACATAGAAAAAAAGATGCTTCAAATTAACAAAATCAAAATTGAAAATGGAGAGAACACAACAGACATAAGTACTTCCAATACTATGTTGAAGAGCAGAGGTAAGAGTGGACACCCTGTCTTGTTCCTGATCTCAATGGGCATTCCTTCAGTCTCTAACCCTTAAGTATTATTTGGGCTTTAGGATCATTATATATAGCCTTTATTATGTTGAGATATAAACCATGCATGCCTATTCTCTCCAAAGTTTTGATCTTGAATTGATGTTGTATTTTGTCAAAGGCCTTTCCTACATCTATTGAGATGATCACGTGGTTTTTGTGTTTAAGCTTACTTATGTGATGTATTACAGTGACAGATTTCTGTATCTTGAACCATCCCTGCATTCCTTGGATGAAACCTACTTAATCCAGGTGGATAATGCATTTGATGTGCTGTTGTGAGGATTTTGTTCAAGATCTTTGCATCTAAGTTCATCAGGGAGATAGGCCTGTAGTTTTCTTTTCTTGTGGCATCTCTTCCTGATTTTGGTATTAGGGTAATTCTAGCTACATAAAAGGAGTTGGGGAGCATTCCCTGTTCTCTGATTGTGTGGCACAATTTGAGAAAAATTGGTTTCAGTACTTCCACAAATATTTGATAGAATTCACCTGAGAAAACATCTTGTCCTGGACTCTTTTTAGGGAGGGTTTTGATTACCCTGTCAATCTTGGTGGTTGTGATAGGTTTGTTTAGGAGCTTAATCTGCTCTGAATTTAGCTTTGGTAGGTGGTATGTGTCCAGGAATTCTTCCTTTTCCTCCGTTTTATACAATTTTTTGGAGCAGAGGTTTTTAAAGTAAGTCCTGATGATTCTTCCAATTTCACTTATGTCTGTAGATGTCCATTAGGTCTAATTGAACTATGGTGTTGTTGAGCTCTCTTACTTCCCTGTTAATTTTCTGTTTTGATGATCTATCAATTGCTGATAGTGGGGTACTGAAGTTCCCAAGTATGATGGTGTTGGTGGTTATTTTTGTTTTATTTTCAAATAGACTTTTTTTTTTATGAATTGTGGTGTACCTGCATTTGGTGCATAAAGATTAATGATTGTGATACCCTCTTGTTGGATTGTTCTCTTGATAAGTAAGAAGTGGCCTCCTTTGTCTTTTTTGATTACTTTTGATTTGAAGTTCATTTTATCCAATATAAGTATTGCTATTCCTGCTTGCTTCATATTTCCACTTGCCTGAATAACATTTGGTACCCGTTCAGACTGAGGAGGCGTCTGTCTTTAGTGGTGAGGTGGGTTTCTGTAGATAGCAGATTGAGGTGTTTAATTTTCTGATCCACCCTGTTAGCTTTTGTCTCTTGATGGGTGAATTAAGGCAATTGATATTTAGGGTATTAACTATGATGTTTGATTTAATACCTGCTATATTGTGGTGGTTTATGTGGGTTGGTGTATTTTTGGTCTTTGTAGTTGTTGTGCCTTCTTAAAGTTTGGTTATTGTGATCTGGCTGTCATAGAAACTTGAGGTTGGTTATTTGAATCTGTTTTTGTGGAGCATTCCCTGAAGTACTCTCTGTAGGTTTGGCATTGTGTTCATATAGTTGTAAAACTGAGTTTTATCACAGAAAGTTTTTCTTTCACCATCTATTATGAGGAATATTTTTACTGGATTCAGTAGTTTGGGTTGGAAGCCATAAGTTCTTATAGTTTGCAGCATTCCATTCCAGGCCCTTGTGGCTTTTAAGGTCTTTATTGAGAAGTCTGAAGTAATTCTGATGGAGGTGAATTTACAGGCTGTGTGTTGTCTCTCCCTAGATGCCTTTAGAACTTTTTGTGATTGATGTTTAGATTCTTAGATAATATGTCTGGGAGAATTTCTCCTTTGGTCCAGCCTGTTTGGAGTTCTGCTAGGCTCTTGTAACTTGATAGGAGTTTCTTTTGAGAGAGTGGGAAAGTTTTCTTCGATAATTTTGTTGAATAAGTTTCCCATGCCTTTGGTCTGTATTTCTTCCCCTTCTGGTATTCCCATAGTTCAAATGTTGGGACACTTAAGGGCATCCCACAGTTCCCTCATGTTCTGTTCACAGAAATTTTTGAACTTGTTGAAACTTTTGGGTTCACAAACTGGTTCTTCTGTTTTGTCCTTACTTTCAGAGTTTGTATCCTTCACATGACTGACTCTATTCTTGAGGGCTTCTATAGAGTTTTGGGCTTGTTCAATTTGGTTCATATTTTCAACTGCTTTTTTATGTATAGTTTTCAACCCTCTATCAAGTTCCCTTTTCCTGTCATTTTCTGATTTTCTTAATGCATCTTGGAGTTCATCCTGGTATTTTTTTAATGCCTTCATTGATTTTAGCTAGCTATTTATTGAAGTCCTCTTTTTTTGTGCTCTCCTTCAGATCATTTAACTGTCTTAGAAACCCTTCCTGGTTCTTTTCTAATAGATCTAATCTAGTGAGCATACCATTCATACAATTATTGGTCTTTTGTTGAGTTTCTCCAAGTTCTGCTATTTGCTTGGCCAGGGTTGTATAGTTTGTTTCTTCATTCTGGTATTCTGATCCTATTATCTCTTCTATGTTTTCACTAGAGACATCTATTGTGGGACTGGGCAATCTAGCTGAATTTACTTGCATCTGATTTTTTTTTTTTTTTTTTTTTTTTTTTTTTTTTTTTTTTTTTGCTATTCCTTTTTCACTGTGGTCTGCCCATCACAATGTTTCAGAAAGCCTTGAGTGTGGGACACTAGCCTGCTGGCCAGGGGTGGGAGGCAGTGGTGAACATGACAGTGATTGTCCATGGATTTCAGAAATGCTATGGTGGAAACACTAGCCTGGGTCCCTGTTTGGGGGTTGGAGGTGGCAGTGGTGAGTAGGATGGTGATCATGCTCAGGGCTTAGAAAGTCTGGGCCTGTAATGGTGACTGGGACAACAATATTGTGTATGGGTGTCAGCAAGGCTGGGTGGGAATGGGGATCATGCAGGTGGGGTTCAGCAAGGTTGTGTGGGGATGGTGACTGCGGTGACATTTGTGCTTGTGTAGCTCTTCCCAATGGCAAGAAAGCGTAGGGTAGAGGACCTAGGTTGTTAGCTTGGGTCCACTTGGCCTGCAGTTAGTGCAGGAGGGACCTCCTACTGGGACTGCAACTAGGACAGCTGCTTGAGGGCACTGGGGGACTGGTGGGTGGGCTACCCAGGAGTGCGGGAATCAGTGGATTCCCTATTTTGCTACTCCACACCCTCCCACTGGAAGCCTACTAGAATCAGCAAACCCCTAAACAGAAATAAACAAACAAACAAAACAAAACCCTGAACTTTAAGGGTCTTGCCTTTTCTTCCCCATAAGGTAAGGTGAGTTTAGGCCAATGCCATCTTGATTGGGAGACATTTCTATTTTTCATTTTTGTTTCTATTCCAATATCAAGATTATAATTCTGTATTCTAAATTATACATTTTCTCTTAAAATATAGATGTGTTATTTTCCTCTGTATATTATTTTATGAAAAACATTGGGTGAAGAGGTGGCTCAGTAGATAATCTTCTTGTAATGTGAGCATGGTTACATCAGTTCTGATCCCCAGAACCCATATAAAAAATTTGATGGTATAATATGAACATCCATCATTCCTTCTCACGTCCTATAAGAGAGTATGTAGAGTCAGAGGTAGGAGAACTTCCCAACAGCGCACAAGTCAGGTAGCCTGTACCGTTGAACGAAAACATGTAGTCCTACCTCAAATAGCCAGAAAGACAAAGAATAAGAATGAACAATTGTCCTGTGACTTCCACACATGGTGTGATAGTTTAATTCTTGTGGCCCCCATAAAATGGAGTGTTGTGAATGCTAGCTTCCAACCTGAGGGAGATTTGGGAATAAATGCATCCTGGAGGCAGTGAATTATTGGGGGTGGGCTTATGGGTATTATAGCCAGCTTCATCTTGCCAGTGTTTGGCACACCCTCTGCTCATGCTGTCTGTTTCCCCTGCCATCATGGATCTTCCCCTCAAGTCTGTAAGCCAAAAGAAACCTTTTTCCCCCCTCATGCTGCTCTTGGTCAGGTGTTTTTTGCCAGCAATGCCAACCTGTCTGCAACTCATGTTATGTGCATGCCCACACTCACATATCACATATATAGAAATGCATACACACATATAGATACCTCATATGTACATACATGAGATAAATTCATTAACTTATTATTTTTCTCATGGGATATTATTTTTTTGGCATTTTCTGTTCTTTTCATATTTAATGTTTTGTAAAATGTGTTTTACACTTTTGTTCAATAACAGCCTTGCATATTAATTTTTTTCTTTTTCAATATTTGGTAATCCTTGGCTGTTCATTTATGACTGACAATAACAACCTAAACATTTCTTGGGTGAAAGTGATTCTTTGTTGTTTAACCCTGAAAAGTGACATTTTGTAAGGAAAACACATAGCTTGGTTTTGAATGTTTTCAAAACCATGACTGAGTGTCAGGATTGATATGTCTGACTTCAGTCATCTAGAAGCCAGTGAGAGAAATGGTGCTAATCCCTTAGTCTTTTCCTTCTGCTCTTATAATAACCTTTTCTTATGTCTAATGTCCCCAAGATCTGAGGTTCTCCCAGACATATTTTTCACAGGGCAAACCTCTCTTAATATGCCTTACTGTGCTGTTGCAGAAGAGGGAATTTTATCTCCTCTAACTAGACACTTGGTTTTCAATTAATTCTTCTTTTCATCCTTACTCCAAGCCCCTGCAATTTGCTATGCAAAATTTTTATTTCTCTTTGTGCTTCAGTTCAAAGTGTCTTTAGTATTCTTATACTTATGTTGTACCCTATAGCCTTTAGAACATTAAAATAATGCCAAAGCTTTCCGTAGTTGGCTAAATTCATTATTATTCCATTGTTTTCTTCCCAATATTTTGCTACTGTCTTTCATCAGGAGTTATCCCTTTTTATTGCTTTTGCATTGCTTTGTCACACATTTCACATTAGTGTTTATAAGGTGTGTGAGTGGAGCTGAGGTCAATGAGTGCCCTCATTTCACTGGATTAACTAGGTGAACCCACCTGTATAAGTTTTTAGAATTTACAGAAGTAAATGTCATAGCCTCAGTGGCATAAACAATAAAATTGTTTCTCAGGGTCATGGAGATTTGATATTTGTATAAATATATCAGTGGGATTAGTTTCTTCTATGGCCTCTCTTCTTAACTTAAAGATGGAAGTGTCTCCTCCTTATGATTGAATACTATGCCCTCTATGTGTGATAACATCCCAATCTATAAAGGGTCCTTTTTTTTTCAGTGATACCAGTCACACTGGAATAGCAACCACTCTAATGCCCTACTTTTTAATAATAATAACTTATTTAAAGATTATACCTCCCATTGTGAAGTACTGATGATTAGGATGTCACCATGTGAATTTGATTGACACATTCTAACAATGATAAGGCCAATGCTCAAATTAAAAAAAAATGATCAAGACTTATGCAAGAGAATCTTCATATCATGCATAAAACTTTGTCAACATGTGTCCACGCCACCGAAAGGGAATCTAGCAGGTTTGATGTAGCTTTAAAAAAAAAATCACAGTGATACAGTCCAGATCTCAGAAGCCACAAGCAATTTAAAAGAAAGTGCTTAAAATGCCTGAAGGCCAAAGGTTGGAATCTGAGAAGTCTGAGTGCAAATAACCAAAAATTGACTAATTTGTATTATAGCAATATTATAAAGGAATGTAGATTACCTAGTGTGACCCTTTCATAGGTTGCTAAAACAAAGGACCTAAAATCAGTAAGGAACAAGGTTACATAGACCAAAGGAAGATTGACTTCATCTTAACATAAAATTATTTATATTTTCACCAATTGAAAAATGAGGCTATGAGTATTTTAAGATGGCTGCAAATTTGAGAAGTTTATGAAGTAATGATATATGGCTTATCCTCAGCATTTGATCCTAAAAAGCACTCTGTAATAATACCGCACTTGAAATGACATCTCTCTAAATAAATTTAGATGAAGAAGTAACATACTGAGTCTTTTTAAGTACAGCATTTCAGCATAAACTTAACTTTTGTTGGAAATTTCTTCTCTCTTGACTTATATCCAGTTGATGAATCACATCATTGTTTATCCGAGATAAATAAATGTTCCATGTCTATGGTAAGTCATAATCTTTCTAAAGAAACATCAGTTATAAATGTCTTCAAATCATTGCAATGATATTTATCTAATGCAGGCTAAATTGTATGTTTTATTATTCTGAAATAAGAAATAGCAATGCTAAACATACACATTTTCTGCATCATCATTAGGAATATCTAAACTCAGGTTGGAGAAAGATAAAACAGAAATAATCAAATGTATGAAACTAATGGCAATTAAGCATTTATGTGAATGACAGAGGCCAATGGAGTGAAAGCTAACAAGTTTGGAGTAACAATTATTTATGAAGAGCTTCAGTGTTTAGTGATGGATAAATCTGTAACATTGCACCAGTTTCTATAGGAGACTATATCCTGACTCTCCATTAATCAGAAGACTACCCAAGTCACAATATTGACTGGTTATTTGCTTTCCTCTCATGAAGGATCTCAGGAGACTTACAATATAAAAGAAGAAAGCTAAATTCACAAAATATGAGGTTGGAGTAAAAATGTGAAATGAGAATACAATCCTTTCTTTGTATTAAAAATCAATCGCTGTGCTAAAATTTGAATCACACCTATACAAATAAAAGGTTACATTTATTTTTAGATTTTTCTGACATTTGCCATTAATTTTGTTTAAATTTATATCTTTATATGTACACACCTATAAATGGTTTGGAAAAACCCAGTTATGCTCATATATTTTCATGTAAAAATCATATGTTCCATAATTTCTTTTTTAATATTTTATTTATTTATTTGAGAGAGAGAGAGAGAGATAGAGATAAAGAGGCATATATATAGAAAGAATGGGTGCACCAGGCCCTCTAGCCACTACAAATGAACTCCAGACACATGTGCCACCTTGTGCATCTGGCTTATGTTGGTACTGGGGAATGAATGGAACCTAGTTCCTTAGTCTTCACAGGAAAGCACCTCAAATGCTAAGCCACCTATCTAATCCACCCCATGACTTTTTTTATTATTAAGATCATACTTTGTATGGATACACCATGTGTTAGTAACATGTTTTCCCTCCTTCCTGCCCCCTTTACCAAGGGCCATCTTCAGTGGGTTGCTGGTATTTCCCATAGTATAGTGGGTTATGCATTTTGAGAGCAAATGTCAGTTATTGGGGGTGAGGAGATAATTAATGCCTCTGGGTATGACTTCCCAACCTGTTGCTCTTACAATCTTTTCACCCCCTCTTCCACAAAATTCCATAAGCCATTGTGGGTGTGCTTTAACTCTACATCAGTGATGAGCTCTTAGGACCTTCTGGATTTTTTCTTTGGTATGTATTGAGTATCTTCAGTGTCTGTCTCCATCACCCTGGTGCTGATTGTCAGGCTGACCATGGAAGCAGCTCTCTTGATCATCACCCCAATTCCTCTGTGGTTTCCCCTGGGCCTTGGCTGTAGTGTGAGGGGGTTATCTCCTTGGGTCTCTATCTTCTGAAAAAGAAAAACAGAAAATTAAGTCAGCATAGGATAAATGAAATAAGCATTGTAAACATATGGAGATTTTGAAGATTGTAGTCCCTCTGTTAGCCAAAGACTAGTGGGAGCTTGTCATTGGAGAGCATAATCCTAGTCTATATAGAGTTCTGACCCGATTCCCAGTTCCAACTATGAATTCCTTTCCACTGAGCAGATCTCTTAGCTAATCCAAAAGCCACTGGTTATCCACCATGGCTGTGTGCCACCATTGCACTGGTGTGAAGCGTGTACTTTTTGTGACGCTGGTTGTTTCTGAATAGTCTAACCCCTGCTTGATCCACCATTGTTGATCCCTTTCCTGTGGTAGCTCATGTAGCACTTTCCAGCACTAGGTGGGCTAACAACCTGGGTACTGGCTCTCTCCCAGATTCCAGCCATTGATCTCCATGTTCTGTGTCAGCAACAGGGTCTTACCTTTTACCTCAGGTCTGTAATCAAGTGTTTAGACAGAAGCATCCCTTGTTTTGAGGACCCTTTGGTCTCTCTGATCAACAGCTCAATGTGAGAATCAACAGATTTCTGGTACTGGGAGTTACAGACCAGGGCCAAATATTTTAAGGTTAGATATCACCCCACCCCAGGGCCCTTCTTTCCAGACTCTCCCCCATGCTCTTGTTGAGGGTTAAGGAGATAGGTTTCTATGGTACCAGTTAAATTTAGGTGTAGTTATGTGTTTCTTTCCCCTTCCCCTCCCCTCAAAAACTTCCATCCCTATTATCTGGGACTTGAGTTGCCGGCCAAGTAGGCCAGCAACTCAAGCTGTTCCAGGATAGGAACCACAGATGAGTGAAAACATGTAGCATTTGCCTTTCTGTAATTGTGTGTGATCACTGAGTAAGATCTGTTCCAAGACCATCCATTTTCCTACAGATTTGTTTGTATAGATTTTCTTACTGCTGAGTAGAATTTCATTGTGTAAATGTACCACAACTTCACTATTCATTTGTAGTGGTTTGATTCAGGTGTCCTCCATAAACTTAGATGTTCTGAATTCTAGGTTCCCAGCTGATGGACATTTGGAAACTAACACCTCTTGGAGGCAGTGTACTGTTGAACATGCATTATGAGTATTATAGCCAGTTTCCCCTTGCCAGTGTTTGGCACACTCTCCTGTTGCTATTGTCCACCTTATTTTGGCCAGGGGGTGATGTCCATCCTCTGCTCATGCCATCATATTCCCTGTTATCGTGGAGAGTTCCCTTGAGCCTGTAAGCCACAATAAACCCTTTTATATCCCACAAGCTGCTCTTGGCTGGGTGATTTCTGCAAGCAATGCGAACCTGACTGCAACAGTAATGTTGGTACAAAGGAGTAGTATAATTTGCTGTTAGACACCTGACTATGTGGCTTTGGCATTTTGGAACTGATTTTCAAGAGGAATGTGAAAGTATTTGAACCCTTTGCATAAGAGACAATTTACAGTGCTGTTAGTACAGCTTGGTGGATTATTTTTGTCAGAGTTGAAAGGTCTGAATGTATTAAGAACTATGGATCATAAGGCTTGGGTTATGAGGGTGAGAAACAGCTTTTCCTGAACCGGGCATGAAGCAGTTTGTGTGAGAGGCTTTCTGTAATGCCTGCATCCTGAGAACTTGTGTAGGGTTGCTTTGCATAGGAATGGACTTGTGTATGTAGAGGGATATGGCACAGAAAGAAATCCTTGGGCCAAAGCTTCTGCTTGTTCATCTACAATTGCATGAGATATTACAACCAATGAGATTGGGTCAGCTGATCTGCATTGTGACTACAGAAATAATTCAATCTTTTGAAGAGTCCTGAATGTTGAAGGAGTGTCCTGTTCTTCAAAGTCTGCTGTATTACCTCTGTATTAACAAATTGGCACTTCAGCTGGTATTGTGGAGTATAGAAATGCAGGAAAGAGAGTCATTTAATTTGCAGCACAGTGTTGTGTTTTGGAAACAACCATGGGCAGTGTGAATCGGGTTTGCTGGATGCCTGTATGGATCACCTATGGAGCATGAGGATAAACCGTGGGTTGCTGTGAAGAACCAGTGGAGATGCCAGTACCATGAGGTGGCTGCTATGGCAAGCTGCCAGCTCCAGATGAAGTTTTCCAGGACTGTGAGTAGCCTAGCTGGAGGGGTGTAATTGGAGCTCCAGAGACTTGTCACTGGTTAAAATTATCAGACTTGGAAATTTGTCACAGGCTAGATTTGCTGAACTTTTACCTATAGAGTTTCATGTTTGCCCTGGTTGTTTTAAATTTTGTATTGGCTGAATATTTTTTGCTATGCTTAGTGCCATCTTTTGCAGTGTCAATGTTTATTCTCTGCCATTATAGGTTTGGGGGGGGTGGTATTATGACTCAGTTAAAAGACTTTGGACTATGGGGATGTTTGAACATCATTAGGATTGATTAAAACTATGAGGACATTTAAAGATGTACTGAACGCATTGCATTTTACATGACTGGTGGTTATCAGTTTATAGGCGCCAGGGGTGGAATATGGTCATTTGATTCAGATATCTTCCATAAAAGTAGGTGCTTGGAATGCTAAGTTCCCAGATGATGGAGAGTTGGTAATTAACACCTACTGGAGGCAGTGTATTGTTGGGGGTGTGCTTATGGGTGTTATAGCCAGTGTCCTCTTGCCAGTGTTTGGCACACTCTTCTGTTCCTGTTGCCTACCTTATGTTAGTCAGGGGGTGATGTCCACCCTCTGCTCAAGCCATCTTTTTCCCTGACATTGTGGAGCTTCCCCTCCAGCCTTTAAGCCAAAACAAACCCTTTTGTCCCAAAAGCTTCTCTTGGTCAAGTGATTTCAGCCAGCAATGTGAGTCTGACTGCAGCACCATTCATCCAATGATGAGCTTCTGGGTTGATTACAGTTCTTAGCTACTTTGAATTGAGCAACTATAAACATATTTGAGCAAATATCTCTGTAGTAAAGCATGTAACATTTAGGATAAATGCCCAGTAGGGGGGGAAAACTGGGTCTGTTGGTAGATTTATTTTCATGTTTTCCATGAGTCTCTGTATTGATTTCCATACTGGTTGTACAAGTTTGCTTTCCCACCAACAGTGAATTAGGGTTCCTCACCAACATTTATTTTCATTTGATTTTTTTAATGATTGCCATCCTGATTGAAGTAAGGTGGAATGTCATAGTTGTTTAAATTTGCATTTCCCTGATGGTTAAGGATGTTGAACAGTTCCTTAAATATTTATTACCCATTTGCATTTCTTTCCCTGGGAACTCTGTATTCAATCCTCTACCCATTTTTTGAGTGAGTTGTGTTTATATTGTTTAGTTTCTTGAGTTCATTTTCCAACATGTTGTTATCCAATTTCTCTAGCACCATATTTGAAGATGCTATATTTTCTCCAATGTACATTGTTGGCAACTTTGTCAAAGATCACATACATAGCTGTATTTACTTGACTTAAGGGCTGGGTCTTCAATTCTTTTAAATTGGTTTATATGTCTGTTTTTATGCAGTATCATGCTATTTTTGTTACTGTGTATTTGTAGTATAATTTTAGATCAGGTATTGTGATACCTGTAGAAGTGTTTCTTTTACTGAGGATATATTTGGATATCTGAGGTCTGCTGCCATTCCATATGAATTTTAAGATCATCTTTTTCTATCTCTGTGAAGAATGATGCTGGAATTTTTATTGGTATAGCATTAAATCTGTATATTGCTTTTGGTATAATTGTCATTTTAATAATATTAATTCTATCATCCAGGAGCATGGGGGTCTGTACATCTCAAGTTCTCTTCTGTTTTTTTTTTTTTTTTTTTGAGTGTTTTTATGTTTTTCTTTTATCTCTGAAACAAGTTTTTATTTAAATAAAGGTTTAAATACATTACACAACATTAGAACTGGAAAGGAAAAGGAAACCAAAAACCAGTCTGTTAGTTCATGTGACATTGTGCAGCTCTTGCTGGTTAAGTTGAAAGTGCCACAGCTAGCTATTTGACTGAAAGCATCAGTATGGTGGTGTCTGTTCCCTTGTCAAAAGCTTAACTGATATTAGACTGGCCTCACATTCTGTTTGGACATCCGTTATCTAGGATATGTCTGCTTAAAAAGACAACCTTGGTGACAAGCCAGATGTCTTAACCACCTCATCAGAGGAAAAGTGGCCTTTTCTCAATTCTGCTGGCTTGTCAGGTTAGACAAGTGGTTTTTGTTGCTGTTGTTTTTAACTGCCAGAGGCTCCCTCTAGTGGCACTGCTGCTGTTGCTGTCTTACCACATCCTCTTCCATCTCACCTTGGCTGTTCAAACATTGACATTCCACTAGGGCAGGGAACTCTAGAGTACAGGGAGAGCTGAGGAGTTTCTGACCAGTCATAGCTTTCTGTGATCTTGGGGATCTGGGCTTGGCTGAAACATCATTATTGCTTTGTTTCAGGCTGGACACTGCCAGGTGCCTGCTGCCTGACCTCTGTTTAAATGAGGGGCTTCAAGACTAGACAGAATGGTTCTTTTCAGTTTATTGCATGAAGTTACACTAGTCCAAGTTAAAAGTGGACCCCAAATGGTTACATTATACAAGCTGTGAGGTTCTTAAACTTGTCGCAAGGGGCAGAAGGGACAATCTACTCATTGCAAAGAAATCCTCACTCTTCAGAGAGCCACAGGTCCTTAAAACCCGTGGACCTTCAGCTGACCATCCTTAGCCAGTCCAATCTCTATTAAGAACTGGCATATGTTCTTGCACTGGTCACCCTAGCTGAATAACTTCTTCATTGTTGGCCTCTGAAAGGCCCAGGTGTGAGGCCTAGTGGAACTTCCTGAGCCTAGCTAAAGTTTGGTGATCTGCCTCTGGCCAGACGTGACTCAGCAAGACGCCTAATGGCTTCTTGCCTGCTACTTCCGCATGGGATTTAGAATTATCATCTCAATAGTCACAGTTTACTATTGGCCCTTACCTTTCCCCACTGTCCTAAAATCCCCACCTTCATCCCCAACATTATATAGGCACTGTTCATAGCAATAAATCGAGTTCCTGCTTCGACAAGACTCCCGACTCAGTGTGGTTTTTCTCTGGTGGCCAGGAGAGGTCTGAGTCATCGACGCTCATCTCCTCCTCAACCCCTTGGGAGGAACCAGCGGGCCTGGTCCTTCCCTTGGCACTACCTGCCCCCGCTGGCGGAGCCCGGCATCTGGCGCCTAAAGTGCGGCTCTCGGAGTCCGGCAGACTAGTGCCCCCTGAGAGACATTCGTTGAGGAGGTCAATCGGTGTACATAGGGGGGTGAGCATACCCCCATAAGTTATGAGGTAGTCTTTATATTTAATGCGCTAAACTTTGCTTCTATAACTGTACTTGTTGATCAACATCTCTTTGTTCCTTTTCTCTTTCCTTTCACTCTCGATTTGCCGGCAAGCTGCATCTGTGACTTTTGTATTTCTGAAGGCTTGTGCTTCTCTCTCTCTGGTTGGGCCTGTGAAGGCAGGCCAACTTTTTCTGCCATTATGGAACTTTCCCTGGATCTGTAAGCTTCAATAAATATCCCTTCCTCCATAACTGTACCTGGTCTGGAAGTTTATCTCAGAAAACCTAAAGCTGTCTGATACAGACCGAGGAGGGGACTGAGATGAACCTGACCATGTGGATGTTGATCTTTTGGAACCTTTGTTTTGGAGGAATAGGCATGGACTTGGTGCTTACAACTGAAGGTGTCTTCTGGAGTGGTAAACCAAATTTGATGGACTATTCTAATAAGAGTCTTAAAATGCTAAGTGCAGATAAGATTAAACTTCGAGGCTTGGATTATGAGCTTTCTAAGAGGAAAAAAAGACTACAGGGGACTTTGTTGGAACTGGGCTACTGGCATAAGGGCTGGCTGCATCCTGCTGCCCAGGCCCAGAGAGTTTAGTAAAGGTTAAATTTGTAATGGACTGATGTACTTGGCTAGAGATATTGGACTGAGAGATTTAAGATTTTTTGTTTTTTTGTTTTGCTTTCTCAAGGTAGGGTTTCATTCTAGCCCAGGCTGACCTGGAATTCCCTATGGAGTCTCAGGGTAGCCTAAAACTCATGGTAATCCTCCTACCTCCGCCTCCTGTGGGCTGGGATTAAAGGCATGCACCACCACGCCCGGCTGAGATTTAAGATTTTAAGCTGGAAAACCTCAAACAAGTTAAAATTACAGGCACAAAGACTGGCTTTAGATTAGAAATGTTTAACCTGTTTGATTTTACAGGTCTCAATACCTTAAATTGGTCAAGACTGTGGGGACCTTTAAAATTGAACTTAGTACAATGTATAATATGTGATGGTTATAAATCTATTGGGAGCCAGGGGTGGAATGTGGTAATTAAAAAAAAAATAGGTGGCCCCCCTCCTGGCAGCTTGTGCCTGGCCCTCCCCTACAGGGAGTTGGCGGGCAGTCCACCTCCTGGGAGACTGCCACGTGGATCCCTTGGACTGATCAAGGTGGGGGCAGGGGACAAGTCTGCCCTCTCATGGTGACTGGGCTCACTGATATTTTTCTTTCAGCCGATACCTTTGTGCATGCCTGCTGGGTGTCGGCACATGCCGGGAAAAATCTAAACATGCCATTAGTCATATACTTCAATATTTTGCCACTCTCGGGCTGCCTGATCAAATTAAAACAGATAATGGCCCCTGCTTCATAAGCAAGGCTTTTGTAGATTTTCTCCAGACCTGGAAAATCTCACATTCCGCAGGCATCCCATACAACCCTCGAGGGCAAGCTATTATTGACCAAACACTTAAATCACAATTACAAAACCAAAAGGGGGAATCACTACCCCCCCCCATGATCAGATAAAGAAAGCATCATTCACCTTAAATATTTCAAATTTTTCTAGAAATGGCCCATTGACTGGGGCCTGGAAAGGACCAGACCCACTCCTCACTGCAGGGAGAGGATTTAAATGTGTCTTTCCCTCAAGATAAAAAAAAAAAAGACCCATTTGGCTTTAGGCTTGTACTTTTAATGTCTAACTATCCTTCATACTCACAGCTTTAAATCAGCTCCTAAGAAAGTTCAAACTGTGCCTCCCTTTAAGATCTTGGGCTCAATCCTTACCCTAGATACAGTTTCACCTGTTAGACACTCTGTATGATGTGGTTACATATTTGGGTGAAGAGATACTAAGGTTGAAAGTTAAAACTCGTTTGGAGTGTCATGTAGATTTTCAATAGATTTGTGTTACTTCTAAAAAATATAATAACAGTCAACAGCGTTGGCAAAATACATTTAAGAGGTATTTGACATAATGATAATATTTCCTTGGATCTGATTCAGTTACATTCAGAGATTTTGTCTTTGCAAAATAATCATCTTACTTTTAAAAACTACTGATGACTTAATATCTGCTTTTAAGTCTGCCTTGCCTGGATGAAATTCTCTCACTTCTTGGACAACAAGCTTTGCTGCTACAGGTGTTTGTCTTTTGCTCATTCTGTGTCTGCTGCCCATACTCGTTAAGTGCCTTTTGAGATCCTTTATGGATATCCGTACAGAAGTACATGGGATACAGCTACAGACCCGACCCCGGTTTCCTGAGACATTATCTTAAAGCCCCTGCAGAGGCTGGTAGTCAAAGACGGGTAAGATTCTCTTGAGTCAGGTCAACCTAAGACAGGGCATGAATGATGGAATTCATGTACCGATGACGGGTAAGGCCTAAATATCATAGAGGATAACCTGAGACAGACACAGTCTTTCTGCACTGAGGCCCAGAAGGGCCCAGCTCATAAAAAATAAAAAAGGGGGAATTGTCAGAAGCCATTTGGGTGGCCTTGTATCCATAGCTCTGGCCCTTTGGCAGCAAGACTTTAGCACCTACATGTAAGCAAGATTATGTATATTCAGTGTCAGAAGCCATTTGGCTGGCCTTGATAGTCTTTTGTACTGAGAAGTGATTAAAGTACAAAAAGTCTTGTAACAAAAAGGAGTTTTTTTGATAGAAACTTATGTAAAGCTCATGGAATTTTTGTCCATGGAAAAACTTTATAAAAAGACGCATTTGGATACCAGCAAGAGACCTAAAATATTTGTCCCAACAAGGGGACACTAACAATCACTTCTCTAGGGAGTGTCCCACCCCTGAGGACTGTTACTAAAATGGTCCTTCACCCTACTAACCCAAACAATTCCTTCCCTTACAGAGGATTGCTGGCTTTGCCACCGATCTGGGTCTCCCTGGCTGCTTGCAGTACAGTTGCCCATACGACCTTAAAAAATTACTCAGCCACCTTCCCCATCCCCGTCCAGCTTTTCCCAATGTTTCCTCTGGGCATATGGGCCCCATCTTCCCCTAATAACTCCAGTATAGATGTGGGATACATTCATCCTTACTTCTGTATTTTAACACAACTGAGCCCAATGCTCAACGCTGCCCACCTTCTGGAATGGTTTATGTTTGTGGAGGCGGGATGGCCTATGACTTTCTGCCCACCAATTGGACAGGCCTTTGTGCCCCAGCCACCTTAATCCCAGATGTAGATATCGTCCCTGGAAATGAGGCCCTCCCTATATCAGAGGGAGACCTATCTTCAACAACAGCTAGATTCCCTGGCTGAGGTAGTCCCACAAAACAGGAGAGGACTAAACCTACTAACGGCCAAAAAAGGAGGCGTATGTTTGTCTTTACAGGAAAAATGCTGCTTTTTCACCAATAAATCAGGAATCGTCCAGGACAAGATTAAGAGGCTCCAGGAAGACTTGGAGAGGAGGCAGCGGGACCTCCAGGACAACCCGCTGTGGATGGGCTTACATGACTTCTTACCCTACCTTCTCCCTCTACTTGGGCCCCTCCCCCTCCTTCTCCTTCTCCTTATGCTCACTGTCAGGCCTTGTGTAGTTAATAAGATTACACAATTTATTCACCAATGGCTAGAGGCAATAAAACCTCATCAGGTCAAAATACATTATCACAGGCTGGCAACTCAGGAATGAAGTTCCGCAGATGACCCACTGCCTCCTCCTCTGCCCTCCATGTGACCAATGACGGGTAAGATCCCCATAGGGGGACAACCTAAGACAGGCCATGGGGTGGGTTCTCAGCGAGCTAAACACATGGTACCCAGTGACGGGTAAGATCCCCAGAGGGGGACAACCTAAGACAGGGGCCATGATGAATGCTCTGAGCTAAACACCTGGTACCCAATGACGGTTAAGACCCCCAGAGGGGGACAACCTAAGACAGGGGTCATGGTGTCTAATGCTCTTACAAAAACAAAAGGGGGAGATGTTGGCCTCTGAAAGGCCCAGGTGTGAGGCTTAGTGGAACTTCCTGAGCCTAGCTAAAGTTTGGTGATCTGCCTCTGGCCAGACGTGACTCAGCAAGACGCCTAATGGCTTCTTGCCTGCTACTTCCGCATGGGATTTAGAATTATCATCTCAATAGTCACAGTTTACTATTGGCCCTTACCTTTCCCCACCATTGTAAAATCCCCACCTTCATCCCCAACATTATATAGGCAACTGTTCATAGCAATAAATCGAGTACCTGCTTCAACAAGACTCCCGACTCAGTGTTGTTTTTCTCCGGTGGCCAGGAGAGGTCTGAGTCGTCAGACGCTCATCTCCTCCTCAACCCCTCAGGAGGAACCAGCGGGCCTGGTCCTTCCCTCGGCACTACCTGCCCCCACCAGCAGAGCCCGGCACTTCATATTCCGAATGTTCAATTACAGTACTATTGCAGGCAAAATTATTCTTGAACGCATTCACTAGTTTCTTTTTATTGTAATCATCAGCGATCCCTTGGACAGTAGTCAGGCTCTTCCTGCTGTTCCTCTGTTGAATTCTTGTGTGGATATAATCCTCAATGTGGGCAGGAAGCAGGTCATCACCCTTACCTGCATCAGCAAAGGGGTCAAAAGAGTAGAGGTTCTGGATGGCAGACATATGATACGATTCCTTTTCCTCAGTGGAAATGGCCTGCAGAAGGCGGCTGTGGGAGAAGGCCAGCAGGGGGGACAGAGCATCTGGAAGCGAGGGGCCTCCAGGGGGAGGCAGCTGAGTCCTCGGTGGCAGCTCACAGACTGGGGCGCTGTTTTTATTATATGGGTCTTTCCCATCTTTGGTTAGTGTTATTCCAAGGTATTTGTTTTGTGTGTGTGTGTGTGTGTGTGTGTGTGTGTGTGTGTGTGTGTTGAAAATAGGACATCTGCACTGATTTATTTCTCTGTATATTTGTCCTTTGTATGTAGAAACATTATTGATTTTTGTATGTACATTTTGTATCCTGAAAATTTTATAATTTTCTGAAGGAATAAATCACCTTTAGAAATTTTGAGGTGGAAGCTTTCAGGTCAATAATGTATAGGATCATGCCATCTGCAAATAGGACTAGTTTGACTTCTTCCTTCCCAATTTGAACCACTTTTATATCTGTCTCCTGTCCGATTGCTTGGGTTAGGACTTATAGTACTATGTTGCAAGACCAGCGGTGACAGTGGGCAGCCCCGTCTTGTTGCTGATCTCAATGGAAACTTGAATCTTTCTTTATTAAGTATCATTTGGGATTTAGATACTTTACATATAATAGCCTTGATTGCTTTAAGATATCAGCCACCTATACCCATTCTCTCTAGCATTTTGATCGTGAAGTGTCATTGTATTCTGTCTAAGGCCTTCTGTGCATCTATTGAAATGATCATGTGGTTCTTGTGATTAAGTTAATAAGTTAACCGATTTTGATAGGTTCAACCATCCATGCATCCTTGGAATGAAGCCTATTTGATCAAGTTGGATAATCCTTTACATAGGTTGTTGAATTCAGTTTATGAGGATTTCGTTCAGGATCTATATTCAAAATTCTCAACATTTCTTACTTATTCTATATTTGTGGAAAAATAAAGGCAATTTGCTATGTGTTGTCAAAGAAAATGTTAGTCATTCTTTACTGTTCCGAATCTTCTATGGGCCTTTCTGTGAACAAATACTCTTTACAAGAAAGCTAGACTTTGAGATTAACAGTGTTGCCAGTTACTAACATAACCTGAGAAAAGGTACACAGAAGGGATTCTCAAACACTAAAGATTCTGCAGCTCAAAATCAGAGAAATTCACTTAATCCAATTTAAAACAAAATTATGAAATGTGCTCTTTGTAGATATTCACAAGGAATCTTTTTTTTCTTTCATGATAATATCCTAGTACTTAGAAAATAATCCTAACAATTTAAAGTGTAGACATCTGATTAAATTTCCTGTATTCTATGACCTCAGATGCATACAAAAGACATGGATGTTTGCACTATTTAGGGGCATCACACTGATTTTAGAGAAGACAACCCTCTGGATCTTTCCTGTCCAGAAGAGCTGATCCTGAGAGATGGTGAGGCAAACTGATGCTCTTATCTCAGGAGTGGGCTAGCTGCCTCTGGTAGTGGCTTGAGCAAAAAATGAAACTTAAGAGAAGTTTAGTTTATGCCATTCACACTGCTGCATCTATTATCACTGCTGTTTTGATCTTCTTGTGGCTATGGCTTCCTCTCTTCTGCACCCACATACTCATCAGCCCTTTATTGACAAACAAAACCCAGTAATACATGAACAAGTAGTGCACTATATTAGCAAATGATAAGAAACATTCAACTTTGGATAATCCTTAAACATTTGATAAAGGAAGGAATTTAGGATTATGACCTACTGGACTTTGCTGATCCAGAACACCTTACACTCTGATCACAAGAGCAATCGAAATAAATCCACCTCCTTTCAACAGATCTGTGCACCTATAGTTGCTGACCTCATTGTATTCAATGCTATGATCAGCAATTCTTACACACGTGTTTGTTTTAAGTCATGAGTCCACCCAGGCTTCTGAGAAAAGGCACATAGGGCATATCTTAAGATGAGCCAGCATCTCTAAACATTGATTGCCAATATTGATCTTCTGTGCTGTTTAGGCCAAAGGCACACCAAGCTAGAGAAAACATAGTCACATTGCTTTCATCAGGTGGATGTAAGATTGACTTTAGCACAAGTTATAAATAAGAAATTTAATATCTTTCAGCAAGAATAGCACAAATGCTACTTGTAAAGTCCATCAGGAATATTTCCACAGTTCTTACCAATAATAGCCCATTCGTATAATTCGCTATCAAATTTTGTTCTTATTGTCCATTCACACAGTTTGTTCTCACAGTTCATCCATACAGATGGTGTGCTGGAAGGAACACAGGGGAAATATATTTATAAGTATATTTAACAAAGTAACTCTAAAGTATGCGAGTATTTTCAACAAGGTAACTCTAAAGTATGTATTTTCAAACCACTATTTAGATATTCTTGCTTTTTTGCGGGGGGGGGGGGCGAGGAAAGGCTTTATTTTGGCTTACAGACTCCAGGGGATGCTCCATGATGACAGGGGAAAATGGTGGCATGAGCAGAGGGTGGACATCACCTCCTCGCCAACATGAGGTAAACAACAACAGCAGGAATGTGACAAACACTGGCAAGGGGAAGTTAGCTATAACACCCATAAGCCTGCTCCCCAAAATACACTGCCTCCAGTGAGTGCCAATTCCCAAATTGCCACCAGCTAAGGACTTAGCATCCAGAACACATAAGTTTATGGGGGACACCTGAATGAAACCACAACAATTATATTTATTATTTTTATATATTGTATGAATATATATATATATATATATATATATATATATATATATATATGCATGACTATATATAGTGACTGCACACTTCCACAAATAAAACTTTAAATTAGTCATTTAAATATAAATATTTAAAATATTTATAACCATATTTGTACAGTTTTGTATTATTATGGCATTTATGCCAATATTTATCATAGTTATTGCTAAACTAGTTCTTGTTAACTGGTACTTTTAATTAAAGTTTATAGCCATTCATAACTGATTTCAAAATGCTAATGAGTTTTAATATGCATTTAATAAATTTCTCTGATAGGAAAATATTAATTATGAAATATTTCAATTGATTCTTTTTGGTTTTCTTGATAGATAAATTATGCAATATGCAACCAATGCTGACTACTTTTTCTTTTATTGATTTTTTATTTGTTTTATTAATTAGTTTGTACTCAGCAAATAAAGTCAATTTGGTACCATTGTTAGTCTCATCCATGTCCTACCCCCTCCCCATGGCCCCTCCATGTTGAGGTATATGGATCATGCATTCTGGAGTTAGCCCACAGTTATAGGTAAGATAAATGTCTCCGCATATCATGACTCAACATGTGGCTCTGACATTCTTTCCACCCCCTCTTCCACAAAATTTCCCTGAGCCATGTTGGGTTCATTTTTGGTCTGCTTCAGTGATGAGGTGTTGGGGGCCTCTGAGGCTCTGGCTCCCTGATTTGGTAGGAGTGGATTTTTCTCTGTGTTGATCTCCTTCCCCCTTGTGCTGGCATCCAGTACATCAGGAAAACAGCACCCTTGCTTGTTTCGCCAATTGTTCTTAGGTTCAGCCAGGGCCCTTTTGAGGTATGATGGGGTGGCTCTCTCTTTAGGATCAACATCTATCTGAAAAAGAGAAGCAGATTCTCCAATGGAGAGTAAGTTAGCACCAGGACAAATGAGATAACTCTTACTTTTTTATAGAGAATTTAATAGGTGTAGGCCCTCTTGTAGCCCATGATTGATGGTAGCTTGATATTGGAGAGTGGGCTTATGTTTGGATATCGTTCTGACTTATTTCTCATCTCCAGCTATGGGTCCTGTACCACTGAGGGGATCCACTAGCCAAATTAAGAGCAGTTGGTTCCCTGCTATGGCTGTGTGCCACTATTGCACTTATGTGGGCATCACAACAAGTTATTTGCTGCTAAGTAGGTTAGACTATGAGTTGCTTGGACAGATATTGGTCATTTTCCCTCAGTCACCCATGTATCACCTTCTGGCACTAGATATGCTGACTGTCTGGGGACTGACTCTCTTCCAACATTCAGCCATTCCATTCCATTTTGCATGTCAACTGCATAAGGTGTCTTCAGCAGTAGGGTCTTACCACTAAACTTTGGTGGGTCATCAAGTACTCTGACAGAAATCTGTCTGTCTTTTAGGAAACCTTCTAGGTCTCTCTGATCAAAATCTCATTGTAGATGATAGCCCCATGCTCGTGCTGGGAGTTATAGGTCAGTGCCCACTACGAAAATGAGGAAAAAGATAACTAATATACAAGAGTTAGAGTGAAGAGAGAGAGAGAGTGAGAGGGGGGGGGAGGGAGATGGAGATGGAGAGGGAGGGAAGATATAGAAGATTAAGGTTAGTCTTGATCCTACCCTCTCCAGTGTCTTGTGGTTCAGGTGTTCCCTGTAAGGGCATGGCGAATGTTCAGCCATTTGGTCTGCCTTTTAGGAAGTAGAATTTTATGGTACAATTGCCATTTTTGATTATATTTGTGTTTCCCACCCCTTTGATAACCTCCCCTCTCTCCCCATCCATCCTTGTATCTAGGGCACAACATGCTTGCTGGGTATGTAAGGTAACTTGGGGGAATTCAGGTTAGGTGCTGTACATGACTGAGACTATGTGGTGATTTTTTTTTTCTTTCTGTTATTGTGTAAGTTCACTGAGAATGATCTGTTCCAGGTTCAGCCATTTTTCCTCAAATTTCATTGTGTCATTTTTTTCTTACTGCTGTATAGAATTCCATTGTGTAGATATACCACAGCTCAGTTATTCTTTCTTCTGGTGATGGACATCTAGGTTGATTCCAGCTCTTAGCTATTACAAATTGAGCTGCTACAAACATGGTTGAGCAAATATCTCTAGCCTATGGTTTGAAGGTTTAAGGGTAGATGCCCAGTAAGGGAATAACTGGGTCTGTTGGTATCAATGAATACATCTAACCAAAACATAGAAGTGTCATTAGGATCAGAACACCAAATAAGCAATGAGCAATGCAACCCTGAACAACTTACTCTTAGAACTTGCAGGAAAGCAACAAAGGAACAATAATTCTGCGGATGCTGCCATCACTAAACTAGAACTAATAGATAAGCAATTGGAAAGAGTTGAAAGAGGTTAAGAGATTTGAGGGAGAGTGAAAAAAAAAAGAAGACCTTAAAAATCAGGTGGCCATGCTAAATGAAGACATAAAGAAATGCAAGGATGAATTCCAAGAATCATCAAGAAAATCAGAAAATGATGTGAAAATGGAGATTGACAAAAGCATGGAAACTATACATAGAAAAGAGGTAGAAAATGCAAACTTAATTGAACAAGTCCAAAACTCTCTAGAAGCTCTCAAGAATAGAGTCAGCCAAGTGGAGCATAGAAACTCTGATCTGGAAGACAAGATGGAAGAAACAGTCCGAGAGTTCAAAAATTTAAGTCGGTTCAAAAGTTCCTGTGAACAGAACATGAGGGAATTGTGGGATACACTTAAACGTCCTAATATCAGGATCATTGGAATACCAGAAGGAGAAGAAATTCAGACCAAAGGCATGGAGAACTTATTTAACAAAATAATTGAAGAAAACTTCCCCAGCCTCTTAAATGAAAGGCCCATCAAGATACAAGAAGCCAACAGAACTCTAAACAGACTGGACCAAAGGAGAAAGTGTCCAAGACATATTGTCATTAAGACTCTAAACATTGACACCAAAGAGAAAATCCTAAAAGCAGCTAGGGAAAAACAGCACACCGCTTTCAAAGGTAACCCCATCAGAATTACTTCAGACTTCTCAGTGGAAACCCTGAAAGCTAGAAGGGCCTGGAATAACACACTGCAAAGTCTAAGAACCTATGGTTTCTAACCCAAAGTACTCTATCCAGCAAAAGTATCCCTCATAAAAGATGGTGACAAAACTCAGCTTTTTTTTCCATGACAAAACTCAGCTTTACAATTATATGAACACAAAACCAAACCTACAGAGAGTATTTCAGGAAATTTTCCACAGAGAAGAAACAAATAATTAAACTCAAATGCCTACAAGAAGCAGATCACAATAACCAAACTCAGAGTAGGCACAAAAAACTTCAAAGTCCATGAAAACACCAACCCACATCTACCATCACAATACGGCAGGGACCAAATCAAATCTCACAGTCATTACCCAAAATACTAATGGCCTTAATTCCCCCATCAAGTGACACAAGCTAACAGGATGGATCAAAAAATTAGACCCCTCAATGTGTAGTCTTCAAGAAATGCACCTTACCACCAAAGACAGACACCTCCTCAGGGTGAAAGGGTGGAAAACAATATTCCAAGCAAACGGGAATACGAAACAAGCAGGCATAGCTATACTAATATCGGATAAAATAGACTTCAAACCAAATATAATCAAAAAAGAAAAAGAAGGCCACTTCCTACTTATCAAGGGAACGATCCATCAAGAGGATATTACAATCATAAATCTGTATGCACCAAACACAGGGGCACCACAGTTCATAAAACAAAAACTACTTGACAATAAAACAGAAATAACCACCAACAGCATCATAGCTGGGGACTTCAATTCACCATTGTCAGTAATAGACAGATCATCCAAACAGAAACTCAACAGGGAAGTAAGAGAGCTCAACAAAACCATAGATCACTTATACCTAATGGACATCTACAGAACTTTCCTTCCCAAATCCACAGACTACACATTCTTCTCAGCAGCCCATGAAACATTCTCTAAAATAGACCATATACTGGGTCACAATGACTGCCTCCACATATTTAGGAAGATTGACATAATTCCCTGCATGATATCAGATCACAATGCTATATTGCTATAAATCAACAACAAAAGACCCACCAAGAATCCCAACGGCACCTGGAAACTGAACAGAACACATTTAAACAATAAATGGATAGTGGATGAAATAAAAAATGAAATTGCAAAATTTCTGGAATTGAATGACAATGAGAACACATCATACCAAAACTTATGGGACACAGTGAAGGCAGTCCTCAGGGGAAAATTCATAGCACTCAATGCCTTCATAAAAAAGACAGAAAGGTCCCAAATCAATAACCTAACCATCCACCTAAAGGCACTGGAAAAGCAAGAAAAATCGAACCCAAAGAGCCCCAGAAGGAAAGAAATAATTAAAATCAGAGCAGAAGTTAATGAATTGGAAACCAAGGAAACAATTAAGACAATTGACAAAGCAAAGAGCTGGTCCTTTGAAAAAATAAATAAGATTGGCAAACCCCTGGCCAATTTGATAGTATGTCCCTACAATTTTTTGAATTTCTCTGACATCTGTTGTGATGTTACCTTTTTCATATCTAAGTTTATTAATTTGTGTCTCTTCCTTCTTTATTTTGGTCAGATTTGCCAAAGGTTTGTCAATCTTGTTTACCCTTTCAAAGAACCAACTCTGTTTCTTTGATTCTTTGGATTGTTTTTTTTTTTTTTTGGTTTCTATTTCACTAATTTCTGCCCTAATCTTTATTATTTCTTCCCATCTACTGATTTTTGGTTTGCCTTGTTCTTCTTTTTCCAAGGCTTTAAGGTGAAGCATTAGGTTGTTTACTTGCAACTTTTCTAATTTCTTAATATAGACACTTAAAGCTATAAATTTACCTCTTAGGACTGCCTTCATTGTGTCCCAGAGATTTTGGTATGTTGTGTTCTCATTATCGTTTGAGTCTATTAATTTTTTGATTTCCTTCTTGATTTCTTCATTGACCTATTCATCATTTAGTGGTGTGTTGTTGAATTTCCATGATTTTATGTATGCTCTATAGCCTTTCTTGCTATTGATTTGTAGTTTGATTCCATTGTGATCAGATAGAATGCAAGGAATTATTTCAATTTTCCTGTATTTGTTAAGATTTGCTTTGTGTCCTAATATATGGCCTATTTTAGAGAATGTTCCATGTGCTGCTGAAAAGAATGTATATTCTGCAGCATTTGGATGAAATGTTCTGTAGATATCTGTTAGGTCCATTACTTCTATGACCTCGTTTAGTCCAGATGCCTCTCTGTTTATTTTTTCCTGGGATGACCTGTCAGTTGATGAGAGTGGGTTGTTGACATCACCCACCTCCACTGTGTTTGGTGTTATCTGTGGCCTTAGTTCTAATAGTGTCTGTTTGATGAATTTGGGTGGCCCCCATATTAGGTGCATATATGTTAAGGATTGTAATCTCCTCCTGTTGGAGGGTGCCCTTAATCAATATAAAGTGATCTTCCTTATCTTTCTTAACTAATGTTGGACTGAAGTCAACCTTGTGAGATATTAGGATAGCAACCCCTGCTTGTTTTCTAGGTCCCATTTTCTTGAAACACCGTTTTCCAACCTTTCACCCTAAGATAGTGTCCATCCTTTGTAGAAAGGTGGGTTTCTTGGAGGCAACAAATTGAAGGATCCTGCTTTTTAACCCATTCTGTGAACCTATGGTTTTTGTTGGGGCATTGAGGCTATTGACATTAAGAGATAATATTGAAAGTTGTGTATTCATTTTTGCCATTTTTTGTAGTTCTTCTGCTTTTACCTTTGCTCTCTTGTGTTAATTATTATTTGAGTATTGTTTGTTTTTTCCCAGTTCCTTATATGTGTGCTTTTCCTTCTCTTCAGCATGGAGGATTCTTTCAAGTATTTTCTGTAGAGCTGGTTTTGTCTTCAAATACTCCTTTAGCTTCCTTTTGTCCATCTATTTGAATGGATAGTTTTGCAGGATAAAGCAACCTTGGTTGACAGTTGTTATCTTTCAGGACTTGGAATACATCACTCCATGCCCTTATGTCTTTTAAAGTTTGTGTTGAGTAATCTGCTGCAATCCTGATAGGCTTGCCTTTGTAGGTAACTTGATTTTTCTCTCTGACTGCTTTCAATATTTTTTCTTTGGTTTATGTGTTTGCTAGTTTTATTATAATATGGTGAGGAGAGGTTCTTTTCAGGATTTGTCTGGCTGGTGTTCTAAAGGATTCCTGTATCTGCATTGCCACCTCTTTAACACTTTGGGGGAAGTTTTCTTCTATGATTTTGTTAAAGACACCTACTATGCCTTTGAAGTGAAATTCTTCTCCTTCTACTATGCCCTGAATTCTTATGTTTGATCTTTTCATAGTGTCCCAAATATCTTGAAATTCCCACTCATACTTTTCTATTAGTTTGTCTTTCTCTTTGTTGGACTGTATTAGATCTGCTACCTGGTCTTCTAGCTTAGATATTCTGTCCTCTCCTTCACCCATTCTACTGGTGAGATTTTCTACAGAGTTTTTTATTTCATTAACTGTGTTCTTGCTGTTTCATGTGTTCTTCTACCTTGTGATATGATCCTCCATTGTTCACTGCCCTTCTCCCTTCACGTTTCTTGAGTTTGCGGAGAGCTCCAATGTGAGTTTAAACTCCCCTCATCTGTCTTTTCCTGTGGCTGAAGCTGAGCCTGGCAGCTTTCTGGCTGCCACCACCGCGGTCTGCAGACCTGCCCGAGCTGCTTCTGCCGGCCTGTGTGGGCTCTGGATCTCTCCTACTTCTCTGCTGCGGTTTCAATTTGCTATACACCTCACTTTTAGTAAATGTGTGTATTTTTTTTTTTTTTTTTTTGCTTTTTCCCCCCTAGGCTTCTTTGGCGTGGTACCTATGCCGCCATCTGAACCAGAAGTCCAACCCTTAATTTTTTATAGAAAATTTAATAGGTGTAGGCCCTCTTGTAGCCCATGATTGCTGGTTGCTTCTTAATGGAGAGAGGGCTTATGTTTGGATATGTTTGTGACTTGTTTCCCAGATCCAGCTACAGGTACCATACCACTGAGGGGATCAGTTAGCCGAATCAAGAGCAGTTGGTTTCCCACCATGGCTGTGTGCCACTATTGCACTTGTCTGAGCATCACGACAGGTTATTTGCTGCTAAGTAGGTTAGACCATGAGTTGCTTGGGTGAAAGGCCAAATATAACCATTTTAAGTAAAAAGGCCCAGGCCTGACTTAGATAGAGAACTGGCTGGCTAATGTGCTGACCTCTGCTTCTGTAAACTTTGATGCTTGCTCAATTGCTGCCTTTCTCCCTAAAGTTTCTGGGGAATCTCCATTTCAAGGGCATTGCAGAAACACTCCACTGCGGGGGACCTCCAGCCTCTGACCTCCTGCTTAGATAAGAAACTAAGGAATCTCCATTTCAAAAGTCCACTGTTTACTTAGCCCATCACAATGGAGATTACCTCATCTGCCTAGAGTGCCCCTAGCTCCTGCCCCCAACTTTGCCTGCTGAAACCCCAAGCCAATTAAAACTGCTTGAATCAACCAATCATGTATCTATCCCCTACTTCTTTGTTTGAATTCCTATATGTACCCCTTCCCCCAAAAGGAAGGGGCTCTTTCCCTTACTACCGCTGTGTTGGACTGTAGGGATGGAGCCCAGGCCTAGGCTTGCAATAAAGAAACCTGTTGCTTTTACATTGGAGTGTCTCCGCTTCTGTGGCGGTTCTCTGGGTGACTCCTGGGTGACCGGGGGTCTTGGCTCCTGGTCAGGGGACTTGGCACAACATGGGCAGATATTGGTCATTTTCTCCCAGTTGCCATGTAGCACCTTCTGGCACTAGACATGCTGACTGTCTGGTTTTGACTCTCAATCTTTTCTTTAATTAATTACTTTATTTTATTTTAAAATTTTATTCATGGATTGATTCAAGAGAGAGAAAGAGGCAAAGAGACAGAGACAATGGGCATGTCCGTGCCTCCACCTGCTGTAAACAAACTCCAGACATGTGCACCCCTTTGTACATCTGGCTTATGTGGGTCCTGGAGAGTTGAACCGGGATCCTTTGGCTTTGCAGGTAAATGCCTTAACCACTAAGCAGTCTCTCCAGCCCCTCATTCTTTCCTTAAATGTAATATGATCGTAAATCTTTTTTCATTATTTTTTGTTTTGTTTTATCTTTATTTATTTATTTGAGAGTGAGAGCTAGAGAGAGGGAAGAGAGAAAGAGAGAGGAAGAAAGAGAGAATGGGCATGCCAGGGCTTCTAGCCACTGCAAACGAACTCCAGACACATGCTCCCCCTTGTGCATCTGGCTAACGTGGGTCCTGGGGAATTGAGCCTCCAACTGGGGTCCTTAGGCTTCACAGGCAAGCGCTTAACTGCTAAGCCATCTCTCCAGCCAAATATGATGGTAAATCTTGATTGTCAAGTTGATACATTCTTTTGGCTGTGTGTATGACATTATTTAAAAGGATTAAGTGAAGTGTGAAGACTCTTCCCCAGAGTGGGTGGCACCTTCCAGAAGAAGCCCAGATATAACTATGTCCAAGGAAAAAGCAGTATTGTTTGCCTATTGTCACTTATTGCTGGTGAGTGCATTTCACACATTGTTGTTGTTGTTGCTGCTGGTATCTTTCTCTCATCGTGTTCTATCTCTGCAAGTTCCAATAGACTGAAAGCTAGTGTTCAGAAATCTCACAGGCCTTCAGCAACAGACCGAGATAGCTGACATAACCAGTTTTGTGGACTGAGCAGCTACCTAGTTCTCACCTTCTCCAGAATGCAGGTAGCCATTGTTAGAATCCACAATTCTTGCTATATAAGCCAATCTAACAAATCTGTTTTTACTAACATATTCATTCTGTTGATTGTATCCCTCCAGTGAGCTTTGACTATATGAATTGTGCTACCAGGAGTGGTTCCAGAAAAACAGAATGATAAAGAAGATTTTTTTTAGTGTGTTTTGTAGTGTCTGCAACTCAACTAAACCTAAACCATTAACAATGTCTGGAACTATGGAGAGCACTGGTAATCTATGATATGAGGAATGCGCAGAATTATACAGGATAAATGCATGCAACACTTCTAGTTTACCACCCATGAAAATCATGGAGTTTAGTGATGCTACATATGAAACTTCTGAACACTTCCGCAAAAGTAATAAATATAATTATTCTGACTGTTTGATTCTAGCATTTCTACCTAAAGTAAAAGGAAAGGAATGAGCTCAGAGAAGAAATATTGTAGCTACAGATTCAATAAACAATATAAATGTTTTTAAGTTTGTCCTACAGGGAAAATCTACCCATCATCCATAGGTATTCAGCCATATTTTGATATACATTGGTTTACATACAATACAAGTCTAAGTCCCAGTCTCAAAGATAGTCAGCAATAAAGTAAAGGTGTTGATAGAAAAAGAGTGGGCTCCAGTAAATTTTGATGGAGATATATGGGAGGACCGTGATGAGGTCAAGAGCACTGAACTCTGATTCTTAACCACTGGTTGAAATAACATTTAGTGAAGGCTATACCCAGACTCCTGTTACCTGCAGTATTAACCTCTTTACACTTACCTAAGTAATTCTGCTTTGACCATAGAACTGACAGTAGCCTTCCCTGGAGGAGATGGCAAGCAAGATAACACTGGTGCCCCTGAGTGCTCATCCACCTTAGGCTCTAGAACTATAAGCAGATATAAAGGTAAAAGAACCACTAGAGGTGAGGTAGAAAGTGTGACTCATGAGGAGGTGCAGTACATGCCTAAAGAACTCCATGAAATTTCCAAGTCATATAATCAGAACTCTGGAAAATACAAATATGCCTGGGAGTGCATTTTAAGTGCAAGGGATGATAGGATAAAGAAAATAAATTTAGATCAGGCTACATTTATCAATATGGGTTCATTGAGCAGAGATTTGGTGTTCCAAAGCTGAAAAGGGGGCAAAGAGTTTATTTAATTACCTGGCCAAAGTGTGAGTCAAAAGAGGGCCTACTGTGAATGAACTAACTGCCAATACCTGGCATACCTTGGATGACTGTTGATGAAGGAAGTAAAAGGCTCATGGCACTGCAATGCTCCAGTGGATTTACCATGTAAATTCTAGTCCTTTGCAGTGGGGAGGTCTCAAAAACTTGTTCTTCACTAAACCATAAGAAACTGATTTGTCTGTGAGTGGAGCACCAACATACGTGAAGAGTTCTGTCATCGCTATTTGCTGTAATGCAAATCTTACAATCAAAACTTGCTGTTTGCAGTGAAAATTGAGGTTTCTCAATTAGATTATTTAAGTGTAATTGGTAAAATTTGTTCCTAGAATACCAAGGGCCAAGTAGCGGCACTAAATCATCAAAGGCAAAGAGAGTATACTGACCATACTAGACATCATAGGCAAAGCAATGTTCATAATGGTCTGATTTGTGTAGCCTCTAGCACTGGATAAATAATTTTGGTGTTCCTAGAAGGAAAATACATCGGAAGCCAAGTATTTCCCTGCTTGATTTGTATAACTAGAAAAAATCCAGGTCAAATGAATGGCAAACTGCTTTAAATTCTAGCAATGAAGAATTAAAAGTGCTTCACCAATTTCTATATTTGAGCCAGCTTACAGGACCAGAACCACTTGAGTGAAAGAAAAGATACATGACACCAAGGAAGGATCCTCTTACAATTCTGAGAAGTTTTAATATTAGTCCTTCTCCTATCCTTTCTCAAACGGACCTGCAACCTTTTGATAGGATAATTATACATTGGGGAAAAGGAAATAATCAGATATTGGGATATTGATAAATACTTATCCTGAAATGAATTCCAGGATATTTCAAACATCATTCAAAGTAGGCATTTATAGAGGTCAGATGCTGAATTGAACCCTTTTAGTTAAAGCCTGACTCATGGTGAGACAAAAAGGTAGTCAATATGATCACATGATTATTTTCCTGGTCTCATAATTCATAATTGAGATTAATACATTTAGAAGTTGTCAGAATTCTCACACTGGCTACCCAAGCTATGGAATGAGTATTATGGTTGGAAAGATCACATAGAAGCCACTTGATCTGTCTCTACCAAGAAAAGTGGTGAACCTAAAACAGGAATTTTTTGCCTAGGGGAATTTTTTCACAGAAATTGGTTACACTCAAGAACATCAAAAAGGCCAAGATGGTGGTTTCTAACACATATCAACTTACCTTCCCTATTTGGCCTTTGCATAAGATGAATAGATCATGAAGAATGACAATTGCTTATTGAAAATTCAGACAATTCTAAAATTCACTCTAATTCTAACTGCTATACCGCATTTCCTGGTATGTGGTTTGCACCTAGTGGATCTGGGAAATGCTTTGTTCTCCATACCTGTCCATAAGTACCAACAGAAACTATTTGCTTTCAGCTGACAAGGCCAGCACTACACCTGCAATGTTTTACATCAAGAGTATATTAGTTCTCTAGCCCTTTTCCATAATTTAGTTTTCAAGGAACTTGAGTATCTTTTCTTTCCACAAGCTATTACACTGGTCCATTACATTGAAGATATTAAGCTGATCAGACAAATTACCAGGAGGTAACAGCCATGTTGTAACTTGTTGGTGCAGTGTATATGGGTAGGAAGTAAATGTAACAAAAATTCAATGGTTTTCTACCTCAGTAAAATCCTTAGGTGTCCAGTGGTTTGTAGTATTCAGAAATACTCCTTCAAAGATGAAGGACAAGTTGTTGCGCCTGGCCACACATGCAATTGAGAAAGAAGTACCATACAAGTAGGCCTAGTGGGCCTATTTGTACTTTGATGGTAGCAGATTCCTTAGATGGGTGTATTACTCTTTCACATATACCAAACGACTTAAAAAGACTGTTGGTTTTGAGTGAATACTGGAACAGGTAAGGCTTCACAATAGGTCCAGGATGCTGAGCAGACACTTTGCCACTTGGACAATATGATCCAGCAGACCCTCTGGTGCTTGAAGGGTCAGTGGCAGACATGGGTGCTGTCTGGAGTCTTTGAGAGGTGCCCATAGGCGAATTACAATGAAAACCACTGGGACTTTGAATCAAGGTCCTGTCATCATCTACAGACAACTAATGTCCCTTTGAGACATCTCTTAGCTTGCTATTGGGCCTTTGTGGAAATCAAGCACTCCACAATGGGCCATTAAGTCCCTATGTGACCTCAGGGACTCATGAGTGGGAAACTATTGATCTACCTAGCCATAAAATTGGGTGTGAACAGTAGCAGTACATCATCAACACAAGTGATCAGACTTGAATAAGTCGGGAAGGCTCTATCTAGTAAGCCATATGAGGAAGCTGTTAAAACACTTAGAAATCCAATTGCTATTTACAATGATTTCTATCAACAATAATGTACCCATTGCCTCATAGGCTATGTTCAATTATTGACTGAAATGATGAGAACACTAGAGTTTGGTTTCAAATGGTTCTGCATTCTATGAAGGCACCATCCAGAGGTGGGCAGCTGCGGTAGTACATCCCTTCTACAGGACAACCCAGAAGGACAGTAGTGAAGTGGGCAGACCATCAGTCAGTGCACATGGTTGTTTGTTTTGCTCAGAAGGAAAAATGGCCAGACATATGGCTGTATGGTTATGTATTAAATGATGAACTGTAGAATTATGGCTTGAACTCTCAGAATGGTCAAAGCATGGGAAGGCACTTGTGTGTTTTATGTTAATTCACACTAAAAGTAGCCTCATTAGAGGAGGATTACAGTAGTCATATTGTTAATATGACCAGTGTGTGGATAGCAGTCAGCCTCTTTCCCTGGTCAGCCCTGTCATTGTTCAATCTGTCCTTTAACAAAATGGTATGGCTGAAGGTTATGTATGGTCTCAACAACATGAAATTCTACTCACCAAGACTGACTTGGCCATGGATAGTACTGAGTACCAAATTGACAGCAGCAGAGCACAGCATTAACCCCCCCCCCCCCCAATTGGCACTGTTGCCCAAGGTAACCATCCAGGAATCTAGTGTCAGATTCATTATATTGGACCACTTCTTTACTGAAATACATAGGTATTCTGGACATGGACTTCCTTTTCTTGCATGTAACTGCTTCTGCAAATGCATGGAATTGCATAATGCCTTATCCTCAAGCATGAATAACAATGCTTCTAACCAAGGAACTAAGCATTCCTCAAAGGACTTTGTCGCCTGTTCTGGTAGAATAATAGTGCCTTTTCAGTGTTACAGGGCATAATTATATCAGGTAGAATGATGACATTATTATCATTTTTATTTTAAAATATGTATGACATAAAGAACTGCTTGGATGTCATGTTGGGAAAGGATGAACTTGTGATAGTTAATCTTGACTGATACTTGATTTAAACTGGCATTAACTAAGGGACAGGAATCAGAGTGGGTCTGTAAAGACATTTAAAGGAAGAATTAGCATGGAGGAGAAAACTCTCCCCCATACTGGGTGCTTTCTTCCCACAGCGGAGAAGTCCACAGAAAAAATACCCTTTGCCTGCCTTACTTCCTGTGAGCGTTTATCTTGCTGATGCTACTACTGCTGCCACCCTTTGCTGACCTAGGAACCCAGCTTCAGGTTCAAACATGGGTGGAAATTCGTGACTCTACAGGAAAATTCCAAGCCCTCTATACCAGATTTGGACTGTTGCGGCAACTACCATTGGCTCCAAATGCTTGTTATTGGTAGAAATGGCTTTTGAAAAACAATAACATCATGGATAAAATCCTTGGTTGGGGAATCAGGATTTCCTTATTTGGTCTCATGAAGCTTTAGGGATGAAAGAGAATTAATACAGACTTAACACATTGACTGACATTGTCATATTTTATGGGGCAAAAATATTCTTACAGAATTTCTCAGAGATTTAATATGTTAATGCACACTTTGACTATTTTAGTGAAATTCAGGGTGCATATAATTTTCCCAATGTACCTGAGAAGACTGAAAGGTTACTGTCTGTCAGGATATTAAATGTTCTTCATGATTATGTTTAGAATACATGCTGTATGTTTTCAATTGTTCAGAAGTTACCACAAAAACAAATGCTAAAACAATCAACATCAGGAGAACAAAAATGAAATTATGGTATTCCTATAGACTTGTAAAATCTATGATGCTAGTTCAGATTGTTTTGCTGTAATCTAATCTATTCAGTAGTCAAATGATTGACATTCTGTCTATGATGTTATATGATACACCATAGGATATCATGCAATACAAATTAGCACAGTATGTCACATCTGTGATCCTCTTTTCAGGGCACTTGATAGAATATATTAACTACCTTGTTGAAGTAAATTATGATCAAGTTATTAATCATAATACATTAATTATTTCAAGAAAATAAAGCATCACACTGACATATATTTGGGAATGGAAAACCATTTTATCATTTATTATATATGGTTTCATATATTCCTCTTTGTCACTGCTTTGAAACTCAAGAATTAGGTTTAGTAGTTATTTACAATGAGGAATATAATGCAATAGTCAATGACTAGTTACTACTGTAACACTAAACACCACACTATACTGTGAACTCTGGATATGTGCCTTGCTTAATGTAGTTTTGTAGAATTCATTCTCAGTCATTTGGAAAATAGTATATTCAGATAGTCCAAATACTACAATGTTTTTATACATGATCATTTTTTAAATAAATTTATTTATTTGGAGAGAGAGTGAAAAAATGTGAATGGGTCCACTAGGGCCTATAGCCACTTCAAATAAACTCCAGAGGCATGTATCACTTTGTGCATCTAGCTTTACATGAGCACTGGAAAAATGAACCTGGGCCATCAGGTTTTGTACTCTTGTTTTTTGTTTTTTTTGTTTTGGGTTTTATGAGGTTGGGTCTCACTTTAGTTCAGGCTGACCTGGAATTCACTAAGTCTCAGGGTGGCCTCGAACTCACGGTGATCCTCCTACCTCTGCCTCCCGAGTGCTGGGATTAAAGGCATGTGCCACCACGCCCGGCTTCAGGTTTTGTATTCTTTAACTGACTAGCTAACTCTCCATCTATGTGATCAATGTTTATTCATTAATATGAATAATCATAACATAGTAATTTTGATAAGTAGGAAAATATCAACTGAACAATGATGTCTAGATATTTCAAAATTTTAATTTTTAATTTGAACCTAAAATAGTGTCTTAGGCACCAAGTGCTATCATTTGTTTTATTTGATATTATAGGCTTTTGTAATTTATTTTAAAATGACTCCCAAATATCAAAATGATAGTAACCATAATCTTTCTGATGACAATTCCTTTAATTGAAAATAGTGCTTTAAGGCTAGAGAGATGGCTCAGCAGTTAAAGTGCATTCCTACAAAACCCAATAACTAGAGTTCAACTATGTAGATCCTGATGCACAAAATGGTGCAAGCATCTGGAGTTCATTTGCAGCAGTTAGAGGTCTTAGTATGCTTATTCTCTCTCTCTTTGCTGGGCTTGGTGTCACAGCCTTTAATCCTAGCAGTGACTCAGGAGGCAGAGTAGGAAGATACCTGTGAGTTCAAGGTCAGCCTCAGACTACACACTGAATTATATATAGGTCAGCTTGGGCTAGATTGAGACCCTGCCTAAAAAACAAACAAACAAACAAACAAAAAAAAAAAGAAATTTGAAGAAGTTAGCAATTAGAAGTCAGTGACTCAAATTATCAACAATATTTCTTTTTCCTAGACAAACTATAGTATTTCAGTATGCAGAGGTATTCTAAATGTACATTTGTCAACAGAATATGAAATACATGCAAAGAAATTAAATTAATAATTTTATTTTGTTTAAAAAAATACTGATCTTGAGAAATAGTTCAGAGGTTAGGAAACTTGCCTGAAAGGCTTAACAACCAGGGATTCCCAGCACTCACATCAATTAGATGCACAGTGGCATATGTATCTAAAGTTCCTTTGCAGCAGCTGAAGGGTATGGTGCATCTATTCTCTCTTTCTCCCTCTTTCTCTCTCTCCATTTACTTCCTATCTCTCTCTGCTTGAAAATAAAAAATTGTTTTTGTTCTTCTCAAAAAAGAAAATTACTCAATGAAACTGGTTATTTTCCCTGCATGTGTAAAGTAGTAAAGAATCCTGTAACTAGTGGTGGATTATCCTTGATTCTGGCTAAACACTGGTAGTTTTCTGCTTAATTACTTTAGTACCATTAATGCAAGTGCCAATATAATGTGAAATCAGATAACATGTAAGTTCTTAATTGTTCTGGACAGTTTAGGAAGCCTGAAAATATCTTAATATCTTTTGGGATGCAAAGATTACAATTTGAGAAGTTACAGTTGCCATTGCCTTCTCATTACTGGGACCAATATCTGACCAGAAGCAGTTTATAGAAGGACTAGGTTTATTTCTATACTACAAATTCCTGGGGAAATTACATCATGTTGGAAAAAGCTGACTCACTTCCATAGATTCATAAGAGAGAGAGAATTCAACACCAGCAAGCAAGAAGAGCCAGAGCTCAAGTTGGCTCTCAGCATACCTTAGATTTGGACTCAAGATTTGCTCCAGTGACACACCTCTCGCTGGAGACCTAAATAGAGTTTAGTCTAAAATACTGATGTCTTTGGAGAACATACACTCAAACAACCACAGTCGCTTAAATAAGTATGATCTTTGGTCTGGAGAGATTGCTTAGTGGTTAAGGCACTTGCCTGAAAAGCCACAACACCAAGGTTTGATTTCCCAGGACCCACATAAACCAGATAAACAAGGTGGTACATGCATTTGAAGTATGTTTGCAGTGGCTAGAGGCCCTGATGCACCCATTCCCCCTGCTTCTTTCTCAATTAAATAAAAATAAAATATTAAAAGGAATTATGATCTTCATACCTATGATAGTTACAGTCTTTATACAGGAATAGACATAAAACAAACATATTGAAATATTCACAGGGGTAGATAAACCTGAGACCTCCCCCTTATATGAGAAAGCCTTGGATATTTCTCATGAATTATCCAGGCATGCTGCACACTTCTATGGCATAACATAGTAATTTTCCAGTTAATTCCTTTTAGATGAGGTGATTTAGATGATTCATTCCTTTTGTTTCTAAATGCAGCTTATTTTCATGGATATACAATAATGTGCTTATCAATTCACAAAATGTCAAATGTATTTATGTTATTTTCCATAATGATGTATATTTTTATATTGCTCTAGATTAGAAATATTATGGAATGTTTGGTTATCTCATGGGTTTCAAAAGCTGCATTTAATTACTATTTTCATTTGGGAACTGAACCTAGGGCCTTGCACACACTGGGAAAGAGCTTGACCCCTGAGCTATACCTTAGCCTTCTTTCCATGGCTTTTATTTTGAAACACACACTTAACTAAGTAGTCCTGGTTGCCTTAAACTTATGATTCTACGACTAACCCTCCTTACTAACTGGGATTATAAACCTGTAGCAATAGGCACAGCCTTTCTCTTGTTGTGTTCTTCAAATTATCAAATTTATGTAACTTTTTTCAGTGCTAGGAATTAAACCCATAATCTGTCTTTAAATTCACATAACTATACATGTATATATTATGTATATCTTGAAGTCATTTATTTCATTTATTCAACTTTTCAACTCAGGATTTTCCATTTGAAACATTTTAATATTTTCTGTCTGCATTCAAAGATCTTATATTTTGGTCATTATCATTTCACTCTAAACTTTCAACCAGCTTTTCCTCAGGACTTTGATAGTGTTTGCAGTCACAGCTTTGTCATCTCCATTGACTAAGTTTAGGATTTGTTCCCCTCAAAGACAATTATTGGCTCCTATCTATCTATCTATCTATCTACCTACCTATCTATCATCTATCTATCTGTGACAGAGAGAGAGAGAGATTTAAAAAATGTGTGTATCAGGAAATTCCAGACACATGTGCCATTTTGTGCATCAGACTTTATGTGGGTACTGGGGAATCGAACCTGAGCTGACAGGATTTGCAAGCAAGCACCTTTAACTGCTGAGCCATCTCTTCAATGCCCAATTTTGTCATTTTGAAATCGTTTTCATTTTCATTTCACTTGATTTTCATATTTACTTTCTCATTGTCTAGTGACTCAGTTATTGGAAACAAACCTGTAGATAGTATTTTGTAGCAATTTTGGACTTTGAATTCACCTCTTTGCTCTTGCTTCTTCTTTACATATTTTCCTGAGTTCTTCATGGCCTGATTTACTTATTTTTTTACATGTAATTAAATTGTAAGGACCTAACTTGGAGGAGTTTGCATTTCATCTGTCAATGTGGATACATATGTCTACTTATATCTGTGCAAAGTGTTTTTGTTTGTTTGTTGTATTAATTCTTTGAAACTTGTCATGTGGGTGGCTTAGGTACTTTTTGCTTTTGCAGATGTACATACAAAAGGCAGCCAAAGAGATGTAGCTTTCCTGCCAATCACTTATAGCTTCATGTTATTCCTGGCTCTTGTTGAGTCTCTGGCCAGCCCACCCTTGCATTGCTTCCAGAGGATCCACTGCACTTGCCCCCAGCTTGCTGTTTTCGCAGAGCAGGCAGTTGAGCATAATTTCTCTTTGGTTTTGTTTTCCTTTTACCTCAAACCACTCCCTAGTGGTAAAGCCAGTGATTTTCATTGACTACTTCATCCTGCTAGAAACATCTGACTGATTGGCTGAAAAGAAAACTCTCATAGAAGCACAATGTAGTGACTCAGAAGTCAAAAAAAGTTCCTGAATAAACATGTCACAAACTTTGTGTGTGTGTGTGTGTGTGTGTGTGTGTTTAATGGATTTCCTGAGCTTTAAAATAATTTTGAATGTGCTTGTTAAGCTGTGCTTCCTGAACTCCTCTTCCTTCTACCTCTAAATGTTCTGTGCTGTTCTTGTTTTGAAATTCATTTTCACTCTGTTTGGATTAGCACTTATGGTGGTGGTGAATAATCTATTTTATAAAAAGCCTTTCAAAGAACTGATTATAATTTTTCTACCTACATATTGTTACCCAGCAAAACTTTTAACTTTTTAGTCACGATCTCATCTATGTCTTTATATTATCCATAGCTACCATGCCAGACAAAGTGTGCTGAGCTGGGGGAGGTGGCATTCACCTTTAATTTCAGTATTGAGGAGGCAGAGTTAGGAGGATAGCTGTGAGTTTGAGGCCTTTCTAAGACTCTTTCAGGTCACCCTGGGCTAGAGAAAAATCCTATCTCAAAAAAAAAAAATGTGCACTTACATGAATATAAAGTACCTGGGAGGTAGACTATTAGTCACTTACTATATGACAATCTCCTCAATTCTAACTTCATGTCTACCAAACTCACAAAGAACACCACCTCAAACAAGTGCAAATATATAAGGTTATCTAAGAAATAAAAGTGTGTCTTAGAAAAGTTAAATTAGTCTGTTTAATCCATTGGCGTTATCTGAATGCCTTATAAATGTTTTAAAATATTTTATTTATTTAAGAGAAAGAAAGGCAAATAGAGAAGAATAGAAAAGAACGGGCACACCAGGACCTCTAGCCACTGCAAATGAACTTCAGTTGCATGTACCACCTCACACATCTCCCTAAGTGGATACTGGGGAATTGAACCTGGATCCTTAGGCTTCACAGACAAGTATGTTAATTGCTAAGCCACTTCTCTAGCCCATATATTCTTAATTTCCTTCATGGTTCTTTCAGCTCAAACCTCATGCTCTATCATGTAAGTTATTTTTTTTAATGAACACATGGACATTATTATCTAAATTTCTGGAGCATAAAATGGAAAAGTGGAGCAAGTGTATCAGTTACGTTGTGGGTGTTATGACCAGAACAGAAACAATTTAAAGAAGGAAGAGTTTATTCGTTTATAGTTGCAAGGGGTACAGTTCATTATAGTAGGTAAGACAAGGCAGCAGGAGGGAGGAAGTTAGCTGGTCACATTGCATGAGCAGTTAGGAACATAGAAGGTAAACAGGAAGTGGAGCTATCCTATAAATTCTAAGAGCCCATACACAGAGACCTACTTTCCTCTAGCAAGGTTCTACCTCCTACAGGTTCTATAACTTTTCCAAACATCACCAACACCTGGACCAAGTGTTCAAACACATGAACACATTTAACAATAAAACTCCAACAGTAAGTTACACAAAAAGGAAAACAAATGCAAACCAAAACAGTTCCACATAGAAGTGTAGTAAAATCTCAGGCAGAAGTTGTTAACTGGAACTTTCTCCAACTTCAGAAAACTGACATACATGACTACAACTGGAAAGAAAGAGAATCATACCTCTTGCCAAACCTGTAATGTGTCCTGTTATAGGGCTCTATGGCAGAGTGAATGATAGAGTATCCACTCCAGCTGGTGAACACACGTGATTCTGTGCTTCAGCGTTATTGCCATTGGAATCCAAAGTGAAGTTTCCTCTGTGCTGGTAGTAGACCTCTGCCAAATATAGCATGGAAAGATCCAGATGTTTCTCTGTATATGAAAATTTACTAATAACTATTGTATATTACATTAATTTTTATCATAATTTTGGAAATATGCAAAATGTCAATCCACATGTGATTTAACATATGTCTAATTTGTCAAGAGGTAACATTATATTATCATAAAGAAGCTAACATTTATTGATATTAATAACTAAATCAAGAATTCTTTTACAAAATATTGCTTGGGTTCTGAACATACCTGTTTGTTCACTTCTCAAATTGAAAATCTCTCATTCATTAGCTACTCTTCATTTGCTTTTCCTTAATTGAGTCCATTGTTAAGAAGGACTCTAGGTAATATCCATGCTGCCCTTTTAAAGCCATGATTTTTATACTCCCTATTCCCTTGGAATCATTTTTCTAACTTTGGTGTTTGACCAGGTTAGGGTATAGAGTAGTACCAAACGAAAATGATAAAAGAAGTCAGGGATTAAGGAACAAATTACTTAAACACAGCTTTACAGTAATCTCTTTCTATCTTAGTAAATTCAACAGTTAGCAAACAACAGTTTATAGTATTTTCAATCTCATTGCTGGGAATTGAACACAATGGATCATGCATGCTATGTAACTACTCTACTAATCCTCATACCAAGTCTGCAAAGTGTTTTTAAACAAATACCTGACATTCTAACTTGTGTGGCATGTGGTGATCTTGGCAGCAACACATTTGTGGATTTAATTGTCTTTTATGATTAATCCTAATTCACAACACCTGAACAGAATTTGAAATATGTCCCAATGGCTATGATATTACTGATAGACACACATACACATGCAGGCACGCATACGCACATCTTGGTGTTGGAGACTGCATTGCTAGACAGTTGCTCTACTGATGAACTGAGCTGAAGACCCAACCTAAATAAGGATTTATATTAAGCTGTAATCATGACTTAGGAAAAATTACTTCCTTTATAGACCATAAAGGTATAAATAAAAGTTCATACTATGGTCCTATTAACCTGATAAGTTTCCTCTTGCAACAACTATTTTTGTTTCCTAAATGTAGAATATTTTAAACCAAAATGTATGTTTGTACCAAAATATTATAAATAGTATCATAAGAATTTTACTTAATTCAAATTTATTGAGACATTCATTATTAGTTAGAGTTTAGCATGCAAAAGACAATCAGATCTAGAAATATAAGATCAGATCACCATGTGTTATACAATTATGAATACCAGGCCGCTAAAAGCAAATTGTATGATGAGAGTTTAGCTCAGTGGTAGAATGGCTGCTTAGCATGAAATCTCTCAATTAATGAAAAGTCAATTAAAGACTACTGGTTTCTAAAAGATAAGTGACACATTTAGTATCAGCCAGTCACTAGAAAATTTTAAATTATGCAAGTATATTTAGTAATTCTGTATGATTTCTTTGTTTTGGTTAAAATGTAGATTGCACTCCTTTTAGAAAATATAGAGCAATAGAAATGAAAAATGAATGTAATGATAAGTCTCTTGCTCTATGCTATTAACATTAGGGACACATCAATAAATGTTAAAAGCATTTCTGAGGAAGACTGCTTTAATAATAGAAAATATGGTTAACACTAAAAGTGTGAATAAAAAACAGGCTTTACCATAGTTTTCCTCACAAAGATAATTCAAAAAGTCACATGTGCAATTCATCATGTCTATATACTCCTTTTTAAAGAACAGTACTTACATCAACTTTGTATCTATGAAATAAAGACAGATCGGCCTGTCTCCCAATCTGATATATTCACTTATACATTAGTAGTAACTTTTTTAACACAAAATTACATGGCTAATGCTTTCTCACAATTTCATTATTTAGTGATGTTAGCCCTCACTTTAGAACTGAAATCAACCCATTTAATGAAATGTGCACTTAAACACCAAAGCCATTATTACACATGTAACTATTTGGAAAAACTGCAATTCATTTGGAACATACCCAACACTCATGAATCAGTTTTCTATCTGCTTTGTGAAAACAAGTTTTGTTTTATTGAGTTTTTGGAAACAGAATTGAAGCAATACTTCACAAAAGCCATTAAAAATAACTTTGGTCACAAAATGTAAGACTTCTGAATAAGCTACATCATTTCATGATTTCTTTTGAACACCTAATGGTACAATGAAAACTCATTTGACTATTCATATGCTCACATTTTCAGGGTATCTGATAGCCTCAAATTAAAAAGTTGATTCATAAAATGAAATGACAATACAATTGAACAATCAACCTCATAAACTTTCTAATGCTGAGTAATCTAAAGTCTTAATTGGGTAAACAAAGCAGCATTTAATGCTAGAAAATATGGAAGATAGAGTATAATTAGAACAATTAACACAATGATGATTCTTACATAGCAGCAGCACATTAAATATTTAACCACTAGGAAAGTAAACAATTTAAAATTGGTGAACAAAGGAAAACTTGGGAGGATTTAAAACTAATAGCAATTCTGGGGCATGGTTGGCACATGGAGATTAAAACTGCAGAAACTTTAATATGGAAATGGAGCCACATCTTTTAATTTTATACCATTATCTAGGTACATAAACTCAATATTGTGAAAATATTTTTTAAAGTACACATGTTCAGTTTTACAGAATACTTACAGTATTTGAGAAGCATATGTCTCAAAAATCGGAAAATTATGTCTAGATTCTATATAATCACATACTATGGTTCTGTAAATTACTCCTTTTTATAGGAGTTATATTATCTCAGAGAATAACTTAAAAGGAGAAAAGATTTATTTTGTCTCATGGTTTCTGAGGCCTCTGTCAATGGTTGTTCATCCTCATGTACTTAGATAAGATATCAAGGTGGCAGAACATGTGTCCAAGGAGCTTCTCATGGCAGGGTAGAAAGGAATACAAGTGAAGAATCTCACAGAATGGTTGACCCATAATAGAAAGAGGACAGGAAATAATATATCACCAAGTGACAGACTCAACCAGACCCCAATTTCTACAGTTCTACCACTTCCCAACAATCTACTCAAAACTCTGATCTACCATGGGATTAAAGCATTCCTTAAATGAGAGCTGATGTGATCTAATTATCTTGGAAAATCCATTCACAAACATAACCAGATTTACAGTCACTGAGATGCCGGCAATACAATTAGTTGACTATCACAGTGGTTTTCAAAGCCTTGCAAAAATAATGAAGCCTCTGATGAATTATTTTATTGCTAATGTAGAGCAAGGACTTCATGTGCAACATCAGTATGGATCCTTGGAACACATAAATCATGGGAGCTGTAAGATTTAAAATCAAGGGTCTGGAAAGATAGATATGTTAGGAAAGTGCATGTCTTGTAAACAAGTGGGCCTGAGATTAATTCTCAGGACCTACAAAGCTGTGCCTTAATGTTGTAGCACTTGTAATCTCAGTTCTAGGGAGGAAGAGCCTGACCATGGACACATTAACTGTCCTCTGCTTTGTGTGGGAGCACTCATTTAAATACAGGCATACACAGAGCATTAGAACTTAAGTCAGTGTTAAAAAAAGCAAGTTCATCTTTGAAGCACAAATTGTTAGCCACCCTTAAATCATGAATCTCCTGAATGCTCTTGTGTAGTAGGTCACAAAGAAATGCAGAGAGCATATGATAAAGATAATCGAGGACTTTAATTTTATTGTCATGTCAATATGTATTTAAAACAAATGAAGAACAAGCTTATCCAAATAAAATCAAAGATTATTTTCCCCCTTTGGTTGTCAACAATAAGATAAACGCCGGATTCAAAGCAAATGATTGGGTCCAAGGTACACCGTAAAACATAAATCACTACTTGAGTTAAAAATAGGTTTTTTATTCCCTCTTATCCCCAAATTAAACATGACATAGAATACCAAAAGATTAAATATTACAAATCTACCAGTTGGCTTCTAACCAGAAGAACAGACTCAAGATTTACAGTGAGTATATTCAATATAGTATTTAGGCCAAAATATCTATCATAAAATAATGAAGAAACACATTGTTCACAGTAGAAAGACATGAACAATACAAAGTTGGAGGGAAAACAGGATAAAACTGTGTTCTCAGTGCCCTTAAGTAAGTCATGTAAGCCAAGCTGAGACCCAGGCCAGTCTACCTAGTAAAAATTCAAGTGGTAGAGAGGGCAGGCCACCATTGTCTCCCAAGGCAGAGGAAGAGTGGGGAAGTCACTTTGGCTTCTCTCTTCTGCTCTTCTAGACTCATGTAAATTTCCTTAGAGGTTACTTGTAATACAAAATTTGAAAAGCAATCTTTAGGATTCAGCTCCTTGTTCATATAGAACTGGTCAGGCAGAATTATGAAGACTCTGAACCTGCATATCATTCTATGATCCCACTATTAAGGTTAATATGGCAATAATTTTAATCATCTCAAGCTGTCTTAAAGCAGAGACTAAATGGCTTAAATTTGACTTTGTTACCTTATTGATTATTATATGAAATGGATATTTTGTTATGCATAAGATCTGCTGAAAACTCAATAGTCTTGCTAATATATTACTTTTCATTATTTATAAATTATGAGTTACCCAATGTTTGATATTGTACATGTACAGTTTTAAAATATTAAAATACTTTTATATTCATATTTATTGTGATTTTTAAACAAAAGGTCAGCAATTTTCTTTCAAGTTTGCTGTGAATGCTACATTACTTTAAATCTCTTTAAAGATTTTTTAAAATATTTTTAAATCTTTTAAAGCCTTTTGTGATTCAAATAATCCATCATATCAAACCACACAAAATGCAAAGCAGACATCATATTAAATATTTTAATTGGATTTTTTTCTAAGCAAAACCTTTCATTTATAGGCTAAGAATATTCTGGAGTTAGAAAACGAACATTCCATAGTATCTCAGTGAATGGATTAAGATAGAAGAGTAATCAATAAAGAAAAGTCAAGGGCTGAAGAGATGGCTGAGCAGTTAAGATGCTTGCCTAAGGATCCAGATTTGATTCTCCAAGTACCATGTAAGCCAGATGCAAAAGGTGGCACATGTATCTGGAGTTCGTTTGTAGTGGCTAGAGGCCCTGGTATGCCCATTCTCTCTCTCTCTCACTCAAGGAAGAATGATCAAAAGAAATTATGTATATGAAGAAAAGATGTGGAAAATCTTAAGGAAAAATGAAGATAGTTGCAAGTTGCTTTGAGATGATAAGTGCACAGATATGTGAATTTAAAGAGCTCTGGAAAGCAAGACAATTGGGGAAAAGAAGAAACAAAACGGTAGAAAACCTTCCTGAATTGGGTGGACATACTGAAATAAAACTAAAGTCAACTAACCCTAAATAATATGCCAGAAATAGCTTTGACATATCAAATCAAAATTTTCAACATCAAACATAGAGAACACTCAACTCCTACCAAACCAGATATCTAGAGACACAGACCCTCCCAAGACCTCATCACTGATATAGACCTAAAATGAGCCCATCATGGCTCAGGGAAATTTGTGGAAGAGAGGGCAGAAAGATTTCTAGAGCCACATGTGGGGACATTATCCACAGAGATATTTCCTCTTACCCATAACTTATGGCTAACCCCACAATGCATGACCCACATTTCCCAATGAGGAGGGTCCCTGCAGAGGGGGTAGGACAGAGAGGAGGCTAATGCGTGGTATCAACATGGCTGTATACACACTGTGTACATAACTAATAAAATCATAATAATAATACAAAAAAGCTTGTACAAAAATCAGGACTCCCCTGAGCTAGAAAAACAACTACATAATTATCAATGAACTTTTTTGAAATAATAACAAATGTAAAAATACAATAACATTTTTAAACAGAAAGGATAATGAGTTACTCAAACTTGTATGCAGCAAAACAAGTGGTAAACAATCAAAATGTAGTTAAACATAGCAGTGACTGCATATAATTTTAATACTCCAGGTAGAGGTAGCAGGATTACTATAAGTTGGAGGTATTCATGAAACATTGGTGAATTTCATGCCACTATTGCTGCAAAGGAATTAGGAAGTCAGAAACTACACAGTTGGACCCAGCAGCCACTCTATGCCCTGCCCTGCTATTTCTGCCCATGTAGAACCACTGTGAGGTATAACACTGTGCTGCCAGACATGACAGCCTTGCCCACCTGCCCCCATGGACCTCTGCTGAGGTAGGTCAATAGACCACAAATCTGTCAGAAAGAGTAGTGAGTTAACAAATGTATATTCAGCCACTGATCTATCTTCTGATGTGTTAGTCCTAAAGCAAAAACACAAATACCGGAAAAAATAATACAACTTGCATCCACTAAAAACACTATCAATTCCAGAACGTTGACCCAAAATGACAATGATTTAGGCAAAATTACACACTGAATTCAAAATAATGATTATACATATGTTAAAAGCAATGACATCCTAAGTGTCTATCTCCATCATGCTGGCACTGATTTTTAGGCTCACCTTGGAAGCTGCATTCTTGGTCATCTCCCCAATTTCTCTGTGATTTCACCTGGCCCTTGGCTGAGATGCAAGGGGTCATTTATCTCCTCTTGTCTCAATACAGTCTGTAAAAGAAAATCAGATTCTCCAACCTAGAATAAGTGCTCATCACTGAAGTAGATTTAAAACACACCACAGCTCAGGGAATTTTGCAGAAGAGAGAGTGGAAATGTTGTAAGAACACAGGTTGGGATACCCAGAGGCACTGTCCCAATAACTGACTGCTACTCTCACAAGACATAACCCTCAACTACATGGGGAATACGAGCATCTGCACTGAGGAAGGCCCTCTACCAAACAGGGGCAGAGAAAATGGAAAAGATTTTACCAATGCATGATGTGTGCATAGAAAGTTTGTCCTGGTGCTAACTTACTCTCTGTTGGAGAATCTGCTTCTCTTTTTCAGATAGATGTAGATCCTAAGGAGAGAGCCACCCCATCATACCTCCAAAGGGCCCCGGCTGAAACTGAGAAAAATTGGAGAAACAAGCAAGGGGGCTGTTTTCCTGATGAACCGGATACCAGCACAAGGGGGAAGGAGATCAGCACAGAGAAAAATCAACCCCTACCAAATCAGAGAGCCAGAGCCTCAGAGGCCCCCAACACCTCATCACTGAAGCAGACCAAAAATGAACCCAACATGGCTCAGGGAAATTTTGCGGAAGAGGGGGCAGAAAGAATGTCAGAGTCACATGTTGGGTCATGATATGCAGAGACATTTAGCTTACCCATAACTGTGGGCTAACTCCACAATGCATGACCCGTATACCTCAACAAGAGGGGCCAAGGGGAGGAGGTAGGTCAAGCAGGAGCCTAATAATGGTACCAAATTGACTGTATTTGCTGAATACAGAACTGACTAATAAAGGAAAAAGAAAAAAAAAAAAGAAAGCATGTTCTTAATTTAAAAAAGAGAAATGTTAATGGGGATAAACAGCTCAATGAAACAAAGGAAGTTAATACTGTATATGAAAATGAGATTTAATGGACAGATAGAAACAAAACATAAAGTTTTTTTTTTAAATTAAAAGTTCAAATAAAAGCACAGTAAAAATTTTCTACAATGGACTACGAGAAAGAGAGAATTCAGATATTGAGTAATTGGCAGAGGAATTGGTACAATTTTTTAAAGACAATAGAAAATATGAACAATGTGTTAATATAACATGAAAGAACTTTGGAACACCATGAAAATGCAAATCTATGAATTATTGGCATAATATAAGGAGAACAATACCATTCCCAGGGGAAAAGAGAAGTTTTATATCACATCAGAAATTTCCCTAATTATAAGAAAAATGAAGTCCACTCATGTGCAAAAGGTGTATAGAAGAACAAGGACAAAGAAAGTATATTGAAAGTAGTAAGAGAGAAACACCAAGCCATGTCTAAAAGCAACCTAATCAGAATCACTGTTGACTACTCAGTTGAAATATGAAGAAATATGTGATGAAAATAAAGTATTCTGAGTTTTGAAATGCTACAGCTGCCAGTACAACTATTATATCTAGCAAATCTATTGATGGCAACTAAGTGATAAAGGGAAATCAATGATAGAAAAGTACTAAAAGACTTTTTGATCATTAATCCAGGTTTATAAAAGACAATGGAAGGATATTTTTAACAATGAATTGTATGAGGGACACATCTAACAGGCTTCAGAGACAGAGCAAATTACAAAAGAAGGGCAACTAAATTATAAAGACTTTCATACATCAAAAGGATACAGAAGAAAAAAATGAATGAAATCAAAGAAGCTAAGAAAAAATACTAAACACTAAAATCAACTAAATTATTAGAATTAAAGCATGCTTTTTGTTTTGTTTTGTTTATTTTGGTTTTGCGAGGTAGGGTCTCACTCTAGTTCAGGCTGACCTGGAATTCACTATGTCATCTCAGGGTGGCCTCGAACTCACGGCAATCCTCCTACCTCTGCCTCCCAAGTGCTGGGATTAAAGGCGTGCGCCACCACACCCGGCTTAAAGCATGCTTTTTAATAACACTGAGCATTAGTGTACTCAATCCCATTAAAAAAGAAAAGCACAAACTATGAGGTGGAAAGATGCTTTAACAGATAAGGTGCTTGTGCAGAGCCAAAGGAACCAGGTTTGATTCTCCAGTACCCACATAAAGTCAGATACACAAAATGGTGCATGTATCTGGAGAGTTTTTGCAGTGGCTAAACACCATGGTGTGCCCATTTTATCTCTCCATCTTCCTCTTTCTCTCTCCATCTCTCTCTTCTCAAATAAATTAATAAATAAAAAATTAATTTCATAAACAAAGATAGCGTACAAACAGAATCCATATATTTGCTGCCTCCAAGAAATGCACCTGGCATCCAACATAGATAAACCTTAAGGTAAAGGATGGCAAAAGGTCTTCTTAGCAAATGGATATAAGAAAAAAGCAGTCATTTCTATTTTAATTTCTGACATATTAGACATAAAATAAAAACTAATCCAAAAAGATAAATATGGTCACTTAATTCTGATTATGGGATCTATTCAACAAGAGGGCATTACATAACACTCTAAACATAGACACACCAAGTACTAGTACAATGAATGTCATAAAATAAGCACTATTAGATGCATAGTAACAGATGAACACGACAGTAGCGAGTAATTTCAAAACCGACTTTCAGAAATTGAAAGGTTGGCTAGGGCAGTCAATAAATAAACAGAAAAAGAGCTGGATTAAATGGTATCATAGATAAAATGGACTTAACTCATATCAATACCACATTCTAACCAAATAATGCAAAATTCATATTCTTTTCAGCATCTCATGGAATATTCTTTAAAATCAATCATATATTAGGAAGATTCCCTGTATTCTCTTTGATCATAATGCAACAAAAACTGAAAATTGGGGCTGGAGAGGTGGCTTAGCAGTTAAGGCACTTACTTGTGAAGCCTAAGGACCCACGTTTCATTCTCCATGTTCCACATTGGCCAGATGCACATGGTGGCACATGTGTCCTTATTTCATTTTCAGTGGCTAGAGCCCCTGACATGCCCATTCTCCCTTTCTTCCCCCCCCCATCCCCTCTATCTGTCTTTATTAAATAAATAAATAAATCTAAAAATACCTGAAAATCAACAGATTAAGAAACCATAGAATATGCATAGTCATGAAAATGAAAAGACATACTAATGAAAGATGATGGGCTGGAGAGATGGCTTAGCGGTTAAGGCATTTGCCTGCAAACCCAAAGGATCCCAGTTTGATTCTCCAGAACCCATGTTAGCCAGTTGCACTAGGGGGCTCATGCATCTGGAATTCAGTTGCAGTGGCTGAAGGCCCTGGCACTCTGTCTCTCTCTCTCTGTGCCTCTTTCTCTTTCTCAAATAAATAAAATATATTTTTTAAAAAAGGAAAATGAGTGAATAATTGCATAAATCCAGAAGGGAATAAAAACTTCTTGGAACACAATGGTAGTACAAAAAGAGCATAAAATCACCTATTTGATACAATGAAAGCAGTCTTAAGGGGGAATTTTATAATTATAAATGTTTGTATAAAGCAACCAGAGTGATCTCAAAGAATTACCCATCACAATTACATTTATATTCATCATACAAACACAAACATCTTAAAATTTATTTGAAAGCACAAAAGTCCTCAGATAGACAAAATAATCCTGAGCAAAAAATAATAAGACTGGAGAACTAACCATAATATAGTTCAAGATACACCACAGAGTCATAATAACAAAACAACATGATACGGGCAAAAAACAGACATATAGATCAACAGAATAGATACAAAAGATCCAGATATATAGTGGGATGTGGTGGCACACACCTTTAATATCAGCACTCAGGAGACAGAGGTAGGAGGATCGCTGTGAGTTTGAGGCCACCCTGAGACTACATAGTTGTCAGCCTGAGCCAAAGTGAGACCCTACATGGAAAACAAACAAGCAAACAAAAAAAGATCCAGATATAAACTATTTCATGTACAGCCTCATAATTTTTTTATACAAATGGCCATTGTACAAAATGAGCTTCTTTAAGAAATAGTAGACATATATAAAGGTTTAGTGTGGAAGGCGGGTAGGGGAATCAAGGATGGGTGATGGTGAGGAAGGGTTATCCAAAATTAAGGATATATGAAAAAGACAATGGAACTCTATTATATTGTGAGCCAATTAAAACATAATTTATAACTCAATTATTGTATCACTGTCCTAACACACACAAATGTGTACCTATGTACATACAGATATGATGCATATGTATATGGGCAATATATAGAATAATAATAAAAAGCAGCAGAAACTGATGTTATATTCCAGGGAAGTTGCTATATATATTTATTACCAGATATAACTTAGTATGAACCTGAAGTACACAGTACAAAGAACTATGTATCTCTGAAGCAACAACAAAAGTCAAATCCATGATAAAAACATTTTGTTGAGGAATTTGTTCAACAAATATTTGTAACAAATTTAATAAAGTATGAATATAAAAATAATCATTAAATACTGGAAATGTAAATGCAGCATTATTAATACTTAAATTATCTGAATATTCAAAACATTTAATCAAAGGGAATGGATTACCTACTTAGTACAATGCACTTTCCAAGCATATTTTCTATGTACAATTTATAAGATTTGTCCATTTTACTCAAATGCTCAAATAGTTTGAAAATTAGCAAGAGAAAACTACAGTCTATGAATAATAAACATAGAAGAATTGGGTTAGTTATGTTAGAAAAAATAAAATTAAAAAAAAAAAACTTCAGTGATAAAACCACTTTGAGAAATAAACATAAACACTACAATACAATGCCAGAACAATTGTAAGGTTTATATAGCTAAAAATAATGACCCAAAGTAGATGATGAAAAATTTAACAAAATTTAATGGAGAAAAATATTTTTTTCTCTCTTCTTCTTCTATTTTTATTTTTTTTCAAGGTAGTGAGTGGCCTCAAATTCACAATGATCCTCTTACCATTTTCTCCCAAGTGATGGGATTAAAGGCATGAGCCACCATGCCCACCATTAAAAAAGATATTTTCAACAATTATTACGAAAATGTCAGAGAGAAAATCTACAGATATTTAGGAGATTTTAAACAACATGATTGGTAAACATTCAGTAATTCACTCTTCAATGGCTCCAGAACAATCCTTTGAAGTATACATGGCACATTTTCTGAGACTGTATGCTAGGTCACAAATGTTTATTCAAATATATAAGATGATTGAAATAATATATAATTTGTTTTCTATCCATAATGAAGTTAACTTAGAAATAAAACCAAAATAAATATAGAAAATAAATATTTGGAAATTAATCAGCATGCCTCTTAGTAGCACATATTAGAGATAATAAATAACCAGTAGGAAAAGTCAAAATATTTTGAAGTGAATTAAAATAAAACCATAACATATAAACACTATTTGGAAGAAGATAACAAAATGTTTAAAGAAAATTAACCTTATCAGTGAGTGTGGATTTCTGAAATCAATTATATAAGTTTCTGACTAAAAACATTAGAGAAACTGATAAACACTTAGAAAACAGAAACGATAAATGGAAAATATTAGAGAAGTAACTGAAATACATTAACAAGTAGTTTGATTGACTAATAAGAATGAGAATAATCTGAATCAAGAATGATGAGGAATATATCAGTAATGGATGTACAGAACCTAAATGCATGAAATAAATGTGAACGAATCAAAGTTGATGAAGTAAAAAACATATATAAGTGAACTAGAAAATTTCCAGAGAAATGTAAATCGTCAGAGTGAGATCAGAGAAAATAAAATGTTTTAATATATTTATAGCAAGTCAAATATTTGAAATAATAATTACCAATCTTCCTACAAAATATGTTCCAGGCTCTCAGCTTCAATGTTGAATTTTATCAAATATTTAAAGAGAAATAATTGTAATTCTTCACATATTTATTCAGAAAATAGAGCGATGAAATTTCTGATCACACGTTCTATAAAGCCAGTACTACTCTGATGTCAACCAAGGACATTGTGAGCAAACTAAAGAATATACAACATTTTAAACCAAATTTCATGAAACTGGTTTATAAACTGTGACAAAACATGTTTTCCACAATTGCTACTTGGTTCTACATCCAGACCAGATAATAATAATTATAATGTACTATATTCATAAGATAATAAAAGAAGCAGGTGATCAGTATTTAGAGAATACTGATTTGACAACCCAGCATCACTTCATGATAGAACAATTTTAAAAAGATTTTATTTATTTATTTATTTATTTATTTATTTATTTATTTATTTAAGAGAGAGGCATATTGATTGAAAATGAACTCTAGATACATGTACCACCTTGTGCATCTGGCCTACTACCAATATATAGCCATAGCTTTATAACCATTTTTATTGTCAAAGTGAACAATGGCCATTGGATGACTTGTCTACTCATTTGATTCCTCTGCCTTAAGCTTCTGTATTTAAAGACACTTTGCGAGTTTGTTGGGCCTACAAGATAACCTTCTAACTTCAAGAGCTATTAAAAATACACTAAATAACATTTGCTCTGTAGTTTCTCCTTTTCCCTATAGCATAAAATATTTAGTATCTGCAAAAAAGGAAGTATAACATCTTCAGAAGCAATTATTTTTCCTACCAGAGTGCTGACCATTATATAACCTCAAAAGTATTACGCTAAAGGAAAAAGTCATTTGCAATGATCCTACATTTTATAATCTCTTTCATGTATAAGAAATTATAAAGAAAATTTATACAATAGAAGGCAGAGTAATGATTTCTAATATTTAAACATAAATTAACCACAAATGTTTATAAGTAGACATTTTAGGTTTGAGATATATATTCTAAAACTGGAATGTGACAATGTTTACATATTTCTATTAATTTACTAAAGCAATTTAATTTTTCATATAAAAGTGCATTATATGGTTTATAAATTATACCTCAACTGGTTACTTAAAAGAATAGTAGTATATCTGGGAAGGGCAGAAACTTTTCTTAAGGATTTGAATGGGCCTATGGCTGTAACAAAATACCTGAGAGACTTAAGTTAAGGAAAGAAGTAGCTACTTAGCTCAGGTTTTCAAATTCATTTCAGTTCATCCTGAAGGGCAAACATAGCTATAAGAGCAGTTTAACTAGTGGTGGTGAGAAAGTATAGCAGCACTAGCTCAGGAAACAAATAAAGAATTCTGGAACCTGAAATGGGTTTGGTCTTCAAATACCACCTCTGGTGATCTCCCTCCAGCCAGACGCCACCCAAGAAAGGCTCCACAGCCTTCAATATATCACCAAATGCTGGGCTCCAGCATTCAAAGCACGAGTCTGTGAGGGTAATTTCAGATTTAAATGGTAACAAGGCCTTCTCTGAAAGAGAGTTATTTATGAGAAATTTGATATAGAGCAGATTATAATCAAATATTCCATAATATATTGTTTTTAATTATCATATAACCTCTAAAATAATGCTGATTTCAAAATAAATTTATATTTATTTTAAATTACCAAGGAGTTTTTTTTTTGTTGTTTTATAAAGGAGGAATACCTGGCCTTAGTTATGAAGTTAGTCATTTGACACAATGAGAATTGAGAATAGATTATGTGAAAAGGTTCCAATTGCAGAAAATTATTTGATTATACATGTTTATAGTGTGGAGTATTTTGAAGAAAATGCTCTTGAAATTCTTCAATATGAATAATAATAGACAAATGGGAAAGTACAGACATATGACGAGATTAAACAAATGAAAGTGATATAAGGAAATATTTTATTTATTCACACATTCTTTACTGTATTTAACATCATGGACCACTAATTCCAGTTGACTGCTTTGTAATCCAAATTAATTATTTAAAATTAATTTTTATGCTATGTTTCTCTCTGTTCTTAGGGGAAACAAAAGTTCCTGCCATCTTTTCACTAAAACACAGACCTCAGGAGAATAGCACATCCTCGTGTAATTTATAACCAGTCCAAAGATCCTAAAGCCATAGTCCCCAGCCACAGCTATGAGACATTCCCCAAGCAATATAGGCAAAGCACGAAACAGAAGGTTTGATCTCCAAGGACCTAAAGCTTCTTGAGAACTGAGTATCTTGGCTGTGCAACCTTAGTCTGCAAGCCTAGGAAATTGCTCATGAAGCCCAAAGAGATTTCACTCCCATCATTTGTTGGGCTCAAACATATCCCTACAGGCAACACAACCAGCACTCCAACAATTCAGCAACCCATCATGACTCTGACTTTGATTAATTTTTAATTTTTTTATCTCATAGCATTTTGAATAAGTGATAAACAAATTACTTACTGTATGTAAAATATAAAGCCCATATGTATAATGTTTCAATATTTCAAAGGTAAAAATATTGGAGAATTTTAGCTATATCATTAATGTGTGTTTGTCAAATAATGCTGTTGTTATTTTGTCAGAGACAATTTAGCTTTGAGAGTGACCTGTGAATTTAATAGTAGTTATCTCAAGTTGGCTTTGTCTCAAACTTAACGAGAATAAATATCAGAAAAAAAATTCTATTGCTCTTTTGCTCTAGAAAAGAGGTTAAGGAAAGAGGTTTTCTATTCTAATAAACACTGCTAGTATTTTCTAATTCTTCATAGAAATGCAAAAGGTTAAGAAAATCTTTTGTTCACATGCTATTGAAATACAAAAATAAATAAATATAATTATTCAAACTCATGTTTAATTTCAAAATGATTGCAAACTGAATGCCAAAATAAGGAGGTAACTCTTCACATAAAAAGGCTAATCATGGTTAATTGTTTCCCTGTTCATTCTGATGATAATAACCATTATAGCCTCATTTGAAGTATGTAGATGTAATATGCAATTACTATAAGATTCAGCTTTCCAAAATTCAAACATATAACTAAGATAGCATTGAGCACTATTAGTGAGGCTGCCAACCTGCTTCATTTTCAGAAGAGAAACAACAGTAGAGCTGTGGTCCGATTGTGTTTACATGCACATATTTTCCCTTTATGTGTGCTTGTATAATAACTATAGGCTAAATCAACCTGTTTACTGTTGCTGAAAGCAGTGGGTTGCTACCATTATTATTTGGAAATTTCTGAAGGAATGGGGGTCAAATAACAAAGCATTTAGTTTCAGATTGTTTTTTTCTCCTTCTACTTGAAAATGGCAATCTACTAGAAACTATAAAGTACGCAGTCTTCCTCCAGCAGGGAGACTTGTACATTTAACTTCTTCTAATGGGAGGTGAGTGGTCAGAATTTACACCAGAGCTGATAATCTCTCTGCAGAAGATATGAAATGAGGTTTTGCAGTTGACTTTTGACCTTCATGGAGCTTAGTACCATTAAAAAAAGAAGATAGAAAGAAACAAAAAGATTCCCTTAACACTTTCAATCTATAGACACCATTTACTTAAAAATAACATAGGGAAGACAAGGGATTATAGAATTCTCTGAAAGGGAGTACCAGCCCTCCCAGAGAGTAGCTATCCTATCATTAAGCTTTTTTTTCTTTTTCTTTTTTTTTTCCCCAGAAATGATAAGATAGGCCTCTGCTACTATTAGTTTGTCTTTGAAGAACATGCCTTTCAATCGTACTCTGTCTTGCCTTTGTCCCTCTTAAATCATTCCATCTTCCTAGGCATTTTCACTCCTTGCTTAACATTTCAGTGATTCCTTGAAATATTTAGCCCACAATACTGCATGAACAGTTGCCCTAGCTTTCATCATCCCAATAAAGAATTTCAACTGCCCCATTTCCTTCTGTTTGCACACTTACTACCAACTAGGAAATAGAAATCCATTAACTGTCACTATTACCTCAGTCTCTTCTTACCTTAAGATTTATTTCTAATTGCCTCTTGAAAAACTTTCTCTGGTGTCTCTGGAACTGAAGGCTGAGTAGGACCTACACTAATTTCATCCTCACCTCACGTTCTTTCACACTAGTAGCTCCAGCACTGAGTATGCCAGAAAATAAGAGAGAAATGCCACAATTACAGGGCAGGTTTCCTGATAAGAATTGCAGAACCAGCATGAGGAGCCCTCCTCACTAGCACAAGGTGATTTTCACTAACATGGACCTCCATTCATTCACAACTCACACTCAATCACTCATTTATTTGTATAAGTGTCCCAGGCTGACATTTTTCTGGGTTTGATGAGGTTGTATGTGATGGGACAGGGGTCATTAAACATCTATTTTGTAAAATATCATCCTCTTAGTGTATTACACATTGCACACCATATGGTTTAAATGACAACTACTTAACTTATAACAAGAGAGTAAGTAACTTCTAACCTTAGCAAGTAAATGAGTGGACGTAAATATATTAAGTAAATTTATTTTACAATACCAGGTAATGGATGAGATTTCATTGGAGAACTCTAATTTATGGACTTCTGGCCTTATAAGATGATATTGACACAATGTGGCATGTGTTTAATTCAGAAATTTCCCCTTTTCATTAATAAGCAATGAACTGTAAATACTGTTCAGACATTAAGCACATTTTAACTTTTAAGCTTTTCTAGAAAAATCTCAAATCCTAAATGAATCATCAACCTGAACTCCTTTTAAATAAAACACCCATTTCCATCAAACACTATTAGCTCACCTTATATCTTGCCTGTGGTGTAAATATGAAAACTCCTATTGAATTCTCCAATGGAAAAGTCTTAAACTTTGTACTTGAGATAATTTTCACAATGTGTTTCAATGCATTTAGTATAAAAGAGTGTAGCAACTCGTGCAGATCAGAGTGTGGAAGTGGATCCCAGACCTTGGAAATAAGTTTTGTCTTTGCTATTATCTCTCCTATAAACAGTGCAACATGAATTCATAATGCAAATTCATCAAATGATAGTCTCAGACCACACAATGGACACAATTGTTGATCTCCTAAATTTCCCACCTTATACAATATGACTGCTATGTAGATTACTTAGTAATATAGGAAAATGTTCATATTCAAAAGCATAAATTACAAAATTTGTTTTACTCATATGTCAAAGAAATCATTGAAGATTCATAGTCAGAAACCAAGCCTACAGGAGACTATTAACAGTAAAAGAGTTTAGTGTTTAAGTTCATTCTACTTACACAAAGAAAGTAGAAATGCTGTCATTTATTAAAGGATTCATAATAAAAATATAAATATGTAACTATTATAAGTTAAGAAGTCAATGCAAACATTAAATGGTAGATGTGGTTATTTGGATGAAACTCTTCTTTATGTCAAAATTCATTTTCACATGAAGTTTTAGAAACAGTTTTTTCTAAAACCATAAATATTATAAAGAACATCAGAACTAACACAATTATTACATTTATAAATGACAATATATACATATGTTATTTTGAGAGTACAAATTGAAAACATTCAGGAAATTGTTGAAATGGTTAGATAACATAGGCATATTTCTTAAAAGAGTTTTTATTTATTTTATTTATGTATTTGAGAGGGAGAGAGATAATGTGCATGCCAGGGCTTTCCACTGCTGCAAACAAACTTCAGAGGCATGTGCTATCTTGTGCATCTAGCTTATGTGGTTCCCGAGGAACTGAACCTGGGTCCCTTGGCTTTGCAGGCAAGTGCTTTAACCACTAAGCCATCTCTCTAGCTTGACATAAGCATATTTCTAACCTCTCTTTAGGATAACTAAATTTGTTAAATACATGAAGACACAATTTCCATGAAAGCAGGCAAACTTTTCTAGCCATGACAAATATAAATATCATTTATACTGTCAGTATTATATATGAGTTTTGATACATGTAAGGGAAACTCCATTTTAAAAAGAATTGGAAGAAAATATCATTCTAAAATAAAACAAAGTTTAAAAAAACTAAAACAAAATATTTTGGGATTAAAAGAAATATGTTTATAGGAATAGACAGAACTAGGACTTCAAATACACTAGGTCATATATGCTATTCTTCTCTCTGTAGTGGCTGAAGTGCTTTCTTGAAATATGTTTTCCCTATTTTGAGGGATTAGCATGAAATTTATTAACTTTCTTGCAATTTTCCCTTTCTCTCATGTTAATAGTTCCTGGTTATGAGAATATATGGTGACTCCTAGGCACACCTGTGAGAAACGGTACTCTTCTCATACATGAAAAGTTACTTCTGTCTAGTCTTAAAATAATATATTGGAATTAGTTTAGGTATTATATTAGTGGAGGAACAGCCTATTCAATTTCTTTAAATGATGTTAGAAAGTCCCTTTTCATGTTATACTGCTTACTATCCCATCAGGTACACTTCTACCTTATGCTAATATTGTTATATTTCATAAACCATTTTAAGTGATAGAGAAGGAAATTAAGTCTTGTGTAGTTTTGTCAAGAATGTGGATTTGTACCACAGTTATAGGAAACAGTATGAAATTTCTAAAAAAAATTAATACTACACTTACTTTATAAGCCAGAAATCCCACACTTCACCATACAATTTAATTGAAATGGAATCATTATCATGAAAATATGAGCACTCTTATGAGGAAAAAGATAACTAATATACAAGAGTTAGAGAGAAGAGAGAGAGACAGAAAGAGGGAGAAGGAGAGAGAGAGGGACAGGGAGGGTGGGAAGATGTAGAAGATTAAGGTTAGTCTTGATGCTACCCTCTCCAGTGTCTTGTGGTTAAAGTGTTCCCTATAAGGGCCTGGTGAAGGTTCAGCCATTTGGTCTGCCTTTTAGGAAGTAGAATTTTATGGTACTGTTGCCAGTTGGGGCTAGATTTGTGTTTCCCACCCCTTTGATACCGTCCCCTCCCTAATCCATCTATCCTAGTGTATAGTCCACGAGATGCTTGCTGGTATCTTCGGTAGATTCAGGTTAGGTGTTGTAGATGAGTGAGACTATGTGGCGATTTTTTTTTTTTTTTCTGTGATTGGGTAAGTTCACTGAGAATGATCTGTTCCAGGTTCAACCATTTTTGCTCAAATTTCATTGTGTCATTTTTTCTTGCTACTGTACAGAATTCCATTGTGTAGATATACCACATCTTAGTTATTCATTCTTCTAGTGATGGACATCTGGCTTGATTCCAGCTCTTAGCTATTACGAATTGAGCCACTACAAACATGGTTGAGCAAATCTCTCTGGCCTGTGGTTTGAAGGTTTTAGGGTAGAGGCCCAGTAAGGGAATAACTGGTTCTGTTGGTATCTCTATAGTCAGCTTTTTCATGAGTCTCCATATTGCTTTCCAAAGTGGTTGTACCATCCTACATTCCCACCAAAAGTGGATGAGTGTTTCTACTTCTCCACATCCTCACCAGCATTTATTTTCATTTGATTTTTTTTCATGTTTGCTATCCTTATTGGGGTAAGGTGGAATCTCATAGTTGTTTTAATTTGCATTTCTGTGATGATTAAGAATGATGAACATTTTTTAAGTGTGTGTTTGCCATTTGTACTTCTTCCTCTGTGAACTGCCTGTTCAGCTCTTTGCCCCATTTTGTGAGTGAGGTGTTTGACTTCTTACTGTTTAGATTTTTGAGTTCTTTGTAGATTCTAGAGATTAGTCCTCTATCAGTTGGATAACCCACAAATATTTTCTCCCATTCTATGGGTAATCTATTGGCTTTGCTTATTGTATGCTTGTCTGTAAAGAAACTCTTCAGCTTCATGTGATCCCATTGGTTGAGTAACTGTTTAAGTTCGTGAGCTACTGGGGTTTTGTTCAGGAAGTCTTTTTCCATTCCTATATCATGGAAAGTACTTCCTAAATTTTCTTCCAGTAGTATTCGAGTTTCTGGTTTATATTGAGGTCTTTGATCCATTTGGACTTGAGTGTAGTGCATGGTGCAATGTGTGGATCAAGTTTCATTTTCCTGCATATGGTTATCCAGTTTGTCCAGTACCACTTGTTGAAGATGCTGTCTTTTCCCCAGCCTATATTGTTGGGGACTTTGTCGAATATCAAGTAGCTATAGTTGTTTGACCCAAAGTCTGGGTCCTCAAGTCTATTCCATTGGTTTATACTCCTGTTTTTATGCCAGTACCATGCTGTTTTTATTACTATGGCTTTGTAATATAGCTTTAAATCAGGTATGGTGATGCCTCCAGAGGTATTTCTTTTGCTGAGGATATGTTTAGATATGCGAGGCCTTCTGCCTTTCCATATGAAATCTGAGATCACTTTTTCTATCTCTGTGAAGAACGCTGTAGGGATTTTAATTGGAATTGCATTAAATCTGCATATTGCCTTTGGTAGGATTGCCATCTTCACAATGTTAATTCTACCTATCCAGGACCATGGGAGGTCTTTCCATTTTCTCAAGTCCTCCTCAATTTCTTTGTTGAGTGTTTTTATGTTTTTGTTGTATAGATCTTTCACTTCCTTGGTTAACCTTTTTCCAAGGTATTTTATTTTATTTATTTATTTTTGTTGTTGCTATTGAAAATTGGACTATGTCCCTTTTTCTTTCTAAGTATCTTTCTCATTTGCATATAGAAAGGCTACTGATTTTTGTGCATTGATTTTGTATCCTGCTATTTTGCTATAGGAGTTAACCACATTTAGGAGTTTTGGGATGGAGTCTCTCGGGTCTCTTATATATACAATCATGTCATCAGTGAATAGAGCTAACTTAACTTCTTCCTTTCCAAATTGTATCCCTTTGATTGCCTTCTCCTGTCTTATTGCTTGAGCTAGGACTTCAAGTACTATATGGAAAAGCAGAGGTGAGAGGGGACAACTCTGTCTTGTTTCTGATCTTAGTGGGAATTCCTCCAGTCTCTCTCCAATAAGTATTATTATGGCCTTCGGAGCTTTGCATTTTGCCTTTGTTATGTTAAGATATGAACCAACCATGCCAATTCTCTCCATTGTTTTGATCATGAAGTGATGTTGTGTCTTGTCAAAGGCCTTTTCTGCATCTATCGAAATGATCTTGTCGTTTTTATGTTTAACCTTGTTTATGTGGTGTATTACGTTGACCGATTTCCATATGTTGAATCACCCCTGTGTTTCTGGGATGAATCCCACTTCGTCAAGGTGGATAATGCTTTTGATATGTTTTTTGATTTGATTTGCGAGGATTTTGTTCAGGATTTTTGCATCTAAGTTCATCAGGGAAATAGACTGGTAGTTTTCTTTTCTTGTGGCATCTCTGCCTGGTTTTGGAATTAGGGTCATACTAGCTTCATAAAAGGATTTGGGTAGCTTTCCGTGTTCTCCAATTGTGTGGCACTGTTTGAGGAAGATTGGTTTGAGTTCTTCCATGAAGGTTTCGTAGAATTCAGCTTAGAAGCCATCTGGTCCTGGACTCTTGTTTTTGGGTAGGTTTTTTATTACTTTTTCAATCTCCGTGAGTGTGATGGGTTCATTGAGGTGATTAATCTGCTCTAAGTTTAGCTTTGATAGATGGTATGCATCCAGGAATTTATGCATCTCGTTCACATTATCCAGTTTTGTGGAGTAGAGTTTTTTGAAATAAGTCCTGATGATTCTCCCAATTTCACTTATGTCTGTTGTGATCTCTCCTTTTCCATTTTGAATTTTGTTAATTTGAAGCTTCTCCTTTTTTTGCCTGATCAAATTGGCAAGGGGTTTGTCAATCTTATTTATTTTTTCAAAGGACATGCACTTTGTTTTGGCAATTCTCTTAATTGTTTCCTTGGTTTCCAATTCATTAATTTCTACTCTGATTTCAATTATTTCTTTCCTTCTGGAACTCTTTGGGTTGGATTTTTCTTGCATTTCCAGTGTCTTTAGGTGGATGGTTAGATTATTGATTTGGGACCTTTCTGTCTTTTTATGAAGGCATTGAGTGCTATGAATTTTCCCATGAGGACTGCCTTCATTGTGTCCCATAAGTTTTGGTACAATGTGTTCTCATTGTCATTCAATTCCAGAAATTTTGCAATTTCATTTTTTATTTCATCCCCTATCCATTTATTGTTTAAAAGTGTGCTTTTCAGTTTCCAGGTGCTGTTGGGATTCCTGGTGGGTCTTTTATTGTTGATTTATAGCAATATAGCATTGTGATCTGATATCATGCATGGAGTTATGTCAATCTTCCTAAATATGTGGAGGCAGTCTTTGTGAACCATTATATGGTCTATTTTAGAGAATGTTCCATGGGCTGCTGAGAAGAATGTGTAGTCTATGGATTTGGGATGGAAAGTTCTGTAGATGTCTGTTAGGTATAAGTGATCTATGCTTTTGTTGAGCTCTCTTACTTCCCTGTTGAGTTTCTGTTTGGATGATCTGTCTATTACTGATAATGATGTATTGAAGTCCCCAGCTATGATGGTGTTGGTGGTTATTTATGTGTTATTGTCAAGTAGGCTTTGTTTTATGAACTGTGGTGCCCCTGAGTTTGGTGCATACCGATTTATGATTGTAATATCCTCTTGATGAATCGTTCCCTTGATAAGTAGGAAGTGGCCTTCTTTGTCTTTTTTGATTGTTATTGGTTTGAAGTCTATTTTATCTGATATTAATATAGCTACGCCTGCTTGTTTCTTATTCCCATTTGCTTGGAATATTGTTTTCCACCCTTTCACCCTGAGGAGGTTTCTGTTTTTAGTGGTGAGGTGTTTTTCTTGAAGACGACAGATTGAGGGGTCTAATTTTTTGATCCATCCTGTTAGCTTGTGACTCTTGGTGGGTGAATTAAGGCCATTATTATTTAGGGTAATGACTGTGAGATTTGATTTGTTCCCTGCCATATTGTGATGGTAAATGTGGGTTGGTGTTTTCATGGACGATGAAGTTTTTTGTGCCTACTCTGAGTTTGGTTATTGTGATCTGCTTCTTGTAGGCATTTGAGTTTGATTATTTGTTTCTTCTCTACAGAGAATTTCCTGAAATACTCTCTGTAGTTTTGGTTTTGTGTTCATATAATTCTAAAGCTTAGTTTTGTCATGGAATATTTTTCTTTCACCATCTTATATGAGGGATACTTTTGCTGGGTAGAGTAGTTTGGGTTTGAAGCCTTAGGTTCTTAGACTTTGCAGTGTTTCATTCCAGACGCTTCTAGCTTTCAGGGTTTCCATTGAGAAATCTGAAGTAATTTTGATGGGGTTACCATTGAAAGTGGTGTGTTGTTTTTTGCTAGCTGCTTTTAGGATTTTCTCTTTGGTGTCAGTGTTTAGAGTCTTAATGACAATATGTCTTGGAGAGTTTCTCCTTTGGTCCAGTTTGTTTGAAGTTGTGTTGGCTTCTTGTATCTGGATGGGCCTTTCTCAGAAGAGACTAGGGAACTTTTCTTCAATTTTTTTGTTAAATAAATTCTCCGTGCCTTTGGTCTGAACTTCTTCTCTTTCTGGTATTCAAATGATCCTGATATTAGGATGTTTAAGTGTATCCCACAATTCCCTCATGTTCTGTTCACAGGAACTTTTGAACTGACTGAAATTTTTGGTCTCTGAAACTGTTCCTTCCATCTTGTCTTCCAGATCAGAGTTTTTATCCTCCACTTGGCTGACTCTATTCTTGAGAGCTTCTAGAGAGTTTGGGACTTGTTCAATGAAGCTTGCATTTTCTACTACTTTCTTTGTATAATTTCCACCCCTCTGTCAAGCTCCCTTTTCTCATCATTTTCTGATTTTCTTGATGATTCTTGGAATTCATCCTTGCATTTCTTTATGTCTTCATTTAGCATGGCCACCTGATATATAAGGTCTTGTTTTTTTTTTTTTTTTTTTTTTCTCACTCTCCCTTGAATCTCTTAACTCTCTTTGAACTCCTTCCAATTTCTTATCTATTAGTTATAGTTTAGTGATGGCAGCATCCACATGATTATTGGTCCTTTGTTGCTTTCCTTCAAGTTCTACCAGTAGGTTGGTCAGGGTTGCATTGCTCATAGGTTCAATTTGATGTTCTGATCCTAGTGACTCTTCTATGTTTTGGTTAGATATGTTCATTGTTGGACTGGTTGATCTAACTGGATTTTCTTGCATTTGATTTTTCATATTATTTCTTTTGCAGTGTGGTCTGCCCATGACAGTGTATGGGCATGTAGGTGGGTAGATCAGCCTGGGCTCAAGCACAGTGGGAATCTATGGCAGCCTGGGGCAGTTACCAAGCAGCCTGGGCTTTGGCTCTCACTTGCCAAAGCCACCTATGTACTGCCTGGCTGGGGTGCCAAAGTTGCCTGATCTCTCAAGCAGTAATGTGCCAAAGCTGCCTGTGTTCGAGCTAGGAGTGACACTGGGGCACCAAGCACTGAAGCAGCCTAAACTCTGGCTGGGAACACTGGGACTTGGAAGCAGTCTGCACTCCCCTGCCACAGGACAATGGCTGATGGCCAGCTCAGCAGACAGGTGGGAGATGGCACCTGAGCTAGCACATGTGAGTGACACAGTCTGAGCTTGTGTGGCAGTTTCTGTGTGACTGGGCTCGCAGAATGTGAAGCGGCAGGAGCAGTAAGTGAGCGAGTGGACTGAGCAATCTAAGCTTCCACATGCAGGAATCCATCTGCATGCAGCTGCGCTGTGGGTCCGGGGAGGGGTGGGCTGCGTGCTCCTGAGGGAATCAGGGATTCCCTGTTATTGCCAGGACTCGCTGAATGCACGGTGGCTGGAGCAGTAAGTGGGCAAGTGTGTGGAGCAGTCTTAGCTTCCGCACGCAGGGATCGATCCGCACGTGGTGGCTGTGGCACCCATGGACACAGCAGCTATTGGGGGTGAGGGGTGGGCTACCCACCCCCAAGGGGATCTGCGATTCCCTGTTTTCTCCTCATCTGTGCCCTCCCACTGACAATCTATTGGAGATTTCTCTCCCCTAAAAGGCCTTGTGAACCCTTAATGTCTTTCCTTTCTTTCTCCAGGATTTGCAGCGTGGCTAGGCGGTCGCTATCTTGGCCAGAAGTCTCCTATTTATTTATTTTTATTTTTATTTTTATTTTTATTTTTTTTATTTGAGAGAGACAGACAGACAGAGAAAGAGGGACAGAGAGAGAGAGAGAGAGAGAGAGAGAAGAAGGGAGGGAGGGAGAGAGAGAGAGAGAATGGGAGCACCAGGGCCTCCAGTCATAGCAAATGAACTCCAGATGCATGCGCTACCTTGTGCATCTGTCTTACATTAATATTGGGGAATCAAGCTTTGAACAGAGGTCCTTAGGCTCCACAGGCAAGTGCTTAACTGGTAAGCCATCTCTACAACCCCCCCCCCATATCTGAAATCACTTGTCACATATGCTAAGGATTCACAATAAAAATTAGAGGGAAATTACACTGAGATCAGCAGAGTAATTTTTCCTTTAAAGCTGTGATCTTCATGCATTCCCTCTCAGACCAATCATAAAAAAGCAAAGTAAAACCAGTTGTCTTGTGTCTGAGTAGAGAGTATAATGAGGAATTGCTTCATGACTTTGACTTGGAACACTCTCCCTCCATACACTATTGATTCTCTTCCTTGTGACATTTTGCATTTTTTGATACAGAAGCTACCTTTAGAAGTCTTAACAAAAAGAAAGAAGCATGCATGGAAATTTAGATGATTGTGTTTTTGAGAAATATTTATTCTAGTAATCCAGATAACTATTTTAACCACTTCAATGTCCCCAGAATGTTTATTTCTGAAATAAAAGTTCCAGCCAGAAAAAAAAAAAAAATAGAAGGATGACAAAATCCAATCACTCACATTACAACAAATACTGCAACAAGAGAAATAATTAGAGCAGGGCTCCAAGTTTCTAATCTATTTTGTGGCAATACCAGAGTAAAGGTTGGAAGTGCTTTGTGCCTTGACGCAGGGTATCATGACAATATCTATCTAGAACTTGCTATAATAAGTAAAACTATGTTTGATAGAAAGCCCCTGAATTTTATGAACTTCTACGTTTTCCACCAACCTTGTGTAAGTAATCATTACATGTAATCATGTTACATGAATCAAAAAATAGGCTGGAGCCAAAATCTCAGTACTTCACAAGATGACCTTTGGAAAAAGAAACTTTTCTTTAGTTAAACAAGGTCCGCTAGGGTAAGTCCTAGGATACACCATAAGATATGTCTGATATCCTGATATAAAGGGAATATTTGGACATGGAAACAGACATGCACATAGGGAACATGGTAGGTAAACATGATGGCAGACATTACTGTGATGTGTCTTCAATCCTGGGAGAACCAAAGATTGCCAGTAAATCACCAAAGTGGCAGAAAGGCTGATAGTATGTTCTGTTTCACAGCAGTCTGAAGGTACTAGTGAGCTAACACCTTGGCCTTGAACCTCTAGCCTCCAGTACTGTGAGTTCATAAATTTCTCTTGTTTAGTATGGGTTATGGTTGCCATAACTATGGAGTAGAATAATAAACCATGTCATCATGGGATTACACATGGATCCTACAACATTTTTTCTATGCACTGACATTCTGTCTGGAAGTAAACTTGGAGGGACACAACTCTAGTGTTCAGCCTCTCTGTTTCCTTCTCAGAAGGGCATGATTGTAGGTAATTCTGCCTATCTATTGCTTTGTGCCTAGACAAGAGTCAACACACATTTGATTTTACTGTTACCCTCTCTTCAATATTGATAAATACTTTAACATTCTGGGTAATGACATTCTGGTTCTCAGGTTATTCATCAAAAAGATGAAAGGCTCTTATGGTAGGAAACAGATTAGAAATAACTGGGTCTTTTTTTAAAAATACACAGAATGTGGACTCATTTCTCAGCAATATAAATTAATGATGGAATCTGTACTTTTTTTTTAACTCTACAACTAAATCTAAAACAGCATTCCAAAGCTGATGACATTAAATATTAAAAGAAAAAAATACGGAGTTCTCAGGACTGATGTCATTCACTCTATGAGTATACTTCATGACATGAATGGCACAAGAGTGTTAAGAGCAGAAATGACTCATGAAAAAAAGGAAACATTGCACTTACCTACAATAAATATTTAATGTAAACAGGAGCAAAGATCTGGTGGAATGACCTAGAAAGCCATTCTCAGTTTGTGGCCATAGCTAAAATTCAGAGTTCTCATATTCCTAACATTTTTCTCCATAAGCTCTTTGAAGATAACGCTCACTGTTCTGTGACAGCAGCAGTTTCACTGTGACATTGACATAAATGCTAATTACCCTAATTTCTTTTGTAAAATGATATAATAAAGGCACCAAGTTTGTAAAACCCTTAACTTGACAAATATCTTAAGAATTCTTTCCTTAAATGCTGAGAGTTACAAAATGAAATTTAGTATATATGAGATCCTACAAGCTATTTACCACTTTAACATTTAACAAGCCATGCATTAACATTTTAAAAGACATAAAAATCTTCACATATAAGCAATTTCATTGAATAGGTTAGCTGCATGCATTCTATCCAATAGAAGGGGGGCAGCAATAATAAAATGACTACTGAGCTCAGTAAAAGTAATTCATACAACTAGAGCTGAGTTAGTGATTAGGGGGCAAGATGTCGGTTATATGTGGTAGTTTCTTTTGTTTCCAAGAATTATTTTCACTGAATAACTTCCAATATTGAGGATGACACTCTGATTAGAGTCAGAGGTATGGGTAGGGTGACTTTACAAAGTCTTAGCAAGATGACTATAATTAACTTCAGAGCAATATTACTGTTTAGTAGACTAAGCAAGACTGAAAGTGGAAATAAGTGAGGCCTTGCTTTTTTTCTGCACTGCTTTTATTCTATAAACATGTTCGTGAAATGGAAAATAAACAGAATAACACTAAATACAAGAAAAAAATAACCTCAAATAAATAAGTTACTGAAAATTAAACAAAAATTAAACAGTACAATTTACTGTTTTCTTTACATTTTCAAGCTGAAACCTCTCCTGGGAAGTCATACAAAAGCAGTGTCATCTCTAACTGCAAATTGCATCTATACACACTAGTTTACAAATGTGATTTGTAAAAATATCAATTTATTTATTTCTTTATTTGCAAGCAGAGGGAGACAGAGAGAAGAGAAAAACAGAAAGGAGAGAAAGAGAGAATGGGCACATCAGGGCCTCCAGCCTTTGGCTTTGCAGACAAATGCCTTAACTGCTAAACAAACTCTCCAGCCTCAAACTTAATGTTTTTGACAATTAGAACTTTGAGTCACTTTCGCAAAGACTAACAACATAAATGAGAATTTAAAATGAAAAAGTCAAAAAGCAGATAAAGCAGAAGGCAACATAATATTGAAGCTTTTGTTTTGTTTTGTTTTGTTTTTTGAGGTAGGGTTTCACTCTAGTCCAGGCTGACCTGGAATTCACTATTTAGTCTCAGGGTTGCCTCAAACTCATGGCAATCCTCCTACTTCTGATTCCCAAGTGCTAAAATTAAAGGCATGTGCCACCATGCCTGGCTTGAAGATTTTTATAATAAAAGTTTGGGAAAATTTTAAGGAACTTGCCAAAGTACAATACTTCTAGCATTGTGCCCTTTAGTGCTAAAAGATCATAATTAGAGTGACAGAAATCAGTTTAAAGGAATCATGTTATAGAAGGGATAATGTCCTGATTGGTGTGAGATGGGAGAAATGTGACTTCAGATGTTAACTATCCCTAATAAGAGACATTTTTTTAGTGTCTATTTGATATAGTAGTGCATTGATTATCAGACACAAGCTATTAAGTACTGGTGAACACACATTCCTAGTTCAGTAATTATTGTGGAGGTGCGAAATTGCCCTGATGTTGTCTTCATTAACTGAACCATCTATCATTTAGTTAGTTAGCACATCGAGACATATATTGTTAATGGGTTTTGTATGTGTACTCTCAATCTGCAATCTAACATTTCTTTCATGAAATATTTTAGTGCCTATTAGAATCAACTATCACTTATATATATTTTGATGAGACTACAAAATAGCACAACTACTTTGATATAGTTCAGGAATTATATCTGTGATCACATAGACTCCAGACATTCTATTTGCTAAGTATTTACCAAAAGGCAATGAAAATATTTGCCCAATCAAAAGCCTGCTCATGGATGGACATGATGATGCATGTCCACAATCCTAACGTGTGGGAGGCTGAGACCAGAGGATCACAAGGGATGGCAGCCTTAGCAACATAGCTTAATTCTGTCTCAAAACAAGAAGCAAACAACCACACTGACAGTCTGTATCTGACTGGTTACATCACCTTTGTTCATAATAATGCCTTACATGGGATATTTAGCCACTGGTCCATTTAGAAGCAATTGTGACAAAGCCAAACAGTGGAACATGGTTCAGAAGTAAGAGAGTAAGCGTAACATAAAGGTTCCTGAAAAGCATCATGTAAACTTCATGATACTCAAAACAAAAGCAACTCTTGCCAGTAGTTTTTAGAGTCTTATGGTAGCAAGAAAGGATTGGTTATCAAAGACACATGAGATCACACTGAGGGGATAGAAACGGTGTATGTCTCAGTGTATGTGACATATACACTCCACCAGGAATTTGTCAGGCTACATTCCAGTGTATATTGAAGACAGCTAAATGTTATTACATAAATGTTATAAAATATTGTCAATTTAGAAGTACTGTATAAAGAAGAAAGTGAAAATTATCCATCATCTCATCCCTCAGCTACTAACCATCAATCGTTTCTTGATAGTCATTATTACATGTTTATGTCCATCAGCATAGTTTCTCTAACAAGAGTAGGATCACAGTGTATAGTCTACTGTATAATGGTTTTCAGTACATATCATGAACATCCATGTTTTTTAAATGACTGTGAACAACATAATGTACTGGGGATGTAGTATTCTACAGTTGCAATTTATTATCATATTTAACTTGCTTCCAAGTTTTTCAGCCTTCTAAACTTACATACATCCTTATAGAACTATATTCAGTACGGTGGTCATTTTCTTAAAATAAATTCCTGCCCGTTGACTTTCAGAATTCACACTTAAGTACATTTAAATTTTAGATGCACATTGGCAAATTTATCTTCACATAGCTTATACAAAACAATTCTTCGAATAACAAAATCTGGTACTTATAATTTATATTATATCTACAAAGTGTTACCATTATAATGTCTATAAAAACCCTCAGTAATCCAGAGTGTGTTCATGAACATCATCATAGAGAAAAGTCATGATATGGATAAGATATGTAGTGTCCCTCATAGCCTAAATGAAAGGATCAGTAACCAGTTGCTGGTGGAATTTAAGGAGGCTCTGGAAACATAAGGAGGTAGGGCTTAGTTAGGAAAAAAAAAAAATCACTGGTGATATGTCAGTCTGATCTTTATATTAAATCCCCTATTTCTCCCTGATTTATGGCTAACCTGGGGTGTTAACCTTTCCTCTGCCAGACTCCCTGATAAGGATTCTCTGCCTCAATATGGGCCCAGGAACAATGAGCCAGTGTACTAGCAACAGATACCTCTAAACTATGAACTAAAATTAATGTTCACTTCTATGCATTGTTTTTTTTTTTTTCAGATGTTTTGTCACAGCAATGAAAAACTAACCTGTCATTGGTCATTTCACATCTGTATCTAGATGTTTAGTATATATCAACAGGTTTCTGTGTCTTTTAATGTATGGTTTTATTTTTTAATATGGTCCTCGTCTTTTTATAGTTCTACTGTTGAGATTCTATTTGCGGCTTCTCTATGAAGACCTCAAGAGCCCTCCAAACCTGAGCCTCACTGCCACCTGGCTTCCAGGTGAAATTATTCTCTCATCTGTTCTCCCTAACAGCAGTGTGGGGACAGGGAAATGGGAAAATCATACGCCTCTTTCCTTGCTGCCTGGCTATCATGGGACACCAGACTTTTCCACCATGAGCACTTCACTTTGGAGCTCCTCCTTGGCAGCTGTGGCTCTCTCTGGACCCTGCAAATATCCCTGTATGTAAAACATTGTTAGGTCCTGCTTGTGCTGCTTCTGATTTATGTTCCCTGAGACCCTTTGCACTGGGTACAGTTTCATAGAAAGTTGTTTTAATTAATATTCTCTTCATTTAACAATCTGAAACTAAAGTGACATAGTAATGAAACAAAGGGTAATAAGGTAGCTAGTAATATGATTAGTCCATTAATTGGTATTCCATAAGAATACTATAGTAGGCCATTTAAAAGTAGAAAAGGATTTTGGCAAATGCATTATGTCAGGTAACTAGTCACAACCCTTAAATATTTATATGAGAGTGAACACTTGAACATTATGGAAAAATTCACATAAACTAAATCTACTAGAAGTACACAGTCTGGATACATTATAGTTTATAGAAGACTGAAGGAAAATTATGAAATATTATGGTATTGAGTTTAAAAAATCTTAACAGCGCTTTCTTATATAGCTGCCAGGTTTAGCAAAGAAAAATTAGGAATGAGCTGTTAAATTTTAATTTCAGAAAAAAATGAGTATTTTTATATAAGTATGTTTATCTGAAATGCAAGTTCATCTTGGCATTAATTTCATGTGGAAGCTCTGTCATTGTGCATTATTCATTACCTAGTCTATCTCTTTCAAAAATTTTCTGTGATTTGTCTCCTGAAAATTCAACAAAGTATTTGGAGAACCCAAAGACAAAGTGATGTAGGTTGAGAACTACAGATTAAGTGAATAGTGTCTAAAGGAATTATAGAGAATCAACCACATCAAAAATATGTCAGAATCAGAGTATCAATGTGTGTGTGTGTGTGTGTGTGTGTGTGTGTGTGTGTGTGAGAGAGAGAGAGAGAGAGAGAGAGAGAGAGAGGAGGGAAGTTCACCAATCTACCAACCATATATAATCAATAATATAATACATTCTTGATATAAGTGATGTTAGGTTGATTTCAGGACAAGCTTTAGAGACAAGAAAAAAATATGCAGGCTAAATTAGAATGGTCTATATTTGGAAATCAAACTAGAAAATGGGTAGTCTCAGAATGTAGGTAAATATACAAAAAAATATTTCTAGATGATCCAGGGTAAGCAATCACAGAACTTTTGAGAACTACATTGAAAATAGTCTGAGTATTTTAAAGTTTTCATTGTAGAGATCCTTCACTTCCTTAGTTAGGTTTATTCCAAGGTACTTTATTTATTTATTTATTTATTTATTTTTGATGTAATCGTGAATGGGAGTGATTCTCTGATTTCATCTCTGTGTGTTTGTTGTTAGCATATGGGAAGGATACTGATTTCCATGTGTTTATTATGTATCCTGCTACATGGCTATAAGGTGTTTATCAGTTCTAACAGTTTTCTAGTAGAGTCTTTAGGGTCCTTTGTGTGTAGAATAATGTCCTCTGCAAATAATAATAACTTGATCTCTTCCTTTCCAATTTGTATCTCTTTTTTGTGTGTCTCTTGCCTCATTGCTATGGCTAAGACTTCCAGTACTATATTAAATAAAAGTGGAGACAGTGAACATCCTTGTCTTATTCCTGATTTTAGTGGGAAAGCTTCAAGTTTTCCTCCATTTAGTAATATGTTGGCTGTAGGCTTGTCATAAATAGCTTTTATTATGTTGAGGTATGTTCCTTCTATTCCCAGTTTTTGTAGGACTTTTACCATGAAGCAATGTTGGATTTTGTCAAATGCTTTTGCTGCCTCTAATTAGGTTGTCATGAGCTTTTGTCCTTCAGTCCATTTATGTAATGCATTAAATTTATCATTTTGTGTATGTTGAACCATCCCTGAATTTCTGGGTTAAAGCCTACTTGATAGGGGTGAATGATCTTTCTGATGTATTCTGTTTGCCAATATTTTGTTAAGAATTTTGCATCTATGTTCATGAGAGAGATTGGTCTGTAATTTTCTTTTTTTGTTCTCTTTGCCTGGTTTTGGTATCAGGGTGATGCTGGCTTCATAGAAGGAGTTTGATAGGATTCCTTCTTTTTCTATTTTATGGAAAAGTTTAAGAAGCATTGGTGTTAGTTCTTCCCTGAAGGTCTGGTAAAATTCATCAGTGAATCCATCTGGGCTTGGACATTTTTAGTTGGGAGAATGCTTGTATCTCCATACTTGTTATAGGTCTACTTAAGTGTTTAATCTCATCTGGATTTAATTTAGGTAGGTCATATAAATAAAGGAAATCATCCATTTCATATTTTCAAACTTAGTGGATCATATGTTCATAAAGTATGTCCCTGTGATTTTTTTTGAATTTTTCTGGTATCTGTTCTGATGGTACCTTTTTCATCTCTAATTTCATTAATTTGTGTCTCTTCTCTACTTATTTTGGTCAAATTTCCTAAGGGTTTATCAATCTTGTTTATCCTTTCAACCAACCAACTGTTCGTTTCATTGATTCTTTAGATTTTTTTTTTTTTTGGTTTGTATTTCATTAATTTCTTTATTATTTCTTCCCATCTACTGAGTTTCAATTTGTCTTGTTCTTCTTTTCCCAAGGCTTTAAGGTGAACCATTAAGTTGTTTACTTGCAACCTATCTATTTGCTTAATATAGGCACTCAAAACTGTAGATTTACTTCTTAGGACTGCCTTCATTGTATCCCAAAGGTTTTGGTATGTTGTGGTTTTATTATCATTTGACTCTATGAATTTTTTGATTTCCTTCTTAATTTCTTCATTGACCCATTCATCAATTAGTAGTGTACTATATAGTTTCCATGATTTTGTATATGCTTTACAGCTTTTCTTGCTGTTTATTTGTAGTTTGATCCCATTGTGTTCAGATAGAATGCAAGGAATTAATTCATTTTTCCTGTATTTGTTAAGATTTGTTTTGTGTCCTAATATATGATCTATTTTAGAGAATGTTCCATGTGCTGCTGAAAAGAATGTGTATTCTGCAGCATTTGGATGAAATGTCCTGTACATATCTATTAGGTCCATTTGTTGTATGACCTCATTTAATCCAGATGCCTCTGTTTCTTTTTTGTTGGGATGACCTGTCAATTGCTGAGACTGGGGTGTTGAAGTCACCCACTACAACTGTGTTTGGTGTTAACTGTGACCTTAGTTCTAATAGCATTTGTTTGATGAAGTTGGGAGCCACCATATTAGGAACATCTATGTTTAGAATTGTAATGACTTCCTGTTGGAGTGTGCCTTTAATCAATATAAAAAGACCTTCTTTATCTTTCCTAACTTATGTTGGACTGAATTCTACCTTGTCAGATATTAGGATAGTAACCCCTGCTTGTTTTCTAGGCCCATTTGCTTGAAACACCATTTTCCAACCTTTCACCCTAAGATTGTGTTAATCCTTTATAGAAAGATGAGTTTCTTGGAGGCAACATATTGAAGGATCCTGCTTTTAAATCCAGTCTTCAAACCTGTGTCTTTTGTTTGGGACATTGAGGCTATTGGTATTAAGAGTTATTATTGAAAGGTATGGATTTATTTTTGCCATTTTTCTTATTTTGTAGTTCTTCTGGTTTTAACTTTTCTTTCTTGTATGTTAGTATGGTTTGTTTTTCCAGGTTCCTTATATGTGTGCATTTCTTTCTTATCAGCATGGAGGATCCTCTCAAGTGTTTTCTGAGAGCTGGTTTTGTGTTCAAATACAATATTCCTTTAGCCTGCTTTTGTTGTAGAATGTCCTCATTTCTCTGTCAATTTTAATGGATAGCTTTGCAGGATAAAGTAACCTTGGTTGACAGTTGTTCGCTTTCAGAACTTGTAATACATCATTCCAGGCACTTCTGGATTTTAAAGTTTGTGTGGAGCAATCAGCTATGATCCTGATGGGCTTGCCTTTGTATGCGACTTGATTTTTCTATCTAACTTCTTTCAGTTTATTTTCTTTGGATTGAATGTTTGGTAGTTTTATTATAATTTGACAAGGAGAGGTTCTTTCCAGGTTTTGTCTGTTTGATGTTCTAAAGGATTCCCGTATCTGCATTGGCATCTTTTCCAGTTTGGGGGAAGTTTTCTTCTATGACTTTGTTAAAAACACCTACTATGCCTTTGGAGTGAAATTCTTCTCCTTCTACTATACCCTGAATTCTTATGTTTTATCTTTTCATAGTGTCCCACATATCTTGAAATTCCCATTCACATTTTCCTATCAGTTTGTCTTTCTCTTTGTTGTACTGTGTTAGATCTGCTACCTGGTCTGCTAGTTTAGATACTCTGTCCTCTCCTTCATCCATTCTACTGGTGTGATTTTCTGCACAGTTTTTTATTTAATTGAGTGTGTTCTTCATTATAAGCAAGTCTGGATGGTTTTTCTCTAATATTTCTATTTCCTTATTTATGTCTTTTATTGACCTCCTCATTTCATTAAATTGGTTTCATGTTTCTTGTTTGATTCCTTTGATTTCCTCTTTTATTTCTTTGAATATATTTAAAATCATTATTTTGAAATCCTTCTCAGGCATTTCCTCTCAATCATTGTCACTGGAGGTCATTTCTGATGCATTACTACTTTTTGGTGGATTTATATTGTCTTGATTTTTTTGTGTTACTTGTGTTATAATGTACATATTTTTGCATCTTGGATTAATTTAATGCTTGGAGTTTCTATATCTGCAGTATTATTAGATGTATTAATTAATCTGACATTATATATCTTCAGGGTAGGAGCTTAAGGTGCTATGTGTGACTCTTAAGACTCTCAGTGTAGATACCTTTGCAAGGGAAAGGCAGACTCTGATCACTTGGGAACTTCCAGCTGTGGGTGGTCATCCCGAGTTACTTTGACCATTCACTAATTCACCACAGCTGAATAAAATTCCATTTTGTATAGGTGCAACATTTTCTTTATCTACTCCTCCCTTATTTGGACCTCTAGATCAGTTCCATGATCTTAGCTACTGGGAAGAGTACAGTGGCCTGACAACACAATCTTAGCCCAGAGAATGAAAGAAAAGAAAGGCTATTTTTATGATCTTGAGACCCTGGGTTCTTCCTAGAGCTGGAGACTGTGGCCAGGAACAAAATAACTGCTGGTCTGACAATGCCACAGAACAGAGTTGAGCAAATGGATTATTCTCCCAGACTTCTGGACCTCTTCTCTTCAAGAGGGAATATTTCAATTCTGGGAAATCTGCTATACAACATCTTCATGACCTTCAGGATACGACATAGGCTCTAGATGGTGAGAAAGTGTAGGAAGACTATGCTATACCTGCTGGTGCATGGACTGTACGACCCTGTGAGTTCTGAAGTCATCCGTCAGAGCATGAAGACACTGACCATTGTGCTAGGCCAGACCCAGGGCAAAGGCATGGGCTCCTTCTTTCCTGACGTCACACTGCAGAGCTGGACTCTACTGGATGATGAGAATGACAGTGTGAGATACTCGGCTATGATTCTGTTTGGGCAATTGGCCACGTTTGCTGGGTAAAAATGGAAAAAGATTTTCACTGTTCGGGTTAAGCAGACATGGGATTACCTCCTGACCCATCTACAGGAGAGAAACCTCCAGGTCATCAAGGCTTGCAAAACAACAGTTCTAGCCTGTTTTCTGTATCTGGAACTGAGGAAGGGATACAGCTTCCAAAGTGAAGATCAAAGGAACCCCAGACTCTCCAGACAGCTGAGCTACTATCATCCACAGCTCCTCAGTTCCTCTATGCAAATAAAATTCTGTAAACACAGAGAGGTGGAAAATGGCCCCATGTGAGTTCATCTGGCCCAGCACATCACCTTCTCTTTGTTCTGTCTTGTTGGATGCCTCTTCTACATGCCCCCGGGGGTTGATTGTAACAGAAAAGAGGATGTCTGGAAAGCAACTGAGGACAGAAATAATACCGTGGACTTGTGTACCTACACCCAAAGTGAAACTCTAAATTGCTTTAGTGTTTTCTCCCCAGCCTTTGGTGAGTGGTGTGTACTTCAGTGTCATTGAAAGCGCATACAAATCCTGAGCTGTTTTCTCAGCTCGTTCCTTCTGGAGAGTGTCTGTCAGTTATCTTGCATTTCTAATATTTAACCTCTGAGGCTTAGGAGAATAATTGTTACCTTAAGCATTTTTAAAAGACGTATTTGCTATTGACACTGTGCTCTTTGCTATTGGTACCTTTTCTTGCCAACTCACTTAAAGTTGGCCAAGATACCCAGAATGTGGCTTGGCACAGCTGGTACAGTGAAACTGCGAATGCCTCATTAATTTCTCACAATCTTAAAAAGTCACTGATTTCAAGACTATCTTTAAGAGGAAAAAGAAATAGTGTTGACCATCCTCAGACGGATGCTAACTTGTGTAATAAAACAGTAAACAACCTTAAAAAAAAAAAAAAGAAATACCCTTGTGAAAGTCATGTGGTAGCCACCACACACATGTGGCCACTTAAATGAAATAAAAGAAAATCCAACTGGTAATTCAGTTCCCCAGCCATTGTTTCCCTTTTCATTTTTTTTTATACCATTTCTCTTCTTTCCCTTCTCCCTCTTTCTACTTCCCTTTCCCGCTTTCTTTTCAACAAATAGCTTGCCAGTATTTTTTGTTTGTTTTTTTTTTTTTTAAGGTAGTATCTCACTCTAGCCAAGTCTGACCTGAAATTCATTATGTAGTCTCAGATAGGCCTCAAACTCATAGTGATCCTTTTACTTCTGCCTCCCACATGCTAGGAATAAAGCATGCACCACCATACTCAGCTCAAATTTTTATAAAAATGAAATTTGTAGAGATCTTTAGTTTTTTGGGGTGGGGTGGGGTGGGGTGGGGTGGGTGAGGCACACTGTACCAGGTTATAGGCCAGGTTTCCATACTGTCATGTTTGCATGCTCACAAGCACACATGTCTTTTGGCTAGCTTATCCAGTAGCACAATATAGGATACTTCTGCCACCACAAAAAGTCTACTGAGTAGTCGTGTTATGAAGCATAGATCTAATCTTAACTGTTGTTTATTTTAAGTGAGTAATGGCAAGTTGGAAAGCAGCATGGGATAAGTAAGGCACAGGGAGGGAGGTCTTAGGGCTGGCCTCCTTGATGGAAAATATATATTAGTGCATGGGTGTTTCTCTGGTGTTCAAAGTATCAGTCCATCTTGGTTAGATTAGGACCTCTAATCTGCCTGTGTTTTCATCAGAAATGAAGCAATTGGTGTGAAGGCCATTTTATAGTGACCCTTTAGTTCTTTTTTGTTCACATTGTTTTGAGGTACACTGATCTTGAACTTCCAATCCTTCTACCTCAGCCACCTGGCATCATACTTGTAATGAAATTTACATTCTGAGCTGGGCAAGGTGGTACACACCATTAATCCCAGCACACAGGAGGCAGAGGTAGGAGGATCACAGTGAGTTCAAGGCCACCCTGAGAATACTTGGTGAACTCCAGATCACCCTGGGCTAGAGAGAGACTCTACCTTGAAAAAACCAGAAAACAAGCAAACAAACAAACAAAGAAACACCCATTCTGTTGCTCACATTTTTGGCTTATAAAGTAGCTTCAGATCCATAGGTTTACATGATGCTGATGGTGATGTTAGCAAGAGGCAGGAGAGGCAGTGTTTCCATCTGAGAGTTGAGAGCAGAGGACTCCTTGGCAACATCAGTGATGAAGCAGTAATAAGAGGAGTGTACTTGAGGTAGACCTTCTGATTTGGAGGGATCTCCCTCAGGTATGTGTGGGATGTGTGGGTGACAATGAGTGTCTTTGTGAGGGGGAAGATAGAAGAGGGGAAGGATTGATAATAAATTACAAAGGAAACAAAAGACTGTATTAGGGGATCCCTAGGGCAAGCTGTCTAGCTAGACTAGCTAGACAAGCTTTGGGCCCATGTGAGAGACGTTGCCTCAGTTTATAAAGAGGAGAATAACTAAGAATGATGTTCAATGCCAACCTTTGGCCTGTACATGTAACATACATACCTGCACACATATGTGTGCTCACATGGAACAAAATACTACTAAAACTTTACTGAAATGCATGATTTGATACCATGTATTCAGTCACATAAAACTGTGCACACTTACGTTTAATGATAGAGCTAATGAAAATAGTTGGAACAGTTGCTATCATCCCATAGGCGACAGAGTATAGAGCAAGAACTTGAACCTACATCTTTCTGATCCCAAACTTGGGTCAGGAGAACCCAGAGAGCATCAGTGTCCATGACCCTGGCTCTGACACTTAGTGGTCTATGTACTCACTGCTAAAAAAAGGGGCAAAGATAGTGAATATTTCTAAGAATTGTCAAAAGGGCCCAATGGGTTAATATATTTGGAACACTGAATCCAGCACTTGGCACAGACTAGATCTAAGGTAGGTGTGGAAGGGGTACTTTTCCTCTGTGTTACTCAGTTGTATGAAGGATATTCAAAAGGTGTGAATAGTGCTCCCACTGTTTTAGTTTTTTTTGTTTTTTTTTTTTTGGTTTTTCGAGGTAGGGTCTCACTCTGGTCCAGGATGACCTGGAATTAAGTCTGTAGTCTCAGGGTGGCCTTGAACTCATGGCGATTCTCCTACCTCTGCCTCCCGAGTGCTGGGATTAAAGGCGTGTGCCACCATGCCTGGCTTGTTTTATTTTTTACCAGGTACATATGATAAAAGGATTTAATTCAATGAATGCCTTTGTTAAAGGACTAATAGAAAACAAAATAAATTGGAATCAGGGGCTAGAGAGATGGCTTAGTGGTTAAGGAACTTGTCTGCGAAGCCTAAGGACACAGGTTTGATTCCTCAGTACCCACGTAAGCCAGATGCAGAAGGTGGTGCATGCATCTGGAATTTGTATGCAGTGGCTAGAGGGTCTGTTATGCCCATTCCCTAGCTGCCTCTATATCTCTCAAATAAAAAAAAAAATAAATCATTTAAAAGAAATTGGAATCAAAATGACACATTGGGGAGTCTATCTCAGTGAAATAATGACACATATGGATACTTGTTTGCAAAACCTGCTAGCCCTGGTTTGATTCTCAAGTACCCATGTAAAGCCATGCAAATGGAGTTTGTTTGCAGTGGCAAGAGGCCATGGTGTGCCCATACATTCTCTCTTTCCCTGCTTGCAAATAAATAAATAAATTTTAAAAAAGTTTTTATTTATTTATTTGAGAGCAACAGACAGAGAGAGGAAGAGGCAGAGAGAGAGAGAGAGAGAGAGAGAATGGGCACGTCAGGGCCTCCAGCCACTGCAAACGAACTCCAGACGCATGCGCCCCCTTGTGCATCTGGCTAACGTGGGTCCTGGGGAATTGAGCCTCGAACCGGGGTCCTTAGGCTTCACAGGCAAGCGCTTAACCACTAAGCCATCTCTCCAGCCCTAAATAAATAAAATTTTTATTGTTGCATTTTCATAGTAGCACAATATTGAGGACCACCTAAATGTTTTACCATAGGAGATTAAGCTAACTGTTAAATATCTATCTTATAGGACTTCATAAACTTGGTCAATTGTATAAGAAAGCAGGGAATAACATATTAAGTATCATGCTCCAATGCTGTGTGGAAGTACATAATTTAAACTCACAATCATAATCATTTTATATTAAAATAAAATTATTATATGGAAATGACTAGAGTGATGTAGATACTTCTATAAGAAAGGAGAAAGGTCACTACCTTGTATCAAGCAACTCAAGACTAATTGGAGATAAAGACATGCTTGTATCTAACACTGGCAATTTTGTGGCCTCTGGGTCTTCCTTGATGTCCATGTCAGTCTTACTTGGGAGTGAAAATAAAAGTTGTAAACTGAAAAAAAAAAAAAAAAAAAAAAAAAAAAAGACTCGCAGCGTAACTACAGAAAGGACCCTAGATGTTGGGTTTGACTGCTATGAGATTATTCAATTAGTTTGAGTGGAGCAAAATACAGGCAGATTCTAAAATTGAGCTAAACAATGTTACACATTCAATGAAAAAAAGCTATTGATGGAAAAAATGTATTGATCAAGAGTAGGTTTTATTACAACCAGATTCCTCTAACAAAGTCACAGTCCCTTAGGATGTGTGTTTTTCCACATCATTAATCCTTTCAACTAGGAGGCTAAGATGTCTGGTCTGTTGGGGGTTAGCTTGTGACCAAGTGATACCTTTTACTAATGAATGATAGAAGAGGAAACAAAGGCACTTGTGTTGGTTTGAATAGAATAGATGGCCCCCAATATATTCAGTTGTTTATTTTTTTGTAGTTTGCATCTTCAGCCACCTGGTTGGAGGCAATGTCACTGGGTGGATATTAAGGTGTGGTGGTGGGTTTCAGATTTCAATCTAAAGATATGCAAAGTGTGCCTAGCAGGAGTTCCTGAAGTGTGCTGTGGCTTTTGGCTTATGGCTTTAGTCTTGTGCTTCTCTCTCTCTGCTTGGGCCTGTGAAGGCAGGCCAGTTTCTTCTGCCATTATGGAACTTCCCCTGGATCTGTAAGCTTCAATAAATATCCCTTCCTCCATAACTGTGCCTGGTCTGGAAGTTCATCTCAGCGGACCTGAAGCTGTCTGCTACAGCACTATAAATCATGAAGCAACAAATGACAAATGCAAAATATAGCTTATTGAAGAATGGTAAATCTGACCATGCATCAGATTTAACATATAATATATCCTGACATGAAAGGTGCAATTAGCACTTTTGATTCAAGCCTATACACCAGGTTTATTTGGTGGATACTGGTGTAATCCCAATTACCTTTTGGGATGGTTTTGGTCTTAGTTATGCTGTGCTCCTACTTGGGTCTCACTTTGCTGCACTGTGGGCTCAGGTAAGATGGCTGGGTCACTGGCTCATTGGGTTGCTGCTCTGATCACCTGTGTTGGATGCTGTGTGGTGAGCTCCCTTCCCCAGGTCTCTGGTGCTTTCTGGTGCTGGTACTTGGGCTGCCAGTGGGGAAGGGGAGGCTTCTGGATAGTGGCTGAAGTTCTCCCGCTGGTCCTGGGTATTCTTCCTCTCATGAGCCACTACTCTATTGATCCCTGTTGTGCTCCCTGCAAGTTTCTTAAATTTGTGAGAAGCTCCAGTATGAGTGGAAAATCCCCTCATCTGGTACTTCTTGTGGTTCAGGACAAGCCTGATTGCACCACTGCTGGAGCCACTTCTGGCTGCTTCAGTGAGCTCTAGACACTCTGGATCTCTCTTACTTCTCTGTTGCACTTGATATTTTCTTATACATCTCAAATTTTAGTAGAAGTGTATATTTTGCTTTTTTTTTTTTTGTTGTTGTTGTTTTTGGCTTTTTTTCCTTAGGCTGCTTTGGCATGGTTTCTACACCACCATCTTAACTGAGGACTCCTTACAACATGCTGCTCCATACACAAAATGGCCTGGATATCCATGACTTTATAGTGCCTGACACTACCTACAAAAGACAATCATAATAGGAATAAAAGATCATGACATCAAAATAAAATAGAGATTGACTGAGAGGGGGAGAAATTATGACAGAGAGTGGAGTTATAAAGGGGAAAGTGGGGCAAGGGAAGGAATTACCATGGGATATTGTTTACAATCATGGAAGTTGTCAATAAAAAAATAGGAAAAATAAAAATAGTCTGACATGGAAAAAGAAAAATCATCCTATGGGAGTCAGGACAACTGACTTGAACTTCTAGTTTGGCTGTAAGTAGGTCTCCATGTCCTCAGACTCCATTATTTAACCACAAGATGAATTCAAGAACACACATATTCTTTAAGAACACATGTTCTGGCATCAGGTAAAGATGGCATCCACCTAACCACACTGCAACTCCCAGGAAGGAGAGGCAAGGTATCAAGGGGTCACTGGGACTTTTAGGGGAGAGCAATCTCAAATAGATCCACAGTGGGAGGGCACAGAGGGGCAATAAAGGGAATTGGCTGATTCCCACACTGACTGTCAGGTAACCTACCAGTCCCCCACCACCCCAAGTGACCATCCTAACCAGATTCCCAGCTTCAGGGTACTCTTGCAGGAAGTTCAGGCAAGGAGACCCAGGCCAGTAGTTCCACCTGCACCCCCAGGCACAGGCAATTGCCAGGACCTACAGCCCACCCTTGCGTGGTCACAGATACTCCCGCCCTCCCACCCCCTACCCTCCCACCACCCCGCATGTCTGCAAACACCCCTAATCCCCCCACTCCAGTCCCTCTCTGCCCTCCCTCCACCAAGCAGGACATCAGAATTGCTCCACTGTGCCCCACCCCTTGACTTCCATGCATCCTGCTCAGTACCACCCCCCCCCCCCCCGCATCTCCCTTCCACCAACTCCTCTTGGGCCCACCCCCATAACTTCAGATCCAACCTGCTCTGCCCCACCCCCATGCAAATTCTGACCCCCTTTGCTCTGCCCTAACCCTAACCCACCTGACTTCAGACTTTCCATTCTCTACTCTGCTTAGCCCCTGCCTCCACCCACTGCATATTCAGACCTCCTCTGCTCTACCCCACCCTGCCTCCAAGCTAGTCTTAACCCTCAATGCTTTGTCCAGAAAATGTGTAATCTGCCCCTGGGCTCTGCCCCTGGCCCTGCACCAGTCTCAGCCCCCCACAAAGCTGCACCAACTCCCGTGCCCATAGCTACCACAGTCCCATTCTCCCTGCTCCCACACTGTGATGGGCAGTCCACAACACAAAAGAAATAACATAAAAAATCAAATGCAAGTAAATCCAATAAGATCTCCCAGACCTACCATGGAAGTCTCTAATCAAGATATAGAAGAGACATTAGGATCAGGAACCCAAAATGAAGTTATGAGCAATGGAACTCTAACCAAGCTATTGGTAGAACTTGCACAAAAGCAACAAAGGACTGATAATCGTGTGGACTAGACCTAATAGATAAAAGTTAATGGATATAAAAGAAAGCAAAAAAAAAAAAAAAAAAAAAAAAGAAGAACTAAAAAGCCAGCTGGCTATGCTAAATGAAGACATCAAGAAATGCAAGGAAGAATTCCAAGGAGCCTCAAGAAAAATCAGAAAATTATGTGAAAAGGGAACCTGACAGAAGGATGGAAACCATATATATAAAAGTAGTAGAAAATGCAAACCTAATTGAACAAGCCAAAAACTCCTTAGAGGCTCTCAAGAATAGTCAGCCATGTGGAGGATAGACACTCAGATATGCAAGACAAAACAGAAGAAACAGTTCAAGAGTGCAAAAGGTTCAATAAGTTCAAAAATTTCTGTGAACAAATCATGAAGGAAATGTGGTATACCCTCAAGCATCCTAACATTCATATCCTGGGAATGAATACCAGAAGGGGAAGAAATTCAGACCAAAGGCATGGAGAACTTATCCAACAAAATAATCAAAGAACATTTCCCACTCTCTCAAAAGAAAGGCCCATCAAGATACAAGAAGCTAACAGATCTCCAAACAAACTGGACCAAAGGATAAACTATCCAAGACATAATGTCGTTAAGACACTAAACATTGACATCAAAGAGAAAGTCCTAAAAGCAGCTAGGGAAAAACAACGCATCACATTTAAAGGTAACCCCATCAGAATCACTTAAGACTTCTCAATGCAAACCCTGAAAGTCAGCAGGGCCTGGAATGGAACACTAAAGACTCTAAGAACCTATGTTTTCTAACCCAAACTACTCTATACCAAGCAAAAGTATCACTCATAATACATGGTGAAAGAAAAACCTTCCATGACAAAACTCCACTTTACAACTATATGAACACAAAACCAAAACTACAGAGAGTATTTCAGAAAATTCTCCACACAGAAGAATCAAATAATCAACCTCAAGTAACTACAAGTAGCAGATCACAATAACCTAACTCAGAGAAGGCACAAAAAACTTCAAAATCCATGAAAACACCAAACCACATAAACCAACATAAGGCAGGGATCAACTCAAACCTCACAGTCATTACCCTAAATATCAATGGCTTTAATTCACCCATCAATAGACACAAGCTAACAGGGGTGGATAAGAAAATTAGACCCCTCAATCTGTTGTCTTCAAGAAACCCAACTCACCACTAAAGATAGACACCCCTCAGGGTGAAAGTGTGGAAAATGATATTCCAAGCCAATGGGAATAAGAAACAAGCAGGTGTGGCCATACTAATATTGCATAAAATAGACTTCAATGCAAAAATAATCAAAAAAGACAAAGAAGGCCACTTCCTACTGATCAAGGGAACAATCCAGCAAGAGGATAATAAGATCATCAATCTTTAAGCACCAAACAGGTGCACCACAATTCACAAAATAAAACTTACTCAACAATAAAACAGAAATAACCACCAACACCATCATAGTTGGGGACTTCAATACACCATTATCAGCAATAGATAGATCATGTAAACAGAAATTCAAAAGGAGAGTGAGAAAGCTCAACAAAACCATAGAACATTTGGACCTAATGGAATTCTATAGAACATTCCACCCCAAATCCACAGACAACACATTCTTCTCACAAAACTGGACCCACAATGCAGTGGTACTGTAAAACTCTATATCCTAAAAGACAGACCAAATAGTTGAACCTCCACCAGGTCCTTAGAGGGAACAGTGGATTCACAAGGTCCTGGAGAGGGTATGATGAAAACTGTCTATTACATCCTCCTATTTCTGCTTCTCTCTCTCTCTCTATCCCTTCTCTCTCATCTCTCTATCCCTTTTATATCTTTTATATCATTCATACTGTTCTTCCTTCTCTTCTTGGGCACTGACCTGTAACTCCTGGTACAAGCAGGTGGTATCATCCACAATAAGCTTTTGATCACAGAGACCTACAAGGTCTCCCAAAAGCAGACAGATTTCTGTCAGAGTGCTTGAGGACCCACCAGAGGTTAGTGGTAAGAATCTACTGCTGAAGACACCATACACTGTTGATATGTATCATGGAGCAACATGGCTGGAAGCTGGAAGAGAGTCAGTCCCCAGACAGTTACCACATCTAGTGTCAGAAGGTGCTACCTGAGCAACTGGAGGATAAAGACCAATATCTGCTGAAGCAACGTATGGTCTAAATTACTTAGCAGAAAACAACCTGATGTGATGCTCATACAAGTGCAATTGTGGCATATAGCCATGGTGGGAAACCAACTGCTCTCAATTTGGTTAACTGATTTGCTCAGTGGAACAGAACCAATAGCTGGAGCTGGGAAATAAGTCAGAACCATATTGAAAAATGAACCCACTCTCCATTAAACTCTCTATAAAAAAAAACAATGGTTATCACATTTACTTGGTGCTAACTTTACTTTCTGTTGGAGAATTTGCTTCTCTTTTTCAGATAGATGCAGATACTAAGCATAGAACCACCACATCATACCTCAAAAGGGCCCCAGTTGAAACTAAGAATAATTAGGGAAACATGCAAGAATGCTATTTTCTTGGTGAACCGGGAAGCATCCCAATGGTGAAGGAGATAGACACAGAGAACAATCAACCCCTACCAAAGCAGATATCCAGATACACAAAGGTGCCCAAGATCTCAACATGGAAGCAGACCTAATATGAACCCAACATGACTCAGGGAAATTTGTGGAAGATGGGGTGGAAAGAATATCAGAGCCACATGTTGGCTCATGATACACAGAGACATTTCCTCCTACCTAAAACTAAAGGCTAACCCCAAAATGCATGACCCATATGCCCCAACAAAGAGGCTCTTTGTGGAGGGGGGAGGACAGAGAGGAGGCTAACAATGGTACCAACTTGACTATATTCACTGACTACAAAACTTAAAAAAAAAAAAAAAAAGGAACACATATTCTGTTATACAGGGATTGGGATTGAAAAGGAATTGAACTCCAGAAGACAATATAGGACATCTTCAAGACACAATAGTAGACTATGTCAGAATTCAAAACAAGAAGAAAGACCAAAACAGTATCAAATCATACAGATATTGGATGCAAATATGAACTAGGAATCTCAGTTCTTTGCTCTTGGCTTCTTTCCAGTCTGGGCAGACCATCAGTGGTAAGATTGACTTATCTGTCTAAACAAAAAACTTTTAACATGACTCAACAGCAGTGACTGTAGCACAAGTAGGGAAATAAACAAGATGAATTATTGCTATTAATGTTTACAATGCAGAAGACAAACAGGAAACACCTACAAAAAATGGTATTATGAAAACTTTAATATCTTTAATGATGAAAATTTTCGGCCCACTGCCTGATGAAAAGGACAGGACATCTCCTCTCCACTATGTCTTTCTTCTCCTTGCATCATCAGGTTTTGACTCAAATTTTCAAAGGAATATGAGGATCATTTTATCTCTACTGAACTCATCAAGGAAAATATGATTTGAACAAACTTTGAGCAAATATTTGAAAATTCTGTGAGAGAAATTACCATTTAGGAAAAGTGAAAAATATATAGCAAAAACACATTCCCTTTTCTTTACATAGAAGAGTAAAGATACTGGCTTTATTCTACAAGGACAGAGAAAGTGACATAGAAAGAAGGCAGGGAAAAGAAACAGAATAGAATGTAAAAACATATCAGTATATTAAATGGAAATTCTCATCAGGTACTAAAAAATTATTACTATATTCCAAATGGCATGCCATGCTATAGTTCAAACATAAGGACAAAATTACCAAAACCTCTTAAACTTCACTGACTCATTATTGGAATAAGGTCATAAATAGAAGACTGGGTAGGAAAAACAATTTAATGAATATACTTCTTGCAAGGATTAAGAGAGTACCCTGGTCTGAGTTCCCCTGTTTTTGGCTTGGGGATGCCGGGACCCTGAAAACTTTCTGCAGAATCAGGCTGCTTGTTCTGCCTTCATGATTTAATGGCCCCTGGGTCTCCAACTCTTGGATGCCCTGCTCCAGAGGGTGAGCACATGGAGTGAGTACACCATAACTCCCAGTTTGTTCTCTACTGCCCAGTTCCATGGTCCTGTACCCCTGCTGCTGGTTGGGGCAGCCTGGACCCTGAATGTTGGCTTTAGAATCAGGCCTTTTGTCTGGTTTCCTGATTGACTGGCTCCTGGTAACTAAATCCTTATTTCCCTGAGACAGAGGGTACACATGCCACTGTGGGAGCTGGCCACTTGCCTCTGGCTCTACAGCTCCTGGTTCCCCATCCCCTGATCTCTGTGTGCTGAAGAGTGCCTGCAAGTAGAGTGAGTAGGACAGATCTCCCAGTTCCCCACCTCCCAGTTCCCCAGGTACCTTTTATGTACTTGCAATCTCTACAATCTGTACATCTGTGGTTATAAACCCATCATACACCAATCCAGTTCACATTTAAAACAGAACAGTCACTGAAGATGCTACAACACAAATAATCAATTCCCCTTCAATAAAATGCTTTCCCAAGATGGGTAGGCCACAACCAAAAAAGCCAACAAAATCTGAAGATGGAGAGATCTCCTCCAAGAATGCCTATTCCCACAATGGAAGCCTCCAATGAGATCATAGAGAAATCAATAGAAATTGAACCCCCAAATTAAAACACAACAAGCAATGTGGCCCTGTTCAAAAGAACTGCTAAATTGGAAGCATGTTATCAAAAACAAACAAACAAACAAACAAACAAACAAAACAACAATTGCATAAATGAAATTGTATAGAACCAAGTCTTAAAACACCCAGCTTTTTTTTTTTTTTTTTTTTTTTTGGTTTTTCGAGGAGGGGTCTCACTCTAGCCCAGGCTGACCTGGAATTCACTATGGAGTCTCAGGGTGGCCTCGAACTCAAGGCGATCCTCCTACCTTTGCCTCCCGAGTGCTGGGATTAAAGGCGTGCACCACCACACCCCATGAACACCCAGGTTTTGTAACTAGGCTCAACATAATTGAAGAAAACCATACAAGCCTCAAAAGAGATATAAATGAATTGAAGGTGAGTCAACAAATGGAAGATCTCAATAACCAACTGATCAAGCTTAATCAAGACTTGAACAAATACAAGAATTAATTCCAGGAAGTACCAAGTAAATCAGAACTCAAATTAAATTGTTTGTCAGAAAAGAAATGGACATGATGCAAAATAATACAATGGAAAACAAAACTCAAATAGAGCTTTAAAAATCTTTCTAGATCTATCTGAAAAAGAGAAGCAGATTCTCCAACGGAGAGTAAGTTAGCACCAGCACAAATGAGATAACCCTTACTTTTTTTTTTTTATAGAGAATTTAATAGGTGTAGGCCCTCTTGTAGCCCACAATTGATAGTAGCTTGATACTGGAGAGTGGGCTTATGTTTGGATATGGTTCTGACTTGTTTCTCAGCTCCAGCTATGGGTCCCATACCAGTGAGGGGATCAGTTAGCCAAATTGAGAGCAGTTGGTTCCCCACCATGGCTGTGTGCCACCACTGCACTTGTGTGGGCATCACAATAAGTTATTTGCTGCTAAGTAGGTTAGACCATGCGTTGCTTCGATAGATATTGGTCAATTTCCCCCAGTCGCCCATGTAGCACCTTCTGGCACTAGATGCGCTGACTGTCTGGGGACTGACTCTCATCCAACTTCCAGCCATGCCATTCTAATTTGCATGTCAATCACATAAGGTATCTTCAGCAGTAGGGTCTTACCACTAACCTTTGGTGGGTCATCAAGTACTCTGACAGAAATCTGTCTGTCTTTTAGGAAACCTTGTAGGTCTCTCTGATCAAAAGCTCATTGTGGATGATAGCCCCATGCTGGTTCTGGGAGTTACAGGTCAGTGCCCACTAAGAAAATGAGGAAAAAGATAACTAATATACAAGAGTTAGAGATAAGAGAGAGAGAGACAGGGAGAGGGGAAGTGAGGGAGGGAAGATGTAGGAGATTAAGGTTAGTCTTAATCTTACCCTCTCCAGTGTCTTGTGGTTCAGGTGTTCCCTGTAAGGGCCTGGTGAAGGATCAGCCATTTGGTCTATCTTTTAGTAAGTAGAAGATTATGGTACCATTGCCGTTTGGGTCTAGATTTGTGTTTCCTACCCCTTTGATGCCCTCCCCTCCCTCCCCTTCCATCCTAGTGTCTAATCTAGGAGATGCTAGCTGGGTATGTAAGGTATCTTGGGTAGATTCAGGTTAGGTGCTGTAGATGAGTGAGACTATGTGGCGATTTTTTTTCTGTGATTGGGTAAGTTCACTGAGAATGATCTGTTGCAGGTTCAACCATGTTTCCTCAAATTTCATTGTGTCATTTTTTCTTACTGCTGTATAGAATTCCATTGTGTAGATATACCACATCTTAGTTATCCATTCTTCTAGTGATGGACATCTGGGTTGATTCCAGCTCTTAGCTATTACAAATTGAGCCGCTATAAACATGGTTGAGCAAATCTCTTTAGTCTGTGGTTTGAAGGTTTTAGGGTAGATGCCCAGTAAGGGAATAACTGGGTCTGTTGGTATCTCTATACTCAGCTTTTTCAGAAGTCTCCATATTGCTTTCCAAAGTGGTTGTACCATCCTACATTCCCACCAACAGTGGATGAGTGTTCCTACTTCTCCACATCCTCGCCAGCATTTATTTTTCTTTGATTTTTTGATGCTTGCTATCCTTGTTGGGGTAAGGTGGAATCTCATAGTTGTTTTAATTTGCATTTCTCTGATGATTAGGGATGCTGAACATTTTCTTAAGTGTATGTTTGCCATTTCTATTTCTTCCTCTGTGAACTGCCTGTTCAGCTCTTTGCCCCATCTTGTGAGTGGGGTGTTTGACTTCTTACTGTTTAGATTTTTGAGTTCTTTGTAGATTCTGGAACTAGGACAGCTGTGGTATTTGCTAGAATAAATGGAATACAGCATAGAATGGGTAGTGGAAGGAAACAGTTCTCATTACCAAGTAAGCCTTTAAGATCAGGCATAGAAATGTGGTGTTTGTCATTTACATACCTTTCAGACTTTTGTACAAAAAAATATATATATGTATGTATGTGCCATTTTTGTCTTAACTACCTCTATTTTCCTACCATCTAAAATAATGCATTAGTCATTGTTAATTTTAGAACTATTTGTGTTTTGGAGGATCCATGGCAGAATGTGACCTAGCTAGGAAATGAATGATCAGTGCTCCATCTTAGTTAAGTAAATATGTATTTTCTTAAAGAAACGTTCTGTTTATTTATTTATTAGAGAGAGAGAGAATGGGTGCTCCAGGGCCTCTAGCTACTACAAATGAACTCCAGAAACATGTGCCACTTGTTCATCTGGTTTATGTGGGTACTGGAGAATCAAACCTGTGTTCTTAAGTTTCACAGGTAAGCTCCTTAAACACTAATCCATCTCTCCAGCCCCAAGTTTGTATTTCCTTTTCGAGGAATCTCATGTGCTTTTCATTTTGTGGAAGATAATTACATTACATTTAGGAAGAAGCATGGTTGTACCTATACATGGAAATTCAGTACAGCTAAGAGATGCGTAAATGTGTGTCAACTTGACAATTAGTATTTTTTTATGCATTTGTATCTTCTCATTTTACTTAAACCAGGACTACATTTCAAGACCTCCCTTCACTGAGGAGTTTCAAGTTAAAGAGTGGGATCATATGTATTTATATTTCATATAAATGGTTTACCTTACTCGTTTTCAATAAAATTTTTACTAGGCTACAAAAAAAGATATTTTGCATAAGGTTTGAAAATTGTATGGAACCAGCAGACACTCAGAGCTGGAAGAAGCATATAAAGTTGTGAAAGTGAAGATAAACTCACCAGCTACAAGATCCAGGATGATCCGTGTGGTTGTATTACTTGAGAGGCTGACATCCACGAAGGTTGTATGTGGCACCTGTGATAGAAATCAGAGAATCTGAAGAAGAATGTGGTAGGAAACATAGAAAAATCAACAAGATGACCTAGATCTAAGAGACTGTTGGAATGAGGTTTGATAATAATGCATGCCGCCCTCCCCACGCTATCATACCTGGACATCAAATGTATGACTGTTGCTTCACATTCCTTTCTGAGCTCAGATTCTGGGATTAGGTGCAAACAACACCCTGCATGTATGTTTAAAGGGTTTCTATGATTGTGATCAATCAAATACAATCAATCAAATTACAAAAAAAAAAAAAATCTTTCTAGAACCCCTTACTAACGGAGTTACTCTTGGGGAAGACAGAACCTCTAAACTGGAAGACAAGTCAGAAGAAATTGATCTGGAGACAAAAAAAAAAAAAAAAAAAAAAAAAAAAAAAAAAACTTTGCTAGGTTCAAAAAAATCATATGAGCAGAATACAAGGTAGCTGTGGGATACCCTTAAAACAACTAAACATCCAGATCATGGGTATACTGAGCAGTAAGAAAAAAATGATAGAATGAAATTTGTAGAAAAATGGACAGACTTATAACAAATCACAGTCAGCAAACTCACAAAATCACAGAAAGACAAATTGATTTCACTTATCTGTGGTGCCCAACCTGGACCAAATTGAGTTGCTGACATACCTAATATTCAACTCAAGGGTCAGACAATAGGGATGGAAGTGCCTGAAAGGAGGGGAAAAGGAGGGTGGGGAAAAACAAACACAAAACTAAATCCAAAATGAATTGGTCCCACAGAAACATTTATCCTTAGAGTTAGACTAAAAGAGATAGCCCTCAACAGGAGTAAGGGGGGAGCACGCCAAAACAAGGGACTAGGAAGTGTTAGATGAAGCCCAAGCTTATTGTTATTTTAATCTCTGGCCTAGAACTCCCAGTACCAGAAATTGGTTGCTACCCACAATGATCTGTTGATCAGAGATACTGATGAGGTCCCCCAAAACAAGACAGGCTTCTGTCAGCTCTTGATTACCTACCTGAGGCAAAAGGTAAAACCCTTTTGCTGAAGACACTAGATGCTACTGATACATAACATGGGGAGGCCTGGCTGCAATCAGCAAGAGAGCCATTCCATAAACAATCAGTCTTGTGCTGGAAACTACTGGGGGAAAGTGACCAACAACAGTTTGAGCAACCAGAGATCTAAGCTACTCAAAAGCGAATATACTCACAAGATGCACAAGCCAGTGCAATAGTGGCACATAGCCTTGAAGGGTAACCAATAGCTTTTGACTGGCTAAGAGATCCATTCAGTGTAAAAGTGTCCATATCTAGAATTGGGAACCAGACTACAATCCTGTGGAGACAAAGATTATGTTCTCCAGTGTCAGGCTCTCACTAGTCTTTGGCTAAAACAGCGGTTACTTACATCAAACTCTCCCTAAATTAATAATGCTTATCCCATTTAAATTAAGTTGACTTCATTCTCCATTGGAGACTCTGTTCTTCTTTTCCAGAAGGTAGTGAGACCTAAGGAGATACACTACCCATCACACTTCAGCCAACTCACAGCTGAAACCACAGAGGAATTGGGGAGACAAACAAGAGTGTTGCTTCCATGGTGAGCCTTATAATCAGCACCATAGTAAAGGAGACAGACCCTGAGGATACTTAAAACTTACCTAAGCAGAGATCCAGAGGCTCCAAAGAGCTCATCAGTAAGTAGATTAAAAATTCATACACCACAACTCATGGAATTTTGAGAAAGAGGAGGTGTAAAGCACACAAGATTTTCTAAGAGTTAGCAACCAAGTTGGGTCTTGAAGCTGGTTTGTTATTTTCAGACTTTGAATGAAATGCCGGGCAGTAGAAGAGTTTTGCTAAGCTTTCTAGTCATGCTTTAAAGTGGAGGGGCTAAGAGCTAATGCTTACCTCAGTTTAGTTATCCTCTTTTGCTCTGTCAATTTTACTTTTCATTAGAAATATTTTTGGGAATTTCAAATGTACATTGAATTGGTTGTTAAATTTAATTAATGAAAAAAGAGCAGGATTTTCTCACATGAATTGTGGAGTAGTAAATAAATAAATAAATGGAAAAAAAGATTATAAGAGTGACAGGTTGATACAATATGCCCAGAGACATTCACTCCCCCCCCCCAAAAAAAAACCTGACTGCTGCTCCCACAACACATAATCCATGAGGAATTCCTGAAACCCCACTGAAGAGTGTACCCAGTGGAATTGGGGCAGCAACAAGGGAAAAGAGGATATTAACACATGATGTATCCATATAAAATATGTCATTAACAATAAGAAGAAGAAGGAGGAGGAGAAGATGAAGAAAAGAATTAGTAGTGAAAGTTTTTTTGGTTTTCAATTGCTGGCCCAAGGAAGAGAATTCTATGAAAATTTCAGAGACTGTATAAACATTATTTGGAGCTTAGAGGATCTAATGTTCTAGTATTTGACTTTTATAAAAATATATAGCATGGAAGGTTGAAGAATAATATGCTTGGTTGCGAAAAGAATGACTTCTTTTGGAAGTAGTAAAAGTCTAAAAACAATAAGCATGAGCAGATGCAAGAGTTTTTATTTTATTTTATTTTTAATGCAACAGGTTTCATTCGCAAATTTGCAGTTTATGGAAAGAAATTATGGCTTTATCTTTGATCTCATTAGAGGAGGGCTATTTAGATAGGTTAACAGATCACAGAAAAACACTAGAGTTATGGGTAGCTGCCAAAATCTCTGCCAGAGACTACCAAAAATGATGTAAACTATAACCCATAAAGGAAGCATCATTGTCATAACAGACTCACATATATGTGATCTCGTAAAATGTCTGTGTAGATTGCAGAAGAAAATTATAACACAAAATTATATGCTAAACAACATATCCAGAGAAAGCACAGTTGGCTTACTACATTATCTGAAGAATAGAAACCATAAGACAATTGTTACCTCTTCAAATATACAAGGGTTAGGTACTACATGCAGTAGATAAAGAAAGTCAATGTCTGTGGGTAAAAAAGAAAGCCTACCAAGGTCAACCGTTAGGCTCTATATTTCCCAAGAACACCATGACAAAACAGGAGAGGGTAGTAAGATATCACTGGTATCAGTCAAATCAGAAGTTTTGAAGAAACAGATACTATATCATTGGCACTTTTTTTTTTTAGCTTCCATTTACAGAAGGCATAAAAGTTATGGGGCCCAGCCAAGTTTTATTTCTGTGAGAACAGTGCAGAGCATGTTTAAAAAAAACAATGAGAAAAATAGAAAGGTGTCTGATAATCACATCTCATAAGTCACCTAATATATCAAATCATGTGTTCTATTCACTTTAAAGCAATGAGCAAAAGTAGTATTTTTAGCATATAATTGCATTACTCAGGATATTGGTAACTTTTATTATAGCATTCTAAAGTTAATTGGAAAAAATGAGATTATTTATAAAGTTGTGATCATGATTATGAAAATGAATAGGAATAAAAGGAAAAAAACCCTCCCAATCTGGAAACTGGAATGCAATAAAATATCATGAAATCATGAAAGAGAACTAAAGACTGTCAGAAAAGCAGTATTTAGTGCCAGTATCCCTGTCTTGCAAAAAACCAATAAAAAGTATTTCTTAAGACTAAAAGAAAATAAAATAAGTCAGCAATAGGTTTACTATGTTTTTAAACTGTGTATTTGAAATATAATATGTGTGGTAAAATGAAATATTTTTATTTACTTGTGGTTAATTGATGTAACAGATCATAACAGCAATAGTAACAGTGCATCAGATAAATGGTTATCAAACGGCATGATTGTTTCTCTAAGAGAAGAAAGAAAATAGAATCAGATATTATGTTCAAGAAAAGAAGGTCAAGAATGAGTGAAATATTAAAAAGAAAGGAAAAATCAAGGATAGTAGCAATAAATGTATATATTAAAAATATTTGTCACTGGAACATCTGTAATCATTCTATTTTAATGGTTCTAACCAATGATGCAGCAATAAGGGACTGAAACAAAAAATATTAGTTAGGGCTGGAGAGATGGCTTAGCAGTTAGGGCATTTGCCTGCAAAGCCAAAGGACCCTGGTTTGATTCCCCAGGACCCATGTAAGCCAGATGCACAAGGGGGTGCATGTACCTGGAGTTTGTTTGCAGTGGCTGGCAGCCCTGACATATCCATCTCTCTCTCTCTCTCTCTCTCAAATAAATAAATAATATATTTAAAAATATTATTTAGCAGAAACATAACCAAAATACTACTCATGAACAGTATTAATGAATTGCTGATATTATTATATGGCAAAACCTCATCAGAAATTCCATACTGTATTGTTCATTTTCATGAAATTCTAAAGGTAGTAATACTAATCTGTATTATGAGAAACAAATCTATGATGTTTGAAGCTTCTGAAGCTATTTCATAATAGGCAACAGGTACAGATTAAATTGATAGGATAGTATTTAATTTTTACTCAATTTACTTATACAAGTTCACTTCAAGAGGGAAAGTAGAACTGAGGAAGTCCTTGAGAAAAGGGTTTCAAAGAATATGGATTTTATTGGCTCCTGAGCTTGAGCATACCTTCAGTAAAATTTATTTTAGTGTATCTTGTTAAAGTCATATAAACAGTTTTAAAAAGGATATTTGGTCCCTCTGTTTCCATAGTATTTTCTTGTGTTAATGTCCTTTATCATTTTTTTTGAGACTTTCTATGGGCAATATTAAATTCTTTCTTCATTATAATGAAAATGAATGCATTGGTTTTGGACTTGATATTTTATGACATACTATTTGCATCTCATTGGCTCTCAACTGTTAGGTCAACCAAGGGGAGCAGAAGTAGGATCAATAACCTTAACTGCAGAAAAATAAATAAGACTAGGAATTCTTAAACCACATCTAGAAGGGTGGAAGTCAGTGTCAACTGGAGGAATGTTAAGTTGAAATGTTAATGTTTTTATTATATTATAAACTCCCGACCTTTCTTTTAAATTTTAAAAGTCTATCATTTCAATTATCACTTGAATGAAACTAAAATGTGATGTGGGGCTTCTGTAACATTGCAACCCAATTAGTTAACGAGTATAAGATTTTGCTAAAGAATTTCAAAGTAGGTGGGTAGCAAATAAGAAAGTATTAAATTACTTTAATTGCTCCATATGTTGGCAGTAGTTTAATAATATAGTAATTATCAGGTCAGGTCATACTCATTTTCCAAAAGATGTAAAATGTAATCCCTAAATTAGTTGGTGAGATTAAATTGGATCAAAGTTAAAATTAATTTCTGAATGAGAAAATTGGTAATATTCCTTAGTTGATTTCACTGAGGAGTACAAGATCGAGGCAAAATCTCGCCATATTCACACCATCATTTTCTACACCTGAACATTCAGATTATTTCTACATAAATACTTATACTGTAATCATAGAAGTGCTAGTAAATCTAATTTCATTCATTTGATTTTTGCCATAATTCTCATTATTGTAAGCAATGTGTTCATGTTACTTATGGAATTTGAAGGAGAGTGCTAACATAATTATTGTTCATTATTGTGATAGATAAGAACACTGGAAGACCATATACTAGCCACTGCTTTGAGAGAAAGAATGTGAATACCAGCCAAGTCCATGCTATAGTGACAAATCAAGGACATTATAAATCAAGTGATGAGGCAAATATTGGGTTTAGAAAGTGGAAGTAGAACCAAAGTAGTTGCCATAGTTATTGGCCAGCTGAACAGAAATATATTTACATGAACTAGAAACAAAGCTGTTCTTAAAAGAAAAAAGACATCAAAACGTCTTTCATAAAAGGAAGAGAAACCACAAGACCATAATCAACTGTTTTATAATATGATACTAATTTCCTAGTTAATTTTCAAGTCAAGCAATTACTTTTAAAACACACACACTAAATATTCTCAAAATTACTATAAATTATTCGCAATTTCCTGCCATCAGCTATTCCAATCAAAGCTGAATATAGCTCAATATTCTCCAACAAACTCTGATGTCACTTAAATGTTAAAATTCTTTCTGTGCTTTTTGGCTTTCTGTACTAATTGACATTTCCTCAGAGAAGAAAAAAGATAAACAAAAATGTAAGTTACCTGTGTGCCTTGGGTAACCCTACCTTCATATTCCTTGCTATGATTCTGCCTGTTTTTATCATCTGCAATAAAAGGCACAGGTTTAGGTGCTACAGACATCCATTGATTATATCTTAGACTTCTGTTTCTTACTTCCTTGTTCTTAGAAGTGACCAGTATTATTCCAACCTCATGAATCATGATTTCTTTAGTGCTGGAGAAACTGAGTTCAGCCAATCAGACAAGAGAATCTCCATTATGTGCACTGAGCATCTGATGCATGTTTGAGTGTTAGGTATAGGGTTGTATGTCTCACATTCAGGATGGAAAGATTGCCAGTTTCAGACAGCTAGAACTGTTGTGGGGTATAGATGACATGCATCTAAACAGACCTCTGTGTTTTGGGAATAATCCCTCCCAATATTTGGTGTACCCATTTAAGTCAGATATATGAAGTTAAAGAAGAAAGATAGCTATCCTTCCTCTGCCCAAATAATTACATTATTAGCCTACATAATTAGACTGCAACCATCCCCTTATTCTTACAAAAAATAGTAGTAAAAACCCAAATTCTGTATAATGGAAGCTAGGCTTGGTTTTGCCAAACATTTTTCTAATTCCTAAGTGACTTAGCAATTCTAAGGAAACAGGTTTTTCTCTCCTAAAAACACAATATCCCTATAACATTCATCTTCTCATTCTCTTTAAAAGTATAACATATATACATATAAACGGTAAGTGTTGAGATTTATGAGAAACCAAATACTTACTAAATCTAAGCTATTATGAAACTAACAGATTGTCAATTGTGAACTATGACCTCTCTTTTCAAAGGAAGACATTTTAAGTTCCTGGAATAGAATACAAAGCAATGGTGTAGCTCAGTGGTAGATCACTTAACTAGGATGAAAGACCCTGGCTTTGAATTCTAGAGTGATTTTGAAGAGATTTTGGAAGAAAGATGGAGATGCAAAAGGTTGTAATTTTGTCTGTGATCCCAACAAAATATTCCAGGAAAAGGGTGTGGAAAGGGAAGGAAAATTCCAATGGAAGCAAGAGAAAACTAAATATTTATGAATCTTGGGTAATTATTTTTATTTATCAAAAATATATATGATAGAAATAATTTAAGTACTGATAGTCACATATTTCTAAAATCATTTGTCTTGATTAACGTTCATAATGATTATCCAAAAATTACACTCTTGTCTTCCTGTAGACAATGTTTATCTATTTTATCAAAGCTCAAATTTTTCAGTTACTAAACAAAGAACCTAAAGTACAATATAATTCCTACCTTTCTTTAATCAAGGAGAATGAAAAACAGTTGACTGAGAGCCAGCATTCCCTTAGCTTTTGCTATTTTACTGTATCATGATGCAGTGAGTCCCATACTACCCACAGTAAGAACAGAGTCATGACTGATATGAAGAACACTTTCCTTGCATTATATTGATAATTGCATCCTTTGGAACTTTTCTGTTGTCTTCACTATTTCTAGTAATATAATATAAATCAGTAGCAAATCAAAATCAAGCTGGGATCAAATTTTATTTGTAACATACCTGGAGACTACTCATATAACAAAGCAAATGGAAATGGAGACCAACGTTTTTCAGGTTTGCTGTGCAATCATGAGATTAATTTCAGAATAAATGGAACTTTGGCTTCATTATAGGGTAGATGAATTTTATATGAATAATATGAGATTACACAAATCTGCCTGGTTTCTTTAGTATCCTTCCCTACTAACTGAAGACTCCTTTATTCTATGGAAAGATTAGTCCCAATATCTTAGGGGTGACGTGTCTCTAGCTACTACACATTCACTATTAATATAACAATTATAGTCAGGGAGAATAATTGATTTTGGATGAAAAACAACATATACATTTCTGTGACATTTTGAATGCTAATCTTTATTAATAGTGAAAATTCTTTCATCTTATGGTAAACATTATCAAATATCCTTTAAAATTTTGATCTGACAACATAAATCTAATTATACCCAAGAAAAAGCAGGATGTTTGAAGAGATGAAATTGGATTCCTATATGGAAACTCAGAAAAGTTCAAAACTTATCAAAAAAAAAAAAAAAGACAATCCAAACCCTGACGTAGCTACCCCTTGTTTGTGGACTGAACACCTTGAAGATTATCCTGCTATTTGTGAAATTCACTGAGCCAGGGATGAGCTAAAATCTTTGCTAGTTCACACAATTGTGCTTTCTAGTTATCTTGTCAGGAAAGCTGACAGTCTCAATGATGTTACTTTATAAACTCCTTGGCAAAAATAGGTTGTGGAAAATCTACCCATAAGAAAGCAAACCCACAAAACATTGCTGTCATTGGGTCAAAGAACATAAATGTACTTGATCTTATATTCTCTGAGAGGCATTGGTACATATAAACTCTTGAAGGGCAGTAAGCTGGAAGCAGGAAATGGAAAACTGGTTATTCCAACTTGAGCTGGTGCTTCTGAGACCAGAGACAAGATAACACAAAAACAAATAAAGAACACTCAAACCTACTGGCTTCATCTTATATAACAGTTCACTTACAACTTTGTTAAACATTGGCTTAGGATGATTTGGTATTATTTAAGAGAATGAAGAAAAATGAAACGAGATGCCATGAAATGGATATAAAAGGTGATGTCAAGTTTCCTCACAGAAAGCTGAACTTCAGAAACTGATATTCTAGTGCCTGAATACTTGTCTATTGAAATCCCTGGCTTCGGTAGGAAAGGGCAGTTGTTATTGAATGTTGTAGATTCATTGCATTATATAGTTTTTCAATCTGGTGACTAGGATGTCTATCTTGCTTTTGGTAGAATCTTATCCTTATCCATTTTGATTTATTAATTGCCTTCAAATCCAGCAAAAGGTTATGAATGTGCTGGAGAAAGCTGATTGCAGCATTGTTACTGGAGATAAAATTAGTAACAGAGCATCAGTTCTGTTTTCTATTTTATAAAAGAAGATTAAAATAATGCTTAATTATAATGTTTTTCAGTATTCATTTTCTAGTTTAATAAGGTTCACCATATGTAACTACACTTATTACACATGTGAGTGATAAATGTTTAATAGTAGAAAATGACCTTAGTCATAAGAACATTCTGTATTTTCATATCTTCAAAAATGAGTAACGTATATTGTTCTTGTTACTTTGCTCTAATGTATAAGTTTTGTGTGAAAACTTTTTAAATATTTATTTATTTACTTATTTGACAGAGAAAGAGGGAGAGAGAGGGAGAGAATGGACATGCCAGCGCCTCGAGCCACTGCAAATGAACTCCAGATGTTTGCCCCCCCTTGTGCAATTGGCTAACGTGGGTCCTGTGGAATAGAACCTAGGTCCTTTGTCTGCTAAGCCTTCTCTCAAGCCCTTGTGTGGAAACTTTTAAAACATATGTGATTCATAGTAGTATCCCTTGCATATGAAAGTGAAAAGATGGAAATGAGAATATACAATCAGATTTTGTCCTACATATGGCTACTCTTGGTGTCCCCATCACTAGTGCCATTTCTTAAGGCAGACGAATACTTATATATTATTTTCAGGCAGGTTAGTCTGATAACTGATGTTTCAGGTAGTTTCATTGTTATTTTAAGGTGATGAATTTTAGCCCACATTGATCTGTAAATTAAGTGGGTCTTGGTGATGACCAAATTAACAGCAGAACTCTTCTGAATACAGCCTAATAGCCAAAGAAGTTCAAATATGTTTGAACAGCAATTAATCATCTTGCTATTTTCTGGCCCTGAACAGCTTTATTTAACACAGTTAATCCCTGTATAGCTAACTGTATCATGTCTCCAAAGGTTCCAAAAGTCATCTTGTCAAGGAGGAAGATTATAGTGGGAGGACAAAAGCTAGTGATCCATGTTTGAAATGAGACAAAAACACAGAAGTATACCATGAAAGAACATTCATATTATGACTTTGGGCAAGATCATAACCTTTTCATTGTCTGATTATAGTAATAGAGTAGTAGAATTTCCCACAGAGATGAATGTGGTCATTACAATTAAATTTGGAGAAAATTATAGAGTTTACTGTTCTGTAAATCAATATTCAAGACCACATTTTAAAGGTGGGGAAAGACCACTTTGATTTCACTTATTGCTTTTCAGTGGGAGATAGAATAATTTTTACCCAACACCACTCCTGCAAATATATCATTAAAGCTGTTAATCCTTTTTCTAATTACCTTGTCTTAAGATAACTATATTGGCTTTCAAATTAATAAAACTCCCAACAAATTAAATATAGACACATTTTAAATAAGTTACACTCACTTATTTTCCTGTGCATAACCATGTCTGTTATTCAAATTTGATATCTATAGAAGATGCACAATAATCATGTTATCTTTTATTACTTTTAACCATGTATAAGCCTCCCCCACCAATATATTTCTTATTTGAAAGCATATAAGTGAAGTATGTATTCTAAGTTCTGCATTCAGTTTTTTTTGGAATTATTATCTAATCTATTAAATCTAGTATGTACTCACCAGACCAATACTATTTTAATAATCCTATAATGGTTGCTAAAGTAGATTCAAAAATACACAATACTTTCTGATTTTTAAAGGGCAGTGCTAGATGTAAGGAATGTTCTTAGAATAAACAGTGCATAAAGAACATGAATAAGAAGGGGCAGTCACTTAAGGTGACTCTTATTATAGTATTGGATAGATTTCATTAGAAAGGAGGAGATGCAAGTTGAGAAAGCCTATTAATGGTAGAAATGATAGACAGTGTAGTTTAGCTACTAAGACAGTCAAGCTATCAATTACAATATATCTTTGGGAAGTTCTTAAACTCTCATTCCCATGACTCTACTACAGTGCACCTCAGGCCAATAATTTCCACTCAGCTCTCTTTTCCTGAACTCCTACCTTCCCCAGGCACATGAGAGAAAAATAACATTTTAATATTAGGCTGTTCTTTATTATCAACCAGTCTTGTCCATTTTATCTGGCTCACCCATGTATTGTGGCTCTCTCCCCTGGAATAGCTGAACAAAATCCATATACAGTGGTGCTACTGATTTGGTGGGACATATAGAATGTACCTCTTCTAGCTTTTTCTACAAATTTGTATTTTTCCCCACACTATGTAGTCGAGGTTAATGTGGACTTCACAGGCCTCTTTCCTACATACCCTTAGTGCTGCTGTTCCCTCTACTGATGTGAGCATCACTTCTGTGTGATCACCGCCTCATATCTCACACATTGAGTTTTATAAAAAATACTTCATCCCCTAGACCCTAGATTTTAATTTTCTATAGCTATACCAAATTAATTAAAATGTTATAAACATGATCTTTTCTATGTCATTGAGATTTAACAAAGTTACCCTACATGGTGCCACTTGTTACCTGATTCTTGACACCTCCTAATGTACCTACCTTCTTCTAACAATATTTCTCCCTAAGATTTATTTGTTTTTCTACAATTCAGAGAGTCATGATTTTGTTTGATTTCTGTTTGTTTTTAGTATGGAATAGTCTCACAAAAGATATTTGTGCATGATGTGAAGAATAACGAGAGGAAAAGGACTGTGGAGAGGACAAGGGAGAGGAAGTAGGGGAGCTTAACCTGGCAATCAGTAACTTGTTAAAACCCTTATTTTCTAAGAAAGGAACTGCTCCCAAGGATTTTATCAATCTGAATTGTACAAATATAATTGAAAATTGCCTTGTTAGATTTAGATTATTCAATGCAGACCACTTGAGCCAAAAAGCAAAGTGGGCATATATGCTCACCTCTTAAGGAGAGACACTCTTTCTCAATATTGCAGTTGAAACCGTGGAGAGGCACATATTTTTCTCTCACTGCCCTAAGCATTTGTTTTTCATTAAGAGGTTATCCTTTATTGTTGTAAGAAACATATTTTCTTTCATCTTCTATTTTCTAATTAGGCAGTTTGTATTTCAGGTAGGATGGTTCTGGTTTGAGTTTGTGTATATATATATACATATCAACATTAAATTTCACTACTTTCTTTCTGTTTGAGTAATTTCTTGTTATAAAGGTTTTTATTCTAGAATTTAATTTTCCTTCCTCCTGAAATAAACTTTTTGAGAAAGTTACAGAAATGACAGATTTCTGGCTAGTGAGAGCTATACTAAAAGTCTACTGTTGGGCTTGAGAGATGACCCAGAGTTTAATGGTGCTGGCTTGCAAAGCCTAACAGCCTGGGTTCAATCCGCCATTACTCATGTAAAGCCAGACAAAGCAAGTGGTACATGCATATGCAGTTTGTTTGCAGTGGAAGGAGGACCTGATGTCTCCATTCTCTCTCTCTCTCTCTCTCTCTCTCTCTCTCTCTCATTCTCTTTCCTTGGAAATAAATAAAATACATTTTAAAAGTCTACTGTCATGATTTCTGGGAAAATTTAACTTGGAATATGGGACTGATTTACTTCTTCCTGTTGTTCTGAGTCCACTCAACAAGATGATTTCTGAAATGTCACCATGCAGTGAGAGAGAACACTAACGATGAGAGAAATTCGTGGCAGTTTCTCAGAAGAACTTTTGCTTTGGGATTTAGGGCTGGAAGCATTACTCAGTGAGCTCTGCAAGGCCCAGGATGACTGTGATTAAGTAGCATATGTGATATGATAATGATGTAGATCTGAACACCCCAAGGTAAGTCTTTAAGTTAGCTCTGATACAAAAAAAAGAGTCCCCAAAAGCAGGCATATCAAAGAACATGCATTTCCTGAGACAGTTAATTTGCCTAAACTGAGGTACTATTATGTGAATATGTGCTTCATTTTGGATTTCAATACCACAAGAAAAAAGCAGTACATGTAATCTCAGAAAATTTTAGCATCATATAGCAATGCAAAAGGAAAATGAGTAAGAGTGTTGCTTTCTCAGTGAACCTGGAATCAGCATCAAGGTGAAGGATATAGACACCAAGGACACTCCACACCGATCAAACCAGAGATCCAGAGGCTCCTAAAATCCCATCACTGAAGTTGACTTAAAATGCACCCACCATGGCTCAGGGAATTTTGCAGAAGAAGGGACAGAAAGAATGTTAGAGCCACAAGTTGGGACATTATGCACAGAGACATTGCCTCTCCCCCATAACTGACTGCTGCCCCCATAGTACATAACCCACAATCCCCATGGGGTTGACCTGCATCCTCAAGGAGGAGGATCCCTTTGGAAAAGGGGCAGGGATGAGAAAAGGATGATACCAACATGTATTATTGACATGCAGGATATGTCCACATCTAATAAAAATAAATTTAAAAAAAGTAAAAGACTGGCTATAGTTTAGAGGTCCAAAAATGTTCTGAGAGTGTCCATCTGTCTCTGAAGTTCTTAGCATGTGAGAAAGAGAAACCTAAATTTAATTAAGATACCAAAAATACCTCAAATATTTCCTCAAAAAATATCTAGAAAGGCTTACACATCTTAAACCTTGATTACTTCTCCTTCATTACCTAGACTTTTTTATATATAAGAAATAACATCAATGTGAATTTAGTGCTCTGTGTAGGGAAAAAATGATGAATGCCTTGAATCAATATGCTTCTCAGTGCTGAAATAAATCCAGATAGTTAAGTTTCATTTTAAAGGTCAAGGTTTATGTACATATCATCTAGAGTTCAGTTTTCACATTCTTACATTCAATCAGTAAAGTTCAATGCTTACTTTATGTTACATAAATATTGGATTGATTGGCTAAGTATGTCATGAATTATGGGTAATATAATAATATCATTTATAGTGATATTCTGCAATGGAGAAATCAATATTATTTCTAGTTATTTCTCTATTAAGTAGCACAAAGCTTCACATACCTTAGTATTTTTAAAAATATATATTTGTGAGATAAATAGAAATAAATAAAAAAAGGCAGAGAGAAAAGTAGTCATGTTCATCATCTCTCTGCCACCTTCTCCTACTTGAAGCAACTGTCATTAATGATAGGTCATTAGGGAGCGTATCATGCTACAGAGCCAATACACTGCTATTTCCCATCTTCCTTAGGAAATAGTGCTCTCTAATCACATGTCTAGAGCTAGATTTTTGGGTATCTGTCCAGTGGGTATATGGCACAGGGCTCCATGTTCAAATAGTGCATTGTATCTGGGATATAATGTTCTCTGGTCATTATCTTGACCTCATTCTCAATTTCACTTTTGAATTTAGGTATAGGAAGTCGGTTCCAACTGAACAATGGCACATGTGCTGTGGGGTGTGCAGCTTCATGCCCACATGGAGTATGCCTTCATGGTCTCCACACCACCCCACCCTTTCCAGTTCTGAGTTGATTCTAACCAGTACCTGCCAAGAAATATGCATTAACTGAAAGTCCTTGCAGAAATGAGTCCAGATATCCCTGAAGAAGCAGTTCTGCCTGCGGAAGTCAACCTTTGAACTTGACCCAGAGTACCCTGGCTACCCTTCCTCATCATGTGCCTACAGAGTTCACAATCATTTGATATGTTACTCTTAATATATAATCCCTACAGGTTTAATTCAGACATGCTACATTAAATTCTGTAGCATAAGCAGTTTGGCCTAAATTTGGCAATGAACAGGGAAATTTAGTGAAATAATTCATTTTAGAGAAATACTAATTGTGGCTATTTAGCAGCTATTTTAAACATTTTAAGTTCCTTTTAACTGTGAAAAAAACTAATTATTTCTTGGCTTTATTTTCCCTAACAAGAGAATATATGCTTTAATTAGTTAAATTGAATTGCACACATTGGGGTGAGATGATAGTGAAAATTCTCATTTATTAGAGATTTCCCACTTTACCTGCCACAAAAATTTGTAGTTCTTAACCCCCAGAAAATGTTTCCTTTTTTGTTATTTACAGTTTCATAAATTGAAAGTCCTCTATAGTGTCAGAATTTACAATGTACAGTTCCATTAATATAAAGCATCAAAGATTAATAAAAACAAGTTAATGAAAACGGTAAGCATATGTTGGAAGAATTACTGTGCAGAGAAGAAAGGAGGGAGAGCTTGGCATTTGATTTTCATCACTGCTGGGACAAAATAACCAACTAGGAGCAGGTTATTGACAGAAAGGGGTTTAATTCAGCTTTTAGTTTCAAGAATATATGCCCCAGGAGAAGGAAATTTGAGTCACAAGACAGCATGGGAAGCAGAAAAGAACCTAAAGTGGATTTGGGTAATAACTCCTCAAGACCCAACCCCAGTGACATACTTCCTCAAGCAAGTCTCTATCTACTAAAGGTTCCAGAATTTCCCTGAGCAACACAATTTGAGATCATGTATTCAAACACATATGCCAATGGGAGACATGTTACAATCAAAGCATATCTGGCATAATATGGCAAATAGAAAGCCTAAACTATGCAAATCCTGAAATATGGAAGTCAAGAGGTCAGATTCTGGATTTCCTATGACAACTTGAAAGACCAGAGTATAGAAACTCTTCAGATAAGCCTTTCCAAGATGAAACAGCCATTGAAGTCCTGAATCTATATAGTTCATGTAGACAAAAGTTCTGGATTTCAGATGTTACCCCTGTGGAAATAAAGCCATCTATAACTTTTTGAAACAGCCTGGGCTCCCCTTCTCAAGTTCTTGCCCTCTTTCTCTTCTCAGAGTCAAAATGTGGGCATTTTAAAAAATAATCTCCAAAGTTTGCTTTCAGTACTATTAACAAGTGGCTCCTTGTGTAACAACCATTTTAGAATACCTTTATACACACTTATCAGGACTGTTAAAATGCATAGTTTTCTAAGTGTCACACTTTCAAATGCTTAGGAGGAAATTCATAGTGAACTTAATGAATTGAGTACTTGGGATAGAAGACTTCCTGCAAGTTAGCATTGCATTTTCCATCCTCTTTCTCTTACTCAATCATTAATTTTCTGTCCTGGTAAATTAGTTTTCATTTTAAAAACATACTGCTGCTCATATATGCAAAGCTCATTACAAGTGAGCTACACTAATAGTTCTTGCTTCCTAATCATTTTTAAGATCCTTTTGTTTTTCTGTTTTGACATTTATCTATATTTGTGGCAGGGTACCCACAGTTCCATTTCTTCTTAAGGTACACTATGAATCTGAAATTCCATAACTATGATTTGAAATTTTCAAGCCAAATTTTTAGTTTATTGCTTCAATTTCTTTTTTTCTGAGATGCTATGTACACATTAATTTATTTCTCTGTAACACTTTTGTAATGCAGAGAGTACTGGTATTCTGTCCTCACTGATGATATAGATGTTATTATTTTTATAGATGTTATTTTTTGTTTCTTATCTCCTGCATACTCAAAGCCTTATTGCTTATGCCTATATTATCTTGTTCCTGGACTGTGAAACAGATGTCCTTGTATGGTTTATTTAACATTTAATCATAATTTTCTTTTTGAGAAATTTTGATGAGAAACATCATAACTGCTTTATGTACAATGCATCATTTATATTGTTGTTGAAAATTATAACACTATTAATTTCATACAGTAGTCATAATAAGTACCATGAACTGTTATTTAAATTTAGTTCCTGTAGCTTGTGAGATGGTTCAGCAATTAGAACTGTTTGCTTGAAAAATTTGATGGCCTGGGTTCAATTGCCCAGTACCTACATAAAGCCAGTTACACAAAGTGATGCCTGCATCTGGAGTTTCGTTACACTCGCAATAGGCCCTAGAATGCCCATTCTCTCTCTCTCTCTGTGTGTGTGTCTCTCCAAATAAATTATAAAATTAAAAATATATATATTTAAATGTAGCTCCTGAAATCCAAAATTGATGTATTGGCAAGGCTACATTCTGTCCTCCAGTGCCTCTTGAGGAGCTCTTTCCTTGGCTCCTCCAGCTCATTTGCTTCTTGGTTTCTTTGTGCTGGATTGTTTGTCTATCATTTCTGCCTCATTTTTCCACAAGACCATTTCCTCTTTGTTCTTCTCCATCCTTCCAAAGGAAGTTCTTTGTGAAAACAAGCATGTTGTTACCAACTGCATTCAGTCCAACTTCACACTTTAACAAAAAAAGCCTATAAATTTTGGTATACCACACTCTGAGGCTTCTGCAGTCACAAGTCCCACAATTATACATCTTCCTCCTCTAGTAACACAAGCTCCAAAAGACCAAAATCCACATGGTCAGATTCATCTCAGCAATACCACACTCTCAGTATCAAATTTCTGTTGTCATTTTCCCATTACCAGGCTGAACATCGAAACCAGACACAGTTTATGGGAGGAAGGGTTTACTCAGGTTCATTGATCCAGGGGAAGTTCCACAATGGTGGAGAAAAGCTGGCTCCCTTCACAATTCAAGCAGAGAGACAACAAGCAGCCAGTACCACCAGCATGCACAGCCAGAGCTCAAAGCCTCCCTGCATACATTTAGGCAGGGATTCATATCCACACCAGTGATATGTCCCCTGTTGCAGGAGGCTGCTTGCTAGGGACTGAAGCTGCAAACTTGATTTTAATAAAACACCTGACTTTATGGGAGACATACTTTCAAACTACTATAATTTTCAATGATGCTATGTCCGTATAAGATCATATTCTAAGGACATGAGGGTTAGATCTTAACATATTTTAAGGAAAGAATAATTTAGCACATAACCCAGATGTTGCTAAGGAAACTAGCTTCTATTTAGTGTTTCCATAGCTGAAGTTTATAATTTAACATATAGTTCTAATGTCAGACTATTTTTCCCCAATAGAATCTAGAGTTTGGGCTTCTTACCTTAAAAAGTTTATTTATTTAATTCATTTTTATAAATATTTTTATCTATTTATTTGAGCAAGAGAGAAAGACAGAGAAAGAGTCAGAGAGAGAGAGAGAGAGAGAGAGAGAGAGAGAGAGAGAATGGACATACCAGGGAATCCTGCCACTGTATCTAGATACATGGCCACTTTTTGCATCTGGCTTTTATATGAATACTGTGGAATTGAACCCAGACTATCAGGCTTTGCAAACAAGTGTCTTTAAATGCTGAGCCATCTCTCCACACAATTCAGAGTTTATATTTTGTCAACTTAAGACTTCAAAAACATTTATACAAGCTAATACGTTACAAGGCAATTGAAAGGCAACTTCTGGCTAGAACTTCTCTGAAGACACTGAATAGAAAGATCATTCATCCAAGAATGACTATAATTCAAAGTAGACTTTTGTTTTGGATTTTGTTTTGTTTTTGAGGTAGGGTTTCACTCTAGCTCAGGCTGATCTGGAATTCACTATGTAGTCTCAGAGTGGCCTGGAACTCATGGTGAACTCATGGTGGTCCACCTAACTCTGCCTTCCAATTCCTGGAATTAAAGATGTGCATCACCACACCTGGATTAAAAGTAGAATATTTTTAACATACAGAAGTATCATGGCATAGCCCACAAGGTATAGAAAAAATAGACAGCATATGGGGCAAAATGTCAAAACCCAAATATATGTGTACCTTTGTTCATAAAATGGATCCTTGTGCTATTACTTGGAATTTATTAATAATTACTTTGCACATGGTTCTAATAAATTGGCCAGGGATTCCTGCTCATAGTATATTTACATAAAATTTAGTCTGAGAAATTTGATGATTATTGCTAGAAGAAGGCACATGGATGGAAGTAAGAAATGAAAACCCTGAAAGAAGGATTCAGAAAAGAAAAACTTTCAAAATACAATTTAAGAATCCCCAAAATCATAGCAATCTGCCTTTATTCTATTATAACTTGTGATAATTCATGTCCTTCCATCCATTGAACATCAAAATAAGTTTGTTATCATCTAATGAAGTGAGGAATATTAAGAAAGTTCTCTAGAGTTCTCAGGAAGCATTCAGCCTGTACGTACCATGAGCTTGTTACTGAAAAGACTGATATTCATCCATCTTGGTTGATAGCTGTGGTCCCATCATCTGAGTTCCTTCGCTGCACTCAGTACCCCAAGTGCCTACATATCCAACAGATCAGCCATTGTGAGAATACTGACTGGCAGGATCACAATCTAAATTAGGTTCTGTTCTAGGATTTGGAGAATTGTCTATTTCTGGTTCTGGTTTGTTTTGCTAAATATCTTGGGTAATATTTCTATGGGTGCAAATAATTTACAGTGAAAATTTCTTTCATCAGTAATCAATAGATTAAAATGTGCTATATTATCTGAGCCAATGGTGAAATGATGGAGGCTATAACTGGCTACTTCCTATGATATTACTAAGCATTCACAGTAGTGTTACCTGCCCTTGATCTGATTTCAAATTTATGAAAAACAACCATCATCACTAGTGTTTTATTTGTACAAAAAATGAGATGATTAGCAACTGATATCCTTAGTACCCTGAAAAATTTCATTTAATTATTATTCATATATTACCTTTTGGCTTTTATGTATCTTTTTCTATAAGATCTTTTAATTTTGGCATGTCTTGACAGTTTCTTAGTGACATGAGAATTATAAGGGTTTGACAAATCACTTTTCCAAAGCTGAGGTAAATTCACCTAGTTAATAAGACCCCATGGGACCTTAAAAGTCAGATGCCATGTCATCCTAGGGAACATCCCTCTGTACTGTGGTACTGCTTTGGTTCTCTTTTCCCACTGGAAATATCCACTTTATGAGTTTCTGCAGTCAGAAGGGATGTCCTAAGCTAGGTTACAATTAAGCATTGTCTACACTATAGTCAGTGCCTACAAATTGATTGTCAAGCAATCATGAACAACCACTGAGTAATTCGGATTAAATTGAAAGAGTTTATAAATTTTATATTTCCTAGAAATTTAAACAAATACTCTGAAAGATACTAAAATTATCTTCAAATGATACTTAGGATATACACAAAAATGTTATATAGTTTATTAATATAAAATATAGTAATTTCATTTTCAGTTACTTAACCAATATACAACGTACATTTTAATGTAATTTGTATATATTCACTTAATCTATAGCATAGCAAAACGATTCATAGCTCTTTGGGAAGTAGATAAGCACATATAGTTTCATTGTTTTAAGTAAGCATTGGCAAGATATCCAAATACCTGAGTTTTATTTTTCGCTTTTTCCTTTACTCAGATGAACACTGTGCAGGTCACTAAATCCCTCTGGAGCTCTGTCCTTTCGCATGTAAAATTAATTCCTCCTTTTGTGGATTATGATCCATTTCATCTCTAATATTTTATGAATCCTATGAGGCTGACCTAGTTTATTTTTCTCACTTAAAAAATGAAAAACTAAAATACAGAGAGAGGAAATGATTTGCTTGGGGTCACACAACTAATTTATGTCCAAACTACAAGTGAAATCAGGTTTCTGGGTCCCAACATTAGTCTACTGTTTCAGAAGAGTTGTTCTGCCACTGAACATACATCTTGTCATAATTTTCAGACAATTTCCAGCTATTGACAGAGACAGAAAGAAAAAAAAAAGCTTGCTAATTCAGGAAAGAAGGAGATTTTCTTATGTGAATGCATTACCACTTTAAAGAATGTATTACTAAAGTTAAGTCAAAGAACTAATTATGCATTATCACACATTATGTAAGACAGTATTATATAAGTCAATTAGAATTCACAATGAAACACCTTCCAGGCATGATCATCTGAATTGCTTTTATTTTTCTTCTAAAGTCACAGGAGCAAAATCACATTCCCATATAAATGTTGTGAAAGTCTGCACAGGCTATCACAAGCCCCACTACAGCACTTTTTTTCCCCCATGATTTGAGCAATGGAACATTTCTGCTTGCATAATTCCTATGAAGTTACTGAAATTCCAGCTGTAATTTGTCCAGCTAAAAGAATAAGAAAAGGCACTCAGGAAGAATTTTAACACAAAATCAGTATTTTATTATTGAGTTTTTTTTTAATTGGGGAGGATTTGCTAATTTTTTTTAATTATTTAAAATTTTTTTGATTTGTTTATGAGGGAGGATTTGAAAGTAGAGAAAGGAAAGATGGTATGAGGGAATTATGACCATGATATATTGGTTATACTTACCAAAGTTTTCAATTAAAAAGTGTTTAAGTATAACCCAATGGGAATATGACCAACATTCAATATTTTCATACAGTGATGTTTCCAACAAATTAATAAATAAATTAAAGGGTATGTTTGCCAGGCACTATATTAAGCACTTTAGGCATGTTATTTATTCCATAGCTGCTTTATTTTAATAGATATTTTGGGGCTGAGTAGATAGTAGAAAGGTTAAAGGTATGGCTTACGAAGCCTACCGGCTCAAGTTCAATTCCCCAGTACCCATGGAAAAACCAAATGCACAAAGTTCCTTTTTAGTGGCAAGAGGACTTGGGTACCTCTCTCATAAATAATAAATACATAAATATACAGTAAAATAGATATTTTATTAGAACTATTCATTTACTTATTTTTAAGTAGATGAATTAACCAAATCTCCACTAATTTAGCTTCCCAGAGTTTTCAGAGGAAGTTCATCATGTAAATGATACTTGACTTTTACTTATAAACTTGGATCTCAGAATCAGTAAATATTCCTAAAGAACTATACAACAAGCCATTCCAAAAATTACCTGAAAAGATAATAACTATTTCCATTACTGAGTAGAATTTGATCACTTATGAAGGCCAAGCAAAAAACAGCATAGTTATGATATTACTGTTATCTAGTTTATGACTTAAAATCTATCAATAGGCAGGAATAGGCAGAGTTAGAACGTGAAGGTAAACAGTTGTCCATAAAACCATGCCAGTAAATGTCTAGACAATAGTACAACCCTATTTTCACATTAAATGAGTGCATTTCAAAGAAATATTTTTAATTGTACACTTATGTATTTGCTAAAAACACTGAACTGTACATAGTTTTGATAGTTATGGTGAGTGTATAAACTTATAAGTACATTTAAAATTCATCAGGTTACACATTTAAAATTAAATGTAATGGAAAGCAAAACCAAATTTCACTTCTAGTGAGACTTACAAACTATTTCATGTAGTGACTTTAAGGCACACTGTAAATTATAATTCAAGGTCATTATTTATAACACTGAAATAAACAAAGCTGTCATAGTCTTTCCAGAGGTGGAGACCAAAGCCAATGAGCTCCATTATGCAATATTTCAATATATTTACTTTCAATGTATTTCTGTTTGATACTTGAATATGTGAAATATATTTTCTTGAAGCTGCACAAATTCTTTGTTTAAATTAAATTATTTAAATTTAACCCCCTCATAAAAAGTGCTTGGGCAATATTTGAGTTGGCAAGGAGAGAAAAAAGCAGCATTTATGGAATATTTCACATCCTGTGAGTACCCATTGTGAGATCAGGATTTCCGGTTTCTTGACTCAGCCTTCTGTGCATTTTATTTTCTGTTCATGCAGATGTGTAACTAAGGAAATGAGAAACCATGGCAACACTATCTTCTAAGTAAGACAGCTGAGTGCACCAGCTCTGTGGCCATCTAAGATAAGCCAGTCCTACAATGAGGAACAACTGGGCTATCCTCAGTCTACTGCCATCTCTATGGTGGGTTAGTTCAAAGTGTACTTCAGCAGCATTTCAGCAAATTGAGGAAGCTTTAGAAGCTTTTCACAAAAGTTCACCAAATCCTAGCTCATGTGATAAGCTGTATATTAAGTGGGTTACATAAAAGCAGAGCACTAATGCCGGGTGTGGTGGCATGCGCCTTTAATCCCAGCACTCGGGAGGCAGAGGTAGGAGGATCGCCATGAGTTCAAGGCCACCTTGAGACTCCATAGATAGTTCCAGGTCAGCCTGCACCAGAGTGAGACCCTACCTCGAAAAACCAAAAAAATAAAATAAAATAAAATAAAAAAGAAAGAAAGAAAGAAAGAAAGAGAGAGAGAGAGCACTAAGCCATCACCTGGATGATAAGCATTTGTTAAGATCTCACTAAGCAGAAACACCAAAGTGACTTGTACAAACAATTTTAAAGGAAGAATAACACCAATCTCATAACACCAATCTCATAATAGGGGAAACATCTCAGCATTCTTTTATGCAATGTGGTCCTGGAAGAAAGTCTTTTTCTTAGTTAGCAGATTTATTGTATTAGGAATTGAGAAAAACTAGATTATGGAACTGATTAAAGAAATTGGCATGATATTGGAGAGTGGGTTTATGTTTGGATATGGTTCTGACTTGTTTCCCAGCTCCAGCTATGGGTCTCATACCAGTGAGGGGATCAGTTAGCCGAATTGAGAGCAGTTGGTTCCCCACCATGGCTGTGTGCCATGATTGCACTTGTGTGGGCATCACAACAAGAGGGCCTACAGCTATTAAATTCTCTATAAAAAAAAAAAAAAGGTTATCTCATTTGTCCTGATGCTAACTCACTCTCCGTTGGAGAATCTGCTTCTCTTTTTCAGATAGATGTAGATCCTAAGGAGAGAGCCACCCCATCATACCTCCAAAGGGCCCCGGCTGAAACTAAGAAAAATTGGAGAAACAAGCAAGGGCGCTGTTTTCCTGATGAACCGGATACCAGCACAAGGGTGAAGGAGATCAGCACAGAGAAAACTCAACTCCTACCAAATCAGAGAGCCAGAGCCTCAGAGCCCCCCAACACCTCATCACTGAAGCAGACCCAACATGGCTCAGGGAAATTTTGCGAAAGAGGGGGCGGAAAGAATGTCAGAGCCACATGTTGGGTCATGATATGCAGAGACATTTAGCTTACCCATAACTGTGGGCTAACTCCACAATGCATGACCCTTATACCTGAACAAGGAGGGGCCAAGGGGAGGGGGTAGGTCATGGATGAGCCTAATAATGGTACCAAACTGACTGTAAAAAAAAATTAAATTAAAAATTAAAAAAAAAAAGAAATTGGCAAAGCGTACTTGGCCCCCTCTTGCTCCATATTTGATTTTCATGATCAATGTGTAGAGCATGGCCCTGGGCACTATACTGAAGTACATGAAAGTTTCCTTTTCTCTACTTTTCCTTTCTTTGCCTTCTTTGCTTGTGCACACAAACATAACTGTGGCCATATACCAAGGCACTTCACTTAACCTCATAAAAATATGTTCAACAACTGTAAATTTATTAGCCACAGCAACTCAATGGTGACTCAGTGATGCTGGAGAAGCCTGATTCTGCACCTCCTACCTCTTCTGATTATGCTCACACCTGCTACTCATGCTCAGCCACTCTGCTCATCATGATCATGTTCTCAACTCTGACTTTATCCATATAAACAGTCCTATCAGACTGAGGACTCTGACACAATAGTCGACACTCTGCAAAACCTGGCCATCCTTGCCCTCTTGTTTCATTTGATCTACAGGTGAATTGTCCCAACCACCCTGCGTTTACATGTACTGTCCCAAAATTAAGCTTAGGATGATGGCCTTCCAGAGGGTTCCTCCCACAGGCAATGTTCTAGTGACTCCCAAACTGTCTTTTCTGTGTCCTGTCAGGCTAGCTTTTTCTTTCATTGATAATAGGCAGGTGATCCTGACAAAGGGGGAATGGGGCTACTCCATGGTGTGTGTGTAAGTTAGTATCTCCAGTTAGTGTTGTGAGGGGCCTATATCATCTGAAAATTTAGAAGATGTTACTGCCTGAATGTCTCACTACTTGGCTTGCCAATGAGCTGTGTGGTCTTAGGTATGTAACATGACTTCTCTGCACTTGAGCTATTATCATGTGATAACCTAAAAGGGGAGGAATAACATAGTATGAAGAAAAGCAAGTAAACAAAGACTTGTATGATAGTTTGCAAAAGTCTGTGTATGTAAGAGAATAGCAAGAATTAACTTGCACAGCTGTATGTTTTACACTATTCTAAGCACTTTGAATGTATTATAATTTAATTCTGACAAAACCCGTGATCTTGAGGAAAACACATTGGTCATTCTGCAATGACTGTGGGACTGTCCTTTTCTGGTATTTTTCCAAAAGTCTGGCAGAGAGCTGGGTGAGTGGAGCTGATCCATTTCATGAAGAATTACAGAAACAACACAGAAGTGCTGGTGGTCTAGCTTCCCACCAGAGCTTCTGGGCTCCTTATGACTGGAGTCCAGAGAGTTCCTTTATTGCATAGAAGACTAGCAGTGCTTCACACACTTTAACCAAGTCATGCAACACTAGTGCAGCATTGAAATCCTTTTGGTTTGAAGGCAATAGCCAATTGCCTGCATTCTGACTCAGGCTAACATCCTGGAAAAGGGGTGGGGATAAAGGGATCCCAAGCATCAGGAGTCCCTTCAAAGCTGTCAGCAAGTCTCACTGCATTTTTTTCTGTATATTCCCATATTTGCTATGCATTGAGAGTGATGACTAGGATTTGGTCCAATACAAAATCATTTTTCTATAGAAAAAAATTCGCACAGCATAAAGAGCTTGCATAATGTTTAATTTCCTTTGTTAATTGAAGGAAAAAGCACATAAGAATTTAAATTATAGACCAACCAACGAAGGTGAAAATTAGTGACAGTCAAAAATACAAGGGAATCTTTCACAAGATGTGTGCAGAATAGCAAGGTAGGAAAATGACAGAGAGGACAGGAGTCTGGCTAGAATTCCAGCATGCCCAGGGAAAGAGAAGAGGGACCCAGCCAGAGTATAATACAGACCCTGGGCCAGGCATGTCCAAACACAACACATGTCCTTGGACAAGTCTTACTCCAATTTTAATAAAGGCAGAACATGACATCAGATGCCTGATAAAGTCCCTTTCATCTTAAATAAACACTTGTATCTGGCCCTAATGTTGCAAGTAGTAACAATAGGAGTGGAAAACTGAAAAAAAAAGATGTGAAAGGGAAAGAGAAACTGAATTTTTTAACACTTGGGGTGATTAAAAATATGTCCCCTTTTCATTTTTACTTGCAGGACAAAGCGAAAAAATACCTTGAGCAAAGAGGGTCCATAGGCATGCTGGAAACTCGATGTATACATTCAGTAGCCAAGTTCTTCCCTGGAAGTGTGAAATAGCTCTCATAAATTTATTTAGCCAAGTTTGGATAACTTTTAAAAAAATCTCTTTAAAGTTATGAACATTTCTATAGCGTTTACCTACAATTCTGTTTATCATCATTATACAATCAGAAAATATTTAGGACCCCACTGGGCATGCAGTTCATCAGTGAGCTCCCTCCATCCTAAAATGCTCAGGATCCAGCGTGTTTGCAGTTCATCAATGAGCTCCCTCTATTCTGAATCCCTTCAAGATGAGTGAACTGTGCATCAGGGCCAACTACCATTTCTGACACACAAACATCAGTTCTTCCTTGTTAGCCCCACCAAAAAAATGCCCTGCTGACTATTTCAAACTCACTTTGCTTGCACAAAATGTAGGCAACATCATCAGCCTAACTGTCAGGAGCCAAACTTCACAGAGGAACTCGGCTTCCTCTGTTGGTTAAGGGATGAAGCACATAGAGGGCTACATGATGTGCAATGTAGGCCCAAAGGATATTACAATCATATTGATCAACCAACCAGAAATTTTGGCTCTGCTGACAATAGGGCAATTTCTATTCAGAGATTTTTAACATCATAACAATTATCCCTTTTCTCTTTCTAAATAGGCAATTTCATGCATAGTGTGATAATGTCTACTCTGATATTCTCAATTTTTATAGTTTTTACTCAAGTTAAAAGCTATAACATTTTATTACCTTGATATATTAACTCCAAATATAGCAAATTAAAGCCAAGAGGACTCATATGTGATATTCTATGGATTTTTTTCATGTTTAAATAGTTGGAATCAGTAGAATTCAGAATTATGAGGATCTATGTAATAATTGCTATAAAATGAGAAATGTATTTTGAATTTCTAAGAAAAAGAAGAAATCTTTCTCTTCAGTCTGAAGCAACATAGAAATCTTCCTGTTCTACCATTGTAATTATGTGGACTTCTCATTACAGATGCAACCAGAGGAATGGTCAGGCTGGGAATAGGCATTTCTCTACACTGTTCATCCAGAATCATCAGTTATTATTTATTATATACATTCTTGAGAAAATTTTGGACATATATGAAAGTTGCAAAAAACAGTGCCAGGAGACTAACCCTATACTCTTCCCTAAATTTCCTATTTTGCTGAAATGTTATGGAAACAAACACACATAGAGCTTAGGGTTTGTAATAAAAATCAGCTCAGTACAATACTGTGAATTAAGCTCCAAAACTCATTCAGATATCAATAGTTCATTTAAAAAATAATGTCAAAATGATGATGAATAATAATCATCAACTTAAAGGGATTTTTAATTGTCCAATGCTCACTCCTCTTGGCAAATCTGTGAGATGGTTTCCAGGGACAATTACCTGAGGGTAGAAGCTAGGCAGCACCTACAATGGGTGGTCCAGGTCCAGAGAGGCTTTTGTAAAGAGCACTTCCTGTATAGTCTCACTTCTTTCTGTGTATCTGTCTTTACTGCTGCCGCCACTCCTCACTGACATCAGATCATGCTGTATGGTGTGTAATGACTATCTGAGATTTCTCTATTTCACCTGCATGCTTTGATTAGTATCCTTCAGTTAAACAGCTGTTTCTTTTTTCATTCATTTTATAAATTTACTATGAATATTCATTTATTTTTATTTGTTATCAGTACTACCATTACTTATTTTATTACTCTAATTGTTCCAACTTTCATCATTTCAGACTATTTTAGTTTGCTTCCTTTTCAATTTCCCTTAACATATGCTTAATGCTATTTTCTGTTTCCTAACCTTCTAGCAATGTAAGATATTGCAGACTCTCTCAGTTTTTCTTTCCTTCCACTCCCTCCCTTCTTCCCTCCCTCCTTCCCTTTTTGTGAAGAAATTCTTGCTTCCAAGTCTGTGGAAAACTGCAATTCGTTCCATTAGAAACTGATATTTAAAAACCAGTGTTCAAGTACTAATTCTTTTCATTGCTGCTGGCCTGAAAGATATCATTATACACTTTCACTTAAATTGTCCTATTTTATAATCATTCTTGAATCACTCAACTAATCCAGCACTTCCTAGCTAGATGTCAGCATGAATCCTGGAGTATTGAGATGTTCTAGTCCAGCATGTCCTAGTTGGGAATTAGAGGTTCACTCTGTACTCTACTGAAAATTTTGCCCAGACTTCAATATGCTTAGTCGCTTTGTCTGTGTGTGAACTCAATGGCATCCAGAGTTTAATTTCAAAAAGCACTTAAATTTTTCCACAGTATATCTACCAAAATCAAGCAGAAAGTTTAGGGTCATTTGGACATCAGTCTAAGAAATACCAATTTGATTATAAAATTGCCTCCTCTAATCTTCTAAATATTATCACTTGTCAATGAATCACAGGTTATCAGTTATCTCTATTTTGGCTCCCCAGACTCCTAGCACAATTGTTACCACATTGACATAAACACCACTGAAGAGGGACATAATTTCATGCACTTGCAATCCATACTCTTTCTGTGGATCTCTTGCTCTTTCTTGAATGTGCGTCTGGCTGTGGTGGCATACATGAAACACAAACACATCAACCACTTTTCTGGTACTCACTTCTGAAATGTCTTGAATTGTAGAGAGCCACCTTCTTAAAATCAAAATCTTACCTTTATGGCTTCATTTATTGTACATTATATCCTATTGCATGTTGTACCATTCTCTAAATATGGACACTCTAGATTGGTTTAGGGATTCAAAGATCACACAGTGCTATATGAAAGTGGAGCAAAATAAAGACACCTAATAAAGTAACCTAAAACAAAAATAAACATAATTCTTATATTTTGAAAAGAGAGTAAAAATGTCTTAAAATATATTGCTTGATTAAATCCCCAAAAGGCAGTGAAATTATAAAGGATAAAAATAGGAACAAGAAGAAAAGAAACAAATAGAAAATAATAAATTACATGGTAGATATTAAACTGACAAGAAAAAATATGGTAGATATTATATCAACAATAAAGATATGGTTTATATTAACTCAATTGGAGTATCTTTGACAGTGACAATTTCTCCACTGTTGGGCTGGATTTTAACTTGATAGGGTGAAAGATGTTCATAGTTACACAAACTTCCATTGAGTTAGTGGCCTCTAGTTTCCTCCAGCAAGGTGGAGGCTACTGAGGACACTTTACAGAAAAAGAGATAAGAAATACCAGGTTTATGATTCCCCAAAACAGGCTCAAGGACATTTCGTTTTTTAAGACAAGAGAAAAAAATTTTCTGGGATCCTGTTACCCTGAACTGCTAAGCCAATTTCTACCTCCCTTTCTTCATTACAACTACATAATCAATAGTCTAAAACCATTCATTAAAAAAACATGAGAATGAGGGCTGGAGAGATGGCTTAGTGGTTAAGCGCTTGCCTGTGAAACCTAAGGACTCTGGTTCGAGGCTCGATTCCCCAGGACCCACGTTAGCCAGATGCCCAAGGGGGCACACACGTCTAGAGTTCGTTTGCAGTGGCTGGAGGCCCTGGTGTGCCCATTCTCTCTCTCTCTCTCTCTCTCACTCTCTCTCTGTCACTTTCAACTAAATAAATAAAAATGAATAAAAAAAAACATGACAATGAATAGAAAAACAAACTCAAATGATGTCTTAAAGTAACTCAGCTTATAAATATGATATACAATATATGATTTATATATGCATATAAGTATAATATACAAATTAAATAAATAGGTACTTAAATCTAGTCAAAAGAAAGAGGAAACTACTATATAATTTCAGACAAAACAAACACCACAGAAAAGAAAGCTATCATGGATGAACAGGAGCACTGCATAGTGATAAAAAGGTTAAGATGAAAGGAAGACATAACCATCCCAAGTATGCATGTATGTAACTATAGAGTATGAACATCCACAAGAAAAAAAAATAGAGCACAAAGAGGAGACTAACCTGCTATAACAGAGATAGCAATGCTTCTTCATCAGAAATGGACAGACCAGCAAGCAGAAAACATATAAGAACATAGGTAATTTCAACAATATAATCAACCAAGTAGAACTAATTGATTTCTACAGAAGGTTTACAACCGATTAAACATTCTCCTCAATTTGCACTGGATACACCAAAACAGACAACTTTCTGTGCTTTAAATATTTTAAAAATCTTTCAAGTATAGAAATCATGTTGATGTTTTGGATATGCTAGAAATAGATAATAGAAAGATAGGTGGAGATTGAACAACATACTTCTAAGTATCCAAGGGTCAAAATAAAAATGAGAACAATATTTTGAAGTAAATGATAGTGAAATTACATCTTCTAGAAATATGTGTGGTGTAGAAAAAGCATTCCTTAGTGAAAAATTTATATCAGAGTGTTTCCATTAGAAAGGAAGGAAGATATAAAATCAATAATCTAAGCTTCCAATTTAAGAACATAGGAAAAGAAGAGCAAATTGAATCCTAAGTAAGCAGAGGGAAAACCCAAGAAAAGTTAGAGCTGAAATAATTGTGACTGAAGACAGAAAATCCATAGAGAAAACAACCATCAAACCTTGCTTAGAAAAATAAGACATGGCCCATTTGCACCAGGATTAAATAATGTGGCGTGAATGTCTGCTGGTCTCCACCAAGTCTAGTCTCTTTCCCTTCTCTTTTTCTGTTATCTCTGTATATGATTATGTATATAACCTCATAGTTGATTGGCATCATTGTTTATCATCAAAGCAAGTGCGATTATCTTTGAACAATGGCAGCTAATACACAAATTTCTTATGGTATATATATATATCTGGAAATCGAATATTTGAAATTCTTTCCTATCTCAAACTCCATGAAAAGTGAGTAAAGACATTAGTATAATTTTTGTACTTTTGTAATTCTACTAGAACTAAACGTAAGTAAGCATAGGGTAGCTTCAAGGAATCCATTAACATTGAATTGCTAGAAAAAAAAATAGATGGATGCAGAGGCAAGGTGTCAGAAAGAGGAACTGGTGGAAGTAGGATTGCTCAGGCTTGCTCATAGGTGTGGCTGTGTGTTGTAATTGTGTTTGCATGGTCTTATCCCAAGTACTGGTGAGTATTCATCATTGATAAAAAATATTAACACATCTGCAGGCTTTGTGCAGTTTATACAAATCTTATCAATGGTACTTCAAGATATAATAAGTATTCCAGGCAAAATATGTCCTCAAATTGGCAATTTTGAAATGAGTTTCTGTAGTGCTATTATCCTTACTAAGAGAACTGAATATCAGGTTATTTTAATTCAACTCAATAAGACTCAGAGATAATCCTCTGTTTAAATACTTACTTTTGGCCTACAGTTATTTGTAAATTCCTTAACAAGAGATGCAAAAGGAAGCAGACATGCATGTTGTTAGTGTGTTACAATATAAAGTCAAACTTTCCACAATCTGAGTTAACAAAAGCAGCATTGATTTGTATATCAAACTAAATCCAGGCCAAATACATAAAATATTTCAAAGTTAAAAATGAAATGATTTTTTGCTGGTTGTGTGGTGTACGCCTTTAATCTCAGCACTCAGGAGGCAGGGGTGGGAGGATCGCCATGAGTTTGAGGCCACCCTGAGAATACATAATGAATTCCAAGTCAGTCTGAGCTACAATGAGACCCTGCCTCAAAAAAGAAACAAAATAAAATAATTTTCATAAGTTGACATACATCCTAGTACCCAATAGGAAGATAGTACTGCTTGACTGCTTTAAAAATCGTAATGGTTGCACAGATGCTTTTTAGAGAATTTTTATAAATTCTGTTTTCTTATCATCAAATTTCTAATATTAATATCAAACAGATTTGGACACAATCAGTTTCCCAATTCTAGGACATGTCCTTAGGAGCCATTCAATTCTTCCCTGTTTTGAGCAAATACCAAGGCTTGCAAAGTGATATTTTTTTGCACTGTGGTGAGTCTACTACAATAAACTTGTCTGAACAACACCACACAAAATCTCTGCGGTTCTTTTGGAGATTAGAAGTTGACTTCTATATAATGTTCATAGAGGCATATAGAAAGAGCCACATGATTGCCGTGCTTAAGTACATTGAAACATAAAGAGATTCAGTGACTTGTTTCACTTCTCTCATGCTAAATGACCAGGAATCTATGGAATCTCCCGCTCCATCCTCCCGCGGAATACACAATCCTCCAAGACAAGCGACTTGCTTCCTAAAACTATTCATCTATTTCATGAATATCCGTGCAGCTTTCTCATCCTGATCCACATTAGTATGATATATCAACCAGTACCACTGTCTGTATGAGCTGATCTGATTACATCCCTATTGAAATAATTTGTTAGGCAGCCTGTTAAAATGCCAAAAAAAAAAAAAAAATGTTTTGAGTTAGAGATGCGATCTTACATTTAATCCATTTTAGCATTGTCTTATTATACAAAAGCAAAAACAAAAGAACAATTTAAGAGAAGTAAAACACCACATTCCAAACACTACTTTAGAGAAGTCAAAGAGCTCACCAATAGTGGCCCTTGATGTTCCTTCAGGCTTAGAGTTAATTACTTTCATCGTGGTCTCTGTGTCTGACAGATGCAGGCATTTCTTCAAATACGTGACTGAGTTTTAATACCACATTTTGGATCCTTAAAATTCCTAATATTAATGCATGAAATATTCATGATGCAAAAGAGGAAATATATAAACCACATTTCAACTGAATATGATATTCCTCAAAACGTGGTTACCAACTGACCCAAACTTCAAATTTCATGTTTTTATTTTTAAAATCCAGAGCCTGACCCAAAATTCTGTGTATTTTCATTTCTATTGCAGTTCTACTACTCATAATAATATAGTACAAGCCTTCTGTTTTGATCAGATGTAGTTTAGAAAAGTTTAACTTGCCTTCTTTTTCTGAGTTTGACATACATAGATTTGAAGTATTTTAAACACCAGGAGATTGTGCAGTGCCAAGAGGTCCATGAGCATCCCTCTTCTGACATTTGAAACCTCCAGCCAATAATGGGCCATAGGGGGTGTATGTATAAGCCTCATGTCAATTACAGATTAAAAAATATATATTTCATATGCCTTCCCTGAGAAAATGTTTGACATTTTTTCTTAATCTCATTGGAAATTACCTCTGCTGTTGATACCTGAGACAAAGATAATAAATGATTGCAGATTGGTAGTTCCTTTAGACTTGCAAATGAATGCTTCCCCTTTATTCTCTGAAGTGTTGGGCAGGATTTAAAAATATTAAAAAAATATTTTGTTTATTTATCTGAGAGAGAGGACTGCAGCCACTGCAAGCTCCAAACACATGCACCACCTAGTGCATCTGGCTTAAAACCCAAACCTGGGTTCTTAGGTTTTGTAGGCAAGTGACTTAACCTATGAACCATCCCTTCACCCACAGATTTGTTTTTTAATGAAAGCTCTTTATTGTACTGATCTTGTGGATTACCATAGAACTCAATGTAAAGGGAAACTTTTTATTTTCTAATTTTATGCCCATATACCTGATGACTACTACTATTTTCACTCATCTCCAATTGATCCCAGCTAGGAATCTCAAATGAGACCTGATATGCAGCTTTTGTCTTTGCTTCTGTGGCCTCACTCAGAATGTTTTTTCCAACTCTATCCATTTTTCTGCAAATTTCATTTTTCCTTAATGCCTAGTAGAATTATATTGTGCATATATACCACATATTCATCAGTTGTTGGACATTAGATAAACCCTTAACCACTGGGACTTCATGAAACTAAAAAGCTACTGTACAGACAAGCAAAGCATTAAGAGTCAATGGACATTCCACAGGGTAGGAGAAAATCTTTGCCAGCTATAACTCTGACAAAGGTTAATATCTAGAAAATAGAAAGAACTCCAAAACTTAAACAATAGAAAGTCAAGTAACCCAATCAAATAAATGGTGTTAGAAAACTGAACAGAGAATTCTCAAATGAAGAAATGCATGGTCACAATGGAGGATAGGAGAAAACTAGTACTCTTTTTCTCTTTTTAAATAGACCCATATAAGGTATCTTCTGTAGATTCAGGTTAGGTGCTGTAGATGAGTGAGACTATGTGGCGATTTTTTTTTCTGTGATTGGGTAAGTTCACTGAGGATGATCTGTTCCAGGTTCAACCATTTGTCCTCAAATTTCAATGTGTCATTTTTTCTTACTGCTTTATAGAATTCCATTGTGTAAATATACCACATCTTAGTTATCCATTCTTCTAGTGATGGACATCTGGGTTGATTCCAGCTCTTAGCTATTACAAACTGAGCCACTATAAACATGGTTGTGCAAACCTCTTTAGTCTGTGGTTTGAAGGTTTTAGGGTAGATGCCAAGTAAGGGAATAACTGGGTCTGTTGGTATCTCTATACTCAGCTTTTTCAGAAGTCTCCATATTGCTTTCCAAAATGGTTGTTTGAAAAAAAAATATTTTGCTTTTGTTTATTTATTTGAGAGAGAGAAAGAAGGAGAGGGAGAGAGAGAGAGAGAGAGAGAGAGACAGAGAGAAAGAAAGAAAGAAAGAAAGAAAGAAAGAAAGAAAGAAAGAAAGAAAGAAAGAATAGGTGCACCAATACCTCCCACTACTGCAAATAATTCCAGATGCATGCACCATCCTGTGTGTCTGGCTTACATGGGTCCTGGGGAAAAAAACCTGGGTCCTTTGGTCTTGTAGACAAGCACTTTAAGTGCTATGCTATCTCTTCCGTCCAGAAAGTTAGCTTTTAAAAGGATATTTCAGTTAGATATTGAAACTCAAGAGAATGAAGGGATCACCCCACATGATGGCATAAGAATATATAAAACAAACAAACAAACAAACAAAACTCTTGACAAAACTCTAGTGCACTACCTGGGTGGGCTGACCCAAGCATGTTGACCATCTGACTCATCCTCCAAATTTATTAGCCAATTGGGTCATCTCTTTGCATACCTGAATTTGATGCTATAAAGGCTGTGGCCTTCCAGGCCCTCTCTCATGACCCTGGTTATGTGTGTGTGTCTCTCTCTGGATTCTCTCATCTCTGCTTGGGTACATATGAATGGCTTAACCTTCTCACCCAGCCTGGCTGGCAGGGCAGGAGAAGAACAAACTATTATTTCTTTGTCTAGATGTTTTTTCTTCTTGCCTCTGTTTCATAGTTTGGGGTAACTTCTGACTTTGATTAAAAATATGGATTTTCTTTTGGTCTCTGAATCTACTAAGTGTGTTTTCTTCTTAAACTTTAGGATCTACTACATGGTGCTTTCTCTGACTCTAAGCCTGTCACCTGTGTAATTATTCTAAATTCAGGGTAACCATGAGTGTAACTCTGTTTATTTTATTTTCTCTCTGCTATTCTTCCTTAAGTCAACACCATTCCCCTTTTAACTTTCTTTCATAGGGAAATTCAGGGTGGATGCTGGGGGTTCCTCCTAAGTCTCCCTACACACGCTCCTAAAATTTACTTTCTATGTGCTTACAGCTCTGCTCCACTCTTTTTCTGAAGACTTCCACTTCTCTTAAATGTACCTTATAAACTACACAGTGTTTCCACCTGAGAAAGTGTTTCTCACTTCCACTTCCAATATGTCTAGCCTCCCTTCCTAGACCACAATTTCCTTCAAAAAGACCCCACAATTTGTGATTTCCCTCTAAATGAACGTAATTATTTATAATTTATCCTTCTTAAGTCCATCTTTATTAATTCTTTATTAAAGGTAGAACGAACCCAAAACTTGGGGTTTATTAATTCTGACGAACTCCCCCTAGACCCCCAGATCCTGCATTAATTACACATTTAAAGAGATGTGCAACCTTTTTAATCATCAGAGAAATACAAATCAAAACAACTCTGAGATTTCATCTCTCTCTAGTCAGGATGGCATTCATCAAAAACAGTGAATGACAACAAATGCTGGTGAGCCTATGGGGAAAAAGGAACCCTTATCCACTGCTGGTGGGAGTGCAAATTGTACAACCACTATGGAAATCAGCATGAAAACTCCTGAAAAAGATGAAAATAGATCTACCATTTGATCAAGATTTATCATTTCTGGGCATATGCCCCAAAGGCACCACTCTTTTCTATAGAGATACTTGTTCGATCATGTTTGTTACTGCTCTATTAATGATAGCTAGGGATTGGAATTCTGTATTTTCTTTGCCTGAAACCTTACAAGATCTCTTTCTTAAAATGAAACGAATTAAATGATGTTTGCTTTTAGGTTAACACATTGTTTGATGTATATTTTCAACTATTGTTCTGGCATGATAATTCACTAAACACTTTAAGTTTTTTGAAGTGACCAGAGGACTTTCAGCCATAGGAAACAGATGCCAGTCTCCAGGCATAATGTTCTTAGAATACAGATGCTTATGCCTTTTCATCTACTGATCACAACTTCCTACTGATCAATGCATCATATGATTTTATTCCCTATCATCTTCTTCATGAGCATTGTCATTAGATGGTAACTAGTTTGGATTTCTACTCAGGAATTTGCCTTGGCAAAGTTTTTGAATAATTTCCTTAATCTTATAAAGTTTAAATATAAAATCAGAAGAAATGAATTTATTATGATAGTAAAATATAAGAAAATATAAGGAATGTAAGAACACAATTAAAAAGTAAATGGAAAAAGATCTGAATCTCTTACGTAAGAGTTGTGTGGCATGGACATTAAATAAATGTTAAGTTGTAAGTGACAAAAGTAATTATTTATTAAGCCATGCAAGAGTACAACATGACTAATTTAATCTTTGCAAATTGACATCAATGGTCATGAGCAAATCCACATTGGTCAGAAATGTGAAAAAGTCAAGTGAAACCATAAAGAGTGTGTAGATGCTGTCTGTAAATGTAGAAAATAATAAGAGGAGGTTGATTACAGTGAGAGTTTCAATGAGGTTTTAAAAGAAGAGGATACTTCAATGAAAGAGGCCATAATCTGGATAAAAAAATCAAAAGGGGTATAGCAAATTATGATTAGAGTACTCTGCTCCACATGACTCTCCATTGGCCTCTAATTTTACAGTGGGGAAATCCAAAGCCATATTTTTGCATTTCATGAGCACTGATGTCATTACTTGGCATAACAATGGGGGTTGGAATACAATGAAGAAACTGCTCCTTTTCTGGAAATTTGAAGTAAGTAATAAGAATATTTTGTATTTACACAATTAGTATATAAATTGGGACAGACACATTGCATGGCTGTAGCAGACAGCTTCAGGTTCGCTGAGATGAACTTCCAGACCAGACACAGTTATGGAGGAAGGGATTTATTGAAGCTTACAGATCCAGAGGAAGTTCCATAATGGCAGAAGAAGCTGGCCTGCCTTCACAGGACCAAACAGAGAGAGAGAGAGAGAGAGAAGCATAAGCCCAAAGCCAAAAGCCACAACACACTTCAGGAACTCCTGCTAGGCACACTTTGCATATCTTTAGATAGAAATCTGAAACCCACCACCACACCTTAAGATCCACCCAGTGACATTGCCTCCAGCCAGGTGACTGCAGATGCAAACTACAAACAAATAAACAACTGAATATATTGGGGGCCATCTATTCTATTCAAACCACCACATTCCGCCCCTGGCCCCGAATAGATTTATAACCATCATACATTGTAAATTTTACTCAGTTCAATTTCAAAGGTCCCCACAGTCTTGACAAATTTAAGATATTAAGGCGTGTAAAATCAAACAAGTTAAACATTTCTAACATATAAAGGCACAGAATAAACATTTTCAACTGGTATAAGGCATAGCACAGAGAGACTAAAACAATGCAAACTCAACCACCATCAAACAGACATTGAATTTCTGCAGTTCAAGTTCAATACAACCAAGGACTGACAGTCTTCAGATTTTCAATTCTGCCCCTCCAGCTGGGCAGAGTAGTCTGGGAACACTTCCATCTCAGGCCAACAGTGCACTCTATGGTAGCACTTGCATAGTCCTGGTATATCCAAAACATCTTCAGGTCTTCATGCAAACCACGGTCCATCTTCCAAAGGCTCTTTCAGCCTATCAGGGCATCAGGCCCTACCTCATGCTGCATCTCAGCGGCAGCTCCTGGCACCATGTGCAATTCATGAGCACTCCTCGCATTTTTCATGCTTCTGAAACCAATACCAGGTGTACAGGACACAGCCATATTCTTAATTCAGGGACAAAATAAATCCTAACCTTAAAAAACAGGTTCCTTCTCCAGTCAACTCTTTCCAAAAGTGTTTGCATTTCTATGATAGTCTTTCCTCAGGCATCCTTTCCATGGTAAAGCAATTGGTCCATCTTCCTTTAAGATTGCAAATGTGTTTGACAATAGCAGCTTTAGTAATCTAAAGCCAGTCTCTGTGCCAGTAAATTTAACTTGCTTAAAGTTTTCCAGCTTAAATCTTAAATCTCTCAGTCCAATATCTCTAGCCAAGCACATCAGTCCATTACAAATTTAACCTTGATCAAATTCTCTGGGCCTGGGCAGCAGGATGAAGCCAGCCTTTATGCCAGTATCCCAGTTCCAACAAAGACCTCTGCAGTCTTTCCTTCCCCTTAGAAAGCTCATAAGCCAAGCCTCGAAGTTCAATGCTGTCTGCACTTAGCATTCTCAGACTTTCATCAGAATAGTCCATAAATCTTGGCTTACCACTCCAGAAGATGTCTTCAGTTGCAAGCACCAAGTCCATGCCTATTCCCCCAAAACAAAGGTTCCAAAAGATCAACATCCACATGGTCAGGTTCATCTCAGTCCACTCCTCGGTACCAAGTTCTGTAGCAGACAGATTCAGGTTCGCTGAGATGAACTTTCAGACCAGACACAGTTATGGAGGAAGGGATTTATTGAAGCTTACAGATCCAGGGGAAGTTCCATAATGGCAGAAGAAGCTGTTCTGCTTTCACAGGACCAAACAGAGAGAGAGAGAGAAGCACAAGCCCAAAGCCAAAAGCCACAACACACTTCAGGAACACCTGCTAGGCACACTTTGCATATCTTTAGATAGAAATCTGAAACCCACCACCATACCTTAAGATCCACCCAGTGACATTGCCTCCAGCCAGGTGGCTACAGATGCAAACTACAAACAAATAAACAACTGAATATATTGTGAGCCATCTATTCTATTCAAACCACCACAATGACCATCCTCTGACTGTCAGGTGCACTATGTATCAGAACAAATTCATGAAGACAGAGTTCCAATCACAGCAAACAGAAGTGATCACAGATGAAAGGCATTGTTCAAGGGCTTGGCATCTTTGATTTTCAGGTTTTATTCTTCCTTTATGATCTGGCCATATCATTTATTTTTTGACTGTAGTTTATATCAACTGCCATGGTCTAAAAAGAAGAGAAAGTAGAGATTATGTCCTGCAACAAATTGCCACAATATATACAAAGCCAATTATTGAATGCTCCAAAGGAGGAAGGCAATAGCCCAGGTATTAGTGCCTATAGATGTATTGCACAATTCTAAATACAGGTTGTGTTTTTATCTCTCATTTGATTTCTGAATTACTTTTTAAAAACTGTCATAGTATTTTCATTTGATTTTGTCTTTAAGACTATTCTGATATGTGCAAATATTGGATCTAGGAAATGAAAGTTCTGTCTATATATATATATATATATATATATATATATATATATATAGTGGCAAAGGAACATTTACTGAGCATTTCACACTCTATAGTGTGATACAATTAGATTTTACAAACAGCAGCAAACAAATGATTTGGCAAGTGCTAAATCTTCCGACGTGCTTGAGCAGCAGCAGCAGCCGAATCAGCTCTGCCTCCTGTCTTTATCATCTGCTGCTTTCTGAAAACCTTCACTGCAGGGTGTTTCTGGGATTAAAACCTCTTGATTGCTTTTCTTTGATTCAGATGACCTCTACCAGTCCTTTTGGCATTCTCTTGCTTGCCCTGGCAAACAATGTGCAGAACATCAAATATATGTTTTACTGACACTCCATGGTGAATAAGCCCTGTAGAACGATAAGTCAGAATTTCATGGAAGCTATGGGATAACCCTTGACTGTGACATTGAACGGACTTAGATTCAACATTTATCAGCAATGTGACCTCAAGACAGTTCTTTTACCTTTCTGATCTTCCATGTTCTCATTTGTAAATGGGGATAATAATATTCACATGACAGGACTGCTAGAGTTACAACAGAGTAACATACGTTAAGTGCAGGGCAAGGAGGCTGTCACATTAGAGACAGAGGCACAATGACTGCTATTATTACTTGCTACAGGGAAATCCCTTAACACTCTGATTCTGAACTCAGTCACATTATTGATGACCCAAATCCATTTGTACTCCTTATGTACGCAGAAGCTTTCAAACTTTATTTCCAGAAGCAGAGCTGCACTCAGGTAATAACTCAGCTAAAGAGATTTTTTTTTCTCTCCCTTAAATGAATTATGCATCTAGTGTGCTAAATTTTCTCAAGGCAGTCAACCATAAAAATTATATTATGTATTTCTCTTGTGTAACTTATGTGAAAGTAGAGTTTGTCAAAACTGGCTGCTCAGCATTTAATGAGACCCTCCACTATATTTGATCCTGAGTCAAGTTGTGTACAGAAGGTAAACAGGGAGGTGGAGAGGGAACCCAAAACTAACATGATGAAACAATAGATAATATGGGGAGCATTTTACAAAGAATCTGAACTTGGTAGAGAATATAAACTAATTGTCCTCTTTCTTCATAAGTGAACTGAGAATGTCCATTGTGTGTCAAGACTTAAAATAATAATAACTATAGTTCACTAGAGTCCTTAGTTCTTACTGCTAATGAATGGAGCAGTTGTCTCTCTGACCTCTACCTAACAGAACAGGGATATTACAGGAATGGAACCATCAATTTCCAAATTGTTAGAGAAGGTCCAGAGAATTAAAAAAAAATAAAAAAAAATGTTTCTGATGATATATATATATATATATCTCCCCATTGTGGTGATGCATGCTTTTTACCCATCACTTGGGAGGCATAGGTAGGAGGATGGCTGTGAGTTCAACGCTAGCCTGAGACTACATAGTGAATTCCAGGTCAGTCTTGGCTAGAGTGAGATCTTACCCCCAGAAAAACATATAAAAAAATATAATTACATAAAGTTGAGAGGGAACATGGTGGTACATTGCCTTTTGCAAATTTACCACTAGAACATATGGGCCAACAACTTTGGGTTTCATTGTCTCTAATTTACTACAGTGTTGAATGGCATTACATCCTTGTATGTACTAAAGGAATTTTAAGATCTTTACCTTGTATCTGGGGATATAACTTAGTGATACAGCCTTCACTAGCATGCTTGAAGCCTTAACCTATCACCACAAAATAAAAAGAGTAGTAGCAGTAATTACAGAAGTAGTAGCAGTACTAGTGAAAAAATCTTCAGCTCATCTTGCTTGTTAGTCACCTTGCCTGGGAGATCAAATACTCACCTAAGGTTTCTCTAAATCTTACTCTAAAACACAGTTGCAATATAGACCTGTGTTTCTGAGTCCCTGCCTTTTGCAATCATAACAACTTATAAACACCATTAGCACAGAACATGTTGTCTAGTGTCAGGACACCATCTGCTTGTCTGCCTGCCCTATTACACCATGAAAAATTATGCCTGCTGTTGCTTGTATTGCAAGCACTTACCACAGTAGTTATTCTTACCCCTCAGCGAGTTAACTCACTATCTCCTACCTACTTTCCTGTCACAACCCTTTACAGGTCACCTCAAGCCTTTATATTTCCCTGCATCACACCACTATGATCTTTGTAGCCAGAAAAAAAAAAGTGCACATAATTCTCTAATGCTTCTTATTGTTTAGGGAAAATAATTTAATTCTTGCGTTATTTCTTGTATAAAGTTAATAAGAATGGTTGAATTGCGTTTTCTTTTCATTTCTTTCAATTATGTTTTAACAATACGAAACCTGTAAACCCCTAGGATCTCTCAGACATTTGACATGTTAGATGGATAAATGAATCACACAAAAGGAAACCAGTGTCAATATTTAAGATGCATGAGAGCTCAGAACTGCATCTATCATTCCAGTGGTCAGAATGTTGAGAGTATTAATTATTACTTGTGTCTACATTATTTTTCAAAAGCAAGTATATAGGTTCATGCCCTTAATCAAGCTCAGAATTGAGACCTTTGTGAAGTACAAAGTTATTACAAAGTTTCACACCCTCCCTGGTGATATTTATGTTTACTATCATTGGAGGACTAACCCGTAGGCTATGAAACCAGTACAAAATGTCAATAGAAGATTGTGGAAATAGAACACTAGAATGTTAATACCTGGTGGAACTTGAAGGTCCCAAATCTAAAGTTCTCTATAAAACTTTTATTGCAGTGCTAAGTACTAAATTTATTTCTTACTGTGAGTTTTGGGTCAAAAAGGTTTGAAAGTAAACCTGGCGTGGTGGTGCACACCTTTAATCCCTGCACTCGGGAGGCAGAGGTGGGAGAATTGCTTTGAGTTCGAGGCCACTCTGAGACTACGTAGTGAATTCCAGGTCAGCCTGGGCCAGAGTGAGACCCTACCTTGAAAAACCAAAAACAAACAAACAAACAAAAAAAAAAAGTTTTGAAAGTCTTCATCTAGTGAAGTTTTTAAAAAAAGTAAAGTAATATAAATTTACCATCTGTGAATTTTTAGGCACTGTTTAAAAGTGAGTGAACATGGGGATATTCAGGTAGTTCAGTACATATGTAACTTTTGAACTAAGTCAAGACAAGAATGGACAAATTTTCACTATTCTAGCATATATGAAGTTGGAGACCTGGGTCATATTCTACATAGAATAAATTTCCCAGAACACACCATTTCCCATCTGTTCAATATGCAGGATTAAAAATAAATAAATAAATATTTGGATGGGAATTCAATCAGGAGGGTGATCAACTCATTCTTGTTTTTTTCTGAATATTTCCCCAATTTAGTAATGAAATTTTGTTTGTTGGCAACCCCTTCAGTTCTAGGCAAGTGGGGACAGTTGGTAACCCCATGTGTACTACAATAAATCATGTAAACATTTTATCTAGTACTCAAACATTTTTATTTGGAAATACAGCACACTATATTCATGAGAAGATGCATGGCCCTTGCCCTGTCCAGTGCTCCCAATGTGACCATCTCTATCACTAGCTTTCATCCAAGTAAGATTCACTGAACATAATTAGTCTGATCTTCAATTTCCTGCCCCAGACCATGGGGATTATATTTTCTTTTCTCACAGGGTAGTTGGTGATTGGATTTTCTTGAACCACTTTGATTTTTAGACCTCTTGTTCAACAGCATGCATCACTGGCAGCAGAAGTGCTCCAGTGTTTTTGTGTGGAAAGACCAGCCCACATCCAAGCTACCTGCCTTGTGTGGACAGATTTATGGAATACTCTTAACAGACTGCAATCCAAGAAGTGCATGCAATTAAAATACAAATGTCAAAAATCATTATACCAAATCATTCCCTTTTAATGTACAGATTTGAGCAATCTCTAATATATAGAACAAGGTCCTTTGTAAATATTTTATAATTATAGGAATTAAAACTAATCAGATGAGCAAACTTTTGGCCAAATCATAGACTGATGAAGAGTCTTTTATCATCCATAAGTTCTGTTTAGCATTTTGCTTTAGATTTACATATTAGTTACTCAAATGAGTTAAGGTCTTTAATGGAAAATTTTCAATTTACTTTTACCACCATTCAAAAATGCAGATCTTTAAGGTTGGTATCACAAATTTACACATTGGGGGATCAATGGAAATAAACACATATGAATATGATTAACAGCAATTAAAAATCTAAAGTGAGTTGGTGATGACAGTTTTTAATATTTAAAATACATATATATATTTGCAAGCAGATAGTTATAGAGAGAAGAGAGACAGAGCAAATGGATGTGCAATGGCCTCCAGCTGCTGCAAATAATTTCCAGATGTATGTGCCACTTTGTGCATCTGACTTTACGTGGGTATTGGGGAATCAAATCCCTGTTGTTAAGCTCTGCAGGCAAGTGCCTTAACTGCTGAGCTGTCTCCTCAGCCCAGTTCCCAAAGTTTTAAAAATATGTTTTTAAATATTTGTTTGTGAGAAGAGAGAGAAGAAAGGGAAGAAGAGGAGAGGCGAAGAACAGATGTGCCAGGGCCTCTTGTACAAATGACCTCCAGATTCACGTGCCATTCTTGGCATCTGGCTTTATATGAATACTAGGGAATTGAACCTGGGCCTTTGCAAGTAAGTGCCTTTAACCACTGAGTCATTTCTCCAGCCCAGTTTAATAAAATTTAACTCAACTAAATGAGACATAGTTCCAGAAGCATTCATTTTTATATTTTCTTGATTTTATTATCGGTGTTCTTTTTTAAATATTTATTTATTTATTTATTTATTTGAGAGACAGAGAGAGAAGAAGAAGCAGACAGAGAGAAAGAGAGAATGGACATGCCAGGGCCTTTAGCCACTGCAAACAAATTCCAGACACATGTGCCTTACATGGGTCCTGGGGAATCAAACCAAAGTCCTTAAGTTTCACAGGGAAATGTCTTAACTGCTAAGTCATTTCCCCAGCCCACATCAGTATTCTTTATACATGCAAACAAATTTTAGACCCTATACCTCATTTCACAAGCATAAAATTTATTTTAATCTAGCATTAGTTTAAATAATCTTCTCAGATATATGAGATCAAAATGTTTGATCTTGATTTGGGGAGGTGGGATATGAGAATAGACAGGGGACATTCCCAGTGGAATTAGCAACCATTTTAATCACTCTCCTTGAAGAAACATCTGGCTGAAGCCCAGGCACTCCAGGCCTCCTTTGAAAATGGGAATTGATTCCTGGAAGGAAACCAACTTTGTCCACAATAAAATCCAGTGCTTTGTATATGAATTCAATTAGTGTCCTCAATTGAATACAAGGGGAAAAGATAAACTCGTGGTTAGGAAGATGGCTCTACAATCCTGTAGAATTTTGCCTATTGCAATCCAATGGTTTAATAGTTCAATGGTTCAATTAAATACATTGTCATCTATATGGACATTCTGGACCTGAGCTAAACCTGTTCCTTGGGATACGGTTTTGGGCCAAATTAACTTGATTCATGATTGTTCCACTTGTGAGGGACTTGTTGCAATTCACAATGCTGCTGTTTTATCACATCGTTCTCCTCTCAATATTATGTCTGAAAAGGACTTTCTGTAGCCCTTCGTATTCCTCCAGGATTCTGGACAAAGAACAGTTAATCTGTGTCAATTTGCGGACAGTCACCAGGGTTACTTTTCTCCCTGCTTTCTCTCTGCTAATAGTTGCTTGGACAGTGAGTCTTACAGTAATGAAATTTTCCTAGACAACCTGATTTGCTGGCAAATCCCAAGGGCAGAGGAAGGGAGATTATAATATTTGGGTTTTCAATGTAGGTTGGCTTGGTGGACTTCAAAAAAAGGTCATATAAAAAAAGTCTACATATGTGATTAAGAATTACCTGTCTTTTTTTTTGAATATTTCAATATCATCTTTGAAAAAAAAGATATTTGGGGCTTAGAAATAAGATCCAGATGTCATTTCTTTGCAAAAGAATAAGAATCTGTTCAGAAGTGAGAACAGTACTGTGATGGAAGTGCTGAACTGTAAAGAATAGAAAGGTGGGGAAATTAAACATGTAGGCAGGGTGGTAACTGAGTGCTTGAGATTGAGAAGCACACTTGGTTTTGGATACCACCCAAAATGAATTCCTTAAGGGGTTCAAATTTTATTCATCAGTACCTCCAGCTTTCCTTCCCACAGGCTTCTCTGTGCAATTTCTACCCAACACACACACACACACACACACACACACACACACACACACACATTCACACAAGGGATGAAACTAGCAGAACGCAGAATGAAAGGTGAAGGAATAACTAATCAATTTTCTTAAAACTGTTCAAATTAAAAATACACTATACATATAATTTCATGGCTTCCCTTTACTAAAATACTCCTAAATATTTTAGAAAACACTATATATGGTTGAATATTTTTAAAATGTTCATTTGCAAACTGTAAGATTTGCTTTACAATCTATTTTCTTGTCCACACATTGTTCTCTGTATGTTTATTTCTGCTGGTACCGTTCTGGCTTCTCATGTATAAGACCTTCAAGGTTTCACCTTCAGAACCACTGGCCCAGGACAAATTAGCACAGCAGGAAGCAAGAGTGGCTCCGTGAGACTCAAGAGAAAGGATACACATTATTTCTTTCTAATCTGCTGAAGCAAATTTGACTTGATTCCCATGTCGATTTTCATTTTGACAAGATAAATGGTAAGGGAAGCACAATTGTATAGATTTGCACATTTATTCCCATTTCCAAGGCACAAGTGGAGAAATCTTTCCCAGTTGATGACCTAAAGTGTCCTGTCACTCCCTTCCTTAGTATGCAAGGGCTCAGGAGTCAGGATGCTATAATATGCCATTGTGATAGTCCATTAACTCACTGGGCTTAGCAATATTTTTGAAGTGTCCAGGGCAAAGAATTCTAATGCAGCTACCACTGACTTGTTACGTTTTCCAATAAGACATGGCACTTGAGTACTTGGGATTTAGTTTTGAGAATTGCCTTCAAGCAGAGGAGATCTGCATTTCCAGGGGGAGAGAGGGACTGATGGATCTGTCAGTATCTTTGGCCACTTTTTACCTGCCACATCTGGGGCAGCACAGCAGGCAGGCTCAGTCAGGAGTCTGGGTCTGGATAAGAGATTTCTATGTCTATAAAGCCACACGTCTTAAGCCTGCATGTCTTATATGATATGTTTATTTGTTTTTCAGGGAAATTTTGACAACCAAAAGAAGACCATGAGGCTATTTCCATTGTTTCTATCACTATTTTTATAAATCTCTCAATAAATTTTTCTAGAGTGAAAATAAGTACTTTTGAAAAGCCTTTAGGAAATTAGTCAATGCATTGTGAATTAAAACAAGACACAACACACCAGCCTATGACTGAACACTTGGGAAGAATTGTCTCATTGTTCTTTTCTGGAGTCAGACTCCAAGTTATTCAGCTGGAGTGTAGCTCAGTGGTAGATTCTTTGCCAAAAATGCCCAAAAATCATGGGTTTTACATCAATAGCACCAGAAACAAAAACAAAGCAACAAAACCTATCAAATAACATTTCTGAGGTAATGTAGTAGTAAGAGTAGATTTCTTTCTCTACCATATCTGATGCTACTATCCTGTGAGACCTTCTGACTTAGTAAGCAATGTATAGGGCAGGCTCAGTGGATTAAGTGCTTGCAAGGTTAGCCTAAGTACCTGAGCTTGGATGCCCAGAATACACTTAAAATCCAAATGCTATGGTTGGCATCTATAATCCCAGCCCATCTGTGATTAGGAGGGAGATAGAGAAAGGAGAATCCCCAGTGGTTTCTTGGACAGATAGCCTTGTGGAGACAGCAGTGAACAATGAAAGAGAACCTGCTTCGAACAAGATGGAAAGTATGGACTGGCATCAAAATTTTCCTCTGACCTCCACGTGTGTACTGTGGCAGGTGCATATCCACATTTATACACAGGAATACATACACACACCAAATAAGAAAATAGAATGAGGATGGCTGAACATGTGATAATATATTGCAACTCAAAAAAGAAGAAAAACATCACAAAATTACTAGACTCACACTAAAAGTAACTCAACATACATTTATATGCATTTAATGGAGAAATCACAATATTGATAAATTTATAGGAAGAAAAACTATGTAATTTTCTGATTCTTTGTATCTCTTAAATACATACAAATGTAAGCAAGGGACAAATCACATTAAAAGTAAACATAATATTTTGAGACCACAGAAGAACAGAAAAGTATGTGACTGAGAAAAAATAACTAACCACCAATTATTTGCAGAAACAACTTACGATAAATTTGGAGTAAATTTAGGTTTTTTCATAAAGTTGCAAGTATAGTAAAGAGATTTACTGTACTTCCTGCATTCTGTAATGCAGAATCTGTGGTGGTTTGATTCATGTGCCCCCCATAAACTTAGGTGTTCTGAATATTAGGTTCCCAGCTGATGGAGATTTGGGAATTAATGCCTCCTGGAGGTAGTGTATTATTGGAGGTGGGCTTATGGATATCATAGCCAGTTTCCCCTTTTCTCCTATTGCTATTGTCCACCTTATATTGGCCAGGGGTTGTTGTTCACCTTCTGCTCATGCTACCATCTTTCCCTGCCATGAATGAGCTTCCCCTTGAGTCTGTAAGCCACAGTAAACCATTTTTCCCCAATAAGCTCCTGTTGGTCAGGTGATTCCTGCCTGCAATGTGAACCTTAATGTAACAGAAATTTTGGTACCAAGAGCGGAATTTCTGCTAGACACCTGACTATGTGGCTTTGACCTTTTAGAGCTGATTTTCACGAGGAATGTGGAAGGATTTGAAGCCTTATCCTAACAGACACTTTGCAGTGCTGTAAGTACAGCTTGAAGGACTGTTATGGTCAGAGTTGACAGACCTAAATGCAGTAAGAACTATGGACCATGAGGTCTGGCTTATGAGGGTGAGAAAGAGCTTTGCCTGGACTGGGCTAGAAGCAGTTTGTGTGAGAGGCTTTCTGTTATGGCCGTGTACTGAGAAGTTGTGCAGGGTTGCATTGTGTAGAAATGGATTGGTGTGAGAAGAAGGTTATGGCACAGAGAGGGGATAAAAAATCTTTGGGTGAAACTGCTTCCCATTCAGCTGTAGTTGAGAGATTATAGCCATTGAGAATGGGCCAGCTGAACAGAAAGAATGCAGACTCTTTTGAAGGGGACTGAATGCTCATGGAGTGTCCTTTTCTTCAAAGTCTCCTTTATTGCTCCCTGTATTAACAAATTGGCACCTGACCTAGTATTACTGAGTATAGAAATGTAGGAAAGAGAGGGTCATTGAATTTGCAACACAGTCTTGTATTTTGGAAATGGCCATGGACAGTATGAAGCAGTTTTGCTTGATGCCTGCATGAAGAACTGATGGAACCATGAGGATGGACTGTGACTTGCAATGGAGACCCAGTGGAGATAGTGGAACCATGAGATGGCTGCTATAGTAAGCTGCTAGCTTCAGATGAAGTTTTCCAGGACTGTGAGTAGCCTAGCTGGAGGGGTGGAATTGGAACTCCAGAGACTTGTTGCTGGTTAGAATTATTGGACATGAAGACTTGTCACTGACTAGAGTTGTTGGACTTGGAGAAACAGAGTTTGATATTTGCCTTGTTTAAATTTTGTATCAGTTGAACATTTCCTTGCAAGGCCCAATGCCATCTTTTGCAGCATAAGTGTTTGTTCTGAGCCATTATGGATTTGGGGGGGGTGGCATTATGGCTCAGTTAAAAGATTCTGTATTATGGAGATGATTGAATATCATTGGGATTAACAAAAACAATGGGAACTTTTAAAGATGGACTAAATGGATTACAGCTTACATAATTGATGGTTATCAGTTTATGGGTACCAGGGGCAGAATGTGGTGGTTTTATCCAGGTATTCCCCCACAAATTTAGGTGCTCTGAATGACAGGTTTCCAGCTGATGGAAATTTGGGAATTAACACCTCCTGGATATAGTGTATTGTTGGGGGTGGGCTTATGGGTGTTATAACAAGTTTCCCCTTGCCAGTTTTTGGCACACTCCCGTATTGCAATTGTCCACCTTATGTTAGCCAGGGGTTGATGTCTACCCTCTGCTCATAACATTGTTTTCCCCTGCCATGGTGCAGCTTCCCCCACAATCTGTAAGACAAAATAAACCTTCTTTTTTTCCCCCCCACAAGCTCCTCTTGGTCAGGTGATTTCTGCCAGCAATGCATACCTGACTGCAAGAACATCATTTGTAACAATGGCACATTTATCAAAATTGAGAAAGTAACCTTGTTCACTAAAATTATCTTTAAGTTATCCATAATGTTTCCACAGTAGTACTTTGTTCTTCTGTTTCAGATTTCAATTAGAACACACCACTGCACTAAGTATACAAATAATTTTAATTTGGAACTTCTAGTGTTTTTTTTTTTTTTTCTTTTGAAACAAGCCCAAAAGACTGGCTTTTGTGTGTGTGTGTGTGGGAGAGAGAGAGAGAGAGAGAAAGAGAGAGAGAGAGATTGAGAATTGGCATGCTAGGGCCTCCAGCCACTGTAATTGAACTTCATACATGTGTGCCACCTAGTGGACATGAGTGACATTGTGTGCTTCCTTCACTGTGCATCTGGTTTACATGGGATGTGGAGAGTCAAACATGAATCCTTAGGCTTCACAGGCAAGTGCCTTAATCACTGAGCCATCACTCCAGATGAAATTGGCTTCTCTGGTTAGAAATTCTCTGATTTCCAATTCTCATTTTGCCAATTTTCTTATCATTATCATACTGAGGCACTAGAGATGGAACAAGTGAAGTCAGAAGGCATTGCACAGAAGCTTAAAAATGTCCAAGTTGTTACTCAAAACATCCTGTCAGAAAGAACTAGAACTGACCATAGGCACAGTGGTACTCCATAGGGACGAAAGTGACATGTGGCTAAATATAGTACCTGAATTCTTGGTGGATATTGAAGCTGCTAAAGAGACATGCTATGAATAAAATTATCTATAGCACTAACATGTAACAGAGCATGGGTGAGAAAGCCCGTGCTATGCAAATGATCCAAAAATTCTTCCTCATGGGACATAAAGTCCCCCTCCTTGGAACAGCATTGCCAATAATCTCTAAGCATTTTCTCTTTTCTTTCCATCTCCTTACCTTAAAGTGTATCTTTCTCTAGTACACTGTCCCTGTTTTTGGCACTATCCATATGTCTCTGTTCAATTCCTTGAACCTGGAAACTCTCCACAAGTGGCACGCACACCTCACCTAGAGATCTGCTGATATCAACACTCAAAAAACTAGGTAACTTAACATTTTCAGGCTTCCTATACTGTTGTGAGATATAGGTAACAATTGTAGCAACTAATGTATCGTGCTAGATCAGGGAATATGTTTCAAGTACTTCATGGTGTCTGACTTTAACAGTTAATGATTGCTAGGTAGCACTGTTTTGTTATATTGATTCCCTTATAAAGGAAGAGTGATTTGCCTATGTATTCCTCTATGGGTTTCAGAGTTATAGGTCATATTTTATGGTAATTGAACTATTTGGAACTGATTCTTATACATGGTGAGAGATAAATATCAATTTTCATTCATCTACATATAGATATCCAGTTTTCCCAGTACCATTTGGTAAAGAAGCTTTCTTTGCAGAAGTGCATGAGACCTCCATATCTCACAAAGGAAATATTGGCAGCTAGTGGTTAGTGAGGGAGGTGGTGAAATTTTCCTCACTGGTATAGCCACTGAAAAGTTGCTTTGGTAAATAAGCCCTAACCTATACTCATCCAAACAACCCAAATTAAACTCAGTGGGACACACAGTGACACTCACAGAGAACACAACAAAGTACAAGGACTAGTTGGGAGAAAGTTCAATGGGAGTGGGAAAGAGAATGTCATGGAAAGTTATAGGATTTCAATATATTAAATACATGTATAAAATTGTCAATATTTTTTTAAAAATGAAATACTTGAGTAAAAGTAAAAGTATAGTGCTGGAAGAGGTTTAAAAATACTTGCATAAGTTTACATTAATATTGGGTTTGTTACAGCTGGATTTCAAAATAAAGAGAATATCTTATAGGACTGCCTTGGCATGGACAATAAGGAGTAAGACTTGGATAGATAAGATGAATGGATTAAGATATTGTAAACTGCCACAAAGTAAATCTGAAAAGGAAGCCAGTAAGTTCAGCATAAAAACAAAATTATGCAAAAGAGTAATTAGAAGAAACTGGGGAAGGAAACCTGGATATCCTGATGGAAGTTGCACATCATTTTAAGAGGATTTGAGGCAACAAGTAACCACAAAGCATGATTTCATAAAGTGGGCAGAATGTGTCATGGGTTGGTTCCTTTAAGAAGTCCATTAATTCTCATTAATAGCCCATTAGGATTATATATTATAGGCCTATACATATGGACAAGTATTGTATTTCAACATAGTTATTTATTGTTTGAGGTTTTTAAAAAGAATTTTTAGGTCTTATAAAGTAATCACAGGAAGCATTTCTGGATCAGTTTTTATTTGGAAACTACTCTTGTCAGTAATAGCAGATATAAAATAAAATACCCTTAACAACTTTTAAAATGATTGATATTTTATTCTACTTGTAGGAATTAACATGTGACATGTTTATCAAGTTTGTACAGGTATTTTCTCATGAATTTCATATTTATTGTTTTAGTGTCAAAAGTCAGTTTGGCATATGCCCCAAGAAATATTTATGAATATGCTTGAATATTAGTACCACAGTATAAAATGGTGAGAGTAGATTATGAGGATTCCCTGGATTTAGTGTCAAAATAACTGACTGTATGACTGCATCATTCTTTACCCCTTGAGTTTAGAACATGTCCTTATTAATGCCCATAAACACTCCCTGGTGCTCTTCTCAAATGTGATAAGTGATTACAAATGTGGTAGCGAGGTTGGTGTGTGAAGGGAATTGGAGAGCTCTTTAAAATTTCTCCTTCTGAAGATAGAGATTCCAGAGTAAGACAGTTATCTGCAGTTCCCAGAAGTACAAACCTAGAAATTAGAAAGGAGAGCCTTAACTGAGAAATAGGTTTGTAGAGCCTCTTGGTTTGGGTGAAATTTTTTAAAATGAATAAATGATTAAAGTGGCTCAATGGAAATCACACACAAAAGGGTGAAATATAATGACTATCTGATCTGTTAAAAGGAAAAAGCTTTTAAACTAATCGATCTTTTCTACAACAATTTATGTCATAGCCTTTAAGATGATCCCATCCTAAATGGGAAAGTGACAAAGAAATATATATCTAATATAGTTGCTCAATGGACACATTTTCAGCACTTGAAAAAAACTGAGAGCTTTCATTTTTTAAAGGGAAATATACATTGGGTTTCTATTGATGATCTTGTGTTTAGTTTTTACCCTCATTATTGTGACAGTTTAGAAAGCAGGTGACCGAGATCAGATTGATGGAGAGTCATACAGCATCCTTTATCCTTCTAGGCTTCAGGGACAGATGCAGCCCACCCCTGCTCCCCTGGAAACACAATAGGGTTAGCTTACTAAGGCTGGTAAGCACTTTTCAAATGCAGAACTTGAAGTCCCAAGTGTGCTAAACAAAAGGTATAGACTTACCTGACGTCCACTTAATTTGAATTTTCAGTGACTTATGGATCTCACCAATACTTTCTTTTATCATTTGCAATAAATGGCAATGATTTGGATATAGTTTTATAGATTCATTCAAAGGCCAGGAATGATTTTCAGGTCCACTATGAAAAAAATATTTAGAATGAATTTTCAAGATATACTACAGTTGTACATCAGTTTTGCAGGAACCATTAGTTGCTCTTTTGTTTCTGCCCTTGTGCTGTGGTAGAATATCTCATGATGACAGAAGAAGAGAGTATAACAAGTGGTCAGAAAACCAAGGTGGTGAATCGCCAATTCTTCTTAAGTTCTAAGGGAACATGTGTCTCAACCGTGACATGAAAGATAAAGTTGAAGGGCGAGAGTCATTTATCCCATCTTGGTTTAATATTCAGCTCTAGTAAGACCTACTGCAGCTGTCAGGGAAATACTAATTAGAGCCAATGTGATGAGAGGCTTTGTGATGCCAACTTCTATTCTTTAAGAACTGGATTAAACTCAAAATCATTTCCCATACTTTGCAAAATGGAATTCTTTTTCTATTTTGCAGCAAAGGCACAGATGAAATAATTTCTTTCAGACTGACATTACAGTTATAACTTGAGGTAGACAGTCATGTAAAGAGCAAGGAACTTATCTGGGATAATTCACAGAAATCAAACATTGGTCTATGTACTGGTTCTGGCTGACCCAACAAAATATCAGAGAATTAATTAGTGGCTTACACAGGTTTAAAAAAAAAAATCTTTGTATGTATATGTGTGGAAGTCAGGGGACAACCTCGGGTATTTTTTACCTCCCACTTTATCTGAGGCAGGGTATCTTGTTGTTTGCCAAGCTATCTGACCTATAACCTTCTAGGAATTATTCTTTTTTGCCTTCCATTTTTTTCCATAGACGTACTAGCATTATGGATACTTCCAAACCCAGCTTTAGAATGGTGCTGGGGATACAAACTCACATTCCAATGCTTCTCAGGCCAGTCCTTTCCTGCAACATCTCCTCAGCCCAGGCTTGCTAGTTCTGGAGGCTAGGCATCTATGATAGAGGTCCTGATAAGTGTGATTTCTAACTAGGGATCTTTTCTTGCCTTGCAAATTGTGGTTTTCTAAGTTTGTCTTCACATAGATTTTCTTTTGCATTGGCTGAAATAGAGAATGGACTCTGATGCTTCTCCCTCTTCTTATAAAGGCATTAGTTTTATCAGACTAAGGCACCATTATTTTGACCTCATTTAACCTTAATTACTTATCTATAAGACCTATCTGCAAATACCATCACACTGGGCATGGCAGAAGATGCGAAGGTGCCTTATCATGGTCATTTTTGAGGACATAAATCAATTTATAACAGGTTAAATTACTTAGACTCAGCCTTCTTGCCTTGACATTTCTAGACACTTGCAGAACCACTTTATTTATATTCTTTTAGGTGGGAAACTAAGTATAAATGCAAATTCTTCCTATTTTATTATGTTCTATAGGCAATACTGCTTGTATTATTTGAGTCATATTGATGTAGTTAAAGGCAGTACACTAACATCATAACCCCCTAAAATAAACAGAGATTTTGGGAGGTATACAGAAATATCCCTTATCCCTCTCATCATAAATATTGGAATTAGTTGAAATAACTGAGTGATATGACTTAATGAGTGCCACTTGTCTTACTCTAGTAAGAACAAAGAGTATTTAGGTTTTCTGAAACCCACCAAAGAGAAAATGAGTTTAATATATAATTCTCAGACCAAAGTAAGAGCTTCGATATGAAAGAAGTTTCTCCAGAGAGCCTTTAGTGTTATGCTACCTCTCCAGACCCCAAAACCCAGTTTACTGCCCAAACTGGAAGGTAGAAAGTATGTTTAGATTGGCCTCAAAACTGAACGGTCAAATATAATAAATCACTGAAGAGGTTGCAGCCTTGAGTGCCTTTTGATACCTATCACTGGGCTTGTTTTCTTGTTATATTAGCACTCAATAGTCCTTCAATCATTCTAATAAGGAGTAGGGAATATTGCTTGCAGGAAGGGGAGAGCAACTGTGGGATCTGTCAGCATAAGAAAAAAGTTAAGCAGTCTTTTCATGGATAAAACCTTAGGATGAGATCATACTGAAACCCATGCCTCAAAGAAAGTATACTTGGTAGTCAGCAGTCAATTAGTTTATCCATGGTGCTCTGTACCAGAAAATAATCATGTCACATTCAATTAATTCCAAAATTCTAATTATTTCTATTTATCTATTTTATAATTAATTAATTTGTAAAGACATTCTGCTTACATAGCTAAATAAACAACCTTAATATAGGAGTTTTATACTAGGTTATTAATCTGTACTCTTAGCAGGCTATAGTTGTTTAATGCTTATGAACTACAAGAATATGTTAACTATCACCATATTTGGCTTACTTTGACTTTTTCATTATGTGAAAGGAATTATTCAGGCACAGACTGATTTAATACCTCACTGCCCTCCTCTCAAGACAGAGAAACTAAACAAATTGATTTTATGAGGTGCAAGGCCTTCCAGCTCAAAGGGTCTCATTTTCTTTTGGATGCCACATTTAATGCTCCACTGAGGCTTTTCTGTAAAGGTTATTGTTAAGGGAAGAGTAGAGAGCTTTTGGTAAGGTGAGAAGAATTTGGGAGACAGACAGCTGTGGAGGACAGGTCAGGAGATATCTTAAATATTACTCTCAGCGTTAATTCAGTGCAACAGGTTGAATTGTCACCTCAAAATAGACCTATAAACATAACCTTTTTCAGAAACAGAGTATTTGCAGATGTAATTAAGTTGAGGATATTTAAATGTGATCATCTTGGGTACGGACACTTCCCAAATTCACTGGTTTCTGTACAGATATGGAAGAGATGTCAAAAATTAAGGGCACGAGGAAGCCAAGGCAAAGATGAATGAATCTGAGGCAAGCAGAGGAATGTATGGGAGCCATATGATGACCAATCTCATTCTCTGTGAAACATTCAAAAAAAAATTATAGTACTGCTGACAATGATCTGGATTTCGTATCTCCACAACTGTGAGAAAATAAATTTGTTTTATTTTAAAGACCCTTGCTTATAATGTTGTTACAGTGGGAATATTAAAGTGGGATTCATGCAGTCAGTAAACCAAATCTGTGGTTTGATTGATCACGAAGACCACAGTTAGTGCCTTGAGGTGGGAAGAACACAAATGTGGAGATGGGTGCCTTATCACAATACCATGGTGTCAGGTTGTATCACAGTCTTGTGCTCTATACATAAGAATAAAGGTTTCCACCTAATGGCACTCATGAGGAACCTCCAGAGAGCATGCCTTTAGTCCATATTGTGAGATTTGTTTAGTTGCTAATTATTTTTCCTGTATGTATATTTCAGATGTACAAACTAAAAAGGGCCTGTCTTCACTGAACATAATATGAGCCTTTGTGAGTTGATGCAGTATTCATTAAGAAAAAAATTCAAAAAAACATCTAAGAGATCCTAGTGAAGAGAATATATATAGGATGGCATTGTATGATGCAGAGTTTTCATCCATGCACTCAGCTTAGCACAAGAGATATTGTGTAAACAAAAATGTTCTGATACTTTGAAATTTCATGACAAAAGAGATGTCATAAGCTCATGGGGGTAAAATACATATCTTACTTTTTTATTTATTTGAGAGAGAGACAGAGAGAAAGAGAGAGAGAGAGAGAGAGAGAGAGAGAGAGATGGGGAGGAAGAGGGAGGGGGCATGCCAGGGTCTTCAGCTGCTTCAAACGAACTCCAGAAGCATGCACCACCTTGTGCATCTGGCTTACATAGGTCCTAGGGAATCAAACATGTGTCGTTTGGCTTTGTAGGAAAGTGCCCTAACCACTAATCCATATCTCTAGCCCAAGACATATCTTTCTTAACAAGAATTATTGTCTAATCAGTAGCCAGGTAGATAATAGAAATTTAGAAAATGCAGTTTTTGCTGCACTACAGAATTTCAGATTCCCTGGCTCATTTTTTGTTGTTGTTGTTTAATCTCAAGGATAATCTGTTAGATCTTTTAGTTAGAAGCCATTCATACAAAATGAATTCCCAAATTACATTCCATGACTCAAAAAGATAATTTCTGTGCTAGGTCCTTCCTTAAGTCCTGGAAATACGCTGAGGAATAGCACACATATTGTAAATTCTCATATAAAACTGTGTTTCGACCTATATTTGCAGAAAGTAAACTTCTGTCTCAAACACACACAAAATAAAGCTATTTGTTTTCTTTTAATATGGTACACCTGCTGTTTGAAAGCCTTCCATTCATTTTCTGTCTTTTTTTCTTGTCTTTCAAAGAATAAAAAGTAAGTGGGCTTATTTTTCTCCAAGAGTCATCTTGAGGTTATGAAAAGTTCACTTTACAGCACAACTTCTCGAGCTGACTGAAAACACTAGGAAAAACTGTTCTTTGCCCTCAAATTTGACTTGACCCCACTCACCATACTTCCCATTTGTCTGTAGCAATTCTTTCTTTTCAAGGAGCTCATGCACTCATGTCATTCCATCATTTCAAGTTTTTGCATTGTCGACAGGCTCTTTAAAATTCTCTCCTTGACTTTGCAGTGTGCCACTCTATGTGGAACAGAGACTTAGACAGAAACCTCCTGAGACTAAGTCTGTTGTACTCAATGCTAGCTTACATACTCGTAGAATGCCCTCTTATGTAGGAGCAGTGACAAAACGTTACCCAATCAAGTGAATCCTAATTTGTATTTATATGTCAGAAAATTGGGTTGATTAGGAAGCAGAAGCAAGTGTCAAATAGGATTTTGGAGATGCTTCTATGAGGAGTAAAACTTATCTATTTTCTGTTCTCTCTTTTGAAAGGAAAGTGATGATTTGACTTTTGCCTGCCATTGGGGTGAATAAAGACAGGCTTCATGTACCACATATTCAGAAAATGGATCACCTGACTGTGTGGCAAACATTGGATATCCTGGGTCTCAGAGGATCAACCAGAAGGTCAGAAACTGAAAATTGTTTTGCAGAATAATTTTAGTGAATGGCTTAAGGTTATAAAGGTAAAATATTTCCAATTTTTATTTTATAGTTCAACCTTTAGAAGTAAAACTATCATGAAAATGAAAGAAAACGGTTAATGTAGGATTTCTTCTCTGGCTACATATATCCTAACAATACCTCAGAAAATCTTAAGACTGACAAAAAAGAGCATAATATTTGTGGCAGTCCTGTTTGCGTTGCTGGTAGAAATCACCCAACCAAGATCAGCTTCTGGGAAAAAGAGATCTATTAGGCTCCACTATGGCATGGGAAAACAATGGCATGAGCAGAGGGTGGACATCACGCCCTGGCCAACATAAGGTGGACCACAGTAACAGGAGGGCGTGCCAAACTCTGGTATGGGGAAACTGGCTATAACACCCATAAGCCCGCCCCCAACAATGCACTCCCTCCAGGAGGCATTAATTCCCAAATATCCATCAGCTGGAAACCTAGCATTCAGAACACCTAAGTTTATGGGGGACACCTGAATCAAACCACCACATTCCACCCCTGGCACCCAAAAACTGATATCTATACATGATGTAAAATGCAATGCATTCAGTCTGACTTTAAAAGTCCCCATAGTCTTTATCAATTCCAATGATGTTCATACATCCCCATAGTTCAAGATATTTTAATTGAGCCATAATACCAAAAAGTAGCCTCAGAAAAACCAGAATGGCACAGAATAAATATTCATACTGCAAAAGATGGCATTGGGCATAGCAAAGAAACATTCAACCAATACAAGATTTAAAATAACCAGGACAAACATTAAACTCAAATTCTAAGTCCAGCAACTCTAGTCAGTGACAAATCTCCAAGTCTGATAACGCTAACCATCAAAAAGCCTCTGGCATTCCAATTCTGCCCCTCCAGCTAGGCTACTCACAGTCCTGGAAAACTTCAGGGCTGGCACCTCCTCAGCAGCCATCTCATGGTCCCAACATCTCCACTGGGTCTCCACACTGCAAGCCACGGTTCATCTTCATGGCCCCATGGGGTTTCCATGCAGGCAACCAGCATACCTGCTTCACACTGCCCATGGCCATTTCCAAAACACAAGACTGTGTTGCAAACTCAATGACCCTCTTCCAGCATTTCTTATACTCCACGATACCAGGTAGGATGCCAATTTGTTAATCCAGGGGGAGTAAAGCAGACTTTGAAGAACAGGACACTCCTTGAGTGCTCAGGCCCCTTCAAAAGAATCAACATTCTTCCTGTTGCTCCAGCGCAGGTCAGCTAGCCCAGTCTCAAAGGTTGTAATCTCTGAGTTGCAGCTGGACAGGCAAGTTTACCCAAAGATTTTTCTTTCTGTGCCATATCCCTCTGCTCACACCAGTTCATTTGTATGCAAAGCAACCCTGCACAACTTCTCAGGACACAGGCATTACAGCAAGCTTCACACACAAAATGCTAGCCCAGTCCAGGCAAAGCTCTTTCTCACCCTCATAAGCCAAACCTCACAGTCCACAGTTCTTACTGCATTAAGGTCTTAAAGATCAGACCAGAATAGTCCATCAAGCTGTACTTACAGCATTACAAGGCATCTCTTAGGCCAAGGTTTCAAATTCTCCCACATTCCTCTTGAAAATAAGCTCCAAAAGGCCAAAGTCACACAGTCAGGTGTCTAGCATCAACCCCACTCCTGGTACCACTTTACTCTTGCAGTCCGGTTCCCATTGCTGGTAGAAATCACCCAACCAAGATCAGCTTCTGGGAAAAAGAGATCTATTTTGGCTTACAGGCTCAAGGGGAAGCTCCACGATGGCAGGGGGAAACAATGGCATGAGCAGAGGGTGGACATCACGCCCTGGCCAACATAAGGTGGACCACAGTAACAGGAGGGCGTGCCAAACACTGGCATGGGGAAACTGGCTATAACACCCATAAGCCTGCCCCCAACAATACACTCCCTTCAGGAGGCATTAATTCCCAAATATCCATCAGCTGGGAACCTAGCATTCAGAACACCTAAGTTTATGGAGGACACCTGAATCAAACCACCACAATATTTAAAACAAAATTATTGATTTTTCACAATGTTTCTTTTATTGACATATATGGATACAGAAGTTTAATTCTCCCCCAAATAACTATTTTCTTAAGATAATTGAAACATTATTGATCTATGCAGCTGGTAGAAAATTCTAAGTTTGAGAATAAATAGTACACATCAAAGATGTTGTGATAGCTTCACAATACAAATTGTATAAAAACAATCCTAAAAGTTGAATAATGCTACACACTAATTATTCCAAAGTCTACCAATACAAATACAATGGTTGAGTTTCTAGCAAATTTACATACTATTTCAACATTGGGTATTTGTACTAGAAGTACTCTATGATATGGTTATGTTTAATATTATATTTAGGATTGAGAAATAGGGTAGAAGATGGCAAAATAGGTCTCTTCAAATTATTCACTAAATGGCAATCTTATAACAGAGTGGATCAATAAATACAAAGAGCTTAAAATATTGATATATAGGGCTGGAGAGATGGCTTAGCAGTTAAGCGCTTGCCTGTGAAGCCTAAGGACCCTGGTTCGAGGCTCAGCTCCCCAGGACCCACGTTAGCCAGATGCACAAGGGGGCGCATGCATCTGGAGTTTGTTTGCAGTGGCTGGAGGCCCTGGCGCGCCCATTCTCTCTGTGTCTCTCTCTCTGCCTCTTTCTCACTCTGTCTGTCGCTCTCAAATAAATAAATAAACAAAAAAATTTTTTTTAAATATTGATATATATACTCTCAGGAATTAGGGTTTTTGGAAGCTGATCATAAAATAATTCAAAGTATTATTAGGAACTGAAAGCCTTTTAAAAAGCCAACAGCAGATCACTTAACACCTGATAGCATATGCCTTAAATCTACAGGCAATAAAATATTCTGTCACAGGAAAAATATTTTAAAGCCTCAATATTATGATATAATGTTTATGGCATAATATATAAAAATAAAGAAAAGTAAAATATAAAGACAATGTGACCTCCGAAGCAATATTGTGACAGTTTCTGTTTGTGATTACAGCATTATAAATGAATTTAAAAGTTATTAATGCTAAATGTTTGAATTTTAGTTTTATTTAATAAGTCTGAGAGACTTACTGAACAATTAAAATGTAGATTTCTAGGAAAACAAATTTATATGTATATAAATCCATTGGAAGCTAAGTTTAGGAGAGGTGGAGCACTACGAGTGAAGCTGGCTCATTTGAACAACAATTAAGTTAACAGATGTCTAAAATCCTGCTTTGAATCCTGTAGATTGACTTGAGAATTGCACTCACCCAGGATACTCTTACATAGTGTAAGTGATGGTTTTTAGTAGACCTTAAATTCATTTATCATCTCCTTTTAGGGATATAAAATATATCAAAGTTTGGTGGTAACATTCAGGGCCTAAGTGCTGGCCAAAATTAAGTTGGCATTAAGTTTACTATATTCTAGTTATAATCATTTTTAGCAAACTCTTCTAGCTTTTGAATATGAAGTTTTCACATTTAGAAAATAATTATTCAATCTGATATTTCAAATTCAATATCTCACATTCTTAAATAAATAAATCCCAAGTAATTGATACCTTCATTAATTTAATTAAAATTTGTCTTGCCATCTAAGCCAAAATATGAGAATAGAAAAGTGATTTGTGAGTGGAATTGGTCAGAAACTGTTTATAAGGGACTTGATTACTAAGATTCTGCACTGTGGTGGTGACTGTACTTAGATGGAACCCAGGGCCTCTCACGCAATAGGACCATGCTCTACCATTGGGTCATACTGACAGCCAAATGTTTCAATATAAGTGACTTTAATACTTTTCCTTTCCTTTTTTTCACTTTTTATGTGTGTATGTATGGTGTGCATTTGCATGATGAGCATTTGCTTGTGTGAAGGGTTGCACATGTGTGTATGGGCGTACATGCAAATAAGCGCTTCAGCTTATAGAAGAAGACGGAAAAGGGAGAGGGTGAATGTGAAAAGTGGGAAATTTTAACCATATAGTTATTTGTGTGGTAATACACCTTTTAGTTAATTTTATTATCCCCGATGTAGTTAAACCTATACACATAATTACAAATTTAAAATTTAACAAGAGGAAATAACAGAAATTTATGGATGAACATAAACAGCAAAGTAAGTGGTAGTTCATCTACTTTAAGCCTCCTGTTGATAGATAGGGATGGGAACTGAGACAAAGTGTTCTCTACAGGCATGGAAAAATTTTAGGCACAATGAGAATATCTTCAAGGTCCAAGTGACAAAGCGTAAATGAAAGTTTGGTAGCTGAGCTTCTTGATATCTTTTCTCAAAACCCAACTGGGTCCACTGCAGGCTTTCATAGGTAATGCAGATCTGAAATTTTATGGTAACCAAAATCATCAGTGAGCCTTCCTCTAGAAGCTTAGACAAGAGGAAGGAAGCCAGGCTATGGTAGAAAGCACAATGACAATACTTGGAACTTGCTTTGACAAGGTTGACCACCACAAAAAAAGTAGATGTAAAATTGTAACTCCAAATCATTGAGTTGGAAGTGTAAGAGAAAAGTGAAGAGGTACAAGAAGAAATAGCGGGAGGTCTGCCTCCACTCAAGTGATCTTCAGCAACTGTGTGTGGAGTTGGCAATGGGCTTAGTTCCCATGTCCAATGAAAATTTAGGAAAGAAAGATAACCTTTGTCATGAAGGGAGAGGTTATGACTTTTAATAGCATTTTTCACTGTGGTTTCCTGCCTCATTGTCTTTTGTAGCATAAGTGCTTACCTTGTTATTGTCTGTCTCTGACTGGCTCCTTCAGTTCTTGAGGCTCCAATGCAGTGTTCTGTAGGAGAGTCCCATTTGGGATTTTCTGAAGGTTCTGCTTCCATTGAAGGAGGCCAACATCAATGCATGTGCTCATAATTCATTGGTTTGCAAACAAATTGACCACTTTAGGGCAAGACTTGTAAATCTAAAACATTTGGCATAGTGTCATTACCATCCAATCTATTGATTAACATTTGGGAAACATGAAACTCAAAAAGAGGCCTAGCACACTAAGTAGGTAAGTATCCTTAATACAAACTTTGTGTTTTTGAAAACTAGTACATTATTACTTTATTTTGGATGTGATAATTCACAATAAAATTTACTACATTTATTTTTTAATAAGAAGAAAATTCAGCTATACTTTTTGTTTTCAAATTTCTTATGCATTATAAAGAACACTATAGGTTTAGGAGACATTACAGAAAAAAAAAACCTAGTATAGATTTGTCTTTGATGTTTATTCACATTCAAGACTTCTAACTCATAGTTCTCATTTCATTCAAAATGAATAATAAGGGAAGAATTAGTGGGTTTCTGAAATTTACTTCATTGATTGTTGACTATGTCTCTCTTTTATCTCAAAAAAATTACCCAATCTATGTTTGGGAACTTGAAATGTAGGATGCTAGTCTATCGAACACAAGGTTGGCTGGACAGTAAACATTTAACAATATTAAATCAGAACATGCCTCTCATAGTGTTTCATAAATTTACCAAGTCTGCTATATCTTACTACCTTCAGAAAGGAAGCAATTGATTGTTAGGACAAAATAGTTATTAAATACTGTTTTGAAGTTAATATATAAATACATAATATATAAAGTTAATATATAAAGCTATGTAATAGCATATCCTCTCTATTATAATACTGTTATTTCTTCTTTATTGGTAGATTCTCTCCAAATAAATAAAAATAAAATATTATTTAAAAATCATCTTATTTTTTAGCATTTGAGACAATGTTCATTCATAAATAGCGTACATATCAGACTGGGAAGATGGATCTGTGAGTAAAGTTGGCATGCTGACATAAGTTCAGATCCCCAGAACCCAAGTAAAAGCTGGATGTGGTAGTATGAACATCAGTAATCCCAGCACACCTCCCATAAGACAGTAAGCCAATACAGGAGAATTCTTGGAAGCTCATGGACCAGCTAGCCTGTGGTATGTGAGAGTACACAAGAGATCCTACCTTACATATGGGTGAAGCTCTCTTCTCTACTTCATGTCTACAGAAAACATTAAGTAGGATTTATATACTGCTAGATTTTGGGTTAACCTGTTGCTCCCCACGTGTGTGTGTGTGTGTGTGTGTGTGTGTGTGTGTGTGTGTATGTGTGTGTGTGTGTGTATGTGTGTGTTTGCTTGTATGTGAGATGTAGGGGGCTACCATTGCTGCCACTCAGCCTGCATGCTCTTAATTTCTCTGGCTCCACATCTTTGGAAGATGTAGCACAACAATACACTATTATCTTAAGGGATCCATTGTCTATATCTCATGGTGCTCAGAAAGAAATGAAAAAAAATCCTGAAAATACAGTGAAGTTTGAGTCCATCAAATGTCACAAGTCAATAGTAAAACTAACACAAGGAGGTATCTTTGGGCTTCTATAAACAGCAGTGTCCAAAATGGTCCCGTATTATTCTTTGTATTTAAATAATTTTCAAAATCAGGAGGATTTGGTAAGTTCATGAGGCACTTCTTCTGCACCATAAAAATTGATAAAATATGGGCTGAAGAGATGGCTTAGCAGTTAAGGAGCTTGCCTGTGAAGCCTAAGGACAGGACTCATGTTCAACTCTCCAGGTCCCTTGTAAGCCAGACACACAGTAACACAAGTTCACACATATGTACAAGGAGGCACATGCCTCTGGAGTTTGATTGCAGTTGCTGGAGGCTCTGGCAGGCCAATCCCCTCCCTCCCCCGTGCCATAAAAATGGCAGTCTGGGGCTGGAGAGATGGCTTAAAAGTTAATCACTTGCCTGTGAAGCCTAAGGACCTCAGTTCAAAGCTAGATTCCTGAAGACCAATGTAAGCCAGATGCACAAAGGGGGCAGATGTGTCTGGAGTTTGTTTGCAGTGGCTGGATGCCCTGTTGCACCCATTTTCTATCTATCTGCCTCTTTCTCTCTCTGTCTATCACTGTTGAATAAATAAAAATAAACAAACAAACAAAAAAAAAAAACTAGAAAAGGCAGCCTGTTGGCCTTGTCTCAAAAAAATAAATGAGAAAATTTATTCACAACTCTAACATTTGTTTTCCTCAGTGAAGCTTAGTTTCTAAACATTCATTTAAACAATAAATGATGGGAAAATCATTAATGGAATGCTTCAAAAAATCTTGGCAATCTTGGCTTACTACCTATCTCAAGAATAGCTAAAGGGTGGCAACCAAGAAAGGAACAATGGAGGTCATTTCTTTGGATAAATTGTTTATGATATTTCTCACATTTCCTCCTCAGGGAAATATGAGGGACTACAAAGAAACAAATAAGAAAGCTTGCTGGACCTAGAATCCTACTTCTATAGCAACATGGGCAGCTTAATGTGTCATAAGCTGTGGTTATGTGAATAATGAGACACTACTGAAGATAGAGAGAAATTGACTTGCATAGCTGCTTTGTGTACCTACCAAATTCATAAGCTGTACTCCTAATGCTCAGTTTCTCAGAATGTGACTATATTTAGAAATAGGTCTTCAAAGACATAATTAAGGCTAAATGGAATTAAAGTGGGTACTAATTCAATATGACAGGTGTTCTTACAAAAAGGAAATGGGACATGGAGAGGGAAGACTGGAAAATAAGTAATGTTTCTAAACCAAGGAGAGAGAACTTAGAAAGCCTCTGGCACTTTGGCCTAAGACTTTCAGCCTCCAACACTGTGAGGAGGAAAATTAATACTATTTAAACTGCCAGCCTACTCGACAGGCTACTATAACAACCTTACAAAAATCATACTATTAACCTTCACTAAACTTTTAGTTCAGCTATAAGAGTAGGATATGTGAACATTTTTTATGGACCAGTATGGACTACTGGAAATTCAGAAAGCAAACGTGGTGCCATCTTGAATGGTGTCAGCAAACAATGAGTGAAGTGTGGGGAACCATTGGACACCAGGAAAACCAAAGTACCTCCATCTTAAATAATGACTCCATTTTGTAATAAGTTGTCTGTTCTGGAAAGTCACAAGATCTGCAGTTGTTAACCCATGCACGGAAAAAGAATAATGTAACCCATAAAGAATGAGAAAGTCGTTATCTCATGGCTTTGGGGCTGGGGCCTTATCCTGTGAAACATCTTGTGCCTTTGGGGCCGGAACCTTATCCTATTGAAACGGAACTGTAGCAATACCTAAACTGTTGTCAAACTTCCCTGTTCTGCTGTATAAGAGGCACACTGAGAAAAATTAAAATTGGCAGCTTGATCAGACTCCTGTCTTGCTGTCGGTTCCTTGTGTCTCTTGTCCCTTTCATTCCAGGTTTTCTGGGGTCCATGCTCCCGTTGAAGCCCCGCTGGCCGGGGCAACTGTCGCCCAAACGTGGGGCATGAACCTAGGATCACCTGAAACACCATCTGCTACCTGCCCATTGGGATCCCGCACCAAGGCCGCCGCAACCCAAAGAGGGGGTTAGACACTGGCCCACTAGTGATCACCACGGAGTTGCCCGCCCGAGAGACAGATCCGTTGGAACACTTGGACGGTGAGGTAAGATAAGATTTTTTCTTTACCATGGGACAAGCATTTTCAAAAGAAGACTCTTTTGTGACTGGGCTAAAACAAGCTCTCAAGGTACGAGGAACTAGGGTTAAAAGAAAAGATTTAAAGATATTTTTAGATTTTATTGGTGATCTCTGTCCTTGGTTCCCAAAGGAAGGGACTATAAATGAAAAAACTTGGTTAAGAGTTGGAGACTGTTTACGTGATTATTTTGAAACCTTTGGCCCGAAAAGGTCCCTGTTTCTGCCTACTCTTATTGGAATCTTATAAATGATGTTCTTAAGGTCCACAATCATTCTATGGCTGTACAGGTTCTTGTCAATAAGGGAGAGGCTGCTCTTAAACGTTCCTCTAGGCCCCCTTCTGCCTGCGCTTCTGTCATAGTTGAAAATGAAACTCAGGAGCGACCTAAATCCTCTGCCTCTGAAAAGCCTTCCTGCCACCTTTATCTAGTGGATCTTGAAGCTGGTGAAGTTGGTGAAGCTGGTTCCCCCCTTCCCCCGTTGCTTGATGTGGACCCCACCAATAAACCTCCTCTAGTACCTCCTCCCTATTGCCCGCCACTCTGCGCTCCTGTTCTCGACCGCTCCACCGCCTTACTTCCCTCTGCGCCTGCTGAACCTCTCGCTGACTCTCCTTTCACAGAACTACAGTCTGCCACATTAGCTTCTGTCTCTGACCTCCGTAGGGCACTTCAGGATAAAAAACTTCAGCTGCAGCTTCTCCAGGAACTTGATTCTGTCACAAAAGAACTTGCTGCCTTTTCTAATCCTTCCTCTGACAGCCGTAGGTGCAAAACAAAAGCAGACACACACACCCGCAATACTGGCCTTCTTGCTTTTCCTGTTACTCGCACACAGGCCCGCTCTGCTCCCGCTTCTGCTCCCTCCCCTGCGTCCAATACGGACTCTGATGAGGAGCCTGCTCCCTCGGCTGCTCCAGCTGATGGGAATGCTGCCTCCTCTGATTCTGAGGATGAACCTGCCCCGGAGTCTGTTCCCCAACCTAAATATAAAACTCTTAATTTAAAGTTTCTTGAGCGACTAAAAGCGGCCATCTCCAATTATGGGCCCACGGCTCCCTTTACTCTCACTCTTCTGGAAAGCTATAGTGACAAATGGCTTACGCCTAATGACTGGTATCGCGTTGCTCGCGCGGCTCTCTCTGGCGGAGATTTTGTTCTATGGCGCACTGAATTTAATGAAAACTGCTCTGACTTTGCTCGCCGTAATTTACAAAAGGCTGTTTCTAAAAATTGGACAAAACAAAAGTTGTTGGGGGAACATCCCTACGATTCCAACGAACGGCAAGCACGCTATCCCCCTGGACTTTTAGCCCAAATACAACAGGCAGGCCTTGCCGCCTGGCGGCGCCTCCCTCTTAAAGGGGCCGCCACCACCTCCCTGGCTAATATTAGACAGGGTCCAGAAGAGCCTTACAGTGACTTTATTAGTAGACTTAATGAAACTGCTGAGCGCCTTTTTGGTGTTGGGGAGACCAACAGCCCCTTTATCAAACACCTGGCCTTTGAGAATGCTAATCCTGCTTGTCAGTCTATTCTCCGCTCTCACAAGTGGGAGACCATATCTGATTATATCAAGTTATGTGCAGGCGTGGGCTCCTCCCACGCCATGGGCTTAGCAATTGGAGCTGCTCTCCGTTCTGCTGGTCTCACTCAGGGTACGAAAACATGTTATAATTGTAAACAACCTGGACACTTCTCTCGCGAATCCACCACTCCTAAACAGCTCTCTGCTTCTCTTCGCCCTCCCCCTGCTACACCCTGTCCTCGTTGCCAGAAAGGCAAACATTGGGCCTCTGAATGTCGCTCCAGGACTGACATTCATGGCTGCCCCCTGTCGGCCTCTCAGGGAATACCTCTTCCTGTCCCGGGAAACTTCCAACGGGGCCAGCTCCAGGCCCCTACTCCACGGACAAATCTTGGGGCGGTCAGGTTTGTCCCTCCCTCCAACCCACCGGAGAATCAGTGTCCACCCTCTGGCGCGCCACAGCAGGCAGCGCAGGACTGGACCTCTGTGCCACCTCCCGCACAGTATTAACCCCTGAGACTTGCCCTCAAATAATTGCAACAAATGTGTCCGGCCCTATGCCCCCCAACATGTTTGGCCTTCTCCTAGGCAGAGCTAGCACTTCTCTCAAGGGTATTCAAGTCATCCCTGGAGTTATAGATAACGATTTTGCTGGCAATATCCAAGTTTTAGTCACCTCCCAAAGAGGAACCCATCTAATTTTGCCAGGGGATCGAGTGGCCCAACTTGTCCTGTTGCCTCTCACTTTTCTTAACAATAATTATATGTCCCCAAGTCGTGATAACAATCAACCTGGCTCTTCTGACACTTATTGGGTGCACTCTGTTATGCTGGATCGCCCTACTTTACGGTTGCTTCTTGATGGCAAGCCCTTTGATGGAATTGTGGATACTGGTGCTGACGCCACCATAATCTCTCTCAAACATTGGCCTAAGTCCTGGCCCCTGACTGCCTCTCATACCCATTTACAGGGCATTGGACAATCCAATAACCCTCAACAAAGCTCTCGCGTCCTTACTTGGACTGACGAGGAGGGTAACTCAGGACAAGTCACCCCCTTTGTTCTTCCAGGCTTGCCTGTCAACTTGTGGGGAAGAGACATTCTTTCACAAATGAATATGGTTCTTTGTAGCCCCAATAGTGTTGTCACTTCCCAACTGCTTAGTCAGGGTTTTATTCCAGGGAAAGGGCTTGGAAAGAATTTACAAGGCATAACAGAGCCCATTTCTCCTCCCCAGAAACTCGATCGCTCTGGCCTTGGGTATGCCCCTGAGTCTTCTTTTCCCTAGCGGCCATTGCCATCCCTGCACCCCATGCTGATAAAATTACTTGGAAAACCCAAAGCCCTATATGGGTTGACCAATGGCCGCTTTCACATGAGAAAACAGAGGCTGCAATGTTGTTAGTACAGGAACAACTTGCCGCTGGCCACATCGAGCCTTCTACCTCCCCCTGGAACTCCCCTATTTTTGTCATTCGGAAAAAATCTGGTAAATGGCGCTTGCTACAGGATCTTAGGGCTGTTAATAAAGCCATGGTCCCTATGGGGGCACTCCAACCAGGACTCCCTTACCCCATGGCCATTCCCTATGGTTCCTTCAAAATAGTTATTGATCTAAAGGATTGCTTTTTTACCATCCCTCTACACCCTGAGGATAGGCCCTGCTTTGCCTTCAGTGTCCTGCAAGTAAATTTTCGTGGCCCTATGCCTCGCTTTCAGTGGAAGGTTTTGCCCCGAGGTATGGCTAACAGCCCCACCCTCTGTCAAAAGTTTGTGGCCATGGCCATTGACCCCCTCAGGGAGACTTTTCCCTCTGTCTACATTCTTCATTACATGGATGACATTCTTTTAGCTGCCTGTGACCAGAACCTGCTTTTCTCCTGCCTCCAGCGCCTACTGTCCAATTTGCAATCATATGGGCTTCAAGTTGCCCCTGACAAGGTTCAAACTGCCGACCCCTACCTTTATTTGGGCTATGAGCTAAAAAATCAACAGGTACTAACCCCCCGAATTCAACTTCGCACCTCTCATCTCTCCACTCTCAATGACTTCCAGAAATTGCTTGGGGACATTCAATGGCTTAGACCCTATTTAAAAGTTCCCACCGCTGCTCTTCTACCCCTCAATGACATCTTAAATGGAGACCCCAGCCCTACCTCCCCTAGACAACTCACCCCTCAGGCCCTTGCTGCCCTGAAAGAAATAAACAAGGCCATTAACCTCCAGACTGCCCAACAGATAAATTATGCTCTTCCCCTGGTTTTCATTGTCTGCCCTACTACCCATACTCCTACTGGTGTATTTTGGCAAAGGCACCCTCACCACAATCGTGGCTCTCCCCTGCTTTGGGTTCACCTCTCTTCTTCTCCTACTAAAGTCATAACCACTTATCCCCTTTTGGTCGCTCAACTCATCATAAAGGCTCGCAAGCTCTCCCGCCAACATTTTGGCAAAGATCCAAACACAATCCTCCTCCCCTATGGTCCTGACCAACTCAACTGGCTTCTCCAGACTGATGATAATTGGCCTATAGCACTTTCTGCCTTTATGGGCATTATTGACAATCATTATCCTTCTGACCCCCTTATTCAGTTTGCCAACATTCACTCTTTTGTTTTTCCCCTTAATACTTCTAATGACCCTATTAAGGATGCTCCCTCTATATTCACTGATGGATCAGCTAATGGTACAGCTGCATACGTAATAAACGGACAATCAACTTCTCTCCATACCCCATACTCCTCTGCCCAATTAGTGGAGCTTTGCGCTGTTCTCGAAGTCTTTAAACAATTCCCTTCCCAGCCCTTCAACCTCTTTACTGACAGTGCTTATGTTGCTAAGTCAGTCCCCCTACTGGAGACAACACCCTATGTCAAACCTTCCACTAATGCCTCTGCGTTGTTCCACTCCCTTCGGGACCTCATTTGTGCTCGGTCTCACCCCTTCTATATAGGTCACTTACGTGCTCATACCTCTCTGCCAGGCCCTCTGATGCAAGGCAATGCTGATGCAGATGCTGCTACTCGCCTTGCTCTCGTAGCCCTAACTGACCCTCTCTCCTCGGCACAACAGGCTCACAATATACATCATTTAAATTCTCAAACCCTCCGCCTTGCCTTCAAGCTCACCCGTGCTCAAGCTAGGGAAATAGTTAAGTCCTGTCCCGCTTGTTCCGTCTCCCTACCAGTTCCCCATTTGGGAGTCAACCCACGCGGTCTTCTTCCCAATGAGATATGGCAAATGGATGTAACTCACTTCTCAGATTTTGGCAAGCTTAAATATGTTCATGTTACAATTGATACCTTTAGCGGTTTTATTTTCACCTCTCTTCATGCTGGTGAAGCTTCAAAAAATGTCATCTCTCACGTTCTTCAATGTGTCTCTACATTGGGAACTCCAAAAATCATTAAAACAGACAATGGTCCTGGCTATACTAGCCATTCCTTCAAGAACTTCTGCTCTATGCTTCAGATAAAACATGTCACCGGCATTCCCTACAACCCTCAAGGACAAGGGATTGTGGAAAGGGCTAATCAGACCCTTAAGGCTACACTTAATAAATTAAAAATTCACCCCTTTTATGGTATTAAAAATACCCCACGGAATATTTTGGCCCATGCTTTGTTTGTTCTTAATTTCTTAAGCCTTGACAGCTCTGGCAAATCAGCCGCTGACCGCCTTTGGCATCCCACCACGGCCTCCACTCACGCCCTCGTTCGGTGGCGTGATCCCCTCACTTCTCAGTGGCATGGCCCCGATCCCATCCTCATTTGGGGATGCGGCTCTGCTTGCGTTTATGATCAACAAAATGATGGGCCTCGTTGGCTCCCGGAGCGTCTAGTTCGCCAATGGACACCACCCTCACCCTCTGAAAATTCACCCTCTCCCAGGGAAGGCTCCCCGCCCCCCTGAGGTTTTGTCTTTTTTTTTCTTTTCAAGGTTTTCGGCTGCCCCCATGCTTGATGGCCTCCCGCGATTGACATCCACATTGATCGTTGCTGATCTCCAGTCCACAAATTTCTTCTGAGCCGCAACCGCTCACTCCTGTGAAGCCTCCTTCCTTCTTCTCTCACAATGAAGACCACTGCTTCCCTCTTATTTTGGATGCTAACTTTGATGACCCTCCCCTCCCTCATCAAAACGGGCCTTGACAAACCCATAGATCGCAATCAACTGCTTCGTACCCTATATGGACCTCCTTGTGACTGTCGTGGTGGCACTCGACTAAAATCCAAAACATCCTTTAATGCCGTAGATTGTGGAGAAAAAACCGCATATCTCGAGGTATCTCAGACCTTAACGGGTTCAACCCAAGAGTGGATATGTGTCCCCAAACCAAAAATTATTCCACCCTCCGGAGGAAAGCCTGGACCCTGCCCTCCTAACTGTAATTACGTTGATCAAATGCATAGCACATGTTATGATCATGTTCAGGAATGTACATCTAACAATGCTGTTTATTTTACAGCCGTTCCCCATTCCACGTACTCAGGGATGTTTGGAGGTGATTGGGAGGTAACCCCCAGGGTAATTGGTAATTACAAGTATGCCCAGGCCTCCTGCAGGGCTTCAGTTGGCAAACCTGCATGCTGGAGCCGACAGGCCCCTTTGCATGTCTCTGACGGGGGAGGGCCTACGGATCTGGTAAGGGAACAACACGTTCAGACACGTGTTCAAGAAATGATTAATGCCTTAGTCCCCAAAATTCATTTACATCCCTTGGCCCTTCCAAAATCCCGCGGTATAGACATAGATACACAAACCTTTGATATTCTCACTGCCACTCACCTTGCCCTAAATTCCTCTAGCCCCCAACTGGCACAAGATTGTTGGCTGTGCCTCGCTTTAGGAGCATCTTGGCCCCTTGCTATTCCCAGCTGGACCAACCTATCTGACCCAACCCATGCCAACTGCTCTCTTAATGTACCATTTAAAATCCAACCTACTGGTTTTAATTCCTCTGACTGTTTTTATAAGCCTCCTCTTAATTCTTCCAGTGACCTAGACGTGGGAACGGTCTCCTTTACATCGTGTTCCACAGTTATTAATGCTTCCACCTCTTTGTGCCCTAATTCGGGTCAGGTATTTGTTTGTGGTGGTAACCTTGCTTATACCCATCTGCCACAAAATTGGACAGGACTCTGTGTCCTCGCCTCCCTCCTTCCGGACGTTGAGATAATTAAAGGAGACGAGCCCCTTCCTATACCAACTTTTGACTATTTTGTCCCCCGCAGGCGAAGGGCCGTCCAATTCATTCCCCTCTTGATAGGACTTGGACTTACTGCAGCTGTTGGTACTGGCACTGTGGGACTTGGTACTGCCATCCATACCTATACTAGTTTATCTCAGCAACATGCCGATGATGTTAACACCATCTATCAGTCGGTTCAGGACCTCCAAGATCAGGTTGACTCTTTAGCTGAAGTTGTTCTACAAAATAGGCGGGGATTAGACTTGCTAACAGCAGATAAGGGAGGACTTTGTCTCACCTTACAAGAAAAATGTTGTTTTTATGCTAATGAATCAGGCATTGTCCGCGATCGTATTAAGGAGCATCAAGAAGAACTTAGCCGCCGCCACAAGGAACTGCTTGACAGGCCTCTCTGGTCCGCCTGGGGGGGCATTCTTCCTTATGTCTTGCCCCTGCTCGGACCATTACTTGGGCTTTTAATCATACTTTCCTTAGGTCCTTTCCTGTTTAATAGGCTTATGGCTTTTATTAAAACTCAAGTCACCTCTGCCTTTAAGTCCACATCAATTCAAGTGCACTACCATCGCGTGGCTCTTGAGGACCAAGACCTACCTTGTGACCGCCCCCTGTGGCCGCCCCCTGGCCTAGGTGCCGAACCTTCGCCCTAGTTAGTGGGCATGCCCCATATCTCCTCCCTTATTGCCACTTATCTAAACTTAAAATGATCTGAGTGACTCCCCTCCGACAGGAACTGCATAGGATTCAGACCTGTGCATGTTGACTCACAAATGTGTGAGTACAATATGGGCACCAACATGGGTGCGAGGCATAGCACTGCAAGGGAAGGTCCCTTTTGACTGCTTCTGAATTCCCTGAGAGTCAAACCTGACTTGCATGGAGGTTGGTACCATACTTTCTGTGTTGGCTCTGCCTCCCCTCCCCAAAAGGTACCAAGAGCAACCAAGGTGGGGTACGAACCCCACGGGAGGAGTCAGGTCACTGCTCCCCCAGTTGGTTACAGGCCCACCGTGAAATCACGGGACCCTGGGAGTCCTACCAAAATTTACAAAAATTGGCCACCACAGAAAACACCTTCAAAAACTAATAGAAAGGGAGGAGATGTGGGGAACCATTGGACACCAGGAAAGCAAAAGTACCTCCATCTTAAATAATGACTCCATTTTGTAATAAGTTGTCTGTTCTGGAAAGTCACAAGATCTGCAGTTGTTAACCCATGCACGGAAAAAGAATAATGTAACCCATAAAGAATGAGAAAGTCGTTATCTCATGGCTTTGGGGCTGGGGCCTTATCCTGTGAAACATCTTGTGCCTTTGGGGCCGGAACCTTATCCTATTGAAACGGAACTGTAGCAATACCTAAACTGTTGTCAAACTTCCCTGTTCTGCTGTATAAGAGGCACACTGAGAAAAATTAAAATTGGCAGCTTGATCAGACTCCTGTCTTGCTGTCGGTTCCTTGTGTCTCTTGTCCCTTTCATTCCAGGTTTTCTGGGGTCCGTGCTCCCGTTGAAGCCCCGCTGGCTGGGGCAGTGAAGGGTCAACAAATCCCCAGAGGGAGTCCACTGAGAAACACTCTGGTGCTGATGAAATACAGGAGAGAGGGTCGTAGCACTGCATGAAAACAGTTCAGTGAGAAGTTTAAAAACAAATGTGGTATAAAATTGCTTCCTAATAAGGAATATTCAAATTCACCAAATGAACTTTAACAACTATCACTAGTTTGGTTACTTTATTTCAGAAGGTTTTATTTATCTACTGTTAACATAAAACATGTACTGAAGCACAAATTTTAATGAACTCACTCTTTAAAGAAGATAGGAAACTTCTAAAATAAAATATAAGATAATTTTAATTATACCTAACACCCCCCCTTGAAGAATGGCAGACAAGTAAGATTTGAAACTTTAAGAAAGGGTGGAAGATTTTTCAAAACATTTGATAAAATACAGCATAAATAACAGAATGAGTAGATATTTGAAGATATTCAACATGTGAAGAGAGACATGAAGTAAACTGAAAAGTATATGGAGCATAGTAAATAACCTCAGTCAAGTGTTTACATTTGAAATTAGACTATAGGTTTTGTGACTTTCAAAAAATCCTATTGAAATAACAATGAGTTATTGAATTTATAACTTAGTAATATTCACAAATTTCATTTTCTTCTTTGATGCAATTTTTGTTTTATTTTTCATTGTTCAAAGCTGAAAAGTCAAATCACATATGTGTCAAATATGTGAACAGGGACTGGGAAGAGGACTCAGCAGATAGAGCAATTGCTGCTAAAACATGGGGACTAAAGTTGAGACACTTAGCATCCATGTAAATGTATGGTGGGTATACTAGCCTGCCTGCAATGTCAGCACTCAGGAGCAGAGACAGGGCTAGCTGTCCATCTAGGCCAGCTGAAATGGCTTGGTCTGGGTTCATGTAATAGGCCCTGCTTCAGTAAGGAGAAAGATATCCAATGTAAACCTCTAGCCTACAAATACACACACACACACACAGAGAGAGAGAGAGAGAGAGACAGAGAGAGAGAGAATGCCATATACACAAAAACATGCATATACACATGCATAACACACATGTACACATCCCAAATATGTGTTTGCATTCTAACAATACCATGGCTGAGAAAGTGGTGTGTTACTACATAACTATATAAACCCAAATAATTTTCTTCAAATCTACATTTCCTAATCTATCTTTTAAAATTCTATGTACTATTAACGGTTATTAGATTTTATGTACCAAAGTGCAGTAACAGATTTCAAGGTTAATAATTTGGGGAAAAATTGAGATAACCAGAGTTAAACACGTTCATATACTATAGAACTCTTAAGAGTATTTAACATACTAATTAGTGAGTATTGTATATCTACTTCTCAGGGAGAATGTCCTGTGAAGATTTCCAGCATAAAAAATATGTTTGCCAGTCTTATTAACATCATAAGAGGTTTGAAGCTATCTTGGGTAACAGTGCTAAAACATGAATGTTAGTGTAGAAATGTTTTGAACTACTGAGTATATTCACTGGCATGTTTATGTCCAAAATTTCATTGCTTATTGAGGTACATGAAGCAAAGATAGTGTTAATACCATGGCGCACCTCATGCTGCAGACACAGGACAGGTAATTGGGAGAGGTTTTCACTGAAGATGAACAAAAGCATCATAGTGCCTATACAAAATGAATGTGGGGTGACATTTAATAGTGTTGGTTTAGTTTTCAATACATAATCCTTTACAAGGCTATGGCAACAATAGGATAAATTAAGAGCTTGAGGCCATTGTTGTTGGTATTAAATTGGATATACCGATGACTCCATAATCAAGACTAATTTCATTTTAAACCAAATATATTAAGAAGTCAAAATTGATGCAGAAAATTTACATAGACATAGTATCAAAAATGCATAAATGAAAATATTTTTTAAAAGGGGAGGTGTAAAGATGGCTTAGCACCAAGGTATTTGCCTTCAAAGCTTAACAACCGCAGTTCAATTCCCCAGTAACCACATAAAAGCTGTAAGAGGTACATATGTCTGTAGTTCATTTGCAGTGGTGGATGTCCTGTCATGCCCATTCTCTATGTCTGTCACTCTCCACTGTCTATCTCTGTCTGCTTGCCAATAAACAAATAAAATATTTTAAAGAATGTAATAAAATAGTTTATTAACACCAAAATTTCCATCAGTCTTTGTGTCTAATTGTGGCTCCTGACTTCACTGGTTCCTTGCTATAGTCTCACCACATGCATAAAATTTCAAACAAAAAGTGGTCCCAAAAATAGCATAAAATTTTGTACATTTTATCATTAGACTAAATAATGTATCAGTAATAAAACACTATGAAATTTATACAGGAAAAAATGAGAATTTCCCAAAACAGCTAGTTCCACTGGATTTCAAAATGTTTCCTCTTTTAGTTTCAACAACACTTTCCCTTCTGTATGATTTCAACCCAATAACTAAAGAAAATACTTTGCAGTGGGATATAAAAATGGGAGATGAGCCAGGATCCATATTTTATGGTACCAATTATTACAACAGCTTATGTTGAACATTTTTGAGACAGCATTTGTGCTCGGAGGGAGGCAAACTACATGAAAAATTCCTCCAGCAACACTCGGTACTGCCGGCTGGCACTTAAAGAAAAGAACAAAATCGTGAGAACATATCTAGGAAGTCACTTGCATCTTACCTGCTAGGAAAATGTTTTGTGAAAAGTGTGCATTTATTTGAGTTATAAAAATGATGTAGAGTATAACTTACCTTGCATTATTTTACCTAATGTTTAAATGTAACTTAGCTCCAGAAAGAAAATGTAAAATACAGCCAAGTATAGGAGCAAAACACATTCAGAAAATAGGGATTCTGATCACAAGTGACTGGTATCTATAGAAACTGCACTGCTGGCAAGGGGCTTGCCATCTCAGTGATCAAGTTAATGAAGGTATCATTAGGTCTCTATTTTAACAGAGAAGTTTCACTACATATTACACTTGATGCATCTGAGCTGTTACATTAGTCATTTAGCTTTCAGAATATTAGAAAGAGAAATTCTCTCATAGGAAACAAAAGGAACACTGAATATTAGAAATAATTACTCTGTTTAAAGGCAAGCTATGGGTCGATGGCAGGATATTTTGATTAACATTCTTCAGTAAGTACCACATATTCTGCTTCTTTCAAGAAACCCAAGCAAAATGTATTGAGCATACCCAGATACATGTGGGGAAAATGGGAATACAATTGGCAAGTCACCAAAAGGAAATGCTTTTTAGCTCCTAAGGGTGATGCAGCACATGGAACATTGCAGCATTTCTTTTATAATACAATGCAAAGGATGGAGCAAGGAGTAGGGAGAGAGTATAACAAAAATCACATGATTAACTATGCTGTTTGTAATTGATACTCATAAGTATCCCAGTTACCTCTGAGTCCAATCTTTTTCAGTTCATATGTGCAATCCTTCCCATTAGCTATAGTTTTGAGAGGAGGAAGGACTCCTTATGCCATTGGCTCTGCTCTCAAGGTTGAAGAATGCACATTCCCATCCAAAGCTGTTTCCCTGAACTACTTACTAACTGTCCTCCCTCACCCTACACTGTACTTGGGGTAGGCAGTGAACAAGAACATTGTTGTATTTTATCATCTGTTGGTCTTCCTCAGGCAAAACATATAAATGATTTTTTTTTCTGTGAGGCCAAATTTGTTTCTTCCTTCCAATTTAAGATCTATTTTACATCATTTTTCAGGGACTATTTCCAGGTATGTGATAGGCCATTAAACCTACTAGCACTGTCCATGTAAGAAGGTATCTATAAGCATTTCTGATTAAATAACAAAATAAAATGAAACCAAGAAAGAATTTTGCAGTGAAGGAGGAGGACAAAAAATAGTAAAGGATTTCTCAGGAATAGTGAAAGCTTCATTTTTTTTTTTTTATTTCTGCCTTCATTTCAAATGGCACCTAAACCACTCATTGTTATATGTATTTGTCTCCTCTATATGTTGATTCTGAAATAAAGGCCCATTCAACAAGAGTAGTTAAGCCAGCACATTTGTATATGCAAATGGTGAGATCAAAATTCAACATTGAAGTTCCAAACATAAATGAAAAGCAAAAAGAATGGACAAAATCAGATGTTTCAAAATTAAAATGTTTATGCGGATACTTTAAATATTTTCAATATTTTATCTATTGATATGCAAGTAGAGAGAGAGAATATGAATGAGAATGGGAGTACCAGAACCTCTTGCTCCTACAAGTAAACTCCAGATGCACTACTCTGTGCATATGGCTTTTGTGTCACCATCCTTCAAATTATTTCTACTTCTACATTTGTCCCTCCAATCTTCTACATATATTCTTGATGCACTTACTATAAAAGAAGCAAAAACACACCTTAAACTGTTACATACAAATTAGAATAGTATGAACCATCCAAGGTCAGTAGAAAGTTTCTATAGTAGAAGATACTTTAGGACTGGAGACATGGTTGTTGGTTAAAGTGCTTGCCAGCAAAGCCAAAGGGCCCAGGTTTGATTCCAAATAAAGGTAGAGAAACAAGGTGGCACATGCATCTAGAGTTGGTTTGCAGTGGCTGGAAGACCTAGAGAGCTCATTCTCTTTACATCTATCTAGCTTTATATCTATCTACCCCCCATAAAGAAGTAAATAAATATTTTTTTTTTAAAAAGATACCTTAGCCTTGACTGACCTGAAACTCATTCTGTAGCCCTCAAGTGGTCTCAAATTCACAGAGATCCTCTTAGGCCAGCCTTCTGAATGCTGAGATTATTGTCATGAAATACCATATTCATCTCTTTATTTTTTTTTAAATTTTGTTCATTTACTTGCATACATGTGTTGTGCAATGGGGGGTGTTTCAGGGCCTCTTGCCAATGTAAGAGTGACTGCTTTCTCCACTTTTGTCATAATGTTTAAGTAGTTGGCTTGGGAATAGAACCCTAGGCAAGCAGCCTTTGTAAGCAAGAGCTCTAAACCACTGAGCAACCTTCCCAGACCCTCTTTAACTTGTTTTTAAAGTGCTAAAATGTGTTTAGTCCCATAATGAAGAAGAGAGAAGTCAGGTCATGTGATTATGGATTAACAAATCTTATACACAGGTAAAAGTGAGTATAATAATAGTGTGGAAATGGCTGGGCATGATGGTGCACACCTTCAATCCCAACACTCAGGAGGCCGTGGCAGGAGGATCGCCATGAGTTCAAGGCTCCCTGAGACTACATAGTGTATTTCAGGTCATCCTGGGCTAGAGTAAGACCCTACCTTGAAATGCCCCCTCCCAATAGAAAATACTGTGGAAATGGAGGACTTGACATCAGGAGAAAGTTTTGAAAGAAGAACAGATTGGATACATGATGACTAGGCTACAGATGCAGTGTCCTACAAGTTATTTGAAATACTAGAACATGAATATCTAATGAAATCATGTGACTGAAATCTGGGTTGTGTGCTCCCTTTATGTGCCTCGTCAAGATTGGTTACTGGAACTAAAAGTGCTTATTAGAAAATAACATCACACTATGCTTACTACTAAAAGGATATCCCAATTTCTCCTTTAACCTCAGTTTTTCTATTTCTTTTTCTTGTCTTTCTTTCTTATTTTTTTTTTTTTTTTTTTTTTTTTTTTTTTACAAAACAAACATAATTTGACACATAGGTTAAAAAAAGTTCATTTTGACTTCCGGCCAAGATGGCGACTGCCTAGCTGCGCTGCAAATCCCGGGGAAAGAAAGGCAAGATATTAAGGGTATATAGTGGCTTTTAGGGGAGAGAAATCTGGGAGGGCACAGAGGTGGGGGAACAGGGAATCGCTGGTCCCCTTTCGGGCGGGTAGGCACCGCTCGCCCCAAATAACGGCCGTGTTCAAAGCTCCACCCCTGCCGCTGCTGCTGCTCCGGAGCCCGCACGGCTGCCACTGCGCGCCGATCGTTCCCTCCGCGCGCGGAAGCTTAGACTGCTCCGCACCCTTGTCCACTCGCCCACCTACTGAGTGTGCCCAGTCCCACATGCTCAGACTGTATCTCTCGCTTGCGTCAGCTCAGGTGCCACCCCCTACCTGCCTGCCGCACCGGCGGGCCGCCATTGTCCTGTGGCGGGGGAGCACAGACTGCTTCCGGATCCCAGCGTTCACAGCCAAAGTCTGGGCGGCTTCAGTGCTTGGTGCCTCAGTGCCACTCCTAGCTCGAACGCAGGCAGCTGTGGCACATTACCGCTTGAGAACTCAAACAATTTTTGCGCCCCTGCCAGGTAGTAGATAGGCGGCTTTGGCAAGTGAGATTATTCCCTGCGTGCGGAAGCTTAGACTGCTCCGCACTCTCCTCCACTCGCCCTCTGTCTGCCGCGCGGCTGTCCACAATTGTCTTGTGGTGGGGGAGCGCAGACTGCTTCCGGTTCCCAGCGTGCCCAGCCAGAGTTCGGGCGGCATCAGTGCTTGGTGCCTCAGTGCCACTCCTAGTTCGAACGCAGGCAGCCTTGGCACATTACCGCTTGAGAACTCAGGCAACTTCAGCGCCCCTGCCAGGCAGTAGATAGGCGGCTTTAGCAAGTGACAGCCAAAGCCCAGGCTTCTTGGCAATGCCCCCAGGCTGCATAAGATTCCCATTGTTCTTGAGCCCAGGCTGATACGCCCACTTATCTGCCCATACACTGTCATGGGCAGAACACAGCGCAAAGGAAATAACATGAATAATCAAATGCAAGAAAATCCAATTAGATCACCCACTCCCACAATGAATACTTCTAACCAAAACATAGAAGAACAAATAGGACCAGAACACCACATTGAAGCTATGAGCAATGCAACTCTAACCAACCTATTGGTAGAACTTGCAGGAAAGCAACAAAGGGCCGACAATCGTGTGGATGTTGCCATCACTAAACTAGAACTAATAGATAAGAAATTGGAAGGATTAGATAAGAAAATGGAAGGATTTCAAAGAGAGTTAAGAGATTTGAGGGAGAGTGAAAAAAAAGAAGACCTTAAAAATCAGCTGGCCATGCTAAATGAAGACATAAAGAAATGCAAGGATGAACTCCAAGAATCATCAAGAAAATCAGAAAATGATGTGAAAAGGGAGCTTGACAGAGGGATGGAAATTATACATAGAAAAATAATAGAAAATGCAAACTTAATTGAACAAGCCCAAAACTCACTAGAAGCTCTCAAGAATAGAGTCAGCCAAGTGGAGGATAGAAACTCTGATCTGGAAGACAAGATGGAAGAAACAGTTAGAGACTTCAAAAATTTCAGTAAGTTTAAAAGCTCCTGTGAACAGAACATGAGGGAATTGTGGGATACAGTTAAACGTCCCAATATCAGGATCATTGGAATACCAGAAGGAGAAGAAATCCAGACCAAAGGCATGGAGAACTTATTTAACAAAATAATTGAAGAAAACTTCCCCAATCTCTTAAAAGAAAGGCCCATCAAGATACAAGAAGCCAATAGAACTCCAAACAGACTGGACCAAAGGAGAAACTCTCCAAGACATATTATTATTAAGACTCTAAACATTGACACCAAAGAGAAAATCCTAAAAGCAACTAGGGAAAAACAGCACACCACCTTCAGAGGTAACCCCATCAGAATTACTTCAGACTTCTCAATGGAAACACTGAAAGCTAGAAGGGCCTGGAATGAAACACTGCAAAGTCTAAGAACCTATGGCTTCCAACCCAAACTACTCTACCCAGCAAAAGTATCCCTCATAATAGATGGTGAACGAAAAACTTTCCATGACAAAACTCAGCTTTACAATTATATGAACACAAAACCAAACCAACAGAGAGTATTTCAGGAAATTCTCCACAGAGAAGAAAAAAATAATCAAACACAATTGCCTACAAGAAGCAGATCACAACAACCAAACTCAGAGTAGGCACAAAAAACTTCAATGACCATGAAAACTCCAACCCACATTTACCATCACAATATGGCAGGGATCAAATCAAATCTCACAGTCATTACCCTAAATATTAATGGCCTTAATTCACCCATCAAGAGACACAAGCTAAGAGGATGGATCAAAAAATTAGACCCCTCAATCTGTTGCCTTCAAGAAACCCACCTCACCATTAAAGACAGACATCTCCTCAGGGTGAAAGGGTGGAAAACAGTATTCCAAGCAAACAGGAATAAGAAACAAGCAGGTGTAGCTATATTAATATCGGATAAAATAGACTTCAAACCAAATATAATCAAAAAAGACAAAGAAGGCCACTTCCTACTTATCAAGGGAATGATCCATCAAGAGAATATTACAATCATAAATCTGTATGCACCAAACACAGGGGCACCACAGTTCATAAAACAAAAACTACTTGACAATAAAACAGAAATAACCACAAACACCATCATAGCTGGGGACTTCAATACACCATTATCAGTAATAGACAGATCATCCAAACAGAAACTCAACAGGGAAGTAAGAGAGCTCAACAAAACCATAGATCACTTAGACCTAACAGACATCTACAGAACATTCCATCCCAAATCCACAGATTACACATTCTTCTCAGCAGTCCATGGAACATTCTCTAAAATAGACCATATGTTGGGCCACAAAGACTGCCTCCACATATTTAGGAAGATTGACATAATTCCCTGCATGATATTGGATCACAATGCTATATTGCTAGAAATCAACAACAAAAGACCCACCAAGAATCCCAAAGGCACCTGGAAACTGAACAGCACACTTTTAAACAATAAATGGAGAGTGGATGAAATAAAAAATGAAATTGCAAAATTTCTGGAATTGAACGACAATGAGAACACATCGTATCAAAACTTATGGGACACAATGAAGGCGGTCCTCAGGGGAAAATTCATAGCACTCAATGCCTTCGTAAAAAAGACAGAAAGGTCCCAAATCAATAACCTAACCATCCACCTAAAGGCACTGGAAAAACAAGAAAAATCCAACCCAAAGAGCTCCAGAGGGAAAGAAATAATTAAAATCAGAGCAGAAATCAATGAATTGGAAACCAAGGAAACAATTAAGACAATTGACAAAACAAAGAGCAGGTTCTTTGAAAAAATAAACAAGATTGACAAACCCCTGTCCAATCTGATCAAGCAAAAAAAGGTGAAGCTTCAAATTAACAAAATTCAAAATGAAAAAGGAGAGATCACAACAGACATAAGTGAAATTGGGAGAATCATCAGGACTTATTTCAAAAACCTCTACTCCACAAAACTGGATAATGTGGAGGAGATGGATAAATTCTTGGACGCATACCATCTACCAAAGCTAAACACAGAGCAGATTAATCACCTCAATCAACCCAGCACACTCATGGAGATTGAAAAAGTAATAAAAAACCTCCCAAAAAAGAAGAGCCCAGGACCAGATGGCTTCTCAGCTGAATTCTATCAAACCTTCATGGAAGAACTCAAACCAATCTTTCTCAAACTGTGCCACACAATTGATGAACAGGGAAAGCTACCCAACTCCTTTTATGAAGCTCGCATCACCCTAATTCCAAAACCAGGCAGAGATGCCACAAGAAAAGAAAACTACCGGCCTATTTCCCTGATGAATTTAGATGCAAAGATCCTAAACAAAATCCTTGCAAACCGAATCCAACAACACATCAAAAGCATTATCCACCTTGACCAAGTGGGATTCATTCCAGGAACACAGGGGTGGTTCAACATATGGAAATCTGTCAATGTAATACACCACATAAACAAGGTTAAACATAAAAACCACATGATCATTTCGATAGATGCAGAAAAGGCCTTTGACAAGATTCAACACCACTTCATGTTCAAAACATTGGAGAGAGTTGGCATGGTTGGTTCATATCTTAACCTAATAAAGGCAATATATGAAGCTCCGAAGGCCCAAATAATACTTAATGGAGAGAGACTGGAGGAATTCCCACTAAGATCAGGAACAAGACAGGGTTGTCCACTCTCACCTCTGCTTTTCAATATAGTTCTGGAAGTCCTAGCTCAAGCAATAAGACAGGAGAAGGAAATAAAAGGGATACAAGTTGGAAAGGAGGAAGTTAAGTTAGCTTTATTCGCTGATGACATGATTATATATGTAAGAGACCCGAGAGACTCCATCCCAAAACTACTGAAGGTGATTAACTCCTATAGCAAAGTAGCAGGATACAAAATCAATGCACAAAAATCAGTAGCCTTCCTTTATGCAAAGGACAAAGATACAGAAAAAGAAATAAGGGACATAGTCCCATTTTCAATTGCGACAAAAAAATAAAATACCTTGGAATAACGTTAACCAAGGAAGTGAAAGATCTATACAATGAAAACATAAAAACACTCAAAAAAGAAATTGAGGCGGACTTGAGAAAATGGAAAGACCTCCCATGTTCCTGGATAGGCAGAATTAACATTGTGAAGATGACAATCCTACCAAAGGCAATTTACAGATTTAATGCAATACCAATTAAAATCCCCACAGTGTTCTTCACAGAGATAGAAAAAATGATCTCAAATTTCATATGGAAAGGCAGAAGGCCTCGCATTTCCAAACATATCCTCAGCAAAAGAAATACCTCTGGAGGCATCACCATACCTGATCTAAAGCTATATTACAAAGCCATAGTAATGAAAACAGCATGGTACTGGCATAAAAACAGGACTATAGATCAATGGAATAGACTTGAGGACCCGGACTTTGGGTCAAGCAACTATAGCTACTTGATATTTGATAAAGGCCCAAACAATATACGCTGGAAAAAAGACAGCATCTTCAACAAATGGTGCTGGACAAACTGGATAACCATATGCAGGAAACTAAAACTTGACCCACACATTTCACCATGCACTACACTCAAGTCCAAATGGATCAAAGATCTCAATATAAGACCAGAAACTCGAATACTACTGGAAGAAAATTTAGGAAGTACATTCCATGATATAGGAATGGAAAAAGACTTCCTGAACAAAACCCCAGTAGCTCATGAACTTAAACCATCACTCAACCAATGGGACCACAAGAAGCTGAGGAGTTTCTTTACAGACAAGCATACAATTAGCAAAGCCAATAGATTACCCACAGAATGGGAGAAAATATTTGTGGGTTATCCAACTGATAGAGGACTAATCTCTAGAATCTACAAAGAACTCAAAAATCTAAACAGTAAGAAGTCAAACACCCCACTCACAAAATGGGGCAAAGAGCTGAACAGGCAGTTCACAGAGGAAGAAATAGAAATGGCAAACATACACTTAAGAAAATGTTCAGCATCCCTAATCATCAGAGAAATGCAAATTAAAATAACTATGAGATTCCACCTTACCCCAATAAGGATAGCAAGCATCAAAAAATCAAATAAAAATAAATGCTGGCGAGGATGTGGAGAAGTAGGAACACTCATCCACTGTTGGTAGGAATGTAGGATGGTACAACCACTTTGGAAAGCAATATGGAGACTTCTGAAAAAGCTGAGTATAGAGATACCAACAGACCCAGTTATTCCCTTACTGGGCATCTACCCTACAACCTTCAAACCACAGACTAAAGAGATTTGCTCAACCATGTTTATAGCGGCTCAATTTGTAATAGCTAAGAGCTGGAATCAACCCAGATGTCCATCACTAGAAAAATGGATAACTAAGATGTGGTATATCTACACAATGGAATTCTATACAGCAGTAAGAAGAAATGACAGAATGAAATTTGAGGAAAAATGGTTGCACCTGGAACAGATCATTCTCAGTGAACTTACCCAATCACAGAAAATAAATCGCCACATAGTCTCACTCATCTACAGCACCTAACCTGAATCTACCGAAGATACCTTACATACCCAGCAAGCATCTCCTAGATTAGACACTAGGATGGAAGGGGAGGGAGGGGAGGGCATCAAAGGGGTGGGAAACACAAATCTAGACCCAAACGGCAATGGTACCATAATCTTCTACTTACTAAAAGATAGACCAAATGGCTGATCCTTCACCAGGCCCTTACAGGGAACACCTGAACCACAAGACACTGGAGAGGGTAAGATTAAGACTAACCTTAATCTCCTACATCTTCCCTCCCTCACTTCCCCTCTCCCTGTCTCTCTCTCTCTTATCTCTAACTCTTGTATATTAGTTATCTTTTTCCTCATTTTCTTAGTGGGCACTGACCTGTAACTCCCAGTACCAGCATGGGGCTATCATCCACAATGAGCTTTTGATCAGAGAGACCTACAAGGTTTCCTAAAAGACAGACAGATTTCTGTCAGAGTACTTGATGACCCACCAAAGGTTAGTGGTAAGACCCTACTGCTGAAGATACCTTATGTGATTGACATGCAAATTAGAATGGCATGGCTGGAAGTTGGAAGAGAGTCAGTCCCCAGACAGTCAGCGCGTCTAGTGCCAGAAGGTGCTACGTGGGAGACTGGGGGAAATTGACCAATATCTATTGAAGCAACACATGGTCTAACCTACTTAGCAGCAAATAACTTATTGTGATGCCCACACAAGTGCAGTGGTAGCACACAGCCATGGTGGGGAACCAACTGCTCTCAATTTGGCTAACTGATCCCCTCACTGGTATGAGACCCATAGCTGGAGCTGGGAAACAAGTCAGAACCATATCCAAATATAAGCCCACTCTCCAGTATCAAGCTACTATCAATTGTGGGCTACAAGAGGGCCTACACCTATTAAATTCTCTATAAAAAAAAAAAAGTAAGGGTTATCTCATTTGTCCTGGTGCTAACTTACTCTCCATTGGAGAATCTGCTTCTCTTTTTCAGATAGATGTAGACCCTAAGGAGAGAGCCACCCCATCATACCTCAAAAGGGCCCCGGCTGAAACTAAGAAAACTTCGAGAAACAAGCATGGGGGCTGTTTTCCTGATGAACCGGACACCAGCACAAGGGGGAAGGATATCAGCATAGAGAAAAATCAACTCCTACCAAATCAGAGAGCCAGAGCCTCAGAGGCCCTCAACACCTCATCACTGAAGCAGACCAAAAATGAACCCAACATGGCTCAGGGAAATTTTGCGGAAGAGATGGCGGAAAGAATGTCAGAGTCACATGTTGGGTCATGATATGCAGAGACATTTAGCTTACCCATAACTGTGGGCTAACTCCACAATGCATGACCCGTATACCTCAACAAGGAGGGGCCAAGGGGAAGGGGTAGGTCACGGATGAGCCTAATAATGGTACCAAACTGACTGTATTTGCTGAATACAGAACTGACTAAAAAAAAAAAAAAAAAAAAAGAAAAAAACTATAGATGTCAAAAGGGTTATTTTCAAATCTAAAATATATAAGTAAGTCTGAGACCAAATATATATATTTGTACAGTCTTTAATGACACCCAATGGCTCTCTATTATCAAGGTTAAATGTTGTATATGTTTTTGATAACTCTGCTAATATCTCATTTGTGTTACATGCCATATAGAAACAGATTCAGGCCATGTCAAACACTACTGTGCCATTCAATAAACAGTTCTGGAAAAAAAAAAAAAGTTCATTTTTTTCTTTGAGTTTAGTTAAGTAATATGGAAAAATTTGATAATGAAATTTGCATGAAAATGGATGCAGTTGGAAAAAGTAAACCATTCTACTAAAGGGCATGCAGGTACAGAAAGACAAAGAGCACATGCACTCTCTCATTTGTAGTTTCCTAACTTGGATCATTTAGAGATGAATGAAATGGTAGGAAGCATCAAGGATATGGGCAAAATCCAGAATGGACAAGGAGAGAGAAGAAATAGGGGAGATGAGAAGAAGAGGTACTTTACAAGATAGAGAAGGGACAGAATATAGGGTGTGTGAGGAGTTTGGAGGTGTAGGGGTTAGGGAGGGTGGGAGGAAATCACACAAATGTAAGATTACATAAATCAGTTCTATAGAAACCCTCCATCTGGTTAGCATTCTGCAAGATATAACCACCAATAAAGGAGAAGGGGACAGTCTGGACAGAAGGTGGAAAAAGCTTAACCTTAAAACCATGGACTCTGGCAGGTAAATCCCATGCGCAGAATTGAGTTATCCTCCTCGATGAGCTGTTGACAAGTGAGACCTATTAGGTTCCAATGTAGGTCATTGCCAAAACATGTGATTTCCTGCCATAGTTAAAAGGTATGACCCAGTTGCTGAAGATACCACTGGCTGTGGTTACAGGATATTGGAATACCATTCTGGAATCAAAAGAGAAACTAGCTCCCTCCTGGCTAGCACTCATAGTGCTGGAAAGTCCTATGGGAGCCATTGGAGAACAATGGTAACCAACATCATGAATCAGCACAGTACGCTGCAGATTACAAAATCAACTAACCAGGAGAGAAGTCCATACTTGTTCAATAGCAGCCCATAGCCTATGTGGGTAACTAATTGTTCACTGGTTGTACACAAAGACAGGCCGCTCAGTGGGACAGAATTCATTTCTGGTATTGGAAACCAAGTCAGACTCCCATGGCCAGGCAAATCATAAATTTCAGAGAGAAGAACCCTATGATCTCTGGAAGAGAAGAGTGGGATTGTATACAATAAAGTCTCTCAAGTCACTTTGCATGCCCCCTTTTTAACCTAAGCTGCTCTCAAACTGGTTTGGAGAATCTGTGTTATTTTACAGAAGGCAGAAAAATAATTGAGAAGAACCAAGATACATCAATAATACAATATGATAGATGACTGCCTACCATTAGACATGCCACCTCTACCACATCTGCTATGGCCTAGGAGAAATTGTCAATGAAGCTTTGACATGAATTCTGCTCTTATGTCTAGCCTGGAAATAAGCTTCAAGGACATAGTGACAGACACAGATATAAATCAAAACCCATCAAATCATGAATCCAGGGGCTACAGAGAGCACAACACAAAATCAGACTGCAAGCAGGCCTGCCGTGGCTCAGCGAACACTGCAGAAGAGGGAACTGAAAGTTTTTAAGAGCCACAAAGTGGGTAAGAATACCCTGAGGCAGTGTCACCCTGCTACCTCACAGAGTCTGACTGAAGCCTTCATGAGCCCATGAGGAAGCCCTAGGGAAACAGAAGCAGGGCAACTGAATAAAAGGTACAACCAGTTGTAAAATATAAAATAAAATTTAAATAAATTAAATTAAGAATGTAATAGGAAAAAGGAAGCAGATTACTTACAATGCTATCTTCCAGGCATAAAGTGGCCTCGATATTCATGATCTCATGGTAGTTGACACTATCTACTCTATGTATATGTGTGTGTGTGTGCGTATATATATATATATATATATATATATATATATAGATAGATAGATAGATAGATATAGATATAGATATAGATAGACAGATAGATAGATAGACAGATAGATAGATAGATAGACAGATATACTTGTATGTGTGTGTGTGTGTATAAATGATGTATGTATGCATGTGGCATATATGAGTATAGGGATAGACATACAGCCATATGATGTAAGGACAAATTAATACACTGATAATACAGAAAGTTAGCCAATTCTCTGTTCTGAATTTTTTTTTTTTAGTGTTTTTGCTGTTGTTGTTGTTGCTTTTTTTTTGTAAAGTAAGGTCTCATTCTATTCCATGCTGACCTCACTCTGTAGTCTCAGGCTGACCTAGAACTCAGTGATCTTCCTACCACACCCTCCTGAGTACTGGGATTAAAGGCATGTGCCACCATGCCCAGATTAAATTTTATTATAAATACATAATTTATGACAATTTCTAATGATGTAATTTCTTCAACATAGGAACAAAAGCAGTCCTAGTGGCTTTTAGGATCAAGCAAACAAAATTCCACATCAAACACCTTTATCTGAAGAATATGTGTTTTCAAGAAAGAGGTGGATTTATTTCCTGGAAAGAAAAAGTCAAATGCTTAGGAATATTTACACCAAAAAACACACAATTTCATATTCCAAGGTTTTTTAAATTAAAAGAATGTGTAAGATGGATGGTTGGCCAGATAATACTAATAACATAGCTATCATTGCCTTGTCATTCCTGAAATCATTCATGATTGTTTATATAATCTTCTGATCAATTCAGTTAAACATATATATCTAGTGCCACGTGTTTTATGCTTTACTGTTTCAAATACCTTTGAAAAAGGACACTCTGATTCAGCATGAAAATCCTAATTCAGTGAAGGTGATACAAATTACTAATATATGTGTTAAATAACTTTATGAAAGACTTAAGAAAATATTTTAAATAGCTGTAAAAGTTTCAAGTGACAAAAATGCATTAACTATTCAAACCACTCATTTTGCCTTATGGTTTAAAATTTCCTACATTTATATTTTCAGTTTTAAAGTCATATTAGTTAGTAAATGCTAAGGTCTGGGTTATTCACTATTCTTTGTTAAGACAAATTGACTATATAAAGGTTCTGAATTTTAAATAGAGCCTTAATGCATCTTAAAATTTAAGTTTCTATTTGTTTACTTCGCATATAGAAATAATATTGTGCAATTAAGTTATATTTTGATATGTGAGTCAATTGATTATATGACATATTGCTAGAGTAAATTACCCATACGTTCATTACTAATGCTCTTGTCCTATCCTTTACTATGGTGGAATATTTGTGGCTCACTTATAACTACAGATCTCACACCAGATATGTGAGAAAGAGCTGTGCTCCCAATATGACTGAGCAACATGAGCTCCCCCATAAATTTCAGCTACAGATTCTAAAACAATCCTTGTACAAAACACTTATGAAGTATGAGTAAAGCCTATAATATTTTTGGAAAATAATTTCAAGTGCTCATACTCAGTAAAAACTGAATATAGGTAAAATTATAAGAAAGGATATGTCCAGTGTTGTTATTGGCTTAAGTACACTATTGGACATCCAAAGTCTGTGAAGATGGTTCATCTTCTGCTGGACATTAAAAATCTAGACAAGAACATATCAAAGAAGGTAAATGGGAAGTTTATCTTGCCATGAATTTCATGGAGAGAAGCAAAAGATGCTTTCAACAGAAGCAAAAAGCACTGAACTGTGACTTGAACTTCCATATGCCACCCTATGATATAGTCTAAACAATTAAACAGAAATATGTATTAAGCATGCATAGTCTTTGCAACAATATTGATAAAATCTATACAATACAATATGAAATAAATATTTAGGCCATAACTGGAATCCTTACCATACAGAAAGCAAGAATATAAAATTTAGTCTGAAGACATAAAAAGTTAACATATGGCCAATTTTCAAAAACACAGATCTTGGAATTATCATAAAAATGACTCTGATTGGCAGTCAGATAAAATATGCTCATAATGCAGACAAAGATCAAAATTATTGAATATAGCATGTAGGAAAGAGATAACAAATGTTTTAAAATTTTAGAACAAAAAATATAACACGTACAATTAGTTGTTCATTACATAGAGTTGATAGCTGAAGAAATATGAGAATAGGAAAAAATGAACCTGAGATAGACATTAAACAATCAGCCTAAGAGAAAATATAAAATATTGAAAAAGATGTGTAGAAATTCAAGGACCAATGAGGAAATATTTCCTGTCACAAAAGGAGAAAGGAGTGAAAATACATAAGAAAAAAAGAAGAAGACATTTGAAGAAAGAGCAGCAGGAAAGCATCCAAATTTGGAAAAAAAATACATGAAGTTACAGATTTAGCAAGCAACTGAAATCTATCAAAAGATAAATTTGAAGAAACTTACACTTAGGCACATGATGAAAAAACTACTTAAAGCTAACATAGAGAAAAAAAAATTTCCTAGCTACCCTGAGAGGAAAAAAATACAGTCTTATGTATAAGGAAGAAACAACATATCACAGAATATTTCCTGAACGTACCTCAAGAAAATCAAAGGGTAAAGGCAGAATTATATATACAGACAAAATAGTCTCTGTGAATGAAAATAAAGCACTTTCTACAAAATGTGAAGTGAAAGAGCACTACTATCACTATTCTATAACATAAAAAGTTTAAAGAAAATATTTGGCTAAAGGAAAATGATTGAAAGTAATGTTGGCTAGTCATGTGCTCATTAGATTTCTGTTGCTGTGACAAAATAGACTTACAGAAAGAACCATTTATTTCGGTTCACTGTTTCAGAAATTTCAGTCCATGATCAGCTGGCTTGCTCTGGGGCCCAGAGTGAGACAAAACATCATGGTGGGCACATGTTAGTGGCTGTCATGGTACACAGACAAAGGCACAGGATGAGATAGATTCTCCAAAGATACTTCCATCCTTTTCCAAATAATGGGTATGAGTACATCATTTGGTAATAATACTCATTATCCAATCACTTTTCAATTAGATGACCTACTGGGATCTTTGGAAGAATTTCACATCTAATGAAAAAAAATCATTAATAAAGAACAGAAATAATAAGCAAATAGGTAAACGTATACTGCTTCAAGTTTGCTTAAATTTTTGGAATTGTTTAAAATAAGTGGTAAATTTAATGCTAAATCTATATGGAGAGAATACATATGAAAAGAGTAGTGTAGCAATAAATACCTAAATGCTGAGTTACCCTAGTTTAAAATTTTCTCTATTCATGTGAGGTAATAGTAGTAACTCTAATTAGAGGTTATACAAACAAAATAAGGATGGTTGTCTACACCTTATAATAATTAATAAAATGCTATAACTGAAATACAATAAATGACCCTTAGTTCATTAAAAAAGACAGAGAATAATAACAGCGAAAAAGTAATGAAATAGAATACAACTGAAATTTATGACTTAAATACAACTATAATAAATATGTTAGTGGATGAACATTTCAATTGAATGAAAGTTATCAAGAGTTAGAAAAAAAAAAACTCACCTGTCTATTATTTACAAGAAGCACACTTTAGGGCTGGAGAGATGGCTTAGCAGTTAAACGCTTGCCTGCGAAGCCTGAAGACTCCGGTTCAAGGCTCAATTCCGCAGGACCCACGTTAGCCAGGTGCAAAAGGGGGCACACGCATCTGGAGTTCATTTGCAGTGGCTGGAGGCCTTGGCACGCACATTCTTTCTCTCTATCTGCCTCTTTCTCTCTCTGTCTGTTGCTCTCAAATAAATAAATAAAAATAAGCAAAAAAAATTATAATAAAGAAACACACTTTACCAGTAGATATACAATAGTGTAATTTGTACCAGGCACATCCTCAGAGGTTCTTGTGTTAAAGACTACTTCCACAGGCTAATGCTACTGAGAGGTGGTGAAAATTGCAAGAAATGGGAAATTATTGAAAGAATAATTACAGTGTGAAGTATTTCAGTCATTGGGATGTGCCAATTTGTAGGGCATAGGAACATCAGCCCCTTTTTTCTCTTTTCACACACAAGCAAAGTCCACTCTGCCACATGCTCCTACAGTGATGCATTAAAAGCCCAAAGCAATGAAATATGCCAGTCATGGTCTGAAATCTGCAAAACTATGAACCAAAACAAATGCTTCCTCTTTAAAAGATTATTATCTTAGGTAATTGTTATAGCAAGGGAAAGCTGTTTCTACAGACAGGGGGGAAGTAAGTAGATAGAGTAAATGCAAAGAACAAGCAGAAGTGTCATAGGACTATGTGAAAATGACATGAAAAGAACCCAGGATAATAGACTATTGTCGAAGAAACAAGGACATTTTAGAATCAAAAAAGCTGGTCAATTGAACAGACATAAACAATAATAATAAATAATAAAATAATAATCGTCATCAATGTTAACATTTATAACAACAACCTCAAAATATGTAAATAAAAGTTGAAAATATTAATGACAGAAAAAAAATCCCTCTATATCTTAGAGATTTCCATGACCTTATTAGGTATTGATTCAAATGAGTAATATGTAAATTAGAACTGTATCAGAAAATCACTACCAAACAGTTGATCTAATTGATATTTATAAAATATGACCATTGATAAAATTTGATATATCTATTTATCTATCTGTCCACTTACCTATCTTAATACAGAATTTTCATTATTTGTGGCACGTTCACCAAAAATTGTATAATAAAATATATATCAATTAATTTAAAGTTAATGAGGGCTGGAGAGATGGCTTAGAATTTACGATGTTTGCCTGCAACTCCAAAGAACCCAGGTTTGATTCCCCAGGACCCACATAAGCCAGATACACAAGGTGAAACACGTGTCTATAGTTCTTTTGCAGTGGCCAAAGGTCACTCTCTTTCTCTCTCCCTCTTTCTCTCAAATAAACAAATTAAATTAAAATTTAAGGTTAATGAAATAACAAAATTATATTCTGATATTACAATGACATGGCATTAGAAGTAAATAGCAACAAGATATTTAGAAAAATCACAAAATATAAGGAAATCAAACCACACTGTCTTGAGTAATGTTTAATTAAAGTAAAAAAAAATGGACACATGAAGCCAAGTGTGGTGGTACACACCTTTATTTCCAGCACTTGGGATGCAGAAGAGGAGGATTGCCATGAGTTTAAGGACACCCTGAGATGACAAAGTAAATTCCAGGTGAGCCTGGGCTAGAGTGAGACCCTACTTCAAAAAGCAAAGCAAAACAAAACAAAACAAGAACAACAAAAAAGCACACATGAAAATAAAAAATATTTCAAAACAAACATAAAAACAGGTTATATCAAAGTTTTTAGAATACATATCAAAAGAGTATTTAGAAACAATAGTTTTATGCTTTAATTTTCAAGGAAAAAAAATTAAAATCAATAAACTAACAATTAATTTGAAGAGACTAGGGCAACAAAGACAACAAAACCCATCAAAATAATGCCAAATCAAGTACAAGGAAGAAACTAAGTAGTAAACCCAAGGGAGAGAAAATTAATCTTGACAAATGTGGCTTTTTGGAAACTCGGGTTGTTGCTAAGTGGGAAAGTGCTTACCTGTCATAAAAATAGATTTGACCCTTAGCCCAACAAACCACAAACACATGAATGAAAGTAAATAAGTTGGTTCTTTTTGATATAGGCCATAAGTGCAATACTGTCACACAGCCATGGTAGGTAACCAACTGCTCTTGATTTGGCTAACGGATCCAATCAGTGGAACAGAACCCATTGCTAGATCTGGGAACAAGTCAGACCCATATCCAAAAAACAAGCCTGCTCTCCATTCTCAAGCTCCCACCAATCGTGGGCTATAAGAGGGCCTATACCTATTAAATTCTCTTTAAAATAATAATGGTTATCCCATTTATCTAGTGCTGACTTCACTCTCCATTGCAGAATTTGTTTCTTTTTCAGATGATACAGATCCTACAGAGAGGATCAGCTCATTGCACCTTATTGGGGCTCCAACTGAAACCAAGAGTAACTGGGGAAATGAGCAAGAGTGATACTTTCTTGGTGAACCTGGTACCAGCACAAGGGTGAAGGACATACACACAGAGAACATTCAACTCTTACCAAACCAGATATCCAGAGTCTCCCAAGACCTCATCACTGAAGTAGACCTAAAAAGAAACCATCATGGCTCAGGGAACTTTGCAGAAGAGGGTGCACAAATATTGTGAGAGGCACATGTTGGGACACTTTGCACAGAGACATTGCGTCTTACCCACAACTGATAGCTAACCCCCAATGCACAACCCACATTCCCCAACAAGGAAGGTCCCCGCAGAAGGGGAAGGACAGGGAGGAGACTAATGGTGGTACCAACATGGCTATATATACTCTGTGTACATAACTAAAGTTGGCCAGGGAGGTCCCTGATGCCCCCAAAACATTATAGGCCATTGCCGAGGCCCTTGGTTTCCCACCAGGAATAGATGGTAAGACTCTATTGCTGAAGACTCCACATACTTGGGCTGCAAGGCCACTGAGAAATCCTGTTGGAACTGAGCTTATAACCTCCTCCAAGCAGACCAGCTGACAGAAAGCAAGAAGACATTCTGCATGCAGTTCAATGGGAGAGAGAGAAATCACCAGTGAAGATACTCAACAGTGGACACTGCAAGCCTTATAATTGGCCAACCAGGCCAAATGAGCCAATGGGTGCAATAGTGGCACATCTATCATGGTGGAAACCTACTGCCCTCCAGTTGGACTGGAGGCCAGCTCCATGGGAGGGAATAAATCCCTGATACCGAAAACCTACAACAGGGGTAGTCATGAGCCCTAGGGGTGTAGCATCTGCTGCTGTCTGGATAAATGTATATACTATGCTTATCAAACTGCCCAGTAAGCACTTCTCTTAATATTCATACCCTTACATTAATGCTACTCTTATTTTGGGTAGAGAATCTTCTCTATTCAGATGGCAGTGACCTTGGGACGACTCAGAAGGTATCATAGTGCTGGAAAGAAGTGACTGGAGTACTGAGTAACATCTCGATCACACCTTCCAAGGCTCAGGGTCTAATGCGGAAGAGGTGGCGGAAAGAATGTAAGAGCCAAAGGAAGGGTAGGACTCCTTACAATGTACTCCCTCCAGACATAAAATGGCCTGGATATCCATGACCTCATAGTGCCTGACACTACCTACACAAGACCATCATAAGAGGAGGAAAAGATCATGACATCAAAATAAAAGAGAGACTGATTGAGATGGGGAGGGGATATGATAGAGAATGGAATTTCAAAGGGGAAAGTGGGGGGAGGGAGGGTAGTACCATGGGATATTTTTTACAATCATGGAAAATGTTAATAAAAATTGAGAAAAAAAACTAAAAGGAAAAGAAATAGGTCATAACACAGAGGATCAACAGACTGAGCTAATCAGTGATGTGGAGAACATGAATGGCAGGTGCTAAGAATAAAATAGGGATTTTCACTTCAAGATCATATAGACTGCAAATATAGATTCAAGGATACCATGAGCAACCATGAAGCACTATAAAGGGAACTGGATGCTCACGTGATTATAGTGATGGATTCTACCAAATATTTGAGAAGAAATTTTGCTAAGTTTTCAAAAATATTTTTCAGAAAATTAAGTTATATATATTTAACAAATTTGATAAAGAGATTGCATAAGTAAATAAAAGCTGTCAGAGAAAATGAATCTACTAGCTCAGAATGTACTCTCAAGCACTGACACACACAGGTGTGTTAGGATATCAAACATACCAATGTACACTTTAAAAAAGCTTATCTATATCTATATACGCCAACAGATGCAATAGTGGCATATCTGTTATTGGGGAAACCAACCACTTTCTAATTTGACTAGAGGCCCTCTCCATGGGAGGGAATACATACCTGATACTGAAAACCCACAACAGGGGTATTTATGAGCCCTAGGAGTGTAATGTCTGCTGCTGTCTGGCTAAATGTATATACTATGCTCACCAAACTGCCCAGTAAGCCCTTCTATTAATGTCCATACTCATATGTTAATGCTACTCTCACTTTTGGTTAGAGAACCTTCTTTTTTCAGATGGCAGTAACCTTGGATGACTCAGAAGGCACCATGGTGCTGAGAAGAAGTGACAAAGGAGTGCTCAGCACTGCAATATCTCTATCATACCTTCCAAGGCTCAGGGTCCATTGAGGGAGAGGTGGTGGAAAGAATGTAAGAGCCAAAGGAAGGATAGCACTCCTTACAACATGATCCTCCGGACACAAAATGGCCTGGATATATAATCTCATCTCCCCACCCCTGCTCCCATTTCCTTGGGGTCCTCCTAGCCTCTAGTGGGGTTATGGCATCACTATTTCCCTATTGGGTAATGAAGGTCTCAATCAGTTACTATGGAGTGACAGAAACCATGACTCAAGGTACTCCTTCTTACCCACTTTACCCACTCTGTGGCTCTTACAAGCTTTCTTTTTACAAGTCCCCTTTTCCACAATGTTCCTTGAGCCATAGCAGACCAGTTGGCAGTCTGATTTAGTGTTGAGCTTCCTGTAGCCTCTCAATTTCTGCTTTGATGAGCTTTGATTGATCACCATGTCTGTTATCATCACCTTGGAGCTGGCTATCATACTAGTAATAAGAGCAGTCATCTTGTGTTTCTTTCTTCTGCAATTTTGCCAGAGCCCTGGAACATGTGGTAGAGGTGGCATGTCCCATGGTGGGCAACTGGTTATCATTTTGTCTTATTGATAGATCTATAAAATAAAACTGATTCTCCAACCATACATGAGAGCAGCTTGTGTTAAAGGGCATATGCAAAGTTATTTGAGGGACATTTTTGGTGTGCAAGTCCACTCTTCCTCTCCAAAGAGCAGTGGGGGCTTCTCTAAGAATTTAATGAGTCTCTGAACAGTGGAATTTTGACTTGCTTTCCAGTATCAGATACGAGTTTTCTCTGAGTGGGCCTTATGCTCAATCAGAGAACACTTGATTACACAGAGGGTACATGCCACTATTGCAAAAGTGTGCACTTCTTGTCTGGCTGGTTAATTCCATGGTCTACAGGATCACCCATTTATTCATACTGTTGGTGACCATTGTCTTCCAGCAGCTCCCACAGGGCTTTTAGCACCATGTGGGCTAGCCAGGAGGGAGCTAGCTTTCATTTTGTTTCCAGCATGGTATTCCACTATCCTCTGTAAAGGGTTAACACAGAGCCACCCAGTTGGATTTATGCCAGGAATGTAACTGTTAAACAAATTTGAAAAATCAATCATTTTGAAACAGAATAGCATAGAAAAGCTTTATAATCAATTAAGTAGATACACTAAAACTATTTAAAGTTAATTAAAATATCTCTTAGAAAAATAGTAATTAATAAGAGTGTACTCTAATAAAAGTAATCTTGAAAACTGTGCACAAGCACAGAAGCAGGGTTGCTATGGTAACACCATTTTGAATCCCAGTATTACTAAAAGAGAGGCAACGCTTAATACGCATCACCTAATTTACCAGGTTTGGCTTTGCATGTTGTGCTATAGTGATCTACTCTCATACTAACAATTCATGTTACTAACACACTTCTCAGTTATTACCTCCAAATACCTACACTCTATTTCCTGTTTGTCATTTCCATAATGGGAATGCTACCACTAATGCTTGTCTATAATGTATGTAAAAATGGAGTGAGTTAATTTATGTGAGATATTTAGGATAGCTTTGGCACATAGTAAGTTCTTTGTGTGAAAACATTAAAATTAAAAATATCACATGAAACTGCTTTTCATACTATAGAATTTTGTAAAGAAATCTGTATATCATCAATTAATCAGATCGCTGCCATTTTAATGTTTAAACTATGGTTATTTGGGGGAATTTTTGTCCATATATGCTGATTTTATTTACAACTGCCTTGATTTATTGCAATCTATGGATCTCCTAGATGAGATGTTAGTGTTGCTCCTTCTCATAGTCATAATATCTGCATGCAGTTTCTTCCAATATATCTGAGCTATATGAAAATATTTTGTGAAACCCAAGTTAATAATACTTATACTCCCAATGATGAGTGTCTGAGATTCCTTAATGATATTGTGGTGGTTTGGTTGTGAATATCTCCCATAGTGTTTTTGATTAAGATTAAGCTTCCTATTTAAGTCTCCAGCAGAGTGAGTCCTAATGAAGGAGGTGTATCACTGGGGATGGATCTTGAGTCCAGCTCTAATGTTTGTTCTGAGCCAGCTCAAGTCTTGGCTGTTCATTCCATATCCCTGATATTGATGTATAATGAAGTGAGCCTATTTCTTCTTCCATGATGAATCTTCCCCTGAAATCTGTAAGCCTGAAATAAATACTTTCCTTCCACAACCTGCTTCTGGCCAGATATTTATACCAACAATGAAAAGGTATCTGCAAGATATACCAAACTCTTTTTCTTAAACAGGAACATATAAGGGAAAGCTGATGAATTATTCATTAAATGTGAGTGCTTACCTGGTACTCAGGATTCTGAGGCAGAAGGATTGTTGTGAATGTGAGGTCTGAGCAACATAGACCATTATAGGACAACCCGGGATATAGTGTTAGGCCCTGTCTTAAAAAGTGAGTACATGACTACAGCAAGAGCATTGGAGAATGACAGTGGGTGCATGCTCACATCGCACAGTAAATAGATGATGTGAGTATGCCATCAGCATTTTGTACATGAATTAATAGAAATTCAGAATAGTGGAGTCTTGCATCCAGAGGCTGGCCGTGAGCACTTAGTCAGAATCCACTCGGCCTAATTACAGATATATTAGCATGTTGTCTCCTGTAGTCAATTAAGACCTAATACTTAGCATAGTTCTAATTAAAACATGATGACTGTACAGGACCACACCCCTCTGTATTCCATACTCTGCTTGGCCAGAACTGTCGCTTACATCTACACAAGAACTTCCTTGTACTCACATGATGACTCACTGAAGCCTCAGAAATGTGATCACTGGAAAATTTACTTGCCTCTTAAACTTTGGAGAAAACCAGATGTGTCGTCCTAGATAGGACATTTACTTACTTTCCTGTTTATTTATAGCAAATTTCAAAATGTACCGTATGATACCCAGTTTATTGTGTCCTTTGCTGAGAAATTAATTGCATCTCACAGCAGGCTCATACCTCACCATTGATTACTAGTGTCTTTCTACTTCTCATGATTTATTTCAAACATGTTTTTTTTCTAGACACACCTTAACAATAGAGATGTGAACTTGTTCCCTTCACCTTACCTCATGCAGCATGTGCTTGAAGGAGAAGATATTTCATCTAGAAGTGCATTATTTCACTTATATGATACTTCAGAAAACTACCACAAAATCATTTAAGTTAGAATAATTACGGCCCTCTGCCTCATATCCCCACCTCCACAATGAAGTAGATGTGCATTTACTAACAGGGCACATTTACAACTACATAAGTGTTCTGCAATTTCCATATGAGAGTTTCTTCCCATCTCCTAAAGCAACCATAGTGAACAAGAGTGGTGGATTCTTCCATCAGTCAGGGTTCAAATTGGAAATCAGAAGCCCCTAAATAGGCTGTGTGCCACAGAAAATCAATTTGAAAATCAAACCAGGGCAGTGTTTAACTTTAGGAAGCTACTGCTGTCATAGCTAGAAAAGGAGTGATGGCATGTCATGTTTCAGGCTTCCACTTGAGAGTTATAACTGTCCTTGGTGGGAGGAGCATCCAGCATCTATGACGTGGATTAAAATTGCTTCTACATGGTTGTAATAATCAATGTAATAAGAAATGGTCAGTTTCAATATGAAGACTCAATTCTCGTTGGAGTACTGGACAACAATCCTACCTGCAAATGTAATGTAGCTAGCATTCCAGAGAACACACATGTAAAATATTCATAGGGAATTGCTTATTTTTGTCTAATCATGATCCCAAAATATGAAAATCAATACAAATAATGGGGTAGGTTTTGCGGAAGTTTATCATGAAACATTATACAATCATTTTCTTGCCACCACGTTTTATTATTCCATCTCAGCATTAAACTTTATGGAACAGTTTAAAAATATCTGCTGGGCATGGTGGCACATGCCTTTAATCCTAGCAGAGGTAGGAGGATCACTATGAGTTGGAGGCCTCCCTGAAACTACATAGTAAATTCCAGGTCAGCCTGGGATAGAGTCAGACCCTACCTCAAAAAACAAAATAAATAAATAAAAATAAAAATATCTGCCTGCCATCCATTTAAATTAGAGACAGAGAATGAGAACAGTAAGTCATCCCAATGGAATTGCATCAATGAATATGGAAAACTTATCACCTTATATATATTTTGTAGTATTATGTTTTGGCTTGAATATATGTCCCCTTAGATTCTGGCATTTTTGATTAATATTAAATTTCCTACTTCGGTCTGTAGCAGATAGATCCCTGCTGAGGGACCATGTCACCTGGGGTGGAGCTTCAGTCCAGCCTTACTAAGTGTGTTCAGAGTAGTTGAAACTCTGGCTGTTTATGTTTGCTAGCTGTTGATATTGTCTCACTGTTTGGATCTAGGAACGTGAGCCAGCTTCTTCCTCCTTTGATGGTGTTTCTCCTGGATTCTATAAGCCTGAAATAAATCCTTTTCTCCCATAAGCTGCTCCTGGTTTTGTATTTTTCATGCAATGAGAAAGTGTCTATAACAGTAAAATTGGTACTGAGAACTAGAGTCATAGATATGATGAATCTGACCATGTGGGTTTTGGTCCTTTGGAATGTGTGTGCTGGAGAAATGTGGAAGGATTTGATTTTGGATTAGAAGATATTTTCTGTGCTGTAAGCAGATATTAATGGACTATTCTTGTGAGAGTTTGAAAATTCTAAATGCAGAGATAATTATAGACTCTGAAGGCTTGACTTAAACGATTTTTTTTTAAAGGCATGCACCACCATGCCTGGCCAGTGAGATTTCTTATTTATTTATTTATTTATTTATTTATTTATTTATTTATTTATTCAAGAGCAACAGACAGAGAGAGAAAGAGGCAGAGAGAGAGAGAGAGAGAGAGAGAGAGGAGAGAGAGAGAGACAGAGACAGAGAGAGAGAGGGAGAGAATGGGCACGCCAGGGCCTCCAGCCACTGCAAATGAACTCCAGATGCATGTGCCCCCTTGTGCATCTGGCTAAAGTGTGTCCTGGGGGAATTGAGCCTCGAACCAGGGTCCTTAGGCTTCACAGGCAAGCACTTAACTGCTAAGCCATCTCTCCAGCCCAACTTACGAATTTTTAAAAGGGAAAGGGAACTTTATTAAAACTGGGATACTGGTGTGAAACAGTGCCCGCATCCTTCTGCCCATCCCCAGTGAGGTTGATAAAGAGTAAACTAAAAACAAAAATAATAAACTAGTGTGATTGGTATCAGGTATAGAACAGAAAGGTATGAAAGATGTATGGTTCTTCATAGGAAAAATTCAAGCAAATTTAAAGTTACTGGCACAGAGACTGGTTTTAGGTTACAGCAGCTGCAATTACTAAGTTGATTACTACGAGTAAGAATGGGCCAAATGCTTTGTGTTGGGACAATGGAAAGAATGTCCTGAGGATGAGCCACAGAAGGCTCCAATTATTAGGAACACAAATTCTTCTACAAGGAGGTGACTTGAAGGAATTCTAAAGGACTATTTTAAAGAATTCTAAAGGTAAAGAGTTACTTGCCCTCCCCTGGACATACAAATTTTTTATTCTATACACACCTAATGCTGGCTTTGGAAGGATTACCAATGCAGAAAAAGGGGTCATAAAGTGCAACACTTATTTGTTTTTTGGGAAATGGTTCCTGGGAAAGTGAATCATGTTTGAAATCCCTATACATAAGACCAAAGTATGTAGCTATGAAGATGAGCTGTGGTTTGCAGTGTAGACCTGAAGATGTATGGGATATTCCTGAACAGTGGAACAACGGCTAGCTGAAGTAGCAGAATTGGAATCTAGAGTCTTCCAACACTGCTTATGAATGTTTGACTAAAATTTCGTATGTTTGATGTTTACCTGCTGGTCATTTATTATTATTATTTTTTTTTGCATTGGGCATTGGTCAATCTCTCGTTGTTATATCTTCTTTTTATAATGGAAATATTTACTCTGTTTAAAATTTGGAAGTAATTACTTGTGTTTTGATCTTACAGGACTCACAATTAAGAGTTAGTCTTAAATCACAGATGAGTTTTTTTTTTTTTTGGTCTCAATCTAGCCCAGGCTGACTTGGAAGTCACTAGTAGTCTCAGGGTAACCTTGAACTCACAGTGATCTTCTAACCTCTGCCTCCTGAGTGCTGGAATTAAAGGTGTTTGCCACTATGCCTGCTAGATTTTGGGTTTATGAATGTTGTTGAACTTGATAAAAACTATGTGGACATTTGAATTTGAACTGAATGCAACTGGCATTTTGGTAGTCATGAGTCTATGGGAATCAGGAGCATAATATGGTTTCCCCTAGATTATGTTTGCCTAAAATAAACCCTTTACTCTCAGAAACTGCTTTTGGTTGGGTGTTTGTCTAGAAAGGAAAAAGTCACTGCAACATCTTATAAACCTCAGAAGCTATTGCCAATTATTAAAATTATCTCTGTAAACACATCTCTGAAGTTTGTGAAGTCTTACTTTTCTTACACAATAGAATGCAAATGGAACTATTCTATCTTCTGTTAAAATATGAGAGAATTACTATCACTTTCTTTACAAGTAGGAAAATCATTTATAAGAACCTCAGGTATAAAACCTGTAATTGCTAGCAATATTTTTTAGCATAAGAAGCACTATTTTCTAGTTTGTTTCTGATAATTAAGACTAGGATTGACACACAACCATTTCTGTACAGTTATGTGAGATTCTATTCCCCAAACTACTATTAAAGTGCCAAGTACCTAGAGATTGGATGCATTAAATGAATTTGCATTGCACTTTATGTATCAATGTATCAAAATATTAGCACACAATGGATTTTTTTAAAATGTGATCTCAAATTTGGGACCTCTACTGCATTACAGGACAATTTTATTTTGTTTCAATATTAGGCTTGAGAGTATACTACAGCCATAGAGCATGATGTTCCATTTACATTTCAGAGGTAATATTTGCAAATTCAAAAACACTGAAAGAGGGAAAAAAGGTTGATAAACTGTATTTATTCTACCAGTATTTTTGTAAGTCTGGTGGATCACAATTACCTTTAAGAGCCACATAAATGCTTTTCAAACACATATAAAGTTCAGTGGAAAGTCTGAAAGCTCTTGATATTTCTGTGACAGTGAGAGGTGAATGGTACACTCTTTGTTATGTAAGAAATTTTCAGGTAAAAATGCAGTCTCGGCTTTAAGGAAACCTCCCTTAGCAGACATTCTTTGCTGTCACTCATATTCTTCTATCATGCAAGTATAGTAGTTCTGCACTTTCAGCATTCAACTCATTCTGTACAGTTGATATAACAGCTACTTTACATTTCCCCAACCTTTATTTTTGTCTCATATACTGGTTTCTATAACTGAGACCTACATAGTTCATGACCCTGAAGCAATGATCTGTCCTCCTTTCCCATCTATCACAGCAAATAATAAAGACTGCCCTCTTCTGCTTTTATTCTAAAGCTATAGTCTTTGAGAAAGATTCTGACCCTAGTTCCAATGGTTAGCAATGAATGAGATTTTAAAGCAGAATATCTCGATAACATCCTGCTCTACTGTAGTAGAAGATTCTCAGATAGGCTGAAATTCCTAGGATAAAAAAAAAAACAACTTACTTTTATAATCTTTTAAGGGGAAGTATCTCTAACTGGACCTTGCTACAGGATGAATATGTAGGATATGACTCAGTTGAATGGTGCTAAGGACTAAGAGAAGTCACCTATGGTTTACATTGTCATAAATCAGAGTATTAACTGGCCCTGCCATATTGCCCATGCTGTCTGATTTCTCTCCCAATGTACGTGGAGTCAGAAGGAATCTAAGCAAAAAAGGGCTGTCCTGTCTATTTTGTCTCCATAGGATTAACATATGTCCTCTTAGAGGAACAGTGTTTATAATCTAATAGTCATGTTATAGTCTTTTAGGATACAGGAACCACCATTCTCTTTCCATTGTTTCTTTAAACTTTGCAGATGAGGCAATAGTGGTCAGCATATACAAATTTTTAGAGACAACTTCTTTCTTTAATTCATCATTATGAAGGGCAGGAACTAGAAATTGGCTAGGCAATATAGGGTAACAAGGCCCTGAAAATGAACAGTTTTCCCCCACCTTGGATAAAAATGGGAAATGTTCTTGAACCTTTAAGGGACAGTGGATGGGGAGGGAATCTGACTCTTCTCTCTTTCTCTGTTTCCCTAAAGGAGTCCTTGAAAACCTCCACTTATCTGGAGGTAAGAAATTCCATAAGGAGGTTTTACTTTTCCTTACCCACCCCCATAAAAGAGTTTTCCTTTCCTAGAAATGAGACATGTGGGTATGACTAAGATTGCAAGTTGCCTAGGCACCAGAACTAGAAGGACCACTTCAACACTCCATCCACCAAAGCCTTATTTCTATAAGAAATTCATGTCACCATGGGGTGAATGGCTAAAGACCCCTCCTAACTCAGGAGCATTCCTTTGTCTTAAATACTTAATTTTTATTTATTTATTTATTTGAGAGAGAGAGAGAGAGAGAGAGAGAGCACACCAGGGTCTCTAGCCACTGCAAAAGAACTCCAGATGCATGTGCCACCTTGTGCATCTGGCTGATGTGGGTAATGGGGAGTTGAACCTAGGTCCTTAGGCTTCTTGGACAAGCACCTTAACCACTGATCCATCTCTCCTGCCCAGGAGCATTCTTTTTTACATTCTTTGAAGTTATACTTCTTTTTGAAGGTATACCTATTTATAAGGTTCCCTCCTGCTATACGAAAGATCTGCATTCTTGCCTTCCTTTTCCTCTATAGAAAATCTTCATAAACCTAACCCTCTGTGGTCAGTGGATTGCATTGATCAAATTCATGAGACAAGAACCTGGAGGCCACTGAGTCAGTGGAAGTTTTGTGTGACCATGAACATCCTGCTCCTTAACTCCTGTGTTAAAACTCATCCAAGAGCCAGGAATGCTTTGTTGTTCTCAATAACATCCTAAATTTCCATATCAATCACAATTACAATCTTTAGCTACCAGATTACTGAGACTATGTACCCACTGAATTGGAATCTCCACAGGAATCTCATCATAGGAAAAGGAAATAACTAAAGTATGGTCACAACTAGTTTTGGAGTTTGTTTCTCAGAAAGCGATTGCACAGAAGCTGAGCATATGTTACCTACCTTGCTGGCGCACTAGAGCACGAATGATGGCGATGAGCCTGACCACTGTTTGACTAGGATGGTTCAGTTACGCAGACCTCTTGCACTCTATGTAAACCTGAACCTCATGCCAGGATGCCAAAGATAGACTTGAGAGTTCACTAGAATTCTTTCTTTGTTACTCTTTCTAATGTTGCTATAAGTAATACACACACACACACACACACACACACACACACATAAATATAATAATTTTTTTTTCTGTTTCTCACTATTACCTGTCTATTTAATTGGCTTGAGATAAGCTTGTTAGGTCTGGCAGGGTCCTTTGTGTCTGACCCAAACAACTCTTTTAACATTGGTACTGCTATAATCTAATTCACATACTCAACTTCAGAGGTTTAGAAATTTTTATTAAGTACATTAATTCCCAGTAAGAAAAAATGTTTCATTACATATGTAGGCTGTCAAAAAAAAAAACATATTAGATAGATGTAGATCCTAAGGAGAGAGCCACCCCATCATACCTCAAAAGGGCCCCGGCTGAAACTAAGAAAAATTGGAGAAACAAGCAAGGGGGCTGTTTTCCTGATGAACCGGATACCAGCACAAGGGGGAAGGAGATCAACACAGAGAAAAATCAACTCCTACCACAATGCACGACCCATATACCTCAACAAGGAGGGGCAAAGGGGAGGGGGTAAGTCACGGATGAGCCTAATAATGGTACCAAAGTGACTGTATTTGCTGAATACAAAACTAACTAATAAAGAAAAAAAATTTAAAAAAAGAAAATTGAGCTTATTAACAGTCAGAATTATTGAAAAGTAAAAAAAAATATTAAACATACCTAAAGAAAACAATCATGTGTTCATTTTTATTTCTCAAGGGAGTCAACTATAATTCCACATGAATTTCATGAGGCTCAAGACAAAAGTCATAAGTTCTCTTTCCCTTCCCTGGTACCTGAGGGGAATTAGTTCTCTGTTTATCTGCTGTGACAATTTCCTTTAACGTGTCTAAATGCTGATCTATATCATCACTTCCAGACTCAGATGTACAACCACATTCTTTTCACTTCTGTTCCTATTTTAACACATATTTATTCAAGTTCCCATAGTCAACATCTTGGTAAGGAATGAGTGATATAACAATATTTGATTCTTTTTGCTAAATAGTACATTGCCTAATATGTTTTCTAATATTTTTTTATGTCTAGAATCCAGTTGCATCCAATTTTCATTATTATTGTCAGGTACATAAATCTTACTTAATTCGTTTTTTAACTGTAAACCAAAGAGAAGCATAAATAAACAATATGAAATTCTCCCTTCTACTTTCACCAATAATTTATTCCATAACCTTCATTTTTCTAAAATAAACATACTAAACATCTTGGTATACCCCCTGTACTTTTTCTGTATATTAACATATCTAATTTGGTATACCATATAGGGAATGTGATGAAATTTTCTAGATATGATTATTTTAATGAAAGACTTAATCACAGATTGTTTCAAAGCTTATCTACTGGAGTGTCAATTAATAGCACATTATAAGTTAAAATATAAGTGCATTAGCAAATTGAGCATTGCTACATAGAATTAAATGATTGACTTGTTTCTAAGTTAGGTGGCAGACTCTACACACTTCCTTTTCTTTTTCTTTCTTTTTTTTTTTTTGTTTATTCTTATTTATTGGAGAGCGACAGACAGAGAGAAAGAGGCAGAGAGATAGAGAAAAAGAATGGGCTCGCCAGGGCTTCCAGCCACTGCAAACGAACTCCAGATGCGTGCGCCCCCTTGTGCATCTGGCTAACGTGGGTCCTGGAGAATCAAGCCTCGAACCGGGGTCCTTAGCCTTCACAGGCAAGCGCTTAACTGCTAAGCCATCTCTCCAGCCCCACACTTCCTTTTCTCAAGAGAAAAATATAGTAAACATGTCACAGCACACATACAAAAAAAATCTTCCTCTAGAAAATGTGCCATGCTTCAGTTCTTTGGAAACCTAACAGATCTTGACTATCTTTTACATATATGCAGGATTCTATAACAGTGGCTTCCACATGCTTGCATTCAATCACTCAAAATATTTTCATTTATTTATTATAGAGAGAGAAATAAAGAATGTGCACACCAGAGCCTCTAGCTACTGCAAATGAACTGCAGATGTATGTGTTGAATGTGCATCTGGCTTATGTGGATTGTGGGGGTTGAATTTGGGTACTTAGACTTCTCAGGCAATTGCCTTAACCACTAAGTCATCTCTCCATCCCTCTAAATATTTTTAAATGCACATTTAAGGACTGTACATATGCCTTAGTAGTTAAGGTACATGTCTACAAAGCCAAAGGACCCAGGTTAGATTTCCCCAGGACCCACATAAGCCAGATGCACAAGGTAGTACATGCATCTGGAGTTCATTTGAGGGGGCTGGAGGCCCAGGTATGACGATTTTTTTCTCTATCTGCTTCTTTTTCTCTCAAATAAATAAATAAAAATTAAAAATGCATCTTTACTAAATAGGTGTAGTATTTTTTACTCCTGACACTGTGCACTAAATAACACAGCTATTTATATAGCATTGGTATTACATTAGGTATTAAACAAAATCAAGGCATAATTTAAAACATGATAAGGACATACATATATTATAACTAGAAACAACTATTTTATATTAAAGATTGTGGCTTTACTGGATTTTGTGACCCAAAAGAGGTCTTATGAATACCATACCTGATTCTATTCAAAGTTAAATAATTAGTATTTTTAGAACTTATCTTTTTCTTGTGGAGTTTGAAAAAACAGAATAACAGAGTCATGGAATTTTACAACATGCATCCTCATTAGCATTGAGAGTAAGAGCCAGAATTGCATGACAGGGAGATACAGGTTTATTATACACAACATAAAGTGAGAAAAAGATGTGTATTTGTGAGATGTATAATGTGCTGATGGAAGAGGCCATGAGTAACTGAGTAGATGCCTATAAACATATATCTAATCCCAAAACAGGAATGGAATGGAGATGAGATCAGGTGCATTCAGAGATGTGTGGCCTTAGATGGAAAGAGAACTCAGGAATTTAGTATTTGAGGAAATATATATGTGATAAAGCAGGAGATTCACCCTTGTGGAGAGCTTCATTCTGAAGCCCTCACTCCAGGAAATCTTACAAGAAACAAGCACATGAACCACATGAGAACATGACCCAGCATTTGTTCATAGGATAGACAAATGATCACAATGTTAGCATATACTCTGCTAATCAGTTAAGACTTCTGTTGTTTTCTTCCTCCTCTTCTATATCTACAAAGAACCTCTACTAGTAGATGAGTATGAAGAGTAAAAGGGTGAAGTGTTGAAAGCAGACAGACATAAATGCCTACTTGTCTTAAAATAGGCATGTACATTTGATTCAAGTTAATACTAGATGTGAAAGTTACATTCTTTGTTACTGTTTAGACTCCTAATAAAAGAGAGATAGGTTGTATATGACCCTCTAAGGTTGCTAAGATGAACTCCCTAGGTTGTGCCAAATACTATAAAAGATGGTTTCTGTGCAGATTTTGGAGGTATGCATTTAAGTGGAAGTAAGTTCAGCCTTTGTCTTTATTCTATTGCTATAGCTATCTTCTCATTGCTGGCACAAAACACCTGACCCAAAGCTGCTAGTGGGAGGAAAGGTTGTATTTGGGCTGACAGATAGAAGGGGAAGTGCCATGATGCCAAGGGAAACTGTGGCATGAGCAGAGGGTAGACATCAGCTCCATCCTCTGCTCATAGGAGTTGATTGTTCTTGGTGTCAATCTCCTTCACCCTTGTGCTGGTACCAGGTACACCAAGAAAGCAGCCCTCATGCTTATTTCCCCAGTTATTCTTAGTTTCAGTTGGGGCCCTTTTGAGGTGTGATGTGGTGGTTCTCTCCTTAGGATCTGCATCTATCTAAAAAAGAAAAGCAAGTTCTCCAATGGAGAGTAAAGTTAGCACTAGATAAATGTGATAACCATTGTTGTCTTAGAGAGAATTTAGTAAATGTAGGCCCTCTTGTAGCACACAATTGATGGGAGCAAGCAAGATAATGGAGAGCGGGCTCATTATTGGATATGGTACTGACTTGTTTCCCAGTTCCAGCTATGGGTTCCCTTCTACTGCGCAGATCAATTAGCCAAATCAAAAGCAGTTGGTTTCCCACCATGGCTGTGTGCCAACCAGATGTCCATCATTAGGCGAATGGACAACTAAGATGTGGTATATCTACATGATAGAATTCTACACAACAGTAAGGAAAAATGACACAATGACATTTGTAGAAAAATGGTCAAACCTGGAACAGATCATTCTCAGTGAACTCCCACAATCACAGAAAGATAATCACCACATAGTCTCAATCATCTACAGCTCCTAACCTGAATCTACCCAAGATGCTGACATAACTAACAAGCATTTCAAGGACCGGACAATAGGGTGAGTGGGGAGGGAGGGGAGGGTAAGAGTGGGGGTAGGAGACACAAAACTGGACCCAAACAGCAATGGTACCATAAAATTCTACCTCTTAAAACACAGACTAAATATTTGAACTTTCACCAGGCCCTTAGAGTTTACCCCTGAACCACAAGGCACTGGAGAGGTTACAATGAAGACTGACCTTAATTTTCTCCTGCTTCTGTTTCTCCCTCTCTCTCTCTCTCTCTCTCTCTCTCCCTCTTCTCCCTATTTCTTTTACATTACTTATCTTTTTCTTCCTTCTCTTCTTGGGCTCTGACTTGTAACTCCCAGTACCAGCCAGCATGTGGTTATCATCCACAATGAGCTCTTGATCAGAGAGACCTACAAGGTTTCCCAAAAGAAGACAGATTTCTGTCAGAGTACTTGATGACCCACCAAAGGTTAGTGGTAAGACCCTACTGCTGAAGACACCATATGCTGTTGGCATGTAACATAGAGTGACATGGCTGGAAGCTAGAAGAGTGTCAGTATCCAGTTAGCATACCTAGTGCCAGAAGGTGCTACATGAGTGACTGGGGGAATATGACTAATATCTGTCCAAGCAACTCATGACCTAAGCTACTCAGCAGCAAACAAACTGACGTGATGCTCCTTGTATATCTTAAACATCCTCAAGTCTACAGTACATACTATGGCTCTTCTGAGCCATGGCTCTATAGGGTCTCCAACACAGGGACTCCAACACGCCTGCTTCCCATTACCCAGTGGCCATATCCAAAACACAAACCATGTTTCAAATCCAATCACTCTTTCTTTCCCCCATTGTTATACTACCATATTACCAGGTGGCTACCAACTTGATAATTCATGGAAAACATGGCCAACATCTAAGAATAGGACACTCCTTCAGCATACAGACTCCTTACTTTCAAATCTGCCAGCATTCTTACTGCTGTCTCAATGTGAAACAGTTAGCCCAATCTCAATGGTTGCAATCTCCCAAATATTTGAAGCTGAATGGATGCTGTCTTCAGCCTTTCATTTCTTTCCATATCATATCCTTCTGCTCACACCTGTCCATTTCTATGCAATGTAACCTTATACAAGTTCTCAGGATATAGAACAATTTTATAAAGACTGTCATGTAAACTGCTTTTAACCCAGTGTAGACAATGTACTGCATTTAGATCTCTCAACTCTGACCAGAATGGTCCAAGCAAGCTCTACTTAAAACTCTGTAAGTCTTCTTTTAATCCAAGGTTTCAAATTCTTCTGCATTCCTTCCACAAATCAGTTCAAAAAGGCCAAAAGCCACATAGTTAGGTTTCTAGCAGCAATAATTCCATTCTTCTTGTACAAATTTTCCTGTTACAGCTACCTTCATGCGGCTGCTACAAAGCACCTGACCAAAAGCAACTTAAGTGAGGAAGGAGTTTATATTGGCTTACAGAATCAAGGGGAAGCTTCATAAAGGCAGGGAAGAATGTGCCATGAGCAGATACTGGACATCACCTCCTGGCCAACATCAGGTGGACAACAGCAGCATGAAAGTGCTAAACATTTACAAGGAGACACTGGATATAACACCCATAAGCCCACTCTCAACAATACACTGACTCCAGAAGGCTCCAGTTCCCAAATTTCCACCATCTGGATATATAACATTCAGAAACATTAGTTGATGGGGTCACCCAGTTCAAACCACCAAACCTATATTACATGACAAGTCTACTCAGCGTGGATATTTGGAGCATATATATCTAAAATGATAATATATAAAGACATACTAATGTAGCATGTGTGAGGATGAATAAAACACTTTGCTATTATTTCTGCATAATTGCTCTTGGAAATATTTATTAATCAATATGATCAAGTATGTTTCCTTTTAGCCAATTCTAGTGCTCAGTACTATTCATAGTAGTTTTTCCTCTCAAACTAAGAAAAAAATATTCAAAATGGTTAAATCATAAGAGGCAATAAATTAGATTACAAACAGGCTCACACAAGGAAAGGGAACCTTGACAAATATACCTGTCAGCTCACTCACATCTTGAAGAGTGCCGGCACTCACATGTGCGCTGTAGCACTTTATTTATTTATTTTTTTAATATTTTGTTTTTATTTATTTATTTGATAGAGAAAGGGGGAGAGGAAGAGAGAGAATGGGCAGGTCAGGGCCTGCAGCCACTGCAAACAAACTCCAGATGTGTGTGCCCCCCTGTGCATCTGGCTAACATGGGTCCTGGGGAATCAAACCTGGGTCCTTTGGCTTTGTAGGCAAACACCTTAACCACTAAGCCAACCCTCCAGCCCCTCTGTGGCACAAGGCAGGTCTAAGAATGTGGCACCATGGCTGCCAGACAATACACCTACACTTAACAATGTCCACCAGAAAAGAACCCCTTTTATCATGCCTTCTTTTATGTCCCAAAAGCTTTTCCTGCAGCCTGTGGTTAAATTTCTATGAATATCTCACCAATTACTACTAAATCAATTATTCTCACAGGAAATAAGATTTTCCCATTTAACTCAGAATAATCAGAACTGGATCATTATGTTGGAGAAAGATATTATTTTCTCTGAACAAGTTATATGGTAGAAGGCAGAAGCTTAACAAAATAAAAGCAATCTTAAATATCTTGGTCTGTTTAGGCAACTTTAACAAAATATCTTAGATGGATGGATATATGAGCTGAAGAAATTTATTTCTCATAGCTGCAGAGTGTCTAAAGTGAGGTTTCCAGGTGTGGTGGTTTGATTCAGGTGTCCCCATAAACTTAGGTGTTCTGAATGCTAGGTTCCCAAATGACAGAGATTTGGGAATTAATACCTCCTGGAGACAGAGTATTGTTGGGGGTGGGCTTATGGGTATTATAGCCAGTTTCCCCATGACAGTGTTTGGCACACACTCCTGTTGCTATTTATTGCCCACCTTATGTTGGCCACGGGGTAATGTCCACCCTCTGTTCATGCCATCATTTTCCCTGCCATGATGGAGCTTCCCCCTCAAGCCTGTAAGCCAAAATAAACCTCTTTTTCCCCAAAGTTGCTCTTGGTCAGGTGATTTCTGCCAGCAATACAAACCTGACTGCAACAGTAAAGTGGTACCGAGGAGTGGGATCGCTGTTAGACAACTGACTGTGTGACTTTGGCCTTTTGGAGCTGATTTTCAAGAGGAATGTGGGAGGATTTGAAATCTTGGCCTAAGAGATGCCTTGCAATGCTCTAAGTACAGCGAGATGGACTATTCTGATCAGAGTTGAAAAACCTGAATGCAGTAATAACTATGGACTGTGAGGTTTGACTTATGAGGGTGAGAAAGAGCTTTGCTTTGACTGGGCTGGCAGCTTGTATGAAAAGCTTGCTGTTGTGGCCATGTCCTGAGAAGTTGTGCAGGATTGCTTTGCATAGAAATGAACTGGTGTGAGCACAGAGATATGGCACAGAAAAAAAAGAAAATTGGTGGGTGAACTGCTGCCCATTTAGCTGCAATTGAGAGGTTACAACCTTTGAGACTGGGACAGGGGACATGCACTGGGGCAAAAGGAAGAATGTAGACTCCTTTGAAGGGGCTTGAGTGCTCAAGAAGTGTCATGTTCTTTAAAGATTGTTTTATTCCCCCTGGATTAATAAATTGGCACCCTACCTGGTATTGTGGAGTATAAAAAATGCAGGAAAGAGAGGGTCATTGAGTTTGCAACACGATCTTGTGTTTTGGAAATGGCCGTAAGCTGTGTGAAGCAGGTTTGCTGGATGCCTGCATGGAGATTCCATGGAGCCATGAGGATGAACCGTGGATTGCAGTGAAGACCTACTGGAGATGCCAGGACCACGAGATGGCTGCCAAGGAGAGCTGCCAGCCCTGGATGATGTTTTCCATGACTGTGAGTAGCCTAGCTGGAGGGGTGGAATTGGAACTCCAAACACTTGTTGCTGGTTAGGATTATCGAACTTGGTGACTTGCTACTGGCTAGAATTGTTGGACTTGAAGCTACAGAGTTTGATGTTTGTCCTGGTTGTTTTAAATCTTGTATTAGTTGAATTTTTCTTTACTAGGCCCAATGTCATCTTTTGCAGTGTGAGTATTGATTCTGTGCCATTATCGGTTTGGGGGAAGATTTTTTTGGTATAACCTCTCAGTTAAAAAATCTTGGACTAGGGCTGGAGAAATGGCTTAGCGGTTAAGCACTTGCCTGTTATGCCTAAGGATACCGGTTTGAGGCTTTATTCCCCAGGATCCACGTTAGCCAGATGCACAAGGGGGCACATGCATCTGGAGTTCATTTGCAGTGGCTGGAGGCCATGACATGCCCAATCTCTCTTTCTCTCTCCCTCTCTCTCTCTCTCTCTCTCTCTCTTTCTCTCTGCCTTTCTCTCTCTGTCTGTCACTCTCAGATAAATAAAAAATGAACAGAAAAAAGTTTTTAAAAAATCTTGGTCTATAGGGATGTTTGAACATTATAGGAATTGATTTAAAAAATGGGGACTTTTAAAGTTGGATTGAATGCATAATATTTTACATCATTTATGGATATCACTTTATGGGGGCCAGGAGTCGAATGTGACGTTTTGATTCAAGTGTCCCCTATAAACTTAGGTGTTCTGAATGCTAGGTTCACAAATGACGCAGATTTGGTAATTAATGCCTCCTGGAGGCAATGTATTGTTGGGGGCAGGCTTATGGGTATTATAGCCAGTTTCCCCATGCCAGTGTTTGGTACATTCTCCTGTCCATGTTGTCCACCTAATGTTGGCCAGGGGGTCATGTCCACCCTCTGCTCTTGCCATTGTTTTCCCTGCCATCATGGAGCTTCCCTCTAAGCCTACAAGCCAAAATAAATCTCTTTTTCCTGCAAGCTGCACTTGGTCAGGTGATTTCTACCAGCAATGCGAACTTGACTGCAACAGCAGGGTTGAGTTTTGGTGGGGGTCCTCTTGTGGGGTTGCATACAGCTGTCTTCATGCTGATTTATCACTAAGTAGTGATAAATTATTATAGACAGAAAGTGGGGAGTGCTTATTTTATGAGGAAAGAAATCTCATTCATAAGGGCTCCCCATTCCTCACCTAGTAGGTTCATACAGTTCCACCTCCTTATACCATCATATTTCAGGATAGGATTCAAAAATTTGAATTTAGGGCAGGACATTATCATCTACTATTGTCTAACTATTGTAGCTACCTTCTCTTTGCTGGGGAAAAAAGAAACAGCCAACCAGACACAACTGTTAAGAGAAAAGCTTTAATGTTTTCCTATATTCTCTAGGGGAAGCTTCATAATGTTGGGAAAAAGATGATAAGGCAGAGGCTGGAAATCACTACTTGTCATAGCAGGTGGCAGGTAGCAGTATGAAAGAGAGTTGGTCTACCTCTGCAAGCTAGGGGCTGACAAACCTCAAGGTCTGCCCCCAGTGACACAATACCCCGGCAAATCTATACCTCCCATATTGCCACCAGCTGGGACATTCAGAATGCATGAGTTTATGGGGCACATCTGACTCAAACCACCACAGACACAAATATTCAGTATACTTCAGCTAAAGGTAATAAAACATAAAATATTTTTGAGGATTCTGTCAGAAAGTGTAGGGGAACAATCATTGGTTGGCTCCAAATGAGTTCTTTGAAGAGTTAACCATAGGAGCTACCTAAAATTTGTAAAGGTAGCTTACGGATACAGACAAGGGACAGTACAGAGCCTGAGACTTGCAGTATAGCCAGGGCTGACACCTAGAATTGAAGAAGGAAGTGACAGAAATTGTAGCCAACATTATTCCAATCCATGTTTTAAGATTACTCACTACGTATCCCCACAACCAGAAACAGGGTCACAGAGGAGATCTGCACTTGTAGTCAAGAGTATTTAGCTGCGAGGCTGATGGCTCAGCAGTAAAAGACATTTGCTTGCAAAGCCTTCGAGTCCAAGTTCAGCCCACCAGCACCAACAAAGAGACAGTTGTGATCCTGATATGTCTAGACTATGTGGAGAGGAGTCAGGAGAATGTCAACCTCACAAACCCACTAGTCTGAGTTTGTTTGCAGTCTGGTAGTTAGCAGTGGCAAGACAAACTGTCTCAAAAAAAAGGAGGAGCACAGACACCTTGAGATTTTCCTCTGACTTCCATATGCACACTATGAAATGCCCACCTACACACAAACACACCACACACACACACACACACACACACACACACACACACACATTTTTTTAAAGATTATTTAGCTTCTTAGTTCCATATCAGTTTGGGATGGGCAAAGGGTGGTCTGGAGATAGCAATAGTGATTTGGTAGCTAGCGTAATTACTGTAGTAACTATGAATATTAAGCTTACTTGGTGTTAGTCACTGTGACTGGTTTCATATTTGTGCACAATAACTTATTCAAAATTCTACTCAATTTTGAACTGTTATAAAATTGTAGCAATTACCCTCTTTTAACAGGTGTGTGATTATATCTTCAGATCAGTGGAATAGCTGAAGCTAAGAGAATGCAAATTTCTAGTATTGCTATATATTGCCAAATTACCATTATAAAATGCTAAACCAAATCACATTTGCTGTATTTCCCAATCTTGCCAAAACCGAATTAAAAATTATTCCCAGACTAATGAGTGAAATATTGCATTACGTATGTTACTTTCTTTTCAATCTGCATCAATTTTGAGGTTGATTTTAGAATATTTTTATGGGGAATTAAACATCTTTTCATTTTTTCACGATTTATAAGCATTTTATTTTTTGAGAAATTTTGGAAAATAACCAAAAGTGCAGTACATCAAAAAACTGGGACTGGGTTGAAGAGATGGCTTAGCAGTCAAGCACTTTGTGAAGCCTAAGGACCCGGTTCAGGGCTCGATTCCCCAGGACCCACGCTAGCTAGATGCACAACGCATCTGGAGTTCATTTGCAGTGGCTGTAGGCCCTGACACACCCATTCCCTTTCTGTCTCTCTCTATTTGCCTCTTTCTGTCACTTTCAAATAAGTAACTAAAAATAAAAACAAAAAACAAAAAAACCTGGGACTAGTTTGAAAAATCTGAAAGTTTTAAATTCTACATTTGTTTTCAAACTAACTTCCAAGCAAGACACAATAGAACTATAGAGATGAACAGTGGGCTGCCATAGCAGCTCACTCTTTTTTTTTTTTTCTTTATTAGTCAGTTCTGTATTCAGCAAATGCAGTCAGTTTGGTACCATTATTAGGCTCATCCGTGACCTACCCCCTCCCCTTGGCCCCTCCTTGTTGAGGTATACGGGTCATGCATTGCGGACTTAGCCCACAGTTATGGGTAAGCTAAATGTCTCTGCATATCATGACCCAACATGTGATTCTGACATTCTTTCCGCCCCCTCTTCCGCAAAATTTCCCTGAGCCATGTTGGGTTCATTTTTGGTCTGCTTCAGTGATGAGGTGTTGGGGGCCTCTGAGGCTCTGGCTCTCCCATTTGGTAGGAGTTGATTTTTCTCTGTGCTGATCTCCTTCCCCCTTGTGCTGGTATCCAGTTCATCAGGAAAACAGCCCCCTTGCTTGTTTCTCCAATTTTTCTTAGTTTCAGCCAGGGCCCTTTGAGGTATGATGGGGTGGCTCTCCTTAGGATCTACATCTATCTGAAAAAGAGAAGCAGATTCTCCAATGGAGAGTAAGTTAGCACCAGGACAAATGAGATAACCCTTACTTTTTTTTTTTTTAAATAGAGAATTTAATACGTGTAGGCCCTCTTGTAGCCCACAATTAATGGTAGTTTGAATTTGGAGAGTGGGTTTACGTTTGGATCTGGTTCTGACTTATTTCCCAGCTCCAGCTATGGGTCCCACACCAGTGAGGGGATCAGTTAGCCAAATTGAGAGCAGTTGGTTCCCCACCATGGCTGTGTGCCACCACTGCACTTGTGTGGGCATCACAACAAGTTATTTGCTGCTAAGTAGGTTAGACCATGCGTTGCTTCGATAGATATTGGTCAATTTCCCCCAGTCGCCCATGTAGCACCTTCTGGCACTAGACGCGCTGACTGTCTGGGGACTGACTCTCTTCCAACTTCCAGCCATGCCATTCTAATTTGCATGTCAATCACATAAGGTATCTTCAGCAGTAGGGTCTTACCACTAACCTTTGGTGGGTCATCAAGTACTCTGACAGAAATCTGTCTGTCTTTTAGGAAACCTTGTAGGTCTCTCTGATCAAAAGCTCATTGTGGATGATAGCCCCATGCTGGTTCTGGGAGTTACAGGTCAGTGCCCACTAAGAAAATGAGGAAAAAGATAACTAATATACAAGAGTTAGAGATAAAAGAGAGAGAGAGGGAGAGGGGAAGTGAGGGAGGGAAGATATAGGAGATTAAGGTTAGTCTTAATCTTACCCTTTCCAGTGTCTTGTGGTTCAGGTGTTCCCAGCTCACTCTTGCCTACACATTTTCAGAGAAAGTACGTGCTTCTTTACAAGCCCATGTCAACAGTCACTTTAAAACAGGAAAGGACCTACCAGGAAAGCCATTCATTGCCCGCCCCCTCACCACCACACACCTATCCTCACGCTCCTGAGTGCCAGGTGCTATACTGGGCTGGCGTTGACTTCACTGCCTGCTGGGCTGTGGTCACATTTGTACCATGGGTCACACCTGTCCCAGGGGGAGACCCGCCTCCTTGGGGGAAGTGTAGCCCACCCTACCTCGGGCGGGGTGCAGGCTGTGCTTGTTGGGGTGGTTTCTGAGTTTATTGGTGTTCGCTTCCTTCTGGTCCTGGCTTTTCATGAGCTCCTTACTGTCCTCCTCTTGTTCATGCTCTTGCTCTTCATGGGCGGGCAGTGGGCTCTTAATTGTGTTAATTAGGAATTTTTTATTGGTACCAGCGAGAGGATACTTCTTCCCGCCCATAGGTGCCATTGTTTCCGCTGCAGTTTTCCCACGCTCGGCCCCCTTTAGCAGTTCTTCTACAGCTTTCTTCTCCAGTTCCTGGTGCTTGTCCATCGTGGGGTGGGGGGTGCGGTCCGGGATGCTTCAGGTAACGCTGGTGACAAGGAAGCTCTTCCCCATAGCGCGGAAGATGCGGCCTAAGCAAGAAGGAAACGACTGACGGAAGGAGCAGAGGACTTACAATGTCTCCATTGTAATCTCATTGAAAATCTCTCTCTCTTTCTCTCCTCTCTCTCTCTTTTTTCCTGATTAGGGAAAGCCCCAGATAGTTTATTCTTCGTAATTTAGGTAAATCTATCAGTTTCCCCTTTTAATTGGGTATTATTCACAGTGGGATTGAAACTCTCATGAATTCATTATGAATCATAAATCTTCACAAATATTGATCTGTGCCTAGTACACTCCTTGGGCAGCTTGGCAGATGCCCTTCAGAAGCTTGCTTTCCCAGTTTATTTCCCACAGATGGATATTTCATACTTTTGAGAAATGACCACACTGTTCTTTATGACACTTTTCTTACTAAACTCATTTGTTTTTCTGGGTTTTTCCCCCCTTTTGCCCATTTCTTCTTTCATTATGGTGCTAGAGATTGAACCCAGAGCTTTGTCCATGTTAGGAAATATTCTACCCATGAATTCTCACATCTTCTTTTTAAATGTATGTGTGCTCCTGTGTGTGCACATGTGTGCTGTGTGTACATGCAGATGTGTATATATTATGTGCATGTATGGAGGAGGACTGTAGTCAATGTTGCTGTACTCTATCACTAGTGTATTTTCTTGAGAAAGTCTCTCATAGAACCCTGGGTTGCATTTTTGGTCACAATGGCTGACAGCAATTTTCTGGTCTCTTCTCCCTGCAAGACTGGAGTTACAGGTATGTGTAGTCATGCCTAGCATTTTAAGTGAATGCTGGGTTACAGGTATGTGTAGTCATGCCTAGGATTTTATGTGAATGCTGGGTTACAGGTATGTGTAGTCATGCCTAGCATTTTATGTGAGTGCTGGGGAATAGAATTTGGCAGCAGTCAGGCCCTCATGTGGTGTGTTCCTTTTACACTGAGCCATCTTCCAAGACCCCTGCACACTCATGTCTTTATGACTCAGTTCTGTCTGTAATCTGAGGTGAAATCTACCTCAGCTTTCCTATGCACTTTTTGTAATTTTTTTCTTTATATTTTATTTTTATTACTTATGGATATACTTAGTATGTAAACAGCACATGTTGATACTATCTTTTCCCTGATCCCTGCCCCTTTTCCAAATGGGGCCCTCCTCATTGGGGACGCAGGTCAATTCCATGCTGATTGTGGGTCATGCATTATGGGGCAATCTTCAGTTATGGAGAAGAGGCCATGTCTCTCTGCATAATGTCCCAACTTGTGGCACTAACAATCTTTCTTCCCCCTCTTCTGTAAAATTCTTTGATCCATGTTGGGAGTATTTTAAGTCTACTTCAGGGATGGTCTCTTAGGAGCCTCTGGATCTCTCTTTGGTAGGCGTTGAGTGAGTGTCCTTAGTGTCTATCTCTTTCACCCTTTTGCTAATATCAGGTTCACAGAGAAAGCAGCTCTCTTGCTCATTTCCCCAATTCCTCTGGGATTTCAGCATGGTGGAGTGCAATGAGTCATTTCTCTCCTCAGATCCTGCTTCTGTCTGAAAAACACAGCAGATTCTCCAACAGAGAGTGAAGTCAGCACTGAATAATGAGATAACCATTATTATTTTAGAGAGAATTTAATGGGTCCAGGCCCTGTTGTAGCCCAAGATTAGTGGGAGCTTGATATTGGGAATCAAAATCATTATCTAGATATGATTCTGACTTGTTTCCCAGTTCCAGATATGGTTTCCTTTCCACTTAGCGGATTTGTTAGCAGGGGTCTTGGAAGATGGCTCAGTGTAAAAGGAACACACTGCCTGACTGATGCCAAATTCTTTTCCCCAGCATTCACATAAAAAGCTAGGCATGGCTACACATACCTGTAACTCCAGTCTTGCAGGGAGAAGAGACCAGAAAATTGCTGTCAGCAATTTGGGCTGATCCAGGTTAGGAACCGCAAATGAGTGAGACCATACAATGATTGTCTTTCTGTGATTGTGTGAGTTTGCTGAGTATGATCTGTTCCAAGTTCAACCATTTATCAATGTTTCATTGTGTCATTTTTTTTTTCTCACTGCTGAGTAGAATTTCATTGTATAGATATACCATATCTTGATTATCATTCATCCAATAATGGGCACTTGGGTTGATTAAAGTTCTTAGCTATTATGAATTGAGCAGGTATAAACATGGTTGAGCAAATATCTCTGAACTGTGATGCGAATCTTTTATGGTAAATGTCCAGTAAGGAAATAAATGGGTCTGTTGGTAACTCTTTATTCATCCTTTGTAAGAATCTTCCTATTGATTTCCATTTTGGTTGTTTTTGTGTTTATCTTTTATCCAGTTTTTAAAGGATTTATTAAGTGTTATATTATACATAGTATTATATGTGCATGTTTATCCCTATTCTGTTTTCCATATTTTTGTTATCATTCATGAAACAGTTTTGAAAACTTTTGACTCTTCTCTGGTTGAGTCTGTCAGACTACTGCTGTCTAGCCAATTTGTTATATGACTGAAAATATTCTTCATCCTGTTCTATAAAATTGTTCTTTACTATTTGGACATTTACAAATATTATTTTTTCGTTTGGTACTTTATTAACTTAAGTTTTATTTTATTTTTTGTATGTGTCCATATGATGCGTGTGCATAAATGTTTGCATGTTCATGTGTGTGACTGCATGCATAGGCATACCATGGCACATGTGTAGATGTAAGAGGAAACCTTTAAGGTGTCCAGTCCTCTTTCTCTCTAGTCTCCAATGCTACTGTGGTTCACTACTCACTAGGCTAGCTGTTCCATGAGCTTCTTGAAAATTTCCTGTCTTTATCTCACCACCAGAGTTCTGGGATTACAGAAGCCCAACATCACTCATATGTGGGGTGTTGGAATCTGAACTGGAATACTCAGGCTTGAATAATAAGCTTTTTATCCATGAAAACATTTCTCCAGCTTCAGTCATTATGGGAGTTAATTTGTTATTTAATATTTTTCATTACATGTTCATCAAACAATCATTGTATACCAATTCAATTCATAAATACCACATACATATAAAAAGTAAGTTTTTCATGAAGATATTGTATGGCTACTTATTCCAGAGACCAGTTGTATATTTCTGTCTTTTGCTACAAGTCTGAGTATTCACTTTTGTCATTATTCGATTTTATAGCATTTTGAAACTGTACATTATTTAAGTCGATGTGAGGATCTGCTTTGAAGTTCTAGAAGTCTTGTTCGATTTTTACAGTAAATATTGAATTGTCTTTATAAATTATTTAAAATCTAGTTAGCACAGTTATCTTCTCTCTGACACTTGGTTTATGTGAATCTTCTTTTGTGTCTTTTTAAAAATATTGTTCACTGGAGGATCGTGTATTTATTCTATAGTATATTATTAAATATGTTGTAACTTTTTTCACTATCATTTTTTGCATGTGTTTGTGGTATGTGTTGATATGTGAATGCAAGTTTGAATATATATGGACACAAATATGTACACAGATTCACACACATAGGCATGAGAAGATCAGAAGAAAATCTTGGGTGATATCCTTAGGAACACTGACCACCCTTCTTTTTAAACAATATTATTTATTTATTTAAGAGAAAGAGTAAGAGAAAGGCAGATAGAGGCTCTGATTGACCTGGTGTTGAAGTCAAATTTGCATTGCTGTTAGAAATCACCGAACCAAGAGAAACTTCTGGGAAAAAGAGGTTTATTTTGGCTTACAAGCTTGAGGGGAAGCTCCACAATGGCAGAGGAAAACGATGGCATGAGCAGAGGGAGGACATCACCCCCTGGCCAGAGGGTGGACAATAGAAACAGGAGAGTATGCCAAACACTGGCAAGAGGAAACTGGCTGTAACACCCATAAGCCCAATAATACACTCCCTCCAGGAGGTGTTAATTCCCAAATCTCCATCAGCTGGGAAACTAGCATTCAGAACACCTAAGTTTGATACATGTATAAAAGTTTGTGAACTTTACCTTTATACCTGAGCTTCATATTGAATATCTAGTGGTTTTAGTTTTAGTTAGTCATTTGCTTTTGGATTTTCTTGAACAAAATTCTTTAGCTTATAAATAATAATTCAGTTCCCATATATTTAAAAAACTCATTTACCTCATTTGTATATCATTTTGTTCTCAATTTTCTTTGTTTTGCCCATCATCTGTAATAACAATGTAAACAATGGCAACATGAAGACAATCAGTTTTTATATTAATGAATCTTCTGGTAATTTCCATTATAAAAATTATGTTGAATGTCTATAATCATGTTATTTGGCATAGGTACAATTCAGCATTCCAATACAGAACTACACAGTATAGGAATAATTCAGATTCTCAGTTAATATTGTAGTTCCATATAGCATAGCAGGAAAATAAATATATTTGTAAATATAAAATTATTATGTTTTGAAATTTTATTATACATTTAAAAATCTCTTATTTTTATTTATTATGACTTTAAATAATGTAACTTTAATCTCAATTCATCCCTTAATTAAAATTTTAAATTATTGAATTTATTTAAGACAGAGTGAGAGGAAGAAAGAGGCAGATATGGAGTGAGAATGGACATGCCAGGGCCTCTAGCGACTACAATCCAACAAAATTCCAGATGCATATGACACCTTGTGCATCTGGCCTTATGTGGGTACTGGGGAATCAAATCTGCGTCCTTGGGCTTTGCAGGCAAGCACCTTAGCCTCTAAGCTATCTCTTCAGTACCCAGAAGTAATTTGTATTACACCTCAGTTACCTCCATCATTTATAGAATCCCATTATTTACAAAATAGCAGATATCATAAAAAGAATCATATTATCATCATTATCATCACCATCATGTAATAATAAAAGTTGAATTGGCAGTGATGAGTCAAATTGTTATTCTATTTCATGGATATGTATAATATAATAATCCTGATAGCTGCTCCATGAAGTGAGTGTTCTTTATATATCTCTTTGATATATAGAGTAATTCAAAAAAAAAAAAAAAAAAAAACAAGTATAATAGAAAGAGAAAGTGGTGGAGATGTGAACTGGTTACCAAAGTTCTGGTTCCAGAATTCATACTGAGAAACCAGTTTGCTTCATGAATTATTGGCTTATCAATGAGTAGTGTACAGAGCTTTCTTCTGTCACCTATTTCACTTTCCAGACACTAAGATGGTTCATCATTTTCCTTTGATTGATAGTTGTGGAAGTATTTTCTCTGAAAGACGTAGCTTATCACTGTCAGGGGCCTAGTCTGCCCCACCACAGCCACTTTTCTAAGTTGTCTATTGCAAAGACTCTTTCCTAGAATCCAGGTTAGGAATAAAGTCTTCATTTCTGTCTCAGTCAGTTCTTAGAACATCTAGATACTTTCTGTTCACAGAGAAATATCCCATGGATCTACTCACATAAAATATGTTAGTTGACTGATGATGACTGAATCTTCCTTATATAAATGCCTAACTACTTTAGGGGAAATTTTGTCTTTTATATAAACCTATGTAATTTAAAGGCAATTTATGTGACCCATAGAAATCCTTAGCAAAAAAAAAAAAATCCAAATAATAGATCATGGTTTGCATATAACTAGATCACTAGTTGTGGAATTTTTGAGAGGTAAAAATAAAAATGATTACCATATGGTAAGTTCTAGATAAAACATTCCCTATTTAGAAAGTTGTAGTATGAAGATAGAACAAATTAGCTTTAGGTATTTTATACAGAAAGGGTCTATGTTGTATGTTCACCATACTTTCTTCAAATGAGTTAATTGTAAAATCATAGAAAATTTTGAATAGTCATCCATGAATTACTTTGATTTTTAACATCAATTTATGTTCTCTTATATGTGAAAATTTCATGTGTATTTTCCAAGAAAATTGGCAAATTAGAAAAATAGAAAGACAAGATTGGAAGTTGATCTTATATACTTGGTGAAAAAAATGATGTTTCCATCCTTGATGGAGTCTGTATCTCTTTTTTTTTTCTAGAAAAATATGGAATATGACTAGAGAGATGGCTTAGCTGTTAAGGGACTTGCCTGCAAAGCCTAAGGACCCAGGTTTGATTCTCCAGGTCCTACGTAAACCAGATGCACAATGTGGTACATGCATCTGGATTTCATTTTTAGTGTCTAGAGGCCCTGGCACACCCATTCTCTCTTTCTCTCTGTCTCTAATAAATAATTTTTTTTGTTTTGTTTTTTTGAAACGCAAGTGAGCCTTTTATTCATTTATTTTTCACCTTGTGCATCTGGCTTTAGTGGGGAATTGAACCTGGGTCCTTTGGCTTTGCCAACAAGCTCCTTAACTGCTAAGCCATCTCTCCAGCCCCAGAACAACTTCTTTTTTTTTTTTTTTTTTCAATCAGTTTGGTACCATTATTACACTCATCCGTGACCTACCCCCTCCTCTTGGCCCCTCCTTGTTGAGGTATACGGGTCATGCATTGTGGACTTAGCCCACAGTTATGGGAAAGCTAAATGTCTCTGCATATCATGACCCAACATGTGGCTCTAACATTCTTTCCAACCCCTCTTCCGCAAAATTTCCCTGAGCCATGTTGGGTTCATTTTTGGTCTGCTTCAGTGATGAGGTGTTGGGGGCCTCTGAGGCTCTGGCTCTCCCATTTGGTAGGAGTTGATTTTTCTCTGTGCTGATCTCCTTCCCCCTTGTGCTGGTATCCAGTTCATCAGGAAAACAGCCCCCTTGCTTGTTTCTCCAATTTTTCTTAGTTTCAGCCAGGGCCCTTTTGAGGTATGATGGGGTGGCCCTCTCCTTAGGATCTACATCTATCTGAAAAAGAGAAGCAGATTCTCCAATGGAGAGTAAGTGTAGCATCAGAACAAATGAGATAACCTTTTTTTTTCTGTAGACAATTTAATAAGTGTAGGCCCTCTTGTAGCCCACAATTGATGGTAGCTTGATATTGGCGAGTGGGCTTATGTTTGGATATGGCTCTGACTTGTTTCCCAGCTCCAGCTATGGGTCCCATACCAGTGAGGGGATCAGTTAGCTGAATTGAGAGTAGTTGGTTCCCCACCATGGCTGTGTGCCACCACTGCACTTGTGTGGGCATCACAACAAGTAATTTGCTGCTAAGTAGGTTAGACCATGAGTTGCTTGGACAGATATTGGTCATTTTCCCCCAGTCGCCCATGTAGCACCTTCTGGCACTAGACGCACTGACTGTCTGGGGACTGACTCTCTTCCAACTTCCAGCCATGCCATTCTAATTTGCATGTCAACCACATAAGGTGTCTTCAGCAATAGGGTCTTACCACTAGCCTTTGGTGGGTCATCAAGTACTCTGACAGAAATCTGTCTGTCTTTTAGGAAACCTTGTAGGTCTCTCTGATCAAAAGCTCATTGTGGATGATAGCCCCATGCTGGTTCTGGGAGTTACAGGTCAGTGCCCACTAAGAAAATGAGGAAAAAGATAACTAATATACAAGAGTTAGAGATAAGAGAGAGAGAGAGAGAGAGAGAGGGAGGGGGGAAGTGAGGGAGGGAAGATGTAGAAGATTAAGGTTAGTCTTGATCTTACCCTCTCCAGTGTCTTCTGCTTCAGGTGTTCCCTGTAAGGGCCTGGTGAAGGATCAGCCATTTGGTCTGTCTTTTAGTAAGTAGAAAATCATGGTACCATTGCCATTTGGGTCTAGATTTGTGTTTCCCACCCCTTTGATGCCCTCCGCTCCCTCCCCTTCCATCCTAGTGTCTAGTCTAGGAGGTGCTTGCTGGGTATGTAAGGTATCTTTGGTAGACTCAGTTTAGGTGCTGTAGATGAGTGAGACTATGTGGCGATTTTTTTTTCTGTGATTGGGTAAGTTCACTGAGAATGATCTGTTCCAGGTTCAACCATTTTTCTGATTGAGTAAATAAATTAGGCTTAGTGTTTTCTATGCTAAAGTTAGAAGCTTGAATGCTGAGTTTTAGGATATCAGTATATTTGAAATGCTGTGTTTATGAGAACATGAACGTTCTATTCAAATAGTTATGTTTCTGAGGTTCAGTGTTTTAATTTTATGACATATTGAGTGTTCCACAACTTCCAATGGACAAATTTTTGATGAAGGGCATCACATCCACATATAGTTCTATTTTTTCCTAAATATACTTGACATTATAAAGCCACCTTCATGATGATGCATCATGGACAATAGGGAGTGCGGGGTGAGAGGGAAGGGTAAGGATGGGGGACACAAAACTGTACCCAAATGGCAATGGATCCATAAAATTCTACATCCTATGAGATAGACTAAATGCTTGAACCTTCATCAGGTCCTTAGAGGCAACACCAGAATCACAGGTCCCTGGAGAGGGTATGATGAAGACTAACTTTAATCTTCTCCTATCTCTCTCTCTCTCTCCTTCTTCTCTCTCTCCTCTATCTCTTTTATATTACCTATCTTTTCTTACTTCTTTTCCTTGGTGCTGGCCTGTAACTCCCAGTATTAGCATGTGGTTAACATCCACAGTGAGCTGTTTTCTTGGTGAACCTGGTACCAGCACAAGGGTGAAGGAGATACACACAGAAAACACTCAACTCTTACCAAACCAGATATCCAGAGGCGCCCAAGACCTCATCACTGAAGTAGACCTAAAACAAATCCATCATGGCTCAGGGAACTTTGCAGAAGAGGGGGTGGAAAAATTGTTAGAGCCACATGTTGGGACATTATGCACAGAGATATTGCCTCTTACCCATAACTGATGGCCAACCCCACAATGCATCACCCAGGGAGCAGGGAAAAGGCTAACGATGGTACCAACATGGCTGTATACATGCTGTGTACATAAAAAAATTAAAAAAAAAATTATAGATTGGATACAATATGAAAATGTCATTGTACTAAAAAGATAATGTCCTTTTACTGCTTAGTTCCCTCCTAACTATGTGAGCTTGCACTATAGTTTTGAATTAGTATGTGAGTCCTCCCATCAGTTTAAACTTTCTTGTCCAAACAAACTGCTATTGCCAATGACTCTCAGTGAAAGTAAGAATAGAAAGCACATCAACCAAATGACCTTCTAATTTAATATTTAAATTAAATGATGTGCTAGTGAAATGGCCTAGTGAGTAAAGTGCTTGCTTGATATTTAATCTTGCAAACTTGCTGAGATTTAGAATCATAACAGAAACAAACCTTTGAGTATGTCTGTGAATGATTTTCTAGCTTAGGTTAATTAATAATAGCAATTAGCAGTAATAATAAATGTTGTCATCCATAGGCTGAGTTCCTGGACTTGTGGAAGAAAGTGAGCTGAGCGAAAGCATTCATCACTCATACCTTCCTAACTATGAATGCAGTGTGACCAGCTGCTTCATATTCCTGTTACTGTGAATAAATACTGGGCACAATCTAAATAAATATCTCCATGATGATGAACTTTAACCTCAAACTATAAACTGAAATAAACCTCTTCTTCTCTAAATTGCTTTTATCAGGTATTTGGTCATAGAAGTAATAAAACTAATATACTGTGTAAGTGTAAGGACCTGAGTTCTGATCCCCAGAACCTATGTGAAACCAGATGTGTTATTAGAGGTCTATGATTCCAGAGCTCCTATAGCGAAATTGGAGGCACAAATTGGAGAATCTCTGGAATTTGTGTTCCAGCATGCTACAAGCAGTATAGAAGAACTGTCTGAAATATGATCTCTTACACATACAGCCAAATGTGTGACACACACACTCACACACACCCACAAGTAAATGAGATCATCTCTCATATCTAGGGAAACAGGAGATTGCACACTCCTCATCCTCACTGAGACAACTTGGCAAATTAGCATTCCTTTGCATGGACATTATGTTGCTCGATACACTTTCCAATTCATCAGATTTTTTTTAAGTTCACTGTAAGAAGGGGTCTCCAAAATTCTGTGTCTCACTGATTCTACAGGGAAGGTACTTATATTTAGCTAACATAAAGTAAAGTTGATAAACTGAATATGACAAGGCAAAATCTTAGTGGTCTTTGAAATTACTTGTTCGACCAAAGCAAAATAAGAAGTTGGCTACTACAGACAGACCCTAAGTATGTTCTGGAATATCACTGTATTCATGAGTCTTTAGAAGAGGACAGGTTATTAAATCGAGTTGGGGATAGAGCACAGAGGGAGAGCTTTCCCATAGCATGCTTGAAGACAGTTCTGATCCCACCACGCATGCCATTACTACAGTAACATATGAAAACATAGTAATTTAAAATCTTTTTATCTAGGTAGATGGTAGTTGAAAGTAATTGTTGTGTATATGGGGGAAATTTGAGTCTTAGATAGCTAATATTCTCTTAGCAAGACATGAAAATCTAAAGAAAAAATCATGCAAAACTCTCACCCATTTGAAATCAATCTGTTCACATTCTTCTCTCACAATGGTGAAATAGGAGAAATATTAATTTTCTGGTTAAACAAATGGAATAGAATCTGAGTGTGCATGAGACTTGTAAACATACAGCTTGTTAGAAATAGGGCAGAGGTGCTTCTATGTTGGAAGAGGAGGAGGAGGACATTACAAATTTGCTGCACAGGGTGCCAAGCTGCCCCCACCCCCTCCCAGACTCACTGGTTAATATTTGCCAAACACATTAATGCATGTTTCTATGAATAGACAGGGGTGCCTACTACTGGAAGAGCTTCAACTGTGCTGGATACCAGCTGCCATAACCACCCCTCCATCAGCATCAACTGACTTTATCAATGAACAGGAGCAGCACTGAAGGTTTGCCAAGGTTCAGGATATCAAAAGTAAACTTGAAAAGTAAGTGAGAGTGCTCAGCAGACTTGTGGATAGGCAATCCAGCCATGAAACACTGCTGCCTTTTCTCACTGCTGCCCAGGTCAAGCTTATTGATATTGTAGAGCATGTGCTGTGAAATCCAGCAGTCCTTGGATGATTCACAAAAATATTTAGGCAGGTGAGTCTTCCACATCCTTTCACAGTCTGGGCTATTGAAAGCCCTTGTGTGCAAACTTTAATCCCTAAGCACTAGTGTTATGATGGTAACTTGCTATGAGGCCTTGAATAGTTCCAACCAGAAAATTCTGGCAGAAATTAGTCTATATTCATAGAAATACTTCCCAACTGGCAGGGCATACTGACTGACATAACTTGCTGAATTACTAAAACTAGCAGTCCTCCCCACAATCTGTAGAAATTGGTAGAAATGACAATCTATAGGGATGGATCCCAATGATACAGAACTACTAAGGATATAACATCTATTTCATGTTTCCTATCTTCACCTTTTAGTTGCTCAGTTTTTCTTTTATATTTTATTTTTTATTATTACTTATAATTTTATACTTTAATTTTGAAGCTACTGTGTTTTAACTTATCTCACCAGAAAAGCATTTCATTGCACCCCTTTTTACATAGCTAAAGACATCTTCTCTTTCACATTGCTACATCTACTATGGCTTTACTGCCTCTCAGGTGTCCATCTTATGTGAGTTCCTTTTCATTAACACTCCATGCCTGCTTCTTCATTTTCTCTGTCCCTTCTTTACATCAGTACTTAATTATTGAAAATATTAATACCCTTAGTTCAAAAAGACCTATTAGCTACATTTTTCAAACAAGTACCCCAATAACACTGTCTCTGAACCTTATTTGTTCATAACTGAAATGCACAAGTGTTTCCTGCTACAGATCAACAAGAACTGCTATAGTATCATCAGGGATGGATAGCTACCTCCCCACAAATAGCAGCAGCAAATATACTGCCCAGTAAAGAAAACCCTCCAGAAGGGCTCACATAAAGCAAAACAAATAAATTAAAAGAGTGGGAAAGTTAAAAATGGAAGATAATCCATTGCAATATATGTACAAAACAGCAAAGAAACACAAAGACTGAGAAAACAAACCACTATGATGTATCCATTGACTCACAGTTCCACAATAATAGGAACCTAAAACACAAAGATACCTAAAATATTAGAAATAATTTAGAGCCTTACTTTTAAGAAGAAATCAAGAATGATTTAAGGAAGAAAGTCAATTCAGGTACTTAGAAAAAAATGTTAGTAAGGTGACTGATAGGATTAGTAACTTGGAGGAGAAAATTTTAACAGAATTCAGCATGGAAATTGAGACATTAAAAATAATAGGCAAACAAGTTCTAGGAATGAAAGAATAAAATCAACAGACAAAACTAAGGAGAAAAGCCGGGCATGGTGGTGCACGCCTTTAATCCCAGCACTCGGGAGGCAGAGGTAGGAGGATCGCCATGAGTTCGAGGCCACCCTGAGACTCCATAGTGAATCCCAGGTCAGCCTGGGCTAGAGTGAGACCCTACCTCGAAAAACCAAAAAAAAAAAAAAAAAAAAAAAAACTACGGAGAAGAGTAAATTTCAGGGTTTGAGGACAAAATCAAGCCAATAATACATTGACAACTATATAGATAAAAAGAATTAAAGAACACACCCAAAGTTTTCAAAAAGTGTGACATACTTACTAATTCATGAGGATTATATCAGATTATGAATGTATGTAAGAAATTTCCCCATCCATACATAAGTGGTTTTTAGCACTCTAAATAGAATTGACCAGAGAATAACTTCTCCATAATCAGTCACTCTTATGATGTCAAAACCACAAAACAACAATATCAAAAACCCGAAAGTAAAAAACACAAACACAAAGGCAGCAACTTCAGGTGACATCAGTTTTATTATCCAAAACTCTAAAGTTCAAGCATGGAAAGATATATTTTGAGCTATATTAGGAAATATCTGTCAAGATAGGTTTACTTATTTATGAAAGGAGAGAGAGAGAAAGAGGGAGAGAATGGGCATGCCAAGACCTCTTGCCAGTGCAAATGAACTCCAGATGCATGCGCTTATGTGAGTTCTGGGGAATCCAACCTGGGTCCTTAGGCTTTCCAGGCAAGCACCTTAATTGCTAAACCATCTCTTGAGCCCCCTCAACCAAGGTTTATATACTCAATAGTTAACTTTCAAAATTTATGGAGTAATAAGAAAATTTCAAGATCAACACAAATCAAGGCAATTCATGACAATCAAGCCAACACTACAAAAAAATTCTGAAAGGAATACTAGACATGAAGAAAGAAGAAACACATCCCCATCTATAAATAAAAAGAAAGGAACATATTCCAGGGAAAAGATGAACTATGGACCAGGAGGGGTCAATCATGTCCAACACAACACACTAGTAATACAGCAAACCAGGGGCTATGAGACAGAACTCCCAATAACCTGACCAACCAGAACATCAACTGACAAAATCACATGAAATAGCCACCTGTATCAAGATCACTATAAACACAAATGACCTCAACTCAACAATTAAAAGACACAGTCTAACTAAATGGGTTAAAATATAATATCTGTTGCCTTCAAAAAACTTACTTAGCTATTGAAGATGTACAGAAACTGAGAGCCAGAGGATGCAAATTAAACTGTCATGAGAGAAGTCATAAACACACTGGTAACCATTCTTATATCTGAGAAAGTAGATCATAAATCAAAATGAAGAATCAATTGACAAAGATCATGTGACAATTGGCAACATGCATGCACTTAAACTTTTGGCACACAATTTCATAAAACATACTTAACAAGGATAAAAGGTTACATAGGTTTGACACAATAATAGATAATAATTTAGTTATATATACCTAACGAAACATTGGCTATGACATTTCAGAGTTTAAAAAACAAACATAGATTACTGGAGTTAGTAACTATCCATAGAATATTTCATCCAATAGAATAGAGATACGCATTCTTCTCAGTGGCATATGGAAATCTCTCTAAAATTGTGTACCTCCTATGATACAAAGTAAGATTTGAAATATAAAATATATCAAAATTATTTATTTTGTCTTATTAGGCAATAATACAACAGTACAGTAAAATTAGAAAGGGATGATAAGAACCCCAGAAGCTACACAGGACCTTAAAGATTGAACAATTCTCATTTTAGAGATCAATATGTCATTGACTAAATCAAGTTATAAATAAAAATATTCCAGAGTAAAATGAAAATGATAGGATAATCTATAATAACCTATGGGATATAAGAAATACACTCTTCTCAGTGACATTCAGAACTATAAACTTAAAAGATGTGTCTGATGACATTAGTAATATAATACACCCACACAAAACCCAAAAAATACTAAAGACTGGGGCATAAATTTTTTAAATAAATAAAATAACAATAAAATAAAAGAACAACACATACAAATAAAGACCTCATTATTTGTAAAGATTAAAAAGATTGGCAAATCTCTAGCCAAACAAACATAGAGAAGACATCCAATAATAAAATTAGAATTAGAAGAAAAAGTTCTTATAGAACACTCTAATAATATGCAATGTTGAATTAGCAATTAAAATTAGCAACTGAAAATTTATAATCCAAAAATATGGAAAAGTTAGAGGCAATAAATAAACCTCTAAATTCATTTGACCTGCCAAAATTAAATCTGGAACATATAACTAATTCAAACAGACCTGGAAAATAATGAGAACAAAATAGTCACTACAATATCCCCACAAAAATAAAATAAATAAAATAAACCTCATGACCATATTGATTTACTTTTGAATTCTATCAAACTTTTCAGGATGACCTAGCAACAATTCCCCTCAATATAAAGAAAAGAAACAATATCAAACTCTTTCTATGAAGATAAAGTTACCGTGATACTAAAACTGGATAAAAAAAATAACAAGCAAATGAACAAATGACTCAAGCAAATATGACAGACCAAATCATTGTTAAAATTAAATGTATAAATTCTCAACAAAATACCTGTTAATCAAATATAGGAGACATTAAGATACACCACAACCCAGTTTGTTTTAACTCAGGAATGTAAGCATATACAATTCAACATGAACAAATCATTAATTGCAAGACAACATATAAATAGAAATAAAGACAGAAACCTCATGATTATTATGATAGCTTGTACGAAAGGCATTTGACAAAGTTTTCCATGCCTTCATAATAAAAAAAAATCCTAATGGAATTAGGAATAGATAGAGCTCAGCAGAAGAAATGCTATATATGGCAATCCTTTTGCTGACATCATGCTAAATGGGGGAAACAAAGAGCATTTCTTCTAAAATCTGAAGTATGGCAAGGTACTTACTCTTTCCACTTATTTTGTTTAATGTTTGAAGTCTTACCTAGAGCAATAAGACAAGACAAAGATACAAAGAGATGAAATTTAAAAAAATGAGTCAAATTATCCCAATACACTGAAAACATGATTCTATGTTTAAAGGTCAATTTTAGATTTGATAACCACTGCCATAAAAGTTGTAGGGCATGGTCCCCAGCTACCCCATAGAGACTGACTGAGGCCTTCATAACCCCACGGTGAATATCATAATCCCACTGAAGAGGGCCTTCAGGGTAATGGGGACTGGGGCAAGGAGAAAAAATTGAAATAACCTTGTATAATTAATAAAAATTAAAAATCAACATAAAAAGAAATAAAAGCGACTTACAAAAGTCAATAGCTTTCTATAGCATAATTATAACTGTGCTGAAAAAAAATTTAGGACAAATAATCCACTGAAAAAAGCTGTAATAGGAAGTAAAAAGTCTCTAAAATGAGAATTATTAGACACTGAATTATAAATTTACAAAGTTTTTATAAAATGGAAATAACTTCCACATTGCTGAATTGGAAGAATTCATGTTGCAGAAATGGCTATATTACCAAAAGAATCTCTGGGCTGAGAGATGGATCTGCACTTAAGGCACTTACGTTCCAAACCTAATGACCAGGGTTCAAATTCCAAGGACCCATGCAAAGCCATGCACAAAGTGATGCACGTACCTGTACTTTGTTTGCAGAGGCTAGAGGCCCTGGTGTACCTATTCACTCTCTGTCTGTCTTCTCTCTATCTCACTTTGTATGCAAACAAAATTTTAAAAAATTAAAAACAATCCCTATTAAATCTTTAATGCCTAGTTAATGCAATTGATATTAAAATTGAAGTGCCATTTTTCAAAGAAAGAGGTAAAAAATAATCCTAAAGTTCATATAGAAAAATAAAAGACCATGAACAGTCAAAGTAATCCTAAGAAGAAAGCTCACTGCTAGAAATGTCAAAATACATGATCTTAAATTACACTACAGAGCCATAGTAACAAAGAAAGCATAGTACTGTGCAAAATCAGACAGAACAATAAAACAGCATGCAGGACTCAGAAATAAATCTATCTGATGTTTGGAAAAATATATCTAATTGAAAAAAGGCAGCCTATTCAACAAATGATGCTGGCAAACTTGCACAAGAATGAAATTAGATTTATATCTTCCTGCCTACACAAAAAAGTTCAAAATAGATGAAAGACTTTAAATTAAAATCTAAAAAATAAACTGCTACAGGAAAACATAAAAAAAAAAACTTCAAAATAGAGGCATAGATAAGATTCTAATAACAGAGGGAATAGCCTCAAGAATTGAAGAGTTAATTCCTAGAAAATTTTAAGAATGACAAAAATTAAAAGGAAAAAGATCAAAACTGCTATTCAATAAATAGGCTGCTCGAGTGAACAGTTCTTAAAAGAAGAAACACTAATGGCAAATAAATATTTTTAAATGTTTGAAACCTCCTTGGCCATAAGTGAATTTATTTCTCTTAGCCTGTCAGTATAAGTATCAGAAGAAAAAAAAAAAAAGGCAATTAATACTGGCTAGGATGTGGTGAAACAGAACTCTTCACTGCTGTAGGCTTACCACATCACCTACACCAAACAAATATCAAAGATGATATATAGCCCATTAATAAACAAGAGATGTTCTGAAAAGAGCTTGCTTGCCAAGAGGATGAAAACATGAGCATCATACAGGAGAAAAATATTTGCAAACCACATATTTTCAGAATGGCAGATTTTGTGTGTGTGTGTGTGTGTGTGTGTGTGTGTGTGTCTGTGTGTATCACTGATATACAAAACTAACATCAATAAGAAGAAAGACAGGACAATAAAGAAGATGCGTGAGTGGCAACTAGATATGAAACACATCAATCACTTAAAGTTAGGGAATTTAAATATGTGTAAAATAAGATACAATTGCAGGGCTGGAGAGATGGCTTAGTGATTAATGCGTTTGCCTGCACCTCTTCCCTGCTTCCCATTGGTCTTTTCTTCTATCTCTATCTCTTCTCTGCTTCCCATTGGTCCTTTCGTTGTTTGGTGTTGTGTTGTCCCTTTTTCATTGGCTGCTTTCCTGGATCAGCAGTGTCCCCATGTTTAGTCAGGGTTTAGGTTGGCTCACAGGGGAAGTAGCAGTCTGTCATGTGCTGTAATCTCAGGGCCTCATCCCAGGGGCCCCCTGGCTATGCTTCTCCTACATTTTTTGTCATCCCAGTGGTCATTGCCATCTGAAAAGAGAAGCGTCTCTAACCAAAATGAGAGTAGCATTAACATATGAGTATGAACATTTAAGTATAGTGATTTCATGGCAATTTGGTGAGAGTAATATATGCATTTATCCAGACAAAAGCAGGCTTTATACTCCTAAGGCTCATGCCTTCCCCTGCCATAGGCTTTTGATTAGGTTTTCAGTACCAGGTACTATTCCCTCCCATAGAATGGGCCTTCAGTCCAATTAGAGAGCAGTTGGTTTCCTCTAAAGCAGACATGCCACTATTGCACTCATTTAGTCATTTGGCCTGTCTGGCCAAACTTGAGGTTTCCAGTGTCCACTGTTTTCACCACTGATGACTTCTGTCTCTCATAAGACTGCATACAGTGCTGCTTTTTCCAGCTTTCAGTATTCACTTTTTAGAAAACTAAGTTTCATATGGATTTAAAAATACACTTACTGTATAACTCAGGAAGTATATATCCCCCAAAAAAGTAAAAGGAAATTTTACAAACACACACACATGACAGTCCACAGCTTTAATTATAATTGCTCCAAACTTCAGAACACTGTAATATTTTTTCATTAAGTTAATGACTAAAAAGACTATGATACATGCCTCCAGCAATGCTACTAACTAATAATCCAAAGAACATGACAATTTAAACATATTAAAGACATAGATAAGCCTCAATGACACATACTGAAATAAAAATAAATCAACATCCAGGGTTATCTTTATAATTGATTCCTTTACATAACAATGTTTCAGAAATGGGGCAAAGCAGAATTGTTGCAGGGGTTAGGATTAGATGAAGGTCTACTAGTGATCAATAACTCAATAGAGTTTCCCTGTGAAAAGTTGGTGATAGTCATTCAAATGTTTGCATTCAATATATTTTCATAGTTTAATATTCTTCACACTTTAAATATTTTATTTTATTTTATTTATTTGAGAGACGGAAAGAGGGAGAGAGAGAGAATGGGCACATCAGGGCTTCCAACCACTGCAAATGAACTCCAGATGCATGTGCCACTTTGTGCATCTGGCTTACATGGGCACTAGGGAATTGAACCAAGGTCCTTTGGCTTTGAAGGCAAGTGTCTCAACCACTAAGCCATCTCTCCAGTCCCCTCTTCTTTTTAAAATATTTTTATTTTTATTTATTTATTTGAGAGAGGAAAAGAGACAGACAGAGAGAGAATCTTCTTCACACTTTAAACAGATTATATGGATAAGCAGATGTTTTTGCTTGTGAGTTACTGGTATTATACCGATATCAATTTCATTGCTTGGTGAATGCTGAGGTTCTTTCTATGAAATAATACCATTATAAAATGTAGTGAATAATATTTATAATGTCTGTAATTTTTTGCAACTTTCTCTGAGTCTTGACAAATTTGAAAAAAAATATACATAATAAGAGAAGATACAGGGAAATGTTCCAATAGTGCTCATGGTACAAATGCTTCAGATGAAATTCAACACTCACTTTGGATTTGTAAAAATGTAACTCTATGGAATTTGGTAAACATGCACACACACACAGACACACACAGACACACACACTTAGACTTGATACATTATCCAACACAAACATGAAGAAGTTATGGGTTTAACAATCTGAAAATGAAAGTTACATATTGTGAAAAGTGCTCATCATTTCATGCTTCTACTTTCTGACATGCATTCACATACTAAACCTATGCTGTCTTTCCAGCTTCCTTATCTAATTTGCCAATGATATTTTAAAACCACCTGAGTTTCCTCTTTGAGAAACTTTTGCATAAGCACAATTTTTCATTCTAGAGGTATATTAAAGCACAAAGTTAGAAAAGATTCTGAACTTTTCCTGACCTCCATTTATGCATCTACATGAAAACAGTTCAAATAATTTTACATAACAACATTGTGTTCTTCAAATGTTCCCTGTACAAGTTAAATATGAGACCACTTTAACTTACTCTAATGTTTAGATAGTTCTTACACTGTGACATGAGCCTGATAATCTCTATCCAAGTTTTGCGCTTCACATTAATTATAAGCCCATACGACAGATCTTAAGAACCTTTTCTCAGGGCTGGGGAGATGGCTCAATGGGGAAAGTGGTTACCACACATGTACACATTGGTGAGGAACTGATTTCAGACTTTAACATTCACTTACATGTTATACATGTTGTCCACCTGTAATCTCAGCACTTGACAAGTGGAGACACATTGTCTCTGGAACAAGTTGTATAGACAGACTAGCCATATTGGTGAGTTCTAGCTTCAAGTGAAAGAGCCTATCACAATACATAAGGCACACTGAGGAAGACACCCAACATCACCCTCTGGCCTGAACACTTGGGCCCACTACCATGTAAACTTGCTCATACAAATACACACTCAACAGAAACACACACATGCACATGCACTTAAATGCTAAACAAAAATAACCAATTCTCTGAGCTGAATTTCATTTCTAAAGACTTCTGAAGCTGAGACATGATGGAAAAGTTTTATTGACTAAAATAGAACTGAACTATGAATATATAATAAAGAATTTCTAGATCTGGTATCAATTAATCATACACTATGAAGCAAGTCATATACAAAATCCAAAATAGTTGAGCAATTGTGAAGGAGGCTTATGTGGCACAGGTCTGTGTAGTACCCAGGAGGCCTCATAAAGTATGTGGATATTGTTGCGGGTCTTTGGAATGGATCTCTTAAATCATTTGAGACACAAATTAGATCATAATACACTCCACTAAACAGCCAGTATGATCTACTGTACACATAAATATTCTTTAATACTTTCATACTCCATGTAAGCATAGGTTCTGTGGCTTTGAATAAATAATCTGGTGGCCTGTTTAAAATAGAAGAGATTTTACAGATCAATATCCCATTGACTTCTACCAACAATTATAGGAATCCATGCAATATTAGCAAATTGATATCTGCTTTACAAAGAAACACTGAAATGTCCCAGGGTTCATTGCTTATCAATTTCTCCTTTGTTAGAATTGAATAGTAGGTAACACTTAGAAAAGAAGTACCATGGTTTTCAATATGATTTCTTAATTTGAAATACTCTCTAGATAAATTCCATATTAGCTTCTTCATGTCCTTAATCAGTTCCATTCATATTTTATAAACTATTCAGGGAATAGGAAAAATTGTAAACCATAAAACAGAGACTAGGAAACAAGTTGTAGACAGCTTCACATTGCTGGGAGAAACATCCAAACCAGATACAGTTTATGGAAGGAAGGGATTTATTTCACACTTACATATCCAGGGGAAGTTTCATAATAGCACAAGAAACTGCTTCCATATAGCCAAGAAGAGAGAAAACCACCAGCAGCCAGCAAACACAAAAAGCAGCAAACAAGATTGGCAGCAACCAACCAGAAAAGCACCAGAGCTCTGACTTCTTTGCATACCTTTGGTCTGCAATTTATATCTGGCCCCAGTGACAACTTAGAACTGGACTCCAGGATCCAACCACAGAGACACCTTCTCCAGCTACATGGAGACCCAAGCTACAAGCTTTAATAAAACACTTAAGTCTAAGGGAGACATACTACCACACAACAAATAAAAAGAAAATCCACAGTGAAAACTGAACTGAAGAATTTCATGACATGGGCTGGAGGGATGGCTTAGCAGTTAAGGCACTTGCCTGTGAAGCTGAGGACCCAGGTTCTATTCTAAAGGTCCCACATAAGCCAGATGCACATGTATCTGGAGTTCATTTGCAGTGGCTAGAGGCCCTGGTGTGCCCCTTCTTTCTCTCTGTTCTCCCCCCCTCCACTTTGTCTAATAAATAAATAAATAAAAATAAAATCTTAAAAAAAAAAGAATTTCATGAGATTAGATGGGCAGTAGTTCCAAACAGAACACTAAACTTCATAGTGTCCCGTGCTTTGGAAAATATATCATTCAAGAGGGAAATGTATGAACCTGCATTTCTGGAATTTTTAATATTTATGAAGTCTGAGAAACAAAGAAATTGTGAAATTATCCAACTGATTTTCAGTGTGCTGGGACTAGTGTGCATGCCGGTCAACAAGGAATAAAGCTTTTCTATGCCTTTGAAAACATTTGTTATTATTAGTTGGCACTGAATTTTGGTTTGATCAATTTTAATGTGTACATGGTGGTATCTTATTTCAGTCTGAATACATTTCTCTAAAGGTAAAATATGTTCAGCATTTTTTATATCTATTTTTTTCTTTCTGCAAGTATTTGCTAGTAGTGCTGGTTTGAATGGATGTCCCCCAGTTGATTCAAGAGTTTACTAAAGCTTGCAATTTATATCTCCAGCCACCTGGCTGGAGGCGGTGTCACTGACCCAGCCTTAAGGTATGGGGGAGGATTTGGAATTCCAGTCTAAAGGTATGCAAAGTGCTGGAGTTTTGTCTGGGTTGCTGAAGTGTGCTTGATGGTGTGGTGTGGTGATGGTGGCTCTTTGCTTTTCTCTCTCAGCAAGGACCTGTGAAAGTAGGCCAGCTTCTTCTGCCATTATGGAACCTCCCCTCAATCTAAGCATCAAATAATATTCCTTCCTCCATAACAGTGCCTGGGTTGGAAATTCTTCCCAGGAACCTGAAGCTATCTGCTACACCAGTAAAGAATGCACTAAGATCTGATGCCATTTTATCAAATTGGGCTGTCTGTTCTTTACATGCACTCTACATACAAATCTCTAGAAGTTACATGACTTACAAGTATTTTTGTCTCTTGTGAGTTAATTGTCTTGATAGTATTTTGATATTCTTTCAATAATCTATTTTAAAGGTTTGTTTCATATTTTGCTGTTGTCTATCACTTGTGAATGAGGAGTGATTTTTGTATTATGTCTAGGTGTTCTGTGGCAAATTCAAAGTCACATATGTTTCTTTCCCTGTTTATTTCCAGAATTTTATAATTTCTCATTTATCTCTATAACTCTTCTAATATTTTTCAGCAAGGTGTGACATAGGCAGTAATGTTATTTATTTCTCTAAGGCATAATTTTTCAAAATAATGTTTTCTCTTAGGCTTTTGTAAAAATAAATATTAATCTACTATATTTATGTGGACCTGACTTTGGTCTCTTTTTCAATGATGTATACATCCATACTTTTGATTTTAACTTTTAACATACTTTTAACTTTAATTTTTAATCTTAATTAGGAGAAAGGTATAGTAAATATACTTCTAACCCTAACTGCCTTATATTAAAACCATAAAAGCATATATTATAATGTTAACTATTTAATATGCTCATATTGTATTTTCCCTTCTCAATTTATTCATGTAAAAACTAGATGTTAAGGTTCGTCTACATATAAAGAAGCATTAGGTAAAGCTGAACCAATGCAGATCCTGTTTTATTTCAGAAGATGAATAGGAACATATTGAAAAAATCTGCAAGCAATGGCAGACCATATGGCGTGGAGGGGGGAAGAGCAGGACCGTTGTTGTGGGATGATGTGAGAATAGGAGGTAGGTGGACTTCAGCATGTACAATATGGACAAGCAGAGGAATCATTTTATAGTAAAATATTCTACTCCTGCCTTTTTTCTTCCCTTTTTGAATGTTAATCTGTTGATTTCTCACCAAGCCAGTTCACAGAACGGATGAAGACAACACACATAGACACATTAACTTCTTAGAGTAACATATTAATGACATTTTGTCATGTAAAAAATTCCTTGAAATAGCAAAGCTGTGTAATTTTTTTAATGGTGTCTTTGCCATAAGCATAGCAACCAGATTGCAGAGCTAAAGTCCTTCTGTTCACTGATAAATGTCCCTTTACAGATATTTTGTTCCCAGATGGTCATTCTATCTCCTCACCTACCCCTCCTAAGAAAGGATACTTTTTTTTCCCCAGACCCAAATATAGTGAACAGGCTTTCATAGACTTCATGCGGTGTGCACAACTATGAGTCAAGCCAGAGCAGTGTCATCTGGTTTGTTCAGCATGAGTTGCTTCAGTAGTTTTATTAATCCTAGGACAATTTGTAACAACTTTTCATAATTTTCTTTTTTTATGATAAACTATTTTGAGATAGTTTCTATGTAGATATCAAGAATATTTTTCTGTTTACAGATACTATATAAGCTATACACAGCTACACTTTATTTCTCTCATGTGAACAGGAAGCTCCATGAACCAGGGTTTTGTCTATTTTATTTCTTCAATTCCCATGACCCATTGTAAGCATTTGATAAACATTTGATTAAGAAGGGAATTTGCATAATAACATCCTGATCCCAGACATAAAGAGATTATTTATTTGTAAACAAAACAAAGACACGCATATGAAATATACATAGGTACTCTAAAGAATCCAAACTGCATTTTCTGGAAGAATCATTTCAGGAAAAGCAGCATCCTGATTGTGCTGGGACCACAAACTGCCTCAGTGTTCCATGTAGTCTCAAATCACATCTGAAATAAGTTGCATTTTCATAGCCCTGCATCAGGTCTTAAAAACACAGAGTCTACGTTAGTGTCTTTTTCAACCAATGGTCTTCAAATTTCCTCAAAGCTATTAAAATCTTTGCACAAACTACATTTCCGTTATTAGATGTCATCACCTTCAAGTAAAACAAATTGAAATATAACCACGGATATTTGAAAAGTCGCAAAGCATATGTCAGCAAGAAATTGTTACTAAAAGATACTCAATATAGTGAGATAGGATATTAGAGATACTGCAAAAATAGATTATGAAATGTGAGAGCTTAACATAACAAAGGTATATTTCTCCCTGAAAATCCCATGTAGGTTAAGTAACTATACAGATTTCTTACACATCTGGTTACTCAAATATTCAAATGTTACCCAGAATTTGATGTCAGTTTCTTTTTTATTTTATTTATTTTATTTTATTTTATTTCTTTCTTTATTAGTTAGTTTTGTATTCAGCAAATACAGTCACTTTGCTACCATTATTAGGCTCATCTGTGACCTATCCCCTCCCCCTGGCCCCTCGTTGTTGAGGTATATGGGTCATGCATTGCGGAGTTAGCCCACAGTTATGTGTAAGATAAATTTCCCTGCATATCATGACCCAACATATGGCTCTGACATTCTTTCTGCCGCCTCTTCCGCAAAATTTCCCTGAGCCATGTTGGGTTCATTTTTGGTCTGCTTCAGAGATGAGGTGTTGGGAGCTTCTGAGGCTCTGGCTCTCTGATTTGGTAGGAGTTGAGTTTTCTCTGTGTTGATCTCCTTCCCCCTTCTGCTGGTATCCGGTTCGTCAGGAAAACAGCACCCTTGTTTGTTTCGCCAATTTTTCTTAGTTTCAGCCGGGGCCCTTTTGAGGTATGATGGGGTGGCTCTCTCCTTAGGATCTACATCTATGTGAAAAAAAGAAGCATATTCTCCAACAGAGAGTAAGTTAGCACGAGGACAAAAGAGATAACCCTTACTTTTTTATAGAGAATTTAATAGATGTAGGCCCTCTTGTAGCCCATGATTGATGGTAGCTTGATATTGGCCAGTGGGTTTATGTTTGGATATGGTTCTGACTTGTTTCCCAGCTCCAGCTATGGGTCCCGTACCACTGAGGAGATCAGTTAGCCAAAGTAAGAGCAGTTGCTTCCCCACTATGGCTGTGTGCCACTATTGCACTTGTGTGGTCGTCACAACAAGTTATTTGCTGCTAAGTTAGACCATGAGTTGCTTGGAAAGATATTGATCATTTTTCCCCAGTCACCCATGTAGCACCTTCAGGTACTAGACGTGCTGACTGTCTGGGGACTGCCTGTCTTCCAATTTCCAGCCATGCCATTCTATTTTGCATGTCGACCACATAAGGTGTCTTCAGCAGTAGGGTCTTACCACTAACCTTTGGTGGGTCATTAAGTACTCTGACAGAAATCTGTTTGTCTTTCAGGAAACCTTATAGGTCTCTCTGATCAAAAGTTCATTGTGGCCGGGCGTGGTGGCGCACGCCTTTAATCCCAGCACTCGGGAGGCAGAGGTAGGAGGATCGCTGAGAGTTCGAGGCCACCCTGAGACTCCATAGTGAATTCCAGGTCAGCCTGGGCTAGAGTGAGACCCTACCTCGAAAAACCAAAAAAAAAAAAAAAAAAAAAAAAAAAAAAAAGTTCATTGTGGATGATAGTCCCATGCTGGTACTGGGAGTTACAGGTCAGTGCCTACTAAGAAAATGAGGAAAAAGATAACTAATATACAAGTGATACAGAGAAGAGAGAGAGAGAGAGGGAGAGGGAGAAGGAGGGAGGGAAGATATAGAAAATTAACGTTAGTCGTGATCCTAGCCTCTTCAGTGTCTTGTAGTTAAAGTGTTCCCTGTAAGGGCCTGGTGAAGGATCAGCCATTTGGTCTGTCTTTTAGTAAGTAGAATTTTATGGTACCATTGCCATTTGGGTCTAGATTTGTGTTTCCCACCCCTTTGATGTCCTCCCCTGCCTCCCCTTCCATCCTACTGTCTAGTCCATGAGATGCTTGCTGGGTATGTAAGGTATCTTGGGTAGATTCAGGTTAGGTGCTATAGATGGGTGAGACTATGCGGCGATTTTTTTTTTTTTTTTTCTGTGATTGGGTAAGTTCACTGAGAATGATCTGTTCCAGGTTCAACCATTTTTCCTCAAATTTCATTGTGTCATTTTTTTCTTACTGCTGTGTAGAATTCCATTGTGTAGATATACATCTTAGTTATCCATTCTTCTAGTGATGGACATCTGGGTTGATTCCAGCTCTTACCTATTACAAATTGAGCCACTACAAACATGGTTCAGCAAATCTCTCTGGCCTGTGGTTTGAAGGTTTTAGGGTAGATGCCAAGTAAGCGAATAACTGGATCTGTTCATATCTCTATAGTCAGCTTTTTTCAGAAGTCTCCATATTGCTTTATAAAGTGGTTGTACCGTCCTACATTCCACCAACAGTGGATGAGTGTTCCTACTTCTCCACATCCTCGCCGGCATTTATTTTTATTTGATTTTTTGATGTTTGCTATCCTTATTGGGGTAAGTTGGAATCTCATAGTTGTTTTAATTTGCATTTCTCTGATGATTAGGGATGATGAACATTTTCTTAAGTGTGTGTTTGCCATTTGTATTTGTTCTTCTGTGAACTGCCTGTTCAGCTCTTTGCCCCATTTTGTGAGTGGGTTGTTTGACTTCTTACTGTTTAGATTCTTGAGTTTTTTGTAGATTCTAGAGACTAAGCCTCTATCACTTGGATAACCCACAAATATTTTCCCCCATTCTGTGGGTAATCTATTGGATTTGCTTATTGTATGCTTGTCTGTAAAGAAACTGTTCAATTTCTTGTGATCCCATTGGTTGAGTGATGGTTTAAGTTCATGAGCTACTGGGGTTTTGTTCAGGAAGTCTTTTTCCATTCCTATATCATGGAAAGTACTTCCTAAATTTTCTTCCAGTAGTATTCGAGTTTCTGGTCTTATATTGAGGTCCTTTATCCATTTGGACTTGAGTGTAGTGCATCATGAAATGGGTGGATCAAGTTTCAGTTTCCTGCATATGGTTATCCAGTTTGTCCAGCACCATTTGTTGAAGATGCTGTCTTTTTTCCAGCCTATATTGTTCGGGCCTTTATTGAATATAAAGTAGCTATAGTAACTTGATGCAAAGTCCGGGGTCCTCAAGTCTATTCCATTGGTCTATACCCCTGTTTTTATGCCAGTACCATGCTGTTTTTGTTACTATGGCTTTGTAATATAGCTTTAGACCAGGTATGGTGATGCCTCCAGAGGTATTTCTTTTGCTGAGGATATGTTTGTTAATGTGAGGCCTTCTGCCTTTCCATATGAAATTTGAGATCATTTTTCTATCTCTGTGAAGAACACTGTATGTATTTTAATTGGAATTGCATTAAATCTGTATATTGCCTTTGATAAGATAGTCATCTTCACAATGTTAATTCTGCCTATCCAGGAACATGGGAGGTCTTTCCATTTTCTCAAGTCCTCCTTAGTTTCTTTTTTGAGTGTTTTTATGTTTTCATTGTATAGATCTTTCACTTCCTTGGTTAACGTTATTCCAAGGTATTTTTTTGTTGTTGTTGCTTTTGAAAATGGGACTATGTCCCTTATTTCTTTCTCTGTATCTTTGTCTTTTGCATATAGAAAGGCTACTGATTTTTGTGCATTGATTTTGTATCCTGCTACTTTGCTATAGGAGTTAATCACCTTCAGGAGTTTTGGGTTGGAGTCCCTCAGGTTTCTTACATATATAACCATGTCATCAGCGAATAAAGCTAACTTAACTTCTTCCTTTCCAAATTGTATCCCTTTTATTTCCTTCTCCTGTCTTATTGCTTGAGCTAGGACTTCCAGCACTATATTGTAAAGCAGACGTGAGAGTGGACAACCCTGCCTTGTTCCTGATCTTAGTGGGAATTCCTCCAGTCTCTCTCCATTAAGTATTATTTCGGCCTTCGGAGCTTCGTATATTGCCTTTACTAGGTTAACATATGAACCAACCATGCCAATTCTCTCCAATGTTTTGATCATGAAGTGATGTTGTATCTTGTCAAAGGCCTTTTCTGTATCTATCGAAATGATCGTGTGGTTTTTATGTTTAACCTTGTTTATGTGGTGTATTACATTTACAGATTTCTGTATGTTGAACCACCCCTGTGTTCCTGGAATGAATCCCACTTGTTCAAGGTGGATAATGCTTTTGATGTGTTGTTGGATTCAGTTTGGTAGGATTTTGTTTAGGATCTAAATTCATCAGGGAAATAGGCTGCTAGTTTTCTTTTCATGTGGCATCTCTGCCTTTTTTTGGAATTAGGGTGATGCTAGCTTCATAGAAGGAGTTGGGTAGCTTTCCCTGTTCACCAACTGTGTGGCACAGTTTGAGAAAGATTGGTTTGAGTTCTTCCATGAAGGTTTGATAGAATTCAGCTGAGAAGCCATCTGGTCCTGGACTCTTCTTTTTTGGGAGGTTTTTTATTACTTTTTCAGTTTCCATGAGTGCAATGGGTTGATTGAGCTGATTAATCTGCTCTGTGTTTAGCTTTGGTAGATGGTATGCATTTAGGAATTTATCCATCTCCTCCACATTATTCAGTTTTGTGGAGTACAGGTTTTTGAAGTAAGCCCTGATGATTCTCCCAATTTCACTTATGTCTGTTGTGATCTCTCCTTTTTCATTTTGAATTTTGTTAATTTGAAGATTCTCCTTCTTTTGCTTGATCAGATTGGCCAGGGGTTTGTCAATGTTGTTTACTTTTTCAAAGAACCATCACTTTGTATTGTCAGTTGTCTTAATTGTTTCCTTGTTTTCCAATTAATTGATTTCTGCTCTGATTTTAATTATTTCTTTCCTTCTGGAGCTCTTTGGGTTGGATTTTTCTTGTTTTTCCAGTGCTTTTAGGTGGATGGTTAGGTCATTGATTTGGGACCTTTCTGTATTTTTTATTAAGGCATTGAGAGCTATGAATTTTCCCCTGAGGACCGCCTTCATTGTGTCCCATTAGTTTTGGTATGTTGTGTTCACATTGTCATTCAATTCCAGAAATTTTGCAGTTTCATTTTTTTATTTCATCCACTATCCATTTATTATTTAAAAGTGTGCTGTTCAGTTTCCATGTGACGTTGGGATTCTTGGTGGGTCTTTTGTTGTTGATTTCTAGCAACATAGCATTGTGGTATGATATCATGCTTGGAATTATGTCAATCTTCCTAAATATGTGGAGGTAGGCTTTGTGACCCAGTATATGATCTATTTTAGAGAATATTCCATGGGCTGTTGAGAAGAATGTGTAGTCTGTGGATTTGGGATGGAAAGTTCTGTAGATGTCCGTTAGGTCTAAGAGATCTATGGTTTTGTTGAGCTCTCTTACTTCCCTGTTGAGTTTCTGTTTGGATGATCTGTCTATTACTGATAATGGTATATTGAAGTCCCGAGCTGTGATGGTATTGGCGGTTATTTATGTTTTATTGTCAATTAGCTTTGATAAATGAAAAACACAACCTTTTTATAATCTAATACCTTGTATTATTTAAATGGTGAAACTCAAAATCATATTGCATTCATTTCCATACAGTAGTTTTATCTCATGGAAACTTTTGGGCATTTGCCTAAATAAAAGAAAATCATTTCTATATCTACACAACTTAAAATTCACAAAAATTTGACTTTTCTGGAAACATGTCTTGAAATAAGACTATATCACAAAGAATGTGATTTCACCATCAGAAATAATAGTATGGAATTCTTTGTAAAATTGTAATATTTTGGATTGAAATTGTTAAGGGACAACTTATTTGTACTAGGACCATCTTGTTGGAAATTCATAAGGTTAGGTAGAAGGTATCAGGTTTGATACCCTCAAAGGAGAAGAAAAGTACAGGGCAGAGGAAGGCATCAGTGATCCTGTGACAACAAAGATACTAGACAACCATAGTGATCCTTTATTTCTTCTTGACCATAGAGAGTTTTCCCATGATGCCTAGAAAGAATAAATTCCTTATCAACCAATATTCTGACCCCACGTTGGAGAGTGTCCTGGCACAACAGATGCCTCCACTAATGTCAATTTCCAGATCTGGAAAAAAAGTACTTTAGTCCTCAAGGCAGATTGGGGTCATAGCATAGCGGCTAATGAATATTTACATATATATGTATTTATACACTATATTAATATATATGAATATATTTTATGTGTATTATATGTCTATGTAATATGCTTTCCCTAATAAGTAGTATATCATCTTAACTATATCAAACTAGTTAATATTAAATAACAACTAAGTTTAATCATAAAATTTTAAATAGCAATTAATTTCAGCATGTATATGTGCACTTTTGTTTTATGACTACATTTTAATTAACTTCTTCCAGGAGCAAGATATGCCTTCTATTTCTTCCAATTTTCTGTGTAAGAGATATTACTGTTTAAAGTCTATCTAAATATTAAAAATTAAACATTTTATAAATTTATGAATGACTCAATGGACACACTGATTTTCCAGAATTTATTAAAGTCACTGTGCACATAGTAAATATGTCAAGCATTCTAAAGCATATTATTTGATGTCATTGTTTCTGTTAAACTACTGACTGTGTTGATTTCCATCTGGCATTGCTGTTGTCTAGGGATGGAACATGGTGCTAAACAAGAAGTACTACAGAAGCACAAGGGCATGGAAATTTTTGATACTTACTATGATTGAATTCACACCAAAAGTGAAGTCATACTCCAGTAGCCATGTCACTTTTGAGCTCTGTTCTCTCAGAACATCATAAGCTGTGCATTATGCTAAGTGATCAGAACAGTAGAACTGAGAATACACATTTTTTAATTTTTTTTTATTAATTAGTTTTGTATTTAGCAAATACAATCAGTTTGGTACCATTATTAGGCTCATCCGTGACCTATCCCCTCCCCTTGGCCCCTCCTTGTTGAGGTATACGGGTCATGCATTGCGGAGTTAGCCCACAGCTATGGGTCCCGTACCACCGAGGGGATCAGTTAGCCAAATCAAGAGCACTTGGTTTCCCACCTTGGCTGTGTGCCATTATTGTGGGGGCATCACAACAGGTTATTTGCTGCTAAGTAGGTTAGACCATGAGTTGCTTGGACAGATTTTGGTCATTTTCCCCCAGTCGCCCATGTAGCACCTTCTGGCACTAGACGTGCTGACTATCTGGGGACTGACTGTCTTCCAGCTTCCAGCCATGCCATTCCATTTTACGTGTCAACTGCATAAGGTGTCTTCAGCAGTAGGGTCTTACCACTAACCTTTGGTGGGTCATCAAGTACTCTGACAGAAATCTGTCTTTCTTTAAGAAAACTTGTAGGTTTCTCTGAACAAAAGCTCATTGTGGATCATAGCCACATGCTGGTACTGGGAGTTACAGGTCAGTGCTCACTAAGAAAAGGAAGAAAAAGATAAGTAGCATAAAAGAGTTAGAGAGAAGGGAGAGACAGAGAGAGAGAGAGAGAGAGAGGGAGGGAGAGAAGCTTTAGAAGAATAAGGTCAGAATACACATTAACTCACAAATCAATTACATTCTGACTATGTGGTACGTAACAGGTCTGATAGACTGTTCTTTGGTGCATCGACTACTATACTTCAAAAGTATTAAAACAAGACTTTCTATATGGAGATAGATGTATTCAAATTGCCTATAGTTATATTTACTCTTTTCTTGCCAGACATATCATTTGCATACATATTATTGTTGGGTTTGTACTATGCACTGAAAATATTAGTGATCCTAAGAGAAAATTTTATATGTAGGTAAACAAGAAAATCTGTGGGTATAAAATAAATGAGGTACTTTGGCAATGCCTGTTTTTGTCAGTCTTATTTTACTATAACAGACAGATACATCAAATTGTATAAATCTTCCCTACTTCAATTTCTCATTGTTCACATAAACTATTGTAACATTCTTTTATTTATTTGTTTTAAATATTTTAGGTATTCATATGCAAAGGCAGAGAATGAGAGAGAGAGAGAGAGAATGGGGATAACAGGGCCTGTACCCATTGCAAATGAATTCTAGATGCATGCACCACCTTGTGCATCCAGCTGATGTGGGTACTGGGGAACCGAATCCAGGCTCTTAGGCATTAGAGTGAAGTGCCTTAACCTCTAATCCATATTCACAATGTTTAACAGATATGCATTGTGTATATTATGTTCTGAATATTTATTTCAAGGGATTTTAGTTAACATGGACCATCACATACAGCCTTCAATTCCATTCACCTCTATCATTGGCATGCTAAACTTTCTGCTCTTTCGATCTGTCCTCATTCTATTTTGTCCTAATATTATATATTCCAGAAATTATCCCTCTATTTTCCCTCCCTCTGTGTTAATGGCCATTGAGGTAATTTGAATTACCTATCGCCATAAACTTACGCATTTTAAATGCTTGGTCCCAGCTGGTAAAAATTTGGGAGGTGAGACCCTGCTGGAGAAGGTGTGCCACTGAGGAATGACCTTGAGGCTCATTATTTCCCAACCTGACTGTGTCAGTTCAGTTCAATTTTGCTCAGCTCACTCTCTTGCTGTTTTTCAGGTAGTGTGGCAGAAATGATGTTCAGCTTCTGTTCTACCATCTTTTCCTGCCATCATAATACCTCCCTTCAAGGTTGTAAGTCAGAGTCAACCACCTCCTCCCATCTGCTACTTATGTTTGGGTGTTTTGTCCTAGCAATGTGAAAATAACTAAAACAGATATCATGCTTCCAAACATGCCGCCAATGCTTTCCTGTCAGTGTGGTACACTGTGGGTCCCTGGGTCCTCCGGGCAGCATGGTTCCCCCCAAAGGTGTCCAGGAAACCATGGTAAGCATGAAGATGAAAGAAAGAACCACTTTTGGGAGACAGTCTCTGTGAACAGCTTGGTTTAATCAATAAGGAAATGGGTTTATAAGCAGTTGAGGGTCTGAAGGGGATTGGATGTACAAGGTTGCTTGCTGATGCCTAATCAGCATATGGAGACATACATTCCAGCACATAAGCAATGACAAAAGGAAGGTATAGGGTACAGGGAGATGGGCTGTGCAAAGGTTGCTGGCCGATACCATATAAGGACTTTCTTAGGCAACTGGCCATAGGTCACAGGGCAAAGCCACAGAGGGAGTGGCCTCCTGTAACCCCAGGGGTCCTTAGCCATGCCTGGTGGCTCAGGACCTCTCCTGAAGGCTCTAGCCTGTGCCTGGAAGTGCCCAACAGAATACCTTTATTTCCATGGGCCTATGTGTCCCTGACTCATAGAGAAAATGTGCCCCAAAGCAAGGATATTTGTTTGTGTCACTCTTAAACTATATCTAGCTTTTTTTTTTTTCTAGTACATCATGAGCACCTAATAGCTGATTCTATACCTTACTCTTTACTTACACTTAAGATCATGAAAGCACTCTGCTTTTTAAATATTGGCTACATAGAACATTAGGGCTAAAAATATAATATTCATTTAGACTCTATATGACAATTACAATATATTTCTAACTATAAATGTACTTGATTATACTTTCAATTAAAATTTCAATATCTGTGTTTGGGGGAGGTTTATATCTCTGATTAATAGCTAATAAGAATACATTTCACAAGATAAAATTTAAATGAAGTAAATGCTTGGAGCAAAATAATAATTCAAAAGATTTTCGTTGGGGTTATATTTGGTTCAAGATGTGTCCTTCTTGCTAGTAGAATTCCATTTTTCCGTTTACTGAGCTTGTAGGAGAGCTGGTAGGAAATGAAATTAGGCCTCTTAAATAAAAGAACTGATCTTAGTGCTGATCACACCTGCCATCAGCGAAGATTATTTTTGCAAATGACAGTAACTACTGAAGAAACTCAATATTGTCAAAGTTCTATGAATAAGTTCATGTTGAATGCTCAGTGATAACTGAAACCTGTTTCGTATATCTTGCAAGGCTTAGTGAACATTGAAGAAGAGTTTCAGTGAAAGTGAAAAGAATTCCAGAGTCAGAGAATGGAGAGGAATTCTTTGGCATACTATCATTTGAGGAAACGAAGTGATAGCTACATTAAGACCACATAGCAGCTTTTGCTACCACATGATCTCCACAATATTGAACTCATCAATTTTTCCATGCGAATGACTGAAAGGGGGAGGTAAGTAGAGGGGGATAGGAAAGAGTGGGATAAAGAAGGTATTGGAAGATGATTATGATCAAATTAAATTAAGCACATATATGATAAATTGTCATTAAGAAAGAAAGAATTGCATTTGAAATGATATTACAATAGCAATCAATATTCAATAATGTGGAACCTATTATGAAAATAAGTAATCATTTGAAAATTTTGGAATGTTTGTCTTGGTTTATGAAATATATTCAGAGTTAAATATTTTTAACTGTCAGGCTGGAGAGATGGCTTAGCGGTTAAGTGCTTGCCTGTGGCACCTAAGAACCCCTGTTCAAGGCTCGGTTCCCCAGGACCCACATTAGCCAGATGCACAAGGGGGCGCATGCATCTGGAGTTTGTTTGCAGTGGCTGGAGGCCCGGGTGTGCCCATTCTCTCTCTCTCTCTCTCTCTCTCTCTCTCTCTCTGCCTCTTTCTGTCTGTCACTCTCAACTAAATAAAAATGAGCAAAAAAAATTGAAAAAATATTTTTAAATGTCAAATAAGTCGGTTGTAGTGACAATGCTAATTTTAAATATAGTGGTAAGTATTGCTTTGTACAGAAGCGTATCAAGAAGATATCATAGGTTAAGGTTAAAATATAATTTTATGTCAACTTCAGTCATTGGAAATAAAACTCTAAGATGTCCATGACAAATTATTATTGCATTTAGGATTAATTAATTTGTTTTTTTAGCAAAACAAAGAAGCAGGATACAGGTAATGCTAGACATAAATGCATTCTGCTTTTTTTTTTTCCCTTTAATTCTTTTGGAAACCAGAGTTTAATTATGAAGAGATAACTAGAAGTGTTATGACCTGAATTCAAATTAATATTTGATTAAATTTTACAACACAGCATGGAGCTATAACTGGAATGAACAGTTTGATGAAATTAAAATTACTTTGTAATAGATATTAAGCTAAGTAACTTTTAAATTGCTTATTTCTTAGGGTGTAATAGCAGTGCCAGAGGAATAATACAGATTTTCTATAAGTGAAGATTGGTAGATATTCAGAGATTTGGACTATGTGTCTGATTAATATTTGATCTTAATTTATACTGGCTATAGCCCTCAGACCTGGGGTGATGTTTTATACAACTCTGAAAGTTGCTGAAGAAAGAAAGTACAAATCATTATTGTCCATAACCTTTGTTTCTAATGCCAAAGGCTAGATGACAAGAAGTATTAAACTTAGTTACACAATAAAGAAAACAAAAACATGTATATAACCTCTAGGATCTCCAAGTGTGATAGAAACAGGCACATGGGGAGCCATTTGGAAGAGAAGCATCGTGGGTTATGAAGAGAGATTCTTAATTAAAATATCTTAAGGAACACCATCAGAGAAGAATCAAGAAAACAAAAAAAGACTCCAGGCTTGGTTTTAGATGGCAACTTAACTTGTTAGGATCAAGACACTACCTTGGATATAGAATAGTATATTTTCCTCCTTTACTATGTTTGCAAGATAGTAGATGGGTGAAAGCAGGTTGCTGAAATGTACTAACAAAAAAAATAAATAAAATACAGCCGTGGTGGCACACACCTTTAATCCTAGCACTGAGGAGGCAGAGGTAGGAGGATCACCATGAGTTTGAGGCCACCCTGAGACTACATAGTGAATTCCAGGTCAGCCTGAGCTAGAGTGAAACCCTACCTCAAAAAAAAAAAAAAAAAGTAAAATACATAATGCACTTCAAAAACACAGTGGTATTCTATACTCTGAACAAGGGCAAAAGATGAGTAAGAGTTGCCTTTGAGATGGTCTCATTAGCACAGGTCCAGGAATATGCAGTGACAGATGTCATAGTGGACAGGACCCATTTTTTGGATAGAAGTACCAAGGTTGCTATGTGTGAAAGTGGCCCTAGAAACTTTTTCTGGAGAGGTAGGGTTTGATCTTCTCACTGCTAACCATCTATGAATTACGGATGAGTCAGCCCTTTGAGACCAACTTTTCACATAAAGGGAGCTGAACAAGATAATCAAGATCATGACAGCTCTAAAATGCTGTGATCTCAAAAGAACACACAGGTTTCTATTTTCTATGTATTAGAATGTTACCCTAAATTTTTTACCTTTAAAAAAGATATTTTATTTATTTATTTATTTATGAGAGAGAAACAGGCAAATAGATGGAAAGAGAGAATGGACATACCAGGGCCTCCAGCCACTGCAAACAAACTCTAGATGCATGTGCCCCTTGTGCATCTGGCTTATGTGGGTCCTGGGGAATTGAACCTGGGTCATTAGGCTTCACAGGCAACACCTTAACTGCTAAGCCACTTCCCCAGCACAGATTTTGCTTTTAATAACTTTTAAATGAGGTAGTGGTATTATTAAAGTTTGGGATTTTTAAGATTGATTTATTGGGTTAAAACCCTTGTGGGAAGGTTAAGTAGCTGCAAAACATGTCTGAGTAAAGAAATAATGAGCAGCTGAGGGAATGGATTCTAGGAGCTAACCTGTTGATCACAACCAAATGAAAGGGAAAAAGAAAAATTGTACAGCTTTCAGTCTTGGTATCTGAGAGAAGTTTTATCAAAACAAACCAAGAATTTTTTTTTTTTTTCCTATAGAGATCAGTGCTAGATGATTAGAACAGAGTTGTCCAACAGCCCATTGGCACACAGGCTTAGATCCTTGGCTCTCCAGCTACAGATGAGTACAGGCCTGACAAAAGAAAATGCTTATAGGAGAACTGAAGAAAAAGGGTGCATCAGGAATGATTAAGTCCTGAGAAATGTCACACACTGGGGCAAGATCACTGACTGCAGGAGGTGGATGCCATAGGCTTCAATGGACTGCTGCCTTGGCGATTGCAGGTCTGCTTTTCTAAAATGAGGTGAACATTTAGCTCTCTTCCTCTTATAGTTATTGATAAGGAAACTAAATCAAGTTAAGTTACTGTGGAGAATAAGCAAAACATGGCACAGATCTCTGGATTCCTATTTTCAGAACTGAGAAGAAACCAACAATAAACATTGTGGGAAAGAACAGAGATTGTGAAAGGATTACTTTTAAATAGAGAAGAGCAACCTAAGGAGAAAAGACCCTCAAAGAACTTTTACACAGTCAGAAACAAACATTAGTCTGTTTTGGTAATGAAGATATCTAGAATTGAGAAAAGTATGAATGTTATTTAAAGAGAATGGAATGGCAAGGAAGTGGCACATTGATCTCAATTTTTAGAAAAACACATCAGAAAACAGAAATAATATGAAACAAGAGGGGTGTAAATTACCTTACATATTTCTTGAAAGCAATGTATATATGTTACCATATATACATATATATTTGCATAGTATCATTGTATAATACATATATGCTACATATTAAACACACACACACACAGACATACACACACACACTAGATAGATAGACAGACAGACAGACAGAAGATAGATTGCATCATTAATCTCTGGTTGGTCACATGACAGGGTCTCTGAGTTGTTCTAGACTAGGTTAACTGAGGATAGAAGATCCACCCTAATGGTAGCTGGTGCCAACTGAAGAAAGGGGAGAATCTAGCTGAGCAGCAGCATTCATCACTTTGTACTTTCAACTTGTGTACTCAAGGTGACCAATTGAATTATGATCCTGAAAGCATGCCCTCCCCTCCATGATGGACTGCAAGCTCCAACTGCAAGCCGAAATAAACCCCTTCCTTCCTTTCTTCTTTCCTTCCTAAGTTTCTTCTTAGCAGATATTTGGTCACAGAAGAAAGTAATCGATGTATATGTACAAAGCCATCTTGTGTTCTCAAATATATGCATCTTTTCTAGGCCTATATATAGGCCTGATATTTTGGTAGCCACCTCCATGTTTTTGTAGTATCACTGACAATGTCTAAGGTGATTTTGAAATTACCGTCTTTGCAAAAGAAAATATGTAACTAAAAACTTGGAAGGGTCCAATTAGGCATACGAACAAGTTTACAGTTGTTGCTTTATTGAAATGTATGCAAGACTATGCATTTTGATTCAGCACTTTACAGATATTTAATATGCTGAAAATGTGCCTTATTCATTGACTTTAAGGAATCATTAGAAGAGCAATTGGATTTATCTTGTTAGACACTACCCATTCTCTGCTGGTAAGAAGTCAAATTTTGGAGTTGGGCATAAAGTTTTGCCTGAAAAGAAACAGCTCCTTGAACAGATGGTTGGCTGCCAGATTATATCATCTTTATGAAATGCTCTTTGAAAGATACCAGCAGTCCAATTTCATTCCATGACATTAAACAATATATTGATGACAAATCATAATTTACTAACTACACCTTAAAAATCAAATGCTATAATATCTCGAATACTTATTAAATATTAGAGAAGCATTTCTTTTTAATAAAAAGACTTTCCTAATGTGTAAAGGGATGTCAAAAAAAAGTGCTTGGAAATGACAATAGAGGATGTTATACTGTGTGGTTAAATGAACATCTGTGATGTGGTGTGTGTTCTTGAGAAGTGTGTGAAGCTTGTGCAATATGTTGTCCTCCTGTTCACAGATTTGCCACTACTCTTCTGATATCCTTCCAGAGATCCTCACAAGTCATGATATCATGTTCCTTTTATCTTCTCAGTCTTCTGTACTACTCTACTGGACTCTAGAAACTGACTGTATGATAGTTTTCCTCCCTGACCTATATTGATTTTTTCCTCCCAACATTTTCGTTAGTTTTTCCTTCTCTTGACTTATGAACAAGCACATATTAATTGTAGATTGCATATACTACTTTTCTCCCAATAATCTAAAACTGTTTATTAACTAGAACTATTCCCAAGTCAGTAGCTAAAACAAGCTTTGTATTTTGTTTATGAATCTTGTGAGTCAGATATTTGGACTGTGAGTGCCAGCTATGGCCTCTTTCGTTTGCAAGGATCTGAGAGTTCACTTTGCAAGCACAAATACTGGAAAACTCTGGAGGCTATAGATACTGAATATTTGAACTTCATACCTGCACTGAGATATCTCAAAGCCTGGCTAAGCTGGAAGTTTTGTCCACAGAATGTTTCCTTGTTTCTATGTGTTTTGTATCTGATTGAATAAGTAAAGAAAATGACCATAGAAATACAGCAGAAGATCAATGGGTTTACTTCCATGATTTTACATGAGTATTGGCAGAGTGAGCACAGTTTCCAGGCTATGGCCTTTTGCTAACAATTGTTAAATATTGTATAAAATGCACAGATATTTTACCCAGATTCTCTGAATCTATATTAATAAAATTGTGTGTCTTTCCACTAAATAACAGACTTCCTGAGAAAAGGGTTTATAGCCTTTATCCCCTTGGCCTAACAAAAAAGTTGACTATAAACTCTAGCACCTGCTTTATGTCAATGTCATTGTACAACAGAGCTATTCCTTAAAATTACCACTTTTGGGGCTGGAGAGATAGCTTAGTCATTAAGGCACTTACCTGCAAAGCCAAAAAAACCATGTTCGATTCCCCAGGACCCATGTAAGCAAGATGCACAAGGTGGCACATGGAACTGGAGATCATTTCCAGCAGCTGGAGGCCCTGGTGTACCCATTCTCTCTCTCTCTCTCTCTCTCTCTCTCTCTCAAATCAATAAAGATTAAAAGATACCAGTTATTTACAGATGGCCAAAATATTTGTCACAATCATTGAGTATGATAATCTCATGCTATTTACCATGTAGTGAATGGTCCACAATAATATCATACATAGGACATGCTATACTATATTTTAAAGAAACACAAAGGTAACATGAAAAACATGAATTGGCTTTTTCAAAGGTTATTTAAATTGTCAGTATTTTAAGTAGAAATATTACATTTTGACTTATTAAATATGACACTTTTTGCTCCATCTAAAGAAATATACAAATACAACATTGTTTTTTGTTTGTTTGCTTGGGGGATTATCTTTTCATGGTAGGATCTCACTCTAGCCCAGTCTGACATGGAATTCACTATGTAGTCTCAGGCTGGCCTCAAACTCAAGGCAATCCTCCTCTCTCTGCCTCCAGAGTGCTGGCATTAAAGGTGTGTGCCACCATACCATGCTCTAAATACAGCTTTAACTATGGATCTCAGGCTGTCATCAAATGCTTAACTAAACAAGGAGGGTACAGGCAGAAAACCAGACTCAGGTATCTCTCTACTAACCAAATACATAAACAAACACTTCTTTCCTCTATTCCATCAAAACACAAACCCAGCCCCATCCCTAGTTAGCTATTTTTTTACATGGCATACGTTTGCAACTGCCAGAAAACATCTGATCATCAAGGGAGCAAGTTAGCAGTTGGGCTGATCGCATAATTAGAGCTGGGAATTGGACAGCAGCAATAATAAGAATGGAAATCTGGTCATAAAAGTTGGAATGATCAATTATGTGTCCTCTTTAGCTGAACTCATCATAGATACCTAGTTGGCTCTGGAAGAATTAAACACACACACACACACACACACACACACCCCACACACAATTTCCTCCATATTCTAAACCTATCATCCTTCTTTTTGTTCCTTTTTTTCTTCCTTCCTTCCTTTCAATTTTTCTTCTGAAACATCAGCACCAACCTGTTTTTATCTAACCATATATTTTCTCAATGAATATCTAAAAGTAGCAAAACCAACTTATTATGGAGATTCTAGCATATTCCTGTTTGTGGTGACACTACTTACAGTAGTCAAATTCTAGAATTCATCTACATGCCCATTAACTGATTAATGGATTGAGAAAAGGCTGCATATTATACAATGTAGCTTTACTCCACAACAAGGAAATAAGTTATATCATTTTGAAAGATAATATATTAAACTGGAAATAATCATGTTGGGTAAAATAAACCAGATGTAGAAAGGTAAAACTTGCAGGTTTTCTCACATATGTGAAAGACCAAGAAAAATTTTAAAAAATGAAAAAAGTAGAATGAGGAAGAGGAAGAAGAAGAGGAGGAAAGAGAAGTAGAGAGAACAGAGAAGCTAAAAAGAAATACTACGGAAGTAAAAGGGGAATCATAAAAGCTGAGGGAAAATATAACACAAGTGAACCCTGAGGATATCATACTAAGTAAAGTCAGTGACCAAGGGCTGGTATTATCTGACTCCACTTTTATGAGGCACTTAGAACAGTCAGAATTTGGAAACGGTGTAACAGTGGCCAACAGGAACTGGAACAAAGGGGATTGGGGAATCCAGGCTTAATGCCAACAGAGATTCAATTTTACCATATAAAGGCAGAAATGAAGATGGTGGGCATGGTTGTACCTCTGATGTATATACTTCACAATAGTTAAAATGATGGAATTTATATTATGTATGTATATTTTAGCTAAATTTAAAATAGAAAATTTAAAAAAATACCTGTTTTGTCTTCAGAAATCAACTCCCAAAATCTTTTACAACAAATCTAGGGATAATCCTGTAATTAAGGATCATGGGTAAAGGCAATTAACATTGAAAAAAATCTTCTGTGTATATATGAGTGAATGCAGGTCCATTGATAAGTAAAAATATGAAAGAAAAATAAAATTAAAATTCAAAGAATTTTAAAAATTATATTAAGAATAGATTGCATTCAGATGTACAGGTTTCTTATGTGATGTGACAATATAATACATGCACAGCAATGTAGTATCCAATTCAATTATTTTGTAGTTCATTTTTAAAATATTTGCATTTTAAAATTTTATTTACTATTTATTTATTTATGAGAGAGAGGGGGGGGGGCCTGACACAGAGAGAATGAATATGGGTGCCCCAGGGCTTCCTGCCACAGCAAATGAACTCCTGATGCATGTACTACTTAGTGCATCTGGCTTTACATGGGTACTGGAGAATTGAACTTGGGTCTTTATGCTTTGCAGGCAAGGACCTTAATTGCTGAGCCACCTGTCCAGCCCTATTTCTTTTTCTTTTTTTTAATCATCATCATCATCTTCTTCTCCTCCTCCTCCTCCTCCTTCTTCTTCTTTTTGGTTAAGTAGAAACTATGGATACATCATGGGTACCAATCATGGGTACCATCATTTCTCTCCTTCCCGCCCCTATTCTGCTGAGGGATCTCTTTAATGAGATTGCTGGCATTCATTATGGAGTTGTGGATTATGGGTTGTAAGAACACCAGTCAGTCATCGGTGGTGGGGTAAGAATGCCTCTGGATATTCCCTCCCACTCTATGGCTCTTAAAAATCTTTCTGGCCCCTCTTCCTCCAAATTCCATGAGCCTTGGTGGATGTATTTTAAGTCTACTTAGTGTTGAGCTCTCAGCAGCTTCTGAATTTCATTTTTGGTGGGTTTTGAGTACCCTCTGTTTATTTCCATCACCCTGGTGCAGGTTATCAGGCTTACATGGAAATAACATTCTTGTTCATCTCACCAATTCCTCTGTCATTTCACCTGGGCCCTGGCTACTGTGCTAGGGGTTCATCTGCTCACAGGGAGTCAGCTATCTATTCTTGTCTTGTTGATATATTTTGGTTGTCCTCAGTTCTCACTGCTTTCGGAACACAACAAGCTGCTTCTCCAACAGAGAATAAGGTCAGGATAGGTTCAAAGGGATAAACATTGTTAATTTAGAAATATTTTGATGGGTGTAGCCTCACTTTTTGCCAAAGGCTTGTGGAAGTTTCTCACTGGAGTACAAAATCTTGGTCCCCATAGGATTCTGACTTGGCTCCTAGTTCCAGCTATGGGTTCCTTTCCACTGAACAGATCAACAAACCATATTAGCCAATCAGAAAGCCATTGGTTACCCACCTGTGTGCCTCTGTTGTGCAGGTGTGTACATATTATCAGGCAGGTTGTTTTCATATAGAAGATTCCCCTGCTTGCTTTACCCCCAGCAGCTCATGTAGCAATCTTTAGCACTATAAAGGCTAACCATATGGGAGCTAGCCTCCTTCCAGATTTAGCCAGATGTTCTGCATTGACAGCATTTGGTGTCTTCAGGATTAGGGTCTTAACTTTCACCTCTGGCAGGTAATCAAGTGCTTTAAAAAGAAGCCTGCCTTGCTTAGTGGACCTTGTTGGTCTCACCAATTAATAGCTCAATGTGGAATGTAACCAATTTCTGGTAGTTGGAGTTCCAAGCCAGAGCCAAACATTTTAGGGCTAAGCTTCATCCCACCCCTTCTTACCAGACAATCCCTCCATACTCCTATTGATGGTTATATATTTCAGTCTGCTATAGAGGGGAAAGGTTTCTATGGTACCAATTCATTTTGGATTTGGGTTAAATACATAAAGAGATGCCTTCTGTGCTGTATCGTAAGCCTCAGTGTGTTGTTACTAATCCTTTAAATAAAATATTATTTTATTTCATAGTGTTAACTCCCTACTTTATAACAGCTACAGATTGTCTTTCACATGGAGAGAAGACAATAATCCTTTGCTGGATTTACTAACATTCTGTTTTTGTGTCTGAACATACAGTGCAGTGTGTGTGTGTGTGTGTGTGTGTGTGTGTGTGTGTGTATGTGTGTGTAAATTACGTTTACAGGACATTGCCACATAGAGAGAAAAGTAACTTTTTTTCTGGACAATTTTGCATTATACTTCTTACAAATTTCTTGAGTTTTCCAGTGAATGGTTATCCCAGTAAAAATGTTTGGAAAATAGAAAGGGAGATTAACCTTGTATGAAATGAAATGAAGTAGCAAACAAGTGAAGTTTGGGTTTAGTACTTAATTGAGAGAAAGTAATACCAATGGGAAAGATAATACAAGGAAAGGCCAAAGGATGGTGAGCAATACTTGTAGAAATGGCTGGATTCTGTGTGACCTAACTTTTAAGGTCTCATATTGCATTATATCTATCCTACATAAATTTATATAAAGAAAAGAGTACTACATCAGGAGGAATTCTCATGCTTTCAACATTCTAGTTAGAAAAATTAAAGCATGTACAGCTCTTATTTATCTTTCAATGTTCCTGATGTTCAGATGAACTTACAAGTATAAATCACTGGAAGTCTCTGTAAATCAAGAACAACATGGTTTCCTTAGTCCAATCCATGCTGGGGATAGACAGATATCCCTTTTTTATGTTAAATGCTCATAAAACTCAGGAAACAGTGACTCAAGATTCTCATTCATTTTTGGTCATCAACTTGAAAGCATAATATCTTATAAAGTTTCAATTTCACTCTCTGGACTTCATAGGACACATGCTGAGTCAACCAGTTAGGACCTAAGGCACTGAAAATGCTTCTGCTTTTAAAATATTCCACAGTTGGGCTGGAAAGATGGTTAAGTGGTTAAGGTGCTTTCCTATAAAGTCTGGTAACACAGGTTCAATTACCCAGTACCAACATAAAGCCAGATGCACAAATTGGTGCATGCATCTGGAGTTCATTTGCAGTGGTTGAGGCCCTAGCATACACATTCTCTCTGCCTCTCTCTCTGTTTGCAAATAAATACATATTAAAAAAGTAAGAGTTAAGGCATCATGCTATCCTATAGTTGTGTGGAAATATTACTGTATGATGTTTAAAATGATAGAAATTATTATCCAATCTTGTCCATTGACAATTTTTCTTCAAGAGTTCCTTGTCCACTCATTAATTCAAGTAATTTAAGTAGGTGATTCTATGAACTTAGAACATATTACATGAAGGGAGTGGTATGTAATATATATGTTTGAATGTACTTAATCTATACTCAAGCACTAAGGAAAGCTATTTTATGACTCTAAACACATCAAAATATGCATATTATATGGAAATACATCAGCAAAAATGAGCAGTTTAGAAAGACAAAAATATACGCAGGACTTGTGAATGAAAGAATAGCCAAGTTGCAGAATTAGCTTAAGGACCTACCAACTGATGTAAATATAAGTAAAATAGAGTTAATAAAATGGAACTAAAGATGATGAAAAATACAAATGTTGGGACTAAAGAGATTTCTCAGTGGTTAAGGTGCTTTCCTACAAAGCCTAATGACTGGGTTAGTTTCTACAGTAACCATGTAAAGCCAAATGCACAGGGCAGCATGCATCTGGAGTTCATTTCCAGTGGATAGAGGCTGTTGGCATGCCAATTCTACCTTCTCTCTCTCTCTCCTTGCAAATAAATAGAGAAAATATTTTTATAACTACAAATATCTGTTTTTCTTTCACGTGTAGAATTTTGATATTTTTAACTAAAATACATGGAAGTAGACATGTACTTGGGAAAAAATTTTTATGGCCAGAAATAGGAACAGGTATAGACAAAAGTTGGTAATGTAGTATATAAATATGACTAAAGTAAGCCATATACATGTTTGAAAATGTCACAATAAAGCCTATTATATTGTACAGTTACATGAATCAATAAAATTTGAAGCAATTCAAAAAGAGGTGTGATAAGATAGCATGTTTGGAAATCCACAGCACTCAATATTTTCAGTTCTTAATGCATAAGGTATCCACAGGTGAAAAAAACATAATGGCTATTTATACCATCTTCAGAAGTTAATACAATTGCCTTTAAGTAATAGAAATCATGGAAGAATATTGAGCATAGGGTCAATGTTCTTCTCACTACACATTAGTCCTTTTTCATTGCCACCAGTGTGAAGAATAATTCACTGACACATGAGAATGTAGTTGCAGTGTCTAGTTGGAAAGCCACTGCATTGAGAGAAAATTGGAACAAGAGAAATTGAGGAAGTTGAATGAAGATAATTTAGAAAGTGATGAATCACTAGGTGAAGGAGCAATTCTTAGTCACTATCTGTAGGTGGTTAATGATTATTGTGCTATTTAACCAAACTTCTGGCAGCAGACAATTATTTTCATAATATCTTAGGCTTGAAACATTTCTGGACTCATTATGAACATATCAATCCTACATGATAAGTCAATAATATTGATCTATTCAGATGCATGTAGATTTTCTTTTATTTAACTGATTGTGTAGAAACTGATGACCTGCAGACAGTTGTTAATAATGATGAGAAATGGTGACTATAAAAGTACTTAAAATAATTAATAGATGGCTCATATAACTATTAGTGCCAGTAATTGTCCACTGCCAATCAACTCTTGAACTGAAGCCTACAGAAGAGACAATGCATAAAATATTCTAACTCAGAACATCAACTGTATTGTTGTATTTGTACATGTATATGCATGTGTGCACATGTGTTATGATGTGTCTGAGGAGGTCAGAGGATAACCTCAAGTGTCCATCCTTGCTCCCACCTGGTCTGAGGCAGGATTTCTTGTATGACAGGGTAGTTGTCCCTTGAACTTCTGAAGCATCTTCTTTCTCCACCTCCCACCTGACCATTAGAAGTGCTTGGAAGAATAAAAAAGTGCTATTGTGTCTGGCATATCATGGGTTCTGTGTATCTCCATATCAAACTCTTTTGCCACTGAGTCATGTCCCCTCCCAGCCCCCATTCACCCTGACCCAGCCCTAATTTTTGTTATACATTTATCTGCCTGTCTGGATAAAGTCTCACATAAAGACGACAAAGTCATAAAATGCTCCAAGCATGGCTCAGGGAATTTTGTGGAATAGAGGGTGGAAAGATTGTTAGAGCCACAAGTTGGGACATTTTGCACAGAGACATTGCCTCTCCCCCATAACTGACTTCTGCTCCCATAATGCATGACCCACAATCCCCATGGCATTGACCTGCCTCCCCAACGAGGAAGGCCTCTTCAGAAAAGGGGCAGGGTGGAGGGAAAGGATGGTACCAACATGTGATATTTACATACAAAATATGTCCATATCTAATAATAAAAAAGTAAAAAAGAAGAGAAAGTCACTTTTGGTATCTACAATCTGTTGAAAACCTTCCCCCAAATATCAATGGATGAATGGATCAAGCATATCCCTAAAACCTGACAAGTTGTAGAACATAATAGAAAATAAGACTGATTTTAGAAGACTAGAGGAGAATTGAAGTGGAGTAGGTTAACTCTGAATTCTAAAGAAAGAGGACAGTTAGGAACCTTCACAGTTATTTTCATAAGTATTGATTTTTACTGCATGAATGTGGGGTTAAAGCATCCTCATTTATAAACAAATACTTACTGGACCTATGCCCCTCCACTGTGTGTAGATAGGAAATGACCTTAAATTGCCAAGGAATGACCCTGAGAAAAATGGCATGCAGCAGAATGCTAAAGAGAATTTTATTATGCTGCCTCTAGCTTGATGCACTGTGAGGTGCTACAACACCTGAACTCTCTCCACTGGCTGCATGGCTTCAAGCTGCTTGATGGATTAATATAAAATAAGAAACTACTAACAACATTTACTTAAAACCACATTTTTTTATCCTATTATGAAGTATGGCTAGAAAGTCACACCACAATTTGCAGTGGTAGAAATACCTACTCTCTTAACAACTACTTTTACAGTCATTACTTTGAAATATATTTTATTACTAAAATAAGCAAAGCCAGTGGAGTGCCACTGAAAAGATAATTTGCTGATCTCAGTTCTCAAGAGGAGACATGACATGCCCTGAGCAGTCACATTGGACACTCTCTGGGCATTTAGGAAGCTGCCAGAGCAAGAGGAGAGGGAATGAAACATGAGGAGAAAACTATATTGTCATATCCATGGGAAGGAATGAGTGAGGCAGGACAGGCATTAGAGGATTGAGCAGTCTGAACAATCGCAAACAACTCTCAGCAGAGGTGGTCATTGGGGTCAGGGATGGGTAGGATTGCTCTGGTCTGGGGTCTTGCATGTGCAAGTGAGTCCTTTTATATCCCTAGGAGGATATGCATATGTCAAAGCATAACAGTTACAAAAATAAAATTTGATACACTTAATAATCTCAAAACATTTATGATTATTCCTCAAAAGGGGATGAGTGGAATATATATATTCCAAGAAGGAATTAGAGAATTTGGAATAAGTGCTACTCTTGTTGCTAAATCCAGGCAGCCTAGGTAATAATAATTGCCACTGGTTTGTTTTCAAAATATTTCTAAATGCATTATGGACTTATATAAAGCCATTATTCAGGTTGGTGAGTCTTTCTCTGAGAACAGAACTATGTTTGATGTCATCTGAGTGAGGAGACTTTCAGAAGAAAACTGAATTTTCCCCCTTCAAATTAAAGAACCCATAACCCACTTAAAGTAAATGGAAATCAGTTTCATGCCAAGGCAACTAAATAACCTATAATATAGTTCACTACTGTAAACTATGTTTTCTTTACTATATTAGTAGGCAGTCATCATGGATCATAACTTTAATGCCATAATATTGTAAAGTGTGAAAAGAGAAATTGAGAAAAAGAGAATATTGTCTTTTTCTCAATTTGTTATCTTTCTCTACTGCTAATAATTGCATATATTACTTTCTTTTCTGCTGATAATTCATATATTACATATTCCAAAAGTAGAAATGGGTATTTATTGGCTGAGGTTTTGAGCTTTTCTGGGTAATATGGTCCTCATATTTAGTGTTCAAGTTAGGCTTTATGGGATTGTTCCATAATATTATTTGACAAGTCCTTTTGACTTTACTACAGATGTCTGTGAGGTCTTTAGTGATTCTATTTTGCTTATACATAATTTTCTAGTAAGCATTCCAGTACTATATTTCTATATACTGGAATATTGAAGCTTTGACTTTAGATGTATCCAAAGCTATCTATAACCACATGTCTAGTCAACAAGTGCACTAAACTCCAAGTTTTGTTATTTTTTGGCTTAACCTTATAGGCATAAAATAAACAATTCTCATCACAAGATCTATAATTATCCCAGTAAAACTAGAAGAGTACTTTTTAATGCACATTTCAATTTCATTCTAGAAATAAGAACAGTTTGATACAACCCAAGGATTTTCAGATCATGCACACATATCTTATCAGTGCAAGTTATAACCCAATCCTGGAGTCAATTAATAAATTGGTTGAAATAGCAGTTTGATTAAAATTTCAGATGCACTAATTTGCTCTCCTACTGGCCTTTAATAAAAGCTTTAATAGAGTCTGCAATTACCCACAAAGTTTTTCTTTGTCTTAAATATTTGTACTTCTGTCTTTAACTTTGAAAGCTCCTTCAACACACCAATGCAGAACAACCCCTCTTTGAAATCAAGTTACAGCACAGAGCAGATATCATTTTCCTTCAATAGATGAACAAGTACTCTTGTGCTTTCAAAATGTCCCATGCAATTTAAGTTGCACAATATATACTTTACTTTCTTACAGGGTATTTTTTGTTTTTAATTTTACTAGAAGTTGTGAAAGTCACTATTTATGAAGAATGACACAGTCTTATGTGGACATTTCATAAAACACTTTGTACCCAATTGAATTTGAATATAAAATAGGTAACATACAAATGGATATTTTCTTTGGTAATGTAATTTTAACTGTAAAAGTCCACAACTCTGTCACATCTCTGTTTTGAATATATGTGAGGTTTTACATTGTATCAAGAATCCCGCGAAGAGATTTACATCAAGGGTGTCTCTCAGGACTCCAAACACAAACAAGTACATAGCCTTCACTCTAAGGCTCCACTTTTTTTTTAATTAAGTAGGTAGTTACACATTTCAGTCGAACTCAGCCAAAAGCCCATTCTGTGTTTCACTGCTTTCCAGAAACACTTCCCATCCCAACTACCCACTAAGATATTCTTCAAACAAATTGAGTCTGTTGCTAGGAAACATGGCAAAGAATGAAACAAGAAGCCTGAAGAGTGCTTTACAAACATGTACCATGCCACATATTAGAAAGGAAAAGAAAGAAATAAAGAAAGAAAAGAGGGAGGGAGGGAGGGGGAATAGAGGGAGGGGGAGGGAGGGAGAAAGAAATGAGAGGGAAGGAGGAAGAAAGATACAGTTTCTAGGTAGTTTGGAAGTTGTGCAGTCTGATATTGAGTTCAAGTTTAGATATTGCTTAAAAGGCACTAAAGCTTATTTAGTGATTCAGAAAAGAATCTGCTTATAAAATGCATAATATTCAAATCATGAAATTAGACTTTATTATAAAAATACATAATTTTGTATTTTGAAGTCATTTGTACAAATTAAAGAGTTAAGACATATTTATTCTTCATTAATAACTTTACTATATGAACATACAGTAATTTCATCACCTTCCCTTCACTTTATCTTTATTGGCTCCACTCTTCCCTGGCCTTGTCCCCTGTGGACCCTTCTCTTTCAAAGCTGTCAGTTCTCTGCTTTGTTTTCTCATTCCTTTGCTCCTCCTCTATCTTCTATGCCAAAATGTTGATGGGGTCAAAACCATGAAGGTATTGGTGAGATACTGCTAACCAGTGGGGTTCATAAATGCACCAGTAATTTCCTGTCAGGCAGACAGTGCCCCAAAGTATGCCTAGGGATCCTATGGCTCCTAACATTCTTTCTGCTTTCTCTTCTCCAATGTTCCCTTAGTCTTAGAGGACATGTGAGAGCTCCTAGCAGCATTTTATTTTCTACCTCATGAGCTCTGAGTCTCCCCAGTGTCTACCACCAACACTGTAGAGACGATTTCTCTGGGTAGCAGTCAGAGCAGGCTCATATTCTTTCCATCACAACCTCTGCAATGTTCCCTGCAATCTGGTGGAAAATGACCAATATCTGTCTAAGCAACTCATGGTCTAACCTACTTAGAAGCAAATAACCTGCCATGATGCCCACACAAGTGCAATAGTGGCACACAGCCATGGTAGGGAACCAACTGCTCTTGATTCGGCTAACTGATCAACACAGAGAAAAATCAACTCCTACCAAATCAGAGAGCCAGAGACCCAGACAACACCTCATCACTGAAGCAGACCAAAAATGAACCCAAAAGGGCTCAGGGAAATTTTGCTGAAGAGGGGGCAGAAAGAATGTCAGAGCCACATGTAGGGTCATGATATGTAGAGACATTTATCCTACCCATAACTGTGGGCTAACTCCACAATGCATGACCCATACACCTCAACAAGGAGGGGCCAAGGGGAGGGGGTAGATCATGGATGAGCCTAATAATGGTACCAAACTGATGGTATTTGCTGAATACAAAATTAATTAATAATAATAAAAGATAAAAAGTGTCTAGTATTTGCTGGGCTCCGCCAGCGGGGGCAGGTAGTGCCCAGGGAAGGACCAGGCCTGCTGGTTCCTCCCAAGGGGTTGAGGAAGAGATGAGCGTCCGACGACTCAGACCTCTCCTGGCAACCAGAGGAAAACCACACTGAGTCGGGAGTCTTGTCGAAGCAGGAACTCGATTTATTGCTATGAGCAGTTGCCTATATAATGTTGGGGATGAGGCAGGGATTTTAGGATGGTGGGGAAAGGTAAGGGCCAATAGTAAACTGTGACTATTGAAATGATAATTCTAAATCCCATGCGGAAGTAGCAGGCAAGAAGCCATTAGGCGTCTTGCTGAGTCACGTCTGGCCAGAGGCAGATCACCAAACTTTAGCTAGGCTCAGGAAGTTCCACTAGGCCTCATGCCTGGGCCTTTCAGAGGCCAACATCTCCCCCCCTTATTTTTTTGTAAGAGCATTAGTCACCATGGCCCCTGTCTTAGGTTGTCCCCTTCTGGGGGTCTTAACCGTCACTGGGTACCATGTGTTTAGCTCGCTGAGAACCCACTCCATGGCCTGTCTTAGGTTGTCCCCCTATGGGGATCTTACCCATCATTGGCCACATGGAGGGCAGAGGAGGTGACAGTGGGTCATCTGAGGAACTTAATTCCTGAGTTGCCAGCCTGTGATAATGTATTTTGACCTGATGAAGTTTTATTGCCTCTAGCCATTGGTGAATAAATTCTGTAATCTTATTAATTACACAAGGCCCGACAGTGAGGAGAAGGAGAAGGAGAAGGAGGGGGAGGGGCCCAAGTAGAGGGAGAAGGTAGGGTAAGAAGTCATGTAAGCCCGTCCACAGCGGGTTGTCCTGGAGGTCCCGCCGCCTCCTCTCCAAGTCTTCCTGGAGCCTCCTAATCTTGTCCTGGAAGATTCCTGATTTATTGGTGTAAAAGCAGCATTTTTCCTGTAAAAGCAAACTTACGCCTCCTTTTTCGGCCATTAGTAGGTTTAGTCCTCTCCTGTTTTGTGGGACTACCTCAGCCAGGGAATCTAGCTGTTGTTGAAGATAGGTCTCCCTCTGATATAGGGAGGGCCTCATTTCCAGTGATGATATCTACATCTGGGATTAAGGTGGCTGGGGCACAAAGGACCGTCCAATTGGTGGGCAGAAAGTCATAGGCCATCCTGCCTCCACAAACATAAACCATTCCAGAAGGCAGGCAGCGTTGAGCACTGGGCTCAGTTGTGTTAAAATACAGAAGTAAGGATTAATGTATCCCACATCTATACTGGAGTTATTAGGGGAAGATGGGACCCAAATGCCCAGAGGAAACATTGGGAAAAGCTGGACAGAGATGGGGAAGTTGGCTGAGTAATTTTTTAAGGTTGTACGAGAAACTGTACTGCAAGCAGCCAGAGAGGCCCAGATTGGAGGCAAAGCCAGAAATCCTCCACAAGGGAGGGAATTGTTTAGTTTAGTAGGGTGAAGGACCATTTTAGGAACAGTCCTCAGGGGTGGGACACTCCCTAGAGAAGTGATTTCAGTGTCCTCTTGTTGGGACAAATATTTTAGGTCTCTCGCTGGTACCCAAATGGGTCTTTTTTCATCTTGAGGGAAGACACATCCAAACCCTCTCCCTGCTGTGAGGAGTGGGTCTGGTCCTCTCCAGGCCCCAGTCAATGGGTTCCTCCATCTTACCCAGATAGAACTGTAGGTAACGGATGAGGACCAATGTTTTTGAAAAGGGGAGAGTTGTTTATCTTCTTTAGAAAAGTTTAAAATATTTAGGGTAAATAATGTCTTTCTTAGTTGGTCATGTGCGGGTAAGGATGATGGTTATCTTCTTTAGAAAAGTTTAAAATATTTAGGGTAAATAATGCCTTTTTTAGTTGGTCGTGTGGGGGTAAGGATTCCCCCTTTTGTTTTTGTAATTGAGACTGAATCTACCCAAGATACCTTACATACCCAGCAAGCACCTCCTAGACTAGCCACCAGGATGGAAGGTGAGGGAGGGGAGGGCATCAAAAGGGTGGGAAACACAAATTAGACCCAAATGGCAATGGTACCATAATTTTCTACTTACTAAAAGACAGACCAAATGGCTGATCCTTCACCACGCCCTTAAAGAGAACACCTGAACCATAAGACACTGGAGAGGGTATGATCAAGTCTAACCTCAATCTTCTACATCTTCCCTCCCTCCCTTCCCCTCTCCCTCTCTCTCTCTCTCTTATCTCTAACTCTTGTATATTAGTTATCTTTTTCCTCATTTTCTTAATGGGCACTGAGATGTACCTCCCAGAACCAGCATGGGGCTATCATCCACAATGAGCATTTCATCAGAGAGATCTACAAGGTTTCCTAAAAGACAAACAGATTTCTGTCAGTACTTGATGACCCACCAAAGGCTAGTGATAAGACCCTACTGCTGAAGACACCTTATGTGATTGACATGCAAATTAGAATGGCATGGCTGGAAGTTGGAAGAGAGTCAGTCCCCAGACAGTCAGCACGTCTAGTGCCAGAAGGTGCTACATGGGTGACTGGGGGAATATGACTAATATCTGTCAAAGCAACGCATGGTCTAACCTACTTAGCAGCAAATAACTTGTTGTGATGCCCACACAAGTGCAGTGGTGGCACGCAGCCATGGTGGGGAACCAACTGCTCTCAATTTGGCTAACTGATCCCCTCACTGGTATGGGACCCATAGCTGGAGCTGGGAAACAAGTCAGAACCATATCCAAACATAAGCCCACTCTCCAATATCAAGCTACCATCAATCATGGGCTACAAGAGGGCCTACACCTATTAAATTCTCTATAAAAATAAAAGTAAGGGTTATCTCATTGTCCTGGTGCTAACCTACTCTCCGTTGGAGAATCTGCTTCTCTTTTTCAGATAGATGTAGATCCTAAGGAGAGAGCCACCCCATCATACCTCAAAAGGGTCCCGGCTGAAACTAAGAAAAATTGGAGAAACAAGCAAGGGGGCTGTTTTCCTGATGAACCGGATACCAGCACAAGGGGGAAGGAGATCAGCACAGAGAAAAATCAACTCCTACCAAATCAGAGAGCCAGAGCCTCAGAGCCCCCCAACACCTCACCACTGAAGCAGACCAAAAATGAACTCAACATGGCTCAGGGAAATTTTGCGGAAGAGGGGGCGGAAAGAATGTCACAGCCACATGTTGGGTCGTGATATGCAGAGACATTTAGCTTACCCATAAATGTGGGCTAACTCCACAGTGCATGACCCGTATACCTCAACAAGGAGGGGCCAAGAGGAGGGGGTAGGTCATGGATGAGCCTAATAATGGTACCTAACTGACTGTAAAAAATAAAATAAAATAAAAAATAAAAATGTAAAAAAATGAAAATAAAAAAAAATAAAAGTGGGAAAAAGAAATAAAGTTGTGGTTTAACAGGTGAAACTGTATCTAGGGTAAGGACTGAGCCCAAGATCTTAAAGGGAGGCACAGTTTGAACTGTTTCTGGAGCTACTTTAAAACTGTGAGTATGAAGGATAGTTAGACATTGGTAGGTAAGGTCCTGGAGTGTGGAGGAATCTGGGCACCCAAGAATAATATCATCCATGTAAATATAAAACAGGGTATCGGGGAGATTGATAAGAGAAGAGAAAATGGATGACAGGTAATATTGACAAATGGGTGGGCTATTAGTCATGCCCTGAGGTAAGACAGTCCACTCAAATCTCCTACCTGGGCCACAAAAATTAGCAGTGGGTACAGGGAATGCAAATTTTTCCATGTCTCCTGGATGGAGAGGGATAGAGAAGAAGCAATCTTTAATGTCAATGATAGTAATATGGTATATATTGGGAATAGCTGGAATCCATGGAAATCCCCTCTGGGGGGGTTCCAAAGGGGATCATGTGTTCATTGATTTTCCTTAAATCATGTAAAAATCTCCAGTATCCATTAGGCTCTTTTATGACAAAGACAGGAGAGTTCCAGGGACTAGTGGAGTCCGGCCTCCAACTGTTGATCAATAAGTATGTGGAGTTGGTGTAACTTATAAGAAGGGAGAGGCCAGTGCTCAACCCATATAGGATCCCCCGGTCTCCACTGGATTTTAAATGGGGGGGGGGGGCTGGGCAGTGGCCCTTAGAATTGGGGGTGTTTTGGAGTACTTTTGTCTGAGTTGCTCAAAGTAAGGGTTATCTTTATAATTGGGATGGTATTCCCTCCCTTTCTCAAACTGTTGTTGATATTCTTTTTTATCTAACAAATCATTATAAAAGGCCTTATGGTCAGTAGTGATGAAAGCCTCGGCATCTCCAAGGATGTCTTGCCCCAGTAAGTTAGCAGTTAGCCCAGTCACCACGAGAGGGCGGACTTTTCCCCTGTCCCCACCTGGGTCAGTCCAAGGGAGCCACGTGGCAGTCTCCCAGGAGGTGGATTGCCCGCCAACTCCCAGTAGGGGAGGGCCGGGCACAAGCTGCCAGGAGGGGGGCACTTCCTCCTTTCTCAGGACTGTTCGGTCCGCTCCAGTGTCGATGATAAGTTTGAATTTTTTATTGCCAATATTTAAAATAATTTTGGGTCTAAGGCCGGGGACCAGGGGGATGGTCCAATAGGCTTTGATGGTCTCTTTCCCCTTATTTAATGGGGCTGGGGGAAGCCCCAGGAGGAGTTTAAAGGCTTTCCTTGTATGTTAAACTTCCATTTACATTCCTTAGCCCAATGAAACCCCTTATTGCATTTAGGGCAGTGGGTATGAGGGGCGTTGGTTGTCCCCCCAGAGCGCGGAGGAGGCTTTGTCTTGTTGGGGCACTCCTTTTTAAAGTGGCCCTCATCCCCGCATCCGAAACATGTCAAGTTTTTAGGATTTTTATTTATTTATTATTTTTATTTTTATTTTTTTGGTTTTTCAAGATAGGGTCTCACTCTGGTCTAGGCTGACCTGGAATTAACTCTATCATCTCAGGGTGGCCTTGAACTCATGGCACTCCTCCTACCTCTGCCTCCTGAGTGCTGGGATTACAGGCATGCACCACCACGCCCGGCTAAGTTTTTAGGATTTAACTGTAATGCACAGATCATATTGGCCAAATCTCTCTGTTTATTTTCCTGAAGGGTGGCAGCCATGGCCCTAGCCTGATGGGAGATAGTGCCAACGTCCTTGGTGGCTACAATCCATCTACTCATGGAGTTGTCCTTGAGGCCCGCACAGGCGAGGTGGTGATCGGTCGTCATCCCTTCCCTGACCAACATTTTAGTAAACTGATCCTGTAATGCCCCTGGGGGAAATTTTCTTTGGAGACTTTTTTCCACCCTATCTATAAATGTAGCCAAGTCCTCAGATGGTTTTTGAGTAATACTCATAATGGGAGTTTCAGAGGGTCCCTCATCGAGCTTTTTCCATGCCGCCAAGCCCAGTGCCCTGACCTGGTCCCTATACGGGTCAGGTATAGCCGCCTGTTGAGTGCCTGTAGCATATTGATCAGAGGTACCGGAGAGCATCCCAAAAGTTATTGGCGCAGGGGGCTGTTGATTTTCGTTTCATTCTGCCTGTGCATGGCATTCATCTCTAAAAAAGGCACACCACTTAATGTATAGGGGACCTGACAAGATAGCCCTGACTAGATTTTTCCAATCTTGGGTTGTACAAGGTTGATGGGCAAGTCCCTGTAATAGGGTCTCAGCCCAATGAGAGTTGGGTCCATCCCCCAAAACCGCCTTTATAAGCTCCTTAAGTTCCTGAGCTTCCCACAGATACCAGGGAGCAGGGCAATTGCCCCCAGGATTTAGATTGATGGGAAATAAAAAAAGTAGCTTTATTTTCAGGCGGCTTGGCTGCCGAATATGAAGGAGGGTCCGAGGGGGTCCAGAAAGGGTTAGTTGATGGAGGAGGTAGAAGAGGTCCCCTGGAAGGCCAGGGAGCACTCTCAAAGGGATCGAGTGAGGAGTATAAAGATGTATCCTTTTGGGGTTTTTTTAAAGCTGTATCTTTAGGAGGAGTAGCCGGATCAGGCTGTATATTATCTTTTTCTTCTGTCTTTTGTTTATGTTTGGTTGGCCTTGGAGGGAAGCAGGCCTTGAGGGCTGAGATCATAGAGAGGACCCCTGAGGGGGGTATTTGACCCTTCTCCACATGTGCCCGACAAACAAGGGCCTCTATCCTATCCCATGTGTCCCAATCAAAGAGATTTCCTTCCGGCAGCCATGGCGCCAGCTTAAGAAGGCAATCCCAGTCTGTTGAGCCTGATTATCAGTCAAATTAAGCCCTCTACTCTTTAGGAGTGCCCTGAGAGATTCTAAGGCAGGATTGGATTTAGGGTGAGACTATCCCTTATTATAAATTTGAGAGAAAAATGTCCATAAAATTAGGGCAATAGCAACCCACATACACATGAGTACAATACAACCACAAGGATCCAAAAGATAGGTAAACATGCTGTACAAAAGCCACAGATGTAGCTTGTCTGTGAACTAAAAGTGAAAGGAAAGAGAAAGAGAACAAAGAGATGTTGATCAACAAGTACAGGTTATAGAAGCAAAGTTTAGCACATTAAATATAAAGACTACCTCATAACTTATGGGGGTACGCTCACCCGCATATGTACACCGATTGACCTCCTCAACGAATGCTTCTCATGGGGCACTAGTCTGCCGGACTCTGAGAGCCGCACGTTAGGCGCCAGATGCCGGACTCCGAGAGCCGCACGTTAGGCGCCAGATGCCAGGCTCCGCTGGTGGAAGCAGGTAGTGCCGAGGGAAGGACCAGGCCCACTGGTTCCGCTGGTTCCTCCCGAGGGGTTGAGGAGGAGATGAGCGTCCGACGACTCAGACCTCTCCTGGCCACCGGAGAAAAACCACACTGAGTCGGGAGTCTTGTCGAAGCAGGAACTCGATTTATTGCTATGAGCAGTTGCCTATATAATGTTGGGGATGAAGGCAGGGATTTTAGGATGGTGGGGAAAGGTAAGGGCCAATAGTAAACTGTGACTATTGAAATGATAATTCTAAATCCCATGCGGAAGTAGCAGGTAAGAAGCCATTAGGCGTCTTGCTGAGTCACGTCTGGCCAGAGGCAGATCACCAAACTTTAGCTAGGCTCAGGAAGTTCCACTAGGCCTCATGCCTGGGCCTTTCAGAGGCCAACAAGTATTTCCTTATGCTGTCTTCTAGGTTTGTGTTGTAGTCAGGGTTGCATTGCTGGCAGATCACCTGACCAAGAGCAGCTTGTGTGGAAAAAAAAAGGGTTTATTTTGGCTTAAAGACTAGAGGGAAAGCTCCATGATGGCAGGAGAAAATTATGGCATGAGCAGAGGGTGGACAATAGCAACAGGACAGTGTGCCAAACACTGGCAAGAGGAAACTGGCTATAATGCCCATAAGACTGCCCCCAAAAATATACTGCCACCAGGAGGCATTAATTCCCAAATCTCCATCAGCTGGGAACCTAGCATTCAGAACACCTAAGTTTATGGGGACACCTGAATCAAACCACCACATTTTGTATATCTCTTTCCTTTCTCACCTTTCTTCTCCCATGCCCCATTAGACCTTGCCACCTCCCATATTCTGTCCTACCACTTTCTTACATAAAATACAACTTTAAATCACTTTGTCTCAGAAAATATATTTTGCTTTGTTTTTAAGAAAGAATCTTGCTAAGAGACCTAAAGGATAATATGCTCTGTGTCAGATTTTCAAAGCCTGGGATTGTAGGCATGTAGCATCACACCCAGCAAAACATATCTTTAGGGCTGGAGAAATCACTTAGTGGTTAAGGTACTTGCCTATAAAGCCAGACTGCCCAGGTTTGATTCCCCAAGACCCGCATAAGCCAGGTGCACAAGGGGACACATGCATCTGGAGTTCATTTACAATGGCTGGAGGACCTGGTGCACCCATTCTCTCTCTCCCTCCCTGTCTGTCTCTTTATTGTTGTATGTCACTAGGGGGGCAGGAGCTTTGGAATTCTCCTGGCACTGCCCCCCATTGTTGTTGGCACATTGGTGTTACACAAGTGTGCTCACGTGGTTTGAAGTCTGATAGAGAAATGTAACATCCATATGGTCACGCCTCCAATGGCACTACTTTTACATCTTCCTTGTGAGTGTCACACCTTTTCCAACTAGGACATAGTAGAAAAGTCTTCACAGCTCCCTAAACAAAGTTGAAGTTGGGCTGGAAGAATGGCTTAGCATTTAAGGCACTTGCCTATAAAGCCAAAGGTTCCTGGTTTGACTCTCCAGGACCCATATAAGCCAGATGCATAAGGTGGCCCTGGTACGCACATTCTCTCTCTCTCTCTCTCTCTCTCTCTCTCTCTCTCTCTCTCATATAAATAAATAAATAATACATATACATATTTTTTTAAAAAGTTGAAGTTCAAAATTTTCTGCTGGAATTTGCTTAGTGGTTTACCACTCGTCTGGACTATGTAGTTCCTCCTACCTACAGTTCCTGCCTTCTACCCCACCAAGTGATCTAGCCTTTCCCTCTGTTCTGGAGAGGAAGCTCTGACTGTGATACTCTTTTTATGTATCAAACCCAAACCTCCCACAATCTTCCCATCCACCTCTCTTTTCCATTTGTACTTCATTCTTCTTCTCCTTTTGGCCATGAGTTAAGACAAACCCAGATGAAAGGAATCATGCTGTTTTTTTTTTTTTTTTTTTTACCACAATGCCAGAGCAACTATGGCCCCAAGCTGGATTCGTCCTCTCTAGCTGCCTGCTTGATGGAAAACAATTGTTGTGGTCAAGGATGGAGTTTACATGCTCTGCTCTTTGGGAATCTATGCTGACCTGTCCCAGGAGGCTGAGCTTCATCCCCTACACTTTACACTATCTCCATCTCAGATTTCATTCTAGTCATAACCAGTTTCTTATAATTATGTTAACAACATAAATGCTTTACCACTGATTTGAGTAGTGGAAGAGAGGAGACTTTTCATTCTTCTCTATGAGTAATAGAACTCAACACAACATATGGTACATTCACAAGAATCCTGTAGACTGAGTAAATGTATGAACAAAACGCAACATGCAGGAAAACCCAAGTGACATCTGTTGCACAATGTAAGAAGCTAATTCCTAGGTTGTAAAGTGTGATTATCTTCAATGCTCTGTGTACATCTCAGTATTGAGTCCTTTTTATTGAAATGTAAGGCACTTCTATGCAAAACCTAAGGACCAGGGTTCAATTCTCCAGTACCTATATAAAGCCAGATGCACAAGGTGGCACATGAGTCTGGAGTCTGTTTGCAGTGGCTAAAGACCCTGGCACAACCATTCTCTCTCTTTCTCTCACTCTCTTTCTCTTTGCCTCTCTCTCACTCTTTCTCAAATAAATAAATAAAATAAAAAATATAAAACCCACTTGTTACCCCACAAATTATTGATAGACACAGTTATAAACCTGCCTAGAACTGCACAATTCCAACTGTTTGCCTACCATAGCCAAGAGGCAGCTTCAAAAAGCTACTCCAGTAAGCCTGACCACTTGCACACTCGTCAATGCCATGTGTGATCAGAGCACTGCTCTTAATTTGCTCATCCACTTAAAATCAATTTGGTCTGAGCACATGCTCCAATATAACCAATCAACAATTATCAAGCTACAAATACATAAAGCAAATTTAATAAAGGGAAGAAGTATTAAAACAAATAACAAGTTATTCATCCTAGGAATAGATATTTGAAATTCTCCCCATTTTTTTCCATTTCATAATTAAAACAAATAATTCTTCTTTTCCTCTGTTCCCCTCAACATAGGTTTTGTTTGTGATGATTGAAATCACCCTACACAAAATAGTTATTTCTTTTAGATTTAGAATTTAAAAATTATTTTATCAATTAAATTAATTTAACTGATATATAAAACATAAATATTATATAATTGCAGGTGGCATAGGCTACTTCAGAATATGTATACATTGTGTTAAGATAAAACTATGTAAACCATATCTATCTCCTCAAATATTTTTCACTTCTTTATGGACAAAAATTAAAAATCCTTTCATGGATTCTAGAATATCTATAAGTATCTGATGTATACAGTCATTATGAAGTGCAATCACACATCAAAACTTCTTACTTCTATCTATCTTAATATACCTTAGCATCCATGAATCAGCTTTTCTCTATCCCTGACCTTCCCTTACTATTCTAACCACAAATAACCACAATCCTATTCTCAGCTTCCATTATGTCCACATTCATATTCTCATATCCTCTCCTGATTGATGTTGTATAGTGCTTGCCTTTCTGTACCTGGCTTGTTTGGTATAATATAATGATTTCCACTTCCATATGATTTTTTTTTTCAAATGGCAGAGTTTTATTCATGAATAGTATTCCAGTGGGTATATGCGCCACCTTCTCTTCACTCAGCAGCTGATGAGCATTTTCATTGCAACCACATTTTGGCTGATAGGAACAAGACCTTAGTCAACATGGGAGTTCGAATGTCTCTTCAACATAATAATTTCATTTCCTCTGCATATGTACCCAGCAGTGAGGGCTCTGGATCATTGGGAAGTTCTTGGTTTAGTGGCTTGGCCTCCCTGGTATTTTCCTCACTGACTGAACAGTGGTACCTTCCTCCATCAGTTGGCAAATGACCCCTTTCTGCCCATGCTCACAAGTACTTGTGGTCTTTTCAATAATAGTCATTTTCATGGAATGAATTCATGGCTTATTATAACTATAGGTATGGAAATATTTCGAAAGGAAATGCTATTTGGATATTTCAAGTTATTTTCAAGAACTTGACTTTAAAACACATCTGGGGCTGGAGAGATGGCTTAGCTGTTAAGGCATTTGCCTGCAAAGCCAAAGGAACTTGATTTGATTCCCCAGGACCCACAGTGACGCATACAATTGGAGTTCATTTGCAGTGGCTACAGGCTCTGGAGCCCCCATTCTCTTTCTCTCTCCCCCTCTGCCTCTTTCTCTCACACTCTCTCAAATGAATAAAATTTAAAAAATCTAAAGGTGAAGTTTCTACAATCTTATTACATTTCTGAATGCTGAGTTTGGATGATTTTAGAAATACAGTTTTCCTTATTATGCTTACTTATAAAATGGGCTTTATATGCCTCTATGATTTATTCCATTCTCTATATGTGTATGTATGTGTATATATATATATATATATATATATATATATATATGCAAGTTTGAGGTCAACTATGTCCATTTCAGTACATAATGTAAGTCCAGAAAAATGAAATACAATTATGTATTTCTTTGCTATGTTATCTTATGATTCTATTAATTTCTTATAAGAATGAAATAGTTTTTCTCAACTATAATGCTGCTGTACTATGCTTACAGTAAAAGAAAATACAGTTTGAGAATTAAATAATAATTATTTTGTAACATGAATTTTGATTAATAAAGAGAAGCATTCAGTATATAAGCAGACTTGAAGAGGATAACAAGAGAGAGGTTTTTTTTTTTTAAATACATTCACTTAAGCACTGATTTATTCATAAGATGCTTTGAGGGTATCTATCCTGTGTGCATTGCTGAAGACCTCTACATCTAACAATTGAATAAAAGCTTTCATTTTCTCTGTAGCATCTAGATCATAGATGCTTACCAGACAAGGAGGCATTCTTGTGATGTTTGAGTATTATGTGTATGTGTGCTTAGATAATAGCAAATGTTATATTCAACTTTAAAAAGATGAAATTTATGTTGTCAAAGGCATGAATAAAGGGCAACTCTCATACACTGTTGGTAGAGGTGTAAATTAGTAAATTATAGGAAACAATGTGTAGGTTCCTCTAGAAAAGAAAGGAAATAAACTACCATATGATCCAGTAACCACACTGCTGAGCAGATATGTATACAGAAGGATGCTAGTACATATGTAGTCCCAACTATATTATCACACTGTTCACAATGGAATCAGTCCAGCCGTTGATTGGCAGATGAATAAAGAAAATCAGGTACATACGCATTATGGGATATCCTTCCAAAAATGAAATTCAGTCATATGTTTCGACATATTCTGGGAACTATATGAATCTCTTAGAGTGGATCCGCCAGCAGCTTAGAACAGTTCTGCAGCTATCTCAGAAGTAGGGCAATAATGTATTTACAGACTGATAAATAAAAAACTCTTTGACGTAGGTCTGTGTTCTAAGATTTATAACTGTATATTTTTAGATTCATATGGATCAACTACAAAAATAGACACTTCATGTGACAGTGTTGAACACTTAATGAGACCTATCAATCATATTTCTTAATGTATTAGGTACTATAGTGTAAGAAATGGCATAAAGAATGTTAGAGCCAAAATATATGGAGGAGTGCTGTGGAGTGCTGTTTCTCAGACATAAGGAGGATTTGGTCTGCATGACCTCACAGTGGGTGTTGTTTTCTGCACAAGACCTGTGTAATACTAAGCTCACCAGCAGATTATCATGGATGAAAGAGAAGGAAAGAAAATGAATAGATCTATATAGAGGAGTGTTGCAGTCAGGTTTGCATTGCTGGCAGAATCACCTGACCAAGAGCAGCTTTTAGGAAGAAAAGGTTTATTTTGGCTTACAGACTCCAGGGGAAGCTCCATGATGGCAAGTGAAAATGATGGCGTGAGCAGAGTGTGGACATCACCCCCTGGCCAACATAAGGTGGACAACAGCAACAGGAGAGTGTACCCAACACTGGCAAGGGAAAACTGACTATAACACCCATAAACCTCCCCCAACAATACACCCAGGAGGCATTAATTTCCAATTGCCATCAGCTGGGGGATACTGGCATTCAGAACACCTAAGTTTATGGGGCACACCTGAATCAAAACACCACAAGGAGGGAACAGTAAAAATAGGGGGAAAATGTGGGTTTTGTGATATAGGGAAACAAAGGAGTGTGGTGGGAGGGGATTATGTAAAGTTTTAAAATAAAGCTTTACTTGAATAAAAATACAGAATTTGTGGGGTATAGTGGCACACACCTTTAGTCCAAGCACTTAGAAGGCACAGATAGGAAGATTGCCAAGAGTTCTAGGCCATCCCAAGACCATAATAGTAAATTCTAGGTCAGCATGGGCTAGAGTGAGACCCTATCTCAAAAAAAACCAAACCATATATATATCATTTAGCTTGTTTTATATATATAACATGGAGATGTTAATCGGAGTTCGAGGGTGGAATTTATAAATCTAGATGAGCACCTTGCCCAGTGTGTTCAGTAAGGATTTTATGCACATTAGTTAAAGTGATTGCTGCCATATCATTTGGTATTTAAAAGCAATGGGAAATGAGTCTTAGGATCAAGCAGTTGTCTGTGTCTCATTACCTTTTTTATTTCCTTTATATATTTTGTAGTTTTCTAGAAGATTTCTTGAGCAAAAGGAACCCAATTTTCTCTTATATCATAGTAGTCTATGAATTATATTGTATACTAACATAAGACACAGATGTGCTTATACTAGAAAAAAATATGCAGTAAGAAGGTAAAGAACACATTATGAAGCCGGGCGTGGTGGCGCACGCCTTTAATCCCAGCACTCGGGAGGCAGAGGTAGGAGGATTGCCGTGAGTTCGAGGCCACCCTGAGACTCCATAGTGAATTCCAGGTCAGCCTGGGCTAGAGTGAGACCCTACCTTGAAAAACCAAAAAAATAAAAAAAATAAATAAAAAAATAAAAAAAAGAACACATTATGTTCAGACTGTAAGCATGTGACTTCTCATACCAGACAACAACTGCATGAATTTTGCAGATAAGAGGGAAGGTGTGATTTGTGCTATCTTGTGATGTAAACCAAATCATTGCTTTGACATTTCATTCACAAATATCAAAAAGGTTCTAAAGTCAATGAGAAATCTGCATGGGGTTGTGGTTTGACAGTCAATTGGTTTTGACTGACTGGTGACTTCATTGTTGGCAATTTGGTTGCCGTTTTCCAGTTCCCCACAATCTGTTCGGCCAGCCATCCATGGGATGCTGCCGAAGTCTGCTGCTGCCCTTCTCTATCCCATCTGCTGTTTGTATTTTTACTCCCTAATTATGAAATTAGCTCCATGAAAGTGCGAAATTTTGCAATGTGCTCAACAACAGCACGTTTTTCATCCTCATATGGCAGAGTGGTCAGTCATACGGTATCAGAACTCTGTATGAACAAACAATTGGCCTGTACAAATGCCTGGGTTGAGGGAGATCACATATGTGAGTAAACAAAGACATAATTGAACAGATCCATTAAAGAAAAATATAAATGTACTTTATATTTTGAAACTGATGTCAATTCCACACAATACCCTTTGGTGTTATTTCTGTCACAAAAGAAATACGTGTATCACCTTTCACCCACGGAGCAAGCACTCTGTAAGCTCCTGCAGATTGCTATCAACCACACATGTTCTCTCTGCTTGAGTGCTCATACCTTTGATGATGTTTACTTTATAATGACAGGACAGTAAGAAATTCACAACAATAATCCTCTCTCCAGGAGCTTGGTGTCCTTCAGTCCTAACCTACTCTGGAATATGTATAAGTGTGCTGATGGCTTGATGTTATGTGTGAGGGAATCCTTTTCTGGTGTCTTCAGTCCGTGCTCAGTGTGCTCTGGTGTAATGCTGTGTTTAGCCGGAACACATTTCTGTTCATATCTTCTACCACCAGATTTAATGCTTCCTCCTAGGCACTTGTCAAGAACTGTGACCACAACTTCAATAGGGTTCAGGTGTGAAATAATAACTAGCACAACTTTCTCTTTTCCTTTTCACAATTTCACAGAGACAAGATTTATTCTTACAGAATATCTTAGCAACCTCAGCATTCAATTCCCTTTACATAAGTTGAAATTTTCCACCTTTAACTTGGCAGGAAGCATTCTGTGGCTTCCCTTTGTCCTGGCTTAACTTCCAATGTCATTGCTCTTCCACTTCAAGGTCACCAGTAAGAAAAGTGATGGTCAAGAGCAAGTAGCATAAGCAGCATGGATATGTCACTAACAGGATGACCCAAATCATAGGGGAACAGAGAAGGATTGGAGATTTCACCATCCTACTCAGAAAAGCATGCCGTTCAAAACTTACTAGCTGTTTATTTCTGGAATGTTTCACTTCATATTTTATGACCTCAATTGACGACAAGTAACTGAAATTGCAGAAAACAACAAAAAACATGTGGATGGAGTAGGGGTAGGCAACTGTAAAGGAAAAATGTTTTGTTCTAACTAGTCCCCTTTCCAAATAAAACATATTTTAAGTATATGTGTGTGTTTATAAATGCATAATTTTGTTAACTTCAATAAAACAGATCTCTGTCATATCCAGTAACAATAAAAAATTACTATTTCTCCTACTTTCGTGATTCTTCTTTTACTTTAAACCACCTGCCCCCTATTTCTGAGGATGAAACCCTGGCCTTGTAAATGGTAGGCATGATTTCTACCACTCACTCATATTCCAGTCCTATCCTATTTTCTTTTTCTTCTCTTTCTTTCTTTCTCCTTCCTTCCTTCCTTTCTCTCTCTCTTTCTTTCTTTCTTTCTTACTAAATTTCATCTTACTAAATTGCCTACACTAGCCTTGAACTCATTCTGTATCTAAAACAAGTCCTAAACTTATGATCTTTTTGTCCCAGCCACCCAGGGATCTGGGATAGAGGCCTACACACGGTCATGGTTTAATTCAGGAGATTTATGCCCTCTTCTTTCATATGGAATCTCATTTAAACATGGACAGAAAAGTCACGAAGACATGGTTACAAACATTCCACCCTACCTACAGCTTTCAAGAATGACAAAATCATGGTACAGGACTGATATAGCACTTCCCCCCTCCCCTGCAAGCTGATATTCAGCACTGCTGAAATGAGGTCCTGTCAGGCTCTCTGGAAATTTACAGAGTACTAAGATTTTCCTCTTGCCTTTCTCTTCTACCCTGTGCTCTTTTGTTCTTTATGAAAAAAACTTGACTGATGTTTTCTCAATTCTCCCTTCTTTATTTTGGCCTTTCTGTTTTTGCCCCATTCTGATTAATTTGATTTCCTATAAAGACTTCTGAGACCCTGTCAATAAGAGCCCTTTGTTACCTGAGAGTGGTGCTGGGGTACACAGTGTGCCATAGTGTACAGGTAGTTTGGGCTCAGAGTTCAGTGACTTAAAAGCAGTTACGAAGAAATTACTTTTCTTGATTCACTTTTGCATATTGCAAAGATCTACACCTTGGAATAAACAAAAACAAAATCTGAGCTTTTATTTCCAAGGAAGAAGCAAGCATTCTATTTTCAACTCTACTAATTTTCTAATATAATAATCATGTTGAAACTCTGAGGTCTTTGCCTACTTTTTTAGTTGCTAAGTAGGATTATTATTTTTGTTTTGTCAAATATCCAGATGGGTACTTACCAGGCAACAATGAAGTGAGAAAAGAGTCTAGATTAGTAGACACAGAATCTGTTTTAAAGTGGAAAGAAGTTGAAATGTATGTGGAGTTAGGGAGGTGGCAGAGAAACTTGGAAGTAACTGTGGAGAGCCCATGGAAGCACTGTGCCTCCAAGTAACAAGGGCCACAGCCCAGTCACTGACAGGAAATTTGGGGAAATTGTTGTTGTTTTATTATACTCTTTATTTATTATACTCTTATCTGACCTTAGAATACATTACACCTTTTCCAATAGCACAAAGGCATGTGGTGTTTAATCTTAATAAGTGATAAGCTCTACATTAATGTCTACAATTCACAACATATTATTGAGCCCATACATGAAAGATACACTTCATATGTCCATATAATTGTTTACAAAAAGATGAAAGACTGGGATGGACCATGAAAACACAAGTCCAGCAGATTACAGCTGCTGCAAATTTTGACATTTTTTCACCCAGTAGGATGAGGATTCACTCAGTTTAATGTTTAAGGACCAAAGGTAACATTGTTTACCATGGAAAATCTGTAGATCATCAACTTACTGATTTACACTTATTCTAAGTATTCATACCTATAATAATCCTTAAAGTTTTTGAGAACTTGGCTCACTCCAATTATGAAAACCTGTTTAAAAATACATCTTATTGTAATAGAAGGGAATAGATAATCACAACTAGAAAGTGCTTAAACAATTTCACTTAAGTCCAGTCTCAATACCTAGATGGTTAGCCGTTTTGATATTCCCAAACCCTCTTCAAAGAACTGCTGAATGCAGGGAACGTAAAATCCAAATTAAAATTTAACTAGGAGAACTTTACATTCTGTATTCTGAGATATGTTCATTTAAAGCCTATAAGTCTAAATATATTGCTACTAGTACACATTTATCTTTAAAAAGTATCTAAGTTTGCATGATATATTAAGTGCTCACCATTAGAACCTAATTCATAGAGATTTCAAAATTGAAACAAGGATCAAAGCACATCCTCGTCAGATACTGAGATGGACATGAGAAAGGCTTAATGGGATACATATGTTCACCTGAAAAGAAAATAAAGACATGAATAGTGTGGAATTGAGACCACTTCTAAAAGAATAAAATGTGAATATAAGAAGACAATGAGGCTCACTTTGCTATGTCAAACTTGACAAAGTAGTAACTGATCCCCAGAAATGTGAAATGTCTGACTCAGGGACCAGTCACATGTGAAGATTGGATGTCATGCTCTGATGGAATGGTCTCAACTCAGCATGTGGAAGATGCTACTGATATAACTTGGCATACTCTTTTCAAGCTAAAATTAAAATTTACTTAAAATTTCAAGGATCTTGTAGTGGTTTAAATCTGATGTTCCCAATAAACTCTTGTGTTCTGAATGGCTGGTCTTCAGCTGGCAGCAATTTTTGAGGCGGAGCCTTGCTGGAGGAGGTGTGTACTTCTGGGGCCAGGTTTACAGGTATTATAGTTATCTCCCCCTTGCCAGAGCTTAGGTCACTCTTGCTGTTGTCGCTAGGATGCAGTCTAACCCTGTCTTTTTTTTTTTTTTTTTTTTTTTTTTTTTTTTTTTTTTTTGGTTTTTCGAGGTAGGGTTTCACTCTAGCCCAGGCTGACCTGGAATTCACTATGGAGTCTCAGGGTGGCCTCGAACTCACGGCGATCCTCCTACCTCTGCCTCCCGAGTGCTGGGATTAAAGGTGTGCGCCACCACGCCCGGCTTTGTTTTCCCTGTCTTAATGGAGCTGCCCCTCTAGGCTATAAGCCATAATAAACCCTTTCATCCCACCAGCTGTTTATGGTTAGGTGTTTGTCTCAGCAATGTAAATTTACTACAACAGATCCCCCTTCATTTATGGAACAAAGACATTTTATTCTACTTATCCTAAACCCTGAAAATCTTAAAGCTGCTTTTCTCAAACTTTATATAGTCAGCTTGTGATAAATATATGTAGATAATTTCAATCCGGAATTATAGGAGCCAAAATACAAAAAAGGGTTTGAAATTGAAATTGCAATTTAGTTAGTTTATTGGAAGAATAGCACATTTACTACCATGGTTTATATACCCACCCTGGTGTTGGTGCCTTAACCCCCAACCAGGAATTAAGAATAGGATCTTATTTGGAGAGGGGACTTTATAGAAATAATCAAGTTAAAATGAGCTCCTTGGGGTAGACTCCAATTCTATAATCCTTATAAAAATGGAAAATTCAGATGGAGACAAACTCTTAGCCTGGGAGAATAACATGTAAAGATACAGCCTGAGATTAGGCAATGAATCGATATGTCAAAGACTATGAAAAATTGCCAGCAAAACCCCAGCACTGTGGGACCTGCTGACTGCACCTGTGACCACAATCTTCAACCCTGCCATACCTTGTTTCTGGCTTCCTTCCAGAGCTTTGAGACAATGGATTTCTATTGTTTGAGCAACTACCTTTGTAGTACACTACTGCAAACAGCCCTAAGAAATGAATATACCTGTGGTGATTTGATTGAAAATGTGTCCCATGGCCTCAGGTATTTTTAATTAAAATTAAGCTTCCTACTTAAGTCTCCAGCAGACAGATCCCTTCTAGAAGAGGTGTGTCACTGAGGGTGTATCCTGAATCCACCCGTAGGGTGTGAGTTCTGTGCCAGCTGAGCTCTTTCTGTTTGTTCTCTCTCTTCTGTGTATATATAATGAAGATAATCTGTTTCTTTCACCAGGATGAAGCTTCACATGGAATCTGTAAGCCTGAATTAAACACTTCCCTCCCATAAGCTGCTTCTGCTTTTTTTCCCCCAGCAACTAGAAGGTAATTGCAGCACACCCACATCCAATCTTAAAGATGCTTATGATCCTCAAAACTGGACTGTTTGTCATGTTGACAAAACATACAAAAACACCTGCAGAAGATGGGAACACAGAGTGAATATGGACACCTGCTCAAACTCTGCCGAACTGAGTAAGGGAATCAGCACAATGGTGGTGGCCCTGGACTGGAGGGGATCTGGATGACTGGAAACAAACAACAAGTTATCTTGAAGGTAATTTCAAGCCACTAAATAGTTGTTATGTGGAAAATACCTAATTAGATTCAGCTTTTAAAATCTTTTCTGAAAAACTGTACAAAGTGTTTCAGGGGAGGGAAGCATTGACATTGTAGAAAAACAAAGCAGGGTACCCTGTTCTTACAAATCCAGATGTAGAATTGACAAGAATATGCACTGAGGGAGGAGGAGCTGGTGTGAAAGAGGGCCTCTTAGGCCAATAGGCAAAACTTAGTGTTTGGGTGACTGTTCTTTTATCCAAATCAAAGTGTTGCTCTTCACTTCTCTTTTCCCTAAGCATTCTGATGTCCATTTGTAATCATTTTGATCATTTAATTATCATGAGAATTGTTATGAAGTGTACATATTCAAACAGAGGCTTATTAGTCTATCAAAAATGGTGGACTGTGACTGAAATCTCACATTCCATTCAGATGCCCTTCCATAAACTAGAGATCTGAGCAAAGAAAAGATTTTATATTAAAATTGAAACTTCAAAAATGGCAAAGTATGTAAGACTTGTAAAAGAAATGTTTGATGGACAGTTTTGGCATAAATGAATCAAAGCAAAACCAAACAGTAGTTTTTGAATATATCATGTTGATAAGCTAGTACAAGGCTGTAAGTCATTGATGGCTCTTGTTATGCAATGAGTGGTATTTTTGAAGAACAGTATGCATTTGCAAGCAAGATTTCCATGGCAATCAAAAATTAACTATGTTTTTAAAAGATATACCAATTTTACTATGACTCTTACTACAACATAAAGCCTACATAAGAAAACAAAATTGAATTTACTTTCTAAAATGGAGTTGTTTGGACTATTGCCTACTGAATTAATCTCTGACAATCATTATCATATAATGTTTATTTTTTTCCGGACAAGTCAGTAAAAATGGATAGACTTCCTGCCTTTTAGAATCCTTAGGTCTAAAAGGGATGACAGAAACAATAAAGATAAGCAGAGAAAATCAGACAAAGGAGTCTCTACACTATAGGATCCTGAGAGGTAATGCTCTGAAAGGAGATAAGCTGAAAGAAAACAAATTCAATAAGGAAGGGTTTATATTTTATAAGCAACCCTATGTGGGAAATTAAATACATATAAGCAGATATGAGACAAGAATTGGAAATGTTCTTTGGGTATTCCTTTCAACATTCCCTGTGTCTATAATGATATTCACTGTAGAACACTTTCACATCTATTATTCCTCTTCTTAAATCCTTCAAGTATATTAAAATTTATTTACATATTATACATATTTAATCTCCAACTCCCATGAGTCAGCCCCACAAAGTTTCTACAAAAATTGAATGTCAATTACTTAAAACTGAATAGCTGTGTAATAGTTTATTTCCTTTTACATGTAATTCTCATGTTCTGCTTTATTTATTTATTTATTTCTTGAATGTTTCTTGACATTTTATTCCATATATATGAATTTATTCTCAAATTATAAGTAGCACATATTTCTCTTTCCTTTGAAATATTTCCCATTGTAGCTGTACTTGTGGTCATTTTGTTTTATTCTTATCTATTAAAATAAGTCTGAAACCATATCTTTTGCCATAGTCCCTGGCTCAATGGCTCTGTCTCCCCTCTGATGACCAGGCTCTGCATCCTTTCAAAAAGAAGTATTTTCTTTAAACTAAACGTTTATGAGGCCTTTAAAAAGTCCTTTGCCATCTCCTCTTACATTGCTCTCACACCTTCCTCCTCCTAGGTAACATTCCACTGCCTCAAATCATTCTTCATTGTTCACTATGGAAGGTCAATTCTGTGTAGGTATCTTTGTTGACCTGCATTCTCATTTGCACAAGAACATTTTTCAGTACTTTATTTTTATTTATTTGAGAGACACAGAGAGAAATAGGCAGGGAAAGGGAAAGAGAGAGACAGAGAGAGAGAGAGAGAGAGAGAGAGAGAGAGAGACAATGGACACATGATGGACTCCAGCCTCTGCAAATGAACTCCAGGCACATGCTCCACCTTGGGCATCTGGATTATGTGGGGTTCGGGGAATCGAACCAGGGTCCTTTGGCTTTGCAGGCAAGTACCTTAATTGCTAAGCTATCTCTCCAGCTCTGGACCAGACCTTTAACTAGCACTGCTTTGTATCCTAGTCTCTCTCTCTCTCCTTCAGAGTATTCTCTTTACAAGAGGATAGACTCTAAGAGGAATAGTTAGAAGCTTACCTTCCATCAATGTCTGTTTCCTTTAGAGATGGAAGCATGGCTGCTCAGCTACATTAATTCTGCAGAGCCCTGTGCCTTCCATACCAGGCACACATGGTGCAGCATTGTATGGCATCTGTCCTGCTCTTCCTGAAGGGAGTATGTAGGGCTCTGAATGGGGCTGATGCTCACTGCCCATAACTAAAAGTCACTACAGTGAATATGTTTGGTTGTGAGCCATAGGTAAGAATCCACTTCCAGAAGCTCAGCATGGTTTCCCTTTCCTTTTATTTCATTATCTCCCAAATTTATCTAAGATCCCCTTCTTGTCACAGTACATAAGAAGCATTATGCCTGCTTTCTTCATTTTGATCATCATATGACTTTTGTTCATCAAATTGCTATCCTTACATTTTCTTCTGTTATTCCTTATTTGGAGGTGTCTGTAATAATTTTATAAATTTTAACTAATCTCTTACTTTAACTCAAAGAAATATCTGTACACAACATCCTATGTCATGCTTATAACCTGCCTATTACATTCTGCTTTTTCTTCTTTGTACTCTTCTGCTTTCAAATACGTAATGCATTTCTCTGACAGGGAATGTTCAACTCATAATCAGACTAAAAACCAAATTGTCCACTGGACCTTGCTCCCTTGTCAATTTCCTTTCTTTATTATCCTTCCCATTCAAATCAGGAATGTCTGTCATACTGCAAAATGGAGTATTATGGCACCCCAGTTAGTATTCAGAACACCTCTGTGTTTTGTTAAAGAGAGGATAATTATGTATTTGCTCCAATCTAATACATAGTCAGTCTATGTTATTCTTTGGAAACATTTGAAATCTCTCATCATCCAATTGTATAGCTAGTTTGCAATGCAAAGTTAAACTCTTCTACTCTAAAAACTCCCAGGTGCAACAGACAACTATACAGCTGTAATCAGGAACTACTCCCATAAAAACTTTCCGACTCCAAATATTCCCTTCTTGACTTGTTTCATTCCTGAACTTTTTGACATGTATATTTAATAAGCTTGGCAAAATCCTATCAAATCTTTGGATTACTGCCAGTTCAATGTCTTGTTCTGTGACTCATATTAACAATTGCCTGCCTTCAACCTCAGACACTGAACATTCAGAGTCTTCATACCTGGAAATATTTCTCTTTCCCTCACTATCTCCACATGAATGTCTTTATTTAAAATATTACTGTAGCATTTGTTAAAATAGAAAATGCCTTCAACAGTCTATACCTTTAACTCAACCCTTAGGGGAGCCTAATGAGGCTGGTATTAATATTTTCATTTTGAACTTGAAGAAACTGAAACACTGAGAAGTATATTAATTGACCTATTTTTGTAGCTAGTGGACATTGATTTGTATGCAAATTCTTAATACTTTGCTGTTTTTTGTCTATAGCAAAAAGAAATCTTTAAAAATTTTGTAAATGTAAAAAACTTAAAATCCAAATAACCTACATAAAAATTATTTTTGATCTTTAAAATTTACTTTTTGAAATGAGTCTTTTAATTTATTAATGGGATTAGCAGATTTACATTAATAACCAACTATAGGGGCTGGAGAGATGGCTTAGCGGTTAAGCGCTTGTCTGTGAAGCCTAAGGACCCCGGTTCGAGGCTCAATTCCCCAGGACCCACGTTAGCCAGATGCACAAGGGGCGCACGCGTCTGGAGTTTGTTTGCAGTGGCTGGAGGCCCTGGCGCGCCCATTCTCTCTCTCTCTCTCTGCCTCTTTCTCTCTCTGTCTGTCGCTCTCAAACAAATAAATAAAATAAACAAAAAAAAATTAAAAAAAAAATAACCAACTATACATATTTAGTAGTATAGTACAGGTTTATGATTTTAAGTATTTACATTAGCTTTTTATTTTCTGAGCATTTAAGATATAATTTATTTTATTTCGTTATTTAGCAGCTATCACAAGTCCTTATAATTCTACAAACTACTTGGCAGTTTTAAAAAATTTGTGAGAGAGAGAGAGAGAGAGAGAGAAACAGGCCGAGAGAGAGAGAAAGAGAGAATGGGAGCACCAGGGCCTTCAGATGCCACAAATGAACTCAAGATCTGTGTGCCCCTTGCACAAATGTGCAACACTTCACGCTTGTATCACAGGGCATCTGCCTTATGTAGGACCTGGAGATTCGAATATGAGTTCTTAGGCTTCACAGGCAAACTCCTTAACCCCTAAGCCATCTCTCCAGCCCTGCTTTGGCATTTTTAAATAACAAAAACAAACATACATTCCTCTTAGTACAGTGAAACTGATGCAATCACCTTTTTCCAAAAAAATGAAAATTTTAGTAATTTTTTTAAAGCATGTCCAGGGCTGAAGTAGTTTGTTTGCAGTGGCTAGAGGCACTAGCATGCCATTCTCACTCTCTATCTGCCCCTTTCTCTCTCTTTTTCTCAAAGAAATAAATATATAAAATAGAAAAAAAAGCATTTCATATCAATAGTTCTTTTTTCTTTTTTTGATATTTAATTTATCTATTTGAGAGAGAGAGACAGAAAGAGACACAGACAAATAAAGAGTGACTATGGGCATGCAAGGGCCTCTGCTTCTGCAAATGAACTCCAGATGCATGGACCACAGACCACTTTGTGCAGCAGGCTTTATGTGTGGGTACTGTGGAATCAAACCTGGGACATTAGTGTTTGTAAACAAGTGTCTTTAACCACTGGGCAATCTCTTCTGCCCCAATAATTATTTTCCTATTTTCTATCTTAATTTCCTCTATTTTTATGTTATTCATTTTTCCCAATAAAATATGTATTGTGTTCAATTTAATAACCATTATTTATTTGCACCTCATTTACACTGCATATTTACTTCAGGTTTTTCTTACTGAGATGTATTTATTTGAGACTTTTTTCTTATTGCCTGTTTTAATGCCTTTTGGAATTAGTGGAAAGAGTTTGGAACCAGCATATTTCATGTCTTTGTGTGTAAAAACTCATTCATCATTCCTGAAAGTCCTCTTGGATTCTCTCAGGCAATGTATCTCCCAATGACACCATGGTGGGACCAGTTGTGATAGCTCAAGATTGTTATGTGAGCACTGAGGCTGAGACAAGCAGATAAACAATTGCAACGTCAGTCCGGTTGACTACACAGCCACATACTGTTGAAACAGTTTCTGAGCTCTCTGGTTATTGCTGTGTTGCCCACGAAAAACTCAGTTTGAAATATTTTACAGCTGAAGTATAGTGTACTCTTCTAAGTTTTTAATTATGTATTATCAAAAAGGAATTAAGACGGGCGTAGTGGCACACTCCTTTAATCCCAGCACTTGATTGGCAGGGGTATCGCCATGAGTTTGAGGGCACCCTGAGAATACAGAGTGAATTCCAGGTCAGCCTCGGCTAGAGTGAGACCCTATCTTGAAATACAAAACAAAAACAAAACAAAAAACAAACAAACAACAAAAAAACAACAACAAAAGGAATTAAAATAAGGACTAATTTTGCAGACTGCTTGTTTAGCTTGCATGAATCCCTGGGGTTTAAGTCCCCATTTTTTTTTAAATGTGGTGGTAATATACCTGTAATCCCAGCACTAAGGAGGTGTGGCAGGATCATCAGAAGTTCAAGTCCCAAGTCAGTATATTATATAGTGAATAATCTCTCCTCATACTCAGGAGAACCCCAATCAGAAAGAAAGAAAGAAAGAAAGAAAAAAAAAAGAAAAAAAAAAAAAAAAAAAAAAAAAAAAAAAAAAAAAAAAAAAGAAAAAAAAAAAAAAAAAAAAAAAAAAAAAAAAAAAAAAAAAAAAAAAAAAAAAAAAAAAAAAAAAAAAAAAAAAAAAAAAAAAAAAAGAAAAAAAAAAAAAAAAAAAAAAAAAAAAAAGAAAAAAAAAAAAAAAAAAAAAAAAAAAAAAAAAAAAAAAAAAAAAAAAAAAAAAAAAAAAAAAAAAAAAAAAAAAAAAAAAAAAAAAAAAAAAAAAAAAAAAAAAAAAAAAAAAAAAAAAAAAAAAAAAAAAAAAAAAAAAAAAAAAAAAAAAAAAAAAAAAAAAAAAAAAAAAAAAAAAAAAAAAAAAAAAAAAAAAAAAAAAAAAAAAAAAAAAAAAAAAAAAAAAAAAAAAAAAAAAAAAAAAAAAAAAAAAAAAAAAAAAAAAAAAAAAAAAAAAAAAAAAAAAAAAAAAAAAAAAAAAAAAAAAAAAAAAAAAAAAAAAAAAAAAAAAAAAAAAAAAAAAAAAAAAAAAAAAAAAAAAAAAAAAAAAAAAAAAAAAAAAAAAAAAAAAAAAAAAAAAAAAAAAAAAAAAAAAAAAAAAAAAAAAAAAAAAAAAAAAAAAAAAAAAAAAAAAAAAAAAAAAAAAAAAAAAAAAAAAAAAAAAAAAAAAAAAAAAAAAAAAAAAAAAAAAAAAAAAAAAAAAAAAAAAAAAAAAAAAAAAAAAAAAAAAAAAAAAAAAAAAAAAAAAAAAAAAAAAAAAAAAAAAAAAAAAAAAAAAAAAAAAAAAAAAAAAAAAAAAAAAAAAAAAAAAAAAAAAAAAAAAAAAAAAAAAAAAAAAAAAAAAAAAAAAAAAAAAAAAAAAAAAAAAAAAAAAAAAAAAAAAAAAAAAAAAAAAAAAAAAAAAAAAAAAAAAAAAAAAAAAAAAAAAAAAAAAAAAAAAAAAAAAAAAAAAAAAAAAAAAAAAAAAAAAAAAAAAAAAAAAAAAAAAAAAAAAAAAAAAAAAAAAAAAAAAAAAAAAAAAAAAAAAAAAAAAAAAAAAAAAAAAAAAAAAAAAAAAAAAAAAAAAAAAAAAAAAAAAAAAAAAAAAAAAAAAAAAAAAAAAAAAAAAAAAAAAAAAAAAAAAAAAAAAAAAAAAAAAAAAAAAAAAAAAAAAAAAAAAAAAAAAAAAAAAAAAAAACCGCATCTAGCTGCTAGACTTTTTCTTTCTCAGCACTCCCAAAGCATTAGAGTCATGCATCATTGAAATTCATCTTTTGGGATATTTAATGATTATTGATTAAGAAATATGTGTCATGGTTTAATGAACCAAGAAGGGAGGACATGTCTGATAATTTTATCCTTGTAGGCCCTACTAGGAAACTTAATCCAAGCGGAATATTTCTTACCCTAAATACCTGGGATTAAAAATGTTTTGAATTCTGAGTTGTTTTCTACTTTGAAATATTTGCATATATATATTAAGACCACAGTTTACCTGTGATATGTATGTTCCTTATGCAAATAGAAAAAGTAATTTTATACATTACTTTTCTGATTTTATTAATGAAACAAAGTTTAATGGTGTGGAATTTACACTTGTGATAATTTATTGGTGTTTTAAAAGTTTGATTTTCTAAGCGCTTGAGATTTGGGTCTCTTGGATTAAGAATATTCAAACCATATATCATGCATGTAAGTATGTAAAATATTGAAAGGAAACAGAGAGAGATAAAATTCATATAAAGATGAAAAAACTAGCCAGGCATGGTGGTGCATGCCTTTAATCCCAGCACTCAGGAGACAGAGGTAGGAGGAGCACTTTGGCTCGAGGTCATCCTGAGATTACATAGTGAATTCCAGGTCAGCCTAGGCTAGACTGAGACTCTACAAAAAAAAAAAAAAAAAAAAAAAGATGAAAAAACTGACTAGTAACTAGAAGGTAGCACGTGTAGCATGCACAATGTGCTGGATTCAGTGAGAGAGAGGTGAAATAAACATAAATGAGCAAAAGTACAACTAGTATTTAGTAGAAATAAATATAAAATATAATGTTCTGTAGTCATTAGTCTTATCTTTAAGACTATGGCCTCTGTAAATGAGTTTCAGTGGTTTATATGTGTTCAGTGATCAAACGAGGCTTTGGATGCTAAGATACAAAATCTGAAGGCAGCAAATTATAAATTTTAAATGGACTTGGGTTGTGCCTTACTATTAGGGCTGCTTGCTTAGAATAGTTGAGGTCCTTTGTTCAATTCTCCCCAGTAGCCCTGTCTGAACTTGCCCCAAATATATAAATTTCCATTGGAAACAGCTGCCTTTTCCATGAAAAGCTATAACATAACATTTGTGATCTGGGGAGATGACTCATTGTGTAAACTGCTTGCTAAACAATCATGAGAGCTTGAGCTTACAGTACCAGTGTAAAATACAGAGCATTGTGGCACATGTCTGCAATCCCAGATGTGGACAGGTAAAGAAAGGTACATCCTTAGGGCTATAGACTATAGTTGCAGTGAGCTCTGAGTTCAGTGACAGACCCTTTCTCAAAGGTTGTTAGTAAAAGACAATGGTATCTAGAATTGACTTTTGGCCTTCACATCCATATGCACACAAGTGCATGAGCACTTGTACACATATATTCACATACACCCACACACATTTTATCATTCATGTAAACATGCATCCATACCACACACATACGCATGCCAAAAAAGACAACATTGGAAAGACATATAAAGGTTATAAAGTGAGTAGTATGTTAATACTTAAAGCTCAATGATTGAAACATTTATCCTATAGATAAAATGTTTGTTAAGTCCATCTGGGTATGCTTGTACATGTCCTTAATCCCAGCACTTGGGAGGCTGAGGTAGAAGGATCTCAATGAGTTTGAGGCCAGCCTGTGCTACAAAGTAAGTTCTAGTTTATCATGAGATAGAATGAGTTCCTGACTAAAAAACAAACAAAAAATGTGCAGGTTGGTTTTATTGAAGAAAATATTACCTTCCAAGTGAAAGCAAAAAGCTTATGATTTCTAGAAATATGTTCATTTAATCAACATAGATCAGCTTGCCAAAAACTAAATGAGGCAACACTCAATGTAACCACCCAGGCAGAATGATATTTTGCCTAACTAAACTGTTCTTGACATTTTCATTGGTTGAGAAATTGCTCTTCACTTTATGACTTAATGTTGCTTAGTGCTCCGATAGAAACAGCTGCTTAGTTACCTTCTTGAAGTGTGTATTTGAAAATGTTAAATATGGCAATTTTGGAAATTTTGTATATTCATTTGAAAAGTTGTGGATGGGAGGAAGGCATTTTAAATATATAATCAAAAGTCTATGTACTGTATAATTATGTTCTATGATATGAAATTATCTTTAAAAATTATATACTTTGTAAGGTGATTTATTCAATTAGGATGTATTCTGAACAAAATAGAAAATTCTTTCAGTTATCCATAATCTCATTCACCTACCATAATAAAAAAATAATAAGCACTGACTTTGACTTAATGACCTGAAAAGACCTGAACCTTTTCCAGGTGAACACAGTGGTATGAAGCTCTAATCCTAGTGTCAGAGGCTTCTACAGCAGGGACAATTTGAGGCCAAGCTTGGATAGATAGTCCCATTTGCATTAAAAAAAAATCATATAGAAATTGCATTGCATTTAAGATACATGGTTCTTCAAGGAGATAAACCTCCCCTAGCATATCAGTCAGGGTCCAGGTGAAACCACAAAGAAATTGATGAGATGAGCAAGAATGCTGCTTCCATGGCAAGCCTGAAAACCTATGTGAGGGTGATGAAGAGAGACACTGAGGATACTCAGCACACACCAAAGCAGAAATCCAGAAACTTCTGAGAGTTCAATGCTGAAATACATTTAAAATATACCCACCATATCTTAGGGAATTTTGCAGAAGAGGGGACAGACAGATTTTAAAAGCCGCAGGTTGGGAGGATTCGGAGGGCATATCCAGCACGTCTTCCCCCCACCACACACACACACACACACTGCCAATGACTGACTGCTCCTCTCATGATTCATAACCCACAACCCCATGGGGAATACCTACTCCCACTGAGGAAGTCCCTTAGCAGAATGTGGGCAGGTGTTGCTACCCTTCCCATCCAGCGGAATAAGGCAATCGGAACCCTTCTCGAAGCAGTTTATTCAGAAATCCTTTACATCTGGGTGTGGGGCCCCGATACCAAACCCTCCACCCTATATATAGCCAACCTGACCCAATCAGCAGCTGCCACGTGGGCGTAGACAACAGGGCGCAGCCAACCACCTGATGGTGGTCTGATCTTGTGTAGCGCTGTACATGCGCACTTTGCAGTGTGTACATGTTTACTCAGAAGGGGAAGCAGGAAATGGTGTTTAGTCATGAGACTTGGCAGCCAGCCCAGGCGCCATTTTGGAATGGCCGCCACACCCGCGGAGACTTGGCAGGAAGCCCGGGCGGCCATCTTGGGATGGCCGCCACACCCGCTCTCCACAGGCAGGGAGGAGGGAAATGGTGGTATCAACACATGAGGTGTCCATACAAAGTATATATTTAATTTTAAAAACAGAGAAAAAAAGATGGTTCTCTATTTTACTTAAATATTCTGTGTGTGTGTGTGTGTGTGTGTGTGTTTAATCTTTCAATTTTTACAACTAATTCTCTTCAATTACAGCAGTCTATCTTTCAGTGCTGCCACTGCATATTCATTGTATGTTTAATTACTATATGTTATGTATAATCATTTCCACATTGCTGGGGTAAACCTCCAAACAGACACAGTTATGGGAGGAACAGATTAATTCAGGCTTACAGATGCAGAGGAAGTTCCCTAATGGTGGAAGAGACTGACCCTTTTCACACATACAAACAGAAAGAAACATCCACCACCTAGCACACACACAAAACAGCAACCAGCAGGAGCCCAGGCAGAGTCCAGATGTCTCTGCACACCTTTGGCCTAGAAATCAGATCCACCCCCAGTAACACCCTAGGGCTTGACCCTAGGATCTGCCCTAGTGGCATATCTTCTAGCCAGGAGGCTGGAAATCCAAGTTACAAGCTTTAATAAAACATCTCAGTCTATGGCGGGACATACAGTCAAACTACCACACTATGTATGTGCTTTTCTTTAATTATTCTCTTCTGTGAGAGACATGGTATTTGTTCTTCTATTTTTCTTTTTGTACAGTTCTGTCTTCCAGGCATGACATAATCATTGCCCTCTCAAAATTATAACAGCTGTGATTGCTAAGGCTGTTCTAGGATTCCCTCCTGGAAGGGAAGGAGACGTTTCTTTAGATCTTCATTTGAGTACAGCCCCTCATTCCTCCTACCCCACACCAGCTGCACATAGTCTTGCCCCAACTGCGCATGGTCTTGGAGAGTGTCAGGATGTATAGAAGGTAGAAGGTTGACTGGGTTGGGACACTTGTATGCAGTTATCATGAGTCATCTCATGTGATAAGGAGGAACTTTCTGGTGATGCTGCTGCCCAAGTATCTGCCACTCATGCTTCTGAAAGGAGCCCCATGCAATTCATGTTTGCACCCAAATGGGCTTGCATAGACTCATTTTCTGGTTTTTCAGTGTTGTTTTAGTGGTGGATAGGCATTTTTGTGTCTCCCCAAGAGATGTCACAGACATTTATAAAGAATTTTTTAAATTTTTTTTTCTGTATTAGTTTTTTTTTTTTTTTTTTTTTTTTTTTGAGGTAGGGTCTCACTCTAACTCAGGCTGACCTGGAATTCACTATGTAGTCTCAGGGTGGCCTCAAACTCACGGCGATCCTCCCACCTCTGCCTCCCGAGTGCTGGGATTAAAGGCGTGCACCACCACGCCTGGCTTCTTTATTAGTTTTGTATTCAGCAAATACAGTCAGTTTGGTACCATTATTAGGCTCATCTGTGACCTACCCCCTCCCCTTGGCCCAATGGTTTTAACACGTAAGTCTGTACTACTGCTTCACTTGAAGCTTAAATACATTGATTTACTAGTTTTTAATGTATTGGTTAGTTCATAGTGTAACAAAATGTTATCAACTAAGTGTGTTAAATAAGAAACAGTCATCTCCCAGCTATGAGGCTGGGCCCAGTTCCAACATGTTTATGGATCTGGTGTGGGATGCCAGCTGTCTGCCTGCCTTGCAGATGGTTTTGGGTTAAGGAACAACACCTGGTACATAGATGACTTCCAATAAGGGCACTTTTCTTGGTTTTCATATGATGGCCTTTCTGTCGAGTCCTTCCTAAGCTAGGATAAAGATACATTATTCCTTTTCTTATAAAGACATTAATTCTATCATGGGGTCTCTACAGTTTTGACCTTATTATATCAGCTTAATTACCTCTTAAAGTCCTAACATCCCACTGGGGATTAGGGTTTGCAGTAATCTAGGTGGATTAATTTACTTTTATTCTATAATGTAATAACATGCTACCCCCCCCAAAGAAGTAAGCAGCAACAGGGAATGTTCTTGTAATCAGAGAGCAGTCCTCACCAAGCACAGTCCTGTCCATGCCTTGATTTCAGGCTTCTCAATCTCTAGAACCATGAGGAATATATTTCAATGTTTTATAAATAATCCAGGCTATAGTATTCTGCTACAGTAACATAAACATTCTAAGACATGCTTCAGAAAGGTATTTATGGATTTATAAATATAAACAGAATAAACATGTAAATATATAATATTATGTACTATTTATTTATGTACAAAGAAATATGGTGAAATTATATCTTCAAGGTTACATTGCCAGGAATACGTGAATTTAGGATTCAACCCCAGGAAATCAGTTCCAGAACTAAGTTCTTCTCCAATGACCTACTTCATTCTGAACTTCCTACTTTCAGTAGACCACCAGAAAAGTCTGTAAGCAAGTGATAGTAAATTCATGTGGATATCTGGGGTTAAACAAATATTGAGTTGACAGAGTCTTAAGGATTGTATTGAAAAGAGATTCAAGGTTTTAGGACTGGCTGATTTTTACAAATGTCAAGTGGTGAGAAAATTAAGGACTGAGGGCTGGAGAGATGGCTTAGCGGTTAAGCACTTGCTTGTGAAGCCTAAGGACTCCGGTTCGAGGCTCGATTCCCCAGGACCCACGTTAGCCAGATGCACAAGGGGGCAAACGCATCTGGAGTCCATTTGCAGTGGCTGGAGGCCCTGGTGCTCCCATTCTCTCTCTCTCTCACTCTCTCTCTGCCTCTTTCTCTCTCTGTCTGTCACTCTCAAATAAATAAATAAAAATTTAAAAAAATTAAGGCCTAAGCACAATTTATAATATTTTGAAGTGAGAAGCACAGAGTTGAGAGTATGGAGCAAGTTCTGATGAGAAATTGTTACTTGCACAGTATACTGTTGTACTTGGTTCCCAAGTCTCATATACTTTCTACAAGTAGCTATTATATCTGTTTTTGACAGGATTTTGACAAAGGATCAGATGATTGACCTATATTCTCATGATACAGTAACAAGGACTGTGTAAAATCCTCCATGTGTGTGTACTCAGTATTTATCTAAGATATGTACTAAGAATTAAAATATTGAGATTCTAGATTTATACATTTTTATGTAAATAGACACTAAACTTTGTGTTCTAAACTGCTATAAATAATTAGAATTTCCTATACAGTTATATGATAGTTAACTGCTAGCTATTCTTCCCTATGTGTCTGAGAGATACCTAGGTCATTTGTCATGAGGGCTGCCATTGAGCTGGGGTCTGTATCACTTGTGTGAACTTCATAGTATAGTTGATACTAGGAAAAAAAAAAAAAAAAACAGCTTCTCATGGAAGAAATGAAAGATACCAAAGAGGTGATTAAAAGCATAGGATTTCTCAAAAGTTATGCATACCTTCTCATTCATCTATATTTGTGAGCTCAGGTCAAATATCTTGGTACAATCCAGGACCAATATAGTAATAAATTTATCTATTCAATTATACTTAAAGTTCCTGCTTATTTGTGATCTGAGACATACTTATTATGCATATTATTATTATTATTATTATTATTATATTAGACCATTAAGTCCTTTTCTCATTGTTCTGGCAAAATACCTGATAGGGCAAGTATTTCCACACCTATTAGCCTGATCTAGGAACTCCCTCACAGACCAGCCTAGAGATTTGCCTCCTATGTGATTCAAAATTGAGTTGTTTCAACTGATCTTAACTATCACAAGTCCAACCTTTGTCAACTTGACAAAGATCACTTTTAAGGAAAAACCTTTCTTTCCTTATCTCATATTACAAAATTATTCAAACTTCAAAAGTCCTCACTGTCTTTAATAGTCTCAACACAGTCCAAAAGACCACAGTTTTAGAATCTCTGCTAAGATTCAGAACAACTGCTTAGCTGGAAGCTCTTACAAGTTATATACTTCCATCAAACAATGGCACATAGTAAACCTTCCCATTCCAAAATGGGGGAAAGGGACAGAGTAAGGAAATATAAGACCAAAGCAAGCCTGAAAATTCATAAAGAAAACAAATTCTGAAGCTCTGTGCTGCCATCTGGGGCTCACAATGGAATCATCTGAGCTCTAGAGGCTTCTTGGGTAGCTCCATCTTTCCAGCTAAGGTACTTGTAGCACACATGCCTCTCCCTTGGAACTGCTCCACTCCATGCCTGGAGCTTTCCTCAGCAGATATGCTGACATCTTCAACATCCTGGAATTCCAATTGAAAATTAGGTCTTCCCTAACAGCTCTGTGCAGTAACCTCTAATGTACTCCACGCAGTGACTTCTACCTAGTCACACATTGTCTGGCATTGGTGGCTCTATAGAACCATGGTGCGAGACCTTATGACTAATCAGTTCTTTATCTTTCTTGCCTAGAAATATAGTATCATGCGAACAACACTGGCACATTTTACATCCAGCATGACATGTAGCCTGGCCATATATAACCATAGTTTTAGGAACCTCAGTGTATCTTCCATGCTGATTCTGGGGAAACACTTCCTAGATGGTTGTTTCTGAGCTCGGAACAATTCACTAGCATTTTCAGTTTAGGTTCTCTCCTCTTAAATGAATTCATGTTTTCACAAGATGGAGCCTCTGATGGGTGGTATCTTGCTTGGTGTACCTTTCCTGTCTTCCCAGGCAAGTGGGAAAGATTCCTTTGTAATAACACTTATCTCTTTTATAACAAAAGACACTTTCTCATAACCAGACATTTTTACAATTTAAAAATAACTCTTTGCTTCATTAAAGAATTCGTTTTCATCTTTTTGCTCCTGTCTCACACTACTGACTTGCATCACTGCAGTAAGCAGTACCCATGACACAGCTGTGTTGTATCCTGTTTTTATTTATTTTTTATTTTTTATTTTTTATTTTTATTTTTTTTTGGTTTTTCGAGGTAGGGTCTCACTCTAGCCCAGGCAGACCTGGAATTCACTATGGAGTCTCAGGTTGGCCTTAAACTCACAGCGATCCTCCTACCTCTGCCTCCCGAGTGCTGGGATTAATGGTGTGCACCACCACACCCGGCTTTGTATCCTGTTTTGAGATTTCCTCCACCAAGAAATTTAATCCACCAATTTTAAATTCAACCTCCTTCAAGGTCCCAGTACATGAGCAGAATTGAGCCAAATTCTTTTATGGACTACGACTGGATTGCATCTAGCCATGTTTCTGATACTGTATTTTTTAAAACTTTTTTTGTTCATTTTTATTTATTTATTTGAGAGTGACAGAGAGAGAGAGAGAGAGAGAGAGAGAGAGAGAGAGAGAATGGGAGCGCCAGGGCTTCCAACCACTGCAAACGAACTCCCTCTTGTGCATCTGGCTAATGTGGGTCCTGGGGAATCGAGCCTCGAATCGGGATCCTTAGGCTTCATAGGCAAGCGCTTAACCGCTAAGCCATCTCTCCAGCCCGATACTGTCTTTTCTCCCCTCTGAAACTACCTGCTAATCCTCCACTATGCATATTTCTTAAAATTCTGCTATTCTGAACACCGGCCAGATTGGCTCACTAAGCTCTGCTCATAACATTCTAGGTATTTTCTAACCAAAAATTCTAAACTCTTCCACACTGCTTACCCAAACCACTTTCAAAGGCCTATAAAACCATGTAAGTCACTGTTTCACAGCAATTGCCCAACTCTTTTGGTATATTATTTCTGTATTTGTTGCTTTTCTCATTGCTGTGACAGAACATTTGATAAAAGCAAATTAGGAAGGAAGGGCTTATTTTGGTTCAGTTTAAGGACATAGTCCATCATGGCTGGGAAAGTATGGTGGCACAACCATGAAGCAACTGTCGAGTTTTATCCAGTCAGAAAATAGAGAATGATGATTGTATCTGCTCCACTCTCTTGAGATTGGGATCCCTAACCCATGGAATGTTGCCCACATCCCTACCTCAATTAACATAATCTAGGAACTACCAAAAGTTTGTCTCAAATGCCTCTAAAAGGGCTTGGTCCATGAGTGGTTGTATTGACAGTGTATAGAATCTTTCAAGAGAGGAACAGTATTCTGACATGTTTAGATCATTCAGCTTGTCATTAGAGGGGTGTAGCAGTCAGGCTTACATTCCTGGCATAAATCACCCAACCAAGAGCAGCTTGTTGTAAAAAGGGTTTATTTTGGCTTACATACTTGAGGGGAAGCTCCACAATGGGAGGGGAAAATGATGGCATGAGCAAAGGGTGGGTCCTGGCCAACATAAGGTGGAAAATAGCAACAGGAGAGTGTGCCAAACACTGGAAAGGGGACACTGGTTATACTGCCCATAAGACCGCCCCCAACAATGCACCACCTCCAGGGGTGAACCTAGCATTCAGAACACCTAAGTTTATGGAGGATACCTTAATCAAACCACAACACTCTGCCCCGGCCCCCATAAGCTGATAACCATCCACAATGTAAAGTACAATGCATCCAGTCCATCTTTAAATGTCCTGATAGTTTTTATAAATGCCAACGATGTTCAAATATTCCCATACTCCAAGATCTTTTAACTAAGCCATAATACCAAAAAACAACAACGACAAAGAAACACCATAATGGCACGGAATAAACATTCACACAGCAAAAGATGGCATTGGGCACAGCAAAAAAAGAAAAAAAAATTCAACTACTACAATATTTAAATAAGGCAAACATAAAATTCTGTAGCTCCAAGTCCAACAACTCTTGCCAGTGACAAATCTCCAAGTCTGATAATTCTAACCAGCAACAAGTCTCTGGAGTTCCAATTCTGCCCCTCTAGTTAGCCTACTCACAGCCCTGGAAAACTTCATCTGGGGCCAGCAGCTCTTCTCAGCAGCCATTCTGTGGTCCCAGCATCTCCACTGGGTCTCCACTGTGACCAACAGTTCATCCTCACGGCTCCATTGGGTCTCCATGCAGGCATCCAGCAAACCTGCTTAACACTGCCCATGGCTGTTTCCAATATAAAGGCCACATTGCCAATTCAATGACCTTTTCTTTCCAGCATTTCTTATACTCCAAATCATGAGGTATGGTGCTAATTTATTAATCCAGGAGGGAATAAAGCAGGCTTTGAAGAACAGAACATTCTTTGAGCATTCAGACCCCTTCAAAAGAGTCTACATTCTTCCTGTTGCCCCAGTGCAGGTCACCTGGACCAGTCTCAAAGGTTGTAATATCATATAATTGCAGCATAACAGGCAGAAGTTTCAGCCCAAAGATTTCATTTCTGTGCCATATCCCTCTGCTCAGACTAGTCCATTTCTATGTAAAGCAACCCTGCACAAATTCTCAGGACACAGGCATAACAGCAAGCCTCTCACACAAACTGCTACCAGTCCAATCCAGGCAAAGCTCTTTCTCACCCTCATAAGCCAAACATCACAGTCCATAGTTCTTACTGCATTCAGATCTTTTAACTCTGACCAAAATAGTCCATTAAGCTATACTTACAGTGATGGAAGGCATCTGTTAGACCAAGGTTTCAAATCCTTCTACACCTCTCTTCAAAATCAGTTCCAACAGGCAAAAGACACACAGTCAGGTGTCTAACAGCAATGCCACTCTGTGTACCAACTTTATTGTTGCAATCAAATTTGCATTGCTGGTATAAATCACCCAACCAAGAGCAGCTTGTGGGAAAAAGGGTTTATGTTGGCTTATAGACTTAAGGGGAAGCTCCATGAGGTCAGGAGAAAATGGTGGCATCAGCAGAGGGTGGACAAGGGGACTGTGAGACCCGGTCCCTCTCTCTACATTCTTTTTTTTGTTTTCCAGCAATAGCAAGTGAGCAGATCTACTTCATCACACTGTTCCATCAAATGCCATGTGGCTTGCCTTGCAGAGGAGTCTAACCAATAGGGTATACCTGAAATGTACTAGAACTGCTGAACCTGTGAGCAGAAATTCACCTTTTCTCTTTTTAACTTTTCTCATAGATCAGTTATAGCAACAGAAATCTGACTAATACAATATTGTATTTAGTGAATATTATAGCACATATAATCTATTCTACTTATCAAATATAGTGTTATTTATGTATGAACCTTATCATAAATACAGCTGCAGGCAAATTCATCTACATTTGTAAAATTAATGACTAGTAAACATATGGGTAGATGTTGAATTTGTCTGAAAATTAACACAATATAAATTGAAATAATAGGTTTTGTTGTAATATTCATCTTTAAAATTATAAATCAGAAGTATAATAGCAAATATTGGTGAGTAAACATGAAGCTCAATTTTTTAAAATATTTTATTTATTAATTATTTATGAGAGAGAAAGAGACAAATAGAGAGAGAGAAAGAATGAGCATGCCAAGACCTCTAGCCACTGCAAACAAACTCCAGACACATGTGCCCCTTGTGCATCTGGCTTAAATGGGTCCTGGGGAAATCAAACCCGGGTCCTTAGGCTTCACAATCCAGTGCCATAACTACTAAGCCATTTCCCCAGTCTCCATGAAGCTGAATTTTTATTTAATGATAAAGAATTTACAGACAGAATAATTGTGATTTGATTTTGACTTGTAACAGAAAATAGGAATTATCTCTTTTATTTTCAAAACTTTTAAATCTCAGCCTTATAACCCTTGGGGATTACTGTTTGTTTAAACACAAAATTTGCAGTATATTTTCCATTTACTGCACATGTAGCAATCAAACTTTCTCTTGATTCTTCAGTATAGGTCACAATTATTTTCCCAAAGAATATTTAGGGCTTTTTTTTAGGCATCCACTTGATATGTGTGTTTTTATTCTGGATCTCTCAGTGTCCACAGTGCTTTGTATGTCAGTTGTCTCATTTCTAGGACTTTGTGCTAAGAAAGACAAGAGGGCTGTCTGCTCAGGTTGCCAACCTCATTTCCTTTGTTTTTCAGAACAATGAGTCCACATCGATAGGGTGCTACATTGGGGTCATCTGTGACATGGCATGCTTTTATCATTTACAGTAAATATGATTATTTTAAATTTCTGGAAACTCAGGGGAAAATTCATAAAGAAATCCAATGCTTGCTTAGAGAAGATGCATTTACCTCCTATGAAATTTGTTATGCTAGGCCATGGCTCCGGGTTAGACAGCATTTTTGTTTGGCATGGTTTATTTGTTTATTTTTTAGCCAGGAACTGATAAATTTCCTCCTGGATTATTGGAAAACTACAGGATTTTATAAATAATATATTTTTATATATATTCAAATGATCTGTCATTCAGGAAACTCATCTCCACCCTGGGGATAACAGATAACTCCAGCTATGTAAAATGAATTTAATTAAAATTACAAAGACATATATATCAGAGAGCAAAGTCAGCATGTTACCTAAACATTGTTATAGCTAACACAGAATTTAATCTTGATTATCAAAGCTAATAAAAACATGCCTAGTCATCTGAGCCTGGTGATACAGGCCAATAGTCCCATTACTCTGGAGGCTATGCTAGAAGCATTGCAAGTTCAAGGCCAGCATAGGTTACATAGTGAAGTCTGGCTACCTTGAGCTATAGAAGGAGACCTTTCTTCAAAGACAAAGAAAAAGATAAAAACTGGAAAAAATAAAGGAAATAAAAGGAAGGAAAGAAACTAGAAAAGAAATAACTGCATAATTAAAATGCTGTGATGTAATTACTGCAAAAACAATAATCATAACCTTCCTTTAATTCCTGTGCCTTCCTACTTAACAATAAATTATTTATCCAAACTCAAAATGTCCACATTTTCTAGTATTACAATTTTTCCAAAATATATTTCTGTTTTATGTGTGAATGTGTTGGGGGGTAGTAGCATGTGAATGCCAAGACATGTGTGGAGGTCAGAGGACAATTTTAGTGAGCCAGTTCTCTCTTTTCCACCTTCTTTGAGATAGGGTCATTTTTGCTGCACTTGTTTTGAGATTGGATAGGTCTGTAATTTTTTTTTCCTGGTTCTACCTCCCCTTACTGGAGTTGTGTTAGATCCCAGACTCATGTAATATTTGCATGTGTCTTTATGCATTTCCTAGAGAAGTAAACTCAGGATGAAAAGCTTGCAAACAAATGCCTCAAACTGCTCAGTCTCCTTCCCCACCCCTCAAAAGTTATTTATGTATAAAGGCAATGTGGTTACTATAAAGAAATCCTGAGGCTATTGCGATTTGCCAAAGGATAAGAGAATGTTAGAACTTTGAATGACATATTTCTGAGATGATTCATTCAGTTGATCCACAAAGCTACAAAACTGTCCCAAAGTGAGTGAGAATCTGGCCACTACATTTAAGATATGAGATAAATGTATGTTTCAATGTATCCCAAATATTCCTTTATATAAATAGATAGAAATTTTAGCTCCAAATTTGCAATATCCTTAACACCTACACACCAACACACACACACACACACACACACACACACACACACACATGCATGCACACACACACACATACACGCTAAAAGCTCACGGTGATATTTTTACAGAGATCAACAAATTTACAGATAACAAGCTATAAATTTGTTTAACAAATCTTTACATGAACAATTCTATTAGAAATGAGAGATCATTTCAATTCCAAACACCAATGTGATTCCAATTTTTTTTGAATTTCAACACATTTTCCACTCAGTATTTGTGCTGCAAGCATAATGCTGTTCATATTCTAATTGCCATGTGATTTTCAATTATCTCAATTTTAAACTACTAAATATTAGATGAAAAATGAAACAGTAATAGCAATGAATTCATCCCCAATAATGCTGAGAGAACTAAATTCAATATAAGAAAAAAAAACTATTATCTTCAAATGTCATTTTTGCATTAAATTAATTTTACTTTATAACAACTGAAGTGCAATTTCCAGTAAATTTTCGACGTAAATTGAAAGATGTAGTTATTGAGGGGAAAGATCAACTGATTAACAAGGTGATATTTCAAAGGCCTCTATTTCTCTAACTACAGAAAACTGTAAAATGTTAATGAATTTTTGCTGCCCACACATCCCAGAACAAATTGCAATTTTCTAAGAAACCACTGACAAATAACCTGTGAGATTTTTCAAAACAAACTTTGCCACACTGAATCCTCTTTCTATGGCATGGGGTGAGCCTAAAAGATCACACTGAATTAAAAGTTGTTATAAATATAAGTTAAAAGGCTTTCAGGTATGACCAAAGAGAGTCTCATTTCAGCAAGTAAAGGTGGTGGAAGACTAGTGCTTTTAGGTGGGTGAGAAGAGTACATTCCAAGTGTGTCAGCTTATATCCTTGTGATTAGTATGGCAACCTCTTCTGGATGGATGGTGAATAGTGAATATATATTCCAAAAGGAATATATATTTTAAGAGCATGTAAAGATTTTTTCTGTAAAACAGTTAAAGTTAACGCAAGGTTTATATTATTTAAAGTCTGAGAACTTTCATTAGGAGAATGGGAATAAAGTAATAAATTCATTGTTAATTTTTATTTATTAATTTGTGTGTGTGTGTGTGTGTATACAGTGGGGGTGGGGGTCTTTTGTCCCTACAAATGAGTGCCCATTATATGGGCCACTTTTTGCATCTAGCTTTATGTGGGTCTTGAGGACTTGAACCTGGTCTGACTGTCTGTGCAAGAAAACACCTTTAACCACTGAGGTAACTCCCCACCTTCTAAAGTTCTAACTTTAATAAGAATGTGAATAATTGTATTTTTTATAAAGACATGAAGGCTACACAAAAAATATTATGGAGGCCATTGTGGCCTGGGGTGATTTTTGGCCCCAAAAAAGCCAGGGAATCATGGAAATGAAGAAGTGCACTGCAAATCTTTTTATGTGTTCATTTTAAGAACACCTATGGACCTCTCCAGACCAGCAGACACACATGTATTAAAACACACCAAGTATCAGAAAGATGTCATTTTCTGAACAATGTGTGCTGTTCCAGTGTGTTTATAGTTGGTGCTATGTTATTGCATATACATATTACATACATACAGAAAAGTGCTAAATTATTACATAACATATTCAAAGATGCTGAGAGTAATGCTGAACTTAAGGGTTTCAATGTAGATGTTCTGCTCATTGAATATAATCAAGTGAACAAGCACAGATGAGAGTATAAAGGCTGAATAATAAGATCCTGACTCAAGACAACAAAAAAGAAAAAAAAAATAACAAGTTTAAAAATGAACAAATGCAATTACCACAAAGAAAATGGAGTTTGTGGTTCATTGTTAAATCTAAAAATATAGGAAATAATGACCCCATAACAAATCAGCATATAAAAACTTGAAGGAAACTCCAATTATGAATGTAAACCATATACCATTCCTACATACTAGAGCAAGGGGGCTTCCAAACAAAAGAGAGTTCTGCTGAAGATAACAAGGAAACAGTCTTATTCACATGAATAATAAAGTTGACAATAGTGATTTCATTGCTGGTGTTGTGTTTTTGATATGGGTACCATCCACAAAAAGGAGAGTGAATTCTCAGTAAATTAGAATTAAAAAGGCTTTTAGAAAAACAGCCTGGTGATATCTTCTAAAAAATTAGAGACAATAATTGTACTTTTTTTCCCCCTGGATATAACACAGGGTAACAAAATTGAAAAACACACTTAAGATTTTAGATTTCAAAGTATAAACAAGAAGTTGAGGTTGATGGAGAATTTTAGATCTTATAGAAATAGAATATATTTGCTTTTGATACAAAGAAAAAGGGAAGCAAAGGTGTTGGTTTAGAAAATACCTGCCTTCTTAGGAGAAAAGACAGCATTGATATTGTTTTCCTCATAGAGTACATAGGCCTACTAGTTAGGTAGAAAATTTAGACACAATGTAATACAGTGATGTCAGAAATTTTATAAGGCAGACTTTCATGGATACTTAATTTACCTTAATGAGCACTGAGGTGAACAGTAAACTGGTTCTTCTCAGAATTCCCCCATATAGATAAATTCAGAGTGGTGAGAATTGGGATAAGCAATGGTCATACTCTTCTGGATATAGAAAGGCATGATTGTAAGACAAACAAACTAAGGGTTGATAATTTTCTTCCATGGTGATTCTGTAGCAATAATTACATGACTGCACAGAACAAAGTTATCTTTTGACATTTTGTTTCTAGATAGACAGAATAACTCCACTCAGCAATCACATTATATTTATCTTTCTGCATCTAATGCCTAGCATGATATTGTTCTTGGGCATGTAATATGGTGTGTATTCTCATTATTCATGGATTTTATACTTGATGATTTGCCCACTGACTACAACTTATTTGTAACCCCTAAATCAATACTCATAGTGCATTGTCTTTGAAGGGAAGCACATGTACAAAGTGAGCTATGTGAGAAGTAATGAGCACTCTCACGGCACACATCAAACAAACAGAGAATTTTGACAAACAGTTAATCTGACTTCTTATTTCTGATTTCAAACTACAGACAAGTGAACCTCTTGTGGTCAATTTGATACTATGCTTTTTACAATTTGTTGTTGCTGTTGTTGTTGTTGTTTGGAGATGATATTGCCATTGAAATGGTACCAAGCATAACCCTGAAGTGTTCTTTACTGTTTCTAAGTGCAGGAAGGTTGTGTTGTGCCTTGTAAAGAAAAGGCATTCTAGATTATCTTTGTTCAGGCATGAAATAGCGTAGTGTTGGCTGAGTATAACGTGATCAAATCAAAACCATCAAATAAGATGCCTTTACCAGAAAACACATAAAAACAACAAAGTTGTATAATGACTGGTTAACAACAATGTATGGCCAGTTCTTGCAGAAATTCAACCCTCTGTTTCCCTGAGCAGCAATGATTAAGTATCTGCTAATTTAGGATTTGTAGTAATTTTACAGGACATACTTGTCATAAAAAATAAGAACCAGTGGCATACATTTGTTTTTTAGGTAATTCACATTTCAAAGATATTTCTATTATTCTGAACAACTGTTAGGATAGTTATAATTACTGACAGCTGTCAGAAATTTCAGTACTTGTGAAGCTAAGGAAGAAGGATCATAAGTTCAAAGTCAGCCTGGGCTATATGCCAGCACTTCAAGAAACCATGAAAGAAAAAAGTGAAATACTTAGTCTTACTACTTCTTCATAACTGTAATTTATGTCATTGGAGAATATATGGTTACCCTGCAATTAAATGGATTTACAGATTTAGGTATTCAAGGGCTGAAGTGCCTGAGTTTAATTTGTAGCTCTACCAGTTGCATTCCAAGTGACATGTTATTACTACAAAATTCTATAACCTCTTGAATTTTGACCTCATCTGTGTAAATAATTGCCTCATGATGTTGCTATGAAGACACAAAGAGCTAGTGTAGAAGAAAATGTTTTCTAAACTCTAAAATGTAGAATAAATTGTAGTACTTGATTTTATCAACTTTATCAAATGAGATAAATTAAAGTATATATTATGACTTTAAATGTTATACTTACATTTCAAATATTTATTTATTTGCAAGCAGAGAGAGATAGAAGAAACACACACACAGAAAGAGAGAGAGAGAGAGAGAGAGAGAGGGAATGAGAATGAGCTGCTGCAAACAAACTCCAGATACATGTGTCACCATGCATCTGGCTTCATGTGAATACTGGGGAATGGAAACCAGGTCATTAGTCTTTGTAGGCAAGTGCCTTGACTGCTAAGCCATCTCTCCAGCCATATAGTTGCATTTTAAACTATACTGCCACAGAGACTAATTCGTTGGGAATCATAAGACTATTCCACTCAAAGGCTTTAGGAACTGGCTCTTCAATTCTCTCATTGAGAAAAAAATCTAGCAGTGTAAGGGTAGAAAAATCACACACACACACACACACACACACACACACACACTCACACACACACACACCGTTTGGGTGAAGCCATGGAATCCTCAAAACAAAATAAATTCCTTCAAGGAAACAAACAATATGAGACATAGATTCCAAGCAGCTATTTGGAGATTAAGCCACTTAGAAGGAAAAAAAGATAGATGTAAAGAGAGAGAGAGAGGGAGAGACAGAGAGAGACAGAGTAAGAGACAAAGAGAAGAAGGAAGGGAGGGAAGGAGAGAATCTTTACATTTTGTGGTATGTATTTCCTCTGATTTAAAAAAAATCACTTAAAATATACAATGCAAAATATTCCTAAGAAACATTCTTTTGCAATTATGTTTTACCTAGGCCTAAAGTAAATATAGTTTAGTGCTGGAGAGATGCCTTAGCTGTTAAGGCACTTGCCTGTGAAACTTAAGGACACAGTTTCAATTCCCCAGTACCAACATAAGCCACTGAACATGGAATCTGGAGTTCATTTGCAGTGACTAGAGGCTTTGGCATGCCCATTCTCTTTCTCTCTCTCTCTCTCTCTCTCTCTGTCTCTGTCATAAATAAATAAATGTAGAAATAAAATAAATATGTTTTGATAAAAAATTTGTCACAAAATACAAGTTTATAATTCTGTTTTATTCTAAAAATATATAGATACAAAGTGACTGTGTATAGTCTTCTTGAAGTGGGATTTAATTATGTTTTCTAGATGTGGCATGATCTATCTTTACACTAATTACTAACTGCTGTAATTACATAAACTATGTGTATGCACACTAATTTGCTTATGGTTATATTTAAATAAATATCCATCTTTTTTCCTGTGGATACAGGGAAGGTTGTACTGTAGTATACACAGTGAAAGGACCCAGAATTGAGACATGATGACTTGATGTTGGCTGGACAGCAGGAATGAGGAAAGCAGACATGTCTTAATTCTTGGGCTAAGCACCAGTTCTTGTCTCTATGTGGGTTTCTTCCCCTGACATCACAAGTCCCAGAGTTGCATTTCAGAGGTAGGAACTGCACTTTGGAAAGACACAACATTCTGCCTCAGATGCTCTTGCTTTGGAATGAAATTCCATGTGCTTGTTGGATCCTCTTCCCCACAGGTTTAACATATTAAATGCATCACTAAATCAGCAGCTAATAAATGTCAGGTGACTCTTGAAAAGTCCCTGTCCTCACTGTCTAGTATTCAAAACTTAAAAATACATCATTCCAAGCCCTTCTAGCTTTTAAAGTTTGTGTTGAGTAATCTGCAGTTATTCTGATGGGCTTGCCTTAGTAAGTGACTTGCTTCTTCTGTCTACCTGCTTTCAATATATTTTCTTTGGTTTGTGTGTTTAGTAGTTTAATTATAACATGGCTTGGAATGATGTATTCCAACTTATGAAAGCTGACAACTATCAACCGATCCTGCAAAGCTATCTATCCAAATTGATGGAGAAATAAGGACATTCCACAACAAAAACAGGCTAAAGGAATTTATGACAACTAAACCAGATCTACAAAAAATACTTGAAGGGATTCTTAATTCCAAAACGAAAGCAAAACATACACAGGAGGAATTAGAAAAAACTAAACCACACTCAAATAACAGTTAAAACAAATGAGTAAAGGGAAAATAGGAAACACTACAAAATAAGAATGGTAAGAATAAATGCATACTTTTCAAAAATAACTCTTAATATCAATGGCCACAGTGCCACAATGCACCATCCAGAAGACACAGGCTTGCAGACTGGATTAAAAGGCAAGATCTTGCTATTTGTTGCCTCCAGGAGACTCAGCTCTCAATAAAAGATAGACACCACCTTAGGGTGAAAGGATGGAATATGGTATTTCAAGCAAATGGCCCTAGGAAACAAGCAGGGGTTGCTATCCTAATATCTAACAGGATAGACTTCAGACCAACATTAGTGAGGAAAGATAAAGAAGGTCATTTTATCATGATTAAAGGAACACTCCAGCAGGAGTATGTTACGATCCTAAGCATATATGCACCTAACATAGGGACTCCTACTTTGATCAAACAAACACTATTAGATTTAAGGCTACAGATAACATCAAACGCAATTGTAGTGGGAGACTTCAGTACCCCACTCTCATCAATTGACAGATCATCTCAACAAAAAAATAAAGAGAGAAATCTGAATTAAATGATGTCATAGAACAAATGGACCTAACAGATATCTACGGAACATTCCATCCAAATGCTGCAGAATATACATTTTTCTCAGTAGCACATGGAGACTAAACAGTACTCTATTGAATGATCAGTGGGTTATTGAAGAAATCAAAAAGGAAATCAATAAATTCATAGAATCAAATGATGACAATACAACATACCAAAACCTTTGGGACCCAAAGTCCTAAGAGGGAAATTTATAGCTCTAAGTGCCTATATTAAGAAATTAGAGAGTTCACAAATAAACAAATTAATGTTCCACCTAAAGGCCTTGTTAAAAGAAGAACAAGGCAAGCCAAAAACGCAGTAGATGAGAAGAAATCATAAAGATTAAGGCAGAAATTAATGAAATAGAAACTAGAAAAAAAAAAGCAATTCAAAGAATCAACTAAACAAAGAGTTGGTTCATTGAAAGGAAAAACAAGATTGATAAACTCTTAGCAAATTTGACCAGAAGAAAGAGACTTTGAAGAGACAAAATTTAATAGGATTAGAGATGAAAAAGACACCATTATAGCAGATACCAAAGAAATTCAGACAATTATAAGGACATACTTTAAGAATCCATATGCCTGTGTTTGAAAATTGGAAAGAAATGGATGATTTCCTTGATTCATATGATTTACCAAAATTAAATCAAGATGAGATTATCCACTTAAATAGACCTATAACAAATATAGAGATCTAAGCAGTTATGAAAAGTGTTCCAATTAAAAAAAGCCCAGGCCCAGTTGGATTCACTGGTGAATTTTACCAGACCTTCATGGAAGAACTAACATCAATGCTTCTCAAACTTTTCCATAAAATAGAAAAGGAAGGAATTCTACCAAACTCCTGCAATGAAGCCAGCAACACCCTCATACCAAAACCAGGTAAAGGCAGAACAACAACAAAAAAAGAAAATTACAGACCAATCTCCCTCATGCAAGTAGATGCAAAACTTCTGAACAAAATATTGGCAAAGAGAATACAAGAGTATATCAAAAAGATTATTCATTCCGACCAAGTTGGCTTTATCCCAGGGATACAGGGATGGTTCAATATATGCAAATCAAAAAATGTAATACATCATATAAATCGTCTGAAGGTCAAAATACACATGATCATCTCAATAGATGCAGAAAAGGCATTTGACAAAATCCAACATCCTTTCATGGTAAAAGTATTACAGAAACTGGGAATAGAAGGAACATGTCTCAACATAATAGAAGCTATTTATGACAAACCTACAGCCAGCATAATACTAAATGGTGAAAACTTGAAGCTTTTCCGCTAAATTCAGGAACAAAACAAGGGTGTCCACTGTCCCCACTTTTATTTAATATAGTACAGGAAGACTTGGCTATAGCAATAAGGCAGGAGACACTCATAAAAGGGTACAAATTGGAAAGGAAGAGATCAAATTATCATTATTTGCAGATGATATGATTCTATACATAAAAGACCTTAAACACTCTACAAGCAAACTGATAGTCTTAATAAACACTTTTATCAATGTAGCAGGATACGATATAAATACACAGAAATCTGTAGCTTTCCTTTATACTAGCATCAAATGTGCAGAGAATGAAATCAAGGAATCTCTCCCATTCACAATTGCCTCAAAAATATAAAGTACCTTGGAATAAAATTAACTAAGGAAGTGAATGAGCTCTACAATGAGAACTTTAAAACACTCAAGCAAGAAATTGCAGAAGACACAAGGGAATGGAAAGGTACCCCATGTTCTTGGATTAGAAGAATCAATATTGTGAAAATGTCAATCTTACTAAAAGCAATCTATACATTAAATGCAATCACTATTAAAATTCCAATGGCATTCTTCACAGGGATAGAAAAAACAATCCTAAAATTTATTTGGAAGCACAAAAAACCTCAAATAGCAAAAACAATTTTGAGCAACAAAAATAAGGCTGGTAGTATCACCATACCCAATTTTAAGCTATATTACAAAGCCATAGTAACAGAAAAAAGCATGGCATTGGCATAAGGACAGACATATAGGTCAACAGAACATAATAGAGGACCCAAATGTGAATCCAGGCATCTACAGGCATTTTTAACAAAAATGCAAAAAATATTCATTGGAGAAAAGACAGACTCTTCAACAAGTGGTACTGGGAAAACTGGATATCTATATGTAGAAAGATGAAAATAGATCCTTGCTTTCTCCATGCACAAGAATCAAATCCAAGTGAATCTGGGACCTAAATATCAGACCTGAAACTATGAAATTGCTAGAAGAAAAGCTAGGGGAAACTCTTCAACATATTGGCATAGGTAATGACTTTCTGAATATAACCCCATTTGCTCAGAAAATAAAACCACTAATCAACTACTGGAATCTCATGAAATTACAAAGCTTTTTTACAGCAAAGGGCACTGTGAATAGAGCAAAGAGACAACCTACAGAATGGGAGAAAATCATTGCCAGTAATACATCTGACAGAAGATTAATATACAGAATATACAAAGAACTGACAAAACAGAACAGTAAGAAATCAAACAACCCAATCAACAATGGGCTGTGGAACTAAATATAGAGTTCTCATCAGAATAGATACATCTGGCATATAAACATCTAAAAAAGTTGTCTACATTGTGAGCCTTCAGGGAAATCTAAATTAAAAGTCCCTTGAGATTCTATCTCTCTCCTGTCAGAATGGCTACCATCAAGAAAACAAATGACAATAAATGTTGGTGAGGATGTGGTAAAGAGGAAAACCTTCTGCATTGTTGGTGGGACTCTATTCTGGTACAGCCATTGTGGAAATCAGTGTAGAGCTACTTGAGACAGCTAAAAATAGATTTGCTATATGATCCAGCTATAGCACTCCTAGGCATATATCCTAAGGACTCTTCTCACTACCTTAGAGATACTTGCCCAACCATGTTTATTGTTGCTCTATTCACAATAGCTAGGAAATGGAACCAGCCTACATGTCCATCCACAGATGAATGGATAATAAAGATGTGGTACATCTATACAATGGAGTTCTATTCAGCAGTAAAGAAAAATGAAATTATGAAATTTGAAGGGAAATGGATGGATCTGGAAAGGATTATATTAAGTGAGGTAACCCAGGCCCAGAAAACCAAACGTCACATGTTCTCTCTTATATGTGGATCCTGGCTACAAGTGTAGAGACCTGTGTCTGATCTGGAGCCAAAAATCAGTATCAGAGGCCCATAAGCCAGAAAAAGGCTATAAGGGAGGGAGGAGAGAGAAGGTATTAAGAGGATGGTATTGTATAGTAAGTAGAAGAACAGATTATAGGGAGGGGAAAGGCCTAAGTGAGGTCAGGGGAAGAGATTGTATAACAGAAGGGCAGGGTCAATCAAAATTCAAGATATTCTGAATAAGATATATGAAAATCTACTTTCTTAAATAATGTCACATCCAGAAGCCACAGATTGTTACTAGAAAATTTTCAGTGCCAGGGATGAGATACCTTCCAGTGAGTTGTTGGCCAGGGAGGTCCCTGTTACCTCCAAAACATTACAGGCTATTGCCAAGGCCCTTGGTTTCTCATGAGAAAGAGATTGTAACACCCTATTGCTGAAGACTTCACATGCCTGAGTGGCAAAGTCACTGAAAAATCAAGCTGGTGCTGAGCAGCAAACCTTCTCCCTGTAGCCCAGTCAACTGAAAGCTGGATAAAGCTGCACTGTATGCAGTCTTATGGGAGACAGAAATCATCAGCTATGAAAACAGTGGACAGTGGAAGCCTCAAGTTTGGCCAGACAGGCCAAAAGACTGAACGAGTGCAATAGTGGCATGTCTGCTCTGGAGGAAACCAACAGTTCTCTAATTGGACTTAAGGCTCACTCTATTGGAGGGAATAGATGCTTGGTACTGAAAACCTAATCAAAAGCATATGGCAGGGGAGGTCATGAGCCTTAGGGGTACAAAGCCTGCTCTTGTCTGGATAAATGCATATATCACTCTCACCAAATTGCCCTGAAAGCACTACACTTAATGTTCATACTCATATATTAATGCTACTCACACTTCTTGTTAGAGAATCTTCTCTTCACATGGTGATGACCACTGGAATGACCCAAAAGGCAACATAGTGCTGAGAAGAAGGGATGCAGGAGTGTCCAGCACAGAGACATCTTACACCCTCCAAGGCTCAGGGTCCATTGCAGAGTAGGTGGCAGAAAGAATGTAAGAGCCAAAGGAAGGATACCACTGTACCCTTACATACAACTGTCTGGATGGAATTTGGCCTTGATATCCAAGACCTCACAGTGCTTAGCAATATCCACACAAGACCCTCATAATAGAAGAAAAATATGATGACATCAAATTAAAAGAGAGCTTAACATAGAGAGGGAGGGGATATGACAAAGAGCAGAGTTATGAAGGAGCAAGTGGGGGAGGAGAGGGGAGGTGATGGAAATACCATGGTTTGTTGTCTGTAAGTATGGGAATTGTAAATAAAAAACATATATAAATATATTTTAAAAAATTAAAAATACAAAATAAATTCTGAAGGAAGGAAGTCAAAGTGTCCAGAGTTATAATGCAATCTTGAAAACTGATGTTCTTGTCAATACACCCAGGACCGAACTCAGCCTCCACAATGTACCTATTTATGTTTTTTTTTCAAATTTTTATTAACAACTTCCATGATTATAAAATTATCCCATGGTAATACCCTCTCTCCCCCCACTTTCTCCTTTGAAACTCCATTCTCCATCGTGGTCTTGTGTAGGTAGTGTCAGGCACTGTGAGGTCATCGATATCCAGGCCATTTTAGGTCTGGAGGGCGCACATTGTAAGGAGTACTACCTTACTCTGGCTCTTACCTTCTTTCCACCACCTCTTCCGCATTAGACCCTGAGCCTTGGAAGGTGTGATAGAGATATTGCAGTACTGAGCACTGTGGTCACTTCTTTCCACCACTATGATACCTTCTGAGTTGTCCCAAAGTCACTGCCACTTAAAAAGAGAAGATTCTCTACCAAAAGTGAGAGTAGCATTAATATAGGGGTATGAACATTAAGAGAAGTGCTTACTGGGCAGTTTGATAAGCATAGTATATGCATTTAGCCAGACAGCAACAGACGTTACACCCCTAGGGCTCATGACTACCCCTGTTTTAAGTTTTCAATATCAGAGATGTATTCCCTCCCATGGAGTGGGCCTCCAGTCCAATTAGAGGGCAGTTGGTTTCCACCATGATAGACATGCCACTATTGCACCCGTTGGCTCATTTGGCCTGGCTGGCCAAATATAAGGCTTGCAGTGTCCACTGTTGAGTATCTCCATTGGTGATTTCTCTCTCCCATTGAACTGCATGCCGAATGGCTTCTTCTGGCTTTCTGTCAGCTGGCCTACATGGTAGAGGTTATCAGCTCAGTTCCAGCAGGATTTCTCAGTGGCCATTCAGCCCAAGTATGTGGAGTCTTCAGCAATAGGGTCTTACCTTCTATTCCTGGTGGGAAACCAAGGGCCTTGGCAATGGCCTATAATGTTTTGGGGGCATCAGGGACCTCCCTGGCCAACAACTCCCTGGAAGGTATCCCATCTCTGGCACTGAAAATTTTCTAGCAACAATCTATGTCTCCTGAGTGTTCCATTGTCCAAAAAACTAGGATTCCATATGACTTTATATCCTGTTATAATTTGATTAGCCTCCCTCCACCTTTCCTTTACTTGACCTCTTCCCCTTACCTCACTTTGGGCTTCTGTGCTTGTGAAATGTGCCTGTAAAATAGGTATGAAGAAATTCTGAGATAACCAAAATTGACCGCATGAGCACATGATTTTGGACAATATACATAAAGCCTTTAAAAAAAAAATCTCTCTCTTTCTTCCTTAAGAATTCATCCTACAAGACTGGTCTGACTGAGGTCACTTGGAATTTGTAAACTGGGTAGCAAAGGAAATATTTTTCTTCCATGTTCCCAATATTTTCTTTAAAGTGAAATTTGTGTTGCAGAAATCAGTGTTAAATCATTTGCATAAGATTTAACAGCATTTTTATAGTGAATGTAAACATTTTAACTCAATGGTACTTAAAATAATTTTTAAAATAAATAAAAATAAAAAAATAAAGAAAGTGTGAACCATTCTTTTCTGGTGACTATAGACTGAGAATGAACTCTCAGGTATAAGATTTTGCTAGAAAGAAAGAGGTTAAGAAAATTTAAGGGGTTCACTGTAGATGTACCAGGGTGCCACTTACTGACAGAAAATAACAGGCGTTCCGCCCCATTCTTGGTGTAGGGCGATGTTTGTTAATCATCAGGATGAGATTTTTTTCTTTTTTTCAGAAACCTCTTCCTTGTAGTTTAAGGGTATTTCTCTTACAAGGTACAAATCAGTGGCCAGTTTGTTTCTGGGAAAAAAATGAAACTCTGTCATTAACATGTTTCTAGAGCTTTGTTGCTGTTTATGTTTTTAGTTTTCTATGTTTAGATAAGGAACATAGATAACTCTATATTCTTTATGTTGTTATTAAGGTAGAGAAACTCTTCTTGGAAGTCAGACTTTATAGATTATGGGTGGGAGAACATGTTGTATGTCACCATGAGCAATGCTATAACTAATCACACTATGATTCCATATTTGACTTTCAGTATGACAATGTTATAATCATACTAAATGATAATTATATTTTGGCATTTGTAAAAAAAAGAATGTATTTAAATTGTTTTTGAGAGGGTTTTTTTTTTTTTTGGTTTTCCAAGGCAGGGTCTCACTCTAGCTCAGGCTTACCTGGAACTCACTATGTAGTTTCAGGGTAGCCCTGAACTCACAGCCATCCTCCTACCTCTGCCTCCCAAATGCTGGGATTAAAGGTTTGCACTACCATGCTGGGCTAAGAGTGGTTTTTTATTAATAGTTTTCAAGCAAGTGCTTTTAGCTACTGAGCCACAATAGTTTCCAAAATTATACGTGCTGAAATTAATATTAGGCTCTAATTTGAATGCCCATTCCCTTTCTACTTGATGTGACATCTGTAGCATCCCTGTTAAAGTTCTTGAGCCATGAACACAGGCCTGTCACCAGAGAGGGTAAGCTGGAAGAACATCATCCAAGGTGAGCACTCAGAAGTTCTTACTTGCAGGTCTAGTCCTTCATTGCTCCTGGAAATAGAGTTGTTGTCCCTTAAGAGTCCCTGCTTGCCAGCTATGCACATTCTATATCCTTCTGTTTGGTAAAAGTCAAACATTATTGTTATTGATAGAGTCCTCCATATTTTATAGTGCTGCACCCAAATGGAGCAGAACTCAACATGTTGTTTTCATGTATGTGAAGCCAGGATATCAAAGCATATGAAGGAAATGAGTTAAGAAATTGGCAAGACAATAGAAGGACATGGAACCTTGCTGAATAGTGGTCAGTGACCCATTGGGGATTAGAAATCATCTTCTGTCCATTCTCATGTGACACAAATACTAGCATCAGATTTAAAAATCAATTCAAATATCTTATCTTACAAAAAAAGCCTTCTCTTCACACTTTTAATTCCTAATCTTTTCCAGTGTTTTCATTATAGCGTCACACAAATCACAGCATGCATCTTATAGTTAGAACCTTAAGGGGAGAAATTATGTCCACTAAGCTTTATATCCTCAGTGCCAACAACCTTGTTTTGTCCTTCAGCTGAATTAATGTGAATCTGGAACTGAGAAGATAATATTGTAACAGCCAATTCTATATTTTGGGCTATTTATTTATGAATACGTTTGATAATCCTGGGTGTTTTTGTCAATAAGTAACCTGAGACATAGTGAGGTATGCAGTTCTTGTGGCTAATGGTCAAGGCAATGGTAAAGAGATCATTTTGTATAAACTTCTGTCTAGTTTTTGAACAAAATAGTCCCTGATCATTGACATAAAGATAATAATGTTGTTTAAATTTCCCTTCACATTTCAAGCTTTTATTCATTCCAATAAAATTGTTAGAAATATGTGATGTTTACTGGAACACAAAAATATGAAAATACATTTCTAAAGGGAGTGGAATTTTTGATTAAAAAAAAAAAGAAAAGAATGAGCACAGCAACCAGTAGCCATATTTCAGACTGCACAGATTTCACATGAATGCAGATCAAGATCCGATTCAAACACTTGGTGCTAATATTACTGAGCTTTAGATTATAGTATTAGCAACAAATGCACTATAGTGAAATGGACTTTCAAAGAGTAATCTGGAATTTGAAGGATATAAGTTAAAATAATACAGGAAAGTAATTCAATGTGAAGTTGTTATCATAATATGAAATCTCAGAGTTGTGTAGAGTCTTCTCTGAGCTAAAGAAGGAAGGGCGGCCAATGACAACAAGACAGGCATCAATTATGCCAAGAAATCCAATTCATTCTTTAAACAAAGAAGTGAATAAGTAATTTTCTAATGTAATTATCCTTCCCATTAGTTTTAATTTTACCACATATTTTAAAGTCAATACTCTCTTTGATGTGTTCAATATGTGACATAGAGAAGTTTCATAGTATTATTACCTCTTTAAGGAAACTCAAAGCAAGCATTTCAAGGTAGTATTACAAAGGAGTTAAAATACAAACTAATCACACAACCAAGAATGCTGAAATATTTGGGGAAAGTCAACAATATGAAAGCAAAGAACACAAAGAAAAATAACTAACATCTAAAGACAGAGACTTTAAAAAAATCAAACATAAACTTTTGATTATAATTATTATCAGAAACTAGCAGCAGCAACTCCAATATTATTATTTTTAAAAACTTCAAAACTTGTGCTTAATAACATGGCAGACTACAGACATGAGCTAAATTGTTAATAGAGGAATAGTCCCAAAAGGCAACATAAAAAGAAAAACATGAATAAAATATGGAGACATTCCTAAGTCCTAAGATATATATTTTAAATATTTTACAAAGGTATAATTTTACAAAGAAATAAAATGATAGACCAAATGATCCTCTACAAATGGAATAAAATTACCAAGAGCTAAAGAATAATGAGATTACAAAACTCAAAAGCCTTATTAAATGTTAAACATCAGGAATTTTAAATATAACACATGTGTGCGCACACGCGAGTGCACACACACACACACACATACTTAGACATATTTGAAAAACATTTCTAAACTCTTAAATTAAAAGAAAAGTAAACAATTTAAGAGTTAGAACATATCACAAAATTTATAGGGAATTTAACAAACACTTGCTTACAGTTTATTCTGTAAGATGCTTATAGAATTATGCTTTCATAATAGTATAATTAATGTTAAGCATAAAATTATTTCCCCATTTTCTGAGACAAAGTATACTACGTGATCTCTACCTATCTATCAAAATAACTCCAAAACAGATGAGGCAAAATATGATTAAAATATATACTAACATTACTTCACCATAAACATGATGAATAAATGGTACCAAACTGACTGTATTTGCTGAATACAAAACTAATTAATAAAAAATTTAAAAAAAGAAATTGGATAACAGTACCTCATGCTGTACAGGAAACAAGTTTGATCAGAAACCTAATTTCTGAACACATGTAGCTCACTGCTATAGCAATTGTCCAGCAAGGCAAAGGCCTTGAGTGTGTTTCACAATGCCAGTTACAAAAAGTGACTCTGGGTTACTATATCCCTGGCAATCCATTCACTAATTCATTCTGTTTATCAAGAGGAGTTTTGTGTGGCAGCAGTAATAATTCTCGCTCACAAATTTTGCTTCAAGCTGTTGGAGACTGGTTTGGTTTTTTTTTTCCCAATAAAATAAAGACTGGAAATTTGAAAATCAAAAAAAAAAAATTGGCAAAATGCATCTCTAGTTTCCTACATATTCTATAAAATATATAAATTCACATAATTTTCACAATTTAAAGGATTAAAAATTAAACAAATAATTTTATTAGCTTTTTCTGAGCTAACTTTCTATCATACATAAAATTTTGTATGCATACATATGCCTATATTCATTTGTTTCTGGATATAAAATTAATATATGCAAGTACACATACATACAATGTATTGCATTTTTAATATGCAAATACACATAAGTTTTGTCTTTACTAATATAGTTGTGAATAAAATATTGAAAGTCTGTGAGAAGTAGACCTGAAGATGCAAGGCCACAATTCCACTATTCAGGAGGCTGAGGCAGGAGGCTAGCAAATTTAAGGCAATTTGGACATCTTAGTGAATCATTTTGTCAAAATAAAAAGTAAAAAGAGATGGGGTAACCATTTATCTGCTTCTGACTTCACTCTCCATTAGAGAATTTGCTTTTCTTTTTCAGATGGACACAGATCCTGGGGAGAAAATTAGCCCTTCACACCTCAAAAGGGCCCCAGGTGAAACCATAGAGTAATTGGGGAAACGAGCAAGAGTGCTGCTTTCTTGGTGAACCTGGTATCATCACAAGGGTGAAGGAGATAGACAGAGAGGACACTCAACTCCTACCAAACAAGATATCCAGAGACACAAAGGCTCCCAAGACCTCATCACTGAAGTAGACCCAAAATGAACCCAACATGGCTCATGGAAGTTCTTGGAAGAGGGGGTAGAAAGATTTTTGGAGCCACAAGTTGGGACATTATGCACAGAGATATTGCCTCTTACCCATAACTGATGACTAACCCCCAAATGCAAGATCCACATTCCCCGAGGAGGAGGGTCCCTGCAGAGCAGGGAGGACATGGAGGAGGCTAAGGATGGTACCAACATGGCTGTATACACACTGTGTACATAACTAAAAATAATTTTAAAAAGAGAGATGGGGTGTATAGATCATCAGTAAAGTATTTACCTATTCTATACCCTAGTTTCAATCACACCCTCCCACATGTAATCATCATAGCACTTATTTAAAACTCCCTTTATGTTCATACTTACTACTCACATCAAGCTTCATGCTATTTTTAGAACTTTTTAAAATTTATTTACAAGCAAAGGTAGAGATAAAAACAGAGAGAGAAAGAGAGAGAGAGAGAGAGAGGAGAAAGAGATATGTACTCCAGGACCTCCAGCCATTGCAATCAAATTCAAATACGTGTGCCACTTTGTGCATCTGGCTTTATGTGGGTATTGTGAAATCAAACCCAGGTAGTTAGGCTTTGCAGGCAAGCACCTTAGCCACTGAGCAATCTCTACAGGACCACATGTTGTCATTTATTAACTGGTTTTGCACTTTTTTTTTAATTAAGGCTGAACAACATGAATTGAACTGCTAAAGCAGGTGAGATTTAGATTACTATTCCTGATTAAAAATATTTCTATTTTTACATGCAGTAAATAAGAATGGAATGAGCTGATGAGTAAGTCAAAATTTCCATGAATGTCATTTAGAAATAATTGAATTTCACTGCACTTCTAGTGCTCTTGGTTTGATGGAAATTTCTAGTGTTCTGGTTATTAAGACAAGTATTCTTAACCAGAAGAGCCTTATATTTCTCTTTTTATTGCTGGTCAGGAGATATTTAAATATATATTGCAAACATCAAACACAATCCCCAATGTTTGCTTATTTGTCTCTTTCTTTAAACTTAACCTACTAGAAAAGAAACCTGTCTTAAATATGTTTGCATTATTTGCCATAACACTTGACATAGTGGATTGTGGATTGTGTGACATTTATTTTTTATTTTTTTGTGAAATGTCTTCACCCATTTCTCTGGTTTCATTTATCCAATCTACAGCCCTGAGCCCTTGATTCTGAAAAAAAAAATCACTCAAATCACCATGTTAGGTACACATTCGTCACTGAGTGGGAATGGCAGGGTCTGTCAGCTGGGGGAGTAGGTCAGTTTGGATGTTATCTGCCAACAGAGCCCATGAACTGTTAATTTTAAAGATATGAAATGCTCATCTGGAATAATTTTCCTATCTTTTTTTTTCTTTCAAATCTTTCCCTGTTTTTTTTCTTAAAATGGCGATGGTACTCCTAATAGGGGGATGACATTTTCTTTCTAGTTAACAATTGGACTTCTCCTCTGTATGGTAAAATATTAAAGAATGAAGATATTATCATTGATCATTAATTATGGTAATCTTGAGTAAAAATGTGGATTCTGGAGTTTCGCCTGCTTTCCTATGCCTGTGCACATAGATTTTCCTATTGTTTATTTGCTCCATGACACATTCTACTCTCCAATTCTTCGGTCACCAGTTTTATTCTCTCTGATCAATCTTTCCAGATCCTCTCTCTGGAGTCCATTGCAATCTGTCTCATAAGAATAAAATATGTTATCAGGCTAGAGGGATGGCTTAGCGTTAAGGCATTTGCCTGCAAAACCAAAGTGCCCAGGTTTGATTCCCCAGGACACACGTTACCACGTTAGCCAGATGCACAAGGTGGCACATGTGTCTGGAGTTTGTTTTCAGTGGCTTGGAGGCCCTGGCACACCTATTCATTCTCTCTCTCTCCCTCTCCCTCTTTCTCTCTGTCAAATAAGTAAAATGAACATGATATAGGTATATATATATATATATATATATATATATATATATATATGTATATGTATGTATATATATATATATATATATATATGTATATATGTATGTATGTATGTATGTATTCAACCTTGAAGACTCAGTTTTCTTTCTCTGCTTATCTACACAGTGACTATTTAGCATGTTTCTCTGTTTCTCCTTGCTGGAGCTCTCAAACCAGCATTACTATTCAAGGGAGTGCTCTTGGGTTGCAATGATCCTCTGGCCTTGTGTTAATGGATTTTTCTTCTAAAGATGCAAATAACGGCTTCCCAAATTCTTCTTTTAATTGTTTCAAAATGAGGCAATCTGGCATTCTTGCAGAGCCATAAATAATCCTCTGAAACCACTTACAGAAATGTTCTATCAAGATGTTTTTGTCAGCCCTTGATGGTGAAAAATGTGCAGTGCCAAGTAGCTATCATTAAGTAGACACCTTCTGCAGGAGGGGTTTGCTGAAAGGAGTTTTTTCTCACTTTGTGCCTTACCACGGGTGTGAAAGCCACCTTCATGACCATATTATTTATGCAATGGAGTCAGGACTCAAACACATGATATTAACTCTTCTTAGGTGCAACATGACAGTGAGACTGTATGTCTGTTTCAGCAGGGTTTACATCTTGTTTACATCTCTTTTGTTCTCCTTGCTTCATGGATGTGAGTGATAGGGTGAGCAGAGTGGTGTACTGCTTACCTGAACAGCCAATTTTATTATGACACACTGGATATTATGTAGATAACTAATTTTAGAAAATTTAAACTATGCATAAAAATAAGAAAAGTTTTATGAACCAATGATCAATGGTTATAATTGACATTTATATTTACCATGATCCATTCATATATACAGCCTCTGAAAGCATAGTAATTACTCAATATATATTTACTGAGTATGGTAAATAATTATCTTAAATGGTTTAAGCTTCATAAAAACATTTTATGTTGTTTAATAGGCATTCACCTAGAGAGGTAGTTAATGCTTATTCATAAATCAAATTTCAGCAATCTTAGCCACAGAGAAATGTGTCAAGAACTTCACAGACTGCCTATAAAAAGACTGTGGAGTCCTCTATATTCAGGAAAGGGTTAACCCTGGCATCAAATACATATAAAAATATCCTATTAGCAAACATGGAAATATGTAAAGCAGAGTTGAATAACCTTTTAGAATGCAATCAAGCAGACAATACCTTTCTGTTATATAGAATATTCAATTTCACTGAACTATTATCACTAATCAGTAACATTTTTGTTAGGATGACCTTGATGAAGAGACAATCCTGAGCAAGGCAAGACAGGGCCAAGGTCATGTCATGGTTGGACATTGTCAGAGAATAGACGGAAAGATCTGACCTATACATCATTCTTACAGTGACTCTCTTATGCACAAGTTGGCCTGGTTTTGATGCTTACTATCTAAGAATGAAAAGAGTAGATGGCAGTAAGATTATGTGAGGTAGGCATACTGAAAGAAATTGGCTGAAGTAGAAATTAGGAATTGTAGAGTACTTAGATAAGCAAAATAACAATACAACTATGGAATTTAGGAAAACTTTTGTTCTATGCAGACATTTTAAATAATGCTCTCTAGAAGAATATATTTACAAGAAAAATCATTCTTAATTAGCTGATCTGTAAGGGACAGTATAGCATTAAAACTTCACTTATACATCTGCAGTATTTCTTAAGTCTCTAATCTCAAAAGTACTTATTGATATTCAAAATTTTGCTAGTTGACAAACTAATAAATCATTGGTATAAGTATACTTATATCAGCTCATGTTTAATTCCTTATTTCTTTGATTATTCACTACTCAAAATTTAGAAAGCTTTCCATAGTACATTTTCCTTTAATCTCTGTGAAATTTTTAAATAATGAGCATCTTAGAGTATATTAACTAGATATAGCTGAATAAAAAATAATTTGTAATTTACACATCTGGTATAGATAAATAAAAAAAATTGTATTGATTTCCCTGACTCAAATAAAATATCACAAAGGACATTTCTCAGATATCTTGCAGCAGATGGCACAGAAGGTTGAGCCCTGAGGAGAGAAAGACATCAGTGAGCCTTGTGATTACCTCAGCTTCTGGCCTAGAGGCAGTTTCTATACTGTGGCACAAGAATTAGATGCAAACAAAGAACCTAGTGGTCTTGAATGTGAGAGATGAGAATTTGGAGAAGACATAGTGGCCATGATTTGCAGCACACAATGGAAAGGAGACTATTGCACCAAAGAAGACCTGCAGAGGAACCTTTTTCCTTGGGCATGAGAACTAACCAGTGCATTGTCCCAGGAAGATATCTTGAGAGAAAGACCAAAAAGGCAGTACTCAACAATTTCCAAGTTCATACACAGCTAAAGTAGTTTGTGATGCCACCAGCTAGAGTAGAAAATTACAAGTGACAGAAAATAAAAAAAGTTCTTAGAAAATATTCACTTAGTACTACAATAAAAAGTAATATTATTTAACTGTATTCCAAGAATGGCTGAAAATTATTTAAAGGAATACTGTTCACCTAGGAACCAATAAAGTATTATTCATACCACAATTCATACTGTCTGGCATACAAATTATTAAATGTACTAAAGAAGCAGAAAAATTTGATTTGCAACTAAAAAAAGTTCAGTCAATTCATATAGATTTAATCATGAATCAAACAATGTTTAAAAGATAACTTTTACCCCAAATTTTATTATTAAATATATAAAAGTTTTATTCTGTTTATAGAAGTAGAAAAAAAAAACACACAAAAAAAGTTCACTGGGCTGGAAAGATGGCTTACAGCTTGCTTGCAAGACCAAAAGACCAAGATTCAATTCCCCATCCAGTACCCACATAAAGCCAGATGCACAAGGTGGCACATATGTCTGGAGTTTGTTTGCAGTGGCTGGAGTCCCTGGTATGCCCATTCTCTCTTCTCTCTCTCTCTCTTTCCCCCTTCCCTCTCCAAAATAAATAAAGTTAAATTAAATAAAATATTTTTTTAAAAAAATAAAAGAAAATTGTGGTGAACAAACAAATAGAAGGTTTAGAAAAAAATTTATGAGAAACAAAACATGGATAAAATCAACAAAGTTAGATATAAAAATAAATATAAAGATGCAACATCCCACATAAAGCACAGAGAAAAGAAAGGTCAGAAAAAAAAAAGCTACTAAAGTCTAGGAAATCAATGACCTGAAGAAAAATAACAAGGGCTATTAGGCCTACAGTTTTTGTCCCTGGAGAGAAGAGATAAGACAAGGAAACACAGGAAATACATATTAGAAATAAAACAGAAGCTGAATCTTTTCAAAAGTTGATGGGATATATAAACTAGATCTTTAAGAACTCTGAAACAGAAATGACATGAAGAAAAGTTACACCAAGACACATCAAAATAAAACTTAAAATTAATAAGGATAAATCTAAAAGCAGCCTGGATCTCCCCTCCCCCAATAATGACAAGTTCAAAGTCACATTGGTGAAAGTGACAGACAGCTTCTTGTTATAACACACTCCTAAAGAAAATAACATGAATGTTTAACCCACTGAAGGAAATACTAGCTGGGATTCTAAGTCCTGCAGAAATAGATTTTTGAGAGAGAATGAAAAGTAGGCTCTACATACAAATAAAAAGTGAGAAAATGTACTATCACCAGACTTGCTCTGCAAAATTGTGTTTAGAAGATGACTTGGCAGAAGAAGGGAACATCAAAAATGGTAAATGTTATTATATTTTTCTATAGATTTTCTTTAAAATAAAACTATAAAATAATGACAAAATATTCATGTAGCATTAGATTATACACAATGGTATTGTAAAAGATGGACGGGGGAAATAGAATAATGTTATATGAAGCTTAAAGTACATGCGATCAAATGAAATTTGATATTATCATAGCTTTAATCAATGAACAAGCATATTGTGAACACCACACCAATCAGTAACAAGGTAAAATGTGCATTACCAAAGGCAGTATGGAGACAAAGTAGAAACTTTAATGTTCAAATAATTGAAAATGATGGAAAATTATAAAACAAATCACAAGATGCTTGCTTAAAAACAAATCCTATACATATACACTAAATGTTCTCCACAGCAAAATTCATTACAACTAAAAAGAAGCTACTGATATCTTTTTAACATTTTCCACAACCAAAGTGAAAGGAAACAAGTGAAACTAATTTTAATGTAATGTATGAAAACTAATACCTGCAAAATTATAGCATAACAGGCATTCAATGTAAAACTGGTTGACTATTTTGCATTATGTTTAGTATGGCAAATCATAAAGTCTAGAATGTATATGAAAGGGTACATAGGCTTTCCAAATGTAATATAATTTTGTTCTGACCAGGAATAAGTTTCCACTGCTTCACATGTTTGTTAAGACATGGCATAGCATATATGTGCATGTGCATGTGTGCACATGAGCATGTGTGTGTGAAATGTGATCTTTTAAGATTCATTCCCTGATGAAGGATCATATTAAGTATAATTTCATGGCCTGACTTCATATTCTCCACAGCATTTGTTATCTTGTGTTTGCTGTGATCGTAATTATCCTAACAGGCATGAGGTTGTGTCTCACTGCAATTTGGTTAGCATTCTTTTAGGTACTGATGAGGTTGAAAACAAGTTTATACATTTATTGCCTATTTCCACATCTTCCTTATAGAAGTGTATATTCAGATTTAACAGTGTGACATCTGCCTTTTGTAATATCACATCACTTTTTAACCTGAATTTTCATCAATATTATATAAATCCTCAATATATTGAAAAGAAAAACAATGAGGTAATTTCTATCTTTGTCTTATTTTTAATAGTGAAAATAGTGTTCACATGTTTCTTTCATCTTTAGCAAAATCAATAAATAAATGAACGTAACTGAGGAAAACTTTAGCAATGCCTCATGCTCTGCTTCTTGCTTTAGGTTACTGAGATGCCTCAGAGCCTGAGTAGCTGGCTCCTTTTGCTTCACTCAGGCTCTTGTCATTCAAAATTTACACAACAGGGCATAGTGAGGGAAGTAACTGAAAGGAAATCTCTCCTATCTGGTGCACATTCTACTAGGGTGTGGAGAGGGCGAAGTGAATCTCCTGGGGATGTGCTGATCCACAGGAGGAGTCATCCTGCCTGCTTCATTGGCATCAAGGCCACAGCAGTGACACCGTCTCTCTTTTTCTTGGTGTCTGCACTTTTGTTTTATTGACCACACATGTCTACCTACATCATTCCTTTATTATTATGTCCCTGATAGTTTTGCATTATTAAGACATAGGACAGTGATTTAATTTAAAGCATAAAAAGAGAAGTTATTCATTGACTTCTTCATAGGCAGATCCTGTGGGAAGTGGCTTCTGAACTGACTCCTTGACAGGGTGTCTGAAATGCTTAGTGTGCCAAGTTATACTGAGAACCCTTAAAACATGTCAGAGAACACTGTAATGAGTAGAGCACTTGTTAGTCAGCTTGATATTAAAAAATTCACAAGCAATATTTCTTCTAATTATCAAGATAACATTAGGTATAAATAAAATTACCCCCTCCATTTTAAAGACAAAATAAAACCCTGCTGATTGAAGGTGTTATATGCATTGGCTAAAGTCACACAGCAGGGTGGAAATAAATGAACGTCTTAATGGTGTGTTAGCCATAGTGGACAAATCCTTCCCCTTCCACTTCTTGCACAGGAAATTCTATACTCGTATTATTCAGAAAGGATTTCCTGAGCACGATGAGATATTATCTTGCTGCTGGGCTCTATGCAGCAGTCTCAAGCTGACATGTAATTATCAGGGACAGACATGAGCATGTGGAGGGTGACACAGACAGAACTCATGCCCTGTGCTCCTCAGCTCTGATTTCCACTTATAAAATTATTAACACTGTCAAGTGTTATCACCTGTGATGTCCTTTAAACAAAATCATATCAAATCAGCTATCCCTAATGTTAAAAATTTGGAATTAATAAATGTATGTTCTGTGAAGTAAATGCCCATTTGAAAAAGTGTACAAAATGAACTTCTTTATCTAAAGTTATTGTATAGGTGGAATGAAGACAGTACCAGCCTGTTTATCTCAGATCAATTTTACATGCAAAGTGTAACTGCTTTTAGGAAACTAGACAGAGGAACAAAAGTTATCTTCTAAAACTGTCCTCACATCTTAGAAATGTGTGTTTCTTATGTTACATACTTTCTTTTTCAGAAAGACATGACAGAAACAGAAAAAAAATGACAAAATAATTTTAGAAAAAGTTAAGATTTGTGTAGGTGTAGAAGTGAAATTGAGTAATTAATTAGAAGCCACCTATTTTAATGAATGCTATAATGTATTGTAGTGTTAGAAACTTTATACATTCAATACTCTTCCTGTCAAGTAGTTACTCATTTCTATCCAAGCGTGACTGTTTATCCTTAACATTTTTTTTTTACAATTTTCATACATGTGTACAATGTATTTAGATCATAATTCTCTCCTGTCTCCTTCTTTTGAACTACCTCAAGTTCCCTTTCACTGTTTCAAACTGTGGAAGATCACTTTTTCACCAGGGGCAATACAAACACATGTCTCTCCAAGCCAGAGAGGACACAGTCAACAGACCAAAGGACAATTACTCCAAAGTTTTGGTGAACCAATGAGTTTGTTGGGGTTACTTACAGAGCAGAATGAGGAACCACTTACAAGAGCACTAGATAACTCAAAGGCAGGTACATCACCATAAAAAGCCCACCTCAGCATAGGTGATGAGTTATGGAAACTGCATCCCCAGAGCACACTGCACATCCTGCAAGCAGCTTGGCTGATTGGAGTATCTCAAGCACATTATGTGACTTGCAGGTAGCCCAAATGGAGAGTCTCATCCCAAAGCAGTCGTTTCCATTTATACAGCCTTATGTCAGGGTTTTGCAGCCTTCCCTCAAACTGATTGACTTCTTTAGGCTCCTGAGCTTCCTTCCTCACTCCAGGAGCGGATGTTTCAATGTCTAATTAACATTATTAGAACTCTGCTCTTAGTGGTTCTTATAACTTGAGGGGTGGTAATGCAACCTTCTATGTTTTAGGTCTCCCACATTTGGCTTCCTGCATCCACAGGTCCTCCTTCCTCCCTTCAGGATAGAATATTTAATTTCACACCAATATGATATACAACACCAACTATACTTCTTCTTCTTTGACATTTATTTTTTTGCCCTCCTCCATGATTCTTGAAGGAATGTTTATGTGCTCAATTTGTACAGGTCTTACATTCAGTATGAGATCATGTATACAACAGCCACTTCATGTACAGAAGACAGCATGGCAAAGTATTCCTCCCATCCTCTGGCTCTTCCATGCCTTCAGCTGCAGTGTTCCCTGAGTCTTGGAGAGCATGATATACATATCTCATTCAGTGCTGAGCACCCAACAGTCACTTATTTTTAGCAAATGGATGAGTTTTGAGTCTCCCCAGTAATACTTCCGGCTGCTGAAGGAAGCTTCTCTAACTGATAATGATAGCAGCATGTTCAGTGGGGGGGGGGGGGTAAATATTTAAAGGGCAATTTAATTGGTACAGCATACCTATTTAGACAAGCAACAGTAGTAGCTTTCCTTCTAGGATCTGTGAACTTCACAGCCATAGGCTTTTGGCAAATTTTCAGTACAAGGTGTCATGACTTCTCTTCAGTGAAATGGGTCTTAAATCCAGTCAGAGAGCAGTTGGTTACTGCCACAACAGCTGTGCAACTATTTCCAATGTCTGAAGTTCATGGCATTTGCTAAAGGTTCCCACAAAATGTTGAGGATTCTTTCAGACGATACAATTTGCTAAAGGTGAGCATTTCAGACTTCATGAAGGACCTTCTAATGTAATAGATAAGAAGCTGGAAAACTTTCCATAAAGTGCTTGAGAACAAATATTTCAATCTTTTGGACTATGCAGTTCGTGCTACAACCATACAAATGTTTATTCAAACCATGCAATACTGTCTAATTTTGTAGGTAAAATCATGATTCATCTGCGACTTTGAAATTCCTTACATAAAATATAGTCTCAATGAGTTGTAATTGTGTAGGTAATTAAAACAGTTATAAAACCTGGATTATTTAATACATCATGCATTTGTACATTGGAAACATTGATAATTAAAATGGTTCTTTTTTGTGAAGATCTTCTCCTGGCTATAATATCCTTCTACACATGTTTTGAGAAGTGATCATTGGGGGCTAGAGAGATGGATTAGTGATTAAGGTGTTTGCTTGCAAAGCCAAAGGACCCAGGTTCGATTCCCCAGGACCCATGTTAGGCAGATGCACAAGGGGGTGCAAGTGTCTGGAGTATGTTTGCAGTGGCTGGAGGCCCTGGCCTGCCTATACTCTCTCTCTCTCTCTCTCTCTCTCTCTCTCTTTCTCTCTATCTATCTATCTCTATCTCTCCCTCTTTCTCTGTCAAAACAAAATAAATAAATAAAGAATTTTTTTTAAAGCCCTGAAAGCACTACACATAATATTCATACTCATATATTAATGCTACTCTCACTTCTGGTTAGAGAAGCTTCTCCTTTCAGATGGCAATGACCACTGGGATGACCCAAAAGGCAACAGAGTGCTGAGAAGAAAGGATGGAGGAATGTCCAGCACTGAAACATCTCACACCCTCCAAGGCTAAGGGTCCATTGCAGAGTAGGTGGCAGAAAGAATGTAAGAGCCAAAGGAAGGGTACCACTCCTTACATACAACTGTCCAGACAGAATTTGGCCTCGATATACAAAACCTCACAGTGCCTATCATTACCTACACAAGGCCCTCACAATAGGAGAAAAAGATGATGACATCAAATTAAAAGAGAGACTAATGGAGAGAGGGAGGGGATATGACAGAGAGCAGAGCTATGAAGGGGAAAGTGGGGGCGGGGAGGAATATACCATGGTTTGTTGTCTGTAAGATTAGAAGTTGTCAATAAAAATATGTATATTATCTAGACCCAAACGGCAATGGTACCATAAAATTCTACTTCCTAAAAGGCAGACCAAATGGCTAAACCTTCACCAGGCCCATACAGGGAACACCTGAACCACAAGATACTGGAGAGGGTATGATGAAGACTAACCTTAATCTTCTACATCTTCCCTCCCTCTCCCTCTCTCTCTCTCTCTCTCTCTCTCTCTCTCTCTCTCTCTCCCTCTCTCTCTCTCTCTCTTCTCTCTAACTCTTGTATATTAGTTATCTTTTTCCTCATTTTCTTAGTGGGCACTGACCTGTAACTCCCAGTACCAGCATGGGGCTATCATCCACAATGAGCTTTTGATCAGAGAGACCTACAAGGTTTCCTAAAAGACAGACAGATTTCTGTCAGAGTACTTGATGACCCACCAAAGGTTAGTGGTAAGACCCTACTGCTGAAGACACCTTATGTGGTTGACATGCAAAATAGAATGGCATGGCTGCAAGTTGGAAAAGAGTCAGTCCCCAGACAGTCAGCATGTCTAGTGCCAGAAGGTGCTACATGGGCGACTGGGGGAAAATGTCCAATATCTGTCCAAGCAACTCATGCTGTAACCTACTTAGCAGCAAATAACCTGTTGTGATGCCCACACAAGTGCAATAGTGGCACACAGCCATGGTGGGGAACCAACTGCTCTTGATTTGGCTAACTGATGCCCTCCGTGGTACAGGACCCATAGCTGGAGCTGGGAAACAAGTCAGAACCATATCCAAACATAAGCCCATTCTTCATTATCAAGCTACTGTCAGTCATGGGCTACAAGAGGGCCTACACCTATTAAATTATCTATAAAAAAAAAGTAAGGGTTATCCCATTTATCCTGGTGCTAACTTACTCTCCTTTAGAGAATCTGCTTCTCTTTTTCAGATAGATGTAGATCCTAAGGAGAGAGCCACCCCATCATACCTCAAAAGGGCCCCGGCTGAAATTAAGAAATATTGGTGAAACAAGAAAGGGTGCTGTTTTCCTGATGAACTACATACCAGCAGAAGGGGGAAGGAGATCAACACAGAGAAAAATCAACTCCTACCAAATCAGAGAGCCAGAGCCCAGGGGCCCCCAACACCTCATCACTGAAGCAGACCAAAAATGAACCCAACATGGCTCAGGAAAATTTTGCGGAAGAGGGGGTGGAAAGAATGTTAGAGCCACATGTTGGTTCATGATATGCAGAGACATTTATCTTACCCATAACTGTGGGCTAACTGCACAATGAATGACCCATATACCTCAACAAGGAGGGGCCAAGGGGAGGGAGTAGGTCACGGATGAGCCTAATAATGGTACCAAACTGACTGTATTTGCTGAATACAAAACTAATTAATCAAAAATAAAATAAAATAAAAATAAAAATAAGAAAAGAAAAAGAAACCAAAAAATATGTATATTAAATAAATAAATAAATAAATAAGTGATCATTGGGAAAAAAAGTAGAAAAAGGATATATTAGATATTTTTATTCTTTCTTTATAACTGTTTTTGAATATGTAATCATCTTTTTGATGCATTTTTGATTATTTTTGTTCTACTAATTGTCCAGTTTTGTAAAATGATATATGTGTTTGCAATAAGAGATCTAGGAGGAAATAGCACTGCATACTTGACTATATGACTTTGTACATGTGAACTGACTTCCAGAGACAAATGATAATGACTGATTAGTCATAGATTATAAGGTAAATCTATCATTTGTTTTGTAGAGTGAAGTGCTGGCTATAATGGAAGTGAAATCCGAGCCATGTTTTTGAGAGATTGTGTGATATGTGTGTACTAAATAAAATTTGGACTAAATCTACACATAATATATGAATCTATAGACATTGCTTAATTCTTCCAGAACCTTATTTATGAGTCCATGCAACTAGCCAAATGTTGTGTAAGGCCGGGGAAGCTACAGTCTACTCACTGTTCATGTGGAGTGTGCTGATTTACATGTGCCATGGAGGCATGGCTACTTGTTCTGTAATTTCTGCTACAGCCTCTACCTGCCATAAAGTACTGACTTAGAGCCCCTCTTCCAAAGCTGCTTCTCTGTTACCAACTACATAAGTAGGTTAGTATTCCTAAATATGGGACGAGTACTCCCCTTAGCCTCTAGAGGCCAAACCCGGGCTATGCTTCTTTACTGATGACAGGCAGCAATTTCAATAAATTATCCTGTGTAAGAGCTCTAAAATCTTCACAGGATTTAAACTTCTGGATGCCATAGTTTCTCACACAATATTTCTCATTCACCATCTTTGACTAATGTACTGCCAACATACTGTTGAGTTCTACAGAAATACCTGAGGATCCTATTCCCTTTGGACAATAATATAAAAAGGTGAGTTAATCTCATATATATATATATATATATATATATATATATATATATATATACACATGATTTAGGTAGTGTGAATGTGAACTGCCTGATTCACTTTCCTGATAAAAAGATGGATACCTTCCTCAGGTCAACAATTATACATAATAAGCACAAATTCACATTAATATGTTAAATATCCATGCACACAATGACAACATTTTTTTCTTACTTCATATTTAAATTTATGATAGACTATTGTCAAATTCTAAGATCAATTAGCTTTTGTAGTGGTTAAACCAGTAAATGAAAAGAGAACATGGTAGGACTATCCTTGAATACTTCAAGGGCTATATCTGTTTCTCCCATTCCACCTGAGATATTATCACTGATATTGATTTACTAGTTAAACAAGTTGGTAAAGGACTATTCCAAGAAATGTTCTTGGTTTTCTCACTATTGTGATTCTTACCTCACAGGGACCAGTGAGAGGATAAAGTAGTCATACATGGCTTTAGTATAATTTCACCTCTTCTTCCTGTACTAAATAATGTAGCTTGTAACAAAGTAGACAGGATGAGTGCAGTAGACTTGATGGAATCAGCTTCTCTGAGCTAGGTCAGAAAATATCCCACCATGTCTAGCTTTTCCCTGTGGGAGGCTTACTCCTGTGGATACCAGTTTCATATCCAAATTTCCTAATATCTCTACAATAGAGAACCCACATGGATGACTGGAGATGACCACCTCAGCTAAGCTCTGCCAACAGCCAGCATCAGTGGCAGAGCAGGTGAGACAGTCCTTGCCTGGCCTGAGTCTTACATAACTATATCAACACAAGAAGGCTCTAGCGATAATGTACTGTAATATGGGCACAAGGAATATATCTTGGCTTTCCATTGGGACATTTTTCTTTGAGCTTCTGACCATGCACATTATTCCATTGGTTATGTTTTACAAATGAAGCAATACCATTGTCGATGTCAATGTAAGCACTGTGCTCTGACCAGTCTTCACGCTGATGGCTTGTTCAGTTCCTAGCTTTTAGCTGACTTTGATAGGCATTTCACTAATATCACTCATCTTTCTTGTAAACAGGCAATTTCTAACACCTGGCCTTTATTAGTTTGGCAGTCTATCTTTTTCATTAAAGTGAAAGAACACATTCCAGCAGCATCCTTCTAGACTCAGTTCTCATTTGCACAGATGCAAATGCTCTGCTCAGATGCTTAGAAAATGCTTGTGCAATACTCTTCCAAAACCTTCCATACTGCCCTGCTCAATGTTTATAAACTCCCACAGACCATGCATATTCAGTGGAATTCATATGTTTATGCAGAGTATCTTTTCTAGTTCTCCATATTTCAAGGGCATCTCAGTATTTCTCCTTATTTAGTGAAAGTAGTAACTTTTTCTAAGCTTTCATTAACCGCTCTAGAAGTGCATTACTACTGTCTCCCAGGGACCCTGTGAAATTATTGAATTCTTTATGACAAATACATGTTCTAATTTCCAGAAACTCATCCCTATATTACTAATGGTCTTCAATCCTTAATAGCATCCTAAGGTCCAATCCCACATCTACTTACCCTGGTTCTGTCTGTAGTGTTAGCTAGTACCTGTGAGGAAACACATTCTATCTTAGAAACAGAAGCTTGTGCATCATACTTAACTGTAGATCAATTACTAGTGTTAAATATCAAGAGTGTGACATTTTTTTTTTAGTTAGGGTTTCACTGTAGCCCTGCCTGACATGGAATTAACTCTTTATTCTCAGGAAGGCCTTGAACTCATGGTAATCCTCCTACCTCTGTCTTCTGAATACTGGGATTAAAGGCATATGCCACTATACCTGGTACCATTTCTTTTATGTGCATTTGTGTCAATGTGTGAGGAGTGGTGGCTGTTACACATGTGTGTAAATTCATGTGAAGGTCAGAGGACAACCTCACTTATCATTCCATAGGTAATCTGCCCATTTCCTTTGAAACAAAAAGTTACTCATTGGCTTGAAGTTCATCATTCATGCTCTATTGGCTTGTCAATGAGTCTCAGGGATCCTCCTGTTTCTTTTTGCCTTGGATCTTGTATTAGAAGTGTGTACCATTGCACAGAACATTTGTGTATGGGTTCTGGGGCTCAAACTCAGGTCCTCATTATAGCTTGGCAATTACATTACTGACAGAACTATCTCCCCAATCCCAAGAGTGGATCATTTACAAAATCACAGTGAATTCTTAGAGGTCAAGGATCAAGAGACCCTGAGCAAAACATCAACATCCATGTCCTGAAACATTCCCTGTTTCCCCAAGAAAGCCCAGACCCTCTAAGAGTTCACTTGCTGGGGGTTTATGTAGCTTGATAAGCTAATTCTTTAACTGTCCTTTGATTCTTTTTGACAAGCATTAGACAACTTGTTTCTTCATATATTTCAGGGAGGAGTGGTGACTTTCATTTTTTTCTCATCAAGTAAACTCAAGTTGTGAATGGCTATGTATCAAAGGACCCTTCATCAGAGGCTTTGTAAGGTTGCTGTGATGGTGAAAGACTACAACACAGTACAGACAGTAGGTGTGCGTGAACAGAATGGAGAGGAACATATCTGCAGCTGTGCCTAGTTAATGGTTTTAGAATGATAAAATCAAGGGGGAATGTAGGTATTTATAGGAAATTAGAATCCTATATCACTTCAATATCTGTAATGGATTAATTCTATGAACCCCAATCAGTATCAAAAGCATTTGATGTTCAATTCCTTCATAAACATCATTTGCATTAGAACCCACTCACATCCTCACTTATACTGTCAGTCACCTCAAAGTTACTTATGAAACCTAATACAAAGTAAATGATGTAAACAGTTATTATGGTGTATGATGACAAGGAAAAAAATCTGTACGCCTATAGACAGAGCACATACAAGTTTAACAATTGTTTTCCATCTGTAGTCAGCTGAATTTGTAGATTTGGAACACATGCAGATTTAGACAGTTCACTGTATTTTGAAAAATGCTAATGGTAGGATAATGTTGTATCTGTAAGAACTAAGTTGGCTGTTATACAACATTATAGAGCAGTACAAAACTCTAAACACAAATAAGCTTTACCGAAGTACAGCCCTATACTCCTCATGAAGAACTCTTATGATATAATTTGCAAAACAGAAATCAGAATCCACAGAAGTGTTTATCCAAGGGTAAGTGGGTATAGTATTCCCAAGCCATAGAATTTAGACCAGTTATTACCAACATATAGTTGAACAGTCTCCTAACTGAAGAATGCCTATGGGTTGCTTATAAACTCTGTCATATGGGACTGCCATTCTTAATTGTATGTCAGCTGGGAGTGACACAGGAAGATGAGCACCCACCTCCAACTTTCTAATGGACTTTTAGTTTTGATTCTGTCTCAGCCAACCACCTAGCTAAACAATGGGTAGTATATAAATATTAAAATTAATGCTCAAATGGTTTATAATGAAATAAGGGAATTAGAAATCCTTGAAGGATATAGAAGTTTATAAAATGAATATTTACATGAAATTGGAAAAGTACATTTGAGTTTGTGTCTTCTGATGAAAACAAGTAATTTTGGAAAAAATGTCACTACATCACATTTACTTTCATAGCCTTATTAATAAGCAGATTTGACATGAACTGACTTATTAGTAAAAGGAAGCCATGCCTCAAAGATATTTCAATTTGTTTCTCTAGTAGACCCCAAAGGCCTGTGCTTCTGGTTTTCTTAATTATTAAACTCCTTATGTCTTTGACATTTGCCTTTGGTTTTTGCCATATCCTTCTATTCCCTGTTTGTGACCTGCCTGGTCTGCTCTGGACATTTCATGTCATTTCTATATACTTCTGCCTGAGATAGTCTCTTGCACAGTTCAACTTCTGACCTAAGTTCAGCTGAAGCTTTTTTCAGTACACAACACTGATCTTCAGATTCTTCTGGTGGAACACCTCCATCTTTTTCTTTTCTCTGCATACTGAAGTCAGTAAAAAGAATTTCCACCCTGTCAGCTTTTTGCTATCTTTCATGAATTTCCATTGCTTGTAACTTTAGCTGTCTAATTTTAAAGTCATGTTTACAGACTGAAACTCAAAAAGTATAAGTTAATTTGCAGGATCCTTAAAAGTGTGGACAATTTATGAAAGAAATGGGAACCATTTCTAGTTTTGCAAAGTAAACCATGTAGTGAGTCTCAGTGTGTTAAAGCTTTCAGTAAAATTCTAGTCATTTTATAGTAATCAGAAGAACTTTATTTCAGTATTGATCATACAGCCTGAATTACTTAAAAATTCATTTATTCTCTTCCTCCTGTTAGTGAAGCTTGTCTCTGTGGCTGCTTTCAAGACAATAGTCTGAAAGGGGAAAGACTATTGACTTGAAAGGTGAAGGGAAAGAGGAAAGCAGAAAGGATCATTGTTTCTACATACTCTTTCTTCTTTTTTGATCTTAGCTGCCTAGTTGGAAGGAAGGCTGAAAGAGGGACATGAGGGATATTTTTTGATTTTACCAGGTGAAGGGGTCATCCTAGGAATAGAAATGAATTATCATCACTTCTCTATTTGAATGAAACATGTTCTCCTTGCCTTCTATGTTGCATTTACCCATCTGCTGACATTCTTGGGAGCACAACAGTTTTTACAAATAAGGTTATTACTCACTAAAGCAGTATTCTATAGCTCACCTTGGGCTCACATCAATCTGAAGGCATTGATCTTCTTCCAGTACAGTCCCACAGCCTGATGGTCTTCTCTATCAGACATTCATGGAAACTCCACTCAGCTCCCTCTCTCTCACTCAATCTCCCTATCTCTCTCACCCCAATCTCACTCTCTTTTTCTCTCTGCCTCACCTCTCCTTCTACAGCACATTCTCCCTTTCCTCTTTCTGTGTTGACTACACAATGCTTGAAAATGGGTGATTTAGCTTCAGAAAGGAAACCTGGTCTTCCATTCCTCTTACTATTCCATTGCTCTTGTTAAAGTTGTCTACTCTGTCACTATGGTGGTTTTATTCAGTTGTACCCCATTCAGTCATTTGTAACTGATTTGAGGGAGGAATATGAAAGGATTTGAAACCTTGGATATAAAGACTCCTTGCAATGCTGTAAGTACAGCTTCATGGACCATTCTTGTCAGAACTGAAAGACCTAATGGAGTAAGAACTAAGGACTGTGAGGTTTGGCTTATAAGGGGAAAAAAGAGCTTTGTCTGGACTGGCTAAAGGCAGTTTGTGTGACAGGCTTGCTGTTATGGCCTTGTCTTGAGAACTTGTGAAGGGTTACTTTGCTTAGAAATGGACTGTAACTCCCAGTACCAGCATGGGGCTATCATCCACAATGAGCTTTTGATCAGAGAGACCTACAAGGTTTCCTAAAAGACAGACAGATTTCTGTCAGAGTACTTGATGACCCACCAAAGGTTAGTGGTAGGACCCCACTGCTGAAGACACCTTATGTCGTTGACATGCAAAATAGAATGGCATGGCTGGAAGTTGGAAGACAGTCAGTCCCCAGAAAGTCAGCATGTCTAGTGCCAGAAGGTGCTACATGGGCGACTGGGGGAAAATGACTAATATCTGTCCAAGCAACTCATGGTCTAACCTATTTAGCAGCAAATAACTTGTTGTGACGCCCACACAAGTGCAATAGTGGCACACAGCCATGGTGGGGAACCAACTGCTCTCAATTTGGCCAACTGATCCCCTCAGTGGTATGGGACCCATAGCTGGAGCTGGGAAACAAGTCAGAACCATATCCAAACATAAGCCCACTCGCCAATATCAAGCTACCATAAATCATGGGCTACAAGAGGGCCTACACCTATTCAATTCTCTATAAAAAAAGTAAGGGTTATCTCTTTTGTCCTGGTGCTAACTTACTCTCCATTGGAGAATCTGCTTCTCTTTTTCAGATAGATGTAGATCCTAAGGAGAGAGCCACCCCATCATACCTCCAAAGGGCCCTGGCTGAAACTAAGAAAAATTGGCGAAACAAGCAAGGTGCTGTTTTCCTGATGAACTGGATACCAGCACAAGGGGGAAGGAGATCAACACAGAGGAAAATCAACTCCTACCAAATCAGTGAGCCAGAGCCTCAGAGGCCCCCAACACCTCATCACTGAAGCAGACCAAAAATGAACCCAACATGGCTCAGGGAAATTTTGCGGAAGAGGGGGCGGAAAGAATGTCAGAGCCACATACTGGGTCATGATATGCAGAGTCATTTATCTTACACATAACTGTGGGCTAACTCCACAATGCAGGACCCATGTACCTCAACAAGGAGGGGCCAAGGGGAGGGGGTAGGTCACGGATGAGCCTAATAATGGTACCAAACTGACTGTATTTGCTGAATAAAAAACTAACTATTAAAGAAAAAAAATTCTATTCAAAAAAAAAAAAAAAAAAGAAAGAAAGAAATGGACTGATGTGAGCAGAGGGATATGGCACAGAAGGAAATGATATCTTTGGGCCAAAACTCCTGCCCATTCAGCTGCAATTTTTTGAGACATTACAACCATTGAGATTGGTCTAGCTGTTCTGCATTGAGCTAACAGGAAGAAAGAAAACTTTTAAAAGGGCCTGAATGCTGAAGGAGTGTCCTGTTCTTCAAAGTTTGCTTTATTCTTCCCTGGAGTAACCAGTTGGTAGCCTACCTTTAGTATAACAAATAGAGAAAAGAGAGCATCATTGAATTATAGCATTTTTTTTTTATTTTGGAAATGGAAATAGGCTTGTTGGATTATCTGTGTGGAGGCTCAATGAAGCCATGAGGATGAACCACAGATTGTAGTGTAAACACAATGGAGATGCCAGGAATATGGGATAGCCGCCAAGGAGAAGCAACTGGTACTGGATGAAGTTTTCTGGGACTGTGAGTAGCCTAGCTAGAGAGGTTGAATTGGAAGTCCAGAGACTAGGCACTGGTTAGATTTATCTAACTTGGAGAGTTGTAACTGATTAGAGTTGTCAAACTTGGAGCTACAGAGTTTGATGCTTGCCCTGTTTGTTTCAAATATTGTATTGCTTTAGTATTTCTTTGATAGCCTAATGCCATCTTTTGCAGTGTGAGTAATTATTCAGTGACATGGGTTTGATTTTTTCTGGTATTACAGCTCAGTTAAAAGATCTTGGACTATGGGGATGTTTCATTATCATTGTGATTGATTAAAAACTATGGGGACTTTTAAAGTTGAATTGAATGCATTGCAGTTTACATCATAGATGATTATCAGTTTATGGGGGTCATGGACAGAATGTGGTGGTTTGATTTAAGTGTCCCCCATAAACATATATGCTCTGAAAGCTAGGTCATCAGCTGATCGCAATTTGGGAATTGAAGCCTTCTGAACATGATATCTTGTTGGGGGCAGGCATGTTGGTATTATAGCCAGTTTCCACTTATAAGGATTTGGCACACTCTCCTGATGTCATTATCCACCTAATGTTATCCAGGAGGTGATGTCCACCCTCTATTCATGCCATAATTTTCTCCTGCCATCTTGAAGCTTCCCCTCAAGTCTAGAAGCCAGAATAAACCCTTTCCTTCCATACTCTGCTCTTGGTCAGGTGTTTTTGCCAGAAATATGAAGCTGATTGCAAAAGTCACTAGCACCCATGGAATGTAGGAAAGCCCTATCTATCCTATTAGACATTATCAAGCATAACCACACTGTACATTTCTCATGCTTTGCCCCTAAAAGAAGCAGATGGGAGGCTCACCTGGCAAGGACCAGAAGGTTTTGATCCATGCTGATGCTGACAGATCTTTGTAAGCCAGATTCCACTTGTTGTGAGCTGGAGAAGCCCAGGCAGACTTCAGTAAAAGAGGCAGTAGTACATAACAACTGTAAAACTTGGAATCAACCGATTTCTATGAGACATCAAGGGGAAGTTCATCATATAGGAGACCTCTATACAGAAACCAATTTTGTATGTGTGTTTGTGTGGGTATGCACATCCCACACACAATGTTGTCAGAGGGCAACTTCAGGTGTCAGTCATTTCCCTCCACCTTGATTGATGAGATATCTTTCATGTTGTTCACTGCTGGTTTTGCAAGGCTAGATGATCCTCAAGCTTCATGGAGATTCTCCTGTCTCCACCTTCCAGTTTGCTATGGGCACATGGCAGTTATAGAACCTGCTCTAGTGCCCAGCCTTATGTAGATTCCAGGGATTAAAAGTCTCATGCTTATGCCTGTTTGGCAAGTATTTTTCATATGACCCATCTCTCCAGAACTAAGAAAATTTTAAAATGAATAAACCACATAAGTTTATGCTTTGGATATGCTGAATTTTCTTAATTAATGGACATTTCTTAGGTCATTATAACCGGGATAGTGGTGCCAGGGAAACTAAACCAATAATCATAAGTAAAATGGAAGTCTTCTTATATAACTTTACCTAAAAACTATAAAACAGAGCCTAATAGATCAGTCACAGATGAAATTTTGCAGACAAACTCCATAGATAGTTTAAAGTATGAGAACTGGCACTGAAGAGATGGCTTAGCAATTAAGGCACTTGCCTGCAAAGCCAAAGGACCCAGGTTCAACTCCCCAGGACCCACGTAAGACAGATGCACAAGGGGCCACACACATCTGGAGTTCACTTGCAGTGGCTGGAGGCCCTGGCATGCCCATGCCCATTCTCTCTCTCTCTCTCTCTCTCTCTCTCTCTTTCTCTTTCTCCCTGCTTATTTCTGTATCTCTCTCTCTCTTTCAAATAAATAAATAAATAATATATATATATATATATATATATATATATATATATATATATGTATGTATTTAAAGTATGAGAGCTGAACAGAAAGACTGTGTGTATACAGCTACCAAGCATGTTTAGGTGCTGCTCTATCATAGCCATCAGTTCTAAAGACATGTGACACCATATTCACTGGTACCAATACCGAAAGCTTCTACTCCAGTTCCCAGGGGCAATTCCTACCACTGTGCATATGGCTAATTCTCACTGATCTGGTAACAACCATCAACACTATGCTAATTTTCATGGACTGATCATTGACAACAGTGGTATTATATGTCATTTGTTTCAGTTAGAAAATCTTAGGTAGATGTGCAACATCTTAGGGTGTCTTTGTGTGCATTTTAACATGTATGTGTCTTATGGCTAGCCTCTTTCCCTCTGGGAAGGGCTGTCCTTACCCAAATGTACTGATATGGGGGAAAATCTAGACTATGCAGAGAGAGATAATGCTGACATACTCATAATTTCTTCATTTTTCCCTTTTAGAATGCTGTCTGGACAACAGGAAAAAGTGTGGTTATGACATGACTGTATTCACTGAGTACAAAACTAATTAATAAAAAAAATTAATTAGAAAAAAAGAAAGAAAAAGAACATTAAAGAAAAACAAATGAGATTTCAAAAAACATGATTTGGGCTGGAGACATAGCTTAGCAGTTATGGTATTTGCCTGCAAAGCCTAAGGACCCAGGTTCAATTCCCCAGAACCCATGAAAGCCAGATACACAAGGTGGCACATGTGTTTAGAATTCATTTGCAATGGCTGGAGGCACTGATGCACACATTCTCATTCTCTCTCTGTCTCTTTCTCTCTCTCAAATAAATAAAATAAAAATCATTTTTAAAAATGAGCATTTGTGGGCTGGAGAGATGGCTTAGCGGATGAAGCACATGTCTGCAAAGCCTAAGGACCTAGATTCAATTCTCCAGGTCCCACGTAAGCCAGATGCATGTGGTGGCACATGCATCTGGAGCTTGTTTGCAGTGACTAGAGGCCCTGGTGCGCCCATTCTCTCTCTCTCTCTCTCTCTCTCTCTCTCTCTCTCTCTCTCTCTCTCTAATAAGCAAATAAATAAAAATAAAAATTAAAAAGTATGGTTATGCAATAGTGATGTGGCTTAGAACTGATGACTTAGTAATAGAGAATCTCCTTAATTGGCATGGACATACTAAAAGTAACCCTAGGATACCACCACATGGGCTATTCATATCCACAAAACATTAAGTTCTTTGGTCTTAGAACTGTGTCTCACATATTCAATTTCATTAAAATAAGATCCATACATATACACAGAAACGCATATGCTTTTCTAAAAGGCCAAGAGAATAATCAGTAAGAAAAGAGTCTTAACACACCATAAAAACTAGGGAGATGATGTCTAATAACTAATCCAGAGTACTTTACATGGACTTTTCCTTACAGTATGCTGTTAAAATACATGTTAGAGCCTCACATCTTTATTTCCATAGTTTTCATACTTTTTTGACACAGAAAAATCAGCATTAATTTAATTTAAAAAGAAAACCTTGGCCAATGAATGCTAATGTGTTCCAGTTAATTACTGTCAATGAGAAATTATTCTAACAAATAAATTAACAACATAGAATATATTTCTAACCATCTGTTGTTATGAGAGTATTCTTTCCCATGCATTCTTCAAAAATAAAGCTAGTCCATATATATACATTGTTGCTATATATTGAATACAACCCTTCCACTCATTCTATATTTGTAATTTCTTAAATAAGCTTGTCAAAAAATATGTCTGAGAATACCATGCCAGAATGAAAGAATATGGAAATCATTTTTATAAAAATAATGAAAGCAAAAGTCCTTAAGAGATTCATGATGATAACTTTCTCCTTTTTTCCCCTTCTCTCTCCCTTTCCTTTGGCATGGGTGGAAGTTCTGATTTCTCAGTGAAGAATTGGAGTCAGGGTAGGGTGTGCAAGATGTGTCAAAGAAAGAGGAAGTTAGGGGTGGTTGGACTCAAGATGATAAGGGATGTAATTTTAAACATCACAAAAATAAAGGGGCAGCCGGGCGTGGTGGCGCACGCCTTTAATCCCAGCACTCGGGAGGCAGAGGTAGGAGGATTGCCGTGAGTTCGAGGCCACCCTGAGACTCCATAGTGAATTCCAGGTCAGCCTGGGCTAGCGTGAGACTCTACCTCAAAAAACCAAAAAAAAAAAAAAAAAAAAGGGGGGCATCAATTATGTCTGTGAATATATTTTGTAGATAAAGCATCTGCCTCTATCAAGCGGGGTATAAGTATATGAAAGTCAAGAGTAGACTGAGAAACTGTTACATAATAATGGAAATTAAAGACTTCAAATTATTCCTAGGAAACTGGTTCTTTTTGACATCCATGAGATTTTGAGACTAGATGGAAAACTCAGACAGAAGTTGGAAACTCACTTCAAAGAGTAAATGTCGGTGATATTAACTTTGATGGCTATTGTGGTGGTTTGATTCAGGTGTACCCCAAAAATTTAAGTGTTCTGAATACTAGATTTCCAGCTGATGGAGATTTAAGAACTAATACTTCCTGGAGGGAGTGTATTGTTTTGGGAAGGCTTATGCGTATTATAGCCAGTTTCCCCTTTCCAGTGTTTGGCACACTCTCCTGTTCCTGTTTCCAACTTATGTGAGCCAGGGGGTGATGTCCACCCTCTGCTCATGCCATCATTTCCCCCTGCCATCGTGGAGCTTCCCCTCAAGCCTATAAGCCAAAATAAAACTCTTTTTTCCCACAAGCTGCTCTTGGTTGGGTGAATTCTACCAGCAATGCAAACCCAACTGCAACAGTAAAGCGGTACCAGGAATGGGGTTGCTACTAGCCATCTGACTGTGTGCATCTGGCCTTTTGGAGCTGATTTTCAAGAGAAATGTGGCAGGATTTGAAACCTTGGCCTAAGAGATGCCATGCAGTGATGTAATTACAGATTGATGGACTATTCTGGTCAGAGTTGAAAGACCTGAATGCAGCAAGAACTATGGACTGTGATGTTTGGCTCATGAAGGTGAGAAAAAGCTTTGCTTGGACTGGGCTAAAGGCAAGCTGTGTGAAAATCTTGCTGTTATGCCTGTATCCTGAGAAGTTGTGGAGGGTTGTTGCTTTGTGTAGAAATGAACTGGTGTGAGCAGAGGGATATGACACAGTTCACTTTGAGTGAACTGCTACCCATTCAGCTGCAATTGAGAGATTACAATCTTTGAGATTGGGCCATCTGACCTGCGTTGGGGCAACAGAAAGAATGTAGACTCTTTTGAAGGGGGCCTGAGTACTCAAGGTGTGTCCTGTTCTTCAAAGTCTGCTTTATTCCCCTTTAGATTAACAAATTGGTACCCTACCTGGTATTGTGTAGTATAAGAAATGCAGGAAAAAGAGGGTCATTGAGTTTGCAATACAATCTTGTGTTTTGGAATTAGCCATGTGCAGTGAGAAGCAGGTTTGCTGTTTGCCTGCATGGAAACCCCATGGCGCCATGAGGATAAACAAGGACTGCAGTGGAGACCCAGTGGAGTTGCTGGGACCATGAGATGGCTGCCAAGGAAAGTTGCCCACCCTGATGAAGTTTTCCAGAACTGTGAGTAGCCTAGTTAGAGGGGTGGAATTGGAATGCCAGAGAATTATTCTAGTTAGAAATATCAGACTTGGAGATTTGTCACTGGCTAGAGTTGTTGGACTTGAAACTACAGAGCTTGATCTTTGCCCTGGTTGTTTTAAATCTTGTATTGGCTGAATGTTTCTTTGCTATGCTCAATGCCATCTTTTGCAGTGTGAATGTTTATTCTGTGACATTATGAGTTTTGGAGGGATTTTCGGGTATTATGGCTCAGTTAAAAGAACTTGGACTATGGGGATGTATGAACATCATTGGAATTGATAAAAACTATGGGGACCTTTAAAGTTGGACTGAATGCATTGTGTTTTATATCATGTATAAATACCTGTTTATGGGGGCCATGGGCAGAATGTGGTGGTTTGATTCAGGTGTACCCCATTACCTTAGGTATTCTGAATGCTAGGTTTCCAGCTGATGGAGATTTAGGAATTAATACCTCCTGGAGGTATTGTATTGTTGGGGACAGACTTATGTGTATTATAGCCTGGTTCCCCTTGCCAGTTTTTGGCACATTTTCCTGTTTCTGCTGTCCACCTTATATGGGCCAGGGGTTGATGTCCACCCTCTGCTCATGCCATTGTTTTCCCCTACCTTCATGGAGCTTTCTCTGGAGCCTGTAAGCCAAAACAAAGCCATTTTTTCCCACAAGCTGCTCTTGGTTGGGTGAATTATACTAGCAATGTGAACCTGACTGCAACAGCTATATTATAGTCTGTAAAAAAATTAATCCTGTTAAAAGATTATGTACTACAATATCCTGGAGTGATGAGATGTATTGACTACTTTTTTAAATAGCAAAAAATGAAGTTGTGTTATGCTTGCAATGTCTTTGTAACTTCTAGATCCTTTAAAAATAATAAATTATTAAAAAAGTAAAAATATAAAGACAATAACAACATATATTAAAGCAAGAGATCAGCTGCTCCGGTACCGGCCACAGCGGTTTCAGGACAGCGAATCCAGCAGCGGAGGCTCCAGCGGCTTCAGCGGCAGAGGCGGATCCTGCAGCGGCAGCACCAGCGGATCAGAGGCGGAGGACCCAGCAGCGGCAGCTCCAGTGGATCAGCGGGGGCAGACCCAGCAGCGGCATCTCCAGTGGTGGATCCAGCAGCAGTGGTCCCAGCAGCGGCAGCTCCAGCGGCAGCAGCGGGGATCCAGCATCAGGGGCGCCAATCTGCAGGGCCACAGTTGCCAGGCTTGGTTTGCCCCACAGGAAAAGCCAGTACCCAGTTCCAGAAAGCAGAACAGCGGCCCAACATCCCAGCCAGCAACTTGACTGAGACCAAAAGCATCCAAAGAGGTAACTGGGATTGAACCAGGGAAGGGTCTCACCTGGTCACAAGCTGACTTGGATCCCTCAACAGACCAGAAATCTTAACTTCTTTGTTGATATTGGATCTGGTTTTTATAATACCTAATCTTGCATAAATGCTCGGTGCTGTTCTTGACTGAATGTGTATAGGGTTTAGTTAAATTTTAGAATATACCTGTATTTTATTCCACTCAACCTATTTGAATACTCCCATAGCAGGCAAACTTAACCCCTAGGACCACGTTCTAGATACTCTGAGAGTGGTAAGAGCCACACCTAACATCTTAATCTCCTACATAGAAGATATACAATATCAGATCAATAGATACAGCAAAGGATACCCAGCTAACTGGAAAATCTAAGCAGTAACTTAATCCAAGATGCAAAAATATATACATTATAACACAAGAAACGCCAAAAACCAAGGCAATATAAATCCACCAAAAAGCATCAATGCTTCAGAAATGACCTCTAGTGAAAACGAGTTAGAGAAAATGCCTGAGAAAGATTTCAAAAGAATGATTGTAAATATGTTCAATGAACTCAAAGAAGAAATCAAAGGAATCAGAGAAGATACAGGACACCAATTTAACGAAATAAAGAAATCAATACAAGACATAAATAAGGAAATAGAAATAATGAAGAAAAACCAGTCAGAATTACTAGCAATGAAGAACACAGTTAATGAAATAAAAAAACTCTGTAGAAAATCTCACCAGTAGAATGGATGAAGGAGAGGACAGAATATCTAAGCTAGAAGACCAAGTGGCAGATCTAATACAATCCAACAAAGAGAAAGACAAACTAATAGAAAAGTATGAATGGGAATTTCAAGATATTCGGGACACTATGAAAAGATCAAATATAAGAATTCAGGGTATAGTAGAAGGAGAAGAATTTCAATCCAAAGGTATAGTAGGCATCTTCAACAAAATCATAGAAGAAAACTTCCCCCAAATTGGGAAAGAGGTGCCAATGCAGATACAGGAAGCATTTAGAACACCAGCCAGACAAAACCTGGAAAGAACCTCTCCTCGCCATATTATAATCAAACTACCAAATACACAATCCAAAGAAAAAATATTGAAAGCAGTTAGAGAGAAAAATCAAGTTACCTACAAAGGCAAGCCCATCAGGATCACAGCAGATTACTCAACACAAACTTTCAAAGCCAGAGGGGCTTGGAGTGATGTATTCCAAACTCTGAAAGATAACAACTGTCAACCAAGGCTACTTTATCCTGCAAAACTATCCATTCAAATAGATGGAGAAATAAGGACATTCCATGACAAAAGCAGGCTAAAGGAGTATTTGAAGACAAAACCAGCTCTACACAAAATACTTGAAAGAATCCTCCATGCCAAAGAGAAAGAAAACCACACATATAAGGAACCTGGAAAACAACAAACAACACTCAAATACTAGTTAATATAAGAGAGCAAAGGTAGAACCAGAACCACAAAAAAAAAAAAAATGGCAAGCATAAATACACATCTTTCAATAATATCTCTTAATATCAATGGCCTCAATGCTCCAACCAAAAGACATAGATTTGCAGACTGGGTTAAAAAGCAGGACCCTACAATTTGTTGTCTCCAAGAAACTCACCTTTCTACAAAGGATGGACATTATCTTAGGGTGAAAGCTTGGAAAACGGTTTTTCAAGCAAATGGACCCAGAAAGCAAGCAGGGGTTGCTATCCTAATAGCTGACAAGGCAGACTTCACTCCAACATTAGTCAAGAAAGATAAGGAAGGTCAATTTATATTGATTAAGGGCACACTCCAACAGGAGGACATTACAATCCTAAACATATATGCATCTAACATGGGGGCTCCCAAATTCATCAAACAAACACTGTTAGAACTAAGGTCACAGATAACACCAAACACAGTGGTAGTTGGTGACTTTAACATGCCACTCTCATCAATTGACAGGTCATCCCGGGAAAAAATAAACAGAGAGGCATCTGGACTAAACGAGGTCATAGAAGGAATGGACCTAACAGACATATACAGGACATTTCATCCAAATGCTGCAGAATATACATTCTTTTCAGCAGCACATGGATCATTCTCTAAAATAGACCATATATTAGGACACAAAGCAAATCTTAACAAATTCAGGAAAATTGAAATAATTCCTTGCATTCTATCTGACCACAATGGAATCAAACTACAAATCAATAGCAAGAAAGGATATAGAGCATACACAAAATCATGGAAACTAAACAATACATTACTAAATGATGAATGGGTCAATGAAGAAATCAAGAAGGAAATCAAAAAATTTATAGAGTCAAACAATAATGAGAACACAACATACCAAAATCTCTGGGACACAATGAAGGCAGTTCTAAGAGGTAAATTTATAGCTTTAAGTGCCTATATTAAGAAATTAGAAAGGTCGCAAATAAATGACCTAATGCTTCACCTTAAAGCCTTGGAAAAAGAAGAACAAGGCAAACCAAAAATCAGTAGACGGGAAGAAATAATAAAGATTAGGGCAGAAATTAATGAAATAGAAACCAAAAAAAAACAATACAAAGAATTAATGAAACAAAGAGCTGGTTCTTTGAAAGGATAAACAAGATTGATAAACCCTTAGCAAATCTGACCAAAAGAAAGAGAGAAGAGACACAAATTAATAAAATTAGAGATGAAAAAGGTAACATCACGACAGATGCCAGAGAAATTCAAAAAATCATAGGGACATATTATAAAAACATATACTCCACAAAGTATGAAAATCTGAAAGAAATGGATGATTTCCTTGATTTATATGACCTACCTAAATTAAATCAAGATGAGATTAATCACTTAAATAGACCTATAACAAGCATGGAGATCCTAACAGTTATCAAAAATCTCCCAACTAAAAAATGCCCAGGCCCAGATGGATTCACTGCTGAATTTTACCAGACCTTCAGGGAAGAGCTAACACCATTGCTTCTTAAGCTTTTCCATGAAATAGAAAAAGAAGGAATTCTACCAAACTCCTTCTATGAAGCCAGCATCACTCTGATACCAAAACCAGGCAAAGATAGAACAAAAAAGGAAAATTACAGACCAATCTCCCTCATGAACATAGATGCAAAAATTCTCAACAAAATATTGGCAAACAGATTACAAGAATACATTAGAAAGATCATTCACCCTGACCAAGTAGGCTTTATCCCAGAGATGCAGGGATGGTTCAACATACGCAAATCTATAAATGTTATACATTATATAAATGGGTTGAAGGACAAAAATCACATGATCATCTCATTAGACGCAGAGAAAGCATTCGACAAAATCCAACATCCCTTCATGATAAAAGTCCTACAGAGACTGGGAATAGAAGGAACATATCTCAATATAATAAAGGCTATTTATGATAAGCCTACAGCCAACATATTTCTAAATGGGGAAAAACTGGATGCTTTTCCACTAAAATCAGGAACAAGACAAGGGTGTCCACTGTCCCCACTTTTATTTAATATAGTTCTGGAAGTCTTAGCCATAGCAATAAGGCAAGAGACATGCATAAAAGGGATACAAATCGGAAAGGAAGAGGTCAAGTTATCATTATTTGCAGATGACATGATTCTATATATAAAGGACCCTAAAGACTCTACTAGCAAACTGTTAGAGCTGATAAAAACCTACAGTCATGTAGCAGGATACAAAATAAATACACAGAAATCAGTAGCCTTCATATATGCTAACAACAAACACACAGAGGATGAGATCAGAGAATCACTCCCATTCACAATTGCATCAAAAAAAAAATAAAGTACCTTGGAATAAACCTTACTAAGGAAGTAAAGAATCTATACAATGAGAACTTTAAAACACTCAAGCGAGAAATTGCAGAAGACACTAGGAAGTGGAAAAACATCCCTTGTTCCTGGATTGGAAGAATCAATATTGTGAAAATGGCAATCGTACCAAAAGCAATCTACACATTTAACGCAATCCCCATCAAAATTCCAAAGGCATTCTTCACGGAAATAGAAAAAACAATCCAAAAATTCATTTGGAATCACAAAAAACCTCGAATATCTAAAATAATACTGAGCAACAAAAATAAGGCTGGTGGTATCACCATACCTGATTTTAACCTATACTACAGAGCCATAGTAAGAAAAACAGCATGGTACTGGCACAAAAGCAGACTCGTAGATCAATGGAACAGAATAGAGGACCCAAATGTAACCCCATGTAGTTATAGCCACCTGATATTTGATAAAAATGCCAAAAATACTCATTGGAGAAAAGACAGCCTCTTCAGCAAATGGTGTTGGGAAAACTGGATATATATCTGTAGAAGGATGAAAATAGATTCTTCTCTTTCTCCGTGCACAAGAATTAAGTCCAAATGGATCAAGGACCTTAACATCAGACCTGAAACTCTGAAACTGCTAGAGGAAAAAGTAGGGGAAACCCTTCAACATATTGGTCTTGGCAAAGACTTTCTGAATACAACCCCAATTGCTCAGGCAATAAAACCACAGATTAACCACTGGGACCTCATGAAAATACAAAGATTTTGCACTGCAAAGGACACGGTGAAGAAAGCAAAGAGGCAACCTACAGAATGGGAAAAAATCTTCACCAGCTATATATCTGATAGAGGATTAATATCTAAGATATACAAAGAACTCAAGAAGTTAAATAATAAGGAATCAAACAAACCAATCAAAAAATGGGAAATGGAGCTAAATAGAGAATTCTCAAAGGAAGAAATACGAATGGCATATACGCATCTAAAAAAGTGTTCTACATCCCTAGTCATCAGGGAAATGCAGATTAAGACTACATTGAGATTCCATCTCACTCCTGTCAGATTGGCTACCATCATGAAAACAAATGATCATAAATGTTGGCGGGGATGTGGAAAAAGAGGAACCCTTCTACATTGTTGGTGGGAATGCAATCTGGTCCAGCCATTGTGGAAATCAGTGTGGAGGTTCCTAAAACAGCTAAAGATTGATCTACCATATGACCCAGCTATAGCTCTCCTAGGCATATATCCTAAGGACTCATCTCATTACCTTAGAGATACTTGCTCAACCATGTTTATTGCTGCTCAATTTATAATAGCTGGGAAATGGAACCAGCCTAGATGTCCCTCAACTGATGAGTGGATTATGAAGATATGGCACATTTATACAATGGAGTTTTACTCAGCAGTAAAGAGAAATGAAGTTATGAAATTTGCAGAAAAGTGGATGGATCTGGAAAGAATTATACTAAGTGAGGTAACCCAGGCCCAGAAAGCCAAGTGCCACATGTTCTCCCTCATATGTGGATCTTAGCTAGAGATGATTGGGCTTCTGTGTGAGAAGGAAAAAACTCAGTAGCAGAGGCCAGTAAGTTAAAAAAGAGATAGAAAGGGAAGAGAAAGAAAGGGAGGAGGGCTTTTATTAGGTTGGTATTGTATATATGTAAGTAGAAAGATTGAGATGGGGAGGGGATATGATGGAGAATGGAATTTCAAAGGGGAAAGGGGGGAGGGTAATACCATGGGATTTTTTTTGTTATCATGGAAAATATTAATAAAAATGGAGGAAATAAAAGCAAGAAAAGAAAAGTAATTTGTTATTCCTTCCACAGGACACAAGACTAGATAATGAACAAAGGGGATACAATGTAAAAATCATTAATATGCTAAAACTCTATCCAATCATTCATTATATGAAACTAAACAAATGTGCTTCAGATTGCAGCTATATTCATGCAATACGTGGCATAAACACTCATATGCTTCAAAACACTGTTATATGTCTCAAAGAGTTGTGTCTGAAAACTTTGTAAACTACAAAATGACAGAAAAATTAGCAGTTAGCCAGGCATGGTGGCACCTGTCTTTAATCCCAACACGCAGGAGGCAGGGGTTGGAGGATCGCCATGAGTTTGAGGTCACTCTGGGACTACATAGTGAATTCTACCTCAGCCTGAGCTAGAGTGAGACTTTACCTTGAAAATAAATAAATAAATAAATAAATAACGAAATGAAAGAAAAATTAGCAGCATGTTCAAGTGGGCTTAACATATACTATTTGTTCCTGCTGCAAATTCACAAAGTGTTTACTAAACAGTCACTTCAGTCTGATTTCATAGCTCTACCTGTTGACCTGACATACAACACAATCTACAGCTGTGCCCTATGGCTCCAAGAGGAGTATACATGAGAAACCACAGTGCTGCTCACTGTCAAGCACACCAAATTGAATCTACATAACTAGCTCGGAGTCAGGCATTTTGAGCACACACCCAGCCAAGCTGAGCTATATTTTTGCAAATATTTCTTCAAAAATGATGAGCTGGCTATGTTTAGAATGTTTTCCTAGTTATTCTATCTTAACTTTCAAATTAGGAATACTTGTATTTGACATTAATAATGTGCAACCAAAATCATTTTTGTCTTTTATTGTTTTACAAATGCATAACAAAGTAAATATAGTAGATTTTTGTTTGTGTTTTTTCACAGAGATAACAATTCAGAACTGAACTTATTTGAATTTCTATTTGAAATTTCAGAAAATTAATAACTTGCCCAACTACTGATTTTAAGGAAATTCAGCTAGACAAAAATCTTTATTCTTTCTTTCCCTTGTATAGAATATGAGGCTAAAATTTTACTGTGGACAATGAGTCAGTTTTGAAATGTGTTTTCTACTTGATGCTAAAAAAGTGCATGTTAAAGAATATGTAAATTTTCTAAGTATATTTCACATTAATTCTTAAAAAGATCAGTAAATCTGCATATTGAAAACTGAGAATAAGGGAAATATCAGCCATACTGATTCTGCAGTTATTTAAATGTTGATGCATTGTTAATCAGATTATTTGCATTTTAGTTTTTAGAGATATTGTCCTAAATATGTTTATCTTGATTACTGCTATATTGGATTCCTGTGCAAATTTTGTGCCAAGGTAAGGGTGACACATACTTCCTCAAAGTCCTGCATCTGGCCCCTAAAATATATTTCTCTCTCTCTCTCTCTCTCTCTCTCTATATATATATATATATATATATATATATATATTTTGCTACAAAACAAATGATGAATGCTAATATTAGGTTGACTTAAACTGTAGACTGTAGATTGTCACAACCAGAATAGTAATTAAACGTAATTGCACTCTTGCATCCGTGCCTACAGTGGCTGCCAGGATGTGTGTGTGTATGTGTGTGTGTTTGTGATTACATGCACACATGTATATAAACACATAAATTTGCTTGCAGATGTCTCCACAGAATCTGAAAGAACTGTAGAAAAGTATTTAAATCCCTAACTTGTTATCTTTCAGACAGGTGAATTCCAAAGTGATAGAAGACTGAGAAATTGTTTCCAGTGAATTTCATCTGTTGTGTGACATCATAAGTTTAGACTATACTCAGCATCCATCCACTGGTGCAAAGGCTCTCATTCCTCAACAGAATTCTAAAATGAAGGACCAGGTTTAGCTTCAATATCCAATTTTATCTTAATTACTTTTCCTCTTTTCTTTCCTTTAAGGCTCAAGAACTCCATTTATCCATTCATCATTTCATTCATTAATTCATCCATCTATTCACTTAATGATTTTCACAGTACCTATAGAGAATATAATAAATATTTGTGGAAGAAATATTAATAATGATAACACTTAAAGAAGAATATGTAAAAACAAATGTTGGCATGTGATGGTTTTCAATTTGATTGGTTTAAAAGTGTCCTAGTAACTTAGGAAAATACATCTCTAAATGCATCTGTGAGGGTATTTCCAGAGAAACCTAAATATAGGAGAGAGAAACATTGATGTATATAGTATATAGTATCATCCCATGAGGTTGAGGTCCAGATGGAATCAAAGGTAGAAAAGGCAAGAGTACACTTCCACAGGAAACTCTTATTCCCAGTTTCTATGATCTAAGCCACTGTGCCTACTGTGGCCTCCCTAATGTAGTAGGTGGAAACCTCGGGAACCATAAACCATAATAATTCCTCCCTTTAAGTTATTTTTCATAGAAATATATCATAATAGAAAATCTTAATAAAATTAGTTACTGTATATATTGTGGAATTTTGAGACATTTTCTGAAAAAGTCTAACAGTAAAGGTTAGCTTTATAGGCAGATGAGGTATTGTGATCCAAGATGAATCTTAAGAGGATAGAGAAGTAAGCTTATGAATGAATGTACAGAAAATGAGATGGAATAAGTGGCATTGCTCTTGTCATACAGATGACAGACTAACAATGTGTTATGATACACCCTGAATTAGTAATTTTCACTTGGGTTTCAATGAGAGTTTTGAATATGTAGGCATCTAACTTCATCAATACATACTTGAATCAAAATTTTTGTAAGTAACAGTGTCATTTAGAATGAATAAACATAATGAAAAGTAACCAAAAATTTATGGAAGACTCATTTTTTCAAATATTATTTTCCCATATACACCTCCCTTCTCTCCTCTGCTTGAATTCTTCCTCACATCTTATTATCTGCTTTATGTCTTCCTCTAGCCCACTAATTGACCCATTCAATCTTTTAAAAGTTATAAAAGTTTTATATTTATAAAAATATTAAAGGTCATACAGAAAGTTCCCATATGCTCCTCAGATTCTACTGGTGGTGTCTTCTGTTACAGATATCTATCCGTTGGTATTACTACCCTTGGGAAGTTATATTTTCCTCATTCCTTGTGTATCTCTTAGTCTTTTAAATGCAGTTTTGTGACTTGATACTACAGCATTTGTGTTCCTTTAAATTTGTGTTCATCTTTTTGTTTTGTTTTGTTTTTGTTTTTGTTTTTTTGAGGTAGGGTCTCACTCTGGCTCAGGCTGACCTGGAATTCACTATGTAGTCTCAGGGTGGCCTCGAACTCTCGGCAATCCTCCTACCTCTGCCTCCCGAGTGCTGGGATTAAAGGTGTGAGCCACCACGCCCGGCTATTTGTGTTCATCTTATTCGACAAGATGTTAACTGGAAAGCAGCCCATCCTGTCCAGTATACTATGCTAAGCGGATCAAGAACAGTTTAGTCCCAACTGAACACGAACTCATTTCCAAGGCATTTCTGAAAATTGTACTCTAATGAACATGCATTTGAATGCCTTCTACTTTGTTCTATAGAATACACTGTCCATGTTCTTGTGTGAAATCTGAGGACAGACCCATGACCTCTTTGCTAGTGGCTTATTTTCCAGCTTCATTGGTTTCCACGTGTGTTTGTGTGTGTGTGTGTGCGTGTCTGTGTGTGTGTGTGTGCATTGATCCTTATAGTCATGAAAAATCCAGGTGAATACTCTCCACATTTCTAAAGTCATCTTCAATTCCTTTGGTCTCTCTTTTCAGCACTTTCTACAGTTAAATTCAATTTTGCAAATTCTACTTGCCTCATCTTCCTAAAACATAAATAGCATGTCTGCCTCACATTTAAGGACACGCTGTCCTGCATAATATATAGGGTCTGTCAAACATTTACCTATATATTTTCTTTAGTTTTTATTTATCCCAAAGATAAGTACTCTACTAATATCATATTCAATGTCCAAAATCTAAGAAAGGAATTGGAAGAGAAACTAAGAGAGACTACATGTATACCAGATCCACTTGTCACTGCACATAAATTGCACTTTTTATGTCTCTCTTTACGTGGGTACTGAGGAATTAAACCTGGTCTGGACATGGACAGGTCTGCAATCAAGTAACTTAAACTACTGAGCAATCTCCCAAACCCAATATCCATTATTTCATGTCTTATACTATTCATGTGATCAAACCCTAATGCTTATTTTTTTATCACAGTTCATTTTCTTTCTTTCTTTTTTTTCTTTTTTTTTCCTTTTTTTCTTTATTAGTTAGTTTTGTATTCAACAAATACAGTCAGTTTGGTACCATTATTAGGCTCATACGTGACCTACACCCTCCCCTTGGCCCCTCCTTGTTGAGGTATACGGGTCATGCATTGTGGAGTTAGCCCACAGTTATGGGTAAGACAAATGTCTCTGCATATCATGATCCAATATGTGGCTCTGACATTCTTTCCGCCCCCTCTTCCGCAAAATTTCCCTGAGCCATGTTGGGTTCATTTTTGGTCTGCTTCTGTGATGAGGTGTTGGGGGCCTCTGTGTCTCTGGATATCTGATATGGTAGGAGTTGATTGTTCTCTGTGTCAATCTCCTTTACCCTTGTGCTGGTACCCAGTTCACCAAGACATAGCTATTTCTTGCTTCTAATAAGAAAGACAATTGAAGTACGCTTCGCCACTAGTCTTAAGGGAAAACACCTGATGTTTTACCTGGGCTAGAAATGTGTGGATGTTACCACTGAGAGAACTGTAATATGACTCTGAAGAGTTTCAGGTGGTTGTAAATATGCTGATGCACCCTTAATAATCTCAACAATATAGCTGAGAAGTTCTTTAGAAAATGTACTGATTTTGGATTACTGAGCTTTTGTTTGATCACAACAAACACGCATCAGAAAGCAGCACATATTGTTTTATCTTTAAAATATTGTTTCTTTAGGTCACAATGTTGTGTGTGGATACAGAATAGTAGACTACTATAATAAATAGATATGTAACTTAGTTGATTAATATTATTTCACCACAAACTATAGGCCATCTGAATATATTTTCTAATTTGTTTGGGGTAGAAATGTTTATAATGGATTTGTATGATATTGAGTGCTACTAAAACTTATATTCCATTTTGACAAAAAATAAATTCATGTATCTACAAAACAGTAACTTTCCTAAAGTGATTCTGGAAGGAAAAATAAATTTTATCATTGTTTATTTGAGAAAGCTACAAATTCCATGTGGCTTGCATTATTTGAAACTAATTTAATCCCCATTTCCTTAAACAATATTCTAGAGATTTGCTTATTAGTAGTTATTGAGTGATAAATCAGTGTTTATATTTGGGAATGTGTGAGAAAAAAATGAATCAAACTGGGCCAGGTGTGATGGAGCACACCTTTTTTTTTCATTTTTTTTTTTAAATTTTGTTTTATTTTTTTTTGATCATTTTTTTCTTTATTAGTTAGTTTTGTATTCAGCAAATACAGTCAGTTTGGTACCATTATGAGGCTCATCCGTGACCTACCCCCTCCCCTTGGCCCCTCCATGTTGAGGTATACGGGTCATGCATTGTGGAGTTAGCCCACAGTTGTGGGTAAGCTAAATGTCTCTGCATATCATGACCCAACATGTGGCTCTGACATTCTTCCGCCCCCTCTTCCACAAAATTTCCCTGAGCCATGTTGGGTTCATTTTTGGTCTGCTTCAGTGGTGAGGTGTTGGGGGCCTCTGAGGCTCTGGCTCTCTGATTTGGTAGGAGTTGATTTTTCTCTGTGCTGATCTCCTTCCCCCTTGTGCTGGTATCTGGTTCATCAGGAAAACAGCCCCCTTGCTTGTTTCTCCAATTTTTCTTAGTTTCAGCCGGGGCCCTTTTTTAGGTATGATGGGATGGCTCTCTCCTTAGGATCTACATCTATCTGAAAAAGAGAAGCAGATTCTCCAACGGAAAGTAAGTTAGCATCAGGACAAATGAGATAACCTTTTTTTTTTTATATAGAGAATTTAATAGGTGTAGGCCCTCTTGTAGCCCACAACTGATGGTAGCTTGATATTGGAGAGTGGGCTTATGTTTGGATATGGAGCACATCTTTAATCCCAGCACATGGACTTGGGAGGCAGAGGCAGGAGGATTGACAAGAGTTTGTGGCCACCATGAGACTTATAGTGAATTCCAGGTCATCTTGTGCTAGGGAGGTACCCAGTTTTGAAAAGAAAAACAACAAAAATCCACTGTGGTGGTTTGATTCAGGTGTCCCCCATAAACTTAGGTGTTCTGAATGCTGGGTTCCCCTGCTAATGACAATTGGAAATTAAAGTCTCCTGGAGGCAGTGTATTGTTGGGGACAGGCTTATGGGTGTTATAGCCAGCTCTCCCCTGCCAATGTTTGGCACACTGTCCTGTTGCTATTGTCCACCTGATGTTAGCCAGGAAGTGATGTCCACCCTTTGCTCATTCCATTGTTTTCCCTACCATCCTGGAGTGTCCCCTCGAGTCAAAGTTGCTCTTGGTCAGCTGAATTCTGCCAGCAATGCAAACCTGACTAATACATCCACCAAGGTTAATATCGCCTTTTAATCTAATTGGAAAACTCTTTTTACTATATGGCAACTTTAATCATGTCAGCTATGGTAAAGATCCACGACCTTTTTTGAAAAATGCTTATATCATCCAAAAGGTGAAAAAAATGAAAATGTATTCAAAGAAGCTGACCTTGTAAAACTTAGTGGAATATTCATGAGTCTGTCAGTTTCATTTTAATATTTGGTTCAAGAAAGAACAGTAATACTTGAACACATCTCATAAAAGTATTCTAATTCTTCCATCAATGTCACTGAATACAGGCATGAAGAAAATATGTCACAAGCGATGGAATTTTTCCCACATATCTCCAGAGAAGTTGTCATTTACATCCTTCTTATGGATAGCACCATATATCTGAAGCATTTGACAGGGAAGGATCATTCTATTTCCTAGGCTTTGATTTGCTTGAATCAGTATTAGAAACTACACACCGCATCTAGCTCACCATAGACTCTGTATCCTCACTTTAAATGTTTCAGAAAGTTACTTTTACTAGCATGTCAGCCAGCAAAGTTTTATAAAACATCATGCTTTCATTCTCAGTGTTTTCTAAAATACATCTTAGAAATGCCAACAACAGAGCACAACCTGGAACATCTGTGGATTTGTCCATTTATGGCGCAAAGTGATCACTTTCATACTCTTTAGAACCAGCTGTTCACAGGCATTAATTGCCATGTCACTTACACACTTTAGAACAGCAGCTCTGACAATGGCACACATGTTAATTTGTTTCCCACATCTGTTTTTTTTTATTTTTTATTTTTAGTGAATACCCACTTCATGGCAGATGGGAAGAAATGAGTCTGCACTTATGTCCTTCAAGAAGAATCTGAGTTACAATGGATAGGGAATCCATTGAAGTGAGAAAATTTAAACTAAAACCCACTGGTAAATTACTTCAATTTTGTTTGGAAGGAATTCTATAATAAGACTTTGTTTGATTTTACAATATGCATGTTGATTTTATGATGACAAAATAATTTGAAAGTTATAACATTTTTATGTCTGTCAGATATTCAAATATGTCATATATATCTTATATGAGATGGACACAATGGAGACTACCTTATCTTTAGTGATTTAAGCAGTTCCAAGGATTCCCATAGAGAAAGTAATTAAACACCAGCAATTTCCAGCACTTTGAACTCACAAGATAACCATAAATGTTGGGATTTTCATGAAATTTGGGAAAAATAAAAGGCGTTTGTAATGTGAAAGATAAAAAAAAAAAGAGCTATAATGATATTCCTTGGTTTAATCACACAGCCTATATGTATGCACACATGCACACACATCTCTATAAAGATCCAGTCATCCTGGCAGAATAGATATGAAAAGCAATTCCATCACTTGTTTGCGTTTGTGAAATATTTGTGGAATTAATACAGATAACTACTTGCTCCTAACCCCTTCTTTTGACTTGACATTTCTTTGACATGGGAGAAGTTGTAATTACAATGCTCCCCACATCAGGTCTGTATGCTAAATTCTTAGTTCCTGAGTCTCCATAATAATGAAAATAACGATTTGATGAAAAATTAGCTAGGTGTCTACCTCAGACAGTGTATTCTCCTCTTAGAAGATCATTGTTAAGATGTGCTCACATGGGGAAGAATGGTGAGACGAGTCATGTAGAGAGGATTTTCCAAGCAGAGAAACAAAAGGTGGATGGGCTTGAGTTGGGGAAGTGGCTGTTGTGTGATACAAAAGGTAAAAATAAAAACTAAAACAGGTAGCTCCAGCATGGGAATAAAGGAGGGGAAGTTGTGGAATGAAATAATCTCATAGATATGGATTACAGTTCAGCCACAGCAGTCTTATGGCACCAGAACTCACTGAAAGAATTTAAGTAAATTAGCAATATATTTTGTTAGTATTTTAAAAAGTCTCTTTGTTGTATAACTTATAGGGCCCAACTGGTGGGGAAAAAGCAAATTATTAAGAATTTTTAAATTATTTAGATTCATTATCCCATTCTATATTTCACATTCCTGCAATCAGGTCATATTTTTTGGCTTCTCAGTGGTTTTCTTTCTTTTTCATATGTGTGCCTGTGTGTGCATGTGTGCATGCATGCATTTATAGAGTGTGTTTGTGTGTGTGTCTGTGTGTGTCTGTGTGTTGTGAATGACTATGTGTTTCACAGTAAATATGTAGAGGTCTACTTCCCATTGCTACAGGTATGCTGATAACACACACTTGTCACTTTGCATCCAGGTTTATGCGTGCACTGGGCATCTGAACTCTGGTTGGCAGGCCAGCAAACCAACGCCTTTTATAAAAGAGTCAGCCTCTTTTCAGTGTTTTTTTTTTTAACTAAACTAAAGTGAATCCCTTATTTTAGGGCTTCATAATCTTCTAAAGGTTACTATGATAGTCATCCTAACACATATCTATGACTACTGACTGCATAATAACCTCAGTTATGTAACTGATGTCCAAGTTCCCCTTATGAAAAGAAAGTTAAATATGTTGATCCAATACACACATACACACACACACACACACACACACACACACATCCATGTTACACCAAAATGCTAAAATATACCTAGTCATTTACATAGAAAATATACAGTTTATTAAGCATGCCAACAAACTGATTTAAATATGTATAATCCTATATGATAGAATTTTTCATTATTCTTACTTTTCACATAAGAATCTGGAGCTAAGAGATAGTAAATGAATTAATGCAAGTTTAAATTCACTTTAGTATATTGTTTGATTAAGAGATTGCTGGTGATCTTGAGATTTATGTGAATAAGCTTGTCTAGAGTCAGATAGTGCCCTACTCAAAAACCTATATACTATGTCACTATCTTAGGTTCATCATCACAGATCATTTGGACAACAGCTTAATATGCTGCCATTGTGAACTATAGAACTGATTTAGAAAACTTTAAAAAAATCAGATTAATACTATTAAATTCTTTATACAATTTTGTTTCTTTCTTTTTCTTTTTCTTTTTTTTTTTTTTCTTTTGGTTTCTCGAGGTAGGGTCTCACTCTAGCCCATGCTGACCTGGAATTCACTATGGAGTCTCAGGGTGGCCTTGAACTCACGGCGATCCTCCTACCTCTCCCTCCCAAGTGCTGGGATTAAAGGCATGCGCCATCACGCCTGGCTGTTTCATTTATTGATCTTAAATGTTTTAATATTATTAAGAGGTTTCCCAAAGTCTACCTTTTATAGTACATTTATATGCAAATAGTTAAGAATAATAACTTCAAATACACTAAAATTATTCTGTCTGATGTTTAAAGTGAGCTGACCTTATCCCTATATGCTAACATGAGAATCATCTATAGAACAAGAGGTTTAGAATTCTATGGAGATGACATTCATTGCAATAAGCACACACTCTCTTAGTATAGAGGCTGAGCCAGGTAAGCTCCATATCTGTGCTTATTATTCTTCTGCATCTCCCCACCACTTCATCAGCCCTCTAGAATCATATTCATTTCCTGGAGAAGTTTACCAGACAGTCCAGCCAATATTGGTCCCAGAGGGTATTAATAAAGTAAGCTTTAATAACTGAAGATAACACCAAGTGACAACTATAGAATTCCACAGAGAGCTGGCTGCTAATCAAAACACACATCAGATTCAATTCCCTTTTCTGCCTTCCTCTCATAGTTAGGAAGAAGAAGAATGGAAGGTGATTTATAACTTAAGAATCAGAGTTTTCTGTCAAACATGAGGATTGTTTTCTGCATATCTTCCAATACATCAGTTGCACATTTTTTCATGATATCTGATCATTCTATAAAACTTATCTATTATGTATTAATAAAGTTATGGCTAACTGCACATGTGAATTCAAAACACAGGTGGTCGACAAAATATTTTTTAAATTGCGCAGCATTTTGACATGCATGGTAATTTGCTTTTCTATAGTCAAGAGCTAAGACTTCATTTAACAGGCTCTTCCATATCCCTCATCACTTTGCAATGTAAAAATTTCAGAAATTAAAAAGCATAGTAATTCCCAAGCCCAAACTAAATAAGTTTCTTCCAGAGATTTTCAGTTTGTTAGGTAGCAGGATATTATGGGCTTAATGATATTCTATCAAATCCACAGTTTGAAGTCCTAATATCCAGTACCTCAGAACTTGACTATATTAGGAGATAGAGATTCTAAAGAGAGAATTTATGCTACAATGAGATCCTTGGAATGAGCACCAATCCAATAGGATTATTAATTCATATGAAGAGGTGCTTAGGGCACAGTGACACATAGACATCTGACCATATAAGGATGAGGAAGGTAGATATATGCACAAGAAAAGTCTCAAAGAAACAGAAAGCTAATATCTCATCATGCAAATTTGGACCCCAGAACTTTGAGACAATACATTTTGTTTTCAAAGTGGTTTAGTCTACAGTGCTTTTAATAATAGTGGTTTTAGCAGACACAAACAATTAATAAGACATTAATTATAGTTGGAGGGGGACTTGGGGGACAGAGACATAGCTTGACAAACAAAAAAATTACTATTATAAATTATACCATATTTCCTGTAGGGTAAATATAAAATCCATTTAAAAATAACCTTCACTAAGATTGTGCAATTTTTTATAGTTCCAGAATTTAATATTTGTCCCTTTAAAGTTGTTAAATAGTATAGCTATGGAAAGTTCATGAACATTGAACACCCCTTACAAAATCCAGTATACAGTCAGGCATGGTGGTGCACACCTTTAATCCCAACACTTGGGAGGCAAAGTTAGGAGGATCACTATGAGCTGAAGGCCACTGTGAGACTGCATAGTGAATTCCGGGTCAGACTGAGCTAGAGTGAGACCCTAGCTCAAAACAACAACAACAAAATACTAGGAGTTACAAGTCAGTGCCAAATATGGAAGAAAAAGATAGATAATATGAAAGAGATAGAAGAGGGAGAGAGAATAAGAGAGAGAAAGAAAGATAGAGAAAAACAAGAGAAAATTAAGCTCAGTCTTCATCACACCCTCTCCAGAGATACCTACAAAGTTTCCCAAAAGAAGACAAATTTCTGTCAGAGTACATGATGACCCACCAAATGTTAGTGGTAAGACCCTACTGATGAAGACACCGTATGCTGATGGTATGTAACATGGAGTGACCTGTCTGGAAACTGGAAGAGAGTCAGTCCCCAGACAGCTCATCTACTGCTAGAAGGTGCTACATGAGTGACTGGTGGAAAATGGTCAACATCTTCCCAAGCAACTCATTGTCTAAGCTACTCAGCAGCAAACAACTTGACGTGATACTCACACAAGTACAATAGTGGCACACAGCCATGATGGGTAACCAAATGCTCTTGATTTGGCTAATGGATCCACCCAGTGGAACAGAACCCATAGCTGGAAGTGGGAGACAAGTCAGAACCATATCCAAAAATGAGCCCATTCTCCATTATCAACCTCCCACCAATCATGGGCTACAAGAGGGCCTACACCTATGAAATTCTGTCTAAAAAAACAATGGTTATCTCATTTATCTGGTGCTAACTTTACTCTCTGTTGGAGAATTTACTTCTCTTTTGCAGATGGATGCAGATCCTAAAGAGAGAACCATCCCTTCACACCTCAAAAGGGCCCCAGCTGAAACTAAGAGTACTTGGGGAAATAAGCAACGGTGTTGCTTTCTTGGTGAACCTGTTACTGGCACAAGGGTGAAGGAGATAGACACAGAGAACACTCAACTCTTACCAAACCAGATATCCAGAGATACAGAGGCTCCTAAGACCTCATCACTGAAGCAGACCTGAAATGAACCCAACATGACTCAGGGAAATTTGTGAAAGAGGGGTGGAAAAAATGTTAGAGTCACATGTTGGGTCATTATGCACAGAGACATTGTTTTTTACCCATAGTTGATGGCTAACTGCACAACACAAGACCCATATTCCCAGAGGAGGGTCCCTGTGGAGGGGGGAGGGCAGGAAGGAGGCAAATATGGCACCAACATGACTGAATACACACTGTCTACATAACTAATAAAAATGATATTAATAAAAACAAACAAACAAATCCAGTATGGCTCCTAAAGTCCACAGGTCAGGACTCCCCATTGTATGGACAGGATGCCAAGTGATCTCCTGTACCAATTTCCATATGTTTCACACTTTATATTGTCATTCTGCAATGTCATACCTGTTGCAGTCAGGTTCACATTGCTGGTAGAAATCCCCAACCAAGAACAGCTTGTGGGGAAAAAAGAAGTCTATTTTGGCTTACAGGCACGAGGAGAAGCTCCACAATGGCAGGAGAAAATGATGGGATGAGCAGAGGCTGGACATCACCCCTGGCAAACAAAAGATGGACAATAGCAACAAGAGATTGTGCCAAACACTGACAGGGCAACATTGGCTATCACAACCATAAGCCCACCCTCAACAATACACTCCATCAAGGAGGCATTAATTCCAAAATCTCCATCAGCTGGAAACCTATCATTCAGAACATCTATGTTTATGGGGGACACCTGATTCAGACCACCACATCCTGTCCCTGGCCTCCATAAACTGATAACCATCCATAATTTTTATCAATTTCAATGATGTTCAAACATCCCCATAGTCCAAGATCTTTTAACTGAGCCATAATACCAACCCCCCCAAACCCATAATTTCACAGAATAAAAATTCACACAGCAAAAGATTGCATTGGGCCTAGCAAAGAAATATTCAACCAACACAAGATTTAACATAACCAGGGAAAACATAAAATTCTGCAGCTTCAAGTCCAACAACTCTAATCAGTGACAAATCTCCAATTCTGATTAATTGTAACCAGCGACAAGTCTCTGGAGTTCTAATTCCACCCCACCAGCTAGGCTACTTACAGTCCTGGAAAACTTCATCGGGTCCAGCAGCTTTCCTTAGCAGCCATCTCATGGTCCCAGCATCTCCACTGGGTCTCCACTGCAATCCAGAGTTCATCCTCATGGCCCTATAGGGTTTCCATGCAGGCAACCAGCAAACTGGCTTCACACTCCCCACGGCCATTTCCAAAACACAAGACTGTGTTGCAAATTCAATGACCCTCTCTTTCCTGCATTTCTTATACTCCACAATACCAGGTAGGGTGCCAATTTGTTAATCCAGGGTGGAATAAAGCAGACTTTGAAGAACAGGACACTCCTTGAGCACTCAGGCCCCTTCAAAAGAGCTTACATTCTTTCTGTTGCCAGTGCAGGTCAACTGGCCCAATCTCAATAGTTGTAATCTCTCAAACAATTTGCAGGTAAGTGGGCAACCATTTAGGCCCAAAGATTTTTTTTTCTTTTTCCTGTACCATATCCCTCTGCTCACACCAGTTCATTTCTACGCAATACAATCCTGCACAACTTCTCAGGACATGGGCATTACTGGCAAGCTTTTCCACAAACTGCTAGCCCAGTACAAGCAAAGCTCTTTCTCACCCTCATAAGACAAACCTCACAGTCCACAGTTCTTACTGCATTCAGGTCTTTCAACTCTGACCAGAATAGTCCATCAAGCTCTACTTACAGCACTGCAAGTCATCTCATAGGCCAAGGTTTCAAGACCTTCCATCTTCCTCTTGAAAATCAGCTCCAAAAGGCTAAACCCACACAGTCAGGTGTCTAGCAGAAACCCCACTCCTCAGTACCACTTTACTGTTGCAGTCAGGTTCACATTGCTAGTAGAAATCCCCAACTAAGAGCATCTTGTGGGAAAAAGAGGTTTATTTGTGCTTACAGTCTCGAGGGGAATCTCCACAATGGCAGGGGAAAACAATGGCATGAGCAGAGGGTGGACATCTCCCCCTAGCTAACATAATGTGAACAATAGCAACAGGAGACTGTGCCAAATACTGACAAGGGACACTGGCTATAACAATCAGAAGCCCACCCTCAACAAGGTACTCGAGGCATTTATTCCCAAACCTCCATCAGCTGGGAACGTAGCATTCACAACACCTAAGTTTATGGGGGACACCCGAATCAATCCACCACAATACCCTTTACATATTGTCCATGATTTTCATGCAACCATATGCTGAGCTACATTTTTAATCATAGCCAGTAATTAATAAAGGACATTTTCATTCAGTAACAAGTTATGGAAACCTATAAGTAAATACGACAGGAGATGTTTATAGACCCCAAACCAATCTCCTTGTCTGTTCCTTTGATCAGCATATAGGTTTGTCTCTGACATGAGCTATCAGCTAATAATCAATAGGTTATTTATGCTCAATATAGATTTATATCAGACACTAGCTATCAGCTAATCATCACAAAGTTCCTTATATTCACATGCAACATACATTCATCACTCCTCATTATATTCACATGCAACATACATTCATCACTCCACATATACAAAATAGCAAGTTATTCTTTTTTTGTTTCTTTTTTTCTTCATTAGTTAGTTTTGTATTCAGCAAATACAGTCAGTTTGGTACCATTATTACGCTCATTCGTGACCTACCCCCTCCCCTTGGCCCCTGGTTGTTGAGGTATATGGGTCATGCATTGTGGAGTTAGCCCACAGTTATGGGTAAGCTAAATGTCTGTGCATATCATGACCCAACATGTGGCTCTGACATTCTTTCTGCCCCCTCTTCCGCAAAATTTCCCTGAGCCATGTTGGGTTCATTTTTGGTCTGCTTCAGTGATGAGGTGTTGGGGGCCTCTGAGGCTCTGGCTCTCTGATTTGGTAGGAGTTGATCTTTCTCTGTGTTGAATCTTTCCCCTTTCCGCTGGTATCTGGTTCATCAGGTAAACAGCCCCCTTGCTTGTTTCTCCAATTTTTCTTAGTTTCAGCCAGGGCCTTTTTGAGGTATGATGGGGTGGCTCTCTCCTTAGGATCTACATCTATCTGAAAAAGAGAAGCAGATTCTCCAACGGAGAGTAAAGTTAGCACCAGACAAATGAGATAACCCTTACTTTTTTTGATAGAAAATTTAATAGGTGTAGGCCCTCTTGTAGCCCATGATTGATGGTAGCTTGATATTGGCGAGTGGGCTTATGTTTGGATATGGTTCTGACTTGTTTCCCAGCTTGAGCTATGGGTCCCGTACCACTGAGGAGATCAGTTAGCCAAATTGAGAGCAGTTGGTTCCCCACCATGGCTGTGTGCCACTGTTGCATTGTGTGGGCATCACAACAAGTTATTTGCTGATACGTAGGTTAGACCATAAGTTGCTTGGACAGATATTGGTCATTTTCCCCCAGTTGCCATGTAGCACCTTCTGCCACTAGACGTGCTGACTCTCTGGGGACTGACTCTCTTCTTTTAAAATTTAAAAAAAGTTTGTTTACTTATTTGAGAGAGAGAAAGACAGAGCAAGAGAGAGAAAAAGAGAGAATGGATGTGGCAGAGCCTCCAGCTGCTTCAAACAAACACTTGACACATGCACCATATTGGGCACCTAGTTTATGTGGGTCCGGGGTTATTGAACCTTGGTCCTTTGCAGGCAAGCACCTTAACTGCTAAGCCATCTCCTCAGCCCATACAGCAAGTTCTTAAAATGAATACCTCTACTAAATGGGTAAAGCTATTCATACAAATCCAACATTGTTTTGAATCTTATTACTTCTTTGAAAGAATTTCAATTTATTGTTGAGCTTATATTCACATTTTTTTTTTCAAATAAGCAGGAGTGTTCTGACAGATTGAGAGTAGGTGGAAAATGAGTTGTGTGGTGAAAATATAGACATGATTTTGAAAAGAAAGGTAAGTGAAAATAAGCAGGCTGTATTTGCCAGTCAGGATTTAATAGGACCACTTCACGTCTATAGCCATATATACCCTGGAGTTACTGGCAATAATTTTATTTTTTTTTCTGGATTCTTCTGATAACAAACCTGAAATAAAACATTGCACAATGAAACATTTAGAAAGATAATTGTTCCTCAAGTAAGCATCAATTTATCTTCATATGAAACTTTTAGCTTCTCTTTCCAGAGTCTGTTTTTGGCATTGTGCCTTAAAGTCTAGTGTTAGGAAGAGAGAAAATGTCAAGTTCCCCAATTCCTTTTCACTAAAGATTATACAGTAGATAAACTTTTTTGTTTGTTTTTCTTTTTCTAGATGTTTTTTCAACAAACTGTTATATTACTTAAGTTACTCCAATGCCCCGTCTGAAAATCAGAGGAAGCAGGAGATTTGACATGGCAATGATATGAGGTTGACAGTAATGATTGTGGGGGAGGTAAAGAAATGAACTTTTCAGAGTGCCTTAGAGTGAAATTGGTATTTAAATTTCTGATCAGTTAGCATTTTTTAAAAGAAATTATTTTCTTTCTCACCCAGAGAAGATTCAATGACACTTTTCATCACTCTTTCCTTCAAAGCTCTGGAATTATTTTCTTTGTTCTATCCATGACCATCTGCTGCCCTAGTAATCTCCACAAACAGCTTCACAGCTGGGGAAGCTGCTCTAGATTTTGGAACTGAGGTTTCTTCTAAGAAGTCTTGGTGATTTCAGCATGGACACAAATGGGATTTTCATCATGCACAAGTGGAAGCTAGATCACTTCGTTGGAAGACAAAAGATGTTAGGCTTTATCTTTATTTTGTTTTACCTTGATTTGTGATGGAAATATGTGTGTTTCTTGTGATTATTTCAACCAAATTAACAGCTTCTTCAAAAGGAAACTAAGGAGATGGAAAGCTAGATGATAACATTTCTAGTGACCAAATGGAAAACAAATTTCTGAATATCTTTAAAGTCTTGCCACTATTCTCCTCATTTATTTTTAAGTGCTTTTATTCTTTTTTTTTATTCTCTTGATGCTAGAAATGAACTCCAGATGCACTCATGTCTGTACATATGGCTAGGCTTTCTGTGGGTATTGTAGAATGGACCCTAGGCTGGCAAGCTTTGCATGAAAGCACATAGCTGATGAGCCACTTCTCCAGCTTTCATAGACTCTTGGTAGTACCCACAAGCATGCTTAAAGGTACATGTCTCTCAAGAATTTAAGTTTTTTTAAAAAATATTTTATTCATTTTTATTTATTTATTTGAGAGTGACAGACAGAGAGAGAAAGAGGAAGAGAGAGAGAGAGAGAGAGAGAAAATGGGTGCACCAGGGCTTCCAGCCACTGCAAATGAACTCCAGACACGTGCGCCCCCTTGTGCATCTGGCTAACGTGGGTCCTGGGGAATTGAGCCTCGAACCAGGGTTCTTAGGCTTCACAGGCAAGTGCTTAACTGCTAAGCCATCTCTCCAGCTCAAGAATTTAAGTTTTGTTACTGTTGTTGTTGTTGTTGTTGTTGTTTTTATTGTTTGGATTACTCAAGACCAGTCTCATTGATACTTCTTGTACTACTTCCTTTATTGATAGGGAGCCTCTCTCTCTCTCTCTCTCTCTCTCTCTCTCTCTCCCTTTCTCTCTCAAATCTGTTTAAAATTTATTAGAATTCATTTCCCTAAAGATCATTTAGATCTGACTCTTGGTCCAGCTTCTCAATGGAAGTTAATTATCCTTCATTTCATCCTGTAAGTTATCTAATTGTGAGCTGCCATTTTATAATCATTTATTATAAACTGTGAAATTGATACATATCATATTATGGTATTTCCTTCCTCTGAATTAACATTGTTTCCATTACTTTTTGTAACTCACTAGATTGTTAATTACTTTGTAAAGCTATGTAGTTTATTTGTTTCGTCACTGTGTTGGTTTGTATTAGATGCCCCCCCCCCCCTTAAACTCATGGGCTTTAAATGCTTGGTCCCAAGCTGATGGTAGTTTGGGATGTGGAGCTTTCTAGAGAAGGTATGTTGTTAGGGGCAGGCTTAGGGATGTTATAGTCACCTCCCCCTTACTATAATGGGTTTCACTCACCTGTTGCTGTTTCCAACCGCTATGACAGAAATGATGTCCAGCCTTGACTAATATGTTTTTCCTGACATCATGCAGCTACACCTAGAGAATTTAAGGCAAAATAAACAACTGTCCTTCCATGAACTGCTTTGGTTTGTGTGCTCAAGGTTGCACATGCACACTAAGTGGTGGAAGTATCTGGAGTTTGACTGCATTGGTTGAAGGCCTGGTACACCAATTTTCTCTCTGCCTCTCTCTCTCCTTTTCTCTCTCTCTAAATAACAACAACAACAACAATAATAATAATAATAATAAAGAATAGAATCACCATGCAAGCATTCTTGTGTGGATTTGTGAGGGTTGTCTGACAAGTTTAATTGATGAGGGATGTTTTGCCCTGAATGTGGGCAGAACCATGCATTCCATGGGGTTGGGACCTGGACTGAATAAAAAGAAAGAGAGTGGAGCAACAGTGTTAATGTCTATACTTTCTGGATGAAAACACCTCACAAGTTTTTCCTAGCCTTTCCCCACTCAAACTGTGAGACAGAATCCTCTTCTTAAGTTGCTTTTGTCAGGTATTATGTCTGAACAAAGAGAAACTAATTAATACAGAAAACTAGAATATGGTGCAGATGAATTGCTGTAATAACTCTTCCCTTGGGGTTTATAGGTCTTTGGAATTTTGGAGGGATGACTGTAGAAGAGTTTGGAGCTGCTAGAAACTCAAGAATACTCTAAGTAGAGCTAAATAGGCTGTTCTAGTGGGAGATTTTAAGGCCAGAATACCTAAAGAAATGCAGATTCTGTAGACGGAGCTTCTGAATTTTTACAGGGGAACAAGGGCTCTTGGGAAGGTGGCTAGAGGTCATTTGTGTTTTATTCTGGTAAATAATCTAGCTATATTCTGCCCATGTCCAGAGAACCTGAGTGAGGCTGAATCCAAATTAAGTGGACCAATCTCTTTGAAAGAAGAAATTTAATGGCTGGTATTCAGACTATGAAACAGTTACTGCTCACTGCTCTTACTCAGATCTACAGTGGGAGAGAATAGCAAGCTAAGAGAAAGTAGTGCTCTGGAAAGGAGAAGAGTATGAGTCAGTTTAAGATTCTGGACAAGAAGCTGAAATTCATCTATAACTAATAAAGCAATTAGAAACATTAGAGAAAATAAACTGTAAGCTCCACACTGAGATAACAAGAAAAGTGCCCCAGAGAGACCCAACCCAATGAATGTTCTCACTTAAAATGACACAATGAAATTTGAGGAAAAATGGTTGAACCTGGAACAGATCATTCTGAGTGAACTTACCCAATCACAGAAAAAAAAATCACCACCTAGTCTCACTCATCTACAGCGCCTAACCTGAATCTACCCAAGATGCCTTACATACCCAGCAAGCTTCTCATGGACTAAACAATAGGATCAGTGGGGAGGGAGGGGAGGAGAAGGGATGGTGGGAAACACAAATCTAGATCCAATCGGCAATGATACCATAAAATTCTACATCCTAAAAGGCAGACCAAATGTCTGAACCTTCACCAAGCCCTTAGAGGGAACACCTGGCTCAGAAGACACTGGAGAGGATATGATGAAGACTGATCTTAATCTTCTATAGCCTCTCTGTCTCTCTCTTCTCTCTATCTCTTTTATATTAGGTATCTTATTCTTCCTTTTCTTAGTGGGCAATGACCTGTAACTCCCAGTACCAGCATGTGGCTATCATCCATAATGAGCTTTTGATCAGAGAGACCTACAAGGTTTCCTAAAAGAAAGATTTCTGCCAGAGTACTCGATGACCCACCAAACGTTAATGGTAAGACCCTACTGCTGAAGGCACTTTATGTGGTTGACATATAAAATGGAATGGCATGCCTGGAAGCTTGAAGATAGTCAGTCCCCAGACAGTCAGCGTGTCTAGTGCCAGAAGGTGCTACATGGGTGACTGGGGGGGGGGGGGGAAATGACCAATAACTGCCCAAGCAACTCCTGGTCTCACCTACTTAGAAGCAAATAACCTGTCATGATGCTCACACTAGTGCAATAGTGGCACACAGACATGGTGGGAAATGAACTGTTCTTGATTCGGCTAACTGATCCCCTCTGTGGTATGGGACCCATAGCTGGAGCTGGGAAACAAGTCGGAACCATATCCAAACATAAGCCCACTCTCCACTATCAAGCTACCACCAATCGTGGGCTACAAGAGGACCTACACCTATTAAATTCTCTATTAAAAAGTAAGGGTTATCTCATTTGTCTGGTGCTAACTTTACTCTCCATTGGAGAATCTGCTTCTCTTTTTCAGATAGATGTAGATCCTAAAGAGAGAGCCACCCCATCATACCTCAAAAGGGCCCCGGCTGAAACTAAGAACAATTGGTGAAACAAGGAAGGATGCTGTTTTCTTAGTGAACTGGGTACCAGCACAAGGGGGAAGGAGATCAACATAGAGAAAAATCAACTCCTACCAAATTAGAGATCCAGAGACCCGGAGGCCCCCAATACCTCATCACTGAAGCAGACCAAAAATGAACCCAACATGGCTCAGGGAAATTTTGCAGAAGAGGGGGTGGAAAGAATGTCAGAGCCACATGTTGGGTCATGATATGCAGACATTTATCCTACCCATAACTGTGGGCTGACTCCAGAATGCATGACCCATATAACTCAACAAGGAGAGGCCAAGGTGAGGGGGTAGGTAATGGACGAGCCCAATAATGGTACCAAATTGACTGTATTCACTGAGTACAAAACTAATTAATAAAAAAATTGTAAATTCATTTTTGAAAAGAGGGAACCTAAACTGAGAATGCCACTCTCTTGGTTCCCTGGTCAAAAATAACTCTAGGACTCATTGTCTAACCTACTTAGCAGCAAATAACCTGTCATGATGTGCACACAAGGCAATAGTGGCACACAGCCATGGTGGGAAACTAACTGTTCTTAATTTAGCTAGCTGATCTGTTCAGTGGAACAGAACCCATATCTGGAGCTGGGAAACAAGTCAGAAGCAGATCCAAAAATGAACCTGCTTTCCATTATCAAGCTATCACCAATCATGAGCTACAAGAGGGCCTACATGTATTAAATTCTCTCTAAAAAAATGGTTATCCCATTTACCTGTTTTTCAGATAGAGGCAAATCCTAAGGAGAGAACCACCCCATTATACCTCAAAACGGCCCAAGCTGAAACTCAGAATAACTGGCAAAACAAGCAAGGGTGCTGTTTTCTTGGTGAAACTGGTACCAGCACAAGGGTGAAGAAGATTGACACAGAGAACAACCAACTCCTACCAAATCAGATATCCAGAGACCCAGAGGCCCCCAACACCTCATCACTGAAGCAGACCTAAAATGAACCCAACATGGCTCAGAAAAATTTGTGGAAGAGGGGACAGAAAGAATATCAGAGCCACACATTGGGTCATGATACACAGAAACATTTCCTCCTATCCATAACTGAGGGCTAACCCAACAATGCATGACCCATATATCCCAACAACGAGGGGCTAGGGGAAGGGGGGAGGACAGGGAGGAGGTTAACAATGGTACCAACTTGACTGTATTCAGTGAGTATAAAACTAGTTTAAAAAAAAAAAAAACTGATAACTCTATGGCTGTAGGGAATCCATTCCTCTGGATCCGCCCTAAAGGCACATAGAGGTCATTGTAAATGTGGTACAAAGGGATGGCATATATTACATTTCAAGGTGGCATAGAACATGTCATCCTCATGCATGCACTGGTTTTTCAGGCATGAAGCATGTAAGAGTGAAGAAAGTCACAGCAGGCTTACAGTAAGATTCTGGAAATCTGCTGAGACCAGACAGTTTGTATAGGGCCAGGGCTAGAATATGATTTAAAGTGATATGTTTGGTTGTCAACTTGACTGGCCTTAGAATCACCATGGAAACACATTTCAGTACATCTATATAGGTTTACAGAAAGGTTTAATTGAAGAGGAAAGACTCAACCTGAAAGAAGGTTGCCCCATTTCATCGACTTGGGTCAGTAAAAAGGAGAAAGTAAGTGTATCAATATTTTCCTCTATGCTTTCTAACTACAAACACAATGTGACCAGCTGCTTCATACTGCTGCTACTGTGATTTCCCTATCATGATGGAAGGAAATCTCCATCAAACTCTAGATGATGGGCTTTAGAGAGATCCTAATTTGGCAAAAGTGTTCATGTGTCAAGAGGGCGGCCTCCTCAATTTCATAGGGACCAAAGGAGCCTTCTGTGCCTAACCCTCTGTGCCACTTCATATGGATATCTATTTGTATCTTTTACAATAAGCTTGTACATGTATCTTCCGTTATCTGTGAACTCTAGTAGTAAATTATAAAGCTGGAAATGGATACTTGGAACCTTGGGTTTCTAGATGAATTTTGAGATGTAGAAGTGGCTGAGACTTGTGGATGGGGATCTGACATGGGTATAGTCTTTTATTACTGAGCCTTTAAATCTGCATATTATACCTGTCTGAACCTAACTGGGTAAAAACTTTCAGGATACAAATGAACCATAGAAAACTTGACTAGGGGATGGAGAGATGGCTTACCAGTTAAGGTGTTTGCCTGCAAAGCCTAAAGACACATGCTCTACTCTCGACAGATGCACAAAGGTAAGGCAGGGGCAAGGTCGCACAAACAGCGTCTGTAGTTTGATTGTAGTGGCTTTGACCATGTCACACCAATTCTCTATCTCTTCTCTCTCTCTCTCTCTCTCTCTCTCTCTCTCTGTCTTGCTCTCTTAAAAAATGTTAAAAAATAAAGCTGGGCATGGTGGTGCACACCTTTAATCCCAGCACTTGGGAGGCAGAGGTAGGAGGATTGCCATGAGTTCGAGGCCACCCTGAGACTACATAGTGAATTCCAGGTCAGCCTGGGCTAGAGTGAGACCCTACCTTGAAAAACCAAAAAATAAAAATAAAAAAAAAAATAAAACTTGGCTGGTATTAGGAGAAAAACAACTTTAAAATAATCAAAAAATATCTCATGAATTCTCTTATTCCTCAGAAAAATATAGTTAAAATACATAGATAAGTAGAAATGTTCACACACACTCATAACCAGTACTCACACACTCACAAGCAAATACTTCTAAAACAAACTATGATTATACCACGTAGATTATTTCACTACAAGAAGTCCAATGTGCTAACCATCCTAAAACAGAGCCACCTTATATAGATTATTTCATTGTCATTGCAGTCATTGAAATAAAACTTTTTAATGGAAATACTGGGCTTGACGGCACACACCTTTAATCCCAGCACTTGGGAGGCAGAGGTATGTGGATCACCATGATTTTGAGGCCACCTTGAGATTACATAGTGAATTCTAGGTCAGCCTGAACTAGAGCAAGACCCTACCTTGAAAAACAAAACAACAACAAAAAACTCTTTAATGGAAAAGTATTCCATGTTGATATTATACATCATTTATTTAAGCAATATCAATAATTGTGCTTCAATATATCATGAGTAATTATAAATAATAAACCAGAATACTAGTAGTTTCCTAAGCTTATTCCTGTAACAGCTTAGCAGAAATTGTATAAATATAATCTTAGAAAAGTTGAGTAAAAGAGGATATATTTGTGATTTTATAAACAATTTTCTTTCTAACTTAAATACAATTAAGACAACTAACCTTGTGAAATATATAGAGATATACTGAAGTATTTCCTATTTGAATTTTGGGAGTTCTATATTTCAGATTCATTTTTATAGATTTGTTTATTTGTTAAGCAAATCTGCTTATGAACAAAAAATTAACTTATCTGAAATGAAACACACAGGGGAATTTTTTGATGATTGAATCTTTAGATAAATTGAAAAGAGACAAAGGGATGATAAATCAAATTTCTCATATAAACTAAAATAAATACAATTCTGTCAGGCTGAATTAAATGATATTTTATTAACTTTGAGTATTATCTAGAATGGTTAAATAATTTCATTTACTTTTACCCTAGGTTTGTCTTGTACACAAAAATGTAGACTCATATAGATTTTGAACACAGAGAGATCTTAGATGTCAAATATTCCAGAGGTTAGAAAAAAATATTTTTTTGAAAAATGCTGAATATCATTCATCTTTATATCCATGTATTGATTTGCTCAAAAGTGTACCTGATTCTTTAATTAAATTAATCTAAAAATGAGAAAACTGTGTTCTAAGTAATTGTGTAACTTAATGATTCATTTAAATACTAGTAGTGTAATTTTTGGTGATATTATACCACACTTTCGATCAATATGTATTTTGTTAACATTTGGAAGATGTTAGTTATGGTACCTCCTATTTGTGATGTGTGCTTTCTTTTTCCTGAAGTTCCACACTCGAATGCCCATGAAAGATGGAATATGCAAAATAATCAAGGAAATAAAGTCAGCATTGATGGATTAAACATTAGGTGGGCAGAGGCCACTGTGATTAATTGTGTAAGTCAAGCCCCTATCTAAACAAGTCATGTGCTTTTCAACTCCCAGAAATATAAGATTTATTGATATTGGCATAAAGATAAGAAACCAGCTCCTACTCATTATTCAGAGCAGACACAAGACAGAATGTGAATGGCATTGAAGAACAGGGTTACAGAATCAAGCACAAGCCTCCATTTCCAAAACGCAGAATGTAAACCTGGGAGCCAGGTCTAAATTGCATGGAGACAAATATTGTGCTCTCCAATGTCAAGATCACACTAGTCTTTGGCTAAAAGAGGGTTTACATCCATCTAACTCTTCCTAAATTAATGACACATCTAATTTAACCTATACTGACATTACTCTCTGTTAGTGAATCTGTTTGTCTTTTTCAGAAGGTAGCATGACCTGAGGAGATAAACCAGCCCTCTCATCTCAGTCAAGGCCCAGGGAAACCACAGAGGAATTGGAGAGATGAGCAAGAGTACTTCTTCCATGGTGATCTTGACAAACAGCATCAGGGTGAAGGAGACAGATGCTAAAGGTACTAAACACATACCAAAGCACAAATCCAGAGGCTGCTAAGAGCTCATCACTGAAGGAGAATTAAACATACCCACCAAGGCTCATGGAATTTGCAGAAGAGGGGCAGAAGGATTGTAAGAGTCATAGGCTGGGATGTCATGCCAAAATGCACTGCTTCCCCCAGTAATTCACTGCTGGTCCCATAATCCACAACCCCATGGCGAATACCAGCAACCCCACTTAGGATTGTCCCCAGAAATGGGGGCTGAGAGGAGGGAAAATATCATGCCAAAATATGATGCAACCCTACAAAATATGTTCTTAATAAAAGAAAAGAATATGGGGAAATCAGGATCTGCCGAGAATCACCATATCCTGGGGAAGCTGAGGCAGTAAGATTATGAGTTTACTGTGGGCTACATAGTAAAACATTGATGCACAAAAATATAAAAGAGAAAAGTAAAGCAACCAACCAACAAAATGAATATGAATTTTTTATTTCTCTCAATATATTAGTCTTCTTTTCCACAATAAATCCAAGAAAATACCAATGCATAGTTATACTGAAGGTCATAAGACCCAAATGGCAAAAGACAACAGTCTCAGATATCAAGTAATTGACTTCATGCCTCATCAATGACTGGAACAGAAGAATCATACACACTTGTAGTGTAAATTCTAGTTATTTCAACTTCTATTATCTTCCTCATTTATAATAATCAGTATTGAATAAATTTTGAAACACTGAAAAACAAGAACGTAGATTATTGAGATAAATAATAAAAACTAGCAGAGATGACAACAAGTCAGACATATTAAAAATAGATGTAAAAAATAACATTTGTTAAAACAAGAAGTACAGAGGCTTGAGTGATGGCTCAGCAGTTAAGGCACTTGCCTGTGAAGCCTAAAGATACTGATTCAATTCCCCAGTACCAGATGCATATAGTGCAGATGCAGTAGCCCGATGCATATACTGGCTCATGCATCTGGAGTTTATTTGCAGGGGCAGGAGGCCCCGATGTGCCCATTTTTTTTCTCTTTCTCTCTCTCTCAAATAAATAAATAAAAACATTTACAAAAAGAAGAAATACAAGCAAGATAAAACATGGATAAATAAAAAAAATTCTCAGGTTTGGGAAGCTAGTTCAATGTTAGAATGCTTACCTAGCAAATTTAAGTTGTGGACTTGGTTCCCAGAATGAAAAAGAAAGTCTGATAAAGACCATTTTTTAGAATTAATTTGTGATGAGAAATTAGCTGGAAATAATAACAAATGGAAAATTTAGCAAAGTATTAGAAAGTATAAAGAAGTACTCAATTGAAATGCTAGAAAACCCCATCCCTACAATATTTGAAATAAAACATTCATTACAAGAGAACTAAGAAAAGTAAAGAACTGAGAGGTAGGTCCATGGAAGCCATGATATGGAAATGCAAAGAAAAGGAATGATCAGAAAGATGAATAGAGCCTGTAATGGGCAGGGAGACCTGTAAGCTCTGTTGTCCACATGCAACAGCAAGAAAGAAGAAGAAATTATAATAGATGAAAAAACAACCAGTTTTCCTAAATTAATACAAGACAAAAAAACCCAGAAATTTAAAATTTAGAGAAACTTTAGTTGATATGGAAAAAATTTAAAAATAGAGAAATCAACAACTATTGTTGACTAATTCAACACCCTCCTGTCATTGATTAATTAAAACATAAATAACAATAGTAAGATTGTTGACAATATTAATATCAAACAATGTAACCAAGTTATTTTTATGTAATTAAAGCACACAATGGAAAATTAATATTAGGTTAAGTACAGACATAAAATTCACCATGATAAGCAGATCCTGTCATCCTTAAATATACTACTAAACTTAAAATATGTAACTCATATAAGAAGCAATAGAATTACAAGGAAGAAACAAAACTAGATACATTTCACCAGGTATCGTGACACAAGTTTTTAATCCCAGCACTCAGGAGGCAAAGGTAGGAAGATCACCATGAGTTTGAGGCCACCCTGAGACTACAATGTTAATTCCAGGTCAACCTGCGCCAGAATAAGTCCCTACTTTGAAAAATTCGAAAAACAGCAACAACAACAACAAACTAGATGCATTTTTAAATGCAGTTTTCAAAGAAGAAACATTGGAGAAGAACTTCAATGAAAATTCAATATAATAAATATAATATAAAGAGTCATAAAAGAATTAGCTAAAATAACATTAAATATTTGTATTAGAAAAGTCTCTAAGCTTCTATGTAAAGACCTAGACCCTAAAATATTTGACTGTGACTTGTTATTCCCAGCACCAGAAATTGGTTCTAACCCACATTAAGCTGTTGATCAGAGAGAACTGTGAGGTTCCCAAAACAAAAAAGGCTTGTCAAAGCACTTGATTATACACCTGAGGTGAAAAATAAGACACTGTTGCTGAAGACACCATATGCTGTGAACCCCTTGCATGGATGTGACATAGAGAAGAACACAGGGTAGAACATGGTCACATCAGTACATCGAGAAGATAGATCTGACTGTCTACTAGAAAATGGGTTACCTCCTCCTCATCTGCCTGGGGCCCAGAAGTTATTACAGGAGAAGGAGAAGCAGAAACAGGAATACTACTTTCGTGGTAAGCCTGACAACCAGTTCCAGGGAAATGGTGATAAACACTGTGGTCACAGAAACCTCATGAAAATAGAGATCTAGAGTCTACAGAAAAAGCAACAGCAAATCAGATCCCTATCTTGCCCACCAAGGCACAGGGAGCATCTCGGAAGAGGGGGAGATAAGATGTAAGAGATTTAGGATACAGGATAGTTGCGAATAGCCTGAGGCAATGTGTCTCTTCCTTCCCTGCAGAGACTGAGGCCTCTTGGTCCCCACAGTGAATACCAATAACCCCACTGAAGACCCTCTCCAGAATTTGGGGTGGGGAGAGGGGTGCTATATTTGCAACCTTTTATAAAAAAAATCAATAAATTTAAAAAGTATAAGCAAATAAATTTCATGAATTAAATGAAATACAGACATTTCTTGAAAAATCCATAGCATATAAAACACATCAAACAAGGGCTAGAGGGAGGGCGTCATGATTAAGACACTTACCTGCAAAGCCTAAGGATCAAGGTTCAATTCTCCAGTACCCACATAAGCCAGATGCACAAGGTAGCACATGTATCTGGAATTTGTTTGCAGTGGCTAGAGGTCCTGGTGCTCCCATTCTCTCTCTCTCTCTTTCTCTCCCTCTCTCTCATTCTCCCTCTCTCTCTCTCTCTCTCTGTCTCTCTCTCTCTCTCTCTCTCTCTCTCCCTTCTTCTCTCTCTCTCAAATAAATAAATAAATAAATAAAATATTAAAAACACAAAGTAAAATAAGCCTGATGAGCCTTTACCTATTAAACAAATTGAAATCCATTAAAGATAATTCCCTCTGCTTTTTTTCCAAACCAACTGTAGTAACAAATGCTTTCATTGATGAATTCAACCCAATATTTAAGGAAGAATCATTTGTCACTAATATAACTAGAGTTTGGCTCTACTATTCCTAAAGCTATGCAATTCAGGCTTGTTCTCCAGCTATGGTGCTACTGAGAATGGAGACAGAGTCTGGTGAATGAGGTCATTGGGAATTTGTCTTCCATTCATATTCTGGAGCCCTTGTCTGCCCCTCTCTCTTTCTTATTGGCTGCTGTAACATGCATAGACCTATTTCATCTCATGTCATAGCCATGATACTCAATGCTACCAAAGGCCAAAGCAACCATGAACTGAAACTCATGATTACATGAGTGAAAGGAAATCTTTCTTACTTATCTGCATATTCTAAGTTATTTTGTCATAGTCATTGAAAACATTAATATACCTACATACTTATCAGTTTCAAGAGGCAAAATGACTACATGGTAGAAATCTGATTGACTCAACAATAGCTAAATAATTGATTTAACCAAACATTATTGAAAATGGGACAAAACTTCATTATACCATATTAATATTATGTACCAAGGAAAAGAATTCCTGCATAATTCCTTGAAAAAAATAATGCATAACCAAGTCCCGCATGGTGGCACCTGCCTTTAATCCCAGCACTCTGGAGGCAGAGGTAGGAGGACCACCATGAGTTCGAGGCCACCCTGAGACTACATAGTGAATTCCAGGTCTGCCTGGACCAGAGTGAGACCCTATCTTGAAAAATAAAAAAATAAAAAAAAATGCATAACCCAATTGTGTCAAGATAGGTGACTTGTCCTCTTCAACATTGTCAATTTCACAAATAATTAAGAATCCTGAGGAAAACCAAAATTCAACTCAACATGTCTGAAATTAACTTTTTTCTAAAACATTTTATTCCATCTGATTTTTTTAAAAGTACAGCTACTCACAAAGCCACTCCCACTGTCACTCAGAGACTCAATTAGAGAATCACATTTTATTGGCAATTTTATTCATTAATATTCTTACCTTATGAATTACATGAGTTACTAAATTCTGCCAATTTTACCTGAGAAATATCATTCAAATCCACCCACTACCTTTGAAAACTTTTATCCAATTAACATTTAATTCAAATCCCATAAGAGGTATCCATTAAAAGTTTAAAAACAAGTGATTTCCAAAGCTAATAGAATTCTGCCGCCATCATCACTATTGATGTTAGAGCAACTACCAAGTCCTAGCCCCACACACCTCTACACACCTACCATTCAGAAGTAGTCACTTTGTGTTATCAGTTCTGCTGTTTCTTCACTTGGACAATTATGAGACTATGCCTCTACAAATGTGTCTAAGAACATTTCTTTCTTTTTTTTTTCCAAATGATTCTTTTTTTCTCAATTTTTGTTAACATTTTCCATGATTATAAACAATACCCCATTGTAATACCCTCCCTTCCCCCGACTTTCCCCTTTGAAACTCTATTCTCCATAATATCCCCTCCTCCTCTCAATCAGTCTCTCTTTTATTTTGATGTTATCATCATTTCCTCCTATTATGATAGTCTTGTGTAGGTAGTGTCAGGCACTGTGAGGTCATGGATATCCAGGCCATTTTATGTCTGGAGGGAGCACGTTATAAGAAGCCCTACCCTCCCTTTGGCTATTACATTCTTTCCGCAACCTCTTCCACATTAGACCCTGAGCCTTGGAAGGTGTGATCGAGATGTTACTCAGTACTCCAGTCACTTCCTTCCAGCACTATGATACCTTCTGAGTCATCCCAAGGTCACTGCCATCCGAAAAGAGATTCTCTACCAAAAGTGAGAGTAGCACTAATATAAGGGTATGAATATTAAGAAAAGTGCTTACTGGGCAGTTTGATAAGCATAGTATATACATTTATCCAGACATCAGCAGATGTTATACCCCTGGGGCTCATGACTACCCCTGTTTTAAATTTTCAGTATCAGGGATGCATTCCCTCCCATGGAGCGGACCTCCAGTCCAATTGGAGGACAGTTGGTTTTGACCATGATAGACGTGCCACTGTTGCACCAGTTGGTTCATTTGGCCTGGCTGGCCAATTATAGGGCTTGCAGTGTCCACTGTTGAGTATCTTAACTGGTGGTATCTCTTTCTCTCATTGAACTGCATGTAGAATGGCTTCTTCCAGTCAGCTGGTCTACATGGAGGAGGTTATCAGCTCAGTTCCATCAGGATTTCTCAGTGGCCATTCAGCCCAAGTATGTGGAGTCTTCAGCAATAGGGTCTTACCATCTATTCCTGGTGGGAAACCAAGGGCCTCGGCAATGGCCTATAATGTTTTGGGGACATCAGGAACCTCCCTGGCCAACAACTCACTGGAAGGTATCCCATCCCTGGCACAAAAAATTTTCTAGCAACGATATATGGCTCCTGAGTGTTCCATTGTCCAAAACCAGAGGATTGCATATGATTTATTTGTATCCTCTTAGATTTTGATTAGCCCTCCCTCCACCTTTCCTTTACTCAGTCTCTTCCCCTGACCTCACTTTGGGCCTTTTCACCCCATTAATCTAGTCTTCTACTTACATTTATACAATACAAACCTTTCTTGTTGCTATATGTAGCTGGCATTTATATGGATACATACATACATATATGTATTTACACATGTATATATTTATATATATTTATAAATGTGTGTGTGTTGGTTTCATGAGTTAGGGTTTCACTCTAGCCTAGGCTGACCTGGAATTTATTATGTAGTCTCAGGGTAGCCTTGAATTCATGGCAGTCCTCCTACATCTGCCTCCGAAGTGCTGGGATTAAAGGCATGCACCACCATGTCCAGCTAATATTTACATATTTCTCTCATGTATTATATCATCAGTGGTTGCAGTGTTCATCCACAATGTTGCACATATCAGTATTGGCACTCTTCTTGTATGTATGTGAAGATGATGGACAGATCATAGGCCATATAGTTTCATTATTTCTTTTGTCAATTGCTAGAAATTTCAATCATTTTAATGCTTATTAGCTACAAAGCAGTTATGGGGTTACAAATACACATGGAAAAGTGTTTCATTGGTCATGTTTTAATAACTAGTGGACATAAACCTACAATGGTGTATTAGCCAGTTTTCTCTAGAGGAACAGAACCAATAGAATGAATTGTATTAAAAGGGAATTTATTGGATTAGTTTAGGACAGTCTAACAGCAGCAGATTACAGGCCTGAGAGTCAAGGAACCTGCTCAGTCCACAAGGCTGGATGCCTCAGCAGTCCCAATCCGGCACTGAAGGCCTCGAGCTGTCCTGGAGAGACACTGGTCTTCAGTCCACACTGGAAAGCAGCAAGCAGCATGGGCAGCCAGGTGGGAGGGGAAGAGAATACCTTTCTTCCCAGAGCTTCTTTCAATAAAGCCTCCCCTCCTGCCGCCCACTCTGGGAGAAGGGCTCACCCTGGGGGAAGGATTCCTCCTTTAGTTAATCCTTCCTGGAAGCAACCTCAGAGACCCACTTATGACGAATGTCTGTGGAATCCTAAACAGATCAAGTTGACACAAACTTAACCATCACAGATGGGAATATATGGATCTTATAGTAATTCTTATTTTAATGCTTAGAAGAACTACTGATATGCTTACAAAGTGACTGAACATTTTAAATGTCCATTCGTGAGGTATGATATAAAATTTTCTGGGCACACTCTCCTGTTGCTATTGTCCACCACATGTTGGCCAGGGGATGATGTCCACCTTCTAAAAAAAATTTCTAATTTCATCTTCATCAGAGTATCAAACTTATTATTATCAGTACTTACTATTTCTTATTAATAGCCATCCCTGTAGGTCTGAAGCATTCTCATTATGGGTTTGGTTTCCATTTATGGATTATTTAACAATGTTAAGTAACTTACATGTGTTCAAGAATGTGTGCAAATAACTGGACTGAGGTCATGCAGGCTCATGGTTAATAGTAATAGAATCCCATTGTAGCATAGGAAATTGAAATTGGCTAGACAATTTAAGGATGGCAGGTCCCCAAATGAGCAGCATTTTTTTTCCTTGACTAAAAGAAGGAAATGTTATTAAGCCTTCCAGGTAAACCTGGATTTTTCCTTATCACTTTCTTCCATAGAAAGTTATACTCTCCAGGAAAGATATCTAGATTAAGTTTACACCAATCATAGATGACAGAAACTCTGATCCCTACCTAAAACTTCTGGATTGCCATATTTTAGAGTAATCTGTGAAATCTTGTCACTCTTCCCTAGAAACCTGTGAATCTGCTCAAGTAGAGACCTGTGCCACTCCTGTCAACAAAAATTGTTAATAAAAACAAACAACAACAACAACAACAACAAAATAAATAATGTCTGGAGGGGCTTCACAGATTTCCTCTTACCTCCCTGCTTGAAAGCTTTCTTTCTCTCAAGCATAGGGCTTCTCGATCTCCTTCTTGCCTCCCTTGTCAAGAGCTCTGCCTTTCTTTCTCCTTTTAAGTTCAGAGATTCACAAACCCCATCTTGTCTCTTTGGGCAAGAGTTATGCCTTTCTTCCTTCCCTTAAGCCTCCCTACTCTTAAAGTTCTTGATCCTTAAGGCTGTAAAATATAACAAATTCTCTCTCAACCTTATCCTCTGCTCTGTAGATTTCGTTCTTTGAATTCAAGAAAATGGGGAAAACCCCAAAATTATCAGTGTGCTGGCATGTATTGTAAATTGGCAAAGAAGCCTCAAACTTCCTGTTTCGCTATCCACCTTTCCGATAATGCTTAAGCCCAAAATTACAGTAGTTGGTTAAATCCATTTTGTGTCACTTTTAAGAGTCAGTGTTTATTCTAGGAGCAAAGAGAAACCAGAGATATTTCTGGACCAAAACGACAGCAATGTGGCCGTTGATTTTGAAGGGCAGTGGCAGCTATTTAAAAGACTGAGTAAAAATTGAAGACATGAGTCCACATGGAACAACACCAGTTCATAATGTATTCAAAACTTATATGGATCTGGACTGGAGAGATGGCTTAATGGTTAAGGAGCTTGCCTACAAAGCCAAAGGACCCAGGTTTGATTCCTCAAGACCCATGTAAGCCAGGTGCACAAGGTGGTGCACGCATCTGGTGTTTGTTTGCAGCTGCTAGAGACCCTCGTGTGCCCATTCTCTCCTCCTCTTCCTCCTTCTTCTCTCTCTCTCTGTTTTAAAATAAATAAAAATAAAATCATATATATATATATATATACATATATGTGATTTTATTTTTATTTATATTTATTTTATATTAATATTATATATATATATATGCCTGAATTCAAACACTGTGAAAATTAAAAAAAAAAAAAAAAACAAGAAGTGGGTATCAAACAATGCTAAAAGAATGTAAAATGGCAGTCTACACACTGAAAGAAAATATATCAATCATCCTTCTTGCTTCAGAAATCTACTAAGGATATTTAAAGTACAGCATAAAAAAGATAAACAACTTGACTAATTTTTTTTTAATCCTGATATAGATCTCTTCAATGGAGATGTGACTGGTTTGTACATCTTTATCTGTGTTGACAAATGACCAACTGTAACTCAGAGCAGCAGTAGCTTGGTTCTAGAAAGACAGTATTTGTTCTGTTTTGATTTCCTCACAGACTTGCACTGAAGGGGAATATAATCATTTCCATTATTCACATTTTTACTGTTTATTCCTCAGTAAAATAACTTTATTACAGCAATGATATTTAGTGATCCATCTAATTTTAAGTATATGTCACAAGCTGGGCATTAGCACATGATCTCTCTCAGGAGCCACTGACTTTTTATTGGTATGAAGTAATAATAGAAAATAAGGGATTAATTGTGACATTTCCATGCTGCATATAGAGTACTTTAATCATATCCTCCTCTATAATGCTGTTAAATTTCCCTCCAACTCCTTCTGTTCACTTTCCCATTCCACATTCTGTGTAGCCCTCCTTTTATCTTAATTTTCTTCTGTTCTTTGTTTTATATTTAATTCATGTATGAGAGAAAACTTTGATAATTATAATTATCTGCATGGTACTGGCTTATTTTTCATAATACAATAAGAATCAATTCTATCCATTTTTCTGCAAATGACATGATGTTGTTATTCTTTGTTGTTGAGTAATCCTTCATTGCATATATTTACACCACCTTTTATTTAACCAGGCTTCATTGATAGGTACCTAGGCTGAAGCCATAAATTGGCTACTATGAATCACATGGTGATCAACATGGGTAATAGCTACTGATGGAGGACAGGAGAAAGCTACCTCATTTTTAAAAGGAACTTTTAGAGATTAAGGCCCAAAGAGAGAATCAGGCAATACCACCCCACATGCCATCTCACCCTAGCAGAAGAATGGAACTCTTGGCAAAAATGGAACTCATTTCTGAACCAGCCTAATCTACAGCACCCCCTTCTGCCCAATGTGTAGCGTGCTACCTATGCCCACCGCCCTGGATGGGCTTGCCCAGGTTAGAGCTCTCTAAATCTACCAACTAATCAGGTCTTCCCTTTGCCTACCAAGGCTCCTGTCTTCTTTCTGTCACGAACTCCACCCCACTACACCCTCTCTGCTAAAATCTCCCCCCCCCCCCACACACACACCCTGGCTCTGATATTCAGCTCTCCGTCTTAGCTTGGCCACAGGGAAACATGTGACTCTGGCTTCCCTGTCACCCAGCCGGGTGGGTGGGGGCCAGGAAGCATAAACTGTTCCTTGGTGTGGGAGAACTTTTCTGCTTGCCTTTGCTTTATAGTTTGGGGTAACATCTCACTTGATTATATGCATGCTTTTCCTCTGGTTTCCGAATCTTCCATGTGCGCACTTCCCTTACACTCCATATCTAGGCATGCCACCTGTGTAATTTCTTTAAACTCGGGGTAACCATGAGGGTAACTCTCTTCATTACTTATTTTTCCTTTGAATCTCTTGGTCTCTGCTTTGATACCTGCCTTCTCTTTTTTTTATTTTGAACTTCATCACAGTTTATCCTTCTAAGTCCTCTAAAAACATGTGACAGATGCTATGTTGGTTCCTCCTAAGTGTCCCTACACAAGCTCCTAGATTCTATTTTCCACACACCAGCAGGTTTACTCTAATTTCTCTTAATAGCCTCAGTTTCTCTTAAGTGCATATGCTTGTGGCTGTACTCCAGTTTTTCCAAAAGAAACCTCAATTTCTTTTAAATAAACTCCACAATTTGTGATTTTCCCCTCAATATACTTAATAGTTTATAATTTATCCTAATTGAGTCTCTCTTTACTAATTCTTTTTTAAATTTTTTATATTTTATTTATTTATTTGAGAGAGAGAAAGACAGAGAGAGAGAGAGAGAGAGAAGGCATGCCAGGGCAACCAGCCACTGCAAATGAACTACAGATGCATGCACCCCCTTGTGCATCTGGATTACGTGGGTCCTGGAGAATCGAACCGGGATCTTTGGCTTTGCAGGCAAATGCCTTAACCACTAAGCAATCTCTCCAGCCCCTCTTTACTAATTCTTTTTAAAGGTAGGGCAGAACCCAAAACTTGGGGTTCATAAATTCTGGTAGACCCCTCCTGAACCCCGAAATCCTGCATCACTGTGATATGACTGATTTTGAAGCCTATGAGTATTTGATGTAACTGGATCCCAACTGAGTCTAGTTTTAGTTTTAAAAGAAACATCATTGTTATTTCCATAATAGCTGAGAAATTTGCATTCCTATCAACAGTGTATAAAGACTCCTTTTACCCTTTCTTTGTTGGTTTTTGTTTTCTAGATCACAGCTTTACTGACTGGTGTCATGAATAATCTCATTGTGCTTTTAATTTGAATTTCCCTGATGGCTAAGAGTGTTGAACAGTATTTCATATATTTATTGGAGATTCATACATCTTCATTTGAAAGAAAAATGTCTATTCCATTGCCCATTTTGAGTGCATGAGTTGTTATTTTTTTATTTTGTTGAGATAGTTATACATTCTATATATTAATAATTAATCTCTTGTCAGATGTATAATTGGCAAAGATTACTCATATTCTGTATATGGTGTCTCCAGCCAGTTATTTATTTAGCAATAAAGATAACTTTAATTTGATGCATTTCCATTTTTCAATTGTAGCTCTTTCTTCCTAATTTATTAGAGTATTAAAATTAAAGGGTATCCCAATTTTACTCGAGTGTTTTCAAGCATTTTGGTCTTAGCTAAGAATGGTGACTCATGCCTGTAATTGTCGCACCTCAGAGGCCATTGTAGGAGGATCAGAGTAAGTTCCAGGTCATCCTGGTCTTGAGTGAGACCCTACCTCAAAGGAAAAAAGAAAAAAAGTCTTTTAAGGACTGATATTAAGATATTTTCTACTTCCGGTCAAGATGGCGGCATAGGAACCACGCCTAAGCAGCCTAGGGGAGAAAAAGCCAAAGAAAACCCAGCAAAATACACAAGGGAGGTGTATAAGAGATTAAAACAGCAGCGGAGAAGTAGGAGATATCCAGAGCCCACACGGGCAGGCCAAAGCAGCTCCGGCAGCGGCAGCTCGGGACCCGGTAGCGGCAGCTCGGGATCCAGCAGCGGCAGCTCGGGACCAGGTAGCGGCGACTTGGGCTCCGGCAGCGGCACCTCGGGACCCGGTAGCGGCGATTCGGACTCTGGCAGTGGCAGCGGCAGCACGGGCACCGGCAGCTGCATCTCGGGCTCCGGCAGTGGCGACTCGGGATCCAACAGCGGCGGCTCAGACCCCGGCAGCGGAAGCGGTGGTGGAAGCCGGAAGCGGCGGTGGAAGCCGTGACTCCAGCCCCAAAAACACCATCAGCTGCTCCGGTACCGGGCCACAGCGGCTTCAGGGCAGCGAATCCAGCAGCGGAGGCTCCAGCGGCTTCAGCGGCAGAGGCGGATCCTGCAGCGGCAGCACCAGCGGATCAGAGGCGGAGGACCCAGCAGCGGCAGCTCCAGCGGATCAGCGGGGGCAGACCCAGCAGCAGCATCTCCAGTGGCCGATCCAGCAGCAGTGGTCCCAGCAGCAGCAGCTCCAGCGGCAGCAGCGGGGATCCAGCATCAGGGGCGCCAATCTGCAGGGCCACAGTTGCCAGGCTTGGTTTGCCCCACAGGAAAAGCCAGTACCCAGTTCCAGAAAGCAGAACAGCGGCCCAACATCCCAGCCAGCAACTTGACTGAGACCAAAAGCATCCAAAGAGGTAACTGGGATTGAACCAGGGAAGGGTCTCACCTGGTCACAAGCTGACTTGGATCCCTCAAAAGACCAAAAATCTTAACTTCTTTGTTGATAGAGGATCTGGTTTTTATAATACCTAATCTTGCATAAATGCTCGGTGCTGTTCTTGACTGAATGTGTATAGGGTTTAGTTAAATTTTAGAATATACCTGTATTTTATTCCACTCAACCTATTTGAATACTCCCATAGCAGGCAAACTTAACCCCTAGGACCATGTGTCTAGATACTCTGAGAGTGGTAAGAGTCACACCTAACATCTTAATCTCCTACATAGAAGATACACAATATCAGATCAATAGATACAGCAAAGGATACCCAGCTAACTGGAAAATCTAAGCAGTAACTTAATCCAAGATGCAAAAATATATACATTATAACACAAGAAACACCAAAAACCAAGGCAATATAAATCCACCAAAAAGCATCAATGCTTCAGAAATGACCTCTAGTGAAAACGAGTTAGAAAAAATGCCTGAGAAAGATTTCAAAAGAATGATTGTAAATATGTTCAATGAACTCAAAGAAGAAATCAAAGGAATCAGAGAAGATACAGGACACCAATTTAATGAAATAAAGAAATCAATACAAGACATAAATAAGGAAATAGAAATAATGAAGAAAAACCAGTCAGAATTACTAGCAATGAAGAACACAGTTAATGAAATAAAAAACTCTGTAGAAAATCTCACCAGTAGAATGGATGAAGGAGAGGACAGAATATCTAAGCTAGAAGACCAGGTGGCAAATCTAATACAATCCAACAAAGAGAAAGACAAACTAATAGAAAAGTATGAATGGGAATTTCAAGATATTCGGGACACTATGAAAAGATCAAATATAAGAATTCAGGGTATAGTAGAAGGAGAAGAATTTCAATCCAAAGGTATAGTAGGCATCTTCAACAAAATCATAGAAGAAAACTTCCCCCAAATTGGGAAAGAGGTGCCAATGCAGATACAGGAAGCATTTAGAACACCAGCCAGACAAAACCTGGAAAGAACCTCTCCTCGCCATATTATAATCAAACTACCAAATACACAATCCAAAGAAAAAATATTGAAAGCAGTTAGAGAGAAAAATCAAGTTACCTACAAAGGCAAGCCCATCAGGATCACAGCAGATTACTCAACACAAACTTTCAAAGCCAGAAGGGCTTGGAGTGATGTATTCCAAACACTGAAAGATAACAACTGTCAACCAAGGCTACTTTATCCTGCAAAACTATCCATTCAAATAGATGGAGAAATAAGGACATTCCATGACAAAAGCAGGCTAAAGGAGTATTTGAAGACAAAACCAGCTCTACACAAAATACTTGAAAGAATCCTCCATGCCAAAGAGAAAGAAAACCACACATATAAGGAACCTGGAAAACAACAAACAACACTCAAATACTAGTTAATATAAGAGAGCAAAGGTAGAACCAGAACCACAAAAAAAAAAAAAAAAATGGCAAGCATAAATACACATCTTTCAATAATATCTCTTAATATCAACGGCCTCAATGCTCCAACCAAAAGACATAGATTTGCAGACTGGGTTAAAAAGCAGGACCCTACAATTTGTTGTCTCCAAGAAACTCACCTTTCTACAAAGGATGGACATTATCTTAGGGTGAAAGGTTGGAAAACGGTGTTTCAAGCAAATGGACCCAGAAAACAAGCAGGGGTTGCTATCCTAATAGCTGACAAGGCAGACTTCACTCCAACATTAGTCAAGAAAGATAAGGAAGGTCACTTTATATTGATTAAGGGCACACTCCAACAGGAGGACATTACAATCCTAAACATATATGCATCTAACATGGGGGCTCCCAAATTCATCAAACAAACACTGTTAGAACTAAGGTCACAGATAACACCAAACACAGTGGTAGTTGGTGACTTTAACACCCCACTCTCACCAATTGACAGGTCATCCCGGGAAAAAATAAACAGAGAGGCATCTGGACTAAACGAGGTCATAGAAGGAATGGACCTAACAGACATATACAGGACATTTCATCCAAATGCTGCAGAATATACATTCTTTTCAGCAGCACATGGATCATTCTCTAAAATAGACCATATATTAGGACACAAAGCAAATCTTAACAAATTCAGGAAAATTGAAATAATTCCTTGCATTCTATCTGACCACAATGGAATCAAACTACAAATCAATAGCAAGAAAGGATATAGAGCATACACAAAATCATGGAAACTAAACAATACATTACTAAATGATGAATGGGTCAATGAAGAAATCAAGAAGGAAATCAAAAAATTTATAGAGTCAAACAATAATGAGAACACAACATACCAAAATCTCTGGGACACAATGAAGGCAGTTCTAAGAGGTAAATTTATAGCTTTAAGTGCCTATATTAAGAAATTAGAAAGGTCGCAAATAAATGACCTAATGCTTCACCTTAAAGCCTTGGAAAAAGAAGAACAAGGCAAACCAAAAATCAGTAGACGGGAAGAAATAATAAAGATTAGGGCAGAAATTAATGAAATAGAAACCAAAAAAACAATACAAAGAATTAATGAAACAAAGAGCTGGTTCTTTGAAAGGATAAACAAGATTGATAAACCCTTAGCAAATCTGACCAAAAGAAAGAGAGAAGAGACACAAATTAATAAAATTAGAGATGAAAAAGGTAACATCACGACAGATGCCAGAGAAATACAAAAAATCATAGGGACATATTATAAAAACATATACTCCACAAAGTATGAAAATCTGAAAGAAATGGATGATTTCCTTGATTTATATGACCTACCTAAATTAAATCAAGGTGAGATTAATCACTTAAATAGACCTATAACAAACATGGAGATCCTAACAGTTATCAAAAATCTCCCAACTAAAAAAAGCCCAGGCCCAGATGGATTCACTGCTGAATTTTACCAGACCTTCAGGGAAGAGCTAACACCATTGCTTCTTAAGCTTTTCCATGAAATAGAAAAAGAAGGAATTCTACCAAACTCCTTCTATGAAGCCAGCATCACTCTGATACCAAAACCAGGCAAAGATAGAACAAAAAAGGAAAATTACAGACCAATCTCCCTCATGAACATAGATGCAAAAATTCTCACAAAATATTGGCAAACAGAATACAAGAATACATTAGAAAGATCATTCACCCTGACCAAGTAGGCTTTATCCCAGAGATGCAGGGATGGTTCAACATACGCAAATCTATAAATGTTATACATTATATAAATGGGTTGAAGGACAAAAATCACATGATCATCTCATTAGACGCAGAGAAAGCATTCGACAAAATCCAACATCCCTTCATGATAAAAGTCCTACAGAGACTGGGAATAGAAGGAACATATCTCAATATAATAAAGGCTATTTATGATAAGCCTACAGCCAACATATTTCTAAATGGGGAAAAACTGGATGCTTTTCCACTAAAATCAGGAACAAGACAAGGGTGTCCACTGTCCCCACTTTTATTTAATATAGTTCTGGAAGTCTTAGCCATAGCAATAAGGCAAGAGACATGCATAAAAGGGATACAAATCGGAAAGGAAGAGGTCAAGTTATCATTATTTGCAGATGACATGATTCTATATATAAAGGACCCTAAAGACTCTACTAGCAAACTGTTAGAGCTGATAAAAACCTACAGTCATGTAGCAGGATACAAAATAAATACACAGAAATCAGTAGCCTTCATATATGCTAACAACAAACACACAGAGGATGAGATCAGAGAATCACTCCCATTCACAATTGCATCAAAAAAAAATAAAGTACCTTGGAATAAACCTTACTAAGGAAGTAAAGAATCTATACAATGAGAACTTTAAAACACTCAAGCGAGAAATTGCAGAAGACACTAGGAAGTGGAAAAACATCCCTTGTTCCTGGATTGGAAGAATCAATATTGTGAAAATGGCAATCGTACCAAAAGCAATCTACACATTTAACGCAATCCCCATCAAAATTCCAAAGGCATTCTTCACGGAAATAGAAAAAACAATCCAAAAATTCATTTGGAATCACAAAAAACCTCGAATATCTAAAATAATACTGAGCAACAAAAATAAGGCTGGTGGTATCACCATACCTGATTTTAACCTATACTACAGAGCCATAGTAACAAAAACAGCATGGTACTGGCACAAAAGCAGACTCGTAGATCAATGGAACAGAATAGAGGACCCAAATGTAACTCCATGTAGTTATAGCCACCTGATATTTGATAAAAATGCCAAAAATACTCATTGGAGAAAAGACAGCCTCTTCAGCAAATGGTGTTGGGAAAACTGGATATATATCTGTAGAAGGATGAAAATAGATTCTTCTCTTTCTCCGTGCACAAGAATTAAGTCCAAATGGATCAAGGACCTTAACATCAGACCTGAAACTCTGAAACTGCTAGAGGAAAAAGTAGGGGAAACCCTTCAACATATTGGTCTTGGCAAAGACTTTCTGAATACAACCCCAATTGCTCAGGCAATAAAACCACAGATTAACCACTGGGACCTCATGAAAATACAAAGATTCTGCACTGCAAAGGACACGGTGAAGAAAGCAAAGAGGAAACCTACAGAATGGGAAAAAATCTTCACCAGCTATATATCTGATAGAGGATTAATATCTACGATATACAAAGAACTCAAGAAGTTAAATAATAAGGAATCAAACAAACCAATCAAAAAATGGGCAATGGAGCTAAATAGAGAATTCTCAAAGGAAGAAATATGAATGGCATATACGCATCTAAAAAAATGTTCTACATCCCTAGTCATCAGGGAAATGCAGATTAAGACTACATTGAGATTCCATCTCACTCCTGTCAGATTGGCTACCATCATGAAAACAAATGATCATAAATGTTGGCGGGGATGTGGAAAAAGAGGAACCCTTCTACATTGTTGGTGGGAATGCAATCTGGTCCAGCCATTGTGGAAATCAGTGTGGAGGTTCCTAAAACAGCTAAAGATTGATCTACCATATGACCCAGCTATAGCTCTCCTAGGCATATATCCTAAGGACTCATCTCATTACCTTAGAGATACTTGCTCAACCATGTTTATTGCTGCTCAATTTATAATAGCTGGGAAATGGAACCAGCCTAGATGTCCCTCAACTGATGAGTGGATAATGAAGATATGGCACATTTATACAATGGAGTTTTACTCAGCAGTAAAGAGAAATGAAGTTATGAAATTTGCAGAAAAGTGGATGGATCTGGAAAGAATTATACTAAGTGAGGTAACCCAGGCCCAGAAAGCCAAGCGCCACATGTTCTCCCTCATATGTGGATCTTAGCTACAGATGATTGGGCTTCTGTGTGAGAAGGAAAAAACTCAGTAGCAGAGGCCAGTAAGTTAAAAAAGGAGATAGAAAGGGAAGAGAAAGAAAGGGAGGAGGGCTTTTATTAGGTTGGTATTGTATATATGTAAGTAGAAAGATTGAGATGGGGAGGGGATATGATGGAGAATGGAATTTCAAAGGGGAAAGGGGGGAGGGTAATACCATGGGATTTTTTTTGTTATCATGGAAAATATTAATAAAAATGGAGAAAAAAAAAAGATATTTTCTAACTTTGATTTGACCTGTGTACAGCATGGGAGATAGTTACAGTCTTCCATGCGTGGATATGTAGTAATTCTAGTATGTATTCAGGGTGTGTTTTTCTTTTATTTCCTCTTTTTAAAAAAATAAATATGACTTGGATCACAGGTTTATTTAGTATTTGAAAAAGAAGTACTTTTTGGTTTTTTGTTTTTACAAATTCTTCGTCATATTTTTCTTACTTTAGATCCAAGTTATTTACTTCTTTGCATATTTTTATAAGAATGATTATCAGTTGTTAACTGTAGCCTATCAGGATATACAAATTTTTTCTATTTCAATTAGCAAACATTTGCATAAATATAAGACAATAATTATATTTGTATGTTCTAAAATTTCTTTCTTTGGGATTTCAAAATTTTCAATATAGATGCCTTTAGCATCTTTGGTTATGATATGCTAGGTTTTTAATTGGGGAGAGAGGGGAAAGGGAGAAGCAATGTGGATGGGATTATTTTCCTGGCATGGTTTACAGTGAGTCTTTTTTCATTTTTTTCTTTATTATTATTATTTTTTTATTAATTAGTTGTGTACTCAGTGAATGCAGTCAAATTGGTACCATTGTTAGCCTCCTCCCTGTCATCGCCTCCCCCTTGCCCCTCCTTGTTGAGGTATATGGGTCATGCATTGTGGAGTTAGCCCTCAGTTAAGGGTAGGAGGAAATGTCTCTGCATATCATGACCCAACGTGTGACTCTGATATTCTTTCCACCCCCTTTTTCATGAAGTTTCCCTAAGCCGTGTTGTGTTCATTTTAGGTCTGCTTCAGCGATGAGGTCTTGGGAACCTCTGTGTCTCTGGATATCTGATTTGGTAGGAGTTGATTGTTCTCTGTGTCGATCTCCTTCACCTTTGTGCTGGTACTAGGTTCACCAAGAAAACAGTACCCTTGCTTGTTTCGCCAATTATTCATAGTTTCAGCTGGGGTCCTTTTGAAGTATGATAGGGTGGTCCTCTCCTTAGGATCTGTGTCTGTTAGGGCCTTTGTCAAATATCAAGTAGCTATAGTTGCTTGACCCAAAGTCCAGGTCCTCAAGTATATTCCATTGGTCTATACTCCTGTTTTTATGCCATTACCATGCTTTTTTTATTACTATGAATTTGTAATATAGCTTTAGGTCAGGTATGGTCATGCCTTCAGAGGTATTTCTTTTGCTGAGGATGTGCTTAGATATCCGATGCCTTCTGCCTTCCCATATGAAATCTGAGATCATTTTTTCTATCTCTGTGAAGAAAAATGTTGGGATTTTAATTGGAATTGCATTAAATCTGTATATTGCCTTTGGTAGGATTGCCATCTTCACAATGTTAATTCTGCCTATCCTGGAGCATGGGAGGTCTTTCCATTTTCTCAAGTCCTCCTCAATTTCTTTTTTGAGTGTTTTTATGTTTTCATTGTATACATCTTTCAATTCCTTGGTTAATGTTATTCCAAGGTATTTTTGTTGTTGTTGCTATTGAAAATGGGACCATGTCCCTTATTTCTTTCTCTTTATCTTTGTCATTTGCATATAGAAAGGCTACTTATTTTTGTGCATTGATTTTGTATCCTGCTACTTTGCTAAAGGACTTAATCACCTTCAAGATTTTTGGGATGGAATCTCTCAGGTCACATTCATATAGAATCATGTCATCTGTGAATATAGCTAACTTAACTTTTTCCTTTCCAAACTGTTTCCCTTTTATTCAATTCTCCTGTCTTATTGCTTGAGATAGGATTTCCAGTACTATATTGAAGAGCAGAGGTGAGAATGAACACTCCTATCTTGTTCCTGATCTCAATGGGAATTCCTACAGTCTCTCTCCATTAAGTATTATTTGCACTTTAGGAGCTTTATATATAACCTTTCTCATGCTAAGATATGAACCAACTATGCCAATTCTCTCCAATGTTTTGATCATCAAGTGATGTTGTATTTTGTCAAAGGCCTTTTCTGCATCTGTTGAAATGATCATGTGGTTTTTGTGTTTAACCTTGTTTATATGGTGTATTACATTGACATATTTCTGTATGTTGAACCACCCTTGCATTCCTGGGATGAATCCCTGTTGATCAAGGTGGATAATGCTTTGGATGTGTTGTTGGATTTGGTTTGCAAAGATGTTGTTCAGGGTCTTTGTGTCTAAGTTCATCAGGAAAATAGGCCAGTAGTTTTCTTTTCTTGTGGCATCTCTGCCTGCTTTTGGAATTAGGGTGATGCTAGCTTCATAGAAAGAGTTGAGTAGCTTTCCCTGTTCTCCAATTGTGTGGGACAGTTTGAGGAAGATTGGTTTGAGTTCTTCCATGAAGGCTTGATAGAACTGAGCTGAGAAGCCATCTTGTCCTGGACTCCTCTTTTTGGGAAGGTTTTTTATTAACGTTTCAATCTTGATGAGTGTGATATGTTTGTTTAGGAGATTAATAGGCTCTGAGTTTAGCTTTGGTAGATGGCATGTGTCCAGGAATTTATCCACTTCCTCCATATTATCCAGTTTTGTGGAGTAGAGTTTTTGAAATAAGCCCTATGATTTTCTAAATCCACAGATGTCTGTTGTGATCCATCCTTTTCATTTCTAATTTTGTTGATTGAAGAATCTGTCTTTTTTTTCTTCTCATTTTTCACAATTTCCATGATTATAAAAAATATATATCCCATGGTCATACCTTCCATCCCCCCACTTTCCCCTTTGAATCTCCATTCTGCATCGCATCCCCTCCCCATCTCAACCAGTCTCGCTCTTTTGTCATGATCTTTTACTCCTATTATGATGGTCTTGTGTAGGTAGTGTCAGGCACTGTGAGGTCATGGATATCTAGGCAATTTTATGTCTGTGAGGAGCACATTGTAAGAAGTCCTACCCTTCCTTTGTCTCTTACATTCTTTCCACCACCTCTTCTGCAATAGACCCTGAGCCTTGGAAGGTGTGGTAGAGATATTCAAGTACTTGATCAAATTGGCCAGGGGTTTCTCAATTTTCTTTACTTTTTTCAAAGAACCAGCTCTTTGTTTTGTCCATTTTCTTAATTGTTTTCTTATTTTCATATTCATTAATTTCTGTTCTGATCTTAATTATTTCTTTCTGTCTGGTGCTTTTTGAGATGGATTCTTCTTGCTTTTCCAGTGCCTTTAGGTGCATGGTTAGGTTATTGATTAGGGATCTCTCTGTCTTGGTTATTAAGTCATTTAGTGCTATGAATTTTCCCCGGAAGACCGCCTTCATCGTGTCCCATAAGTCTTGGTATGATGTGTTCTCATTGTCATCCATTTCTAGAAATTTTGTAATTTCATTTTTGTTTTTTTTGTTTCTTCCACTACCCACTTACCTTTTAAAAGTGTGCTGCTTAGTTTCTAGGAGCCAATGGGATTCTTGGTGGGTCTTTTGTTGTTAATTTCTAGCAATATAGCATTGTGATCTGATATCATGCAGGGAATTGTGTCAATCTTCCTAAATATATGGAGGTATGCTTTGTGACCCAGTTTATGATCTATTTTAGAGAATGTTCCATAGGCTGCTGAGAAGAATGTGTAGTCTGTGGATTTGGGATGGAATGTTCTATAGATGTCCATTAGGTCTAAGTGATCTATGTTTTGGTTCAGCTCTCTTACTTCCCTGTTGAGTTTCTGTTTGGATGATCTGCCTATTACTGATAATTGTATATTGAAGTCCCCAACCATGATGGTGTTGGTAGTTATTGGTAGTTATTTCTGTTTTATTGTCAAGTAGGTTTTGTTTTATGAACTGTGGTGCGCCTGTGTTTGGTGCATACAGATTTATGATTGTAACATCTTCCTGATGGATCATTCCCTTGATAAGTAGGAAGGGGCCTTCTTTGTCTTTTATGATTATTTTTGGTTTGAAGCCTATTTTATCCAATATTAATTTAGTTATGCCTGCTTGTTTCTTATTCCCATTTGTTTGGAATATATAAATTGCATATAGAAAACCATTGACATCACATGGTGATTTACATTCTGATACTTACTGAAACTGCTTAATCAGAACTAAGATTACACTAGTATAATCTTTATGGTCTTTCAAGACCATATAATCTGTAAACAGAGATACTTTAACTTCTACCTTTCTTATTCATGTCACCTTCATACATTTAACTCTGTGTATTTTTGCTCTATATGCAGGGAAGCATATTCAAATTTATTTCTCAATAATTTTAAATTTTGATGTTAGTTTCTGGGAAACTCTACATACATATAATTTCCTGACTTCTGTCTCTTAGAAGTTATCCTTCATTTACTTATTTTTTTTTTTTCTCTTTTATGTCACAGGTTCTCTAATGGTGGCAAATGATTAATGGTTTGCACTTACTAATGATGCAGAGGCAGCCTGATCTTAACTGCATACATCTGGTGTGCTGTTGGGCTTGAATACAGTTGTAGTTTGAAATTAAAATGTCCCCCGTATGCTTATGTGTTTAAACAGTTGGTCCCCTGCTGGTGACATTGTCTAGGCAGATTGTACAATGTTTAGGTGGTGGAACCTTGCTGTAGGAAGTTCCTCACTAAGGATTGTATAGGTCTTCATCCTCTGCTTCCTATTGCAGATGAATGTGACCAGCTGTACTTCATAATCTTGCTACTCTGCCTTCCTGCCAATCAAAAATTGTAAACCAAAATAAATAACCCTCTTTATTTCTTATGTCCTTTCTGGTCAGATACTTGTGCATAGCAATAAGAAAGTAACTGGTACAGGGTATGTCCTCTGGGTGAGAGGCAGCCCATGCTCATTTTGCTGGGGACCTCTCACTTTTTTTTTTTTTTTTTTTCTGGGATAGGGTTTCACTCTAGTCCCGGCTGACCTAGAATTCACTATGTAGTCTCAGGGTGGCCTCGAACTCACAGCAATCCTCCTACCCCTGCCTCCTGAGTGCTGGGATTAAAGGCGTGTGCCACCATGCCTGGCTGGACTTCTCACTTTTAGGAGCACAAACAAGGACATTGATACCTACAATTGCTGACCACCCTATCCTAACAAGTGAACTTGATTTTCAATAGACCCATTTGGAACGTGGAATTGTGGGAAGGATGTTGTTCTCAGTGATTTCCACTTCTCTCCTCTGCCTCCTGTCTACCTGGCACATAATTTGGTCACCTCATCACCTTCAAGCCCCTTAGCCTATGAATGAGGCTGTGGCTTCCTCTTTTCTCCAGTCAACATTTTTACTGCTTTTTTGTTTATATTATATGTCCTTTTAGTGCTTGTGATTTGGATTTCATTGCTGTGGTTTATAGAATAAATTGTATATTATTTTAATAATGTGTAGAAAAATATGGTTAAGTTTTCAATTTTCAACATACGTCACAATTAATTTATTTACAACATAAAAGTGTAACATGTCAGTTTCAAAGTGATAATTTAAAATTTAGAAATATTATAATTTCTTGCATTATAATTGAAAACTAAAGCCACAATTATACAATTATATTGGTCTAAAACAAGTAAATGAATCACATTTTTCTACTTTACTCATAGTTTATATTCCACATGATGTTTGTTATTAACTTTTCAAGGTTAAAATAAGTTCATTATACACATGTTCATAGCACATCCTCACCAAAAAGAACCAATAAATGTAAAAAGTGACGGATAAGCTAAATATTGTGATTTGATCACTACAATGCACATGTGAATCCAAAAAGCACACAGTATCCCACAAATGTACACAACCAGCATGAGCCATCTAAAGATAAATAAAACTTAAAAACAACAAAAATGTGTCAAATTAACATTTTGTTAAAAATACACTCATTAGATATAGTTTCATTGAACTATTAAGAAACGTTTTTCCATATTATATAATGTTGTCAAGTTAATGAAAAAAAACACACTAGTCAATCAATCTGCATTTGTTTGTAGCTCTCATAAGTATGACTTTAATAAGCAGTGATGTGTAGTGTTGTGTGCCATGAACTTCACTTAATTTTCTAAGGTCACTCATTCCTTCCTAAAATCAATCAGCTTTCCAACCTTGTCATAAGTTTCGCTGACAGTAAAGTCACTTGTCCAGGTGAAGCAGAAAGGTAAAATCAGGATCATTGTTTGGAACAAGTGACACATGGAACATGTACTTCATTTAGTTCAAGAACCAAAACAGCCAAGTTGGCTTAACCACATTGGTAATCACAGAATACCTCCTAAAGCTTTCAATCTCAAGTACTAAAACAAATAACTTCAGCTATGCACCTATTTTTCTGTGCCCAACATCCTATTTCTCAATGAGCTCACTTTTTCATAACTCTTTTCTGATTAGAAGACTGGAACAAAGATGATAATAAGAATGACCAAGGAAACACTTGAAAACAATTAAGAATAGCAATCAGAACACTTCTGATTTAACTGGTTTCTATGAAAGTGTTCACAAGGTATATTTTTTTTCATTCAGAGAGCCACTATTGAAATTTTAATTAGCAGCACATGTGGAGAAACAGACAACTTACTTTAAATGCTGCTTGACTTTGCTCAACCCCTAACAGAGTGGCTTTCTTGTGTTTTTCTACATTGTTACCAACATTAAGGATTCAGCTTCTTCGGGGGGAAAGAAAGCCAAATCAAAACATTGAAATCAAATTAATAGCTCTTAAATCACTGTAAAGGTATAACTCCCCAAATAGAGGCATGAATTAAGGAAAGATATAGTCCCTATGATGTGAACTACAGGAAAATAAAATCCTTTACTATCTTTTAATTTACCTTGCCTGTATATTTTACATATTAGAGAAAGGGGTAGGTTAATATAGAGAAAAGTTCAAGATTATTTTCCAATTCTGGATATTTTTTCTTTATCAACTACAACAATGACATTAACATTTGTTATTCTTGCTGTTAAATCCATTGTTGTATTTTGATTATTGTTATTATTATTATTTGTTTAGGCATAAGGCAAAGCTCCTTTGACTAGTCCTTCATTTAGGGAGGCTGATTATAATAAAACAACCACACTAAACTATCACAGACTCAACCTAATGAAAATTTATTCAGGCGTATTCCACATTATGAAGCACATTGCCAGGAGCTTTCCCTGGGTACAGTGGACCAAACTCAATTCAGGAGGTTTGCCATTTGCACTTGCTTTAACAACTTAGTCTTCTCCACAGCCTTTGTTTTCTTAGAGTTTCCTAATCTAGTGGATTAAATATTTGTTGGTACTTCCTCATGCTTACTATCTTAATTCCTGATTGAAAAATAAGAAGGAGAAATAATATAGATAACTTGAAAGTTTTTCCCCCATGTTAGTTCATTATTTTAGGACTCATCCCTCAAATTATTATGGATTAAAATCCACATAATCCCATAGTCTCATGAGTATTATTTAAGGACCTAGTAAGAAATGAAAATATGGGACTTCTTATTGGGACACCATTAACCATTTAAAGACTACAGAAACAAAGCACCCAATCAAGAGAAAAGCCTTATGAGTATGTATAGCTTGCATGCTCAGATAGACCAACAACATGTTCTTGGAACATAAGCCATTGTTCTAGTTACCTCAGTAAACAGATTTGGTTCTACTACATTCTGCTACACTATATCAGGTTTGAATGAAATAATGCTTTTTAGTGGAATCTACTTAAGTAGCCTTGATTTCTAAACATAATTAGTTCCAGCTAAAATGTCACAACACATAATTCCTAAGCTCTAGTGAGGAAGTGTGAAGCAGGTATCCTCTATACCTTCTGAGAATGTTTTCTGTTTCAAGAGCACAAAATTAGTAGATGATAAATGTTTCATTGGTTGTATAGAGGCATATTTAGCATGGTTGGGCACAATGAAGACAAGTTCACACTGGGAGAAAGGAAGCCTGATCACATTTGAAAAAGGAAAGCAGGGAACAGCTCAGGACATTTTCTCTTCCTTAACCTCAACAGCTGAAGGTGGTGGGTAATGAGTGGCACAGAGTTAAATAACCTTATCAGGTGAACTCTCTGATGAAACTAAATCCAGGGAGAATAAGAACCCCCCCCCCCACACACAGACAACTTTCTAGATTATGGTTATTTATTGAGAAGTTAATAAAAGAACTCTATATATATCTGTGTACATCAGAGTACTACTAAGTAAGATATGTTCTTATGTACTAGTCAACAAAGATTTTAATAATCACATCCCAGAGCACTAATAATTGTTTATTTCTTCTGTGTGTGTGTGTGTGTGTGTGTAAGTGTGAGAGAAGAGAGAGAGAGAGAGAGGGCTGGGGAGATGGCTTAGCGATTAAGGCCCCTGTCTGCAAAGCCAAAGGACCCAGGTTCAATTCCCCAGGACCCACATAAGTCAGATGCACAAGGGGGCGCATGCATCTGGCATTTGCAATGGGTGGAAGCTCTAGGGCGCCCATTCTCTCTCTCTCTCTCTCTCTCTCTCTCTCCTCCCTCTCAAATAAATAAATAAAAATATTAAGAAAGAGAGAGAGAGAGAAACAGAGAGAGAGAGGTTGTGTCTCTGCTCTGCATGCTGCACTCTTCTAGAACATGAGCGGAGGAAGACTCCCACCTGGGACAGGCGAGTATTATAGCCCGGGAACTAGAGAGAGGCGGCTGGTGGCAGCAGGCAGCAGTCATAAAGCTTCCTCTAGGGATACACTTACTCCACTTCTGAAGCAAGTCACATTTCTACCCTTGTCACTAGGGAGAAGAAATGAATCTTACCTTCAGGAAGGCAATGCACTTCGTATTGCAACATGTCAAGCTACACAAAACTCTATTACAAAAGGGAGAAGGATGCAAATGATTGGGAATCAACACAATCAACCATTCTTGTTGCCACATTTTCTAGTAGGAAGGAAGCTATTGTGTACTTTTCTTTCTAAAACCTCTGAGATCATCAAATCATCTCGTTCATGCCTTTCAAATTACAAGAGTTGGAATAGAAACATTTTGATATTGTAATGTGTTGAGTAAATATAAAATTTAAGAGATTTAAAAGACAGTGCTAAAGTTCTAAGAAAACCAGAATAATCATTGGGATACTACTTATTTTAAGGTGTGGAAAATACACAGAGAATTCTTCTTTATTGTGTAGTATCTACTCTGTTTTTTTTAAATTTATTTTGTTATAAGTAGTATGTGCCCAACTGTGACTACGTATCTCAGCCTCCCTGCAGCTATTGTGATCAATTAGACATAAACAATAGTTGAAGTATGTTATATCTGAACAACTTCTACGAGTCTCCATTGTATTGTCTCTGTCATCATCATCTTCTAATTCCTCCTTCTTCCTGCCTAGAAATCACATGCAGAGAAGAGGTTAATGACTTGGTTCTTCACTGCATTTTGAAGCTATTACTTCAACTTCAATCTTATTTTTAATTATTTTATTTATTTACTTGAAAGCAGGGACAGGGAGATAAAGAGAAAGACAGACAGAGAGAATCGGTGCATCAGGACCTCCAGCCATTGAAAACAAACTATAGTTGCACCATCTAGCTTTACTTGGGCACTGGGGAATTGAACCCAGGTCGGTAGGCCTCATAGACAAGTGCCATAACCGCTGAGACATCTCCTCAACCAGAATCTTCAACATTAATTGACTCAGAATTATTTCATATTTCATTCACTAGCAGCTAGCTAAAATTAATAGATGAAAAAAAAACTTAAGAAGTATTGAGCAAGATTGAGGAAAGCTCACTGTCCATTTTCCAGCAGCACCCCGTGAAGGGCACTAACTGAGGAATAGAATGATATAAAGTGAGATGAAAAAGAGGAGAAATGAGAAAGACATTGATGTCCAAATGAGCCATATATGAAAATATATTGTGATTGTATAATTTTAATCATTATATGATATTGTATGTTCATCTTTAGTAATAAAAATCTCAGATATTTGTATAATGGCACCATGTTAGTCAGTGTTCTGAAGAGAATAAGAGCCAATGCATTTATCTTCTTCTCTTAGCAGTGGTTCAGATATGACATACTTCATATGACAGATGTTTCAAAGAAAAATTATTACATAGGTTGGAGAGCATAAGAACCCTCAGTTCATGAGGCTGGATACCTCAACAGTCCCAATCTGATGCTTAAGGGCTGGAGGACTCCTGTAAAGGTATTGGTTGTCAGTCCTTATTTGTACACAAAAAGAGCTGTGTTCTAATGTCAGTGAACAATGACAGCAACACCATAGATGTGATCACCAGTAAAGCACATGGTCAGCCAGGTAAAACCACTGTTTTCCCTCATACTTCTTTACACCTGGGCTCTTTCTGAAAGGTGTTGTCCACTCTGGAGGAGGGTTTAACCACTCAGTAATCCTTCCTGAAAGTGCCCTGCAAAAGGGCTCAGAGTTGCGTCTCTTACCTAACTCCTGATTCAGTCAAGTTGACCACTTATATTAACCATCATAGCTTGGATCAGCTTGACTGTTCTTCTCAATGAGATACCACAGGACAGACATAGAATCTTCTTAGTTATATTGAGATAAAGCATGCTATCCATTACAGACTCCTTGGGGCAGCACTGTCACCTCCCTACTTTACTTCTATACACTTTTCAGCAGTAAACACACAAGCCAATGGAAACTGCTAAAACAGTTTAATTTGAAACGAGGTTCACTGATGTTAACATTACCCATACTCAACAGGGCTGTTTATTATTTTTTTAATTACCATTTTGAAATCTTTTTAAAAAATTACTAACTCATGTTAATTCCTAGGTATGGTCAAGATGAGAAGATGCTTCTCATGAAAGTTTGAACAATCTCTTTCCTGGTAACCCAAATCTTTTCCCAACATTAGGCTAAGCTGGACATCTCAATGCAATGTTTCCTAACTCCCACAATAGACAATTAATGCTGTAAGTTTTCTTCCCTCAATTGTTTCTTTTTTTTTTTTTAAATCATGGAAGCACTGTAGATCTGAGAAGCCTTTCCCTGAAACTTCTGAGTCACCCTAAAGTACAAACAGAATCACATTATCACTAAGGTTAAGTGGGTTTCTTGCCCACCTTAAAATAAGCTTCTGCATGTGAAGTTGATGGGATTTTAGTAGCTTTTTGGAAGTATCACTCTACTTCAGAAATTAAAGGATCTCTCATTAAATCACACCATGACAATGGGCTTATGTAGAGAAAAATCTCACAGTACTTTTACTCCTTTATGCTTTGTGTATTCACAGGTTATGAAAGTTCAGTGGCATTCATTTTCTTTCACTAGAGATAGCCTGTTTTGAAAGAAGTGGAATATAAAATGCCAGAAGAGAAGTGTATGGTTTAGCTCAGACTGCTGCTCTGTCCCAGTGTCCCGCCATGCGTGAGTTTAGGCTGCTTCAGTGCTTGGTGCTTTACCATCCCTCCGAGTGTGAGCTCAGGCTGCTTCAGCACATCACCACATGAGAGCACAGGCCACTTTGGCGCACCTGCAATGCTGGAGCTCAGGCTGCTTTGGCATTCTGCCAAGTGAGAACTCAGATTGCTTCAGCATTGGACCTCAAGCTACTTCACCTTCCAGCCATGCATGAGCTCAGGCTGTTCTACCCACCCATGTGTTAGCTCAGGACCACTCTGCTCATCTGTGGCTAGCTCAGACCAGCTCCCCCAAGAGGCACCACTTCCCCCGTCCATCGAGACCACAGTCCTACTCTCCCTGCCCATACTCTGTGATGGGAAGACCACAGTGCAAAAGAAATGACATGAAAAATCATATGCAAGTAAATCCATTAAGATCACCCAGTCCTACAATGTTCATCACTAACTAAAAAGCAGAAGAAACATTATGATCAAAACACCAAAATGAAGCTGTGAGCAATGCAACCCCAAACAAACTACTGATAGAACTTGCAAAAACTTCAAAAGTTTCAATAAGTTCAAAAGAGTTATGTGAACAGAAAATGAGGGAATTGTGGGATACCCTTAAACGTCCTAATATCTAGACCATAGGAATACCAGAAGGGGAAGAAATAGAGACCAAAGGCATGGAGAACTTATTTGACAAAATAATTGAAGAAAATTTTCCCACTCTATCAAAAGAAAAGCCCATCAAGGTACAAGAAGCTAACAGAACTCCAAACAGATTGGACCGAAGGAGAAGCTCACCAAGACATATGGTATTTAAGACTCTAAACATTGAAACAAAAGAGAAAATCCTAATAGCAGCTAGAGAAAATCACCACATCACTTTTTAAGGTAAACCCATCAGAATAAATTCAGACTTCTCAATGGAAACCCTGAAAGCCAGAAGGTCTTGGAATGAAACATGGCAAAGTCTAAGAACCTATGGCTTCCAACCCAAACTATGTTACCCAGCAAAAGTATCCCTCATAATTGGTGGTGAAAGAAAAACTTTTCATGACAAAACTCAGCTTTACAATTATATGAACACAAAAACAAGCCTACAGAGAGTACTTAAGGAAATTTTCCACAGAGAAGAATCAAATAATCAACTTCAAATGCCTACAAGAAGGAGATCACAATAACCAAACTCAGAGAAGGTACAAAACTTCAAAGTCCATGAAAACACCAAACCACATATAGCAACACAATATGGCTGGCCTCAAATCAAACCTCACAGTCATTACCCTAAATATTAATGGAATTAATTCACCTATGAAGAGACAGAAGCTAGCAGGATGTATCAGAAAATTAGGCCCCTCAATCTGCTGTCTTTAAGAAATCCATCTCAAAACTAAAGAAGCCACCTCCTCAGGGTGAAAGGGTGAAAACAATATTCCAAGCCAACGAGAATAAGAAACAAGCAGGCATAGCTATATTAATATTGGATTAAACAGACTTCAAACCGAAAATAATCAAGAAGACAAAGATGGCCACTTCCTACTTATCATGGGAACAATCCTTCAAGAGGATATCACAATAATAAATCTGTATGCACCAAACACATGGGCACCACAGTTCATAAAACAAAACCTACTTGACAATAAAAGAGAAATATCCAACAATGCCAACATAGTTGCAGATTTCAATACACCATTATCAGTAATAGACAGATCATCCAAACAGAAACTCAACAGGGAAGTAAGAGAGCTCAACAAAAACATAGATCACATAGACCTAATGGATATCTATAGAACATTCCATCCAAATCACAGACCACATATTCTTCTCAGCAGCCCATGGAACATTCTCTAAAGTAGATCATATACTGGGTCACAAAACCTGCCTCCACATATTTAGGAAGACTGACATAATTCCCTGCATGATATCAGGTCACAATGCTATATTGCTAGAAATTAACAACAAAAGACATGCCAAGAATCCCATCGGCACCTGGAAACTGAGCAGCACACTTTTACACAATAAATGGATAGTGCAAGAAATAAAAAATGAAATTATGAAATTTCTAGAAATGAATGACAATGAGAACACACTGTTCCAAAACTTATGGGACACAATGGAGGTGGTCCTCAGGGGTAAATTCATAGCACTAAATGCCTTCATATCTGAGACAGAGAAATCCCAAATCAAAAACCTAACAAACCACCTAAAGGGACTGGAAAAGCAAGAAGAATCCAACCCCAAAGAAGGAAAGAAATAATAAAGATCAGAGCAGAAACTAATGAATTGGAAACTAAGAAAACAATTAAGCAAATTGATGAAACAAAGAGCTAGTTCTTTGAAAAAATAAACAAGATTGACAAACCTCTGGCCAATTTGATCAAGGAAAAAAAAAAAAAAACAGAGATTCTTCAAATTAACAAAGTTCGAAAAGAAAAGAAAAGAAAAAAGAGACATAACAATGGTCATAAGTGAAATTGGTTGAATCATCAGGACTTATTTCAAAAACCTCTACTCCACAAAACTGGATAATATGGAAGAAATGGATAAATTCCTGGACACATACTATCCATCAAAGCTAAAGTCAGAGCAGAAAAATCTCCTGAACAAATCTATCACACTCATTGAGATGGAAAAAGTAATAACAAATCTCCCTCAAAAGAAGAGTACAGGACCTGATGGCTTCTCAGCTGAATTATATCAAACCTTCATAGAAGAACTCAAACCAATCTTTCTCAAACTGTGTCACACAATTGGAGAACAGGGAAAACTCCACAATTCCTTCTATGAAACTAATATCACCCTAATTCCAAAACCAGGCAGAGATGCCAAAAGAAAAGAAAACTACTGGCCTATTTCCCCAATAAACTTATATGCAAAGATCCTGAATAAAATCCTCACAAGCTGAATCAAACAACACATCAAAAGCATTATCCAACTTGATCAAATGGGATTCATCCCAGGACCACAGGGGTGGTTCAACATATGGAAATCTGTCAACATAGTACACAACATAAACAAGGTTAAACACAAAAACCACATGATCACTTCAACAGATGCAGAAAAGGCCTTTGACAAGATACAACATCACTTCATGATCAAAACATTGGAGAGAATTGGCATGGTTGGTTCATATCTTAACCTAATAAAGGCAATATACAAAGCTCCAAAAGCCCAAATAATACTTAGTGGAGAGAGACTGGAGGAATTCCCATTAAGATCAAGAATGAGACAGGGTTGTCCACTCTCACTTCTGCTTTTCAATATAGTACTGGAAGTCCTAGCTCAAGCAATAAGACAGGAGAAGGAAATAAAAGGGATACATTTGGAAAGGAAGAAGTTAAGTTAGCTTTATTCGCTGATGACATGATTGTATATGTAAGAGACCCAAGAGACTCCATTCCAAAACTCCTGAAGGTGATTAACTCCTATAGCAAAGAGCAGGATACAAAATCAATGCACAAAAATAAGTAGCCTTTCTATATGCAAATGACAAAGATACAGAGAAAGAAATAAGGGACATGGTCCCATTTTCAATAGCTACAGCAACAACAACAAAAATACCTTGGAATAACATTAACCAAGGAAGTCAAAGATGTATACAGTGAAAACATAAAAACACTCAAAAAAGAAATTGAGGAGCACTTGAGAAAATGGAAAGACCTCCCATGCTCCTGGATAGGCAGAATTAACAGTATGAAAATGGCAATCCTGCCAAAGGCCATATACAGATTTAATGCAATTCCAATTAAAATCCCAACATTGTTCTTCACAGAGGAAAAATGATCTCAGATTTCATATGGAAAGGCAGAAGGCCTCATATATCCAAGCATATCCTCAGCAAAAGAAATACCTCTGGAGGCATGACCATACCTGACCTAAAGCTATATTACAAAGCCACAGTAATAAAAACAGCATGGTACCTTCATAAAAACAGTATAGACCAATGTAATATAATTGAAGTCCTGGACTTTGGGTCAAGCAACTACAGGTTACTTGATAATTGACAAAGGCCCTAAAAATATAGGCAGGTAAAAAGATAGCATCTTCAACAAATGGTGCTGGACACAATGGATAAACATATGCAAGATATTGAAAATTGTTCCACACATCTCGCCATGTATAACACTCATGTCCAAATGGATCAAAGATCTTAATATAAGATCAGAAACTCGGCTACTTCTAGAAGAAAATATTTGAAAATTGTTCCACACATCTCACCATGCACAACACTCAAGTGCAAATGGATCAAAGACCTCAATATAAGACCAGAAACTGGGCTACTACTAGAAGAAAATACAGGAGAAACTTTCCATGATCAAGGAATGGAAAAAGACTTACTGAACAAAACCCCAGTAGCACAGGATCTTAAACAGTCACTCAACCAATGAGATCACATGAAGCTGAAAAGCAGAAACATAAACAATGAAAAGTTAAACAATCCACTCACAAAATGGGGTAAAGAGCTGGACAGGCAGCTCACAGAGGAAGAAACACAAATGGCAAACACACACTTGAGAAAATGTTCATCATCCCTAATCATCAGCGAAATGGAAATTAAAACAGCTATGAGATTCCACCTTACCCCAGTAAGTATAGCAAACATCAAAAAATCAAATGAAAATAAATGCTGGTGAGGATGTGGAGAAATAGGAACCCTCATCCACTGTTTGTAGGAATGGAAGATGGTACAACCATGTTGGAAAGCAATATGGAGACTCCTAAAAATGCTGACTATAGTTACCAACAGACCCAGTTATTCACTTTCTAGGCATGTACCCCAAAACCTTTAAACCTCAGTCCAGAAGATTTGCTCAACCATGTTTGTAGTGGCTCAATTAGTAATAGCTAAGAGCTGGAATCAACCCAGATGTCCATCACTAAAAGAACGGATAACTCAGATGTGGTATATCTACACAATGGACTTCTACACAGCACTAAGAAAAAATGACACAATGAAATTTGGAGAAAAATGTTTGAACCTAGAACAGATCATTCTCAGTAAACTTACCCAATCCCAGAAAGATAATCACCACATAGTCTCACATCTACAGCACTTAACCTGAATCTACCCAAGATGCTGACATACCCAGCAAGCATCTCAAGGACTAGACAATAGGGTGTATGGGGAGGGTGTGGGGGTCACAAATCTAGACAAAAATCGCAATGGTACCATAAATTCTACATCCTAAAAGGCAGGCAAAATGGTTGAACCTTCACCAGGCTCTTAGAGGGAACACCTGAGTCACAAGGAAAGGTACGATAAAGACTGACCTTAATCTTCTATAGCATCTCTCTCTATCTCTCTCTACTCTGTAACTCTTTTATATTAGTTATTATTTTCTTCCTTCTCTTAGTTGGCACCTACCTGTAACTCACAATACCAGCAGGTGGCTATCATCCACAATGAGCTTTTGATCAGAGAGATCTAGAAGTTTCCTAAAAGAAAGACAGATTTCTGTCAGAGTACTTAATGACCCACCTCAAAAGGGCCCCAGCGGAAACTAAGAATAATTGGCAATAAAAGCAAGGGTGCTGTTTTCTTGGTGAACCTGGTACCAGCACAAGGATGAAGGAGATCGACACAAAGAACAATGAACTCCTACCAAATCAGCTATCCAGAGACACAGAGGCTCCCAACACCTCATCACTGAAGCAGATCCAAAATGAATCCAACATGGCTCAGGGAAATTTTGCGGTACAGAAGGTGAAAAGAATGTCAGAGCCACACATTGGGTCATGATATGCAGAGACATTTCTCCCACCTATAACTGTGGGCTAACTCCACAATGCATGACCCATATACCTCAATGAGGAGAGGCCAGGGAGAGGGGGTAGGACATGGATGAGCATAACAATGATAGCAAGTTGACTGTATTCACTGAGTACAAAACTAATTAATAATAAAAATAAATTAATTTTAAAATTTACATCAATGCCTTTTGACTAGATATTTCAAACAGTAAGTGTGTCACAGCATGCTTACCTGGTACTGGGGGCAAGTGTTAAAGAGACCCTATGGAACACCTTGATCTCCTTGTGAATTTGCCATTTTTATACTTTAACTAATAACTTGGTATATTTTTATTTTCTTTTTTTATTCATTTATTTGAGAGACACAGAATGAGAGAGAGGGAGAGAGAGAGAGAGAGAGAGAGAAAGAAGAGAGAGGGTCAGATAGAGAGAAACAGATAGAGAGTGGGCATGCCAGGGCCTCCAGCCACTGCAAATGAACTCTAGATGCATGCACCACCTTGTGTATCTAGCTCATGTAGGTCCTGTGGAATCAAGCCTACATCCTTTGGCTCCACAGGCAAGCACCTTAACTGCTAAGCCATCTCTCCAGCCCACAATTTAGTATTTTTGTATGACTAAAAACGAAGATAAAGTAAAATTTAAGTGATTTTTAAAAGAGGAAATTCTTGTCAATTTGTTACCATTATTATTATTTTTATTTTTTTATTTTTTTTAATTTAATGTTTTTACTAATTAGATTTGCAGTCAGTGAATACAGTCAAACTGTTACCATTGTTAGGCTCATCCATGTCCTACTCCCTCCCCCTGGCCCCTCTTTGTTGAGGTGTATGGGTCATGCATTGTGGAGTTAGCCCACAGTTATGGGTAGGAGAAATGTCTCTGCAGATCATGGCCCAACATGTGGCTCTGACATTCTTTATGCCCCCTCTTCCACAAAATTCTCCTGAGCCATGTTGGGTTCATATTTGGTCTGCTTCAGTGATGAGGTGATGGGGGCCTCTGGGTCTCTGAACATCTGATATGGTAGGAGTTGACTTTTCTCTGTGTTGATCTCCTTCACCCTTGTGCTGGTGCCTGTTTCACCAAGAGAACAGCACCCTTGCTTGTTTCGCCCATTGTTCTTAGTTTCAGCTGGGGCCCTTTTGAGGTATGATGGGATGGTTCTGTCCTTAGGATCTGCATTTATCTGAAAAAGAGAAGCAGATTCTCCAATGGAGAGTAAAGTTAGCACCAGACAAATGGGATAATCCTTATTTTTTATAGAGATTTTAATAGGTGTAGGCCTGCTTGTAGCCCATGATTGGTGGTAGCTTGATAACTGACAGCAGGCTCATGTTTGGATATGGTTCTGACTTCTTTCCCAGATCCAGCTGGGGGTCCTGTACCACTGAGGGAGTCAGTTAGCCAAATCAAGAGCAGTTGGTTTCCCACTGTGTCTGTGGGCCACTATTGCACTTGGGTGAGCATCACAACAGGTTATTTGCTGCTAAGTAGTTTACACCATGAGTTGCTTGGACAGATATTGGTCATTTTCCCCTAGTCGCCCATGTAGCACCTTCTGGCACTAGACACGCTGACTGTCTAGGGGACTGACTCTCTTCCAACTTCCAGCCATGCCATTCCATTTTTCATGTCAACCACAAAAGGTGTCTTCAACAGTAGGGTCTTACCACTAGCCTTTGGTGGGTCATCACGTACTCTGACAGAAATCTGTCTTTCTTTTAAGAAACCTTGTAGGTCTCTCTGATCAAAAGCTCATTGTAGATGAAAGCCACATGCTGGTACTGGGAGTTACAGGTCAGTGCCCACTAAGAAAAGGAAGAAAAATATAACTAATATGAAAGAGTTAGAGAGAAGAGAGCCTGAAAGAGAGAGGGAGAGGAGCTGTAGAAGATTAACATTAGTCTTCATCATATCCTCTCCAGTGTCTTGTGGCTCAGGTGTTTTCTCTAAGGGTCTGGTGAAGGCTCAACCATTTGGTCTGCCTTTTAGGATGTAGAATTTTATGGTACCATTGCTGTTTGGGTCTAGATTTGTGTCTCCCATCCCCTCCCTTAACCTCCCTCCCCTCTCCACACACTCTGTTGTCTAGTGCTCGAGATCTTTGCTGGATATGACAGCATCTTGGGTAGATTCAGGTTAGGTGCTGTAGATGAGTGAGACTCTGTGGTGATTTTCTTTCTGTGATTGGGTAAGTTCACTGAGAATGATCTGTTCCAGGTTCAAACATTTTTCCTCAAATTGCATTGTGTCATTCTTTCTTACTGCTGTGTAGAATTACATTGTGTAGATATACCACATTTTAATTATCCATTCTTCTAGTGATGGACATCTGGGTGGATCCCAGCTCTTAGCTATTATGAATTGAGCCTCTATAATTATGGTTAACCAAATCTCTCTGTATTATGGTTTAAAGGTTTTAGGGTACACGCCCAGTAATGGCATAACTGATTTTGTTGGTAATTCTATTGTCAGCATTTCCAGGAGTCTCCATATTGCTTTCCACAGAGGTTGTACCATCTTACGATCCTACCAACAGTGGATGAGGGTTCCTAATTCTCCACATCCTCACCAGCATTTATTTTCACTTGATTTTTTGATGTTTGCTATCCTTACTGGGGTAAGGTGGAATCTCATAGCTGTTTTAATTTCCATTTCCCTGATGATTAGGGATGATGAACATTTTCTTAAGTGTGTGTTTGCCATTTTTATTTCATCCTCTGTGAACTGCCTGTTCAGCTCTGTGTCCCATTTTGTGAGAGGGCTATTTGACTTTTTATTCATTAGGTTTTTGAGTTCGTTGTAGATTCTAGAGATTAGGCCCCTGTCAGTTGGATAATCAGCAAATATTTTTTCCCATTCTGTGGGTAATCTATTGGCTTTGCTTACTGTATGCTTGTCTGTAAAGAAGCTCTTCAGCTTCATGTGATTCTCATTGGTTGAGTGACTGCTTAAGATTGTGAGCTACTGAGGTTTTGTTCAGGAAGTCTTTCTCCATTCCTATATCATGGAAAGTTCCTCCTGTATTTTTTCCAGTAGTAGCTGAGTTTCTGGTCTTTTATTGAGGTCCTTAATCCATTTGTATTTGAGTGTACTGCATGGCAAGATGTGTGGACCAATTTTCAATTTCCTGCATATGGTTATCCAGTTTGTCTAGCACCATTTGTTGAAGATGCTATCTTGCTTACAGCCTATAACTTTAGGGCCTTTGTCAAATATCAAGTAGCTGTAGTTGCTTGCCCCACAGTCCCGGTCCTCAAGTCTATTCCACTGGTCTATTCTCCTGTTTTTATGCCAGTACCATGCTGCTTTTGTTACTAAGGCTTTGTAATATAGGTTTAGATCAGGTATGGTGATGCCTCCAGAGGTATTTCTTTTGCTAAAGATATGCTTGGGTATCTGAGGCCTTCTGCCTTTCCATATGAAATTTGAGATCATTTTTTCTATCTCTGTGAACAATAATGCTGGGATTTAATTTGATTTTCATTAAGTCTGTAAATTGCCTTTGGTAGGGTTGCCATCTTCACAATGTTAATTCTTCCTACCCAGGAGCAAGGGAGGTCATTCCATTTTTTTCAAGTCTTTCTCAGTTTCCTTTTTGAGTGCTTTTAGTTTTTCATTGTATAGATCTTTCACTTCCTTGGTTAATGTTATTCCAAGGTATTTTACTTTTTTGTTGTTGTTACTATTGAAATTGGGACCATATCCCTTATTTCTTTCTCTGTATCTTTGTCATTTCCATATGGGAAGGCTACTGATTTTTGTGCATTGATTTTGTATCCTGCTACTTTGCTATTAAGGAGTAATCATGTTCAGGAGTTTTTGGATGGAGTCTCTGGGGTCTCTTACATATACAATCATGTTATCAGTGAATAGAGCTAAGTTAACTTCTTTCTTTCCAAATTGCATCCCTTTTATTTCTTTCTCCTGTCTTATTGCCTGAGCTAGGACTTCCAGTACTGTAATGAAGAGCAGAGGTGGGAGTGGACAAAACTGTCTGGTTCCTGATCTCAATGGGAATTCCGCAGTCTCTCTCCATTATTTGAGCCTTAGGAGCTTTGTATATTGCCTTTATTATGTTGACATATGAGCTAACCATGCCAATTCTCTCCAATGTTTTGATCATGATGTGATGTATTTTGTCAAAGGCCTTTTCTGCATTTATCGAAATGATCATGTGGTTTTTGTGTTTAACCTTGTTTATGTGGTGTATTACATTGACAGGTTTCTGTATGTTGAACCACCCCTGTGTTCCTGGGATGAATCCCACTTGATCAAGGTGGATAATGCTTTTGATGTGTTGTTGGATTTGATTTGTGAGGATTTTGTTCAGAATCTCTGCATCTATTACCATCAGGGAAATAGACCAGTAGTTTTCTCTTTTTTTTTTTTTTTGTGGCATCTCTGACTAGTTTTGGAATTAGTGTGATACTAGCTTCATAGAAGGAGTTGGGTAGCTTTCCCTGTTCTCCAATTGTGTGTCACAGTTTGAGGAAGATTGGTTTGAGTTCTTCCATGAAGGTTTGATAGAATTCAGCTGAGAAGCCATCTGGTACTGGACTCTTCTTTTTGGGGAGTATTTTTATTACTTTTTCCATTTCAATGACTGATAGATTTGTTTAGGAGATTAATCTGCTCTGACTTTAACTTTGACAGATGGTATTTGTCCAGGAATTTATATCCTCCACATTATCCAGTGTTGTGGAGTAGAGGTTTGTGAAATGAGTCCTGATGATTCTCCCACTTTCACATATGTCTATTGTGATCTCTCCTTTTTCATTTCGAATTTTGTTAATTTGAAGAATCTCTTGTTTTCTTCCTTGATCAAGTTGGCCAGGGATTTGTCAATCTTGTTTATTTTTTCAATGAATTAGCTCTTTGTTTTCTCAACTTTCTTAATTGTTTTCTTAGTATCCAATACATTAATTTCTGCTCTGATCTTTATTATTTCTTTACTTCTGGAGCTTTTGGGGCTGGATTTGTCTTGCTATTCCAGTGCCTTTAGGTGGATGGTTAGGTTATTGATTTTGGATCTCCTCTGTCTTTGTTATGAAGGCATTTAGTGCTATGAATTTTCCCCTGTTGACCACCTTCATTGTGTCCCATAAGTTTGGTAGGATGTGTTCTCATTGTCTTTCATTTCTAAAAATTTTGCAATTTCATTTTTTATTTCTTGCACTATCCATCTATTGTTTAAAAATGTACTGTTTAGTTTCCAGGAGCAGATGGGATTTTTAGTGGGTCTTTTGTTGTTAATTTCTAGCAATATAATATTGTGATCTGATATCATGCATGGAATTATGTCAACCTTCCTGAATATATGGAGGCAGGCTTTGTGGCCCAGTATATGCTCTATTTTAGAGAATGTTCCATGGGCTGCTGAGAAGAATGTGTAGTCTGTGGATTTGGGATGAAATGTTCAGTAGAGTCCATTAGGTCTAAGTGATCTATGGTTTTGTTGAGCTCTCTTACTTCCCTGTTGAGTTTCTGTTTGGATGATCTGTCTATTACTGATAATGGTGTATTGAAGTCCCCAACTATGATGGTGTTAGTGGATATTTCTGCTTTATTGTCAAAGAGGTTCTGCTTTATGAACTTTGCTGCCCCTGTCTTTGGTGTATACAGATTTATGATTGTAATATCCTCTTGGTGGATCATTCCCTTGATATGTAGGAAGTACTCTTTGTCTTTTTTGATTAATTTTGGTTTCAAGTCTATTTTATCCAAATTAATATAGCTATGCCTGCTTGTTTCTTATTCATGTTTGCTTGGAATATTTTTCCACCCTTTCACTCTGAGGAGGTGTCTGTCTTTAGTGGTGTGTTGGGGCTCTTGAAGACAACAGATTTAGGGATCTAATTTTCTGATCCATCTTGTTAGCTTGTGTCTCTTGATGGGTGAATTAAGGCCATTAATATTTAGGGTAATGACTGTGAGGTTTGATTTGATCCCTGCCATATTGTGTTGGTATATGTGGTTTGGTGTTTTCATGGACTTTGAAGTTTTTTGTGCTTTCTCTGAGTTTGGTTATTTTTATCTGTTTCTTATATGCATTTGAGTTTGATTATTTGATTCTTCTCTATGGATAATTTCCTTAAATACTACTCTCTGTAGGTTTGGTTTTGTGTTCATATAGTTATAAAGCTGAGCTTTGTCATGGAAAGTTTTTCTTTCACTATTATGAGGGATACTTTTGCTGGATAATGTAGTTTGGGTTGGAAGCCATAGGTTCTTTGACTTTACAGTGTTTCATTCCAGGCCCTTCTGGCTTTCAGTGTTTCCATGGAGAAGTCTGAAGTAATTCTGATGGGGTTACCTTTGAAAGTGGTGTGCTGATTTTCCCTAGCTGCTTTTAGAATTTTCTCTTTGGTGTCAATGTTTAGAGTCTTAATTATAATATGTCTTGGAGAGTTTGTCCTTCAGTCCAATCTTTTTGCAGTTCTGTTAGCATCTTTTATCTTGATGGGCCTTTCTTTTGAGAGAGTGGGGAGATTTTCTCCAATTATTTTGTTGAATAAGTTCTCCATGCCTTTGGTCTGAATTTATTCTCCTTTTGCTATTCCAATGATCCTGATAGTATGGTGTATAAGGGTATCCTCAATTCACTCATGTTCTGTTCACAGAAACTTTTAAACTTATTGAAACTTTTGAACTCTCAAACTGTTTCTTCCATCTTGTCTTCCAGATCAGAGTTTCTATCCTCCACATGGCTGACTCTATTCTTGAGAGTTTTGGACTTGTTCAATTAAGTTTGCATTTTCTATTACTTTTCTATGTATAGTTTCCATCCCTCTGTCAAGCTCCCTTTTCACATCATTTTCTGATTTTCTTGATGCTTCTTGGAATTCATCCTTGCCTTTCTTTATGTCTTCATTTAGCATCTCCAGCTGATTTGTTGAGGTCCTCTTTTCTTCACTCTCCTTCATATCTCTTAACTCTCTTTGAATTCCTTCCATTTTCTTATCTATTAGGTCTAGTCTAGTAATGGAAGTATCCACATGATTATCGGTCCTTTGTTGCTTTTCTGTAAGTTCTACCAGTAGCTTGGTCAGCATTGCATTGCTCATAGCTTCATTTTGGTGTTCTGGTCCTAATGAATCTCCTATGTTTTGATTAGAGATGTTCGTTGTAGGACTGGGTGATCTAAGTGGATTTTCTTGATTTGATTTTTCATGTTATTTCTTTTGCGCTTTGGTCAGCCCATCACAGTTTATGGGGAAGGAGAATAGGCCTGTGGTCTGGATAGGCAGTGGACGTGGTGCCTCTGCGGGGAGCTGGCCTGGGCTAGCTGGCAGGCAAGCTGACATGCTTTGTGGTCTTGAGCTAGCATGTAGGTGGGTGGATCAGCCTGAGCTTACGCACAGTGGGAAGCTGAAGCTGCCTGGGGTGGATGCCAACCCCGCTGAGCTTTCACTTAGTGGAATGCCAAAGCAGCCTGAGCTCTCACGCAGTGATTCACCAAAGCTGCCTGCACTAGTGGTTGGAGGGACGCTGAAGCACCAAGCACCACAGCAGCGTAAACTCACGTGTGGTGGAACACTGGGACCAAGAAGCAGTCTGAGCTCACCTGCAACAGGACAATGGCAGTCAGCTGGCATGGCAGACGGGGAGGGGCTTGCACCCTTGCACCTGATGTTGGGTAGGCTAGGGGGGTAGAATGGGCCTGGCCTCCTGCACGTGAATGGGCAGCGGGCCAGAGCAATAAGTGAGCAAAGGGGCAGAGGGAGCAGGCTAAGCTTGCACAAGCATTTATCAGTGGCACCTGTGGTGGGAAAATGGGGCCTGAGCTCCAGCATGCCGGCAGGCGGAGCCTGCCCAAAGTCACGTGTGGGAGGGGGGAGCAGTGCAATCGCCCCTGTGCAGTGAGACAAGTGGAATTATGCTGGCCTGGGTCCCCTTTCCTACAGTAAGTGCAGGGATATCCTTAAGCTGGAACTTTGGGTACAGTGGCTGCTTGGGGGTTTGGGGGACTCTGGCTACCTGTGAGCGAGGGAATCAGTGATTCCCTATTTTTTTGCCTCTCTGCCCTTCCACTGGCAATCTATTAGAGATTGTTCTCTGCTAAAAGACCCAGTGAACCCTTAATGCCTTGCCTTTCTTTCCCGGGGGCTGTGCGGCACAGTTAGGTGGTCGCCATCTTGGCCAGAAGTCCTGTGAAGAATTCGTTCTCCTTATAATATTCATATTTAATGTAACAAATCCAATATTTTCTTCACACCTACATTCTTTTATCTGATGAGGAAAGTGGAATGGTTACTATGTCTGCCTCCTTCAGAACCTGCTTGTTATAAGTGTATCAGTTGCTTCAAGTTCTCACACGTAAATGAATACATTTAAAGTAATTTTCTTTTATTATTATTTCTTATTAATTAGTTTTGTACTCAGTGAATATAGTCAAGTTAGTACCATTATTAGCCTCCTCCCTGTCCTCCCCCCTCCTCCTGGCCCTCCTTGTTTAGGTATATGGGGCATGCATTGTAGAGTTAGCCCTCAGTTATGGGTAGGTGGAAATGGCTCTGTGTATCGTAACCCAAAGTGTGGCTCTGACATTCTTTCCACCCCTCTTCTGCAACATTTCCCTGAGCCATGTTGGGTTCATTTTAGGTCTGCTTCAGTGATGAGGTCTTGGGAGCCTCTGTGTCTCTGGATATCTCATTTGATAGGAGTTGATTGTTCTCTGTGTCGATCTCCTTCATCCTTGAGCTGGTACCATTTACCAAGAAAACAGCACCCTTGCTTGTTTTGCCAATTATTCTTAGTTTCAGCTGGGGCCCTTTTGAGGTATGATGGGGTGGTTCTCTCTTTAGGATCTGTATCTATCTGAAAAAGAGAAGCAGATTCCCCAATGGAGAGTATAGTTAGCACCAGATAAATGAGATAACCCATATTTTTTAGAGAGAATTTAAAAGATGTAGGCCCTCTTGTAGCCCATGATTGGTGGTAGCTTGATAATGGAGAGTGGGCTCATTTTTGGATATGGTTCTGACTTGTTTCCCAGCTCCAGCTATGGGTCACATTACACTGAGTGGATAAGTTAGCCAAGTCAAGAGCAGTTGGTTTCCCACCATGGCTGTGCACCACTATTGCACTTGTGTGAGCATCATGACAGGATATTTGCTGATAAGTAGGTTACACCATGAGTTCTTGGACAGTCCCTGTTGCCCATGTAGCACCTTCTGGCACTAGACGCACTGACTTTCTGGGGACTGACTCTCTTCCAGCTTCCAGCCATGTCACTCCATATTATGTGTCAACCACATATGGTGTCTTCAGCAGTAAGATCTTACCACTAACCTTTGGTGGTCATCAAGTAGTCTGTCTTTCTTGTAGGAAGCCTTGTAGGTCTCTCTGATCAAAAGCTCATTGTGCATGATAGCCACATACTGGTACTATGAGTTACAGGTCAGTGCCCATGAGGAGAAGGAAGAAAAAGATAAGTAATATAAAAGAGTTAGAGAGAAGAGAGAGCGAGAGAGAGAGAGAGAGAGAGAGAGAGAGAAGCTATAGAAGATTAAGGTCAATCTTCATTGTACCCTCTCCAGTGCCTTGTGACTGTGACTTGTGACAGGGCCTGGTGAAGGTTCAACCATTTGGTCTGCCTTTTTAGATATATAATTATATAGTATCATTGCCTTTTTGGTCTAGATTTGTATCCCTTACCCCCTCTCTTGCTCTCCCCTCCCTCCCCACACACCCTAATGTCCAGTCCTTGAGATGCCTGCTGGGTATGTGGGCATCTTGGGTAGATTCCGGTTAGGTGCTATAGATGAGTGAGACTGTGTGGCAAAAAAATAATAATAAAGTTACCTTCCATATTTATTTTGTGGTATACTTTGCACAGATAGCTAGCTATCTCAGTGAAGTAGATATGCCCACTGTAGACATTTCTTTCCATAATGACTTCAAGTGTGATGAAGAAAGAAAATGATAAACCCAGGAAAAAGCCCTCGTCATTCTCTCTCTCTCTCTTTTCTGTAAAGTGCTGCACTTGTTTTCTGTAGGTACTTCAGAGAGAACTGAATATATATTATTTGATTTATTTTACTGTCCTTTGGAGTACATTTGGTTTTGTGTATTTTAAACAGAGTTAGAAATGGCCCAATGCACAACATCCAACAAATCAACTTGAAAACCTCTTAAGATGGTGGCCATTATGTAAAGTGAAGATAGCTTTTCCATCCATGAAGGCTTGATTGCTTCTGACAAGTGTGTATAAAGGGACAGACATGAGTCCAGCAGTGAGCCAATGTAGAGATGTTTAATTAGAAATATGTCTTCAAATATTGTTAGTGTTTTTCATGCAGATACGCCAGCTTGGAGAATGTTCTCTTGATAGTAATGAATGTTCATATGTGGTCTGAGGCTAATACACTGAAAAACCTACACTGGCTAAATAGGAAATTACTTCACATTATCATCCTGTAGATGTCCTAAACTGATTCACTGTGTCTTACTCAAAAAGGATGCTGTTTGTAAACAGTTCCACAGTTCTGAGCTGAATATCCAACCAGACACAGTTTAGAGGAGGAACAAATGTATTTCAAGCTCACAGATCCAGGGGTAGCTCCATCAATGGTAAAAGAAGCTAGCTCCGGTTCACAGATCCAAGCAGAGAGAAATACACCCAAACAGCAAAAATCATCAAAAATCAGCAAACAGGGGCCCCTCCTGAGTATGCACTGCTCTCTACAGCTTTGTGCTAGAATCAGATACACCCTCAGACACACCTTAGGGCTGGATTCCAGGATCCACCTCAGTGGCGCCTCCAGACAGTTGGCTGGAGATCCAAGTTACAAGCTTTATAAAACACCTGTGCCTATGGGGACACACATTCACATGCAAACCACCACAGCTTTATCACCTGTCAACAAAGTAATTAGGTTTTCTGCTCCAAACTATAAGTCAAATAGCTTTGAAATATTACACAGATATGGGAATGGAGAATTGAATGTGTAATCCCAACATTTTAGGTGCTAAGGGCCATCATTGTTTCAAGGCTAGACTGGGCTACATAAGCTTTTCTGCCTCAAAACAACCCTAAAAAAAGAAAGGGCTGGAGAGATAGCTTAGCAGTTAAGGAGCTTGCCTGTGAAACCTAAGGACTCATGTTCAATAGTCAAGTTCCCACATAAGCTAGATACACACTGATAAAAGTGCACATGGTTGCACACGTGCACAGGAGGGCTCCATCTTCTGGAGTTCAATTGCAGTGTCTGAGGCCCTGATGTGTCAATTCTCTCTCTCTCTCTCTCACACACACACACTCACACATACACATTAAAAAAATAAGACAGAAAAGAAAAAAAAAAAGAACAAAGTATCATCCCATGGATAAAGTCAGCAGCAAATAACAATAAGGAAGAAAACAAATTGATATTATTTCAGTGAAATAACATGAAGTTTTTGGAACCTGGTGAAGAATTCCCTAATTTGAAAATTTCCCAGGAAACAGTGCCTCACTAACCCACAACAACTTTCAACAATATGTTCCCTGGTATTTTAACTAATTATGAACATTAGTTTTATATTGTAATTATTAGAAAGTATACCCAGTGTTCAAAATTTTAATCCATTCAACCTACTCATTTTATTTATGAGAATATATAACCATCTATTAGTCTATTTTATTGAGGTCTCTAAAACTTTATTAATGTAATTTAATTATTATTCTGAGTCAGTTATTCCTCAGTTTGGCCTAAAACTCACTATGTAACTCAAGCTGGTCTCAAACTCATATTTTTGCTGATTTAACCATTCAAGTGCTAAGATTATAACAAATATACTGGCTAAATAATAAAATTGTTTAGATTTCTAAAATTATGAGGCCACTTTTAGTTGGGGGTATGTATGATGTGTATTTGGGTTGACTCTTACCTTCCACTTTAATTGAGACAGAATCTCTAGTTACTATTGTTCACTGGTCTATTGGCCACACTGATTGGGATGGAACCTTCTGGGAAAGTATCCTGTCTCACCAACCAAATTGCAGTAGATGTACTGGGATTAGAGAAGACCACCACAACTTTAAGCTGTTTTGTGGGATCTGAGGAGGTAAACAGAGCCACTTATATATAGCAAGTACTTTTTACTGAGCCATCTTCACTCTCCAGTTTAATACTTCCATATGTTCTAATGATCATGTCTGATGAGAACATATATGATCAGGATCAGAGGAGTTAGGGTAGGAAAAATAACTGAAATTCTTAGCTGAGAATCAAGTATACCATATGGGCAAACTACCATGATATGTACAAGCAGGATGATATGTACAAGCACTATGGTTTCTCATTAGCTTTCCACAGTAAGTGCTTCTTAGTAACTGTCTTCTCAGCTGCTGCATGCTATGTTGACAAACTTTCTTGCTCCAATCAGTTTCCATGACAGGCACAGCAGTCCCCAACTTTTTATATGAAATTCCTACTGAAATTGTCATTATACTTCTAGAAATACATAAAGGAACAGTGACACAAATCACCAGCAAGATGAGCAGCATGATTTTATTTTCTAACATTTATTAAGAGTATAGTTAATTTTTGAAAACTGAGAAAATAAGGTTTTGAATGTCTTCTGTGTAGGCTGCATATAGCTTGTTTGAGAATAAAAACATTTCTCAAAGGCTGAAGACTTAAGGTAATGCCAAATTTATACAAATAATATATAACCTGATAGACACTTCCTTTTGAAAGCTATAAGTAGTCCTCCATCTGGACTATAAATCCATTTCCAATTTACCTGTACTTCACCTCACAACCAACACAAGTGCATGGAATGTATAAGGAAAGAGGAAGAGGTCATAAATATGTAAAAGGTAATTAATTTGTTTTGTCTCTATATTCAAAAACATATTATCATCTTTTTTATTAATTTGAGAGACAGATATATATATATATATATATATATATATATATATATATATATACACAGAGAGAGAGAGAGAGAGAGAGAGAATGGGTACCAGGGCCTTCAGCCACTGCAAAGGAACTGCAAAGGAACTGCAGATGCATGTATCACCTTGTGCATCTGGCTTATGTGGGTCCTAGGGAATTGAACCTGGGTCCACTGGCTTTGTGGGCAAGTACCTTAACAGCTAAGCCATCCAGCCCCTATTTTATTATTTTAATGATCACTTTAAGTCTTCATCTCATTTTTTTTTTTTTTTTTTGGTTTTTTGAGGTAGGGTCTCACTCTAGCCCAGGCTGACCTGGAATTCACTATGGAGTCTCAGGATGGCCTTGAACTCATGGCAATCCTCCTACCTCTGCCTCCCTAGTGCTGGGATTAAAGGCATGCGCCACCACGCCTGGCTAAGTCTTCATCTCATTTAAATCAAAGTAGCATAAAGGACTCTCATTTATTCTTTTAAAATTAATTTAATTTGTAAGGTTTTTTTAATTTTTGTTTGTTCATTTATTTATTTGAGAGTGACAGACAGCGAGAAAGAGGCAGAGAGAGAGACACAGAGAGAATGGGCATGCCAGGGCCTCCAGCCACTGCAAACGAACTCCAGACGCATGCGCCCCCTTGTGCATCTGGCTAACATGGGTCCTGGGGAGTTGAGCCTCGAACAGGGGTCCTTAGGCTTCACAGGCAAGCGCTTAACCGCTTAGCCATCTCTCCAGCCCTAATTTGTAAGTTTTTACACAAGCATATATTTTACGTTGAGCATTCTCCACACATTCCCCTTATTATTCCCTTTTTGCATCCTTTCCACTTTCATTAGCTGCCAATGTCCCCCAGAGTTTTGCTTCTGTTTTCATGTCATATATACATACATAATTCTATGTATTTAATAAAATCTAGGAACTACAAGTTAGAGAAAATATAAGATGTTTGTAGTTTTGAAACTGTTCTAATTCACCTCATATCATTATCTTCAGTTGCATCCTTTTATTTCAAACAGTAGGAGTTTATTCTTCATATTTGAGAAATGTAATTGTATATATATACCACATTTTATTTTGTTGGTGTTTCTGATTCCATGTGCTCAAATACACACATGCCATGGCATGAAGAGAATAACTAAGGACCACCTTGGATGTCAATCCTTAACTTCCATCTCATTTGAGGCAGGGTCTCTCACGGTTCACCCCTACATTCAGCAGGCTAGCAGGCCCACAAAGTCCTAAGAGACAGTCTTGCCTCTTCATGACATCCCACTGTAGACATGCTGGTTTTACATATATGCACTACAATTACTGACTTTTACATGGATCTGAATTTAAGTACACATGCTTGAGTGGCAAATGCTTTACCTACTGAACCATATACCCTGTCCCATATACACCACATTTTCCTCAGGATTCTTCTGTTGTTGGTCACTTAGGTTGTTTCCTTAGTTCAGTTGTTGTGAATAGTGCTACAGTAAACCTTAATGTACAAGTATTTCTGTGATATTTTAGGTTGAAGTTGTTCAGCTTAAAACCCATGAGTGATATAATTGGTTCACATGGAAGATTTATTTGTACATTTCTGAATAATTTCCGTACAATCTTCCATAGTGGCTGAACTAGGTCATGTTCCCACCAGCAGAGTATAGTGTTCCCTTTGCTCAAGTCCTTCTAGAATTTGAGTTGTTTTCTTAATCATTGACAATCTGACTAGGGTAAGATTTAATATCTATGAAGCTTTGATTCATATTTCTCTGTAACCCTGAGCATCTCTAGCTACCTGATTTTTGACAAAAAGAAAAAAAAAACTAAAAATACACCTTTCTGGAAAAGCAACCTCTTCAATAAATGGTACTGGGGAAGCTGTATACCCACATGTAGCTAAAGGAATCTAGATCTTCAATACTTACCCTGTACCGAAATCAACTCCAAGTGGATCAGTGACATTAATGTAAGACTTAAAATTATGAAAGTGTTAGAGGAAAAGGTAGACACAATACTTCAAGATATAGGCTCAAACAAGGACTTTCTGAACAGAATGTAGTCACTCAGAAATTAAGTTCAACAATTAATAAATGAGACCTCATATAATTAAAAAGCTTCTGCACAGAAATAGAGTTAACCAAATGAATATATAGCCAGTTATTTGCCAGTTATTCATCTGAGAATGGAGTGTTATCTGGAATATGTAAAGAACTCAAAAACCAAACAAAGAGAAAGCAAACTATTCCATAAGCAAATGGGCTAATGAATGAATAGATGGTTCTCAAAAAGATGAAATAGTCAATAAACATAAAAAAGTTCAACTCCAGTATTCATTCTTTTTTTTTTTTAATTCTCTCTTCTCTTGATCTTCAAGGATAGTTAAGTCTTATAAGATGCATATACCCTGCCTTTGTGGCCTTACATGTAAATTTTTAATACTTCAATCTCCTTTTAATTCTTAAATATTATAGATACCCAGAATGTTGTACAATTTCACAGTTTTTCACAATTAGAGTTTTCTTCTTTTGTAATTAGTATATCATTTGATTTTATTTACTCATATATTTAGAATCCTTTTCTGAATTTCAGACATTTATCACAACACAATGGCAACTGTACCATGTTACATCCAAAACAGAAGTGAGTATTTTTCATTCAGTCATAGTCTTCTACCATTTTTAATGGAATAGTGCACCATCCATTTAATTTAAAAGAAATGAAGGGCTGGAAAGATTTCTTAGTGGTTCAAGGCACTTGTTTACAAAGTCTGACTGTCAGGGTTTGATTCCCAAGTACCCATATGAACCCAGATGCACAAATGATGCTTCCATCTGGAGTTTGTTTGCAGTGGCAGGAGGCCCTGGTGCATCATTTCCCTCTTTCTCTCTGTATCTCTATCTATGCTTTCAATTAAACAAAAAAAAAATAAAATAAAAATTGAAACCCAGAATTTTTAACTGATCCTTTGGCTTTCCTGCCATGTCAAATCAATGACCACAACCCATCATTTGTATTGTCTAAATGTAGTCTCTATTCTTAACATCATCTGCTGGTTATTGGTCCTTTTTCTACATTAGTAAACTTCATCCCATTCTGTCTGATTTTGACCAACTTTAATCTATTCCACACTGAGATAAAGGTGATATATTTTATATTCTTTGCTAACATAGCTCAAAGGTAGGCTGCAGTTCGTGACATAAATGTGTATTCAAGATTCAACTCCTGAATTTTTTCTTATTTTCACTTAAAATTTCCAGTTTAATCTCTCTCCCTTGCCAAAGATATGATTTGTAAAAAAGTTCCTAGTATAACTGCTCATAAATCGCAGTTTTTGTATTTGCCACAAATCATAACATAACTACATTTAACTACCTCCATGTCAGACTCCAACCTTGCTTTATACTTCCTGGCCTTAAAAGCTCTCTGGAACTATGGATAAAAACTCCATTTGCCCCTAAATCTTGAAATTTTCACACCTCAAAACCCAGTACCAAGGGGATATCACTTTTACATTCTCCTACTGGCTTGGAATGTAGCTTGGTCCCCTTGGGCCACTGCTATAATAGCATTTGTGGGCTTTGTTTGCCAAATCCCTGGCAGTCGTTTTAAGCAGAGAACCCCTTCTGTGACATTGTAGGCCTTCCTTGTACAGGATCTCTCCTTTCAGAAGAATTCAGTCTTCCAAGTTAAAAACTGCAACAGGTAGGATCTTATATTCAGAGCACAGTTTCTGCACATATTCCTTATAGGAAACTTTAATCTTGCTCACATTCATTTCTTTGCCAAACTTCAGACTTTTTATGTCCTGCTATTCCAAGTTTTGCTCTTTCACTGTAGATCTGTCAGTGCAGTCACCAGTTATAATTCCACAGCCTGAATAATATACTGTTTTGAAATTTCCTCCTCCAAACAAGAGAGTTCATTACCTTTAAATTCAGTCACACTAACCTTCTGAGGGCATAGATAGAATGTAGCCATATTCTTTACCAGAAAATTGCATGAATGACCTCCAAGCCTAAGTGTCCATATTCACCTCTGGAACCACACAAGTCATTTCTCTACTGCCTGCATTTCTCAGCATTTGCTTCTGAGTTTCCATGAGAATGACTCATTTAGCTATGCTTTCATTATTAATGGACATTTCTAACTTAATTTAACAAAATTTTCTACATTCCTTCTGTAAATGCACCTCAAAGGCTTATGAACTACATTTTTTTTTCTGGTAATGACCCACTTCTAGTATCAATTGTTACATTTTTTGGTAAATCCTTTACAAAAACAGCTTAAGAAATGGGCTTTATTTGCACTCACAGTTTAAACTTACCTTTCTTTTTTTAAGGAAAGAATAGAGGCAGGAGCTTCAGGCAGCTGATCACATTGCATCCACAGTCAGGAAGCAGAGAGAGATAAATTATTTTGCTCAGCTACTTATCTCCTTTGTCTACAGTCTAAGACTCAAGCCCATGGAATGGTGTCACCCTTATCTAGGGTAGATCTTCCCACCTCAATTAAGAAAATCTAGAAATCCCCTCATAAATAAGAGTTGTTTAGTCAAATTGAAAATTGATATTAACTGTCATACTTGGATCTAAGTTTTCTTTAAAACGTTTGTATTAAATAGCTCACTTAAAGCTATCCCTATTTCTCCTTATTTTTTTTTCTCATTTAAATCGCAAATGTATTCATATGATTCCTTTTTATGCTGAGGTCTAGAGTACAAAGTTTGACATCTCTAACAAGTTTTGGCAGTACCAGTACCTACATTATCATAAGAGGTATTCATCAAAGCAGTTTTTGTTCTATTCTGTGTATATATGATGCATACTGAGTTTTTCATAGGATTTAAATATTTTGTGGAAAGAAAAAAAATATAAATCTACCTTTGAAAAGAACTTTAAGAAAAAGAATTTAGTTACCCTTAAAGACAAAAGTTTGTTATAAAATAATTACTCATTTATTTTGTTCAACTAGTTTTACTAACCTGTCTATGCACCTGAATGTATTTTAAATACCTAATGAAATCTATCCAACACCTAAGACATTAACTGAGTTTGCATGTTAAAATGTCCTGCTCTAGTTCACTGACTGCGACTCCCACCAATTGACTACCACCTGCATTCACAACAGCGACCTAGGTTTTTCTTTCATTTCACCTACATCTTTTTCAAATTAGCACAAAATGTTTTTTTTTTTTATGATCACTTTTTTTTTTGGCCTAACACACAAGAAGGTATACATGTAACAAATGTCTATATATTTTATCCTTTTATGTTTTAATATTTGTCAACTGTTTTGATAGATGTTAGTATACTTGAATGAATCCCTAAAATGTGACTATTCCAGCTGGGGCCGGCTGAAACTAAGAAAAATTGGAGAAACAAGCAAGGGGGCTGTTTTCCTGAAGAACCGAATACCAGCACAAGGGGGAAGGAGATCAGCACAGAGAAAAATCAACTCCTACCAAATCAGAGAGCCAGAGCCTCAGAGGCCCCCAACACCTCATCACTGAAACAGACCAAAAATGAACCCAACATGGCTCAGGGAAATTTTGCGGAAGAGGGGGCGGAAAGAATGTCAGAGTCACATGTTGGGTCATGATACGCAGAGACATTTATCTTACCCATAACTGTGGGCTAACTCCACAATGCATGACCCATATACCTCAACAAGGAGGGGCCAAGGGGAGGGGGTAGGTCACGGATGAGCCCAATAATGGTACCAAACTGACTGTATTTGCTGAATACAGAACTGACTAATAAAGAAAAAAAAATGAAGAAAAAAATATATATATATAAAAAATGTGACTATTCCATAAGAGAGGAAAATTTTAAAAGTAAAAGCTGTCATTATTCATTCAAGATATGAAAGGGTTCACAGGGATAACTTGCTTTTTTATTTCAGCTTTCCATTTCTTTGAACACTATTTTTTTCCTTTCTCTTTCACAACTCAGTATTGTACTTTGAATTATATAACACAAAACTCAATGTTGTACCTAGCTTTGAGATACTCGTTTTCAAAGCTGTAGTTATTATAAAAATATTGTATCACTGAAAATGCTACCAATTGTCATGAGTGTGCTGTCATGCCTTTCTGAGTGAACTCCATTCTTCAGTATTCAGCTCTTCAGTGTTCAGCTATTCAGCTGTCAGTGTTTAAAGAGGATTGGGATACATTTGCACAGTCTTCTCTGCTATAAATTTACTCTGTATAATCAATCAGGTTGTCATTATAAATAAATTGCTTCTCAGTGTAGACATGGGAAAAATTTTTTACGCTTACTTTAGAGTGCTTCTTCAAGTTGTTTAATTGTGAACAAAAAAAAGGGTAAATTTAGGAAAGGTTCAGATTGCCTCCTATTTAAATTTTCCATCAGCTGAAGAATCTAGATGTGTCTGAATTTGGTAATAAAATATTTAGAAAAGATGTCAACCTAGTGATAAACTTCAATAAAATAAAAAACTTCAAATCATTCATCAAATTATTTAGGATAAATTCAAAATAACACTGACATTGTAAGGCTTCCATTTTTCTGTGCCAAAACAGTAGCAGACTACAACCACCCACAGGTGTCCAGATGTGGGTCAGTAACATATTTGACAGTATATGGATATAATATGTGGTATAATAAATATACAGATGTCACTTGCTATAGAAGACTGCTTGTAAGATGCCTATGGATGGCAATTAATAAGAATGTTTAAGTCTCTTATGTTTTATATAATGTGAGCTCTTGGAAACCTGCATTTTCATATAATTTAAATCATATCGAGATTAAATATTATACCTACAAATATACAAATGTCAAATGACTAGAGGTTATGCTGTATTACTTAGATGATACTGATCAGAAAGCAATTTTATGTGTTAAATTCACATACAATTAAAAAACAACTTTATTTATTTATTTGCAAGCAGAGAGAAAGAGAGAGAGAGAAGGGGCATGCCAACTTCTGCAGCCACTGCAAATGGACTTCAGATGCATGGGCCACTTTGTGCATCTGAATTTAGGTAGATACTAAGGAATTGAAATCAGGTTGTTAGGCCCTGCAGGCAAGTGCCTCAACAAGAGCCTTCTCTCCAGCTCCCAATATTTTCAGTTAGATTTTAGGTTTCTTTTCTAACCCTGGTTAGTTGAGTCAGTGAAAATGGATTCTAGAAACCATTGATATTTAGTATTTGTTGACAGTTCTAGGGCTCATAATGAACATGGATTTTCACAAGTAATAAGAATGCCTTATGTTTTTCATAATGTACTCCTTTTTTAGCACACCTGAGTTTAATGAGAATGAAGTGAATGGATAGGATGCTTAAATAGCTACAGGATAGTGCTGGATACTAGAAAGTCCAGGTAGGTGCTGGAGAGATTGATTGTTCAGTAGCTAAGGTACTTGCCTGCAAAGCCCATTGGCTCAAAATGGATTCCCCAGCACCGAAGTAGAACCAGATACACAAAGTGGCACATGCATTGTTTGCAGTTGCTAGAGTCCCTAGCCCACCCTTTCTTTCACTCTCTTTTTTTCTCTCTGTCTCTATCTGCTTGCAAATAAATAAATAAAATATTTTAAAAAAGAAAAAAAATCAAGTAGTTATAGAGTTGGTTTTATAGAGTTGATTTTTAAAATTCTGCTTCAGAAATTTTTGTGGACAAAAGTGTTGGAAAAACCTCTTGTACAAGGTCTGAAAAATTTACAGGTTGATTAACAAATACATCAAGGTATTAAGAGACAGACACACCTATTTCCTCATACAGAGTCTCCTGTGATTGAAGATTATCTTTCATATGGCTCTTCCTGACTCATATCTTTTACACTAAGTTGGTAATCTTTCATGTTTTCTTGTGTTCTTGAACCATTCTAGTGAATGACTGAACAGGAGGACATGTTCAAAGCACACTAAGAACTCCTTCTTGGGCTGGAGAGATGGCTTAGCGGTTAAGCTCTTGCCTGTGAAGCCTAAGGACCCTGGTTCGAGGCTCAATTCTCCAGGACCCACGTTAGCCAGATGCACAAGGGGGCGCACGAGTCTGGAGTTCGTTGGCAGTGGCTGGAAGCCCTGGCGTGCCCATTCTTTCTCTCTCTCTCTCCCTCTCTCTGTCACTCTCAAATAAATAAATAAAAATGAACAAAAAAAAATTAAAAAAAAAAAAAAAGAACTCCTTCTTGAGAAGAAAGGACTGGATTTGGGATTAGCATCTGCAGTTTTGACAGTCTGGTAAACATGAGGCCATTAATCTGTGGAATCTAAGGTTAAGTCCAGGTTTAGACAGTGTCACAATTCCATTCAATAGTAGGACACACACCTGTTGGTATCTAAAAATTCAGATTTTCTTGGTGTGGAAAACACCACACATTAACTGTAGAAAATGTATGTGTGTGTGTGTGTGTGTGTGTGTGTGTGTGTGTGTGTATGCATGTGTAAAAGCCATGTTTTCACAGAGCCAGTGAATGCAAATTGCAAAATGGTTCAATATTGGAAGACATTAATCCAACCAGCGTCAAATAATGTCTAAAGTTGCTGTGGTTCAGAACTAAGCTCAGAAATTTGACATTCATCTCATTTAATCCTTGTGACAAGTAAGGGAGGTATGACTATTTTCATTTCACAAATGATAAAATTTGAGCTTAAAATATTTCTGTGAAAAGAAAAAACACAGCATTAAGATAACTGATCAAAGCAGATAACAATAGCAGAAAGAATCTTCTTAGACAAAGATTTAAAGGTGTAGAAAATGAGATCTATTTTTAATTGATTAATTGATTTTATTTATTCAGGAGAGAGAGAGAGAGAAAGGGTATACCTGGGCCTTCAGCCACTGCAAAAGGACTCCAGACCCATGCACCACCTTGTGCATCTTGTTTACATGGGTCCTGAGGAATCAAGTATGAGTCCTTTGGCTTTGTAGACCAGTGTCTTAAATGTAAGCCATCTATCCAGCCTGAGATGTGTGTTTTGTTTTGTTTATAATGAAAGCTATTTTATAATAGTATTTTGTTTGGTTTTATGAGTCATGGACTTGCTATATATTCTAGCTACTTTTCTCTCCCTGTCATAAAATACCTGATGTAAGATAAGGAAGCATGTGTTATGCCTCTTGGTTTTACAGAGTCTAGTCCATGTGTGGTGGTTTAAGTCAGGTATCTCCTATAAACTATGTGTACTGAATATTTGCTCCCAAGCTAGTGGCAATTTGGTTGGTAGAACCCTAACAGAAAAGTATGTGTTGCTGAGGGTGGGGCTTGAGGTTTATGAGCCCCTGCCTTGCCAGTAATAGATGGTTCACTCTCCTGCTGCTCTTTCCACCGGCTATCTCAAGGAGGTGATTTCTAGCCTGTGCTCATGCCACACTTTCCCCTGTCATCAGACTACAAGCTGAAACAAATACTTGGCTTTCATCAGCTGCTCTTGATGAGGTGTTTTGTGTCAGAAATGAGATGGTAACTACAATAGATAATTGGTACTGAATGTGGGGTTATTGTACCTAGAAACCTGACTATGTGGCTTTGGGACATTTGGAACTGATTTTAGAAATAAATGGGGAAGGATTTAAAACTTTGGCCTAAGATATGCCTTGCTGTGATGTAAGCAGAGTTTGAAGGATCATTTTGGTCGTAGTTGAAAGATCTAAATGCAAAAAGAATTGAGTCTTGACTTAGGTAGGAAAGAGAAAACTTTGTGCAGACTGGGCTGGAAGTAGTTTCTGTGAAAAGCTAGCTGTGCTCTCCCCATGTCCTCGAACTTTTACAAGGTTGTGTTGCATAGAAATGGGCTTGCATGAGCTGAAGGATATGGCACAGAAAGAAATGAAAATATCAGGTTAGAGACAGTGCCCCTTTGGTTGCAATTGTTTGAGAGATTACCACAAATGAAATTGGGATAGCAGAAAGAATGTGAATTCTTTTGTAAATAAGGGACCTGAATGATGAAGGAATACACTTCTATTTATAGTTGGCTTAATTCCTCCTGCATTAACAGATTTGATAGCCTTTCTGGTATTATGAGAGAATAACAAGTGTATAAAATAAAGGGTCATTGTATTCACAAAACAGTTTTTTTTTTTTTTTTTGAAATGACACTGGGTGATGTGTGGCAGGCTTATTGGAATCCCTGTGTGGATGCCCAGTAGAGCCATAATGTTTATCCATGGGTTGCAGTGGAGACTGTAGGACTTTGAGGAGATACCAGGACTATGGGACTATTGCCAAGCACAGCTACTAGTGTGGGATAAATTGATACCTGGACTGTGAGCTACACAGATAGAGAGAAGAATTTTAACCCCAAAGATTTAGTCATTGGTTACAGATATTGGACTTGGAGCTACAGGACTTGATATTTATCCTGCTTGTTTTAGCTCTTCCATTGATTCAATTTTTCCTTACAATTCCATCATTTGCACTATGAATGCTTACTCTACATCATTATGTGTTTTGGGCTTTATAATTCATAGTTAAGAGAACTGGACTATTAAACAGTTTTGGGATTGGTAAATCTATAGGGACTTTATAAGTTGGACTGGATGCATTACATTTTATATCATGGATATTCATTAATTTATGGGGGTCAGGGGCAGAATGTGGTAGTTTGAATCAGATGTCCCCCATAAACTCATGTGTTTTGAATACATGGTCCCCAGATGATGGTAACTTTGCAGGTGGAACCTTGCTGGAGGATGTGTGTAGTTGGAGGCGGGCTTAGGGGTGTTATATCAGCTTCCCCTTGCTAGATTCCAGCTCACTCTCATGCTGCTGTTTCCCACATGCAGTGTCAAAGATGATGTCTAGCTTCTGCTCATGCCATGCTTTCCCCTGCCATCATGAATCTTCCCTACAGACTGTAAGCTAAAATAAAATAAACAAATAAATCAATACATATATGCATACAAACTTTCCTTCCATTAGCTGATTTTGGTCAGGTGCTTTATCATAGCAATGAGAAGATAAGTACAACACCAGGGTTGTCTGGCCCCCATGCAGTTGGGCAGAAAAATCACAAACACAAGCTGAGTGAGATCAGCTATTCATCTCATAGAAGACAGGAAAGAGAGAGCCTTCCTAGCACTGCACATTACATTCAGCATCTCATGCTCTAATTACCTGTTTCCCCCATTCAGAAAGCCTCACTTTCTGAAGTTACCTGAACCTTCCAAAACCTAGCTGGGAACAATCTACCATAAGAGGTTGTGATAGAAATTTCAGATTCAAACCTCAGCAATAGGTAGCACAGGCTGGCATTAAACTTGAGATTATTTTACCTTGTCTTTCAATTGCAAGTATTCAAGACCATATCCACATTCATCACAAATTTTCTAGGTAGAAATAAGCAAGTACTATTTGAAAATAATCCTTTCAGGACATAAAGGACACAAAATTTCATCAAATCTCACTGAAAGTTGGCTTGTTTTGCCTCTAATCTAGGACTGCATTTAGCTACAAGATGTTTAAAATAAATGAATCACATCACTAGGGAAGAAGTCTCATTGATTATAATATTTTAATGCTCCAATGCATATCACTTTGTGCCCCTTCCTTTACAGCCACTGTCACAATTACTCAGTGAAGTTTTTCTATTTATGCTATAACTTCAGGGAATGAAAATAAATGAAGTGGAAATACATTGATGTCTATGGTTAGTGAAGAGGTCAAATGAACTCTCCTGGCTCTACACTTTAAGTCTGTACAAGGCAATGGGCTTCATGGCAGACAGCAGTGCTGAAGAGATCTGCATTACAGGAAGTAGAAATGTGTGGCTCCTTAGTGATGGTAAAGACAGGAAAAATATATTGTTCTTACCAAATATGTATAAATGACTTTCTTTTTCTTCCCATCATGTTTTCAGATGCTGGATATTATATCTTGTCATGAATATTCTAGGCATGGTTTGTACCACTGAACAATGTGCCCAAAAAGACTTTCGTCACTTAAAAAAAATAAGCAGTGGAGAGCCGGGCGTGGTGGCGCACGCCTTTAATCCCAGCACTCGGGAGGCAGAGGTAGGAGGATCGCCATGAGTTCGAGGCCATCCTGAGACTCCATAGTGAATTCCAGGTCAGCCTGGGCTAGAGTGAGACCCTACCTCGGAAAACCAAAAAAAAAAAAAAAAAAAAAAAAAAAGCAGTGGAATTAATGAGTGACTGACAGGTTTATTTCCTAAGAAATAATATGCTCAATGCTGCTAGGTTTGGCCAGTAAAACTGCAAAAAAACTCAGCTGAGTTAAAAGATAGTGACTGATTTTCCTATATATAATATATTTTGAAAGAGAAGTACTTATTTTTAAAACATTATTTGTTGTTTATCTGAAATAAAACTAACGTACTTCAAATTCAGTATGTTTTTTCTGCCGAGCCTGCTTGAAAATGTATCAAACAGAGAATATTTGGAAAATATGGAAAATGAGGTAATGGTTCAATGACTCTTCAGGTGTGAGACTGAATGTATCAAAATAAAGATATTAGCAGGCATGTCAACATATTTGGGCAAAAGATTATTAAATGTAAAAGGTAAAAGTTTCCTGAAACCAAGGTACTATGGCTGTCTCTTTTAACTTCTTTGAAGGAAATCACAGAGGTTTGTATAGATGGCTTTGCCCCCTTCACATAAGAGTAAGGCCTGAGTTACACACATACTTCGCATTTCCTTGAGCTCTGTAATTTCTGAGAGGCTCTAGTTTGGTCCTTATTTGGCTTTGACTGCATGATTCATTTCCATCACTGTTTTTGGCTTTGCTAAAGATTTGCTTTGAAGGACTTTGAAACCAATATTCTTGATTTTTTTGTACACCTGTGCCATTTATATTTTATAATTTTTACAGTTGAGAAAATAAAAAAAGAGGGCAGGAATACCAGAAACTTAATGAAATTTGATAACTTTAGAAATCTAAGAAGATAAGGCTCAAAGGTCAATTAATATCAAAAACAGAAACTCTAAACGTACATATATTCACTAAATTTAGTAGCACCATCTATTTTCTAATGCAATAAAGAAAGACCGTAAAAGCAATGCACATTCCATCGAGTTTAAGAGTCTCTCTGAACCTGTGCAAGGGTGCATTAAGAGATAACACCAAGGTGTATGGTTGCAGCAGTCTTTATAGTGAACTTGTATTTCATGCTTCTGAGAACATCAAAGCATTTTGCAACTACTTAGTGGATGAGCTGTTACATGGGAACCACAGGCCTCTAAATCCTATCTCCCAGAAGCCTGTCTAAGTTACCTGCACATTTGGTTTCCCCTGTGGCAGAGAACTCTGCACATGTCTACATTTTCCTTCATATTATCACCTTCATCATTTACCAATTTAAGATGGCTTTTGTTTATCAATACTTGGAAATTATACTCAGTGCCAACAGAAAGTAAAAGAGTGTGCCAATTTTCCCAGCTTTTAGTAACTAAATATTGAAAACGGTACATGCAGTGAATATTTTCCTCCATGGGTTTTGTATTTAAATGTGGGGGAGAGAGATTGAGAGAGAGCAAGTGAGGGTGGAAAGGAGAGAGATGAAAGCATGCAAACATGCTTTATACATGTAGATCACGAAATTTTCTGTGTGTGCCCACTAAAGAATATTTAGTGGAATTGTTCCTGATTTGTAGGTATTGTAGTGTTATCTATGAATTCTTAATGAGTTTTCTAGACTTCCAACATTATATAGACATTAATCTCAACTTAGAAATGCATGTCCTCACTGAGGATCCCAAAGATGCAAAAGGGCCCTCTGTCACACTGGTCTGCTTCATTTTATTTATTTATTTATTTTTGGAGTTTTCAAAGCAGACACAAGTCTGTAACCTACAGCCAAGGCTTGCCCAGAGCACTCAAGATGCTCAGGGAATAATTAATCATCACAAAAAGCTTCCTTGGGTTGCTGGAGTATTTGCCATAAAGAACCCACTGCTGTGGTGTGCTGTCTTAAGTAGAAAATATTTGATTGCTATTAAACCAAGTAATTAACAAATACTAGGAAGCTCATTTAAAGAAAAAAAGGTCTTCCATTAGAATATTTCAGTATTCTTTGATTAAATTATTAAAGGATGAAGGGATAAGTCAATTTCCTATACTTTTCTCAACTTCTCAAGGAGTTAGTTGTTAAAATATATAAAAATCCACATTCTTTGATTTGCTCTGTCTTCCGAGACACTGATAATTAACACATAATACATTTCCCTGCTTGTGATGAGGAAAAGGAAACAGTGACATGTCATCATCAAGTCTGCAAACTTCTCTGGGTCTATAACTCCCTCTGATTTTAAGTTAGATAACTTGCTAGGCATATTTCAATTGGTAAAGGCTAAAGTACTCTAAATTAGAGTGGAAAGATCCCATAAAAGACATAAGTGATCTAGCTATGAGTAGGTTAAGAAGAAAGGTAATAAAACAATTTAAGAGAAATACTGCAGTTTATAATGTGTGTTCCTTGAATATAATTGGGATATTGGAATTTGTAGAGACATGAAAATACACTGAAAAGTCTATGGAAAGGGAGGCAATTTGGGAGTCTTTATTACACCACCAGCCAACCTGTAAAAACAGAAATATTCTCAACGGATACTGAAGAAAATGTGGAGAATAACTTTACTACCTTGACATTTGATTCTTTGAATTCTTTGTTAGGCATTTAAATAAGACTCATTATGTCTCTCTCTTTTTTTTTCTTCCACCCCCAAAACTGCTTTTAATTTCTGTTCAGGATCAAAGAACAAACTCCACAGGAATTATTCAAAACTGCATTCTTTGAATTTTTCTTCATTTCTTCCTACTAAAAACAGTTTCTCATACATTTTTCTTTCAATTTTAGTGTTCTGAGATGTCTCATTGTGTTCTGACTTTGAAATCTTGCCTATTACCAGAATGTCATCATGTCCTTAATATATCTGTTGTTTTTGGAAAGCTTTTTAGTCTTTTACCCTTTGTGTTTATAGCCCAGGCTGACATAGGTAGATATACTTGAATATGAGATTGCTCATCCAATTTTAACTTAATGTCTGAGTCATTGCTTTTTGAAAATGATATAAGTCAAGATTTTGCAAACATTATTTGAAATCTGTTTTTATTGTCTCCTGTAACCATTTACTAGTTAGAGAGGTAGTGATTCTCCTAGGGAAGAAAGAACTCAGTTCTTTAGGAACATTTCCATTCAATAATTTATATGAGAATACTGTTATGTTTCTCTCTCACTGCATGCATATCTACTCTGGAAAAGCTCAAAATTCATTCAATATTTTCTTTGAGAAGAAACTAGAAAATGTAAAATATAGAGTACATTTGTATCTTTATCTATAAAATAAACATTGATTTACTGAAGCAAGGGTATAGGATGTGTGGCCTGACCTTTTTTTCTTTTTTCTTTCCTTTTTTTTTTTTGTGATCTAGAAAGTATGTGCAGAAGTCTGAATTCCATTGTATCATGTTGAAGATATTCATTATAACATTATCTTTTTTCACCAACATTACAAAGTGCAACAGCCGAATTAATTTACACAATGTTTTTGTTTCATTAGATATGTTTCACCAGAAGAATATCCAAATGAGTATTACTCCTGGGATCAGCGGGACATCTCTTTAGGTTGTTCTTTAAAGAATTAGCATCATGAAAGTGGTCATTTTCAGTGCAGCATCTATTCAAAGTTTACCTTACGTAGGTTGCATTGTTCTTTGAATATCAGTGTCAAAAAATGCATGGATCTGGAAAGGATTATACTAAGTGAGGTAACCCAGGCCCAGAAAGTCAAATGTTACATGTTCTCTCTCATATGTGGTTCCTAGCTACAAATGTGTAGACTTGTGTATGAGCTGAAGCCAAAAACCAGTAGCAGAGGCCCATAAGCTAGAAAAAGGCTGTAAGGGAGGGAGAAGATGCCAAGGCTCTTGATTTCCAGTGAGAAAAAAGTGGTAAGACTATATTGCTGAAGACTTCGCATGCCTGAGAGGCAAAGTCACTGAGAAATCAAGCTGGTGCTGAACAGAAAATATTCTCCCTGTAGCCCAGCCAACTGAAAGCTGGAAAAAGCTACACTGTATGTAGCCTTATGGGAGACAGAAGTCATCAGCAGTGAAAACAGTAGACACTGAAAGCCTCAAGTTTGGCCAGACAGGTCAAATGACAGAATTATTGCAATAGTGGCATGTCTGCTCTGGGGGAAACCAACTGTTCTCTAATTGGACTTGAAGGCCGTCTCTATGGAAGGGAATACATGCCTGGTACTGAAAACCTAATCAAAGCCTATGGCAGGGGAGGTCATGAGCCTTAGAGGTACAAAGCCTGATCTTGTGTGTATAAATGCATATATTACTCTCACAAAATTGCCCTGAAAGCACTAAAGTTAATGTTTATATTCATATATTACTGCTACTCTCACTTCCGGTTAGAGAAGCTTCTCTTTTCAGATGGTGATGACCACTGTGATGACCCAAAAGGCAAGGTAGTGCTGAGAAGAGGGGACAGAGGAGTGTCAAGCCCTGAAACATCTCTAACCCTCCAAGGCTCAGGGTCCATTGCAGAGGAGGTGGCAGAAAGAATGTAAGAGCCAAAGGAAGGACACCACTCCTTACAATGCAACTGTCTGGATAGAAATTGACCTCAATATCCCAGACCTCGCAGTGCCTAGCAATACCTACATAAAACCATCATAATAGGAGAAAAAGATGGTGACATCAAATTAAAAGAGACACTAATGGAGAAAGGGAGAGGCATCAGGGACAGCAGAGTTATGAAGGGGAAAGCAGAGGAGAGAAGGGAAATACCATGGCTTGTTATCTGTAAGTATAGAAGTTGTCAAAAAATATATATATATAAAATATATATTATATATATATACATATATATATATACATATATATATATATGATACTTCCTTTTTGTTTGTCAGGTTTTTTTTTTTCTTTTTAAGTTTTAGAAAAGCTTTACTGGATTAAGAGAAGGAAAGAGAAAAAAATTACAGAAAGTTCCTGCCCAAGAGAAGGCAGGCCAGGTAAGAAGTCCTCTAAAATACTTCTTTTTTAAAGTTTAATTTATATTTTTTTATTGACAACTTCCATAATTGTAGACAATAACCCATGGCAATTCCCTCCCTCTCCCCACTTTCCCCTTTGAAACTCCACTCCCATCATATCCCCTCCCCCTTTCAATCCATCTCTCTTTTATTTTGATGTCATCATTTTTTCCTCCTATTATGACGGTCTTGTGTAGGTAGTGTCAAGAACTCTGAGGTCCTGGATACCCAGGCCATTTTGTGCTGGAGAAGCATGTTTTAAGGAGTCCTACCCTTCCTTTGGCTCTTACATTCTTTCTGCCACCTCTTCCACAATGTACCCTGAGCCTTAAAAGGTGTGATAGAGATATTTCAGTGCTGAGCAGTCCTCTGTCACTCCTTCTCAGCACCATGGTGCCTTCTCAGTCATCCCAAGGTAACTGCCATCTGAAAAAAGAAGCTTCTCTAACCAAAAGAGAGAGCACCATGAATATATTGGTATGAACATTAAGACAAGTGCTTACTGGGCAGTTTGGTGAGCATAGTATATACATTTAGCTAGATAGCAGCAGACATTATACCCCTAGGGCTCATGACTAGTCTTGTTGTAGGTTTTCAGTACCAGAGATGTATTCCCTCCCATGGGGTGGGCCTGCAGTCCAATTAGAGAGTGATTTGTTTCCCCCTAATAGACATGCCACTGTTTCACCTGTTGGCTCATTTGGCCTGGCTGGCCAAATTTAAGGCTTGCAGGGTCCACTGTTGATGTTCTCCACCAGTGATTTTTCTCTCTCCCATTGAACTGCATGCAGTATAGCTTTTTCGAGCTTTCTGTCAGCTGCTCCACATGGAGGAGGTTTTCAGCTCAGCTCCAGAAGGATTTCTCAGTGACCTTGCAGCCCCAAGTATGTGGAGTCTTCAGCAATAGTGTCTTACCATCTATTCCTGTTGGGAAACCAAGAACCTTGGCAATGGCCTGAAATGTTTTGGGGATATCAGTGACCTCCCTGGACAAGAACTCACTGGCAGGTATCCCATACCTCACACTCTAAATTTTCTAATAACAATCTCTGGTTTGTGGGTGTTCCACTGTCCAAAAAAGTAGGTTTCCATATGACTTGTTTAGATCCTTGCAGATTTTTTATTTATTTATTTATTTTTTATTAGTCAGTTCTGTATTCAGCAAATACAGTCAGTTTGGTACCATTATTAGGCTCATCTGTGACCTACACCCTCCCCTTGGCCCCTCCTTGTTGAGGTATACGGGTCATGCATTGTGGAGTTAGCCCACAGTTATGGGTAAGCTAAATGTCTCTGCATATCATGACCCAACATGTGACTCTGACATTCTTTCCGCCCCTTCTTCTGCAAAATTTCCCTGAGCCATGTTGGGTTCATTTTTGGTCTGCTTCAGTGATGAGGTGTTGAGGGCCTCTGAGGCTCTGGCTCTCCGATTTGGTAGGAGTTGATTTTTCTCTATGCTGATCTCCTTCCCCCTTGTGCTAGTGTCCGGTTCATCAGGAAAACAGCCCCCTTGCTTGTTTCTCGAAGTTTTCTTAGTTTCAGCCGGGGCCCTTTTGAGGTATGATGGGGTGGCTCTCTCCTTACGGTCTACATCTATCTGAAAAAGAGAAGCAGATTCTCCAACGGAGAGTAAGTTAGCACCAGGACAAATGAGATAACCCTTACTTTTTTTTTTTTATAGAGAATTTAATAGGTGTAGGCCCTCTTGCAGCCCACAATTGATAGTAGCTTGATACTGGAGAGTGGGCTTATGTTTGGATATGGTTCTGACTTGTTTCCCAGCTCCAGCTATGGGTCCCATACCAGTGAGGGGATCAGTTAGCCAAATTGAGAGCAGTTGGTTCCCCACCATGGCTGTGTGCCACCACTGCACTTGTGTGGGCATCACAATAAGTTATTTGCTGCTAAGTAGGTTAGACCATGCGTTGCTTCGATAGATATTGGTCAATTTCCCCCAGTCGCCCATGTAGCACCTTCTGGCACTAGACGCGCTGACTGTCTGGGGACTGACTCTCATCCAACTTCCAGCCATGCCATTCTAATTTGCATGTCAATCACATAAGGTATCTTCAGCAGTAGGGTCTTACCACTAACCTTTGGTGGGTCATCAAGTACTCTGACAGAAATCTGTCTGTCTTTTAGGAAACCTTGTAGGTCTCTCTGATCAAAAGCTCATTGTGGATGATAGCCCCATGCTGGTTCTGGGAGTTACAGGTCAGTGCCCACTAAGAAAATGAGGAAAAAGATAACTAATATACAAGAGTTAGATATAAGAGAGAGAGAGACAGGGAGAGGGGAAGTGAGGGAGGGAAGATGTAGGAGATTAAGGTTAGTCTTAATCTTACCCTCTCCAGTGTCTTGTGGTTCAGGTGTTCCCTGTAAGGGCCTGGTGAAGGATCAGCCATTTGGTCTATCTTTTAGTAAGTAGAAGTCAAACACCCCACTCACAAGATGGGGCAAAGAGCTGAACAGGCAGTTCACAGAGGAAGAAATAGAAATGGCAAACATACACTTAAGAAAATGTTCATCATCCCTAATCATCAGAGAAATGCAAATTAAAACAACTATGAGATTCCACCTTACCCCAATAAGGATAGGAAGCATCAAAAAATCAAATAAAAATAAATGCTGGCGAGGATGTGGAGAAGTAGGAACACTCATCCACTGTTGGTGGGAATGTAGGATGGTACAACCACTTTGGAAAGCAATATGGAGACTTCTGAAAAAGCTGAGTATAAAGATACCAACAGACCCAGTTATTCCCTTACTGGGCATCTACCCTAAAACCTTCAAACCACAGACTAAAGAGATTTGCTCAACCATGTTTATAGCGGCTCAATTTGTAATAGCTAAGAGCTGGAATCAACCCAGATGTCCATCACTAGAAGAATGGATAACTAAGATGTGGTATATCTACACAATGGAATTCTATACAGCAGTAAGAAAAAATGACACAATGAAATTTGAGGAAAAATGGTTGAACCTGGAACAGATCATTCTCAGTGAACTTACCCAATCACAGAAAAAAAATCGCCACAGTCTCACTCATCTACAGCACCTAACCTGAATCTACCGAAGATACCTTACATACCCAGCTAGCATCTCCTAGATTAGACACTAGGATGGAAGGGGAGGGAGGGGAGGGCATCAAAGGGGCGGGAAACACAAATCTAGACCCAAACGGCAATGGATCCTTGCAGATTTTGATTAACCCTCCATCCATCTTTCCTTTACTCAATCTCTTCTCCTGACCTCACATAGACCTTTTCAACCCCATTAATGTGCTCTTCTACTTTCATATATACAATACCATCCTATTAAGTCCCCCTCCTTCCATTTCTACTCCCTTTATATCCCCTTTGTAGCTTACTGGCCTCTGCTAATGCATTTTATTCCTACTCACATAAAAGTCCAATCATTTGTATATAGGATCCACATATGAGAGAGAACATGTGATGTTAGGCTTTCTGGACCTGGGTTACCTCACTAAGTATAATCCTTTACAGATCCATCCACTCTCCTACACCCCTAGGGCTCATGACTACCACTGTTGTAGGTTTTCAGTATCCATGATGTATTCCCTCCCATGTAGTGGACCTCCAGTCCTATTAGAGGATGGTTGGTTTCCCCCATAACAGACATGCCACTATTGCACCGATAGCTCATTCGGCCTTACTGGCCAAATTTAAAGCTTGCAGTGTCCACTGTTGAGTATCTGCACTGGTTATTTCTCTCTCTCCCCCCCACTGAACTGAATGCAGCATAGCTTTTTCTAGATTTCTGTCAGGTGGCTTACATGGAGGAGGACTTCAGCTCAGCTCCAGCAGGATTTCTCAAAATACTTCTTATAGACATTTCTGATCACAAGGATTGGAAATATGACTTCCCTTTGAAGCCTAACAATCCAATTTTGGTTCCCCACAACCCACATAAGCCAGATGCACAAGGTGATGCATGTGCGCAAGGTTGTACATGCACACAAGATGGTGCATATTTCTGGAGTTCAAATTCAATAGCTAGAGGCCCAATATGCCAATTTTCTCTCTCCCTCTCTCTCTCTTATTCTCTGTCTTATAAAATAAATAAAATATAAACATATGATTTCACAGAAAGAACAGTGATTTGAATACTGTCTCTAAATCTTGAATTTTGGAAGTAATAAACACTGTATGCTCATCTCAAGTCCAGAATTTCATAATATTTAAAACAGAATTCTTTATTTGAATTTTATATATCAAGACATTGTTTGTAAAATGAAGTAAAAGAGATAGATGAAAAAACTGAAGGGTGCAAGCTTTAAAATACAATCATTGTGTGATGCTGCTACCATTGCAGGGTTCAGGTTCTAGAAAGTAAGCAGAGATATATAGAAAAAGAAATGCATAACACTCAATTAGACATAGGCAAGTTGGGGAGCCAGGCTGCTCCCTGTCCCAACTATGATCATAGTTAGTGAATCTTCACCCACATTGTTTTTCTTTTTTGGTTTATACATGTGTCACAAATAAAGATTTTTTTTTTTTTTCTTTTGGTTTTTCAAGGTAGGGTCTCACTCTAGCCCAGGCTGACCTGGAATTCACTATGTAGTCTCAGGGTAGCCTCGAACTCACGGTGATCCTCCTACCTCTGCCTCCCAAGTGCTGGGATTAAAGGTGTGTGCCACCACGCCTGGCAACAAATAATGTCTTTGACATCCTACAGATTACCTTGAGAGAACTTCTTTGATTTTTATTGCATGTGGTCTTATGTAACAGATTTGTTCACTAGGATGTTATTTGACTATGGTAAACAGTGCATGGGTTATAGTGGAAGAGGATATATGATGGACTCTGACATGTGCATAGGGTACACATATTTTCATACATAGTGCACCTATCATATACATATCCACACACACACACACACCATGTACTACATATACAAACTAAAAACAAAATAAACTGCTCACAATAAAAATTGTGAAAATGTTTAAATTGGTAGAAATTAAGCTGACATATAGACAGTCAAAATTGTCATTTTCTCAAATGGAATAAGAATATCAACATGTCATTGGATTAAATCGTGTCAAATGCAGCAATGTGTGGACTGGGTGACTACTAAATAAGGCAGTGGTTTTCAAATTACCGAGATATTAAGTTTACTGGTTTTCTGCTGTGAAAGAATTACAACTTATTGAACACTTGCTTCCTCCTAAAAGCTTAGTGAGCATGTTTCCTGGATAAATCAATAAAGGGTGTTAGATAACAGAGGCCTTGTCCTTATGTTAAATCTATTCTGATGCTATTACTTTTCGGAGGGAATTTAAATATAATTCTACCTAGCTACAGTCAGTTTTTACCATGGTGTTTCGTTGCCTCCACCTAATAGTGTGGATCTAAACAGTTGCAGTAGAGTTCTTACATCCTATAAAGCATAAAATATGGACTCTAGACCTGTATGCAAAGTAGGTTGACATGGATTGTACAGCAACCTCTAGATAGCTATGTCATTAGGCTATCTTAAGAAGTGGACGTTTTGGGCTCGAGAGATGGCTTAGCGGTTAAGCGCTTGCCTGTGAAGGCTAAGGACCCCGGTTCGAGGCTCAATTCCCTGGGACCCACGTTAGCCAGATGCATAAGGGGACCCTCGTGTCTGGAGTTCGTTTGCAGTGGCTGGAAGCCCTGGCATGCCCATTCTCTCTCTCTCTCTCCCTCCCTCCTTCCTTCTCTCTGTTTGATAAATAAATAAAAATTAAAAAATTTAAAAAAGAGTGGATGTTTTGTCATTTGATATATTTAATGGTACACATGTTAGAATAAACATTACTAAAAGTAAGGAAGGAAAAGAAACAGAGATTTGTTGTTTAGGAACCTGCTGCTAATCACAATTTCATATTTATGATTACAAACTTTAGTGATAATCCACTTGGCATGGCCTACACATAAAGGAAGGATGATGCAGTTAGATATATTTGAAATTATTTTCCCCAAATGATGCAATGGATATTTGGCCAAAGAAATGGGTATAGTGATACCTACTACATGCAAGACATTTAGGGTCTTTGCCATTATATTTTTAATTTAGTCTCTCTCCCTCTCTCTGTCTCTCTCTTTGTCTCTCTCTCCCCCTCCCTCCTTCTTCTCCTGCTAATTTCTGTTTCATTTTCTCTTTTATGTTTCTCTATTCTTGGGCTTGCACCTTTTCATCTGTTTTTTCCTTTCTTTTCCTCTTTTCTTTTTATTTCATGGCCATCCCTTCTCTTCTCCTTTATCTATAGAAGTCAGAAATTCAGTAGCAGCAACTTTACTCTAAATTGCAACTTTCAATATTTTATTAGGAAATGAAACAGAGGCCTGACTAATGATCCCAGGAGAAGACTCTGCCAAATGAACATAACCTCTAAACATTTGAGAGGCATTTTTTTCAAGGCCACAGTGGAGTGGGTATCACATGCCACCATCATGGGGGCAGTTTGAAATAATACACATTTTGGTTCCTCTTCTGTGCTTTTAGCACAGCCATGGGGTCCTGAAGACATTTGCTCCTGGTACTGCTGGTTTCTCACTTTCAATTTTATTAAAAACAAACTAACAAGGAGCATTAAGCAGCTCCCTGTTTAATTTCCCATAGAAAAGCAATAGTTTTGAACAGCCCACTAGTGGAGGGATATTTAAATATAAAATGCACAGCTGTGCTAAATGCATGCATCAGAGCAAAAATGGCTTTTTAGTATGACAGGTTAATACCATGGATTTTTATTTCATTTGCCACTGAAATAGCTAATCAGAGGGAATTGGACTGGTAGCAACAGAGGTGAAATTGGGGAGTTGTTAGAGACAAAGGACATAGCTTGTCAAAAACTTGTAGCTTTTCACAGGTATAACACCATGCTAGTGTGTCATGCTACTGAATGGCCTAAAAGTAACACAGGTCACTGCAGAAATTTGCAAGTGACGTGTCACACTTAAATGGGGCATCTGGAAGCTTCTTATACTGACATGCTAAGTGTGTCATGGTCCCATTAGTCCTCATGTTCAAGCTCTGCCTCCCCCACCATGAAAGCATTAAGATAAAACCCAGAAATGATCAATCAGAGGAAATCTTTAAAGGCTCATTTCAGTTCAAACCCTTGGCTTCTCTTTGACTCAGGGTAAGAGGATTAAATAATGTGAGTCACTGTAGAATATAGAATGTCTTATGCACAAGATTTCATGAAAACTCTAAGAACAAAAGAACCTAGCCTGATGAGCAGCTCACTCCAGCCTTGCTATGAAGGAAAATAATCTTTATTTATTTTATTTTTTTCCATGTGTATGGTTGTGCACATATATGTATGCATGTATGTGATAGCCATAGGATTCTATTCCATGTCTTCCTCAATTGCTCTCCATCTTACTTTTTAAGACAAGCCACAGCTCATTGTTTGGGCTAGCCACTGAGCCCCTTGGCTCTTCCTCACTTCTCTTCCTCGGCTCTGGGATGACAGGACAATTAGTTATGTTCAGCATTTAGTGTGGGTGATAGGGATGTAAATTCCTTTTCCAATACTTGTGCTGCAAGCACCAACTGCATACCAGAGAGTCATCTCTCTAGCTCTAATATTCTTTATCTTTTAGCAGATGTATCTCTCAAGCTGGCCCTGCTTCTTCAGTCCAGGCTTTCACAGTGGCACTTCCTTCTCTATCATTCATAGCACACTCACCATTTGAAAAGCCCTGTAATTAATCAGGATGCTTTGTGATAGGAGACTTGGCATTAATCTCTTACTGGTCTTTGAGATCATAGGCAAACTAATTATGATGTTCATGAAAATTATGCATAGATTTCTTTTTAACTACTAAGACTTGACAACATATAGACAAAAAATTTCTTTCAATGTCAAAATAGGTCAAATAAGAAAATAAACATTGCAAAGTATACGATGAGCTCTTTTTCAAATTTTATTTTCTGCTCTCAGTTGAAATGAACTTTTCATTTGGCCAATGGATACTTTTTCTGAAATCGCTATTGAGTTCTAGCATTCAGATATTAAAGTCCATACTCATTGCTACCTAAACACCATGAGATTGCAACTAAGATACTTTGACATTTTAATTTAAAGGGCAAGAGACCCAAATTTAAAACAAGTTCCTATTCATATATCCAAAGAAAACAAGGTGCTTCAAAGACTCAAAGCATTAGAGAGAATTCTGTAAAAATGAAAAATTCTAGGTACTTGTGGACTTATAGCTCAGGAAAGAAAGCCTTCCTTTCAAATTAAATATTTCCTCTTCTACTTCTCTAATCAAACCATGAAGGATATGTCATAGGAGCTAGATGATGTTTTCAGCAATAAATTGAAAAGACACATGTATAAATAATATACAACTCATTTTTCTGTTAGAACAAGTATAAGTGGTTACATTTCTAAGGTGGTGATAATAGAAAAGAAAAAATAAAAATAAAGTAAAGAAAGGGACTATGAAGGCTACTGATTTTTGTATTGATTTTGTATCTTGATACTTTGATGAATCATTAATTACCTTAAAAGTTTTATGGTACAGTCTTTCAGTTCACCTATGTATAGGATAATGCCATCTGAAAATAAGGCTAGTTTGACTCTCCGATTTGTATTCCTTTTATAACTTTCTTCTGTCTCATTGCTACAGCTATACCATATACTACTATATGTTAAAGAGCAGTAATAGTGGGCACTCCTGTTTTGTTCTAGATCTTAATGGGAACTCTTTGAATCCTTCCACATTAAATATTATTTGGACTTTAGGTGCTTTGTATATAGCCTTTATTATGTTGAGATAAAACCCCACACACCTAGTCTCTCCAGAATTTTAATCATGAAGTGATGTATTTTGTTGAGGGCCTTCTCTGCATTTATTGAAATGTTCATGTGGATCTTGTTTTTAAGGTTATTTATGTGGTATATTACATTAATCATTTTCTGTATGTTGAACCATATCTGTATCCCTGGGATGAAGATGTGAAATATACAGAGAAAGAAATCAGCAAGGCTGTCCTATTTTCAATAGCCACACACAAAAAATCAAATGCCTTGGAATAACACTAACGAAAAATGTGAAAGACCTATATAATTAAGATACAAAAAAAAATTCTCAAGAAAGAAACTGAAAAGGACTTGAGAAGATGAAAAAACTTCTCATGCTCCTAGATAAGTAGAATTAATATTGTGAAAATAGCAATTCTACCAAATGCAATATATAGATTCAATGCAATACCAATAAAAAAATTAGCAACATTCTTCACAGAGACAGAAAAATTATTTTCAAAATTCATGTGAGATATAACACAAGGCCATGGATATAAAAAATATATTGAGAAAAAAACCACCTTTGTGGGTATCAGTGTACCTGATCTGAAGCTATAGTAACAAAAACAGCATGGTACTGCCATAAAAACAGACACAGACCAATGGAACAGAATTAAAGACTGAACCGTTAGTTCAAGTAAATAAAGCTACTTCATCTTTGACAAAGATGCCAACAAAAGAGAAAAAACTGGCATCTTCAACAAATTGTGCTGAAGAAATTGAATAACCACATGCAGAAAAATGAAACTAAAACCACTCCTCTCACCATTCACAAAAGTCAACTCCAAGTGGATTAAAGACCTCAATATAAGACCTGAAACTCTCAAACTACTAGATGAAAAAGTAGGAGAACTCTCCACAATATAGGAGTGGGAAAGACTTCCTAAACAACACATCAGAAGCCCATGAAACAAACACTCAACCAGTGGGATTTCATATAGCTAAAAAGAGTTTTTACAGGCAAATATACCATAAACAGAGCCAACAGACCACCCACAGAATGGGAGAAAATCTTCACCAGCTATTCCACTGACATAAGCCTAGTATCTGGAATCTACAAAGAATTCCAAAACCTAAGCAATAAAAATTAAAGCAATCCACTCAAAAAAAAAAAAAATGGGGCACAGAACTGAATAGAGACTTCTCAAAGAGAACAATTAAAAGACAAATGGCTAATACTCATCTAAGAAAATGTTCAACATCCTTAAGCATCAGGGAAATGCAAATTATAACAACTATGAGAGTCCATTGTACTCCAGGAAGGATGACAATCAATAAAAAAAGCAAACGAGATCTGGAGAGATTGCTAATGGTTAAGGCCTTTGCCTCCAAAGCCTAAGGAACCATGTTCAACTCCCCAGATCTCAAGTAAGCCAGAAACACAAGGTGATGCACGTACATGGTTGCACATGTGCACATGGTGGCACACATGTCTGGAGCTCAATTTCATTGGCTGGAGGCCCTGAGGTGTCAATTCTCTCTCTCTCTCTGGCTCTCTCATTAAAGAAAATCAAATGACAATAAATGTTGGCAAGGATGTGGGAAACATGAACCCCAATTCACTGCTGGTTGGGAAGATAAACTTGTATAACCAAAATGGGAATCAGTTTGGAGACTCCTGAAAAAGATGAAAATTGAGCTACCAACTGACCCAGGTATTCCTCCACTGAGCATCTATGCTAAAGTCTCCAATATTTGCCGCAGAGATATTTGTTCATCAATGTTTATAGTGCTCAATTCACTCTAGCTAAAAACTAGAATCAACTCAGACATCTATCGTATGACAAATGGATAATAATGATGTGGTACATGTACACAATATAATTCTCCTCACCACTAAGGAAAAATGACATAATGAAATGTGCAGTAAAATGGACACACTTGGAACAGATAATACTAAGCAAATTCCCACCAGACTCACACAAGTGCAGAAAGACAAATGCTGCATGTTCTCCCTCATCTGTGGCTCCTGAACTGGAATAGCTTGAGTTACAGGCATACCTGGCAAGCAATTTGAGGGACAGACAAGGGGGATGGAAGGGTTTGGGAGGTGGATAATGGAGCAAGGGGGTTATACATAAAACCAAATCAAAAATGTACTGGTACTATAGAAAACTTCCTTGAGGTTAGTGGACTAAAAGATATAACCCTCAATGGAGGTATGGAGGGATTGTCTGGTATGCAGGGCCTGGAGAGGGTGAGATGAAGTCTAAAATCCTAAAACATTCAGCTCTGGCTTGCAACTCCTAGAATCAGATATTGGTTATAATCCACACTGAGCTGTTGATTGGAGAGACCTACCAGGTCCTCAAAATAAAACAACCTTCTATCAAAGCACTTGATTACCCACTGAGTTAAAAGGTAATACTCAGGCATGGTGGCACAGACCCTTAATCCCAGCATTTGGGAGGCAGAGGATTGCTGTGAGGTTGAGGCTCCCCTGAGATTACATAATGAAGCCCATATAGTGCTGAAAAGTGCTACATGTGTTGTTGAGGAAAAATGACCAAGAATGTTGTGAACAAGCAGGAGATACAGCTATACAAAAATAACCTGACAATATGTATACATCTGTGCATAGTGGCCAGCAGCCTTGGTGGGTAACCAATGGGTCTTTGATTGGGTATGCAATCTGCTCAGTGGAAAGGAACCCATAACTTGAATTAGGAACCAAGTTAAAATCCTATGAAGACCAAGATAATGTAAGAGCCACAGGGTGGGAAGGAATATCAGAGGCAAAGCCCTCCCCACAATGATAGACTGCTGCTCTCACAACTCATAGCCCATAACTACATGGTGAATACCATTAAGGAGGTTCCTCAGTGGAGCGGAGGCAAGGAGGAGGGAAATGATGGTACTAACATATGGTGTGTCCATACAAAGTTTCTACTTAATAAAAGAAAAGAAAGTAAAATTGTTTCTGGAAATGACTGGTCAAAAATTACCCAAAATAAAAACACATATTTCCCCCTTTCCAGAGAAGGAAACAAGTAGACCAGAAGCAGGGAGGTGATTGAAAATGCCTCTGAAAATATGATACCATTTTGTTGTTGCTGCTGTTGTTGTTATTAAATGGTGGTGTGCATAGATGATACACCAGAACCCTGAACCCAGAACATGTGGACAATTCTTGCTGCAATTTAGTGTCTACTGCATGCATGTCAAGTATCATATCAAGTGCTTTGTGAAAAATGACTTTCTAAATCTTCCTTAACTATATCAGCAGTAGGAATAAATGCTCTGTGGTATTCAGATATCAAAACATTTCTAAAATGTACTTATTGACAAGTTGCAACAAATTTCTTCTGTCGAAACTTATTTTTCATTTCCAATTGAATATTCTTCCATCCATATACTTATCATAGCATGCTATTTTCTTTCTGATGAAATCATAATAATTTAGGAACAAATTCCTTTTTTATTATAAATCAGAAACTCATGGAAAGTCTTCTGCTTTTCAAAATATAAAACCAAGTCCACAGAAGCCCATATGGAAATTTAGGTCATTTTCTCACCACAGCCTCAGACTCCCTACACAGAATCATATAATCGGGGGGAGTTTCTCTAATCTAACAACAATAGGGAAGAATTTGGGAGAAGACTCGAGGTAATGAGGGCCAATAATCTCTACTACCCTACAAAACACAGAGTATACAGATGGTCCCCGCTACTATGGAACTTTACCAAAGAACTGCCATCTGTCTACCTATCCTAAAGCTCTCACAGGACTAGTACTTCTTAGGAGCCTACCTTAGTCTAACCCTTGAGGGAGAATGGAAACAGCAGCTCAGAATGGAAGATAAACCTCATCCCCAGCCATTCTCCAACCCCCCCAATAATGTCTGCTCACTGTCTTAGTAAAGAATAAGCGAAATAAAGACAAAGATCCTATCGTACTTGTCCAAGCTGAGTGATGGGGATATCTCTGCCTCATGCCCAGTTGATAAGCCTAGGGGAGATGCCTACCCCTGATTTTTCTAATGGAATCAGTACACAATGCATCAAAAAGGAAGAACCATACAAAAATATTGAAAGTAACATAACAAGTCTCCAGAAACTACCTGTAATCAAATAGTCATATGACTTATCTGACCAAGAATGTAAAGCCATTCCCATACAGATGTTTGTCAATGTCAAGCAAGCAACAGGGAGAATATGCAAACCTACCAACCACAAGGACTGAAGGTTACAATAGAGAAAAGCAGAATTTATTGGAGGGGTTTCAACTGAAGGCATGGCCAAGAAGAAGTAAAATAGGGAAGCCTAATGGAAAGCAATATGGAGACTTCTTACGTTCCTGAAATCCCACTTTGGAATATTCATCCCGAACAAGAAAACTAAGAATCCTCTCTAAACATCAGTATTCCTACACCCATGGCAGCTCTATTCACAGCAGTCAAGATGTGAAAGACAACGACAAATATGTATCAGTAGGAAACATCTGTTAGAGCATATTACACACATATAATGACATGTTACCCAGCTTTTTAAAAAAGGGACACTCTGCCTTATGTGACAATATATTCGAGCCTTGGTGATGGTAACCAAGTTAAAAAAAAAAAAAAGTTCTCTCACAGAAAGGCAATACTGGGGCCAAATGTTCTGGCATATACCAGTAATTCCATCACTAGAGAGGCTGAGGCAAGAGGACCTTGAGTACACCTTGAGTACAAGGCCAGTCTGAGCTACATAGCACAACCAAACAAACAAATGAACAAGCAACCAAAACAAAGAAAGTAAAACAGAGAAAGAAGGAAATAAGAGAGGGAGGGAGGAAGAAAGTACACAGTTCCACTTACATGCAGTCTAACATAGTATGTATCTAAAGAGTCAAAAAGATATAATGTTGTAAAGAAGGCTTTCAGGAGTTAAAGAAAGGATGTGAGGACAACTAATCAGAGGTCATACAACTCCAGACAAGCAAGTTAATAAACTGTGGAGCTCTTGGCACAGCATTGCACTGAGTTAACCACCTGATTTTATTTTATCTTATTTGTTCTTTTTGTTTATGACATGGTCTCACGCAAGCCCAGGCTGACCTGGAACTCGTTCTCTGGCTCACAGTAATACTCTTATGTCTGCCTCCTCTCCTCTCATGAAAGCTGGGATTAAAGGCCTGTACCACCACACTTGGCCAACAATTTGAATTTATACAATTATAATTTAAAGAGTTGGCCTCTCACTCTTCTTACTACAATTAATTATAAAATGGTCGCAAGCACAGAGGTGAGTCTGTGGACTCTCAGAGGTGCACTCCATCTCTCATATGTACTATGTATGAGAATCTTGGACAAGGGTCAAAGAATTCCCATGATTAAATTCTGTAATCCGTTTACTTACAACTTCTGATTCTAAAGGTAAAACTTATAGGCTATAGTGTTTTTTGCCTTTTCTAAAGTTCTTTTTTAAAATATTTTATTTATTTATTTATTTGTTTATTTGACAGAGGAATGGAGAGAGAGACACAGAAAGAGAGAGAGAGAGAGGGAAGGAGACACAAAGAGAGAATGGGTGTGATAGGGCCTCTAGCCACTACAAATTAAGTAAGGACACATGTGCCACCTTGTGCATCTGACTTATGTGGGTCCTGGGGAAATGAACCTGGGTCATTTGGTTTGCAGGCAAGCGCCTTAACTGCTAAGCCATCTCTCCACCTTTTTTTTTTTTTAACAATTGTAAAGTGAAATTGTATGGTTGTTCTGACAAAAACATATTTGTACGTTAAAACAAGGGATTGTGGGATGTGAGGAAGAACCTGCTATTGCTGTATTGCTAAATGGATGTGTTGCTAAACTGCCTTCTTAGTATATTTATACCTAGAAAAAGTTCTTGTGTTCGCACCCATCAGAAAAGTTTTCCTTTACTCTTTTAGCAGTGTGGTGTAGTCAATGCAGAGAATTCTAACTGGTCAAGTGCCAAAAATTAGTGACTGATGAGTGCTCAGGACATATATATGAACTCATGTAGGGAATAGAAAAAAAATGTAAGAGCTGAAAGAGAGTGAGGTGTGTTGTGTAAATCTGTCATACAGATATGCCAAGACCATGCACAGTATCTTTGCTTACCTGCACAAGACAAGCACTTGATGGGGCCAATCAAAATTCTTTTAAGGGTAGGAGAGGATCTTGGGATGCTACTCTTCAGCTGAGGAGTGAATAACAGTTCATGGTTGCCATGGAAGGAGGTATCATTCTCTTCCATCCTGTAGTCACTGGTAAGTGATGAGATGAATGAAGTGGGACTTGAGGGGGATAAAGGAGGGTAATATGAGATACTTATGGTCAAAGTGTAATAAAAACACACACATACACACATACATATGTATGTGTATGAAAATATCAAAAACAAAATTAACATAGAAATAAGCCATTGGGATAAGAATAATGGAACTAGCCCAATTATAGGCATAGTAATAATAAAGTTGCAATTGCACAAAGTCAAAATTACAAGTTCACTAATATATGCTACCCAAAATTTTTGTGTTTTTATTTATTTTTTATTTTCTTTTTTCAAATCTACATTTTCGTGTTAAAAATCTTTGTATGAAGAGCTTAATACCTTGAGAAAATGTTATACTTTATAAAGATCAAAATGGATTCTTCTAGTTTCCAGATAAAAAGAAAATAATTATTATTTATTGATTGGAAATGATGCCAGTAATGGCAAAGGAGCATTACATATATACATATAAATATAAATAAATAAATAAATATATATATATATATATATTATATAATGTATATATTTATATATAATATAAATATGATATATATTTATATTATATTATATATATAATAACAGATGAAAACTAAACAGAACACTTGAATGTGTTTTTCTTCCAATTGTACTCTTTCAATATGTTCTCAAACGCTTTAAGTCTCACCTTAGTAGTTTGCTTTTTTTTTTTTTTTTTTTTTTTTTGGTTTTTTTTTCAAGGTAGGGTCTCACTCTAGCCCAGGCTGACCTGGAATTCACTATGGAGTCTCAGGGTGGCCTTGAACTCATGGCAATCCTCCTACCTCTGCCTCCCGAGTGCTGGGATTAAAGGCGTGCGCCACCACGCCCGGCTAGTAGTTTGCTTTTTAGACAGACACATGTTTTAATTTTGTTCAGTGTATCTGATAGCATATTGTCACTTCTAGTTTCTCTTGTATTTTCTACCTCCCTCTCTACATAGCTTGTTTACTTCTGACCTCGATAGGAATCTGTCTAAATGTATGCTTCAGTACACTCATATTTCTGTTTGAATATTTCTCTTCAGAGAGGAGCCCTTGGCAATCTTCAGATTTTTAGCATTGGTTCAGGTCTGGAGCTTGTTTGGACCCAGAATAAGAAGCTTGTGGCAAATATCCTGGGGAAACTTGAATACCCAATAATACCAACCCCCAAAGAACTGCCAGCTAGACTTCATGGGTAGTTTTTGCTCAGAAAACTGCACAAATGACTAAAAGGTATAGATTCTGAGAAGCTGAGGAGGGCCAGGAATCTCAAGTAAGAGCTGCTATTGAGGGAAAATCAAACAGAACAAAACAGTAATAGCTGAGTAAAACACTTTTTCCTTCCTTTACATCAGAACTTGAATTCACGTTAAAGTCCCTAGGAAAGAAGCCAAGTTATCACTAATAGAAACTGAGTAAGAAACAGCCAACAGCAACAGTCTTTATGTTTTTCTTATTCATGTGTTCTCCTTGTGGAGGTTACCACTCTGGTTTTTGCAACTTAATGTTTTTTCTCTGGATAAGATCATCATTAACTATTTTAACATTCTCTCCTTTTTATAAACCTTTATGAAAGAACTGTGCATTATTTTTTTTTAATTTAAAATAAAATTATCAAAAATATTAACAGTGTCCTATGACTTGAAGAGAGCTACTCTCAAAATTATTACTAGATGTTTTGACTGGACTCTTCGTATGTTCCAGACCTTACACCAAAAAAATGCATAGACACATACACACACATATACATGCATATTCACATGCATGCCTACACACGGAGATAAACACATTTTATTCTGTATCTATCTATCTATCTATCTATCTATCTATCTATCTATCTATCTATCATCTATCTATCTGTCACCTATTTATCTAATTTATTATCACCTCCCCCCACTTCCTGGTTGCCATGAGTTAAACAGCCTTCTCTCCTATGTACTTTTCTGTTTCTTGCCACAGGACCCAAAGGGATGGGACAAAGTGACAACAGAATACAGTCTCTGAAATTGCAAACCATAGTAAGCCTTTCCCTTTTTCAGTTGATTATCTTAGATATTTTGTGACATTGCCATGAAATTGACTACTGCTTAGGGAAACCCATAGGAGAGAAATCATTTTAGCTTATTTTCCCTCACCTTCTACATTTTACAGAAAACAACTAAACGCATGCAGTTAGCACCAGTACAGGTTTGCTGGTTTATTGAGCATTGAATAACATGAGAACTAATATTAATGAAGATTTTTTAAACAAAAGGAATATGATTATTCATACCACTGTCCATGGGGCCACCAAATTAAGTCAGTTTAATCTTAAAGAAGTAGAAGCTAATGATCAAAATGTACGACTGTGTAGATACAGGAGCATAAAACATTTCTCAGTAGCTTTACACAGTGTCTGTGCACTCTCTTGTTTCCTAGAAAATAAAACACTATCAACAACATGAATTTCCTGTGTTTGTGAAGATTGGATAGACTTTGAGCTTAAGATGATTAGGTGACTTCCTTAAAAAGTAACATCCCCAATATATAAGAAGTATAATAATAAGGTTTTACCTTAGAGATATGAATATATATATATATATATATATGAATATATATTCATATCTCTAAGGTATATATATATATATATATATATATAATCATATATACTTGGTAAATTCTATTTAAGGCTGTCTGGATCTGTTTGAGAAAATATATCTTGGTTCATGTTTTTCCTTCAAGAAAGACAATGGTGAAGTCAACCAAATATATAGAGCCAACCAACTTCCAGAAAGGCATTAAGAAAACAAACTGGTTGTAAAACAATGGCTCAGTAAGAGCACTTGTTTTCAGTCTTGAGGACCTGAGTGGTCTTGAGACTGCCTGATTTCAATCCCTGGCACCCACAGCAACAATGGGGTACGTCCATGCACATTTGTAACTCCACTCCTGAGGGAAGTGGAGACCAGAGAATTTCTTGTGTTCCCAGAAAACAAAGCAAGCTCCAAAATGAAGAGGACACTGTGTCTCAAGAAACATATAGGTGTCAATAGAAGGGGGACACCCATCATTTTTACTCTGGCTTCTGCAGGAACTCACATGTGGCACATCTGCACAAATATTTACATATGCAATAACCCACCACACATACTACACATACACATACACGAAAGAAAACAAATTGGAGAAGAACCAATAGGGATTGTACAACTGGATATCTATATGTTGAAGAATGAAACTAGACAACCATCTCTTGCTAAGTTATAAAAATTAAGTGAAAATTGGATGTGGGAGAAATTGCCTAGTGGTTAAGGCGCTTGCCTGCAAAGCCAAAGGGTCCAAGTTCATTTCCCAAGGATCCACGTAAGCCAGATGCACAAGGGGCACATGCATCGGGAGTTCATCTTCAGTAACTGGAGGCCCTGGTGCACCCGTTCTCTGTTTCTCTCTGTTTCTCTCTCTTTCTTTCTCTCTCTGTCTCTCTCTCTTAATCTTTCTCCCTGCCTATTTATCTCTCTCCCTCCAATAAATAAAGAAAAATATAATATTTTTAAAAATCAAGTGAAAATGGACTGAATGCTTAAATTAAAGTCCTAAAACTAAAAGTTAAATTAAAATAAAAAAATTAACAAACACCGTGAAGGCTATTCTTCAGAATAGGGGAATGTACAAAAACATTTGGAGAAGAACCCAAAAAAAAACAATCAAATGTAGACAAATAGGACTACATCAAACTAAAGAACATCTACAGCAGCAGTGTAGACAGTCATGAGAGTGAATAAATAACATAGAATGGAACAAAAAAATATTTGCAAACTGCACGTGTAAGAGTGAGTATTAGATTATTAGAGCAATAGGAGACATATTTGACAGGCTTGTTTAGAGGAACAGAGCCCAGAGAAAGTACATGTATTGTAAAAGGAATTTATTAGATTTCATTACACAACAGAGGGTATATTGCAGACCAGAAAGACACAGAGAGAGAACCTAGCTGCTACTTAGTCCATGGGGCAGATACCTCACCAGCAGCAATCTGGTGTTGAAGGCCTGGATCTCCCTGGGGAGTCATAAGTATTGAGCACATGTTGAAAGGACAAAGAAGCAAGCATCTGAGGTCAATGGAAGAGGGCAGCGGCAGGATAAACAAACTCACTCAGCAAGAAGCCAAGGCAGGTGGCTGCATGCTGTTTTTTGATTTGTTTGTTTGTTTGTTTTCTTTCTTAGACCTTGCTATGTTTGGACCATCTATTGAATGGTACTCACTTTGAAGGCAGGTCTTCTCACTTCAGTTAATCCTGCCTGGAAACTACCTCACAGATATGCCCAGAGATCAGGTTTTAGATAAATCTAAATTCCATAAAGTTGAGAATCAAGTCCAACTAGAACACACAAAGAACCTCAAATGTTCAACCATAACAAAACAAGTAATTTTAAAAGGTATTACAAGTGAAAAATGTGGGCTGGAGAGCTGGTTTAGCATTTAAGGCATTTGCCTGCAAAGCCAAAGGACCCAGGTTCAATTCCCCAGGACCCAAGTAAGCTAGATGCACAAAGGGAACATGCATCTGGAGTTTGTTTGAAGTGGCTGGAGGTCCTGGTATGCCCATTCTCTGTCTGGCTCTCTTCTCTCTATCTCCATCTTTGTGCTTATAAATAAATAAAATAAAATAAAACTTTAAAAAAATGAAAAATGAACTTAAAATGATTTTTGTCAAAAGAAGACATACAGCCAGGCATGGTGGCGCATGCCTTTAATCCCAGCACTTGGGAGGCAGAGGTAGAAGGATCGCCGTGAGTTCAAGGCCACCCTGAGACTACATAGTTAATTCCAGGCCAGCCTGAGCCAGAGTGAGACCCTACCTTGAAAAAAATATAAATAAAATAAAATAAATAAAGAAGAGGAAGAAGAAGACATACAAATGGTTAGGATATATGACAAAATTTTTCCACATCACTAATCATCAGAGATTCCGGTAAAACCCACAGGGAGTCATCTCCTTATTCAAGAAGACTAAAGATAACAATTGCTGGTGAGGATGTAGAGAATTATATGTTTGACTATTATTTCTGGGCTTGTAAATTAATATGACCATTATGGAAAGTAGAATGAAACTTCTTCAGAAAATTAAAATACAGAACTATTATATGATTGAGCAATCCACTATGGGGTATTTATCCAAAGAATATGAAATGGGAAAATATGCTGTATAGTGGATTGCTATTTAATAATAAAGGAGGACTAAAAATATACCTCCTAGGCCCAGTGTGGTGGCACATGCCTTTAATCCCAGCACTTGGGAGGCAGAGAGAGAGGATCACTATGAATTCTAGGGCACCCTGAGACTATATAATAAATTCAAGGTCAGCCTGAGCTAGAGTGAACCCCTACCTCAAAACCACCTTCCCCCCCATAAAAAACCCTCCTACTATATGTAAGAACATAGATAAAATTGAATATGCAATAAGCACATTTCATTTGACTTAAATTTCTTGAAATGAAAACATATGTCAAAATGTCACATGGTACCCCATTAATATGTATGTTTTTTGTTTTGTATAAATCTTTAACAAAATTTCTAAACAATCTGTAACTAATTATTTATTTATTAAACAAACACATTGGGTTTTTACCAGCTTGACATTTTCTTTTGAAAAAATGTTTTTATATTGTGTGTGTGTGTGTGTGTGTTGTATCACAGCACCTGGGTGGAGGACAGAGGACAACCTTGCTGTGAGTCTTCACCTTGTTGGAAGAGGGCCCTGCTACAATTCCCAGGATAGCCAGCTTTCAAGCTTCCAGGGATTCTATTATTCTATACATCTCTGCTCTCTGTAAGAGTCCTGGGAAACAGTGTCTATTCCACCTCATCCAACATTACATGGGTATTTGGAATCTGAACTCTTGTTTGTGAGGTAAATGCTATATGCACTGAGTCATTTCTCCAGTTTTAAAGTTCTTTTTAAATAGTAAAATTCCCTTGAACTGTGTTTGCTTTCCTTCAAATACAAGCACAAACACAAAAATGATAAAATCTCAAATGAAACACCAAAAAAAAAGACTAACATGAGAAAGACAAGTTTATCTTAATGCTAATTATTGCTCTCCATTATATTATTTTAGATACTTAAATTTGTCTCTTTTGTATGTCTTCATGCATTTGAAGAAACAAAGTTCAGTTCATGAGAATTCTGTAACTTTGTAATTTAAAAAGCATTTTAAGGCTAAGAGAAATGGCACAGCATTAAAGCACTTGCCTGAAAAGCCTAAGGACAGTGGTTCAATTCCCAATACCCACATAAAGCCAGATGCACAAAGTGATGCATGCATCTGGAGTATTTTTGCAGTGGCTGAAAGCCCTGGCATACACATTCTCTCTCTTTCTCTCTCTCTCTCTCTCACTCTCTCTCTCTCTGTTTTGTCTCTCTGCTTGCAAATAAATAAATAAATATAAATTAAAATTCAACAAAGCATTTAAAAATGTCAAATTTATTACTGGTAACATTCATGCATCTTTATAATACATGGATAATATGGAAACTATATATATATATATATATATATATATATATATATATATATATGTATGTATACATATATACACATATATCATATATATATATATACATATATACTAGATTTTTCTGGTACAAATTTTTTATCTAAAATCACATACTTATTCAGCAATTACCTTCAATAAGCAAATTATTAGTCACATGCTAACAGTTTATAAAAGTCTACAGAATTCTGCCATGGTGTGTAATAGGTTCAGCCTATATGACCAACTAGAAAAATATGTTATCAAAAGATTGCTGACATTATTTTTCATAATTAAAATGTATAAGTATATTTCATACATAATGCAAAAAGAATAAAATGTATTCAATTTTCCAAAGGGTTGAAGCTGAGGTATTCTGTCAAGGGAAGATTAGAAGAGAGGAACTGAGGCGAGGTGGGCAGCAAGCATTGGAAAAAGCTTAATGACAAACCAGCATGCAGTTTTAGTATATTCCTTTCATGTTTGTGTTGCTATCACATATTCCTTCTTACACTATATATGCAAAAAGCCATGCTAAAAGTACTCACACAGCATGTTTCAGATCTCACATATAGTTAAAAGATCAAAAGAATAACTGCATAAACATTTCAGCTTATCCAGTGTAAAAAGGAAACTGAAGTCATATTTCTTATTTTGAGATTTTTTCCCCATAAAATCAAAAGATAATAAGCCTAAGATGCCATTGTTGAAACTTGTGTTCTGCATTTTTTAAATAAGCATTATACTCAGAGGAGAAGAGAAAGCTGTTTCATTGTAACTCATGCAATGACCTAAAGCTTCCAGTTGAGTCATGGAAAAGGTGAAAGAAGCAGAAAAATGAGCCAGACAGTGAGACAGTGAGACAGTGCTGAATGCGCTGATAACAGGGAAGTGGTTTCCGTGGCAACAACAGCACTTTAGAAGGTTTGCAATAAGAGTGTAACGTGATGCAAAGTATCTGATTAAAATTTATTGCAAAAGGATATTATGCAAATTTAATGTTACCACAGTATGCACTATAAAGTGTATGATTAATGTCTTAAGGTTCACAACCAATTGATCAAAGCAAGAGGACAGAGATTAGCATAAAATCTATAGTCTTCTGATTTGGAGTTTCTTGTGTCTATCTTCTTCAATCTCCATCTTCATTGAGAGTGATAATATTTAGTCTTCTATCCTGTAAGCTGTTACAAATAAGAATTATTATGGGTCTCTTATATTTTGAAATAATTTTATCAAGCAATTATTTTTAAAAATCAAAATGCTAAGGTAATCATAATCAAAAACTATTGCATATGCATCTTCACATGACCAAAATCACCTGGCCAACCTATAGAACTGGGCAGTTATGAAAAATATTTATAATAAAGCTATTGGTTTATCAACAGGTTATACAAGATTGTGCTTATTACATAATATTATAAAGGAAATTTGTTTTTAAAGAATTACTTGATCAAAATCAATTTGTAAGGAGATACTGATATTACTATTGATAACAACCCTAGGAAGTCATAAACATTCATATTTTTGAACTTACCACAATGTTTTCTGAGAAGTAATATAACTAATATATTCAGTACTAAGGTTACTAAGATTGTAAGTGAAGTGATACTTCCATAAGGAAACTGACATGCGGGAAACTATTTCAGTTCTCTAATATACAAGAATTCCTGAGATTTTACTAAAAAGATAAGAAGTCATAAACAATTTCCATTTAATAGTTTAACTTAATTTAATTTATTTGCAAGGAGAGAGAGAGAGAGAATAAAATGGTTGTGCCAGGGCCTCTAACCACTGCAAAAAGAGCAAAAAAACCTCCAGATACATGCATCACTATATGCATCTGGCTTACATGGGTATTGAGGAATTAAAGCCTGGTCATTATGCCCTGGAGGCAAGCATCTTTAATGCTGTCCCATCTCTTCACACCTCTATTTAATAGTTTTGCTCTTTGTTATAACTAATATGCAGAACTGAAAGAAATATATGTTTTTAGTTAATTTGAATTTTAGTTGACTGGAAAAAAAGTCAGGTCAAAGTCTTGGTGAAGGTCACAATTTTGACTAATTTAAATGATTCATTCACCCCTAATAATGATGGGTAATTCATAATGAATAGAAAGTGGGAAATAAAGTTAAATTATTCTACAGAATAGTAAAGGGCATCCACATTTGCTTTCATGACTTCTATTTCTGGTAAATTGTATTTGAAATAAGACTGATGAAAGTACAATGAGATTTCTAATTCAACTTCTTCTGTAATACATTTTGGTAAATAAAATATCCTTGTACTTGGGGTTGATTTTTTTACCATTAATTGTTTAGTATATTTGGGTAATTGTGTTAAGCCTACTGTTTTGAATAGAAATGATCCCTATTTATGTTTAATTGAATTTTTATACATTTGATAAAACTGATATGGTACAAAAATCATTATTAACAATGCAAATTACCCACAGATGAAAACTTGGTGATTTATATAGAGGTAATTGCTAATTTTCATGTTTCCAGTAATTTTCATCATGGCTAATTCATTTCAATAAAACTTTATTGAAGGTCTACTACGGGCTTCATAGTTCCATTGGGTACATATAATATGAAATAATAAAAAAGCCCAGGTCTACCACTTTGCTTTACAAAGGATTACATTCCATGAAAAGGGATACATACTGGAATGACAAGTTGCATCTGTGTAGTCCATGCTGTCTTCTCTGTGTACTAGTCAGCACAAGCAACTGGTCCACCTAGTCATCAAGGTCAGTTTCAAGTGCTACTACATCAAACTGCACTGACTCACCTGGCAAGAAGTAGATTACACACAGTTTCCCATCAAAGGATTATTCTTACACTTAACATCAACTTTAACATGTGCATTTTATTTCAACATTTTGTAAAGTAAGATCAATTATTTAAAATTAACTAACCATTCATAGTACTTATGCTATGCTTATGTTTTTTTTTTTTTAAATCCCAAATAGGGCTTAACAGAGTTTTCTGTTTCCGTACATTGGAACAATCAATACTTCACTTATTAGGATCTCTCTGCAGAGACCATACAAAGGAAAAGGCTACATGTATGTGTAAGTTTGATACATATCAAAATATATGGACATGAATAGCAATGCATTATCATGCCAGAAATTTTCTAAGTGGCTTTGGTACTTGTAACTCCTTTCACCTTCTCAACAACCTTATGTTTGAAACTCTATTATTACATATATCTTTTAGGTGGCAAGGTTCAAATACAAAAAAATAAACATCTTCCCAGATATCATCTTTCTAGAGAGGGGTGCTCCTATTATCTGGAGATAAAAGGTTTCATCCAGAGATCATGTTTTAGCATTTTATCCTATGGCCTTTTGTGAAGTAAAGAGGATTCTGACTAAGAAGAAGTTAACTGATCACTTGTGACAAGTGAAATCTATTGAAATTATGAGGGGATGTGGCATGTTTCTTAGAAAGTTTTTACAATTATGTACAATGCTGTATAACCTACATAGTAGATGAAAAATTATTTGAATACCATAAAAATCTTCCTAACATATCTTCAAACACTGAACAGAAGGTCTCTCACTGTCAGTATCTTACAAATATTTATCATATACCCAAATACCAAGTAATTATACAGAACCATGTAGAGATAAAATGTCAGTAGGGATGGGTGATATCATAGAAAGTTTGGAAATATTTGATAATCATGATAATCATGATTATGAATTGAATATGTTTTTAACATGAACATTCTATAAAGAATTCATGCTTAAACTGAAATTAAGAAAAATACTTAGTTTAAATAAGCAAAGAGATAGGAAATGACACTTCTCATAAGAAATGCATAAGTAAAGATCCAGAAGTAGAATCAAATATTGAAAATACAGCTGGGCATGGTGGCGCATGCCTTTAATCCCAGCACTCGGGAGGCAGAGGTAGGAGGATGACCATGAGTTCAAGGCCACTTTGAGACTCCATAGTGAATTCCAGGTCTACCTGGGATAGAGTGAGATCCTACCTCAAAAAACTTAAAAATATATATATTGAAAATACAATGAAAAGTACAAGTCTAGAAAACCAAAATGTATAGAGCTATGCTAGAAAGCAAAGGCAGCTACAATTGGGAGTCTGACTTAAATTCTCTCTGCAAACAGAGAGAAGTGATCAAAACCAGGGAAGTGGGTGGAGGTAGGCTGATTAGGTAATAGTAACAAAAAAGGATGTCAGAAATTGTTAACCTAGACTATTGAGACACAATAAGTAGTGACTAATAGAAACATATAATATGATGATAATGATAATACTAAGAAATTGTTATGTAGAAAAGAACAACTTTCAAAGCCAGGTACTCAGAGTGATGACATAAACTACAGAGAGTGCAGTCTGCAAGCTAGAGTACCAAATGAGAGAAAGCCATGCTGCAGTGAGATGCCTGTGGTCCAATTCACAATAACTAACTAAACTGGGACATTCTTAGGAAGTGTAGTGGATATTACTGTCACTTGCTGTCAATGCAAAATGGGAATACCTGTGAACTGTGATTATAGTTACTGGTTTGATTAAAAAAAATATATTTTTCAAACAATTTTTAAGAAACTTATAAAGCAAACAAAACATAATAATCAAGTTATAAAATATATTATTTAGACTTTTTAAAACTTTTCGTTGTGTTCTTATTTTTTAATATGAAGTTGTTGCCTTATCTATGGTTATGATTCTTCAGGTACCAAAAATTATCAAAATATTGTCCACAATGTGCCATGACATACATGCAGAAATAAACCCAATATTTTGAACACTGACTGAAAAATAATAAACATAAGCAAAATCAAAATGAGAAACCTCCCACTTGGCTATGGCTTAACAATAGCATAAATCTTAATAATTAAATCACATTGAAAATTGAAATATATTTTCCTAATGTGTCTTAATGTATTTGACATAATGGCTGTTTCCAGTTATTGACAAAATTTTTTAAAATATATTTGTAATTTCGAAACTAAAAGACAGGGTAAATTTTTATAAACTTTAACCCAGGAATAGCATTCAGTGTTGAAAAAATTAATTTTTATTTTTTATTTTTTGGTCTTTTGAGGTGGGTCTCTAGCCCAGGCTGACCTGGAATTCACTTTGGAGTCTCAGGGTGGCTTCGAATTCCCGGCAATCCTCCTACCTCTGCCTCCCAAGTGCTGGGATTAAAGGCATGCACCACCACGCCCAGCTAATTTTGATTTTTTTAAACATTCAATAAGTAAATAAAACCACTATGCTTTTGTAAACCTTCTAATATTCTGTAAACCAGACTGCCCTCTGTACTTAATATGTTATTCTGAATCTAAGTAGAGTTTATAGAGACAGATCACTGGTGATAGTATGTAATTTGTATAGAAGACGCATGATTCTGGAAGTTAAGGGAATTTCAGATTACCATCATTAATCATAAGTATTAAACATTTTAGGAAGTATTCACTAGGCCATAAACCTTATTAAAAGAGACTATTTTGGTCACCTTTATAATTTGATAGCCCAAAAGATGCTTCCATTCAACAAGCCTACTTTGGGAGCAAATATTTTTGAGTTAATATAAAGCCAGATTACTCACTACTGTTCATTTTCCTGGAAGTGAATTCCAAGTCATGATTCCATATCTGTGCAATCCAAAACCTACTTTGCCTTTGCATATAACTGAATTAAACTTTGGTAAGATGCACAAAGGAGAGAATGTGATTAGTTTATAAAAACTAATGGCATTTATTAATTACCTAAGACATGCTGTTTGGTTTTGAAAACCAGCATCTAATTCTTTGTGAAAAGCTAATAGTTCTAAGAAACTTACTATGTTATGGAAATGCTAATTTTATGAATATCAAAATACTCCTGAAATCTGAAGGCTCTGACTAAAAAAAAAATTGCCTTGATGTAAGCTTCACTTTTCCCTAAACTTTTACTTTTATGCAATTAATATAAAATATTCTTAGAAGATGAGGAATACTTATTTCCTATCCTAAATTCAGAGTCACTTTCTATTAGTCTTCAAGATAAGTATAACTATCTGTCTGAAATTCAAGACTAATGAAATACTCTACTCAAGGGCTTTGTGAAATTACTCCATTTATATTATGTCCTAGATATTGGGAAAATTATTAATGATTAAAGCTGCAGAAATATTAATTTTGGGTAGTCATCAGCATTTCTCAAAGAATCTTCAGAATTAGTATAGATAAATACCAGGCATTCAGTCCTAAATACACATTGGATTAAAGAATATTTTTTAAATAAAAAAAGGTAAGATAAATTATTTATTTTGATACCTCATAGAAACTGGCAAATGAAAGTAAATATGCATCTGCTTCTGGAGGAAGGGAAATGTATGTGTTAACATGTCCATAAATCTCCCTGTTTTGTATCTTAAGTGGATGCTATAAATAAACTATGTTTTTGCTTCATCCAAAGGAACACCTCTAAGATAATATTAGATGCTTTTAAATAGCCCCTTTACACATAGCTTGATGATGCTCAGTTCCCATAAGTTCACTCTGAAGATATGACATGCAATCACATTGTGTGCTTTCAATATTAGCTTTTAACTTTTTACTTGCTCATTTGTTTTAATTTTCCTCAGACAGTCTATTCTTATATTGAAAGGCACAAATGGTGGCAATTGAATGTGGACAGCTGCCTCTTTCCCTAAGGTCATTCATACTCTTAACCATTGTTTTGTTGTACATTATTTGATAGATAAATACACTATGCTTAAAGAGCAAGTTATTTTTTGTAACCTCATCAATGTAAAAGCTACATTTGATTTAATTAATAGGGTGGGTTTATGGGAAAAGCTTTTATCAATGTGCACTGGTTCCAGATATCTTGCCCTTGCGGGAGAGATGCACTACAATAATTGTTCTAAGATCATGTTAGTGAGGGCATGTTACTTCATATTCTCTCTGCACTCATAGAAAAGTCAGGTGAGCTTCTTTCCTGACACAGCTACAGTTTCATTCTTTTGGCTGATTTTATTGACCCCACGAATCTATTTCCAGTATTGTTTGAGCTCAGTAGACTCAGTCATTGCAAACATAGTGCAAATACAGAACACATGTCAATATATTTACATCATATTATTCATTTGCCATTAATTCTTCACTCTATATTACATGATAAAGTGCACCTTTCAAAGAAGTCATGTTGTGATCAAAATATAAGATAGACAATTCTTAGCCAGGCGTGATGGAGCACACCTTTAATCCCAGCACTCGAGAGGTAGAGGTAGGAGGATCGCCGTGAGTTCGAGGCCACCCTGTGACTACATAGCGAATTCCACGTCAGCCCGGGCCAAAGTATGATCCTACCTCGAAAAAGAAAAAAAAAAAAAAAAAAAAAAAAGATAGAAGACAATTCTGATGACAGAACCATAGCTTTTGTTGTAAGTGTACAGGAAGCTGAATTCCAGTCAATATTTGAACACAGTAAGACTTTGGGTGATACTTTTAACCAAGTATTACCAGACTTCATTGCACTTTACACTCTCTACACTCATTTGAGTAAAAGAAAACAATTGAAGTTTGAAGCGGATGACTGGGTGTTATGATTGTTGCAATATTTTTAGGTTTATCAAATTTTCTAGCTATAATAATGCTTTTGATTCTTTCCAATTGTTCCTTTCTCTTTATTCTTTCTTTCTCTTCTTTCTTTTGCAAGTGGACAGTCAAAAATTCAATCCAAAGTTAACAATGTATATTATGATAAATTCAGACAATTTTAATAAGAGATGCATATGCATTTATTTTGGTGATTTTAAAGCCATAGTTATCATGTACCATCCTTAGGACATTCTTTCTTCATTTTGCATTTTAAAGGAGTTCATATAATTTAATCTAGAACATAAATAGAACCAAGTTATGTTCTATGTGAATTACTTTTAGGCTTTAAACCAATAAACCTTTATCTTTTCTATTTAAAAGAAGATCCAGGCGTAGATAGATTGCTTATTGGTTAAGGTGCTTGTGTAGAAGCTTAAGGAGCCAGGTTTGATTCCCCAGCATCCATGTAAGCCAGATGCTCAAGGTGGCACATGCATCTTAGTTTGTTTACAGTGGTAGAGACCCTGGTATGCCAATTCTGCCTCCCCCGCTTCTTTCTAAGATAAATGAAAATAAATGAAATAAATAGGCAATAACATCTAAGCAATGGTGTTTATGCAGTTTTCAAACTGTATAGTTTTCTGTAATATCCACTTATGTCATTGCTGTATCAAAATACTTGACAAAAATACCTTAAGGAAGAGAGGATTCATTTTGACACACACTTTGAGGGCTCAGTCTATAATAATAAGGAAGGCATAGCCTTGAAAATGTGAGGAGGCTAGTCACATTGTATCTGTAGTCAGAAAGCAGTGAAAAATGAATTCTGGCCTATATCTAGCTTTCTCTTCTTTATTCAGTCTAGGATCCCAGGTCATGGGGTAGTGCTGCTACAGAATAGGGTAGGTCTTCTCATTTCAGTGAACCTAATTTCTAGCAACTTCTTCACATACACATCTGAACATATTTGTTAAAGGTAACTATCATAACTATCAATCCAGTCAACCAAAAATAATCACTATACCATAAGTAAAAAAAAAAAAGGTTAATTAGTTGGACATGGCATATATTAGTATTATTAAATTTATTTCTCAGTCTTTGATATTCAAGTTTCAACTATGGGAAATCATCAGTATCAAAATCTCCCCTGTTAATATAACAGAGAAAATAAACCTTAAGTTTTTCAGTATAATTTTTCCTGGATTTGACAGTGAGGAGTAATGGTCTTTCATGCTATGGGATCTTAAAAACTCAGGAAAGAAGTTCTAGGTCTGTTGTTCTATAAAATGAAATATAACCATTTGATTAAATTATTATCCATGCTGATTTTCTGTATAAAAGTCTAATCTGGTGATATTTAGTATTTAAAAGATGTAAGACATATTGATATAAAAGGAATGAGAGAACATATCTAATTAAAAAATTTGTTCAGGTTTGTTAACTCATGCCTATAATTCTAGCACTCAGGAGTCTAAACAAAGTGGGCATCCATAATTTTAAGGCCATCCTCATCTACTCTGAGGGTTTAGGACAGAAGCTTGGCTATAGAGTGAGACAGTGTCTCAAAAATTATGTCTGAGTCAGGCGTGGTGGCACACGCATTTAATCCCAGCACTCGGGAGGCAGAGGTAGGAGGATTGCCGTAAATTCGAGGCCACCCTGAGACTCCATAGTGAATTCCAGGTCAGCCTGGACTAGAGCGAGACCCTACCTCGAAAAAGACAAAAAAAGCAAAAGCAAAAGCAAAAAAAAAAAAAAAAGTCTTTTAACCTCTGCCTATGAAGCTACATATGGCATTCTGGCTTCATGGTTTCTGGCTGAATCTTTGTTTCCTTTATGTACTCAATTACAGACTTTGAATTCAGCATTTATTTTAATTTGCCACTTGTGTTCCCAAACATCTGGAAATTTTATAAAAATTGTTGAGGTTGATAAATGAAAAGCCAAATATCCAAAGATTATGCCAAGGAGATTGAACTGGAAGATCAGGTACAAGATTTAAGAAATGAGACATTCATTCAAAGTCTCATCCGCAAAATAGTAGAAAGAAATGAAGACAGATAATGATAGATTTGCTGCATTGGCTAATACCAAGCTGTTGTTTTCTCTTTCTTCCCTTCTTCCTTCCATTTTACCTTCCTTCTTTTCTCCTTCTCTTTCTCTCTCTCTCTCTCTCTGTGTTTGTGAGAGAGAAAAAAGAGACAACTTTTGGGTGTCAGTTCTTGTCTTCTTGTCTTTTACCACTTTTGAGGAAGGGTTTCATATTGTTCACCACTGTTGTTTTTTTTTTTTTTTTAAATTAGTTTTGTACTCAGTGAATACAGTCAAGTTGGTACCATTGTTAGCCTCCTCCCTGAACCCCCCCAACCTCTGTAGGGACCCTCCTTGTGTTTACCACTGCTTTTGTCTTGCAAGATGACCCCCCGAGTTTCCAGCAGATTCTCCTGTCTGCCTCCCTATTCACTTATAGGCATAACTGGGATTGCAAACACCTGACACAGTGCCTGGCTTTTATGTGAGTGCTGGTTTAGTCAATTTAGGTACTCAAGCTTGAATGTCCAGCACTTAATCTACTGAGCCTTCTCCCCAGACCCTACATTTTCTTTCATAATTCTGAGACAGAAGAATGCTCTAGGAATCTCAGGCTCTCCTTCTCAGTTATAGGTTAAAGGACATTCAAAATTTTCAGTTTATTGTCTACATAAGCCAACATGAGATAATGTTTTATCCTTTATTTTTATCATCTTTAACAGAAAAAAAAATCCACATAAATCTATTTGAATGTAAGCCTATTTTTGCTGTCCCTGTGTATGTAGTGAAACAGGCACTCACAGATTTGTTCCTTGATTTTATTTGACTTTAATTCATTATTTCATTCATTATAGATTTTATTCCATGATTTGAATAAAGTCTTGTTTTCTGCTTCTTGTTAAGTTACCTGTTATGTTTTTTCTCCTTACTCTTAAAGAAAAAGAAAAAACAAAAAAAACTCTGTTCTATCAGTATTAGTATCAGTCTACAAATCCCCTTTTACTACAGAATTAAAGGAATTTAAATTATCATCTGTTGTGGTTTGAATGTAAAATGGCCCCTCTTCAGTAGGGATCATATGTTTAAGGATTTGATCCTGAGCTAATGGCACAGTTCAGGAAGAAAGAGGAACCTTCAGGGCTTGTGAGTAACTGAGAGCAGGCTTTGAGGTGAGGTTTTGTAACCAGGCCTCACTTACTGTGTTTGCTCTGATTCCTGCCAGCCATTGTGACGACTGGTTCCTCTCTCCTGCCACGACACTCCATGTGCTGAAACAGTAAGCCAACATCTTTAATTCCTTAAATTGCCTCTGATCAGGTATTTGTTCATAACAATGTGAAAGTAAGTGTTACACTATATCCACATCCTGTTAATGTATACTTCAGTTCTTTAGTGGTTTCAGCATTTATCTACTCAGTTCTACCAGAATTCATTAATTGCCTGCTAACTGAGGACATTTCACTGTAAGCTGAAAGCACAGAAGAATTTACTATCAGGAACTTAACAGTCATGACCCCAAATGACAATATGCCACAACACCTATCAGTTGAAGTTACTTTACCTTTTACTAATTAATTGAAAAATACCTGGAGCTAGTAGTTCCCATAAGTGAACTAAATGTAAATAGTTATTTCCCTGCAAGCATGTCTCCAGCAGTGAGGAAAAAAAATGCAAGCTTTTATAATGGTTATCTTTGCAACCTCTGTCTACAGTCTTCTGAGAACTGACCCTTCATATATTTAAGAGATATGTTACCATCTTTCCTAGTAGATAAGAACTTAAATTTAATTACAGTAAGTCCAAAGTTATGGCTTTTGGGGGAAAGTCTCATACTAGATCAAGGTTTATGTATATGCATAAAATGGAAAAAGTTGGTACTTACACCAGGTTTAGAACTGGCTTTTCAGATGCTAAGTAATTGAGCAGTCCATTTAGATTAGGGAGAAAAGCAAAACATTTCATTCAGAGCTTGGCTTGCCATTTTGTGTTAAAGCTGGGTAGCTTGTTTTTAGGACAATTTTTTCTTTGAAAGCTACTATAAAACTTAGTGTAAGAGATTTTACTTGTATAATTCGCCAAAGTAATAAAAGTGCTTAAATGCAAATCAGAGTTATTTGTCAAATGCACCATTCCTAATCTAATATTCCACAGATTATAAATAAGTAAAATGTGACCAGCAAAAATTTCTTTCATTTTCTATCATATTAAATGAGAATATCACAATAAAGACTTAGTATATTTTATTCTTTCTTATGTTATTAGAATTTTGTTTGACTATATGCAAAGTGAGAATTCTTAAAGTTCCCAGTGAATATATATATTCTATGGGAAACAGTCAATAAAATTTCAGAATTATTTAATAGAAAGTAAAAGAAAAGTCTATAGACTAAATCTTTTTTTTTTTTTCTCAGAATAGCAGAGTAGCAAGGAAAGCAAATAATTTTCCATCAGTGAATCTACTTTCTATGTGGAGGGACAAGCCTTTCTTTCATTTTACCTTGAGCATACTTGTTACTTTCTTCTTTATCTCTATCAGCATAACAAACACCAATTGCATTCATTACGGTATGTTTTATCCTGTCTTCTTATTTGTTACTGTTTTCCTAGCCATAATTATAACAACTAAGGTATATTATTACTCTGTACAGACTAGACATGGAAGCAAAGATAGTTCTCCCTGTGTCATTGGTTCCTAAAATCCTTTAAGCATATTGCAAATGATGAATCATGCTCGAACTTTTAATGAATAAGACAATTCTTTGGATATGAAGTGCATGTAAAGTTATTAATCTGATATGAACATTACATATATATCCCTCCTTGTTACTTAATGCAAATCAGGCCCTCATTTTTATATGCTCATGAACTCGTATTTTTTCAACTCATTCAGAAAATGTTCAGACCATTAGCATTTCACCAAATTATGCCATATTCTGTTCTGGTTCTTTATGTAAACTCCAAGCATGAAGAGTTTGTGATTGCTTCTAGAATAATGTTCCCTCCCATCTCTTGCATACTAGTTTTTATCATTCTATATGGCTGTTTTAAATTGTCTCCTCTATAGAAGATTTCACTGATGCAGTAGGCATTCTTTATAACCACTTATATTTTCAGACAACTGGACTTACCTTCAACAGCAGAGTATTATTCTCTTATTCTAATTTTGCCCTTACTTGTATAATTCTGCTTCCAATATCCCACTAGAACACAACTTATTGCAATTAAGGACTGTGTCCTGTTCTTCTTTGTGTCATATTCCTTTGGTTCCTAAAACAGGTATGGAATTATACCTTGTTCTACTTTAAATACAAATACTTGAAACTAGCTATTAGTAAGTCTAGTATTTAGTTTTGTTAATCTTGACCCTATATTTCCCTCACAATCTCATCCTAAAATGTTTAAAGTTTATCAGTGAGTACAAATAATACAACAGTTTCAATATATCTATAAAATTGCAAGGTAATAACTCATGTTCAGAAATAGTTGCAATGTTCAGAAAGATTTGAGTCCAAGGATACAACCTGTGAGGAAGAGCTAGACCAATGCTACAAATTAATTAATCAGAAATGAATCATTTTGTTTAATTTTAGACAAGAGAAGAATCAATAGCAATTTATCTTGTTTTTCTTTTAGGACCATTAATATAATTCAGCATTCAAGCAAATTTGAAGTTAAATAGAGCTTCTCTTTTATTTAAATAACAAGGACTTTGTGGAATGTGCATATTGATGGTTTTAACATAGTGGTTGGTAGATGCTCTTTGCATATTTCAGTGTATTATTGATTAGGCTCGAAACCTAGCTGAGGAATTGAGGTCTACAAGCTATAATGTGGGCATCAGAGTGCTGAACCTTTTTTTTTTCTTTTTGGTTTTTCGAGGTAGGGTCTCACTCTAGCCCAGGCTGACCTGGAATTCTCTATGTAGTCTCAGGGTGGCTTCGGACTCATGGCTATCCTCTTTACCTCTGCCTCCCAAGTGCTGGGATTAAAGGCGTGCAACACCATGCCCGGCCCGAGTGCTGAACTTTTGCCCAGATATAGGTTACTTTCACCACTGAACCTATGAACTAGAATGTATTTTTAATATATGCCATTCCAATATACTTTATAGCATTTTATCCATAATATGAGCAATCTATGGATTTTGTTAAGATGTTTAAACCTCTGTACACATTGAGGAATTATAACATGCCAGCTCAATTTAGGATATGACAAACTAATAAGGGCACAGTGTACTGTGTGCATGTATGGAAATATTTTTTCTTGAAACATAATTTTCAAGACCACAATGAGAGATTTCAGTAGAAGATCCTTAATTATGAGTTGAGAACTACAGATATTTCCTCCTATTATATTCATTATTTGGTTAGAAATGCATACTTTAGGTATCTGCTCAACTAAAATAAAATGTGGAGCTAAATTACAATTATTTTTCTTCAATTTTAAGTCACTTAAAGACAAACCAAGGTCTAATTTTTGTTCTGTTTAAATTGTTTTCCATTTTCTCTTAACATACACAAAAATCATAGCATTTTATCTCTTAAGTTTAAGATGTAAAAGTTAAAATTATAAAATACTAAGGCTAAAGCTAGGCATAATATGCTAGTAGATCCTATAGTAACTGGACCTTTTCTCATTTTTCATGCTTTATTCATTCTGAAACTACAAAGATAAGTTGTTTTTACTAAGGAATTGAAAAGAGAAAAATTTAGAGTATACCAATCTATTGAAAATGAAGCAATAAGGGCTAGAGAGATGGCTTAGTTGTTAAGTGCTTGCCTGTGAAGCCTAAGGACCCCGGTTCAAGGCTTGATTCCCCAGGACCCATGTGAGCCAGATGCACAAGGGGGTGCACACATCTGCAGTTCATTTGCAGTGGCTGGAGGACCTGTGGTGCCCATTTTCTCTCTCTTTCTCTCTGTCTGGCTCTTTATCTCTGTCACTCTCATATAAATAAATAAATAATTTTTTTTTAAAAGGAAGCAATAATAAAACATTTTCAAGTCTTCTCTGATATAACTGTCTTCATGGACACATCATTTGGGCATCAAATTTGCTTGCTTTGGATTTCAATGATGTAGCTTTTCTTTTTTTGAGAAACTAGATTGAAAAACATTTTAAAAATAAGATTAGGTACTATACAAATTTATCTGGAAGCAGGAAGTTGAACACTACAGTAGAATAGAAGAATAAATAAAACAGCTGAGAAAGAATGGATGTCAGAATATTCAAGAATTTCTCCACTAATCATTTTATCTCTCAATTAGAAAGTAGAAAATCTGTGCTTATAATTAAATCTGTCCTATGCTTAATTAGTTTTGGAGATCAGCAGATTGAAGGCTGAGGATTGATTGTAGAATGGCAATAGTGATAGTGATGATGATGGTGAAGGTGATGTGTATGATGTTGATAATGATAATGATGATGGTGATTGTAATGTTGCTGAGGTTTGGTGATGATGGTGGTAATGATGATGGGGAATTGGTGCAGGGTATCTAGGCTGAAATACCTAATAGGAGTAAGTGTACAAAGATACTGGGAACATTGAAATGCTCCTGTCATTTTTGGAAGAATTTCATAAATGTTTTACTTCTCCTTCAAAATAAAATTGTATACAATCAAGAAGTGTATTAAATATATACCATTTCACATTTGCAAGTTAATAGCCTATGGGTGAAAAAGATGTTCAATGGAAAATTCTATACATTATATGTCTATATTGCTACTGTGCATTTCAAACTAATTTCTTCCAAAAGATTAACTAGGACATTCTTTGTCTCAGTCACGGTTTGATTTTTTTTTTTTTTTTGTCATTTAGTCTCTCTTACACTTATCTCCAAGCATAAGTCAATTATTTGTGACATCATGTTTGACATCATGTAGTAATTTCTGATGGCTATTAATCAAGTCATTATTTTAAGTAAGAAGACTGAATTATCTCAGAATAAATTGGCACATGTCTCCGCTTTTCTCAGTGGCATCTTTGTGTCCCTATTTTTATTGTGGTAATTTCTTCAAGATTGGGATTTTAAGAGATAAAAGCGAAAGGTCTTTTACCCATGAGCATGCTGCACAGTTTCCATTTTTGTAAATGTTATGCATGGTACCTAGGTGAGATAAGGCAAAAACCTCGCTTTCCTTACCAAGCTGTCAAAAACCTTTCAAAATGCCTGGTGTCTGCAAAACTATATTCAGTTACTCATAGGCCTAAAGGCTGCAACACTCTGAACCAAAAAGAGACAATTTGAAACATGATATCATATATCTTTGACTATTTTCTTTCATGTCTATTAGTGATTGAAAATTGAATATTAATATTAAACCTTACTTCAGTTGTAAAGAAGGACATCTGGATCTCTGAGCAAGAACAGATTTTAGTAAATATTCTGTTATTACCATACATTTGGAAACGTGATTTTTAGGTATAAGTAAAAGTAAAACAGGACTAAGGAAAATTCTCAGAAGAAAATGATGGACAAAATACAGGGAGACCAAATTCTAGATATTTTTTTTCTGAGATATTATGGCTTAATTTTACAAAGTAACATGACTTAATTGTAATCTCTTTACTAATGCAAGCAGAGCAATATTCACACATATTCTCAACATTGTTTATTAAGTAAAGTGAACGCCTTCCTGTGTTTTCTTTTAACATGAATCAGTTTTCATGATCAAATATATTCAGGTGTTCTCTTCAACTTGAATCTAAAAAGTTACCTTGTAGTTAGTGGGTAGCACAATGAAAGTATCAGAAGCATGTTTTTTAAAATAAAAACTCTTCTATTAGCTGCACTGTGATGCCATATGGAGTAACCATATTAAGAATGACTTGTAGTATTGTAAATCATGGAGATAATAAATACTTTATACAAGGCTCAACATTTCATTTAAGGAAAGAATTGCCAAGTTGCATTTGCTCTGCTGTGATTTAAATCATATACATTTGAAGAAACAAGTGTATATTTAGGTCCCTCTCTCATTGAGATATTCTGGACTATTTTTCAGTGTTTTTCTAGATATCACCCTGATATTCCAGCTTTAAATTTAGTACAGAAAATAGGATCTACTGATTTACAGAAAGTCTAAGGATGCATTTTATTCAAATTTCCACATTAAGATATTCAGAATAAAAATGTAATCGCATTTTACTGTCTTTGTTTCAGCATCTCAGAAAAATTCATGTATCTGATAGAATCCACATTCTTCAAGACAAGATAGTATGCCCTCTCAGTAATTTATCATCTTCTGTATGATGAAACGCCTCATTTTCTGAAAAGAAATATAAGAGAAGTGAAGGAAAGCACTTAGTACATCATTTCATCATTTTACCAAGAACAAAAAGAATGGTTTAATACTTCCTGTAATTCCACATTCTCCGTGAGCACAAAAAGTTGCATGAGTTCAAGATTAACAGATCTTAACTGAAGTGCTAAAATACAGAGTAATTACACAGTTTGAAGTTTAACATTTTTGAAGATATTTCTATGAAAAAAATCTGTTCAGAGGCTTTACACATGACACCTTACAGAAATAAATGAGCACTGATTTTTCTAGATATTTTCAGTGTCTAACAAAATATGGTATTTTATATTGACTTTATAAGGAAGGACCATATTGTTTTTAACAGATATTAACTTTCTTCTGATTTCTATATCCCATTATGAATTACCTCTGTTTGAAAATGGAAGAAAATGCTTTTAGTCTGTGCATAAATGCACCTGAAATATATTATGCTCTGAATACAATAACAAAATTATTTAAAATTATCTATCTTTCCTAATGTGAAAAATAAACAAATCTTTGGAGTAGAATAAGACCTTGGGAGACACCATCAAACTCTAAAAGTAGTATATTTATAATTTCAAAGGTAGTAATGTCCCTCAATAAAACCATGCCATATATATAAAAAGTGATTACAGCGCTGTAATCTGAAATATCTATAAAATACCAGGTTTTTTCTTATGGTATTACTGAAGGGGTATTTTAAGCTATAGTGCTGCTGGTGTTCTCACAATGCATTCAGGAAAACGTCTATTTAGACCTGTCAATCACTTATTGATTAGGCCCTCAGATGAAAGATCAGTTGCATCCCTGCAATTATATTATCATAAGAGTACAAAAAGCACTGTTTGGCTCTCAGCTGTCAGCAAGATTTCACTGAATGAAGTTCTATTCTAACACCACAAGCTGTTCAAAGGCCCTTCTCTGAGAACCTAAATAGCACTTAATTTATAGAAATATTGCTACTTGAAGAAAAAAATTGTGGTCAATTGACTAAATTTAATTGATGAATGAGAAATCATATGGCTCTGCAGCCTCTGTACAACTTCAGGAAAATATGGTCTATCTAAATATGAAATCATAGATTTCATATGCTTTCTTTCTCATCCTCTGTCCTTTCTCTTCCCACTTCTTCTGTTTCACTTCTCCTTTCCTCTCTCCTCTGCATTAACTTTTTTGTTTCTCTCTCCTCCATATACATCTCTACTTCAGTGAGTAGATATTCTTTATACAGAACCCTTTTTTTCCCTTACTTAAAAATTTTAAGAGTCTGAAAAGAAGGGCCCTGGAGTGGGTGGGATAAAGCCTAAAGTTAAAAAAAAAAATGGTTCTGGCCTATAACTCCTAGTACCAGAAATTGGTTGCTACCCACATGAGCGATTGATCGGAGAGTTCTATGAAGTCCCCAAAACAACACATGTTTCTGTCAAAGCAATTGATTACCTGCCTAAGGTAAAAGCTAAGACACCATACGCTGCAAAATACAGAAAGACCTGGCTGGAATCCTGAAGAGAACCAGGCCCTTGACAGCTCATCTAGTGCTGGAATGCACTACATGAGCTACTGGGAAATAGTGGCCAACAAGGTTGAGCAAAGAGAGGTCTAAGCTACTCAAAAGCAAACATTCTGACAAGATGTATATGCAAATGCAATAATGGCACACAACCTCAGTGGGTGACCAATAGCTTTCTGATTGGCTAAGGAATCCATATTTGAAATTGGGAACCAGGAAATCCAATAGAGACAAAGATTATGCTCTACAATATCAAGTTCCCACTAAATTTTGAGTAATAGAAAGACTACAACCAACAAACTCTCCCTAAATTAATAATGCTTATCCCATTCAACCTGTGCTGACTTACTCGTCATTGAAGAATATGTGTTCTTTTTCCGAAGATAGCAAGATCCAAAGGAGATAAACCACCCCTCACATTTCAGCCAAGCCTGAGCTGAAACCACAGAGGAATTGAGATGAGCAAGGATGCTACTTCCATGATGAGCCTGACAATCATTGCAAGGGTGAAGGCGACAAACCCTGAGGATACCCAAAACATACCAAAGCAGAAATCCAGAGGCTCCTAAGAGCTCATCACTGAAGTAGACTTAAAACACACCAATATGGCTCAGGGAATTTTGCAGAAGAGGAGGCAGAAAAATTGTAAGAGCCACAGGTTAGGACATCATGACCAGAGGCATTGTCTCTCCCCAATAACTGACTGTTACTCCCACAGTTCATAACCCACAACCCCATGGGGAATAACTGCAATGCCACTGAATAGGGCCCCCTGTGGAATGGGGGAGAGGATGAGGAAAAAATGGTACTAACACATGATGTATCCATACAAAGTATGTCTATAATTAACAATTTTTAATTAAATGTTCATTGTAGAGTTATATTTATAAATGTATGCATTCCTGTTTTCCATAACAACTAAGTATTGCCTATTAGTAATTTTTAATAACTCAAGAATAGAAACTAAATGCTATTTTGCATTCCAAAATCTTAGAGTATTTCCGGTACCATTATTTTGTGAGTTTCCCTTAAATTCCAAAGTCAAGATTATGCTAGGATGTGTCTAGGAACTCAGCAGGCACAATAAGTTCAGTAATTTCAAATTCTTTGGGAAAAAAGAAGTAACTGCTTTGGAATACAGAGGGACTTATTTTGCATTCTTTCCTTTTGCTTTCAATTTTCAGCTAGGGAATGCTGTGTTAGACTCCAGATACTGTTCTGCAAAATAGTAAAACAAACTGCCTGAAGCCTGGAGTTATTATTCTCAGGATCCTGTTGCTTAGGGATTAGGACAGGGTCCAGTATGACTAGAGTCTTAGGCTTTATCTTATCTCTGGCTCTACTTGAAAGATTCCAGCAGAGACCTAGAATCCTTCAGCTTTCTTTTCATCTTGTTCTGACATTTTAGATGGATTACCTAAAGGACAGGCTTGGCTAATGCTGTCAACTGGAGCACCTACCTGACACCCTTCTACAAGGCTGGGATCCAAACACTATAATGGCTGGGGTGCAGGAGAAAATTGTTGTATGAGTGAGCATTGGAAGAAGTTGCATGGGATTTTAAACCATACAATACAATAACACATCCAACAGAGGATTACTACTGCTGGGCTTTATTTGTTCAAACAAACATGAAGACACTCATATTTATGGCAAGGCAACATAGGACCACCTCTCATGTGGGAAGGGTCCAATAATTTGACATGATTTTACATTATTTCAAATAGCCATTGAAATCTGTATTTGGTCAAAAGTGCCTGTATGGGCTGGAGAGATGGCTTAGCAGTTAAGCGCTTGCCTGTGAAGCCTAAGGACTGTGGTTCAAGGCTCAATTCCCCAGGACCCACGTTAGCCAGATGCACAAGGGGGCACATGCATCTGGAGTTTGTTTATAGAGGCTGGAAGCTCTGGTGTGCCTATTCTCTCTCTCTCTCTCCCTCCCTCCTTCTCTCTGTTGCTCTCAAATAAATAAACAAACAAACAAAATTTAAAGAAAAAAAAAGTGCCTGTAATTATTACCTCTGTAATATAGATTCAAATTCTCACAACCCTCACTGATGTTGCAAAACTTTGTGGAATTAAACTCAAGTCCAGAGTCCAAGGTTCTATCACCTAAAATAGTTTCAGCTCTTGATAAGGCTCACGGTTGTGACCCCTCAACTGCATTCTGTAAGCATGAGTCAGCATCTAATCTGAGACTGGAGTGTGCAAACATTCAAAGTGCAAGATGGAATAGGCAGAGGATAATTGCAGTACCATGTCCACTTAAAATAGGACATTTGGGGGAAAACAACACAAAAATGACAAGAAGTAACAGCAATAACTGTCTATTGCATGTCTAAAATATAACCAGTAGAAGTTATCAGTTTCTTAATTCCTGACTCTTACCCTTAAAGTTTTCTGTGGCTGTTTCCAACAGGCTTTTTTTTTTTTTTTTTTTTTTTTTTTTTACACTGAGTTATCACACCATTCCTTTCAAAGGAAATCCATGGCTTCTGTTTGAAGTTTATTTGTTTCAACTTGATTCTTGTTTGGACAAAGAAAAAATAACTGAAGCTTTTCCTTTTCTTTCATGATTTATCTTTATATATGATTCCATTTCCTTGATACTAGCAGATATAGCACTTTATAAGATTTAACACATTTCTTATGTGATGACCTATCCTTCACTTCATTAGACAAAAGTTATACCTACGAACTTGTTTTCTCTTGGGTTCCCTATATGGCTGCTTTGTGACAAAATGCTGAGACTTAGAATTCTTCACAGTTAATAAGATAGGTTTAAGGGATATATTTTATATAATGAAAAATTCTATAATGCAACACCTTAAATATTTCAAGGATTTTTATGAAAAAAAAAGAAAAAGAGGAGAAATGATATCATTATCCTTCATTCTGTTTTTCTGACATTTAATTTTACAGCCTCCTGGATTTGATATTTAACTTATGCCCTTTGTTTCTTGAAAGAGTCTGCTGTAATTACAAGGTGTTGTAGCCATTAAAAATATACCTTTTGTATCTATATTGGGAGGAATCAACTGATGGGAACTCCCAGCAGTTACACTCTGATTCATGCTATATATGACTAGTTTATAAGTCCCTGGACTACTTCCAGTGACCTAGTTAGGAAGCATACTGAGCAAGCTTGCTTCTATGAAATGTATAATTCCTACAATGGGAGGCTATAGCTCAAGGATTCCTGTTTGCCGAAAAGAAGTTTCTTAGAACTGTGCTGTCATCTGAGAAACTGCCTGCCCTACATTTTCCCATTTACTCTCCATTTAGAATAGAGACTTACATCAAAATCTTAATGTGTGCCACCTCCTCTGGATCTTTTACACATTTTCCTCAAATAATTTACTGTTGGATATCTCTCAATTATTTGATTCCCTCTCAATTATTATTTCTTTTTACATTTTATTTATTGATTTATGAGAGAGGGGAAGATATAGAGAGATAATTGGTGTGCCAGTGCCTTTAGCCATTGCCGATGAACTCCAGAGACATGCTCCACTTTGTGCATTTGGCTTTACATGGGTATGGGAAACTGAACCTTGGCCTTTGGTTTTGTAGGCAAGTACCTTAACTACTCAGCAATCTCTTCAGTCTGATAAGTGTTTGTTACATTGACTAATAATATAAGGAAGAAGAATTATAACAGCACAGAAAGCTAAGCAAAAACCTCTAAAACTGTTTCCCTTTCTCCTTCCATTATAGTAAATAAAAAAAAAAATTAACCTAGGGAGGATAGAGGAGTTTAGAGCCATCATTTATGACCTAATGGACATACAGGTAGAAGTCCCATCATCTCTCCATAGAATTTAATAGTTTCATTTTATTAAAATCTTGATGGATGTCAGATATGTATAAACAACTGAATCTTTACCTAAACCATCATACAGATCACAGCTCTTATGCCAAGTGTGATACCAATGAAGACAAAACTATCAAAGGTTCAGATACCCTGTAGGCGTTCAGTAATTTGGAAAAGGCGTTCTTTTCCAAGTGGATTAGAAATAAATTGGACAATTTGCTCTAGGGTGGGGTAGATAACACCATACCTATTCAGTTTTGTCTCATGGCTATACAAATGTTCTCAGTCTCTCATTATATGGTTGAGGAGATATATGCCACTACATTTCTCTGAGAGTATTAGACTGCACCAAGATGAAGGACAGAATCAAAAACAGTTGGCTATTCTGATGGAGGCTTTCATAAAAACACAGAACTTCAGAAAATAAAATGTAATAGTGATGAACTTTCCGAGGCCTGTAGTGCTAGTGACTTCTGTAGGGGACCATGCTTTAAAGGCAGGCCAGGGAATTTTCTCCTAAATATAGGACACATCGCTGGATTCTATAGACACTAAGAATCAGGCAATAAGTGTATTGATGTTCTGATGACAATGTATTCTGTACTTAGGAGCACTTCTCCAGTCCAGAGAATGGAAAGCAGAAAATTTAAAACTTTAGCAAGATCAGTAAGCAACCCTACCACTTGTAGTGTAACCACTGTATTTATTTGCATAAGATTAAAGTATCTTGGGAAATTAAAGTAATTCTAAAACCAGAAAATTCTTAGATAAGCCAGCAAGGTTGTTTACTGTAGTTGAGTCATAAAATCTGGCATATTTTATGGTGATGGAAGTCTAGTGTTGGGAAAAGATATAGAGTAGAGCTCCTGGAAAGCCCCAGAGGGAGGATCAATATGAAGACCCTGACAATCTTGAAAAGAACCATACTGTATCCAGCAGAAACTATCTACTATTTGAGAAACAGATGTTTATGCGTTACTTAACATAGGAGAGATTGGTATTGAAGCAGAAGGTGGCCATTCATCTAGAGCTTTCTATCATGAATTGGCATGTTAAACTTTCCATTCTGACATCAAAATTCCTGAGATAATAAATTTGAATAATGGTTTATTTAGGTTAGTGGTTTCAGAGGTTCGAGTTCTTGTTTATTGGTCCTGCTGTTTTGGGGTATGGCGAGTCACTACATATTTGCAGAAAGCATGTGGGGTGTGGCACATCAGTATATATTTACAGGCAGCATGTGGTAGAGAAAACTGCTTTCCCCATGGCTATTAGGGAGAGAGAGAGAAGGAAAGATAGACAGAGAGGAAGGGAGGGAAAGATATGTCAAAATTCTGTGTGTGGTTCATACTCCCAAGCACTTGTCACTGGGCTTCATCTCTGATTTTAAGTACTACCTCCCTGTAATCCAAAGATGAGAAGTAAAACTAAAGCACTTGGATTTGGGGAGGATATTCCAGATGCAAGCCCAAACAATGTGATTCTGTCAGATCTAAGTCAGAGTTGAAAAGATTCAGGTGTATTCCATACTAAGGAGTCAAACAGAGCCAGAAGATATGGGTAAGCTGCACGAGCAGGAAGCCCACCCTTTCTGTCATTTACCTCACTTGCAGCAGCCACCTTGTTCCCTGGAGGAATAAGTCACGACTTGGCCTGCAAACATACAAGACTGATAGAAGGATGCAAGCCAAAACTGAGTAGCAACTCCACTACATCCAAATTCAGAAGTGTCCAGAAAACCAGTGCAGACAGAAACATGTACCTGGAAGAGACTTGAATAATATGGCTAACAATCTACTTTTTTGAGGAGGAAGGGATAATCTGAGTAAAGAATATATTTACATTCTTGTGCAGTGGTGCATGTTGTTTCTCCATCCAGTCAAAATGACTAGAAGATCAGAGACAACAAGGTCTGGAGTGAAAGGATTTAGAAAACCCTTCAAAAGAGAGAACAGGGTTTAAAGATTGTTGTACCACATTTTAATGCTTTTTCTTAGCAGCAATTCAACTGTACTGGAGTATTCCTATCCATAATTACAAAGGGTTTTTTATATAAATACATAAGCCTACCATGAATATAGGCTGATATTTTCTTCTGCAATTCCTGAACTGACCCCATTGTCCAAATGCCTATGGAGTACTGTTAAGGAATACTATATACATATTATTTGGCCTGGGAATTTAGAGCCATGGATGTATTTTAGGTAACTTAGGACTTTGGTGTATCTTGGTAGAGCTGCTAGAATGCAACAACCTTCTGAAAATTTCATAGCTAATGTGCTGGCTTATAAAAAAACACTGCAAAAGGATGCACTGTAACATAGGGAAGCTGGGAGCACTTGGGATTTGTGTCCAGAAACAAGCAGGTAAAAAGAGTAATAAGCAGAAACAATAATTGCTCTATCAAGATGGGTGAGCAGTGAAGAATACCATTTTTGTCATTTACCATGATTCAGAGGGCTGTGGTTCAACACCATCTTGAGAAGAGACCTATTAAAACCAAGTAAGACATGGAACAATAAGCCAGGATGCTTAAGTCAACTTGTAACAGCCTCAAGGTGAAAGATGGTGTGCGGTTGTGTTATAGAGTTCAGAAGAGCTATACATAGACAAGCCAAAAAGTACAGGGGTGAGAAAGTTCAGCTCAAGCACTGGAGAGTATAGGGAGAGGTAACATACTCTCAATAGCATGAAGCAGAAATCATCAGCTGAATGTAACTTTGTAGTTTGATGCCCCTGACCCTGAGGTTCTCTTAAAAATCAACTCTGGAGTACCTACCTGCAATGAGGCTCACTCCTATAGAAAATGAGTCTCTGAAGCTCCAGTAGAATTGTGGTGTCTACAGCCAGATACCTCCTGCCAAGTGATTAATGCTAAGTAGGTTATAAAGTATGTAGACAGGCTTATCTGCATGTATCTCATTTTTTCTACATGATCATCCTTCTTTGATTTTACTTCAAGCATAATTTGGTTCTTTACTGTGATTCTGACCTATTCTGGCCATACTACCTTCCTTGAGAATGAGGGTAAATTACACCTCAGTGTTCTGACGCTGCATTACTGCATGGAAAAAATTGATAGATGATTGATAGCTAGATAGCTAGATACATACATACATACATATATACATAGATAAATTCGATAAGATAGAGGTAGGAATATATATATATATATATATATATATATATATATATATATATATATATCAATGTTATAATTTTTTCAGATAAGGTCTCACTCTAGCCAAGGCTGACCTGGAATTCACTATGCTGTCTCAGGGTGCCCTCATACTCATAGTGACCTTCATATTTCTGCCTTCCAAGTGCTAGTATTAAAGGTGTGCACCAACATGCATGATCTTAATTATGTATATTTCCACAATTTAGTATTAGAATAGCATCTGAAAGCACTAGTTTCTGAATAAGTATTTTTGAAGATAAGAATAATCTAAAATCTGAGCCAAAATGGCTAGAAAAATAGATTGCATCTAAAATTATTCTATATTACAAATGAATCCTAATTCTCAAACTCGTCTTATGGTATATATGTTTTCTTACATTTTATATTCTAGGGGATGCTTTGTTCTTTCCTTCCATCTTAAAAGTATATTCACAAGAGTATGTTAGAATTAAACAGTAAGTTTCAGCCACATATCGAATTAAGGCTTGTAGATAAAATTATTTAATAATTAATTACATTGATTAAGACTAGGGAGATAGCTCAGTTGGTAAAATGCTTGTCTTGCAAGATGAGGACATGAGTTTGATCTCTAGAGCCCACATTAAAACAAAACTCTAAGCATGGTGCTATATGCCTATAATCATAGTCTTGGACAGGTAGAGAAAGGTTACTCCCTGGAGCTTACTAACCAGCTAGTGTAGCCTACTTATGTGGAGAGCCCCCAGGCCAATGAGAGGCTCTGCCTCGAAAAAAGAGGATGCAAAGTGTATTGTTCATTACAAAGACTAATCCTCTGGTCTCTATGTGCATGTGCTCATGCACCTGCTCAAACAAATGAAGCAACATTAAGACCATCTTACTTTTAAGATATTTTAGCTATTATGAAAGCCAAGATCATGACAGCTACTGTGTAGGAAACAACACGAAATTTAGGGTGAAATATTTGGATATCTTGCATTCTGAAATCTAAAAGTATATAGGAAAAGAAATACACAAATTGATTAATATTCATGTAACACAGATAAAACAAAGGAAAAATCTTAGAAGTGGTGGATGCCTTCAGCATGTTTGAATAAAGGGCATTTAACTAAGCTTACCACAATATAAATACACTGAGGACCCAAACATAATGTCAAAACACCCAAGGGAGATCTGCACAGACAAGAATATAAATCAGAGAATCCTTTCCCAAAACAAAACATACATAGTCATCGATCAACAAACAACTAAGGAAAATTGGTATGTGATGCACTAAAGAAAAAAAGATGATGGTGTCTTTTTTATAGTTCCCAGAATCCATGCAAGTTTTATTAACTGGAAGTATAAGAACATAAGAAATAGAGTTCTAAAACAGTTATAACCATTACAGGATTTCTCCCTCTCATTTTAGAAGACATTTCAATCTTTAGTACTTTGTTATTATTGGAAAGGGCTGGATTTATTGCTAGAAGGACAAAAACTTCAGATGTTATCCCTGCCCTAACCCATTTATTCACTTCTAATCACCAGAAATTATTTCACTATGGTATATGGCAGCCATTCTCCAACATTTGGTCTCAGAATTGTTTTACAACTTAGAAAGTATTGAGGACTGTGGATCAAATCAGATGTCAGAAATTACATCATAATTTCAATTGGGGGAATTTAATGTAAAGTATTATTACCAAATATTTTAAAGATCAACACTGAAGGTGAAAATATAGCTAAGGAGATCTCTAGGGTTAAGGAAGAATTCCCTGGGGAGGCTGCAAACTGGGGCTCAGTCTTTTCTTTAGGAGGTCTAGGAGACAGCTCAAGGATGGCAGAGAACTATGCTGAGTTGCCTTAAACAAAGCTGCCCACAAAAGACTACATGAGTGGCTAGTTAAAGCTAGTTGCCTGGGTACAGAGAGCCAGAACAGCCCTGTAGCTGTTGCTAATACTAAATATCCATGGAGGAACCTGGCACACTCAGTGTAAAAGCTGATGTCTTAGAGACAAAGGTGGTCTGCTAACTAGATGGTAGCCCAGTGATGCCATCTCTCATACTTACACTGAGGCTAAAGGGAAAACACGGAATAGGTGCAGATTCTACATCCTACCTCCACTACCTCTGATGAATTAAAACCTGAGAGCTGCAAGGGAACCCCAACAGAGCCAGAGAGAAAACAGCCCTTCCCTTGCAGGGTCACTCTGTGGGCTGGACACTAAATTAATGTCTTTTTATAAATTTTTTATTCTATATCACTTATTTTGTGGTTTGGGAACTTTAAAGTCTAAATTAGAAAGTAGTTTTTTTTGTGAATCTGGTTAAAATTACAAATAACACACTCAAAACTTGATTAGTGGAGCCACAACCTATGCATATTTTACTCATAAAATTCACCTGCTTTGTCATATTAAGTTATTTTTAAACATTTTATTCATTTAATTGCAAGGGGAGAGATACAGAGTCACATATAGACAGAGAGAATGGGCATGCCAAAGCCTCCAACCACTACAAACAAACTCCAGATGTATGCACCACTTTGCAACTGGTTTTATGTAGGTAGGTAGGTACTGGGGAATCAAACATCATTCATTAGGCTTTGCAGACAAGCACCTTAATCACGGAGACATTTCTCCTGCCCTTAACTTATTGACTGGCAGAGGTGAAACATGTGAAAGCACAACGCCATTTTCACAGAAATGGGTTTAATTTAATGTTGGATGACAATTACTTATTAGTATAAGGGCCAAAGGGAGTTTCTGTTCCATGAAATAAATCTATTATAAACTTAAATATAAGAAATTTGCATAATATATTATCACTATATTTAGAGGAGCAATAATGAACACATTGCATGATAACATAGCCATATGTTAATGAAAAATAACCATATTTAAAAATTCCACAAGTATGAAATTATTTTCCTTATTTTAAATTTCCCTGATACATTTTATAAGAGAAGAAAATTTGAGTTTCATATGTACTACAGTATTTAATCTGTTGAAACAGATTTTGGGGGCAGAGTATAATGAAGATAAATTAAATTTATCCTCAAAGATATGTACTGTGAAAGGGAATAGTATTTACTGGCCTTTACTTGTGACTATGAATATTCTCCTTTTTCATGAGGCCAAAAATTAACAAGTGGTCTAGTGTCTAGCTGTAATGTGGCATCTGAAACCAATGCATTTCTTGTGCCTTAATGCATTGATATTCACATTCAATCTTGCACTGTAAATGCATTTAACTCATGGATGATGTTATTGATTGTTCAGAAATCATTGGCTCATTGATTTATGCAGATACCACAAAAATTGACACATTTTTTTTACTCAATACGAAAAGATCACATTCATTGACAGCACTGCTTTTTCCATGGAAAAGTCTTTTAGTACTGCGAGGCTGACAGGATTGCATTATGAAACAAAAAGTTTCCCAAAAGTTGAATTTATTCTTTGATGCCCAGAGTTTATTCTTGGCATTATATATTATTAGTTTCTTTTTTTTTTTTTTTTTTTTTGCTTTTTCGAGGTAGGGTCTCACTCTAGCCCAGGCTGACCTGGAATTCACTATGGAGTCTCAGAGTGGCCTCGAACTCACGGCGATCCTCCTACCTCTGCCTCCCGAGTGCTGGGATTAAAGGCGTGCGCCACCACGCCCGGCTTATTATTAGTTTCTTTCATGATGTATGCGTTTTAAGAAAATATCTTGCAAGTCAAGTAAAATCACTCATAATTTATTAATTTGTTATTGATTTTTGTTTATTTTATTTATTTATTTGAGAGCAACAGACACAGAGAAACAGACAGAGAGAGAGAGAGAATGGGTGTGCCAAGGCCTCCAGCCACTGAAAACAAACTTCAGATGAGTGTGCCCCCTTGTGCATCTGTCTAACTGGGTCCTGTGAAGCCTTGAACTGGGGTCCTTAGGCTTCACAGGCAAGCACATAACCACTAAGCCATCTCTCCAGCCCAATTTGTTATTGTTTTAAGTAAATCATGCACATGATAATATCTGTAAGTTCCACTGATAACATACTCACTCAAGCCTTTTCTTTTTTTTATCTTTTTTAGTATTTTATTTTATTTTATTAAGTTATTTTATTAAGTTATTTACTTACAAGCATACAGAGACAGAAACAGAGGAGAGGGACAGAGAGAGAGAGAATGGGTGTGTCAGGGCCTCTAGTCACTGCAAGTGACCCCAGATGCATGCACCACTTTGTGCATCTGACTTTATCTGGGTATTCAGTAATCAAACCAGGATCATCAGGCTTTGCATGCAAGTTCCTGAACCACTGAACCATCTCCCCACTTCCCCCAAGCCTTTTCTTTTATGCTGCTATTGCACTTTACATAGCATTTATTACAGATATACTTCATTCATACTTTCCATTTTTGACTCAAGAATATTGAAAATGTGGGTTAGAGAGATGGCTTAGCCCTTAAGGCACTTTCCTGGGAAACCTAAGGTCCCAGGTTCGGTTTCCCGTAACAATGTAGTTCAGAAGTACAAGGTGGTGTATGTGTCTGGAGTTCAATTGCAGTGGCTGGAGGACTTGATGCTGGTCTGGTCTGGTCTGGTCTGGTCTGGTCTGGTCTGGCCTGGCCTGGCCTTCCCTTCCCTTCCCTTTGCTTCCCTGCCCTCCTCCTCCCCTCCCCTCCCCTTCCCTTCTCTTGTCTTCTCTCCCTTCTTATGGAGGTTTGATTCAGTTGTACCCATAATCCCAGGTGCTCTGAATGCTAGGTTCCCAGCTGATGGAAGATTTGGGAATGAACGCCTGCTGGAGGCAGGGTATTGTTGAGGGCGGGCTTATGGGTGTTACAGCCAGCTTCCCCTTGCCAGTGTTGGGCACACTCTCCTGTTGCTATTGCCCACATGATGTTGGCCAGGGGATGATGTCCACCCTTTGCTCATTCCATCATTTTCCCTGCCATCATGAAGCATGCCCCTTGAGCCTGTAAGCCAAAATAAACCTCTTTTCTCCCACAAGCTGCTCTTGGTTGCGTGATTTCTGCCAGCAATGCCAACCTGACTGCAACATTAATCTTTTCTTTTTTCTTTTCTTTTCTTTTTTTTTTTTCTTTTCGAGATCAGAAGAGATCGGGCGCGTTCAGGATGGTATGGCCGTAGACATATTCTCTTATCTTCCCACCCTGCCCCGCCCTACCCCTCCCCTCCCCTTTCCTTCTCTTCTGTCTGTCTGTCTGTCTGTCTCTCTGTGCCTCTTTCTCTCCCTCAAATAAATGAATAAATAAATAAAATGATTTTTAAAAGAAAATTGAAAATTTGCACTCACAAGACAGATTTAACTCAAGCTAATACTGATTCTGGGATTGTGTTACTGCAAAAATATTAATGAAAAAGTACAGTGACTATTGGCAGTCCTTTATTACTACCAGGGCACCAATTTTGCTTCACTCTGTGATTTAGCTGTCATTTCTCCCTCTTCTGAACTCATGAGACTCTAGCAGTATAGTCCAGGGCATATCCCACACTCATTCTAAAATTGGGATTGTTTTCATGGCCGTCACTACCCTATTCCCAGGCTTGCTAACATCAGGATTTATATTTGCTTTCTGTTTCTATTTGTCTTCTGTCCTCCTAACCCAGTGACTTCCAGGAAGTACAATCTATTTGTTGACGAGGTAAATAAATGAGCCTTTTAAAGGAGACAACATTTCTTATTATCTTGTTTAATAATCATTCCTGCTAAATAATGAGATTTAGCTGCAATATAATAACAGATTTCAATATATGGTGTGTGTTGTGACATATTTCACAATGTATAGAATAATCACTTGGCTTATAGGAATATGCATGTTCATAATTCTATTTTAATTTTGAATTTAATACTTTGTCTCCATTATAATTACAGAGTCCCTAGTTAAAAATGTAGATATTTTTTAACTTTGATATTTTTTGAGGGAAGCCCAACAGACTGGCTTTTTTATGAGAGAGATAGTGAGAGAGAGAGAGAGAGAGAGAGAGAGAGAGAGAGAAATTGTGTGCCAGGGCTTCAAGCCATTGTAATCGAACTCCAGATGCCTATGCCACCTTGTGCATATGGGTGACCTTGTGCATGCATCACCTTGTACATCTGGCTTATGTGGGATTTGGGGAGTTGCACATATAGGTCCTTATGCTTCACATGTAAGTGATTCAAGTGCTAAGCCAACTTTCCAGCCCAATAAATTTCCTTCTTTCTTTCTTTCTTTCTTTCTTTTCTTTTCTCTTTTTTTTTTTTTTTTTTTTTTTTTTTTTGGTTTTGTTTTGTTTTTGGAGGTAGGGTTTCACTTTAGGTCCAGGATGACCTGGAATTCACTATGGAGTCTCAGGGTGGCCTCGAACTCACAGTGATCCTCCTACCTCTGTCTCCTCAATGCTGGGATTAAAGGCGTGCGCCACCATGCCCAGCTAAATTTCATTTTTAAAGCTAAATGCCAAATATAGTATCTTGGATGCATGAATAATTAGAATGATTTTTGACAGATAAATTAATAAATGATTTGAGAATAAGAAATTCATTTTTCTAAGTAAGAAAATTTCCTGTATATTATGTCTACTGAGTATAATCATAGTTTATAAAGTATAGAAAACATATTACCACAGAACTTCTTCCCAGTTGGTTAGAAAGTGTGGTGGTTTGATTCAGGTGTCCCCCATAAACTTAGATATTCTGAATGGTAGGTTCCCAGCTGAAGGCAGTTGGAAATGAAAGCCTTCTGGAGGCAGTGTATTGTTGGGAGCAGGCTTATGAGTGTTATAGCGAGTTTCCCCATGCCAGTGTTTGGCACACTCTCCTGTACCTGTTGTCCATTTGATGTTGGCCAGGGGGTGATGTCCACCCTCTGCTCATGCTGTCATTTTCCCTTGCCATCATGGAGTTCCCCTCAAGTCTGTAAGCCAAAATAAACCATTTTTCCCTAAAAACTGCTCTTGGTTGGGTGATTTCTGCCAGCAATGTGAATGCAACAGAAAGCAGAGGTGTCATTACCCATTTCCATCACTTGCTGTCGCTCCACATTTATATTAATGTTAATACTAATATACTGATATTAACTTTGCTAAAGTTTGAATTTTGGTCAAGTTTTCCTTCCCTCCATTTTGCATGTATACACATGAATGAATTGTAGTTAACCTTTATATAGCTTCATAATACAAGAAAAATGTACAATAAGGATGAAAACAGTTAATATTTACTGGCTCTGTTGTAAAAGATATGCCTAATGCTCAGCGTTAATTATCTTATTCATGTTATTAACAATTATGTGAAGGGCTTCACATAAACATTGCTATTTTAAGTAAAATAATTGAAACAGAAAATTCAAGTAATATACAAAAAGTCACCATTCACGATTCACGCCATAGTTTGTGCCCAAGTAAAGTGAACCCTCTATGTTCTTAGATAGTTGAAAATAATATCACCCTCTCTGCACAAGCATCATCAAACGTAGTTGTAATCATGATTTTGGAACAGACATTCTACTTCAGATACAGCCCAAGATGTTTACTATACAAATGAAAGAAGTAAAGTGTAAGTAGAATTTGTGTTCCTCTTAATAGCTTGTTTTACATTATGGTGTGAAGTTAAATAACTGTAACGATTCCAATTCTGCTGGCATGTATCTTCACTGTGTTTCTAATAGTCTGACAACCTAAAGGGAACTTTGAGGGATAAAAAACATGCTCAGAAACATGCCATCTCACACCATGCGTTCCCAGATGTCAGAATATATTCCATGTGTTAACATGAAGGCTGCTGTGGAAGAGATTTATATTTAAATTTGAGATTTATATTTAAATGGTGAACTTGGATAAAATAGGTTGCCCCTTCCAATATTAATGAATACCATGATATAAGCCATGATTTGATGGCCTAGGGAGAACAAAAAGTTTTCCTGAGCAAGAGAAAATCCCTCAGCAGTCTTTTTGTCAGCTCTAATCTACACCATCAGGTACAGGGTCTAGAGCAACAGGACCAAATAGTTGAGTTAATGAATTACATAAGTAAATAATTACAAAAGTAAGATATTTAATGGTGTCCCTTGTTGAAGATTTTCGAATTTCAAATCTCTATAATCATGCAAACCAATTTCAAGACCAAATCTCAGAGGTAACTGCTACTTATTCTATATTTCACTAATAACATAGGCCTGACTCTCAATGGCATTGCTTGCCAACATGTGCAGTCTGCACAGGATGATTTGTGAGTTAATGGAGAAATAATCACCCTTCTTACTCCAGCATCATACTATAGTGTTCCTAAAGCAAACCTGCTCATATCCAGCACTAGACGGGTTTTACTTGGTGAGTTTTTTATTTCATTCTTCCTTATTCCCCTAGGTAGTGCTGGAGTTGGCTGAGAGTATGCACCCTAGAAAATCATAATCCCGACTCTGGCCTAAGTGCTCTGCTGTCTTGAACAGCTGCTTCTTCCCTTGGGATGAATTATTTTCTGTTAGTGTCAGGTTGACCTGCTGCATGATTTTTTCAAGACAAGATCCAATTTTGCTTCCACATTGTGTTCTTTCCCAAGGGTCTCTTCAAATATCATACAAGAAGTCTCTTAGTCATGTTCCACCAGGACTCTGAAGATGCCCAGACAAACTTGAATCCCAACAATTTTGCCTAAGCTACTGGAGAAATATTCCATTTTATTTCATTCTTTTATGCTATAACTAGGATCTGGTAGAATCTTTAAGAGGAAAAGTCCTAAATCTCTAGAGGTGTGCTGAAAAGGGATTATGAAATTTTCTCTCTTTCTCTCTCTCTTTTTCTCTCCTTCTCTTCCTCTTAGAATCTTGCCCTCTTGTTTTCTCCACTCTCCATTTCTCCTTTTGGGAAGACATGGTTGAAAAGCTTGTTTTAGAATGCAATTCTATAATAATGTGCTACCTACCATAGGCCACAAAGCAATGGAGTAAAATGAGCATGCACTGAAACCTACGAACCTCTGATACAAAAAAAAAAAAAAAAAAAAAAATGGGGCTGGAGAAGTTGCTGAGTAGTTAAGACACTTGCCTGCAAAGCCAGGGGACCCAGGTGTGATTCCCCAGGACCCACATAAGCCAGATGCACAGGGCGGTGCATGCTTCTGGAGTTTATTTGCAGTGGCTGGAGGCTCTGGTGGACCCTTTCTTCCTTTCATCTTTTGTTCATTCATTTCTTTCTTTCTTTATGTTTCTTTCTCCCTTTTCAAATGAATAAATAAAATAAAAATATTTTTTTAAGTGTTCCTCATTTTAAGTTAATTATCTCTGATATTTTGCTCTATTAATAATAAAAACTGACTCAAATAATTTGGCATTTATACTTAGTGGAAACACAATCTTTCCCTTCACCTTCCCACATTTTTTATGTTTAAGCAAATGCCCATATGGCCAAACCACTTAGCTTTCCACATGGAATAGAGAAATAAAATTTTAGCAACATTTTCTTTGTGAAGGAGAGACCCTGCTTTAAGAGATGGATGGCATATTCGTCCTTTGTTTGATAGAGTCCTTTTACCTATGTGCTCTGAACAGTAAGCATATTACTTATGGGGGCAATAGGACCAAATACTTGATATTTCAAGTGTCAGAAATGACATATACAACCTATACCACCACATTAATCATCATTCAGTAAATTATGAAAGTAGAAAGGAATGGAATAGCATGCATAATTAATAATAAAGGTTAATTTTTGAGGCAATGACAAATATTGGTATATTAGGCTTCAATGTTTAAGGACACAGCTTCATTGTTTACTTATATTCCTATTATTAAATCTTCTAGAAAAATGTGTAGTTTTGTGATCTACTTCAAGATCAGAGAAGTGCACTTAAAACAATTGAGGGTGAAAAGAAGGTTCTCCAGCTAGTAACACAACTTCATTACTACCTTCACATGCTCTGCCTTATAACAATGAGCACAGAGTCAATGACTCACCTAAACCCAAAGTGAAGAGTGTAAAATAAGGTTGGAACTGATTGAATATCACCCTCTGGTATTAAGATCAAAGATACTGTGGTTGAGAAAGTAGGGAAAAGAGGTGATGGAAAATATACTACATTTATAGCTGTTAAGGACCCTTCAAGTTCCTAAGAACCTCAGCCATCTGTTTTGTAAGCAAAGGAACCACAAGGACTGTTTCCCCAGCAGTGGGCGGTAGCTGAAAGTACTTTCCGGAGCCTCCCAGGAGGTTTATAAGAAGCTGAACTGCCAATATATTAATATCAGATGTGTGTCTAGCACATTCCATGAAGGCAGTACATCTTTGATTATTGATTTCCTGATTGTTTTCTAAATCTCAAGGCTAAACTATAATAATTATTAAGCCAAAAGTATTAATTACATTCTCACTTCTGTTTGAGCTTATTTTTTATAATGCATACTTGTATATAAAGTAGTTCTAGGTTTCATGATATCATTTCATACAAATATATCATATACTTTTATAATATTCCACCCCTACTTTTCCGTTTTTTGCTTCTATTTATTACCTTTGTTTTAAGACACAGTTGCATATCTACATTCATGTCCTTTATACATACATAATTTTATGTATCTACATAAAACCACAAACGATAGAAAACACACATTTGTCTTTCTGAGTTACTTTGCTTAATACAGTGATATCCGCTTGCATTCATTTCCTTGCAAATGACATAATTTCATTCATCTTTATGGATGAAGAAAATTGCATTACATAATTACATTATCTTTATTTATTTCTCTGTTGACAGACACCTAGGTTAATTCCATAAAATAACTATTGGAAATAGTACTCCAAAAAGCATAAATTCACAAGAATCTCTATAATGTTTTGACTTAGAATCCTTTGGATAAATACCCAGGAGTGGTATAGCTGGGACATATGGTAGATATGGTTTTAGTTTTTTGAAAAAACTCCATGCTGATTTCCATAATGGCTAGACTAATTTGCATTCCCACAAGCAGTGGATAAGGTTTCCCTTTTCTCAATATCCTTACCCACATTTGTTGTTTTTTAACGATTATAATTCTGACTGGGGTGAAATAGAATCTCAAAATCTCTTTTAATTTGCATTTCCCTGATGGCTAGTAATGTCGATCATTTTGTCATATGTTTATTGGCCATTTTTAAAGAATCATATCTTCATTTCATTTTTAATTTTAAAACTGTGCATGGAATTGTGAGCTAAAGCTATTAGACCTGAAAATTACTCTTTAAAAATTTTCTTTTGTTGAGGGGGTGGCTATTTAAAATAATAATAATTTGTTTATTCCTATTGTAGGCATTTTACATGTGTATATAATGAGATGAAGTTTTTTGACACCTTTGTTGTAGTAGATGAATTTTGAGCTTTTTCACAGTAGTAATGTTATTAATTTCAAAGTAAGAAATTTAACATTCATAAGTAAGATTTAAATCATATCTGTGATGTAACTTACATATGAGGTTTATGTTATCATGTAATAGAATACATACACTATCCTCACCTGGTAATACTATTTGTTCTTTCTTAAACTGACGTAAGGGTATTTCAGTAAACCCTTGCCTACTAAAAATGCTAAAAATACTAATGTTCTCCATGGTATATATGTTCTCCATGCTTCCATGATTAAAATGATGTTCCCTTTCAAGTACTCAGGCTTATTCTCTTTAAAATGTTATTTATTTTGGAATGATGTCAGTCTTTGAAAAAAAAAAAGAGCAAATAAGAAAAGGTTGGTATTTTTGCAAATGAGCAAAACCAAAATTCTTCCTCGGGTCATTTTAACACATTTTGTTAATTTTAATTGTGGCTCTTTTAAAATAATGCTGGCATTTGCTAAGGCAGCCATTATTGATTTCCTGTCAATATTGATGGATTCTCAATTTTTCTTTTGTTTATGGATGACCAGATCTTCTCAGCCATCAGGTGGCTAGAGTCAACTACAGAGTGAGCCAAGGTCAAAGATCTCCTCCACTCTATCTTGATTGACTTAGGAGAGATGTTTTCTTACAATTACATACAATCAGAGTTGTGAAAACATCATCCAGGAGCTTCTGAAAAACGTGTCATCCCTTTTAAAGGGATCTATATCCCTTCATTCTTTCTGATATTTAGATACTTGTTGAACAGGGCATGCTGACAGTTATGCAGTCAAATTGATACCACAAGGGTTCATAACAAAGGGTAACTTTCACATCTAGATGCTAACACCCACTGAATCATAACCATTTTTTTTTTAAATTACAATGTGATACTTTAATCAGTACTTTTACATAATAATTATCATTATGATGCAAATTTGATAAATAGAAAACATTGAATAGCAAAGAAGTGCCTTCTCCAAAACATCCATTAGATACTGACATCTGTTAGGACATTGGCAGACTAGATAAGGACACTCACACAGAGTTTCACCATGCCACTGATATATTGACTTCTGGAGCTTTCTACTTGACACTCAAATTATGCAAGGTTACATTTCCTTATTGCTTAAGTAATTTTAAGTTGAATGTGATGCTGCTTCTTGGCTCAGAGATTCTAACTGATATCCATCATACATGAGGAAGCCCTGTCTATTTGCTACCTGCTTTCCCTTTATGTAGGCCTAATTTCTTGGTATTTTGAGAAGAAAGTTGTACTCCTGCCCTCAGATGGACCAACCTTCCTCATAGATAACCATTGATGAGATTGTTTAGGGACAATTATAAAAGGAGATGGACATTTTTAGGTATTAACTTTAAAATCGAGAAGTCCCATAAACTTTTTTTCACTACACAGTTATTTACAAAATGGTAGTGAGTGAATGCTATTAATGCATTTGGAACATTTTAGAAGGTCTAAAATTATCTTATATGTTATTATTATAATTTTCATTTTATATTATATTATATTGTAAACATATATTGACATTATTATTTGAATCAATATTATGCAAATGTTAGATATGTGATGTAGTATTCTAATTGTAGTTTCCAATACTAACTTGGTTACCACTGTCATTCTCATTATAGGGGCTGAAGAGATGGCTCAGTAGTTAAATGTACATGCTTACAAAGCTGCCTGCTGGCCTGACGTCAATTACACACACACACACACACACACACACAAATTAATTAACATTAAAAACAACTTAAAATGGTTTTAAAACAGTTCTCATTAGAGCAAATGTCTTTGGACTGATGGTATAGTGCAGGAATCTACATCTGCTGACCATTTTAACAAGTCTTTAACCAGTTGGCTTGAGATGAGACACCAGTTAGACCACAGCTATAAGTTCATTTGGAGACCCATGAAAAAGTACAATATGTTTTCCCAATAGAGTTATCATGAATTAGAGGCCTAGAAAAATAGAGATTTTGCACTGGCCTTGATTTTTTTTCATTTTTAAAAATTTTATTGTTAGGTAGAAATTTTGTGTTGACACATCACACGTTGGTACCATCATTTCCTTCCCCCTTGCCGCCACTCCACAGAGGGCTTTGATTTTTGTCCAATGACAATTAGTATATGACAGGCCTATCTTGAAAATATACTAGCTTTTTTGAACAACACAAAGTATGTTCTTAATAAAATAAAATAAGTAAAATAAAACCCTCCAAGATTTCCTCAGTAGGCCTGGAAAGATGAATTCAGACTTCGTCAGATAAAACTGTGCAAATGTTATTCTGAGAACATCACCAGTGTCATTAATGCACCCTTCCATTCAGCAGACAAACCTTTGAATTCCAATAATTCTAGCAAAGAACTTTAAATTTGAAATGCACTTATAAATCCACTTAGCCTCCTAGACAAAAATAAAAATTTACTATGATGAATACATTTCATCTAAATGTAGCTCATACAAAGATGCATTCTTAGAAACAAAACCATTTAGGTTAAACCTTCTATAACTAATACTGCCACAGTTTAAAGATATGACAAAATTTTACTTAAGTAACAGGTTCTAGAACATTGAACACAGATTTATGGGCCCATTAGAAAGGTATTGGTGAGTTACTAGTTTTCATTTCTTTTTTTTGTTTTGTTTTGTTTTTTGGTTGTTGGTTTTTGGGTTTTTTTTTTTTGGTTGTTGGTTTTTTTTATTTTTTTAGGTAGGGTTTTGCTCTTGCCCAGGCTAACCTGGAACTCACTATGTAGTCTCAGGCTGTCCTTAAACTCACAATGATCCAACTACCTCAGTCTCCAGAGTATTGGGATTAAAAGGTTTGCATTCTTATGAAGCAGAAAGAAGTGTGAGTGAAGGAAGAGTCTGGACACCTCTGAAAATGCTGCTGATTACTTCAGCCCACTCATTGGTAAAATAATGCTCAACAATATCCTGATTATAACCTTCTAAATTTTAAATTTTCTCCAGTATAATTACTTAATGCTAATGTGATTATTGAAGGCTATCTGGCAACCAAGATTTCCTGTACTTTTTCAGCAAGTTATTCACATAAACATATGTTGTTAATCTTGTAGATATTTTTTTTTCTTTTCTTTTTTTTCTTTATTAGTTAGTTTTGTATTCAGCAATTATAGTCAGTTTGGTACCATTATTAGGCTCATCCGTGACTTACTCCCTCCCCTTGGCCCCTCCTTGTTGAGGTATATGGGTCATGCATTGTGGAGTTAGCCCACAGTTATGGGTAAGCTAAATGTCTCTGCATATCATGACCCATGACCCAACATGTGGCTCTGACATTCTTTCCGCCCCCTCTTCCGCACTACCATCAACCATGGGCTACAAGAGGGCCTACACCTATTAAATTCTCTATAAAAAAAAGTAAGGGTTATCTCATTTGTCCTGGTGCTAACTTACTCTCTGTTGGAGAATCTGCTTCTCTTTTTCAGATAGATGTAGATCCTAAGGAGAGAGCCACCCTGTCATACCTCAAAAGGGCCCCGGCTGAAACTAAGAAAAATTGGCGAAACAAGCAAGGGGGCTGTTTTCCTGATGAGCCAGATACCAGCAGAAGGGGGAAGGAGATCAACACAGAGAAAAATCCACTCCTATCAAATCAGAGAGCCAGAGCCTCAGAGGACCCCATCACTGAAGCAGACCAAAAACCTTGTAGATAATTTTATTTCCCAAAGTACATGTTGCTACAATTGTTGGATGTCTATGGACTCAAAATAGGAGTGTAGTGCTAGAGAAATGAAACCACACACTGCTATTTGGGATAAAAATTGACCTATACAGAATAAACAAAACATTTGCATGGGTCAACAAAACAAAATTTTAATTGTCTCTTGTATACAATCTACTGTAAATTTGCCCAAATTTACATCAAATGATAGCATCAATATATACTAAGAAGCAGAAGTGAACTATGAGCCAATAATCCATTTGTTTTAGACACTGGTGTTTTTTTATTTTTTCATTTAAAGTATATACATAGAAAGCACAAAGACTGAAAGATGCTTTTATTTTAAACATATGATTGATAAACTATGGCTTTTATACCATAATGTAGCTTATGACTATCTAATCCAATCTACTTCTGTAAAGGAGGGTCTTACAGTTAAAATTGCTATTACTATTCTTCATTGAAATTAAGCTCACAAAGAATTAAAATCCCTGTGTCCAATCCTTTTTCTTCTGTCTTGAAAATTTTTGTTCTGTATTTTACAAATATAAGTACATTTGATTTGATCTTGATCACTAGATAAAGAACACAATGAAGTCATGCAACATGACTTTATGGCACTCACCTGACCAGGCTTGTTGAGACTATTTTTGTGGTAGAGATTATCTGACAAGAAATTCTTGTATTATCCATTGCATAAGGGATCACCATAGATATGATCTCACTTAAGTACATGTTCATGTCATCAGGGTCAGATTCAATATCTTGAGGACATATCTAATACCCATTATAATTAAAAACTATGCCACCATTAAAATTCTGTGAATATGATAATTTTCATGGCAAAACATTGAGAAGAGAAAAAAATGTAACAAGTCAATAGTAGGAACACTGGTTAAAGCATGGTGCTTATAGAATATTGCTTACTAGTTATACCAATCTTCTCAGTAAATAAGATACTGGGTCAATGAATGTTCAGTAATTTATGAAAGCCAGTGTTAAAGTTGTGATTTGATCTCACATGTATGTCATTCCAAATCCTATGAATTCTCACTTTCATGATGACTCCAATTGTATGAGAATATTTGTATGCTAGAACATATAATTTCATAGGAAAATACATGAGCTATTTCTCTTCTTTTCCTCTCTCCATGACATGCTACCTTATTTTAAACTGAGCAGGCATTATATCCACCCATTCCAGCAGCAACTCCTTAAGTTTATCTGTTTAGTTTAATGAAGCCATAGTATACAACCATTGGGTGGGGGTTGGAAAAAGTCAGAATGCAATTAGTGAGGATAGTTAGTTATCTCTCTTTTGTGCACACCAACATTTTCAAGTATGGAATGCCTTCTGATTTTTGAAAGGGAACAGGATTCTCTATTCTTTGATTTTCCAGGCCCCTTTGCATTCCAGAAAAGTCTCTGGTAGCAGTTTTTCTGTTTCTTCACTTGAAGTCACAGACTTTTCTGACAAAAAAAGCATACAAAATAAAGACACTTAAAAATTATCAATCATACTGTTAGTATATATAGAATTTTTGAATACCTCATATAAAATTATACATTTCCCAACTTGATAAATAGAGAATATATAAGCCTAGGTTTATCCTCAAGGTATTTTATGTGATATCCTGAAACTGCTTTGTCTTCTCTTTCAGGCATGGGTAAAATCTATTTTATAGGATGAGCAGGGGATTATTTACCTCAGTAAATATTATATGGTGATAAATATGAATAATTTCAAAGTTTAAATATCCAAACCAGCGTTAATTATTCTGTCCACAAGTTATTATTAGAATTAAAAATAGAAAGTAAAATTTAAAGTTTCATTCTACAATATTGTGAAAATACAGAGTTCAGTAGAATAGTATAACAGTGCCTCCAAGTGGTACTTGTCAAAACTTCATACAAACATTTTAAATTATAAATCTAAAACTTTTAATGATTACAAACCCTAAGCCATAGATCTTACTCATTTTTATTACATTTTTGTTCTTTTTTCGGATTTATGAATCCCATTTTAATATAAATCTATATACATAGTTAGATATCTCACTTAAGCTCCATTAATTCCTAGATTCTGGATAGTCCTTAATATTGCCTTAATATAACTTTTGACTGTTTGATAAATAGTAGTAACATTTCCATTCTATTTGAAGAGGAGCAAGTATTGGCTAGTTATACTCTGGTCCTTATTGTCCATATTCTCTTACAACATATCCCATGTTTTCTAGATCTTATATTATAAAAGAAATGAAGATTTCTCCCTCCCATCCACAGATAACCTAGTTTCACCTCTCCAATTTTACAGAAAAACTGGGGTTTAAGGAATTGATAATATTTTCATGGATAGTGTGTAAGCAAAGGTCATAACTCTCCATACCTGTATTCCTATATTCTATAAAAGGTTACTATGACACCCAAAATAGAGCCTTTCCTCATGTTCTAAAATGACCACCTCATAAAACTCAATCAAATTTTAGGACAACAAATAAAATTTCTAAATTATCTAAGGGAAAAGTGGTCAGGAACTAGAAGGTAAACCAATAGAAATCTAATAGACTTTGTTCCAATTGAGAAATGTGCAGTATTTTAGAATTGTCCAGTTTTCTGTCAAGAAGTTTTTGAATTAGGAGAGTAAGAAGGGTTCTAAGGCTGTATTAAACAGGGAAACTGAGCATATAACCATGTAGAGAGGAGATTGAAAAGTGTGTGTTGTGTTCCACAAAGGTGATCTTTGTAGCATAGATTATTTTCAAAGTAGCTTCATTGTGAATTTTATTATTACCATAATTTTACACTTTTCATGAAATATACTTGGTTTCATGTTTCACTGTTTGCTTTCGTTTCTCCAGTTCACACTTACTGTTCAAGGAAGTCATTCTCCTTTTCCCAGTGGCTATGTGGCCTATTTCACTCCTTCTTAAATTGTGATCTTCCATCATTATTATTATTATTTTAGTCAGGGATTCACTTTAGTGGAGCCTAACTTGGAACTCTGTAGTCCTGGCTGGCCTGGAACTCATAAGGATCCTCATACCTCAGGCTCCTGAGGGTTGGGGATAAAAGAATGAACCACCAAGTCCAACTTCTTAGTTGTCTATTTAAAATGTACTTTTTAAATTTTAAATGTATTTCTTTATTTATTTACTTATTTGACAGAGAAAGAACAGGTTCACCAACAGAGAGTGAAGTCAGCATAAGTTAAATTGGATAAATGTTATTAATTTGGGGAGATTTTGATGGATGTAACCCCTCTTTTAGTCAAAGATTAGTGGGAACTTGACATTAGAAAGCATAATATTTGTTTACACAGGATACTGACTTGGTTCCCAGTTCTAGATATGGGTTCCTTTCCAGGGAGCGGATCTCTTAGCCAATCAGAAAGCCATTGGTTACCCACCAAGGCTGCATGCCACCATTGCACTGGTATGTACTTCTTGCCATGCTGGTTGCTTCTGAGTAACTTAGACCCTTGCTTTCTCACACCATTGTTGGCCACTTTCCCCCAGTAGCTCATGTAGCACTTTCCAGCACTAGATGGAATAACTCTGGGGGTTGGCTCTCTTCCAGACTCCAACCAGGTCTCTCTGTGTTCTGTGTCAGCAGCATATGGTGTCTTCAGTAATAGAGTCTTACCTTTCACCTCAGGGTGGAAACAGAAGGAGTTCCCATTAAGATCAGGAATAAGACAGGACTGCCCATTCTCATGACTCTTCTTCAACATAGTACTAGAAGTCTTAGTCCAAGCAATAAGACAGGAAAAAGAAGTAAAAGGGATACAAATTAGAAAGGAAAAAGACAAAACTAGCCCTATTTGCAGATGACATGATCCTATACATAAGTGACCAACAAGTCTCTATCTCAACACTTCTAAAGTTCATTAATTCCTTCAACAAAGCAGGAGGATATAAAGCCAATGCCCACAAATCAGTATCCCTTCTATATATAAAGAACAAATATACAGAAACAGCAATCAGCAAGGCTGTCTTATTTTCAGTAGCCACAAAAAGTCAAATTCTTTGGAATAACACTAACCAAGGATGTGAAAAACCTATACAATGAAAACATAAAACAACTCAAGAAAGAGATTGAGATGAACATGACAAGATGGAAAGACCTTCCATGATCCTGGATAGGCAGAATTAATATTGAGAAAATAACAATTCTACCAAAAGCAATATACAGATTTAATGAAATGCCAACAAAAATTAAAGCATCATTCTCCACAGAAACAGAAAAACTAGATCTCAAAATTCATACAGAATGGCAGCAGTCCTCAAATATCCAAACATATCCTCAGCAAAAGAAACACTTCTGGAGGTATCACCAACCCTGAACTAAAGCTTGAAATAGACATGCGAGTATCTTCATATTTCACCTATTAACTTTCTCCACATTCAAGTGTAATGCTGTACTATCTGTGGAATTGTTCTGTCATGAAATAAGTATACAGTGCTCGAAGTGGACGTTTTGTCACATTTCCAAGCTGCATTTTAAAGACGGTGGTCCCACTGCATAGTTTCATTTCTTCAACCATACTCCATGTGAAAACCAAATTGTATTTTAGCTTCTTGCCAAGAATCTAGGTTGTTTCAAACAGTGACCTTTTTTAGTGGCGTTTCACTCCATGCCAATCTGAGCTCATGTTAGAATTTCATTAGTACAGTATTTACTTCGTCTCTCCAATCATTAATGAGATTTCAGATGAGATCAGGCTGGCATTCATTGCTAGGGACACAGTGAACATGACATTGTTTACCATCACTCTGATCCAAGCCTGTCGTTGAGATTTCAAACATTATGACAGTGTTCAAAGCAGAGGCTGTTTAACTTCTCTGAATAAAAGTTGTGACTTAACTTTAATGAGACATCCGAAGTTGGCAATATTCAATACAATAAGATCTTCTACATGCATACAATTGTTAATCCTGATTATTTCTCCCATAATTAATTATTCCTGTCCTTTTTTCCCATCATAAGTTTTCCAGATATTTTCTTTGATATTTGCATCAATTTCATTACTGGTGAAAGACATGTATAAATATGCTAACATGCTGTGTTGACTGTTAGGCTAGTAAAACCTATTTAACATATGGTTTTGTATAACAAAAGTCCTTGTTGTATGGACATGTCAAAATTAAATACATATGACTTTAAAATCCAATTTAACATTTTTGTCACATTTCTGATGACTATATCCAGAATTAGCATTCAATATAATCATGAATAAAACTAATTAATAATAAATAAACCAATGGAGGACACATGATGGGCTGGGCCAGGACTACTCTGGGAAAATACAGGTGGGCCTGATCCTCCTATATCCAGGGAAGCTTACACATATGTGGGTTGGAGGGAAATGGGGAGCACATTGTGAGCTGGAGGGGTGAAGGGTAGTTTGCACAGTTTCCTGGTGCTACAGGCTGCCTGGTGATCTACTAGCACCATACTTCCAGAATTAAAAGTAATAAATTAAAAATGAAATAAAAAGGCAGGCATGGTGGCACATATCTTTAATGCCAGCACTCTGGAAGCAGAGGTAGGAGGATCCCCGTGATTTTGAGGCCACCTTGAGACTACATAGTGAATTCCAGGTCAGCCTGGACTAGAGTGAGACCCTACCTCAAAAAAAAGAGAGATAATAAAAGCAATAAAATAAATAAACCACATATTTTCCATGTTTTCTAAGAATTAAAAATGGCAATAGATGAAATTATTTTCAAAACACAAAAAGTCCCGCAAATCTCACAAAATGACAAATAAAACTGTTATGAACATCTGGAAGTAAGGTTGTTAGATAGTATTGTGACTCTGCTGGAATTTCACATCACCAGGAAATATCTCACCTCTGGCACTGGGGTTTTCTTGTAATAATTTATATTTCACAAAGCAGCAATATTTATCCTCATCATGAATTTTTCCACACTTTCTTTTTAAATATTAGTTTTATATAATTAATTTATATACTATATGCATGTAGACATATATATATATATATAAATATATACATGTATATATACTATTTTATAAGTTTATAAATTATAAGTTTAAGCCATGGTCTCATGTATCCCATGCTATATAGGTTTGAGTAACCTTGAACTTCTTCTCCTCCTTCTGTGTCTACCTTCCAAGTGCTGAGATTTTAAGTGTGCTCTATTATGCCCAATTTATGCTATGCTAGGAATTAAAGCAAAGGCCTGGTGCATGGTAGGCCAGCATTTTACTAACTGTGCTACATCCCCAGCCTCTTTAATTACATATTTTTAATTAGTTAAGAAAAAAATCAGTTTCTTTTTTTTCCATAATTTTCTCAGTTTTGGTTAACCCTTTCTCCACCCCTACCTATTCTTTAGTTTCTTCCATAGATCCCAGTTCTGCATTTCTGCCCACAGAATTATATATCACATATATAAATATTTATATACTAACCTGCTCCTTTAATCTTCCCACTCCTTCCCTTCTGGCTTCGTTATAGCTTCTTGCCGTCTACTTTCTCTTACTCCAACTTGCATACAAATTGGAAAAACAAATGTAGGATCCACATATTAGAGCATGTGGCATTTTTCTTTCTTTTTTTTTTTCATTTTTATTTTTTATTTTTTTTTTACAGTCAGTTTGGTACCATTATTAGGCTCATCCATGACCTACCCCCTCCCCTTGGCCCCTCCTTGTTGAGGTATACGGGTCATGCATTGTGGAGTTAGCGCACAGTTATGGGAAAGCTAAATTTCTCTGCATATCATGACCCAACATGTGGCTCTGACATTCTTTCCACCCCCTGTTCCGCAAAATTTCCCTGAGCCATGTTGGGTCTGCTTCAGTGATGAGGTGTTGGAGGCCTCTGAGGCTCTGGCTCTCTGATTTGGTAGGAGTTGATTTTTCTCTATGCTGATCTCCTTCCCCCTTGTGCTGGTATCTGGTTCATCAGGAAAACAGCCCCCTTACTTGTTTCACCAATTTTTCTTAGTTTCAGACGGGGCCCTTTTGAGGTATGATGGGGTGGCTCTCTCCTTAGGATCTACATCTATCTGAAAAAGAGGAGCAGATTCTCCAACGGAGAGTAAGTTAGCATCAGGACAAATGAGATAACCCCCTTTTTTTTTTTATAGACAATTTAATAGGTGTAGGCCCTCTTATAGCCCACAATTGATGGTAGCTTGATATTGGAGAGTGGGTTTTTGTTTGGATATGGTTCTGACTTGTTTCCCAGCTCTAGCTATGGGTCCCATACCAGTGAGGGGATCAGTTAGCCGAATTGAGAGCAGTTGGTTCCCCACCATGGCTGTGTGCCACTATTGCACTTGTGTGGGCATCACAACAAGTTATTTGCTGCTAAGTAGGTTAGACCATGCATTGCTTCGACAGATATTGGTCATTTTCCCCCAGTTGCCCATGTAGTACCTTCTGGCACTAGACATGCTGACTGTCTGGGGACTGATTCTCTTCCAACTTCCAGCCATGCCATTCTAATTTGCATGTCAATCACATAACGTGTCTTCAGCAGTAGGGTCTTATCACTAGCCTTTGGTGGGTCATCAAGTACTCTGACAGAAATCTGTGTGTCTTTTAGGAAACCTTGTAGGTCTCTCTGATCAAAAGCTCATTGTGGATGATAGCCCCAAGCATGTGGCATTTCTCTTTCTAAGCTTGGTGGGATACTTCACTCAATGTAATATTTCTCAGACCCATTCATTTTCTTGAAGTTTTTACAACTTCCTTTTTATTACAACTGAATAAAGCTCCCTTCTGTAAATATACCACATCCTCATTATCTATTCATTAGTTGATGCGAATGTATCCAGATTTCATCTCTTACCTATTATGAATAGAATAGCAATCAATGCAGATAAGCAAGTATCTCTACAGTAGTATTTGGAGTCATTATAATATAGCCCCAGGAGTGGCCTAGCTGGGTCATTTGGTCAAACTATTTTTAGATTATTGATAAATATCTCCACATTGACTTCCATAATAGCTGTCCTAATGTGTATATTTCCATTGATAATGAATGAGAGTTCTACTTTCCTCACATGCTTTGTAGCATTCTGTGGTGTTTAATTTAATTTAATTTAATTTAATTTTATTTTATTTTATTTTTTTGGTTTTTCGAGGTAGGGTCTCACTCTGGCCCAGGCTGACCTGGAATTCACTATGTAGTCTCAGGTGGCCTCAAACTCACAGCTTTCCTCCTACCTCTGCCTCCTGAGTGCTGGGATTAAAGGTGTGCACCACCACACATGGCTTTTCTTTTCTTTTTCTTTTTTTTTTTTTTTTGATGATAGCCATTCTCACCATAGTGAAATAGAATCTCATAGTAGTGTGAATTTGCATTTTTCTGATGGTTAAAGATGTTGAACTTCTAAAAATAATATTTACATTTTATATTTCATCTTTTGAGAATGCCATTCAGTTTTATATCCTGTTTCTTGATTGGGTTGTTTGATTTTAAATTGTTTAATTTTGGGTAGTTTTGGTTTGTTTATCCTCGATATTAATCCTCTGTAACATGCATTGCTCACTAATAGTGTCTCTCATCTGTAGTTGCCTCTTCTCTCAACTGACAGTATTCTTTAACTCTGTATTAGCTTTTCAATTTCATGAGGTCTCATTTATTAATTATTAGCCTGTTTTACTGGGCACAGTATTCCTATTAAGAAAATCCTTCCCTATGCCTTTAGTGTGAAGTATTCTTTGGAAAATGGAAAGCTCTCCCTTGATCATGAACTGGAAGAACTGATATTGTGAAACTGGGTTGGAAGAACTGACATTGTGAAAATGGTCACTCAACAAAAAGAAATACACAGGTACAAAGCAAACCCAATCAAAATTCTAGTGTAATTGATTAAAGAAAAAGGAAAAAAAAATATATATATATATATTACCTTAAAATTCATATGGAAGTTAAAGAGATCCCAGATAAACAAACTTTTCTCAGCCAAAAGAATACTTCTAGGTGTCTCACCATGGATGATTTTAAGTTATACTACCAAACCATAGTCACAAAACCACCATGCTCTTGGTACAAAGCAGCCATGTGGATCAATGAAATAGAAGATACAGGCATAAGTCCATCTATAAACACCCACCTGACTTTTACCAAGTTTACAAATGCCAAAAACCCTCATTGGAGAATAGATAGTATTTTCAACAAGTGGTTGTAGGAAAACTGGATATCTAAATGTAAAAGAATGAAAGTAAAACTTTATCTCTCATGATACAGAAAACAAAATCTACAAATGGAAGAAGGATCTCAATGTAAGACTTTAAATACTCAAACAATCATAGAGTGGCTTTGTATTGGTTATTAGCATTAATAAAATTATGGCAGTACAATTGCTGCATCTATCTGATTATGTTTTATCTGAATTAATATATGTTTAGGCTTCTTAATAACAAAAATCAAAGTTACATACTATAAAAATGTACTACAAGTTAAAATGAGAGTGACAACAGTCAAAATGATCAAAATTCCTTATATTTAAAGGCTAATATATGTATATTACTAACATTAATGTCATGTTTTAGAAACCTGTCAAAATATATTCCCCAAAAATGTATCATAAATATTTTTGATAGCTGACTTTCCATTCAAAATTAATACTGTAGAGTGCAGTTGACTAAAATTCTATTATACATGGGCTGGAGAGATAGCTCACCACTTAAGGAGCTTGCCTACAAAACCTAATGACCTGAGTTTGATTCCCAGTTACCCATGTAAAAGCCGGATGCACAAAGTAGCACGCGCTTCTAGAGTCTCTTTGCAGTGGCTAGAGGCCCAGGTGTGCCCATTCTCTCCGTATATGTCTCCTCTATCTCTCTGTGCTCACAAATAAATAAATAAAATATTAAAAGACAAAAATATTTATCATACTAGGAGAAATGTAAAGGGAAAGTGCTACACATTTTAGATGGTCAATCATTACTTACACTTTATTTTCAGAGCACTTGTAAAAATATGATGGCTTACAGAAGATGGTAGGTACAAAAGGCAAATTTTTAAGATTGATTATATACTTTTGTGCAGTTACCTAAAGCAGATTATCTTCTCCAAAATGGAATAATATAGCATGCCTAGGGGAAAGTGTCCACAACAGAGGATAATTGAATATGACAATAACACAAGGTCTGAACCCTAACAAAGACCTCATGAATGGTAATTGTTTATTTAACCTATGTGAATTAGAGCAAGCATTATGCTAAGAATCTAAAGATTCAACTCTGTGAGCTTCTGGTTGCAAGATACAACAAAGATTCTCTACTGTAATTAAACACAATTCTCTTCTTATGTGGACCCAGATTCACTGAATGCAAAATTTCTTATTTGGTGTAATAAAATCTTGTGATTTTTTTCCCAGCTGAATGTGACACCATGAAAGAAGCAGATGTCAAGAAATGTTGTGTGTATCCTGTGAATTACAGCCTCTGGAGTGAAGATTTAAATAGATAGAATATAGCTCTGATGAGAGAACAGTGGGAAAGACCTACTTTAAACTAATGGAGATAGCCTGTCTAATATTATTATGTACTGAATTACTATGATCTGAAATTTGCTGGTGAGGTATTTATTTATAACTAGTAGAATGCAAAAAAATACTGTACACTATTCTGCTCTCAATATTAACCATTATTGTTAATATACAGTTTGAATCAATATAACCACTGCTTAACAATTATAAATTATTTATCTTTCTGATATACCAAAGATCAGGTACAGAAATAAAATCAGTATAAATATTATACGAATTTATGTCATTATTTAATCTATGTGTTTAGAGTCTACTTTATGTTACCATAAGATGATAAGAATTTTTTTAATAATGAAAATACCAAATAACAGTCTTAATTTGCCCATTAAAAGTCACAAGTTACCAGGGTGGATCAGAAAAATAGACCCATAGATTTGCTGTTTTCAAGAAACCAACCTCACCACTAAAGACAGACACCTTCTCAGGGTGAAAAAAGGAAAAAGATATTTCAAGCAAATGAAATAAGAAACAAACAGGTGTTGCTATATTAATATCTGATAAAATAGAATTCAAACAAAAACTAATCAAAAAGGACAAAGAAGGCCACTTCTTAATCAGCAAGGGAATGTTCCAAAAACATGGTATCACAATAATAAATCTATATGCACTAAACACAGGTGTACCTCAGTTTATTAAACAAAACATTCTTGACAACAAAACAGAAATAAGCACCAACATCATCATATTTGGGGACTTCAATACTCCACTATCATCAAGACAGATCATCAAAGCAGAAAATCAACAGGGAAGTAAGAGAGCTTAACAATTTCAAAGATCAACTAGATTCAACAGATGTCTACAGAACATTCTACCTGAATTCTACAGACTACTCATTCTGCATATCAGATCACAATGCCGTAAAGTTAAAAATTAACAAGAGATGCTCCAGGAATTCCACCAGCTCCTAGAGACTGAACAACACACTTTTAAATAAAAACTGGGCAAACAAAGAAATTTAAAAAAATTAATTTCTGGAACGGAATGACAATAAGAACACAACTTAACAAACTTATGTGAGAAAATGAAGGCATTCCTAAAGGGAAATCTCAAAGCATTAAATGCCTTCACAAGAAATCCAAGAGATCCAAAATTCATGACATAACAATCCAGTTAAAGGCATTGGAAACTAGAATCCAACCCTAAGAGCTCCAGATGGAAATAAATAATTAAGATCAGAGAAGAAATATGTTAATTGGAAACTAAGAAAGCAATTAATAGAAACCAATGAAACCAAGAAAGACTGGTTCTTTGAAAAATATAAACAAGATTGAAAATCCCCTGGCCAGTTTGGTCACACAAAAAAGAGACATTTCAAATTAACAAAGTTAGAAATGAAAAAAAAAAAAAAAAGAGGTCACAACAGACATAAATAAAATGGGAAGAATCATCAGTACATACTTCCAAAACCTCTACTCCACAAAGTTTGAATCTGAAAGAAATTGATGAATTCCTGGACACATAACACCTAACAAAACTAAACACAGAGCAGATTAATCTCTTTAACGAAAACTATAACATCCACCAAGATTGAAAAGATAATCAAAAACCTTCTCAAAAAGAAAAGTCCTAGACCAGATAGTTTCTCAGCTGAGTTCTATCAGACCTTCATTGAAGAACTGAAACTATTTTTTCTCAAACTGTTTCATATAATCAGAGAACAAGGAGTTGTCCCCAACTCCTTCTATGAAGCTAGCATCATCCTAATGCCAAAAACCACACACAGAGGCAACAAGGAAAGAAAACTATAGTCCTATATTCCTAATGAACTTAGATGGAAAGATCCTGAACAAAATCCTCACAAACCAAATTCAACAACACATCAAAAGGATTATCCACTTTGATCAGGTAGGCTTCCTTCCAGGCATGCAGAGATGGTTCAACATATGGAAATCAGTCAACAAAATATACCACATGAAGAAACATAAACACAAGAATCACATGACCTTTTCAATAGATGCAGAGAAGGTATTTGACAAAATACAACATAACTTCATTATCAAAACACTGGAGAGAATAGGCATGGAATGTGTATATCTCAACACAATAAAGTGTGTATATATATATATATATATATATATATATATATATATCAACTAATGCCCAAATAGTACATAACAGGAAAAGACTAAAGGAGATCCCACTGAGATCAGGAACACAACAGAGGTGCTCACTCTCATGACTGCTCTTCAACATAGTAGTAGAAGTATTAGCTCAATCAATAAGACAGGAGAAAAAATAAAAGGGATACAAATTGGAAAGAAGAAAAGTTAGCCCTGTTTGCAGATGACATGATCCTATACCTAAGTGACCCAAAAATATCCACTTCAAACCTTCTAAAGGTGATTAATTCCTTCAGCAAAGTAGCAGGATACAAAATCAACACACAAAAATCAGCAGCCTTTCTATATGCAAAGGACAAATAAACAGAGAAAGAAATTATTGAGGCTGTCCCATTTTCAATTAGATAACTTGGAATAACACTAACCAAGGATGTGAAAGACCTATATAATGAAAACATAAAAACATTCAAGAAATTAATTGAGGATTTGAAAAGATGGAAAGACCTCCCATGTTCCTGGATAGGAAGAAATAACAATATGAAAATGTCAATTCTACCAAAAGCAACACAGAGACTTAATACACTAGCAATAAAAATTCCAGCATCATTCTTGGCAGAGATAGAAAAAATGTTCTCAATATTCATATGGAATAACAGCAAGCCTCAGATATCATCAGCAAAAGAAAAAGCTCTGGAGGTATCACTATACCTGATATAAAGCTATATTGCAAAGTCATAGTAACAAAAAACAGCATGGTACTGGTATCAAAACAGAAATATAGACCAATGGAAAGAAGTGAACACTCAGCCTTTAGGTCAGTTACCTACAGCTACTTGATCTTTGACAAAGGTGTCAATAACATACACTGGAGAAAAGACATCATCCTCATTCAACAAATGGAGCTGGACAAATTGAATAACTATATGTAGAAAAATATAATTAGAACCACACATCTCGCCATATGCAAAACTCAAGTCCAACTGAATTAAAGACCTAAATAATAGACCTGAAACTCTTCAACTACTGGAAGGAAACATAGGAGGAACTCTCCAAGGCATAGGAATGAGGAAAGACTTCCTGAACAAAGCTCCAGTTGCCCAGGAAATTAAACAATCACTCAACCAATGGGATCTCATGACGCTGAAATATCTAGAATATCTAATATCTAATTAGAAATATCTAATATATAGAATCTACAAAGGACTCAAAAAACTAAACAATAAAAAATCTAACAACCCACTCCAAAAATGGGGCAGAGAACTGAATAGCAACTTCTCAGAGGAAGAAATAAAAATGGAAAACACACACTTTAGAAAATGTTAAACATCCCTAATCATTAGGGAAATGCAAATTAAAACAACTACAAGATTCTACCTTACTCCAGTAAGGATGGAAACCATTAAAAAATAAAATGACAACAAATGTTGGCAAGGATGTGGAGAAATTGGAACCCTCTTTCACTGTTAGTGGGAATGTAAACTTGTACAACCACTATGGAAATCAATATGGAGATTCCTGAAAAGGATGAATGTAGAGCTGCCAACAGACACAGTTATTCCCTTACTAGGCATGTATGCTAAATGCTCCTTGTCTCTCTACAGAGATATTTGTTCAACCACATTTATAGCTGCTTAATTCATAATAGCTAAAAACTGGAATCAACCCAGGTGTCCATCATTCGATGAATGGATAAGAAAGTTGTGGTACACTTGCAGAATGGAATTCTACTCAGCAGTAAGAAAAAACAATGATACAGTGAAATTTGCGGAAAAATTGACAGACTTGGAACACATCATACTCAGAGAACTCACACAATCACAAAAAGACAAACCCTGCATGATATCATCTGTGGCTCCTAATGTGGACCAGCTTGAGTTGCTGATAGGCAACTCATGGCCTAGATATTAGGGATGGAAGGTTGGTGGGGGGTGAGGGGCAGGGAAGTATGGGGACAAGCAAACACAAAGGAAATCTAGAATGAACTGATACCATAGAAACCTTTATCAGTGGAGATAGACTAAAAGTCATATCCCTCAACAGCAATAAGGGTGGAGCTCCTGAAAAAAAGGACCCTTTATAGAGTAGGATTAAGTCTAAACTTAATTTTTTTTTTTCTATTGTTGCCTGGCCTGTAAGTCCCAGTACCAGAGATCACTTGCTATCCACAATGACCTGTTGATCAGACAGACCTTCAAGGTCCTCAATACAAGACAAGTTTCTGGCCGGGTGTGGTGGCACTCGCCTTTAATCCCAGCACTCGGGAGGCAGAGGTAGGAGGATCGCCATGAGTTCGAGGCCATCCTGAGACTCCATAGTGAATTTCAGGTCAGCCTGGGCTAGAGTGAGTGAGACCCTACCTCGAAAAAAAAAATACCCACCTGAGGCAAAAGGTAAGACCCTATTGCTGAAGAGAGTATATGCTGCCAACACAGAGCTGGGAAGAGAGCCAGTCCCCAGGCTGCCTGTCTGGTGCTTGAAAGCAAACAAGGATCTGAGCAACCAGAGGTCTAAGCAAACACTCTGACAGGATGTACACACCACTGCAATATTGGCACACAGCCTTGGTGAGTAACCAATAACTTTCTGATTGGCTAAGAGAACCCTTCAGTGTAAAGGAACCCATAACTGAAATTGGGAACCAGATCAGAATCCTATGGAAACAAAAATTATGCTCTCCAGTCTTAAGCTCTCACTAGTCTTTGGCTGAAAGAGGGGTTGCATATATCAAATTCCTTCTAAATTAACAATGCTTACCCAATTTAAAGTATGCTGATTTACTCTCCACTAAAGAATCTGTTTTTTCTTTTTCAGAAGGTAGAGATACTGGAAGAGATAAACTACCCCTTGCATTTCAACCAAGCCACAGATGAAACCACAGAGGAATTGGGGAGACAAGCAAGAGAGCTGCTTCCATGGTGAACCCTTATAACAATCAGCACCAGGGTGAAGGAGATATACGCTAAAGATACTCAACACATGCCAAAGCAGAGATCTAGACTTCTGAAGTACTCAATACTGAAGCAGATTTAAGACCTATGCAACATGGGAATTTTGTGTACGAGTGGGAGGAAAGAATGTAAGAGCCACAGGGTGAAACTTCATGGCCAGAGGCATTTCCTTCCAGCCCCACCCCGCCCCCCCAAAAAACCTGACTGCTGCTCTCACAATGCATATCCCACAACCCCATGGGGAATACCTGTAACTCCACTGAGGAAGGTCCCAGCAGAATGGGGTCAGGGACGAGGAAAAAGAGGGAACCAATTCACGATGTACCCATATAAAATATGTTGTTAATAAAAATGTACCTTAAACATACCTTTAATGATTTTATAATTTTATTCAGTTTATATTACAATTTATAATAATATTAGAAAATGATATTTGAATATATATACTTGCTATATTATATATGTATATATATACATATATATAGCAATTTTGTAGATATTTAAAGGGAAAAATAAATAGGTTTTAATGAGGGAAAGAGTAATGAAGTGATAGCTTCATTATTTATAAGTTTAATGTGAAAATGAAGACAAAGTAAGACATCCTCTATTTTTAAAATATTTTATATATTTAAGAGTAAGAGAAAGAAGCAGATGAGATAGAAAGAAAGAGAGAGAGAGAATGGGTGCACCAGGGTTTCTAGCCACTGCAAACAACTCCAGACCCATGTGGCACCTTCTGCATCTGGCTTACACAAGTATTGGGTAATTATACCTAGGTCCTTAGGCTTTGCAGGTAAATACCTTAACTGCTAAGCCATCACTCCAGCCCCAAACACTTTTAAATATTAGTTTTGTCTATGATTTTATACCCTTATCCCTATATCTAATGGAATTTTTGAAATACACTTTGGAATACTATTTGGCTATGAGAGGTTCTTAAGTCAAGCATTAAAAAGAAAATATGAGCCAACTGATTTAATTAACAAGAAAAATTATTCAGTGTAAAAAAGAACCACAAGAAAATAAGAGCAAAAGTTAAGTCAATCAACATAAGTTGCAAGGATCAAAATAAAATTTTTTTAATTTACTTATTTGAGAGAGAGAGAGAGAGAGAGAGAGAGAAAGAGGCAGATAGAGAATGGGCACACCTGGGCATCTAGCCACTACAAATGAACTCCAGACACATCCATCACCTTGTGCATCTGGCTTTTCTTGGGGACTAGGGAATCAAACTTGGGTCTTTAGCTTTCATAGGCAGTGACTTAACCACTAATCCATTACTCCAACCACAGAAAAAATTTTAACTTAAGTTCATAATAACCAAATACATCAAGTATTAATTTTTTAAGGACAGGATATTATTAAAGAGGACAGTTACCTAAATAGGGATAGCAGAGTAAATTAAATAATTTAAATTTTCATAAAATTATTTAAAAAAATACAAAGGATAGATTTTTCTTATGAACTTTATAAGACAGTATCTCTGACAATAAAATATAGAAGGGACGTTAATGTTGCTAGTTAAACTATAAATATATTCTGAGGGACTAATAAAGTTAAATCAAGTTATTTTGGCTAACAAGTTTTCTGACATTAGTTTTTTATTGTTGTTGTTTTATTTTTTGGGTATTTTTTTTTCATATAATTGGAAGAAAATGAACTTGAAGCCACCTGTGGGAAAAACAAGTTGCTCCTTTATGTTTTGTTGGAATGTGTTCACCATCTGCTGAGATAGTCTCTATGTCGACACATCATCAAGTTTATGACAGTTGTCTTCATCTAAAGCTGTCATATATTCCGTGTTAAACCATTAAAAAGACATTAAGTAATGAATTATTCACTGGGAAATTTAAGTGTTTTTTTAACTGTTTTTGATTTTTATCTTATTTTATTTTTATTAATTAGTTTTATATTCAGCAAATACAGTCAGTTTGGTACCATTATTAGGCTCATCCGTGACCTACCCCCTCCCCTTGGCCCCTCCTTGTTGAGGTATATGTGTCATGAATTATGGAGTTAGCCCAATTGTGGGTTAACTGTCTTTCAATATACAAAGTTAACATTCTCCTAGAAAGGTGTTCAGACAACTAACTCTTTATGATACATGTATAACACTATATCATATGGAAGAAAAGGTGAGGCATTAAAGATATTTAAGGTCTCCAATATAATGATAGGATCAGAAAAAAATAAAATAAAATTTATGTTCCAGCATTTTCCTTCATTATACTTAAATAAAAAGAAAGTTGCAAAGGAAATTTCATTTAATTTGTGCTTCATAGTGAGTCAATTTTTTCCAGTGAAATCTTTTTGTTTTTAAAAAATAATTCTTTACAACGGTTTTCAGACTTACATAGGATAAATATATTACATAGCTAATACCTAGCAAGAATAAATGTATTACCAACTACTCTTAAATTTCAGTTCTTTGGAATTCAGGGTACTTATTCTTAGAAGAGATGAATAAAGTAAGGGGATGAGAGGCTACTGTGATAGAAAAGTCATGTGAACAGCAAATTTAGCTTGAATTTTCTGTTTGTCTCTGAAGAAATGATGAGGGATATCAAAGAATCATCCTATTGTCATCAAATGGAGTTACTTATGTTACAAATAAATACAACAATAATTGTTAATGAGGAGATGGATGTTCTCAATGAATCCACAATTGTAAGCAAGTATTGTAAGCTGAATTTTAGATATTTCAAAAACAATATTTATTTCCAAAAGGCAGAATCACTCCTTTGCTTCTTCTTCAAGGTTTTGTCAGTGTTTTTAGCTTTTACAGCATTGTGATGCTACTGGGCCTCAAACCTAATATTTGTCTTAGCAATATAAAGATTTAGAGTGAAGCTTAACATTTTTGTCAGATGTTTATAAAATATGAAAGATAATGTCTTATATTTTGTCTCCAAGTTTAGACAATAGAAATTGAGATGATTTGAAGAATATATTTTAGTGTTGAATTCACCATAGACTTAAAATCTTATTTCAAATAAATGATTTCAACAAGTATATCTTTTTTCCTGAAAGTAAGTAGCAATCTAAACCAAAAATCAAGTGCCTTTTGACATCTTTGAAATATTTCATAAATATCATACATAAAAGTAAAGTTTTTTTATCAGTAGAATAGAAAGTAGTAGGATAATGTGTTTGCAGGACAGCACAGGAGAGAGGGGGCTGCACAGATGGGTACAGAGTCAGCCCTGTTGTCATTCTCACTCATGGAGATAGAAGAGAAGGAAGTGCAAAATGTGCAGAACTCTTGAAGACACAAAAACTGAAAGTTTCCTACCTTCAGTTTATTTGCACTGTATTGCAAAGGAAACTCACTGGAAACTCAATGATTTACCACTTCTCTCTTTGCTCATCTACTAAACACAATAGCGTATTTTAGAGCAAGTTAACTGATTGAAATAATTATTTTAAATAAAATTCATAAAGACAATATTATCAAGATGCAACAAATAAGATAATTTTTAAAGCTCTGATGCTAATTTACTCTGTAGCAATAAAAATAAAAGATGAAAGTTTTAACAACTGGGTATTTACAATTATTCTTCACAAAATGTCATTAACAATGTAAAGAATGAAAAAACTGAGACCCGAGTACATTGTGTAACTTTATCAATATTACATGGTTAGCAGTACTAATATGTTCTGTAAGTCAAATCTTCGTTTTTCTTTCCAGAGATGTCATTAACTGTATGATGTCACAAAATTGTTACCCTCTCTATACTGAAATGCATTCCTTCACCAAATGAGCATTTTTACATAGATGCTGTCACTCCACTCTGAGTTCTGTGATAGCATGGTTCTGACTGGTGGCATATATTGTTAGAATAATTGTCAGGAATGTAAGGCTATAACATCAGCTCTGACGCTTGTCACAAAATATCAAGTAAACAAAACTCCGACATAGCTACCCCTATGTACTAAGTCACATCAGTTTTCTTTTGGCTGAGAAAGTTAATGTAGCGCCCTGATTTCTTGTCTAACATCAGCCAGTTAAATGAGGCATTCGGAAGATGGAGATCAATGACATCCCTACAGGCACATCAATTGTAGAACGATTAAGTGAAGCCTAATCCCAGGAAGTGCCAAAATTGAAAAGCTCTTCAGTGCACTTTTCCATCACCAGTTATTGCTGTATATTAATGCACAGGATGTACTTGTGACTGAGGATAGCAGCCTTGGCAACATAATGAAGAAAAGACAGAACAGAATAATCCCACAGAAGGGAAAATTGGTCTTCTATTTATCAACAAATGGGAATCTTCTATCATTAAATTATGCATCAATAATGGTATAAAATGACAATAAACAAGTGCCAAATATGTTCCCTTCTGTTGCAAAGGTGTTGAAAATCTGAGCTCTTACACTCATACAAATACATTCTCTGATCTATGGCCTAATTGTTTATTAATATTTGTAGAATTTTTTTTTCAGTTTTTAAGCATTTTTTAACTTGATAAAGGCTTTGCTTGAGGAAACCTATAGTTTAGGCATCAACAGACTGCATAGAAATGTATTATGGTTTCAATGTGAAACGTACCCCTTTTGATGGTGTGCTTAAGCACTTAATCCCAAACTTGTGTCACCATCCGATAAGGCTGTGAAAACTTTGGGAAGCAGAGCCTTGCTGTAGGGAGTAGGTCATTGGGGACAGGCATGAGGACTTATGCCACGATCCCATTTCCTGTGTCCACTGTTTCCTTCCTGATCACATGACCAAGGCTGCTTCATGCTCCTGCTTGTCTACCTGAGCTAAACTAAACCCTTTCATTCCTTATGTTGCTTTTGGTCAGGTATTTTGTTCACAGAAACAGGGAAGTATGTAATTTTTAAGAAACTTATATGGATATACAAGTTAAAGTACTACCACTGTGAGAAATATGTGATTTTTGAAACACAACATGAAAATAATCTAATAAATATAAAATAATAAAGTTGAACATCAAGTATTATATACTTAAAATATAGCTTAATAGACTTTGTCAAAAGTGAATTCTTTAATACAATTCCCTGCTTACAAAGGAACTTTTTTTTTGGAGGCAGAGTAGCTACCTTCTGTAGCCCAAAATTATAGTCATAGCAATTATCCTTGTACATAATTATGCAGTTCTGTTGTGAAAGTGGAGGTGGACTATAAAAGGGTCCTGGCCTTGTCACGGTTTGACGTAGGATTTTCCAATTTTATAAACATGGTGCAAAGGTAATATTCATTCACAAGATACCATACTTCAAATCATATGTTTTGATCTTCTCCCAAGCTAGTGGCATGAGATATTTCATTCTGTGGAGATGCTAGGGCAGCAGTAAGCCACAGCCTTATAATATCAAGTGGAAACAGGCAGTACTCTACAATGAATCTTGTTGTTCAGCTCTGATATTCAGTAGCATGGGTGTGTTAAATGTGGGATCAATATAATGACATTTTCAGTTTACAATATGTTTATCAAGATGTAGATATATCATTAATAATTCAATGATCATCTGTAATCAATTAGAGAACATATGAGTTTCTTTTGTGAAAGATAAAGTTGTTTAATATATCAGTACCAAATCTTTTTGAAAATTAGTTGTTTGGATTGATTTTATGGTAACTCTCAAAACAAAACAAATGTTTAAAAAGCTTTTGGAAATTCTCTTTACATTTAACATTCCAGAACCTTAAAGGGAAAAATCTGTTCTTTATATTTTGTTTTTAAGAATTGTAACTCTAATCCTGATGCATTTTATTCACAAAACTTGGATCCATTTAACTAGAATATCCAGTGGCTTGTGTTTAACTGCATGAAGGATGCAGTAGAGAGAGTGATGGAGTGTAATGATGGGTCCTCTTCCTCATCCTGACTCTGTAATTTTGGGCAGTTTGGCTAAACTCAAAAGTGAAAATGAAGTAAGTACTCAAAACCTTGTGAGGTTGGTTAAAAACAACATGGGAAATCTGTAACCATATATAAGTAACAGGTTATTAGGCTTTGAGAAAATTTAGGGCAGCATTTTTGTTGGTAGGAAAACTTTACAGGTTTTCTTTTTGAAAAGACTGTCATGTTTTAGCTTTTAGGTTTTTCTTTCCATTTATGTTTTGAACATATACCTATTTTGTATGATAATTCTCTTTGATAAAGATGACCCTGCATATGATGATCTCAGAGCTTATTTGGAAACACAAGGTTCTTTTATTTACTAATTAGTTATTTATTTATTTTTAGAAATAACTAAATGTTTCTCTCACATTTGAGTGCCTTGTACCTCAGCTCTGACAGCTATGGTAGTTGCCAGGCATTTTGTCTTATAATTTAAAATTATTATTTCACAATTTCTTCATATGTATTGTTACTGATGGAAATTTTATTGTTTTGTTGCTGAATTCATAAATAATAGCTCTGAGATTAATCCTTTATTTTTTCCCTTATCCTTTATTGTTCTATAATTTCAGCATGGTGATTTTTAGGAAGAAAAGATTTCTTTTCTCTTGCTAGAAACTGCAATGCCTTTTCACATATTAAATTGCATTTTTTTTTTCTTTTTTGCAGAGGGAGACAAAATAGGAACACCAGCCACTACAATTGAACGCCAGACGCTTGTGCCACCTAGTGGGCATGTGTGACCTTGCACTCATTGTCTGCCATGACTCAATACAAACCACATGGAAAGGAACTATAGTTTTTTACCTACTCCCTGTTTCTTTGTATAATCTTTTCAAAGTATTAAAATAGTGTATCTATTTTTTTCCTTTGCACATATACTGAGTAAATTCAAGTACCAAAATATGATTTAACTTCTCCACTGTGAAATTTCTATGACAATCCTAGTAAATACCTTCAAACTAAAATAGGGAAAGAAATTATTGCACAAAGGTTTTCTTGTTTGGGTAAGTGGTTGATGGACATTTTTCCCAGCCCATTTATGATAGTGCTAACTGCACTCCTGCATAAACATGTTGCATAATCCATCGTGTTAAAATGCAAACTTATCTTTACAACTCCACATTAAGATGGAAAGAGAAATATTAAAAAGATAGAGAAAATGAAAAAAATTAAGGAGGGGGGTTGGACAGATAGCATAATGCTATGGACACTTGCCTGCAATGCCAAAGACCCAGGTATGATTTCCCCAGTACCCACATAAGCCAGATGCACAAGGTAGTACATACATATGGAGTTCATTTGCAGTGGCCAAAGTCCCTGTTGTGCCCATTCTCTATCTGCCTCTTCCTCTCTTTCTTTCTCTCTCTCTCTCTCTCTCTCTCTCTTTCTCTCTCTCTCAAATAAATACATAACAATAAAATAAAATAAATAAAGAAGGAAGGAAGAAAGATATGGAGGGAGGAATGGATGGAGGGAATAATAGAGAGAGACTTTATTGCCAAATAAGGTATAATCATCAAAAGTCTTAAAATCATTTGTCTTACAATGCTAAGTTGTGCACAGTACATGTTATATATGCTTTTTGTATATCTGTGTTTTTCTTCTGGGCAAATAGTATTGCAATTTTCAGTTGCATATTTTTATTGCTACTCATAATAAATTGACAATCTTATAATACTATGCTTGGCATTTGGAGCATAATGATCATAGATTACCTGTTCCATATCAAATTCATCAGGTTCCCTTCCACATTTGAAGCCTTCTAAAAAACACAGATCATGTATTATTCTACCTTTCTATCTCATTCACAAGTTAGCATGAAAAATTTTGTATGTGTATTTAAAATCACAGGCAATTGACTGAATAATTATCCTAGTTGGAAGAATTTTAAGATATTCACAGCAGTTACTCAAACTATTTAAGATTATTATGATCATAATCACTTTCATTTGTATCATGCTTCATATATTCTAAATGATATTTCATATATATTATTTAATCTGGTTTCATAACAACTCAATCTACAATAATCAATGTAAATGGTATCAGTTTGGAAGAATTAATTGAACATAGATATTTTATACACAAAAGATTAAAATCAGCTATCATTATGTAAAAATAAAAGGGCAAAGAATGAACATGCTTGAGTACCCTGGTCCCGATTCCCTGCGAAAACTGAAATATCTCCACCAAGGAAGCCTAGTCCTACAATGGAAGCCTCCAATGCAATCATAAATAAATCAACAGAAATTCATTCCCAAAATGAAAGCACAACAACCAATGACACCCTGTTCAAAAAAAAAAAAAAAAAAAAAAAAAAAAGAAAAAAGAAAAAAAAGAAAAGAAAAGAAAAGAAAAACTGAATTGGGAGCAAGCCATCAAAGAACCAACAATGGTATCAATGAAATTAAACAGAAACATCTCTTAGAGCATTTAGCTTTTGACAGTAGGCTTAACTTGATTGAAGATAACATTAGAACTCTCAAAAGAGACATGAATGAATTGAAGGTGAGTCAAGAAATACAAGATCTCAACAACCAATTGATTAAGCATTATGAAGACTTGATAAAATGTAAGAATGAATTCCAGGAATCTCCAAAAAAAATCAGAACTGAAATAGAAATCATTCCTCAAAAAGGGGATGGGCATGATGCAAAAATAACACTACAGAAAACAAAAATCAAATAGAACTTATAAAAACCACTTGTTGCATTCAGGTTCACATTGCTGGCAGAAATCACCCAAACAAGATCATCTTTTGGGGAAAAAGAGGGTCTATTTTGTCTTACTGACTCAAAGGGAAGCTCCATGATGGCAGGAGAAAATGATGACATGAGCAGAGGGTGGACATCACCCCATTACCAACATCAGGTGGACAACAGCAATAAGAGAGTACGCGAAACACTGGCATGGGACAACTGGCTATAACACATATAAGCCTGCCCCCAACAATACACTGCCCCCAGGAAACTATAATTTTCAGTTGGCATCATCTGGGGAGACTAGCATTTAGAATACTTAAGTTTATGAGGGACACCTGAATCAAATCACCACACCTCTCTAGATCCTCTCATTAACAGAGTTACTCAAGTGGAAGACAGAACCTCTAACCTGGAAGACAAGAAGGAAGAAATTGATTGGGAGGCTAAAATCTTCACTAAGTTCAAAAAATTAAGTGAACAGAATATGAGGGAACTGTAGGATACCCTAAAACGATCAAATATCGAGATCATGAGCATAAGAGAAGGAAAGGAAATACAGGCCAGCGGCATAGAGAACATATTCAACAAAATTATCAAAGAAAATTGTCTGAATCTCTCAAATATAAAAGCCCATCCAGATAAAGGAAACTCACAGAACTCCAAACAGACAGGACCAAAGAAGGCCCATCATAGTTAAAACTCTTAACAATGAAAACAAAGAGATTTTAAAAGTGGTAAAGAGAGAAACAACTCACAACATACAAAGGCAATCCCTTCAGAATTATGTCAGAATTCTCAATGGAAACCGTAAGAGCCAGAAGAACCTGTAATGGACCACTACAAAATCTAAAACCAAGCTACTCTACCCTGCAAAAGTATTCTTCATAATAGATGGTTAAAGGAAAACATTCCATGAACAAAATCAATATTTTGATTGTATGAACACAAAGCCAAACATACAGAGACTACGTAAGGAAATACTCCATACAGAAGAGTCAAACAAACAATCTCAAGATCCAACAAAAAGAAAATCACAGTAATCAAAAATTAAACCAGGCTCAACAAAGCACAAAATATAAGAAAGCACCAAACCATGTAAAAGACCTCATCATGGCAGGGATTAATTCAAAACTCATAGTCATAACCTTAAATATTAATGGTTTTAACTCACCAATCAAAAGACACAGGTTATCAAAAAAAGTGACCACATCTATCTGATGTCTTAAAGAAACCCACCTCAACACTAAAATAGACACATCTTCAGAGAGAAAGGATGGGAAATGGTATTCCAAGCAAATGGAAATAAAAATCAAGTGGGTATTGCTATATCAATATCTGATAAAATAAACTTCAAACCAAAAGTAATCAAAAAGGACAAGAAAGCCACTTCTTACTCATCAAGGAAATGATCCAACATGAGGATATCACAAATATATATATATATATATATATATATATATATATATATATATATATATATATCAAACACAGGTACACCACAGTTTATAAAACAAAATATACTTGACAACAAAACAGAAATAATCACCAACACTATCATAGTAGGAGACTTAAATATTCCACTATCATCAATAAAGAGATCATCCAAGCAGAAAATCAACAGGGAAATAATAGAGCTCAAGAACCTCATAGATCAACTAGGCCTAACAGATAGCTACAGAACTTTCCACCCAAACTCTCCATAATACACATTCTTCTCAGCAGCCCACAGAACCTTGTCCAAAATTGACCATATATTGGGCCATAAAGCATGCCTCCATAAAGTCAGGAAAATAGAAGTAACTTCCTGAATCATGTCATATCACAATGCTTTAAAGCTAGAAATTAACAAAAAGAGACACACCAAGAACTCTACCAGCTCATGGAGACTAAACAACACACTTTTAAATGATGAATGGGTCATGGATGAAATTTTAAAAATGAAATGGAAATTTCCTAGAGTTGAATGATAATGAAAACACAAACCTACCAAAACTTATGGGACAGAATGAAGGCAGTCCTAAGGCGAAATTTCATAGCTCTAAATTACTTCATTACAAAGACAGAGAGATCTCAAATTAATAACCTAACTGTCCACCTAAAGGCATTGGAAAAGCAAGAAGAATCCAACCTGAAGAACTCCAGGCAGAAAGAAATAATCAACATTAGAGCAGAAAGTAATGATTTGGAAAGAAGGAAAACAATTTTAAAAATTGATGAAACCAAGAGCTGGTTCTTTGAAAAAATAAATAAGATTGACAAATCCTGGCCAATTTGATCAAGCAAAGGAAAAAAAAAAAAAAAAGAGTGAGAAGTCACAAACTAACAAAATCAAAAATGAAAATCAGAGAACAAAACAGACATCAAAGAAATTGGAAGAGTCATAAGGGCATACTTCCAAAGCCTCTACTCCACAAAATTGAATAATCTCGAAGAAATGGATGAATTCCTAGCCACAAACCACCTACCAAAACTAAATACAGAGCAGATTAATCTCCTAAACAAACATATCACATCCATGGAGATTGAAAATGGAATCAAAAACCTCTTCCAAAAAAAAAAAAAAAAAGTCAGGACTGAATGGCTTCTCAACCAGATTATATCAAACCTTCACTGAAGAACTGAAACCCAATTTACTTAAACTGTTTTGCATAACTGGAGACTGGGGAATCCTCCTCAACTCCTTTTTTGAAGCTAGCCTCACCCTAATACCAAAGCCAAACAGAGATGCAACAAGAAAAGAAAACTATAGGCCTATATCCCTGATAAATGATGTAGGACAACTTAGATGACCCTATATAGAAAAATGAAATTAGACCCACTCATTGCTCCAAACACAAAAATCAAGTCCAAGTAGAGTAAATAACTCAATATATGAGCTGAAACTCTTCAACTATTGGAAGAAAAAATTAGGCATGTTCCATGATACAGAACTGGGAAAAGACTTCCTGAAGAAAAGAAAACTACCAGCCTATTTCCCTGATGAACTTAGAGGCAAAGATACTGAACAAAATCCTCGCAAACCTCATCCAACAACACATCAAAAGTATTATCTACCTTGATCAAGTGGGATTCATCCCAGGAATGCAGGTGTGGTTCAACATATGGTAATCTGTTAAGGTAATACACCACACAAACAAGGCTAAACACAAAAACCACATAATCGTTTCAATAGATGCAGAAAAGGCCTTTGACAAAATACAACATCACTTCATGATCAAAGCATTGGAGAGAATTGGCATGATTGGTTCATATCTTAACATAGTAAAGGCTATATATAAAGCTCCTAAAGCCCAAATAATACTTAATGGAGAGAGACTGGAGGAATTCCCTTAGAGATCAGACAAGACAGGGGTGTCCACTCTCACCTCTGCTCTTCAATATAGTACTGGAAGTCCTAGTTCAAGCAATAAGACAGGAGAAAGAAATGAAAGGGATACAATTTGGAAAGGAAGATGTTAAGTTAGCTCTATTTGCTGATGAAATGAGTGTATATGTAAGTGACCTGAGAGACTTCATCCCAAAATTCTTGAAGGTGATTAACTCCTATAGCAAAGTAGCAGGATACAAAATCAATGTACAACAATCAGTAGCTTTTCTATATTCAAATGACAAAGATACAGAGAAAGAAATAAGGGACAAGGTCACATTTTCCATAGCAACAACAACAAAATACCTGGGAATAACATTAACCAAGGAACTGAAAGATCTATACAGTGAAAACACAAAAACACTCAAAAACGAAATTGAAGAGGACATGAGAAAATGTAAAGACCTCCCATGATCCTGGATAGACAGAATTAACATGGATGAGATGGCAATCCTACCAAAGGCAATATACAGATTTAATTCAATTCCAATTAAAATCCCAACACTTTTCTTCACAGAGATAGAAAAAATGATCTCTAAGTTCACATGGAAAGGCAGAAGGCCTCATATATCCAAGCATATCCTCAGCAAAAGAAGTACATCTGGAGGCATCAGCATACCTGATCTAAAGCTATATTACAAAGCCATAGTAATAAAAACAGCATGGTCCTGGCATAAAAAGAGGAGTATAGACCAATGGAATAGACTTGAGGACCTGGACTTTGGGTCAAGCAACTACAGCTACTTGATTCTAACAATAGAGGCTGGAAAAAAGACAGCATCTTCAACAAATGGTGCTGGACACACTGGATAAACTTATGCAGGCAATTGAAAATTGTTCCACACATCTCAGCATGCACAACACTCAAGTCCAAATGGATCAAAGTCCTCAATATAAGACCAGAAACTCAGCTAGTACTAGAAGAAAATATAGGAGGAACTTTCCATGATATAGGAATGGAAAAAGACTTCCTGAACAAAATCCCAGTAGCACAGGATCTTAAACAGTCACTCAACCAATGGGATCACATGAAGCTGAAGAGTTTCTTCACAGACAAGCATACAATAAGCAAAGCCAATAGATTACCCACAGAATGGGAGAAAATATTTGCTGAATATTCAACTGACAGAGACCTAATCTCTAGAATCTACAAAGAACTCCAAAACCTAAACAACAAAAAGTCAAGCAATCCACTCACAAAATGGGGTAAAGAGCTGGACAGGCAGTTCACAGAGGAAGAAATACAAATGGCAAACACATAATTGAGAAAATGTTCATCAACCCTAATCATCAGGGAAATGCAAATTAAAGCAACTGTGAGATTCCACCTTACCCCAGTAAGGATAGCAAACATCAAAAAATCAAATGAAAATAAATGCTGGTGAGGATGTGGAGAAATAGGAACCCTCATCCACTGTTGGTAGGAATGGAAGATGGTACAACCACTTTGGAAAGCAATATGGAGACTCCTGAAAATGCTGACTATAGATTACCTACAGACCCAGTTATTCCCTTTCTAGGTATGTACCCTAAAACCTTTAAACCTCAGTCCAGAGTGATTTGCTCAACCATATTTATAGCAGCTCAATTCATAATAGCTAAGAGCTGGAATCAACCCAGATGTCCATCACTAGAAAAGTGGATAACTAAGATGTGGTATATCTACACAATGGAATTCTACACAGCAGTAAGAAAAAAATGACACAATAAATTTTAAGAAAAATGGTTGAACCTGGAACAGATCATTCTCAGTGAACTTACCCAATCACTGAACCCAAATCAAACTGGTACCACAGAAACCTATATCCTGGAAGTTATACTAAAATGTTAAACCCCAGACAGGAACTTAGGACACTGGAGTTAGATGAAGCCTAACCTTAAATTTCTCCTGTTTCTCTCTCTTTTTTTTCTTTTTGTTTTATCTTTTCCCTTGGAGCTGGCCTGTAATTCCCTGTACCAGGATGCAGTTAACATCCACAATGAGCTATTGATCAGAGAGACCTACAAAGGTCTCCCAAAACAACAAGACAGATTTCTGTCAGAGCACTTGATTACACAAAAGAGCTTAATGGAAAGACCCTACTGTGGAAGACACCATACACTGTTGGCACAGACCATGGAGAGAACTAGTTGCAATCTGGAAGAGAGCTAGTCCACAGACCGTTAGCCTATTTAGTGCTGGAAGGCACTACATGAGCTACCAGGGGAAAGTGGCCAACATTTGTCCAAGCAACTCAATGTCTAAAGTACTCAGAAGCAAACAACCTGATGTGAAACTCACATAAGTGCAATAGTGGCACACAGCCATGGTGGCTAATGGATCCACTCAGTGGAAAGGAAACCATATATGGAACTGGGAAACAAACTAAAATCATAGCCACATAACGATTTTGCTTTCCAATGTCAAGCTCCTATTAATCTTGTGCTACAAGATGGTTTACACCCTTTAAATTCTCTCTAATTTAATAATGGCTACCCCATTTAACCGGTGCTGACTTCACTCTCCATTGAATATTCTGCTTCTGTTTTTTCAGATGGGAGCTGGACCTGAGGAGATAAACCACGCAGCACACTTCAACCCAGTCCCAGCTGAAACCACAGAAGTATTAGGGAAATAAGCAAGAGTTCTGTTTCTTGGTGAACCTAATATCAGTACAAGGGTGAAGGAGATAGATACTGAGGACACTCAACACCTGCCACAGCAAAAATACAGAGGGAAGTTCCTAAGACCCCCTCATTGAAGTAGACTTAAAATGCACCCAACATGGCTCAGGGAATTTTGTCAAAGAGGGCGCGGGAAGATTATTAGAGCCACAAGTTGGAAATTATGCACAGAAACATTGCCTCTTCCCCATGACTGGTTGCTGCCCCTACAATCCATGACCCACAATCCCCCTGGGGTTGACCTGCATCCCCAATGAGGAGGGCCTCTTCAGAAAAGGGACAGGGATGAGGGAAACAATGGTACCAACATGTGTTGTTTGTATACTAATTATGTCCACATCTAATAATAAATAAAATAAATTTTAAAAAGGAAAAAAGAACACCCCCTCAGAACTGCTAGTAGAATAGAATAGTATCTGCTAAAAACTTGGCCCTCAAACCTCTGATTTCAGGCCCACAGCAAACACCAATATCAAGTTTATTTAAACAATAATTATTAAGTAGAACTTCTATTTGTGTAAAAGTAAAATAGTATCTAGAATTGTATTAAACACCACTGATTTTGAGTCTTATTGTATAATCTGCTTTACTTAAAAATACCAACATTTTAAAAATATGCTATAGTGTTATTATTGTTTAACAACATAAAGTGGGACACAGAGTGCTGATAAATTCATGTAGCATGATCTAGACAATTGAATAAATTACTATTGGAGAGAAAAAAAGAATGACCTTGCTTGGTATTTTACCTATCATGAGCATTAATCAAGATCACTTGTGTTGGCTTTTATCAAATTACGTCAGTTTATAAAAGTGTTTTGACCTGTTTTACAAGGCAAATTATCCCAAGGGTATTAATAGACTAAGCCCAAGAGGGGAGTCATGCCTTCCTTTCAGGTTGTGAACTAAAAGCTTTGGTAGACAAAATGTCTCCAGGCTGGGTGTACAACCATTCTCAATTTAATTCATCCATGTGTTTAAAGGTTTCTGTTGTTCTTTTCTTTCTAATCTATTTGTAGAACTGTTTACTTCTTTTCAAGTCAAAAATATTTCCTTGTTAAAGTCATTTTAAAGTGAAAAACTCTCTCAAATTGAAATTCACTAAGATGAATATTTTCTCTGAGAATAATTAATATCTGGAGACCCAATTTAGTTATTTTTGTTCTAATGTTCAGCAAAGTTCCTCGTTTATCAGAGTATGTTTCCCATAGGTTACACTATCTGAAAAGTAGGGCACCAGGAGCACTGCATTTACTTAAGGCCTAGTGATCAAAGTTCCTAAAACAATCATGTCCAAAATGTCACTGTAGGGTTAGCCACCACTATCTTGTCCTAATGACAGAGGCCCAGGACATTTCTAACTGGTAGATAAGATGATTGATCTGACCAGCACATTATGATATAATCTAGATTATATATGTACATGAACAGTAATCTCCTTCAAGTGGCCCCATGTACTTAAATATCATATTGTATCTGATATAGTTATAAGGCCTACTAAGATTTCAAATTGTTTTAATTTGTAGTTAGCTACAGCCAAGATCAATTAACCAAGAATCTATCTGAATAAGAATGTTATACAAGCAGGGAATACCTTTAACACAAGCAATTATATGTTACAGTTGAAAAACAAATATTAAGCAACACAAAGGAACAAGGGGAGGGAAGGGAGAATAGAAGCAGAGGATGGGGATTGGAAGCTTCGTTCATGTGTACTTCCCTAAAATGTAAAAGAGAGTGTCACATGTCATCTAAAATATTTTTTCTTTGATATTTCTTAAAATTGTATACATTTACAATTAGTTCATACTTTTCTGTGATTTTTTCCAGGGATCCAACCTTGTTAATCATTAAGCATTTTACACTTTCATTTACTTCAAAGTCAATCACTAGGGAACTTTAATTGTACCCAAGAGGAATGTTGCTTATACCAGTATAGTGTAGGCAAGTGCAATTTTAGTAGTGAAAAATTACATAATTTTGTATTTTTCTTGAAACTTTATTTCCATTCTACTTTACAAACATCGTTTTTTTGTGTTTTTTTTCTTTATTAGTTAGTTTTGTATTCAGCAAATACAGTCAGTTTGGTACCATTATTAGGCTCATCCATGACCTACCCCCCCTTGGCCCCTCCTTGTTGAGGTATATGGGTCATGCATTGTAGAGTTAGCCCACAGTTATGTGTAAGATAAATGTCTCTGCATATCATGACCCAACATGTGGCTCTGACATTCTTTCCGCCCCCTCTTCCGCAAAATTTCCCTGAGCCATGTTGGGTTCATTTTTGGTCTGCTTCAGTGATGAGGTGTTGGGGGCCTCTGAAGCTCTGGCTCTCTGATTTGGTAGGAGTTGATTTTTCTCTGTGTTGATCTCCTTCCCCCTTGTGCTGGTATCCTGTTCATCAGGAAAACAGCACCCTTGCTTGTTTCACCAATTTTTCTTAGTTTCAGCCAGGGGCCTTACAAACATAGTTTTATCCAATAAAATCCTTCTTATATCCTGCCAACAAAGAAACACGTAAAATATTTATTTGCATTTTATAAGCTTTAAGTTAAAATTTGTTTAGATTAAATATCAATATAATAACTTTACTTAATTGATAATATTAATAATACATAAAATTCATCATTTATTAAGCCCATTGGAACTTCAAAGTACCATAGTAAGGTTATTGTGACTTGCATGTTCAAGTAGTTCTTATAAATATACATGACTCTTACCCTTAAAAATCTCCTATCCCTAAAAATGGAAAGAAAGGAAACCAGCCTTATTTATTCTTGCTGATACACAGTGGAATAACTGAACAAGAAATTCAGGAACTTTGCTTGCCTGTGAAGGCTGAGGACCCTGGTTCGAGGCCCCATTCCCCAGGACCCACATTAGCCAGATGCACAAGGGGGTGCATGCGTCTGGAGTTTGTTTGCAGTGGCTGGAGGCCCTGGTGTGCCCATTCTCTCTCTCTCTCTCTCTCTCTCTCTCAAATAAAAAAAAAAAAAAAAAAAAAAAGAAATTCAGGAACTTTATTCCAGATTTTAACTTCACTTGAATTTACAATTCAAACTTAGTAGTTTGGTCAAACCTTACTTTTACTTAATAAGAAAAGATTACATTTTATAGTGCCTATTTCTCTCAGAGAATTCCTTAATTTAAACCATGTTTGAATTCAAATTTGTTATTAAATCTCCAATGAGATGTGTTGGTGAAAATATCTTGACAGATGTGCATGAGAACTGTAATAGAAAATATAATCCTGATCTGTGGTAAATTATATTAATGTACTTTTATGATTTATTTAGTGCTTTCTGGTTATAAGAAATAAACTGATCCTTGGTGTCCCCAGGGGTGGGGGAATCAATACTAAGTTAGGTAAGGAGGTTTATTAACCTACTTGTGTCTTCTCTTGACAGAATCAGTGTTTGCTCCCTTTACTACAAAGCTAATAACCTGGCCTTACAAGTTAAGAACAGTAAACTATAAGAGAGTTCTGAGCTTGGATGTAAGGAAGGTCATTTTTTTTCACACTGCTCTTATACACATGTAAAGAAACAGAATTTTATTCACTACCTAGGTGCAAAAACATCACAAACGCAGCATTGCCAGTGGCCCTGTCCTATCCCTCCTTTCCCCTCTCTCTCTCAAGAGAAATGCCTTACCTGATTATGTTGCCAAAACAGCCTTGGCCATTTCATATTGTATATTTCTACATCTGCTCTCCTTTGAAGAGCATGTTGCTCAGCTAAGCCAATAACTGGATACAAAGATATACTTAATTAAAAGAGTCTATTTTTCTTTTCAATTGAAAATGAAACTCTTCAGTAAATATAATTCCAATATCTATTTGGTCTCCATTTCAATCTGCTGTCAACCAGAGATCCAAAAATGGGAACATTATTTCTATGCAGCACGAAATGTGGAAGTTTAGGAGCCTAATGTTAACTAGTGGTGCTTACTGCATTTCTGATACCACAGAAGTCCTGTTTTTGTCCAGTGCGAACCTGTATCTATTCATTAATTGTCTCATTATTCCTTTTACATTAGGTTTTACAATCTATATATTAAGTTGATGGATGCATGACATTTTCATAGATACTTAATTTTGTTCATCCTCCACTCTAACCCTTCTCCCTGAATGCTTTTCTGGTTCCTGGTTTTCCCTTCTTCTCCACAATCCCTACCAGTTTCAATTCATATGTATTCTATTCCCCACTTCTACCACCCCATCCCTCAGTACCTCTTTGTCCCTTTCTAGTTTCATAGTCTCCTTTATAGTTTGTGACCTATACTTCTCCAAAAAAACCACACACCTAAAACTTAAAATCTAAGATCTTCACACTAGAAAACACAGTGTTCATTTTGTCTGAATTACTTTCTGACAGCAGTAGTCTATGCAAGCCTTGATATCTCCATGCTAAAAGTATCAAATTTAAATGTGATGATGACAGAGAACAAAGAGGAAGAGACTGCTTGTCACATTTCAAAGTGTTATTTCTTTCCTAAGTCCCTGTCACCACACAAATTCAGCAATAGGGATGTTTTTTGTTTTGTTTTTAAAGGAAGGTCACTTATAAAGCCCCACCTTGTTTCTGCAAAATTAAAAAACAGTCATATCTGTTAGACACTAACTTAGGTTTTCTTAAAATTGAAATAAATTCAAATATACACATATCATTTGGCAATCATTAAATGGCTAGTTGGGATTACTTCCATATTGAATACATGTATAGTAATTTACACTAGTAACCATTAATATAATTAATAATTATCTTTGTTTTCCTTTTTCTCTATTTGTAAGGAGCTGAAGTACTTTTGCCTTTTGCTATGTAAATTACCAACTGTGTCTGATAAGACATTGTATGCTGCTAGGACAAGATAATTCTTTTAAAAGAACCTTAAGAGATAAGAACTGACTTAGATTTCAAGTAGAAAAACGTGAACAATGGATGAAAATCAGTATCCCTGTTTCTCTCCTGACTCTGCTCAGCATTTTTTTCATGACTGAGTCTTATTCTCTTAGACTTAGTCCTCCTTCATCCAAAGCCAGCTGCCATACCCCCAGGTGTCATATTCAGGTGAGAAGTGTCATCCATACCCCAAACAGATTGTCTTTCTCCCCATGCATCTTAAAAAAAAAAAAAAAACCCTGAAAATTATGTTCTAGAAATTCCTATAAACAAGCTCTCATTACTTCATGACTAGAGCTACATTGCACATCTGCTATTGAACAAATAAAGAAAAATTGTTAACATACTAAGGGTCAATTTTATGTATTTACCAGTATAGCATGGTAATTTACGAATTGGAACAGAACATTGTAAATCTTAATGGACTTTGAACATCCCCTGATACGCATGTGTCTCCAACATGTGTGTCTATGCAGCACCAAGAACTTCTGCTGGCTTAGACCAGTGCTTCGTTGGCTGTATTCACTGAATCAGCTAAATTGACATTATGTGGGAACTAGTTCTTCACAGAAAATTTCAGTCCCCACCACAGGCCAACTGAGGAAAACCTGCTAGTGTGAGTACAAGCCATTTTTATGAAACAGTTTCTCCAGGCAACCGTAATAATTCATAATGACATTTGAGAATCATACTCAAACACCATCCCTCATAGTAAAACATCTATTATATCCATGATTATTTCATTCTTACAGCTCCAGTCTTCTTCTGAGAGAAGCATTATTGCCTCGTCATTGATTTATTAGGAAATGAAACAATGTTGATAGTCTTGTTGTGGAATGTCCTAATGATGTGCACATACACAGAGAACAAGTCCTGTTTTACTAATTTATGATCCCTTCACTGCTCTCTGTTCATGAACTCCTCAGAGTCACGTGTGATAATGCTTTGAGGGTGAGAAACATTTTCAGAAGTTCAGATTTGCACTTCATTCACACATTCCCTGCAGAGATAGGAGGATCACAGTTATGTTCTTTAAAAGAGATGCAAGGTAGAGGAGAGAAAAGGCTAACTTTAAAGCTTTCTAAACATCAAACAGAATAATCAGAACAATATATATATATCTATATATCTTGGTATGCTAGGTAGTATGTGTTTTCAACAGAATAAAAAAATGTAAAATTTCTCACACAATAATTTTCATGCATGCAAACAAAGGTTTCATTTGGGTTTATTGTAACTCTCCTGAAATACTTAAACTACTATCATATTTTTTCCCATTCCTTCTGAAAAATAGACTTTACACAAAAAGTGAGACATTTGCAGGCTGATGAATCATTATCAATTCATGAGGTATAAATATGCAGTGAAATTTGTAAGTAAGGGATATTAATAGCATGCAATTATGTAATTATTTATTGTGTTTCTTGTACCCAGCAGGTAACAGTTCTTTGAACATTTGAGTTTGTCATATATCATGGAATTTATAAATAAGTCAAGCTCAGATTAATGACTATAAAAACATATTTACATATAAATGTTTACTTCATGTTGCCTTATTCATATGCTCAATTTTTTAAAAAATGATGTATTTTTATATTTTTCTTCAAATTAATCCGAAATTCTTTAGTACTAGCTGTCATGTTTTAAAAACATGCATGTGAAGCCAAGAATGGTGTCTCACACCTTTAATTCCAGCACTTAGGAGGCAGATGTAGGAGGATCACCATGAGTTCAAGGCCAGCCTGAGACAACATAGTGAATTCCAGGTCAGCCTGGGCTAGAATGAGACCTTACCTCAAAAACAAACAAATTAACAAATGAATAGAATATGCATGTGGAAGTTAGTGAGGTGTCTCTCATAACTTCATATGTTTTTGATTAAACCTGCTACTTAGTCCCTATCTGGTGGTAATTCAGAATGTGAGGCCTTGCTGGAGGATGTGTGTCACTGAGGGTGGATCTGAGGTTTATTATTCTAGGTCAAGCCAGTGTTTAGATTATTTATACCCCAGTATTTGACAGCTTTTTGTTCATGCTCTGATGAAATTTCTCCTCCAAACCATTAGCCAGCTTTTGGTTGGATGTTTTGTCCTAAAAACAAGAAGCAAATTTCAAGAGGAAATTGATACCAAGAAGTGGGGTTGTTATGGAAATAAAATTCACTGTGTGTTTTGATCTTCTAAAACTGATTTGCCAGAGTAATATGAAAGGACATGTAAGTTTGAATTAGAAAAGCAAAGCTTAATGGTCAGTTCTGAGGAGAGTTTGAAAGACCTAAAGGCAGAGGAAACTACATATTGTTGAGGAAGGCTTTCCTTATGATGTCAGAAGGGGAAAAGAATGTTGTGCTAACTGGGATACAGACAGTCTGCATGATAGTCTAGCTGCAATCTGACTGTTCTGAGAATGTGAACAAAGTTGAATTTAAAAACAATGGACTGGTATATGCAGAAGGATAGGACACCAAAAGAAAGGAATCTTTTAGACCAGACACTGCACCCTAGCTCAGCTGGAACTACTTGAAAGATTACCACCAGGGAGATCGGGCCACGTGTTCAGCATTGAGACAGTAGGAGGAATGCCAATTCTTTTGAAAGAAGCAGTTAAAAGAAGACTGCTGAGGAAATTTCTTGCACTTTAAAGTCAGATTTATTACCCCCTAGATTGACAAATGCTGATCGTCTACCTGGTCCTGGTTTTGGAAGGTTAATAAATACAAGAAAGGATCATTGGATTTGCAACATGGTTTTTTGGAGATGGATACTGTTAAATGTAGGGCATGGTTTAAAGCCCTTCATGGAGACCCTGTGAGGCCAAGGCATGGAACCATAAAGATGAACTGTGGATTACAACGGACATCCCAGAAACTTGGAGATGCCAGGACTATGGGATGGCCACCAAGGAAAGCTGTTCAATATGGCTCATTCTTAGAAAGTGAGCATCTGAGCAGCTTCTTTCACTCTTTTTTTATTCCATCTGTGCTCATGTGATGGTGTTATCTTGTAATGTGTGGTTCTTCCCCATGCTGTCTACTGATTCCCATGCAAATCGTCTCTGTAGATATCCTCACAGGTGTGTTTCTAGCAGTCCCATCCTACTAACCTGATGCCAAGCCTCATTTATCTTTTAACAGAAGAAAGGTAGGCTAATGTCTATTGAAACACTGAGAATAGCTAATGCAATGACTGATTATGAACAATACTCTATTGATTATATGAGTATGCTTATTTTAGTCAAGTTAATATAGCAAATGAGAGTAGGACAATTGCTCAGTGGTTAAAGATGCTTACTTGCAAAGTCTTCAGCTCAGGTTCAATTCCCCAGTACCCCCCAAAGTCATATTTTTCCCTCTCTCTCTTTCTCTCTTCTAACACCATTTTAATGGCTATATGTGTATGTATATGTGTGTATGCACATGTATAAACAACTTAAAGAACAGTATGTCTTTCATCTTTATTTCTTCTATAACAATCACTATGTCCTCATATATATGGTACTGAATTTAAAAAAATATATTATATATATATATATATATATATATATATATATTCATTATACCAAGTAACATTCTCATACAATGATATACTACACTTTAATTATATTGTTCCCCATTTTTGTAATGTCTTATTTTCTCAGGTGTAGACAATCATATTAACAAATTAAGTTATGATAAGAAAGATAAATATTGTAAGTTTGTCTCTTATATGAGCTTCCTAGAATTTAAATATATCAAATCATGTAGGTATACATGACATGAAAGTAGAAGCAAAACTATCTAGAGGAACAACGGATACTGCAGGAGATGGTAGTCAGTGGTGAATAAAATATTATTGAATGACATTACTACTAAACTGAATGACATCTATAGCTTTTGTCTTTAAGAAGAATTAAAATTCCTCATTTCATTGTCTCTGCTGGGAAAATAAAGATCCTGAGCATATTCTGTTCTTGAATGAGACACTGATGATGACCCTTTGCTATATGAAGACAATAAAGTGCTTGGGTCAGGTTTTCTTTTCAGAAAGAAAAGTTAAATTTTCTTTTTATTACACAGCTTTTAGTACTATTTTTTTTGTCTTATTTTTATTTATTTATTTGAGAGTGACAGACAGAGAGAAAGAGGGAGAGAGAGAGAGAAAGAGAGAGAGAGAGAATGAGTGCGCCAGGACCTCTAGCCACTGCAAATGAACTCCAGACATGTGTGCCCCCTTGTGCATCTGGCTCACATGGGTCCTGGAGAATCGAGCCTGAAACTGGGTCCTTAGGCTTCACAAGCAAGCACTTAACCACTAAGCCTTCTCTCCACCCCTTAAGTACTATTTTTAAGAGAGATGATAGAAAGGTTCCTTGAAATGCCTTAACAAACAAAGAGAAAATTTACCCAAGATGCTGATTGCACTAAGACAACTCAGAATTGTTTTTCTCTTTCACTTTTAACAGAAATTCAGATTATTCAGAGATAGGCAGGAATGCCATCTGTACAGACACCACACACTCTTACACGCTGCAGCGTTCATCGCTTTTAACAACTTGCTCTATTTCATCAGCTTATACTTTGTCAGTGTATTTCCTATTTGTATCTCTTCCTTTTCATCTTCTGATATGTGTATTTGAAATATCTCTATTATTACTTCCTACAATTCAATCACTAACATATTTGACCATGTATCCTTGCCACTGCATAAAACTAACTCCCAACTAGTCATTGACACTGACTCATTTCTCCATTCTTTCCATTCGATAGAAAAGCATTGACTATATACATGACCTTTATATAATATAGAAAACATATATATGTATACATATCACATATATTTATTTATACATGTATATATGTAAATGAATATATCTATGTAAGCTTGTAAGTATGTTAATGTCTAAAAGTAGGGTGAGATGAAATTGTTGGTAATTTTTCTCTTGGTTTCATTTTATACTTTATGAAAATGTTCTGTAATAGGTTCATATTGTTTTTATAATATAAAACTCATTTAAAAGTTAATTTTAAAGTTTAAAGAAAGAATACAGTTCTGTTTATAATACAAATGTAGCTATTTCTCAACTCACTTTCTGGCTGGCCACCTATTGTGCCTCTTCTTTGATTACCTTCTATTATGTTTTCATCTCTTAGAATGGAAATTTCTTCCGAGGAGGGATTGTGTTGTTCATTTATATAAATATATGGTAAAACATTATCATGAAAACTGAAGATAATCATAAAAATGAGTATTAAATAAAACTCAGTGTTTTTGAACCCATGGCTAATGTTTTGTTCAGTTTCAAGCACTTGCCATTCAGTTTAGGTTAAATTCAAAGTCCAGACACCTCTTTTTGCAGAATAGACTCAAAAAGTACATTCATATATTTAGTCATTTTTTTTCTATTCCTAAAATTCTCTAATTTATTTCATAAACACTTAGTGCTAATTATTTTCTAATTATTTATGTTGGAGCTAAATATTCTTCCTTGATTATTGTTTTTAATGGTAAATGTCTCAAAGTTATTTTATCTCCTTTATACATCCCTGATTTGGTTAAAAATATGTCTGGTTTCTCTCATTCAATCCATTTTCCAATAGGAAATCTCCCAGTTCTATCATAAACATAGAGTGGGTTTCTACAGCTACTTTGTTTCTCAATAAAATCATTTATTAACCTGCTATATATGAAGATTGGTAGTTATTATGTTACAAAGAATTTCTTCAGTGCATTTTTACTGAGTCTCTAAAAATTGACAGTGGCATATTTTCTGTGACAAAGTTAGTAGAGAAATTTTAAAGAAACATTTACCCTCAGAGTTAGATGATACAAAGAAATGCTGGTGGTAGCTGTGAGCCTCAGTGATATTCCGAGTACAGACAAAGGGAACAAATCCAACAGGGCTATGATGGCCTCCAGCACTGCTGCAGAGACTACACTAAAGGAAAGTAAATGCAGCCTTCAGAGTAGAGGTGAGTGTGTTTCACCATTTGAGAAAAGAGTGCTTTGCCTTTCAATCTGTGCACTTCCTAATAAGAAATAATCAATGTAAGGACACCTCGAGAACTTCTAGGGTGTCAGTTTAAACATTTAATTTCAATATTTGATTTCCTAGAAGCAGTAGATAAAAGTCATTGATTTACATGCACAATATGAAGAAAACATAGAAATAAGCTCTAACAAAGTGTTTCTGTAAGTATCATTGTGTTTACTTTTCATTTTTAATAATTAATTAATTAAATTAGGTATTTGCAAGTAGGTAAAGAAAGAAACAGACAGAGAGAGTATGAGCATGCCAGGGCCTCTTGCCACTAAAATCAAACTGCAGATTCATGTGCCACTTTGTGCATCTGGCTTTATATGAGTAAGAGGAAACACCTTTAGCCACTGAGCCATCTCCCCAGCTATGTATTTACTTTTCTAGAATAGTCTAAAGAAAAATTATGTGTTGACACTCCCAGATGTAATCCATTTGTATTTTTGCATTAAATATAATCTCAAAACTCATATATAAATACAAAATACTCCTATGAGAAAAATATTGTACATATGGAATAAAAATAATGTACTTAACTTTAGTCTTTAGTCACATTCATCAAAAATCAACTATAATTTGCAGTGTGATACTGGGACTGACTTGTAATTATTTCTCACTAAGGACCAAAGGAGATTTGTAGCCAAGCTAAAGAAATTTGTATAATGGCTCAGGATGGATTATAGCTTTGATTAGCTCAATATCCCACATTCTGCTAGTGGATTCTCTGCTGTAATGATAGGTGCATTGTTATTAGTGCACTATACTAATTTAGATTAATTTTCAGCTTCTGGGTTTGCCGTTACTTAGAATTCAGATTTTAAATACTGATATAACTTTAATTATACTTCACACTACTCTTTGCTGTAATATGATTGCTTTAACCCACTCCTTGTATATCATTACAGTCATCAGGTGTGTATCTTCTAGCCACATCTCTCCGTTCCCCTACAGAGGAGGTAGGAGAATTGCTGAGAGTTTGAGGCCACCCTGAGTCTACATAGTGAAATCAAAGTCAGCCTGGGACAGAGCAAGATCCTACCATGAAAAACTAAAACTAAAACTAAAACTAAAAGTAAAAAAAAAAAAAAAAAAAAAAAAAAAAAAAAAAAAAAAAAAAAAACTTAAAAAAACAGCCAAATTATCTCATTTTGACTTTCAAATTTATTTTTCATCTTATATTCATGGTTGTGTGTACAGATTAAGGTACTTTGGTTTGAAAGCAGCTTAGCTTTAACAAAAACAGAAAATGTATGCTCAAACTAAATTTGTGGTTCCTGGACCATAGGGGTGGGTTGTCAGGGCAACCTTCAGAATGAAAAACTGAAAACCAGTGATGAATGCAGGCAGCTACTTTGTTATCCCTCCAGGTATCCTAATTCATTTCATCCTGTTTCCCAGACTCCTCCTCCATCCTGTATAGCTAGAGTCTTCCAACCTGCACATTCTGAATATCTTAAAATTGACTTTCAACCTGATGTCTTGTCTTGCCCTGCTTTCTTATGGGGAACATGTATGCACAAATTCTTTGTAGTTTGCAAGTTTTGGTTCAGGGAAGAACCTGAATTTAGTTTAGTGTTTCTGGATCATAATTCAAACTTCCTGCTTTACCAGGTGTCTAAAATAAAATTCTAAATAGATAAGTCCAGGAAAATGAAAACAGCCAGAGCAATAGCAGCTGTGAGGATACCCAGTGAGAGGTTGACAGACAATTTGAAAAGTTCTTATTACATTATCTAAAAACAAGGAGAAAATTGTGATTTTTATTTATTTTTTTTTGTAACGTATCTGAAGTAGAAGCACTTTTAGGACATTAAACAAAATGAAAAAGTGGTAGTTTTTGGAATTGCCATAGAGTGTATACATTGATCCAACTCAGTTTTCCGACCTTGAATTTATACAAGGATAGGTTTATAGCTTCTGGAAAATTTATAACTAAGCACTCTACTTCTATTGAGAGTTACTGTATCTGACTGGGGATTTTATGGTTCGCATAGAAAAAGTAGATGCAAAACCAGAGCAGAAAAGGTAGGTGAACATTTCTAAGTGAACATTTCTGCCCTTTAAAGAGGCTTATACTCTGGTTACAGTATAGCAAGATGTGTACAGTTGATATATTAAAAACCACATAGTAGATTAAAGACTAGTGCTAGCTACCATGATACAAATTACCATGGCTTTTAGACAACTACTACTGTAGATTATAACAGTGAATAATAGTTCCTTGAATAATAGACTGTATATTGGTCTTTAAATATAGAATGGGAATACAGAAAGGGGAAGATGAAGTGGGAGGAGAGGATTAGAATTATAAGGGTAGAAATAAAGGCTTGCTTGGAAACTGATGAAACTGACAAATAAGTCACTGTCAGAGAAAATGTTGATAGGGCAAACCTGTTGTCAGATATAATATACTGATTAGAGAAGAAGTTGTTTAATTTGATTGTTCTCTAAAACAATCAGAAGGAAGTCATATTTCCTACCAGATTAATGTGACAATTGCTTTTGACATACACAGGCATGACCTTATACATAAAATGTTCCCAATGCTATTTTAGTTGTTAACAGCAGGAAGCTGGAAATGGATACATGTTTATAGAATTTTCAGAATGGAAAATTGATACATTACAGACACTAAATAGATTTCTGTTTTTATTACAACTCCTAGAATTTTCAGAGTATTATAAATGAACTATGCTATTAAGCAGAGTTGGAAAGTTGGAAAGCACTTTAGAACAAAATAAGAGAAGAAAATGTTAAGCGTAATGAGAATTCCAAATGAAAGGACAGTATCAGGACCTGATGCATCCTGATCACAGCAAAAGATCAGATACTAACATGTGACTGTTGGAAAGCATATGTCAGTCTCAGATATAAACTGTAGCATATGCTTCTGGCTGAATATTTTTTAAAAGAAAAGAATGCTACAACCAAAAAGAGTTGCCTGAAAGAATATTTCCCATTTTCCAAGCCTCGTGCCCATGTGGAAAACACTGGGAGGAATGGATACTCAAAGCCTGTGCTCAGGTGACATGTAGCCTTGAGCCAAAGCACAAGTGCATTCCTCAAAGGAAATCGTCTCTGTGGTGGTACTGAAACCACCAATCATGAGATAAAGTTCTCCACATTTTAGCTGACAAATAAAAGGCTCCCTACTGAGTGAAAATAAGATCTTCGAGATGAGAGTTTACATTCTCCATTTCCTTCACAGGTTTGTAACCATGGGCAAATTTTAGTTTCCTTGTCTGAAGCATATGAATAAATACCCGTGTAAGAAGGTGGCTATTTAAGTGAATCAAAATGCTGAACCCAGCACGTGACACACAGTAGAGGACCTGAATGACTGTGAGGACAGTGGCTCATATGCAGCATGGTAAGCAACAAAGTGCTAGGGCTAGACAGTAAGGTCAACACTGGGGCACACCAGTGACCCACAGAAAAGAAAGAGAGAGAGGACCCATTACTCACTGCATTCAATTTGGAACATTCATTGCACTCTACTCAGGGTTGAATGTTATGTTTCATGGAGAATATTCTTATCTGAATATATAATATTTGATATTTGGCATAAATGGGTATGATATAGAGATAGAACAAAACTTAATGCATGCTAGAGTGGGAACTAATGAGGTAGAATTCTATACAGCGATTCCAAACTAATAGAAAAAACAGCTCCCTCAGGGATATGGAGATAGTATTCTTTCATCTCCAGAAAGGAATAATTTAACTTTCTTTGAAGTAATAAGAACTACAGACATTTTCACACAAAAATTAAATTAGTATTTTTAGTAAAATTATAGAAGTTCCTGTATTTACTTTTATTTGCAAAAGTATCCTGTCCCATGAGAAAGGAATTGATATAAAGCTGTTCCGCAATGCTAGAAACATATTGTACAAGTGAACCCTGGGAAAGATGAGAGGTCGGGTGGCAACTTCTATCCAGAAGCACTTTTGTTGTCAAAAATCCATCTTGTAGCACTTTCCCCCAAAATATCTTCGTCTGCCTCAATTAGGAGCATAAACTGAGAATTATAGAAATTAACCCTTGGAGTCATTTATCCAAGAGCGGTCTAGTTGTTTGTTTTAGCAGAGCATGAGGGAAAGGAGAACTGACCTTGGAGTTACCTGAGAGTGGGCACTACTTGTTATAGCACAGCCTGAGAGAAGGAAAGAAAACTGACCTTTGGAGTCATTTCAATCAATGGTGAGCCTGCTGCCTCTGCCATTGCTCATGCTCTGATGTTCTGTGGCTGTGGCTCCCACTCACAGACACACATTGATATTTTTATTGAACATCCAAAAACCAGAAATGCATGAGCAAAAGGCAAGGGGCTTTTGTCTTTGGATGATCTTTAAACATTTGTTAAAGGTAGGGATTTAGGAGTATGACATGTTGGACTCTGCTGACATAGAACACAGACACACACAACATTCTCAAATGTAATCCCAATAAGCCAAAAGTTGTCTTCCACTGATTGTGACAGTTCAATGAGCAATTCATTACTGACCATGTTGTTTTTATTGCTATGGTTGGCACTTCTCACACATGCATACTTGTTTTTGGTTGAGTCTAACTAGGCCACTGAGGAAGTTGGGCAGCATATAGCTTAGAATCAGTATCTCTAAGCATTGCTTGTCAATACTGGTCAACTGTGCTGTTTAGGACAAAAGGCTACACAAAGGCAGAGGACACTGAGTCACATTATCTTAAGTGAGTGGATTGCATGAATGTATGATTAACTTTAGACTGACTTACAAGTCAAGAATGTAAAATGCATCACACAGTAATATTTTTAGAAAAGTTTTTTGTAAGGTCTATAAGAAATATTCCCACAGTACATTACCTACCATATTTAATTCTTACAGTTCATTCCCACTATTTGTTCTTATGGGTCATTCTCACATTCATCAATATACAAAAATCAAGTGATTTTTAGTGATTAAAGGAGAAAATAATAACAAAATTCAGAAACCTTAAAGCTTTTGTTGCTTAGGTGGCTAGCTTTGGAGTTTTGGTGTCAGCAGAATACCAAAGCATCAACAGTGAGTCTTTTGATTGCTTTGTACAAGCAGAAGACAATGTCAGAAATTGAATGACAATAATTTTTAAAGTCAGAATTTATAAAAGTTCATATTCCTACTAAGTGTTGCTGATGTCAGGTAGTAGTTTCATACTATACTTTAAGGATAAAGAAATATACTAGAAAAGGGATGTTGGGAATGTTTTAGTTGTTGGTCTGGGCTGAGTGTGGTATGATGTCCCCAAGGGTGCTGATACTATGATACTCACTGAGGAGCTAGGAGGACCTTATGGCATGGACAGTGTGAGGAAATTCTCTTGTAGCCTCATGGTAACTCTGTGTAACTCAGAGTCAGGATGTTACAGCTCCTTAGGTCATAGCCAGTGTTATATAATTCTCTTGCAGCTTCCTGGTTACACTCCGGAGAAATTATTACAATAGTCTGAGTTAAGTCCAAACAGCTATCTCTGTTTCTTAGCCTAAGATACATTTTTGCTCCTCCTTGCTGTTGACCCCTCCTGTTGCAGACAAAATACAGCCCTTACTGAGCCTCTTCTAGGGTGTCACGCCTCCTGAGTTTGAGCTAAGTAAAATTCTTTTTTTCATAAGAAGCTTGTATTGGGAATTTTGCTAGAGTGGGACAAAGCTGGCTAAGACAATAACCTTTAAAATAAGGCCAGTTGTTTTTCTCATTGAAAAATCTCTTAATTTCAGAGAACTGAAGACTACTCAAAGTAGTTAAAGTGCTCAGGCAGACAATGTGCAGTGGAGAAGTATTCTGTGGATTCTGAACAATGTTTTTTCTCATGATGAGGAAACACACATAATGGTGTCTTGGGATTCATGAAGCTTTATTTTCTTCTAAGAGAATTTTGTTAAAATATGGAAGAATTGGTGTGATGTCACATGCCTTTAATCCCAGCATTTGGAAAATAGAGGTAGGAGGATCTCCATGAGTTCAAGATCATCCACCCTGAGTCTAAATAGTGAATTTCAGGTCAGCCTGGGTTACAGAAACACTCTATCTCAAAAACAAAAATAAGCAAACAACAAAAAAGGAAACAATCAAAAATATTCATATCACTATAGTAACCTTGAATAATTACTATCATCTATAGGTATCATCTATTACTATCATCTATAGGTATACCTATAAATAAATATTTATAAAAATAATATCAAAGATTACAGAAATAGTATGAGCAATGAAGTAGTTCAATATAAAGAAAAATAGCTAATATAGTATAGAGTTTTGGACCTAAAATCTTCTACCCCAAAATTCAAGTTTTTCTCAGCAAATAAAGATAAATTAATTTCTGATTGCATTATATCTCCATAATAATGTTGATCTATTTTGAATCACAAGTAAAAATGTAAAGTGTTATTATTTTGTTATAATTGCAAAAAGAAAGCCTCATACATACACTGGTTTACTGAGACTATTTTCTAAACTGGTTTCTACATTAGGAACTCAAATACACAGAAATTCTGACATACAGGAATATTTATACTGGAGTTGAACTGGGGAGATTGCTTAGTAGTTAAACATACTCTTTGCAAAACCTGCTCACCCAAGCTTCCATTCCCAAGCCATTTGCCAAAAATGCCACAAGCATCTGGTGTTCATTTTCAGTAGCAAGAGGACCAGGCACACCTATACAAAGACACACACAAATTAATGATTAAATAAATTAAAAAAAATTTATACTGGAAAAAATCATTTCCAAAGTGAAGTATAAAACCAAGTTTACATTTAATATTATTATGTTAACACATCAAATAAATATTGATAATGTGAAAATTAATGTAATATGGTCTTAATATTTGTACATGATTCATGTATCTCACCTGTCCTGATTAATCGCTATTTGTGGGAAACATAAAAAATATGTTAAAAATTCCAATCTTGTCATTTCTTCCTTACATGTATATAATTCTAGCTCCTGAACAAACTTAACACATGGTATAGTTATCCTTCTAATGGGAACAAGGAACTTAGTACACAGAATCTGCAACTTACCTATAAAAACATAGTCAGTAAGGAAGACAATTTTACTTCAGGCCTACCTGACTTTAAAATCTATGAGTGTATTATGGCAAGTTTTTGTTATTCTTGTTGTTTGGGTTTTTTTTTCAACTTTTTAAAATGTTTTTTATTTGTTTATTTGCAAGCAGAGAGAGAAATATCGAGAAGAGAGACATACAGAGAGAATGGGCATGCCAGGGCCACTAGCCACTAGCCAGTGCAAATGAACTCCAGGAGCCTGTGCTACGTTGTGTATATGGCTTATATGGGTACTGGGGAATCAAACCCAAGTCCTTAGGCTTTGCAGGAAAGCACCTTCACCATTAATCAATCTCTCCAGCCCCTTGTTTGCTTTTTTTTGTTTGTCAAAATGATCTAGAATATCCATATCTAACACATGACACCTCTTCTCATAGCTGTCTGAAACTTAGGTGAGAAAGATTCTTATCTAACTTTGTCTTCCTATTTAAGAAAATATTCTAGGTCATATTAAGTCCTGAAAACAAATCTGGTTTTCACTTTTTTTTTTTGTTTTGGTTTTTAGAGGTAGGGTCTCACTCTAGTCCAGGCTGAGCTGGAATTCACTATGGAGTCTCAGGGTGGCCTCGAACTCACGGCGCTCCTCCTACCTCTGCCTCCTGAGTGCTGGGATTAAAGGTGTGCGCCACCATGCCCGGCTGGTTTTCACTTTTTAAAAAAATTTTTATAAGAGATTATAATTGTAAAACCAAATCTTATAAATCCTGAGTGAGGTGCTGAGCATTTAGGGCCAGGGAATCAGCTATGTATGAACCATGAAAAATGTCTGAGTATCTCTTGAGATATAAAGAAGCTATGTTTAAAGGATAAAATCAGAAAAATAATTATTGCTCACATCCAAGAGAAGAGCAAATGTAGAAAAGGATATGTATAAATATATCCACTATTTTGTACAATTAATATATACTCAATAAACAGACTGTATAAAAGAAAGAATAATCTTGGGCTAAATGTGAAAAAAAAAAGGAGAGTAAAAGAAATTAAGAGGGGCTTATGTTGGGTCAGTGTCAATAAAGAATTGTTCTGTCACCATAAAGAGCACCACCAATTGCCAACTCTGCAAGAATAATTTTATTACAGCCTTATATTTCCCAATCAACTATAGATCTTTATAACTTAAAAACCATTCATTATTACTATCATATAATGACTCGAATTGTTTCATACATGAGCTATACATCCATATGTGCTTAAGATTAATGTCTTGGGTATCTAAGCAGGGAAACTCATTTAAAAAAAAAGCCATGATGCGGTATATCTACACAATGGAATTCTACACAGCAGTAAGAAAAACTGACACAATGAAATTTGAGGAAAAATTTTTGAACCTGGAACAAACCATTTTTAGTGAACTTACCTAATCACAGAAAAAAATCGCCACATAGTCTCACTCATCTACAGCACCTAACCTGAATCTACCCAAGATGCCTTACATACCCAGAAAGCATCTCATGGACTAGTCAACAGGAGGGGTTGGGAGGGGTGGGAAACACAAATCTAGACCTAATCGGCAATGATACCATAAAATTCTACATCCTAAAAGGCAGACCAAATGGCTGAACCTTCTCCAGACCCTTAGAGGGAACGCCTGAGCCACAAGACACTGGAGCGGGTGTGATGAAGACTGACCTTAATCTTCTACAGCTTCTCTCCCTCCCTCTCCCTCTCTCTCTTTCTCTCTCCCTCTTCTCTCTAACTCTTTTATATTAGTTATCTTTTTCTTCCTTTTCTTAGTGGGCACTGACTTGTAACTCCCAGTACCAGCATGTGGCTATCATCCACAATAAGCTTTTTATCAGAGAGACCTACAAGGTTTCCTAAAAGAAAGACAGATTTCTGTCAGAGTACTTGATGACCCACCAAAGGTTCGTGATAAGACCCTACTGCTGAAGACACCTTTTGTGGTTGACACATAAAATGGAATGGCATGGCTGGAAGCTGGAAGAGAGTCAGTCCCCAGACAGTCAGTGTGTCTAGTGCCAGAAGGTGCTACATGGGCGACTGGGGGAAAATGACCAATATCTGTCCAAGCAACTCATGGTCTAACCTACTTATCAGCAAATAACCTGTTGTGATGCCCACACAAGTGCAATAGTGGCACACAGCCATGGAGGGGAACCAACTGCTCTTGATTTGGCTAACTGATCCTCTCAGTGGTACGGGACCCATAGCTGGAGCTGGAAAACAAGTCAGAACCATATCCAAACATAAGCCCGCTTTCTGTTAATAAGCTGCCATCAATCTTGGGCTACAAGAGGGCCTATACCTATAAAATCCTCTATAAAAAAAGTAAGGGTTATCTCATTTGTCTGGTGCTAACTTACTCTCCATTAGAGATTCAACTTCTCTTTTTCAGATAGATGTAAATCCTAAGGAGAGAGCCACCCCATCATACCTCAAAAGGGCCCCGGCTGAAAATAAAAATATTTGGTGAAACAAGCAAGGGTGCTGTTCTCTTGGTGAACCAGGTACCAGCACAAGGGTGAAGGAAATCAACACAGAGAAAAATCAACTCCTACCAAATCAGAGATCCAGAGACCCAGAGGCCCCCAACACCTCATCACTGAAGCAGACCCAAAATGAACCCAACGTGGCTCAGGGAAATTTTGTGGAAGAGGGGACAGAAAGAATGTCAGAGCCACATGTTGTGTCATGATATGCAGAGACATTTATCCTACCCATAACTGTGGGCCAACTCCAGTATGCATGACCCATATACCTCAACAAGGAGAGGTCAAGGGGAGGGGGTAGGCTACTAATAATGATACCAAACTGACTGTATTCGCTGAGTACAAAACTAATTAATAAAAAAAATCCAAAAAAAGCCATGAACCTGTATTCCATAACAAACAAATATTATTAAACCCAAGGAAAGATAGCTTTCTTTCAATCAGCACATAAATTACAAGACAACCAAAAGCATCTTTCTTTTCTATATTTTCTATCATCAAAATGTTCCAATTGACTGACTATATTATGTTAGCACCGAATCTTGTTGGCAAGAGCTTCATTCCACATCCTCCGCATTCCTCACCCTTCCATCTGTTTCTTTTTGGTCCTTAGTCATAAGGAAAAAAAAAAGAGGTTTTTTGTTTTTTTTGAAACCCCCCAAATCAAGCTAACCTAATGCCAGATTTCAGTTGACTTCAGAGAATATTTAAGCTTTAGATTGTTACCCGGGGTGTGGGAAGAATTTGTGAAAAATGATTCAGAGAACTATGTAAATGAAGCCGAGTCATCATTGGGAGCAGATGCAGAAGCTCTGGATTCCCATTGGCCAGGGCCAAATATTCTCATATATGGAAACACATTGCAAAGTGAGTTACTTTTGGGAGCTTTTGGAAATGCAAACTGATTCTCCATGCACTGTAGTAGCTGTCTTCACATCTCATCCCTTTCACTTGAGAGCAGATGTACAATGTAAATGCAATCTGCCCTTGTAAATATATCAATCATTAAAATTGTTACTGGCTTATTTATCCATGACTTAATTACAACCAACTCACTGGCCTTCATTTCCACCTAATGCCTCCTTTCTCCTAATTCTCTCTAACATCTTCATTCTCCAAGCAAGTCATTAATTTGCATATGTTCAACATTTATGAGCACAGACCATAAAACAGGAATAATAATTTCTCATATGGGATGTATAATTATCAGAGGTTCATTCAGTCACCCGTAAGTTAATTATGGACTTCTATGTCCTCTTCAAGGGCTTAAATTAAGAAGGAGTCTTGGGTTTCTGGAAGCTTCCAGCCCTTGAATATGAAACAGACCTTTCAAGTGTGCATATTTTCTCTTCACACTGAAAGTTCTTCAACTACATTACTTATTTTGAATTTAATATGATCTAGTCAGTTTACAAATCTAGACACATAACTGTTGATGATGCACAATCCATGTTGATTTCATGAGTGGCTGCAACCACACCTTGTTACCATGGCCTAACTTATCTCTCCATACTTTACCATACTGGAAATACTTGAAGGATAGAAACCAATGTCACTCCTGGAGATAGTCTAGTACTTACTAAGTAGAAAAACTCAGAAGCATTGCCTTGAGTTACCCCTCGGTCACCTGTAGTCTTTATTAAACCAGTTTTCTGAACCTATCATTTAAAAATATTTTATTTATGAAAGAGATAGAAAGAGGTAGAGAGAGACAAAGAGAAACTGGTGTGTTGGAGGTTTCAGCTACTGCAAACGAACCTGAGACACGTGTGCCACCTTGTGCATCTCACATGGGTACTAAGGAATTAAACCTGGGTTCCTAGGCTTTGCCAACAAGCACCTTAACCACTAAGCCATCTCTCCAGACCATAATCCTGTCATTTTTTATGTGCACTATTATCCTACCTGCTGACAGTCTCTTGTTTTTCCTCTTGAGTAGAAGGATTTAATAAAACGCTCTATAATTACACTAAAATGTTTATCATATTGACCAAAGGACATAACTATCCCATTCAGAGAGGAACTGTGATAGCAGACACTTACAACAAAGTTCTGTAAGAAATACTTCACATAATTTCCAAAGTGCATGTGAATTTATTATAAATGCTTTCAAAATGACGTCATTTGTATATAGAAACATGATAATTGTGAAAGCACTTGTGATTTCTTTTTTTGCAATCTCAACTACTATAGAGGACTCAGTTATCATCCACAGTTCTTATGAATGATTCTAGCTTTCTTTCAGATGTTCCATGCAAACTTCCTTGATTTGATTCATAATTTATTAATCTAGAGCACTTTTGTAGTTAGGAGACAGAACTCAGATTACACTACGATATCTGCAGGCTGACCTGGAATTTCCTATGTAGTCTCAGGCTCTCCTCCAATTCCAACCCCTACCTCTGTCTCCTAAATTATGTGGGCCTGCATGTCCAACTATAATATCTTTTATAATGGTTTTAAAAATGCTTTATGAAGATTGAGAAATTTGTATATTGCCTAGGTGAAGTGTATACTTATTGAACTTATTCCAAACGGTGTGACTTTTTAATTCAATTTCAGAATTACTCACACCTGACCCTTACACTAGATAGAGAATTGTTTGACATTAAGATAAATATGCATTCTCTGAGAGAAATAATATTGTCAAAGTTCACTACATGATTGTCAGAGGGGTATAAATGTCAATAATAAAGATGGTATCACAGAGACCAATAACAAGTAATGGAATATATACCTAGAGAGGTGGGAGAAAGTGTGATTACTGAGGTATTTTTCTTTCTTTAGCATTTGAATAGTATCCTAAGAACTTGGAAACAATCCAAGTGTATGCAGGTTTGTGCAATCATTAGAAATGTAGAAAAGTTAAGGCCATCCCATAGTCAAAAACAAAACAAGCAAATATAAAAACAAAATAAAAACACCTTATTACCATACCTGGTAATAAGAAAATGAAAGAACAGAAACCTAGATGACTTGATCATAAATAAAATAATGAGTACAGCAAGGCTATTTTTAGCCTAGCCAATTGTTTCAGATTTTCTTAAAGAACTAAGTTTATACAAGGCACTTAAATAATGACTGTGGCCAGTGTCAGAGGTTTGTGTAAGAGAGCTTGACCTGTTCCTGCAGTAACTGTATTTTTAGCCATTTCTCTCCATGTGCTCCATGAAGTTTACAGAAATATAATGCCATTTAAAACATAGAGTATAAATTATGAGGCCTGCATTGCTACTTAGAATATTTTATGTGGAAGTATACAAAAAGAGAGTCTCTGCAGTTTGCTGAAGTTCTCCTTTGTTAGGAAAAGTAGTTAGGAAACATGAATCCTGGTAAACCAAGCAAAATTATTAGAGGAAAGTTATATCCTGAGGTAAAATAATGACAGAAAAATTTCACTATCTTTAAGACAACAAGGGATCCAAATCACTACCTTGTAGGAGGAAGGAAAGAAAGGGAGGGAGAAAGTGAGGGAAGGATGTAAGAAAAGAGAGAGACACAGAGGAGAAGGCAGAAAATAGGGGAGGGCAAGGGAAGGGAAAGGGAGAGAGGAAGGTGCTATTCCTGTTCTCTTTAATTTATTAATTACTTTATCGTTGCATATCATTCATTTACTGTGGCTTTTTCCTAAAATGACTTTTTCATTGAAATAGTGGTTAAATGAGAATAGGGAGGGAATTGACTTTGAAAAAGAGCATTGATAACACCTCGGTGATTTAAGCCCTGCTTTTTCTTCTCATCTTTCCCAACTACCCTGAACAGTTTAAACCTGAGAAATCAATTCACAACCGCACAATGCTTCTTAGGCTGTAAGAATGATGCAGTTAGTAGGTGGGGTGTGCACACAACTCATGATGAGATCATTGACTTGATAAAAGGGTAACGAGACTAGAGCCTTCTAGGTAAAGTACATTACTTTAGACATAATAAGTATAGGAAAGCATAATAATAAATTATAATTTAGCCCATTCCACACTGAACTTCATATATAACATTAATTAGCTAACCAGTTTGGGGTATATGTGTAGAAACTCAGTATATTTTACAACTCAATATATCTATAACATAGAAACAAAGAAATGACTTGAATAAACCTGTAGGGACTTGATGATTTGGCCTCTGTGAAGTAAATATGTTTGGAATTAGCAGTGGGAAAAAACAGACTCAGGAGCCACCTGAGGTTTCAGGGGATGACTGACGTGTCTGTTAGTTTACCCACATCTTCCACACTAGCTGTTGTGCCCATCCTTCCTGCCAGCTGCCATGGTTTTTCAATCTCTGAGATCACAAAGTAGTTTCTGTGGCAGCTTCGTTTAGATGCAAAAAGATACATCTAGGTCATTAAATAATTAAAGCTCTTTGAGCAGATTCATTCCCTTCTGAACTCTGTGGGAAGAGGTTCAAGTCCCTGCATAGGTTTTTGACTTCAGTGCATGACCTGAGAATCGGTACCTTAAATTGCCTGAACCTATTTTATCGTCTGTAATAACAAACAATGAAATATATCTTCCTATTCTTACAGAAGCTTCTACAAAAGACTAGGCACTATAGAGCTCAATGGGTTAAAATTTAATAAAGGCACAAAATGTAGGCTCCATCACCCTGGAGCAGATTGTCAGGCTCACCATGGAAACAGCATTCTTGCTCATCTCACCTTTGTGTTTGCACCTGGGCCCTAGCTGTTGTGCTAGGGCTGGTTCACCTGCTGATATGGACACAACTTTTCATGTCCTGTTGATGGATCTTGGTTGTCTTCACTTCTTTCTGTACTATGTTAGTAACAATGGTGAAGAAAGAAATGGGAACTAGAAAAATTGTTTAGAGGTTAAGGTGCTTGCCTGTAAAGCCTAAAGAGCCAGGTTCAATTCCACAGTACCCCCATAAGTCACATGTACAAGATGGCTCATGTGTCTGGAGTATTTTTTGTTTATTTGTTTGTTTGTTTTTGTTTTGTTTTGTTTTTAGTTCTTTTCCCAGATACTCTCATTCTCTCTCTATTTCAAATGAATAAATAAAATATTTTTTAAAGGGAAGAAAGAAATGGATAGACGTCACATCTGGTAAAGCTAGAGAAGTATATTATATTATCATGTTTTTTTGCTTAGGAAAAAGGATCCTTTGACTAAGAAATAAAGAAATTCTTACAAAGTTGACCAATGCAAATGACTAGTCTATCTGAGACCAAGGCCTCATTTTCTGTTGCATACCAGGGATTACTAGATTGTGGTTTAGGATTTCATTGTCATCCAAGGTCCATTCTGTCTCAGTTTCTAGGCCCAGAAGGATGTTCAGACAATAAAATGGTTTTATTTATATAACAAAAGGCAACTATAGATAAACTGAAACATTTGTATATACTCTAGAATCTGAAGGTTATTCTCAAGGTTAAAGAAACTGAGTTTCTAAATTGAGAAGCAGGTTTCAATATCCAAAGTTAGATGCTCTCTATGAAGCCTCTGGGACAAGATCAACCAGTAGTCAGATCACATGAGATTTTTGATGTGTCAGTCTTGGAAACTTCTGGCAGGAGAAAGGTTTAAGGTACAAGTTACCTACTAGGCTGTGACTCGATACTAAATTTCCTCAAGAAATACTGCAAACATCACCTAGCTACTTTAAAAAATTTTCCTTAAATTATCAACCCTCCATGGGAAATCAATTTTCTGAAAAAAGACACTACATTTTCAGTTAGGTCTATGAACAATTCACAAAAACACAGGAAACTTGGAATTATTCAGTTATACTATGGTTGAGATCTTTAATTCTTAGTATACAGTAGATTAAGAGAATGGGCTATCACAATGTGTATGTGAGTTGGAATTATGCAGGTAACTTGAGAACACCAGCCTGAGGAGGAGAAAGTCCTCCAAGGATAATGGCAAAAGGCCAAGAATCCTGGGCAGTTGTTCAAAAGAAGCTGAATCTCCATCCTGTTTTTAGCTGACTTATTAATCTTTACCTCGCTGTTTAGTCTATATGCCCATTTTCCCAGACATGTTTTCTTACTGAAGACCCTGGTCATGGCTGCCTTGTTCTTAGAGCATAAACATGTCTTTTTTTTTCTTTTAAACAGCTTACTTAGTAACTAATGTATAACTCTGATCTCTCTATAAAAACTGTGTGGCTGAAGAATAAAGTTGTCAGTTGCATCAAACAGCTGTCTGTGTCTCATTTCAGGGTTAGAGTCTTCCAGGTCTCCTAAGAAGTATCTCCGACAGGAATGGGTATACATATGTGTGATTTCAACAATTTATTCTTTGCATTCTTTGAATGAAGACAGAATTAGGCAAAATTTCTCCTCTAATTTGTTTCTATAGTCTAAAACAAGCAGACTTAAGGAGAAAAACGACATTGAGGCTTGTTTTTTTGCTCATCAAATCAACCCATTAGTTGAGATACAAAGGCTGGCTAAGTAATGACCCATGGACTTGGAGCTCACAGAGATCATCCCAAGTTTAATCCTTTATGGCTAGAGTTGATGATCAGACACCTGGATGCCATATTTCCCTCTGTCAAACCTCAGTGCCCCAGTGATTAAAAGAAGGGCAATCATATCTACCATGCATCACTTCTGATTAAAAAAAAAGGCTAACCAGGAATCCATTTCCTAGCAAGGACCTTTCTGGCAAGTACATCCACATGATCCAAATGGTTCATGATTCCAGCTGTTGTTGACCTCAAGCTCTAAAACAGACCAATGGAGGTGGTCGAAGAAACCACCTTATATATTGAAGATAACACATTCAGAGTTAGTTCTGATAATTTTAAAATAAAAGTTAGTTTTAAGAGTTAAATAATTTGATGATTGTGCATGTGCCACTGTGCTAACCTCCTGAGTTCAATCCACTTGCATTATATCTTAGGTGTGGAAAATGAGGAAATCCTTTATTTTCTTGTCAATGAAACTTGGCTAATCATATTATCTAGCTCAATATTTGTTCTGAGGAATGGCATTAGAAAATCTCTCCGGACCATGGAGGCATCATATTTAGCATATGTGTTTTGTAAAACAGAAAACCATTGTTTTAGGTGATTCATAATTGGGTTCTAAGGTCAAAAATAGTTTAATCATAACAGTGTCATTACAATAAGTAAATGACCTTTCCCAATGTGACCACTTGGAACAAAACAATAATTTGAATGTATAAGTAAGTAGAGACATTCCATATTAATCCCACCTCAAATGTTGGCCTAGATCTGTCTGCTAATCATATCAAAGAGTTTGCTTTTGTTGTTCAAATTCCTCTGGAACAGGAAGAGAGCTTTGAAAAGAGATCTAGTACATTAGACACAATGAGGGTGTCTCCTTTTTCAAACAAACACAAAATCATTAACTTTGTACAAGAAATAAAAAAATAAATACATAATGTCTAGCTATTAAGACTCAGAAATAGAATTAGACTGAATAACTGGAATGCAGAAATGCTGGATTTAGCCAGTGTATCTGTGCTTTGTGCATCTAAAATAAAGTTTTCTTTATAAAACTTCACTATATAGCACAGTGAGTGGGTATTTAAATAACAGACTCTGAAGTTAATCTCAAGGAATAAAATAGAAAATGGAAATGTGTTAAAATACAGGAAGGGAACAAAACCCCCTTCGTTTTGTACATTATGCAAAATTATGTAAGCAACCACCTTTGTTTTACATAATTTTAATCATATTGTTAGAGCAAATTTAATCTGTTGGGCTCATAGTAGTAGAGGGTAGAGTGCACATAGTATGTACACGAATCTGGATATGACACTACACTCCAGGAGAAGGGGGAGTGGTAAACACAATCCCCGGGACAGCATTGCATTCCTGTAGTCTCAACTCCTGAGGGTGCGGTGAAGGGCTCACTTGGGCACAAGACTCCAGTTAGGATAGCATAGCAAGTATTTAACTTGTATTCAACCAATCAACAAATCTATATTCTGATTTTACATACTACCCAGTGATTTTTATCATTGCCAGTGACACACTTTACTGGAGAATTATAAAATATATAAATTGTATATTTACTTCATTATGGCAAGCTGTCAGTGCAGGGAGGCTACTACATGCATGGAGAGCTAATCAGAAATCTGGATGGTAGAAACATGAGGGGAACTTAGTGCTAACCCATTTGCTTATGACCCTCCCATCCTACAAATGAAGATATCAATCACAACAACATATTTCCTTTCACTCTGCCCATCACTGTTTTTGAATTCACCAGAAACCCTGCTGTATTAGGCATGATTCTGTAGTAAAATGGAATTGACAGTAAGTTGATAAACATAAAAAGAGAAAGGAAGAGAGAGAAGGAAAAAGAGAGAGAGAAAAAAAGAGAGAGAGCTTCTTTCTGGAATATCCATCAGCTTTGATTCCATTTTAGTATATGAACCACTGGGTGATTCCCATCTGCTATAGGTAAAGTAGTCTGACTATTCCTCCCTCACCCTCTGCCACATACTTTTCCATCCTCTTGCTCATACTTTCTGTACCTATTGTCTGTCCTCCATGACATTGATCAGTGACAGTGACTAATTAGCCATTCTTCTTCTTATCTATGGTAGATTTTGTCTGGATTGAAAAGGAAAGAGAAGTTGTTTTATTCATGATAGCCAATGGTGCATAACCTGAACAGTACTGCCACTTTATAGACAATACATATTGATTAAAATAATATGAATGGATATATGGAACATATTGTTTTAAACCAATTCTTTCACTACAGGGAGAAATATCTGTGCAATAAATGAAACAGCTATATTTTATAGAAATATTGAGCTCTAGCTCTTCTCTTTATAGCACATTATATAAAGAGAGTATTCTAAATGGAATTCTGTTGGAAGCTCTGGACTTCCCCAGCAGTTCACCAATTTACTACAATTGTATTCCATCAGTTTGAGTTATGATGATCGGATGGAAGGGTCACAACTCCATCTGGCTCAAGCCACAGGAGGACTTCATTAGCTTGTATGAATGGAAAACATGACTAAGAGTCAGAGATGGCTGAAAAGTCACTGAACTGAAGAGCTCCAACAATATCTCACAGTCTCCAAATTTTAGCTCCATTTTTTCATTCCATCTTGGTCACCTTCTGTCTATGTACCACAAGCTGAGTACAGTTCTCTCTGAGCCCATATATGGCTCAGTGTTTGGCAGCAAAGAGAAAAACCCACACTTTATCCTTCCAGAAAAGACCTGAGGATTTTCTCTGTGTGGGATGATATGGATTTGATATCTTTGTAGCAATTTCTGTGTTTTTGTAAGAGGCAAAACGATACTCACACAAGCAAGGCTAGTGCCATATTCTCAGCACTGGGACTGAGTCCTGTGCTAGGCCTACCACAGCTGCGCCATCATACAACAAGCAACAAGTGAGTTCTCACAGTAAGCTTCATTATTCCAGAATAGTTCAGAATTTAAAGGGAAAATGCGAAAGAAAAATAGATTTCTCTGTAGAGAGCCGAGAGGTGACCGCCATTATGGCGCTGACATCCGGCCTCGGCCCTGGTGAGAATAGCGCATGTGCAAGTGGCAAAAGCGCGCCAAGTCACTGCCCAGCCCGGGCATATGAGCGTCATATGAGCATCATATGAGCGCGCAGCCAATCAGCAGAGTACACGCCACCTAGGGGCTATATAAGCGGCGCCATTTCGGGGGCGCTGGGTCTTCCTCTTTCATCTGTTCAATAAACGCTTGCTGCAGAAGGATCCTGGTGTCCGCGTGCGTTCTTGCTGGCGAGACGATTACGCGGGCTACAACTGGTGCCGAAATCCGGGACGCCGGGTGCCTGTCATCGCCGGCGCCGAGGAGACCCCCCATTCACGGGGAAGGATTCAGAACTGCAGGACTGAGGTAGGTTCTGAGAGGCATGTTTGGTCTTGACTTGTCTCATCTTTCATCCAAATTGGTAGGAGCAATTTTCGCTCTCCCTATTGTGATGGTGGCTCTCGTTCTCTTCTTTGTGAACATGGGAGCCTCACATTCGGAGCTACAAGACAGCATGTCAGAAACAGAACGGGATAAAAGTTTAGGGGCCCTTGAGGAAAAAGAAAAAGACGTCTCTAAGAAAAAAGGCCTTTCCGCGGACGCTAAGTCCACAGAAAGAAAAGACAAGGGAAAGGACGCCCTGGGAGAGAAACATGAGAGGGAAAAGAGAAGTCCAAAAAGGAGGCTTCTTTATCCGATAAAAGAATTGGAGGCTTTAGGAATTGATAGCTCAGAGTCTGAGGATCTTAGTCCCTCCGAGGAGGAAGAATTAGATGGCGAAGCGGCTCGCTATGGGGAGGAGAGATATTATTTTGATGAGCTACCGCAAAATCGAAAACAAAAGAAGATAGGAGATAAGAACCACGCGGCTTTTCAATCTGCCGCCCCTATCATTCCCAGTGCTCCTCCGCCTTATGCCGGCAAGCATTGTTCAGATTCCTTCCTTTCAGAGGGGGACAGAAGGAGGTGCTTACAAGCCTTCCCGGTGTTTGAGGCTGTGGATGGAAACCGCGTTCATGCGCCGGTAGAGTATGCCCTCATTAAAAAACTTGCTGAATCAGTTAATAAGTATGGAGTAGATGCTAATTTTACAGTCATGCAGCTTGAGAGACTCGCCACTATGGCAATGAAGGAAAGACTGCAGAGGACTTTGTTGGAACTGGGCTATTGGAATAAGGGCTGGCTGCGTTCTGTTGCTGAGGTCCAGAGTGTTTGATCAAGGTTAAATTTGTAATGGACTGATGTGCTTGGCTAGAGATATTAGACTGAGAGATTTAAGATTTTAAGCTGAAAAACCTCAAGCAAGTTAAATTTACAGGCACAGAGACTGGTTTTAGGTTACTGAATCTGCTATTGTCAAACACATTAGCAATCTTAAGGAAGATGTTCCAACTGCTTTACATTAAATCAATGGAAAGTTTTGCCTCAAGGCATGGCCAATAGCCCCACTATATGTCAGTTATATGTGCAATTGGCCCTTGAACCAGTTAGAAAACAATTTCCCTCTCTGCTGTTAATCCATTATATGGATGATATTCTTATGTGCCATAAGGAATTAGTTGTTTTACAGACTGTATATCCTTTATTATTAAAAACCTTAAGACAATGGGGCCTGCATATTGCTTCCGAGAAGGTTCAAGTTTCAGAAGTAGGTTCCTTTTTAGGGACGGTTATTTACCCAGAAAAAATAGTTCCTCAAAAATTAGAGATCCGCAGAGATCATTTACGAACGTTAAATGATTTTCAGAAATTATTGGGTGATATAAATTGGTTGAGACCGTTTCTAAAAATTCCCTCTGCTGAATTGAAGCCATTGTTTGACATCCTGGAAGGAGATGCTCATATTTCTTCACCTAGAGCCTTAACACCAGCTGCAAGCCGCGCCCTAAAAGTGGTAGAAGAAGCTTTACAGGATGCTCAGTTGAAACGCATAGAGGAAGCCAAAACTTTCGACCTGTGCGTTTTTAAAACTAGGCATTTACCAACTGCCGTGCTGTGGCAAGATGGACCCTTATTGTGGGTTCATCCCAACGCTTCTCCTGCTAAGATTATTGATTGGTACCCAGATGCAATTGCTCTGCTTGCCCTTCGTGGATTAAAGGCAGCCATTACTCATTTTGGAAAAGAACCCAGGTCTTTAATTGTGCCTTATACAGCCCATCAAGTTCAGATATTAACTGCTACTTCTGATACTTGGGCGGTGTTAATCACCTCCTTTGGTGGTTTAATAGACAATCATTACCCTAGACACCCTATTTTACAATTTGCCTTAACCCAAGAGGTTGTGTTCCCACGCATTATATCTCGGGAGCCACTTCAAGATGGGCTGGTGGTCTATACAGATGGGTCAAAAACAGGAGTAGGGGCCTATGTGGTTAATGATAAGATTATATCTAAACAATATCATGAAACCTCACCTCAAGTTGTGGAATGTTTGGTAGTATTAGAAGTTTTGGAAAAATTCCCAGGTCCCCTGAATATTGTTTCGGATTCCTGTTATGTAGTAAATGCAACAAAAACTTTAGAGGCTGCTGGGTTGATTAAGGCATCTAGCAAGCTTGCAACAATTTTTCAAAAGATTCAGTTTGCCTTGATTAATAGGAGATCTCCTGTTTTCATTACGCATATCAGGGCTCATTCGGGCCTACCGGGGCCCATGTCCCGTGGAAATGACTTGGCAGATCGGGCCACGAAGTTTATCATGCTTGTTCTTTCATCAAAATTGGAGTTGGCTAAAAGTTTTCATAAAAGGTTTCATGTCACAGCTGAGACATTGCGTCGTCGGTTTGACATCACTAGAAAAGAGGCTAGAGATATAGTAACTCAATGTCAAAATTGCTGTCAATTTTTACCTGTGCCTCATGTAGGAATTAATCCCAGAGGAATTCGCCCATTACAAATTTGGCAGATGGATGTTACTCACGTCCCATCTTTTGGCAAATTACAATATTTACATGTTTCCATTGATACTTGTTCTGGAGTTATGTTTGCTTCCCCATTAACCGGGGAGAAAGCAGCCCATGTTATTCAACACTGCCTCGAGGCGTGGAGTGCCTGGGGGAAGCCCAAAATTCTTAAAACTGACAATGGACCAGCTTATACTTCTCAAAAATTTGGACAGTTCTGTCACCAGATGGGAGTGACCCATTTGACAGGTCTCCCATATAATCCTCAAGGACAGGGTATTATAGAACGGGCTCATCGCACTCTAAAGTCTTATTTAATAAAACAAAAAGGGGGAGTCGAGGAGGCTCTGCCCTCAGTCCCACGAGTGACTATATCCATAGCACTCTTTACTCTTAATTTTTTAAATTTGGACAGTCAGGGCCATTCGGCGGCTGACTGTCATTGCTCAGAGCCTAACAGGCCACAGGAGATGGTTAAGTGGAAAGATGTTTTGACTGGTCAATGGAGAGGCCCGGATCCTATTTTAATAAGATCCAGGGGAGCTGTTTGTGTTTTTCCACAGGAAGAAGACAATCCATTCTGGCTACCAGAACGCCTAACACGTAGACTTGTGAGACCTGACGAATCATCGAGATCCTGTGCAGGAGCCGAAGAAGTGGACAAGATCCATTATGAAGACCCTACTCTACTAGAGTTGACCCCTCCCTAGCTGTGGGCCTGACATCCTGGATTTCTTCAGCCTTCTCTTTCTTTAAGGAATGGGTGGGAGTGGCGCTGTTTGGTGCAGCCCTATGTTGTGGCTTAGTGTTCCTGCTTTGGTTGTTCTGCAAGCTCAGAGCTCAATAGCAATGTGACAAGGCCGTTATTGCGCAAGCACTTGTGGCTATGGAACAGGGATCATCTCCTGAAATTTGGTTAATTAATTAGACTGAGACCCTCAGTCGATGCACCTCAAGGGTTTAGCCCATTGCACTGAGTCGATGGGAGATCTAAGTCTAATCAGCCCTTGCCTAAGTGGCTGCAGCACCAAAATATGAGATTGACAGCCCTTGCACCCCCAGGAACAATATTCCATTGCACAGGGATGGGTGTTAACTCCCCTTTTTGTCTCTCCCTTGGCCTTTGCACTCAGAGGACTTGTCTCCATTGCACCTGATAAGGTGAGGGAGTGAGCTCTTGATCGCTTATTCCCCAAGGAAGGAATTTGCTTGATCGAGCATAGGGTTGTTTGGTGCTGCGCTGGCTGGGCTATGAGGCAGTTGTCATCTTATTAAAACAAACAGGGGGAGATGTAGAGAGCCGAGAGGTGACCGCCATTATGGCGCTGACATCCGGCCTCGGCCCTGGTGAGAATAGCGCATGTGCAAGTGGCAAAAGCGCGCCAAGTCACTGCCCAGCCCGGGCATATGAGCGTCATATGAGCATCATATGAGCGCGCAGCCAATCAGCAGAGTACACGCCACCTAGGGGCTATATAAGCGGCGCCATTTCGGGGGCGCTGGGTCTTCCTCTTTCATCTGTTCAATAAACGCTTGCTGCAGAAGGATCCTGGTGTCCGCGTGCGTTCTTGCTGGCGAGACGATTACGCGGGCTACATTTCTCACATACCTGCCATCCTGTTGTCACTGTTAATTAGCTTCAGAGTGGCTAATGTGTTATAATTAATGAGTCTGTTTATGCATTATCATTCACTGGAGTCCATACTTTATTGAGATTGCCTAAGTCTTACCTAATGTCCTTCTCCCATTCCAGGATCTCATCCAAGCCATCACATTACATTTACTCATCTTGTCTCCTTGGGTTACTCTTGGCTGAGAGAGTTTCTCAGTGTTTTTTTCTTTCTTTCTTTCTTTCTTTTTTAATGATCTTGGAAGTTTGGAAGAGAAATTATCAGGTATTTTGAGGGCATCTCTTATGTGGCATTCAGTTTCTCTTTTCATGGTTACAATGGAGTTATATGTTTCAGGAGGGAATATCAGAGGTAAATTCCTGGATAAAACATCACATCAAGGGTATATACTTTAACATACTCAATACTAATAATATTAACACCCTGGTAGGACTGTGTTTCTTCTCTGTAACTGCACTATCTCCCCAATCTCATACTCCACTGGAGCAGGAAGATACTCTGTGGGGCCCATATTTAAGAGGGGAGTTATGAGCCACCTGCCTAAGGGTAAAGCATCTATATAAATTATTTGGTCTTCTTCTGCAAGAGGTATTTATTTATTCTCCCTAGCTTAATTACTAATTCATTTATCCATATCAGAGGAGTCTCATGGATGTTTAATTTATACTTTGGGCTATCATCCAATGTAAACCATTTATTTTTGTTGGTCAAATTGTTCCAACATTGGCTTCTGGGATCTGAGTTGGCTCCTGCATGCCTTTGACAAACCATGAAACATATAGATTTTTTAAAAATGTATTGAATTTACAAGGTTCACTAGCAGTGGATTCTTAAGTTTAATAATCAGAAGAAAGGTGAATGATTTTATGGAAAATAAAAGAGGCTAATCATAGACATCATTTTCTTGGAAATAAATAAACCAAGGGGATTTCTGTGAGCTGAGTTGACTCTGTCCAACAACATATCATTGTGTTATTTATTTAACAGAAAATCTTGACTGAGACTTTCCCACTTAGTATTATACCAAATGTGTTAGGAATTGTTTTAACATAGCTAAAAATCAAGGGTTATATTGAGAGTCCAATGCTGATGTATATATATAGGCTTCACATTTATTTTATAGAGTATCATTACAATATTCACATAGATTTAAGTGAAAGCTCATATGTCTAAATTTGTCTAGGTCCAATAAACAACAAATTCTTCCTTATTCTTGTTCCACTTTTCAAATAATTCAAAGCTTTCTTTTTTTAAGAAAAATATTCTATGTCAAATCCAGAAATCATGGATTATCACAGTTTGAGAGCAAACCACCCATTTCAGGGCATCTATCCTCAAAAAGTAGAATCAATTCAGGATCCCAGTGTGTAAATGCTTATTGTGGCTAAGCAAAGATAAGGCAGAGAATGAGAAATGTACTGTGCCAACATTGATTATGTGAAGATGATAATGAACTTGGTCTTTTTCATTTCTCTGAAACTTAGTCCCTTCTTGCCTGTCTCTATCTAGTCATGCTTTGATGCCTATAAATGATTCAGGCTTAAAATAAATATTTGTCCTACCAGATATCCTACAATCTACAGCTACTTGTTTCACTATCATATTTTTATAGTCTCTTACTGCTTTTACAAAATGTCTATTTCTAACAAAAAAATGTCTTCTAGCTTAGTGGCAGTAAGCTATATTTTTCTACACTAAAGTAATTATTGCTTGTTATAATTTTTACATGTTCTAGAAAATTATCAACATCTTTTACCACATTGGAGCCAGAAACAGACATACATTTCCTTCCTGATTCCTGGCTAGTTTTACTAGAGATTTCTATGCTGCTTGCGAAGGTTGTTAAACCTGTGTTTATAACAGTCTTACACAGTATGGTCTTCTCTGTTCATGTTTCCATGCATCAACCATACACAGGCTATGCCCACTCTTGAGTCTCATCTCAAACTCATGCTTTCTGTTTTTCTCCTTTATATGTGGTTCTCTGTCTTTATATAAAACGCTGAATAATAACTTACAGCTCTCCAGCATTTCTGGTAGTTATTGTTTATGCCGTCTGGAGACTGACTTCAAATATCCTTTGTATCTAATTGCCAAAAAGAAATGTCCTTCTGTTCTTTGTGATTAGGTCATTTAAAGGGGATTTCCCAGCATAAGGCAACTAGAAATCTGTGGATTAGAAATACTATGTAATGTGTGTATCTAGCAGATACTTTGAACAGACTATATGATATTATCAGATCACAAAAAAATATCTTCTGTTTTTGTAAATATTTCATTTATTTGAGAGAGAGAGAAAAAAATGGTTGTGCCAGGGCCTGTAGCCATTGAAAACAAACTCTAGATGCATGTACCACCTTGTACATTTGGCTTACTGGTACTACAAGTACTGTAGGTACTGGGGAATTAAACCTGGGTCCTTAGGATTAACAGGCAAGTGCCTTAACTGCAAAAGAATCTCTCTAGAATCTACTTCTGATTTATATAAGAATATATGAAAAAGGCATGAAAAAGGCATTTGGAAGTTACTTTGTGAGGTAATTAAAATATAGTTATGTAATATGCTCCTACAGTAAAGTTCACAATTAATAAAATAAAACAATAAAAATCATATATATACATACACACACACACACACACACACACACACACACATATATATATATATATATATATAGAGAGAGAGAGAGAGAGAGAGAGAGAGAAAGAGAGAGAGAGAATGAAGGTATTGGGTATTGAAGGTGTCCTATATGGGTGGAATGGATAATGCTACTCCAGAAAATATACTTTACTAAATGAATATCCTAGTGCCGAGTATGGGATTCCTCCCTGTGAGCTGTTGGGCAGGGAGACCTGAAAGATTCCCAAATAATACTTTTGGTTTCCCTCCAGAACTGATAAACTGTTTGTAGGGCATCAAGACATCTCACTGGAATTTAGTTGGAAGCTTCCTCACTGCTGGCTAGTATTCATAGTGTCAAAAGTCATATGGAGGCTGCTGGGGAAGAAAAGCCATAAGCAGTCTTATCAAACTGTAGACGTTGAATGTTGTATAACCAACATTCCAGGCAAGGTGTTCCCACTGGTGCAAAAGTAGTATGAATATTATGTGGGTATCCAACTAATTTCTGACTGGATTCAAGGCCTTCTCCACTGGAGGAATTCATATTTGATATTTTAAGTCTGGTCAAAAGCTCATGCTGGGGAGATCATAGGCCCTAGGCAAGGGAGGCAACTACTGATTTTGCTAAATGAACATGTTGTCAAATTATTCTTCAAACATAGTGAATCACTGCATTTAGTCACCACAGATGCTTCTTGTGGCAGTGAGTAGTTGTTCTTTCAGATGTGTAACTGGTCCATGTACTAATATCAACCACCTTCCAAGGCTCAAGAAACAACACAGAAGGGGGTATGAAAAAATGCAAGATCCAGAGGATGAGGAAAACTGCTATGGAATGCTGTATTCTGGACATGACATGGCAGTCACACTCATGAACTCACAGATTGTGTTGTTTCCTCCACAAGATTGAATGTGTCCATATTCCATCATGGATAGAGATGGAGCTCATGAGGCCCACACCTCACTGAATCATTATTGACAGTTAATGGCTGCTGGAGTATGGGGAATCATGTTCCTCAGTGGCGTAGCCACTGATAAATTGCCCACTCTCTGGAAAATTACCCCAACTCATGTCAGGCAAGCAGCTCTAATGAAACTCAATGGGACACATGGGATTGTGCACATGGACACATACACACATACAAACATAGCATGAAATTAAGATTATCTGAGAAGAACAAGTGCTGTAGAGGATGTGAAGGTTGTAAGAGCTAGTAATGTGGGAAAATATGATGTATTACATAAATGTATGATATTGATTCAATTAAGATGAGGCCACAAAGATTAGAATGGGTTCTCAACCCAGCATGTAGTGCCCTTAGAGGAAGAGCAGTTGTGGCTGAAGACATGGCTCAGTGGTCGCATATACTTCCTGTACGAGCATGAAGTCCTGAGGGTGCCTGGAGCTACCTGAGTTTCAATTTCCAAAATCCCCAGAGCCTGCATAAACAGCTGGAGTGGATAGTTGTGCACTTAACCCTAGTCCCACAAAAGGGCAGCAGAGACCAGTAAATTACACAGGCTCGTGCAAAGAGCAAGCTCCAGTATCAGTAAAATACTGTAACTCAAAATAAGAGGTTGATTAGTGATGAAGCAGGACACCCAGGGCTCAGCTCTGGACACCACAGACCCCTACAGCATGCAAGCACATGAGGTTCCCCAAGGACACACATACATGTGCTTACACCATACATCTTCCACCATTCACCACACACACACACACACACACACACACACACACATACACCATAGGCCAAAAAAAGAAAGAAAAAAAAAATGAAGAAGAGGAGGAAAGAGGAGGAAGTAGGGAGACACAGAGGCAAGACACTAAGAAAATGGGCTCAGAGATTCTTGTGATGAAGGTGTAAGTTGAGAATCACCAATGGAATGTTGAGAAGCATCAAAAGTTTAGATAAATCAAAATAAAGGATGTTTACCTGAGTCTTCATGACAGCATGGCAATAATGACACTAGCCTTGAGGTTTGAAATAATGATTTTCTGTTGTTATAAACCACCTCTCCAAGCTTGTAACAGCATGTCATGTTTAATAAAAGAAATAAAATTTCCAAAAAGTAATGAAAATAAATTATATTTAATGCAGCTTTTACTATAGTTTTTATGTTATGCATAATGGCAATATATGATGATTTCCACTGTGATACATGCAATTTAATCTTCAGACCCATTTGTATCCTGGCTTGCAAATTTCTTACATGGCAGGTACAACTTCTTCCCAGGATCCACAGTTTCTGAATTAGAGCCTCATCCCCATACCTAGAATTTAGGTTCCTTATTTTTCTTCCCAGAGACTCTTAGCCACTGCATTATGGGTATTCCCAGGAAAATATTAAATAATGTATATAATCTATAAACATTCTATGAAATAGTAAAATTTTCACACTGTCACTCACCCCTTTGTAATTTCTCCAACTACTTTGTAGTTAAAATAATTGTATCTTGTTTTATGGTATTGTTGTACTGTCCTATATTTGAAAAACTGAGGCACTTACTGTCCATAAAAGAAGCAGAAAAAAAAAAAAAACAGAAAATGAAGCATCACTCTTTTAAAAAAATATTTTTTAATTTCAGATATGGAGGAGAGAGAGAGAGAGAGAAAATGGGCAAGCCAGGGCCTGCAGCCACTACAAACAAATTCCAGATGCATGTGCCGCTTTGTGCATGTGACTTATGGGGGTCCTGTGAATCAAAGTTGGGTCCTTTGGCTTTGCAGGCAAGTGCCTTAACGGCTAAGCAATCTTTCCAGCCCTAAAGAAGCACTCTTGATGATCTCACCAATTCCTCTGTGGTTTCACCTGGGCCCTGGCTGAGAGGTAGTTTATCTCTTTGGTATAGCTGCCTTCTGAAAAAGAACAATGATTCTCCAAAGGGAACTGAGGATATAAGAGCTGTTTCAATAGTGAGCCTACCAACTAGCACTAGGATCATGGATAAAGACACAAAGGATGTTCAAAATGTACCAAAGCATAAATCTAGAACATGCTGAGAGCACATTAAGGTACACTTAAAACACACCCTTCACAGTTCAGGGAATTTTGTGGAAGAGGGGGCAGAAAGAATATAAAAGCCCCAGAATGGAAAGGAATGTCCAGAGTCATTGTCCTCCACCTTACAATGACTAACTTGTGCTCTCACATCTGTAGCCCAGAAACCTAGGTGGCATACCAGCAATCCCACTGAAGAGGGCCCTCAGTGGAATGGGAGCAAGGAGGAGAGGGATGCTAGTACTAACATATGATTGTTAGGTCAGAACAAAATGGAGTCACCAAGGAATGCAGGAGGGCACAGAGACATAAGGAAGTAGGTCATCCACATTCCTCAAGAAACCGCCCAGCCATTATCCCCTCCTTGCCTAACAATGCCCCAAGTCTAAGTTTCTTGCCCCTTATCTCCCACCTGGTCACATCTGGTCTCACACCCTATGGCTAATATAAAGAACAAAGGAGTTCCTTCCCTTCCTCACCTTCCCCCAACTGAAGAGCTCTATATAGCCCACTATCTGTAATCTCAAAGCTGACTGCTCCCCTCTTGAAGGTCAGTCCTGGCATCTAGTGTTTTCCCCAAATAAAGGCTTCCATCTTTGCCTCAGAGTGGTCCCCGAGGTCTTGGTCTCTCCTGAACCTTACATCTGGTGCTCATGACTCAAAGGAGGGTGGGGATCCCAGTTGCCCTCTTGGGCAGCCAGACCTCCTTTTCCCTGACCAGACCACTGAGCTGCCATTTGACCCTTTGAAGGCCTCGGACCACCTCTGTCTGATACAGACTCTCACACCCACCATGATTTGGCCTCACTATTCTTCCTTCTCCTCCCTCATTCTCGCTAAGTGTCTCGCTCAGGTCGGCCTGCACTCAGGTTTCACCCCTCCTCATGGAAGCTGTGCCAGCACACCGGGCTGCACCCCTCAGCCATTAGGCCCCAATCACAGGTCTCAAGAAAGATGTACTCTCAAAACCTCAGGTCTGTTGCTTTCTGGTCTACCGTACCCTAAGGGGTGCCTTTTGGTTTGGTTGCACCATCTTGGGACACCCCCACTCCCTCCCTCCTCTCCCTCTACCTCCTGAGCTCTCATCTTCCACAGCCAGCCACTATTGCCATCGGGAGCACAGTCACCCTCCTTACCCACTGACAGGCTAACAAGCCAACAGTTACGACCTTATGGCCTCTGCCCACAGGGAAGTGCAGACCCCATTCACCCTAATAGGCCAAGGGGTCATACTGGTGTTCTGTGTAAACCCAACTTAAGCTCTGGTTTATTTCTCTCTCCCTTATTTTGCTCTTTCCCTGAGAACATCCTATCTTTCTCTGCAACTCTGCTTGGCCACATCCATAAGCTGGACAATGGGTCCAAATGGCCTGATAAGGATACTTTTGATTTCCAAATTCTCACTGATTTAAAAAACATCTGCCAGTGTGTAGGTGAATTGTCCAAAATACCCTATTTTTCACCCTGCATGCAATTTTCTCTCTGCCCTACCAGCTTTTCTTGCCAGATCCTTCTAGCCCCTTTCCCACACTCATTCTCACCATCTGCTTTTGACCCTGACATCAAGAGCTCCTCTGCCTCCTACAGTTCCCTCAGCCTCTCCTACACCCTGCCTAGTAACAAGGTTTGATTTTAATCTCCAGAGTTGTAAAAAAATATAGAAATTTAAAATGGAAGTGCATAACTTCTAAATAAATGAATGAATGAATATGTGAAGGGGAAATGTTTGTCTAGAGTCTATATGAAAAGTGCACTTAAAATAAGTGTATGTGTTAGTATGTCTGAGCTCACAGCTCTAAGGCTGCAGAATGATTTATGTTCTGAGCAGTGCCATTTCATTGTGAGGATGTTTTCCACCAAGCCCACTGTATGAGATTGCATAGCCAATTTTTACTGTTGAGTGTCCCCCAAAAGGAACACTAAAAATAATTAAGATCATAGAAGAAAAATGGAAGATTCTCCTACTCTTAAAGAGTTGTAAAATGGCAGGATTGGAAAGCAGCCTATAGCCCTGAAGAAACTCTCCCTGGAATTTAGGGGAAAAAAGGCTCTTTCTTAGCTTCCCTGCCTTGCGGAGCCAGGGGTCTGCAAGCACAGAGAACATCAGGATCCTGGCCCCAGCATGATGAATGAATGCCAAGTCACTATAAACAGACGGGAACTTCTTATAAAAAATTTGTAACTGTTTTATGTTTACTTTATCTTTTTATTCTTCTATGGAACTACTAACAGAGAGCAGCCTTAAGATTTATGTTTAAATTTAGAAGTACTCGATATTATATTTGTAAAAAATTTCTAAAATTTCTAATAATGTTCAAATCTGCTTTCATATTTTAAAAATACATGTTTCAGGAAAGTTATAAGAAACAAAGTTACAAAATCTGTATGTTTATTCTGGGTAAATAGCATAAGTCAAATCTGATCTCCTCTTTCTTCAAAAAAGTTATTTCAAAAGGTCTTTTGAGAGAAAAAATGGTCATATTAAAAGTGCTATAGTAAGAACAATAAAAGTTTTTGTTAGTAGTTATTAGATGAACTGACTGAAGAAGGGAAAACTGGAGAGAGCACTTTATATGTTGGAATGTTTGATGCAAAGGATTGTTACAGAGTGGGTACATGGATTGTAAGGTAAAAGTACATAGATGAAGATATGAGTAAGCTTAAACAGAAGGTTAAAGACAAAGTACTTAATCAAATTACAGACTTCTTAAGATATAAAATGACTCTTAGCCTAGAGCTTACATCAGACTAACAAAGTATGGCCCTAGTTGGTAGCAGGTTGCTATGGTATTCAAGTGTGGGGAGCCCCCGGAGGGTCCCCCAGCGGGATTGTCTACCAGACCCAAAGACACTCACACGGAGAGCTCTCAATGCAAGCCGCAAGAGGTTTATTGTGAAGCCGGTGCACCGGGGCTCGACACGAAGTCCTCACGCAGGAGGGGTGAAGAGCCTCGAGCAGCCGGGAGGTAGGGGTTTTAAAGGGAAAGATCGTAAAACATGCGGAAATATCTCAAACATGTTTCAGTTCAGGGATTCTTCAGATGTCGTCAGGGTGTCGCCTCGGCTCAGGGATCGTGACCTCAGGCAGGGAGCTAGGGCCCCTGCGGTTAGGCATTGTTCAATTGTCTCTGAGCGGAGGTTTTCCAGAAATTGGGTAAGGGGGTTACGGTTGAGCAAACAGGGGTTGGGCAAACAAGCACAGGTGGGCAAACAAGCACAGATCTACAAGCACAGATCTCTAGGGCTAAGGTCAGCATTTCAATTAACTAGTTCCTTATCTAGGCCCAGGTGGCTAGTTGCAGAAAGTCACGTACTGCAGAAAGTCACGTACTGCAGAAAGTCACGTACTGCAGAAAGTCACGTATAACATGTTTTTCCTTCATAAAATGGTTGTCCTTATGCCTGGGTAAAGCAAGCAATTATACAGAAGCCAAAGAAGCAGGTTAGTTGTATCTATTGGTAATCTTTCATTTCCCCCTTTTCTTTGCCATAATTCCAATCATGGAATTGTAGATTCATTATCTGCCTGGGCCAACTGCTGGTATTGTTGTCTAAGCACCATTATCTGCACAGCACTAATTCTTTCTCTAATAAAAGTGAGTAGTCTGTTTAAAATACAAGGGCCGAAAGTGAGGAGCAAAAGTAATATTAAGAGAGGTCCGAGTAGGGTAGAGATCAGGGTGGTCACCCAAGGAGAACTGGAAAACCAAGACTCATACCATGACTGTTGTTGCTGTCTCTCTCTCTTACGCTGTTCTAAGCTTTCTCGCACCCGCTTCAGACTATCCTCAACTAAGCCCGTCTTATCTGCATAAAAGCAGCATTCTTCCTTTAAGGCTGCACACAACCCCCCCTGCTGTAGAAACAATAAGTCTAGTCCCCTTCTATTTTGTAAAACAACCTCTGACAAAGAGGAGACTGAGTCTTTTAGATTTTGCATGCCTGATTGTAATTCTTGCAAGTCCTTATCTATTGTGGCACTGAGGGTAGCATAATGCTGGTTAGAGGTGACTAAAGAAGCTATTCCTGTTCCTGCCCCCGCTGCCCCCAGACCTACTACTAATGCTAAGGTTAAGGTAGTGATAGGCTCTCTCTTGAATCTAGGTGAAGTAGAATCAGTATTCCATATCTTCTGGAAATCATCTGCGTCCCTGATAGTAAGTCTGGGCAATAGGCTTATTAGTATACAGTAGTCTTTTTCTGCTAGGAAGGTCTCTTTTTCTACATAAGTCGTGAGTCCTGTAGAGCAAGCGAGATAGGTATCTAGTGGTGCAGAGATATATTGGGAGGAGAGGCGGGAGTTAACAGTGATAGTTTTATTACAGATCTCAGAGAGGGAGCGGGGGGGGAGCATGTTAGGTCCTAGTAGGCATAGTCCGGCACCAGAAACAAAGCTCATAGTCAACCCTTGAGAGCCTGGAGGGGGTCTCCAACGCAAATTGACAGTACTGTTGGCAAAATTTAAATTTCCCGTAGTGGCCAGTCCCTCATAGAAAGGAGGGCTGGAGGAATAGCATATCCAGCAATCCTCTAAAGTGTGGTTAATCATATTAAAGAACTGGACAGAGGAATTTACCACAGTCAAGATTAGATCCGCTGAAGAAGGGGGGTTAGGGGGCAGAGTGGGTTGAAAAAGAGTTGGAGCCGTGGGGATCAAAGTGGGGAAGGCATGCTTGGGTGATGGGGGAAGAGGAAGAGGTTGATTATGAAGTAAGGGGTTAGGTCCCACACTAATTTTCTGAAAGTCCGGAAATGCCTTACTAAGCTTAATTCTGAAAGTTAGTCCTGGGTCCTTTCCAGAGGCATACAAGCGAAGGCCCCATTCGAATCCCCGGAATTCCCAATTTTGAGTCTTAGCATAGTCAGTGAAAGAGATAGACAAGGGGTTGCACCAGTTTTTACATTCGGAGAGCTGTTCTAGTGAGAGGTCATCTGAGGGGGGTAGAGGATTTTTCCTGCTTACTTTAATATAGTCCCATGTGGAAGAGGGGTTCCAATAAGTGTCACCCGTAGTTTCACATCCCCAAGAAGCACAGAAATAATCTGTAGCATGTCCACATTTTGAGCCCAGAGAACGGTCTCTATGAGTTCCCGGGCAGACATATATAGGTGTCTTTCTTAAATGGCTGCGTCGAGCCGGACTAGCACAGCCTGGGATGCCCATTGGTTTTTCTTCCCATCCTGGGGCAAATATTCCCTCAAGGTTGTCCTTCAGGGTGTTAACAGGAGTTGCCTGGGGGAGGAAATGATCGGGGGTCCCCCAAGCCGAATTGGCTCCTAATGCTAGCCTACAAAGGTCTACTTCAAGGGTGGGCCATGGAATGGTTATAGATAACTGAGAGGTGGTATTAGCAACGTCACCCGCTTGATTAATTATCTGCCATGTATAGTTATAGAGTTGGTAGGGAGCAGTGGCTAGTGGGAATGGTAGCAACAAGAACATTAGTAGTAACTGTAACCAAACCTTAAGATGAATCATTATGACTTGGGACAGTAGTGGGAACACGGCAGAGACGCAACTTTAGGGGGTTGTCAGTCTTTGTCAGCTGCCAGTGAGAGTCAGGTGAGGGAGCCGGTTTAACGTGAGAGGCGTGGATCCAGGCGGCGATTCCGTCCACTTTCACGGCCGTTGGTGTTGTCAGGAGTACAGTGAAGGGTCCCTTCCAGCGAGGTTCGAGGTTCGTGGGTCGATGCCGTCTCACGTAGACCGAGTCTCCAGGCTGATACGGGTGTGGTACTGGGTCCTTAGCAGGCAGATAGGCTTCTTTCAATTTAGGCCACAAGTCACTCTGAAGGAGGTGTAGCGCTTGCAGCCTGCAGTTCAAATCAGAGTTAGAGATTGTATCTGGTCCTCTCTGGGTCAGCAATGTGCTGAGTGGAGTTGGGACTCCGAAAAGTATTTCAAAGGGGGTGAGGTTAAATCTATAGGGGGTATTGCGGACCCTGAAAAGGGCCCAGGGAAGGAGCATCGTCCAGTCTGTACAGCCAGTCTCCATGGACAATTTAGTAATGGTCTCTTTTAATGTTCTATTCATTCTTTCTACCTGTCCTGAGCTTTGGGGTCTGTATGCACAATGTAATTTCCAATTAATCCCCAGTATTCTGGCCACCTCCTGACTTACCTGGGCAACAAAGGCTGGACCGTTGTCAGAGCCTATTACCTGTGGCATTCCATACCTGGGAACAATTTCTTCTAGGAGTTTCTTGGTCACCATAGTTGCAGTCTCTTTCTTAGTGGGATAGGCCTCTACCCATCCTGAAAAAGTATCTATAAAAACTAAAAGATATTTATTTCCATATCTGGCTGGTTTTAGTTCAGTGAAATCTGTTTCCCAGAACAAGCCAGGACGGTCCCCTCTAAATCGCTTTCCTAAGTCTGTTGGAACTGTTTGTGCATTTACCTTTTGGCAGGGTACACACTGTCTTACGAGTTCTTCAGCCATATCCTTAAGTCCAATTATGTGGTAATCAGTCTTTTTAAGAGTCTCTATCATGTTTTTAGGTCCAAAATGAGTCAACTTATGTATGTGTAACAGGAGATTCTTTGCTTGCTGTCTGGGTAGGATCTGTTTCCCGGTTTCAGTTTCCCATTTCTGTGATTTGATGTTAAAATGCTTCTGTATTCTCGCCATATCTTTAAGGTCCTGCTCTGTATATTCTGAGGGCAGTGGCTCAGCGAGGACAGTTTCTTTTTCAATCAAAGGGAACAGGGAAACTCCCTGTACTGCCTTTTTGGCTTCCTCATCTGCCATCCTGTTTCCCCGGGCTACCAAGGAATCTCCCTTCTGGTGCCCTGGGCAGTGGACTATAGCCAGCTTGGCCGGTCGGTGCAGAGCATCAAGCAAATCTAAAATCTCTTGTTTATTTTTGATTTCTTTGCCTGCAGAGGTCAGTAATCCTCTCTGCCGGTAGATGGCGCCATGTATGTGCGCGGTGGCAAAGGCATACCGGCTATCTGTATATATTGTAGCCTTTTTTCCTTCTGCCATATTTAAAGCTTGGGTTAAGGCAATAAGTTCAGCTTTTTGGGCAGATGTTCCCTCTGGCAATTTGTTAGTCCAGATCACTCTGCTCCCATCTACAATAGCTGCTCCCGCCATCCTCTTACCTTCAAGGAGGTAGCTGCTGCCGTCCGTAAACCAGGTCACCTGAGCATCTGGTAGGGGCTGGTCCATGAGGTCGGGTCTGACTCCGGTGGCCTCGGCCAGGACTTCCCCACAGTTATGTAGTACGGTGGGATCCGTGTCCGGCCAGAGGGTAGCGGGGTTCAACTGGGTGGGGGGAGCGAATCTGACCCGGTCTGAATTAAGGAGGAGACTCTGGTAGTGAGTGACCCTGGCATTGGAGAGCCAGCGGTCTGGAGGTTGGCGGATAACGCTCTCCAGAGCATGTGAAGCAATAATAGTAACAGTCTGTCCCAAAGTCAATTTGTCTGCATCCTTTAGAAGTAGCGCTACAGCTGCAATGATCTTTAGGCAAGGGGGCCATCCCGCGGCTACAGGGTCTAATTTCTTAGACAAGTAGGCTACTGGTTTCCTCCAAGGTCCCGTTCTTTGGGTAAGCACTCCCTTAGCAATGCCCTTCTGTTCATGCACGTACAGGTAAAAGGGCTTGGTGATATCCGGGAGTGAGAGCGCAGGTGCTGTTAGCAGGGCAAGCTTAATGCTGTCAAAAGCCTGCTGGTGTTCTTTTTCCCATTTAAAAGCTGTATTTGTCTTAGTCAGAGGATAAAGCGGAGCAGCCAGGGAGGCAAATCCGGGTATCCAAAGTCTGCAAAACCCAGCGGACCCTAGAAATTCCCGTACTTGTCTGGCATTTGTTGGGACTGGAATCTGCTCCACGGCCTGTTTACGGGCCTCCGTCAGCCACCTCCGTCCTCCTTTCAAAGAGTATCCCAGATATGTGACTTGCCTTTTGCAGATCTGAGCTTTCTTGGCTGAGGCTCGGTACCCCAAACGGGCCAGCTCCTCCAACAGCGCAGTTGTTCCCTTTTCGCATTCAGCCTGACTGTTAGCTGCAAGGAGAAGATCATCAACATACTGGAGGAGTGTTACCTGAGGGTTGGAGGCTCGGAAGGGCGCTAGGTCTCGGTGGAGGGCTTCGTCGAAGATGGTGGGTGAATTCTTGAAGCCCTGCGGCAATCTCGTCCAAGTCAATTGTCCGGAGAGTCCCATGTCCGGATCTTTCCATTCGAAGGCAAAGACGAGCTGGCTTTTTTCATGTAGAGGTAGGCAGAAGAAAGCATCTTTTAAATCCAGGACGGTGTACCAATCCCTTTCAGGTGGGAGTGAGCTCAATAGGTTGTAAGGGTTGGGGACTGTTGGGTGTAGGTCCTCCACCCTTCTGTTAACTTCTCTTAGGTCCTGCACTGGGCGGAAATCATTAGAGTTGGGCTTACGCACTGGCAGTAGGGGGGTGTTCCAAGGTGACTGGCATCTTCTCAGCACTCCTAGTTTCAAAAGTCTCAATATGTGGGGTCTTATCCCTTCCTTGGCCTCCTGGCTCATAGGATACTGTCTCACTGATATGGGCACCGCAGAAGCCTTCAGATTAATAATTATGGGTGGTTGGTGGGAGGCCAGCCCCATGCCAGCCGTTTCAGCCCAGGCTCCAGGGATCTCAGTGAGCCATTTATCAACTTCTAAGTTAGTCTGAGGTGCCTCAAATAGCCTGTGTTCATCCTCCAACTTCATAGTTAAGACTTGAATAAGTTTTCCTGTCTTATCAGTTACATGGGGGCCTTCTTTAGTAAAAGTGATTTGGGCCCCTATTTTTGTCAATAAGTCCCGTCCTAGTAAGGGGGCTGGGCAACCAGGAATCACAAGGAACGAGTGGGATACCCAGCCCACGCCTAGGTCCACCGTTCTTCGGGTAGTCCATGAAAATTGTTGGTTCCCGGTGGCTCCGAGAACCCACGATTTTTTGCCTGATAATGGTCCTCCTGGTTTTAACAGAACAGAATGTTGAGCGCCCGTATCCACGAGGAATCTAATGGGTTCCCCCTCCACTTTAAGGGTTACCCTGGGCTCGGGGAGGGGTTCCGAGCCCCGTCCCCCCTATTCATCGTCTTCCTCCAATGTCAAGATTTCTCTTGGTTTCTTTTTGGGGCAGTCTTTTATCCAATGTCCTTTTTCTTTGCAATAGGCACATTGGTCCTTTTCCAACTGCCGTCTGTTGCCCTGGTTTTGTCTCTGTCTAGGATTTCTATGCTTTTCTCTGTCTAGGTTCTTTCTATCCTGAATTACGGCGGCCAGAATTTTAGTCATATTTCTCTCATGTCTCTTATCTCGTCTATTGTCCCTTTCCTCCTGCTCTTTTACTCTTCTCTGTTCCCTTTCTTCCTCAGTTTCTCTCTTATTGTAAACTTTCTCAGCTTCCTTAACTAAGTCCGACAGCGTATACCTACTTAAGCCATCTAATCTCTGTAACTTCTTCCTGATATCTGGTGCTGACTGGTCGACAAAACTCATCAGAACTGATACCCTTTGTTCCTCTGCAGTTGGATCAAATGGTGTATATCTACGGTAGGCCTCCATGAGGCGCTCCAGGAAAACAGAGGGTAGTTCATCAGATCCCTGAATAATCTCTCTTACCTTGGCCAAATTCGTGGGACGCCTCGCGGCTCCCCGGAGACCAGCCACTAGAGCCTGGTGGTAGACGCGGAGATGCTCCCTACCTTCAGGGTTGTTGAAGTCCCAGTTGGGGCGGGTTAAGGGAAAACCGTCGTCTATCACGTTCTGGAGCTGTGTGGGACGTCCATCATCCCCAGGAACGTTTTTCCTGGCTTCCAACAGGATGCGTTCCCTCTCCTCTGTTGTGAAGAGGGTTTGGAGTAACTGCTGACAATCATCCCAAGTGGGCTGGTGGGAGAAAACTAGAGATTCCATGAGAGCAGTTAGTTTAGAGGGATCCTCTGAGAAAGGGGGGTGATTAGCCTTCCAATTATATAAGTCCGCAGAAGAGAAAGGCCAGTATTGAAGTGGTGGCAGGGGTCTTTGATCTGGGTCATCTCCTGGTCCTAGGGGAGGAGGAGGACCTATAGCCCTAAGGGGCAGGGTGATAGCGGCATCTGGAGTCCGGGCCCGTCTGCTTCTGGTCCCCGCTGCCGGCCCCCCACGTGCTCCTTCGGCTGAGGGGTTAGGCGGAGCAGTGGGAGCATGAGATGGCGGGTATGGCGGTGGGGTGTCTAACAGGAGTAAGTCTGTCTGTGTATCCGGATAGATCTTCTTCCTTTGTCCTGAACCTGCAACAAGAACTGTGGCGGACTGCAAGGAGTCCTTGTTAACAGATTTGGGGGAAATCCAGGGTTTTAGCCAAGAGGGAGGGTCCTGCACCAAATCCTGCCAGGTAAAAATGTAGGGTAGCTGGTCAGGGTGGCCTCCGGGCTCCTGTAAAATAACTTTCTTGACAGCTTGGATAACCTCTAGGTCAAAAGTTCCCTCTTGAGGCCATCCCACATTCAGCAAATTCCATTCTCCTTGGCATAAAGTTTGCCATTTTCCCTTCTTAACTTCTACTGATAAGTTATGAGCTCTCGTCTTAACGTCAGTCCAATGTGTTAGAGTCAAGTCCAGAGGGGTAGAAACAGTCTGTCCCATTTTGGGAGGAGGATAGAGAAAGTAGAACAAAATGAACAGAAAAACACAGAAAACAAAGAAAAAACTGAGTTGGCCTGCCCGCCGCTTAAACAAAAACAAAAGCGATTCAGAGGGCGGGGGGCTAGGCCCGGATGGTGCCTTGCGACAGATAAGAACTCGGTCAGAGTTCTTCAGATAGGAGACAGAAAACAGGTCTGTCTCCTCCGGGCAATCAAGAGCGTCCTCCAGATTGCTTGGGTGGTGGTCCTCAGGCCCGTCAGCCCCGACCTGCCACACCCCAGAGCAAGACACCCAGAATTGAGAATTCTCAAAACTGGACCAGGTTAGACAAACACAATGAACATACAGACAGACAGACGTAACAGGAGGCGCCTCTTACCTCTGAGGGATCCGGAATGAGGTCTGGGGTCTTGTAGAGATCCCGGAAAATCTCGGTGGGACCTCCAAATGTGGGGAGCCCCCGGAGGGTCCCCCAGCGGGATTGTCTACCAGACCCAAAGACACTCACACGGAGAGCTCTCAATGCAAGCCGCAAGAGGTTTATTGTGAAGCCGGTGCACCGGGGCTCGACACGAAGTCCTCACGCAGGAGGGGTGAAGAGCCTCGAGCAGCCGGGAGGTAGGGGTTTTAAAGGGAAAGATCGTAAAACATGCGGAAATATCTCAAACATGTTTCAGTTCAGGGATTCTTCAGATGTCGTCAGGGTGTCGCCTCGGCTCAGGGATCGTGACCTCAGGCAGGGAGCTAGGGCCCCTGCGGTTAGGCATTGTTCAATTGTCTCTGAGCAGAGGTTTTCCAGAAATTGGGTAAGGGGGTTACGGTTGAGCAAACAGGGGTTGGGCAAACAAGCACAGGTGGGCAAACAAGCACAGATCTACAAGCACAGATCTCTAGGGCTAAGGTCAGCATTTCAATTAACTAGTTCCTTATCTAGGCCCAGGTGGCTAGTTGCAGAAAGTCACGTACTGCAGAAAGTCACGTACTGCAGAAAGTCACGTACTGCAGAAAGTCACGTATAACATGTTTTTCCTTCATAAAATGGTTGTCCTTATGCCTGGGTAAAGCAAGCAATTATACAGAAGCCAAAGAAGCAGGTTAGTTGTATCTATTGGTAATCTTTCACAAGTTGTAAACTTAACTTTAACTCACTGATATTAATCTGGTCATAATAATGGTTATGAAAGACTGAATTTAGAGTACCCAACCAAGTTAACTAGGTTCTTCTATTTAACTAAATCTTAAGGTTAAAATTGACAAATTAATATTTAATTCTCTCCTAAGGTTATTATATCTAAAACCCTGCCTCAAAAAAAAAAAAAAAACTCACAGAGGAATTATTTACTCTTTTTTTCTATTTTAAAAGGTAAACAGACCACATTTGTAACATTAAACAATATTTATCTGTCAAACACTTGAAAACTATTTACTAAATGGTGAAGAGTAATATATATATATATATATATATATATATATATATATATATATATATATATATATATACAAAGTTATGTTATGATTTAAGATGTAATTACTCAATTCCTCCAATAATCAATCTTAATATTTTAGATTTAACTTATTTTATTATTGAACAAGTTTAACAAAATACCCCAGACAGAATTATAGAGTTGATTAAGGTTCAAATAGTTAAAGATTGTATCACAAAATATTGTGTGTGTGTTAAGAGATTAAAAATATTTCTTCTTGACTCAACATTTAAAGGTGCTTATTTAAAAAGCCAAATGCACATAGTAGAGCATGCATTTGCAAACTGTTTTAAGTGACAAGTGGCTCTAGCATGCCCATTCCCTCTCTTTTCCATGACACTTGTTTCCTTTTTTTAGTAGATCATGGCAGTTTAATCCAGTTCCTCTATTCTTTGAGTATATTAAACATAGCTAAATTAATTTCTAAAACTATCTTATAGATTAATGGACATCTTATTTAGCTTTTGAAAGTGCTAAAACTTCTCAAAAATATGTATATATATAAAGGTATCTCAATTCTGATAAGCTTAAAAAATTATAAAATTTTTCATATCTTCATATTTAAGCCAAAAATGTTACTGCATAATATAGAGTTCTGGTTTATTTTAAATTCTGTCAACAGATCTTTTGTTCATAGTTCATAATGTGCTCTGTAGGCTTATGTACTTTAAATATGTAAACTCTACTTTTTGTTAATATCAGACTTTTCCGGATGTCAGACTATTAGATTGTTGTAATTGGTTTTATACAAAGATGTTTATATACATGATGTTTATATACATGATGTTTAGCTATCAATAAGCATACGTCATCATGCCTGACTAAAACTGTGGTTTAAAGGTGGTTTCTGTCTTATTCAAGCTGGTTTTGCTAGATGATTTTTGGTCTTAGAAAACCTAAAAAAATCTCCTCATGTCTTAGGAAATCCACTGTATACAAACAATGTTAATATAGTTTGTCTGAGCTTCATTTAACAATCATAAATATTTTGTTAGTTAAGCCTTAAAATTGTTCAATGGTAAAAGGTACTTATTCAAAAAATTGTTTTGTCTCTGTCATATTGTCCCTAACATATGTTAAAATTGGGCTTGCTTAACTCAACAACAACCAAGTTTTATTCTATCCTTGAGCTACATACAATCAGCCTCAGTCAAGGTTTCACTAAATTAATTGTCTTATTTCTGGTATCTTAAGTTCATTGCTTTTAGAGATATTGATACTTAAAACATGTTTCCTGCCCTAAAAAAAAAAAAAAATCTTAGATTGCTGTTCTGCTTTCAGTTTTGGGGGTAATTGGTACTTGCATTGGTATACAGAGCAGCCAGAGTTGTTTTCAAACACAAATGCTAGGTTTTTACACTCTCTTGCCTTTTTCCTGGCACACACTTTCTAGATTAAATCAATCGCCTTAAATTTATTGATAAAATAATTGATAACAATATTGTTTTCAGGCTACTAAAATGTTCTGTCTATACTTATAACTGGCAGATACTTAAAAGATAAAATGTGTATGCTTTCTATGCTCCAGATATAGCAAACACTGTCACCTGACAACTAAACTTAAATATTAATCAGAATGATTTTAAACTATTGTGTCATTCTCTAACCAGATCTGCTTTGCTAACCAGATATGTTCTGTACCCTTTTTCACTAATATGTTTTGCTAATCAGATATGTACAGTCTCTCTGAGTGAGTAATAACCACATACAGAAGCCAAAATCAATTAGAAACATTGGAGTTAAAAGAATAACCAATTTTTGGCTCCTGTTCCCAGGTCAAAAGGACACAGGAGAAGATGGGACACTTGAACTTCTAGCCTCTGGTAAGTTACCTATCCTCTTGATCAGAGAGAATGTGGAGACCTATAAATTAATTCCAAACCTGTGTATCTGCAACAGGAGAGTCACTTCAGAGGAAAATCAGACCTTCCGGCTTCCCAAAAGAGGGAGGGCCACTTGGTCAGCACAGCCTTGACTTATCCTAACAGATGACAATGCTGACAGTCATAGAACTCCTCACAGGTCCCTGAAAGTCTTTCCTGAAGTGTCATTATTGACCTCAAAAATATATAGGTAATTCTGGAAGCCTATATGGTCTTAATCACTGAATGAGAAAAATATAACTACAATATAAGCAGTGATTCAGACTAATAAGTTCACTTGTCTGATGCTGACTTACAATACTAGATTCTAACATTGACTCAAGTCTTCTGCCTCTTCTGCCTGGCCCTGATTAACTTCACCTACCCTAACCCCAGCTCTTCCCACTTGCCTTAGCCAGAATCAGAGCTATTCCTTGGGCCCCCTACTTCCTTAGACATTGCCCTATCTCATCCAGGGATAAGTACACTGCCTCCCAAAAGATACTCTCAAACTTAAACTCTCTTGAGTTCCTACTCTTCCCCTGATCCCAAAATGCCCCTCTGGCACCTCTTGCCCCATGCCCTCTATCACTCACCTCTGAATGCACATCTTCCCTTTAAACCTGGTGTTTTGATGTCATAGCTGTTGATAAGAGTAACAAGCTCCTTTATTCTCCCTTCTGTCTTCTCACAGAGGGCACAGAGCCCATCTTTCTCACCTTCTCTCTAACAGGTATCTGCCAGTGACTGCACTGAAGCCAGCTCAATACAGGTATGGTGCCAAGTTGTAACAGCTTACACTGGCGCTGTCAATCTCACCACTCTGCCACCTCTAGCCACCATAAAACTGCCTCCTCATCAACTGACCTGAAGAGACACTCATCAACCACCTTATCCAGCTCCATCCCCCATAAAAACGCATTACCCTTATGGTCAACGAAACATTAACCTTCCTCTTTTATCATTAACAAAGGGCTGGAATGCTAGATCAGGACAAAACTGAGTCACCAAAGAAAGCAGCAGGGCACAGAGACATAAGGAAGTGGGTCATCCACATTCCTCAAGAAACTGCCCAGCCATTATCTCTTCCTTGCCTAACAAACCCTCCAGGTCTAGGTTTCCTGCCCTTTTTCTCCCACCTGGTCACTTCTCATCTCACACCCTATGGCTAATGTGAAGAACAAAGGAGTTCCTTCCCTTCCTTACCTTCCCCCACCTGAAGAGCTCTATATAGTGCACTATCTCTAATCTCAAAGCTGACTGCTCCCCTCTTGAAAGTCAGTCCTGGCAGCTTGTGTTTTCCCTGAATAAAAGCTTCCATCTTTGCCTCAGAGTGGTCTCCATGGTCTTGGTCACTCCTGAACCTTACAATGCTGTATCCATACAAATTTCTACTTAATAAAAAAAAAAGTAAAAAAAAAAAAATCCAGAGGGAAATGAATGGAAAAATAAAGATTTGTTAAAATTTTGAAATTTTGGAAAAGGCTATCCTCTTCTTTTTTTTGGGGGGGGGGTTTATTTTATTTCTATCCTCTTCTTTATCAACATGGCTCTGGCAAGTATGGGTTCTGGGAAGGACATCTTCGACTTGCTTCCCTCCTATGGAGAGCTCAATGTGGAGAGCTCATGCTGTTGGGGCCCTCAGGAATGAGCTGGCTTCAACTCTGCTCCACATGGATTAGGGCCCAGACAAACATCCCTCTTAGGAAACCTAAAGGTAAGACAAACTAGAAACACCCTCTTACAAGCATCACAAATGCATAAAACAGTGAGAAATAAAGGGTGTGCCAACCAATAAAGTGGTACAATGTGAAAATTTTCTTCAAAAATATGGTATATTGGTATTAAGAAAAGAACAGAAGCTAGAAATCCTTTCCTGCTTTATTTTCATCTTTACTGGATGAAGTAGGTCATAAATCCCTCACTCTATGTGTGAAATGGCCCTAGGAAAGGATCATCCTCATCTCTGAATCACAGTCACAAAATTTGAATACACAAGAGCATGCAGGGAGGCTATGGCCAGTCAATCACTTGCAAGTTTTGCTCTTACACCACACTAAATTTACATCACATACATCTGTTGTGTTTCTCTCTTGTTACTCAGTCCTTTGTGATGGGGATCTCAAGGTAAATTTCAGGATTTTTGTTCCCTCTTCAAGAGGCAATAAAGCATAAGAGACAAGCACAGCATTTGTTGCTACTTTTGCCTTTATTTAGCACAACGTAAGGAATGACAGCAGCTGGATTCCTTATCCGAAGCCTACTTCCCAACAGCATCATCTGTGGAAAACCAAATGCCATTTGAACACAAGACATTCTATATTTGTGAAATTGACAATGTTTTTGAAAATGGTTTAGACTTGCATTGCAATAATTAGACATGATCCCAAAGAAGAGACTTTTTTCACAGCAAAATGGTCAAAGCTCCCAGAAAACACATATAAATAGATTGTGTTAAATTCTTTGTTTAATTTTTAACTCAGTTATGAAGTTATCTCAATTCTCCCATTTGGGGAAGACACAAAATGTGTTGGTTGCTTCTGTTAAAACACAAATGCCCAAATGCATTAGATAATGAAACACAATTTTTAGCATATCTGCTTTCCATTTACCAGACCTTCCATCTAAGACCAGTTCCAACCTATCTGCTTATACTGAAAGCCATTCATTGAGTAAAAAACCTGCTCGATTCTTCTTTATATTCATTTCATAAACCACTGCAAATTGATATTAGAGACAATGAAAGCAGAACCCAAGTATTCTGGGCCCATGCACAGTCCTCACTTGAGGCACTGGGATGACATATTGACATTGTTTCAAAAGAGAACATGGTTCATCAGGAATCCAATTTGTTGGAGGTTAATAACACTTAGCACTTGACTGCAGAGGTCTGTGAGCAAGGAAGTAGAAAATATATGGATAATTTAGACACTGATGAAGGGGAAGATAAAGAATGCCTGATTCAGGTGTTGTTTCTTCAGTGAGCAATATATGTTAGGAAAAGATTCTAGCAAGGTTATAAGAATAGTTATTAGGAAAGAATGAAACTCGATAGCCACTAGGCTTATGCAAAAAAAAAAAAAAAAAAAAGACCTGGCTTGCTATTAACATTTTCACATTTTGAAATAGGATTTTCATTTACTTATTGACATTCTATTGAGAAAAGTCTCCATCTCCAATTTTCTCCCTTATACGACAAGCAAAACCTTGCTCTTAATGTGCAAAGTGGGAGACAAAAGTGATAGAATTTAAGATTTGTGTCTTTGATAGCGAGTTAACAGTTAGCAAGAGAAATCAACATGACTATGGAAATCTGTTCAAAGAAGCTACGTGTTTAATTGCTTCTATGTCAAATATCTGGAGTCATATTAAATGAGATAATTATATTACATGAAATGATACATACCCAAGAAGACAAATATTGTTTTTTTTTGTTTTTTTTTTGTTGTTGTTCTCCTGGGATAGATCCTAGATTTTCTACAGACACATAAAATCACAGTTGTATATGTGTGTGTGTGTGTGTGTGTGTGTGTTATATGTATGTGTGTGTATTTAATAATATGCAGGTAGGAGTGAGTCTGTGGGAATTCATTGGAATGGGGAGAAAAGAAAGCTTAAGTTTGAATATGATCAAAGTATGCAGTATGTTTGTATGAAAATGTCTTTATAAAACTAACCACTATGTAAAATCATTGAATGACAATAAAAATATTTAAAAATGAAGACAGGATTTCAGTAGGAAAGTTAAAATCAGCTGAGGTTGATAATATATTCTGTAAACCCTCAAACACTTCAATTCTAATTATATACTGGTATTGGGGAAACAATACCACTACTGTCTCCTGTTATCAAAGCATATTAATACTATTAACTCAGAAAAAGCTATGGGGTTTGACTTAGCAACTGACTAAATCATTGTTCAAAATTGGGCCCAGCACTGCTGAAATTTGCTAAACAAACTCTATTGAGTATGTGTCTTGGAAATGTTTCAATCAATAAGGAAAACAAAGTTTATTTGACCTGTAGTCAGATTCTAATTCTACTTCCACTTTTTCTACAGGCTAAATAATTACCATTAACCACTGATTAATGCTGTAGATAATGAGAAATTAAGGCACTCTTCAGTTTTCTCTGTAAAACAACACTTAGTGAAAATATATTGCATTATTGATGGCAAAAGTATACTAGTAAGCAGTTTTCCAAAAGTTAATTAGTACTTTCAATTCTTTTATTTATAATTTTAATTGAGAAGTATATGTAAGACAATTACTTATTCTCTCCAAGAATACACATCCAAAGCACAATTTGTTTTGTTTTTTTTTTTCTAATATGAGTATGATTGTATGTTTTTGAGTCATTCAAAAACTTTAAAATATAAGTCTACAACAATCAAAACCAAGTCTATGGAGAAACTGATTAAATCTTTAAAATTATTACTTTACTTTTCCCTATATTTTCTTTCATTTCCAAGTGACTTCATTCCATTGTTTGCCTGGCTTACAAATAAACATTTCAGATAGTATAAAATTGTGGGGAGAAAAGGTAGCAGTTTTGAAGCTAAATTTTATCAATAAAAGCAACAATTTAAATCATCAAATGAATGTGTGTGCTCACTTAATTGGAGAAAGATCATAATGTTAAGAATCTCTTCATCTTAACCTTTGCAAACTTTTTTTTTGGTTTTTCGAGGTAGGGTCTCACTCTATATCAGGCTGACCTGGAATTCACTATGGAGTCTCAGGGTGGCCTTGAACTCAAGGCGATCCTCCTACCTCTGCCTCCCGAGTGCTGGGATTAAAGGCGTGTGCCACCACTCCCGGCTTTTTGCAAACTTTTTATTGAACTAATAGTTTGCCATGCAAATTAATTATCTAATTTAGTAACAGGTCTAGATGAATGGATAGTTTAAGATCACCATTGTTCAGTGACACATTTTCTTTTCACTACTAATTCCACTGTCTTCACGGAGGTCCAATTTAGGAAATGGTAAGGAAACATTGTTAAATGCTTAAAAACTTAAGAGGGCTACAGACATTGCTCAGAGGTTAAGGTGCTTTCCTGCAAAGCCAAACCACCTGGGTTTGATTCCCCAGTACATACAGAAAGCCAGTTGCACAAAGTGTCACACACGCATCTGGAATTAATTTAAAGTGGCCACAAGCCCTGCTGTGCCCATTCTCTCTCTCTCTCTCTCCCCTTTAGATAAAAAAAAAAAAAAAACAAAAAAACATAAAGTATAGATGTAAGGTATCAAGACTTTAAATTAAAAAAAAACATAAAGCATAGACGTAAGGTATCAAGAAGAGGATTAAGATCATATTACATCCCTGAAAGAACAAGGTCAGTGTATATATTTAATATTTATATTCATTTAACTGATCCAATGTATTATCTTACCTGTGGCTTCCCCTCACATTCTATGCATCCTTTATTCTGTGAGGATCATTCTTATCCCAAGTGTCCAAAGCTTTCCTTCTGCCTCCTGTTTTCACAAGTATCTGTCAAAACCAACAACCAACATTTTCTCTCTGGGTAGAGTTGGGTATTATTCTTACAAAATGTAAAAATCAACTCTCAGAGATGTTTTTCTCATTAGAGATTACTCATCTAGCATAACTAGGCATGATGCTCTTCAAAGTTTACCAGATCCCCTATGCTTCACATTTTTCATTTTCTGTAAAGGGAAAAGAAATGATATGTAAAGGTTACTCTGCATCTTTAGATGTAATGGGTACCTGTGGGGGTTTGATTCAGATGCCCCCTATAAACTTAAGTGTTCTGAATGCTAGGTTGCCCAGCTGATGGCAATTAGAAATTAAAGCCTGCTGGAGGCAGTGTATTGTTGGGGGTAGGCTTATGGGTGTTATTATAGCCAGTGTCCCTTGCCAGTGTTTGGCACACTCTCCTGTTGCTATTGTCCACCTTATGTTGGCCAGGGTTGATGTCCACCCTGTTCTCATGCCATTGTTTTCCCTTGCCATGATGGAGCTTCCCCTCAATTAAGTAAGGCAAAATAAACATTTTTTTTCCTACAAGCTGCTCTTGGTCAGGTGATTACTTTCAGCAATGTGAACCTGGCTGCAACAGTAATGTTGGTACCCAACCGGGAGTGGAGTCATTTGATGCTAGACATCTGTCTGTTTGGCTTTGGCCATTTGGAGCTGATTTTCAGGAGGAATTTGGAAGGATCTCCAACCTTGGCCTTAGAGACAGCTTGCAGTGCTGTAAGTATAGATTAATGGACTATTCTGGTCAGAGCTGAAAGATCTGAATGCAGTAAGAACTACATACTGTGAGGTTTAGCTTATGAGGGAGAGAAAGAGCTTTGCCTAGAGTGGGCTAGAAGCAGTTTGTGTGAGAGGCTTATTGTTATATCCATGTCCTGAGAACTTGTGCTGGGTTGCAATGCATAGAAACAGACTCGTGTGTGCAGAGGGATATGCCACAGAAATGAAATCTTGGAGCTAAACTTCTGTCTGTTCAGCTGCAATTGAGAGATTACAACCTTTGATGTTGGGCCAGCTGACCTGCACTGGGCAACAGGAAGAATGTAGACTATTTTGAAGGGGCCTGAGTGTTCAAGGAGTATCCTGTTCTTCAAAGTCTGCTTCATTCACCCCTGTATTAACAAATTGGCACCCTACCTGGTATTATGGAGTACAAAAATGCAAAACAGAGAGGCTCACTGAGTTTGCATCACACCTTTGTATTTTGGAAACAGCCATGGGCAGTATGAAGCAGGTTTGCTGGATGCCTGCATGGAGACCTGATGGAGCTATGAAGATGAACTGTGAACTGTAGGTTGCAGTAGAGACCAAGTAGAGATGTCCAGACAATGAGATGGCTGCCAAGGAAAGCTGCCAGCTCTAGATGAAGTTTTGTAGTACTGTGAGTAGCCTAGCTGGAGAGGCATAATTGGAACTCTAGACAGTTCTTGCTTGTTAGAATTAACAGACTTGGAGATTTGTCACTGTCTAGAGTTGTTGGACTTGGAGCTAGAGTTTGATATTTTCTCTTTGTTTGTTTAAAATATTATATTGGTTGAATATTTCTTTGTTATGCCTAATGCCATCTTTTGCAGTATTAATATGTATTCTGTGCCATTATGCTCTTGTTTTGGTTTATTTTTGGTATTGGCTCAGTTAAAAGACCTTGGCTTATGGAGATGTTTGAACATCATTAGGATTGATAAAATTATGGGGACTTTTAAACTTGGACTGAATGCATTGTATTTTATATCATATATGGTTATCAGTTTATGGGGGCCAGGGGAGGAATATGATGGTTTGATTCAGGTGTTTCCCATAAATTTAAATGTTCTGAATGCTAGTTTCCCCAGCTGATGGCAATTGGAAATTAATGCCTCCTGGATTCAGTGTATTGCTAGGTACAGGCTTATGGATATTATAACCAGTGTCCCCTTGCCAGTATTTGGTATACTCTGCTGTTGCTATTTTCCACTTTATGTTGGCCAGGGTTTGATGTCCACACTGTGCTCATGCCATCGTTTTCCCTTGCCATGATGGAGCTTCCCCTTGAGTGTGTAAGGAAAAATAAACCATTTTTTTTCCCACAAGCTGCTCTTGGTCAGGTGATTTCTTCCAGCATTGTGAGCCTGACTACAATAGTACCATTCCTGTCACAGAGTATGTGACTGGAGAATATAGAAGGGTCTAACCTGGAACATCATTTGTGGTAGCCCTCATGTTGATGATGAGATCTATAACTGGCTAGTAAATAATTAGTAAAATTGAAAGAAAATAGTTACTAAAGGAGAAACTAATTTTGAAAAACACCAGCTTTAGCCTTTTTAAAATAATATTTCATATTTATTTATTTGACAGAGAAAGAGGGAGAGAAAGAGAAAGAGAGAGAATGGGCACACCAGGGCCTCCAGCCTCTGCAAATGAACTCAAGACTTCTGTGCCCTCTTGTGCATCTGGCTAACGTGGTCCTGGAGAATCAAACCTGGGTCCTTTGGCTTTGCAGGCAAATGCCTTAACCACAAAGCCATCCCTCCAGCCCCCTGCTTTAGTCTTAGCCATCTTTAGAGTAATAGGCATGGGAAAGCAGAAAGGTTGTCAGGGCAAGTAATAAGTTTCTCATCAAATGCATTGGATTTAAAGTAGACAGTACACCTTCTAATAGATATGGCAAGAAAATAAAATCAGTGTGCAACATGAAAGAGAAAGAAAGAGAGAGATGATTTGAAATATGCCCATGGCCAACTAGTATCACCCATTTATTGCTTTGGATGAGACTTTTTCTTCATGCTAGTCTCACAGATTTCTCTCTCTTTTATTCTAGCATGGTCACATCCATTAGGTTAGTATGTTTTCAGAAGTTTGGCTAGGAAGATTAGAAGGGGGCCTGGAAGGGAGTAAAATAGGGATGAAGGAAGGGAGACAATAGGGACAACTGAAAAAAAACACATAATTAAACTTAGTACATTATAACAAATTTATTTAATCACTTTTATGGCCTGTCTACTGTATGTAGATATAAGCTTCATGGGCCATGGGGGAGAATTTTTATTTTCTATTTTGTATCATATGTAACTCTTTCATCTCTACCTACATGAATATGTTGGATGACAATTTTCTTGACTTCTATTTACAAGACCCAAAGTCCTAAAGATTGAAGAGTGTTTAAAGGTTTTTAATTTTATTTTTGATTTCATGGTTGTTTGATTTCTTTGATATCTTTATTATCACAGCTGTATATAATACACATCTGAACCATCAGTCTTCATATTTGTGTTCATGTAACACATGTAATCAGTGCATATAGCAAGACTCCACATGTATACAATCCTTTCAGCATTTCAGCATATTATATTTTCATTCATATTTATGCAGGGTTATGTAATCAAAATTGAATACATTATAGAAATATAAATGAGGTATCTGTCATATGTGGCAGTGAGACTCTTACAGTACTGTAACAAAAACCTGACTATCTTTGTATTCTTAATATGTAGCGGTACTTACCCCTCCATTTACAGACAATTAGTCTTTACATGAGATAGGTTATTTCTTTTTCTTTAGCCATAGTCCCCTAAGATTAGTAAATGTTATAAAATAGCTACTTTTGGAAAAGACACATACATTTTCATCAGCTCTGATTTTATTTCACTGACATTCAAATAAAATATTGTGCCAATGAATTCAAAATTTATTAGCAGAGAACTATTTCATGTTTGTGAAAATGTATTTAAAGAAAATGAAATCATACATTTTTATTATGTGGTGTAATATCATACATTACTGATTGTCAGCTTTCCTTTTAGTTGTTAAAATATGCAGCTCTTGGTTCTGGTATTTTAAGTGTTTTGCAAATTCACAAAAATAAAGTAGTCAGCACTAAAGTTGTTATGATACTCAACATTATCCTAATGCAAATGTGTAAAACTTCTTGTTGCAAATTAAGAAAAAATACATTAAAAATAAACACATTTGAAATTTCTCTTGTTTCTTTCCATTATTCATAGTGATCCTTCACATTTTCAGAAAAGTTTTAATTAAGTGCTAAAAAAAATCTTCAAATCATTTTATGTCAAAAGATCAAGCTGTCTTCATGAAATTAACCTTCTTGACTTCTTTGTCCCCATTCCAAATACCTCCCCAACTGAATCCCTTCTTTTTAACTAGTTGTCATCTATTTTGATGTCATTGTTTATTAGTTCTCCTTGTGTAGGTATTTTTACCTGCAGTTGTAGGTATTGTGCAGGTTGTGTCAGCAACAGTGAGGTCATGAATATCAAGTCCACTCTGTGTATGGAAGACAAACATTGTAAGCAGTCATTCTCCTCCTTTGGCTCTTACACACCTCTTGTGCAATGGTCCCTGAGTCCTGGAGTTTATAATAGAGATGCCTCACTTATTGTTGAACTGTCACTTCTCAGTACTCTGAAGAGTTTCCAGCAGTGGACCGTGCAAGCCTTACAATTGGCAACCCAGGCCACATGTGCCAACTGGTACAATGGTGTCATGTCTACTGTAGTGGATACCAGCTGCTCTCTAATTGGATTTGAAGCCCATTTCATGGGAGGCAAATCATACCTTGTATTGAAACCTAGTCAAAGGTCTATGACTGGGAAGGTTATAAGTTTTATAGGGAAACTAATACTGTTGTTTGGATAAATACATATATTATGCCAATTTAGCTATACACTTATTTCTTCATTTTGAAAGATATTAGGGATTTCCTTGTACCCTCTTCTACCTAGCATTCTTCATTTCTATATTTTGTTTCTCTGTGCTTCTTTCTAGTTCAGCTGTGTCTATCTTGTTATTGAAATATATTATCTTCTTAGTTTCAGTTATATTTCTTAGTTTCATAATTTCTTGTTAACTTTTATTCAAACATGCAGCATTAATTTTATAGATTCTATTTCATTTCCTGACCATAATTATGTTATAATATATATCTGATAACTGTGCTACCAAGCTTTCTGTGAAGCATCTTCTAGGTGATGTTCTTCAAATATTTCTAGCTCATACATTTTCATTCTGTTATGAACCTCTTTGATTATCTTTGATTTTTATTTAAATAATTATTTTCATATTTTTGAATTTTTATTTGAATAATTACTTTCAAAAAGTAATTTAAATCTTATGATGATGAAGTATTCTTCTGGAGATAAATAAATTATGTTTTCTTTTTTTGAAAAGAAGTGTGCCAGCACATATTAAACCCTCACGTGGTGTGGCTCAATCAAGGAGAGGGCCTGCCAAGATCTAACCCACACCATTCTTTCGATGGCAGGTTCTCTGAGTTCCTGGTGCTAACATGTCGGTCTGTCACAAACATTGACTTACTAACTCTCCTGCATCCTGATCCGTGACTATAGTGAACTGTTATTTTCCTCTCAAATATATCATGAGCAGTGGCAGAAATTTCCAGGACAGATAGGATAACAATCTCCTACCTCTTAGGGGTGAGGGGACCCTGTTTCTTGTGGCACAAGAATCTGACCACTGTTGACTGGTGCCCCTCAATTGTCCATTGTGATGAAAATACCTTTAACAAAATAACTGGTTCATTCTCTCCCTTACTCTTATATGATATTTTTCAGTTATTAATGCTTTTGGGTTTAGCTTCTAGGTGCCTATAACAGATAAGATCTGAATACCCTAGCTCACCATTTACTGGAACTGCAAATATTAGCTTTCTCATAGACTATTCTCTAAAGATAATATATTTGAAAAACATTATCATTATATCTTGAAAACATTTCAAATATTAGCATTCATAAGTTAAATTTTGTAGGGTATAAGTTAAAATATTAATAAATTTTGCTCTAAAAATTCTTTCTTTGGAAGTTTATTTTGAGAAAAGGGACAAAATGTGAACATTTTACACACAAAGACATTAATCATAATAACTTGTAAACACTGAGAAAGAAAATGAAACAATCAAGTGTCAAGTATGAGGGAATAGGTGTTTTAATTATGCTTTATCTACAGAATAGAATTCTATTTAGCAACTAAAACCGCATTATGCTATAATCATGCTATTCTAAAATTAAGAATATAAAATTTCATAAATTATATGACTATGAAAGGAATAATGATTATTAAAGGAAACAAAATTATAAAATGCTAGAAGACAAATTACTACAAACCTGCAGCAATTATTTCTGAATGGTGCTTGAAATTCCCATTTATATTTTTACATAATTTGCAGATCACAAAAAACACTACATTGAAAATCATAAAAATGTTATTTTAAATCAATCTGGAATAAAATACAGAAAAATATATCCAGTAACTTCATTTCAGTAATTATCATTCTGTTTTCTTCCATTCGTACAATTTCTTTGCACTTTATAAACCCTCTAAGATTGGCATTCACTGCTTTTTATTATCAAAATAAAATATGCTCTGTATTCAAATTAAATGTTTGAAACTAAAATTATTCAGTCTTCCCATAACAATTTGCCAAAAACTTATACTCAAACATGTCAACATGATATTTTTACTGAAACTAAATCACAATCTTTCAAAAGGTCATACAGTAAAGTTCTGAAAAAGAATATTCTGGACTCCATAGCTATTAACTGATGTTCAGAACAAAGGTCACTAAGGGAGTAGGCATGGAGTATGAGTATTTTTCTTTCTTTTCAACAAAGGCTGACTATAAAATAATATACTTGCAATGTTTAAAACAAGGCCTGAATTAAAAAGAATTATTTTTTAAACTATTTAAAGGCACTTTTTATTTTTTTTATTAATTAGTTTTGTATTCAGCAAATACAGTCAGTTTGGTACCATTATTAGGCTCATCTGTGACCTAACCCCTCCCCTTGGAACCTCCATGTTGAGGTATATGGGTCATGCATTGTGGAGTTAGTCCACAGTTATGGGTAAGATAAATGTCTCTGCATATCATGACCCAACATGTGGCTCTGACATTCATTCTTCCCCTCTTCTGCAAAACTTCCCTGAGCCATGTTGGGTTCATTTTTGGTCTGCTTCAGTGATGAGGTGTTGGGGGCCTCTGAGGCTCTGGCTCTCTGGTTTGGTAGGAGTTGTTTTTTCTCTGTGTTGATCTCCTTCCCCCTTGTGCTGGTATCCAGTTCATCAGGAAAACAGCACCCTTGCTTGTTTCACCAATTTTTCTTAGTTTCAGCTGGGGTCCTTTTCAGGTATGATGGGGTGGCTCCCTCCTTAGGATCTACATCTATATGAAAAAGAGAAGCAGATTCTCCAACTATGAGATTCCACCTTACCACAATAAGGATAGCAAACATCAAAATATCAAATGAAAATAAATGCTGGCGAGGATGTGGAGAAGTAGGAATACTCACCCACTGTTGGTGGGAATGTAGGATGGTACAACCACTTTGGAAAACAATATGGAGACTCCTGAAAAGGCTGACTATAGAGATACCAACAGACCCAGTTATTCCCTTACGGGGCATCTACCCTAAAACCTTCAAACCATAGGCTAGAGAGATTTGGTCAACCATGTTTGTAGCAGCTCAATTCATAATAGCTAAGAACTGGAATCAACCCAGATGTCCATCACTAGAAGAATGGATAACTAAGATGTGATATATCTACCCAATGGAATTCTATACAGCAGTAAGAAAAAATGACACAATGAAATTTGAGGAAAAATGGTTGAACCTGGAACAGATCATTCTCAGTTAGCTTACCCAATCACAGAAAAAAAAATCACCACATTGTCTCACTTATCTACAGCACCTAAACTGAATCTACCCAAGATGCCTTACATACCCAGAAAGCATCTCATGGACTAGTCAATAGGAGGGGTGGGGAGGGATGGGAAACACAAATCTAGACCCAGAAGGCAATGGTACCATAAAATTCTACTTCCTAAAAGGCATACCAAATGGCTGAACCTTCAACAGGTCCTTACAGGGAGCACCTGAACCACAAGACACTGGAGAGGTTAGCATCAAGACTAACCTTAATCTGCTACATCTTCCTTTCCTCCCTCTCCCTCTCCCTCCCTCTCTTCTCTCTAACTCTTGTATATTAGTTATCTTTTTCCTCATTTTCTTAGTGGGCACTGACCTGTAACTCCCAGTACCAACATGGGGCTCTCATCCACAATGAGCTTTTGATCAGAGAGACCTACAAGGTTTCCTAAAAGACAGACAGATTTCTGTCAGAGTACATGATGACCCACCAAAGGTTAGTGGTAAGACCCTACTGCTGAAGACATCTTATGTGGTTGACATGTAAAATAGAATGGCATGGCTGGAAGTTGGAAGAGAGTCAGTTCCCGGACAGTCAGCGTGTCTAGTGCCAGAAGGTGCTACATGGGTGACTGGGGCAAAATGACCAATATCTGTCCAAGCAACTCATGGTCTAACCTACTTATCAGCAAATAACCTGATGTGATGCCCTCACAAGTGCAATAGTGGCACACAGTCATGGTAGGGAACCAACTGCTCTTGATTTGGCTAACTGATCCCCTCAATGGTACGGGACCCATAGCTGGAGCTGGGAAACAAGTCAGAACCATATCCAAACATAAGCCCACTCTCCAATATCAAGCTACCATCAATCATGGGCTACAAGAGGGCCTACACCTATTAAATTCTCTATAAAAAAAAGTAAGGGATGAAAAGAATTATGTATGGCATTAACTATTCAGTCATTTCCTCAATGTAATATCTAGCTCAACAAATAACAATCAGTAAAGACTTTATATAAGTAGTAACATTTCATATGCTATTATGGTGGAAAAATTCTGGGGCACATATATGCAGTCAGACCCCAGGAAAGGATAATATGCATTGCTCCTGAGAGGCAAGGGTACGTGTTCCATGGGATATGTTCCTTCTTCTAGGGTAAATGGCTTCTTTACATGTACTTTATCTCTTTGTATATGCAAAGAAGTCTTCAATATGTTGTGATGTCAAAGTTTTAATTGTTGTCATAAGAAATCACCTCCGATGACTTCCTGCTTTGTCTCTTAGTCATTCTTCTGCCTCAGATAAAGCCTGAGTTGTTCTGTAGCATTCATCATGCAGAGCTTTCATGAACCTGTAGGTATTGTTTTGCTCATAATTATTTCTCAGCCATAGCAATAAAACAAATTTACAGAAATTTATTCTGCCCTTTAATTGTTTCTGGCCCATTCAGCCTGTTAATTGTGACCTTAGCATTAGGAAATAAAGGCTAATTGAGCTGATAATTAGGCTAAACATGTTCAGAAAACAGAGGTTATGCTTTGCCAAATAATCCAGTAAGAATGTAATTTTCACTTCTTTCAAACAGATGACTTTCAAACACACATTTGGTCACTCTCAATATTTAGATAAATGAACCTGCTAAAGATTTTAAACTCTAAATTTGTTCAGATTTTGAGGCATGTTTTCCCACAAAGTTTTTTGACCAGATGTTTGAATATGAAAAATTTCAAGTTTTAGTACAAATTCCTCTTATATGATAATATAATTGTTTTAGTAACTATATCTATATGTTTATTTCTATCAAATATTCTCTGAAAGCTTTTACAATATGTATACTAAGTGTTTGTGTAATAATATTTGAAAACAAAATAAAATAATAACAACAACAAAGCAATGAGTCAGCCACGGTGACCCATACCTGTGATTCCAGCATTCAGAAAGCAAAGGCAGGAGAATTGTGGTTAAGAGGCTTAGTGGGCTCTGTGTCAAAAAGTTAAAGCAAACAAACAATAAAATAAAGAAACACAATAACACTAATTAATAGACGAAAGATGGTCAACACGGGTTAAAATAGGGAGCGTAAATGGAATGATGAAGGAAACCTGGCATTACTATATGAATAGCTGCCTTAAATATCTTTTAAAATACGTAACTGTAGGTGGACATTATCTCTCTCTCTCTCTTCTCTCTGTCTGTCTCTCTTTCCTTGTAAACAAATAAAAATAAGTAAGCAAATGTGGTTAAAAAACATAAGTATAAAAAATGTTTAAGGGAAATTGTCCTCTTTCTGATGATAAATTCAGAGTGAAAAAAGTTCTGTGGCTTATCCAATGCAAACAGATGCAGCAGTATCCCAATGTTAATTATTATAGTCAACAAAACAGCTTACTTGCCAGTATTGTGTCCAGTATAGCAGGCTCATTAGGAGTCAGTAAGGAAAAATCATTTCAGAACAAAAATGTTCAATGAGAGGTCTGAGATGAGGCCAAGTGTAACTTCCTTCTAGCCTGGTTTAATCACGCTTCCAGGATTCTCCTTATGTTCCTTTTTCACTAAGCTTTCCATTTGTAGTGAAAACCAGTAATTCCAATGTTTTAATTTTCAGCCAGTAGTTATATTTAATTGAGCTAGCACAAGTCATCTCTGTTGGCCTATGAGCAGCATGCACTTTGGGAAGAGTGCCACACTGGAAAGAATGTGAGAAAGAAAGCTATGGTACCTTGTGGGGATGAACTATGATACCAAGCTGTGGGAATAAACTATGGATATGAAACATGGGGGAAAATCTGTGGGAATAATTCTTATGAACCTTGCAAATAACTTTTCAGAGATTATTGCTGTGAGATGCTGAATTCCTTACCTGTATTTTGCCCTAAAGTTAATCATACAACTATTTACACATTTCAAGCAATGTGAATAGGCTATATTTGCCTTAGTGTACCTTTAGCCTGAAAAGCACAGATGACCAATGTTTAGAGATGCTGACGGATCTTAAGCTATACTATCAGTCCATTTTCTTCCATTGCCTAGTTATATTCTTTTCCAAGAAAAAAAATGTGCATGCATAAGAACTACTGGCAGTTGCACTGAAGACAATGCAGTCAGAAACTAAGGGCCTACACATTTGTTGAAGACTCAGGTACTCTTAATATGACTGTATTTGTGATCCATTTATGTTGTGTTCTGGATCAGCAAAGTCCAGCTTGTCATACTGCTAAATCCCTTCTTTGAAGAAATGTCTAAGGATTTTCCAAAGTTGAAAGTTCTATTTTCTTCATGTATTCCTGGTTTTGGGCTGTTCAATAAAAATGCCAATGTGTGCCATATATGAAGGAAGCTACAGGCACAGTAAAACCAGTGATGTGGCAATAGCAGAAGCAGCAAGTTTACCGATGGCTTAAAATAAACTTCAAGCATCAGCTTCTTTGTCCCTGGGTAGCTAGCCCACTCTTAGTGAAAGATCCCAAGGATGAGTTCTCTTATTTCTCAGGCTCTTCTCCTAGAAGCAGTTTGCCCACTCGTGGACAAGACTCCAAGGATTCGAATCTATGGTATGAAAGTGGGGAAATAATACAGGGACTCTGAATGAGGATGTCACCCAAGCACGGCATCTGTGGTGATGTTGATGAGGGAAGCTTTATCAAATTATCCAAAAGCTGTTTGGAACTAAGTGTTGGCTTTGTCTGTATTTATTAGATTTGAATATAAGTGATCCTGTGTTCACATGGAACTGATATGCACATATTTCAGGAATACTAACCTAGGTAAATAGCAACAGTTCCCCAACACATAGTTGAAATTTCAGTAATATGGTTTAATTCAATACCAATAGACCTCTAAGAATACAGTTGGATTTTCTTTTTCCAGGATCAGAATTATAGTAACATAAAGTAAAAAGATTGATATGAGCTTTTCAGTTTACAAATGGTGCTGTTGATAACTGGTAATATTTATGACTGGTGATTATGTCATGTGTTTCAAACTACTGGGTTATTGCTTCTTTGTAGCTATTAACAAATGCACATCCAGATCACACAGTGAACATGTGTGATGCTTCCCAGTCTCTCAGCAGTGAACCCATAAAAAATTATACAGAGAAAAGAATTATTAAAGGAGGATAATGGCCAAGAAAGATGGTAGTAGAGCAAAATAAGGGAGGATAAAATGGTAGAATAACTGTAATATTGCATAGGAAATTCAAATTGAGCATGTTGACACTGTAGTTATCACACATGCAGTCAGAGAAAAGTAATAATGGAGACTTGCTGACATGGATGAGGACAGTGGTTGTGATAGAAAACATAAAGGAGCTCAGAGAAAGTGACTCTTGCAAAATAAAAGTCGTGTGCAAGGAAATTTCAAAGGTATGTCACTTTTATCCCATGTAAACCTCCTTGGAATAGTTAGAAATTGATTCAACTTTTGGAAGAATTCACCATAATTCACCATAGAAGAATTGGAATTCCAGAGACATGTTAGTTGTTAGAATTATGAGACTTGGAGATTTTTCACTGACTAGACTTTTTGGACTTGGAGCTACAGAGTTTGATGTTTGCCTTGTTTAAATGTTGTATTGGTTGAATATTTCTTTGCTATGCCTAGCACCATCTTTTGCAGTGTTGCAGTGTGAGTGTTTATCCTGTGCCATTATTTTTTTTATTATTATTATGTTTTTTTGATTTTGTTTTTTACTTTTCATTTTTGTATTATGGCTCAGTTAAAAGACCTTGTATTATGGGATATTTGAACAAAATTAGGAATGATTAAAAAAAGAAAAAAACAATGGGGACTTTTAAGATTGGATTGAATACATTGCATCTTACATCATGTATGATTATCAGTTTATGGGGGATAGGGATGGAATGTGGTGGTTTGATTCAGGTGCCCCCGTAAACTTAGGTACTCTGAATGCTAGGTCCCCAGCTAATGGCAATTTGGAATTAAAGCCTCCTGGAGGCAGTATATTGCTGGGGGTAGGCTATGGGCATTGTAACCAGTTTCCCCTTGCCAGTTTTTGGCACACTCTACTGCTGATGTTGTCCACCTGATGTTGGCTGGGAGGTGATATCCACCGTCTGCTCATGCCATCATTTTCTCCTACCATCATGGAGATTCCCCTTGAGTATGTAAGCCAAAATAAACTTTTTCCCATAAGCTGCTCTTGGTGAACAGATGTAAGATGCTTCCGCTCTTAGCAGTGGCCTAGGCCTAATGTCCCACACCCAACCAATCTTGATAAGCCAGTGTTTCACTTTGCCTAGTTAGTAAGTCTGTCCATAGAGTTTGTAAAGGAAGACAAAAAGGCATGAAGTACTTGAGGAAAAGAAATACAAACCATTTTAAAGCCAGGTACTGTAGACAAGGTTAACTGGGAAGTTGAAATAGGAAAATATTGAGTTCAAAGGATGTCTTGGCTATAGATTTAATTAAACCTAATATTGGAAAGTTACAGAGACTTTGTTTTAAAATCAACAGGAGGGTTATGGCTAGGACTCACTTGTGCAGAGCTTGTCTAGCATGTGAGGCAGCCCAGCCCAGAACTTGATCGTGAAGGGCATGGGTGGAAGGATGAACATGTAATCTCTTACAATGGGATACATAATGGTAAAACAAAAACAGAGTAAACTAATTTCTAGGAGGAGGAAACTACATTTAAATATAGTTTTACATGTGAGCAAAACAATACATAGTATACCTTAACTTCTTACAAATTCATTATTGAATCTGAGAGACCATTACATTCACCAAGTATACCTGATCCCATCCCAAGTAAGAAATTATGCATACATTTATGAAATGCTGTTTTTACATAAATAGCAATCTAGAACCAACAACATTTTAGATTGCTTTAAAGATTTTTTAATTTTTTTGTTTCTTTATTCTAGCTACTGAAGCCCTGCTAAGCCATTTGCATATTTCCAGTGCTTATTATGTATGCATATCTATCTATCTATCTATCTATCTATCTATCTATCTATCTATCTATCTGAATGATAGAAAGAGAGGGAGGGATAAGAGATGGGCACACCAGGGCCTCTAGCCCCTGGAAACAAACTCCAGATACATGTACTACCTTGTGCATCTGGCTTACATGGGTACCAGGAAATCAAACCTGGTCCGTAGGCTTCACAAGCAAGTGTCTCAACTGCAAGGCTATCTCTCCGGCACATGTTTCTTTTTTTCCTTTTTATTGCTGGTGAGAAATAGACTCTAAAATCTTTGAAACCTATTGGTACCTACTAGCATGTGGTTACATAAAAAAAAATTTTAAAAGATTACATCAATTCAAGATGAACAATTTTTTTCACATACTAATACCTGGGCTGATATTTTCTTATCATACTAATGTGTAATGTCCAGGTATTTTATGTTTATGTACTACAATCAGGTCAGGGGAAGAAACTTAGATGTTGACTTCTCTTCAGTTCTTAAGACATAGGAGAGAAAGGCAATATATACAAAGATAATATAAGATGAGGGACTAGCAAATGTTTTGATACCACTTTGTATAGCAGTATTCTTAAAATAGTGCACTTCCATTGAAATTAAGAAAAAGCACAGCAAGATAAAGTAGTGAGAAAGAATGTCTTGGAATACCTGGAAAGATGACTTAACGTTTAAGTTATTTGCCTACAAAACCAAAGGACCCAGGTTTGATTCTCCAGGACCCATAAGCCAGATGCACAAGGTGATGCATGCATCTTGAGTTTGTTGGCAGTAGCTGGAGTCCCTGGCATGTCCATTCTCTCTATCTGTCTCTTTCTCTTAAAGAAAGAAGGAAGGAAGAGGGAGGAAGAAAACGAAAGAAGGAATGTCTTAGAAGAGGTCATACTGTGAGTCATAATACAGAATTTTGTATCAGATACAAATACTTTTGATGAGACAGATGAAGTTCACCGTCATGTACCTAGAAAGAACTGATGAAACACAGTTGATAAAGTCTGGTTGAGGATATAATGCCAAGGCGCTTGCCTGCATGCCCCTTCAAGGGCTACCCTATACATACCTTCACTTTGACCAAGGTTCACACTCCTAATCAAGTCATGGAAGATAAAATTCCTGCATTCCTCTTTTTGGTATTCAAGAAGAATAGCCTCTGATAAAGAAAATTTGTTAGCAAGTTTTTCTACCTACTTCTCAGAATTATTTCTCTCTCTCTCTCTCTCTTTTTTTTTTTTTTGATAAACTGAGACAATGTATATAAAAGCAGTTTGCATACTTATTGGAAAATTCTCTATGTCAGGTATTGTTAACAAACCAGTAACCCAGAGACAAAAATCTCAAATGGAATGTGCTCAGGGTTTTTTTGTACTGCAGTGAATATGACATGTAATTGCAAGAGAGAAATATCTCCCATACTCTGCAAAGCCAGATTTTATGAATTGAAATCCCAGCTTCGCCAACAATAATCTAAGTCCAATAACAATTTAAGATGCTGAATCAATGTAAAGTACTTTTAAAGTAGGTTTGACCCTACTTTAAAAGTAGTGAATACAGATAATACTTTAAGTTGTAGAGATATATAGCATAAATTATCTTTCCAATGAATGCTAAGATTAAACAATGTGTTTTGTAGTGGATTGATTGAAAACATGTACCAAAACAAAGAAATGATGAAGAAAGTTAGAGTCATCCTCATTGATTATTGTTGCAGATGTGTCCACAGGCTGAATATATCCCATCATAGTTATGAATGCAGCCCAAGACATTTTTCAATGACAACATCGTGTTACAATGTATTTTTTCCCTGTAATATCTTCATAGAAATAATGCTACCTAGAGAAAGGTACTATAAGAAATCAGATCACAATATGAGATATGGTCCTATAAATTTACAATGAAAAGGGAAGTAAAAACATTCAGTAACTTAAATTTGCATTACATCCCAAATAAGTCCATGATACATTGAAGTATCAAGTCAGAAGTAGACAATATATTTAACTGAACAACCCAGTATGCTTGGAGTATCCATCCTGTGGTTGCTGCCAGCTGAGGCTCATTGTCATGGTCAGCATCAGTACCTATCACTAACTTAGGGAAAGGTCAACATTTAGAAACTGAAGGAAAGTTTGTACTGGATGAGTCTCATGTTCTAACTGTCCTAACATCAAACTCTTCTAAGTCAGACCCTCACAAATCAGGAATCACTAATGCAGGAGAGTAGAAAAAATTCTAAGAAGAAAACTACTCATCAGTAACAAAGAACAAAGTTGAAAATGCACCTCAGAATTAGTGTTCACCAAGCACATGTAAGCCCTAAGTTCAACTGCTTGGCACAGTTAAAATAAATAAACAATAAAATCAATATAAGCACCTCATCATAAAGTCTGGCTCTTGAGTTTTCAGATGAGGAAGTTTGAAGTATCTGACTGACAAGTTAAGCCAGTAGACATCTTAGTTGATGTTCTTCAACTGAGGTTACATATTGAAACACAGAATATATGAAAGGTTTTGAGTGATTATTTTCTTAACTCTTTCTATAAATCCTATTTAAGAAACAAAGGAGACAAGTTGGTTCAATAATAATCAATTGATATATCAGGAAACTGGGGTCCAAATCTCATGAAATTTCCATTGAGGGAGACAGATAAGGAGGTGACCATGTTGGTGCATGCCTTTAATCCCAGCACTCAAGAAGCTGAGTAAGAGGATCACCATCAGTTCAAGTTCAGCCTTGACTACAAACTGAATTGCACAACCTGCTTGCACTAGAGGGAGTACCTGCTTTAAAAGGCACAAATACAACAATTAAAAACAAAAGACAGACACAGATAGATAAATTGACAGACATGTAGACAGAAAGATGATAGATTTATATTATCTACATTTTATACACATAGCTACGTATGCATTTACTTACATAAATATAAACTAGCAACATACCCATATATGTATACTTCCTCTTTATTTTACCGGTTTTTTATTCCATTCTTTCTTGTATCTAGGCCTAGAGTTACTTATTTATAATATGAACTATGACTATTGATTTGACTTAGACTAAGATATATCTTTTTAGCAACATTTTTATTAGATTTTTATGTAAACAACACATGTTGGTACCACACTTTCCTTCCTCCCTTCCCCTTTTCTTAAGAGACACTCCTCCTTGGGGATGCAGATCAACCCCATGGGAATTGTGGGTCATGCATTATGGGGGGTGGGGAGAGGCAATATCTCTGCAAAATGTCTCAACTTGTGGTTCTTCTCCAAAATTCCTTGAGTCATGCTGGGAGCATTTTAAGTCTGCTTCAGTGATGGGCACTTAGAAGCCTCAGGAAATCTGGTTTGATAGGTGTTGAGTATGTCTTATCTCCTTCTCCCTTGTGCTGATATCAGATTCACTAAGAAAGCAGCACTCTTGTTTATTTATTCAATTCCTCTGTGGTTTCAGCTGGGGCCAGGGAGGAGTGCACTGGGTTGATTATCTCTTCAGGTCCAGCTACTGTCTGAAAAAGAGAAGCAGATATCTTTACTCCAGCTAAAGATCTATGTATGAAAGCCCAGTTATCAGAAAATCTATTGCTGAATATAAATTTAGGTTATTACTGAGCCATGTGGACTTACCTCATTGGAGAAACCGATTGTCTTCCTGCCGAGACTGGAAATGATGTGTGGTCCAGAGCATTTCTTCACCCTGGCTTTGAGTAAAGTGTCATGATTCGCCTCCTTGATTTTCTGTCTTCCATGCTTCCCTGGAAACCTTTCTTTGGATTGAGGAACCTTTCCTTCACATGCATCTAATTCATATATTACTTTGAGATGTGTTTTATTTAACAATCCAAGTCATGTAATTTGCATGTTTTAGGGAGAGGGCACCAACTACTTTAAAATCCTTAATTGCACACCACATTTTAGATATAATTGTGCCAGCAAACTCCCTTCACAAATGAGTACAGATCAAGATGGCTAGACAACAAGCATCCATTTGAGCCAGTGTCTTTTCCACATTTCCTCTTACCAGTTCCAACTTTTTCCCAGGCATATCAAGCTTATGAGACCTGGATTTTTCTTGATTAACATTAGAACTATAATTTTCCATTGAATTACCCATTTTGATAAAATAAATAAAAATGTAGTACAACAGTGGTTTTAATGTCTCAAGAGTGGATGGTCCTTTATTCAAATAAAGGGAAATAGTAACTTCTGTGTTTGAAGGGTGATAAGAGCTCCCTTTTCCACAGCACTTTCTATGAAGAAATCCTAAGACACAGGTTGCTACAATACTGTGAGGTTTAGAAACTACCACTTTAAAGATGAATGGCAGATTCAGATACTGATAAGACAGGTTGATGTCTGGTCTATAAGGTCAGTATATTATTTCCCTTTTGCTGTCATAATAAATTGCCTCAATTATTTTGGATCAAATAATGATAATTGATTATTTTATATTTAGGTGGATTAGAAGTGCAGTACAGGACTGACTGGGCCAAAACAAAGGTTTGTCGCTAAGGACCTTCTGCTGAATTTAGCAGCAGGAAAGAAAATGGTAGACTTTGGGACCTTAAAGGGAACCCCATGCTTGATCTTACCCATCCAGCAGGGAAGTATAACAAAATACACAGGAAGAGGGAGACAATTTTTAAAAATGTCAGAGCTGGAGAGATTGCTTAGCAGTTAAAGTGTTTTCCTGCAAAGCCTAAGGACTCATGTTTGACTCTCCAGTTCCCACCTAAGCCAGACTCACAAAGTGATTGCAAGTGCACAAAGTTGCACATGTGCATAAGGGGTCACAAGTGTCTGGATTTCAATTCCAGTAGCTGGAGACCCTGGCACACGAATTCTCTCTCTCACTCTCTCTTTTGTTTACTCTCTTGCATTAAAAAAAAAGAGCCAGTCTTTTTTGTTTCCCTAAAAAAATTATCACACATACAACAGAAAAAAAAAAAAAATTGGCCCTTTCAAATGGAACTGGAGGTATGGAAATTCTTTTGTAACAGATCTACACAAATCAGTGGAACCTGTCACATGATCTCCGGATTATGGCATCAGAAAAGGCTGTGCCAACTATACACTTGCAGAGAAGCCATCACAACCATAGTCACATCTCACATCCCCCATTGAGCTGGGTCTTCCTGTTCCTTTAACAGTCATCATGTACTCAGGTTCTAACAGGACTCCCCAAGGACATTTCAGTGAGAGGCAACACTAAATAAAGTTTCCTGCCTATGCAATGACTATAAGGTTCACTTTCAGGATAGTAGGTTTCTTGTCCCATTTGTCTGTGACACTGACTTTATGTGCTAATAAAGGATTAGAACAGAAGGGTACAACATGGGATGTGCTTTGAGGCAGGGTGCAGTGGTCAGTCTGCAGAGTTTGGGATCTCAGTCCCACTGACTCTTCTGGGAATGTGTCCTTCAGTCTTCCCTAGTGCCCTTCCATCATGTCACTTTACTATGCATTCTTATGTTCCTCTGATAAGGATTTGGTATTTGTGTGGGTCTATCTACAAAGTAATGACACCAACATAAATTTTCTAGCTACTGGGTATCGTTATATGTATTGTAAAAACTGACTTTCTAGCGTCGACTTTGTACATTTGTCTTTTTAAATGGTCACTGCAAATGTATTTAGGTCTCAGAAATAAAGGCTGATGTGCAGGACTTATGTCCTTTACTAGATGTCATGAGGATTTTAGTGCCCACATAGAAGCAGAGATATTATTTGGTTTATGATTAGGAAGACTTTCTGTCAATAACTTTCCCTGAGTCTTAATGATTCTTCTTCCTCTAGGATGAAAGGTTTGGGTCTTTTTAAGGTGATTTTATCCAAGAACAATAAAGGATACTCAACACCCTATAGTTTTTACATAAATACCAGAGCATCTATGAAAGAAGGATCCACTAGGCTTTTTGAAAAGACAACCTGACTTCATGATTAAACTCCAACAAGTTTGTCTATGATTAAAGAGGCCAAAAAGAAGCATTACCTGGATTTTTACTCACTTGGGAGCCCTATTAGTGACCCAGTTCCTCCTGCTCTGTGGGTCATATGTATTCAACTATCTTGTTTTACTCTCGTTCCTGACGAGAACCTGGGGGCTGTAAAGGTAGAAGTAATCTAGGCAATGACCAGCAATAACTAACCCTATTTAAGATTAGGGAAAAATTTCCCTCCTCTAGTGGACCCAAATGCCATCCAAATTCAGCTTTTGGAAGTTATGTAAGCCAGATCTGTGTCCTTCAACACACCTTAATAATGAGAAGTGGGACTAATATAGAATGACTCAGGATGACATTTAAGTTCATCATAATGCCATTTGCATACTAACTGACAAGCCTCCTTACTGTGACCATTGACAATTGTCATAATAAGGTTTTGAAAGAACCATAAATGGACCAAAAATGTCAGTGTTCCTAGAATCCCTTAAAAACCTCTGTGCATCCCCAGAAATGCCAAAAGTACTCTTACCTTTTATTAGCCTATAACTTCCTCTTATTTCCTTTATCCTATATATAAAATCTGTGAACTCACAAGTGTTGAAGATTTGACTTCAAGTTCATCTCTCACTTTTCTTTTACCTCTCCAAGAATAAAAGTCACCTATAATTAAAAAAAATTAACTATTCTCATATTTGGATTATGCTTCTTTACTCACTAAGTTCTCAGCACAATTTCTCATTATTATAGGATTCAGATAGACATTATCCTGGTGCTGTCCATCAAGAGCTGCATGAAGTTTCTAGAAGCCACCTGCATTTTTAGTAAAGAGTTCTCCCCTACCTGTTTTTCAAATGTTTTTCATGACTACTGTCATTCACCATGGAATCTCTTGTCTTCTTTCTGCTTTATCTTTCTAATCTAACTAGCAAATGATCTCAACTTTTAAACACTTATGGTAAGATTTAGCTACCTGAATAACGAAGGATAATTTCCCCACTCAAGGTCTATTTCATGATCACATTTCAAAATCAACTGTTCCATGTAAAATAACATAATCATAGGGTCTGAGGAATAGAGGTAGATCTTATTAGTATGGGGTGGGGGGAGTCATCATTCTTATTATTACATGCAGTGTTTGTGTATTTGCATTGACTTCTAACTGAGTGGATTTTTTCCCAGCAGAAACAGTACCAGGACATGATTTGATTTGGCATTTCATATTTAGGCATCCTCTTTAATCAGCTTACTTCCTGGTATCATTTTGACTTTTGACAAATCTTTAACTACCACAGTATGTTAAGTTATATGCTTCCTTGTATATCACTCAGGAGAGCCTTGAATATCCACTTTTAACATGGAAACCTACTTTTTTGGACAATGGAATGCTCAGGAGCCATAAATTATTAATAGAAAATTTTCAGTGCCAGAGATGGGATACCTTCCAGTGAGTTATTGGCCAGGGATTTCCCTGATGCCCCAAAACATTTCAGGCCATTGCTGAGGCCTTTGTTTTCCCACCAGGAATAGATAGTAACACCCTATTGCTGAAGACTCCACATACTTGGGCTACAAGGTCACTGAGAAATCCTGCTGGAACTGAGCTGAAAACCTCCTCCATGTAGACCAGATGACAGAAATCTGGGAAAAGCCATACTACATGCAGTTCAACTGGAGAGAGAGAAATTACCAGTGAAACTCAACAATAAACACTGCAAGCCTTAATTTCGCCAGCCAGGCCAAATGAGCCAATGGGTGCAATAGTGGCACATCTGTTATGGGTTAAGCCAACTGCCCTCTAATTTGGCTGGAGCCCTGCTCCATGGGAGGGAATATATCCCTGATATTAAAAATATGCAACAGAGATAGTTATGAGCCCTAAGGGTATAACTGCCCAGTAAGTACTTTTCTTAATGTTCATACCCATATATTAATGCTACTCTCACTTTTGACTAGAGAACCTTCTCTTTTAGATGACAGTGACCTTGGGATAACTCAGAAGGCACCATGGTGCTGAGAGGAAGTGACAGAGGCATGTTCAGCACTGCAATATCTCTATCACACCTTCCAAAGATCAGGGTCCATTGCGGAAGAAGTGGCAGAAAGAATGTAAGAGCCAAAGGAAGAGTAGAACTCCTTACAACATGCTCCACCAGGCACAAAATGGCCTGGATATCCATGACCTCACAGTGCCTGACAATACCTACATAAGACCTTCATAAGATGAGGAAAAGATCATGACATAAAAATAAAAAAAAAACTGATTAAGAGGGGGAGGGGATATGATGGAGAGTGGAGTTTCAAAGGGGAAAGTGGGGTGGGGGAGGGAATTACCATGGGATATTGTTTACAATCATGTAAGTTGTCAATTAAAAAAAACTGAAGGAAAAAATAAATAAATAATCTTTAAAAAAAAGCTGAAAGAATGGCATTGCCCCCTGGAGTTATCAGCGTTATTGAGGAGATTATAGTTTGATTTTGGGTTGTAAGACTGAGCATAACAGATTACTAGCAATCTCAATATGCTGAAGGACTAAATTTTGGCATGCTAATTTTACTCTAATTTGAAGTTTACAACCTTGTTTAGTCATTTATCTTTAAGTTCAGTCATTGTGTTTCATTTGTTATTTATCATCTCATTTAGATTTTAGAAAATATCCAATAGTTCATTATATACCTTTGTTTATACATTACCTTTAAGATCTGGTAATTCTGTAAGCCAAGAGCACACCATTTAGTCATGTGATACAGAAGTTATAAACTACCACCAAAGGTGTGTGCACTTATCTAATGAAGGTCAAGTTATTGGTCCAACCTTGTTATCTGAACACTGATTCCAAGGCAGAATCTGTCTGTGATATTTCTGACTGTAGCCACACACTTCCCAGATCATCATGAGCAGCAGAGAATGGTAAGGATACCAATATTCATCCTGGGACTGCTTTCATTAGGTTTAGTTACTGCAGGCCAATGTGGTTACTGCCCAAGGCACAACTTCTCAAAAAACTCCCAACTATAGAGTACTGTGTGTACCTAATGTTCTAATAAGAGAAAGAAAAACTGAAAGTTGCTTTTTTCTCCCACTTGGGATACTAAAGAGCAAGGGGGCAGCTAACAGCAAGAAGTCCAGAGGCACAAATTCAGCAACACAGATTTCAAAAGGTGCTTTTCACAATGATAGGCACATTCCAAGTTTTCTTTGCATTCTCTTGGGGTCAGGCTACTTCTCAAATGTCAAGTCCCATCACAATTGGCACCTTTGGCACTTCTGAAGCACTCGGTATTTTGCAGTCAACTTGGGAATTTGTGTGCTCAGGAACCAGAGAGTGAAGGAATGCAAGTCTGCAGGTCAGTGGCTGCCAATCACTACTCCCCACTCCTCAGGGATTCACTCAAAGGAGGCCAGAGGCTCTAGGTCTCCTTTAGGGAAGCTTCCTTCATTGCCAGAATAGTCTGAGTAGATTTGTAACGAGTCTCCTAAATCCTGACAGGAATTATGTAAAGAAAAGAAGTGTACATTTCCAAAGACTGAAGAAAGATATGCAAAAATACTGATATACAAATCAAGTCAAAGAATATGAAAATAAAGCAGTAATATTTCATGTATTCTATGCCCTTGTTTGAATGAGCCTGGCTTCTGAAATAAGGACATTAGTGGACATATTGTTTATTCAGAGTTTTATCCGTTACCAAATGATAAAACTATCAAAATGATCTTCAAGACCCAAAGTCAAACTCAAGGAGCACATTACAAAACATCTTTCAGTTTCAGCTCATGATAAATGCATTTTGGGAATGACTAAATTGAAATGTCATGACCCAAAGAAGGCATGATCATTGCGAAGCTTATCACTGGTGGGAGAAAACTGGGGGATGTGGATGATCTGTATGGGAACTAAAGTTCATTTTTAAGCTTTATGGAATCTACTATTAGCACAAATTGAGAGTGAAGAAATCATTATCCAATTCCAAGTATCTATTAATTTACATTCCATTCAAGAATAATTTTCACATTTTAATGTGAGAAAGCATTATTTTTAAAACAAATTTGGTTGTGCTGGGGAATTGTAAACAGCACGCACCATGAGCACTTACACAAGTAGATATATATATATATTTTTTTTTTCAAAGTGGAATTAAGTGCCAAATCCAGCTCTATTGAGACAGATGCCTGGAGGTGAGAATAAAAATTCTAACCAATTTCCTAAGCATCTTGAAGGGCCAAATTTCCATGACCTTTGTGATTTCTAAAAGACATAATTGTCCACTTCAGTACATAGCTATTGGGAAGAAATAACTCTTCAGTTGTGAAATGGATGTGTTTGTGAAAGTCCATACTCTCCCATGTATTTAAACTGTTTTGAAAAATCCCCATATCTAAAGATAATGTATTTGTCTTACAATACTTCCCTGAAAACTGCTTACAAGTGATGTGTATTTTCCTTTTGCCCACAACCATTTTTTGTCCCCATTACAGGTTAAGAGGGCTTAAGTATGTTCTGACAGAAAATACTTGCAGCATAATGTATGCTAGCATTCCCTCACAAATAAATATTGCCTGAAAGAACCAAACAAAAGAGAAAAGACAGGCAAAATCATTCCATTTATTTAGCTTCATTGCATCACTTTATTTAGGGTGCCAAGTTGATCTTGGTGAGACTATAATTTCTTTTGATCTTCTTCCATGTACATTGGGTTAATGAGGTCAAGTCTATCTTTATATGCTACTCTAAACTTGTGCCATCTTTTAATAAAATATAATTCTCTGGTGACAACAAAGGGAAATAGAATAAATTTCTATTGATCAGACTGAAACCTGGGTACATTCTTGATTTCTTGTTCCTCACATCCCATAATTAATATAATAATGGAAGTGCTTCTTGACTCTGCTCACTGCATCTCCTACAGCCTAGCTGTAATGGATGCATCATTATTTCTCACCTGGTTTACTGAAGTATCAAATGATCCCTCTGCCTCCCACATGTCTGTATTCCATCCAATGACTATGATGCCACAGAGATATGAAGAAAGCACACATTCAATTTTTCCCTGTTGCTTCAGTCCTTTGGTTGTGTGGCTGATTTTCACGTAGCCAGAACTTCTAGTTTGGTGTTTAATGTCCCTAACTTTGGCTATATTATAAGAGCTAAAAGAACATAATCAACCAGACACTACTGATACTGCAAACTAACTCCAGGAGCATGTTCCACTTTCTGCATCTGGGTTTATTGTGAACTGGGGAATGGAATCTGGACTGTCAATCTTTTCAAGCAAGCACCTTTAACAGCTGATCCATCTCTCCAGTCCCTGAAGCCAATAACTCTATAACTAAAGTATAATTATTTCTTCACTTTTCTATACCCTCTGTTAGATAGTAGATCTTTTACTACCAAAGTATTATAGTTAATACAATGCCTGATATAGAGTTAAGCTTAGTAACAATACATTTATAAATCAATTAATTCTTTGACTATCTTATATCTTCCAAATGTGTCTATATATCTATAGATCATGTAGCTACTACACATTTAACACAAGAGCTGGAGTCCTGTATGCCATGATATGTGATCCTTTCAGATCATTAGTTTCCATTCTACCTTCTTGTGGCGGTCTGATTCAGGTGTCCCCCATTAACTTAGGTGTTCTGAATGCTAGGTTCCCAGCTGATGGAGCTTTGGGAATAAATGTCTCCTGTGTATTGTTGGGGTCAGGGTTATGGGTGTTATAGCTAGTTTCCCCATGCCAATGTTTGTCACATTCTCTTGTTGCTATTGTCCACCTGATGTTGGCCAGGGGGTGATATCCACCCTCTGCTCATTCCATCATTTTCCCTGCCTCATGGAGTTACCCTCTCAAGCCTATAAGCCAAAATAAACCTCATTTTTCCCACAAGCTACTCTTGGTTGGGTGATTTCTAAAAGCAATGTGAACCTGAATGCAACACTTCTTATCTCTTTTTCCTTTCCCTCCTCTCTCTCCTTCTTATTCTCTCTTCTTTTCTTTGTTAAATTTTTATTTATTTATTGGAGAGAGAGGAGAAAGAGGCATATAGAAAGAGAGAATGGGTATGCCAGGGCCTCTAGCCACTGCAGACAAACTCCAGAAACATGTGCCACCTTGTGTATCTGGCTTTACGTGTGTTCTGGGGAATCAAGCCTGGGTCCTTAGGCTTTGCAGGAAAGCACTTTAACCTTTAAGCTATTCCTCCAACTCATATTTCTTCTTTTCTTTATTTGTTCTTTCCTTTCTGCATTTTCTCCCTCCCTCCTTCCCTCCCTTCCTTCCTTTCTTTCTTCAGTCCTTACAACTAAACCAAGAGCCTCATGCATGTTACACAAATGTCCTGCCACTGAACTACACATCCAGCCAATATTTAATTTACTTTTGTCTGTGTTATCTAAATATACTAGATATGCAAAATAAATTTGTTTAAGTAAATAGACATGTACTCTAAAGGAGCCTAGAACTGGAGGCAGTAAACAATGGAGGGCACACAGACGCTGTCTGCCATGAATATTCCTCATGCAATTAACATTACAAAACATGATAAAACAACATTAAATAAAAAGAGTTGGAAAAGGCTATATTTTATCAATTCAGATCAACATTTTGCAGATGAAACTTTGACAGAAAACACATGGACTTAACAAAATGGTAAGTCAATGCAGGAAGATGGGCCAGTGGATAAAGAACTTGCTATGCATATACAAGTGCAGAGGTAAAGGGGCTCAGAACCCCAACACACATGCAAAAAATGATGTTGCAGACATTGTTTTCCTAGTCACAAGTACAGATAAGAAGGGAGAAAGAAATAGTATAATCTGTTGGATGCTCAGGAGCCAGTGAGTCTGACAAAATAGTTCATTCAACTGACAACATAAGATCCTGCTTCAAAGGAGGTGCAAGGGAAGGACCAACACCTGAATGCTATCTCTGACCTCTACATATACAATGTAACATGTGCAGGCCACACTCACACACATTAACGTGCACACATACACACATCCACTACACATTGTACACATGCAACACACAAAAGATAATTTTTAAATAAATAGTAAGTAATACACATGAAATGTGAACAAATCAAAACCAGAACTGACACTGTGAAATAGTATTATCTCAATGACTAATGTAGACTGTCATGCAGGAACAGGCAATGCTAGAAGAGGGAAGATATTAATTACATAATAAAAGAATCAACTCAGCAAAAGTCATTCTCAGACCCTTGTACTATATTTAGAGGCCATTATATCCCACATGTATATCATACTTTAAGAGTGAGAACTGAAAAATAGACCTGATTATACTGATTCCATGCTGATAGACTAAGAGCATGAGAATATGTATGCATATGCAAGGAAAAGAAAGTGGGACTACAAAAAAAAAAAATGAATCAATTCAAACAAATAGAGAAAATAGTGGTGATAAAGGCCAGGGGAAAGTGAAGTAAGTAGAGAACACAAATGGAAGAGGAAAAATTGACTGAAAATGAAGCACCAACCAGAAGTGCTACAACTTAAGCAGTAGCCGTAGATGAGAACAAAAGGCTATGCATGGAGTATGGGGGAGGGGGGAGAAATATCTGACGGCTTCCACTCCAGCCGTTAAAACATTAGTTATGATATAATTAGAAGTTTGGAATTTATGACAGATTACTAGTTAGTGAATTAATTAAAAAGACCAAGTTTAGTTTGGAATGATTTCTACTTGACCAATACTCTTAGAATTTCTTTTTTTTCTTTTTTTTCTTGTTTTCTTTTTGTAGTTAGTGAATACAGTCAAGCTGGTACCATTGTTAGCCTCCTCCCTGTCCTTCCCCCTCCACAGCTCCTTGTTAGGGTATATGGGTTGTGCATTGTCAGGTTAGCCTTTAGTTTTGGGTAGGAGGAAAGTATTTAAATAGCATGGCCCTTCTGGTATAGTTACTTAGATTTTGTGACATAGTGAATTGGAAGAAATAATTCATAAGAAGAAATATTCTTATTTAGGTCATTGGATCAAAGTGTTCAGTCCATGGTCATTTGCCCCCATGCACTTGGGAAGAATATCAAACAGCTGAAACGTGTTCCTCACTACTTGTAGGACAGCAGACAATGAAAAATGGACATACAGAAAGGAACAAGCATGACATATAAACCCAGGAACACATTTCCAATGACCTACTTCCTCCAAAGGCCCCACTTCTTACTTTTCACAACCTCCCATTAGTGACAACACAATATGAACCTATCAGAGAATCAATGCTTAACTTTAAATTCTTAGGCCATTCCTTTTACTACAAATATACGCACCTTATTTCCAGCACTCTTAAGTAAAAGGGAGCCAGTAACTTGAAGAACTTTAGTTTGTATATTGATACATCGTACATGGTTTTATTGGGGCAGTCAGATATAAGATTATATTTATCACATATAAGAAAAAGGCAGGGCTGGAGGGATGACTTAGCTGTTAAGACATTTGCCTGCAAAGCCAAAGGACCCAGGTTCAATTCCCCAGGACCCACATTAGCCAGATGCACAAGGGGGTGCATGGGCCTGGAGTTCATTTGCAGTGGCTGGAGGCTCTGGTGCACCCACGCTCTCTCTCTCTCTCTCTCTCTTTCTCTTTCTCTCCCCCTCCTCCCTCCCTCCATTCTTCCCTTCCTTCCTCCCTCCCTCTTTCTCTGTCAAATAAATGAATAAAATAAAATATAAAAAAGAAAAGAAAAAGGCATAAGCTAATGAATGAATGGGTGAATGGATGAATTGATGAATGAATATACAGATAAATAAATAATAGATGAAAAGGAAAGAACTAATGCAAAGTAGGGTATGGTAAATTTGTACAGAACTCTCTAACATTCAATATAAATGACACAGTGAATAGTTGCATACTCTTTCTAAGCTGCAATTTCTTATACTTTAAAGGTATTTTGAGATGATTTTAAACTAGTTATTTCTTAAGATAAAGATAGTCTCCTACATATTCATAGAAATATTGCAGAATTTAGTGTACTCTTCATCACAGATAATATACTCTATAGTTCAGCATTTCTCCACAAGCCTGATTCATGCCTTTTCTGTGTATTTCTCCATGTTCCTAAGGTGAACTCTTGAACTTCTAGGCTCGGGGTCCTCTTGCCTCAGCATCTGAAGAAACTGGGTACATTAATGTATCACTCTTCCTGCTTTGACTTTTTAAACACATTGATCATGTTTGTAATGGTTCTTTTAATGCATTTGCTGCTAATTTTTTCTAATACTTATGCCAATTCTGGATCATTTAAGAAATCCTTTGAAAGAGTTAAGACCCATAAAGATTTATATTTTAAAAAGTATAGATTAGGCTGGGTATGGTGGCACACATCTTTAATTCCATCACTTGGGAAGCAGAGGTAGGAGGAGCAATATGAATCTGAGGCCAGCCTGAGACTACATAGTGAATTCCCAGTCAGCCTGAGCTAGAATTGAGACCCTACCTCAAAAAAACAAAAACAAAAGTTGTGGATTGAACCAGGTATGGGTGGGTCATTCATGTAATTCAGAAAGTTGGTAGTCTAAAGAAGGGAGGAATGCCATGAGTTCAAGGCCAGTTTGAGTAACATAGCTTCAGGCCAGCAAGAAAATATCGCAAGACCCTGTTTCAAAACAAAATAAAACAAAACAAAAAAGTTCAGGGATTTTCCATGTACCTTTGCATTAACTTTCCTTGATAATAATATTTTACATGATCATAGTACATTGACAAATTAGAAAGGTGATATTTGTGCAGTTTTTAACATATATTTGGACTTCCCAGACTTTCTAAGCTATTTCCTGTCTCTGTCTCTTTCCTTCTCTCTCTCTCTTTCTCTCTCTCTCTCTCTCCCTCTGTCTGTGTGTGTATGTATGTGTGTGTGTTCCAAATAGAGAGTAAGACTCTATGAAAATTCATTCCATGTGTGGATTTGATAGCCAACATCACAATGAGGAAGAGAATTGTTCTATAAACATGCCAAACCTCTCTTATGTGCTCTGAAATAGTTAAACTTTTCTTTCTCCTCTAATACCTATTATGGTGTCAACTGATATATTATCATTCAAAATAATTACATCACTTCAAGCTATTATATGAATGAAATAATTTAATAACCAGCCTTTTGCTACCAGATGAATATATACTGTGATTTCTATATTTCTGTATCAATATTTCTATAATTACTTGGCATATATACTCATACAAACAAGTATCTCCTAATCAACTTTATAATACCCTTATTTTTAGTAATCTCATTGGAGAATCATCACTTTAATACTTATTCTCCCAAAATGTGTATGCAATTGTTATTTCTATATTTGTTCTAGCTGTTATTTGCTGCTTGAATATTTCTTGGAAAGCAGAAGGCTGTAGTAGGAATTAAATACAGCTTGGAATATCATTTTTAAGCATTCTCAATTTTAACTATTAAGAATTAAATCATTGAGTAGTGTTTCAAATGATCTGTAAAATCCAAAGAGGAAACCATACTTTCTATGACACTATAGAAAAAAAATACTTTTTGTCCAACAGAAAATTCCATGCTGTGTTACTGAAGTTGATTGACTGAGCTGAAGCTGCTAAATTCCTTTGTAGATAGGATGGATAAATTTGTATAATATTGTATCAGATAATGAGTTTAAAGGCCGTCTTGGCTGCTATAATGATTTGTGTTTTCAATAGACAAATTATTATATACATGTTTTTGAGGTTATGCTTTACAGTATTACCCTAGAAGGACTGGGCAGTCAAACTGTTAAATTTTTGAGGCTCTTGTTACTTCTTATTAACTATTAATAATGATAGAAATAAGATCTGTAGTCAAGGTAACTGAGACAGTGACTAGCATAATCTCATGGATCCGTGCCCTGTCTGGATATTTACCACAGCATACAATGGGCCTTGTGCTCCTTTGGGCATCCAAATGTAAACATGCTTTGGCCTTCTTTGCTTTGCCTTCCTGAGAAATGAAATTTTAATAGATCATTGATATTATCCAGGAACACTTTTACAGATAACAGTTACAAAATGCATCTGTGAATTTGGTCAGTCAAACAGAGTCTATAATTTCTAACTTACTTTCCTGGACAGTCATTTGGAAGTAAAATAAAGGTGGAGTGACCTCCAGAGGCTTGAATCCATACAAACATGTTTTTTTTTTTTTTTTTTTCTGTTCTATGACTATAGTAAATCTATTGGGTTGATAAGAATTATGTGAGATAGGTGTATATTTTATAATGTTAATAAAAAGATGCATGTCCATAATATTTTAAATTAATTTGTAAATTTACAACACTTGTGTATAAGTGGTAGCAGACCCAAATAGTTTCCCTTATTATTGAATTAATTAAAGAGCACTGTGTACATCAAAGTGTGTGTGCTCTTCTGTACTTTTTTGTTTTGTTTTGTTTTTCTTTTTTTTGAGATAGGGTCTCACTCTAGCCCAGGCTGACCTGGAATTCACTATGCAGTCTCAGGGTGGCCTTGAACTCTCGGCAATCCTCCTACCTGTGTGTCCTGGGTTCTGGAATAAAGGCATGAGCCACCATGTCCAGCTCTCTTCTTTATTTTTAAAGGTAAATTTTTCCATGTTAAATCAGTTTACTCAAACATATATGGCATTGGGATATTGGGAAGTAATAACAAATTTGACTTTTTCATAAGTTTTTCCTACCTGTTTTCCTGTATGACCACAGATTAGTGGCAACTAACATATGAGCTGCTGTGTTTAGATGATGAGGTATACAAGTGAGAAGAACATGCCTGTGGTGGCTTGATTCAGGCATCCCTCATAAAGGTGGGTGCTCTGAATGCTATGTCCCCAGCTGATGGAAATTTGTAAATTAAAGCCTCCTGGAGGCAGTATATAATTGTGGGCAAGCTTATGGGTGTTATAGCCAGCTTCCTCTTGCCAATGTTTGGCCCACTCTCCTGCTGCTTTTGTCCATCTGATGTTGACCAGAAGGTGATCTTCACCCTCTACTCATGCCATCATTTTCCCCTGCCATCATAGAGTTTGCCCTTCAGTCTCTAAGCCAAAATAAACTGTATTTTTCCACATACACTGCAATGTGAACTTGACTACAACAGTAAAATTGGTATACAGATGTGGGTTTATTGCTGCTAGACACCTATTTGGCTTTTGGCCTTTGGGAGCTCATTTTTGAGAGGAATGTGGAAATATTTGAAATCTTGGCTAAGGAGATGCCTTGCAGTGCTGTAAGCATAGTGTGATGGATCATTCTAGTCAGAGGTGAAAGACCTGAATGCAGTAAGAACAATGGACTGTGAAGTTTTACTTATATGGGTGAGCTTTGCCTGGACTGGGAATGAAGCAGTTAGTGTGAGACACATGCTGCTATGCCTGTGCCTTGAGAATTTGTGCAGTGTTGGATTGCATAGAAATGGACTGGTATAAACAGAGGAATATGGCACAGAAATAAAATCTTTGATCTAAAAGTTCTGTCTGTTCAGCTACAATTGTTTGAGAGATTACAACCATTGAGGTCGGGCCAGCTGACCTACACTGGGAAAACAGGAAGAATGCAGAGTCTTTTGAAGGGGTATGAATGCTAGAGGGGTGCCTTGTTCTTCAAAGTCAGCTTTATTCCACCCTTCATTAACAAACTGGCAGCCTACCTGGTATTATGGAATATAACAAATGCAAGTAAGAGAAGAGAAGATCATTGGATTTGCAACAGTTTTGTATTTTGGAAATGGCCATGGGCAGTGTGAAGCAAGCTTGTTGGATTACCTATGTAGGGACCTTATGGTTCCATTGGGATTAACTGTGGGTTGCAATTGAGACCCAATAGAGATGCCAGTACTATGAGATAACTACCACAGAGAGCTGTTGGCAACAGATGAATTTTTCTGGAATTTTGAATAGTCTAGATGGAGGGGTGGATATGGAACACCAGAGACTTATCACTGGTTAGCAATATCAGAATTGGAAACTTGTCATTGAGTAGAATTGTTGGACTTGTAGTTACAGACCCAGTTTCCTCTTGCCAGTATTTGACACAGTCTTCTGCTGCTGTTGTCCATCTGATGTTGTCCAGGAGGTGAAGTCCACCTGCTCATGCCATTATTTTTCCCTGCCATCACGGAGGTTCCCCTTGAGAATATAATCCAAATAAACCCTTTTCTTCACTCAAACTGTTCTTGGTCAGGTGTTTTCTGCCAGCAATGTGAACCTGACTACAATAATACCTAACCAAGATTCTTTTCTGTTAAATTAATAAGGAATATTACCATATGGATAATTATTTTGTGTTGTTCCATTCTTCTTGTATCTTCCTCTGCATCCCTTCTTCCCTGCATCCATTCCATGCATGGCCCTCCTTAGTGGGCTTACTGGTATTCACCATGATGACAATGCATCAGAATACTCCTTCATCCTGTGGCTCTAATAATATGTTGCTTCCTTCATCCACAGTGTTCCAGCACTATCTCCTTGAAGCAAGTTATCAGGATAACAATGAGAGCAAGACTCGTGGTTAAATCGCCACTTCCAATCTGATGTCTCTTAGGCACTGGCAGATGTGCTAGAGATGGCTCATAAACAAGATTTTTAACAACTTATTTCAATGTTCAGTACAATGTACAGTAGGGTGTGGTGGTGCACATCTTTATTCCCAGCACTTGGTAGGAAGAGGTAGGATGATCACCATGACTTCAAGGCTACCCTGAGACTACTGAGTGAATTCCAAGTCAAGCCTACTAACAATGAGGCCATAACTTGATAAAGACAAAACAAAACAAAAAACAAACAAACCAAAAAGCAATAGTTTGGAAAGAAGAGGCAGAAAGTAGAGTAAAAAGAAAAGGAACACATAAGACAATGCTGGATTTCCACACCTGCAAAGAGCTGTTCCTGAATCATCTCATTTAATCTTCACAGAAGCTTGTGGGACAAGAAATATTAGCTTCATTTTATAAATGATTTAATTGAGACACTGAATATAATAATTCAGATATAATAATTCAGCCAAAAGAGCATACTACAAAATGCATATTGTTGGACTAGAGAAATAAGAATAAGAATATTACCCTCTGCCACCTCCTCCTGGTAATGATACTTAGCTTGCATGTGTCCAGCCCATGGCTAGTAACATGCTTTCATTTTTTTTTTTAGATGAAGCTTAGACAAACTATATTAACATTGCATACAGTAGATTTTTCTAAAACATGGGGAAATTTTTCAGTTTTTCTAATAACAAAATCACAGTACACCACTTTTTATAAGATTTAGATTATATCGCCAGTGATAATCATCTAGCAAAATCAGCTTGAACAAGACAAGAGCCATCTTAAAATTACAGAGTTTTAGTCAGGCATGATGATGCATGCTTATTGATAGCTAAACATTGTGGACTTTGTATAAACCAATTTATAATATTCTGATATCTGGAAAAGTCTGATATTAACAAAAGTTAGAGTTTACATATTTAAGGCACAAGAGGTTACAGAGGGTAAACTATGAACAAAAGATCTGATGACAGAATCCAAAATAAACAAGAAATCTATATTATGTAGTAACATTTTTGGCTTAAATATGAAGACATGAAAAAATTTATAATTTTTAAAGTTCATCAGAGGTGGAATACCTTAGTATAATGTATATTTTATGAGGAGATTTAGCACTTTTAAAGGCTAAATAAGATGTCTATCCAATTAATAAGTCATTTTTTGAAAATACTTTAGTAATTTTTAACATACCCAAAGAATAGAGGAACTGGATTAAACTGCCATGATCTCATACAAAAGTAGACAAGTCTCATGAAAAAGAAAAGGAATGAGCATGCCAGGGCCACTTGCCACTGCAAAGAATTTTGAAAACAATTTTCAAATGTATGTTCCACTATGTGCATCTGGCTTTACAAATAAGCTCCTTTAACTGCTGAGCCAAAATAAACTATTTTTAATCTCTTAACATACAGAAAATTTTATGACACAATCTTTAACTATTTGAACCTTAACCATCTCTATAATTCTGCCTGTGATAACTTGGTAAACTTGTTCAATAATGACATAAGTTAAAATTAAAGTATTAAGACTGATTGTTGGAAGAATTGAGAAATTACATCTTAAATCACAACATAACTTTGTTTAGATTTTTTTTTTTTTTTTTTGCTATTCACCATGATGTAGTTTTCAAGTGTATGGCATATAAATACTATTTAATTTTTTAAATGTGGTCTATTTACTTTAAAAAATAGGGAAAAAAAAAGAATAAATAGTTCCTCTCTGGGATTTTTTTTTTTTTTTGTGGAGGCAGAGTTTTAGATATAATAGCCTTAGAAGAGAATTAAATATTAAGTCAATTTTTTTTTTGTTTTTTTTTCTTTATTAGTTAGTTTTGTATGACCCATATACCTCAACAAGGAGGGGCCAAGGTGAGGGGGTAGGTCACGGATGAGCCTAATAATGGTACCAAACTGACTGTATTTGCTGAAAACATACTTTCATTTTTTTCTTTTAGTACAAGAGATGAAAAATTCTTAAAAAGAAAACAAATTTAGTGGAAGAAAATTGCAAAATAAATAAGCAAAAGCGAAAGGTCGAAGAAATGAGTTATGCAATAAAATCTATTATTATTAAGATAGTACTGTCTCTTATTTGCTATTATTACTTTCAAATGGTGGATTTGGCATCACAGTGGTGCTTTTCTGTTAGGTATATATACCTGTACGGTGTTGTCCAAAGTTTAAGAACATGGGCTTACAGTGTGCTGACATGCCTGAAACTGCCTGCACAAACCTGTTGAGAATAATTAACCTAAGGTTTAGTTTGATTGCCTATAATCATAATAAATAATCAGAATGGCCATTAAGGTTCAAAGGATTACATCAATAAAGTTTTCACAAATAATTCACTACATTCCTACTTTTACAAAATGAACAAATATGTACTGATTATTTGTCCATATTTTATATAAAAACTGATGAGTAGGAGGCTCTTGTCCTTTCATTAGCAACTTACCTTTGCATCTATACATTTGTTGTTCACTGAATATAAAATGAGCAAATGTTAATCATATTAAAAATAGAACTTGATGAAATATTATACTCAGATCAAAGAAAAATTATGACTTTGGGCAAAGTAAAAAATCATAAATTGATTTCCACTCAAGATGGTATCCACTTAACTTCACCTTAAGCTCCTGGGATAATACCAGGCAAGATCTATGGGGTTCCAGGGTCAGTAGGTCCTAGTGGACCCCCAGTGGGAAGGTGCAGAGGAGCACAGTAGGTAATCCACCAAGTCCCTCACTCTCAGGTAGCCCACTAGTCCCCCAGAATCCTCAAGCTCTCATCCCAGCTGCCATACTGCAGAACAGAATCTGTGCTGAGCTACCTGTGTGCTCCACAGATTGGGGCCAAGTTCCTCTCACCTTTCCTCCCATTGACTGGGTCTCCTCCCTCCCTCCTGTAGATTTCTTCCCTTCCTCCTCTCTCCCTATCACCAGGTCCCCTGACAAACCACACCACTGGATGTGGGCCTTCCCCTCTCTGCATCTTGCCACCCTACATCTGTCTGTACCATCACCTCTCTCCACTCTGCATTGTACTGCTGGTCTGTTCTGGCCCCTCTCCTGGTCCCACCACCTGCCATCAGGTAAATTACTGCTTCTTCCTGAATTAAATTAGATTGTTACACTGTGATGGGCAGTCCACAGTGCAAAAGGAACAACAGAAAACATCCAATGGAAGGAACCCCAACAAGGATGCCTAGTCCCACAGTGGAAGTGTCCCATCAAAACACAGAAGAGACAACAGGATTAGAACCACAAAATGAAGCCACTAGATATGAGACCCTGACCAAGCAATTGGCACAACTTGCAGAAAATCAACAAAAGACCAACAATTGTGTTAATGCTCTCCTTGCTAGGTTGGACATAATAGAAAAAAGAGACAGATTTTAAAAGAGAGTTAAGTGATCTGAAGAAGAGGCAAAAAACAGAAGACCTCACTAATCAGCTGGCTAAGCTCAATGAAGACATAAGAAAATGCAAGGAGGATTCTAAGTAGCATTAATAAAATAAGAAAAAAAAAATGACCTGAAAAGGGAACTCAACAGAGGGATGGATAAAATTCAGTAAAAGGCAATAGAAACTAGAAACCAAATTAAAGAAGTCCAAACTTCTCTAGGAACTCTCAGGAACAGAGTCAGTCATGTGTAGGGCAGAACCTCAGAAGTGAAATACAAGACAGATCATGAGTGCAAAACCTTGAATAAGTTCAAAACTTTTTTGTGAACAGAACATGAAAGAATTGTGGATTAACTCATTGTGGGATACCCTTAAATGCCCCAATATTTGGATCATGGATATACTAGAAGGGGAAGGAATTCAGACCAAAGGCATGGAGAACTTATTCAACAAAATTACCAAAGAGAACTTTCCCACCCTCTCAAAAGAGAATCTGATCAAGATATAAGAAGCTAACATAACTCCAAGCAGGCTGAACCAAAGGAAAAACTCTGCAAAAAAATTTATCATTTAGACTCTGAACAACAAAAACTAAGAGATAGTCATAACAGCAAGAGAGAAACAACACATTACATATGAAAGTAACCCCATCAGAATTACATCATATGTCTCAATGGAAACCCTGGAAGCTAGAAGGGCCTGGAAAGGAACACTGCAAAAGCCAAAGAACGTATGGTTTACAACTCAAAGTGTATGCAGGAAAAGTATCCCTCAAAATAGATGGTGAAAGAAAAACTTTCCATAATAAAACTCAGGTGTAGAACTATATGAACACAAAGCCAAACCTACAGTGTATACATCAGGGAATTCTCCAAACAGAAGAATCAAACAAACAATCTCAAGAGCCTACTAGAAGCAGACCACAATAACCAAACCTAGAGAAGGCTCACAAAACTACAAAGCCCAATAAAACAACAAACCCTTGTCACAGACAACTTCAGGTTCACTGAGATGAACTTCCTGACCAGGCACAGTTATGGAGGAAGGGATATTTATTGAAGCCTACAGATCCAAGGGAAGTTCCATAACTGGCAGAAGAAGCTGGCCTGCCTTCACAGAACCAAGCAGAGAGAGAGAGAGAGAAGCACAAGCCAAAAGTCAAAAGCCATACAGCACAGCACACTTCAGGAACTCCAGCTAGGCGCTACTACAACCCTATACAGCACCACAATATGGCAGGTATTAAATCAAACCTCACAACTATTACCCTAAACAGTAATGGCCTTAATTCACCCATAAAGAGACACAAGTTAACAGGCTGGACAACAAAAATGGACCCCTCTATCCACTATCTTCAAGAAACCTATTTCACCACTAAAGACAGACACTTCCTCAGGGTGAAAGGGTAGAAAATAATATTCCAAGCAAACAGAAATAAGAAACAAGCAGGAGTTGCTATACTAATATCAGATAAAATAGACTTCAAACCAAAAATAATAAAAAAGAAACACAAAGAAGGCCGCTTTTTACTCATCAAGGGAATGATCCAAAAAGAGGATATCATAACCATCAATCTATATACTCCCAATACATGTGCACTACAATTCATAAAATAAAACCTTCTTGACAACAAAACATAAGCAAACACTAATACCCTCACAATTTGGGACTTCAATTCTCCACTATCATCAATGCATAGATTATACAAATGGGAAATCAAAAGGGAAGTAAGAGGGCTCAATAACACTATAGGTCAACTAGACATAACAGACATCTACAGAACATTTTATCCAAAATGCACAGAATACAAATTCTTTCTCGCAGGTCTTGGATCCATTGCCAAAATAGATCTGAGCTGTAAAGCCTGCCTCCATATATTCAGGAAAATCAACATAATTTCCTGCATAATATCAGACCATAATTCTGTATGCAAGAAATTAACAAGAGATGCACCAGGAACTCCATCAGCTCCTGGAGACTGAACAACACACTTTTAAACAATAAATTAGTACTGGATGAAATTCTTAAATTAAACACATCATACCAAAACTTATGGGAAACCATGAAGGCAGTCTTTAGGGCAAAATTCACAGCACCAAATACCTTCATATCAAAAAATAGAGAGATCCCAAATCAATAACCTAACCATCCATCTAAAGGCACTGGTAAAACAAGATGAATCCAGCCCAAAAAAAACTCTGGATGGAAAGAAATAATCAAGGTCAGAACAGAAATTAATGAATTGGAAACTAAGAAAACAATTAAGAAAATTGATGAAACAAGGAGCTGGTTATTTGAAAAAAATGAACAAGATTCATAAACCCCTGGACAATTTCATTAAAGAAAAAAACAAAGAGAGATGCTTCAAATTAAATTAAAAAATTAGAAATGAAAAAGGGGAGATAACAATAGACATAAGTGAAATTGGAAGAATCATCAGGACTTACTTCCAAAACCGCTACTTCACCTAACTGAATAATCTGGAGGAAATGGAAAAATTCCTTGACATACCCCACCTACTAAAATTAAACTCAGACCAGATAAAACTCCTAAACAAACCTATCACACCTATCAAGATTTAAAACATAATCAAAACCCTCACCCCCCCCCCCAAAAAAAATGGTCCATCCAGGACAAGACGATTTCACAGCCAAATTCTATCAAACCTTCATGGAAGAGCTGAAACCAATTTTCCTCAAACTGTTTCACATAATAGGAGAAAAAGGAAAGCTCTCCAACTCCTTAATGAAGCTACTATCTCCCTAATACCAAAACCAGAGATAAAACAAGAAAACAAAACTATAGGTCTATATCCCTGATGAATTTAGATGCAAGGATCCTGAACAAAATCCTCACAAACCAAATTCAACAACATACCAAAGGAACTATCTACCTTTATCAAGTTGGCTTTACCCCAGGAATGCAGGGGTGGTTCAACATATGGAAATTTGTGAATATAGTACATCACAAAAAAAGCTTAACCACAAAAATCACATGATAATTTTAAGAGATGCAGAAAAGGCCTTTGACAGAATACAACATCACTTCATGATCAAAACTTTGGAGAGAACAGGCATGGACGATTTATATACAACAAAATAAAGGCTGCACCTAAGGCCCAATTAATACTTAACAGGGAAAGACTCAGGGAATTCCCATTAAGATCAGAAACAACATGGGGTGGGGGGCACTCTCAAGTGTGTTCTTCCACATAGTACCAGAAGTTCTATCTGAAGCAATAAGACAGGGGAAAGAAATAAAATGGATACAAATTGGAAAGGAAAAATTCAAGTTAGCCCTATTTGCAGATGACATGATCCTATACATAACTGACCCAAGAGCCTCCATTTCAAAACTCCAAAAGGTGATTAATTCCTTCAACAAAGTAGCAGGATAGAAAACCAACACACAAAATTAGTATCCTTTCTACATGTAAAGAACAAAGATACAGAGAAATAAATTAATGAAACTGTCCCATTTTTAATAGTAACAAAAAAATTTAAAATAAAATGCCATGGAATAGCACTAATCAAGGATATGAAAGACATGTATAATAAAAACAAAAAAACCTTAATAAAGAAATTTAGGAGTACATGAAAAAACTGGAAGGACCTCCCATGCTCCTGGATAGGCAGAATTAACATTGTGAGAATGGCAATCTTACCAAAAGCAATATACAGTTAATTATTAATTAATGCAATATCAATAAAAATCCCAACATTATTCTTCACAGAGACAGAAAAATGACCTCAAAATTCATATGGAATAACACCAGGTCTCAGATATCCAAGCATATCCTCAACATACCTGATCTAAAGCTATATTAAAAGCCATAGTAACAAAAACAGCATGGCACTGGCATAAAAACAGGAGTATAGATGAATGGAATTGAATTGAGGATCCAGACTTTAAGTCAAGTAACTATAGCTACTTGATATTTGACAAAGGCTCCAATAACATAGACTAGAAAAAAAGATAGCATCTTCAACAAATGGTTCTGGGAAAACTGGATAACCATATGCAGAAAAATGAAACTAGACTGACACATCTCACCATGGACAAAAATCAAAGACCTAAATATAAAATGTGAAACTCTTCTACTACTGGAAGGAAAAAAAAAAAAAAAAAAAACAGGAGGTACACTGCACTATACAGGAGTGGGTAAAGACTTCCTGAAGAAAACCCTAGTAGCTTAAGAACTTAATCACTCACCCAGTGGTATCTCATGAAGCTGAAAAGTTTTTTTCACTGACAAACATAGCATAAGCAGAGCCAGTAAATTACAGACAAAATAGGAGAAAATCTTTGCCAGCTATACAACTGACAGAGGCCTAATTTCTAGAATATACAAAGAACTCAAATCCTAAACAATAAAAAGTAAAAAAAAAAACCTCACAAAATGGGGCAAAGAACTGAATAGGGAGAAGAAATACAAATGGGAAACACACAACTTGTTGTGATGCCCACACAAGTGCAGTGGTGGCACACAGCCATGGTGGGGAACCAACTGCTCTCAATTTGGCTAACTGATCCCCTCACTGGAATGGGACCCATAGCTGGAGCTGGGAAACAAGTCAGAACCATATCCAAACATAAGCCCACTCTCCAATATCAAGCTACCATCAATTGTGGGCTACAAGAGGGCCGACACCTATTAATTATCTATTAAAAAAGGGGGTGTTATCTCATTTGTCCTGATGCTAACTTACTCTCCATTGGAGAATCTGCTTCTCTTTTTCAGATAGATGTAGATCCTAAGGAGAGAGCCACCCCATCATACCTCAAAAGGGCCCCAGCTGAAACTAAGAAAAATTGGAGAAATAAGCAAGGGGGCTGTTTTCCTGATGAACCGGATACCAGCACAAGGGGGAAGGAGATCAGCACAGAGAAAAATCAACTCCTAACAAATCAGAGAGCCAGAGCCTCAGAGGCCCCCAGCACCTCATCACTGAAGCAGACCAAAAATGAACCCAACATGGCTCAGGGAAATTTTGCAGAAGAGGGGGCGGAAAGAATGTCAGAGCCACATGTTGGGTCATGATATGCAGAGACATTTAGCTTACCCATAACTGTGGGCTAACTCCACAATGCATGACCCGTATACCTCAACAAGGAGGGGCCAAGGGGAGGGGGTAGGTCACGGATGAGCCTAATAATGGTACCAAACTGACTGTATTTGCTGAATACAAAACTAACTATTAAAGAAAAAAAAAAAAAAGAAAATGTTCAACATCCCTAACTATCAAGGAAATGCAAATTAAAATGACTATGAGATTCTACCTTACCCCAATAAGGATAGTAAACATTAAAACATCAAATGAAAGCAAATGTTGGGGAGGATGTGGAGAAATAGGAACCCTCATTCACTGTTGTTGGAAATTTATGTTGGTACAACTACTATGTAAATCAATGTGGAGACTCTTAAAAAGGTTAAACATAGAGTTACCAACAGACCCAGTTATTCCCTTACTGGGCATTTACCCAGCCTCTGTTCAGAGATATTTTATGAACCATGTTTACAGCTGATTAATTCATAATAGCTAAGAACTAGAATCAACAAAGGTGCCCATCACTGGACGAATGGATGACCAAGATGTGGTATATCTACACAATGGAATTCTGCTCAGCAGTAAGAAAATTGACACAATGAAAAATGGTTGAATTTGGAACAGATCATATTCAGAAAACTCACCCAATCACAGAAAGACAATCATTGCATGGTCTCACTCATTTGTGGTGCCTAACCTGGATCAACGCAAGTTGCTGACATACTGAATAGACATCTTGCGCCATGGATATTAGGGAGGAGAGGACTTGAGGGGAGGGGAAGGTTGGGGTCAGGAACACAAAACTGAACCAAAATGGTACTGGTACCGTAAAGTCCTATATCCTGAAAAAGAGACTGAAAGGTTGAACCCTCAACAGGACCTTAGGTGGACCACCTGAATCTAAGTGCCCTAGAGAGGATGAGATGAATTATAACCTTAAATTTCTCCTGTTTCTCTTTTTTCTATATTCTTTCCTTTTCTTCTTTATTTTCCCTTGGTACTGGCCTGTAACTCACAGTACCAGAATGCAGTTAACACCCACTATGCACTGTTGATCAGAGAGACCCACAGGCTTTCCAAAACAAGACAGACTTCTGTCAGAGCACTTGGTTACCCACCAGAGGTTAATGGTAAGACCCTACTGCTGAAGATACAATATGCTTTCAGTACAGAAAATGGAGAGACCTGGTTGGAATCTGGAAAACAGCAAGTCCACAGACAGACCTTCTAGTGCTATAAAGCACTACATGAGGTACTGGGGGAAAGTGGCCAACACCTGTGCAAGCAACTTGAAGTCTGAGCTACTAAGATGCAAAAATCCTGACATGATGCTCATACAAGTGCAATAGCGGCACACAGCCTCAGTGGGTAACCAACTGCTTTTGTGTTAGCTAACCGATTTTCTCAGTGAAAAGGAACCCATATCTGGAACTGGGAAACAAGTCCAGATAATGATTATGCTTTGCAATATCAAGCCCCTACTAATCTTGGGCTACAAGAGGGTCTTCACCCATTAAATTTTTTCTAAGCTAATAATAGTTATCCCATTTAACCTGGGCTGACTTCACTCTTCATTGGGAACGGGACCTGAAGAGAATATTGACCCATCACTCTCCACCATGGCCCCAGCTGAAACCACAGAGGAATTGTGGAAATGAGCAAGAGTGCTGCTTTCTCTGTGAACCTGATAACAGCACAAGGGTGAAGGAGATAAACACTGAGGACACTCAACACCTACCAAACCAGAAGGGCTCCTAAGAGCCCATCACTGAAGCACAGTTAAAACGAACCCAATGTGGTCAGGGAAGTTTGTGGAGGAGGGGCCGGAAAGATTGTTAGAGACACAAGTTGGAACCTTGCCTCTTCCCCATAACTGATGGCTGCCCCCATAGTGCATGACCCACAATCCCCATGGGCATGACCTGCATTCACAATGAAGAGGTTCCCTTTGGAAAAGGGGCAGGAATGAGGGAAAGGATGGTACTAACCTTTGCTTTTTACATATTAAGTATGTCCATAACTAATAAAGTATATTTTTAAAAGACAAAATAATACTTATAGTAGGGCTGGCTTAGCAGTTAAGGCACTGGTCTGTGAAGCCTAAGAACATATGTTCGACTCTTCAAGTCCCAGCAAGCCAGACGCACAGTGAGGCAAGTGCACAATGTCACACATGTACACAAGGGGGCGCACACATCTGAAGTTTTGTTGTAGTGGCTAGACTTTCCAATTCTCTCTATGTCCCTACCCCCCATGAAAAAGACCAGTCTGTTGGGCATGCCTCAAAATAATAATAATAATAATAATAGTTATTATTATTATTATTATTATTATTATTATTATTATAAGATCTGATTGATAGCACCAGCAAAGTTTTCTCACAAGTGATGTCTAGGGGGTTGGAGGTGACGTGGCAAGGGGACAAAGGGAAAAGTCACCCTTTGGGGTGAGAGACTGGCGGAAACCTCTTCTTTGAAGCAGAATTAGATGGAGGTCAATGAAACACTAAAGACATTTACCTCTTTATGTAGGGTTGAACTGTTTAGAGCATTTTTCAGTACAGCCAATGCTGTATTTGGATGATGAAAGAGGAGAAGCACTTTCATATCATGCTGCCAACTCTCTGACTCTGCCCATCACTGTTGGGGAGTTTTGTCCAGTGCCTGGGGCAACAAACAGCCATGAATCTCTCAGTCAGCTGTTTAACCTCCGGGATGGAATTAACCAGATCAGAGTCCCCTAGTCTAAAGGATGCCTCAGAGGACAAACTCCAGACAGGCTGATAAGACAGCATGTGTGGATGTCTTTCCAGGACTGAGCACTGCCACTCAGTTCTGTGCTAGTCATGAAGCTGTCCATGACTGTGGCTCGGTTTTCCCATTGTAAACTGGGGAATTGGTAGGGCATAACAGGATCATTGTGAGGATGGAATAAATGGCATGAGGAGTTAAAATGGTGCCTGGCACATAGTAGTCATCATATATTATCATCCTTCTCAAGGTCTAGGAATTCAGGGGATGATCAGAGAGTGAGCAGTCAGAGAATTAGCAGTCATGGTCCTGGTATGTCAGCTACTTAACAGTGGGCTGTGGAGTTTTACAAAATAAGCAGTGTCTGCTATTGGTTAGTTACATAAAACAGGCAAGATGGACAAGACACAAATAAGGACAAATAATTAACAAAATGAGAAGAGATAAAAATAGTCCATATTTCTCCAACAGAAGGCAGTGCTGAGGACTCAACTCATGTGTACAAACTTAAGAAGCCACAGCCACAGCCCAGGGATCCCCTTACATCTGGAACAGTGCCTTATAGCACTTTCTACCTATGCACATATATTGTGATAGTTTGAATGTGATAGTGTCAATGGATGGCCCCATAGACTCAAGTGTTTTATTAAAATTGAGTCTGGAACTTCAGCCCCCAGCACACAGATCCCTGTTATGAGGAAGCATGACACTGGGGTCATTGGATGGGATCTGGATTCCAGCCCAGAGGTGTAGAGTGTAATTTGTGCTCTGATGGATTTGTTTCTGCTGCTTGTTGATGTTTGCTTGCTACAGTTGTTTCTCTCTGCTTGAATGTATGGAAATAAGGAGTGTTTTCTGCCATTGATGGGGCTTCCCCAGACCTATAAGCTTGAAATAAATCTCAGCCTCCCCTAAAGAAAAAATCATAAAGTGTACCCTTTACCTAAACTGGGCCAAGGTTACCATGTAAAACAAATAAGGTGTGGTTAACAGGCTACCTGACTCAAAAATTTGGCAGAATATGTTTTTTTTTCCCATAAAAATGTTTGAAAAAGTATAAATGAAATACTCAATGTGACACATAATGGAGAGAGATTATTTAGAAAAAAATCATTGCAAAAAATATAAGCTTCAACTCTTTCTCACAGTAAAGAGCACAGAATAGATGACTGAAAACAGTCTCACAGGTAAAATGTTATGAATTCCAGCCATGCACAGTAGAGGTGTTGAAAGAAGACTAATTTCTCAGGAAGAAAGTGTTTTAAAAATTAAGGACTTGAATCAATATATCATTCTGGTTTAAAAGTCAAAGAGTGGCATCTGGGGAATGGAGTTTTATTTTTTAATCAAATGCAAATATAAAATAAGGATGTTTTACAAATTTATTTTAAGTGATCAATGCTGCCATGAGTGATTGTTTTAATTTTAATTTGCAAAGTACCCACTGGTTAACAGATGAACTACTTGTTTCTGGTGGTTTTCTATCAACAGTATGATGTAATTTTTAGAAAATATTTTTTAAAACTACATAAATTGTTGCCATTATAAAAGTACTACTCTTTTCAAATAATTTTCAAGTTACTATTTCTATAATAAATATCTAAATTTTTGTTACCTATCTTAAAAATGCATACTTCAAAGTAAGGTTTCTATTGCTGTCAGTTTCACATTGCTGGCAGAAATCAACCGACCAAGAGCAGCTTGTGACAAAAAGAAAAAAAAAAAAAAGGTTTATTTTGGTTTACAGACATGAGGGGAAGATCCATGATGGCAGGGGAAAATGATGTCATGAGAAGAGGGTGGACATAGCCTCCTGGCCAATGCCAGATGGACAACAGTGGCAGGAGAGTGTGCCAAATACTGGCAAGGGAAAACGGGCTATAATATCCATAAGCCTGTCCCCAACAATACCCTGCCTCCAGCTACACTACTCACAGTCCTGGAAAACTTCATCAGGGCCGGCAGCTCTCCTTGGCAGCCATCTCCTGGTCCTGGCATCTCCACTGGGTATCCACTGCAACCCATGGTTCATCCTCGTGGCTCCATGGGGTCTCCATGCAGGCAACCAGCAAACCTTCCTCACACTGCCCATGGCCATTTCCAAAATACAAGAATAGTCCCTCAAGCTGTTCTTATAGCACTACAAGGCACCTTTTACGCCAAGGTTTCAAATCCTTCCACATTCCTCTTGAAAATCAGCTCCAAAAGGCCAAAGTCACACAAGTCAAGTATCTAGCAACAATCCCACTCCTCGGTACCACTTTACTGTTACAGTCAGGTTCACATTGCTGGTATAAATCACCCAACCAACAGTTTATTTTGGCTTATATGCTCAAGGGCGAAGCTCCATGATGGCTGGTAAAATGATGGCCTTAGCAGAGGATGGACATCACCCCCTGACCAACATAAGGTGGACCATAGCAACAGGAGAGTGTGCCAAACACTGGCAAGGGGAAACTGGCTATAACACCCATAAGCCCATGCCCAATATTACAATGCCTCCAAGAGGAATTAATTCCCAAATCTCCATCATCTGGGAACCTAGCATTCAGAACACCTAAATTTATGGGGGGGGGCACCTGAATCAAGCCACCATACTCTCCTTTCAAATAAATACATATACATATTTTAAAAATTAAAAATAAGAATGTATGAATCCTGGTATGGTGGCTCATGCATGTAATCCTAGAGCTCAAGACCAGCCTGAGCTACAAATGAATTCAGGGCCACTGTAAGCTGTAATGTAAGATTCCATCTCAAAACAAACAAACAAACAAGCAAAAACAACAACAAAGAATAGCAATTTATTAGCGGGTGAAAACACTTTCACCTTTCATTTTTTGAGCCGGCTTTGTTTTTACCAGCTCATAAACAAAGGCAGAAGTGTTTGTTTCCTTCTTGTTTTCTGTTCCACAATATAAGAATCATCTGTTTCAATGATAATTCTCTGCTGATGTTCACCTGCTTCAAAGGCCAATGGAATCTTTAAAGTGGAGTCTCTTTACAAATCCCCTTTGTCCCAGATTTAATGTTTAACAAGGACTCTGCTGACAATCTCCATTGTTGTCCTTCCCTTCCAACATTTCTCAAGGAAAGAAGTCTACAGACTAGAACTTCTGTTCAGACTAATCTCTCCAGTCATTACCATAACAATTGCTCAAGGGGCAAAGACAAAGTACTCATTTGCTCAATGACTTGTCTAGCTTTCTGTTTAGCAAATACTTTATATTTATACCCATAGTTATTTCATGCTAAGAGACAAAATAGTGTTTCATTCAAGAGAATGAAATTATTTTAAAAACAGTTCTGCACAGCTGTCTTTATATATATAATTAAAATCTAGCTGTGGATATAAATGGAATAAAAGCAATACCTGTGTTTTCCCTGCCATTTCCTACCCAGTCATCACAGTCACTGGGCTATTAAAAGATGAACATTTTCTCACATTTGTGGATGTCTTCTGAAGCAAAGGCCTGGGTAGTCATGATCTTGAATATCCTATTAAGGATGTCCATATTGCACAGGACCCTGGTAGATAGATATTCCTTTAGGAGAAGCTAGGTTTAATTCCTGATCAAGATCATAAAAGCAACAGTCCTCTTGAAGCAAATGGTTGGCCAATCTTGCTGTGAACTTTCTCTTAAGGGTTGGGTTTCCTAAACCAAGGAATACTCACCTGACATACAAATTCACTGGCTGCAGTACCTCATCTGCATGGGCTGCTGTTCTCCAATGAGCTTTTGGGGTCAAATGGAGCAGGTACAGCCATTGATGACTGCTGTGCTAGCAGGCACTGTTTTTGATCCATGAATCTGTCTTCTCCCAGCATCTATGACACTATGGAAATTAACTTGATAAGTTGAAAACAGTATAAAATCTTAGACTTTTCATGACTTTTGGTGTCATCACATTCACAAATCCATCTACTTGTCTTTCTGTAAGCTGTTATAACCTACACAGTCATAGAGAAAGGCCAGCCATGCTGTTAGCCATGAGTATGCCAATTGTTGCTCTGTAGATCTTCCTGAATACTTCCCACAACTCCATTAGAATGGCTGTCAGCAGCCCCACTTCCTTCAGGCTTTCCCTCCTTGATTTTGTAACTGTCTCAAGTGACCAAGGCCAACTCCACCTACTTGCCACACTTTGGGCCTCTCCAATGTGCTCTACTGACCAGATTAGTGTCTTTTGCCCATATTTTCATACAAAAATTATAAACATTGTTTATAATTTATAATTTTTATAATTTAAATTATAAAAATTGAAAACTGGATGCTTCAATTGGCCTTTGCAATTATACAAGCTCTTATTTTCTTCACAATAAACACCCAGGGCTAGTTCATAGGATACAAAACAGTACACTAAAGCTAGCATAATGTAGCCAGGATGATTTTTCCTCTGCAGCTTTGAAGTCTTACTGCTAAGTCAAGTTGCACTATTTCTCACTTTGTCCCATTAGCATGGAGTCCTCATCAGAGCGCAGGTAGACACAGATAAATTACGGGAACTTGATTGTTATTGTGGAATGACTTGTGTCTCCTAAAAATCCCTATGATGGACCTCTAACTTCATTGTAACTGCAGTTGGAGATAGAGCCTTTAAAGTGATAATTATGGTTAAATGAAGGTATATGTGCAGGTCCTAAGCCAATAGAATCTGTGTCTTCATAAAAAGAGGAACTTTGAGAAGGGGAGATGGTTTTAACAGTTAAAGAAACTTGCTTGTGAAACCTGGCAGCCTGGGTTTAATTTTCCAGAAACTACATAAACCCTGACACTGGGACTGGCACATTTGCAGCAGCAAAAGACCCTGGTACACACACACACACACACACACACACACAAATAATTGTTTATTTTTTTAAGTATGTTTTAAAAAAGAAGAGGAAGAAACTCCACACACTCACCATGGACATGAAACAAAGGGTCATATGAGGACAGACAGACATCCTCCATGTTTAAACCAAGCAGAAATGCTTCACCACAAATCAGCTTGGATTCTAGTCTGAGGAAGTATCTGCAACTGTCAGTTATTGAGACCACACAGTCTGTGTTATTGGTGATGGAAGCCCCTGCTGAGTAACACTGCGAACCTGTGCCAGGCTGCCCCATTTCCCAACCTCTCTATGGTGTAAGACAACAGGCATGAAGACAGTGAATAACTCTAATACTCTCCAGGTGACTCTGGCTTTGACTGATGCTTAATGTCACAGCATGGATTGCTATGAGAATAAAATTTTCCTGGTGTGCTGCATGTAATGTTTATTGATCTTAATTCTCTTTTTAAAACATTGCTACATATGCCTTTAAGATAGAGATATTAGGGCTGGAGAGATGGCTTAGCAGTTAAGTGCTTGCCTGTGAAGCCTAAGGACCCCAGTTCAAGGCTTGATTCCCCAGGACCCACGTTAGCCAGATGCACAAGGGGGCGCACGCATCTGGAGTTCGTTTGCAGTGGCTGGAAGCCCTGGCGTGCCCATTCTCTCTCTCTCTCTGTCTCTCATTCTCTTTCTCTCTCTCCCTCTTTCTCTCTTTGTCGCTCTCAAATAAATAAATAAAAATAAACAAAAAAACTTTTTTTTAAAAAAGATAGAGATACTAAAGACCCCATGACAGGCAATTCAGGGAAAAGACTTCACACATTGCCAGCAAAGGGCTAGTGTTACAAGAATCATGACTCTTAAGGTAAAGCTATGACCTTATAGGTCACAGGCTTTCCGATATAGGCATTAACATAATATTTGGAAATGAAAAATTCATGTTTTCTTGTGGATAACTACAGTCAACAAATCATAAGGAAGTATAACATCCCCATTGCATTTTTATAAGCTTTAAGTATTTTGTTAAAGGCTTCAGTAATTGAAATTACTTATCCTAATTATGAAATACATTAAAACACTAATTTTGCAATTAGATTTGATTTTATGTAGCTTTGTTTTCACATTATTTATGAAAATTATATTTTATATAGTCATAATATTTTGCATTTTTCTATAGAACTAAAATTTTTAACAGTACATTTTAAGCCAACTGGCCATAAATCATTCCCCAAGTCTCACTAAGCAAAAAACTGTATGACAGTGTGCAAAGTGACAATCTGTCAGCAAGTCACAGGCTTTGGACAACCATTTCCATGGATCGCTGCTAGATATTTGACATTAACACAAGAGATTCTTGAGAAAATAACTGGCTACAAGTTCACACAATGAAAACCTCTTATATGAAATAGCTTCTGCTCCTCTTCTAGCATTTGGTCTTAGTAGGAGAAGAAAAATGAGTTAAGTGGACTGAATCTTACTCCAACACTAAGCTTTTTAAGGGTTTTAATGAGTGACTTAGATAAAATAAATCTGATTGCATATGAGGAAATGCATTATACATTTCTTTAAACTTTTTTTGTTGTTGTTATTTTTATTTATTTGAGAGTGACATGCAGAGAGAGAAAGAGGCAGATAGAGAGAGAGAATAGGCACGCCAGGGCTTCCAGCCACTGCAAACGAACTCCAGATGCGTGCGCCCCCTTGTGCATCTGGCTAACGTGGGTCCTGGGGAATCAAGCCTCGAACCGGGGTCCTTAGGCTTCACAGGCAAGCGCTGAACCACTAAGCCACCTCTCCAGCCCGCATTATACATTTTTGACTCATATTACAGATAATAAACTGATAAGGTAGGAATTCCTACTGTCACATGACAGTATCAAGGACAATTCTATCACTGATTTATAGAACACCAAAGGCCAAGACTAAAGCTCAGCAGTAGAGTGCATGAGTGCAAATTTAGTATACATAAGGCCCTAGGTTCAGTCTCTAGCATGAGGGGGGCGGTGGGAGAGGATGAAGGCTGAAAGAGGTGGAAATTTTGAAGGAGTTATTTATTTATGAGGGTGAGATCTCATTGGCCTGGTTGTTCTCACATACCAGTGTTGATCCAGCTTCTTCAGGTTTGCATCACAGACTGATCTCCACTGCACACTGCTTGTCCCAGGATCCAAGGGCTCACTTGATGAGAAACCAGGAAAAGCTAAAGTAGATATCTTCTAACTCATGCTTGACCGACCCCAGTAGTATTTCATCTCCTCTATGGTTCCAGATTCCCTAAGAAGTATCCACAGTATCCCAGCCTCTGTCAGATACTCTGGCCTATGAGCTCTGAAGTCATACTCTGCTCTTTATCTCAACAGTCTACAGGAGGTACTGACTTTCTGATATTCCCTTTATCTGGATCACCTGTCTATTTAATATCCATTATCTGTATCACAAATTCCTTAATGCAATATCGCTCTGTTATAAATTCATAACACAGCTGTAATTTTCCCCTTTAGAAGCTAATACATATTTGGTTAATTTTATAATTTATGTATTTTCTTATGTTCTGTATGACACCAAATTTTAATGAAATTTTGGGGAAATATAAGAAGATATCAAAAAGTTAAAGATTATCTATCTGCTTAAACCTGCCTGGGTGGATGAACTAAAAATATAGATTAAACAATACCAATAGTAACCTAAAATAAATACATAACTAGATTATATCAGTATATAAGTACATAACTTACAAGTTCAACTTACTTTAGAACTTTCTAGTTGTTAAGTTATAAAAGAAGAAATACAGGGAAAGGAAGAAAGAAGAAGGAGGGTAAAAAGAAAGTATCTTCTACTTAGTTAACTATTAAAATTCACTGTTAATTGAATATCTGCTTAAGGTGCATATAAGTCTTTATATTATACATTCTTATTATTTTTCAAAACATGTAAACAGTCATGTGGCTGTTGAATATTTCTTGGTTCATTCAGACCCCACTGTTCCCAAGTGTCCCCGGAGTTAGTACATTCAGACCCAGCCACTGGCCAGTGTCCCTGGACTCTGTTCAGTTAACAGAGACTCCTTGATGCCAGGCAGTTACTGCAGAGGGTCCAGTGGTCCCTTCCACACCACATTCTGTTAATAATACTCCACAGGGCTTCAGAGATGGCTTAGCGGCTAAGCGCTTGCCTGTGAAGCCTAAGGACCCCGGTTCGAGGCTCAGTTCCCCAGGACCCACGTTAGCCAGATGCACAAGGGGGCGCACGCGTCTGGAGTTCGTTTGCAGTGGCTGGAGGCCCGGGCGCACCCATTCTCTCTCTCTCTCTCTCTCTCTTTCTCTCCCTCTGCCTCTTTCTCTCGCTGTTTGTCACTCTCAAGTAAATAAATAAAAATACAAAAAAAAAATTTAAAAAAAATAGTACTCCACAGTTCTGTGCCAGTGGGACATTAGTGTTTTATTAGTATTTCTTGCCCATTTTTTCAAAGTATATTCTCCATGCAAATCAAAGATTCATTAGTAATTGTTGAAATTAGCCCTTTCTCAACATTGAATGAATCATCAAAGAGAGACAAAGTGACCATACCAGGCATTCTCTTTTACTAGGGATAGCCACCTTCTTTGAGAGTCCATGAGTCATTTCCTAAAATAGACTTAAGAAAAGGCAACTGTAACTGTCAATTGTTCAAAATGGCATTAGGATATTGTGTGTACAACTTGTATTGTGACTTCCAAATGATACACAATGTTACATACTGTCCCAAATCACATCTTTATTCATTTCTGTTATTCACTATCTTTTATTCATTACTTTTAGAATGCTACCTATGTGCTTAGGCAAAAATTTCTCTAGGATATCACCTAGAATTTGTTTCTCATGGGCAAAAGAAAAGCCATATCGAGGCTCATTAAGTACAGATAGATTTCTTTCCAACATGCTGCTTCAATTTATGTTCCCTGTAATAGCAGTTTATAAATGTATGAACATGCTCTCATTTTCATGCATACTTGCCAAAATTGTCTTGTCAGGTTTTCGAATTTATTCTCTTTTTCTTTTGAGAAAGCATCTCATTACACAGCCCAAGATAGCCTCAAACCTAAAATCTTTCTGTCTCAGCCTCCCAAGTGAAAATTCCTATCTTTTTACATGCTATATCCTTCAGATATTCATCCCTGAATCAAATACTTCAGAAACACAATCCAAAAGTAAAAACATTTATGATCTCATGTCAGCCAGAAATGGAGAAAGTGAGGGAGGGATGGATGGACTGGGAGAGGAAGGAGTCAGGAACAAGATCCTTCAATACATGGCCATACAGACTAGGTCCTGTAATTAAATAATACCATCAAATTATGAATCCACTAATAGATACTTTGATGAATTTACTGTCATCATGATCCAATCAACTCTACATGACTGAATTTCACCAGCTGGGGACCAAGTCTTTAACACATAAACCTAGGGAGATACACTTTAACTAATCCATAACAGCTATAGTGTTGTAAAGAGGTACTTCATTCCATGTTGCTTTTCTCTGGCTCTGAAAAGTTTAAATTTTTTTTATGTTAATTGTGATTCCTTGTGAATCACCTGCTCATGTTTTACATTAAGTATTTGGCTGTTTTCTTTCTTTCTTGTAGGTCAACTTCTGATATATGTGATATATAGATAGATGGATAGATAATCAAAAATGTAGTAAGTTGGGCTGGAGAGATGGCTTATCTGGTAAGGTCCTTGCCTGTGAAGCCTAAGGACTTATGTACTACTTTCCAGATCCCGTATAAGCCAGATGCACAAAGGTGAGGCAAACACAAGGTTGCACATACCCACTAGGTGGCACAAGTGTCTGGAGTTCTATTTCAGTTGTTGAGGTCCTGGCATGGGGCCGGTTCTCTCCCTCCCTCTCCCTCTCTCCCTCTCTCTCTCTCTCTCTCTCTCTCTCTCTCTTGCATATGTGCTTTCTCTAAAATGCAAAACATTTTTAAAATACAATTTGCCCATGCATTGTTTTAGTTCTTTTCTATTAATATTAACTGGTTTGCATACCCATTGCTGCACTGGCATTTGTGTTTTGATCACTGTTGCTTAGCAATGGGCCATTGGCACTTCTTTACTATACATATATTTTAGTATCTATTTAGAATGGTTTACCGTTACTCAGGGAATTTTGCAGAAGAGGGGGTAGAAGTATTGTACGATCCACAGGTTGAGACATCATACCCAGAAGCATTCCCTTCCCCCCAAAATAACTGACTACTGCTCCCACAAGGCATAAACCACAAGCCCGTGGGGATACCTGCAACCCCACTCAGGACTGTACCCAGTGCAATGGGGGCAGGGGCGAGGGAAAAGAGGGTACCAACACATGATGTATCCATATGAAACATCTTCTTAATAATAGTAATAATAAATATTAAAAAAAATAAGTAAAAATTTGATACAGGTACAATAAGCATGCTGCTAAATTTGGAGAAATTTGATACATTTTTAATATTAAGTAATTTCACTTTTTACACCTTTTAACAGAGCTCAGTATTTTCCCCATTAAATATTATAAACCTTCTTTGCAAGATCCATGCTTAGACAGATTTGGTTCTTGTTCTTTACTTTTCTGTGTTTGCTTGGTTTAATTCTCTGGGAAAGTAACACTATTGATTTGTTTGAATTGATCTGCTGAACATCAATCTTGTAAAGCTACTTTGTAAGAATTGTTTGCTTTTTTCTGTGCATTTTATTTTTATTTTGATAATGATGCAATCAACAAAAGAAAACAGTTTTATGTCTTCCTATCATTTCTTTCCATATCAACATTGATTATAACTAAAAAAAAACACTACCAACAATAATAAGTGTTACTTCCCTGATATTTAAAGGAAATATATTCAAACCCACACAAACAAGTATAAAACTTTATAGTTTTTAAGAACATGGAATGTACTGTTTAAGAACATTTAAAGAGGTGCTAGTGTGGGATGTAAGTTGGTGGTTATTCATTTGCCTAACTGTACAAGGCCCTGGGCTCAATACTCTAAAACTACCAAAAAAAAAAAAAAAAAAAAAAAGAATAAAATAAAGGTAAATAAAATGTACACATAGTTTCATTTGTTTTCTCAAACTATTGAAATATTTTATTTTTATCCTATTATCCATCAATATGATAAATAACATTAAATACTGATTAGGATTTACTGCCATTATAAATTATAAAATATGATTTTCCATCCATAAGTATATTTTAATTTTAGTAACAAATAATATTCCAGATATTTTTATTTTCCAAAAATCTATTTTATGAAAAGTTATATTGTTTTCAAGTAACTATGCATTGCAATCATGAGATGGTTGTATAATTTCTTTTTTATTATTTTTCTTGTCCAGCATTAAAATCAAGTTTGTATTATCCCATAAAATTAGTTGGCTATTTAGCCTTCCTTTTATATTTATTGTGGTTGATTGTTTCCATTTTTATTATTTTGGCTATGGTAGGACAAGAACCAGCTCATCTCTAGCTTCTCTACAAATATGTGGGCATGTAGCATTTGTGGAGGGATCTGAATTTGTGTCTACTGTTTAATCTACTTAACACATATAAATTCTGTTAAAGTTTGCTATTGTCTCCTTCAGTATATCTTGCCTTTATCCCTTTAAGAAATACATTCACTTCAGTATTATTTTAATATATATTTTGTATAATCTTAAAAATATGCTTTTTATGTTATATAAATATTTTATTTATTTAGGAAGAGAGAATGAAAGACAGAGAAAGAGAGAAAATTTGGGCATGCCAGGGTCTATTGCCACTGCAAATGAACTCTAGATACCTGTGCATCTGGCTACATGTGGGCACTGGGGAAATGAACCTGGGCTAACAGGCTTTACAAACAAGTGACTTTAACCACTGAACCACCTCCCTAGCCCAATAATATACTTTTGAACTGTTAACATATTAATGTCTTTCTTTCTGTTCATTTACTTTTGAATTTAATTTTTCTCTGTTTTTTATTAGTTATGTAAGCTAACATCTCTTATTTAAGTTTGATTTGAAATAAAGTCTCATGTAGCCCAAGCGGGCCACAGACTTGCTATGACGCCAAGGATGAGCTTGAAATCCTCATCCTGTGACACTACCTCCCCATTGCTGGGATTAAAAATTTGAGCCACCACCTCCTTATCTGGTCCTGGAGATCAAACCTAGACCATTGTATATGCTCAATGAGCATTCTACTAACAAAGTTACATCCTTGCATTTCCACACTTTTTTGTTTAAGAGAGTCTTGCTCTACCATCCAGATTGGCATCGAACCCTTAATCTTCTTTCTTCTTCCTCTACTTTGCTGAAATTATAAATATGTGCCACTATGTCAAGCCTGGCTTATTATCTTATTATTTATAAGTGAATATTTAGTTTGGATGATTTTTTTCCTGTTAACTTTGTAATGGTTTTCCTTTGTTAATGGTGGTTTATTATTTATTTCCTGTGTGTTTGATTTTATTTACTCTATCAGTGCCTTCTAAATCCTTGCTTTAAATGCTCAGCTTATTTAATTTCTTTATTTTCAAACAAATGTATTTCATTAATAATCCTCCCTTAGTGGGCTGGAGAAATGGCTTAGTGGTTAAGCACTTGCCTATGAAGCCTAAGGACTTGGGTCCAAGGCTCGATTCCCCAGGACCCATGTTAGCCAGATGCACAAGGTGGTGTATGCAGCTGAAGTTCATAGGCAGTGGCTAGAAACCCTGGCACGACCATTCTCTCTCTCTCTCTCTCTCTCTTTCCCTCCCTCAAATAAATAAAATATTAAAAAATAAAATAATCCTCCCTTAGTTTTGCATTTAGACAATTAGTACTTCTAATGTATCTTATTCTAAGAGTAAGATGGCATTTATAACTTCTTCTTGAGACCAAAGTTATTACTAATATCTTTTTCAGGAAAATGTACTGCTGAACTACCTTGCAGTTCATTATATACGAACTATATATGTGTTTTATAAATTATCTAAACTCAAAATATTTCTACAAGAAAAGCACAACAATATCAGTTTATTATAGGTGAAGAAGATAGGCAAGGCTCAAAGGTAAATATGACTTCTGAATGAAATAATAGCATCTTATCTCTACATGAGATTTTATTTCAAAGCAAACTTAAATAAGAGATGTTAACTTATATAACTAATAAAAAATTGGGAAAAATTAAATTCAACAGTAAATGAACATATGCTTGAAATATGAACTATATAAGAAGCTGCCAAAAAATTGGAACATAAACAACTTACACATATAAGCTTCCAGGTTTTGAAGATTGACTTAAAAGCCAACAGTCCAAAGCCCTGTGGGGTATTTTACTAAGATAAATTCTCAGTTTTAGAATACTCAATGAGGTTATCATATAAATGATAATTTTAGTAATTACATTCCAGGTTTTTCTATCATTGAATGGCATAATTTATTTCATCACATATTCCCCCTATGGTTAAAGAAAATGACTTTGTACCAGAAAGGGCATTTGGTTACCAACTTAGTAAAAATGCACATCATATTTTATGGAATAAATTTCTGGAAAAAAATTGTTTCTGGGCTGGGGAGATGGCTCAGCTGTTAAATGTACTTGCTTCCAAAGCTTGCAAGCCCTGGTTTGATTCCCCAATACCCATATAAAGCCATATGCATAAAATGACTAAGGCATCTGGAATTCATTTGCAGGGAAAAGATACCCTGCCATGCCCACTCTTTGTCTCCCTCTGTCCCTCTCTCTCTTTTTCTCTCTTTCATTGCAAGAAATTTATGAAAATATTTTTAAAGGCTTCTTATTTTTGTGCAGGTATCCTTACCTAGGAAACAAGGTACTCTCTGAATAACATTCCCAGCTAAAACATGACAAGTCCAAACGATAGTTACAAAACACAAAGACAGCCATTAGAAATCCCAGGCATTGTTTTTACTGGCAACAGACTTCAGTACCTACAATCCTCACCTAATCTTTAATCTCCGACTTAAACATACAATTTTAATGTAAAATTGCATTTGTTTTATTTTAAGTATAAAGGCCAGGATAAATTTTTGAGAGTTAAAATTATAATGTATTCAGCTTTAGGCCCATTCCAATAACCAAAGCAAAACTATCAAATTTATGACAGCACTAGGAAAGGTTGAAAATTGCTCTCAGAACTCCAGAACAAACTTTATGTGGAAAGTAAAATATCAGAGGATACAAATATCAAGAATAGTTTTAAATTGTGCTAATACTTAGTGCCAGAGAGTATAAGATGTGAAAGGTTTCTACTCATACATCCAAAGGGAAGGGGAACTCTTCCAGATTTTGCACTTAGGCCTGTCCTCTTATCAAGAGATACCTCTTGGCTGGGAATGATGGCACACAGCACTCAGGAGGCAGAAGTAGGAGGATAGCCATTAGTTTGAGGCCACCCTGGGCTATAGAGTGAATTTCAGGTAAGCCTGAGACCCTACCTTTAAAAAAATGTATATATATATATATACACACACACACACACACACACACACACACACATACCTCTTGGACTCACTGCCTACCAATACCTAAAGAATTTTTACCTTAGACAACACCCAACGAATAAGCTAGCATGGATGAAATATTCACAAAACATTTATATGTACTTTTATCCCGAATATATGAAGTACTTTTATAACATTCTATTAATAAAAAGGCAATACAATAAAATATTAAATATCATGGGAAGATACAACATAAAATATCAAGAAATGGCAATAATTTAATAAGTCTTTAACAAAATGCAAAATAAACCATAATGGCATTCTCCTCACCCACTAAAATGACTAGACTACAAACAACAGACACTCCCAAGTATTGACAACTATATAGAACAGCTGAACATCTCACACAGTTTATGGAAGTATAAAGTAAAACCACCATTGTAGATATCCCCTTGATAGTTTATTATAAATTTAAACAGACATCTACTCAATAACTTAGTGATTCAGCTAGTATATTTTATCAAAGATAAATAAAATTATACATTTACAAAGAAAAGCATGAATTTTTTCAAAGAAAATAGAAACAACATAAATTTGTATCAATAAACATGTAGATAGGGACATATTATAGTGTATTCATACCAGAAAGGGCCAGAAGTAATGTGATGATGATATATGTGAGTACGCACACAAAAATGTGCTCATGGTATATGCACTACACATATAATTATGCACTGATACATTCAAAACATATATTGATATACCTATATTACATATAGTTATCATAGCTAGCCATGGAATACAGAATGGAAGGTGTGGTAGTTTGAATAGATGGCCCCCAATATATTCAGTTCTTTATTGTTTGTAGTTTGCATTCTGCAGCCACCTGGTTGGAGGCAATGTCACTGGGTGGATGTTTAGGTGTGGTAGTGGGTTTCAGACTTCAATCTAAAGATATGCAAGGTGTGCCTAGCTGGCATTCCTGAAGTGTGCTGTGGCTTTTAGGCTTGTACTTCTCTCTCTTTCTGCTTGGGCCTGTGAAAGCAGGCCAGCTTCTTCTGCCATCATGGAACTTCCCCTGTATCTGTAAGCTTCAATAAATCCCTTCCTCCAGCAGGTTGTATATGCTCTGAATCAGTATCCCATATATGGTACTGTTTCTCCTATGGCCCGGATTCGCGGGTCCAGGAATCAAGGGATGGAAATGGGAATGGTCCCACTTACCATCACCCCAAGTGACCCATTAGCTAGATTTTTGCTTCCTGTTCCCACAACCTTATGCTCTGCTGGACTACAAGTCTTGTTCCCAGAGAGGGGAGTGCTTTTGCCAGGAGACACAAAGAACATTCCATTGAACTGGAAGCTAAGACTTTCCCCTGGTCACTTTGGGCTCCTAATGCCCTTGAGTGAACAGGCTGAGAAAGGAGTTACAGTGATAGCAGGGGTGATTGATCCAGATTACCAGGGGGAAATTGGACTGCTCCTCCAAAATGGAGGTAAGGAAGAGTATGCCTGGAGTGCAGGAGATCCTTTAGGGTGTCTCTTACTGTTACCATGTCCTGTCGTCAAAGTCAATGGACAACTGCAACAACCCAATAGAAGTAGTGTGATAAATGGCCCAGATCCTTCAGGAATGAAGGTATGGGTTACCCCTCCAGGTAAAGAACCATGACCTGCTCAGGTGCTTGCTGAAGGTGGAGGAAATACAGAATGGGTAGTAGAAGAAGACAGTTACAAATACCAGCTGAGGCCACGTGACCAGTTACAGAACTTGGTACTGAGGAGTGGGCTGAGATGAACCTGACCATGTGGATGTTGGTCTTTTGGAACCTTTGTTTTGGAGGAATGGGCATGGACTTGGTGCTTCCAACTGAAGATGTCTTCTAGAGTGGTAAGCCAAGTTTTATGGACTATTCTGATGAGAGTCTGAGAATCCTAACTGCACACAGCATTGAACTTCGAGGCTTGGCCTATGATATTTCTAAGGGGAAGGAAAGACTGCAGAGGACTTTGTTGGAACTGGGCTACTGGCATTAGAGCTGGCTGCATTCTGCTGCTCAGGCCCAGAGAGTTTGATCAAGGTTACATTTGTTATGGACTGATGTGTTTGGATAGAGATATTGGACTGAGAGATTTAAGATTTTAAGCTGGAAAACCTTAAGCAAGTAAAATTTACTGGCACTGAGACTGGTTTTAGGTTACTGAATCTGCTATTGTCAACACATTAGCAAACTTAAGGAAGATGGTCTAATTTCTTTACATTAAAACAATGAAAGCTTTGCCTGAGGAAAGACTATCATAGAAATGCAAACTCTTTTGGAAAGAGTTGACTGGAGAAGGAACCTGCTTTTCAAGGTTAGGATGTATTTTGTCCCTGAATTAAGAATATGGCTGTGTCCTGTACACCTAGTATTGGATTCAGAAGCATGAAGATGTGAAGAGTGGTCATGAATTGTACACGGTTCCAGGAGCTGCTGTTGAGATGTGGCATGAGGCCAGGCATGATGCCCTGATAGGCTGAAAGAGCCTTTGGAAGATGGACCGTGGTTTGCATGAAGACCTGAAGATGTTTTGTATATACCAGGACCATGTAAGGGTTACCATAGACTGCACTGTTGGCCTAAGATGGAAATGTTCCCTGTCTACTCTGCCCAGCTGGAGGGGCAGAATTGAAAAATCTGAAGACTGTCAGTCTCTGGTTGTATTGGATTTGAACTGCAGAAGTGTGATGTTTGTTTGATGGTGGTTGAGTTTGCATTGTTTTAGTCTCTCCTTGCTATGCCTTATACCAGTTGAAAATGTTTACTCTGTGTCCTTATATGTTAGAAATGTTTAACTTGTTTGATTTTACAGGTCTTAATATTTTAAATTGGTCAAGAGTGTGGGGTCCTTTGAAATTGACCTGAGTACAATTTACAATGTGTGATGGTTGTAAATCATTTTGGGGTCCAGGGGTGGAATGTGGTAGTTTGAATAGATGGCCCCCAAAGATTCAGTTCCTTATTGTTTGTAGTTTGTATTCTGTAGCCACCTGGCTGGAGGCAATGTCACTGGGTGGATCTTTAGGTGTGGTGGTGGGTTTCAGATTTCTACCTAAAGATATGCAAAGTGTGCCTAGCTGGAGTTCCTGAAGTGTGCTGTGGCTTTTAGGCTTGTACTTCTCTCTCTGCTTGGTCCTGTGAAAGCAGGCCAGCTTCTTCTGCCATTATGGAACTTCCCCTGTATCTGTAAGCTTCAATAAATCCCTTCCTCCATAACTGTGCTTGGTCTGGAAGTTCATCTCAGAGAACCTGAAGCTGTCTGCTACAGAAGAAAACCTTTCTTCCCAAAACTGAAACATAATTTCCATTACTGCTCATTTATGAATTACACAAAGCTGGTTTCAGTGCAAATATGACTTCATAAAAGAATATGGGAATTGCTGAAAATGCTAAGCCTTCCTGTCATGATAGACTCCACCTGCTGGAACTGTCAGCAGAAATAGGCCTTTTCTTTCCACAAGTTACAAATGGTTGGATATTTTGTCCCTCAATGGGAAAGTAACCAATACACTATCCACATTTCTCAGAATGTCATCTCTTCCTACCTGTGTTGGAAGCAAGTTCTGCTTTAAACAAAAGCAAAGCCTCTTCAGGATACCAGCACCCACATAATGTCTCATTTCTACCATTTTTAATCCTGCTGGATGCTTATACATCATGGTTCCACCCTAAGTCTGTACTCATGTGGTGACATAAAAGCTAAGCATGAATACAACAGAAAAGAAAGGCAGCCTGCACCCTACTCTTAACCTCTTGGCTAATGGTCATGCTCAATTCTCCCATTAGACATCACCTACAAACACATTCTTTAAGATAGGAAATTTAAGAATGTTCAAGATGGAACTAGTAGAACATTGATCCAAACAAATGCCCTGTGAACTCCATGTCTTTTATGACAGTGTGTATGTCATATGCAGAAATACCATCCTGACTAGATAGTAAATGTACAGAGATAAGTGTTCAATGAACCTGACTCTGCAACTTCTTCTTTAAACAGTAAAAGAACTCAGAAGGGAATATCGATGAGAACTTGTCTAAATATGACTATAATTTGATAACACAAAGGAGGTTGATTGTGAACTGTGTCAGCAAAAGAGAAATTAGAAGTGACTCCAGGTTTCTGGCTACATAAAGTAGAACCACAGAATTATCAGAGTAATGTCTGCTATAGAAGGGGTATTTGAAGAGCTGACAGCCTTCTGAAGTTCAAATAGATATAAAGTCAAAATGTCCATTATACATCTGAGTATAAATGTCATCTGGTCAAGTAGGCACTGGAGTTCACACATAAGCAAAGATATAAGATCTGTGGATCAAATTTGAGAACTTTCAGTTAAAAAAAAGTGAAATGATAAAGATATAAGCCAAGAAAAAACTGATGCAAAGGGTAATTGTAGATGGCAGGAGAGGTGGGAATCTAAGCCATGGCTTATCATTCACTCTTATGTGGTCCTATTTATTTGTGACCTACAAAGGAAACTTAAAAGTTATCTTTGGCAAGGGACTAAATCTGTCAATCCCTTTGCACTCATCTATAAAGCAAGGGTATTAGTATCTATTTATAATTATTGGGAAATAAAAGATCAAAATGAAATTTATATCTCCTAGAGTGTTAGATTGACTCTTCATACAAGATATAATGTCTTCTATCTCTTTTTGATGTCACCTATTCATTTCATTACATAATATACACATGAATAATTTCATTCGTGTTGTTACTCCATGTTAAGTGAAACCAATTAATGAACCTAAAATTTAAATGCTCCACTATTCAAACCATTTTGATCAGTGACATGATGCCACAAAATTCTACATCTCAGAAGGATGAGCTTTATGCACAGATTGTTCTTTTGTTTGGTTGTTTAGATTGTTGTTATTTATATATATTTTTATTTTGTGTCATGGTCTCACTAAGTTTCCAAGGCTGGCTTTGAACTTGAAATACTGATTGGAGACTTTTAACTTACAGTCATAGGCTGGCTCCTATATTTATTTATACTTCTAGTACATTCAATTACTGATCAATTCCCCAAGGCAAGATATATTTAACTCTAACATTAAACACATTACCTGCTAATGAAAGAAGTTTGGTATTTTATGATTGTACTCACAGCAAGCAAGGTCCATTGTTCTAAAGCCATGGTGAGCACAGTTTCTACTTGTTCTGACTACAAGCAGGAATTCAACCTGGAACAAATAATGTGTTATACTGCTCACAATGATGTTTGTCATAACTTTATGAACTAAAATTAAGTTCAAAATAACTATTTTATAGTTCCCTGATGACTTAAGATTAACAGTGAAATTCTTAAAGATGACAACATCTGTAGGAAATAGCCCTTTGAATCTACTCTGAGATGTAAGTTGAAAACTCAGTGTTCTTCAGCATTCTGGAGAATTTATAAAATGTCAAGATAGCCTCCACTCTGATGAGATATTCATAACTTTAAAAACACTTATATTTATCACACATGCTTGTGAACTACCTCTCTTTTGATTTTAGTGGAAAAAAATCAAGCCTTTCTACATTAATGATCACTTACATAATTTTGTTAAAGGGATACACACTACCTTAGGGAATAGAATATTACATATATCCATGCTTAAGGCTGCCAAAAGAGCTCTCAGTTATACCTAAATAAGTCAAAAAGCCATGTGAGTTTTAACTAAATGGATTTTTGTTCTTGCCCAGCTTTTTATCAATTTCTAGCCACTCATACTATTCAGATGTTCCTAGATTCTAATGGCTAAATATTCATTTTCGTGTTTCTTTAAAATAGTTTCAGACTTAAACAGGTATTCTTAAAGAGATTAAAAGGTGTGCCTTCAAAATATTGCCCATTCTAGGCTTGGTGTCAGAATGCAATTTGGGACAAAAGCCACTTTCAACACATCAACTGCAGGGATCAAAATGAAAGGAAATGGTTAAACACTGGAAAATCACTCCAACCAACACACAGTGAAGAGAAGGTAATAAGGGCATCCTATGATCAGTAGGAAGCCATTCTACTCTCTATTCCAAGACTCAAGGCACTTTTGAGAGTTGTCATTATGAGAGCTTGGATGAGGTTGCTCGAGGACCCCAAGACTGTTTTACACTACTTGCTTAGCTTTCTACATAGGACAATGACTCCCAAGTTGTGTGCACATTAAAGCCATCTAGACCTTTACTCAAAATGCAGCCTTGTAAGGCTCACATCCAGAGATTGTGATTCAGGAATCTGACTTACTAGTAAAAGGAACAGTAATGTGAATTTCTTCATTTATTTATTTTTAATTTATTAAGTAGAAATATTGTATGGACACATCCTTTATTGGTACCATTTTCCTCCTCCGTGCCTCCATTCTACTGAAGGCCCTCCTCAGTAGGATTGATAGTATTCACCCTGGGGTTGAGGTTTACGAGTTGTGAGAGCTGCAATCAGTCATGGAGGGGGAGGGGGACAATGATTCCAGATATTCCCTACAACCCTGTGGCTCTTACAAACTTTCTGCCCCCTGTTCCACAAACTTCCCTGAGCCTTGATGGGTATATTTTAAGTCTATTTTAGTGATAAGCTCTTAGGTACTTCTGGATCTCTGCTTTGGTCCATTTTGAGTATCCTCAGCGTCTATCTCCATCATGCTGACATGGGTTGTCGAAGCAGTACTCTTGCTCATCTCGCCAATTCTTGCTGATCCTAATTTAAGTATTCTATGAACCACAATAATAATTATTTTTGAAAAAAATTATTTCATTTATTTATTTATTACTTGAGAGAGAGAAAGAGACAGATAGAGACTGAGAAGGGGCAGACCAGGTGCCCTGCAAATGAACTTCAAATGCATGTATCACCTTGTGCATCTGGCTTACATGGGTCCTGAGGAATCAAACCTGGATCTTTTGGCTTTGCAGACAAGTGCCTTACTGCTAAGCAATCTCTCCAGCCCCATAATGATGGTTATAATGATACAGAGACATTCTCATGGAGTACAAAATGAGAACAAAATTGATTATGAGATAGAAATTAAGTCCCATATTGGGATGAGGATTGATATTCTTAGATAAATCAAGAAAGAGCCGGGTATGCTGGCACACAACTTTAATCCCAGCACTTTGTAGGCAGAGGTAGGAGTTCACTGAGAGTTTGAGGCCACCCTGAGACTACATAGTGAATTCTGGGTGAGCCTGGGCTAGAGTGAGTCCCTACCTCCATTTATTGGAGTCTATACTGATGACACTCTATTTTTCTAAAAAATAATGTATGAACACAAATATATAGACTAAGTAGAAATTCTTTAAATTTCAGGTAACAGAGAAATATTCAAATCATCTCAGGACTTCATATAAGTGTATTTGGAACTATAAATAGCAAAAATAACTATTTTGAGCAGCTGGGCAGTTGTTTCTATAAAACCGAGCTTTTACGTTTATTTAAAAGAGAGAGGGAGAGAGAGAGGATGGGCAAGCCACGGCCTCTGGCCACTGAAAAATGAATTCCATACACATGTTCCACCTTGTGCATCTAGCTTACATGGGCAGTGTAGAATTGAACCTGAATTCTTAGGCTCTACGGACCAGTGCATCAACCACTAAGCCATCTCTCCAGCCCTAAAACTAAGATTTTTAAGTCATTGTTTAGGTTATTATGGCTAAAATCAATTCCAGAGACATAAAGATTATGGTTACCTTTTCTTTTTTGTACTGCCAGAGAGACAGGTTTTTGCATCTACATTTTTAGTCACTCCTAGGACACAGTTTACTTATTATCCTTCTATTTTCCTGTCTTTTTATCTCCCTAATTTTGTAGCTTTCTCAACATACCCATGGGCAACTCAGAACCTGAAGCTCTTTATTCATCTTTATATTCAAATGTCATAATGAAGTAAACTAGGTGGCCATGTCTGTGGAGCCTGTATTGAGTAGAAGACTTGGATTAATTTAGACTCTTCAGCTAGCACCACATTTCATTCCTGCTTTAAGTAAGATTCTATGCTCCCATTTTTCTTCATGTAATATCAGACGACTGTCTCTTGAATAATTTCAGCATATTACTAGTTTTATCAATTTTATTTTTATTTTACTCTAAACTTTCTATCAAAATAGGTAATTTGAAAGTATAACTGGCTTATTACATTAATGAGTTTACTATCTGTTGCTACATATTAGCTGGTAATCAAATTCTGAGGATAATAAATTTACTTTTTACATATTAACCTGTTATATCATTCAATTGTTATAGATCAATTACTAATCCAAGCATAGTCATAAAATTCATGGAATCACTTCACTAAAACTCTGATAAAGACAAGCTATTGATATTTGGAAGATGTTAAGAATATGTAGAAACATTATATCTCCTCCCATGGAATAGCTAATCAGAATTTTTACATTATCCAATGTGACTTTCTTAAGAATTGTTATCTAGAGCCAGAAAGTGGCTTAGCATTGGGGCACTTACCTATAAAGCCTAAGAGCCCAGATTTGATTTCCCAATGCCCAAGTAAGTCAGATGGACAAGGTAGCACATGTGTCTAGAGTTTGTTTGCAGTGGCTACAGGCCCTGGCACACCCATCACCTATTCCATATCTCTGTCTTTAAAATAAATAAATAAATAAATAAATAAATAAATAAATAAATAAATAAAATATTTTAAAATGGAATTGTTATCTAGAGAATGAATTCCAGTTCTTTTAATATTTTCTCATGTACCCAAGTTTTCAGATCCCTCAATACTCCAAATACATATTAGTTTGCTAATATCATTTTTATAGTTTTATATACAGAATGATAGAAAATAATTCTTTTGGGCTGGAGAGATGGCTCAGCAGTGAAGGGCACATTATTGCAAATTCTGATTGCCTGAGTTCAGGTTCTCAGTACCCATGTAAAGCCAAGTGCACCAAGTGTCACATAGATAGGTATCCATCACTAAAATCACAGAAAAAAAAATCATATAACCCCCAATAATTTTGTCTTTTGCATTGATATATCTTCTCTTTATTACTTTTTACATACTAGTCCACAGAATGGTAAGTCAGTGTTTATGCAATCCTGATTTTTGTTTGAAAGAAAATTTTCATAATTATAGAAATTGCATTACTTTTTTGGTTAACTATGCAATCAGAGTATTTATTTTTGTCTTCAAGAAAAAAAAAAAAAAAACCTGAAGTCTCTGACCCAAATACTTGGAATAATATTGTTCAATCAAAAACTTGGATTTGAATGTGGAGTCTCCTTTTTAGTACTTAACAAAAATGGATATGCTTTAAGAAAAAAAAATGATCAGATTAGAACAAGATACTGTGGCTAGCCATCTGCTTCATTGAGTTAATAGGCAATTAATTGTAAGAAATGAACTCATCACAAATTCATAGACTACAGAAAAATATTTTCAAAAGGGTCACAAAGGCAATTAAAGAAAATAATTTAAGTCAAATAATTTATAAACCTATATGTACGTATATATATACATATATATATCATAATTCTGTTTTACTTGTCTTTCAAGGATTAAGGATATAATATGTATACAAAAATGGTCCATTTAAAGTATACAATGAAGACCCCACAGGGTTGTATAAAATTCACCATGATTTAATTTTAGAATTTTTTCATTATCATGCAAAGAAACCTGTACTCACACTAACAACTCTATTCAAAAATCTCCTAAAATCACCACCAGCCACACTTGCCTTCTGTTTCAAAGAATTAGTTTACTCTTAACACTTTATATAATGGAATCAGATAACCCATTGGAATGAACCGTAAAAAGTAAAGCTAATATTTTCAAGGTTCATTCACATTGCAACATTTATCTGAGTTATGTCCTTTTAGAATCTGGATACTATTCTATTATGTGAGTGTGCAACATTTTCCTTATCAATTTTTCTTTCAGATTGCTTCAAATTTTTTATTGCTTTTTAAAATTTTTTTTGTTTGTCTTTTATTTATTCTTTTGAGAGTGACAGAGAGAAGGAGGCAGAGAGAGAGAGAGAGAGAGATTGAGAAAATGGGCGCGCCAGAGCTTCCAGCCTCTGTAAACGAACGCCAGATGCGTGCGCCCCCTTGTGCATCTGGCTAACGTGAGTCCTGGGGAATTGAGCCTCGAACTGGGGTCCTTAGGCTTCCCCAGCAAGCGCTTAACTGCTAAGCCATCTCTCCAGCCCTTATTGCTTTTTTATTGGTGTTCTTTTTTTTTTTTTTTTTTTTTTTTTTTTTTTTTTTTTTTTGAGGAAAGGTCTCTAGCTCAGGCTCAGCTGGAACTCCATAGCCCCAGGCTGGCTTCTAAGGGATCCTCCTACTTCTTCCTTCTGATTACTGAGATTAAAGGCATGTGCCACCACACCTGTCTGTTTCTACCTTTAAATTATTTGCTTCTGTGAATATTCATTCCACATTTCCTTTTGAACATTAGTTTTCATTTTTCTTGGATTTATATGTACATGATATTGCTGGTTTATAGAATTCTATATTTAAAAGTTTAAATCGTGTTGAAAAACAATCATTAACCTTTTTTACAAGTAAGCTATACCTTTTTGAAATTCAGCCAATAATGAAGAGGGTTCTGTTTTTCCATATCCTTTTTAGCATTCATTGTTATCTGTCTTGTTCATTTTAGCCATTCTACTATCTACCACTGTCTATTGTCTATTAGAACTTTTGTACCTTTACTCTCTAATGATAATCTTCTTCATTTGGCAACTTCATATTCTTAAATATTATTGGGGGAATTATTCATACAGTTGCTTATATGTTTACATTAAAAATTACCATAGTATTATGAATAATACATTTTCAATAAATATGGGCAAAGTAAGTAATTAGTTTTCTAATTACTTTTTCTGACTAATGGACAAAACAATAGGTAAATAGTCATCTTATTTTGCAACAATCATTTGAGAAACTGAATCTATAACTTAAATGTTCAGTATTCAACATCATTGTTAAGGTAAATTATTTTAATAATCCTCCTTGACCTCTGAGAAGATGCTCTGTGATGAACCTAAGTCCTCAACAGATCAATAATCAATGCAAGAGGATAAGGAAAATTGAAATTTAGAGGAGAAGGGAATCAGAGTACTCTTGGCAAAGATGATAAGATTACATCTGTAGAATGTTCAAAAGACTATTACTCAGTGTAAATTGATGTAAAGTACATTGTGGTTTTGAATATAGAAAATAACGTATGACATAATTAAAATTTAGAAATTTTACTATTTAAAATATAACTTAAGAGATGTATAAATTTTCAACAAAACAAACTGCCAAACACTATTAATTAGATTGAAAACATTCTTTTCACCCCTCTTGACCATGTTGGGTTCATTTTAGGTCTGCTTCAGTGATGAGGTCTTGGGAGCCTCTATGTCTCTGGATATCAGATTTGGTAGGAGTTGAATGTTCTCTGTGTGGATTTCCTTCACCCTTGTTCTGGTACCAGGTTCACCAAGAAAACAGCACCCTTGCTTGTTTTGCCAATATGTCTCAACAAGGAGGGAGGGGCCAAGGGGAGGGGGGAGGACAGGGAGGAGGCTAATAATGGTACCAACTTGACTGTATTCACTGAGTACAAAACTAATTAATAAAGAAAAAGAACAAAAGAAAGAAAGAGAAGATAAATAGTTGTAAGAAAGGAGCCCATTTTAAATTTAAAAGATAAAGGGCAGGGGGCATATTTCAGCAGTTAAAGACACTTGTTTACAAAGCCTACTGGCCTGGATTTGATTGATGCACCAATAGGCACATATATCTGGGGTTGGTTTGCAATCCTGGTGGTTCTTTAACTCTCTCTCTCTCATTTTCTCTCTCTCCATGTATATGATATATTTAAAATACATTTAAAAATATATATAATACTTAAGTGGTTTTATTTATTTTTATTTATTTATATAGAATGCACACAGAGAGAGATAGAGAGAATGGGCATGCCAGAGCCTCTGGCTAGTGCAAGTGAACTTCAGATGCATGTGCCATTTTGTGCATCTGGCTTTACATGGGGGTCTGAGGAATTGAACCCAAGCTAGCAGGCTTTGCAAGCAAGTGCTTTTAACCTCTGAGCCAGCTCCCCAGCTCAAGGTGCTAATTATTCTTAAATCAGCCTATGATTTAGTGGAATTCAAATAAAGTCCCATAACTTTATTTACATATTGAAGATTAATTTAAAAAGTAATATAATTAACACCCTCTACTCCCTCCCTATCTCCCTTATCTCCTAGCTTCATTCTAGTTCCATGTCAATAACTCCTGATGCTTACTGACATTTTCATACAACATAAGTTGTTACATGTTAAGAACCACATATGATGGAGAATATGTGGTATTTGTGTTTCTGTGCTTGTGTGAGTACACTTACTATGATTTGTCCCAAGCCTGTTCATATTCCTAGAAATTTCATCATTTCATTTTTTTCTTACCACTGAGTAGAATTCCATAGTGTATGTACACCATGTCTTCCTTAGCTCTTCATTAGTTGAAGGGCTTGTGGAATAATTCCAGTTTCTAGCTATTATGAATAGAGCAGCAATAAGCTCTGTACAGTAAATACTAGAGGCTTTAGGATATACGTTCAGGAGTGGTATAGCTGGGTCAAATGGTAACTATTTTCATCTCTTTGAGGAGTCTCCATATTGATTTCCACAGTACCCGTCAGTGTGCATTGCCACCAGCAGTAGATGAAATTCCTATCATCCCCACATCCCTGCCAGCATTTATTGTCATTTAATTTTGAGAGGCAGGATACAGGGATGGAAGAATATTGGGAGGAAGGGAAAATGGAGAGTGTGAGGGGAGATTTTATCTAAAACTAATGACAACATGAATTACTACATTTTTTCTGGAAAGCAAACTAAAAGATGTTACCCTTAATAAGAAGTTGGGATCACCTGAACAGAGAAGCCCTGGAGAGCGCAGAGCAATCCTCATCATAAAGCTATGTACACTGGTTTATAGTTCCTAGTGCCAGAACTGGGTTACAATCCACAATGAGCTCTTTTTAAAAAGTCTTTATTTTTATTTGTTTATTAGAGAGAAAGAGAGCAAGAATGAGAATGGGCACACCAAGGCCACTGTAACCAAACTCCAGACGCATGCTCTTCCATATGCCTCTGGCTTTTGTAGCTACTACGGAATTGAACCTGGATCCTTGGGCTTCACAGGCAAGTGCCTGAACCACTAAGCCATCTCTCCAGCCCCCACAGTGACTTTTTGATTGGGGAGACTTATGAGGTTCCCCAAAACAACTCAGGCTATTGCAAAAAACACTAGATTTACCCACCAGAGCTAAGTTGTAAGACCCTGATGCTGAAGAAACCACAGGCTATGGACACAGGACATTGAGAGACCATGCCAGAACTTAGAAGGAGGCAAGCTCCCTGCTGACTAGGCCTTAAAGTACTAGAACGTGCTACGTAAACTGCTAGGGGATAATGGCCACCAACAGTGTGAAAAAACAGGTTGTCCTCCAAACAACAAAATGAACCTGTGGAAGAGATGTATATAGGCTATTCAGGTAATCTATGGCTCATACGCGGTACTGAGAACTAGATCAGAAACCTGGAGGTACGATGATCATAGTCTCCAGAGACAAGGTCCCACAGCAATCCAGTGATGAATGGTGTCCTCCTACACATACATTTCTGGGTCAAAATACTTTAAAAACTTAGTTCTATGTGGGTTAAAGATCTTGGAAGGAGAAACAGTATAAACTAAATAGGCTGTTATGCAATAAAATAACCCCTTGCTACATATGGCTATTTAACATTGAAATAAAGTTTTACAATTCAGTAATTCAGTTACCAGTATAAAAAACTCCCTTTCTGGAGTTCAGTATCCACACAATGAATAATGTATGAATTTGCATAGATTTGGAACTTTTTTTATCATTCCAGAAGTTCTGCTAGTAAGCTTGATTCAAAAAATACAATAGAGAATATTCTCATGAACTTATGCAGACTTTTATTAATCAGAAATAACAATTGTCCAATAAAGATGGTTACCATGATAAAGTGAACAACTTCAAAGTTGTAAGCTACTGCGTTTATTTTTAACACAGGGAGAAGGGCAGTTCACCAAGCACGAGATGATATTTCAGTCACATTTATCTGACAACTAAACTATATCTAAACAGCACATATCTATCCCACCACTGAGGAGGTTGAAGCAGAAGGTCAAGGTAGGAAAGGCTACAGAATAAGACTGTCTCAGTACAGAAACAAGTTTGAAAGAGGCAAATATGTGTAGAATTACTACAGATAAGAAAAATCACAGTCAACATAATAGAAAAATAAGAAGAAAATTTTCAAAAAAGTAAAACATCCAACCATTGAAACAGCATGTTACAATACTACACACCAAGCAATGTATTAGATAAAAATAAATTCACATGCTATGTTTTATTTGTTGGCTTCAATTTCCCAAGCAATCCCCCATAGTTATTGGCAATCACAGATTCTTCTGAAATAAACCCCAATTACTAATATTGACTGTCAGATCATACATCACATATCATAAGCAATATCTATGGCTATATATATATATATTAATACACACACACATACACACACACAGTTGTTACATTCCTCCAAATTAAGCTATTCCCTCCTGAACAGAGGAGGGAGTCAAGGGGTAGAGCTGAAAATTAAAGTCACATGACCACTACCCAAGGCTATAGTAATGATAAACAAAGGGCAGATTTTTGACCAATGCTAATTAGAAATTGAAACATTCCCTCCTTGGGGGGAAGAAGAAAGTTCCAGAGACTTAAGAAATCAAGTCTGGGAAAATATTACGTGATCCATTTCTAGGGCTAAAGGGAAAACAAGTGCTTAGGGAGGAGACTCTATGATTGGGTTGTCTTCAAGTCGGTAGTGTGCTCCAGAGACACAGGTTCTGTCAGTCATCACCTGTGCTAGGGTGAGCATTTTCTGATGCAGCTGCATTTGAGTCATCCATGCTCCTGTAAGAAACCCCAAAACCTGCTTCCTAAGAAAAGTTTCCCATGACAACACTAATGTTCAACTTACATATATGTCAATTTTTTCATAAAGAATTCCTTTGTCTACTTTACCCTCTCTGATCTGTCCTACGAGGCACTGGCTATGAGCATAGTCTCATTAAATCTCCTCTTTACATATTTTCTCAATATGCTCTTCTTTACCTTATTTATTTCTCTCAACATAAATAAATATGACCTATGACCATGTATTTTTTCATAAACAGGTATTTTTTCATTCTTATTAATTACTTGATAAACATCCTTGTTTGTTTTCTATAATTTAATTGGACCTTTACTGACAAGGTTTATTTTCTTCTGTACCTCTTCTGTCTGTATCACACAGGAACTTGTATTCTTGTCCATTCATGATTTTAGAGGTGGGTATAGCTATATGGTAAAGTTTTAAAAATTGAATTGCTTGGATGAATAATGTGTGAACTTCTAATTTTAATAGTTACTAATTGCCTTATGGTCTTCTTTTAAGGTGGAAATAATTTTACCTTTTCATCAGCTATCTAGGTCTTTTACGTAATTGTTTTAGTAATACAATTTGGTGTAAAATTTGGAAGATGGACTATGTCAAGAAACAATGACATGTTGCATACTAATTTGGAAGGTAATACTATCATAATCTGTGCAAATAGTAGGGGGAAGGCAGTAAGTAAGAAGTGATAATTTCTAGAAATTCATATTGAAGTAGTGGACTTGAGAAGACTGAGATGATACTTTGAGTGCTTGATTCATAATGGCCTTAAGTACATTTTGCAGTAAATCATCCCAACTGAAGCTCCAATAATTCAAGAGACATCCAGTCCATTACCACCTCAACCTTTGACTTGTCAGCCTCTCAGCTCCTCTTGCCAAAGTCTCACTTCATTAAAGTGCTACTAAAAGTGAATTCTCTGTCAGATGTCTTCACTGTACTCCATTAAGCCATTAACATGGGCTCTTCTCTTTCAAGACCCTTAACCCTAAAGGTTAGCAAACTCCAAGTTCAAGTATCTGGCCTTGATCATTGAAAGCCTATGAGAGGAGAAAAAAATTAAAAAGAAACAACTATTTTTGAATATGCCCCCATATTTAACCAGCATTATATCAGGCTCAGCATTAACAAGTCTACAGAGGGGAGCTGTCCTCGCAATTTCTACACAGGAAAAAAAAATCTGCATTTTCTCTAGAGAAACAGAAATTCGTGAGTGGCTGCTCTTAGATTTTGCGTCAGTGCTTCACTAAAGACTAACCCCTGTTGAAAATCATTTTCCTATGTAAAAATGATCTTTTCTTCTAGAGTTAGAAGACAATAATCCTACTTCATACGTGTAAAGATTCTGATTCTGGGCTAGAGAGAAGGTTTAGCTGTTGAGGTGCTTGCCCGCAAGGCTAGTAGACCTGGGTTCTATTGCCCAGCCAGAAGCACAAGGTTGTGCACGCGTCTACAGTTTCTTTCCAGTGGCTGGGGCTCTAAATAACCCATTCTCTCTCCCCTCCCCTCTCGCACATGTGCTCTTATTCTTTCTCTCTCTCTGTCTTCTCATTCTCTCTCTCATAAATAAATTTAAATATTCTAACTCTACAAATTAGAAGGAAAGCAGAGTAAATATTGTGAGGTGGTTTCCAATTTGAGAATAGTAGGACAGATAGCTGGAAGATTTTTATTCCATTGTGTATGTTTGTGTGAAAACTTCTATTAAATACTTGATCAGGCATATATTATACTTGAGAAATTCACTTTTATATTTACTTGCAAATAACATCATAGGAACAGTCTGAGAAACAGAAAGGCAGTGAGCCCCAGAATAGCATAACAAGGCCTTTAGCAAACCTTTACTAGTAGACACCTGTGTGGAACAGGTGCGTAAGATTCTGACATATGGCCTTAGACACAAATTATATGCAAATTTATTTGTACTCTGAAGCTAGCATAGATGAGGTTGAGAAAGACCTGGAGCAAACGACTAAAAACTAAATTCATCTGTCTTTTCAAAGCAGTGAGGAAAAATTCTGACTTCCACCTGTTAGGGACAATTCTACTTTCAGGGAGAAAGTTTTACTGTTTCAGTAAAACAATGCACTGAATATTGTTTTCTTTTACATTTCTTTTCTTTTTTAAATTTGAAGATGTAAAGCTGTGATGTGACTGCATGGAAGACAGTGGCTCTGTAAGTTAACACAAAGGAATATGACCGGCTGTGAGCGAAGGTGCATATCCTCAGATTGTGTGTTCCTCAGAGGGATATCCTGCGATAGATTTAGAATGTGCTGTCTATGAAAATTACAATAAGCCCTTGGGGGAGATTCTTGTGGAAACAATAGTCATCAGATATCACTATCAGAGATCTCCAAAGGCTGAAGAAGAAATCTAAATGCACAATAAACTTTCACAAGAAAAACTCACCCTTTTAAACAATTTCCACTGATAACTGGCTAGAGTAAATGTTGAGCTATTGTATTAAATTTGTAGAGGTTTCACTAAATCATTATTCAAAACATAATATGTTTGTTAAAAAATGGAGGGGGTTGGTTCTTAGAAAACATAGGACCCACATGTCTCGCAATTGAATCTAGAACTTTCATTGAAAGAATGAGAGTGTTCATAAAAATCATCCGAGGAACCAGGTTGACCTTAGGCAGGTAAACATGAGCAGTATTATCTGTTATATGGAATGGAGGACTGCCATGTTCAAGGACATTCCTTTAGCACACGGATTAATAGGGATAGAAACTGATCAACATTATGTAGCCACAGTCTAAAAATGAGTCAGGAACTGTTTTATTTGAAATCACCTAATCTGGTTTGGGCAGTACCTTTGAACATTGAGAATGTCATATCTGATAACAGTTATCAATTACACACAAGGTTGTTTGTACTTCTATTGTGCTTGAATTTTCAAACCTTCCTAAGTGGTATTTTAATAAAAAAGTGGATGCTCACACTTGAGAAACTACAGAGAAAATATCACATTCAGGGACATTTGTTGATTTTTCCAAATTGCTTTTCAGATCCACTACATGCACAGCACAATTCTAGGTGTATAAAATAATAGAGAAATGGTCTTTTTTAATAAATGGGTATGTATGTGTAAAATAGTTATGTATTTCAATGTGGGCATTAACATGTGGAAGTCAGAGGACAAGATCAAGTGTTAGTCCTTAATTTGCACCACATTTTGGGGCAAGGGAGCTCTTGTAGTTTGCAACTGATCTTATGAGGCAAGCATGCTTGAAAGTTTGGAGACTCTCTTAGTTCTGCCTCTCTACTCATTATAGGTACAGTAGGATTATAGACACTAGTGCAACATATCAAAATTAATGTAGATTCTGGAGTTCTGAATTCAAGCCCATGCAATAAGCACTTACTCCACTGACCTATCTCCCCATCCCTGAGCAAGGCAGTTTTAATGAGGAAAAGAGAAGTAAGGACTTAGATAAAGTTAATATTCCAAAGTGAAGAGATCAATGGAAGAACTAATCAGCACCTAAAAAAATAAAAGCAATATAAAGATTTTCAGATACTTGTATTATCACAATAATAAAATTAATATAATATAAAGTATGATTGTAATATCATTTAAATAAGATGGCCAAGGATTCCTCTGTTCTGAATGACATTTGAGCAAAGTCATAAAATGAAGAGCCAGCCTCTGGGAAGAACTATTTCTGGCAGAAGAACGCTGAGTTCCTGGACTTAAGCTATGGCAACACTCAACAGTCGAACCAGGTGCCTGAGTAAAGTATAAAAGGAAAAGCAGGATAACTTCCTGGAATATGTAAGTATAGCTGGGACACTTACAGAAAATCTTTGGAAGGAGAAATCAGTGGATACATTTTTACAAATAAAACCAAGAAGAGGCCAGCCATTCTTGAAATGTTATTTTTAGAACAAATATGAAATTTAACACTCATCAGTGAATCCTGGATATCTACTTATACTTACATTGTTTAATAAAATAATATAACACCTATTCTGCTTTGACATTTACCTTTTTTTTGACTATTTGAAACAGGATTTCATGTATCCTGTAATGACGTTGAAGTCACTGTCTCTGTCTCCCAGGTATTGGGTTTAGAGGCTAGTGACATCAAACCTGGTGGCATTTACATGAAGGTGATAGAATTAGATCTATATTTATATCTAGCTATACAAAGTTTTCCACCTCAAAACTTAAACATGGAGAAGGGGTTAGAAGTGAAGAATACTGCCTATCTATCATGTTCAAGGCCATGGATATGATATGACAAACACACACACACACACACACACACACACGCACACACACACACACACACATACCAGTAGCACTGAACCATCATAATAAGTATCCATTTGCATTTGAGAAGCTATGCTGTCCTAAATAAACTGACTATAACCACAGTACCATGATGAATAAGATCATATTCATCCAAAAATAACATATTTTAATTTTTTATTATTTCTTTGTTTGAGAGGCAGACAGAGAGAGAAAGAATGGGAGCATGAGGGCCTCTAGAAGCTGCAAAGAAATTCCAGATACATGCACTACCTTCTACATCTGGTTTATGTATGTCCTAGAGAATTGAACTTGGGTCTATTGGCTTTGTAGGCAAGTGCCTTCACTGATAAGTCACCTCTCCAGCCCCAAAATAACATATTTTATTGGTTATAGTAATTGGTGTGGAGTTAGACATGTGACCCACTATGGTCCAGTCAACTTCAATACCTATTTTTTTTTTAGAATGCCTGAAGCTACACTAAAAGTAAGCATATATACTTCTGTGTATACTTAGCAGCCATTTTCAAACTATAAAGTGAAAAATCCCAGGATGAAGCCTACAGATGTAAAGCCCAGGATGAAGTCTACAGAAGTCAGGCTGCAGTAAGAGTGAGAATCTTCTTCCCTGGGACGCGCCATCAGTCTTGAAATCCAGCACGTGGGGATAATGTTACTACAAGTTCTATGCTTAACCTTCTGGTTATGTAAGTCAGAGAGTTTCCTGTGCAATTTTAGAAACATTTAGCTATCTTTATTTGTTTTTGTAGTAACAACCTCCATAAAATACTGTAAGAAAAATTGCTCTATAAAATAATGAGCAGTTCATAGTTCATGACTGTGTAATGGTTGAAAATATTTGTAAATGATATGAAATTCTTATCAGAAGAGAAGCTAGGCAAAAACCTTCCAATCAGATCAGAAGACTTAATGTTTATTACATATTTTAAGGCAGACCCGTCACTCAACTACACAATACACAAACACTAATGGAGAGCTTTGTTCAAGAAACTTGGAGCACATAGTGAGCACCTCATCTATTCTGCTCATTTGTGTCAACCTGAGGTTATCAGGCTACAAGTATTATCCACAATTTACACTAGACAGAACCAATTTAAAATGTACTACACCGTTTTCCAAAAAAGAAAGAAAAGAAAATAAAAACTGTTCATCCTAAACCAACTACATCTAACTTAGCAGTGAGATACATTGATCCTCAGTTGCACTGAAGTTCAATTCATAAAGCCAATAAATTCCTTCGAGTTTCAGGCCTTTTGTTTCTTTCCTTTGAGATTGCTAAAAGCAGATAAGAATCTAGCCAATGCTCAGTTTGGTAAGATTATCTGCTGTGCTAACATAAATTATTATCTCCAGTTACACTAGTCAAACAATGTCAATACCTTTTCTAAAGAATTAATATATTGTATAACATTATAAAATATAGCAGAAATGTATAATTGTGCTTGAGAGATGGCTTAGTAGTTAAGGCACTTGCCTGCAAAGTCTAAGGATCCAGTTTCAATTCCCTAGTACCCACAGAAGCCAGATGCACATGGTCGTGCATATATCTGGAGTTCATTTGCAGTGGCTGGAGGCCCCAGTGTACCCATTCTCTCCCTCTCTCTCCCTACCTATCTATCTTTCTCCTTCTCTCCCTCCTTCTGTAATAAACAAAAACAATATTTTAGGGCTGGAGAGATGGCTTTGTAGTTAAGCGCTTGCCTATGAAGCCTAAGGACCCCAATTCGAGGCTCAACTCCCCAGGACCCACGTTAGCCAGATGCACAAGGGGGCGCACACGTCTGGAATTCGTTTGCAGTGGCTGGAGGCCCTGGTGCACCCATTCTCTCTCCCTCTCTCTATCTGCATCTTTCACTCTCTGCCTGTCACTCTCAAATAAATAAAAACTAACAAAGAAAAAGTTTTTAAAAATATATTTTAAAATGTACAATTATCTGGGCCTGGGTTACTCATTTTATTTTCTGTTCTATATGTTTTCCTGCACATTTTATAGTTTTATTTATATTTACAGTTGAATAAAATTGTATTGTATTTGTGTTATTTATGTACCACATTTAGTTATTTATTTATCATATGATGGACATCTAATCTGATTCCATTACCTAACTGTTATAAATAGAATAGCAATGAACTTATATGTACAGGAATCTCTATAATACAATATAGTGGGCTGGAGAAGTGGCTCAGCAATTAAAGAACTTGCCTGCAAAGCCAAAGGATGTAGGTTCAATTCCCCAGGACCTATGAAAGTCAGAAGCACAAAGTGGTGCATGTATCTGAAGTTTGTTTGCAGTGGATAGAGGCCCTGGCACACCTATTCTTTCTCTCGCCCTCTTTCTTTGACAAAAATAAGTAAATAAAAATAAAATATAATAGGATAAAATATATTTAAGGCATATGTTCACTAGTGAAATTGCTGTGCCAGATGGTAGTTCTATTTTGGGATTTTTGAGAAACATCCACATGATTTTCCAAGTGGCTATATTACTTTCCACTCCCACCAACAGTGGAAGGGTTCTATTTTAACTTTGAGGTATCTTTCTGAGATTTGTTGGTCAGGAAAGCCACAGAGGCCCCTAAAACAATGCAGGCTATTGTCATTGATCTTGAATGTCCACCAAAATTTGATGGTAGTCATTATTTCTGAAGACACAACCCACTTCAATTTCAAGACATAGAGAAATCCATTTAGAACTGAGCTCAAAGCTTCCTTCCCAAAGGCTAGCTTTCAGAATGCCCAAATTTCCTACTCAGCAAGAGTCACCAATAGTGTCATCTAATGGTCGACTCTACATGCTATACAACCAACATGACAGGCAAGATAAGCACGCTGGTACAATAGTGCCATTACTGCTATGGAGGTAACTAACAGCTTTCCAATTGGATTTGAAGCATGCTCCATGGGAGGGAATTCATGCCTGGCACTATAAACCTAGTCAAAAGCTTATGGCTGGGGAGGTCATGTAATCTAGTGGAGGAGATCTACTACTACTGTTATGCTAAGTGGACAGGACATGAAACCATCTTCTAAATATTTATGTTGATGTTTATAAAATTAATGTTGCTTTTGAGCGTTTTTTTTTATTTGTTTGCATTTGGAAGAGTTTACATTATAGTTTGTCAAAGTGTTGAGAATACATGACTATTGTCTGCTCATACATAAAAGGGACATCTATATCATTCTATCCAAACATTGTGTAAGAATGAGCAGAAAGATTATAAGAACTGGGAGATGGCAAGAAGCATTATGGCACTCTGTCTTCTAGACATGATATGACTATTCGATTCATGAAGCCATATCAGCTATGATTCCTTACACAAAACGGGGCCAGTTAAAACTCCTTCATGGATGAGGACAGGCTAAGAAGAGACCATCTCTCACTTAGGAGTGGTTGACAGTTGATAGTTGCTGATGCAGGAAAAAACATGCTCATCAGTGATGTAGCCATTGGTAGGTGGCTCATCCGAAAGTGGACAATCCTCCCCAGCCCTGACACACACACACACACACACACACACTCATATTTGTGCAAGGAAGCCTAATTGTACTCAGTGAGTCATAGGAAAAAAAAAGTGGGACATCAAAATAGAGGGAAGGGTACTAGTAGGGGAAAATGGGGAGTCTGTGAGGTCAGGGCCAGCCTGATACTCTAGAGTGAGTTCCATGTCAGCCTTGGCTAGAGTGAGACCCTACCTTAAAAAAAACAAAACAATTTTTCTTTCAAAATGTACAACTAAATAATGTGATAAAATCTAAGTTAATAATAGTGTTGACAGAACTAATAATTCATTTTAATAATTTAATAATTTGTTTAAGTTGGTCTAATCACTAACTTCTAGCATTTCTTTAGATTAATCACACATATTTTGACAAAATTAGCCACAGTTAGAAACACATGAATAGCAAAAATTTATCTCTTTAACCAATTGAGAAAATTCATTTAATAGCAGATGTACAACTACTACTTTGATAAGAATGCTCATTTTTTACATTAATCTGAGAGTCTATGTCTCATTTGGTAATATTAAATTATGAGTGTGTACCAAGATCAGTTAGTAAACTCATGATAGGCACATTTTTGTTACTGAATGTGTATATCCTGCCCAGACAGGCTATCACAAAATCTGGTATTTTAAGTTAGTGAGCTTAATGTGCAGGTGTTCTATCATTATTTTTCAAATAATTAAATGTTCTTTAAATATCTTCTAAAACAAATCAAGAATGGTATCTTTCATAGATTCATTTTCAAGTAAACTAAATACATTTTAACTTCTTATAAATAGCCATTAAAAATGGTGAATTTTTATAAAGGTAGGGTTTTGTACAACGTTACAGGAAAATGAATCAACTTTTAAATACTTTTTAGGTTAATAAATGTTACAAGAAATTCAGTTTCTGTGTATATTTATCACTTTAAACTACTTATTTCACTTGTCTGGAAACAGAAGGTCACCTTAAATACAAAAGGGTCATGGCTTAAAAAAGTTAAATACTATTTCCAGGAAAATTATGTCCTAAAGTTTAGAAAATTAATGATTTCAGTGATTCATATAAAAAACTTGTCCAATTAATCATTATTTTAAATGAAATTGAAAATTGATATATTTGCTTTAAAATGAGCTAATTTTAAATGTGAAATATACACACATATATGAATTGATATATAAATTTATACATATATATATATATATATATATATATATATATATATACATATATATTTATATTTATAGCTGAAATATTAGGGCAGTTGTTTATAGTTTTGGCTTTTGTTTACTTTTTGAAAACTTGGCACATAGGTTTGATTAAGTAGTGAAAAAAGTCATAGTTACAAAAGTAAGACAATGTAGAAAAATGATCAAATATTGAAAGTAATAATATTCTACTCTTTTTAAAATAGTTTTTTTAAATACTTTTATTCATTCATTTGAGAGAGAGAGAGAGAGAGGCAGAGAGAGGAGAGAGAAAATGCGCACACCAGGGCCTCTAGCCACTGAAAATGAACTCCAGATGCATGTGCCACCTTGTACATCTGGCTTATGTGAGTACTGGGTAATAGAATCTGGGTCCTTAGTCTTCATAGGCAAGTGCCTTAACTGCTAAGCCACATTTCTAGTCCTTATTCTGCTCTTGACACTTGATTATTCAATAACCTTAACTCTTACACATTTCTATATTTCAGTTAACAGTGTTCATACCATGGCCAGCTTCTCTCATTCTTTACTCTGGAAGCCATGCTGAGGTAACATTCAGATTGGGGTTGGGATTGGAAGGCCCAGTGGAATAGTGAAATGCTAGAAAAAATGTTTAAATAACATTGAACTATTTGAACAATAGTGATAGAATACATGAAAATTAAGTTCATTAACTTAAAGCACCACATTTTTGACAGCCTATGTGGTCAGGATATACCCATTCGGTAATGGTAATGTGCCCAGCATGAATTGACTAATCTCAGATATGCTCAATATTTAATATTATAAAATGAGACAGTGACTCACAGATGATTGCTGCAGAAATGAGAATCTAGCAAAGCTGTAATTGTCCGTCTGCCATTAAATGAATTTTCTCAATTGGTGAACAGAAGTCATTGCAAGAAAATGGTATGCTAAATTATATTTAAGGAAAGTAATCCCATCCAAGAAATGAAGAAAGCAATTCCACTTTAAGCTACAAATAAATTTACTTAATTTCAACCCAGTCATCACATTCTAGGGAAATAATGTTTTAGGAAAGGGTACAAAAAATACATATGGGTTAGGACAGAAAATTTATAAATGAAAACATTCCTTTTGACAACATTTATAAAAAATTAAGAGGAAATTCCAATAATATGCAATTAGCTTATTCATTTCGGATACAGATTTGTGATCTTGTTTTGCATTTATTATTTCTGCAACATTTCGATGCTCACTCTGTACCAGGACAAATGCTAAATGGTAAAGATACCAAAATGAAAAGTTTTTTTTTTTTCCTTTCTTCCTCCTTCCCTCTCTCCTCCTTCCTTTCTGCCTTCCCCCTCCTTCTTTCCTTCCTTCCTTCCTTCCTTCCTTTTGTTCATTTTTTTTTCTTTCTCTTCTTTTATTAAGCAGCTTCTCACTATGTAGCCCTGTTTGGATAGGAGCCTTCTATGACCAAGCTTGCCTTCAACTTGTGATTCTTCTGCCACCTAAGTGCTAGGATTACTGGTGTGTTCCACCATGCCCAACTTTGGTTTTTTTTCTTGTGGAAAATGCATGTATACATAATTTCATCAGTTATTGATTGTGTTTTATATAACAAGATCACAGCTATCCAAGCCAGAAAACTGGGCTGATAGTTCATTGAATAAAGTACTTGTCTGCTAGTGTCCAGCCCTGGCTTGAAGGAGGGTCCCTGAAGAGAGTTGTGAAAGGAAGTGGCACAATAATGACTCGAAGTCAAGTTCTGGTGCAAGCTAACAGGCTAATGCTGAAGGCAGCTGAGTTTCTCCATCTCTCTATGCTTCTCTTTTTCTCTTTTTCTCTGCTTTTCCCTGCTGCCACAGCTCTTAACCTCAGTCTTTTATTTTCTGATCATGTCATGCAAGAGAAAACTTCAAGAAAGTTACAGTTCCACAGAATTCATAGAAAAATTTTGCTATTTCTTTACATCAAACAACCCCATAATTATTTACCTCAAGTACAGTCATCAGGCCCCCATAATGATTAACTATTTTCACACTTTCCCCATGTATGTGCAGTCAAGCACTTGTGGTTTCCTGAGCTCCTACTTTCAATTACTATATTAAAGGTGAGAGACAGAACAAGCACAAAATGGGGGTTCCCACCACTGACCGTTGATCCAATAAGCCCATTTATCCCCTAACCATTTTTTGGAATTTCCCTCTTCATATCTCTCCAATACTTAGACTTTGATCCCCCTGACTGAACTCTTTCTAACCTTGGTTGTTTTTCTTGTAAGTATTCTTGGTAAAGAGTCATAGTTTGCTGCAATTGACACCATTCAGAAAAATTAGTCATAGAACAATTTTTACATTGTTCCAGGAGGTTCATTGTTTCCTCCTCAGTGTACTGTACTCCATGCCTGACTTTCTTTAAGACCTTAAGGAAAACAATTATTTCTGACCCATTTTCTTGTTTTTCTTTTTTTATTATTGTTTTCATTCTTATGTTATTTATTTGAGAGTGACAGAGAGAGAGAAAGAGGCAGAGAGAGAGAGAGAGAGAATGGGTGTGTCAGGGCTTCCAGCCACTGCAAATGAACTCCAGATGTGTGTGCCCCCTTGTGCATCTGGATAACGTGGGTCCTGGGGAACTGAGCCTCAAACCGGGGTCCTTAGGCTTCACAGGCAAGCACTTAACCACTAAGCCATCTCTCCAGCCCCATTTTCTTGTTTTTCCAGTTCTATGCCAGAGCTTCTTTCAGATATATTGACCAACACTTCACTTACATAAATTTTTGCTGGAAAAGTAAATTTAGAGATTGGTGCACCAATTGAAAGACAGAAAATGACTAACATTATACAGAAAACCATAGATATCTGTAGTGCAGAGAGCCAAAGATGTTTCTATAGAGGGGCCACATTGGACTCCAAGGAAAAGACAGCTGGGCTGGAACTGTGTCATGCAGCTCTTCAGCGCTCGATTCCTCGTGATCCTGAAATGGTATGCTTGCCGTCTCTGGCACTTGTCTGCTTAAACCTGAGCTCTGGACTTTAATTCCCTCTGCTTAAACCTGAGTACTGGACTTTAATTCTCCCCAAACACCGTGTAAAAAGGTGGTAATGTGAAGAACTTCTCTAACACCAGTACACAGATGGTGAGATGGGACATGAATACTGAAGAATTGAGAATTTCCCAGAAGCTCGTGCCCACAAACAGAGTGGAGAACAATAGCAGGGCAAAATTTCATAATTAGAGAGAGAAACCCTGCCTCAAAGGAGGTGCAAAGGAAGGACTGACTTGAAAGTAATCCCATGATCTTCACATGCACACTTGGCATACATATACCAGAACTCTTTATGGGCACATGTGCATGTGCACACACACATGTGCACACACACACACACACACACACACACACACACAGAGGAAACAGAAATTGACTTGGCTATATTATAGACTTTATTCAGATTTCACTATGTGCATATGTGGGAATATTTGTCTGGGTACATTTCTGCAGCATTCTTTCACATAAGTAGAACTGTAACCACGAAACAAAGAATACAATAATCTATCAGTCTAAATCACATTTCTCCTGTTACTCACTTATATGCATACTTTCCCCATAACTCATACCATTCACCACCACTGACCTGCTACTCATCAAGATCATTTTATGATGTACAAATTTTTGTTCATAAGCAGGAATACAATATGTAACCTTTTGGGATGTTTTTTTTTTTTTATTCAGAAAAATGCCCTTTCTTTTGCATTAGTGAAGCTTTAAATCCCTGTAACAAATGCTTGTGAAAATCAACTTACAAAGAGAAAAGGATTACTTTGTCTGATGGTTTTAAAGGTGTTTGTGCATGATTAGATGGGTTCAATGTTTCTGGTCTCTGGTGAGGTGCCAGATGTCATTGGTGTGAGTGTATGGCAGAACAAAATTCACCACATGAACAGGAAATGCAGAAGAAAAAAGAAGAGTGTCTGTAATAGTACATTAACAAAGACTGAGAGACTTCCCACTAGGTTCCACCTCAAAGAATCCTCATATTCCCTGTATCATCAAGGTGGGCCCACACTGTGGACACAGGGAACTTTAGAGGGCTTCTAAGATCCAATAGTATTTGGACATCAACCCATCTTGTCGCACATTGGCAGTTTTTTTTTTTCTTTCATTTTTCTGAGTAAAATCATCTTGTGTGGTTTTTTCCTAATATATATAACTGTTCCCCTACAGAAAAACATTTAGTATTTGTATCTCATGTTTAAAAAGCTTGGATGTGAAATCTGATCATTAAACTTCAATCATTAAGTTCTTTAACTACTCATGTCTATCTCAAACACTAGCTTAAGTTAACACTTAATGATCACACTTAAAAACCCATGACAAAATGTTATTCTATCCATGTTTCAATTAAGAATCCAAGGCTCAGTAAAGAGTTACACTCATTAATCACAAAGGAACTATTATCGTTATGTACAAAGAGAGAAGTTTAAGGTAATGCCAATAATCAGTTTAAAATATTTAACCTTGTCAGTCAATATATACTTATTGAAAGATCAATTTCATTTTACTTTTCCGTGTGTGTGTGTGTGTGTGTGTGTGTGTGTGTGTGTGTGCTGTGTTGTATACACATGTATGTGTCATGGGACACCATATGCTCTCACCTGCAATAGGGTGTCTTCATCTGCAGTGGTCAGAGTGCAACATCAGGTGTCCTCTATCACTCTTTTGCCCATTCTTTCTTTTTATTATATTTATTAGCATTTATTTATTTATTTATTTATTTATTTATTTATTTATTTTAGAGAGAATAAAAGACACTAGAAAAGGAGAGAGAGAATTGGGTACCAGGGCCTCAGCCACTGTAATGGAACTCCAAATATTTGCGCCACCTAGTGGGCATGTGCAACCTTGCACTTGCCTTACCTTTGTGCATCTGGCTAGCATGGGATCTGGAGAGTTGTACAGTGGTCCTTAGGCTTCACAGGCAAGCACCTTAACCACTAAGCCATCACTCCAGCTCCTTTTTGCCCTTCTTTTCTTTTTTATTTGAGCAGGAGCCTGTTGTGGTTTTTATATAGCTCTGGTGATTCATGGGTCTCTGTTCCCCTGTGGGATTAGGTTACAGATGTGCGTGACCATGTCCAACTGTTCATGTGAGACCTGGTGATCAAATGCAAGCATTTTCTCAGGCCTCCTCTAGTCCACCCTCATGCTTGCACAGGAAGTCTGACCACTGAGCCATCCTTCCAGCCTCAACATTTTCATTCAACTATCAAATGATCAAAAGTTTCTTCAAAGTGACAAATACTAGATCAAACCTTTACATAAAGTAAAAGGGCAGTTGTCTAAATATTTCACCAATGTAATTCAAGTATATTTCTGAATAAAGTGCCTGTCTAAACAAGTATATATTTGTGCTGAGATGCACACATATAATAATTTGTAAGACTATTTGCAATTATACTACTATTAAGACATTATTTAAATATAGAAAAAGTAAATAACAATGTTTATAGAATTATGTAAAGATATTAAGGTTTATATTTTCATATTTGGTAACTTATAGTTTTTAATATTTCCTAATTTATAATATAGCATAACACATATTCTTAATGATTATATTTCTTAACATTTTTAATATAGATATATATTATAGGATACTATGTAAGTCTTGCATATAAATATATATTTATTTATTCATAATATATGTATATATAATTTATTTTGGTTTTGAACTTTATACCATTGTGAACAAAATTCATGAGAGAATAAATTAAAGGTAGGAATTATTTCTGAGTTTCCTAAGTTTCCAATCAGAGACCTAGGCTCTGTAGATTCTGAGCCCCTGCTGAGGGAGAACATCATAGCACCACAAGCATATGGCAGAGGGTACTATGCTGACCTACTGTAAACAGGAAGCAGAGAAACGAAGTAGGCATGCGGCTGGTAAAACTTTCAGTTAGGCCCTAAGTTATTTACTTCATATAATGGGGTTCCAGCATTTAAAGTTTCAGCCACCTCCTACAATAAGACAATCAGTTGGGGAGAGGAAGGATTTAACACGTAAACCTATAGAGGTATTTCATATGTAAACCATAGCAAACCTTTATGGTAATTTACTTTGTATGCTTAAAAATAACTTCACACTTACATCTCTCTTGATTTTTACATTCATCAAAAACAATGTCATTATCTTCTTAGATTGCTAACATGATTTTAAGACCTAAGCTCATAAGTCATCTGTGATGTCAAATTTACTTCTTACAGTCATGTTTTCTTGCTCTGAATGAAATATTTTTCTTTTTACAGAATTAGGTTAATCACACATTAAGTATTAGACATTAGAGATAAAAAATATATATCACTATATTTATATCACCTAAATCTTAAAGGTTACATACAAGTCTGTTGTAAGTGCACAAGTATAAGCTGATTATGACAACTCTAAAATTATTTAGTATTTGACAAACGTACATAGTGACAGACGTGTTTGCCATCAAAAATATCCAGTGAAATAGCTAAACACTAAATGAATCTTCTTATCAATATTTCTAATATTCACTTTCTACAGAGGACATTGCATCATTGCATTTGCCTATAATACAGGCACCACCCAGGGGTGCTATATTTAAGACTGCATCAGCATTTCTATTAAAATTGCATCTTTGCAAGGGTTTATACCAAAGCCATAAAAGTTTTATTTGATAGAAATGCAAAATTGAATGTCTCTTTGGAGATTTTTTTTCTTTCTTTTTAATATAAAATCAGACTACCTGTTTGTTTTCTTTGTGGAATGCAAACACTTTAGCAGAACACTAATCTTAAAAAAAAATATTGAACTATTTGTGTAGGCCTGCAATCTACAAATTGGAGAAAATTGTCAGCAACTTACATTGTCTGAAGTGTTGTTCATTACAAATTCTGTTCTGATAAATTTCAAATGGCTTGTGTTAATAGTAATGGGCTTCCAATCCGGAATATTTCATGTCACAGTGCCAATAGTTTATATAGATAAAAGACAGAAAATACTAGATTTTCCATGGTGCTGAGAAAACACTGTAATATGCATTTTATAAGAGTGATACAAGCATATAAACCATCACTCAAAAGCATTTGAATTCAAAACTTTGTAATTTTTTTTCTGTCATTCAATTTAAAATGCCTTCATTTAGCCTTAGAGTGCTTGTGTAGAATCACATCGTTACCATAGGATATGAAGAAGAGTAGTGGAGCAGCTCCAATTTCAAAATTATAACAATTTCCTTGTGGGGATTATAAAATCCATAAATCAAAGTGGTTCAAATACACTCCTCATCATCCTGAAGAATTCAGTAAGAAAGAAGAAAATCCTAGTACTTTTGAATATAATTTAATTAGCTATTGCCTCACCTCATAAGGACTTTATGACTAGAAATAAGATGATGCAACTTTACACAGAAGGAACATTAGCTGTTAACTGTAAGATGAGACTTAAATGTGAATAATGCTTGTAGAGCAGACAGGATTATCACAACTGGTATACTGGTCAACTTGCTGGCTCACAACTGGCACTCTTCCAAAATGAAATACCATAGAGAAGGTTGGTGCTGTTTTATGAAAGGTGTTTTTATTAAGTTGCATGTAAGATGTGTTATAGCTATATGAACAAAACATACATTTCTTTAGTTATACTCCATTTCATAGCTTGTAAGTTTGTACTGCACAAAAACTTTTCATCAGGCTAGAAACACACTTGCTATTATTAAATACAATTATCACTCAACATAAAGCTTGATCAGTTTAAACAAATAAATCAATCTATTCTATGATCCCTATATTCATAGTCTGTTGTCATACAGTATATGGAGGTGGCAGGTATCTCATATGTCTGATGACTATTTGCTTGCAGTGATTCTTACTCTGGCACTAAGCCAAGTTTGTCCTGAGACTTGTCACCAGTCCTTAAAGTCTACAGGTGGAATATTTTATGGACCCCAAAATAGAAAAGCTCATTTCACAGAGCCCCATGGAGCAGTTAATAAAACTTATCTACTTCTTTTTTTCCAGAGATCAAAATTAGTCCAAGAAGCTGTTAGAGCAACAGAAGTAGATCCTTCAACTCTATGATTCTAATGCTACTTGCCCCATTCAAGGTCACCTTGAAAATTCCCCTTTGTCTCCAATCAAAAGATAACAAGCCTCTGTGGAAGGTACTTCACCTTCTTGCCAAAATTCCTAACTCTGTTCCCAGGCTTCCGTTGACAGCTAGCTTTTTGATAAGTTCTTATTAATAAGAGACAAAAGAAATTCAGAAAGTGAGAAAGGAGACATGTTCTGTTTCTTTCTGCTTCAATTTGATAGTTGTGGAAAATTGCTAGCAATGCAGAGAGCCTATGTGACTTTGTATTTCAATCACCTGATAAATGAAGTTATCTTTTCAGTGTCAGATCTGCTTAGGTCATGTGAAATCATGTTCAGTGACGTAAACAAGTGTTACCAAAATGATTGCATCAGGTGTCAGCTCATCAATACTAGTTCAAGGACTTTTGTAGCCTTTTGTCTTTGAATATCATGTATTTTTTTTTATTCTCTAGAGAACACCACCCTTTTGCAGTTTATCCCTAATGTTCTGATAACACATGCTAAAATGATTGTGAATATTACATTTCTTATGAACAATCTATCATAGGTAAACATTTCCATAGCTGAACCCTAGTATGTTACCATACATGTGAAATCCTTCAAAAAACTGAGGAAGGGTAAACTATCCCCAAGCACCACGATGCCTAAGGATCTGAGTTTGAGCTATGTGTTAGCCTATGAAACAACAGATGAAAGCTTTTTTTCCAACCTTGGGTTTATGAATGGTTTTAGTAACAACTTGCTTGATGTTTTATTGGTGCTAAGTAAATTTGAATATTGTTCAACAAAAATTAGTCCTCTGGATTTCTGTATAAGGAATCTATTCTCTGTTCCATAGATGTAAAAGACAACCAAGTGATTTTCTGTGATCCATGGAAAACAGCAGCAGTGAATTAGCAAGCTGAGGCATGGAGCTTTCTGTACACTAGTCCTGGAGCGTCTGATGACTACCTAAGGGAAGTCATGCTCCAGGGTACTCCTGCACCTCCATCACGGGCTCATAGAGAATATGCCTGGAAGAACTGCTACCGCACACGTACGGTCAGTAGCATGAAGTTGTTGCCTCCATTCTGCCAAGGACAACAAAGAATAAACACTGTAATCTGTCATTGAAATTCTACAACTGGGTCATATACACACCTAAAACTAATATCATCTATCTTGTCATGTTTTGTTTTGTTTTGGTTTTTCCTGCCTTGTTGACTCCTCTCTGTGTAACTACTAACATAGACAATCCCCGAGATCAATATCTGCTTAACTATGACCTGATCATCCTGACCTGTTTTAACCTGCTACATAACAACTTGCAATTTCATTTAGGGAAAAAAGTGTGATTAGTTTTTCAAGATCCGAATAACACAGAAAACTGTGACTTCAAGAAATAACACTCAATATTTACATCCTTCTTAAAATAAAATATTGATTAGCTGTGTAAGTTTATCTACTTGTTCTTTTTCTTATTTTTCATTCTCAATCATAATTCATAATCACAGCAAGTAGGATGGGTGTGTGGAACAAGAAGAATGTTCTCCAGTATCTTTCTAGAAGTAAGACTTTAAAATGTCATCAAATAGACAATATAATGACCTTTGTTGTTTTAAAAAAGGTAGTCATTAAGGATTCTTAGTATTTGTCATGGTTGCAGCAAAATAGTAACAGAGATAAAGTCTGAATTATTAAAATAAAAGTCAATTATTTTCTATATGAGACTAGTCCAGAAAATCAACTTTTTAATGTTACATTCAGTAACAATTGTGCTAAAGTGAGTTCCTTGTAGAATATTTAACAATAAAAGCTCTCAACATTTATTAGAAAGCTACAAAAGTGTATCTTTTTAGGTCCCAGCATAAAAATTATATACATATTACAAATTATGACATAAAAAAGTTAGATATATCAAGTATAGCTACTATGGTAGTTTTAATGTAAGTTGACCCCCATACAACATTGTGTTTGAATACTTATGACCCCGGCTGGTTACTGTTCTGAAAGGTTGTTTAATGTGTAAGAGGGGGAACCTATGAGATGTGTCAGTGGGGGCAGTCCTTGAGGTGCTACAGCCTTGCCCTGCTTGCTATTTCTCTGTCTCTCTGTCTGTCTGTCTGTCTGTCTCTCTCTCTCTCCCCTTCCTCCTGCTCCTATAACAGACATCCCCTTCAAATAATAAGATGAAAAAAGTGCTTTCCTTCCCTAAGTTGCCTCTAGCTGGGTATTTTCTTCTAGCAGTGAGAAAATAACTGATAAATCTACTTTATACACTATTTTTGTCCTGAATCTATGTTCTTGTTGCACTTCATGTGCGAATATCTTATTTCTTTATCTGAAAAATGACTTTATTTACATATTACCACTTTGGCTTCTATAATTCTAAATACATGTGATGTGGAATTGGAGTTATATAAGGCATTAGATCTTCATAAAGATGCAGGAAACTACCCCCCAGGCCCATGAACCCCAACCTTGTGCCCTTGTCCAAGTAATCAAAGAATTGAAAATATGGACTTTGAGAATATCTCTCACATGTTTCTGGGTACAGGAGGGAAAGAGGAAGCAAAGAGAGAAGGACCTTTGCATGTATCTCTGTCCATTTAGATGAACCAGGCATATAATTAGAATGAGCTTCATCATCAAGCTTGGGTGGTATGTAAGGCAGAAACCGGGTGGTTGGTGGGCCCAAAAAAGGCCCAAAAGTTGGTGCTGAGGAAGGATTAGGAGGCTGCTTTCAGACATCTTTGATAAAACTGAATCAGGCAAGGTGTCATCCTGTTTTTGTGGGCCAATCCCTAATTAAGTACATCCCACGAAAAAGTTAACTTGCTTTGACTCCAAAACATACTGTTAAAGACAAGCATTCAGTGAACGACTTTCCCCAATTACACCTTACCTTCGACGGTTCTTCCTACTGCCTAAATATGACTCCATCAACACATTAATCCATTCATTAAGTTAGAGCCCTCAGAATTCAATCACTCTCTATGGCTTATCAGATTGAGCCAAAGCCTTTGGCACATGAACCTTTGGACACTTCATACACAAACAATTAGCAATTCAATTTATGGATCATTTGCAACTGTTTTTCCACTAGAGAAACTATGTATAGACTTCTTTCCACATAATATTGACTTTCCATTAATGCATATGGCTTGTGTGAAATGAAAGAATCTTGTTTTTCACATTTGAGTAAATCATAAGGTGCTTAAAACAAACAAAAAAATGCATGCTCTTAATTGCTGATACTAATGGATCAGATACAACCATTTCATTTATAAGGATTTCTCATGAAAAGTGGGCTTGAATTGCTCTTACACTGAGCAAATTTTTAAAATGTTATAGATATTATTTTAGGGCAGTTTAATAGCTAAATAACTTCATAGAAATCCCAACACAATAATGTTTAGCAAATATTGGGTAAAGCTGTTTAAAGTTCATAAAGTCTTGTCTCTGACATCATAACATGCTATTTTAGTATTAAATTCATAAAGGTAGCAAGCAGATTTAAAAACATTACTTATTGTAAATATTTTCCAATGGAATAAAAGTACTGGTAAATGACTGCATTGCAGGTGGAATAGAAATTTGTGGAGTTTGAACAACTACTGTTTACTCTGAACAGGTCCAAATCAAAGAAAATCTTTGCCTGCATGGTGCCTTCCTAGACACTCAACAAAAAATGCTATGAGTGAGTCGTGCCCTTTTGTCCTTTGACAAATTACAATCTCAGACCATTTCATTTGCTTAAAGAAACTGACTTGTGACTCAGTACAGAGCAAAAGTCACAAACAGAGTTTTCAGGTTGCTAATAAGTAGATGAAACAGACATGGGAGTGACAAGACAAATATAGAGATTGAAATGCAAATCCTCTAGAGGTAGGAAGAACTGATCTTTTCACCAGTGTTGAATAAGGCCTATAATAATATACTTAATTACTGTGAAAAATCTTCCCATTCTCATTTGCTTTCTTTGCTTCTCTATTTCCTCTTGAGATGGTCAATGGTCAACTCTGAATATGAATACTAGGTGAGAAACCTTTAGTTGAGTAAAGCACTTGCTCAGTACGTGTGGATGAAGTGTTAGTTTCAAGTCTCAGCAACAAAAAAGGGGGAAAATAAAAAAATATATAGAATATTCCATAACAATCATGGCAGAGTCAAATAAAGACTTCACTAAGAGAAATGTCATTCAAAGGCTCCATAAAACAGAGTGTTTCATAGTAGAGATGGAGAGAAAAACCAAGCAAGCCTAGGGTGATGGGCTCAAGTTACAGAAAGAAGGCAGAGAGAAGGTGTTACTTGAAAAAACGAAAATGGAAATGCTAGGCTAGAAGTTGAAGACAGCAAGTTTAAAATAAGCCTAGGAAATATGTTATTCATATCGAGTGCACACATCCTGAAAAAAATACTTGTACCCTTCAATCATATCACCACCAACGCATTTCATGTGTTCTACTTGATTTTAGCACTCTGATAGTCGTATCATTTCATACCATTACTCATTTTCCTTATAAAATAAATTTTACTATAAATGCACATGTCAAAAGTAAATATTGATTAATTTGACATCAAAATTTAAATATTTTGATAAAAGGAGGAAAAATATTATAAAAATGTGGTTCACATGATTAAACATATATTATTGATAAACTATGAAGCAAAAATTAGTATAAAAACTGAAAAATTAGTGAAGAATATGACTAATTAGGAGAGGAAATTAAAATAACCTATACATATGTGCAAATATATTAGTTCTCTTAAGCAATCATAAAAATTTAAATTTATAAAAAATAATATATAGCCATATTATTCAGCAGATTACACTAAAATAAAAAGCAATATTTACATGTCAAAGATATATTGACTACGAAAAAACTGTTCTTTCATTCATAGCTTATGGCAGAGTAAATAAAGAATTTGGCAACACCAAATCTATTAATAATAAAAGCAAATGTACACTGTCAATAAACAATGCAAATGAAATGTCTAAGACAGAAGATGCACATACGCATTTGTTGATACATTAAGATAGTTAATGAAGATTATCAAAAATTAAACACTAGAATCTAATTTGTTCTTTAAAGGGAACAATATTTTGCAACTACAAGGAATAAAATGAACCTGTATGACTTGACATAGAGATTAAACAGAAATCTGGGCCGGTCGTGGTGGCACATGCCTTTAATCCCAGAATTTGAGAGGCAGAGGTAGGAGGATCGCCATGAGTTTAAGACCACCCTGAGACTACATAGTTAATTCCAGGTCTGCCTGGGCCAGAATGAGACCCTACCTCAAAAGAACAAATATGAATAAATAAATAAATAAATAAAATAAAGAAAGCAATAAAGAAATCTGGGTGAAAGAAGAAAATTCCAAAATGCTACAAAAATAATGTATTCTTTATATACAATATAAACCTGACTCAAAGTTTATATATTCTCTGCACATTTATTTGAATATAAAAGGTTTTTAAAAATTGATGTGAGGATACATACCAAATGTAAGCAAGGAGGGGCAGAGGGGATAAGGATAGTCAAATTTATTCCATACTAGTATTCATCATATTTTGATGATCAATGCATACATGTATAATTTAATTTTTAATGAGATAAAAGTAAACAAACTCTAGAAAGCATATTCAGAATATTGAAAGCCTGACTCAATAATGCACAAACTCCACCTTGACTCAAAATGTACAGCACTGGTCTGGAGAGATTGCTCAGTGGTTAAAGTGCTTGCCAGCAAAGCCAAAAGACCCCAGTTTGATTCCTCAGTTCCCATTTAAAGCCAGATGCACAAAGTGACACATGCATCTGGAGTTAGTTTTCAGGGTCTGGAGGCCTTGGTGTGCCCATTCTCTCATCTGTCTGCCTTTCCTCTCTCCACTCTTCTCTGCTTGCAAATAAATAAAAATATTTTTTTAAAAATCGGTTGCCTTTAAAAATAAAACATAATATATGCATGGAAATGAATACACTAGATTTTCCTACCATGGAACATGCCAGAAATTGCTCTTCCATCAAGCCTGTGTTCATCTATCATACTTTGGGTAATTGCCTCACAGGAAAGAATATGTTTTTCTGGACAGAATGAATTTTACCTGCTCACAGGTTATTAGATGCTTTCCAGGCACAGATCACTGTTCTACATGATAGAGGTAAAATAGTGGATATATGAACTGGAGAGATGGCTTAGCGGTTAAGTGCTTGTCTGTGAATCCTAAGGATCCCAGTTCGAGGTTCGATTCCCTAGGACCTATATAAGCCAGATGCACAAGGTGGAGCATGCGTCTAGAGTTCTTTGCAGTGGCTGGAGGCTCTGCCCATTTTCTCTCTCTCTCTTCCACTTTCTCTCTCAAATATGAATAAAATATTTTTTAAACTGCATAAGTGCTGGGGTATATCTTAGCAGTTAAGGGACTTACCTGCAAAGCCTAACTCCCATGTAAACCAGACACCCAAGGTGAACATGTGCACAAGGTGCAAATGCGTCTGGAATGCTTTTGCAGTGCTAAGAGACCCTCATACACCAAGACACACACTCTCTCTCTCTCATAAAAAACTGCATAATATGAGGGTTAAAAACATGATGACCTCAAAACAGAAGCGGAACTACTTGGAATGAAGAAGAGATTCTATGGATGGGATATGAGGATGAAGGGGAACACAATGTGAGGAGATTATGATCGGGGATATATATATATTTCTTATATGGAGATATGAATAAATAAAATATTTTAAGGTAGAAGAAAACAGAAAACACTGGTCAAATATCATTTGTGCTCTATCTTTGTCTCCTATGATATACCTAAAATATAGGTTTCTAACAAATATGTGGAAAATGAATTAATAAATGAGGGGATTAGAAAGAACCTTTAGTAAAAACATTAACTGCTCCACCAAGGCAAAATGTTGTTGAGAAAGCAAAAGGGGGGCTTGAAAAATGGCTCAGAGGTTAAGGCACTTGCCTACAAAGCATAATGACCCAGATTCAGTTCCTCAGTATCCACGTAAAGCCAGATGCACAAAGTGGCACATGCATTTGAGTTCCTTTGCAGCTGCTGGAGACCCTGGCACGCCCATTCTCTCTGTCCTCTTCCCCCCTTCCTCTCTCTCTCTCTCTTCTTGCAAGTATATATTTTAAAAAGAATGCAAAAATTATGGCATAAATCTTACCTATATTCAAAGGTATACAAGTATACAGTATATCAACTGATTTGAGTCCAATCCCACTTATATAAACTCTCTTAATGAAGGCTGCTTTCAATACGATGGACAAAGATAGGTATGAATCACATGATATATTCTTTGGCTTCTCTTGTTTTCTATCACATCCTGACATAGTTTAAGAGAAATTGTAATGCCATCTCTTCTATGACATGGAAAAATTTCATGATGACTTTAAAAAGAATCTAGAAGTAATTTTTATATCATACTTACTGAAACTTAAATTACCCCATTGTCTCTTAAATTGCTATCATTGTATATATCTATTATAAATGTTCAAAAAGAAAATTTTCTTACTTTGCTGTTCTGCAAAGGGGGGAGTATAAGAATACAATATCTGATATACAGGCATGTTTTAGGTATAAGTGAAATGTCTAAACTACATTCTTAGTAATTTAATTTGGAAAAAAATACTGCTTAACCTTTTACTTTATATTTAGGTATTAGTGCCATTGATATGTGAAATAATTATATTTCTTCTTACATGCTTTTGTGGGTTTTGTACACCATTGTCCTTAAGATAAACAATTGACAACCTCAGATAATGAATTCATGATGTGTACACACTGACATTTAAATAAACTAGACTTTGAATTTTATGTCAAATAAGTCCTGAGTGAGTAGAATATATTATTTCTTCATGTTTCTGAGTGCAATTACAAAAATGATCAAATTAAAATGTGAAAAATATATTTTCTATATTTTCTTTCCTTATTCAATGTACTGTCTATAAGGAACTTTAATGACTGCCTATCAGCTAATCTCTAGAATATTCCAAATTTAATTTTGTCTCAAAGTCCAAGATAACTGACAGTGAAATTTTAATACAGTGCACATTTTTCACAGTAATACCACAAAAGAAAATGTTCTCACTTCTCTCTTCTTCCTAATTATATACTTTCTTTAAGTCATAAAAATGTTAGTAACTACTGATGCTTTTAATTTCATAGCTGCGTGGTACTATAAACTAAGTGTTTACCTTGGTGAAATTAAAGCACTGAAGTGTCAAAGCTGTCCATCATGCCATTTAATCTCAAAAAAAAAAAAAAAGGAAACAAAACCTAAAAGGTAGATACTTCTTTAGAACCTGAAGAAAGTAATATGGATGGATAAAGAAACTTTTCATTGACTTAGGAGCAGAAGAGCCTCAGGATGGCTGGGAATGGCCTGAGGCACCATGACTCCCTCCTTCCCCCACACACATACACATTGTAGACACTGATGTCACTTGGTCCCCACAGTGAATACCAATAACCCCAATGAGGAAGGCCGTCAGCAGAATTGGTGGGGGGGAGTATAAGAATACAACCTTTTAATAAAAGAACTGATAAGGATTTCTGGGTAAGATGGCAGCATAGAAGCCACAACAAACCAGCCTAGGGAGGGATTTAAGCAAAACCCCAGCAAAATACACTCTTCTTCTGAAAAACGCAGGAGTATAGATTATTCCTAGACACAGCAGAGAAGCTGGAGAGACTAAGATCCACCAGAAAGGAGGAAAACTGCCAGAGTCCCACCAGGCACAGCAGCAGAGACCAAGCAACAGATTTTTCAACTTCATCATCCTTCTTGCAAAGTTAATAAATCTGAAGGAAAGACAGCTGAGATCAACTAAAGAGCTACTGAAAGTGCCAGCAACTTCAGAAGTACAGACTCTCATTCTCCCACCATCAGAACCATGAACCTCCAGCATTCAGCACCCAGTGGCAGAAAGCCAGCAGAGCTGATTAGAGGTACAGCTGCGCAGCACAATATGGAGGGATAGAGACTGGCACTCAGCATTGGTGAGATTGGAAGCCACCTTAAAAGGTTATGAGCCTGACCAAAAAAAAAAACCAAAAAAAAAAAAAAAAAAAAAAACAGATACACAGGCCTACACTGCAAAAGCTAGTCTCTCTTTCCTTGTCAGGGCAGGTTATGGGGTATATGTTCTTGGTTGGCTTTACCATTTTCCAACAACCTGTATTTGGGGATTGAATATTGATGCCTTTCATGCTTATATATATATATGTATATATATATATATATATATATATATATATATGGGGCATTTGTTTCTTGTTTCTGTCATTATTGGTGGCAGGGCCTGATCCAGACCCAGGTTGACCTGGAACCCAACTCAGAACAGAAATCTCTACCTTTCAGCTGACAAGATTAAGGATGTAGAGCAAAACAACACACACCCTTTAGGGATTTTGGCTTTATATGACTATATATTTGTTTTAATCCCCACAATTGCATACTTTGTGCTGGTTGTTATTGATTGTGTATGTTACTTGGTTGAAGTTTAGAATTTGCCAGTAAATTATTCCACCCAGTCCACTAGAACACTTGCTTAGCAAGCAAAATCAACACTCAGGATTACTTCTGTGGCTTGATTGGGAGACAAGAGCTACACCTGGCACCTTGAACTCATATCCTGAGGGCATATAGAGGTGGATTGCCATGTCTGGGAAAAATGCTGATAAGTAGAAAACCCAAGCATTAAATCAATTCTGGATGCAAAAGTCACTACAATATAACACAAGAAACTCAAAGAATCAAGACAACACAGTCCCACCAAAAACTATAAATCCATCAGAAATGATCACCAGTGAGACTGTTTTAGATGAAATAATTGACAAAGATTTCAAGAAAATGATGGTATCTATGCTCAAAAAAAAACAGAGAATAAGTGAAGGGAATCAAAGAAGAAAACAAAGGAATTAAAGAAGAAAACAAACTTCTGAAAGAGAACACAGGAAACCAGCTTAATGAAATAAAGACACCATTACACCTCATGAGTAAGGAAATAGAAATACTGAAGAAAGAGCAGGCTGAAATCCTAGCAGTCAATGAAATAAAAAACTCTGTTGAAGGTCTCACCAGTAGAATGGATGAAGGAGAGAACCAAATATCTAAACTAGAAGACCAGGTGGCAGATGTAATTCAGTCTAACAAAGAAAAATTCAAACTAATAGCAAGGTATGAATGGGAATTTCAAGATATCCAGGACACTATGAAAAAATCAAACATAAGAATTCAGGGTATAATAGAGGAGAAGAATGTCAATTCAGAGCCTTAGTAGGTGTTTTCAACAAAATCATAGAAGAAAATTTTCCCCAAAGTGGGAAAGAAATGCCAATGCAGATACAAGAAGCTTTTAGAACACCAAACAGAAAAAACCTGGAAAGAACCTCTCCTTGCCATGTTATAATTAAACTACTAAAGATACAAACCAAAGAAATATATTGAAAGCAGATACAGAGAAGAAGCAAGTCACCTACAAAGGCAAGACCATCAGAATAACTAAAGACTACTCAACACAAACTTTAAAAGCTAGAAGGGCTGGAATGATGTATTCCAAGTTCTGAAAGACAACAACTGTCAACCAAAATTACTTTACCCTGCAAAGCTACGTATCCAAATTATGGAGAAATAAGGACATTCCACAACAAAAATAGGCTATAGAAATTATGACAACTAAACCAGTTCTACAGAAAATACTTGAAGGAATTCTTAATGCTGAAGAGAAAGCAAAACACACACAGGAGGAAAAAGGAAAAAATAAACCACACTCAAATAACAGTTTAAAAAATGAGTAAATGGAAAATAGGAAACACTACAAAATAAGAAGAATGGTGAGAATAAATGCATACTCTTCAATAATAACTCTTAATATCAATGGCCTGAATGCACCATCCAAAAGACTCAGGCTTGCAGACTGGATTAAAAGGCAGGATACTTGCATTTGTTGCCTCCAGAAAACTCATCTCTTAATAAAAGATAGACACCACTTTAGGGTGAAAGGATGGAAAATGGTATTTCAAGCAAATGGGTCTAGGAAACAAGCAGGGGTTGCTATCCTAATATCTGACAGGATACACTTGAAACCAAAATTAGTGAGGACAGCTAAAGAAGGTCATTTTATACTGATTAAAGGAATACTCCAGCAGGAGGACATTATAATCCTAAATATATATGCACCTTACATGGGGGCTCCCAGTTTCATCAAAGAAACACTATTAGACTTAAGGTCACAGATAACATCAAACACAATTATAGTGGGAGACTTCAATATCCCACTCTCATCAGTTGACAGATCATCCCCTCAAAAAATAAACAGAGACATCTGAATTAAATAATGTCATGTAACAAATGGACCTAACAGACATCTACAGAACATTCCATCCACATATTAGGACACAAAGCAAATCTCCACAAATATAGGAAAATTGAAATAATCTCTTGTACTCTATCTGACCACAGTGGGATTAAACAGCAAATCAGCAACAAGAAAAGCTACAGAGCATATAGAAACTCATGGAGACTAAACAGTACACTATTGAGTGATCAATGAGTCATTGAAGAAATCAAAAAGGAATCAGTAAATTCATAGAATCAAATGATGATGATAATGCAACATACCAAACCTTTGCAACACAATGAAGGCAGTCCTAAGAGGGAAATTTATAGTTCTAAGTGCCTATAGTAAGAAATGAGAGTTCACAAACAATTTAATGCTTCACCTTAAGGCCTTGGAAAAAGAAGATCAACGCAAACAAAAAATCAGTAGATGAGAAGAAATCCTAAAGATTAGGGCAGAAATTAATGAAATAGAAACCAAAAAACAATCCAAAGAATCAAGGAAAATAAGAGTTGGTTCTTTAAAAGGATAAACAAGATTGATAAACCCTTAAAAATATGATCAGAAGAGAGAAGAGATAAAAATTAATAGGATTAAAGATGAAAAAGGCAGAATTACAACAGATAACAAAGAAATCAAGACACTTATAAGGACATACTTTAAGAATATATATGTCTCTAAGTTTGAAAATCTAAAAGAAATGGATGATTTCCTTGATTCATATGACCAACCAAATTTAAATCTAGATGAGATAAAAAATAGATCTATAAGAAGTACAGAGATCCAAGCAGTTATAAAAAGTCTCTCAACTAAAAAATGCCCAGGTCCAGATGGATTCACTGGTAAATTTTACCAGACCTTCATGGAAGAACTAACACCAATGCTTCTCAAACTTTTCCATAAAATATAAAAGGAAGTAATTCTACTGAACTCCTTCTGTGAAGCCAGCATCACCCTCATACCAAAACCAGGCAAAGACAAAACAAAAAGAAGAAAATTACAGACCAATCTCCCACATGAACATAGAAGCAAAAATTCTGAACAAAATATAGGCAAACAGAATACAAGAATATATCAAAAAGTTTCTTCACCCTGACCAAGTTGGCTTTATCCCAGGGATACAGAAATGACTCAACATACACAAATCAATGAATGTAATACATCATATAAATCGTCTGAAGGACAAAATACACATGACCATCTCAATAGATGCAGAAAAGACATCTGACAAAATCCAACATCCTTTCATGGTAAAATTATTACAAAAACTGGGAATAGAAGGAACATATCTTAACATACCAAAACATATTTATGGGCCACCGGGCGTGGTGGTGCACACCTTTAATCTCAGCACTCAGGAGGCAGAAGTAGTTAGTATTGCCGTGAGTTCAAGGCCAGCCTGAGATTTCCTAATGAATTCCAGGTCAGTCTGAGCTGAAGCAAGACCCTACCTCAAAAAACCAAAAATAAATAAATAAATAAATAATACAACCTATTTATGACAAACCTACAATCAACATAATACTAAATGGTGAAAAACTCGAAGCCTTTCCACGAAATTCAGGAACAAAACAAGGGTGTCCACTGTCCCCACTTTTATTTAATACAGTACTGGAGGTCTTAGCTATAGCAATAAGGCAAGAGACACTCATAAATGGCATACAAATTGGAAAGGAAGAGAACAAATTATCACTATTGCAGATGATATGATTCTATGCATAAAAGATCCTAAAAAGTCTATCAGCAAACTGTTAGAGCTGATAAACACTTATAGCAACATACATAATAAATACACAGAAATCAGTAGCTTTCCTATATACTACCAACAAACATATGGAGAAGGAAATAAGGGAATCTCTCCCATTCACAATTGGCTCAAAAAAAAGGACCTTGGAATAAAATTAACTAAGGAAGTGAATGAGCTCTACAATGAGAACTTTAAAACATTCAAGCAAGAAATTGCAGAAGATACAAGGAAATTGAAAGATATCCTATGTTCTTGGATAGGAAGAATCAATTTATTGTGAAAATGTCAATCTTAACAAAAGTAATCTACATATTTAATTCAATTCCCATTGAAATTCCAATGGTATTATTCACAGGAATAGAAAAACAAATCCAAAAATTCATCTGGAAGCACAAAAAACCTCAAATAGCCAAAACAATTTTGAGCAACATAAATAAAGCTGGTGGTATCACCATACCCAATTTTAAGCTATGTAACAAAGCCATAGTAACAAAAACAGCATGGTATTGGCACAAAGACAGACATGTAGATCAATGGAACAGAATAGAGGACCAAGATGTGAATCCAGGCAGCTACAGCCATCTGATTTTTGACAAAAATGCAAATATATATATATATATTCATTGGAGAAAAGACATCCTCTTCAACAAGTGGTGCTGGGAAAACTGTATATCTATATGTAGAAAGATGAAAATAGATCCTTGTCTTTCTCCATGCACAAGAATCAAATCCAAGTGGATCAGGGACCTTAATATCAGACCTGAAACTCTGAAATTGCTAGAGGAAAAGGTGGGGGAAGCCCTTTAACATAGTGGCATAGGTAATGACTTTCTGAATGTAACCCAAATTGCTCAGAAAATAAAACCACTAATCAACTACTGGGATCTCATAAAATTACAATGTTTTTGTACAGCAAAGGACTCTGAATAGAGCAAAGAAATAACCTACAGAATGGGAGAAAATCTTTGCCAGCTACTCATCTGACAGAGGATTAATATACAAAATATACAAATAACTCAAAAAACAGAACAATAAGAAATCAAACAACCCAGTCAAAAAATGGACTATGGAACTAAATATAGAGTTCTCATCAGAAGAAATACAGATGGCATATAAACATCTAAAAATGTGTTCCACATGCTTAGCTATCAGGGATAAAATATTAAATAAATAAATAAATAAATAAATAAATAAAAACAGTAGTTCTTGGGGCAGGGGAGATGGTTCAGTGGATAAAGTCTTTGGCATTCAAATGTCAGCACCTGAGTTCAGATCCCCTGAATCTACATAAAGCGATATACCGTTGCAGTCATCTTTAATCCCACTGCACCTATTGCAAGATGAGAGGTACACACAAGAAAACATTTCTTAATGTTGGACTGGGAAACACAGACATTAACAAGGAGAAACCCAGCCTCAAATGAGGTAAAGGTTGAGGACCAACACCCAAGATTGTTCTCGATTTTCCACAAACATGCTCTAATACATGCATGTTCATACACACAGAGAGACATACACCAAATAAAGCAGGACTTTCCACTTCAGTGAAAAGATACAGCTCCATAAACTACATAGAAATTTGTATTACATTTATAATGTGAACAGTGGTTTACCTTTTACACTGAAGTTAGTCTTAACGTTCCTGTGTCTTAAAAATCTTATCTTAGAGTATTTAAATAAATCTATCTTCAGCAAAATCAAAAGGATATACCAGGTACTATGCTAAGAAAATCTGTAAATTGAACAAAGAGACTCCTAAACCCTGAGAAATGCAAATTAAAATCACACAAAATGTCATTAACACCTCGGGGGGGGAATTTTGTTGAAATTTTTTGACATTGATGATCACCACTGCACACATACATACTTTAAAATGTATTTGTCATATTCCTTTAAATACATATACCCATTTATACATATTTCAATGTAATTTAAAAGTAGACTACATAACATATTCATATTATTACTTGTAGGCCATATTTATCAACCAATAGATAATAAACATATTTGAGCTGGCAACTTGAATCTCCAGTGGACAAAACCTGAGTCTATGGGGCCATATATTAGAACCACAACATTCCAACCAGGCCCCTGTACATTCATGACCACCCTGTTGCAGGAAACTTTTCCTATACAGTGATGCAAACAAATGTCTTCACTCCAGATAAGAGCACGGACAACATACCTAAGGACAATTACACGAAAACCAGTTCTGGTGAACCAATGAGTTTATTGGGGTTATTTACAGTGGAAAGTATGATATAGAATGTTAAAGGGAAAAAAGATTTTATTTTACTTAAAAAACAATAATTAGTTTTTCAAGGTAGGGACTCCAAATAAGTTCCCAAGATTTTAAGGAATAATTTAGATCTCACTCACTCTGTACTGCTGTCAGTGTCTGCCAACAGAATTCTACAGGCTTCTGGTAAGCCTAACTAGGTGCAGTCACCCAACTTGTGATATCTCCCTCTCAACAACAAATTCCTTGTACTATTTGCCTCAGAAAATAAATCTCACACCTCTCTGGAAACTTTTATGAGGGCTTACTAACATCTGATAATTTGCCGATTTGTTATAATCAGTATAATATAAGATATGTTGGTCCAAGAGAGGTCCCCCAAAATTTGTGAACCTCAAGTTTTGGGTTCTGTCATACATTTATTAGAGAATTAATAACAATGTACTTAAGAAGAATAAATTATGAATTACTAAGTTTATCAAGGGGGAAATCACAAATTGTGAGGATTAGGAAATATATTCTCATGTGGAAACAGTGTATAGTTTATACGTTAATTTAATAGAAATTGAAGTATTAGAAAAGGACTGGAAGAGAGTTGTAAGCACATGGAAGTAGAACATAGATGTATATGTGGCGAGACTCAAAACACACACACATAAGAGCCACCATGTGCTTACTTTATATATATATATATATACATATATATATATATACAATTTTTATTTTTATTAATTAGCTTTGTACTCATCAAATAGTCCCACTATTAGGCTCATCCATTACCTACCCCTCCACTTGGCCCCTCCTTGTTGAGGAATATGGGTCATGCATTCTCAAGTTGTCCCACAGTTATGGGTAAGATAAATGTCTCTGCATATCATGACCCAACATGTGGCTCTGACATTCATTCTTCCCCTCTTCTGCAAAATTTCCCTGCACCATGTTGGGTTCATTTTTGGTCTGCTTCAGTGATGAGGTGTTGGAGGCCTCTGGCCCTCTGGATCTCTGATTTGGTAGGAGTTGATTCTTCTCTGGGTTGATTTCCTTCACCCTTTAACCGTTCACCAAGTAAACAGCATCCTTGCTTGTTTTGCCAATTGTTCTTAGTCTCAGCTGGGGCCCTTTTGAGGTATGATGGGGAGGCTCTCTCCTTAGGATCTACATCTATCTGAAAAAGAGAAGCAGATTCTCCAATAGAGAGTAAGTTACAACCAGACAAATGTGATAACCCTTACTTTTTTATAGAGAATTTAATAGGTGTAAGCCCTCTTGTAGCCAAGTTTGATGGTAGCTTGATAATGGAGAGTGGCTTATGTTTGGATATGGTTCTGACTTTTTTCCCAGCTCCAACTATGGGTCCCATACCACTGAGGGGATCAGTTAGCCGAATCAAGAGCAGTTGGTTTCCCACCATGGCTGTGGGCCACTATTGCACTTGTGTGAGCATCACGACAGGTTATTTGCTGCTAAGTAGGTTAGACCATGAGTTGCTTGGACAGATATTGGTCATTTTCCCCCAGTCGCCCATGTAGCACCTTCTGGCACTAGACGTGCTGACTCTCTGGGAACTGACTCTCTTCCAGCTTCCAGCCATGCCATTTCTTCTTATGTGTCAACCGCATAAGGTGTCTTCAGCAGTAGGGTCTTACCACTAACCTTTGGTGAGTCATCAAGTACTCTGACAGAAATCTGTCTTTATTTTAGGAAACCTTGTAGATCTCTCTGATCAAAACCTCATTGTGGATGATAGCCACATGCTGGTACTGAGAGTTACAGGTCAGTGCCCACTAAGAAAAGGAAGAAAAAGATAGATAATATAAAAGAGTTAGAGAGAAGAGAGAGAGAGAGAGAGAGAGAGAGAGAGACAGAGAGAGAGAGAAGCTGTAGTTTAAGGTCAGTCTTAGTCATACCCTCTCAAGTGTCTTGTGGCTCAGGTGATCCTCTGATGGCCTGCCTTTTGGTCTGCCTTTTAGGATGTCGAATTTTATGGTACCATTGCCATATAGATTTGTGTTTCCCACCCCCTCCATTGCCCTCCTCTTCCTCCCCACCCATCCTATTGTCTAGACTGTGAGATGCTTGCTGGGTATGTAAGGCATCTTGGATAGATTCAGGTTAGGTGCTGTAGATGAGTGAGACTATGTGGTGATTTTTTTTCTGTGATTGGGTAAGTTCACTGAGAATGATCTATTCCAGGTTCAACCGTATTCCCTCAAATTTCATTGTGTCATTTTTTCTTACTGCTGTGTAGCATTCCATTGTGTAGATACACCACATCTTAGTTATCCATTCTTCTAGTGATGGCCATCTGGGTTGATTCCAGCTCTTAGCTATTACGAATTGAGGCACTACAAACATGGTTGAGCAAATCTCTCTGGCCTGTGGTTTGAACATTTTAGTGTAGATGACCAGAAAGGGAATAACTGGGTCTGTTGGTATCTCTATAGTCAATTTTTCAGGAGTCTCCATAATGCTTCCCAAAGTGGTTGTACCATCTTACATTCCCAACAACAGTGGATGAGTATTCCTACTTCTCCACATCCTCACCAGCATTTATTTTCATTTGATTTTTTCATGTTTGCTATCCTTACTGGGGTAAGGTGGAATCTCATAGTTTTTTTAATTTGCATTTCCCTGATGATTACGGATGATGATCGTTTCTTAAGTGTGTGTTTGCCATTTGTATTTCTTCCTCCGTGAACTGTCTGTTCAGCTCTTTGCCCCATTTTCTGAGTGGGGTGTTTGACTTTTTACTGTTTAGATTTTTGAGTTCTTTGTAGATTCTAGAGATTAGGCCTCTGTCAGTTGGATAACAAGCAAATATTTTCTCCCATTCTGTGGGTAATCTATTGGCTTTGCTTATTGTATGCTTGTCTGTAAAGAAACTTCAGCTTCATGTGATCCCATTGGTTGAGTGACTGTTTAAGATCCTGAGCTACTGGGGTTTTGTTCAGGAAGTCTTTTTCCATTCCTATATCATGGAAACTACTTCCTATATTTTCTTCCAGTAGTAGTTGAGTTTTTGCTCTTATATTGAGGTCTTTGGTCCATTTGGACTTGAGTGTAGTGCATGGTGAAATGTGTGGATCAAGTTTCAATGTCCTGCATATGGTTATCCAGTTTGTCCAGCACCATTTGTTAAAGATGCTGTCTTTTTTCCAGCCTATATTGTTAGGGTGTTTGTGAAATATCAAGTAGCTATAGTTGTTTGACCCAAAGTCCGGGTCCTCAAGTGTATTCCATTGGTCTATACTCCTGTTTTTATGCTAGTACCATGCTGTTCTTATTACTATGGCTTTGTAATATAGCTTTAGATCAGATATGGCTATGCCTCCACAGGTATTTCTTTTGCTGAGGATATGCTTGGATATGTGAGGCCTTCTGCCTTTCCATATGAAATTTGAGATCATTTTTTCTATCTCTGTGAAGAACACTGTAGGGATTTTAATTGGAATTGCATTAAATCTGTATATTGCCTTTGGTGGGATTGTCATCTTCACAATGTTAATTCTGCCCATCCAGGAGCATGGGAGGTCTTTCCATTTTCTCAAGTCCTCCTCAATTTCTTTTTTGAGTATTTCTATGTTTTCCTTGTATAGATCTTTCACTTCCTAGGTTAACATCATTCCAAGGTATTGTATCGTTTTTGTTGCTATTGAAAATGGGACCATGTCCCTTATTTATTTCTATGTATCTTTGTCATTTGCATATAGAAAGGCTACTGATTTTTTGTATCCTGCTACTTTGATATAGGAGTTAATCACCTTCAGGAGTTTTGGAATGGAGTCTCTTGGGTCTCTTACATATACAATCATGTCATCAGTGAATAGAGCTAACTTAACTTCTTCCTTTCCAAACTGTAACCCTTTTATTTCCTTCTCCTATCATATTGCTTGAGCTAGGACTTCCAGTACTATATTGAAGAGCAGAGGTGAGAATGGAAAACCCTGTTTTGTTCCTGATCTCAATGGTAATTCCTCCAGTCTCTCTCCATTAAGTACTATTTGGGCCTTAGGAGCTTTGTATATTGCCTTTATTATGTTAACATATGAACCCACCATGCCAATTCTCTCCAATGTTTTGATCATGAAGTGATGTTGTATCTTGCCAAAGGCCTTTTCTGCATCTATTGAAATGATCATTTAGCTTTTGTGTTTGAACTTGTTTCTGTGGTTTACATTGACAGATTTCCATATGTTGAACCACCCCTGTGTTCCTGGGATGAATCCCACTTGGTCAAGGTGGATACTGCTTTTGATGTGTTGTTGGATTCGGTTTGTGAGGATTTTCTTCAAGATCTTTGCATCTAGGTTCATCAGGGAAATAGGCCAGTAGTTTTCTTTTCTTGTGGCAACTCTGCCTGGTTTTGGAATTAGAGCGATCCTAGCTTCATAAAAGGAGTTGGGTAGCTTTCCCTGTTCTCCAATTGTGTAGCACACTTTGAGGAAGATTGGTTTGAGTTCTTCCATGAAGGTTTGATAGAATTGAGCTGAGAAGGCATCTGGTCCTGGACTGTTCTTTTTGGGAAGGTTTTTTATTACTTTTTCAGTCTCCATGATTGTGATAGGTTCATTGAGGAGATTAATCTGCTCTGAGTTTAGATTTCATAGATGGTATGTGTCGAGGGATTTATCCATTTCCTCCATATTATCCAGTTTTGTAGAGTAGATTTTTTTGAGATAAGTCCTGATGATTCTCCCAATTTCACTTATGTCTGTTGTGACCTGTCCTTTTCCATTTTGAATTTTGTTAATTTGAAGCATCTCTTTTTTTTTTTTTTTTTTTTTTTTTGCTTGATCAAATTGGCCATGGTTTGTCAATGTTGTTTATTTTCTCAAACAACCAGCTCTTTGTTTTGTCAATTGTCTTAATCTTGTTAGTTTCCAGTTCATTAATTTCTGCTCTGATTTTAATTTTTTCTTTCCTTCTGGGCTCTTTGGGTCAGATTTTTCTTGCTTTTCCAGTGCCTTTAGGTGAATGATTAGGTTGTTGATTTGGGATCTCTGTGTCCTTTTTATGAAGGCATTGAGTGCTATGAATTTTCCCCTGAGCACCGCCTTCATTGTGTCCTTTAAGTTTTGGTATGATGTGGTCTCATTGTCAATCAATACTAGAAACTTTGCAATTTCATTTTTTTATTTCATCCACTATCCATTTACAGTTAAAAAGTGGGCTGTTACGTTTCCAGGTGCCATTGGAATTTTTGGCGGGTCTTTTGTTGTTAATTTCTAGCAATATTGCATTGTGACCTGATATCATGCAGGGAATTATAAAAATATTCCTAAATATGTGGAGGCAGGATTTGTGACCCAGTATATGGTCTATTTTAGAGAATGTTTCATGGGCTGCTGAGAAGAATGTATAGTCTGTGGATTTGAGATGGAAAGTTCTGTAGATGTCCCTTAGTTCTAAGTGGTCTGGTTTTGTTGAACTCTCTTACTTCCCTGTTGAGTTTCTGTTTGGATGATCTGTATCTTACTGATAATGATGTATTGAAATCCCCAACTATGATGGTGTTGGTGCTTATTTCTGTTTCATTGTCAAGTAGGTTTGGGTTATAAATGTTTAGAGTCTTAATGACAATATGTCTTGGAGAGTTTCTCCTTTGGTCCAGTCTGTTTGGCATTCTGTTTGCTTCTTGTATCTTTATGGGCCTTTCTCATAAGAGACTGGGGAAGTTCTCTTCAATTATTTTGTTAAAATAAGTTCTCCATGCCTTTGGTCTGAATTTCTTCTCCTTCTGGTATTCCAATGATCCTGATATTAGGACGTTTAAGTGTATCCCTCAATTCCCTCATGTTCTGTTCACAGAAACTTTTGAACTTACTGAAATTTTTGAAGTCTCAAACTATTTCCTCCATCTTGTCTTCCAGATCAGAGTTTCTATCCTCCACATGGCTGACTCTATTCTTGAGAGCTTCTAGAGAGTTTTGGACTTTTTCAATTAGGTTTGCATTTTCTACTATTTTTCTATGTATAATTTCCATCCCTCTGTCAAGCTGCCTTTTCACATTATTTTCTGATTTTCTTGATGCTTCCTGGAATTCATCCTTACATTTCTTTATGTCTTCATTTAGCATTGCCAGATGATTTTTGAGGTCCTCTTTTATTTTTCACTCTCCATCATATCTCTTAACTGTCTTTGAATACCTTCCATTTTCTTATGTATTAGGTCTAGCCTAGTAATGGCAGCATCTACACGATTATCAGTTCTTTGTGGCTTTTTTGCAAGCTCTACCAGTAGCTTGGTCAGGGTTGCATTGCTCATAGCTTCATTTTGGTGTTCTGATCCTAATGACTCTTCTATGTTTTGATTAGAGATGTTCATTGTAGGACTGGGTGTTCTAACTGGATTTTCTTGAATTTGATTTTTCATGTTATTACTTTTGCACTATGGTCTGCCCATTGCAGTGTCTGGGCACATAGGTGGGTGGGTCAGACTGGGCTCAAGCACCATGGGAACCTGAAGCAGCCTGAGGCAGTGGCTAAGCAGCCTGGGCTTTGGCTCTCTCTTGCCAAAGCTGCTTGAGCTCCTTCCTGGCTAGTGCACCAAAGTTGCTTGAGCTCTCATGTGGTAATATGCCAAAGCTTCCTGCACTCGCACTAGGAGGGGCACTGAGGCCCCAAGCACTGAAGCAACCCAAACTCTGGCATGACGGAACACTGGGACCCGGAAGCACTCTGTGCTCCCCTGCAACAGGACAATGGTGGTCACCTGGCACAGCAGACAGGGAGGGGTTGGCACCTGAGCTAGCATGAGCTAAAGACACAATCTGAGCTCATGTGGGGAGTTGGAATGGGCCTCGCTCATACATGAAATTGCTGCTGCCAGAGCAGTAAGTGAGCAAGTGGGTGCAACAGGCTAAACTGCCACAAGCAGGGATCTGAGTGGCAGGGGCGCCATTTGACAGGCAAATTGATCAAAGCAGCCTGAGCTCCAGTGGGCCAGCAGGCATAGCCTGGCCAAGGTCACTCGTGGACAGGGGTAGCAGGGTGATCGCCCCTGTGCAGTGATGCAAGTGGAACTATGTTGCCCTGTGACACTTTTCCTACAGTAAGTGTGGGAGTTTCCTGAAGCTGGGACTTTGGGTATGGCAGCTGCTTGGGTGGAGGGGTGGGCTACCCGCATACGAGGGCATTGGTGATTCCCTGTTTCTTCCCCTCTGTGCCCTTGCACTGGCAATCTAGTGGAGATTTCTCTCCCCAAAAGACCCAGTGAACCCTTAATGTCTTGCCTTACTTTCTCGGGGTTGTGCAGTGCAGTTAGGTCATCACCATCTTGGCCAGAAGTCCTCCCATGTGCTTTCTTGAAAAAGAAAAGTATAGTGAAATTCATGAAGAACACAAATGGCATCTGCCATATGCTTTTCTGAAGAGGGAAAAGATCAAAGAAGGAGAGGGTCCTTGGGAAAAAAACTGGATATATAGAGAGATTCAGGGACAACACACATGACATCTGCCATGAGCTTTCCTGAAGAGGGAAAGTTTCAAAGTAGAAGAGAAATTGGTGGTCTTTGGGGAAAAACTGGCATAGAGCCACAAGCACATGGACTTGAGGGAAACTGAGGCCTTTAAAGCAAAGTTTTGGTAAAGCAACAAGCATGTGAAAAGCAGAATCTAGGGGCTTGTGTAGGGAGACCTAGGTGGAACTCACATGGCATGTGTTTTTATTATGATAGTTAAGAGGTCAGTGAGACTCAATGGAAAAATACTGAGAGGGCAAATATCAAGGAAGAGACTAAGAGATTCAGAGGACAAATGAGTGATGAAGAAGGCTATCTTTATCTTCATGGTTACCCTAAGTTTAGAGCAAGCACAGAGGCAGCAAGTCCAAAGCTGGTGGTTTAAAAAAAAATGTGTTAGGCTTGGAGATCAAAGAAAGATCACACATGTAATTAATGTGAAAAGTGACCCCAAACTATAAAGCTGAAGCAAGCAGAAAGCCATCCAAACTAAGAAACAGTGTTATGCAGCATTCCCCCCACCCACCAGCCAGGCTAGGTGAGGGGGAAGCTAGACTTATATATGTCCCTGTGGCCTGAGTGAAAGGAAAAGTCACACAAACACACTTTTATTCATGTCCAGACGGAAGAGAGGGAGGGTCTGGAAGGCCACAGCCTTTACATCATCAGAATCAGGTATGTAAGGGGAAGACCTGATTGGCCGGCAAATTTGGAGGATGAACTTAAGGATCAACTCAGTTGGGCCAGCCCATGTAGGTGGCACAATAGACTGTGGGCTCCAGGGTGGGGCATAGTGTATCAGTCTCAATCATACATGTTTGCCAAGAGTTTCTGGTGCCAGGGCAAGTGTGAGGTGGCACCTCCTGATTCTCCTTGAGCCTCAATACCTAACTGAGACTGCCTAAAAAATTAGCTTTCTCCTATCCTCCTTCATTCCCCATCCTGACATGAACCTTTAACTGCTGTTAAAGGAACAGGACATGCAGGCCGCTCTAACGTCTTCAGGCTGAATGGGTTGGTAGGATGTAAGCAGCAGTTAGTGTCTTACTCAGAGGGAGGCCCTACTCTAGAGGTCCAAGACAGAAACCTGAGAGCCAGTTGCATTTCTTATCACCATCACTGTGTATGTTTTGTTTGTTTGTTTGTTTTTAATTGTCCCTGTAAAAAAAGGATTTAGAACAACAAAACATTTTGAGACAATAGGAAATGGTTTTATGCCATTGGAATAAGACAGAAGTTAAGAAGATGCTTGGCAAAGAAACTCAGAAGCAGTATCTACTGGGAGACTTATCTGCTCATTTGAAATGAATTTTAACTTTTTGTTTTTGTCACATAACAAGTTTTTTTTTTTTTTTTTTTTTAATAGGAGCCTAGGTCTTAGGATGAATCTTTATAGGTTTGGCTGTCTTAGCTGGATTGGTTTTTCCCTTAGGGGCCCAGACTTTAGAATTAACATTTACTTCCTTTTTAGAGGTAAGCATAGCATTGGCCCAAGGGACCAGAAGAATGGATGTCCCTGATTTAGCTATAAGATCTCACCCAAATAACAGAGATTTTAGTATAATCATGAGGGCATGGGAGAGAAGTAATTCTCCCTAGTTACAACTGAGAGGCATGAAGTGTCTGGTTACAGGCTTTGTCAGAAATGCCTGTCACAGTCACTTTTTGGGAAGAGAGCCAGGATTAATGATTAAGAATGATATTGGGGCTCTGTAAGTCAAAATAAACCTTTTTTCCCACAAGATGCTCTTGGTCAGGTGACCTCTGTTAGCAATGTGTACCTGACTTAAACAGTTAAGTTGTGACCAGAGGAGTGGGACTGTTGCTACTAGAAATGTGACTTTGTGGCTTTTTGCCTTTTGGAGCTGATTTTCAAGAGGAATGTGGAAGAATTTTAAATCTTGGGCTAAAAGACACTTTGCAGTGCTGTAAATACAGCTGGATGGACTATTCTGGTCAGAGTAGAAAGACCTGAAGGCAGTAAGAACTGTGGACTGTGCGGTTTGGCTTATGAGGGTGAGAAAGAGCTTTACCAGGGTTGGGCTAGAAGCAGTTTCTGTGAGAGGCTTGCTGTTATGCCCGTGTCCTGAGAACTTGTGCAGGATTGCATTGCATAGAAATCGACTGGTGTAAGGAGAGGTATATGGCACAGAAAAAAAATTAAATATTTGGGCCAAACCTACTGCCCGTTCAGCTCTAATTGTATAAGAGATTATAACAATTGAAATTTGGCCAGCTGACCTGCATAGGGAGAACAGAAAGAATGCTGTCCTTTGAGGAGGCCTGAATGCTGAAGTAGTGTCCTGTTCTTCAAAGTCTGCTTTATCCCCCCCCCCCCCGGATTAACAAATTGGCACTGTACCTGATATTACAGAATATAATAAATGAAGGAAAGAGAGGGTCTTTGAATTTGCAACACAGTCTTGTGTTTTGGAAATAGCCATGGGCAGTATGAAGTAGGTCTGCTAAGGACTGCCTGCATAGAGACCCAATGGAGCCATGAGGATGGTCTGTGTGTTGCAGTGGAGACCCACTAGAGATGCCAGGACCATGAGACAGCTGCTAAGGGCAGCTGCCAGCCTCAGATGAAGTTTTCAAGGACTGTGAGTAGTAGAATTGGAATTCTGCAGATTTATTGCTGGTTAAAATTATTAGACTTGGAGATTTGTCACTGACTTGGAGCTACAGAGTTTGATGTTTGCCCTGTTTAAATATTGTATTGGTTGAATATTTCTATGCTATGCTCAGTGCCATCTTTTGCAGTATGAATGTTTATTCTCTGCCATTACAGGTTTTGTGGGATTTTTTGGTATTATGGCTCAGTTAAAAGAGCTTGGATTATGGGGATGTTTGAATATCATTAGGATTGATAGAAACTATGGGGACTTTTAAACATGGACTGAATGCACTGTATTTTACATCATGGATGATCATCAGTATATAGGGGCCAACGGCAGAATGTGGTGATTTCATTCAGGTGTCCCCCTTAAAATGAGTTGTTCTGAATGCTAGATTCCCAGTTTAACACCTCCTGGAGGCAGTATGTTGTTGGGGATGGGCTTATGGGTATTATAGCCAATTTCTACTTGCCAGTGTTTGGCACACTCTCTTGTTCCTGTTGTCTGCCTCATGTTGGTGAGGAGGTGATGTCCACCCTCTGTTCATGCCATCATTTTCCCCTGCCATCATGGAGCTTCCCTTTGACTCTGTAAGCCAAAATAACCCTTTTTTTCCCCCACAAGCTGCTCTTGGTCATATGTTTTCTACCAGTAATGTGAGCCTGGTTGCAACACTATCCAACATTAGAATTACCTGGGACTCCTGGAAAGTGATGAGGCTTGAGTTGTGGAAGTCAGAGGGGAAGCCTTGGGCCCCTTCAGTCCATTTAGACCACTTGTGGAGTGGCGTTTGGTTTCTCAAGTCTCTGCCTTTAGGAACAATTGGCCTTTCAGGTGTTTCCTTGGCATAAAGGACAGGGCACAGGTGGAGGTATCCTCCAGGGACAGTTTCTCATGAAATGTTCCAGCTGTTAACACTGATAGGAGGCTTTAGGAGCTCTCTTTCCTGGTTGGTTTTCTTGTAAAGCAGTTATTAGAGCCAGAGTCCTTCTTCTCTGATCAGCCTCTAGATCTTTATTATAAAAGACTGTAGTGGTTGTATCAATCAGACTATCTAGTTTTCAGCCTTTGCCACCATTGATTGCAGACATTTTGTTTCTAATATCTGGTACCAAGTGAGTTAAAAATCAACTTTTAATTATTATTTCTCCAGTTGGAGAATCAGGAGAAAGGTTGGTAGTTAGTACTTCCCTCAAAAGGCATTTACCATCTATTTTGTAGGTCAGCCAGACAGTGTGACTGAAGAATACCAGTTGTGTTTTTCTTTTGGCTCCATTGGTCAAAGAAATCCCTGGTATTCAGAGTACATGCTAATGGTGTGAATGTGGCTGAGGGTGTTTTACCTATACTGAAAAGAAAAAGGAAGGGCCATAAGAAATGATATTAGTGACCCATCAGTCTTATTTTTAGTTACCAAGGGATGGCTGGAAGAATTTGTGGATCCTGAGAACAGTTGAGCTTGAGGACATTTCTCTTAGATGGAGGCCATCATTTGACCACGAGTTGTATCCTGGAGCAGGGAATATGACTCAAGAATTAATTTATTTAAAGACAATGTACTTGAGCCATCAGATCTGAAACAATGCATAGTAAACTGTTAATTAAAACTGTTTGAGAGAAGAATCTTTTCCTCCCACCTGCCTACCAGTGCTACTTGCTGCCGTCCAGCATGGACTAAAGACCAACAGCTCTCCAAGAAGCCTCCAGGCATTCAGTGCTGGATTGGGACTGCTGAGGCACCCAGCCTCACAGAGTGAGCAGCTACCAGGTTCCTTGACTTACCCATGACAGTTGAAAATAGATGAAGCTTAGGCAAGCTGTACCACCACCATATCTGTAGATAACAGGAGGACAAAAGCCACAATAAATGAAATTAGATTTAAATCTAGTGGCAACCATTTGATAAAAATGAACAAGTCAGGAACTATAAACCTTGAGATTCAGTTTCCCTAATAGTAGACAGAGGAACATAACTGATGTGCTACATGATTTTAAAGACAGTTTTATACCTATTAACATGAACAAAGGTAGCATCAGTGAGTTAAAGATGTAACCTGGAAATTTTTGAGTCATGGTAACACAAATTTATAACCCAAACAAAAGAGCTGGTTTTGTCTTTAGTCGACAAGGTCTTTGGTTAGAGGGTTAGGAGTTATTAAGCGACAAACAGTAATTGGAATGATTCATGTCTAAGTGGCAGCTGGCTGCCAATTCAAGTTGGTCATTAGGGGTAAATAAAAAAGAAAAAACAAGTTGTTCATAAGGTACCATTGTTTTTTTTTTTTTTTTTTTTTATCTTCTGCAGTGGTCAGTTGGAGAATTGTTATGTGTTAAAAACTGTACTGTGGTGGACAGTTTTCTCCATTTGCTAGGGGGCTACTGCAGCTAGAATTCTTGACAGAAAGAAAAGCTAAAACGATTTTCTGAGGCTCATTGGTTCTAATTGTGCCCAATTTTAAGGGTGTCATCTAGTAGTGACTTTGGTAGTATCTTGGAGGCAGCTTGTCGTATCTTCAGTGGAATGGAGGAAGGGGTTTTTGTCAGGGTTTTCTCTCATCTCCTTGCCTGGAAGAGCACAGGACCAGTGTTCCCTGTTGTCAACTTATCAGGGTTTTAAGATGGGTTTAAGCCTCAGGTGGAACTTTTAAGCCTTCAGTATCCTAGTTTTATAAACTTAATCACATGATCTCTTTTTAGGAAGGGCTTTATGATAGGACCTATTGTTAGTCTGCTATAGGCACTAAGAAAGTTTAATGGTTGCCTTATATACTTTAAAAAGTTTGTCACCTGATTAAGCACTCTAAAATCTAGTTTACCAATCTTATCCTTTTGACTAGTAAAAATACAATCTGATAGAAGTAACTTTAGGCTACTGAGGACAAGAGAGAAAGTATAGATTAATATCCCCTTGTATTGTTTTGTTATTTCTTGTTCTCATCATTTGCCAGTGGGCCAGTCTGGTCTATGAGGAGTCACTGGAAAACATGTATTGATTTAAAATCTGCTTGGGTCTGAGACAGGGAAGCTCTTCCCTGAACTCACAGCTAGCTTGTACTTTTAAGCAGCACATGACAATCTACCAATTGTAACCAAGAACAAGAAATACAGGGCAGAATAAAACATAGTATCTTAGCCATTTTAGCATACTAAGTCTGTAGACATTTAACTAGGAGAGGTAGAAGAATGGTTTCTTACAATTAATAAATTGTTTTAGCAAGACTAGGAGCTGCTTCTAGTCTTGAGCATTAACGGAGTTTAGTTCATGACATGAGCCCATCACATGTACCTGGCTTTTATGGAGGGGCTGGCATTTGACATGCAACTGCCACCTACATAGGCCTGGCACAGGAGCTTGGACCCTATCATGAGAGGGTGAAAGGAGATGCCTCTCCTATCTTTGTCTCTCAATCTACTGATCTTCCCAGCATTATCAGAATAACCCTTAGGGGAGAAGCCCTAATCAGAAGTAACTAGGATCACCGATGCCACTGATACTTCTTCACCCTGCTTGAAGACCATCATTTGCTCTACTCAGGGACTGGAAAAACTGAATTTGAAGGCACATCAAGGTAACACATCTAACGAGGTTAGATTTGCCTAGGATTTGACTGAATAGATTGTTGGCAAATCTATGCCCCCACATAGAAACAGAGCATCTGCCAGAACATAGCAAAATTATCCTGGCCCATGGGTGGCCTCTGTATACCAAATAGAATCCAGTACTATACTTTTAGCATGAGTATACACCCTGTTTATATCCACAAACCTTCTTATACTGTGGTGGTTTGACTCAGCTGTCCCCCCATACACTTACATGTTCTGAGTGCTAGGTTCCCAGCTAATGGTGATTTGGGAATTAAAACCTCCTGGAGGCAGTGTATTTTTGGGAGTGGGCTTATGGGTGTTATAGCCAGCTTAATCTTGTCAGTATTTGAAACATTCTCCTGTTTCTATATGCCATCTGATGTTGGAGGCAAATGATATCCACCCCTCTGCTCATGCCATCATTTCCCCCTGCCATCATGGAGCTTCTCCTCCAGTCTGTTAGCCAAAACAATCCCTTTTTATCCCATAAGCTGATCTTGATCATGTGTTTTATGCCAGCAACTTGAGCCTGATTGCAACATACACTTACATGGGCCTTTCCAATCTTAAGTACTATTCAAGCGTATCTCTTAGCAACATTCTGTATATCCATTATTAAAAATTTCCTTTTAAGTTATCCTTCAACAATGTCATCTCATCTTCCAAAAACTTAATTAACCATCTTTGTTCAACAATTATTAAGAGAAATTACATCTTAATTGACTTTTCCAATTGACAGGAGCAATCTCATTGGTGTAATCTAACATTAAATATTTTAATGATCTCATTTTAAAAATCTGCAGAGAAACATTTTAGCAGAGATTATTTATGTCAACAAAAATCTCTATACTTTAAATGAAATCTAAGAAAAATGGCAGCCAGACTTGGCATAATAATTTGCTGGCTTATACATGAAGGTTATATTACTTATTGGTTTGAAAGCACATCTTGTTAGAATTAAGGGGGCGTACCTCCATAGCCAGCTCAAATCATATATTTTTAAAGCATCGAAACATATTAAAACATTTTTTTATTTCTAAATACTAATGCATGATCTAAGTTTTGTATTTAAGGATGGCAAATTAACATGAAATATTTCTTAAAAACTATTGTAAAAGCATAAAAACAAGTTAAAATTAACAGTACATAAATGACCATTAAAGTCTTAGATACCTAGAAAAATAAGATAGAAACCTAGATTTATAGTACAGAGACACAGTTTTAAACTTAGAAACAAAGTTGTTGTTTAGTGAATGTGTACAGTGGCTGATTTTTCTTTTTCTCTTTTCCCCTGTAGGGACTGAGAACCTAGCAGGTAAATTAGCTAGCATATGAACTGGTATCTATTCAAAAGCTGCAGATAGGCCACAGGTCATTTTATTCTGTGTCTGGTTACCTGTTAACTAGCACTTGAAAGACAGAAAAGCCTCACCCATTTACCTCTGAAGTTTGGCTGAGCCAAAAGAGCAAACTTGATTTTATAATTTCACAATTTTTCCTTCTTGTATCATCCCTTTGTGGTCACCAAATATGATTTAGGATTTTGGGGTTCAGGAGAGGTCCCACAGAATTTATAAACCTCAAGTTTTGAGTTACATCCTAACTTTAATAAAGACAGACTCAAGAAGGGTAAACTTTTGAATTATTAAGTTTATTAAGGGGAAAATTACAAATTGTGGCATTTAGGAAACATTCTCATGTGGAAACACTGTATAGTTTATAGGATTACTTAAGAGAAATTGAGGTCTTTAGAAATCAACTGGAACAGAGTTGTAAGCATATGGAAAGTAGAAGTTCGATATATACATACAGAAGCTCAGAAAACATACATGGCATCCACCATGTGCTTTCCTAAAGAAGGTAAGTATATTGAAACTCAGGAAGAACACACTAGATTAAGGCTTTGGGGGGAAAAAACTGGAGTAGAGCCACAAGCATGTGAACTTGGGGGAAATTGAGGCCTTTATGGAGAAATTAGGGTTGTAAGGGTCCTAGAATCACTGAAGAAAGACCCTGGACTCAAATACTATGTAAAAACAAAGTGTTTATTCTGCAGAATCAGCCAGCATAAGGGGGTCAGCCATTCATACAAAATGGTGACCCCAAGAGGAGCATGCAGGCCTCTTTTAAGCACAGCTAGGGGAATTTGAGGAGGGTTAGGTCACCTTTTAATGTGACTGGCTAAGCAAGCAGCAGTTACATTTGTGCACCTTTGATTGGCTGTGGCCTAGATATTACCATCCTTGCACATGTGTAGACATGTTTTGGAGACTTTTCAGGAACTGACTCAGCCCTGGAGCCCACTATCTCAGGCAAGCCCTTTTTGGTCCTAATCCAGATGTATTGCAGGAACTGACTCAGGCCCCTGGGAAGCTATCTTCCCTGGCTACATGTCAGGGTCATTGTTGATTAACAGCCCTTTGTTCATGGTTTTTCCCAGAAGTCTTGCCTGCCTCTTCAGGAACCTGAAACTGAGACTAGCTGTAAACTAGAGCAAATTTGATCCTCTAATTCCCCCCTTGAGATAGGTTCCATCTCAAATCCTTGAGAGGGGCCTAGGGGTTGATATTTGGGACTTTAATACCATAAGCTGAATGGCAGATATGTGTTCTTTGACAAACCTTATGAGGGTTTTGAGGATATAGGGCTCACAGTTGAGGGCGAGTAGCAATAGCATCAGGGGCCCTGCCACCGCTGAAAAGAGAGTAGTGAGCCAAGGGGACCAATTATAAAAAGATTCATAACAGTTTTCAGATTTTTGCCTTTTTTCCCCTCTCTCTTGTAATCTTTTCCATATTAAAGACACTGATTCTTTGATGATTCCAGAATGGTTAGCATAAACACAGCATTGTTCTCCTAGATCTAGACATAATCCACCTTGTTGGAGGAACAGGAGGTCTAGTTCATGCCTGTTCTGAAGGGTAACTTTGGCTAGTGAAGATAAGGAAGTCTCAAGATGTGAGAAGGACTTTTCTAGCTCAGATAGATCAGCATCCATTATTAGGCTTTGGGCCTTGTAATTTTTGTCTTGGAGAACTAGGGCCGAGGTGCCCATTCCAGTGGCCCCAGCAACACCAAGTCCTAGCAGGTTGGAGATTAGGACTGCAGAGACTGCCACCCATTTTGATCTTCCGGTCGGGAGGGGGAGAGTCAAGTCTCCATATCTTCACCTGAAAATAAAGGATTGTAGGTGTTAGCTGGACCAGCACATAGTATCTATTGGTGTGGTTAAGAGTTAAAGTATGAACACAAGGAGTAAAGCCAGTAGAGCAGGTCCACCAGGCATCCTATTGAGGGATGTGGTCCATCTCATTATTTGGAGCTTTTTGGGTGGTACGGCATAGGTGTCTGTGAGTGTGGGAAACAGGTTTATGTCCCCCTGTAATGCAGAGTCCATTCCCTTCAACCAGTTCCAAAGTTAACTTCTTGATGCCCAGGTGGTGCCAGATGCAGGCCCCATTATCCCCAGAGATGGTGTAATTCCCAAAGATGGCTATTCCCTTATAATAGGGCAGCATTGCATCTAAGCAGAACCAGAAGTCATGACTGAGCTCAGTCCTAGGTTATTTATCACTTGATAGGTGGCCCGGAGTAAGTCCCAAGGTCCAGATTGGGGTTGGGGCTCCTGACTTGGGGCAGGACTCCTGGATGGGATATAAGTCACCATAGGCTTGTTAGGTTGGGCCTTTCAGTAGACATGGCCTCTTGCTCCTGTGGTGACATTTTAATGGGTGGCGGGACTGGGTTGGGGACTAGTTGTACTTCAGGCCCGAATTTTATCTTTTGAATTAGGAGCTGAATAGTGAATAATATCCCAAAATCACTATTTTGTTTATAGAGCCGTAGACCCCATGTGTTTCCTGCTCCCCAGTTGGTGGCTTTTTTTACCTTTTCGGGTAAATTTAATAGTGATTGGATTACAGGTACTAAAAGCACATGGTCCACCGAGACCATTTGAGTAGAGTTTGGGCTGCAGTCTATATCCCTATCCTTGGGAGTCTAAACCTGGGCTTTGTTTACCTATAATGAGGTCATCCTTAACTGGTGGGTTCCAAGAGATTGTTTCTGTTGACTTGCAGCCCCAGCTTGCACAAAAAAAAAAATGATTCCTCCCCCAACATTTGGTTTTCTGAGACTTGGAATTCCTGCCCATTCCCCCCTGCCAGCAGGCATAGAAGGGGGTATGTTTCACCCACTTGGGTGGTAGAAATTTTGGAGTTCAGCATAGGCATTCCAATCCCCTTCAGTCAATGTGCACAAGTCAAATGTTATTTCAGGGAATGAATAGGGGCTGAGTGGGACATGCAATTAACAACTGTCCCTGTAGCCTTGTTAGTAACCACCCATGTGAGGTTATATGGCTCATGAGGATTAGGTCCAGTAAGGGCCAAACCCATAGCAGAGATAAAGATCGGGATTTGTAAAGTCTTAGCTTTAGTGGGTCCAGTGGGTGGGGCTGAATCTTCCATTCTTCTGGAGTCGAGTCATCAGGAGGCTTCTGCCATCAGTGTTGCAACTGTTGAGTGGTCTCTTGTCCCGCAGGTTTGATGTGGGAGTGTTGTATCCAGGTTCTGACTCGTCAACCTTCACGGCTGTGGGCATGGTCAAGATTACTGTGTGAGGGCCTTTCCAGCACGGCTTGAGAGTCTTGTGATTATGTCTCTTAATCCAGACTCCATCACCTTGTTCAAAGCAATTGGGGTCAGGGAGGGGAAGATGACTCATAGATCTGGCATATGTCCAGCCAAATCTGGTTTTGGACCTTATGGAGAGCTTGTAGGGATTCCAGGAACTTCTGATGGTCAATTCTGCAAGGATTTTAGGTTGAAGGTTAGGCAGAAGGGGAGGGGGCCTCCCATATAGTATCTCAAAAGGAGTTAGGCCTAGGGTACAGGGGGTGTTTCTAGCCTTATACAGGGCATGAGGAAGGAGGGCTACCCAGTCATTGCCAGTTTCCATGGTTAATTTAGTTAAGGTCTCCTTTAAGGTCTGATTCATTCTCTCTACCTGGCCTGAACCCTGGAGACAGTAGGCACAATGAAGTTTCCAATCTGTCCCCACAACCTTAACAAGTGATGTGTTACCTGAGATATGAAGGCAGATCCATTATCAGATCCCAACAAAAAAGGAAGTCCATACCTGTGGAAAATTTCTTCTAGCTGCTTCTTAGTCACTATGGTGGCAGTCTCTTTCTTGGTGGGGAATGCCTCCACCCAGCCTGAAAAGATATCTACAAGAACTAAAATGTACTTGTATTCATATAAACCCAGTTTGACTTCTGTGTAATCTATTTCCCAGTTGGCGCCTGGTCTCTGTCCCTGTAGCCGGTTTCCTGAGGCCTTTTGTCCTATAGTCAAGGAATTTACTGCCTCACAGGTAGGGCTATGGGAAATGATTTCACTCACTAAGGGCCCTATGTGAAAAATTTTGTAGTTAGCATTTTTCAGCAGCTCCTTAAGTTTTCTAAGACCCAGATGGGTATGCTGATGAATCTGATTAATGAGTTGTTTAGAAAATTCTGAAGAGAGAATTATTTGGCCCTCAGCTATATGGAGCCATCCTTCTTTTTGAAAGAGTCCTTGGCATTTGGTTAGGTCCTCCTTATCATTTGAGCTTTAATGGGGGGGGGGGGTCAGAGGAAGCCCTGGTGGAACCATTGCCACTAAGGCCATGGCTGTGGAGTCTAGTGTAGCCTCTTTTGTGGCTTTATTGGCCAGTCTGTTTCCTTTTGCTCTTTTACCTTCCTCCTTTTGATGGCCCAGGCAATGGATGATGGCTATCTTGAGGGGCAGCCATATCACCTCTAATAGGGCGAGGATCTCATCTTTATTTTTGATGGTTTTTCCTTCTGCTGTGAGCAGCCCCCTTTCCTTATGGATGAGCCCATGGACATGAGCCATGGCAAAGGTGTATCAGCTGTCTGTGAAGATGTTTGCAATTTTGTCTTTGGCCATTTTAAGGGCCTGAGTCAGGTCAATTAGTTCAGCCCTCTAGGCCAAAGTTCCAGGTGGTAGGGCAAAGGCCCATACTACAGAGTCAAGAGTTACTACCACAGCACCTGCATACCTGACTCTGTCTTACATGTAACTTCTCCCGTCTGTGAAGTAGTCCACCTCTGCATTCAGGCAGCAGATGTCTGTCAGGTCTGGCCTCACGTTTTGGTCTTGGTTCAACACTATGAGCAGTAATGTGTAATGTCCTGGTCTGGGTCCAGCAGTAAAGTATCCAGATTGAGGGATAAGGTAGGGTGGTATCAGATGAGGGGCGGGTTCAGAAGCAGAGATTGGTAATGTACCAGTCAGTTATTAGAGATCCATTCATCTGGGGGATACTTGAAAATCCATTCAATGGCATGTAGGGTAATTATGATCAATTCTTATCCCATAGTAACTTTATCTGCATCCTTAACCAGCAACATGGTGGCTGCCATAATGCACAGGCTGGGTGGCCATCTTTACATTACTGGGTCCAGCTTTTTGGACAGATAGACTACTGGTCTTTTCCAAGAGCCTAGAGTTTGAGTCAGCACCCCTTAGCTATGCCTTTGTTTTCATCTACAGGCTTGTAGATGTCTGGTAGGTCCAGTGCTGGGGCCTTAAGGAGTGCCCCCTAGAGCTGGTGGAAGGCTCGTCCATCTCTGGAGTCCAGTCCAAGGCATTCTCCTGCCCACTTGTGGCCTCATAGAGAGGCTTAGCAATATCCATGAATCCTGGCACCCAGAGTCTACAGAACCCCACCAAGCCCAAGAACTCACAAACGTCATCGAGTTTTGGGAGTGGGGATACTGAGGATCATCTCTTTCTGGGCCTGAGACAGCAGGCATTGGCCTCGCTTGGGTATGGACCCTAGGTTCATTACCTCCCTTTGGCAGATCTGTGCCTTTTTCGCAGACACTCGATATCCCATCTGGTCCAATTCTCTGAGCAAGGCTTCAGCCACCAAACAACAGGTTTCTTCATCTGGGGCAGCTATAAGGATGTCATCAACATACTGTGGGAGGGTTATTTGGGAGTATGCCTGCTGGTACTCACCCATATCCTCATGGAGTGCGTTGTCAAAGAAGGTGAGTGAATTCTTAAACCCTTGTCCTAGTGCAGGTCAGCTGTCCATTGAAACCACACTCCAGGTCGCTCCATTCAAAGGCAAACAACGGTTGGCTAGCTGGAGCCAGTAGCAGACTGAAGAATATATCTTTAAGATCCAACACCATATAGACATCCCACTCAGGTGGCAAGCTGCTCAGCAGGGTGTATGGATTGGGCACAGTGGGGTGAATGTCTTCTACTCTTTTATTAACTTCCCTGAAGTCCTGCCCAGGTCGGGAGTCCTTGGAGGGGGGTTTTCTTACCAGCAGAAGGGGATTGTTCTAGACAGACTGGCAAGAAACTAATATCCCTTGTTCCCAGAGTTGGTTTATGTGAGATGTTATCCCCACTTTCATTTCCTAAGTCATGGAGTACTGGCAGACTCAGGCCAGACTAGCATCAGCTTTTAGTTGTACCAAAATTGGGACCCTATATTTACTTAGCTCCATCTGATTTATTTCTCCCATATTCCTGGAATTTCCTCCCATAATTTTCCCAACTATAGTTCCTTGCTGGCAGTCTGAGGGGGCAGGACACAGATTTTGTATTCTTCCTCTAGAGACACAGTCAGAACGTCTATGGGGCCATTTTCATAAAAGACCTGTACTCCCTCTGGGCTAAAATAGATTTATGTCCCAATCTTAGTCAGGAGGTCTCATCCCAGGAAGAGGTATGGGCACCTGGGGATGACCATAAATGAATGGATTACCAATCCCATTCCCAAGTCCACCTTTCTTTGGGTAGTCCATGGATATTGGTTAGATCCGGTGATCCCCTGGACCCATGTTTTCTTGTTAGACATGGGCTCCATAGGTTGTTTTAGGATGGAGTGTTGTGCCCCTATGTCAACTAGGTACTCTACTGTTTTCCCCTCAACCTTTAGGGTTACCCATGGCTCATGCAGGGGCTGTGAGCCCTGATGTCCTCAGTCACTCAGTTCTTCTATTTCCAAAACTTTTGGTCCTTTCTCCCTCTGAATTTTTGGGCAGTTATTCTTCCAGTGTCCTATTTCTTTGCAGTAAGCACACTGGTCTTTTTGGAGATGGGTTCGACCCTCCTTTCTTTCTTTCTTTCTTTCTTTCTTTCTTTCTTTCTTTGTTTTTTGTTTGTTTGTTTGTTTGTTTGTTTGTTTGTTTTTGATTTTTTGTTTGAGGTAGGGTTTCACTCTACCTCAGGCTGACCTGGAATTCACTATGTAGTCTCAAACTCATGGCAATTTTCTACCTCTGCTGTTCCTCCTTTTTTTTTTTTTTTTTTTTTTCTTTTTTATGAGGGGATTGTTTGTCTTTCCCCCTTCCAGAGGCTATATCTCTTAATTCTCGGGAATCAGATCTTTCTCTCCCTGCAGCCACCAGTAGTACTCTGATGGGTCCTCTTGTTTGGCTATCTTCTGAAGTCTCCCTACTGTAGACCTTTTCTGGCTATGAGCTCTGCTGTTTGCTTACCTGTGAATTCATTTAGTCATTGGAGCTTTCTGCTGATGTCTTGTGCCACCTGGTTGATGAAAGCCATGTTCACAGTGGAATGATTTTCCTTTGCTTCAAGGTTGAGGTGTGTGTAAGTCCTGTAGGCCTCCAACAGTCACTCTAGGAAGGCTCCTGTCATTTCCTCCTTACCTTGTATGATCTGACCTACCTTAGACAAATTTGTAGGCCTTCTGGCAGCCTCCCAGAGACCACCCATTAGAATCTGGTAGTAGACCTTCAGCCTCTCCTTAACTTCAGGATTGTTAGGGTCCTAGTTCAGGTGAATCAAGGGAAAACCATGTCAATGTTGGCCTGCACCACCGTGGGCTGCCCATTTAGCCCTGGAACTGACTTTCAGGCTGCGGCTAGCACCCATTCTCTTTCCTTAGTCATGGAGATCACCTGAAAAAGCTGTTGGCAATAATCACATGTGAGTTGGTGGGTAATCATCAGAGAGTCTAATAGGTCTAGCAGGGCAGTGGGTTCCTCTGAGAATTTAGGATTTTGCATTTTCCAGTTATATAGGTCACTAGTGGCTAAAGAAATGTATGCCATATATTGTCAGCCCTCCTGACCAGGGGGTCAATTGCTCATAAAGGCAGCACAGTTATGGTGGAGTCTGCCTATCTTGCGGTCCAGTACCATGTGTGGGGAGGACTTATCATATTCCCTCTGTTCTCCCCTGGGCCTAGATCGACAGTGACCACCTGTGGTACATATTCCAGCACAGGGATAGGTACATAGGAGAGTGGGCAGAGGTCCTTCTCAAGAATGGATGAGGATAGGACTACCGGCTTGCGGTCCTTCAATAGCCCTGACACCTTAACCGACAGGATCATTGGAGTCAGCAGCAAAAATGGTCTCAGCCAAGGGGGTGGCAGTCTCCACCAGATATTGCCAAACAGTGATGTATGGGACCTGGTCAGGATGCCCAGGATTCCCATACACAATACCTTTAACTTGGTAAATGGTGGGAAGGTGGGAGGTGCCTCCCTCTGGCCATCCCACATTGAATGTTGGCCATTCATTCCTGCAAAAATGGTTAGTTTTCCTGGCCATACTGTTAAACCCAGATTGTCTGCCATCCATCAGAAATCCTTAAATTGTGACTGGACTAGGTCCAGTGAGGTGGAACTCACCACCTGTCCCATGGCATCTCTCATGAAAGTAGAATAGATAGCTGACTTCTTGGCAGGAGATGGACCATCCTTGGCATGGCAGGTAGGGCCTAGGTGAAACAACAGAGGAACTGGTGAGATGAGGAACTTTGCTACTTCCACAGCAAGCCTGACAACCTGCACCAGGCTGATGGAGACAGAAACTGAGGATACTCAAAAAGCACCAAAGCAGAAATGCAGAATCTGCTGAGAACTCAACACTAAAGTAGACATAAAACACACCCACCAAAGACTCAGGGAGTTTTGCAGAAGAAGGAGCAGAACAAAAGTAAGAGCCACAGGGTGGGATGGAATATCCAAACATTTCCCCTTCTCAATGACTATGTCTTGATCTCACAGCTCAATCCACAACTCCATGGTGAATACCAGCAATGTCACAAAGGAGGACTCTGAGTGGAGTGGGGGCAGGGAGGAGGGAAATTTTGGTAGCAACATATAATGTGCCCATATAAAGTGTCTACATAGTAATAATAAAAAAAAAAGCAAAACACAAAAGAAAAGACAAAGAGAACATGCAAAATAAATAATAGAGAAATAACTAATTAACATCATGCTGCGTCAAGGTATATCTTTTTACATGAAGATCAAAGCAAAGGGAACCAATATGCTAATTTAAAGGTCATGTTTTGGAAATAGAGCTATTATTTCTATATTCCTAATTTTTCAGAAAGTCAGATAAGCACCTTACTTTAAGCTTGACAATAGGGAACATTACCATGAGTTAGTATACTCTGATATTTTGTTTAGTCTATGAAACATTTTAAAGGAATGGCCTTCCTTGATCTTTAACAAACTATTTTGAGCTGAGAATAGTAGCATACATCTTTAATCCCAGCATTTGGGAGGCAGAGTTAGGAGGATCATTGTGAGTTCAAGGCCATCCTTAGACTCCATCATGAATTCCAGGTCAGCCAGAGCTACATCAAAACCCTACCTCAAATAAAATAAAATAAAATAACCTACTTCATTAAAATTTTAAAACTATTGCTTTGCTAAATAAATAAATGCTTTTCTAAATGAGAAAAAGAAAGATACACTAGAGACAGCAAAGTTTCAATATCTAGGTACATAACAAATCTCTCAAAACTTAATAGTAAAAATAAAGCAATGCAATGGGAAAACAAAGGATATGGAGAGACAATTCACTCAAAATAATGCAGAGATATCAAATAAACACTTTAAAAGTAATTCACCAATATTAGCAATTATATAATGAAGCAAAATGAAATCACAAAGACATCACTATACATCTTTCAGGCCTGACCAATAAAACAAAAAAATTACAAATACCAAATGTCAGTGAAGACTCAAGCAAATTAAAACATTTATATATTGCTAGAAGGAATCAAGACATTAATAAATATTCTAAAAAATAATTTGGCAATTTTTTTTTTTTTTTTTTTGGCTTTTCGAGGTAGGGTCTCACTCTAGCCCAGGCTGACCTGGAATTCACTATGGAGTCTCAGGGTGGCCTCGAACTCACGGCGATCCTCCTACCTCTGCCTCCCGAGTGCTGGGATTAAAGGCGTGCGCCACCACGCCCGGCTAGTTTGGCAATTTTTAAAAACTTAAACATATTAACCCCATAAACCTTCACACCTGGGTTAGTGTTCACACAAATTCACTACATAGATGTCTATGTACAGAAATCTAGAAGCAACCAAAGATTTTTTAAAATTTTTTGTGTATTTTTACTTATTTATTTGAGAACAACAGACACAGAGAGAAAGGCAGATAGATAGATAGAGAGAGAGAGAGAATGGGCGTGCCAGGGCCTCCAGCTGCTACATGCGTCCCCTTGTGCATCTGGCTAAAGTGAGTCCTGGAGAATCAAGCCTCGAACCGGGGTCCTTAGGCTTCACAGGCAAGCGTTTAACCACTAAGACATCTCTCCAGCCCCAGCAACCAAAGTTTTTGAATGGTTAAATAGTTAAACAATTTTTGGTATGTCATGTACTCAACACTACAGTGAATGAATGATTGATATCTGCAACAACCATCCATTCATCCCTGGATGAATGTCTCAGGGAAATAGGATTGAAAAAGTCAATCATATGGTTGTATGCATTATGTCTTCATTTATAGAACATTCAAGTGACATTTTCAGAATTGCAATCAGATCAGTGAGTCTTGTGGGTAAGCACAGGGTATAGAAGAAAGTGGTTTTAAAACCAAGACATACTGAATTTGTGGGCATTTGTGTAATGACAGGAAAACTTTGTATCTTAGCTTTTTGGATATCACTGTTATAGTGGAGCCATCCTGCTGTGGTTTTATAAGGTTACTACTGGAAGATGCTCAGTGAATTTACAATTAACTCAAAGTAAAATATTTAATTTATAATGATATACATTTAAATAAAATAATAAATTTTGATGTTCATATGCATAAATTCAACCAACACTGGCAGATCAAGGGAAAACAGCATTTTTAGATCCTTAAACAAACAACTTTTTTTTTTTTTTCTTGAAGTAAGGTCTCACTCTAACCCAGGCTGACTTGGAACTCATTCTGTAGTCCTATGCTGCCCGTAAACATACAAGATCTTCCTGTCTCTGCTTCCCGAGTGCTTGAATTAAAGGCATGAGACACCATGTCCAGTCTGATTCTTATGCAGTTTGTTAATTCACACTGAAACCATGGGAAATGAAGGGCAAAACCACATTCTAAAAATCCAAAGTCAGGGAGTGGAAGAGATGGCTCAATAATTAAGAGAGTTTGTTACGGGAGCCTGAGGACCTGAGCTTGATCTTTAATACCCGCATAAAAACCTAAGCATGGGGGCTGGAGAGATTGCTTAGAAGTTAAGGCACATGCCTGCAAAGCCTAAGGACCTGGGTTCAATTCTCTAGGTCCTTCCTATGTAAACCAGATGCACATAGTGGCATATGCATCTGGAGTTCGTTTGCAGTGGCTGGAGGCTCTGGCTCACCCATTATCTCTCTCTCTCTTGCTCTCTCTCTCTCTCTCTCTCCCCCACTCTCCCTCTCTGTCTCTAATAAATTTTTTAAAAAATCTATGCATGGCCACACATGCCTGTAATCTCGGCACCTAGAGGAGTGGAAATAGAAAGATCCCTGGTTCCCTTCCCTGGTCATCCAGTGTAACTGAAAAGATACGCAGCTCCAGGTTCAATGAGTCACTCTGTCTCAGTGAAATAAGGCAGAAGAATGATAGAAGAGGATGCCCAATATCTTCCTCTGGCCTCCACATGCATACACACAGGGCTTGCACACACACTATTCATACTACACACCAAAGATTATTCAAGAAAAAAAATCCACATTCAGTGTGGTAAACTAGTCACCCATTGCGTTCTCAGAACAACATGAAAATGCCCTCAAAGCAAAGGCGGTTTAAAATATTGTCAAATTTAAATATTGCCTACACTCTTATAAGTATAATAAGGAGATAAGGTTTCCAACAGAGAGTAAGTTAGCACCAGGACAAATGAGATAAACCTTACTTTTTTTTTTAATTTATTTTTATTTTTATTTATTTATTTGAGAGAGAGAGAGAGAGAGAGAGAGATATACAGAAATAGGCAGAGAGAGAGAGAATGGGCACTCCAGGGCTTCCAGCCACTGCAAACGAACTCCAGACGCGTGCGCCCCCTTGTGCATCTGGCTAACGTGGGTCCTGGGGAATCGAGCCTTGAACCGGGGTACTTAGGCTTCACAGGCAAGCGCTTAACTGCTAAACCATCTCTCCAGCCCACCCTTACTTTTTTTAAATAGAGAATTTAATAGGTGTAGGCCCTCTTGTAGCACATGATTGATGGTAGCTAGAGCGGGCTTATGTTTGGATATGGTGCTGACTTGTTTCCCAGCTCCAGCTATGGGTCCGGTACCACTGAGGGGATCAGTTAGCTGAATCAAGAGCAGTTGGTTCCCCACCATGGCTGTGTGCCACTATTGCACTTGTGTGGGCATCACAACAGGTTATTTGCTGCTAAGTAGGTTAGACCATGAGTTGCTTGGACAGATATTGGTCATTTTCCCCCAGTCGCCCATGTAGCAACTTCTGGCACTAGATGCACTGACTGTCTGGGGACTGACTCTCTTCCAGCTTCCAGCCATGCCATTCTATTTTCCATGTCAACCACAAAAGGTGTCTTCAGCAGTCTGGTCTTATCACTAACCTTTGGTGGGTCATCAAGTACTCTGATGAAAATCTGTCTTTCTTTTAACTTACTCTCCATTGGAGAATCTGCTTCTCTTTTTCAGATAGATGTAGATCCTAAGGAGAGAGCCACCCCATCATACCTCAAAAGGGCCCCAGCTGAAACTAAGAACAATTGTCAAAACAAGTAAGGATGCTGTTTACTTGGTGAATGGGGTACCTGTTGGGTCATGATATGGAGAGACATTTATCCTACCCATAACTGTGGGCTAATTCCAGAATGCATGACCCATATTCCTCAACAAGGAGGGGCCAAGGGGAGGGGGTAGGTCATGGATGAGCCTAATAATGGTACCAAACTGACTGTATTTGCTGAATACAAAACAATTAATAAAAAAAATTTAAAAGACACAAGGTTTCCTAATACGTTCCTCTTCTGCCCAGCACCAGTATAGAAGATGATGTGAAAGTTTAGAAAGAATAGATAGGAAACCAGATACTCCACTTTCCTATTGCTGGCCTTTCTGCTGAAACAAGGAATGTAGGGAAATATCTTACATTAAATTAAGCTCAAAAATTTGAGTATTACACAGAATTTGACTATTGTCTGAATTGGCTTGCTGAATTTTTTATTTGAAGTGACCAACAAACTACTTTTATCACATAGAAATATTTTGAAATTAGCTACAGTGACTAAAAATCTGTCTCCTGTAAAATCATTATGGGAACAATGTTTCTTTAGACTTATATGCCCTTAATGATAAATTAAAATACTGTTTTATTCAGTAACAAGAGATAAATTGTTAATAAAGTTTAAAGTTACTTTCTGATATAGAATCTCAGAAATAGCATGAATAAGGTCAAGAAGTACACTGTTAAACTCACTCTTTACAATTCCTGAACAAGATATCAAAATGTTCTCTTGAACACACAAAGTCACCAATGATAGCTATGAAAGGCCATCTGTATTTAACCAAGAGCTTTGTGTCAGCATGACCTTTATCTATTATGAATATTTACAATAGGAAATGTTGCATGTCTTCCTAGGTATAATTGAAAGAATTTTTAGTCCTTTTCACATACAAAAAAGCTCAACATCTTCATTGACAGCTTCACTAGCATAGTTTAAAATAATATTTTCATAACCCCCTCCATACCATATATGTTCCAGGCTAAGAGTAAGCTGCTCTGAGTGATTTCTGGGGTATGTACCTGGTTTATTGTGCAGCACTATAAAGGAGATATGACCTTTCCTCTTTCATATTAATTAATGACATGTAACTATTTCAAGTAGGCCAAAAAAACAAAAACATACATATACTTGTTGTACTTTCTCAATATCTGGAATTGGGATTTAATTTGAGCTTACAGGAGGCATATTCAAAAATAACATTTTTGGGGCTAGGAGGATAATTGGTTAAAGGATCTGCTTTTTACAGATGGCAGTAAATAATGGGGATACCTAAGACCCATCAGTATGACAAGAAAGGAAAGCTCACTGCCTAGCACAAAAGGAGTCACCTTCATCGCATCTTCCATTGCAAATTGAATATGAATGCTTCTCTCCTGGCTAACCTGATAACCTCTCCCAGGGAGACTGTGGTAGACTGTGAGGAGACTCAAAACTCATCAAAGCAGAAAATCAAAGGGTGCTGAGAACTCAACACTAAAAGGAAATTGTGACATACCCTCCATGGCTCAGGGAACATTGCAGAAGAGGGGGTGGAACAAAATGTAAGAGCCACATGGGTGAAGATGTACGTTGAGGCACGAGCTCCCCCATACACTGACTGTTTTATTCATGATGCCACAGTGAATACCACTAACCCCACTGAGGTGGGCCCAGAGAGGGCTTGGGGTGAGGGAGAGAAAACATAAGAGGAGAACATATATATATTTGATAGGAATTGGACCAAGTTGCAATATGTTCACATATTAAAGTTCTAAATAAAAATAAAGAATAGAAATTGACAGATGGACTATTATATATAGACACACAGGAAAACTACAGCAAGTAAAACACCAGTATCAACACTCAAACCTGCAGCAAGCAGGGCCTCCGGAGCTCAGACCTCTCTGCATACCTGTGGGCAGAAATTCAGATCCACCCCATAACCTATCCCCTTGTAGAAGGAGTCTGCCTGCTAGGAGTTGAAGGTGCAAGCTCAATTTTAATAAAACACCTGAGTATATGGGGACATACATTCAAACTTCTACAGTAAGGCTGAAAATGAAACAATAATTCAAAGTGGAAATAAACCAAAAATTTTCTAGAGTTAAAAATATGTTTATAATGGTAGACAAATTTTCTTAGAGCAAAAATCATGACCATGTATACATGTACATATACAGGATAATCATCAGAAACCACAAACTTTGAGATATTGTTTAGAGAAAGAACTTGTGCACACATGACTAAAGCTCAAAAACAAATTCAAGTACATTAAATTAGTCAAAAGATTTGATGGAGATTTCCCAAAATCATGCAACTAGACAATAAATATGTAAAAACAATTCTATATTGTTAGCTTCTACAAAATGCAAGTAAAACTATGAGAGATCACTTTACTAGGATGATTAAAATTGAGAAAAATGGCAATAACAAGTACCAGTAAACATATAGAGCTGCAGAATATCACATATGTTGTTATTACAAACACTTAAAGTAAAGACTGCTGATTCACTCCAGTTAAAACATAATGTTCTTCACGATGAAACAAATTTATTGTTAGTTCCCCACCCCCCACAAAAACACTTGTATCCCCAAATAATATAGCAATGCTTATTATAACATTATTTATGCCACTGAAAACATAGAACAGACTAATAAAAAATAGTGCTTATATAATGGCAAATTAACCAACAACATCAATGCATGGGTACTCAAAGTACACAACTGCATGGATAAGAATGAAGTCAAGCACTCCAACTCGATTGACCTGTAGTTACAGAACAGAAAACAACAAAACAAAACAAAACAAAAACAAACAAACAAAAAACAGTGGAAATCAGATTGAGATTTCCCTGCACACAGAAAGACTACAGAAACATTTTGAGTGACAATGTTCATGCTATCATGGTGGCTACATAAGTGTATGAATAAATGCTCATTTCAACAAACTGCACACTGTATACTTGCTTCCAACAAACTGTACATTTACATCTTATGCAAGTTGTACCTTGTGATAATTTTGTGTCAACACGAATGTGTTTGAAAATGAGACTGTTACTCAAATCAGTAAAGTGAATAGAGCAGATTGCCTTCCAAAATGTGGATGGGCTACATCCAATCATTTGAAGACCCTGATAGAACAAAAATACAGGCATCCTCAGGTAGAAAAGGATTCTTCACTAACTGCCTTCAGAATCTGCCTGCATCTGCACCCGCATCATGAGCTCACTGGAGGCTCCAGCCCACCAGCTTTTGAACTGGAAATGTACCATAGTCTGTCCTGGACCACTAGGCCATCTACTCATACGCATCAATTTTGGACTTGCCAATTTCTATAGTTGCATGAGCCTATTCCTTGTAATAAATATATTTATAGTTTTATCTACCACTTCTCTATGCACATATCACTTATATTTATCAATAGACAGAGAGAATCTGATAAAGACAGAAAAAATATGCATGTATCCTATAGATGGAGCATTTCTGGAGAACCCTGATCAATCCATAACTCAAATGTGAAAACAGTATGGAGCAGCTCCTGAAGCATCAGTGTGTAGGCTCGCTCCTTAAGGAAGTGTTTCCAAATTAAGACTTCAATCCAAGATAATTTTCAGAGTGCAGACTTCAAAGATTGTCTAAAATGCTGTTGAGTTTTCTTTATGAACAAATATCTTTACTCTTAGAAAAATCAAGTTTGGGATTTTGTTTAGTAGATAACATCAGCTGACATCCTCTCAAACTCTTCCAGACTAAATGAGTTTCTAAGTCAGGATCCTCCATTCCATCAAATCGTGACTACCCATGTCAGTTTGCCTATACAGCATGGCAATCATCTTTATGGATCAGCCTCTGTCTCAGAACCTTTTACGTGGCTCATAACCCTTGTAGGGTCTCAGTTGGAAGCTCTTGGAGGTCTAACACCAGTATGAACCTTCTAGTATAGTATGGTCTCTCACTAACCTTGGGCTCACCAATTTGATTTTGCTAAATAAGCTAGCCAGCAAGTTCCAGGGATACATTTGTCTGTTTCTTTAGATCTTGATTTACAGACTTGTGCCACCATGACTGGGTTTTTATGTGGGTGCTAGGGATCCAAATTCATGTCGTCATGCTTCCAAGACAGGAACCATCTCCCAATTCATCACCATTCTTGAAAAGGCTAACTATATTGTGTCTACCCACTTGCTTGGCCTTCCCCCCCCCCCACTATTTCTGCTACTTGAATAAATAAAATGCAGGACAATTAAAGAGCATACCTAACATCTACCCTCACACATGTGTTCATACACATTAAAATAGAAATATGCATATCACATACAAATATACATGAAAACAGTCTTTAGAGTTATTTTACACTGTGAAGTAAGATTACCATGGCCTTTAGAGACAGGATTTTGCTATGCAGCCCAGGCTATTATGAAATTTTCTATGGCCCTAGTCTGCCCTCCAAGTTAGAATCATCTTGTCTCAGCATCCTGCATCATGAGCATACAAGCTCTTGCCACCATGGCTGGTTTATTAGAGATCTTATGATATATGTTATACAATCGTTTTAAATTTTTTATTAGTTACGTATATATAGCCATAATGGTACCATTGTTAGCCTTCTCCCTGTGGTCCCCCACCCCACAGATTGTGGGTGTTGCATTGTGGGGGTGGCCTTCATTTATGGGGGAGAGGCAATGTCTCTGTGCATAATGACCCAATTTATGGCTCTAAAAATCTTTCTGACCCCTCTTCCTCGAATTTCCCTGAGCCATGTTGGGTTCATTTTAGGTCTATTTCAGTGACAGGAGATCTTGGGAGTCTCTGTATCTCTGGATATCTGATTTGGTAGGAGTTGAGTGTTCTCTGTGCCTGTCTCCTTCACCCTTGTGCTGATATCAGGTTCACCAAAACAGCATCTCTTGCTCATTACCCCACTAACTCTGTGGCTTCAGCTGGGGACCAGGTGGGGTGCAATAGGCAGAATATTTTAAGTGTGTGTTTGCCATTTGTATTTCTTCCTCTGAGAACTTCTTGTGCAGTTCTCTGTCCCATTTTATGAGTGGGTTGTTTGACTTTTTGTTGTTTAGGATTTTTAATTCTTTCTAGATTCTAGAAATTAGGCCTCTGTCCGATGTGTATCCAGCAAAGATTTTCTCCCATTCTGTGGAAAATCTATTGGCTCTGATTACTGTTTATTTGTCTGTGGAAAAGCTTTTCAGCTTCCTGGGATCCCAGTGGTAGAGTGATTGTTTAATTTCCTGAGCTACTGCGGTTTTGATCAGGAAGTCTTTTCCCACTCCTATATCATGGAAAGTTCCTCCTATTTTTTTTTTTTCCGGTAGTAGCAGAGTTTCCAGTCATGACTTGATTTTTATGCATGGCGAAATGTGTGTTATTCTTTTTGCCCTAGTGGCATAGACAGTTCCAATATTGCTGGAATGAATATCCAACAAAACACAGTTTTATGGGAGGAAGGGATTTATTTCAAGCTTACAGACCTAGTGGAAGTTCTATCAATGGTGGAAGAAGCTGGCTCTCATTCACAAATCCAAGCAGAGAGAGAAACCACCAGCAGCCAACAAACATCAATAAGTGGCAAGAGGAACCAACAGCATGCAGGTGCGCCAGAGCTCAGACTGCTCTCCATATCCACCCCACTGACATGTCCCCAGGAGAAGGATTCTGCCTGGGAGGGACAGAAGCTGCAAACTTAATTTTATAAAAAACATCTGAGTCTATGGGCCATACAAATTACTATACCATAATTCAATCCATTTTTTATGGTTCTTCTAGTGTCATACTTAGAAAAGGCAACTTCACCCTAAGATAAACTTGTCAGTGAACTCAAAACACACAATTATACACAAACACACACTTCTAAGTATTTTTTCCTGGTCCACTGTCAGGTTTACTGATTTTTTTATATTAATAGTTATTAGTGACCAATCATCGATAAATAGAATCAAATTACATATTTTATGTGCTTGTGACATGACCTGTGCCTGTAGTCTCCACTACTCAGGAAACAAAGGCAGGGGTGATGCTTGAGCCCAGGAGTCTGAGGCCTACCTGCCAATATAGTGAGAACTCATGTATTTTATAAAAACCTCATTTCTTTTATAAAGTGCACATTGCATTTTTCATTAATTTATTTATGGTTTATTTAGGAACTATATTAAGCATTTAAATAAGCATATAGGGCTGGAAAGATGGCATAGTGATTAAGGCTCTTGCCTACAAGCCAAAGGACCTAGGTTCGATTCCCCAGGACCCATATAAGCACATACATCTGGGATTCATGGTTCATTTGCAGTGGCTGGAGGTCCTGGTGCACCCATTCTCTCTCTCTCTCAATCTCTCTACCTGCCTGTGTCTCTCAAATAAATAAACAATAATAAAATATTTAAATAAGCATGTAAAATTATAAGTTTACATAGATCTTATGTTTGAAGAGAAAATTCTAATCCTTTTGAAAATGTTTGGGTATTTACATTCTTGTTTTTAAAAATAGCACAGTATTAGATGATTATCTTAAATCACATTAGGAAAAAATGTCACTTTTCATGTAAAAAATTACAGGCATCTGGGGACGAGATGAATACAGAGAAAAATGTTTTCAAATGTTTTCTACAGAACTGGGTAAAGGCAGCTTTCAAGGGTTTACCCTATGATACTGTGATCTATCTTTTGCTGTGCTGAAAACACAGAAACATTTCAGTAAATGCTTGCTGAGATTACAGTATATACTTGAAAGCATTTAAGATGTAGGCTATTTGGCCAAGTTGTAGAAATTAAATTTACAGTTTAAAAATCCTTCCTTTATTAAGTTTTATGACAGAGAGGGATTCAATTAATTTGATTCAACAATTAATTCATGTTAATTCTACCCTGTAGAAATTCTTATAGTTTTATGTTATGCAAAGTATAAGGTTTAATAAGTTTTTTATCTGATAAAGTTTGCAGTCACAGAAATATATATACGTACTCACCCATTAAGAGAAAATTATGAATTCTCAAAAGAGTGATTTGTACAGTGCAGAATCTTTCCCTTTTTTATATATTTATTTTTATTTGAGAGAGAGAGAGAGAGACAGAGGAAGAGAGAACTAGCATGCCAGAATCTCAGCCACTGCAATCAAATTCCAGATGCTTGTACCACCTAGTGGGCATGTGTGACCATGAGCTTGCTTCACCTTTGTGTGTCTGGCTTACTTGGGATCTGGAGAGTCAAACATGTGTCGTTAGGTTTTGCAGGTAAGTGCCTCTACCACTAAGACGTATCTCTAGCCCTCCTTTCCCTTTTGACTAAAATAAACTGTTCTTTCTAGACAGGTACATAGGACAATAGGTAGGGAAATGTCAATGTGTTGGAAAATTACTTCTCTGAACTCAGCAATTCTAATACAACAATCACATGACCTATTTCTACCAAGGAAAAAGACAAGCTAGGGCTGGAGAGATGGCTTAGTGGTTAAGCATTTGCCAGTTAAGCCTAAGGACCCTGGTTCAAGTTTGATTCCCCAAGATCCACATTAGCCAGATGCACAAGGGGGCACATGTGTCTGGAGTTTGTTTGCAGTGGCTGGATGCGCTGGCACGCCCATTCTCTATCTCTCTCTCTCTCTCTATCTGCCTCTTTCTCTCTCTGTCATTCTCAAATAAATAAACAACAACAAAAAAATTAAAAAAAAATAAAGACAAGCTAGGTACTTTGGGAATTCCTTTTTATATTATATTTAACTGGAAAAAACTAAAACATGATATCTTAAACTATTTTGCCTGTGGTGACCACTTTCGTTAAAAGATAGTTTTAGGGCTCAGAGGTAGAATCCTTGCTTAGAACATCATAGATACATAGATAGACTTAAATATATTTAAAAAATTCTAAGCTGGGGGTGGTGTTTCATGCCTTTAAACACAGCACTTGGGAGGCAGAGATAGGAGGACTGCCATGAGTTACTGAAAGTTACTGAAACCCCACCCTGAAACTAGTGAATTCAATGTGCTAGAGTGAGACTGTACCTTAAGAAAGAAAGAAAGAAAGAAAGAAAGAAAGAAAGAAAGAAAGAAAGAAAGAAGGAAGGAAACAAAGAAAGAAACAAAGAAAGAAAGAAAGAACGGGAAAATTCTATTTGGATGCAAGAAGGTGGGGTTGTTAAAAAGAAGTATATCTATCTTCCCTATCTACTTATGTCCATCTAGCTATATCCATATCATCTATACGCATATTTACTTCAGCACTCTACAAATTTTAGTAGTACCAAGACATTTTGGAAACCTATTTAGTAACTAAGCTTTTAGTATAATAACCTTATAAACACAAAATAAGCTAACAAAGGAAACCAAGAAAGGAAAAACATTAAATATCATTAAAACTACTATGTGTTCTAGTATAGACACAATACTTGGATAATGTCATGGCAATATAGAAAGTGGGTTCTTTGACCATTTTGGATTTGGTTCAGTGGGACAAGGTGCATGCAAGGATGAAGCAGTGCTCATACTAATGCAAACTTTAGTGTTTTTCAAACATAAGCAAAGAGATGATGCATGGCTGCCTTAGTCCTCATTAACATGTGATCATGACCTTAAGGCTGAAATAGTGTGTGTTGGTTTGGAGACTTGAGTGCAAAACAAAAAGCTTCATGATAGACTTGTCAACTTGAGCATCAAATTTCATATTTTATCCCTGAATGTTCCTGAATTTTCTGCTCCATTAAGTCTTACCTTTAAAAAAAAAACCCTTGACATTAGTTATTTTCATGTCTGCTGGCTGACATTTATATCACTCAGCAACAAACGCTTTTACTGTGAACTTACTTATGAAGGGGTTAAAGTAGTTCACCATGTGAAGAAAATAAGTGCATAGTTCTCCCTGATAAAATATCAAGAAAAATGAAAATAAAGAGGATTTATGGATGTGTACTAAAAATCCCAAAAGCTTACAAGATTTACCTTGCAAAGCTACCTCAAAAAGCAGTAGTCATCACTGCCAAATCCACCTGGTCATAGCAGATGTCAACAGTAAATAGTAAGAATCGTCCTTCCAGCTTATTGCATCAGCTCAGGTGTCGGGATATACAGGCATGTTGAGACTCTCAACTCCTTGTCTCTCTGTCCTTCATCCTGTCTTGTATTTACAAAAAATATATAGGATATTAATTACAAATCCAGGATAGAGAGATAGGTCATTGATTAAAAGCACTTTCACTGCAATTATGAATGCTTGGAGTCCTGAAAGACTTCTCCAGTTCCATTCCCTAGGATCCACATAAACAGCTTGTGTATGGCATCTGTAACCCCAATCAGGGAAGCAGAGACAAAGAATCATGGCAGCTTGTGAAAATAAGGAAAGAAAACAGTAAACTTCACGACCAGTATGATACTTTGGCTCAAATAAGTATGGGCAGATGAGTGATTAAGAGGAACACCCAACATCCTCTATAGCCACCATAAGTAAGCACACCCCACCACAAGTAATCACATTTGTACTACATGGTCACATAGCATGCATCTATTACATGTCCACAAACACACAACACCACAATAAATAAATAAATATATTAATATCACATAGTTGGCTTCTGGCACTGGAGATAGCATGTGCAAGTGAAGTAGCGTCTCTCTCCCAGATAAGTCAAAGTGAGTAGAATCTGATGCACATGTGTCCTCCATAACTTCCTGACCTAAACAGTAATAAACATAGAAAAATGAATAATTAGGGAACCTAGCTCCCAAGAATTACTTCTTGTACTCTGTGTAATTTGACCAGGAAATCCCTGAGAACCAAGTAATAATTTATTCTGGTTCAAATAAATTTCACAATTTATAGTCTTTTTGTTAGGGGTTATCTTTCAAATTTTTTTCAAAGAAGCCCTTAAGGAAATATATATTTAAAGTATCCAGTAACTAATATTATCCTTTCAGCTTTTAACGCTTTATAAAAATAATGTTCTAATCTGAGTAGATAACTAACCAGGCTGTATAACAGGTTTTTCCAGCATTTACTTGTCCTGTGGACAAGCTCTCCTGAAGGAAGCCTCAGCAAGTAGAATTTTAAAACTAAGTGTGATGCTTTTCAAGAGCTACTGAAAATCAATGTTAAGTCATTTTGATGAACATCAAGATGCTAACACTGAGCCAAGTCAAGTAGCAGCGCCTCCTTTGACGCTCTCTCCACCTCTTTATTGTTCTCTGGAATCACATGCATGCTGTTTAGTTGGTTGGGTTTTTCTTCTTCTGCTCCTCCTTGTCCTCCTCCTTCTTCTTCTTTTCTTTCTTTCTTTCTTTCTTTCTTTCTTTCTTTCTTTCTTTCTTTCTTTCTTTCTTCCTTTTTTGAGGTAGAATCTTGCTGTAATCCCATCACTAGGAAGATTATAAAGGTTTCAAGCCAGCCTGGGCTATAAAGAAGCTACAGAATATAAGCCTATCTCTGGAGAAAGAAAGAAAAGAGATAAAGGAAGGAAGAAGGAAAGAAAGAAAGAAAGAAAGAAAGAAAGAAAGAAAGAAAGAAAGAAAGAAAGAGAAAGGAGAGAGGGAGGGAGGAAAGGACAGAGGGGAGAAGGAAGGAAGGAAGGAGGGAAGGAAGGAAGTAAAGAAGAAAGGAAGGAAGGAAGGAAGGAAGGCAAAAATAAAGAAAGAGTCCACCATGAGTTCCTCCTTTGGAGTGCTGTGAATGGCTGACTTTACCTAAAGTGATTTAACTGAAATTTCATAGATAATAAAAAATTGGACGGTTAGTGTTTTTTTTTGAAACAGCAGTAATATTTGGCTACTTCCAACGCCCACCAGCCCAGACTTCTCATGGCTACCTTAACAGAACAGTGATGGAGCAGACAGCCTGATGACAAAGATGTGTTGTGCTAGTTCTCACCAGTGCAGCAGGTGTACAGGGGCTTCTTCATGTTGCATATGATGAAGTCTAGAAAGACATATTCTCCATCTCCCAAAACCCAAGGCTTGTCTCCGCAAATCCCATCTCTTGCCTAAGAATCTGCCTTTCCACTTCTATTTTCAACACAAATACTTATTTATACAACTTTACAGTTAAACTTAGTTGAATACAATCTATATGTTTTAAAAGAAAAGAAAGAGTTTGATCCTCCACCCCTTGGCTTCCTATCAAGGAAAAATCACCAGCCAAGCCAGGAGGCAGAGGCTGGACCTCAAGCACATAGTTTTATATTGCAAAGATGTATAGTTTCTCTATCTAAATCCTTTGCCTTTTGGTTAATGAACACTTAAGTGTTCACCACAGAGCACTGGCTGGTTGCATCATAGGATGACATGAACAGTTATTCCAAAAGCATTTCAATTGTCTATTATTTCCTTAACATTCCTATAAATAACTTCTATTTTTTTAGTACAGCTCAATATGTGTTCTATCATTAAGCTAGTATCTTCCCAGCCTTTTAAATGAATTTTTTAAGCTGAAATAAGATCATGTCTTCTGTAGCTAAAAATATAGTTCTAGAAAAAGTAAGTGCCTGTAAAAATAAAACATTACTATAAATATCTATGTTTAGATTAGGGAGTGGCCTTTGCAATTTTCATCAGTCTGTTCCTTGTTCAGCCATGCTATCTCTCCTGGGAAGATCTCCCTTGTAAATCTCATCCTCTCTACTATGTATAACTTGTGTAGAACCTAGAAAAATGTTGAAAATACTAATTAAATTTTTTTCACTAAAATTTAACTAAAAATGCTAGGTGAGAAAATATGTAAAGACAATGAGGTATATTGAGGTGAATCTTGAAAATAGTAGCAATTTCAATGAGCAAGTGGCAAAGCCAAGATCATATGAGCAATACTGTCCCAATGCAATCATGTTCCTGGGAATAGCTTATTACTGTGCACACACACACAAACACACACACACTCACACACCACTCTATTCTCTTTCTGTGTATGTGTGTGCAGAGTATTGTACACACACACACACACACACACACACACACCACTCTATTCTCTTTCTGCATACGTGTGTGCAGAGTGTTATGAGGTGTGTTATGTGTGATGTGTGGTGTATACACATGTGTATGCAGAAGCACATGTGTGCCGAAGTTAAATAAGAATGTTAGCTGTCCTCTTGTCACTCATTTACTTATTTATTTCCTGTAGTGAGTATCTCTCCTTCAACCCAGAGTGTCTGTACATCAGGGAGCCCTAATGATTTTCTAACTCTGCCACCCTTCACATCTTTGAACTGGGGTTATAGATGTGTTGCCATGTTCAGCTTTTAACCTGGGTTGTGGCAATGTCTACTACCTTCTAGTCACCCCTATGTGTGTTTCCAATTTATAGGAATTATTGTTTATTCTTAGCTCCTAAAGGGAAATTTTTCTTCTTTGATTCATTATAGGCACCATGTTTAACAACTTAAAATTTTGAATGGCTCAATAAACACTTAGTGAATAAAGAAATATATAACTAAATGAGTGAGCAAATGAATAGTAAAGTGTTCAATAATTTCAAAATGATGATTTAATGATATTGAATGAGGTCAAATATTATTTCAGTGCTTTTTTTAAACAATCATATTAAGTGGCTTCACTTAATATTTGCTATTATTCCTTTAACTTAACAGAAGCTAGTACCATATCAGTGCAAAATGATCATTTTGAGTACTTATCTCATTTGTTAAAATACAACAAAATGACCTGGAGAGACGGCTTAGCTGTTACAGCATTTGCCTGCAAATCCATAGGACCCAGATTTGATTCCCCTAGACCCATATAAGCCAGATGCATAAGGTGGCACATGTGTCTGGAGTTTGTTTGCACTGGCATGAATCCTGTAGCCCCATTCTTTCTCTCTCTTATCTCTTTCTCCATCTTTCTCTATATCTCATAAATATGTAAATAATACAACAAAATAAAGGAATTATTTATATGAGCAAATGTAGGGGATTTTTTTTAACTTTTTTTTGTTCAGTTTATTTATTTATTTATTTCGGATTGACAGAGAGAGGAAGAGGCAGATAGAAAGAGAGAGAATGGGCGCGCCAGGGCTTCCAGCCACCGCAAACGAACTCCAGATGCGTGCGCCCACTTGTGCATCTGGCTAACGTTGGTCCTGGAGAATCAAGCCGTGAACCGGGGTCCTTAGGCTTCACAGGCAAGCACTTAACCGCTAAGCCATCTCTCCAGCCCATAGGGGATGTTTCTTAATGTGTCAATAAAATGGTTGAATTGGTCAGTTATCAATTCGAATGAAAGTATGTGTTTTGCATATTTTAACTCTTAGACAAGTCTCTGAAAAAGAAAACCATTGTGTGACCTCTGGAAACACATATAAACTATATATCTGAATATATAACTATATAACTGAATTTTGTTGGACATGACTCCACCAGCCTGGATTCCCAGCACTAAAGAAGTAGAAGAAGGAGGCTTCAAACCTGAAACCAGAGAACAGCCTCAGCTACTTGGTGAGGTATGTCAAGGGTGGTATGAGATATAAGTTCAAAACAGTAAACCCAAATGGAACCATTTCAAATATTTCCTCAATGGAATGAAAGTATAGGCTTGGTGCAGTGAAGATATCCAGGAAGATTCTCCACTAGGAATGACTTTGAACTGACACAGAATGAAGAGAGCATACTTGCAAAGAAAGTACTTGAGGTTAGTCTTGATCCTACCCTCTCCAGTGTCTTGTGGTTCAAGTGTTCCCTGTAAGGACCTGGTGAAGGATCAGCCAATTGTTCTGTCTTTTAGTAAGTAGGAAATTATGGTACCATTGGGTCTAGATTTGTGTATCCCACCCCTTTGATGCCCTCCTCGCCCTCCCCTTCCATCCTAGTGTCTAGTCCAGGAGATGCTTGCTGGGTATGTAAGGTATCTTGGGTAGATTCAGGTTAGGTGCTGTAGATGAGTGAGACTATGTGATGATTTTTTTTTCTGTGATTCGGTAAGTTCACTGAGAATGATCTGTTCCAGGTTCAACCATTTTTCCTCAAATTTCATTGTGTCATTTTTTCTTACTGCTGTATACAATTCCATTGTGTAAATATACCACATCTTAGTTATTCATTCGTCTAGTGATGGACATCTGGCTTGATTCCAGCTCCTAGCTATTACGAATTGAGCCACTACAAACATGGTTGAGCAAATCTCTCTGGGTTGTGGTTTGAAGGTTTTAGGGTAGATGCCCAGTAAGGGAATAACTGGGTCTGTTGGTATCTCTATACTCAGCTTTTTCAGAAGTCTCCATATTGCTTTCCAAAGTGGTTGTACCATCCTACATTCCCACCAACAGTGGATGAGTGTTCCTACTTCTCCACATCCTCACCAGCATTTAATTTTACTTGATTTTTTGATGTTTGCTATTCTTATTGGGGTAAGGTGGAATCTCCTAGTTGTTTTAATTTGCATTTCTCTGATGATTAGGGATGATGAACATTTTCTAAACAACAGTAAGAAGTCAAACACCCCACTCACAAGATGGGGCAAAGAGCTGAACAGGCAGTTCACAGAGGAAGAAATAGAAATGGCAAACATACACTTAAGAAAATGTTCATCATCCCTAATCATCAGAGAAATGCAAATTAAAACAACTATGAGATTCCACCTTACCCCAATAAGGATAGCAAGCATCAAAAAATCAAATAAAAATAAATGCTGGCGAGGATGTGGAGAAGTAGGAACACTCATCCACTGTTGGTGGGAATGTAGGATGGTACAACCACTTTGGAAAGCAATATGGAGACTTCTGAAAAAGCTGAGTATAGAGATACCAACATTTTCTTAAGTGTATGTTTGCCATTTGTATTTCTTCCTCTGTGAACTGCCTGTTCAGCTCTTTGCCCCATTTTGTGAGTGGGGTGTTTGACTTCTTACTATTTAGGTTTTTGAGTTCTTTGTAGATTCTAGAGATTAGGCCTCTGTCAGTTGGATAACCAGCAAATATTTTCTCCCATTCTGTCGGTAATCTATTGGCTTTGCTTATTGTATGCTTGTCTGTAAAGAAATTCTTCAGCTTCATGTGATCCCACTGGTTGAGTGACGGTTTAAGTTCGTGAGCTACTGGGGTTTTGTTCAGGAAGTCTTTTTCCATTCCTATATCATTGTGGGCTACAAGAGGGCCTACACCTATTAAATTATCAATAAAAAAAAGTAAGGGTTATCTCATTTGTCCTGGTGCTAACTTACTCTCCTTTGGAGAATCTGCTTCTCTTTTTCAGATCGATGTAGATCCTAAGGAGAGAGCCACCCCATCATACCTCAAAAGGGCCCCGGCTGAAACTAAGAAAAATTGGCAAAACAAGCAAGGGTGCTGTTTTCCTGATGAACTGGATAGCAGCACAAGGAGGAAGGATATGAAAACGGAGAAAAATCAACTCCTACCAAATCAGTGAGCCAGAGCCTCAGAGGCCCCCAACACCTCATCACTGAAGCAGACCAAAATGAACCCAACATGGCTCAGGGAAATTTTGCGGAAGAGGGGGTGGAAAGAATGTCAGAGCCACATGTTGGGTCATGATATGCAGAGACATTTATCTTACCCATAACTGTGGGCTAACTCCACAATGCATGACCCATATACCTCAACAAGGAGGGGCCAAGTGGAGGTAAGTCACGGATGAGCCTAATAATGGTACCAAACAGACTGTATTTGCTGAATACAAAACTAACTAATAAAGAAAAAAAGAAAAAAAGAAAAGAAAAGAAAGTACTTGAGCCAGTGATCCAAGCAAACAGAAGCACAGGTGAGCAAAATGCGCATGTTTGAGAAGTGGAATGAAAGCCAGTATGTCTGAAGATCACTTAAAAATAAGCCACTGGAAGTGATGTCAAATCAAAAGTATCAGAAGCATGTAAAAATTGGTTGAACTACAAAGACATGGTTTGGCCCTCCTATAGTGTTCACTATTAATTTGTGAGATGGATTCATGCTTCGTGTAATATAAATTAATGCATACTTTTAAAAAGTTACTTCAGCAATCTATAGAAAATGGTCTACATTCCCAGGGAACAATATATCACATGGAGTTTTCTTTTTCCTTATTAAATTCCTCATTGAGAAAGTGTAATAGGTAATTTACTGTTACAATGATATGCATGTATCTTCCCCTCCATGCCATAACAGTCATAACTCTTGTAATTTTACTCTTGTGCATTGTAAATATGAAACTTTCATAATTTATTTTTGTCTTCAGGCAAACTATTAACTTCTGTAGAACTGACCTTAATTCTCCTGAATATGGGAGGGAGTAGAATTAGTAACAATTATTCCCATGCAAATGGATTACTTCCTACAGAAGTAACCCTAAACTTTGGCTCATTTCAATCCTAAGTGAAATTGTACATTAACCCTGGCTGGTTGTAGTCATTCAATATCGTCAATACTGGGCTGGAGCTTAGTGGTTAAGGTACTTGCCTACAAACCCAAAGGACCCAGGTTCGATTCCCCAGGACCCATGTAAGCCAGATGCACAAGGTGGTGCATGAGTCTGGAGTTTGTTTGCAGAACCCTGGTGCACCCATTCTCTCTTCCTCTCTTTTTATTTATCTTTCTCCCTCTTTCTGTCTGTCAAATCAATAAATAAAAATATTTTTAAAAAATTGCCAGGTGTGGTGGTGCATGCCTTTAATCCCAGCACTCGGGAGGCAGAGGTAGGAGGATCACTATGAGTTTGAGGCCACCCTGAGACTCCATAGTGAATTCCAGGTCAGCCTGAGCTAGAGTGAGACCCTACCTTGAACCCCCCCCCAAAAAAAAATCATCAATATTTCCTTCTCATTCCACCTAAAACCTCACACCTTATGTGGTTAAAGTAAACTTAGAATTTAAACCATAATGTTGGATTGAATTTATTTCTGGCAGGAAGTAGATACTTTTTATCTTGCAACAACAGATGTGACTGAAAAAAGTAATCTTGTTATCATTATTACTTTTGTATGGATAGGAATCAATATTAACAGCAACCTTCTCCATTGTACATTCTGGGGAGGGAATTTTTGCCATTCATGAAGCCAGGCTGAGCTTATTCTCCATTGCAATGTCACAACCTAATTCTGATGGAAAATATTTTTATCTACAATTGGCTAAGTCATTTATCTTAGTGAGACATCACAGGAAATAGAAGGCATTAGCAAGAAGGTATAGGAAAACTGTCATCATTAATTATACTGAGGACTGGACTTTGGATCTGTGGACTTCCAGGGGCAGACTAACAAAGAGAGTAATGCAATTTGTGATTCAAGTGCAATTAAGTGTAATATATTGGTAATGTGTTCTTAGCTGCCTCTCCAAGTGCAGAATGAAGCCCACATCTACCTAGTGATTGCCAGTATACAACAAGTTCTTTGGCTGTGTAGCCTCAACTTTCTAATAGCATTATATAATCATCTTGACAAGTTGTCTGACAACTACCAGTGTTTTCTGGTTAAATTTAGCCAGAATCTACTCAAACAAAGTGACAGACTGAAGCGATTCTCAAATTAGATTTGTTTCACATTTTGATTGTCCAAATGATTAACATTTACAATGAAACAGTTTCCAATTTGAAAGAAATTCCAGTAGAGTCCATTAAAATATGATTCACTAGCATCACCACTTCAACAAACAAGACACATCTCTCAATATTTTTGATTGAGTAAATAAAAACTTAAGAGAAAAGTTACGTGTTTTTCCCTGGGGTAAGAACCAAAAATCAAGTCGACTTTAATTGTTACTAGTCAGTGTTGATTTTATATACTTATACTATTAAATATTTTCTGTGGCAGAGTTTACTTTTTTTCTTCTTGTGTGCATATGCAATGTGCATGCGCCCTTGCAATGCCCCATGTGCCAGTAGGGTATGCTTCCTGCAGCAGGGTTGTGCTTGTCTCTGGTGGCTGCAGCAGAATTTGTCCACTCCATTGTTCTTCTGGATCCTGTTGTGAGCCAGCATCTCTTACTGATCCCAGAGCTTACTGTTTTCTTCCATGAGCTCACACCATTCTTGGATCTCTGCTTCCCTGCGGGACTGGGATTGCAGATGTGTGTGGATGTACTAAACTGTTTATGTGGGTTCTAAAGATTCGCAGAACCATTCAGGCCATGGTGCTTGCACTTAAAAACTGAGCTATCTCCCCAACCCCACTTTTCTCTTTCTTTAATTAAAAAGTAAATTTTTATGTGATAATATACTTCTCTTATTATCATGAAAATCTTGAATATACATTTTTCATCATCAAAAATGCACATACCAGTAATAAAGGTTCTTTCTCACAAAATTAATTTGAAAATATATTGTAATAGCTATGGTTGCTTTGGGTAAAAATCCTAAACATGTTTTCAAACAGATTGCATGCATACATCCCATGGAAATTTATTTATGAGATTGTTAAAAAATTTTAATATCAACCTGTAACATTTGTAAATTGATGTGTGTCTCTTTGTGAATTTATAAATATGAATTTTAATTGATCAGTGGATTTAGGAGAATTAGTTACCTTGACATGAACATATAGAAACTGTGATTCACCAAACACTACAAAAAATAATAAAATCATTTGTATCATTTTTCCTCAATTGGCCTTTGTCCTATACATTTAGAACAGTAATGGTATGGTGATATTTGCCCATTTCCTCGAAAACACTAGCTCTGAACGTTCCCTGGACGGTGTGGGAAGCTGTAAAGATGCAGAGTCACTACAGAGGAGTTTGTGCTACTGCAGCTTATTCCTTTCGGTGGAGAGGAAGGTGGGGCATAGCCCAAAGACTGAGCTGAAACAGAAAAAAAAAAAAAAAGGTACCAGAAATCATAACTAATCATAGCAGTCTTTGTTACATAAAGGTACTTCATGCCTCCTATTCTGTTATTTGTTGAATCTAAAGAAATTTCAGAGGAAACCAAATTTGACTCCATTTTCCCATCAACCTATCCAAGATGACATAATCTATTGAAAAGGCGGAGGCCCAAAGAGAGAACAAAGAGATGCCATCACACCTGGCCTTGCACAAAGCTAAAATCACGTGTCTTATCCAGTCTCATACATGGTAGCTTCAAGCAACAGAACCCCTGACTTCTTACCTAATCTAACACACCTAGGTGGGCTAGACCCTCCTGAGTCAGCCCTGAGTCCATGAACCAATCAGGTATCTCTGACGCACCTGAGTCTGGTGACAAGGTCCAACTTGATTGGATAGGTAGGTCATAAAAAGGGGTCTGCCAGAAGTTTGATCTCTTGCCCCTGTTTTGTTCACCAGACCTGTGGTTTTTCTTCCGAATACCAATGTGTATGTTTCCCCACTCTCCAGCCTGGCTGGGTGAGAGGAGGGCTCTTGTTAACTTGCCTGGGTACTTTCCTCCTTTCTTTTTATACCTATTTTGTTTTCAGATACTTTCTCACTTTGTTACATGTACAATTTCCCTCTAAAGGCAGAATCTGCTGTGTAGGTCTTTTGTCTCTCATGGCTACTCATTTCTTGTCGGCTGGATCTCCTGGCCCCTGCTTTAGCATTTTCTGCCTCTGCTGAATACATGATCATTGATCTCTGAGTCCTTCATTCTTTCTGAGTCTTCTTTGGTCTTTAATATGAAGGTGATATTTTGGTTGTCATGTTTGTCTTCCATGTGTGGGTGTGTGGGCCTCCTCCAGAGTCTGTTTTACTTCCAGATATTTCTCTATGATGAAGATTCTCTTTGTCTCTCCTCTTTTTTCCATTCAGGTAAGAAGGAAAATCCTCCTCTCCATTGAGTCTTTCATCTAGCCTCCTCCCAGAATCTTCGTTCCCCTTACAATAAAACTCATAGTTCATAATTTCTCCCTAAATAAACTTAATAATTCATAATTTACCCTTCTCAAAGCCTTTTCTCAATTCTTTGTTAAAATGGATAAGAACTCAAAGGTTGGGGTTCTCAGGTCTGAGGACCCCTTCTCCTAAACCCCCAAGCTAGAAGAAAGCACTAGTTTAACACACTTTATCTTCTCCATTCCTCCTACTGGCAAAGCAAATCAAAGATTCCTTAGTCTATGGCCAGGTATAAAAAGTATATATTTTGCCATTGAAATAGCAGTGTCTCAAGATCATTTTCATCTTACTAAAATATATACTTCTTTTTGACTCAACAGAGTCTGCTCTCAAAAATTCTTCATATTCTGTGTAGTATTTACCCTTTAAAATGGTTGAGGTCAAAGAATGGGAATCCTATCGTTTGTAACAGTATTGTGGATATACCTGGTAGATATAAAATTATGTGAAATCACCAGATGCAGAAATAAACATGCCACATGATCTCATTTAAACATGACATCTAAAGAGCTGATCCCAGAGAAGTAGAGAATATTGGGGTTAACAGACTAGAGCAATGGATGAAAAAAGGCAGATATTTCAGTCACACAGGAAAAGCATTGGTGATATATTATATAGAAAAATGACTAGAAAAGTAGTAATGCATTGTATATTTCAAAATTTCCCAAGGAATAAATTTTAAGTGTTTTTAACACACACACACAATCAAAATGTAATTATGAAGCTTGAGAGATTACTTAGTAGGTAACATACTTGCCTGAGAAGCCTATGGGACCCAGGTTCAATTTCCCAGTACCCGCATAAGCCAGGTACACAAGGTGGCATATGTGTCTGGAATTCATTTGTAGTGGCTACTGACCCTGGCATGTCCATTCTCTCTCTCTCTGCCTCTTTCTCTCTCTCTAATAAATAAAAATAACTATTTTAAAATAGTATTAAAATGCTTATTAAAAATGTAATTATGTGAAATAGTTTTGTGAGTTCTTTAGATTTCATCATCCTATATTGTAAGTATATGCCAACAAATCACATTCCATCGTATAAATATGTGAGTTATTATCTGTTAATTAAGAATACCATCTTAAGATGTCAAGATGAAAGATGAGTTATTATCTAGTATATACCTTCAAAGTTACAAACAAACATTTTATATCCTATATTCAGAGAAAATTTTATTTATTTATGCCTTGGGCATGAACCCATGTAGCTGAACTTTCTTGGAACATTCGTAGCCATGTGCCATTTCCTGTGAGCCTCCCAGCAGCCCGAGAGAGAAGTAAACAAGTTACAATATTATGGATAAAAAACTGAGATAGATACGAGCTGTAGAGATGGCTTTGCTATTAAGGCACTTGCCTGTAAAAGCTGAAGGACCCAGGTTCAGTTCCCTAGTACCCACGTAAATCTAGATGCTAAGTGGCACATGCATCTCGGGTTCATTTACAGTGTTGTGTGCCCATTCTCGTTCTCTCTCTCTCCCTCTCTTTCTCTCTCTCCTTACAAATAAATAAATAATTTTTTAAGAAAGAAACTGAGTTATTCAGCATATGGTCTTGTGCCAATATCTGCAAAACTAGAAAGAAACAGATGGTTAACATGAATTCTGTGTGCATGTGCTATCATCCATGTTATTGTAGCTCCCAAAGGAAATATCACCACAGTAGTGGCAACATCTGTAGAGCTCAGTAGTCTGACCTGGGGCATGGGAAGATCAAAGGTCCATATTATTCTCCCACAGAGAAACCATACATACAGTAAAGTTATTTTATCAGGGAAAAGAATATCAAAAGCTCATATATTTTATAAGTTTGTGCATTTTTAGAAAATTTAACTGTCTTTCTACTGTTTTTGAAATTCATAAGAATTTTTACTTATTAATTGTACTTAATAGATTAAAAGATTGGTGAGAGACATCCTTTAGCTTTGGTCATTCCCTCTCAAGTGTGGAAGTTGTGGCTTGAACAGGAATGTTTTCTTGTATCATCTGCTTCCCAATCCCTCACAGTGCACCATGGGGTTCTGCTATTTTACTTTCTTTGAAGTTTTAGGTTTGATTATACACATCCTTCTCTCCAATTTAAGGACTCAATTCCTTCTTTGAAGAATTATAAAATGACAAGTATTAAGCCTGGAGAGATTTCTCAGTAGTTAAGTTGCTTGTCTGGAAAGCCTAACAATCTGGTTTCAATTCCCCAGTTACCACATAAAGCCAGATGCACAAAGTGACACATGCATATGGAATTCATTTGCAGCTGTTGCAAGCCCAAGCATGACTGTTCTATTTATGTCTCTCTCTGCTTGCAAATAAGTGAATAAATATTTTTTTTAAAAAAGGTAACAAATAGTCTTTAAAAAATGGAAACCAAAAAGTCAGTCTTGTTCTCACTAAACAGTTGAATGAGGTTCGATTATGTTACCCCTAAATGTCACTTTAGGATAAAGATTATTTTGAGCTTAAAGCAATTGAGAATCAACATGTACAAGAATAATTATTTCTCTTCCCTTTCACGGGCTGAAATCAAGTCATAAATTTCCATTTTCAAAGATGTTTCCTTATTACCCTGGGACAGAAAAAGAAGAACACTCTCCACAGAAAGAGAGTTGATATTAATGTGTGTTTATATAAAAAGTCTTGATTAAAATAGCCATTATCTTCCCCCACATACTTTAATCACTTACCCATGATTTATTGCCCAATGAAATCTTATCCTCTTTCATTTCCTTCATTAAAATGGTATATAAGAGACTGAGTCTATGGGCAGGGATATACAACTCAGAGATAAGGAACTGACCTCATATGCATGAGACCTGGGTAACATCTCCAACACCCCAGGAAAATTTAAAGCCATCAAAAGAAAGTGGGGCTAGAGAGATGGCTTACCAGTTAATGACCCATGTTTGACTCTCCAGATCCCAAGTGAGCCAGACATACAACAGTGAACCAAGTGCAAGGTTGTATATGCCCACTATGGAGTTCAAGTTCAGTGGCTGAGGCTCTGGCACAACAATTCTCTCTCTCTCTCCCCATCACTCTCTTTCTTTTGCTCCCTAAAATAATAATAATAATAAAAAGAAGTAAATAATATCCCTTTTCTAACCACTTCTTTGGGTTTTCAAATTTCTTCTATGACTTCCTGTACAGATAAAACATTCACAACATTGTATACTTTTTACCTGTATGCTATCTGTTAACTTAATTCACAAGCTCTTAGCTACTTAAAGTTTAAGACATTAAAGGAAAAGCTTTTCCTCTCAAAACAGCAATATGCAATATGATTTTGGAGGCTGAGAAAGGAAGTTCCATTTGAATGAATGCTCAAGGCCAGCCTAGCCTATATCACTCTGTCATACATACACCTATACATACATGGCTGAATATTAAGTCTCACTCTTATATATATGAATCTTTAAATTTAAAATACTTTACAAGTTGCCATTTATTTCCAGTGGCCTACTCCCAGCAGCTACAAACTAGACCACTCTCAACAGTTTAGCTTATGTGAACTCATGTCAGGCAACTCCTCCTCATATTTGAAGATATAAGTATATATGGAACAAGTGATAGTGTGAAACAGGTGTCACCTATTTCAGTTCTTTACATAATGTGAAGGTCAGACTTTAAGTATGGACTGGTTATATTGTTGTGGGAAGCAGAGGAGAAAGGAGGACAATAACACGCACTTGTTCATCCATGGTTTCCTCTCTGCTTGACCTTGCTCATAAATCAATTAATTGTATTCTAGAAACATAAATAGCATCATAAATATCTTCAACTGATGCATGATGACAGTTTCACAGAGATTTTTTTCAAGGAAAACCATGGCATTTTAAATTTATTTTTCAGTCTTTGAAGTCAACCTCCAGTATGGTGACATCTCATACCAAACCTTTGGTGCCCTACTAGGTGGCAGGATTCTGTTAGGGGCAGTGTTCTGCCAACTCAGTATAACAGAGATCATACTTCTAACTCATATGCATGGTCTCTGCTTTTATGATGCCATCTGCAGAACGATAAATCATCATAAAGTTGACTGAGTGTGTCCTGTGTACATCTGCTTTAATGTTTTTGATGTAATTGACAGACAGTGAAAGGGTATTAGAGACATGAGGCTTATGTTGTCAAGTGAGTGTCACCTGACCAGTGACTTCTGAAAGATGGCTGGGACACAGATGGGCTGACAGGAAAAATGAAGCCACCCAAGGAGAACAGGGACAGAAAGGACAGAGGGAGTATGAGAGCATGGTGTGTGCATGTGTGTTTGTGTGTGTGTGTGTGTGTGTGTGTGTTAGAAGAGTTTCATATGAAAACAAAAGGGAAGTCATATACTGCATGATTAAAAGCTTAGTCTCATTAAACTAGATATGTGCATGTTGAATAACACATCATTTTAAGCTTTCTACATTCACAAAACTGATTGGGCACCATCATTTTGTCTTATATCACATTTGTTACCTCACTTCAGTGTCACTTGCAGTTTACGGAGAAGGCATGCATGGGCTTTAAGACTGTACTCTGTAGAACATGTGGCTTTCATGCTGTCTCTTCCTCTGCATACCAGAATATGAACTGATGGATGGACAGCATTCAGGCAGACAAGGTTTCATGGAGAAAAACCTTGAGATCATTTTTTCAGGGAGCATATATAAATAAATAAAAATATGGAGGAACTCGCCTGAACCCTTATTTATAAAAAGATTCTGACCCATGCTTTTCTAGCTAGTTATCCACACCAGTCTACACTTAATCTTAGCCAAAAGGCTGAAAAGGACAAACAATTGAACAATAGCACCTCAGTATGGGTTTTTGTTATATCTTTAATTCCTCCCATTGAGTAACTACTAGAAACCATGGGCCCAGATTTATTCCAATGGTCTGATTGGGTTTATTGCCTGTTTCTTTCATTCTTGCTTTTTGATTTATATTAATCATCAAATGAGTGTTAATACTTTCTCATAAATTCATCTCCTCACTTTTGAATTTTAAGTCCTATTCTCTCTCTCTCTGTCCATATATATATATATATATATATATATATATATATATATATATGTATGTATATATATGTGGAAAGAAGGAGAGAGAGAGAGGGAGGGAGGGAGGGAGAGAGAGAAAAATGGGTGTACCAGGGCCTATAGCTATTGCAAACACCAGATGCATGCACTACTTTGTCCATCTTGCTTTGCATGTACTTGGAAGTCAAACCTGGATTGTTAGGTAGGCTTTTAAGACATGCACCTTAACCACTGAGATATCTATCCAGCTCAAGTTCTATTCTTTGTACTTAGGGCTGGGGAGACGGTTAGGCAGTTGAAGGCACTTCCTTTGCAAAGCCTACCAGCCTGGGCTCAAATCCCCAGCTGCTTACATAAACCCAGGCAGACATTTGTTAGCAGTGATAAGAGACCTAGGTGCATGCACAGGTGTACACACACATGGAAATAAGTAGGTAAAAAAATAAACCTGTCTGCCTTGCTCTTGTGGCCTGAGCCTTTCAGCAGAGCATTACTTTCTGAAATTATAAAAGAATTTTAAACTTATCTTTTCAGGAAAGTGTTAGTACCTTTAATCCCAACACTCGGGAAGAAGAGGTAGGAGGATTGCTATGAATTTGAGGCCAGTCTTGGACTATTGAGTGATTGACAGGGTAGCCTAGGTAGACTAGAATGAGAGTTTCTTCAAAAAAAAAAAAAAAGACTCATATGCTACATGCATGGCATTTTACTTTGGATTATCCCAATCATAGGAGCATGAGTAAACTTTGTTGTCAATAGGTGCTTAATAGTACAAATGTTTTCAAGTACTTTTTTATTTATTAGTTTTGTCTTCAGTGAATACAGTCAAGTTGGTACCATTAGCCTCCTCCCTGTCCTCCCCCCTCTTCCTGGCCCCTCCTTGTTGAGGTATATGGGTCATACATTGTGGAGTTAGCCCTCAGTTATTTTTAAGTAACTAATTCCAAAATTCTATGCATTTCTTCGTACACATTTGTGGGCACACGTTTCATTTATGTCTAGACATCTAATATGTACCCTGAGAACCTAGAGCACTAGCTTACAATGTTGACCAAATACTTTGTGCTCCCCAGACTCATCATATAGAGTGGCTATAGACAGTGAGCAACAACAGTCAGGGAGACCTCCCACACAAAGAGTCACATGACAATGACAAGTAGTGTGGAGAGAGATCCTTTAATACTGTTATGTGGGGTTCTATCAGAGTCCTGGTAGGTTCCCATGAGGGACCTGACACAGACCTTGTCTTGGGACTGACTTGGTAATCTCATAGGTATTCCAATACTGTAAACTCTTTAAAATACTTATTTCAGTATTCCCAAATTCAAGCATTTAGAAATTAATTAAATTTTAAGAGTAATAAATAACATTTAAAATTATGTATAAAGTTATATAAAAAATTAACACTAAAGACTTGGCAGATTACAAATTCTCTTTTCTTCCTCTCTTTCACCCACACACATACACACACGCACACACACACATACACACACACACACACACACATTAATTTTGTAGTAGGATTTAAAATGAGGAGTTTTAGAAAAAATGAGGATGCTATTATAAAGTAGAATCCAATCTGGCAATGAATATGAAAGAGGAAAGCGACATATTCTGCAAATAGTGAGATTTCACTTAAGGAGCTTTCATAAAGACACAGCCAGCACAGAAAAGATCATCTGTCCTGCAGTGGGAAATGTGTAGCATCATCCATTATAGAAAGGAGGGGCTAGAATTCAAAAGCCAAAGGGCAAAAAAAAAAAAAAGACATTTAAATCTAAAAGAGTTTTAAAGTTGTGTTCTTCACTGATCTGTAGACATTCTGCATACAGTAGGTGTCAACAGAATATTAGAAAATTATTGTCTGAGGAAAATAACATGTCATCTTAAAAGTGAAATTAAGACTGTTCCACATCCTCTGAAGATGCTTTGAGTTTGGGGAGTTAGAACGATCAATTTCTTTCACAGATAAAGGGCTATTCTCAAAATATTGAGTCTGAGATCTATCGTGTGCTTGAGCTATATTGTAATGGTTTAATTTTTTAAAATAACATTACTAAAACAGCTTTCATGCAAGCACTAGATAATAGATTGTTATATGGATTAGAGGAAATTGCAAGACATTTTTTCAGGGTAAAACACAGGTGCAGCTATATCTCCACATATACATCCAATGCTTATGTGCTTTAAATATAAATTGTTTTCTTTTAAGGAAAACTATTATATTGAATATTGATGCAAGGGAGTTATGTTTTTGTGTTTCATTTCTCTGTGTTGAAAAACTCATTTTCTACCAATAATGAGAGTTATATAAAATATACCACTGTGTGTTAACAAATCTGGCTTTTATATAAGCTAGAGCTAGGATTTTTCTGTACCTACATACAGTTTTATTCTTTGAAATATTTTGTACAGCCTTATAATGCTTTTATCTATACATACATTTAAGTGTGTTTTGGATACTAGGGAAAAATAAAAAAAAATGCAATTTAACAAATACCGTTACCAAGACAAAAAGTTTGTAAATAATGAATTTTAGAAGTACAAAGTTCTAGAAGGCTTCACTATATAAGACAAATACCTGAATTATTTTAGTTTGTGAATTAGGCAAGATTTTTGGAGTAGTATCTATGATCATTTTCTGTCAGGAATGTATGTATATTATATTTATGTTTTCTTCAATGTGTCATTGAAATAGTCATATAAGCATAATTCAAAAGTATTTAAAGGAACAACTTTTTTAATTTTTTGTTTATTTATTTATATTTGAGAGTGACAGACATAGAGAGAAAGAGGCAGAGAGAGAGAGAGAGAGAGAGAATGGGCGCGCCAGGGCCTCCAGCCACTGCAAACGAACTCCAGACGCGTGCGCCCCCTTGTGCATCTGCCTAACGTGGGTCCTGGGGAACTGAGCCTCGAACCGGGGTCCTTAGGCTTCACAGGCAAGTGCTTAACTGCTAAGCCATGTCTCCAGCCCTTAAAGGAACAACTTTGTGATAAAATGTCCAATGTTAGCAATTGTAGTTTGAAATTAAAACCTAAATAGGACTAGAATGTCTTTAATTGCAAAACAGGATCTCTAGAATTGTGTACAAATTTATGTTGCTATTTCTGAGGAAGTTATATATACATCTTTGGTAGTACTTTGACTCTATTTTCAATACATCTTTGTACTTATTATAACATGGTAAATCTATATTCTGTCTACCATCTACCTATCTGTCATCTATGGATGGGTGGATGGATGGATCTATCTATAATGTATCTACATCTCCCCTACCATACTTTAGATCTTCCTTGTCTCTCAGAGGTCCATGTGCTCAGTATTTTTCCTCAGTCTGTAGTGTGGAGAGATGGCAGAACACTGAAGAGGTAGGGGCTAGTGAGAGAGGAAGTAAGGATTTTGGAGCTGGCATGCTCTCAAACATGGAACTCTAGTTTCTTCATCGTCTTCTATGTGTACCAGCTGTCATTCTGTTACCATAGTTTCAAAAGCAGTAATGACAATAGATCACAGACTAAAAACTCAATAATTTAGGCCAAAGAAATTGTTGTCTTTATAAATGGATTTATCATAGACATTTGTTATAGTAATTGAAATGTGGCATTATTTGCATAAAACAAAGAAAATAGGATATATTTGAGTTTGTAGCAACCATTTTTTTCTCTATGTAATTATGAGTAAAGGAAGTCATTGAAGATCATCAGTGTTACCTGTCCATTGAAAAAGACAAATTATAGGTTCCAGTTTCACTCTGACTTTTAAAGACACTGGGAAACAAACCAGTGACACACTTTAACTCAAATCTTAGAGAATTCTGAGGTTTTATTTTGGTGGAAAAGAGTATAAATAAATCTCCAGAAAGGGTGAATAAACAGATTGCTTATGAGTTTGTGCAATACCAGTTGTAGACCCTGGTACATCTCCCAGCACTGGTCACTCCCAAGGATAGTATGTGTATGTCTACAGACATATATGTGCAATATAGGTATACAGATTCCTAGTGACTTAACAAAATAAAGAATTCTTGTGAAATGAATCTTGGAAGTAAGACAAAATCTTGTAAGATTCATTATAAAAGGTGACTATATGAATGATTTTAGCATATGGTCTAATAAAGAGAAAAGGGCAGCAGTGAAAGAAACTATGCCTAATCCCGTCATTTACTTCTCAGAGAAAGAAATGTATCTGTTGATAAATAAACATTAATAGCTATATTTTATAGTCATCCAAACTAGTACCCAAAAAACAGCCTTAAAATCAGAGAACAATAAAACAAATGAGATTTCTTAGTTATCAGAGGACAGTAAGTGGGAGGTATCCTTTCTAGGCAAGAAAAGAGAATTTTCTTGTGTTCACCCACGGGGAACAAACTCTTCAGGGGTTTTGGATGTCCAAGTGTGGAATACAATAGATTTATTGTTGGTCATCTCATATCCTTAATTGAGAGTAACCACAGTCCTGATCTCAACTAATTACATTGTCACAGCCTGAAGTTATTAGGTATGCTAGTTAACTTTAAATGTCACTGTGGCCAAATGTCTGAAAGAATAGCTTAGGGAAAGAAGGATTGATTTGGGTCACAGATCAAGAGGTTCAGGCCATGATCTTTGGGATTCAGATGTTCAGGCAGGACATTGTGGATGCCAGACCATGTTCCAAAATAACTTTATGTAGAGATAGGGAGGAGAATGAGAGAAGGGAAGGCACTGGGCACAATATATCCTCACGGACCCATCTTGGTCAACACTACTTCCTCTAAATAGGCTCTACCTATTAAAGTTTTCAGAGCCTCCCAAAATAGTATCATTAAGAGGAATCTAACAAGATTGTGGAGGACATTTTATATTTAAGCTACAACATTATGTCTGGATTTTTCTCTTGTATCTATACTTGTTCTTATCAAAGCCTTGGTTGAATTATTCATTTCATTTATGTTTCTGTTTCTGGAGTTAGTTTTGTTATACAATCTAAAATACATTTACTTCCATTATTATAATTTCATGGGGGTACATATTTTGGAGTGTTTATTAATTGTACATGTCTTTCTTATGGCTTGAACTCACATTAGCCTGATACCTCTGCCTGTGTGAGATGGAAACCCAGTCCTTAAAACAAACCTGCATTTCTGTTCCACTCACCTGACCTGCTACTGATGGAGGATCCTAAAGTAATAACTTCTACATCTGCATATTTAATACTGTCACAACAGCAGGATGTCCATCGCTATTACTCCGGCACCCACTGTAGGAGGTATCACCTACTACACCTATTGTAGGATTTGTCGCCAAGTGTGTCAAAATATTTTTTTTAAAACAGAGATACAGAGAGAAAATGTGAGAGAATTAGCATTCCAAGACCTCCAGCCACTGAAATCAAACTCCAGACATGTGAGTGACCTTTTGCACATGTATAACCTTGTGCACTTATGTCACCTTGCGTGTCTGTCTTCTGTGGGCACTACAGAGTCGAGTATGGGTCCTTAGCCTTTGCAGGTAAGTGCCTTAACCACTTTAAAATAGACTGTAAGTGCCTTAACCACTAAGCCATCTCTCCAGCCCAAAATATTTTAAAATAGACTTTGTGAAGCACAAAGTCTAATTTTTCCTTGCTATCCTTACTAAAGGTAAAGAAACTTAACATGGAAAGGAAAAATGTCCTGCTAATGCCATAAAAGCCAACAGAATCACTCAGATAGTCAGAAGATATATACTATCTTAAGTCTTCACTGTACATATAGACCAATAGAGATGGACAGAAAAAATGGGGACCATTCAGATGTTCTTATAAGTATATGGCATATTGTCTTAGTAATACATTTTGTGAACACTGGTAATATTTCACAAGTTCTCAAGTGATGTTCAATAAAGTAAATAACTAAGTGTTCAGTAAGTTCCCACCCCAGCTGGGCACTCTCAAACAAGATCTGTGGTCAGATTCTTTATGAGCAATGAGTTCTGGGAAGGATTTAATATTCAATTATCTAAATCAGAATAGTATGTACTCATCCTAAGTTGGTAAAAATATGTCTTCCTTTACAATTAATGTCTGGTGTATTTGGTGGAGAGGATGAACAGCCATCTAAGGCACAGAGCAAAGCAGAGTGGTGTGAGCTCCAGTGCAGTAGCTGCCATGGGCACATAAAGAAAGTAGTATAGTACAAGCATACCCTCTTTTATGGAACTTTCTCTCACTTCCTCAAACAGAGCTATGATTACTTCTTGGCAATCTCATTGGGATGTTCTCTAAAACACTTTGAATGACTCAATTCTAATCATGTTCTCCAGAGATCTAATAGATCAAATGTAAATATAAAGTACTTTTCTTGGAAGCTTTCCAATTAGCTATGGACATTTGTTACACTAATCAATATATTCAATTCATTAATCAAGTAGATTACCATGTATTATGCACTTAGGAACTGTGCATATATTAGGATTTTCCATACTAAGCTAACTGTTTTATGGAATTTAATCAGCATTACTGTTATGCTCATATAGTGTTTGGATTATTAACAAAGTCATATTATATAGCACTCTGTTCTCTAAGCCACATGTCAATAGGCCCAAGCCTCACAAACAGGATAAAAAGTGTTCCTGTTATTACTTTCCATGTAACTGTACTATAATCAGGTTATAATGCAAGAGAAATAGATACACTAGGCATATCTCATAAATCATGAGTGAGACTCATTTAATAAGCAAAGGCATTGGTCCAGTGTTGGGCTGAAAGGCAGAGTTGCAAAGACTAAGCTTTTAAATCTTTTTTACTTAAAGTCCAAGTGTCATCTTTTTCATGGGCATGCAGTGGGGGAGGATTAGTTCCAATTCTGTGTGCATATACATGCATGCTTCTCTAACCATTACTCTGATTGCCTGTCATAGGAACAACTTCAGTTTTTAAAGAATAGGCTATGAGACATGATGGTGAGGGAAAAGTACCAGTGAAGCATATTCTCTTTACAGCCTGAGTTTAATACTTAGTAGGATGGCTTCTCTGAGAATGTGTTTTCTTGGTGGTATTTTCCTTTGTTTTAACTAAAATAGAATATCACTGTCATGTTTTATTTGAAAAAGAGTTGTCATAGTTAAAATATAGAATGAAATAAACCATTGAGACTGTATTTTCAAATAACAACCCATTTGAAGAATGAAAGTCAATATTAGAGGATCTTAAGATGAGCATTTAAAAACATATGGAGTTTTGTATGGAATGACTTCCTCCTTTGTCTAATTGATTGTACCTAGGACCACCAAGTTCATTGTCAATGCCAATTCAAAACAATAAACAGATACCCAGCCTCTTGGTTCAGAGGTATTGTTTGATTGATTGGTTGGTTGACTAGTTGTGACGCATGGTCTCACCATATTGTCAAACTCATTTTGAACTTTCAATTCACATGATCTTCCTACCTCAGTTTCTAAGGAGCTGCAACTATAGTTGCCTGTTTCCCCACCCAGGCTATGCATTTTCTATTTTGTTGCCCCAATACTCTTATTTTTCATATACTTTGTCTTAGTATAGTTTATATTTAGGTTTGGCTTAGCCATATTATAACATGTTTAATTAATCAAAATTATATGTTAGTAATGAATCCTTATAAGTAAGAATGATGCAGGGGCAACCTAATTAAATAAATAATAAGGTTAATTCATAAAATATTTTATTGCCTTCAACATAAGAATGAAATGTCATGTGCAAGTCATAACCTAGGAAATAAGGTAAAAAATATCTTAGAGTGCATGATTTATAAATAAAGGAAATATATTTATCTATTAGTCTCTGTTTAATCTAAAATCAAGTTTCTGACAGACACATTGGCAAATCATGCCTTACTTCTTTGTGTTCTGGAAGGGAAAGGAAAAATACTGTACCTGCCCATGGCAGAGGGGAGTGGAAGGCAATATGACTCAATGTTTAAGCTTTATAGATTGGCATCACATAGGTGTCCTCCCATGCTGAGGGCAATGGAAAGTGGGGCAAATCTTCAGGCCTCCTTTAGAGGGGCTCTGATATGTGACCTCATGGCTTTGTCACCTCCTCAAAGTACCACCTTCTAGATGAATGTTGGAAAGATGCAAATATTTAACCAATAGGATTTTACTCTTGACCCCCACCAAGTTCATATCCTTCTTACATGCAAAATCCATGCACTCTATCACAACAGTCCCAAATGTCTTAACTCCTTTCCAGACTCAATTTCTGCACTGTCATTTAAATATCATCTATAGGAAGTGACAGTTTCCAAAATGATAAGTATGCCTTTGGAGTCATTCTTCTACTTTCTTGATAACTAGCTCCTGTCTTTCTTATATTTACACTTATATCTTTAATCCAATACTCATTTCAATACACCCTTGGTGTTCCTTCCTTAACACACATTTTTATTATTTGCCAGTTGACTAACCAAAATGTCTTCCAAACCTTTAGATTCTGCTTCCCTTTTGACCATAAAATCCATCTTTTATTCATGTTTCTCTTCTCCTTCCAATAGGAAAACTATGCAACACCCTCAACACATTGCTTAGAGATTTTTTTTCTGGCAAATACTGCCTTGTTACTCTTATGTTCTAGTTTACACAGGGTTCTAGGTCACAGAAATATTTTAGTCATGATGTTTTGCCACTTCATAAGTATGACCTTGCCTCCAGTTTCCAATTCCACCTTTCTCATTTCCACTTACGATTTTAGAATTGCCTTTATTGCATATGTTCATTGAATATTATGACTATAAGTTAGGTAACATTTAAGATGATTAAGCCTTTCTCTACAACTTCCTTCTTCTTCTGGGCCATTATCAAAATAGCCTTTTAAGGTTCAGCTTTTATACATTACCCAGTTCAAAATCTAGTTCCACATTTGTGGGTGCTTTTCACAGAAATATTCCACTGCTTGATACCAGCTGATGTCTCTGTACATTCAGCCTGATAGAACAGAATTTCTAAGCCTGTGTAACATAAATAGCAGAAATCTATTTCTTGCTGTTTGGGTGATTGTTAAGTTTAATATTAAGGGGATTACAGATTCTTTGTCCTCTGTGGACTTATTCACACCATCTAAGATAGTATCTGTTGACATCTTCCATAAAAGAAGGAAGGATTCTCCACCCTTACTGGGCAGATGGATAGGAATTGACTGTTTTCTGAAGTATTTTTATAAGGGAATTGAACATAGTCATAAAACCTCTGTAGTCTAATTGTTTCCAAAGGCCTCAATGTAATGCTATAATTTGGGGAGTAAAATGCTAGCATTTGACCTTCTTTAGTGACACTTTCAAGTAATAACAACATCTGCATATACAGACAAAAATAAGAATGGAATCTGTGCTTTGAAGAGCAAAACCAAAAGTGCTCAAAGGACAAAAATGAAGGTATGTAATGGTACATTGGTGACTCAAAGAAAAGAGTATGGAGAGTGATTAGAAGAGAAGACAGGGAAGAATGAGAATGAAGATGATGTTGAGATTCTCTCTGTTAAAGAAGTAAAAAGAGCAAGTGGTCTCAATGTAGAAGCTGTCAGCAGAGCTGTCAGTCCAGTGGGAAGTCACTGACCTTTGCCATGAAAGAGATTCAGTCCACATGGGAAGTGAGAGTAGGACTGAAGGGGAATTTGCAGTGAACAAGACACATTAAAGGCTTTCCTATAATGCTATTCTCTTTAAAGGTAATGAAACTATTAACTATTCTTATAAATGCAGAGGCAAATTTGTTTTAATACAACCCCTTGTTGTAGTAGTCATTCCTGTAATCTGAGCAACTCTAGAAGCTGAGGCAGGAAGATGAAAAATTGAAATCTACCCTGAGCAATTTATCTAGATCCTGTCTTGAACACAAAAGGAAAAATGTCTGGGAATACAATTCAGTAGTACAGTATATGCCTAGTATATGCAGGAAGCAGAATCTAATCCCTAGGACCAAGAGCTATGTCAAACAATCAATCATTCTGGTAATAGCTATAATCTCAGATACAAGTCCTAAATAATAGCTGTTGAAGGGACTAACACTTCAGATATAGGAACTGGGTGTGGATAATGCACTCTTAATTTTGGTAAGAAAGGGCGAAGTGTTCCTTGGTAACCTAGTGAAGCCTGTCTCACCAGGAGTAACATCAGTGGAAACCGAAAAGTCTGGGGAGTAGTCTCTAAATTCCATCTTTCTCTGAGCATGGGAAAGAGACACAGGGCTGGAGGAGAAAGTACATACATCATCCATTATCCCCATTATAGGCCATTGCCGAGGCCTTTGGTTTCCCACCAGGAATAGATGGCAAGACCCTATTGCTGAAGACTCCACATACTTGGGCTACAAGGTCACTGAGAAATCCTGATGGAGCTGAGCTGAAAACCTCCTCTATGTAGACCAGCTGACAGAAAGCTGGAAGATCAATTTTGCATGCAGATCAATGGGAGAGAGAAATCACTAGTGAAGATACTCAACAGTGGACACTGCAAGCCTTGTATTTGGCCACTCAGGCCAAATAAGCCAATGGGTGCAATAGTGGCATGTCTGTTATGGAGGAAACCAACAGGCCTCTAATTGGACTGGAGGCCTGCTCCATGGGAGGGAATACATCCCTGATACTGAAAACCTACAAAGGGGGTAGTCATGAGCCCTAGCTGTGAAACATCTGCTGCTGTCTGGCTAAATGTATATACTATGCTCAACAAACTGCCCAGTAAGCACTTCTCTTAGTGTCCATACCCATATATTAATGCTACTCTCACTTTTGGTCAAGACCCTTCTCTTTTCAGATGGCAGTGACCTTAGGGATGACTCATAAGGCACCATGGTACTGAGAAGATATGACAGAGGAGTGCTCAGCACTGCAATATCTCCATCACACCTTCTAAGGCTCAGGGTCCATTGCAGAAGAGGTGGCAGAAAGAATGTAAGAGCCAAAAGAAGGGAAGGACTCCTTACAACATGCTCCTCCAGACACAAAATGGCCTGGATAATCATGACCTCACAGAGCCTGATACTACCTACACAAGACTATCATAACAGGAGAAAAAGATCATGACATCAAAATAAAAGAAAAACTGACTGAGAGGGGGAGGGGATATGATGGAGAGTGGAGCTTCAAAGTGGAAAGTGGGGAAGGGAGGGAATTACCATGGAGGAGAAAGTACACAGATCAGCCATTATCATAAGAAATTACAGTCAGTGTGGCCATGGAGAAGAGACAGCAGCAATTTGCTTTACAGTGGATGATCAGATCAAGCTATATTGGCTCACCATGCACAAACCTGGATCACCAGGTGCTAGTCCTGAACCACATTGATTATGCTTTCAAAGTAACAGAAGGGATTGGGCCTAATCATGTAGATAAATCCCTTCATGGCTTTTGGATCCCTAAGTCACGATTCTGAGTTATAGAAGATTTTATTTCTCTCAGAAGAAAATCAGTAAGTTAAATAAAACACTGTGAGGGGCATTATAAAAGAGAAAAAAAATAACATCTGACTAGAGTATAAGCGAAGGCTTCAAAGTTAAAATTGAGACTGAAGCTGACTTTTAGAAGAGGATAACAAGAGAGAAAAGAATATCACAGCAGAAGGAAATAACTACATATGAGAAAAAAGACAGCTCTCTGAGAGTTTGCAGACAAATTCTCACAGTGAATTTAATAGGGCTCAACTCACCCACAGGGTAAAAGGGCACAGACTGAGACCCTGAACTAAGCACAGGTCACATTATAAGAAGCCCTACATATCATATCAAGAACTTAATCTTTTTCAGATACTGTTAAAGCTTTTTAAAGACACAATTTCATTTGTGTTTTAGAAAGGTTAATGTGTGGATAACACAGACCTTAGATTACAGGAGCAAATACAGAGACAGAGAATCCAGTTAGGAGACTGTCCAAAGAAAGACATAAAACTATGACAAGTTAAACTTGAACAAAGAGAGAAAGTGAAAATGGGAAGAAAGAAGTAAATTCACAGTTCCTGGTCAAAGTGAATGATATAGTCTGGATCTAAAAGGTCCTTCAAAAGTCCTTGTGAAGACTGTACCTAGCCAATCATGTTACTGGGGAAAAGATGGAAACTTTTGCAGATGGGCCTAGTAGGAGAAAGCAGGTCCTCCAGGGGCTGTGCTCTTCCCCCCATACTACCATGTCTCAGGCAGCAGAGTTGGCCATGCTCCACATTGTGCCCTGACTAATCACAGGCAAGGGGTGAAGTAACTATGAACTGAGCCTCTAAAATCAGGGGTCAAATAGCTCTTCCCTCTTTTTCATTATCTGACATATTTTGTGTCAGTAGCATAAAGCTAATCAACACAGGGGACACCATATTCCCCACAAAAGACTAACAGGATGATGATGCTATGATCTTTGCCAAGAATTATGGATAAGAATTTAGGAAACAATTTCTCCTGTATATGATATTTCCTGGAGACTGACTACTTACTAGCGTGAGGAAAACATTAACTAAGTTCTAATGTCACAGCAGTGACTCCAAAGGTCTTTTCTGTCAGTCACAGGAAAGATACAGAAGTCCCATGGTGGGGGAATATTTGCAGGGATTTCTTAGGCAAACTTAACAGAGAATAAACACAATTAGAAAGCAGTAAGGCAGAGACATGCTTATCGTCCTATTGGAAGCAGGCCTTTTGTAAACTGGACGAGAAATATGTCTGGTTCTTTACCACTCAAAAGCTATTGCTATACTTAGGTGCCACAAGAATCCAGACCCAATAGCCCTCTTTTATGCCCATAAGGCTGGGCATGCTCAGGATAAGCCCAGGGAAGGGCACGGAGATATAATGCTGCCCTGTGATGAACAGGTTGGAGTGCATATTTTAAGTAGAGGCTCTAAAGAGTACAATAATCAGCCAAGGAATAAGGAGTAAGTGTGTTACAAAAAAGTAATGAGGGCCCAGTGAGAGTGAGAACGCAGGTGGACATGCACTTGTCTAATATAGGTCAGGCCCTGGGTCTGATCCTCAGCATATGGTGAGGGACAATATGCATTGAAATAAAAGGTACAAATCAAATGATAAAAGAAATACAACAGATTGATGCAAAGGAAAATTTGTACAGGCAATGAGGTCACAAAAGGTGAGTGAAAAGTCAACCATTGCCCCCTAGTAGCCAAAGCTAACAGTGGCCCAATGCTGAAAACTTTCCAAAGTCAAAGATCTCAGAAGTTTTTCTGCTGTGTTTTCACAATTAAAAGTAAAAGCAAGTGCTATAACCCCAGCGCCTAAAAGGCTGATGAAGAAGAGTGACAAGCTTAAGGCCAGTTTGGGCTATTTAAAAAGATGTTGCCTGAAATATCCAAGAAAGAAAAGAATAAAAGTGGTTTGGGGGAGGGTGGAAGGAAGGGAGGGAGGAAAGATGATGTTTACATACAAAGGGAAGTTTATGTTTTTGTGATTTTTACTCACTTTAATTTACAAGCAGCAGAGCCACAAGCTGCGGGTTTAAATTTCGCAGCTGGAGGCAAAATGAAATGATCCTGGGGTAACCCTTGTTCTCAAATGGTTTCACCACATCCCCTTATAAGCCAGTGACATGGGCTTGAACCTTCCATTCTCAGAGTTCCTTTTCTGGCTCTGGAGTCACCTGTGTGTGTGAATGGAGGAGGTAAAAAATATCACTCCCTTTTAGCTGAGTCTTAACACCTAAATGTCCTTTCAATTTATAAAGTACGTCATTCAACCAGAGGCCCTTTATTACCATCACTTTATCATGTTTTGAATGTCAAACTCTATTCTGTTATTCTACCAAGTGCAATAGACACAAAGACTTTTGACTGGAAATTTAGGTAGAAAATGTTTTTCCATTGAGTGTTCTTAACATGAACAATCACAAAGCTTCTTTATACCTACCTTCTTTTACATCTCACTCTAGTCCAAGATGACCTGGCACCCACTTTATAGTCCCAGGCTGGCCTCTAACTCACAGGGATTCTCCTACCTCTGCCTCCTGGGTGCTGGGTTTAAAAGCATGTGTCACCACATGTGGTCATTTACTTTTTTTTGTTTTTTGCTTTCAAATGTGTATTTTAATTGCCTTTACATTTTCTTTAGTTAGGGTGAGGAGTGCACATTGGAAACCTTTATATGGTTCTGTAGCAGATAGCTTCAGGTTCACTGAGACGAACTTCCACACCGCTGAGATGAACTTCCACACCAGGCACAGTTACAAAGGAAGGGATATTTATTAAAGCTTACAGACCCAGGGGAAGTTTCATAATGGTTGAAGAAGTTGGCCCCCTATTGAAAGGGCAAGGCAGAGAGAAAAAAAAGCCACAAGCCAAAAGGCCACACAGCACACTTCAGGAACTCCAGGTACAACTAGGCACTTTGCATATCTTTAGATTGGAATTTGAAACCCACCACCACACTTTAAAACTAGATCCCAAGATCCACCCGGTGACAATACCTCCATCCAGGTGGCTGCAGATGCGAACTACAATCTAACAAAACACTGAATATTTTGGGGGCCATCTATTCAAACTATAATAGGTAATGATTACAATTTGGGATGCACCTTCCCCACTGATGTCATAAATACATAACTTTGAACATTGTTGCCATTTGTAATGGCAAAGAAATTTATTGATTATCCTCACTTTACAGAATGAGTTGAAAAGAAGCTTAGGGTGTTAATTTGGTCATTTTTCCCCCTTTGCTCTCTAGGAATTGAGAAGATAGAATTTTATCTTAATTTCTTGAATATATTAAATGACTTTTTCAGACTAACTATTTGAGAGAGACAGAGATAGAGTGAGTATGGGCATATCAGGGTCTCAACCTTCTGTAAAGGAATTCCAGACACACACACTATTTTGTGCAACAGGCTTTATATGGGCACTGAGGAATCAAACTTGGGCTATCAGTCTTTGCAAGTCAGTGCCTTTAAGAGCTAAACAATGTCTCCAGGCTTAAATTGTTTTTGACTCATAAAATGTAGATTTTCTGTTTCACCTCGTGGTAAAGAATACAACAAAGTCAAATCATTTAGGGTCTCTGCTGTTACAAATGTGTAGTTAATTCCATTTTCAAAAGACCTTGCTCTTATGTTTCTAAATTTGTGCATTTATATACATGCATGTATATGAATGCTATATATTATTGAAGAAAGAAGAAGGGACATAGGTATAGAGGGAGAGGGGATTATTAAAGCAAGTGAAAATGCTTGAACTGTGGATTTATTGTAAGGGTCCAAAAATTGCTGAATAAAGACCCTTGGCTCTAATAGTATGTAAAAGCAAGGAGCATTTATTCTGTTGAATTAGCTGTTATGTCCAGTTCTCGGCACCCCCAGTGACCACCAAGGAGAACCAAACACATATGCAAGGTCAAGGAGCTTTATTTCAGGCTTAAGCTCGGTCTCTTGACTTCACCAACGCAGTGGATCTGCACAAGAGCCCCGAGTAGTGGGAGGATAGGGTTTTTATAGGGATTTGAACATAGAAGAAGGGGGTGGGTACATAATTGGTTGATTTAAACAGTGTACTCTTCTGGTTGGCTTAGGATTTTGGTGGGCAAAGTTGGCGGGCTGGGGCTAGGGGAATTGAACTTATCTATGACTACAGAAATATATGGCATAATCAGTTTCCAGTGTTAAACCCACCCTTACCAGAAAAAAAAAAAAAAAAAAAACTTAGATCTTGCCAGGAAACAGAAACTTAGGTCTACTGAGGACTCTGAAGCCTGTCATGGCGTCCATCTGGTTCCTGAGTCCTTCATAGCCAGCATGCAGGGGTCAACCATTCATACAAAATGGCAACCCCAACAGGAGCTCACAGGCTCCTTTGAAGCACAGCTAGAGGAATTTTGGCAGGCTTAGTCTTTTCTAACATGATTGGCTAATTTGAACAGTAACTGCACTTGTATTTCTTTCATTGGTCCTAAAGTTTTGGAGGGCTAGGTCTGGAGGAATTCCAGGGAGACTGGGTAACCCTTTATCATGATTGGCTAGTTTGGACATATCTCCAGGAACTGACTCAGCCCCTGGGCAGCTATCTTCTCCGGACACATGTCAGGGTCACTGTTGAGTAACAGCCCGCCCTTTCCTAGAAGTTTTGCCTGCCTTTCAAGGAAACTGAAACTGGGACCTAGTTATGGTGGCACCATACTGAAGCTTGTCATGGTGTCAGTTTGTTCCCTTCATTCATATGGTAGCAAACCTGTCCTTCCATTGACCAAGATCTGTTGAGGAAAATGGTGATATTGTAGTGGCATCTGGTGTCGTCACACAAGCAAGACCACTGACTCACAAAGTGCTGGGAGTGAACCAATGTGCCAGGGCTGCATATCAGAACACAAAAACACTGAGAGCAACTCGAACTGTTTGAGTGTCAGCTTTTATTGAAAAAAAGATGCAAAATGTTCATCGCAGAAAACAGGATGAGAGTTAAACCATAAATCACAATTTACATGTGACAGTTACAGCCATAAAAGTAATTTTAACATAGTGAGGAATTTGGTGCATCTTAGAAGATGATAGGGAAGAAATAAAAAGGGACTTGTGAAAGGTTCTGCTTGCCAGTAACAGGAGGTCCCTGGAGGGTGTGAGGTACCTCTATCACCAGGAGTCTCCCAGCTTATCAGTTAACAATGCAGGCCCCAGATAATGCTATTCAGACCAGCAGAGTCTTCTGTTTACCTGCCATTTGCTTCCTATAATGAGGTGAATTCTATATTTCTCTAGGCTAGGTATAAAGAAATGTAGAGAAACCTTTTGCTCTCCTTACAATATATGAGTCCATTAGAAAATATCTGAGGCTGACCAACCTTTGTACTAATGCACAAAGAGAGGATACAGTGGAAAAGTGTGATATGAGTCCCAGATACATCCCTCTGGGAGAGATGCTACACATTATAAGGATGCCCCTTAAGGATACACAAGATGTTGCCCAATAACTAGCATGGTCATACTATCTCAAAGCTCTTAAGATATGGGCATCTCTTGATAAGCATCCAGGCCAAGTCACTGTCATCAACACTCTTACATGTGGTCATTGCAAGATATGCTGACTCCTAAATTGCCCTTTCAAAAACATGAGTGCTGAGTGAGAACCTACATGTCAGGACTTCACATCAGAGGTCATGATCTCTGAGAGCAACTCTGAACTGCTCTGAGTGTCAGCTTTTATTGGAGAAAACTACAAGATGTTTATTCCAAAAACAGGATTGGAATAAAACCATAAATCACACAACTCACAAGTTATAGTTACAGCCATAAAAGTAATTTTAAAAATAAAGAAGGTTTCAGTGCATTGCAGCAGGGTCATTCCATTCTTAGAAGATTATAGGAAAAGAAAAAAGAACATGTGAAATAGGTCTGTTGGTCAGTTATAGGAAGCGCTTAGGGGGATGTGAGGTAGGTCTGTGACCAAGATTCTAGGAATATCCTGCTTATCTGCCCTTAAGGATTTTGCTTAACAATGCAGGTCTAGGGTAATGTTATTCAGACCAGCAGAGCATACTGTTTATCTGCCATCCCAATCTGTTTAGACAAGTATCATGCCATTCTTTTATGAGCTACTACAAGGACATGATTTCTATTTTTCTTTAAGCTTGATATAAAGAAATGTAGAGATATAAAATTTTGCTCTCTTTACAATTACCTAATCTTATCTCACCTGCCTCTTATCCAATAAACTGAGAAAGTCTCAATGTCACTAATGAAATACCTAAGTTTATGGGGAACACCTTAATCAAACCACCACATTCTGCCCCTGGCCCCCACAAACTGATAACCATACATGATGTAAAATGTATTATATTCAGTCCAACTTTAAAAGACCCCATAGCAAGGTGTGGTGGTGCACGCCTTCAATCCCAGCACTGGGATGCAGAGGTAGGAGGATCGCTGTGAGTTTGAGGCCACCTTGAGACTCCATTGCCAGGCTCCGCCGGTGGGGGCAGGTAGTGCTGATGGAAGGACCAGGCCTGCTGGTTCCTCCCAAGGGGTTGAGGAGGAGATGAGCGTCTGACAACTGAGACCTCTCCTGGCCACCGGAGAAAAACCACACTGAGTCGGGAGTCTTGGCAAAGCAGGAACTCAATTTATTGCTATGAGCAGTTGCCTATATAATGTTGAGGACAAAGGCGGGGATTCCAGGATGGGGGGACAGGTAAGGGCCAATAGTAAACTGTGACTATTGAAATGATAATTCTAACTCCCATGCAGAAGTAGCAGGCAAGAAGCCATTAGGCATCTTTCTGAGTCGCGTCTGGCCAGAGGCCGATCACCAAACTTTAGCTAGGCTCAGGAAGTTCCACTAGGCCTCACGTCTGGGCCTCTCAAGGCCCAACATCTTCCCCTTTTGTTTTTGTAAGCACGGTGGAAAACATGGCCCCTGTCTTAGGTTGTCCCCCTCCGGGGATCTTACCCATCATTGGTCAGATGGAGGGCAGAGGAGGGATGCTCATGAGGACAGCCAGTCATATGAGGAGCTTGACTCCTGAGTAGTGAGCCTATAATAACATATTTTGACCTGATGAGGTTTTATTGCCTCTAGCCATTGGTGAATAAATTGTGTAATCTTATAAATTACACAAGGCCTGACAGTGAGAAGAAGGAGAAGGAGAAGGAGAAGGAGGGGCCCAAGTAGAAGGAGAAGGTAGGGTAAGAAGTCATGTAAGCCCGTCCGCAGCAGATTGTCCTGGAGGTCCCGCCGCCTCCTCTCCAAGTCTTCCTGGAGCTTCTTAATCTTGTCCTGGACGATTCCTGATTTATTGGCGTAAAAGCAGCATTTTTCCTGTAAAAACAAGCATATGCCTCCTTTTTCGGCCTTTAGTAGGTCTAGTCCTCTTTTGTTTTGTAGGACTACCTCAGCCAGGGAATCTAGCTGTTGTTGAAGATAGGTCTCCCTCCGATATAGGGAGGGCCTCATTTCCAGGGACGATATCTACATCTGGGATTAAGGTGGCTGGGGCACAAAGGCGCGTCCAATTGGTGGGCAGAAAGTCATAGGCCATCCCGTCTCCACAAACATAAACCATTCCAGAAGGCGGGCAGCGTTGAGCACTGGGCTCAGTTGTGTTAAAAGTACAGAAGTAAGGATGAATGTATCCCACATCTATACTGGAATTATTAGGGGAAGGCGGGGCCCAAATGCAAGTTCCAGAGGAAACATTGGGAAAAGCTGGACGGGGATGGGGAAGGTGGCTGAGTAATTTTTTAAGGCCGTATTGGCAACTGTACTGCAAGCAGCCGGGGAGGCCCAGATTGGAGGCAAAGCCAGCAATCCTCCGCAAGGGAGGGAATTGTTTGGTTTAGCAGGGTGAAGACCATTTTAGGAGCAGTCCTCAGGGTTGGGACACTCCCTGGAGAAGTGATTGTCAGTGTCCCCTTGTTGGGACAAATATTTTAGGCCTCTCGCTGGTACCCAAATGAGTCTTTTTCTTCTTATAAAGTTTTCCCATAGACAAAAATTCCATGAACTTCACACAAGTTTCTATCAAAAAACTCCTTTCTGTTACAGTTTTTGCACTTTAATCACTTCTCAGTACAAAAGACTATCAAGGCCAGCCAAATGGCTTTTGACACTGAATATACATAATCTTGCTTACATGTAGGTGCTAAAGTCTTGCTGCCAAAGGGCCAGAGCTATGGATACAAGGCCAGCCAAATGGCTTCCGACAATTCCTCCTTTTTTATTTTTTTATGAACTGAGCCCTTCTGGGCCTTGGTGTAGAAATGTGTCTGTCTTAGGCTGTCCTCTATGATATTTAGGCCTTATCCGTCATCAGTACATGAATTCCATCATTCATGCCCTGTCTTAGGTTGACCTAACTAGAGAGAATCTTACCCTTTTTGACTACCAGCCTCTGCAGGGACTTTAAGATAATGTCTCAGGAAGCCGGGTTTGGGTCCATAGTTGTATCCCATGTACTTCTGCATGGATATCCATAAAGGATCTCAAAAGGCATTTAACGAGTATGGGCAGCAGACACAGAATGAGCAAAAGACAAACACCTGTAGCAGCAAAGCTCCCTGTCCAAGAAGTGAGAGAATTCCATCCCAGGCAAGGCCGACTTAAAAACAGATATTAAGTCAACAGCAGCTTTAGCTGCATCAAAAGTAAGATGATTATTTTGCAAAGACAAAACCTCTGAATGTAACTGAATCAGATCCAAGGAAATATTATCATTATGTCAAATACCTCTTAAATGTATTTTCCCAACGCTGTTGACTGTTATTATAATTTTTAGAAGTAACACAAATCTATTGAAAACCTACATGACACTCCAAACGAGTTTTAACTTTCAACTTTAGTATCTCTTCACCCAAATACATAACCACATCATACAGAGTGTCTACCAGGTGAAATTGTATCTAGGGTAAGGATCGAGCCCAAGATCTTAAAAGGAGGCACAATTTGAACTTTCTCAGGAGCTACTTTAAAGCTGTGCGTATGAAGGATAGCTAGACATTAAAAGTACAAGCCTAAAGCCAAATGGGTCTTATTTCATCTTGAGGGAAGACACATCTAAACCCTCTCCCTGCTGTGAGGAGTGGGTCCGGTCCTCTCCAGGCCCCAGTCAATGGGCCATTTCTAGGAAAATTTAAAATATTTAAGGTGAATAATGCTTTCTTTAGCTGACCATGGGGGGTAGTGATTCCTCCTTTTGTTTTTGTAATTGTGATTTAAGGGTTTGGTCAACAATAGCTTGGCCTCGAGGGTTGTATGGGATGCCTGTGGAATGTGAGATTTTCCAGGTCTGGAGAAAATCTACAAAGGCCTTGCTTATGAAGTAGGGGCCATTATCTGTTTTAATTTGATCAGGTAGCCCAAGAGTGGCAAAACATTGAAGCACATGATTAATGGCATGTTTAGATTCCCCCCATCCTAGAATCCCCGCCTTCGTCCTCAACATTATATAGGCAACTGCTCATAGCAATAGATTGAGTTCCTGCTTTGACAAGACTCCCAACTCAGTTCTCAGGACATGGGCATAGCAGCAAGCCTCTCACACAAACTTTCTAGCTCAGTCCAGACAAAGGTCTTTCTCACCATCATCATAAGCCAAACCTCACAGTCCATAGTTCTTACTGCATTCTGGTCTTTCAACTCTGACCAGAATAGTCCATCAAGCTGTACTTATAGCACTGCAAGGCATCTCTTAGGCCAAGGTTAAATCCTTCCACATTCCTCTTGAAAATCATCTCCAAAAGGCCAAAGCCACACAGTCAGGTATCTTAGCAGCAAATGGCCCCACTCCTCAGTACCAACTTTACTCTTTCAATTATGACAACAAGAACAGGAGAATGTGCCAAACACTGGCAAGGGGAAGCTGGCTATAATACCCATAAACCCACCCTCAACAATACACTGCCTCCAGTAGCTATTAATCCCCATCTCCATCAGCTGGGAACCTTGTATTCAGAACACTTAAGTTATGGGGGTCACCTGAATCAAACCACCAGAGGTATCCTCTATTGTTCTCCTCTCCACTCTTTTCCTCTGCTGGAGCTGTATGTTTTTGGTCAGGCTTGCATCAGAGATCCTCTTGTCTCTCTACCCTAAAGAGCATGCCTGGCTTTTTAATACTGGTGCTAAGATTAAACTTGGCTGCTTGTGCTTGTGCTGCAAGTACTCTTACCCATGAAACCATCTATATAAACCCTTGTTCTTTATTTTAAAGAATTCTTTATTTTAAAGAAGGAAATAATGGCTAGTATATAATTATGGAAGATAATTTTCCTGAATGGAAGACCAAGTCATTCCATTGAAATTATTCACTTATTTTGAAGGCTGGAGAGATGGCTTACCAGTTAACCTACTTGCCTATGAAGCCTAAGGAACCAGATTGATTCTCCAGTAGCCACATAAGCCAAATGTACAATGTGATGCATGCATCTGGAATTTACAGTTTGTAGAGACCCCACTGTGCCCATTCTCTCTCTCTCTCTCAAATAAATAAATAAAATAAAACAAAATAATTTGTTTAAAAAAGTATTCTCTTATTATGAAGCAGAACTATTAATGAAAATCTATCCCTATAAGCATATTTTAAATTACCTAAACTATAATGGTATATTTAAAAAATTATAAACTTTGAGAAAAATGAGCAAGATCAGATGACTTATTTGTAACATAAATCTAGAAGAAAATGGAAAAAAAATATACAAATTATTGAGAAAAAATGTTGTGAAAACACACTATGATATTTGTCCATTAGGGCAACACAAGATACCTGAGACCCTAAAGAACAAGAACAAGAACTATGAATGCTAGTGATTGAACCCAGGACCTCAATCATATTAAGCATGTGCTACATTCCTTTGCTACTCTTCAAGACCCTGTAAAAACTGTTCAAGAATGAAGTCTCACATAAAAAAGATTGAGAAGCAATACTTTAAATAAAATGCAATGAAGACAGAAGAGTGGAGAAAAATAAACCACACAGTATTAACATTTCTAACCAACTCTATCTGATGGCTATGTAGTAGATAATGATAGACTTGGAAAATGCAATCAGTATCTTAAATAAAGTTTACTAATAAAAAGAAAATGCCATAAGGTAAATTCAAATAAGCACTAAATTCATCCCCAAAATTATAGAATATGTGTGCTTACAGAAGAAGAGGAAAATAAAAGGACTCCAAAGTTATCAGTGAACAGAAGTAGAAAGAAGAGAAAAAGAGCAAAATGGTCCTGTATGTGCCACTTTTCATGACAGGAGGGTATGGGTAGAAAACAGCCTTGAAGGAAGGAACAGTGAGGCTTCTGAGTGAACACACTAACAATTTACTTTCAAATAATTGATTCATCAGTACAGAAAAGGAAAGGCCATAGTAGGATGCACGATGTCATAAAACTTCCGGCTAAATGTTAAGGACTAGACAGGAAAAAAGATGGCTATGAAAAAAAAGAGTTCTATGAAATAACTAATGAAAATGTTTTACATAAATGTCCTGAACATATCCTTCTATGTAACACAAAGTATTTGGAAATAGTTTGATAAATTGTAGGTGATAGGTAGTCTAAATAGATAAATGAGAGGTGATGGGTAGATAGCCTACATAGAATAGATAGATAGATAGATAGATAGATAGATAGATAGATAGATAGATAGACAGACAGATAGATAAATAGAAATATGATAAATAAATGTATAGAATACATAGATTAGATAGATAAACATTTAATTGACAGAAATGCATACATAGGGGCTAGAGAGATGGCTCAGCCATTAAGGCTCTTTCCTACAAAGTCTAACAACTTGGATTTAATTCCCCAGTACCCACATAAAGCCAGATGCACAAAGTGGGGTATGCATATGGAATTTGTTTGCAGCAGCTAGAGGCCCTAGTGAACCCATTCTCTCTGTGTATCTCTCTTCTCTCTATCTCTCTCTCTCTCTGCTTACAAATAAATAAATAAAATATTTTTTAGAAAGAAATATACATAAATGCATAGGTATATAGATTATATAAAATAATTAAATGAAATAGGTTAGCAGGGTAGGTATACTTTATATTATCAGATACATAACTAAAAAATACAAGACAAGTAAGTTAGGGACAAGGTAGAATCAACTCTAGGGTTCATGAGCACAGAAAACAGAAGATAAACTTAGGGTGTTGTATCTAGGAGCCATGAGGCCTACTGATGCCCTGAAAAGGGATGCCCAGATAAGCATTGCCCTCACTGAGTGGAAAGGTAGGAGTCATAAAAAAAGAACTGTTCGATATAAAGTTCACAAACTGGGAGAAGACATTTCTACTGCCTTGATGGATACTATGACCAATAACAATGCTATGAAAGTTATGACAGTTTAGAGACCACAGAATCACTGCACTACATCCCATATGAAATGACAGCTCCTTTAAGGGTGCTACAGCAAAGCGGGGGTGAGACCTACTGCTCCTGGAGTGTGGTGGACTACGTCAAGGTTACACTGCAGTGGTGCAGATGCGTCTACTTGGACTGCCCATTTTTAAACAGATGGCATATATCATACAGAGACAAGTTTTACAACTTCTTAACTATGAACATTTAAGGCAACAAGGGAAGAATTTAAATTTTAAAATAAAACTAGTGAGGTAAAGTTAAAAAGTAGAAATCAAGAAACCAATGAGTTTGGTTGAAGTAAATTAAAAACGTATAAGAATTAAGGAAGGGGGAAGCCCCCACCTCTGGTAGTTTCCACCTGGGTGCAGTATGCAGCTGTTTCATAACTTCAAAGTAGACACAAAACTTGTCTTCTCTAGATATTCTGAGTACTATCCATTTAAGTACTGCAAATGCCTTCTTCCCATTTCATTAAAAGCAAGGGGAGGGTAGAAAGAGATAGAAGAAAAAAATGAAAAATTTGTGAATGTAAATCAGAAAAACTATGCTTACTGATGCATCTAATAAATAATAATTACTTTAAAACATAACTATTATATCCTAAATCAAAATAATTGATGAAAATAGATGTAACATGATTCTATAATCTTTCAAAATATTTGAAACAGACTAGCAGTTTCAGAACTAAGACTTGGATAATCTCAAAAAGTGAAAAGAAAAGGAAACCACATCTTTCTATATGTGTACAATGTTGGTTTTTTCTTTTTGCATTTTTTAGAATCTTTTTTTTTTATTAGTTTTGTACTCAGTGAATACAGTCATGCTGGTACCATTGTTGGCCTCCTCCCTGTCCTTCCCCCCCCTCCACAGGGACCTTCCTTGTTGGGGTACATGGGTTGTGCATCAGTTATGGGTAGGAGGAAATGTCTCTGTGTATCATGACCCAAGGTGGTGGCTCTGACATTCTTTCTACCTCCTCTTCCCCAAATTTCCCTGAGCTATGTTGGGTTCATTTTAGCTCTGCTTCAGTGTTGAGATCTTGGGAGCCTCTGTGTCTCTGGATATGTGGTTTGGTAGGTGTTTATTGTTCTCTGTGTCTATCTCCTTCTTCATTGTTCTGGTACCCAGTTCACCAAGAAAACAGCACCCTTGCTTGTTTCACCAATTATTCTTAGTTTCAGTTGGTGCCCTTTTGAGGTTCTCTCCTTAGGATCTGCGTTTTAAAGAGAATCTCATAATCTTTAAAGTTCAGTTAGCTTATGTGGAAACTAAAAAAAAAAAAAAAAAATAGAATTGAAAGTACAACAGTGACCATGAGGACTGGGGGTTGGGGTGAATGTAGAAGGCTATAGGAATAGGCTCACCACAAGCTGTAAGTGTGTGTGGAAAGACTGCAGTGTTAAAGTGTGAGCGAGCTGTCACATCCAACTCTTTAAACACATTGGGATGTGTGAGATGATATTTTGAGTGAATATTTTTATAAAAGTATTTACAAAAACAATAATGTGAAATCAAAGCATTGTTATATCAATCCACTTTTCTGTGTCTTTATTTAGATACCTAGCCAGACACCAAAGAAGTATAACAGTTCCCTTCTGTATGTGACAGTCAATCTTCCAAGGTTCTCATAGCATAATATAGAAGATAATAAATAAGAAAGTATAAGTTTTAAATCTCCTTGACTAGAATCAATTTTTTTTAAAAAAAAGAATATTTTATTTTTATTTATTTATGACAGGGAGAGAGAGGAAGAGAGAGAGAGGGACGGAGGGAGAGAATGAGTGAGCCAGGGCCTCTCACCACTGAAAACAAACTCCAGAAGCATGGGCCACCATGTGCTTAAGTAGGTTCTGGGGACTTGAACCTGGATCCTTAGGCTTTACAGGCAAGTGCCTTAACCACTGTGTCATCTCTCTAGCCCCTAAAATCAAACTTTTTATGGTCCATGCTAATCTCAAGAGGATACTCTACTAATTATATTAAGTTTATTATAAGAACAGTATTGATGAGCTGAAATACATTCTCTTTTCACTAGTCAGTAAATTACATTAAAGATAAATTACATTTGTCTTCCTCTCTTGATGACGACGAGAGGGACATTTTGTCTTGTTACTTTGAAGAAACAAAGAATGCGTCACATTGATTATTGTGCCATGGTGAGCTGGCTTCTCTCTGCACTGTTTTACTATGTTAGTAATCACACAAAGGTATTTTTATGTCTATCAAGTAGGTAGGTGTCTGAGTCCACCAAGCCATGGTTAAGTGAGTGGCCTAGGATTACACTGTGAACTTGCCCAGGATGATTGTAGTGCTTCATGCAATACAGTTGCCATGGGCACTCTTCAAAGCGTAGGTGTAAATAAGCCACTCAGTATATCAGACAGTCATCACCCTTAGCCCTGATTCTGAAAATCTTGCCTTACTCTTTATGTCTAAGAGGACATTCATCTAAAGACTCAAACTTAAGAACAGGCCCAAGGAGGTGCTCTAAGCAGAGCAATAAAGAGCACAGGTTTAAAAAAATACTATGCATTAATGGGGTCTTCAGGCTACTTTTCACTTGGATTTTCAAACTTTCTTTCTTCCAAGGTTGTCTTATTAGCTGTCAAGATTTATGACCTAGGAGTCTTTAAATTCCTTTTATTAGGTAAGAAAACATATTCTGGAATGAATAGTCTTATTAATTATTTATTTGCTTGTTTGTTTGTGAAACCCTCGCTACTTACCACAGAGTGCCTATACTACAGATATGCACCACTACACTTGGGTTGTTTTAAACTTTATTTTATTTTATTTTATTTATTTTTTTTTTTTTGAGAAAGAGAGCATGACAGAAAGAGAGAGAGAGAGAGAGAATTGGCACACCAGGGTCTCTAGCCTCTGAAATCAAACTCCAAAAGCATGTGACCTTGTGTGCATGTGTCACCTTGTGCATCTGGCTTACTTGGGTTCTGGGGAGTTGAACCCTGGTCCTTAGACTTCACAAGCAAGTGCCTTGACTGCTAAGCCAGCTATCCAGTCCTCTTTGAAAGTTTTGACTAAAAACTTTACCTGTTAAAAGTCACAATTTCTGGCATCAAAATCCAAATCAAATACCTCCAGAGCTGGAAAAGAACTTTTTCCTAATGTTTAGAATATTCCAGAACCCGTAGCAAAAAAAAAAAATAAGTGCAAACTTTGGAGTTTAGCAGTGGAAATGCACTTACTAGCTAACTCATCAAACAGAATAAGGAAGTGGTCACAGGTGTTTAGTCATAGTGGCTTTATGGAGAAGCCCTCAGCACAGCTTCTGGTGTTTGGCCGCCTGAGGGAGGATGGTGTTTTGCTGAGCTTTTATGAGTGGCTGGAGATGTGCAGTCAGATTAGACAGAGTAGGTTGGTCTTAAGCTAATTTACAAATCTCCCACAGGGTGGAGTTTGACCTGTTCTTTGCACTTCTCACCACTTGATCTGGCTGTCTAGTTGCAAGGAGCTCTTCAGAGTGCCCCCAGAGGTAGAGGAAGCCAAGGACACATTGAGATCCTAGCAGGTAAGCAGGATTACTGTGATAGAGCTGTGTAAATTTAAGGGCTACTCAGTAGGTTTTTTTTCCAAATGAAATGTGTTTCTGCCAGAATCCTTGCCACAGTGCTTGGAGATTTCTTCTGCCAGTTTCTGTTTCTATTTTTGTCAAAATTGTCTTCAAAATTGGCATGACCTCCCTAAAACCTTCCACCTCTAATGGGAAGATAAATGAAGAGATCTTTTGGAATGTGGTGAAACCGCTACAAATCATCTATTAGACTTGCTTGTATTCAACAAGTTAAAATTAATCCTGGAGGGCTGGAGAGATGGCTTAGCGGTTAAGCGCTTTCCTGTGAAGCCTAAGGACCCCAGTTTGAGGCTCGATTTCCCAGGACCCACGTTAGCCAGATGCACAAGGGGGCGCACGCATCTGGAGTTCGTTTGCAGCGGCTGGAGGCCCTGGCGCACCCATTCTGTCTCTCTCTCTCTCTCTCTCTCTCTGCCTCGTTCTCTCTCTGTCTGTTGCTCTCAAATAAATAAAATAACAACAACAACAAAAAAAATTAATCCTGGAGTGCCCTGTGACTAAATGGCAAGATTAGATCAAAATTCAGATGATGAAAAATATTTAAATAAACTTTAATATTTCTGCTGAACTAGATGTCCTGTGCTGCTATGATACATAGCAAAAGTCTAGAGAAGTGAAAATATCTATTCTTGAGAATAGCTTCTTCCTCTTTTCTTTTAGCAACCATTTTCCTAAGAATGGAAAGTTGAAACATATTTTTTTGTGCATTAAAGATTTTTTTTTTTCATTTCCAGCTTTCATTTCGTGGACAGTGGATATTACATAAATAGTAACTGGAGAAAACACACTGGCCTCTCATAGTACAGCTCAGATATTTGTATCCCAGAAATGAGTTACACAGTTTTCCTGTGTGAAGTCACTTAACTCTCAATGATACTCTTTTTAAAAAACTTGCTTTGTGCACCAAAAATTAAAATTATTTTTCATAAAAAAAGTCACACTTGAGCCGGGCGTGGTGGCTCATGCCTTTAATCCCAGCACTCGGGAGGCAGAGGTAGGAAAATCATCATAAGTTCGAGGCCGCCCTGAGACTACATAGTGAGTTCCAGGTCAGCCTGGGCTAGAGTGAGGGCCTACCTGGAAAAACCAAAAAAAAAAAGTTACACTTGACATGTGTGTTTTTTTGCCAGCTTCCAAACTTTGAACTCAGTGTACAATTTGTTCAGAAAGGATCGTTGACATTTTGCTGGGTAAATATTAACTATGAAGTTCTCACAACCATTGATGTAAAACTGTTTAACCTCAGACCAGTGAATGGAAAAGAGATCTGGAATTTCATGATTCCTTACAAACTATCAGTTTTGAATAAGCATAGCATTTTAGCTGTAAAATTTTAGCAATCTAAATAAAACCATGAAGGCAAAATTTCAAGTGCTAAATTGAGGACAAAACCCAAGTTCCATTAGAAGACATTGATAACAAAAGGAGTTATAAAAATATATTTTGGCATGAATGTGTATGAAGTCTACATATTGTGTGTGTGTGCATATTGTGTCTGCGCATGTACATGCCTTATGCACATGTATGCAGAAAACAGAGGACACCAGGGATCTTCTATCACTCTTCCACCTTCTTTCTCACTGATTGTTGTCCTCACTTCACAGTTTGCTTTTGCCAGCAGGTCCTAGTGATCATCCTACTCCCATACCTCTGAACACTGGAGTTATAGGCATGCTCAGCAAGGCAAGACTATTTAAATGACTTTGATGAGATTGGACTCAGGTCTTCATGCTTGCACAGGAAGTCCTCTTACCCACAGAGTAGTCTCTCCAGTCCCAATATTATGCTTATAAAAGACATCCTTAAGGCTGGAGAGATAGCTTCATGATTAAGAAGCTTGCCTGTGAAGCTCAAAGTCTCAGGTTCGATTCTCCAGTGCCTTAGTAGGCCAGATACACAAGGTAGAGCAATGCATCTGGAGTTCATTTGCAGTGTCTAGATGCCCTGGTGTGCCCACTCTGCCCCTTTCTCTGCCTCTTACTCTTTCTAAAATAAATAAATATATAAATAAATATAACTTTTTAAAAGAAAAGACTTCAATAATGAGCTATGAGGCTAGCCATAGTCTCCTAGATAAAGTAAACTATTTGTTTATAACAATGGCAAAAGAAAGGTTATTTGACGTGACTGAGGCCATATGATATGTATGTTCACCTTTACAATACTGCTAAATATGGGAAATGTAAGATTTGAATGTTTTGGCAATCTTAGATTTAATGTCTTCATTTCAGAACAAAACCCTATGTATTTACTTGCAAATGATAAACCTAAGTAAAACATAAAATGATGGCTTTGAAACACTAATTGACTTACTTGGTGACAGGAATTACTATGAGTGACGAAAGTGTTTTCTGGGAGTGAAAGCACTGAACATAATACCTCAGTCAGTTAGAAGCCACACATGATAGACGAGTGGGGAGTGGTATAATCTTTCAGGACAGATTACTCCTCTCAAATAGCTCATCATACCTCAGCTGTATAAGCCCCGGCATGGAAACAGACAGTGAAACTTTTGCTTGCCTGGGACTGGATTTCAAAGGGATTTTAACTAAATCAACAGGAACTGGGGAGATGGTTCACTTGCTAAGAGTAGTTGCATACAAGCATGAGGGCCTGAAAGAATCTGATTTGTCCAGTACCCATGTGAACAGCTGGGCATGTCATGACTGAAAAAAAATATAGCAGCTCTGGGTTCAAGGAGCAACTCTCCTCACAGAAACAGGGTAATTTGACTCTGCAACTGTTATGTTCCAGATCATCCCAATCAATGAAGTTCAACTGAGTTAGCATCAGTAAATGTTCGATATGGATGTGGCTTCTCTCCTGAAACCTTAATTCACAAAAGAAATATAGAATGGGAGGTTCTAGGTTCTGAGCAGGAAATTTACTCTTTATATCTATCTATACATTTCAGAGACAAGCCTACAGGGACACATATTCCCAGATATAGCTTCAAAATGAACTCTGTTTTGTTTTGTTTTGTGATATGCTGTAGGTGTGTAGTCTAGTCTGACCTTGAACACATCATCCTCCACCCTCAGCTGAGGGTGTGATTAGTATAATTACAGATGTGTCCACCATACCCTATTGTGATTCACTTTCAATATTGTATACATGTGTTTCCAGGAGATCAGAATCATAATCTCTTTGTTTTTCATATCTAAATGTCTGAGCCATGGTGGACACTCAATACTTACTTAGTTAATTAAGAATGAATAAGTCTACTATTCCATTACCACATTTTAACAACCCCTACATTCATTCTTATAAATTATCCCCCACTGTTTTCTCATGTTATATACATATATATGTATATATACATATATATATATATATATATATACACACATGTGTGTCTGTGTGTAGATTATATACATATATGCATAGGTATATATAATCAGAAAGATCTACACATATATTTCTTTTATAGTTATTTGAAACATGGACTTACACTATAGCTCAAACTGTCCTGGAGATCATGATAATCCTCCTGCCTCAGCCTCTAGAGTGTTGAGTTGATAAACATGATCTATCACATCCAGCTTACTTTGTAGATATTGCCCCAGCCTTCTGAAGGAATGATAGCAAAGATTAAATGCAGTGACTTAAGATTGTCCACTGTTAACAAATTTATACTAAGAAAGTTGAATATTATTTGGAATCTGATGATAGTAAATGAATCTGAATGCTAAAGTAAATTTACTCAGAATTTAGTTAATCCCAATGAAGGAATAAATTATTAAATCTCCAAAGAAATCATCAGACAATTGCTTGTTTCCAAGTTTCACTGGAAGTGTTTCTTTAATTATTTCCTATAGGGACAGAATGAGAGAGTGTATTACTCTAGGAATAGGTCATTACTCATGTCAAATAATTCATTGAGCTATTTTGTTTCTTTGTACTCAACTGCCATTTTGAAGAATACCCTGTCTAAATGACACGGCTCAGCAATGGGGTGGTCATAATGATAAATTAAGCCTGGTGCAGCCCCAGGAGAATATACTTCAGTAGAGCAGGGCAGCAACTCAGTCAAGCTGGTGAAAATGGTGTATAGTAAGGATACACCAGGAGTAAGGCAGAAGGATGTCTCAGGGAAGGTTAGAAACAGTCATGCAAATGGGGACCCAGAGCTTCACACATTTCTTTGTGCATGAAAAGATTCAGTGCCTGTCAAGATGGGATTGTCCTGTCATTTGTTCAGAACCATAGCTGTTTAATCCACATCCATTGTGTGGCTCAGTGATCTTGCTTGCTGTTAGAATCACTGCTTTATTTCTATGCTTTAACAATCAGTAGTTCTGTTTTGCTTTGAAAATTCCATCAAATTCCTCATGATAATATCCCTCCTAGATCCTGGTATTTTATCATTTCTCTCAGATTCTTTCTAAATTCATGATCTTATTTGTACTTGACTAAATAAAATGTATCACAGCTCAAATTTCTAAAAGAACTTGGGCTTATGCTCAGCTATGCACCATCACAACTGTTTCGTTAGAGGTTTTTCAGCAACCCAGAGAGCAGTGCATTGTCAACTGTCCAGCCCAGGTCTAATCAACTGTGACACAACAACTTGATCATAATTGAGAGATGCACAGTCATCTCCATGCAAATATCTTTCATCAGACAGTTACCAAGAAGGACCAATTTAAAATCAAGTTGTCAGTGTGGGAGACTATGCAATATCCCTCCTATCCATGCATGCACCTAATAAATATAGTACCTGAAAGAATGTATTAATTATCACAAGAAGTATATTCATGATGTTTATAGGGGGACGGACTAGATTTAATCAAGGAAGAATGACAGGCTTCAAGAAAATTGTGGCATGTGATCTAGGGCTTTGAAATGTGTCTAAGGTCTGCTCATGTAGAAGCAGAAACAGCAAACATTAGGCAAAGGATGTGCAATGTGAAAATGTACTGGAATAGTTTCATTAGAAAGACAGGTAACAACTATATGGTCAGAAATAGAAATCATCATAAAATTCAATGTAGGAATCATTGGCTTTAGCACAAAATCACAAATTAGAGCTCTTAGAACCTGCAATGGGTTATCAAAACTAAATGACAGGCAAAGTGAAGTTTGGAACATTTAAGAATATAAAGAATGGCTCATTGGCAAACTGGAAATAAAAGGGCCAACTGAGTGGGTGAATATAATGTGGTGGTTTGTATTATGTGTCCTATATAAACTTGTGTGCTCTGAATGCTAGGTCCCCAACAGGTGCCAATTGGAATCTTGCTGGAAGAGGTGTGTGTTGTTGAGGCCAGGCTTAAGGGAGTTAGAGCCAGCTCCCCCTTGCCTTGAATAAGTATTAAGCTTATTCTCCTGCTGCTGCTCTGTCTATCTGATGTTGCCAGGGAGGTGTCGTCCAGCTTCTGCTCATGTCATCTTTTTATCTGCCATCATAGAGCTTCACCTCTGGACTTTAATCCAAAATAAATACTTTTCTTCCATAAGCTGCTATTGGTTAGGTGATTTGTCCCAGCCATGAGAACGAAAAAGAAAATTGGTACCTGAAAGTGAAGTCATTACTTCTAGACAACTTACTGTGGGCTTTGGTCATTTGGAACTCATTTGCAGGAAGAAAATGGAAGGATTTGAAACTTTGATCTAAGAGAAGTCTTGTAGTGCTCTAAGTAGAACTTGATAGGACATTCTTGTCAGAGTTAAAAGACCTAAATGTAGAAGGATCTATGGACTGTACAGGCTTGACTTGTAAGGGGAAGAAAGAAATTTGTGGGTCTAGGCTAGGAGCAGTTTCTGTGAAAGGCTTGCTGTATTCCTCCTGTGTCCTGATAATTTGTGCAGTTATGTTGCATAGAAATGGAATGGTGTGAACAGAATAATATGGCACCAAAACACATGAAAGTTTCAGGCTGGAGACAGCATCCATTCAGCTACAATTGTTTGAGAGATTACCACCCTTGAGATTAGGCCAGCCGCTCTGCACTGGGGCAGCAGAAACAATGCTGACTCATGAAATAAGGGGCCTAAATGCTGAAGGAATGTCCTCTTCCAAGTTGGCTTTATTCCCCCTGGATTAATAAGTGTTTAGCCCACCTGGTACTATGGGAGTATGACAAATGCAGGAAAGAAGGGTCTTTGGATTTACAATGCTGTTTTGTTTTCTGGAAATATCCATTGAAAGTATGAAGCTGGCTTGGAGGAAGTCCTTGTATGGAGACCGAATGGAGCCATGAGGATTAACTTTTGGTTGCAATGGAGACTCAAACAAGTACTGTAGGACAGCCACCAAAGATGGCTGGAAGCATGGGTTGAAATCTTTTTTTTTTTTTTTTTTTTTTTTTCCTGGTTGTGATTAGTCCAGGTAGATGGATGGAGTTGGAACTTCTGAGACTTTATCACCAGTTAATGGTGTTGGACTTAGAGGTAGAGGATTGGATGTGTTCCCTGCTTGCTTTAGATCTGGTGTTTGTGGAATCTCCCTTGACATGCCCAATTCCAATTTTTGCCTCATGAGTGTTTATTTGGTGCTATTATTTTCTTTTGATTTTACATGTTAATAGTTATGAAACCTTGGATAATAGGGATGTTTGAACAGTACTTGGACTGATAAAGACTATGGGGACTTTTTAAAGTTGGACTAAATACATTGTGTTTTATATTGTGGATAGTCATCAATTTATGAAGGCCTAGGTCATTGCATTAGGTGTCCCTCATGAACTTATGTTCTGCGTGGTAGTCCCCAGCTAGTGGCAATTTGGGAATTGAAGTCTTGCTGAAGGAGATGTGTATTTGGCGGCAGTCTTATGAGGCTTTATAGCCAGCTTCTCCTTTCCAGTGTTAAGCTGATTTTTCTGCTACTATTGTCCAGCTGATATTGGAAAGGTGGTGATATCCAGTTCTGCTCACGTCATGCTTTCCCCTGTAATCATGGAGTTTCCCCCTTGTTACTGTCAGACAAAATAAAATACTTTTCTCCCATAAGCTGCTTTTGTTCAGGTGCTTTGACCCAGCAACGAAAAGGTAACTGAACAGGAAGTTAGCTTATAGGAAGAACATCTAATTCAATGATATAGTGTAAAAAGTGAAGTGTGTGGTTTCTGTCCAACCCTCTGTGTTGGTTATGAACAAAGAGGATGAGGGGGACAAACGAGGATTGAATAGAAATTATAAAGTTCTCCCTGTGCTAGTTTTTATCCACATAATCCGAGGCTTTGTGTGCTATGTGTCAGTTGAAAAATGTCAAGCATACCCTACTCAACAGACTCAAATCCTCAATAGATATTTTGGCATTGTTCCCCAGATATTTAATACCTAACTGAAATTTAGTATTTCCTAAATAAAATTTCTAATTTCTCTTACCAAAATTTCTCTTTTCCCAGTATTGCTTGTTTTATACCATTTACTATATTTTATCAGATCCCCAAACTAGAGCAACCCCCTTGGCACTCCTCACCAGAGAAAACCTGTTTTATTACTATTTGCATTTTCTATGAAGCACATTACACATCCATACTCTCCTCTCTGCCTTTTCCTCCTCAAGTAAATTTAATCCACTCTTTTTCTTTGTAATAACCCTACTATTTCTCTCTTTGGAAATTCTTACAACTCATCACAGTGCAAAATGAGTATTATTTATCACAAAATATGTATCATTTTCTCACCTCAAACTCTCCAGGGTTGTGCTGCATAAATAAAATGCCTATTCATCTTAGAAAAGCACCCCAAGTGATTTGTATACTTGGAAATCCTCCAGAATTATGTTCTACCCCATGTCTTTGACATCAGAGTCCATGAAGACTCTTTTTCTACAACCTGCCTTGGTAATGAGGAAGCCCAGCCATCTCTTCTCCAGCATCATTACATTTGTGTCACCTTCCTTCAAATTAAAATCTCCACATGGTTAACTTTGTAGCAAGACACAAAGATGCTCCTGGATCTCTGAAAGGAAAATGCACACATCCCTTAAGGTAGTTCTTCTACACCCAAATGACTCCTATTATTGTTCTCGGTTTCCTTTTAGCTCTTAAAACTATTTACCATTCCAGCCTTTCTTTCTTTCTTTCTTTCTTTTTTCATTTATTTGCGAGTGACAGAGAGAGAGAGAGAGAGGGAGAAAGGTAGGGAGGGAGGGACAGAATGGGCGCTCCAGGGCTTCCAGCCACTGCAAACGATCTCTAGATGCGTGAGCCCCCTTGTGCATCTGGCTAACATGGGTCCTGGGGACTTGAGCCTCGAACCGGGGTCTTTAGGCTTAACAGGTAAGCGCTTAACTACTAAGCCATCTCTCCAGCCCCAGCCAGCCTTTATTTCTTATTTTCTCCCACAAAAAATGTTCTGTAATATATGACACTCTTGTACTCTGATACTATGCCTTCCTATCAGTGACAGGAGCTAAATAAATATTTGTTTAAAAAGTTTTAAATTGGGGGATGTGATGGTTTGAGTAACATATCGCCCATAAACTTAGTGTGTTCTGAATGCTTGGTCTCCAGCTGATGGCAATTGGGGAGGCGGAGCCTTGCTGGAAGAGGTGTGTACTTAAGCTGTACTTTGATGTTTATTAGTGCCTAGTTTGCTAGTATTAATTCAGCTCACTCTCTCGCTGCTATTTTCATACTACTGTGTCAGAGGTGATGCCCAGCTTCTGCGCATGTCATCCTTTTCTCTGCCATCATGAAGTTTCCTCTCAAGACTATAAGACAAAATAAACTGTAAACTAGTTGTCAGGTTTTTTGTTCCAGCAACAAGAAGGTCATGACAGAGGACATTTAGATAAAGATAGAATTTATCACATGTAAGTCAATTTAACTTGAAGGGGATTTATCTCTACTACCTTTCTTGCTCAAATTTAAAGACCTAAAATTTAGGAAATTATGAATTAAACAAATTAATGAGTAAAACTAAAAGCATGTGACTAAATTGTCACTGTCCCTTTAGGAAGGTTAAAATACTCTTCAGTATTAAATGAGTAGAAGCAGAGAAGAATGTGGTTTTAAGAGACCTCATGGGTCCTTGTTCTAAGGTGGTCAACCAGCTGCAGCAGATGGCTGAACAGTTATGGAAAAAAAATGTTGACATTTAAGGTGAAGTCACCTTTTTATCAAAATCATTATTATTTACAATAATAAGACTTAGTTCTGAATGGCTATAGAATTGAAACTGTGAACACAGAACCGCTGGAGCCATGAAGTGGGAAAGGGAGGAAAAAGAGCAAGGCAGAGAACTGAATTACTACAGTTTTGAACAAGCATTTTCAATGGTACCACTGACTAAAAGAGCTAGAAGAAAGCAGGTGAAATTATTTATGTGTGGCCCACCTTTTTATATGAGAATGGAATCAGCTAACATTTATTAAGTAATCACTCTGTCCTTAGCACTACAAACAGTCTTTTCAGTATCTCTAAACTATTACTATTTTTTCATGTTACATCTAAAAAAAATCTCAGGAGTAGGGTTTAAGGCTGGATGTTAGACTTGTTTTATCAGTTAATAATATCATTGTTATTAATATGTTTATATTAATAGTTAATATATTATTAACACTACAATCACATTACTTTTTATATTTATATTTTTGTTTTGCTTTTGTGAGACAGGGTTTTACTATGTAGCTCGTTCTAGCTTGGAACTTACTATGTAGTCTTGGCTACCTTCGGTCTCTCAGCAGTCCTCCAGCTTCAGCCTCTTGAGTGCTGCTGGGATTGCACATGAGCATCACCAATACTTGCTACGGCTGTATTATTTTTGAGGTTGGAATATGGGAATCTTACTTCAAAGCACGGTGTATTCCCTAGAGGACCGATGCCCTACAGGAAAATAATGGTGGCTACATTGTTTTTGATTTGTTCCTCTTTACAGAACAGTGTGTAATGGAGCCCTCACCCTTTGAGCACCCAGCTGACATAGTGCAACGCATCGCAGCTGAACTGAAATGTAGCCCAACAGATGAGCGTGTTGCTCTTCGTCTGGATGAGGAAGATGAACTGAGGCATTTCAGGGAGTATTTTTATATTCCCAAAATGCAGGATCTACCTTCAAGTAAGACTACTGGGAAAGCTTTATATAAATCAATTTATTAATTAATTTATTTTCACTATTTTCACTACAGCCTGGGTTTATCATAAATCTTTGAAATCCTTGTTCCATTGCATAATAGAACCATTACAATTGTGTCTGAGAACTTTCAGTCCCTGGTGCCACTAAATCAAGCTGTTCACCTATCTGAGTCTCATATTCTTTCTGTTTATAATCTCTGAATAACATCCTCACAGGTTGCTGATGCTGTCGCCCACTTCTTTGAACAATAGAGGCTGATTGAAAAGTACAGGCAAAGGTGTTTACTCATTCTCTCAGCATTTAGAACACAAAGGAATTCTATTCTAAGAGATATGAGAGCATCTCTATTAATGTGGCATTTTATTTATGATAGTGTGGTATTTCTGTGAGAGTAAATAATTCTTGAAACCTGGGTATAGGAGGAAGAATGTTGTATTAATAGCTGTATTTGCATGTTGTAAGGAAAGATAGCAAGTGTGAGAGTTAGTAAGGAGTCTATACTGCATTTCTAGATGTAATTCAGAAACCTGTTTCTTACTTGGAAAAAAAAAACAGTTAACATTATAATTATCGCAAGTATAAAATATGTTGACATAATGTTGCATATTAGTGTGCTTTAAATCAATGATAAAGACTATAAGGCTGAATAGAACAGTCTTATATCCTTTTTATTTCCTTCAGATTAAATAAGACAGGTAAAATTTTAAGTACTCAGAATTTAGAAATATCAGTTAATACTATTTTAGCATAATATTAGCATAATCTTAGCTTACATTTGATGAAACATGGCAGGTTAGATTCTCCAGGGACACTGTGCATATGATGTCAGTACATCTATGACCATTATGCCCAGCATCATCACCTACTGCGTCAGTACATCCATGAATGTTAAGTCTTCTGTTATTCCATCTATGAGTGCTAATCTAGCATCAGCAACATAGTGTCAGTCCATCTATGACTGTTATGTCCTACTTTAATATTGTAGTTGCCTTCACATTACTGGCACATAGTCCTTGACCAAAAGCAGCTTGTGGGGAAAAAGCATTTATTTTGGCTTCTGATGCAAGGGGAAACCATGACAGCAGGGGAAAATATGGCATGATCAGAGGCTAGACATCACCACCTGGTCAACATCAGTTGGATAACCATAGCAGGAGAGTGTGCCAAACACTGGCAAGGAGAAGCTGATTCTAACACCTATAAACCCACCCCAACAACACATCTCCATGAGGAGGCTCCAATTTCCAAATTGCACCAGCTGGTTAAATAGCATTCAGCACACTTGGATTATGGCAGGCAGTTCAAAACACCACATTCAGCACCTACACTATGAGGCTATCTGTGACTGTTACATCCAGCCCCAGTACCTATAGCATCATTCCATTTATGAATCTTATGCCTATCATCATGCATAATTCTAAAAAAAATGAAAGAAGAGTTTAAACCCTCCATCCAACAGAATTCATGTTCTCATCTATAAAATTTTATGCTTAAAAATGGTTGAGAGGTTAATTCATGTAATCTTCGCATTTTTTTTTTTTTTTCTCTTTTGTATTTTGGAGACAGCAAAACAGAGAGACAGAGGAAAAGAGAGAGAATTGGTGTGCCAGGGCCATAGCCACTGCAAAAATGCCAGATGTTTGTGCCACCTAGTGGGCATATGCAACCTTGCACTTACTTCACCTTTGTGGTTCTAGCTTATGTGGGATCTGTAGAGTAGAACATGGGTCCTTAGGCTTCATAGGAAAGAGCCTTAACCACTAAGCCATCTCTCCGGTCTCAATTTTAGCATATTATTTTTATATTTACTAAAAATAAAAGTTTTTTGCACAAGGCTAGAGAAATTGATCAGCCATTAAAGGCACTTGCTTACAAAGTCTGACACCTGTGTTTGATTCCTGAATATCCACATAAAGCCAGATACACAAGTGGTGCATGCACATGGAGTTTGTTTGCAGAGGCAAAAGGCCCTGACAAGGCCATATTCATTCTCTCTCTCTCTCTCTCTCTCTCTCTCATCTCTGTTTCTCTTGTTCACTCTGCCTCCTTTTTCATCTCAAATAAATGAATAAAAAATTAAAGCTTCTACTGCAAACGACATGGCATATGTAATCATATATAAGTTCACTCCATTACTGTCACTCTGAGAATAACATTTTCTGTGATTGCTTGGCTGCTTGTCCAACAGAAGTCATTCCAAAGAAATATACCTTGACTAAATCACTGCTAATTCTTAAAGCAAAGTAAAAATAGAGAAGATAAATTAATCTAATAAATAATTAAAGCAAATTTTAAGAAGAAGACTTCAAATGGTATGAAATATTACTTCATTTAAGGAAGGCATCCTCTCCTCACCAGCAGGATGAGCACTAATATGGACATGTTGGTTCCTGGCTGCTGTGGAATCCCTGCTTCACAGATGAGGCTAAGGTCTTTGACATATATTCAAGATAAGTCAGGGTAGTATCATGGGGTTGCATCAATTAACCTCAATTCTTCTCTATGAACTTCTTACTCTAGTAACTTATCCATCAACGAGTATTATTCATGATTCTTAATATAGGTCAATGAACTAAGCTGTAGTCTGTTGCATTCTTGATTTTATATCTAGTTTAAATTTACAGGAAACTTAATATAGGTATCCCTGGGAGGTACTGCTCTGTCAAAATTGAGGGTTGGAGTGTTATTTTGCCCAAGTTAATATGGAATGTTAACACTGATGAGACATCATGTGAGTAGAGATACAGAGAAAGTAACCCTGCTGCTGCGCAGGTGAGATGAGCCCATAAGTGCTCAGAGAGGTGGTATGCATAATAAAATAGCACCAAACTTAGGAGCAAATTATGATGCTTTCTCTTCTGTGTTTAATTTTGCAAGATTGAACAAATCAATATCCCCTCTCCTGTTAAACCTTTCCAAGATATAGTATCTCCAACTGGTATAAAAAAGTTTAATTCAACTGCTGGTGTATGCAATGTTTGAAATTAATATGAATATCATAGGCATAGCAAAAAAGAAAGAATGAGGAAAAAGGAAAAGTAGTTAGAAGGCATAAATGTTATAACAGGGTAGAAAGCAAGTTAGTGGGCATAACTGGCAATATAGCTGAAGAGTAAAAGCCATGGGAATGAGAAAAGGGAGAGATATTCAAGACTAATGTGAAATACTTACTATTCACTTTATATGAGGCGTTGTAGCATAAGCCCATCATATGGTTTACGTGAATGGTGGTCATATCAATCAAGTTACTAGCTCGCTTTAGGGAACTAGTCCTCAAAAGACAATATCTTTTCTTGTTTTGTGGCGTTAACTTAGAATCCTGGGAGAAAGAAGAAAAGGCAAAAGATGTGTATGGGCTCTCCTTTGGAAGGTCTCTGAAGTTGCTCTTAACATTTCCTATCTGAAAAAAGGACTGATGATAACATGTCATATTCATTCTTGGTAGACTCATGGAATGTTCAGAATTCTATTACTATGAAGGAAAAACAGAATGGTCATTAAATAGTTGAGTTTACTATGAAGGTATAAATTTGAGAGTCATCATCATTTAGGAAGAATTAGGTAATAGTTAAAAATTGAAGTCTGAACATTATTTAAAAATTGTACCTACAAGTGGAAGAAGTTGATGCAAGTCTAGAAGTAATCATGTACTTTCAAAATCTTCCTGCTGGACGTATATTCAAAGTCCCAGGGGCTTTCTCAGAGCACAGTCTTTCATTACTATGAGCAGTGCAAAAACACCATCATTCCTCAGGATAGTAGCATGGAATTCAGTGTAATTAAACCATAGTTAATAGAGTGGCATTGCTATGTGATCATTTCTTTTCTACAGTATATATCAACCAGAGTGACAGATGGTTACAATGTGAGTAAACATGTGTAAGCAAATCCTTTATCTGGAGAACTACCAGCACTGGAAAGTCACCTTGTACCCGTTTTCAGGTCCGGGATACTGTAGTGCTACTTTGATGTCTTTTCTACATATGATACTCAGTCACCAATTTCGGAAATAGATTCACTTTTCAAGGTGTTTTTTTTTTTTTTTTTTTTTTTTTTTTTTTTTTTTTTTTTTACTGATTGCTGCTCCCAGAGCAAGAATGAACTCAGTGGCTCATGTTCAGCTCCATCTAATCATTTCTAGGCACTCACTATCCCGTTATGGGTCCCACACCTTCTGCTTCCCAGGGATCCACCATGATCATCTGGTTAGAAAGCTTCACAGTTGTGCTCTGTGCTTCCTATGGCTGTATGGCAAGAAGACAGAGTAAAGCAAGCAGACTGACTCCCCCACTGGATTCCTCCTCAGGGATGTGGTGGTCTATCCTTTGAAACTGCTTCCTCACAATGGCTGTATGGCAGACTGATCGCTCCCAGAGGAGGATCAGGGAAATACTCCCACACTGGTCACAAGTAGAAGTAGGACTCTCTTAGATCTCTTATATCCTACTGCCAGTCCATGGTTTATGGTTCTAGGCAGTCTTTTGAACATCCGAGAATAGAAGGGAAGCATGAATGTTACTTGGGTTGTATTTACAGTGTTGATTTTGTACTCTAACTCACAGATGCACTTAACTTCTTGATAGGGTGATAGCCCAATAAAGTCATCATAAGTTCAAGATATAATAAGGAGAAAATGCATTTAGGACTCAGCATCCTGGAGGTCTTATTTCAGCAATATCCTTAAGCAGAGTATCTGACAGTCACTGTCTCCATGGGCATGTGCCTTCCTAGAATCTATGCCTTGCTGCTCTTACAGTATGCCATTAACCAGACAGCAGTAAAAATTCAGAACTAAAGTATGATTTCTAGAGTATCAGCAATGACATACTCTAGTTTGTACTATATAAAATCCAAAAACCCATGAGTAAAGATATCTAACTGTGAGGGAAGCTGAAAACTTATTAGTTTGAACCATCCCACATGAAGACTTCTGCCCCTGCTCTCTCTCCCTTTGCAGAATCTGCTGACAGCCACTTAACATGCCATGGTTAAATTCACTGTGTCACAGTGAAGTGGACTTCAGCATGTCAAGTTGTGTCTGACTTCTACCGAAGTAGAAAACAACAATAGTTTGAAAAAGAACTTATTATATCTCAAGCAAATTTAAAAGAATGAACCTTATTTTAACACATTTTAAAGCAGAATGTGTTAGCACCCTAGACCTGCACTTTAATGGCTAGAAACAGAACTCCTCATTAGAAATTTGCAAGTAGGTACATGTTTTAGATAATGAAGATAAATAAGGTCTTTCCCCATTACTTTGCTTGTGAGGCATATTTGTCCCCATGGAAAAACTTGACTCAATGTCTCAAAAGTCTATATTCTCAGACTTATGGGTATAAGTATGAATCCCACTTATGTGCTCTTCCAAATGTCAACCACATTAACAATAAACCAATCAACCAATAATATTGGTCCTACAATTACTAAGATTGGGATAATTTTATAATTAAATAGTTCTTAGCCAATGAGTTCATATGACATGCCTGTGTTCTTGGTAATATTAGTGCTCCCAATAATCAAAACACAAATGAAACAAGCACAGCTCTATATTCTGTTTTCTATTACTAATCACAATATATTCAGCTATAATTGAAATTTATTAACCTGCAAAAACAATGTATGTCTCTGAAGAACTCCTTCTCCTCCTCCTCCATCCTCTTTCCTTTATTCCCCTCCTTCTGCTCTTTCTCCCCTCCTCCTCCTTCTGCTGCTTCTTCTTCTTAGACCTCTCCCCCTTCTCTTTTGCTCTTCCTTCTTCTGATCCCTTCCCCTCTAAATTTCCTCCTAAAGTTGAAAAAGAAATTTCTAATTTAAACAAAACTAAAACTATAAAAAAGAAAATATTTTCCTAAACATTCCACCCTATTAATATTAGCTTTTACCTTAAAAAGGGGGAATTACAGAGATGGCTTACTGATTAAGGTACTTGCCTGCAAAGCCAAAGAACCCAGGTTAGATTCCCCAGGACCCATGCACAAAGTGGTCTGGAGTTTGTTTGCAGTGTCTAGAGGCCCTGGCATGCCCATTCTCTCTCTCTCTCTCTTTCTTTCTCTCTCTCTCTCAAATAAATAAATTAATTAATTAAAGTACTTTTTAACAACCTGGGTCAGGGATTCCCAGTAGACTGAGTTAGGCCACCAGTCCTGAAAAATCATTTAAAGACAGGAGTGGTGTCAGAAGCAGGAAATCAATTTATTATAGTAGCATGGTCACATGGGAAAAGCTAAGGTTTACTGACCTAAAACTTGTCTTCTAGTGCTCACCACCATCTCAGTCTTATAAAGGAAGGAGAAACAAGGGCAGGATTGGCATCTTAGTCTGGTTGACTGTGACATGGATGATGGTCTCAAGACCTGCTTCTAGAGTTTTGTGGGTATCTGGGTCTCTATGGCTTAAGGGGACCCTGGTCTGAAAATGTTCATCAATCCAGTTTGTTGTTCTGGGCTTGTAAAGTGACTATAAAGGAGAAATTCTCAAGATATCAAAAAAGGAAAAAATAAAATAAAACAGGATAGCAGGATGGAGTCACAAACAAAATGGAGTTGGCTAGGTTAGTGGCTGGTTCTGCTTCAAATCCCCAGAGGAAGCTCCTCTTTCCCTTCTATGGATGGAGAGTGGGACTGAAGATAGGACCACGTTACAATAGAATGTTGACATTTTCACTTAGTATTTCTAATTGGAACTGCACTCTAATAATAGCATTCATAACCTATCTGTCATGTAGACTTTCAGTAGAATATCATCTTTTCACACATGTATGTGGGAAAGTCATGTTATATATGAATTTACTCAAAACAAATAAACAAATAATTTAAGAGTTAAATTTCACAGAGAACTTTTTTCTTCTTTCCTCTCCCCCATATACCTGAAGAATAAGATACTGTCACAAAAGTCCTAGTAATCACAATAACATATCCCAAGACATTTGTTATCAAGGCAGTTTTCAAATGTTGCATACTCCTTTAAGTCATGGGCCACAGCTTTGAATCAGTTGTGATTATCTGTATCATTCTGCATCTCATATTTTTGTGAACTGTTGAGAGCTATGAAGTGGTGTCCTGTAGTTCACAAGAAAAACTATTTAAAGAATAATGGTCCTTCATTAAAAGAGCACAAACTTAAAAAAAATCTAATTGATTATTAATTACATGGAAGGAACTTTGAAAGTTTGACAATGCTAGACATGAATAAGTGCAACTGTGATCAGTCACAGTGACTGCTGATCCATAAAAGTACAATGACGCTATGGCATATATACCCCAGGTGCACAATGAACACTTAATAAGGCTAATCATTAGGAAGATTTTTATCATCAGAATTTTCTTTCAGAGACTATGCTTTACATAGAGGCACCATTTTATAAATCTTTGTAACTTATCTTTATGTCAAACTATGTGGTCATTTCTGGATTCCTTCTATCATTTGAGAAATGTAAATAATTAATAATGATGATGATAATAATAATAGCAGAAATGATTCTTATTTGCTGCATTAAGCTTCAGCTTTGTTTTCATTATAACATTTGAACTGATTGGGTTGTGTATGATTAGGACTTAGAAATGCACTGAGATGTTTACTCTTTTCATCCCTTGAGACAACCGGAGACACTTCTACCCTAAATTAGCTTATTATAACATGTTGAAAGATATATGCTTCATCATGTGAAAATAGTACATATACACTTTATTATTGAGTCTCAAAATTCTGAAAATAGACATTATTAAATATTACATTATAGTAACTAATTAATTAGGTTGAAGGAAGATAAATTCTGTAACCATAATTGCATTAAATTTGAGGATTCTTGGTTTTGTGGTTTTTTTTTTTAGTTTTGTGTATTTTAATTAGTAGACTGAGTACAAGACCACCTAAAGTGAAGCTATTTAAATAATTTGTTGGGTGATTAAATAAGTTATGATGAGCAGGCCTTATGCCAGAACAATTAAATTGGAATCTTTGAATCAATCTCAGACAATCATTATTTTTTCCTCGGGATTCTAATATAATGGACTAGAAGGTAAATCAAAAACAAGTATACCAAGTTCTATTTTATATTTATGATATTTTATATTATTTTGGGCAGGTAGTTATAATTACTTTAAAAAAGCAACATGCATTCATATTTTCAACAATTTGTATATATATTGACTACATATATATTATAATAAATGACAGTTTATCTCTTTCAAGTACAAAATATCTAAAACTGGTTTATAATGATATATTTCAATCATGAATAATGTTTGACCATATTACAATAATACTAACTAGATGCTCTAAGTATATATTAAGTGCATTTTGTGTGTATAACTCATATAGTAAGAAATTCATAAATATAGTAATAAATATATAAATCTTTGCTCAGTGAATTTAACGTAGATACAATTTAAATACCAAAATAGTTTTGTCAGTGTACCCACATTGAATGTACTAACAGGGTATATTTCTCTTGAGTTACATCAACCCAGTAAAAATTAGCAGAACTTAACCTCAAAGAAACAAACCTGAGAAATCCACTTGTTGGCTATGGTAACTTCAGCAGGAGGTCTGCAAATGTGACATGTTACAAGAAAAGGGAGGGAGTCACCACTTGTTGGCTATGCTAACTTCAGCAGAGGTCTGGAAATGTGACATGTTATAAGAAAAGGGAGGAGTCACTGATGCGACTGAAGACATCAGCTGAAGTGCACCACAGCTGCTGCTTCTAGAAGCTGGAGGTCTCTTGGGGATAGAAGTCTCTCAAGTGCGTACAAAGTCACCTGACAGAGAAGGAGTTAAAAGAAGTAAAGTCAGGAGTTGGAGGGTTCTATTCTTCAGTGTGCATGTATGCCAGATGCACAAGGTGGCACATGCGTCTGGAGTTCATTTGAAGTGACTAGAGGCCCTGGTGGTGTCTCTCTCTCTCTCTCTTTCTCTTTCTCTTTCTCTCTCTCTCATGTGTCTCTGTCTCTGTGTCTGTCTCTTTCCCTCTCTCTCTCTCAAATAAATAAAAGACAGAAAAAAGGCAAAAAAGGAAGTAAGTCAGAGTAAGGTAAGGGTTTTTTTGTTTGTTTTTTTGTTTGTTTGTTTGTTTGTTTGTTTGTTTTGGTCATTGTTTAGCCTCATCCCACTCCAGTAAATAAAACAACAGTGAGAAATTAAACAAATTACAATCTGCATAGTTCTAAATTTTCTAAACTTCTGTGTTCTAAATTTTACTTTTCAGAATCTAGGTCAGGCCTGAGCTGGGTTAGAGAGGCATTTCAAATACAATGTGACATTGAGATTTTCATTTTCTATATAATTATTTTGCTTATCATCTACTAGTTGTATATATTTATTGGGTAGTGTATGTTACTTCAGCACATGCCTACCAACCAAACCAAATAATCAGCAGTGACATCTCCTAATATTCACCTTATGTTTGGAACCTTCTAGTTACTTTCCTCTACATCTTCACAAAATGTAGAACTATAGTGAATTGCAGCCATTCCATTATACTGTGGAACGTCAGTATTTATTCTTTTCATCTGTGTTTTGGTGCTTACTATCCAACCTCCCTCCAAGCCTTTTCACCCTCATCTTTTTCAACATCTAGCAATAACTATACATTCAGAATGACTCTTTTGAATGCCTACACATGTAAGAGGTGGTATGTCTTTTTCTATCTGGCTTTTTTGGGTCTAGTTGCCTAGCTAAACTTGGACTTGTTTAGTTACAAAAAGACCTTAGTTTGGACTAGGTCCTAGATTGGGCCCCAAAGGAGTAGACTGAAATTCAGTTAGAACTATCCTACTAAAATTTCATATTAACAACTTGAAACCAAGCTGTTAGGCTGACCTAAGGGACCAAGAGAATTGAGAGATAAAAGTAAACTTGCCCAAGCAGGCCAATTTTAATCATTATAAACATGAATAATCCTTGCCTTTAATATCTATATAAAATGATACCAAGTTTTATAAAAAGTATCAGAATAAGCCTGATGTTAACCCATTATTTTCTCCATAATTTGGCCTACTCTTAGAAAGAAAGTAACTTAAATTACCAGTAACCTTTTTGTTCTTATGTTTCTACTTCTTTCAGAATGTATATGCCTATAAAATTCAATTTATTGTTCTTAGAGTTTGGGAGGTATGTGTGGGGGGGGTGTGAGACTGAGCTTCACTATAGCTTTAGGTGACATTAAACTTTCAGTTCTTCTACTTACAGCCAATTTCTTTACTCCACCAACTGTAAATATATATATATGTTATCGACTTGCTATAGGTGAGGGTTAGAATGCTGGGGTTATTTGATGAAATTTTTGGGTTCTTCTTGTCATAGCACAAAGAGTTGTATCAGCCACATGGTAATTAATAGAAACAGAGACAGTTTATTAAGAAGAGAACAAGTTGAGCATGGTAGTGCACAGCTTTAATCCCAGCAGCACTTGGGAGGCAGAGGTATGAGGACTGCTGAGAGATCAAGGCCAGCCTGAAACTACATAGTGAATTCCAGGTTAGCATGGGATAGAGTGAGACCCTACTTTGAGGGAGAGAGAGAGAGAGAGAGAGAGAGATTGAGAGAGAAAGAGAAAATAGCACCCTGAGGGTAGAAGTGGGTTAGTGAGCAGAAAAATGGCATGTGCTCAACATCACTGAGTCACATGAGTTCTGATCCTTTATAGGTGATTTACAAAGCACCCACCTTCTTCTGCCTTGGCAGATGTGGAAATTGTTTCACATGTGCTTTATTATATATGTAGATGAAGTATTTCCACCCAGTCTTCTGCCAACTGGCTTCTTTCATATACTTTCATATACTTTCATATGCTTAGTCCCTCCTTCTCTGCCTTAGAATGTACCACTTCCTGACTCCATAATTTAAACTAAAGCCCATTCATAACATTAACATAAATTGTTGTAATTTTTGTCCAAAAATTATATCAATTTTGGGGGTTTGAATGTAAATCACCTCATAGCCTCAGATAATTTTGATTAAGCTTCCTACTTAAGTCTCCAGCAGGCACAGCCTTGCAGGCAAAGGTGTGTCCACTGGGGGTTGGATCCTGAGTCTACATCTAGATGTGTGTACAAAGTCAGCTCATGCTGCCGGGCGTGGTGGCGCACGCCTTTAATCCCAGCACTCGGGAGGAGGCAGAGGTAGGAGGATCGCCGTGAGTTCGAGGCCACCCTGAGACTCCATAGTGAATTCCAGGTCAGCCTGGGCTAGAGTGAAACCCTACCTTGAAAAACCAAAAAAAAAAAAAAAACAAAAAACAAAAAACAAAGTCAGCTCATGCTTACTGGCTGATCTCATCTCTTTTTTATGGATTTATGATAAAGGGAGCCAGTTTCTTCCACCAGGATGATACTTCCCCTGGAATTGAATCTTTAAGCCTGAAACCATCAACTGGGGGACATGATAAGAAACCCTTTCCTCCCACAAGCTGCGCTTCCAGTTGGGTGTTTGTCCCAGCAACAAGAAGGTAACTGCAATATCAATTGAATGATTAAGTGAACTAGGTCCAAAGTGATTGGCACTGGTGATTAATTATAATGTTACTCAGAATCCATCAAATTTCCAGAAGCATGAGCTACATAATAACCAAGCTGCAGCCCTTGCCAAGGAAAGAGACTTCTTAAGCAACTCCAAAGCTATCGACTTCACAACCAGCTTAATGTAATCTGTATGTAGGAAGCTGGCATCATGTTCTTCAACAAATATGCAGTTAAGTGAAACTTTGAGGAGGCTGCTTTGGTTTGAAATATGTCCTTTGAAAAGCCATATGCTGAATATGGCTTTAATTGGGAATAGAGTCCATGGTAAATGGTCTATAATCCCTAATGACATAGTATTTTTATAAAAAGGTGAAATTGGGAGCTGGGAAAATGACTCACTGGATAAAATGCTTGCCAAGAAATGATGAATACCTAAGTTTAGATCCCCAGAACCCAGGTAAAATAAAACCTAGATACTGTACCATTAGTATCTGTAATCCCAACCTTCCTGTGCCATGAATAGAGTGAAGACAGAAGGATTACCTAGAAGCCTGTGGGCCAGCTTGCTTGGCTTATTTACTAGAGTGGTGAACAACACAGAAAGCCTACCTCAAACAAGGTGGATGGCAAGGACCAACATCAGAAGTTGCCTTCTGACTTTCACATGTATCCTATCACATGTGTATACATGAAGCTCATGCAAGAGAATTCATATACACACACCACAACAACAGTATGCACACATAACCCCAGACACTCCAAAACAAAGTAAGTGCAGGAGATATCAAGACAGACAAATGTACAGGACATATACATAAAAAGCTTCATGGAGACATCCATCTATGAGTCAACAAGAGAGGCCTAGAACATATCTTTCTTTCACAACCTTCAGAAAGAATTCATTGTTAGCTGGGTGTGGTAGTGCATGTCTTTAATCCCAGCATTTGGGAGGCAGAGGTAGAAGGATCGTTGTGAGTTCAAGGCCACCTCGAGAGACTACACAGTAAATTACAGGTCATCCTTGAAAAACCAAAAAAAAAAAAAAAAAAAAAAACAGAAAGAACTAATTCCTAATAATAAATGTGTTCTTTAGTCTCCCCATTGGTCTTACAGAAGAATTGGTTCCCTGGTTAGATTTGTAATTATTTAGTAGCAAATGAATTCACAGGGCATATAAAACTGAAACATGTATTCTCAATCCAAACAGAGTAAAATACATGGCAGATAAAAGAAATTAAGTACAAACTTAATATGTGCAAGGATTTCAGGATGACCCTGGAGGAGGAAGCTCAACAACTCATTTTTAAAATAAATCTTTACAGATTGCTGCCATATTTCTGTGTTGATATGTTATATACGACTTCTTTTATGCTATGTGAAAAACAGTCTTTGTAACAGAGACTGTGCAATTACCTCACCTAGTCGTCAGTGAGAGTGCTGCTCAGTGTCCTGCTGGCAAAGCAAGGTGGCAAATGGTCTAATCTGGACACAGTACCACAAGGTCCCAGGTTAAGAACCCTCTCAATATTTCCTCAGAATAGATCTGAAGAGCACAGATGAAGAGGAAGAAATCGAAATATCTTACTCACTTCTTCCTCCTCCACATGAGACTGAGGCAAATCCAATGAAAGACAATTTCCCAAAGGACAAGAAAGAATGACATTAAGTAAGGGACTTAATAGAAAGAGGGTCAGTCAGAGTCTTGGAAGAGTTATTACTTAGTCAACTTTTTGAGGCCTTCGAAAATGGTATGTGTTAATTAGTAGAAACTTACTTTAAAAGAAAAATACAGCAAGTTTATGACCTTTGCAAAAATAAAAATAAGGCCATTGAAGTGGGTGTAAATATCAAGAGAAACAGTGAGAAATGGTATAAATATCATGACCTCATTGACAATTCTTAATGCAAAGAAATGAGATATTTCAAAGCCATCATCTATAAATAAGTATTTGAGGGCTGGGGAGATGACTCAGCAGTTAAAGGCACTGCTTGTAAAATAAATATCTGAGGAGAACATCTCATGCTAAATACACTAATACACACAAAGACTATCACCAGACAGAAAGTATAGAGAAGAGTGTCTTGTACAGATTAATACTGGCTTTGGGAAGAAAAGAATAAGAGTGCTTCATAAAGGAGACTCTCCTTAGTCCATGAACATAAAATATTAATCAAGCTACCTAATAAAATATATAAGATATCAATTTATGACAGATCAAATGAAGGACTTAGTGGTTATGTATGCATCCAGAGTCAAGTCCACATCATCAAGGGTTATTCCTAGAAAGCATAGGAGCTTTGAAGGACATAAGTGTATTCCAGAAGAATCTAGACTTAGACTCTTCAAGGAAGCAGAAGTCGACTATCAGTAAAAATTAACACAATAATCACTAACAATTGATGAAACAACTGAGGATGAAAAGCACTGAGTCATGGCTGACTGGAGGCTCAGCACATATCCTAACCAAGAGGATTGTGCTGATACCAATGCAGAACAACACACAGGAACTCACGGAACAGGTAAAGAATCCTGTCATTCAAGAGCACCTGCATCTGGAACTGTGTAGGTCTAATCACAGTTTGGGGACAGCACCCTCAAGACCTCTGCTGATGTTGCTTGGTAGCACATCCTGCAAAGCTACCTCAGCTGCTGTTTCTTTTTCTTTTTTAAAAAATATTTTTGATTATTTTTATTTATTTGAGAGTGACAGAGAGAGAGAAGAGGCAGAGAGAGAGAGAGAGAGAGAGAGAGAGAGAGAGAATGGGCGCGCCAGGGCCTCCAGCCACTGCAAATGAACTCCAGACGCGTGCGCCCCCTTGTGCATCTGGCTAACATGGGTCCTGGGGAATCGAGCCTCGAACCAGGGTCCTTAGGCTTCATAGGCAAGTGCTTAACTGCTAAGCCATCTCTCCAGTCCAGTTGCTGTTGTAATGACGTCTGGAGAGCTAATGTATAGCCACTTAAATATGAAGGTAGCATGTTTTTCTTCCCAAATTCAGCTCTCAGTTCCCCTTCCATTGATGACTTCATGCTCTCTTTTACCTGAGAAAATAAGTCATTCTGGCAATGCTAAGAGAGAGAGAGAGAGAGAGAGAGAGAGAGAGAGAGAGAGAGAGTAAGATATAGAGTGAGGGGGAATTTCCATAAGGCCCTTGAGTTTAGGGCTTGCAGAAAATATCAGTAGGTAAGTAGATGTGCTATTAGTGTGATCTGCCCAAAGGATAATAATATAATAAAAATAGAATAAAAGACTGGAGAGTTTGTTAAGTGGTTAAGGAAGTTGCTTGCAAAGCCTAACGACCAGGGTTCAATTTCCCAGTATCCACAAAATGGTGCATGCATCTTGAGTTCAAGTTCAGTGGCTGGAGGCCTTGGTACACCCATTCTCTGTCTGTCTCTCTTCTCTCTATCTCTCTCTGTTTGCAAATAAATAAATAAAAATATATTAAAAATAGAATAAAGCACAGTTATGATTTAATTTATGTAACCTGAATACAAATAAACCAGCTCCAGATATTTACTAGAATTAAGAAATGGATGACAAGCTGGAGGAATGCTCAGTGGTTAAAGGTTTTCACTTATAAAGCTTGATGGCCTGGGTTTGATTCCCCAGTACCCACATAAAACCAGATGCATGAAGTGGTATATGCATCTGGAATTCATTTGCAGTGGGAAGATTCTCTGACATCACATTTTCTCTTTTATTCTGTCTCCCATTCTCTCTCTTTGCAAATAAATAAATAAAATATTTTTCACAAAACAGCAATGGATGATCATGTTGGAGTATTGCTCAGTGTTAAAGTACTTGAAAGTACATGCCCAGTATAAAAATGTAAGGATAGGAGAAAAGAAGGATGAAGGGACTCAACAGGAGAATGAGAAGAATGAAGGAGAGTTTAATATGACAAACAGACTTTACATTTAGAACAATCAAAAGCCATTTTCATTAATGCTCTATTTGAGTTAAATTATGGTAATGAATGTAAGTTTGCTTTTAAACAAAGTTGATACCACCAGATCTGATAACAAACTTTGGCATTTTCATTTTAGAATTTCCTTTCCCTTTTCTTATAGTTCCATAAACTTTAAGAGGCATATCTCATTGTCTCCTAAGCTACATTCTCTTTTATTTTGCTTAGTCTTGTCCTGACCTCTCTGTTTGTCTGGGGTCCTGTGTTTCAGAGACACCAGACCCTTTCTCCCACCAATCACTTACCCAGTCCCCAACCATATCTTTCAGAAGTGCCTTCTTCAAGCCTAGCATGGTGAGACTTAGCTATTCCTCACTATGAAAAAATACCTGAGCAGAATAACTCATGGCAGGGAAAGTTTATTTTAGTCCCATGCATTCAGAGGCTCCAACCCATGGTTATCAACTCCATCATTTCTGGACCATGATGAGATCATCTTGATGAAAGGGCATGGGGAAAAAAAAATTGCTGACCATGAGTTGACCATAAAACAGAACAAGAAAGTACCTAGGACAAGGAATAGCCCTTCGAAACAGACCCCAATTACCTAGTTTCTCCAGCAGGCTTCCACCTTCTGAAGTTTTCACCATCTTCCAAACTAGCACACCCAGCAGAGGATCAAGGATTCAACACATGAGCTTATGGGACATTTTCTCTTCAAACCTTTACACTCTGTTCCTGGCCCCAAGGTTCACATCCATCTTATAATGCAAAATATATTTACTCCATCTCTGATTGTCTCCAAAGTCTCCACAGTTCCATATGGTTCAAAAGTTCAAGTCCAAAGTCTCCTCTAATACTCAAGGCTAACTCTCACTTTGAGCCTAGAATAAAATGGCAGAATGAACTTTGTCCTTTCAGAATGTAGAAATGTACGGGTGATGGGATAGAATGAAGAACTGGCATGTAGGCACATGCTTTTATTCCCAACACTTGGGAGGCAGAGGTAGGAGGATCACCGTGAGTTCAAGGCTATCCTGAGACTACATAGTGAATTACAGATCAGCCTGGGATAGAGCTATAACCTACCTCAAAAACAAACAAGCAAACAACAAAAAAAGTGAGGGGAAAGGATTGGATCAAATCCAGATCAAAACTCATGAAGGAAAATTGTGAGTGCTGTAAGTCAGGCTAGACTTGGTTATACACACCTATAATTCCAGCATTTGGGAATCTAAGGGAGAAGGATCGGCAGTTTGAGGCCAGCCTGGGCTACATAGTGAGACCCTGAAGACAGATAAGAAAAAAAATACAAAACTAAAGAAGAATGTAGCACTATGATCAGCCACCATGACAAATGGTGTCATGATATGAGCTCCACAGAGCTGGGCAGCCATTGTCAGCTGTAGCTCACAATTCCTCTGTCTTAAGGTGGCTCTACTCACTGTCAGAAGTTTTCTTGACAAACATTTCATAACTTTCTGAGTCTCTTTCTCTCAGGGACACCCCACTGGGACTCTGAACCTCTCACACACTGTCTAGCCTCCTAGGCTTTCTGTTGAAGTCTGGGTGGGAGCTCCCGTAGCCCTGTAATGCTTGCCATTTTACATGCCTACAAAACCAGCTTCACATGAATACTACCAAATTCTACCACCAACTCCAGCAGTAGCTGCCTCTCTCTACCCCTTCCCCGCCCTTGGAAAATGAATACAGTGACATCGTAAAACCTGGGCAATTGATCTTGGAAGAAAACTTCCCTAGGAAATTCTATGTGAACAGGACGCCCTAACAGTATATCCTTTTCTAAAGAAAAAGTGTTTTAAAGGAGCTTATTTTTCATCTGTTTGGCCCCACATTGGGTATAGATTTTTGTTCCTGGGATATCTTCCAGGTATCTTTCTTATTGCCCCAGTTTATAATGCTGGGTTATTTTTAATAGTGCTAATCTCTGTCACTGCTATACTTAAACTTTAAGTATACCTATGTAAAATTTTCAAGCATGTCCACTCTGCTTTGCAATTGTAATTGTCAAATAGTAGCTAGCAATATCCATATTGCAGCCAGAATTCCAAATTCCCTACACTAACAATTTTTAACCTAAACTATGAGCAACATTGACCCCCTTGTGTAAGGTTTGGAAGATACAAGTTAAAATGAGGTATAGTATGTATAAGGGTGCTTTTCTTCTCAAAAGTCTTCAAAATTCAGCAAAGTAAGGTAAAGACAGGTGTGATCCTCATTGATTCCAGTGAATGATTGGGAAAAATAATGACCCCTCCCCACACAAAATTAAGGGATAAGCACAATGCTTTATAATTATTATTGTAAACTTGGCCATTTGTGGACTGAAGTTTTAGACACATAAATTGCTTCAGTGCTGCACGTAAGTCAAAGCTGTAAGGAAAGACAAATCAACAATGCTCTGATTTATTTAAATGAGGAGTAGATACAGAGAATAGCCATGACTTTTATGTAAATTAGCATTATCTGCATGTGTGAAAATACATTACAAAGGGCATAACTCCAATAGATGTGCTTCAGAACTTTCTAAAATGTAAGTACTCTTTAGGGTGACTGGACCCCTGAAGATCAAAAAGGGAGGAAAGTCTGCACTAGCTAGAAATCAAAGATGATCTGACTTCTTATCTCTTGCCTAGTTCCCTAGGCATGTTTTTCCATACACAACCAGGACCCCTCCTGGGAGGGAAGTCTTTCATAGGATTATAATTTTGTAGTTGGTCAAATTTAGCCCCTGGAACTTGGTATCAGGGCTGGCTAGCCTCTTCCTGAGAGAGCCCGTAGCCCTAACCAAGCTGCTGTCCCTGAGCCAGAATATAGCTCACCACTATAAGGTTATAAATACCTTTGCAAGGGAAGGTCAGGTACCCTGACCATTTGGAAATTTAAGCTGTGGTTGAGGTTTTCCATTGGCTGGGCTTGGGCCTGGGCCAGCCGGGTTGAGCAGAGGGGAGGGCCCCTTAGCCCTTACTCTCCACATGGGTTCTAGCTCACCACATGACATGAGCTCCTTCAATTTTCTTTTCTCTCTTTTCTTTCCACAGTTTTTCCAGGCCCTTCACATGGGATCTCTAGCCACATGGTTACCTTTCCTGGGCCATGTACTTCCCTCAATAAATATAATAATTAATAATTATCTTCCTTAGTCTTTATGTTTATTCAATTCTTTGATTAAAATTAGAAACAAGCTAGTATTTGGGGTTCAAGGACTTTCTCATATCTCAAGCACCCCATTACAATTATCTTTATATGTATTACCACTATCCTCACATGTGTAAATACATTACCAAGGACATAACTCTAATAGAGGTAATTTAGAACTTTCTAAAACTTCCCACATCTACAATACTGGTAAATTCAGTGTTAAAGTTTGCCTAGATTCTAGTAACCTAATACAATTGAGATAAGGTATTACATTTCCTTTAAAATATGTTTGTAACTCTTGCTATTATTGCCATATTGCCACTGGCTATTTATCTTTGGGAATTAGTTGCTAATTAAGATTTTTTTCCTGCAGCACAATAAACTGAGAGATTGCCACATTTGCCTGTGAGGGTTTAAGTTATTTTTTTATATAATAATACAAAAGGTTAATTACTTTTCAGAGAATCCAATGCTTTCTGTGGGAGTAACTGCAAGGTATTAATTACCCTTCTTGGAGTCAATTATGTTAATTGTTTGTGCTGGTTTAACAATGCTAAATGGAGAAGTATTAATTAATTTAATAAGCACATTTTTGTATTTTCTTCTGTTTCAGTTGATTTGTCTTTAGTGAATAAGGATGAACATGCCATCTATTTCTTGGGAAATTCTCTTGGCCTCCAACCAAAACTGGTTAAAACATACCTGGAAGAAGAACTAGAGAAGTGGGCCAAAATGTAAGTATTCTTTCTAAATGGCATAATTCTACATCTGACATAAGAATTTTAAAACTCACCAGAATTTGTCTCATTTTGGAGAGGTATGGAGTGAAGTCCTTGAATTTTAACACAGAGAGAAACCTTAGAAAATCATGCTTTAGAGTCCTATAGTATTTTGATAAATTATTTTATAATTGAGTATCAAAATAAGATCAAATGGCAAGCTTATGGTGAAAAATATTTTTTAACTTTTTATTGACAACTTCCATAAATACAGACAATATACCATGATCATAATCCCCACTGACCACCTCCCTTACCCACTCGCCCAGTGCTCCTCCACTGAATCCCTTCTTCTTTCCAACTAGTTTCTCTTCTATTTTGATATCAGTTCAGTACCTCTCCCTTATCAACATCTTTGTCATATGCCACCATCATTTTTGTACTTAATTATTAAGAAAGAGTTGGAGAGGTGACTCAGCATTTAAGGTGCTTGCCTGCAAAGCCTAACGACCTAATACCCATATAAAGCCAGAAGCACAATGTGGCACATGCATCTGGAGATTGTTTGCAGTGGCTATAGGGCCCATTCCCTTGGTATGCCCCTCTTCTATCTCTCTCTGGTTACAAAAAAACAAAAATTTTAAAAATGGAATTTAAGGTTGTTGAGGAGACAATAGGCTGGGTGATACAGATGTCACTTCTCTCCCCAAGGACCATGGAGGTATAGAAGAAACTGCTTCATTGGAGCTTAGCTGATAAGGCTCCCTCCCTATGAGGAACTCAGGAGCACCACTTCCCCTCCACGCATTCAATGTTACATTAATCCTCCTGACTGCTAATCCTTCACCTCATTCTACCTATGCCCTTATCTGCCATAATCCACCCTTCTCAGCCACAGGAATCATTTCTCCCAAATGTCACTACTTCTAAAGACACAATCTATTTCCTTAAAACTCAAAAACTCTTCATTTATACCAATAACTGTACATACTGATGGGTACCATATGATATTTTGACACAAGTATGCAATGTGGATTAATCAATTCAGGGTAATAGACATTTCTTTTTTTCAAATATTTTAAAATATTTATTTATTTTATTTATTTGAGAAAGCAAGAAAGAAAGAGAACGGGAGTGCCAGGGCCTTCAGCCATTGTAAACAAACTCCAGACATATGCTCCACCTTGTGCATCTAGCTTACGTAGGTCTTGGGGAATCAAACCTGGGTCCTTTGGCTTTGCCGGCAAATACCTTAACCAATAAGCCATTTCTCCAGCCCATAATTGATACTTCTATATCTAATCATTCTTGTCTGCTTGATGCTTTTAGGGTCTTCTAGTTACTATAGAAAATAGAATACTTGATTATAAAATAGGTTTTTTGAACATGAGATACCTTTATGTAACTGTATTTGGTAACCTGTTTTTTTTTTTTTTTTTTTTTTTTTGGTTTTTTCGAGGTAGGGTTTCACTCTAGCCCAGGCTGACCTGGAATTCACTATGGAGTCTCAGGGTGGCCTCGAACTCACGGCGATCCTCCTACCTCTGCCTCCCGAGTGCTGGGATTAAAGGCGTGCGCCACCACGCCCGGCTGGTCACCTGTTTTTTAACCTCCAATTATAGTGTCTTGAGTAAACATTGTAGACTTATCTGTTTTCATTTGTTTCATATTCTTAGGAGCGTAACCTAATCTTATTTATCTTTCATCTTTCCACAATCATTACGGATAAAGTTGTAATTAGAAATAGTTAAGTATTTGAAATTTTTATTCCTTTGTAAATTTAAAGCATTTAAATATTTTAAGTAACCAAAATATTTCAAACAATATTTTGTGGTCATTAGAAGTAGAAAGTCAGTATCAAAAAGAACCACACCTGAAAGTCAGGGAACAAAATTTCACAAAATAGAAAACAGATTAAATAAGAAAGCTGGAATCAGGACCCTTGCTTCTCATAGAAATAAATGTTTTCTGAGGCTTTTGATCTTCCTTCTACTGGTTGTTTATTCTTGGAACCATGTCTGCTCCTCAGCTCACACTGACCATGTTAATGATTACTGCCAGGACTCTTTGATAGATCTGTAAAGTTTTTAATTTCCCAGTTAAAGATGAAAGTTCTCAAATTAATGCAATAATGAGAAAAGTTTGTATAATTTTATAATTATGTGGTATCCTCATCTATATGAATTTTATGCATAAATTGAAAAATAGATGTCACCACATTTGGGAGCAATTTGGGCTAGCAGGTTTTAGTATGTAATAAATGAGGGTCATAGTTAATAAAAATGGTTAACAGGCATTTTTGGCCTTAATGTAAGAGAAAGCAGAGAATTAGATTAAATGAACCTGAACCTTCAATAGTGTCATTGGCACTTGGATAGTCAAGTAGCCAGGCACTGCATTTTTATTCTCTGGATATTCAAAGGTGCTGCTCCCCTGCTCTATCCATTTCCTTCAAATCCGAAGTCAGTAAGGACCCAATTATGATTGTCGTGAGGGTGAAATTATGTTTCAGAAAAGTGACTCTCTGCTTTAGCATATTCTGTGTTGCATTGCACTTTTGTGTTTGTTTTGTGGCAGTAGTTAGTGTCATAGACTTGTACGCCTTTCTGTCTAGTACTCATGAGACAAACAATTCAGATGAATTGCCATGTAAGGCTACAGGCAACGATAACTGGATGAGAGGCTTATTCTGAGCCAATGCTATCTGACCCCAGCTTGCTTTGATGTTTTTCCTCTTTGTCTAAGCTGAGGAGGCCCAGTCAAGCTCCAGTAATGGTTCAGCTGCATGGATGTACTTCCGATTGCTCTTCTTTATCTCCATCTTTGATCCAAAAATTGTTCATTCTTTTTTTTTTTTTTTTTTTTGCTTCCAAAATATTTTGTTTGAAAACACACTTCTGGCCTTTTCCATGTAAGAATCTGTTAGGAAGAAATCTTCCTGTATCAACTGAGAACTAACTCAGTTCCCATTGATGAGGATCTACAAGTTGACTGACAACACAGACACTAATGGGAGAAAGGTGATTACGCTAGCTGGTGAGAGGATTTCTGTTTTTGTTTTTGTTTTTGTTTTTGTTTTTTCAAGGTAGGGTCTCACTGTAGCCCAGGCTGACCTGGAATTCACTAAGTTGTCTCAGGGTGGCCTCAAACTGTTGGCAATCCTCCTACCTCCGCCTCCCCAGTGCTGGAATTAAAGGAGAAGATTCTTAAGAGTGGCTGGCCAAATATCCAGGCAAAAGGGAAATTTTAGGGATTCCACAGGAAACCCTGGAGGCTCTGTGGGGTTTTCACATGGATGTTAGTGAGCAGTGCCCTGGTACATGGCAACTGAAATTGCCTCTCCAGGCTCTGAGGCTCATTATCCTCCTGACCTTGGGTCAATGGTACCTTGATTTATTTTTGGATGCCCTTTGCTTAAGTTCCCATAATGTTTCTGTGTAAAACTGATTTGGGTGTAGAAGATTTTCTTCAAAATGATTGACCTAGAACTTAGTAGATGGGTGGTTCCTTTGCTTCCCTTCCTTCTGTTTTCCTTTCTGTACTAATTCTCCCCTTCCTATGTTCAGTTTTCCTCTGGACCTGGGACCTCCCAGTGTTGTTCTGCTTTTAGTGGTTATGTAGACTTCTGGCTGTCCTTCAACCCTTCTTACTACTATCCTTCTGCCAGGCTTGTACTCAAGCCAGGTCTCTTCCTTTCTTGTGAACAATGGAAGACTCTGGGTCAAAGAAAGCCACACATTGCCTTTTTTACTTTTTATTAAAAATTGGCATACACACTAATAGGTTTCATTATAACATTTTTTTAAACAAAATTTATTTTTGTTGATCCTGCTCCTCTCTTCTTCCCTATCTCTCTTTACATTTTTAGGCCCTTCTGACACAAAAGTCCCCTTTCTTTTTTTTTTCCCCCACAAGGAAATAGGTTTAAGGACTGGCTCAGAAGTTAAGGTGCTTGCCTGCAAAACCCAAGGATTAGGGTTCTATTCCCCAGTACTCACATAAAGCCAGATGCACAAGGTGGCTCATGCCTCCAGAGTGCATTTGCTGAGGATAGAGGTCCATTCTCTGTCTCTCAAATTTTTTTTTTCAAAGGGCAAAAGTATATGTACACCAGTGAATTGTTTTAAAATAAGCTAGTTTCTAATTAAAAAAAAAAAAACATTTCAGTGTATGTGCGTGCATGCATGCACACTCAGGCATCTTGCACTGCAAACAAAAGCCAGAAATTTGAGCCGTTTTTTTTGTATCCAGCTTACTTGGTGGGGGAAAAAAAAAAAGCACATCCATCTGACTCATATGCACATTTGCTCCCATTTATTTTAGGACTGACATAATGCTCAATGGTTAAAGGTGTTTGTTTGCAAAGCCTGAAGACTGAGGTTTGATTCTCTAGTATCCACTTAAAAGCTGGTTGTACAATGTGGCATATGCATCTGGAGTTTGTTTGCAGCAGCAGGAGTCTGTGATACACCCATTATCTCTCTCTGTAATACAATTTTTTTTAAAAAAAAAGAATTAAGCTTTAAGGGCTGGGGACATTTCTCGATGGTTAATGACTCTTCCTTGCAAAGCCAGATGACCTGGTTTTGATTCCTCAGTACCCACATAAAAGTCAGATGTACACAGTGGTACATGTGCCTGGAGTTTGTATGCAGTGGCAAGAGGCCCTGGTGTACCCCACCCACCCATTCATTCAATCTCTCTCTCCCTTAGATAAATAAATAAGAATATTATTTTAAAATGCATGTATTTCTAAACTAACACCAGATTACTTAACTAGGAAAATCAAAATAATAAATGACTTATGATGCTTTTAATAGAAATAATATCTTGTCTTATTAAAAGAATTGTTTTGGTCATTTACCATTCAATCTATAAAGGTCCATTCATGAACACCCTCCCACCTTCAACCCATCCCTCCTTCTTATTCTTTTTTCTTACTTTCTAACTGGATAGCCTTTGATAAAACTGAGATATATCATTAATTCTTTTTGAAAGAATCATTTTAAAGAATCCTTTAACAACTGAGCTATACAAATTGAGCATTTAGGGAAAGAGTCAACCACCATATGCCATATTAAAGTAAAAATTCAGTAAATAGCAAATCAAATAGAAGAAATTATGGAAAAATCCCACAGCAAACTATAACATTTTTCACATCTGAGATGCAATTTTGAAACAAGAACAATATATTATATGAAGAAAAGAGGAATGTATTTGATTGTAAAATGAGTATGAACACATTTGCATTGTAACAGTACCTATTAAAGAAATTTGATATGTCCAAGAATTCAAGGCCTTTCAGCATGTACTTTGAATATTTAACTTTGCCTTTGAAATAACTACAATATAATCATGTTTTTTTTGTTAAAAAAAAAAAAGTCCCCTTTCTGCCTTCATGCCACATGTGTTTTATTACCCTCCCCCAATTTCCTTCATTTCCCCTCCCATGAACCCCTTTCTAGTTTCATTATTTATAGCCATATTCACATTACACACACACACACACACACGCACGCAATTAAAAACTAGGATCCAGGGCTGGAGAGATGGCATAGTGTTTAAGGCACTTAGCTGCAAAGCCTAAGGACCCAGGTTAAATTCCCCAGTACCCATGTAAAACCAGATGCCCAAGGTGGCACATGCATCTGGAGTTCATTTGCAGCAGCTGGAAATGGCACATCCATTATTTCTGTTTCTCTTATTTTTTGTCTCTGCTTACAAATAAATAAATAAAAGTATTAAAAATAAACTAGGATCCAGGGCTGGAGAGATAGCTTTGTGGTGAAGGCATATTCATGCAAAGCCAAAGGGCCCAGGTTCCATTCCCCATAATCCAAATGCACAAGGTGGCACATGTGTCTGGAGTTTGTTTGCAATACCTGGAGGCTCTGTTGTGCCCATTCCATACTGATTTCTATAGAGGCTGCACCAGTATACACTTCCACCTGCAGTGAATAAGGGTTTTTCTTTCTCGCACCCTCTCTGGCAGAGTTTTCATTTGTTTTCCTGATTGAGATGAGAGGGAATCTCAAGGCAGTTTTTAATTTTCCATTTCTCTGGTGACTAAGGATGTGAACACTTTAAAAAGTATTCATTGACCATTTATGTTTCTTCTAAGTATTGTTCATTACTGATTGGCAGTTTTGGTTTTCTCTTTTCTATGACCTGACAAGAAGCAACTTAAGGAATAAAGAAGTTAAAAATGGCTTACAGTTTGAGGTTACAGTCCTTTATGAGGGGAGAGCAGAGCAGCAGGAGCTTGAGGCAGCTGGTCACCTCTAGTCCATAGTGAGAAAGCAGAGATTGACTGACAAACGCTGTGCTCAGCTAGCTTTCTACTTTTTATTCAGTTAAGGACTCTAGCTCTGAAATAGTGCCATCTACGAATAATGAGTCTCCTGCCTCAATGGGCATAAGATAATTCCACATAGGAATGCTAATTGCCTACATGATGCTAGGTCCACGAAAATTGGCAATCAATATGAGCCAACACACAACATTCCTGAAGTACAGCTGAGAAAGATTTTCTCACATATTGCAAGGTGTGTGACTCTGCTGATAGTTTCCTTGGTTGTGAAAGCTATACAGTTATGAAACACTAATGAATCCTACAGCCAGTTGCTTATTTGCAAAGGAAATTATTTTATTATCAAAATTTTATTTGCAAAGAGAGAAAGAAAGAGAGAGACAGAGAGAGAGAGAGAGAGAGAGAGAGAGAGGAGACAGAGGGAGTATGGGCACTGCAGGGCCTTTAGCCACTGCAAAGGAATTCCAGTTGCATGTTCCCCCTTGTACATCTGGCTAATGTGGGTCCTGGGGAATAGAGCCTCAAACCAGGGTCCTTTGGCTTCACAGGCAAGCACCTCAACTGCTAATCCATTTCCCCAGCCCAAAAGAAAGATTTTAAGAGTATCATCTTAACAATAACTTAAAAAGCCAGTGCAGTTCCATCAAGCAAGATATCACTGAGGGACATAGATATCAAGACAAGCCATCCAGAGACTATAAAAACGGAACCCCCTTCTTTAGATCATGAATATCATAGTTTGCCCCTTTATGGCATAATTCTTATCACATTTACATGCAACATAAACCATTTCTGATCATAATACAGCCTGATCTAATAATTTCTGTGGCTACCATCTTTGATACTTATACTAGAGGGAAATCAAAGATAGAAGTACATTGAGAATTTTTTTTTAAGTGCTGGGCTTTTAAAGCTTAGAGATATTTTAGGACCTGTCAAAGTCTTTTCTTCCTGCTCTAACAAAATACCTGAGAATAGATAACTTATAAAGAAAAGCAATTTATTTTCTCCCAATTCTGCAGTATCAAGACATTAGCAGGTTTGGTATCTGCTGAAGGCTCTGCTTTCCTTTCAGATGCTGCCTCTTGCTGTGTGAACAGATGGTAAATGGTGCAAGGACCTTGACCCCTGTAGCAGACAGCTTCAGGTTCACTGAGATGAACTTCCACACTAGGAACAGTTATGGAGGAAGGGATATTTATTGAAGCCTACAGATTTAGGGGAAGTTCCATAAATGGCAGAAGAAGCTGGCCTGCCTTCACAGGACCAGAGAGAGAGAAGCACAGGCCAAAAGCCACAGCACACGTCAGGAACTCCAGCTAGGCACACTTTGCATATCTTTAGATTGAAACCTGAAACCCACCACCACACCTTAAGACCCACCCAGTGACACTGCCTCCATCCAGGGGGCTGCAGATACAAACTACAAACAATAAAGAACTGAATATGTTGGGGGCCATCTATTCAAACTACTACAACCCCTATCACTCATTAGGCCTTTTCTCTTATGACTTAAGCTGCTTCATAAACACCTCACCTCTTCATACTGGCACTGTGAAGATTAAGTTCTTAACTCTTATTAGGCATTAGAATACCCAAACTTTTTCTCTTCTGTAATTCCCAATTATTTCAGGGTGAATTGTAAAAATCAAGTTTGATTAAGAGCTCTAACCTCTATATTTGTTTGAATATCATTATTGTTATTCTGCTTCATTTTCATCTGAGATTTCTGAAGTTGATTAATGACACTTTGAGCAGTATATGAATATATTTGTTTTACAAAATGAAATCATTTAGATAATTTCAATGTATTGAAATAGAAATCTTTTATAGTAATTAGACATTTGATATATAACAATTATTAAACAAAGGTAGGCATGGTAACACATACCTGTAATCATAACTCTCAGGAGGCTGAGTTAGAAGAATTGTGAGTTTAAGGTCAGCCTGGGCTATATAGCAAGACTCTGATTCAAAAAAAGTTTGATAATAATATGAAGCAAAAATATACTTCAACCGTACGGGTACATGGGAAAGGGTAGGCTATAAGCTTAAGGGATTTGAATGAAATATTTTATGTTGAATATCTACTAATAGCATAGGTAATTTAGGAGAATTATATAGTTTAATAGTCATAATGTGAAGTTCAGCAAGAAAGCAGAGTAGTACCAACACATAAGAACATATTCTAAACTGGGAAATATAAATCACACCCAAAAGTAGAACTACAATATTTTAAGTCATGAGCATTGTCACACCTTCTCGATGAATGATTTTTTTTTCTCTTTTTCATAGGTGTTTTCGTAGGGACTTTTGTGAGAAGAGTAACTATTTTGGTAGAACTACTGAAAGAAGAAAGTAGCCTACGAATTTCATGTCAGGGACAAAGCAATGCCTCATATAGCAATGTGTGTGCCGAGAGGGAAAGCATTGATGATGCAGATACAGGCATACAGAGAGGAAGAGACCTACAGTAGTCTCATTCAATTATGCATTTCTTCCTTTAAAGAAAAAGGGAGCACATGCATATGAAAGTAAAGATTTTCCACATCTCTATTAGCTAGTCTTCAATTGAGTTATGGAAAAAAGTTGCAATATCATTAAGGAAGACTGGAAATTTATTTATTTACTTATTGGGGAAGCTTCCTAAAAGTATAGCCACTTTTCATTTTGTAGGATGGTTGAAATATGGCCCTATTTTAAAGAGGATCCAAGTTTCTATTAACTTCCTAATTAGATTTTATTTCCTGCAATCTAATTTCATGAGCAAATACTGCTCATAGACATCTCACAAAACACCTCAGTCAGGGCAGTGATTCATGCTGCAGTAATGAGTTAACTCTTCGTGCTTTTTTCTCTTTCCCAACATTGGTAAAGACTGCAGCAATGCTAAGACTCTTTTCAACAGCTTTGGATGGTGCATGCTAGCATTTTTCTTAGTTCTAATACATATGTTTATAACTGCACTTTAATCTGCATCAACTCTTCCTAATGACAGGCCACTTTACTTTGGGTTTATTTGGATAACACTTTCTAAATACATTTCACTACCCGGGGCTAGTACGCTGAGAAAATGAGGAAGCAGACTTGGTGTGTGATATTTTAAAGGGAAAGAGTTGCCAAAAGCATTACAGGAAGAAACACATCCTTAAAGATTATTACTGTGGTGTCTACCAGAGTGAGAAGTAGGTGGCATAATATTCTAAGATATAAATTCTCTGAGGCAGAACATAGAATTTTACTACCTAAATGTAATAAGATGTATTGTGCTATCAGCAAAGGCCATGGAGCTCTGTGTGATTAAAATAAAAAAGGATCCAAGTATCTGCTTTTAACTACCATTTAATGATAATGATTTTTGTCTTTAGCATTTATATTGAGAGTCAAGAAAGAGGCATGCTGCAGGCTATCTAATAACAACATGAATAATAATAACTAGAGTTCGCCCTTTGTGTCCCCTCCTTAAGTCTATGTTTATTCCCACAGAAAGTCTCATTGCTTCTTTCATCTTACTTTATATGGTAATGGAAATATTAGTTTAAAATTTGTGCTCTGCACCACATGCTGATGAAGGAGGATTTTAGCATTAGATTTACACTAGGAAAGATGAGTCAGCAAAAGGGTACTTGTGCATCCATCTCTTCTTGTACGTTACCTTATTTATTTTCCCTGGTAATGTTTTAACGTACTTATTGTCACCTATTTTACTTTTACAAATGTGGGGAATTAGTCCCTATGCACTTCAAATATTTGTGGTCCCCTAGCAGTAGAGACCTACAGTTGGCTCATCTTAGAATCTGATAGAAGCTAATTGTTAAGCATTCAGAATCTTTTTTAGTAGCATTGAATTGGCTTGGATCACAGTATTACTGTTCTGAAAAAGAAAAACAGACTGAACAGCAGGCCGCAGTTCCTTCAGTCCCCACACCCCTATGACAGCATGTCCCAGCTCAGCACTGCCAGATGACTCACTTTCAGTGGGTAGATTTATAGCCAGACATCCATTAGATAAAAAGCACATGCTTAATCCTTTGTTTCTAGTCTCCACGATTTGGATTATGAAGAATCTAATTCAGAGCTGCTAAAACTACACATAGATAATAACACTCCACACTTCTCCATACACCTTGATTTAATTTCTTTCATATTATTCAAGAGTATTAGTCTTCCTCATTTGACAAAAACTTCTTAATACTGAAATATATTTTGTATGTTCTCATGCCTCCTGGGATATTTACTAGAATAATAAAATTACATTGGAACATGATTAATCAATTACTACAATGTAGGCCAAGGTATAGTGAAAAATTGCTACTAAATTTTATTATTTGCATACAATTTTATCATGAGCATAGTCATTTTATATACTTCTATTTCATTGACAGATTGTAGCTATACTTTAAAATTCAATTTGCAGTTACTTTGGTTTCCAGCTCCCAAAAATATATGTATGATCTAGTATCAAGGCTACTTGTATGCAACAAATAGAGTGGTGCCATCATCTTCAGAATATCAAACCAAAACAAATTAAATAAATGGCAAGACAGTAAAATATCGGTTTTAAAATAGTATCCTTGGATACAATGATTTAAATATTATTTGTTGCTTTACTCATCACTATTACCACCTACCTGACAACTAAGGGAGAAACAATTGATTGTGACTCACGGTTTGAGGATACAGCCCATCATAGTGGGGAATGCATACAGTGGAGTTCAGGTAGCAGGTACACAAGGCTGCTTCTTTACAGCTCAGAAGATTAGGTCCATGAGATAGGATAGGAAGTGGAACCAGGTTTAAACCTCCAGTTCTATCCCAGTGACTCAATTCCTCCAACTAGACCCACAATCTGCCAAACCAGTGCCATCAGTTTGGGACCATGTGTTCAAATACATGTGGAGGGCACTATATACCCATACCATAACTTCTAGAAATGTTATACTTCTAAAGTGGATATTTGAAAAAGAAGATCACACACCTACACACACAACTAAGAAATGTTTATGTCCTTTTTCAATTTCAGGGGAGCCTATGGTCATGAGGTTGGGAAACGTCCTTGGATTACTGGGGATGAAAGTATTGTAGGCCTTATGAAAGACATTGTAGGTAAGTACAAAATACAGTGATTTTTTCCAAAAAGTTCATCAAGTTATCACTTAATTATAAATCTAAGTAATGAAGTCAAATGTTATTAGATAATATCTAGATTTTCTATTGTAAGCCATGAAGTGTAAGTAACCCTTTATATGCTTTTTCATTCAAATACTATTATGAGAAATAGTAAACAGATTATATAATACAAAAATGGATACCAGATTATCCAGTTAAAAATAATTGGTCATTTTTTTCTATGTTTGTTTGCTTGCTTATTTATTTATATTGTAGTACTGGGGAAGGAACCCAAGGCCTTGCTTATAATAGGAAAGTGCTGTACCATGAGCTAAGCCATAGCCTTTTGGGTATTTTGTGTGTTTGTTTTCTGAGTCAGATTTCTATGTTACCCATGCTTTCCATGCACTCCTAATTCTCTTAGTTTAGCCTCGTTAGTGCTGGGGTTAGAGGCACAGTATCATATGATTAACCTCATATGTACTTTAAAAAAATATTTCATTCACTTATTTGAGAGAAATAGAAATAGGCAGATAGAAAGAGAAAGAGTGGGTATGTCAGGACCTCTAACCATTGCAAACAAACTCCAGATGCATGTGCCACCTTGTATATCTGTTGTTATGCAGGTACTGTGGAATCAAACGTGGTGATACAGGAATTTTGGGTTCCTTATATGCCAATGCAACAATAAACTGGGGTGTTCCAAGATACTTCTATGAATTCAAAGAATGAAATCCATGGACCAGAGGATGAGGTTCAGATTTTATGACAGCTTAAAGCTTTAGGAGGAGAAAGAGAAGGGGGCTTAAGGCTGAAACATAAGAAAAGGAAGTGAGGTGGAGCTCGTGCCAGAGAGACAAGAAGGGTTTGAGAAGCCCCATGAGGGAAAAGGGCAGAGGTCTTGCCCAGAGGCAAGAGGGGGTTTGAGAAGCCCACCTTGAGACTCGGATCTGGGTTTTTTATGGGTAGTGGCTGTGTGAGGAAGACCAGGTCAGCAGGTTACTATTGATTTTACAGCTTGCCAGTAATCTTAGGTAAGGATCAGTTTCTGTCCTCTAGGAAGGGTGGCAGCTTAATCTAGAGATCTTTCTTGGAGGATGTAACATCCAGGTTACTAAAAGCTTAGTGACATTTTCCACTTTTAGTCAAGGAATAAAAATACCATTCAGCTTTTGGGGTTCTGACTGCCTAGCTGATTTCTGTCTCCTGTCATCAGGTACTTAGGCTTTACAAGCAAGTACTTTAACTGCTGAGCCATCTTTCCAGCCCCTTACTTTTAAACTGACATGTATTGTGTTTCCTGAGTAACATGTGCATTTTATTAATTATAATTCATATTTCATAAAATCTAAACAAATTTTCTATGATGTCATGACATGATAAACAGCAATTTTCATTGATATGATTACCTTTAAGCATTAAACATATTTTCCCTCATCTCAATTTAATCCTTGGTGATCTTTTTAAATTTAAACTGAGCTAGAAACTGAACTTAAAGTGGGAGGATGCTGAGTAAAAGCTGAGTATTATGCCATAATCTCAGTGCTGGGGAGATGGAGACAAGAGGAGACCTAGTGTCTACTAGATAGCTAGTCTGGCCAAACTGGGTCGTTCTAAGTTCAGTACAAGACCAAGTCTCAAACAGACAGAGAGGAACTGAGGCAGACAGTTGATATGAATCTTTCACCTCCACATGCATGCACATACATGTGCATTTGTACTCTCCTCACAACTACATCCATGTATATAAGCCCGTGCAAATGTACAATAATAAAAAGATGCATACATTCTATAATATGTAATATATGTATAATATACATGCATATATGTATATATATATATATATATATATATATATACATATATACATATAGTTATTCTGTGGGTACAATTTACTTTCTAAAGTAAGTTATATATCCTATTGGCAGATTTCATGATAGTTTTGCACAGTTGATTGTTATCTTTAACACCATACACTTGAATATCTAGCATAGATTAAAATTTCATATGATATTTAGAATATTAATCAAAAATATTATTATGAGGGTTGGAGAGATGGCTTAGCAGTTAAGGTGTTTGCCTGGGAAGCCTAAGGACCCAGGTTTGATTCCCCAGTATCCACTTAAGCCAGAGGCACAAGGTGGCATATGCATCTGGAGTTCATTTACAGTGGCTGAAGGCACTCTCTCCCTCTGTCTCATTCTCTGTCCTTCTCAAGTAAATAAATAAATAAAAATATTTTTAAAAAATATATTATTTTGTGATCCAATTGGAATAATGCTATGTGAAACTGGTCAGTGTGCTAAGGGAAACTCCAAGTTTTAAAATGCTTTTTAAGGGTTGGAGAGATGGCTCCAAGGTTAAGGTGCTTGACAGTAAGGCCTAACAACCCAGGTTTGATTTCCCAGTACCCATGTAAAGCCAGCTGCACAAAGTGATGCATGCATCTGGAGTCTTTTGCAGAGTCTGGAAGCCTTTTGGCATGCCCATTCTCCCTATCTGTCTCTCTTCTCTCTGTCTCTCTCTCTGCTTGAAAATGAATAAAAAAATACACAAATAAGTAAAATATTTTTTAAAACTCAGAATAAAATCGTTTTTTTAAGAACTCCATTCCGAAATCAGCAAGTATAAAAATATCATTATTGCCTTTTGCATTTCATTGTTGGTCAGTAATTCAAAGATCAAATCAACATAAATGACAAGAGGAATTAGCCTAAGGAAAGCAAGATTTATATGCAGAATAATTGTGGAAGCCGGGCATGGTGGTGCTCCCCTTTAATCCTAGCACTCAGGAGGTAGAGGTAGGAAGATCACAGAGAGTTGGAGTCCACAGAGTTGAGACTACATAGTAAATTCCAGGTCAGCCTGGGCTAGAGTGAGACCCTACTTCAACATAACAACAAAATAATTTTGGTAAGTCATTAAAACCTAGGAAGTATCTCTAAATCTAGGAAATATTATTATAATAAATTTTTGCATCTTTGTATGTATGCACACATATATTCTGAGTGTGTGTGTGCTCTATGAGTGGGCATATTCCCTTTCTGCACTCCATGGGTTTCCGTGATGTGGGGTATGTTCACCTGGGGAGGTCTGAATGGATTGAGGTGTTCTCCATCACTCTTCTACTTGTTCTTATTTGAGTTGAAATCATCTACCTTTCTGAACTTTCTGAATTTTTTCTTTTGAAAGCTCAAGTAATTCTCCTGTGTCTGCTTCCCATGGGACTTTAACAGTCCTGTGTGAACATACCCAGTTATTTGTGTGGCTCTAGTGATTTCTCTGCTGCAAGCCCCCATGCTTGCTTGGGAAATGCTCCTCAATACTGAACCATCTCTCTAACCCTCAAAAACTCATTATAGAGGCTGAAGAGATGGATTAGCAGTTAAGGTGCTTGCTGGCAAAGCCAAAGGACCCAGATTAGATTCCACAGTACCCACATAAAGCCAGGTTCATGAGATGGTGCATGGATCTCTACCTCTTTCTATCTTTCTCAAATACATAAATAAAATATTTTGGTGTTTTTTTTTATCTCATTATTGAAACCTCACTGAATGTCAAGACTGGTAGGCACTGAGGAAGAAATGATGAATAAAAATAAGGTCTTATTCTCATAAAACTGCCAGAAGTGGGAAATACAAAAATAAGCAAAAGTTAAAAAATAAAAACAAACATTAAACTTATCATTGTGTTTCTAGCTGTAATAGAAGGCATTGAGGGAGGATTGAATATGTGCATGGAATTATTTTTCACTTTAAATTTCACAAGTTCATTAAGGAACTGGGAAAAAAAATATGTAAACCCTTGTATCAGACAGCTTCAGGTTCGCTGAGATGAACTTCCAGACCAGGCACAGTTATGGAGGAAGGGATTTATTGAAGCTTACAGATCCAGGGGAAGTTCCATAAAAGCAGAAGAAACTGGCCTGCTTTCACAGGCCCAAGCAGACAGAGAGAGAAGCATAAACCCAAAAGCCACACAGCACAGCACACTTCAGGAACTCCTGCTAGGCACACTTTGCATATCTTTAGATTGAAATCTGAAACCCACCACCACACCTTAAGATCCATACAGTGGCACTGACTCCAGCCAGGTGGCTAAAGATGCAAACTATAAACAAACAACTGAATATATTGGGGGCCATCTATTCCACTCAAACCACCACAACCCTCAAGAGAAAAAAAGGAGAGAAAGGAATGTTATCCATGCCAATTTAGGAGTTGGTTAGCAGAAAAACAACTGGCAGTTGCTTTCATCAAAATAAGTGTTCTGGGAAACATTTTCCCTGGAATAATGCAAACATATGTCTTCTCCGCAGACCAAAGGACAATTAAGCCAAAATAAATTTGATGAACCAATGAGTTTGTTGGGATTACTTATAGAGAAGGGTGAGGAGTTGTCTCCAGATCCACTAGATGACACAAACTCAGCTGCACCAAGAGAAGTCTCATCCCTTTCTGAATGGTGGATGACCTAATGTCTGCCTCTATTCAAAATTAGTTGCATCACCTGAAACTGCATCTCTGGAGCATTCCACACCACTTCCAGGCAGCACCCTAGGACAGAGCCTGTCACTCAAAGCACATGTTACCCTTTATATAGCCTTAGGGCCGGTTCTTGGAACCCTTTCCCAGACTTGTTGACTTCCTGAAGTTCTCTAGAACTTCCTTCCTGCTCTTCTCCCAGGAAGGCATATTTCAGTTTGTAACTAACATAACCTTGGGAAGTGGATGTGTGACGTTTAAGATTCAGGTCTCCCAGACTTGACTTCCTGAATCCCCAGAGCCTCCTTTCTTCAATTTGGAGGAATGTGCTACACAGCAATCAATAAATAAATACTAACCAAATCCTAACCTTTCAATGTCAAAAAAGAAAAAGCAAAAAAATACTGCAACACCATGCTGATATTTTACAAGCTTGGAAGTAGCTTAATAAGCATCAGTGGAAGTGTGGGTGAAGACAGGAACAAAGCAACAAAAAGGGAGACTGATTGAAAGACTATCTAAAAGACCAGGTCCCTTTGCCTCTGTGAACTACTAGGAGTCTTTTGCCACACCAGACTCCAGCAAGGGACAGGGAGTTAGTCTCTGGAGAAGAAGGAAGAGAGGCCTATGGAGAACAAGTATCCCATATTAAGAAGCTCTGATTTGATTACTCCTGCTTCTCATTTTCCTCACTTGGCCTTTCTCTCTGCATAGAATGACAAGGAGACCAGCAAGACTTCTCCAGTCCCTTTCCTAATATAATAAGAACAAAAGTCGTGTCTGATTAAGGCCTTGCCCTTATGACCTCTGTGATGGTATGAATTTAAAATGTATCCCATATGCTTATGTATTTGAGCCCTAGCTGAAAGCTCTGATTAGGATATTTCTAGAACCTTTCAGAGGTGAAGGCTTGCTAGAGGTAGTAAGACACTAGGGGAAAGCCTTAACATTTTGTAGCCTGGCCCCACTTCCTGTTTGTCCTCAACTATGTGGCCACCTGGCCTCCTGCCACTACTGACATGCCAGCCTTGCCATGACGTAATGTATCTCCTCAAATCAATATGTCAGATAAGTCCTTTCCTTCCTTAGCATGCTTCCTGTCATGTAAGTGTTCACAGCAGTGAGTAAAGTAACTAATACAACTCATTTAATCTTAACTACCAATGTACACGGGCTGTTTCAAACTCCACTGGGGATGAGGGCTTCAACACACACATTTGAGGAGACATAAATCAATCCATAATTCATACAAATAAACATGCTAATAATAGCAGCCAAAACTAATGAAAAAGGATACCATGTATTTTTGTTTGATGTGTTTTTAATCTACAGGATTTGATAAGGATAGGAGTTCCCAACAAAGTGATTCAGTGGGTCCACCTTACAGCAAATTCCACCACATGGGCAAAGCCACACTGATGCTTATTAAACCTAGATTATAGTTGCATTTTAACTTTTAAACCACATTAATTTGTTATCTATTTAAGAAACATTAGTCCATTGGTCAAAACAGTTGCAAGGGCTGGAGAGATGGCTTAACAGTGAAGATGCTTGCTTTCTCTGCCAAGCCTAAGTGTCCAGGTTCAATTCCCCAGTATCCATGTAAGCCAGATGCACAAGGTGGCACATATATGTGGAGTTTGTTTGCAATGGCTAGAGGCCTTGGAGTGACAATTCTCTATGTACCTCTTTCTCTCTCACATAAATAAATAAATAAATTATAAAAACAGTTGCAATCAAAATTAAACTCTATTTTATGTCATTTATTATTGAGTATACATTGTACAAATTTCTATTGATTTAATGGGGCTATTTTATGGATTCCAAATATTAAAGTAACAGATTGAGGGCACACTGAAAATACCAACTACTATAACACAGAGAAATGACAGCAAAAATGAAAATGTCTACATAGGGCCAGACATAGTAGCACATGCCTTTAATCCCAGTACTTGGGAGGCAGAGGTAGGAGGATTTCTGTGAGCTCAAGGTGACCCTGAGACTCCATAATGAATTTCAGGTCAGCCTGGGCTACCATAAGACCCTACCTTAAAATAAACAAAAAAATTATAGTCTGCATAGTCCAAAAGTATAGACATTTGTTCAAGAGAAAAGAGGTCAGAAGTTTGGAAGAGCAGTGGTTGGGGTTAGTCCATAATTGATTTAAGGGCATTCACATGAAACTCCAGGGTGAGCCTTACAATTCTGGATTCCAGGACTGGACTTCAGGGCCACAATTTTTGACATGCAGGCTCAGGAAAAGCCCAAAGTGAACAACTGACCAACAGCAGGTCCTATGGATAGCCTTATGCTTGATCCAGCTGTCAGAATACCTGGGAGAACGGATGCTGGGGAAGGAAGTTCCTGTCTGAGCCTTCTGGGTTGAAAGAATTCATGGTGTGCTGAGCAGTTGTTTCATAAAACCTTCATGCAAGTGCAATTCTTGAATCAATTGTGATCATTACAAAAATTGTAACATGGGGCTGGAGAGAAAGATGTCTTAGTGGTTAAGGCACTTGCCTGCGAAGCCTAAGGATTCATGTCTGAATCCTCAGATCCAACGTTAGCCAGACACACAAGGTGATGCAAGTACTCAAGGTCACACATGTGCACAATGTGCTACAGTGTCTGGAGTTCAATTATAGTGGCTGCAACCCTTATAGGCCAATTCTCTCTTTGCTTCTCTTGCATAAAAAAAAGGCCACTCTGTTGGGCTTCTGGCAACAAAAAATTCTGACATGTAAGTCAATATCTAAAGGCGAAATATTGAATTAGGTTAACCTGAAAATGTATGTTTTCCTTAACAGTGGGGTGTGTGTGCATGCACACACACACATGCATGTGTGATATATGTGTGTTTCTTTCTGTGTGCAAGGTTATTTTTGAACATCAACTCAATTCCAATCAACTTATTTTGTGCTTAATATCTATCATCCTTTAAAGGGTGTTAGCATATTTATATACAGGCTAGGGAAGTCATAAGATTATATGATTCAGTGAAATTTATTTATGAAGCCTATAAACCCTAAACAAATTTTCTTTTGATCATCTAAAAGTTTATAGCTCTATTAAAGCTCATTAAATGTGAAAGTCCTCTTTTTGCACAATAAATACATGTATGTCACATAAAGATCACTGTATTTCAAAGCATCTCCATTCATCCCTTTTACTAAGGAAAAAAGAAAAAGAAATGAATACAAATATTCAGCTTGATATAAATGAAATAATTAAAATAAGGCTTGTTTTACTTAAAAGAAAGAATATTTATGGGTTTTGTCTTTCTTTCAAACACCATGAAAATCACATGATTCATATTCAGATGTGTCTAAACAGAAAATGCTTTGGGCATTGGAACTATATGGTGAACTATTTGTTGCAGTTTCTCATTTCTGGACAAACAGTCAACCAGAAGCTGCTTATGGGAGAAAAGGATTTATTTCAGGTTTACAGAATCCAGGGAAAATAACATCAACGGCAGAAGAATCACATTCACTTCCGTAGATTCATAGCAGAGAGGTGCCTTCTCTGAGCCTATCACCCTCCCAGCATGTAGATCTGCTGGCCAGTTCAAGACCTACCAAACCTCATTGCTAGGAGTTTGCTACAGTTCAGCCCCATGCCCCTCCCACCTGAGAGGAGGAAGGAAAGGGCACAAGTTCTAACTATTGGTCTTCTTGGTTTCTGGTTACTTCACCTATGTCACATAATAACACAAACCAAGGAGTTATCTTAAAGAGCTTGTTGGAAATAACAAAAGCCACTCATGTCATTTAGGAAAAATATCTCTGGGTTTTCAGAATTATGTACCAAGAAATGGCAACAGGGACTGAATATTTGTTATGCCACACACATAGAACAAATTTCATCTTGTATCTTTTTTCTGTAAATATTGTAATAGTTAAATTTGAGATGATTTAGTAAAAAACTATAAAGAAGAATATAAAAGATAATTTTTGACATGACAAAACTTGAAAATGGGCATATGAAATTCAATAGTATATTTTTAATTTCTTAAAGACTCAAATCTTATATGACACAATGAATGATTATTTTTGTTAACTTCTTGGCTTTACTCTACAATTCATAACTTAACATGAGAATACCTAGTATTTTTTATTGGCTCAAGATAATAAACGGAGAGTGTCTGCTGAAATAAATTATAAGCAAAATTATAATAGCTTGATTGTTTGCAATTTCAGTAAATATTATCTTTTAAATTCTTTTAATTACAAAATTGAACATAGTAGAGAAATTATCCTCATTCTAAATTTTAAAAATTTGCAATTCACTGATTACTTTAGTCAAATCATCATTTTGGGAGGATTTTTGAATATGTGTCATAGGAGGAAATTATAATGTATGGGTCTTAATTGGTTTTAATTTTATTCTATAATAGGAAAACATTTCCATAAATAGAAACAGAGTTCCTATGAGTTAAGGAGAAGAAGATAATTTTTTTAGACAGAACAGGGCCAACAAAAAAAAGAGAAAGAAACGGATCTTTATTTCAAAGTTTCTTACCTTGCAGACTGGCTGAAAGAGACAAACTGGTCAGCAGTATGTTTTTGTGGGTTCCCCCTTCTGTGAAAGATGAAGTGTCGGACAAGCAGCTTAGTTTCATCTTGGTGAACTGGAATGTGAGATCAGTGATTCCCATTGTGATTTCTAGGGTATTTTGTTGGGACCTTAGTGCAGGTCTGTGCAAATCAATCATGTCTTGAAATTTTTATTTAGCAGTTAAGTTCATTTTTCTTCTCACAAACACCATGTGGCTTCTCTTTTTGACTTGATTATTAGGAAGTCTATGCGAAAAAAAGTTGATTACGTTTAAAATAACAAACTTCTAATATTCCTAACATTCTTCTAATAACAAACTTCCACATTTGCACATAATGTACTATATTGCTGTGGGTGGAGGGTGAGTGTGTGTGTGTGTGTGTGTGTGCTGATAGTGATAGAATTCAGGGCCTTATGCATTCTACATAAACACTCTCCCACGGAGCATCACACCAGTTCCTCTGCTACTTTTGTCATTCTTCTATATATTATGATATAAGAAATTGCTTTAGAATAAAATGGGGTTTAAAAGCATAAAATGATTAAAATAATTGTGTGTTATCTAATGTAAAGTATAGCGAACAAAATTCAAACATATTTCTCCTACTTGAAAGATTTTCTAAATATGTCATAAGCAAAAAGACATGCTGTATAATTTGGGTCATAACTGAATCTCCCTGATACTTAAAATGGTAGCTTTCATGTGATCTCAGTATTATTCAAAAAGAAGTAGCAAGACCATGAAAATTACTGTGTATACAAATTGAAAAAGTTTGATTGGATAGAAAAGAGATACTGACTAGCCATATTTATTCAGACATAGAAAATGATTTCAATTTCAGATGTGGTGAAAATCTATTAATAAAATATTTTATGTAGAGCCAACAATTTCACAAAACATGGAATAATGTTCCTCCCTATAATTAATGCCATGTTATAAAGATGCTAGAAATAGAAATGCTGAACAGTATTGCTAGTATTGTTATTAAGCCTACTTCTCCCTGGGTACATAAAAATCACAAAGGGCCAGATACATGCATCTGAGCTTATAAAAATATAATATGAACATAAATTTGCTTTATGAATTTTGTTGAATCTGAGAGAAGCACTAATTCCTGGAAGACCTGCCCACAGCCTCAGACCTTCTTGCATATGTTGCCACTGCTACACAGAAATTTGCTACTGGAAAATTAGGATGGAATGTTCCTGGTGACAAACCTGGCTAGCAAATCCATGATTTCATTTGCTTCTGAAAAATAAGACACAAATAATATTATATGGTAGTTAGAAGACCTAAATGAATCCTCTTATCAAACAGTAAGCAATTTGAGATCTTGTTACTGTCAATTTGCAAAAGATTAAAATTTATAGTAGTAGAATGACATAGATCGAAGTTGGTTTTGTATCTGGGTCCCCTATATTTGACTTATAAGTCATGTCTTGTAAACAATGCTTCCAAATGTAATTCTGAACAAAGATAACTTTTTATTGTGCAAGCATGTATATGGTATGTATGTATACTATGTATAGTGTGTCTTGTGTATGTAGTTAGTTATGTGTTCCTTGTGAGTACTCATGTGAAGACTAGAGAATATCAGGTGTATTGCTCTATCACTCTTCCACATAGTTTTCTTGGACAAAGACATTGAACCCGGGGCTGCCATGTTTGGTCAGTTGCCATTCCCAGCTTTTTGTTGGTAGTCAAATTCAGGTCCTCATTCTTTCTTTCTTTCTTTCTTTCTTCTTTTTTTTTTTTGTTGTTTTCTTGCTTTTTTTTGTTTTTTGTTTTTTTGAGGTAAGGTCTCACTCTAGCTCAGGCTGACCTGGAATTCACTGGTAGTCTTAGGGTGTCCTTAAACTCAGAGTGGTCCTCCTATCTCTGCCTCCCCAGTGCTGGGATTAAAAGCATGCACCACAATGCCCAGCTAGGCCCTCATTCTTGTGTGGTAAACAATCTTACCTGCTGAGCCACCTTCCTAGCCCAAAAAGATTAGTCTTATTTCTTTTTGAAGATCTAGTAGAAAATACCTATATTAAAGGAAACTTACACCTGGTTGTAAAAACCCCCACTTGCCTGCAAGTTTCTGACAGGGAGAAACCAGGGAACAGAGATAAACTCTCACCTGCTCTGCAAGATACTGATAAACTTGACCATTACTGGAGCAAGAATTAGGAGGAATTTGTGACCCTTTATGGTAAAACTGTGCATTGCATACTTAATACTGCATATGTGTCTGTAGTTCTTGCTTGCTCTGGATATAGATTAAAAGTGTAAAAAACCCTGAATGCCTAAGCCTGGGCTGGAGCCATTGTGGAGAGATTTGGGTGTCAGCCTGCTAGAGTGAGAAAAGCTTCCTCTCCTGTGTCAGAAGGGCTGTGAATCTCAATCTGTCCAGGAATTCCTGCAACAAAGATATTTTGGGTTAGTTCGTTGGTTTGGACGTGCATTTCCACATTCATATAATGAAGAACATCAGAGTATATTCCTAACTTGTTGCTATGAAGTCTGTATAAGATAATACAAGGCAGTATTGCAATTAATTAATCTTCAAGTTTTTCAGAAGCAAAAAGTGCTGTTGAATAAAATGAAATAAACAGAGTAATCAAACAGGAAACTGCATTAGCCAGAACCCTGTTTCACCTCCAGCTCTGATGAAGTGATATAGATTGTGACATTTATGCTGTCAGTCACAGATGATCTTCAAAAATAATGATGTTCCCAAATCTTCTTAAGCTTTCTGGAGGCGTTAAAAACAACTTTATCCCTAAATACCTTTTGTTCATTTAGTGCAAACTTAATTCAAAGGAGGTCTAAAGATAAAGAACTGAACAATGAGAAGCAACCTGAAAAAATTTTTGGTTAACTTAAATAATATATTTTCTTCTGAAATGTTGTTAATATTGAAATATCTTAAAAGAACCAGGTTGTTTTCAAGTACAATTTGAACCCAAAGAAAGAGGTCAATTCGGGAAATTCTCTTTTGAAAATAAACTATAATTCAGTTCAATTGGTGGTGCTTTGATGTCAAGAATATTTGATTCTTCAGTGCTTTTAGGTTAAATTATCAGTAAACAGTTAAATTAATATTTTAAAATTAATACTCACATCATTCCTAGATATACCCAAATATGTGTACATGCATGTTAAATACATTGATCTTGTCCTGGGAGAAGGTTCAATAGTAGTTGACAAGAGCATTTGGGGTAGTGTTTAGATGAATTTGATTTAAACTAATTAGGTTGTGATAGTTATGTGTAGGTGATTAACCAGTGAGAGTATATTAACAAAGAATGGGTCCAAGAATAAGCATGCCACTGAAAAGACATGAAAACATAAGCCCTGCTTAACATAGGCAGTCCTTCTGGGGTGAATGGGAATTTAGAGATAGAACACTCCCATGCCAGAAACATTTTAGGTGATCTGAAATTAACATTATATTGTGTGACAGACCAAACTTTCCTAGAAAGTTATAGTTTTAATACAAATGTCATGCTTATGCTGCAAAAAAGTGTCTCAACTTTCATATAAAACCTTTTACTTCTTGCCCCTTCTATTTGTTTCTGCTTTCTCATCATGTATTTTTCAATGTGTCTCTTCTTCTTAACTTTCTGTCTCAACATACTGTTTGTTCTTTTCTTTTACTATTCTCCCTACCAAAATTTGTTAATGAGAAGTTTTCAAAAACTATGTTTGTAACTAACAATGTTAATGATATGATTGTGATAGATATTGTAGATAGTGACTTATTTTGGAAACAATAGAAATATGCATACTGTAATGGGGAGAAACAACTATAATAAAGTAGATGGTGCGCTGTAGAGATGGCTTAGTGGATAAGGCATTTGGTGGTAAAGCCAAAGGACTCAGGTTTAAATCGTCAGTACCCACATAAAGCCAGATCAATAAGGAGGCACAAGTATATGGAGTTCATTTGGTGTACCCATTTCTCTCTCTCCCTCTTTCTCTCTCCAATAAATAAATAAATAAAATATTTTAAAAATAAAGTAGATGGCACTTTGTTTTATGATTGTATTTCATAGATATTCTTACTGTGGGAGAAGGCACATTTCATGATATACAATATAGGCTCATCACATCCAGTATGTGTAGGGATGGGGAAGTGATTGTTTTCATGGTCCCTTGACTTCAGACATTAATCCTTTTAAATGACCAGGGACATATTTTTGTCACCCATTGCCCACTCACCACTTCTACAAGAAATTGAGAAATATCTATGACAAGTGCAACAGGTTTTTCTTGACTAAAAGAAAATGTATGCTCTTCCTTAAATGGCAACTTTAAAATATGAATTCATCTACTAGACACTGATTTCTCATGGCTTCAAAGCAAACAAACTTGTCCCGAAATCTATTAGTTTTATTTTTCTATTTACTTCTGTTCTTTTAAGGTAAAAATCTTTCAGAAGTATCTTTTTAAATACACAATGTAAGACTGGCATACATTTTATAACATCTGTTACAGCCTTATTAACATCAAGATAAACAGATTTTTTTCCTCTGTTTTGGTAATGAGTCATTTTTCCACTTACACAGGTCTATTTTAAGAGATAGCATAAGCAGTCAAATTATGAGTATATTAAAACTACTCTAAGTTGTTAAGTAGCAAATGTAGGTTCTAGCTCTGCTCTGTCTCTAGTGCCAAACCCTTCCATAATACAAATCAGATCAGCTAATAGTGGATGTCTTAAATGTTCATGTTTTAATAATACAAGACTATGTCTTATTTATCTCAGTGTGTGTGATTAATCCCAGCAAGATGTAGGCCGCTGTATTTTGCAGTGCAGCCTTTTTTTTTTTTTTAAATTGCACTGTTGTAAAAGTGAAATATGTATGGCTGAGTTAACTTCTTTTATTAAAGGTTCATTTGGATTTGATGTTAGGAACAACAAAGTTTAATGATGTGATTGGCCTTAATATCATTTTAGATTCCTTTTCAAGATACATTCAACAGAAAAATGTACTCTTTGGGAATTTTGAAAACTAGCTGGTGATAGGATAAATCATTTTTATTTTGTAGCCCAAAGAAAATGTTTCATTATTTTTATTTTGTTATTTGTAACATCAAAGGGTAATATAATTTTAGCTAGCTTTATGTGAGTCCAGATATCACTTGGTCAAATGAGTCAAGTGGGGAAATGTCCATTTTTTATGATGATACAACAAATATATCCTTATCTCTAAAACATCAATATGATTGAATGAAGTTACCAATTTGTTTTCTCTCTAACTTTATAACAAATAGAAAAAAAAATCCAATTATGGTATGCTTATTTTACAGGAGCCAATGAGAAAGAAATAGCCCTAATGAATGCTCTGACAGTTAATTTACATCTTCTACTGGTAAGATACCTTTCCCATCTATGTTTAGAATATTCTCACTTACAGAGTCAGATGCTTTTCTATCTTTAATTCATAAGCATCTGATGGGTTACTTATTTCTGGATAGTTTGTCAGGTTTTTTCATTTTTACCAGAAAATGCTAGACTATGATCTAATGGTTTTTCATAGTCATGAAAGAGTTGCCTCTTGCAAAGAGCTTTAAAGTAATGAAATATTCTTTCTCAGAACAGAAGAAAAAAGTCATAGTTTGGAAAAGGAAAACTGCTTATAACCCTAAAAAGTAATGATATACACTTGCTGGGAAAGCATTGAACATTTGAGAAGAAACAATTTCCATATGCTAGATTTCAGCAGCATAAGTTTGTAGATCAGTATACATTGTGGATTAATTTTTGAGGAATAGGTTATAATATTTGGAAAATAAAACTAAACTGGAGAAAAGAGATCTTGTCTTTTAGATGACTTCTAAGATTACAGTACTTCTTACATCTCAAATATGTAATAAATAGCTTTATCTGGTATAACAAATGTACTCTCAATTTGAGTTACTGCATATACATTAATTTAATGCTTTGAAAAAATATTAACATCATTTTTTAAGTATGATTTGTAAACATGTCTTCAAGTTCACAGATACCTGATTTTTACTCACCCCTATATTACTTAGCATATTTTTTTATCAGAATCTCTCATACTTAATGTTTTCTTTAAAAATATGAGGGCAACAGTTCCAGCTCACAGATTTGCACAAAGATTAAATGTGATAATATGTGAAAATTACTTTAGCACCCTATCACATAATAATGTCCTAGTTAGCAGATGCTGTCATTTGCATTGCTATTATTTGTTGTCAATCTTTCTCTCCAACACCTACATGGAGAAATAAAAGGGCCAATTGAAAAAATGTGCTCTTTCTCACTGGCTCCTGTTAGATAGAGAGAAGTCTCATGGTAAGGTTAATATATGTTTAGCTGGCCCTAAAATAAACTGCCGTGAAACAAACAACTAAGCAAAACTGTGGAAAGGTAATGGAAACCCATTTAGCTTTGCAAGATACCTCAATATAAATAAGATATTCATTGAACAAGGTAGTTCAGTCTCACACTAAGAAATTACCATTAAATGCTTTGGGAAGATAATTTTTCAATTAACATTTAAATAAAGCTTTAGAATTTGTTTCTATCTGATTCACATTTTCCCTTGAGTTTGTTTTTCATTGATAGACTTAATGAGCCAATATCTTCTACCTCTTTATAATTCACTAAAAACAAGGCTAATTGAAAAGGTACCCTTGACAGATATCTTAGATGTTTAATTAATTAATGCCTTTAAAATGTTGGAGCTCATAAAATGAAAGTGTGGCATAAAATGAACAAATGTATAAATTGTGCCTTAATGCTTTTTCAATAAATCCATTTCATTGCAGTTATCGTTTTTTAAGCCTACACCAAAGCGGTTTAAAATTCTTCTAGAAGCCAAAGCCTTCCCTTCTGATCATGTAAGGATTTTTTCAAATTATATTTATGCTGTTTCTATTCCTCCTAGAGGGACATATCATTTGCCTGACTCAAATGTTTATTCACTAGTCTTTTCCAAGTAATCTAACAAAACAGATCTGTCAAATGCTTCTGATTTAAGCATTTTTTATAGATTTTAGATTTATTTCTTTTGTTCAAGTAAAACATGTGTTGAGGGAGGAAGGGATTTCATAAGAACACTGATTTATTAGTCTTTTTAAAGACATTGAACAAACCACTGGCCTAAATCAAGAGTGGTTATAAATGTTTTATTAATTCATGTTGCTATTTTACTTTATGAAAGCAAATCAATACAACTCCACTGCTTAACCCTTTAGTGATTTAAAATTGCAATCCAAACTTTTAACTGTTCCTTTGTTTTCATTACATGTTAATGTAATTATTGGTCCCTTTATATCAAATTTTTATTAAATTTAATTGTCAGTAAGGATTAAAAATGTTTCTTACAGTTCACTAAAAATCATGAACCTTAGAAATTGAGTTGATAAGAAAGTTAATTGTTCCATATTTGCTCACATGTATACAGACACATGCATTACCTATTTCAGTTGTAAACTTATTTCTATCTTTTTATTATTCTACACATTTGTCAAGCTAACATCTATTATTTTTCTAAGAAGGATCAAAATATTAGTATCTTGAAAAAATTCCAGGTACTCTTAATTATTTATTTCCAGACATATCTTATATTCTCAATGGTTTTTTGGTGTCCTTTTTCTTTGCTATCTTATTCTTTCTAGGCTAAATTATTTTTATATTCTGTGTTCAGGTCTAGCAAACCTACACTACTCCTTGCAATTATTTTGCAAGTTCTGGTTTTGACATACACTAGGAGGCTATTAATATATTAAAAATAAAACTTTTGTAGCCCCCTAAATGTAATTACCACTACCTTTCCATTTATGTTTAATATATAATATTTTAACTAAGATCAGACTCTTGCACAGATTCTATTGAACAGTTCTTTACTGGTGTATTCCATTTATTCATTGTAAATTTTGCCATGAATTTAATAAGATAGTTTGTTTTATCAAGATTTTATAATTTGTGAACCTACTATTTCAAGGTTCTTCTCTGCTTGAGGACTGCATTTACCAAATGAATCCTCTTCTTTTCCAGTATGCTATTGAGTCACAGCTTCAATTTCATGGACTTAACGTTGAGAAAAGTATGCGGATGATAAAGCCAAGAGAGGTATTTGAGAAAAAAAATATTCATCATGCTTGTACTCAGCATTCATATTTTTTTCTGCTTTCCTCAAAAGAATAGTATCTTCCTTGCTTTAGTGGAATGTTGAAGAAAGCGTAAGAGATGCATACTCTTGTTACGTTTAGGTCATTTTGTTTAAATAAAGGATAAGTGGGAAGTATATATTTTCATTGATCGAGGACTAGGCAAATGGAAAGGAACTATTTTTTTTCTCCTAGTAAGCAGGAATCTTTCATAGTGTTTAGATTAATGAGAAGAAGGTGATGAGCTGAGTATATGATTTTTGATTTCAAATGTCATTGTCCATGGGTGGCACTGGTTAACATGAAGCAATGATAATAAAATTGTATAATGACCATCTTTCATGTCCATTTGTAAAATATTTAACATGTTTTGAAACTAAAGGACAGGAGGCAATGAGCTATGGCAGGAAAACTTGGGCTTTCTAACATAGATAATATTCACAGTAGAATCCAAGACTCTCCAACTTACTGTACATGTGTCTACAAGAGTTATTTTATTTGTGTAAGAATCCTTCATATTTAAATAAGTAGCAAAGGATACATCTAATGCAGCCTTGAGTATATGTTCCTGATCTAAAATATTGTCTAATATTTTGGGCTAGAGAGATGGCTTAGAATTTAATGGCACTTGCTTTCAAAATCTGCTGGCCTAGGTTCAATTCCCCAGTACCCAAATAAAGTCAGATATACAAAGTACGTATGTGTCTGGAGTTTGCAGCAGCAAGAGACCCTGTTGTGACCATACTATCTCCTCCCCCCTCTCTTTCTTTCATAACTAAATAAAAATGTTTATTTTAAAGGATTGTGCATTATAGCTTAATACAGGTATAAACTCAAGTTTTACAGACTTTAGTATACAAACTCAACAGCTTGTATAATTTGGCACCAAGAGAATTATACAAAATAAATTTGGGGGTTAGGAGAGATGGCTTAGCAGTTAAGGTACTCACCTACAAAGGCTAAGGACCCAGGTTTGATTCTCCAGGACCCACATAAGCTGTATTACACAGTGGCACATGCATCTGGAGTTCATTTTCAGAGGCTAGATGCCCTGCATGCCCATTCTTTCTCTCTCTTTATATCCTTTTCTCTAATAAATAAATAAAACTTTACAAAAAATAAAATTTTTGTTTTATTTATGATACCCCCAGGTTTTATGCTAGTGTTGGTAGTACTTGAAAGACCTGTTCTATTGACTTCTACTTATAGGCATACAATAGCAGTAGAATAAAACATTGTCACACCAGTGAGAGAGGGCTGTTTCACATGTCTTCTAAATTGCTGAATTCTAGCTAATATGAGCAAAGCCACAAAGTTTCAAGTTTCAATGTTATAAGTAACCAGAATTTTAGTCTCAGGAGTTCATCATATTGCTGGGATCAGTCTCTTTACTAGGTAATCCACCACTAGACAATAGCACACAAACATGAATGAGGGCTTTAGACGATCATTGAAAATTGTATTTCTTCATTCTGATCATTGAAGAAATGCGTTAGTTTCTGTAATACTCTCCTAAGACTATATTTTTGAAATCATAGTTGGCAAACTGTATTTTTTTGGTAAGATTAAAGAGTCCTAAATTTCCGAAATGTCTTAATTATGCTTGGAATTTTGTAATTACCAAAATTCTTTCTTTTGAATGTACAAAAAAAAGATTTCATTTAAATCACATTTCAATATTACAGGTCCCAGGGCTCTTCTGATAGTGCATACATACACACACACACACACACACACACACACACACACTCACTCACATACAAGAAACAATGTAAGTGGCAACATGAATACTGCTCCCACTGCTGTCCTGCAAACCAGTCCTGGGAAGATGGTGACAGACACTGTGGTCACTCAAACTTCATCACAACAGAGATCCAGAAGCTACAGAGAACTCAACACTAAATCAGATGCCTCGCACACCCAGCAAGGAACCTACTCAGGAAACATTGTGGAAGAAGGGGCAGAAAGATTCCAAGAGCCTCAGGATGGGTGGGATTAGCTTGAGATAAAATCCTATCCCCCATACACAGAGTGACTGAGGCCTTTAAGACCCCTCAGTGAATACCCATCACCCCTCCAAAGATGACCTTCAGTAGATTGGGGCCAGGAGGACTGGGGATATGAGTATAACCTTTTATTAATAAATAAATTATTTTAAAAAGAGACCGAGTAGTGACAAGAATTTCAAAAACTTAAACAGAAGACTTATGTAAGATTATCTTAATGTTAGTAGCACACATGATTAATGTAATAAAGATGTATTGGCCTGGCGTGGTGTTGCACACCTTTAATCCCAGCACTCAGGAGGCAGAGGTAGGAGGCTTGCCATTCGTTCAAGGCCACCCTGAGACTACATAGTGAATTCTTGGTCAGCCTGGACTAGAGTGAGACCCTACCTCAAAAGAAGAAGAAGAGGAAGAAGAAGGAGGAGGAGAAGGAAGGAGAAGAAGAAGTAGTAGTTAAGGATGTATTAGTCTCCAAATCATCTCTGATTTACCATTGAAGAAAATTCATGAAAACTTGCTAAGTAAATTAGAAGTAAGCTGCACATAAACACTTTTAAAATAGCTAATTTCCTTCAGCTCAAGCTGTTTCCAATACCAAATCTAGATTCATTCAAACTCTTTGATCATTAGTTGTAATAGGGAGATATGAAGACAGCATGTCCTTGATACTATTAGTTATTTTGGTATCTTCTGCATGTTTGGATGTTGATATTTACTTTGGAGAAGATTTGCCTCTACACTATTAGAAATATTGCTCAGGCTATATTCAGTTGAAAGATGTGTTAGTGGTTTTTCATCTAAAAAAATAACATTAAATTCATAAATGCAATATTGACTTCTTATTACTCTTAATTAATTTATTTATTTAAGAGAGAGAGTGGGTGTGCCAGGGCCTCTAGTCACTGCAAATGATACCAGATGCCTGTGCCACCTTGTGCACGTGGCTTTGCCAGCAAATGCCTTAAGCGCTAAGCCATTTCTACAGCCCTGTATAATTCTTTTGCTGTAAGATATTTGATGTAGTTCTAACATTTTTGATATCTTGCTGGATAGAAATAATGTTAAATCCAATCTTCAGGTATTCAAATCGTAAAGAATAATTACAAAGCTGGAAGATCAACCAGGCAAGTTGGATTTTTCAGATTTATACTCTTTAATATTTTATTTTAATTTATGAATAATACAATGTGTTCCATTGCTATATTTCTAAAGAACACTGTCATGGAGAAAAGAAATTACCTTTGTTTCTTCTCAGGGTAAAAAATTTAGTGGAGAGCCAGGCGTGGTGGCGCATGCCTTTATTCCCAGCCCTTGGGAGGCAGACGTAGGAGGATCGCCATGAGTTCAAGGCCACCCTGAAACTACATAGTGAATTCTAGGTCAGCCTGAACTAGAGTGAGACCCTACCTAGAAAAATAAAAAAAAAACAAAAACAAGATATTGGAAACTATGAAACAATACATGTGTTATTTCCCATACTGAATATTTTGTACCTAACTTAATTCAGGGGGAAGAACTCTTAAGGATGGAAGATATACTTGATGTAATTGAGGAGGAGGGAGACTCTATTGCAGTGATCCTGTTCAGCGGGGTGCATTTTTACACGGGTCAGCTCTTTGATATGCCTGCCATTACAAAGGCTGGACAAGCAAAGGTATGGCTCTGTTTTCTCCTTCCTGCCTCCACTGACCTCACTATTCTAAAAAGTGGTTCACCTGCACTTCAAGGGAAGTACTTTATTTTATGTATAAAATTATTCTTAAGAACCTTTTTTTTTTTCTTTAAAAGGAGTAACTTTTACATTTAGAAACCTTATTAATGTTTTTACTGCTTTTAGTTTCTTTCTTTAACATACACTTTACCACCTCGGTGATCTCACCTCCTAGCAGCTGCTGTCTCAGCACCATGCTTAGTAACCAGGGGATGCAAGCTTTCCACAAGTGATGCCACTCGTGTCAGACACCAGAAACGGAAAACATTCAAATGGTAGTCTCCACGGGCAAGGACTGTTAAACCTCTACCTTAGTACTTAGTCATACTCTAACTTATTCTAAACATAAACCCATTCTAACTTAACACTAGGTACATAAAAATGGAGAAATGCAGATTCCACCAACAGATCCTATAGAGTTATCACTAGATTGCCTTTTACTTATGTTACTTCAAAGAAGACATTTTTGTTTTTAACAATCTTCAAGTATACTCCACTGCCTATAACAAGAGTGTTTTGTTGTTGTTATTGTTTGGTTGGCTTTTTTTCCCTACATGCTACTAAATCACATGTACACTATGTATTCTTTGAAAATTATGTTTTTTGTAGATAAGTATTTGTAAAAATGTTTTTAGTACTTTTTTGCTTAAAAGAGATTGTAGCAGACAGCTTCAGGTTCGCTGAGATGAACTTTCAGACCAGGCACAGTTATGGAGGAAGGGATATTTATTGAAGCTTACAGACCCAGGGGAAGTTCCATAAATGGCAGAAGAAGCTGGCCTGCCTTCACAGGTCCAAGCAGAGAGAGAGAGAAGCACCAGCCAAAAGCCAAAAGCCACAGCACACTTCAGGAACTCCAGCTAGGCACACTTTGCATATCTTTAGATTGAAATCTGAAACCCACCACCACACCTTAAGATCCACACAATGGCACTGACTCCAGCCAGGTGGCTAAAGATGCAAACTACAAACAAACAACTGAATATATTGGGGGCCATCTGTTCTATTCAAACCACCACATTCCACCCCTGGCCCCGCCCATAGATTTATAACCATCACACATTTTAAATTGTCCTCAGTTCAGTTCAAAGGTCGCCATAGTCTTGACCAATTTAAGATATTAAGACCTGTAAAATCAAACATTTCTAACATATAAAGGCACAGAGTAAACATTTTCAACTGGTATAAGGCATAGCAAGGAGAGACTAAAACAATGCAAACTCAACCACCATTAAACAAACATCAAACTTCTGCAGTTCAAGTCCAATACAACCAGAGACTGACAGTCTCCAGATTTTCCATTTCTGCCCCTCCAGCTGGGCAGAGTAGCCAGGGAACACTTCCATCCCAGGCCAACAATGTGCTCTATGATAGCCCTTGCACAGTCCTGGTATATACAAAATATCTTCAGGTCTTCATGCAAACCACGGTCCATCTTCCAAAGGCTCTTTCAGTCTATCAGGGCATCATGCCCTGCCTCATGCCACATCTCAGCAGCAGCTCCTGGAACCATGGGCAATTCATGACCACTCCTCACATTTTCCATGCTTCTGAAACCAATACCAGGTGTGCAGGACACAGCCATATTCTTAATTCACAGACAAAATAAATCACAACCTTAAAAAGCAGGTTCCTTCTCCAGTCAACTCTTTCCGAAAGTGTTTACATTTCTATGATAGTCTTTCCTCAGGCATCCTTTCCATGGTAAAGCAATTGGACCATCTTCCTTTAAGACTGCTAATGTGTTTGACAATAGCAGATTCAGTAACCTAAAACCAGTCTCAGTGCCTGTAATTTTAACTTGCTTAAAGTTTTCCAGCTTAAAATCTTAAATCTCTCAGTCCAATATCTCTGGCCAAGCACAGCAGTCTATAACAAATGTAACCTTGATTAAACTCTCTGGGCCTGGGCAGCAGGACGCAGCCAACCCTTATGCCAGTAGCCCAGTTCCAACAAAGTCCTCTGCAGCCTTTCCTTCCCCTTAGAAAGCTCATAAGCCAAGCCTCGAAGTTCAATATTGTCTGCACTTAGAATTCTCAAGCTCTCATCATAATAGCCCATAAAACTTGGCTTGCCACTCCAGAAGGCATCTTCATTTGCAAGCACCAAGTCCATTCCCATTCCTCCAAAACAAAGGTTCCAAAAGATCAACATCCATATGGTCAGATTCATCTCAGTCCACTCCTCGGTACCAAATTCTGTAGCAGACAGCTTCAGGTTCACTGAGATGAACTTTCAGACCAGGCACATTTATGGAGGAAGGGATATTTATTGAAGCTTACAGATCCAGGGGAAGTTCCATAAATGGCAGAAGAAGCTGGCCTGCCTTCACAGGTCCAAGCAGAGAGAGAGAGAGAAGCACCAGCCAAAAGCCAAAAGCCACAGCACACTACAGGAACTCCAGCTAGGCACAGTTTGCATATCTTTAGATTGAAATCTGAAACCCACCACCACACCTTAAGATCCACACAATGGCACTGACTGACTCCAACCATGTGGCTACAGGTGCAAACTACAAACAAACAACTGAATATATTGGGGGCCATCTATTCTATTCAAACCACCACAGAGATGTAAATCAGGGGAGCACAATTCAGTAGCCCTATAGTAGATTTAAAACGGTTGTACTTGATTGAGCAATCTAGCCATGCATTTAAAAAGGTGACAATACAATTTTATTCTGAACATTAATAAGTTATAGGATTAATATATAAATATATATATATATATATATATATATATATATATATATATGTATGTGTATATGAGATCTAGTTAATATATACAGTTACAGAAGCTAATGGATGGAACTAATGAAAGAAATTTAGCACTGTTATCAGCAGTCTTTAGGAATTTCCAACCACGACTTCCAACTGGTTTGATGGATGGCTGTGAAAGTCATGCATTACAAAAGATATAAAGATAATGTCTTCTTAATTTAGATATTAAATGTTAAGCACCAAAATAAAAGGAGGCCAATAAAATGATTGTGTTATGCAAGTAATCAGCAGCCCAAGTTCTATTAGTATGCAAGCATGTCTCATTAACCTACATAGAGATGATACAGAAAGATAGAAAAGAAAGATCGTGTGCTAAGAAATCTTGGTTAGGTCATTTGATTGTTATACGACTTTGTTACTTGACTTTTCCAAATGTCTATTTTTCAAAAGTGCTAGTTTATGATGAATATCTATTTTGTAAATTAAGAGTGAGAGGACAGAGTACACCACCTCTCATGGAAGCCACACATTCTCCTATTAAATCATGGGCCTTTATCCCTTCTGCTGTCTTCAGTGAATATAAAATTAGAGCGAGTGGGCTGGAGAGATGGCTTAGTGGTTAAGCGCTTGCCTGTGAAGCCTAAGGACCCCGGTTCAAGGCTCGATTCCCCAAGACACACGTGAGCCAGATGCACAAGGGGGGCACACACATCTGGAGTTTGTTTGCAGTGGCTGGAAACCCTGGCGTGCCCATTCTCTCTCTCTCTCTTTCTGTCACTCTCAAATAAATAAATAAAAATGAACAAAAAAATTTTTTTAAAAATTAGGGGGAGTGGTTCAGATACACATTTTATTTCCCATTAAAAACTGAAATAGGTTTCTTCATTTTGGAATCATATTTAATTTTTGTTAAGTACTTTGGTTGCTAAAACCAGTCTCTAAGTATTTCACAGACTGTCATTCATTGAACATAAATGTCTAATAAGTCAAATTCTCATGGAATTCTCAGTCTAGCAAGCAAAAGTAGAAATGAACTGTTCCAATCTGAATGAAACTGAACTGACATCATAGATACTATTGGAGTGAACTTGGGATAGGGCAACTTAGATTTACTCATTATCTAATTCATCTGAACAAATATTTACCCTCATGCTACAAAATGATCTTCATTTTCAACAGGAGTTGAGAAATTAGGCTAATTTAAAATTAGACTCACATGATTCTCTTGTGTGGTCTTTGAATATAAAACAGAAGAGAGAGACAGGGATAAAATTAAATGTGTCAATCAAGAAAGAAATAGAAAATTCTGGGGGAAATAGCTCAAAATGATCACTTCTAAAATTAAATAAGTGAGGAAAATTTATGGAAATTAGGCATGTTAGCAATCAAAAATGATGATGACATGGAGCAATGAAAGACAATAAAGTAAAAACCTCAGAATCTGTACATAAAATCTTCAAAATCTTGTGATAAGACAGACATAAATCGTGAAGATAAATTAATTAAATAAATTAGCATATAACTGAAATAACAGATCATAAATAAATGGTTCAATGAGTTATTTGGGATTATTAATTTTTAAGTAATGTACAAATAACAGGATTTGTTATGACATTTTTATATGTGCATGGTGTATTTTGTTAATATTGTCTCCCTTTATTTTCTCACGTATCTACTTCACCACACCTGATCCCCTCTCCTACCAAATAGACTTACTTCTCCTTGCGTGTGGATTCAACATCTAACATGAGATAAAACATGTATTTGTCTTTCTGAATCTGGATTATTTCTCTTAATATGATTATCTTCAGTGCACATGTTATTTTCCAGCTGCATAAGTATCACCCACTCAAAAAATACAACTTTCCCAACGCTATAAGTCTTCAATTGTGCCTTTTGTAAAGTTTTCTATATTTCTGTCTTGGCTTTTTGACATGTAGTAACAAAATGCCTTAAATACCCTAAAATTCTTTTATAAGAAAATACCATAATGATATATATATGTGTATGTATATATATATATATGAGAGAGAAAGAGAGATTAAGATATATATATATATATATATATATATATATATATATATATATATATAATATATTGATACATCTATATCTAATTTCTCTATATCTATCTATCTATCTATCTATCTATCTATGTGTGAGAGAGATTGTATGTGTCCATGAGGTTAGGATATCCAAAATCAGGATTCCTGTAGATTCAGTGTCTGGTGAGGACTTGGAATCTTCTTCAAAAGTGGCTCCTGTTGCTGTCTTCTCACATGTGAGGAATGGTCAGTTTTCAGGAGGGCATTAATTACAGTCATGATGGACAAGTTCTCAAGCCTTAATCACCACTCAGTGTTCCCCATTTCTTAATACTCTACACTGGATATTAACAACTTGTGTTAAAAACTTGTGAATACAACAATATTTTGATTATAATGCCTCCTTTCCAAATTATCATTATCCTAACTTCTAACATCATAGGTCAAATATGTCCACACCTACTTTGTATGAATATAATGTTTGTCCATTTAGATGTAAATACAAACATTTTTGATTTTGGCATACTTACTGTTGTGTATATAAGATTTATTCATCAATGCTACATTTAGGAGTAGTACTGCATCTTCAGTTTATTTTCATTTTAGCATATTATTACACTGTATGGAATAGAGCAGTATTTAGTGTTCCCATTCTACTTCTGTTTTGCTGAAAACTTTCATATGTGAACATATAATACTTTTGTCATATTCCCATCCCATTATTCTAATTAAGCTAGATATTTGGATTTTACTTCATATACTATTCTGAATGTTCTTATCAGTTACCTTGAGTAAACATTCAAACACCATATATATTGTTCAGCAGCAAAGCTCTTGCCTGCAAAGCCAAATGACCAAGGTTTGATTCCCAGTACCCATGTAAGCCAGATGCACAAGGTGGCACATGCATCTGGAGTTTGTTTGCAGTTGCTAGAGACACAGGTGCACCCATTCTCCCTCCCTCTCTCTCTCTCTTGAATAAATAAATAAATAAATATAAATATATATTTTATACACATACATACATAGATTGGCAGTGAAATTTGTGGATCATGATGTATATATGTAGTCATTCATATTCAATAATGCCAATTTTCCAATGGGTTTTTTATATCAATTTGGCCTACAATCTTACAAGTATATATTCAAAGAGTCTTTGAAACCCTGTCTGGACCTTAAGATCAGAATGTTCCAAAATTTTCGCTCAAAAATGGCCCTACTGTTTCATGTCACCATATTCTTTTATAGATTTATAGACCCATCCGTAGTTTTATGTACTTTTTTGAAGTGGGGGTCTCACTGAAACCTGGGCTGACTTGGCACTCACTCTGGAGTCCCAAGATGGCCTCAAACTCATAGTTATCATCCTACCTCAGCCTTCCAAGTACTGGGATTAAAAGCATGTGACACCACAAATGGCTAGTTTTCTGTTATTAATCATATTCTTGGAGATGCTTGGTAACCACCCAAGAGACATGCACATATGAAGCTAATTCTCTTCACTGTGCTGGATCCTTAGATCATGATTTTTGAGCAAGGTCTCACTTTGCACCTTAGGCTGTCTTTGAACTCAGGGTTCCTGCATACCCCCCTCCTGAATGCTAAGATTACAGGTGTGTGCCACTATGGTGGGCTTTCTGATAAAAATTTTAACCAAATAATATTTTTAATTATATTCTCTCAGTGTGTCTTTCCGATAATATTCCTTAATCATCTATTTTTATTTTTTATTATTATTGACAACATATTTCATATGAATACATCATGTGTTGGTACCCTCTTTTCCCTTGTTTCTGTCCCCATTCCACTGGGGAATTCAGTGGGGTTGCAGTTATTACCCATGGGGTTTATGCATTGTAGGAAAAAAATAAGCTCAAATACATAGCTTTCTTCTTCTAAGACACTTAAGACTAATGGCTGCTGAGTCACATTCAGAAGCTTAGTGAAGTCTCAGTGGCTTCTCCCAAGTGCTCTTAGAGCCTTCTCAGACTTTTCACATCACAGTTACTATATGGTCACCCCAGACATAATTCACCTTTCTATTGAAGGCAGAAAGAAGGGAGAAGGAGTGGTACAGCTTTATCTGTCCTTTTCATCTGAAATGTGAAATCTTTCCCAGAAAAGCTGAGCAGATTCCTGCTTATCACTCACTGCCTTCTGAAGTGACAACCCAAAGGAGCATGGGTGCTAAGAGATTGCTTTTACAGGCCTAGTGCAGAGAAACACTAGGAAGGAAATGTTGAAAGTTGGTTTCAGTTTCTTGACCCACAGCATTTCCTGCACAGGATTCCATGCCTTTTAGCCTGTTGCCTTCATTCCTGCTCCATCACTCTGTGTATTTATTGTTTTCTTTTCCCCTTTTCTTTCCTTTCTTTCCATCACTACACAAGTATTTAAAAACCACTCATAAACTTATAAACAGTCGTAGTTACCTGCTTAAGACTCAGCCCATCAGCCTTCTCTCACAGATAGTGGAAGGGTTCATGAGGCCCCACCGGCCCTGAGGAGTTACTAGCGGATGATGGCTTCTGAGGAAGGAAACTCATTACTTTTCTGCAGGGTAGCTGTTACGTTGTTCATATCCCGAGGAATGATCTCCTACTCATGCCCATGCAAGGAACCTTGATTAAACTGAGTATGTCACAAAGACAAAGAAAGACAATGAAGTAGAAATGGGACTAGCTGGGGAGAAGAAGAGAGTCAGCAGGACAGGGAGACCTCACTTGGGTGTGGAGCGCAGGGTCAGCCTTCTCTCTGTGCAGTGGGCAGTTCCCATGGAGCAGGACTGGGTCCTTTGGCTTTCATAATCTAGACCTTCTATGTGGAATCAGCCAGATGAGTGCAAACAACCGATGTAAAAAGGCATGGTAACTTCTTAAAATAATTACTTTAAAAATAACTTCCATGGAGAGTCTTGGAATTAATTGTAGTCATTTCCTGGGAAATGTGTGCTGAAGAGCAGCTCTGACTTTCACTGTCCCTGGACTCAGGTACCTCACATTTCTAATGTAATAGCATGTTTCTTCTGAGATGTAGTATCTAAATGAATAGCTTCATTAATTATATGATAATTTAAATAGTATATTCAGTATTAGCATTACTCATGTACAGTTATATTGGTATGCTTATATATAACTATTGTAAATGTATTCCATGTTTTATCTAGCATGTATATAGTTGTATAGTAGGTGAATTATAATTTAAGTGTAATTTAACTGACTGAATTGATAGCAATATGACTCAGCATGACCCAGTTTGTGTAGTTAGCAATTAGGGAAGATAGTGGTTACATCATTGGTTTTGCTCTAAGAAGAACTAAGAGAAATACCATTTTAAAAATATTTAATACTTATTAAGTACGCAATATATTTTTATACTTTTCAACATGCAAAACAGAAATGATATCTAACTTCATTACAAAAATGAACAGTAGAGGATGGAGAGATGGCTCAGCAGTTAAAGAAATTTGCTTGCAAAACCTTTGGCAGGAGAGATAGTTTAGCGGTTAAGGCACTTGCTTGCAAAGCCAAAGGACTTGAGTTCGATTCTCCAGGGCCCACATGAGCCAGATGCACAAGGTGGAGCATTTGTCTGGAGATTGTTTGCAGTGGCTACAGACTCTGGTGTGCCCCTCTCTCTTTCTCTCTCAAATAAATTGCAAAACGTGGTGGTCCAGGTTTGATTCTCTAGCACCTATGTAAAGACAGATGCTCAAAGCTGCGCATGTTTCCAGAGTTTGTTTTCAGTGGCAGGTGTGCCCATACTCAAACTCTTTCTGTCTCTTTTTCTCAGGTTCCCTCTCAAATAAATAGAAATATTTTAAAAGAAAAAGGGATAGTAAACATATGAAAGTTTTAGAGACAAACTTGGAGAGAATATTGAACCAATTACTTCCAGTGAATACTTTCAAACTAGAGTACTTATGGAGACAGAATACTATAAGCACCTGGGTCAGAAGTCAAGGGATCTGACTGAGTTTTAAGAAGTGAAATAGTAGACTGGTAAACTATTTAGCAGTCAGATTCTTAAAACACTCAGTGCAAACTTATCATGTTCCCAGTTGTACATTCAGTTCTCAATAAAATGCTTCACATTCCACTGAATCTTATGGTGCCTGGCTGAGAATGAGTGTGAATATACACTTCTTGAATGGCTAAATGATTTTATTTCTCCTGTCTTTTATATTCTTAGTGTGTGTATGTTGTCACATTTGTTTTCTTTTGCCTTACTAAAGTTAAAATTCAGATGGTGGCTTTTGCTTCAATACCTGATTGAAGTAAAAGTCACTGTCATTTGAGAATCATCTAGATACATTTTAAGCATTAGAGAATATTTCCAACTTTGTAGTGATTTTTTCCTCTATAATATCTCAGTTATTACCTGCTGTAGTTTTATGCCCTACTTCGAGATACTTCCATACAACAAATTATAAGTAAGAGTCTACTGCACTCATTAGAGTATATAGAGGGTAGTCATATACTCTACCACTTATAGAATTTAAGCCATCATTAATATTATACCCTCACGAAGCTAAACTGTCTATCCTGAATGAAAACTGGAATTGAGTAATGCTGTATTTTCACCATTACTATTTTAGCACTGCATCTATTTCAAACATTGGGACTACCATACTTAGTTGGTTTTCAATAAACATTCCTTAGTGGAAAAAAAAAAAATTCAGATGGTGGCTGAGAAGAATAAATTCTTGAAACTACCACTTTGTTTGAGTAGCTTCTACTTCATATAACTCTGCCTCTTTTCTGTGAATGTAAATGATAAGTTAGGTCTAACCAAAAGTTCTTTGATTATTCATAAATAATCATAACAATTATATAATCTAATCAGTTTGAATAAAGACAAATTAATTCGTATCCAGGCATGGTGGTATGTGCCATTTTAAATGGCTAAGGCAGGAGGAACATTTGAGTCTAGGAGTTTAAGATCAGCCAAACCAACAGAACAAGACCTTGTTTTTTTGATTTTAACAATTATTTTATTTTATTTACTTATGAGAGAGAGAGAGAGAGAGAGAGAGAGAGAATGGGCATATCAGAGCCTCTGGCCCCTGCAAACAAACTGCAGCTGCATGTTCCATCTTGTTCGTCTGGCTCAGTATGGGTACTGGTGAAAGGACCTGGGCCTTTGCAGGAAAGCGCCTTAACCATTAAGCCATCTCTCCAGTCCAAGTCTTTGTCTTTTAAAACACCCACATAAAGACACACACACACACACACACACAATATTAATTTTGAATCCCAAATAACTTAAGACAAACACAGGACTATGAATAAAGGTATTATCAGAGTTAGAAAACATTTACATATGAATGGTCACCACAAAGAACAAAGCATTCATTTTCAGAGAAGTGTTAAACAGTGCTTTAAAAAGTTTTGACATTCTTCAAGAAACAGATAATTGACTGACCAAGCTTTTGATAGAAATCTTGGCTATGTTGGTTTTAGGCCTAAAATTAGAAGTCAACTGGGGAATTTTTATAGTAGATTATAAACACCGTTTGCAATCAGCATTGACATGAACAATAATTTATATGTGAAAATTACTTCTAAATACTTTCATATGAATCTATAATTGCCGGGCTCCGCCGGCGGGGACAGGTAGTGCCGAGGGAAGGACCAGGCCCGCTGGTTCCTCCCAAGGGGTTGAGGAGGAGATGAGCGTCCGACGACTCAGACCTCTCTGGCCACCGGAGAAAAACCACATTGAGTCGGGAGTCTTGTCGAAGCAGGAACTCTATTGCTATGAGCAGTTGCCTATATAATGTTGGGGACAAAGGCGGGGATTTTAGGACGGTGGGGAAAGGTAAGGGCCAATAGTAAACTGTGACTATTGAAATGATAATTCTAACTCCCATGTGGAGGTAGCAGGTAAGAAGCCATTAGGCGTCTTGCTGAGTCGCGTCTGGCAAGAGGCAGATCACCAAACTTTAGCTAGGCTCAGGAAGTTCCACTAAGCCTCACACCTGGGCCTTTCAGAGCCCAACATATAATAACTGCATTTTTGTTAGTAGCTCATCCTGCTGGGAACTCATTATATAGTCCAGGCTGGCCTTGCCTTAAATTCATGATTCTACTGGCTCAGCCTCCTTATATTTGGGTCATATTTATATTTATATTCATATATATTCTTAATGATGTATATTTTAATGTATAAGAAGTAAATGCTTGAATTAATGTTTGATATTAAGATGTAATATTAAGTGATATTTACTAGAAATTATAAATTAGAGTTCACCTGAGAAAATCTTATCATTAACATATTAAAAACAAATTTTTCACCATATTCTCTGTTGTATAGTGACATGCATTTCGATGTTTCATTCACCAATAAATACTTGAACAGGAAATCATAGTGATAGAGTTCTAAACAGCAATATCTGATACGGCCTGGCATCAGCATGACATTGTTAGAGAAGGCAGGACCAGAACAGATTCTAGAAAAATGGGTAGTGATTATCCAGATAAAATCCCATCTGAGGGTTGGTTTATATAATAAAGATTGTTCTAGAAAGGATAAAGTATTTATTATTGGAGGGATAGCTCAGCAGTCAAAGTCATTTGCTTACAAAGTCTGATGGTCTGGGTTCAATTTTCCAGTAACAATGTAAAGCCAGATGCACAAAGTGACACATGTATCTGGAGTTCATTTGCTGTGGCAGGAGGCTCTAGTGTGCTCAATCTCTCTCTCTCTCTCTCTCTCTCTCTCTCACACACACAATTTCTCTCCCTTTCACTTTCTTCTTATAAATACATGAATATTTAAAATAAATGAAATAATACATAAATATATACTTTTTCTTTTATTTTTTCGAGGTAGGGTTTCACTCTAGCCCAGGCAGACCTAGAATTCACTATGTAATCTCAGGGTTCCTTGAACTCACGGTGATCCTTCTACCTCTGCCTCCTGAGTGAGTGCTGGGATTAAAGGCTTGTACCACCATGCCCAGCCATAAATATATTTTTAAAGTGTCAAGTTTTGATAAACCTGCAAAGAAGCAAATATTAATTTGGGGAACTAGTAAAAAGACAAGAAGTGAATATATAAGTAAAACAAAAGTCAAGTATAGAAGAATATTAATATTCCCTGAAAATCTACAAAATTCCACGAAAGGTCTGGAGAGATGGCACAATGGTATGCTTTCTGAGCAAGCATGAGGGATTGAGGGGAAATGATAACTCTGGGTTCAAACCTCCACAACCCAAGCAAACCCTGGCCATGGCCATGCACACCTGTAACCCTAGTCCTGTCAGAAGCAGGTGCAGGTTTTGAAGGCCAAACTCTTGAATCAGTTCAGGGTCTCTGCAGCAAAGAAAAACAGCTGGGTAGTTGATGAGGGGAACACCTGATATTCTTCTTGGGCAACCCCAGGGGAGTGCTTGGGGTGCCAGATGAACACATTCCACTCAAACCACACATATCACACACGCTACCAACACAAAAACAATGACACAACACAATGCACAGACTATGCAATTAAAAAAAAAAAAGCCTCTTGGAAGCCTTTAGACATTTAAGAGGCCAAATTCATTTTCTAACTTTTTATTGACAGCTTCCATAATTATAGATAATAAACCATGATAGTTCCCTCCACACCCCTACCTTCCCCCTCACAAACCCACCCTCCATCATATCCCCTCACCTTCTCAATTAGTCTCTCTTTTATTTTGATGTAGTCATCTTTTCCTACTATTATGATGGTCTTATGTAGGTAATGCCAGGCACTACAAGGTCATGGTTATTCAGGCCATTTGGTACCTGGAAGATTGCATTGTAAGCAGTGCTACACTTCCTTTGTTTCTTACATTCTTTTTGCCACCTCTTCCACAATGAACCATGAGCCTTGGAAGATGTGATAGAGATGTCTCTATCTAGGGATGCTGAACACTCCACTGTCACTTCTTCTCAGTGCTATGGTACCCTCTGAGTCATCCAGTGGTCACTGCCACCTGAAGAGAGAAGCTTCTCTGACCAAAAGTGAGAGTAGCATTAATATATGAGTACAAACATTAATAAAGGTACTTACAGGGCAGTTTGGTAAGCATAATATACTCATGCACCCAGTCAGACAACATCAGGCATTACTCTCCTAGGGCTCATGACCCCACGCACCATAGGCTTTGTGACTAGGTACGGGGCAGATGATGCACAGTGCCAGGCTTGTATTCCCTCCAATGAGAGCAGGCCTGAGAGGCCAAATTCATTTTAATTTTAGAAAGTTCCTACTGCAGTGATGAGAATCAACTGTAATTGGATAGGAGTCTGCTAAAAGGAGTCAATGTTATTATTATCGCAAAAATTTTTAAATTACCTTTGTGATGCAATTCAGTAAAAGAGTGCCAAGGAAAATATTCCTTTCATACCACATAAGTGTCTTTTGATCTCTGGAGAGCAACCTGATGCATCTTCATTCCCACAGTTATACCAAGAGTAGGTCCCTGTCATATAAACCTAAATTTGATTCTGTCCATAGAATCCAAGTAAAGCAAGGACTAAACAAACAGAGGGTGTTTATAGATATTTATAAACATAATCAGAATAATGAAAATAAATATTAGCAGAAGATGAAATAGTTGAGTGAAGAGCTTCAATCTATGTTTGAATAAAATGTTCATGAATCCCCTAGCCTTTCCTCTTTGGGAACAGTACAAAATAGATCAGTTATAACAGAAAAAAACTATCCTTACTTGAATTAACCATGTCCAATCCAGAAATCTTTGTATGAAAATATTTTGGTGCCCATTGTTCTAAAATATTTGAGATATTTCTAAGATGCCTTCACCATGTGTTTTATTTAAAACTAGATTGAATAGGTCCTATGAGAAAAACATGTTTAATTTTCAATGGAAAATGATTCTATGCTTATAGAATTTTAGGATTCTATATCTTGGGGAAACATGCCTCCTAGTTATCAGTTAAGATTTGACACGTTTCAAGATCTCTCTTCAGAGATATGAAGTATGATAATTGTTTTTCCTTTGTTTTTGTTTGGTTTTGTGTTACTTTTTGCAGATGATGCACAGTATATATTCAATTGTTTTAGATCAGGAGCACTTTATCTAATATCTCAAAGCAACAATTACAAAGCATGATATTTTATGTCAACCCCTGTGAATATTTTCTAAGAAACTAGAAGTCTGAACCATCATTTGTGGAGTACAACACTGCTACTCCTTCCAGGGACATTAGCTCTTCAATATAACTCCTACCTCTGTGCAGTGTCTTTGGTGCTAAAGCTGAGTCACAGCTGACATACAGTTATGCTTTCATGGTGGCATTTGTAAAAAAGGTAAAGGGAAATAGTTCTCATAGTTTCAACTCATATATTACCTGCCTGACCTTTGGAAACCCAAATCCTTTATCATCAACTTGAAAATTTTGTACTTGTATGTCAGGATAAATTTATCTTTCTCTGAACTTCTACAGCATGATGAGAAATATATCCCTGAACATCTTTGATCTGCCTTATAATTATTGCTATACCTAGTTGAGCTCTCAAATTTAGTAAGCTGGCATGAGTCGACATTCAATTACTGATTGAGGGGGCCCTCTGCTAACCTCAGGCACCTGCTATTTGTTGTACATGGTGATTTATCAATAAATGCCTGCAATGGCATAAATGCATATAAGTGAGTATATATCATCAAAAGCATTGGTCAGGCTAAGTTGATATATCATAACAATGCATAAAGAACATAATTCTGTTCCCATTTAAATATCATCAGAAATTTCTACAGAATTGCTTATAATGGATAATTACTCTCAAAATCAAGATACTGTCACAAATTTTGGATTCTTTTTGAAATTCTTTTTTATTCTTTGTCACACTTAGGCCAGGAAGACTTTTCCATTAAGTCATTAAAAATTAAATGAACTAAATTAAGCTTGAAAAATTACCTTAGGCTATTTTCCCCAACTAGGATCTCTGAAATAAATCTACCAAACTCTATTTGGTGTGAGATCCTTGTCCAAGAATGACGACAGAAGAAAAGAGAACTACTGAATTTATTTTTCTACTCTTGTGCATCTGAGAATAAATAAGGAAAGACAGCTGGTGGGGGTATAGCTCAGTGGTATAATATGTGCCTTGTGTGTAGGTATGAGACCCAGTTTTTGATTGCTGGCACTGAGAAGGCTGGGGAATTGTTGATTGGGGGAAGGGATTAGGTTGGGGGGGGGGTAAAGATTGTATACATTTGTCCATAAAAAGTTAATTTAACTTTCCTAACTCCCAAAGCCTTTGATTTGTCCTGCCAAGAAGCATTTATCCCTGTCTTATTCCTTCTAAATAGGCACATTAAATTTCATTAAGTTTTATTAGGAAAAATTCTCCCCTTCTTTCCTCCATTTACTTTCATTTCTGGATTTTTCAGGTTCATCAACTGTACACACACACAAATGCTGGGGATGGTACCTACCATCTCATACATGCTTCTTACATGTCTTTTACCACAGAGCTTACCCCCTGCCTTAATGTCTGCTTTTCAAAAATAAGAGTGAGGGCTGGAGAGATGGATTAGCAGTTAAGCGCTTGCCTGTGAAGTCTAAGGACCCCAGTTCGAGGCTCGATTCCCCAGGACCCACGTTAGCCAGATGCACAAGGGGGTGCACGCGTCTGGAGTTCGTTTGCAGTGGCTACAAGTCCTGGCGTGCCCATTCTCTCTCTCTGTCTGCCTCTTTCCCTCTCTGTCTGTCGCTCTCAAATAAATAAATAAAATAAACAAAAAAAATTTTAAAAAGAGTGAACTAAAATGATAGTATCTGAAATTATGCATTATATAAATGGGAATAGAATAATAATAGCAGCTATTATTAATGGCCTACTATTGATGTGGGATTGAGCTCTAAGTATGATTAGAACTACAACCCAAGTCCACATCATTTAGCAAGAAACTGAAAAATAGACACATGAAGAGTAAATTGTTGCAGGATTTATTTTAAGGAAGACTATAAACAATAAAATAAATTTTAAAAACAAAGAATATAATTAAGAAAAAAGGAGTAAAGCTCTCTAGCTGGGAGGGTTCCTGAGCAAGTAGCCATGTGGCATTTTGATTTGGGCTTCATTATAACTTAATATATGTAAGGTAAGGGGCTGAAGAGATGGCTCAGCAGTTCAGGTGCTTGCCTATAAAACCAAAGGACCTAGGTTCAATTCCCCAGGGCCCCCATAACCCAGGTGTACAAGGTGGTACACACTTTCAGAGTTCGTTTGCAGTGGCTGAAGGCCCCCTGGCATGCCCATTCTCTTTCTTTCTTTCTTTCTTTCTTTCTTTCTTTCTTTCTTTCTTTCTTTCTTTCTTTCTCTCTCTCTCTCTCTCTCTCTCTCATAAAACAACAATTTTTTAAAAAGAAATGTAAGTTAAGAGGCTCTTGGTTAGGATGTGTCTCATATTAAGAGATGCATTGCAATGCAATTGATTGGTTGGTAGGCACATAGGAAAGGTACACAGGTTTAGAGGCAACCTACTACCTCAGGGTACAAATACAGTTTTGGGAAAACTGCAAGGTTTCCAAGGTCAAACACTAGACAGCGGCTCTGAGTGGCTATTTTTTAGTCTGGCTGAGTTAGGTTGACATCCATCTTTTCCTAGGGTTTCTATACCTGACTGAATGCTTACAAAAAGCTACTTTGCTCCTGTTCTCTATCACTATGGTTCAGTTGCTAGATAGATAATAAAGTACCTTCAGGTTATTCTTCAAACCCAGCATTTAAACGGAGCATTTCCATATCTCCATTGAAAAGAATGAGTTTCAAAACACACTTGCCCCTGACCACTTAACCAGTTGGTGAAAGCTGGAATTAGGGTTTACTTATGGCTGATACAAATGTTATCTTTTCAATGGCTGGTAGGAAAACATCTCTTTCCACTGTATTATCTCATGCTGATACATGTAAATTAATATGTAATGGAAAAGGAGTGTCTACATTTGGGCAAGTCAGAGATGACATCTGATCCTCTATTCTCATCATTTCTCTCCTTAAGATTCTGACAAATTTGTTTCCATAGTTAACATAATTACCTCTTTTGAGAATTTTGAAAATACCTAACTTTTCTATTTCTCCTAGGTTTCAAGGATAATAAATACAAAGGCTTCCAGATAAGATGTGTTTAGTGCCAGCATTTAGATGTATCCCTTCTCAGAACTTCAGATCCACTCCTTCCAACTTATTTAGAGAGATTCCAAGATATTGGATCCACCGCTGCTCCTAGTTGGCTCTCTCTCAGGCTTCACTGGCAATAGCTCTCAACAATGGTGGTCCTAATATAAGTTCAACAGGATCTCTTTGATGCTTTTTGAAAATTTAAAGTACCCCCCCCCCTAGTTAAAGAGCTTTCAAGTCTATAAAACTGGATGAAATATACGTGACATTCAATAGAATTTCAGCGGGAAATCCCCCTACTACCATGGTAGTAGAAGTACACAGTATATTCAAGAAACTTCATGCTTTCATCCAAATATTGACTTCTCACACCTCACAGGCTTGAGTTTTTAGAAAAAGGAGAGATAGGCTGGGTAAATGGATCAGCAGTTAAAGGCACTTGCTTGCTGGAGCTGCTGGCCATGATTCAGCTTCCCAGTTCCTGCATAGAGCTTCATGCGCAGGGATGGCGCTTGCATCTGCAGTTCATTTGCAGTGGCAGGAGGTCCTGGTGTGCTCTGTTTTCCTCCTTGCAAATAAATACAATATTTTAAAAATAAAAATAACAGAAATTAGGGAAACAAATCTATAATTCTGTTTCTGATGAACTCAGTGAGACAGAACATACAGACATGAAGACAGAAAAATTGCTTCAGACTGTTAAGTACTTGACAAAATAAAGAACAAATCCGTTGATCTGTTAGGAGCAATCATATTTACACATAAGTCTGTTTCAATTCACTTGGCCTTAAGATGGTGCCAAAATCATAATATGGATTGGCTCAAAGAGAGCATTCAGCCAGCATGGTACTAAAATCTCCTTTATCAATTTTACACACAGAGGAATTGGCCAGCTCTGCAAATCTAATTTCTGGAAGACTCCTGAAACTTAAAGAAAAAGTTAAACTATTTAGGAACTCATTTCAGAACTGAATAGATGGCTTAGTGGTTAAAGTGCTTGCCTGTGAAGCCTAAGAACTCATGTTTGAATCTCCAGGTCCCACGTAAGCCAGATGCACAGTGACACAAACATATGCAAGGGGTGCACACATCTGGAGTTTGATTTCAGTAGCTGGAGGCCCTGGTATGCCGATTCTCTCTCTCTTTCTGTCTCTCTCATAAAAAAAATGTAAAAGTGATCTCCTCTTGTGAAAGAAATAGTATCCATGAAGGCCTCAAAAGTTCTTACAGCATGGTCATCTTTAACATTGCAGTGATAGTCCAGAAGAAAAGTCAAGCTCTTTGGTCTTTGTGTGACCACCTTTTTTTTCACTAACTTTTCACCCCTGTCACTCTACTTTTCCAACAGAACACTTTATTGTAGCAGGTCATTTTCTTTCATTGTAATTATAGCTATAAGCCACTACCCATTTTAAAAGGAAAAATGCATCAGGGTGTGGGTTGATGTGGGTGAATGTAGCTGTATACTTATTTTTGTATTTTAGCTTATCCTTGAACACAAGCCAGAGTTTAAAAATTGTTTATCAAAGAAGTTCATTCTGATTCCAGAATAAAGTCTTTTTAATCTTTGAGAGATGGTTATTCTATGTCATATGTAGACCAAACTAGATTTAAACTTGCAGTTTTCCTGCCTCTGCCTCCCAAGTGCTAGAATTATAGGTATATACCAACATAGATACTACTACAGTATTTAATTTCTGCTTATGCCCTTTAGCTTGAAATAATATTTGATAAAAAAAAAACTCTCATTAGTGTTCTTTTCTTTAAAAATGAGCTCTCTGGGACAGGAAAAGTCACAGCACAGTGATCATTTTAACAGGAATTGTTATCTGTCCTCCAAATAATTTGCTGTGAGAACCATTAATCATTAAATCTAGGATAATGTGGATTTTTGTAATAAATTTATTGTCCAGAGTAAGTATTAACACTTTTTCTATATACTCGTATATTAAAATATTTCATAAGAAATACATTTGAAATTAATGGACTTTAATTTTTCTATAGCATTTTTGTTTATTTAAATGTTTTATTAAGAAATATTAACTATGTATGGGCTGGAGTGATAGCCCACCTGCTAGATAGGAGGAGTGCCAAGAGTCTGAGGCCATCCTGAGACAACACAATGAATTTCAGGTCAGCCCCCAGTAAAACCTTACCTAGAAAAACCCAAACCAAACCAAAACAAACAAACAAACAAAAAAGAGTGCTTGCTCCCCAAGCATGTGGGTCTGAGAATGCTGAGATGCCTTAGTTTGATTTTCAAGGATTCGCATAAACATCTGGGCATGGCCATATACATATAACTGCGGTCTTATGGTAGCTGAGACTAGACAATCTTAGGGCTCATGAAAACAGCAGCCCTAGGTATAGAGACTGAACTCTAGGAAATACACATATGAGTGAAAGAGGAGAAAACTTCACATTTCTGCTCTGGCCTCTGCATGCTCATGCACAGGGAGCATGCATTGGCACCCCCCCATACACACATACACCAAACACACGCCCCCCCACACACACACCCACATCACACACACACACACCACACATTCAACTCATGCACATGCAAAAAAATTAATTATGCAGAACTCTCTTGTATACCTTTACTTTAAGGAAATTACACAGGTGGCAGGCCTGGAGTAAAAGCGCCCACTTTGTAGAGCTAGAGTGTAACAGAAATATGCACATTGGTAGATTCAGAGCCCAGAGGAAAATCATGCATATAATCAAAATGAGAAATTACTCCAAACTATAAAGCAAAGGCAATCAAAAGAGTCCCCCAGTGTCACGACCACATCGACCAGCAAGGAAGACGCAAAGCTCGGACTCTTCTTTAAGCAGTTTATTCAGGAACCTTGAACAATCTTCTGACCCCGAGGAAAGCCAGCCCATCCTATATAAGGCCCTTGGGTAGCCAACCCCAGTACGTCACGTGGTGAATGCAGATAGGTCCACATACGAGGAAGCAAGCCAGATTCTCAGCCTTAGCCATATATGGAGTTGTTTACGACAGAGAGCACTCACCATCGGCGAGGTGGAAGGCGGAAGCTTTAGCCATATATGGAGTTGTTTACGACAGAGAGCACTCACCATCGGCGAGGTGGAAGGCGGAAGCCAGCACCATCTTTAAGGCGCGGCACTACGCAGCTCTCTACACCCCAGATCAAGAAACAGTGTTATGTCCCCTTGCCACCTAGCCAGCCTGGGTGAGGGGGAAGCCAGACTCACCTGTATCCAAGCAGCACAAGGGTAAATCCAGGAGAATCCAACAGAGAGAAAGAAAAGGCCAAACAGGAAGGAGATGAGAGCCTTTATATACAAGGCAAAGACCTTATCAGTTCGTAGACTGGGAGGGCAGACCCCAGAGCCACTCGACCTGGGCTTCCTGTGTAGGTAGCGCATTAGACTGTGGGCTACATGAGATACTTTAAATCATTCTTGATCAGACATGAGTTCTATTTCTGCCAAGAGATCCATTCTGTGCCAGGACAAGGCAGCATGTGGGGCAACAACTTCTGGTTCTCTCTGGGACTGAATCTCTCACCGAAACTACCGAAAAGAATCTAGCTTTCTCTTTCCCTCTTTCACTCAGATTCATCACAGCAAGACCCCCCACTTCTGTTTTAGTTAGCTCCACGTTGCTGGGATGATCATCTAACTGGATACAATTTAGGGCTTATTTCAGGCTTACAGATCCAGGGGAAGTCCCATCAATGGTGGAAGAAGCTGGCTGCTTATTTCCACACATCCAAGCACAGAGAAACAACCGCAGCAAGCAAACACCAAGAAGCAGCAATCAGGAACTTTGAGAGCTGAAACTGTTCTCTCCACACCTTTGGGGCTGGAATTCAGATCCACCACCAGTGACATGCCCCCCATAGTAGAAATCTGCCTAAAAGGGCCTAAATTTGCAAGCTCAATTTTAATAAAACGTCTGAGTTTATTGAGCCATACATTTGCATTGTCACATTCAAACTACCACATCTCCAGTACAACTTTTTTTTTCTGCTCCTATTTCCTACTGAACTTCAGTATGAGCATTTAGAATACATCATCACAGAGGCTATGCTGGGATAAAATGTTGTGTATATTTCTTTTATCTCAAATGCATATGGTGATTTCTCAATGTTTTGGTTTTAGTATTATTGACAAGAGCTTTTAGGACTACTGGTATTAGAGTTTGACCCACAAAAATCTCACATGCAAATTCAAGTTGCAATGTGGTTTAAGTTCTAAAAAGCATCACTGACAATGCACATAGAAGACTACCTATCCCTTTTTATTTGTGTATTTGCTTTCCTTTCTGCTTTAGTAATGATGGGATGCTATTCTCATTGCACTATTTGTATAAACAAGTGAAGGCTTAACATGCCACACTAAAATAGAGCACATCACTGTAAGTAATTTTTGGAAAGAAATTGTGACCCATGGAAAAGAGTAATCATAATGCTCAGAGAGTGCAAAAAGGCAAACAAGAATGAGGGAGGGGAGAGAGAAAGAGAGAGAGAGAGAAGGACTTTTGAAGACCTTGGTAAATTTGAAATGGCTAAAAAGAGACTTTATGAATATCCATTCAGAATGGACATAGTGACAGAGGTCTTACAGATCTTGATTTTTGTTTTGAGCTTAGTGTATATGTACACTTCTGAATCATAACATTCAAATGAATTTTGGAAGCTAAACACTCTACTACTGTGGCAAGAAACCGTACTTGCTTCCACCCTCCTGTACTTCATGCCCATCTCTCTCAAGTATTTTTATCAATTCCCTAATTGTACCTTCTTTGGTGAATCCTAAAAGTGGAGTTATCTAGCCACCCTGTTATTAAGCTATCACTTGTCTATACCTCTTATGAAGTCAAGCTGTATGCACACATTATAAGTTGTAAAGAGGAATTGGTGTTGGTGATGTAGCTGAGCCACTAAAGAGCTTTCCTTATATGCATGAAGCCCTGAATTCAATCCTTACAGTCACATAACCAAGTATGGTGGGGCATGTCTGTAATCATATAACTTAGGTAGGGGAGGTAGGAATATCAGAAATTCAAGGTCATCTTCAAGTACATAGTGACTTTGTGGTAAAAAAAAATAGAAGTATCACACAGCCACCTTATGTATGTACGTATGTATGTATGTATGTATGTATGTATGTATGTATATATGTACACATATTGACCTGGGATTCTCAGGGAAGTCTAGACTAGCTGTCCAGTAAGTCTCAAGGATTCAGCTGTGTCTGCCTCCCTAGAAAAAGTTGATGCAGGATTTAGAATTACAAATGTGTGACATCACAATCAATTTTTTTTTTTTTTTTTGACGTAGGGTCTCACTCTAGCTCAGGCTGACCTGGAAATCACTACGCAGTCTCAGGGTAGCCTTGAACTCACAGTGATCCACCTACCTCTGTCTCCAGAGAGCTGGGATTAAAGACGTTCACCACCACGCCCAGCCACAATCAATTTCTCTTTCCTGTGTATTGAACTCATGTTAGCAAAAAAATGTGGGGGGGGAGTTTTACAAACTGAATTATTTGCTAAGCCCCTTTTAATTTTTTGAAAAATATTTTATTTTTACTTATTTATTTATCTGACAGAGAAAGAGGGAAAGAGAGAGAGAGAATGGGCACAACAGGGCCTCCAGTCACTGCACATGAACTCCAGACACATGTGCCCACTTGTGCATCTAGCTAATGTGGGACCCGGGGAATCGAACCTAGCTCCTTTGGCTTTGCAGGCAAGTGCCTTTACCGCTAAGCCACCCCTCCATCTCCCTTTTAACTTTTACAACACATTTCTTCATAATACTTTTTTCTTGCAAAGTGAAATTTGTACAAATTTAGAGTACTGATTTTTAGGATTTTGAACCAAGCAAAGAGTGATGTTCAGAATATTCAAAGACATCATTGTTCTGAAATGGAAGCTGTCATTCTGATAAGTAGTCAAGAAGGGTCACAAGAATACCAGTCAGCACCCATCCTTACCTCTGAAGGGACTAAAGGGACTTGTGGCACACCACATAGTGCTGGTGGCACAGGAGAGAGGAATATCCAAGCACTGGAGTCTGGGCCTGCAGCTCATAGCCAAGATCCAGAGCTTAGTGTTTACAAATGGCCACAGGCACACTGAGGTACTGCAGCAAGCAAACAGCTGTACTGTGAGTTGATGATCAGTTGGCTTAGGAGAAAGTTTACTCCCCATGTCACTATTTGGTGATTTTAACAATAAATGTGAGCATATAGAAACACACCAGGTGAACAGTAGCCTGGGAATAGATGTAAATATTTCATCTGATATAATTACATTTTTCATATCAAATCCACTACTTACAAATAATCTTTGTGTTTCAAGGGACTCCTTCAGGTGAAGAAGGGCAAACTATTAGTCAAACGTCAACTTGCTACAAAATTATTAAAAGACCAAAACTTCAATTCCACTTTAAAATAACCTCAGCTATACTAGTCCATATTTCATCTTAATAACTGTTGAGAAAGTGTGTGAAAGCTCTTTCCCTGGAAATTTCAGCACAATCCCTGTGTAACATTACCCCACTGATGGGAACAATATTTAGTGTCATGTTAATGAGAATGGCAAAACAAAACACAGGTGGAATTCCTTATTTAATTGAGGATTGTGAACGTATTTCATTACTATTTGACCAAGATACTTCATTTTTAAGGCTATACGGTCAGAGAAAATAGCTTAGATAATAAAATGCTTCAGAAACAAACTCAAAGAATGTTTCTTTAAAATTTAACATCAGGTGAAAGAATATCTATTGATAATTGTGTGATTTTATTTGTTCATTCCTTTACTTATTTATTAAACCATACTTTGGGTTCATATTGTGTAACATAGAACTATCTCATGGACATAATCTGAGTTAGTCAGAGTGTCTCTTTCTGTTTCCTGTTGATATACCTGAAAACTGTAGACTGCCTGCCTTATAATGAATGTAGATTTATTTATTTCATATTTCTAAAGACTCAGAAGTCTAAGAATAGCCAGTTGCATTTTGAGGACCTGCTTTCTGCATTAGATTATGGCAGAGGACATCCCATGGAGAGAACGTGTGTGAGCCCTGACGTCTCTTTCTCTCCTTATTGAAAAAGTCAGTAAGAGCATGAGGGAAGCTCCAAACCACTTATGAATTGGAGGGTCATGTTTCTAGCATATGAACATCGGGGGACACAATATGGCAAATGAGGAGATAAATCAAGGGAGAAAATAATTCAAGAGACAATAAAGGGAGGGAGGTATAAGGCCTCTGAGAGGAGAAGTAGAAGAACTAGTATATAAAGATCGTGAAGAACCGAGCCAACAGTTTCAACTGCTATTTTGATCTTAATAAGTGTTGTCACAAGGGAATAAGGGAGTCCTTTCTGCTCTAATGTGTGGCATAGACAGTTCACTGGAGAACAACGGTCTGTAAACATTCACTTTGCTTAAGAGATGGTTGTGGTGTGTTGGCTACGTACCCAAGTGTTTGTATCAAAATGTTCACATCATAAGCACCCCTAAAAAGTTTTTGAAGGGGCTGGAATGATGGCTTAGCAGTTAAGGCTTTTGCCTGTGAAGCCCAAGGACCCAGGTTTGAATCTCTAGTACCCATGTGAGCTAGATGCACAAGGTGACCCATGACTCTGGAGTTCCTTTGCAGTGACTGGAGGCTCTGATTTGCCCATTTGCCCCATTTTCTCTCTCTCTCGTCTCTCTCACTCAAATAAATCAATAAACTATTTAAAAATATTTGGATTTTTACTTTAATTTTGAAGTTGCATGAATAAGGTGGGCAAGTACAATGAGTTACTTCTTTCTTTCTTTCTTTGTCCTAAGCATGTCATGTCACCTACTCTTCCTGGTAAAATAATGAAGGTACCTAAGGGACTGCTACAGGGAAAGATCTGGGAGAATTTGTGATCCTTTCTTTCTCTTTCTTTCTTTCTTCCTTTTTTTTTCTTTTCTTTATTAAGGTGCTGCCATCTAGCGACATTTTTGTAAAATCACCTTGTAGCTGTTTCCTTCAAGTTAGTATCCTGCAGTCCTTTCCTCAAAACAGTCACCACTTGAATAATTTATGTTTTCTGCCATCCATACGGAAGAAGCGTGCATTCATTAATACACACCATGGGAGCTGCAAGTGATTTTTCTGAAGTGATGCCACAGCTGTAGCCACAGGGTTTTAAATAAGTGGATCTGGTAGGTGAAGTTCGGTGGTTCCTTCAAAGTGTCATTCTCTATTAATGATTGATAATGAAATAATGCCCTACCTTTTTTTATTCCTTGGAATTTATAAGAAGATTTAAATTCTGAAATGAAGCCATGTCAATGAAAAGCTTATTATGAAAAAATGCTTCATAAAACAACACCATTCTTCTAATTAGAAATGTTGGTATATGTAGAAAGAGATTTTCAATTTCAGAATGACCACAGATATTTTTCTTCAATGAAGTTTCAATAGCATAAGGGTATCTTAGAAAAGATAGACAAATGTCTATGTGTGTTACAAAGTCTAATCATCAGTCTCCAAGCCCAGCTTCTGATGACTTCTAAAGCTAATTGACATATAGTAATTATACTTCTTCCTTTCACTTTGAAAAGATATATTGCCAGAGAAAACTTATTGGTATAGTATTTTTCATCAATGTTTGATGAGAAAAATAGAACGAATTCATTTCTCTACCATGGAAAAATCAAAACAACATAATTAAACATTATATGACCTAGATAAGAAATTCTAGATGCAGTAATAAGTATAATTTTGTAAACTGAAGTTCCCAGTGTCAGTGAGGAGGTTTACTCAAATTACATATTTTTTTCAAGGCTAATGTCACAAGTCCAGAACCAAATGACCTTGGACTGTCTTCAGCCTCTTCATAGCCATTAATTGCCCACCTCTGTGTTTGACCCACCATTCGTGTGACGATCAGCTGAAATCCTTTCAGATCATGCTAACAAATCTCTAGCTTCCACCAACCCAAAGGCCAAGGATGCCATCAGAACAGTATCTGAAGCCTATAGCAGAGATTGCTTTTTTCCTGCAGCCAACCTATGTGATGTTTCCACCAGTGCCTTTGTAAAGTGGCTTGCTGCAAAGCTTTCTCTTGTTGTTCTCTTGTTGTTACTACAAAATGATCATGAAACTGCTACCACATTGGAACATGTACTTGATGTAAACTAAATCTATGTTTGTGGGCCACAGTCATTTATATTTGGCTCCAAAAGAAACTCTCTTTCATTTTCTTTTAAATGAGAACTGGGTTTTCACATCCAAAGTTTTTGAGTAATTAACTATTCCTTTTTGTGGAAACAGATACTATAAGGTAGAGATATGTTTATCTTTTCTGTCATGGAGCACATAGATTTAATCTCTATGGGTGTCATGTTAACTTTTCCTGGGAAGAATCAGATACATGTTTATCCTCTCCAAATGGATACAGAGAGAAGACCAAAGTAAGGACTTCACTAACACCCAACTTGGTAAAATAATGCATTTATTAACCTTCCTTATGGGAGCAAGAGTGACAGTTTACTTATGGAAGTCTAGGAGATACTAAAATAGCTTCATCACCACAAAGTCCTATAGCATCATGAATGACATATCATGGAGTCCTAGCACCAGTTAACCCTTCACTTCCTAAATACTTTAGTTAAGATCATTTGCACCTGGAGGAAGGAACAGAGGAGTAACGATTAACATTCCAGATGAAGGTCATAAGAAATCCTCCAGCATCCACCCCTACCATGGAGCATTAATATTTACCATAGACCTAGCTATCATGGCATTCTGCCTATCTTATCACCATGGCTGCTGGGCCAAGATTATCTCTACTCCAACAGAGCAATAAGATGGCCAAGTTATGCCAGAAAAAAAAAAAAAAAGCCATCTACAACAGTGAGCTTCGGGATTTCTGTTGTAAGTTCTCAGTTTTGCTGCCACAGTGCAAAAACAGAAATGGCAACATTATTTAAGCAGATGAGACTATTACTGATGGTGCTATAATATAACTCCATACAAACAGGTTTTTATTTGCATCTTTTTGCTTTAGGGATGTTGACACAAAAACACAGCTGTCACCTCCAAGACATAGCGTACTCTGATGCCAAATATAAATGACCATGGTTCAGCAACACAGATTCAGACTTCACTAAATAAAGTGCTCCATCCAATATGATAACAGGTTTAGGAAATTTTTATAATGACAGAACACAGAAAGTTGAAAAATGAGTTATTTTTATAATACATTGTTGGGAACGCCAGATTACAGCAACATTCTGCTATAGGACTCAGATGCTATCTGATGACATTTGTAGCCTCTGAATTGGTAGAAGATAAAGGGTCTGTTCATACATTCCTGACAGTCACAAGAATGTTATGTCAAAATCAGAGGTGAACAATAAGTGGCGAATAAGGAGGGAAAAGTAGCCCAAGATAATTTGGCTCTGAATCTGTAATATTCAAACTATTCACAATCACAGAAGCTTAAATTAGCCAATCAGCCTTTTCAATGTTTTACAGGGAAGCAGTATTTTCACTAGAACACTTCATTTCACATGGAGAATACTTAAAAGGGTAGTTTTGGTATATTGTTTCTTAACACTCATTTCAATTTTTTTGAAAATAGGTCTTGCTAAAATTATTTATATTAAAAATTAGTTGAAGCAATACATCTGTTCCTTAGACATTGCTGGAAATCTATTTTGGAGCAGACAACTATTGCACATGCACTTGGAAAAGTAATAAATTAATGAACTAAGGGTTAAAAACATTTGAAAAAATTCTATCCTTCTCATTGATAAAGTTTTATTGCATTTTAAATACAAGCTCATGCATAAGACTATGTACATATGGAATAAATAACTATATATCATAGGTAAAAATTATAATGCTTGGTACTAGAAAAAGACAAATGAATTCAACCTAAGAAATTAAATTATTATTTAATTAAGTTACTATGTAAGCACAATTTGGATAATGTGTATATGTTGCTATTATTGTTTATTGGAAATTTAGAAATTTAGCTTGTTTTCCAAACAGGATGAAACACAACTAAGAAGACACACATACCACACAATCACTTGAAACCATATGACAATTATATAATTTAGGCATAATAGAGTCAGATTCAAAGAAGCTATTAACCAACATATTTGAGTCAAAATTAACTTTGAAATTCTCCCAATGACATTATTTTTTTCCTTCTATTACTGGATTGATTGGACCCATTCCCTTTTTCTTTCTAATCAGCATCATATCAAATAGACAGCTCATATTAAGGGTCAATATTGTTTCTATAGTTTCCATTTTTACTTACAGAAGAGCACTCATAATGAGTTTATAATCTTGTCCAAAGAGAGAGAAACTAAAATGGACTCATGCAATAACTTGCCCTATACTCCCATCCTATGATCATAGTCTATCACTTCTGCACCAACTTTAATTCCTAAGACTGTGTTAGCTACACCTTGTCCATTTAGAGTTGAGTATATGCATCAGTCGTTTCTTGCAATGAAAATGATGTGCAACAAACCACCTTAAATCTTGTTAGTGTGAAGCAAGAATCACAGTTTTGTGTATCTCTTTGGTATCAGCTGATATAGTTAGAGCTTGGTTGAAAGGTCCTACATGTCTCTGAAAAGTTTACACATACACCTGTGGCCAACTGTGAGGCTTAGGAAAGCAGCCTACTCAGGCTGAGCTCAGGTAAGGATTTCTCTTTTCCATCTCAGCAGTAGGTTCACCTGATCAAGTCTTTCTTAGAGACAGCAGAGGCCAGAGAGCAAATCTAGTCACTCAAGCGGTGACCTAATTTTTTTCCTTTCCTTCTTTCATTTTTTTTTTTCTTTTTTATGTTATATTTTGATTAAGGGCTTCAGGACTTTTTTTTGGTATTAATGTTTTTTGTTTTGGGTTTTTTTTTTTGTTTTGTTTTTTGTTTTGCAAGGAGAAAGAGAGTGAGAAAGGGAGAGAGAGAGAGAATATGCAATCTGGGCCTCTTGCCACTGCAAACAAACTGCAAATACGTGTGCCACTTTTTGCATTCAGCTTTACATGGATACTGGGGAATTGAATATGGGCCATCAGGATTTCTTAGCTAAGCCGGATCTCCTACCCCTAAGTTTTTGTTTTGGGTTTTTTTGTTTGTTTGTTTTTTCTTTTTTTATTTTATTTGATTTTTCTCAATTTTTATTAATGTTTCCCATGATTACAAAAAATATCCCATGGTAATACCCTTCCCCCCCCTTCCCCTTTCAAATTCCATTCTCCATCATATCTCCTCCCCATCTCAATCAGTCTGTCTTTTATTTTGGTGTCATGTTCTTTTCCTCCTCTTATGATGGTCTTGTGCAGGTAGTGTCAGGCACTATGAGGTCATGGATATCCAGGCCATTTTATGTCTGGAGGGAGCACTTTGTAAGGAGTCCTACCCTTCCTTTGGCTCTTACAATCTTTCCGCCATCTCTTCCGCATTAGACCCTGAGCCTTGGAAGGTGTGATCCAGATGTTACTCAGTATTCCAGTTTTTTTGTTTTGTTTTTTGTTGCTCAGGCTGGCCTCAAATTCATGACAATCCTCCTTCCACAAATTCTCAAACATTGAAATTTTTCACATGTGCGACCATGCCTGGCTTCAAGTGCTTTTCAAGACTGTTTGTGGTCAAAACTTCCTATGACTGAGCCTAAAGGGGGGGCAACTAATTACAGCAGTGGCACAGATACCAAAGAGAATAAAGAGCCAGCACCCTCATTGTCCCTAACCACTGTGAGCAATGCTTCCTGAAAAATGGGATAATGAGCTCAGTGTTAAGCTGGGTCACCAGAGTATACTAAAGGACCTGTTCTGAAGCTTTTTAGAAATAAAAACCTTTTACATTCTTCAACATCACCAAGGATCTAAAGAAGAATTTGTTGTGTCTATATTTTTCTATATATTTTTATAACCTTTATCTCTGTTTTTTAGGATTTATTTTTATTTATTTATTTGAGAAATAGAGAGAGAATGACAGGCAGAGACAGGGAGAGAGAGAATGGAAGCTCCAGGGACTCTAGCCACTGCAAACAAACTCCGGACCCATTCACCACCTTGTGCATCTGGCTTACATGGGTCCTGGGGAATCGAACCGAGATCCTTTGGCTTTGCAGGCAAAGGCCTGATCCACTAAGCCATCTCTCCAGATCTATATTTTTCTATATTAACAACATATAATTAAATTAAATTTTAAAGTCTATTTGTTTTAGAATAGCGAAAAACTGATTATTCACATAAATAATATATAGTTAAAAACCAGTTATATAAGCATAAAAGTGACATAATTTTATATTTGATGAATTTTATGCATCTATTTATCAAAAGACAGCTGGGGGCTAGAGAAATGACTCAGTCTACAAAGCTTAACAATTTGGGTTAGATTCCCCAGTACCCATCTAAGCCAGATATACAAAGTGGAGCATGCATCTGGAGTTTGTTTGCAGTGGCTAGAGACCCTGGAATACCCATTCTCTCTCTGTCTCACTCTCTTTGTCTATATCTCTCTGCTTGCAAAGAAATAAGTAAAATATTTTAAAAAAACAGATGGGTTTTTATATCTGCTTCTGAATCCTATCTAGGTCTTTTTATTGGTGAAGTCTAGTTGGTGGAGGGAATGCTATTCATACAGAATTATACTTAAAAATGACAGGAATACTTCAGTAAATTTTTTATTTAATTATGGCTATTCTTTGACAAGGCACCACAATTTCATTAGTAAAATTTCATAGGGGTTGTGATATGAAGTTAAAATTGTACTTGCCTTTTTCTTACCCTGTTACATTAAAATCCATTGATTGGACTTACATTTTTAATAGATCTACACATATTATGTAACACCATGCCTTGTTTATTTGGAAAAATCATGTTCCCTTGGATTATGTGTGTTTTCCAGTGATTACCTTATTTAACTATAAAATATTTTAAAAAATATATTTTGCTATTAAACTTATTAGAAATTAATGTTAAAAGTAATATTTGAAGTGACTATAAATTTTTCAAAATTCTAAATTGTCTTGGAAACTCTAATTTACCTTTTGAAACAAATATTATGAGCTATTAGTCTTTTTTGTTTGTTTGTTTGTTTGTTTGTTTGTTTTTTTGAGATAGGGGCTTCACTCTAGCACAGGCTGACCTGGAATTAACTCTGTATTTTCAGGGTGAGCTCGAACTCTCAGCAATCCTCCTACCTCTGCTTCCCAAGTGCTGGGATTAAAGGTGTGTGCCACCACCTTTAATAGCTGAGCTATTATTCTTAAAGATGCACTTGCTTCATTTTCAGGACAATGTTGATCAAATACCCAAGTATGAAGTATAATTATTTATCAGTTTCACTCATAAAGAAATTGGCTAGTTTAGCTTAAACTCAAAGTTTGACCAATGCATTATTTTGAGACAATTGTTTTATTCCAGAATATGGCTGTTCTATGTGTACTTCCTATAATATGCTGTAAAAGAATATTTAACAAACATTGAAACAGTTTAGAGTCCACAAAAAAGTAAGTGAACCCCTGAATTCCTGCTTTTAGATTTAGTGCTCCCAACTTCCTCTCTAGTAAAGTGACTGATGTTTCATCCCTGTCACTGTTTCTGCATCCTCATGGCAGGTGAGAGCAGAGCTGATCATGCAGGCCTCCTGGTAGGCTCTTGAGAATTGTGGATCATACCTTATAAACTAAGGCATCAATGAATGAATTCAACAGGCTGTGGTGGTGCATGCCTTTAATCCCAGCACTCAGCACTCAGGAGGGAGAGGTAGGAGGATCGCCATGAGTCTGAGGCTACTCTGAGACTACATAGTAAATTCCAGATCAGCCTGGGCTAGAGTGAAGCCCTACCTTGAAGAACAAAAAAAGAAAAAGAAAAAGAAAAAGAAAGAGAGAAAGGTCCTTCATTTATAATACATCATTTTGCCAAATACTTTCTTGAATATGCTTTTATTTACAATGTTCAATCATTAAACAGATTCTAAATTTGTTCTATTCTTCCCTAGGGCTGTTTTGTTGGTTTTGATCTAGCACATGCTGTTGGAAATGTTGAACTCCACTTACATGACTGGGGAGTTGACTTTGCTTGCTGGTGTTCCTATAAGGTAAAAACTAGTTAATACAATGGCATCTTTTTATTTAACATAGATGTTTTTAAAAAATATTTTATTATTTAATTAGTTAGTTGATAGTGAGGAATAAAGAGGCAGATAAGAGAGAGAGAGATAATGGGCATGCCAGGACCTCTAGCCAGTGCAAATGAACTCCAGATTCATGCGCCACCTTTTGCATCTGGCTTTGTAAGTACTGGGTTATGGACCTCATGTCCTTAGGCTTTTCAGGGAAGTACCTTAAGCTAAGCCATTGCTCCAGCCCTGACGTAGATATTAATCTAAAGTAAATATGTCTAATGGATCACATTTACTCATCTTTTTCTTTTCTTATTGTCCTTTATGATTTTAGGAAATAATGAAGTCATATAAGAGAATAACATGACAAATTATTTAATGCTGGTATTTCCACAACTATACAGAATTTATAATTGTTTTTATTTCCTTGGTTACTGTAAATAAATCAGGATGCTATAGAGAATAATAGCATTTAGAACTTAAGTCATAAGATTATGGCTTTATGTTTTTATGTATATGAACACTGCTCGAACATTTTTATATTTATACATGCAATTATTACAAAACAAAGTTAATACTGATATTTGAAAATATTTTTGACAGAGAGCATGAGAATGAAGCCAATCTTCAGTATCTCAAAATATGGTACTCTTATTATTTTAATAAGTTATGACTGGAGACCATAGCTGATAAGCTTTGAAATCTGCTAGCTTTCCATTTAACAGTGACCTACAAATGATATCTGTGGATATGAGGGATCAGTGGGCACCACCAGAGAGGTCCCATGTTCTTGTGTTCCAAGAGAAGCAACTGGACCAGATACATGGATAGTAACAGAAGCAAGGGCAGTTTATTAGGGAAAAGTAGACTTCTAAGGTAGGAAGCTTATTGGATCAAAGAGAAGGTTGTGCAGATCAAATGGCCTCAGTATACAAAGAACTAGTTTTTTATTTCATTTCATGTAATCTGGATTTCAGGGTCATTGGCAGTCTTTTCAGGCATGCTGTGTGTCTGATACACGTAGTTCTACAAAAAAAGCCTTCATAATGTCATGTCACATTGACGTTGTAAATCTCCACCCAGAAATATGTTTCTTAGTATTGTGGTAAGTCATAGCCCACTTCACACACTTGGGAGTGCCTCTTACATCGGCATTCACATCATTGGATGGATTGACTTGGCATGTGTTTGGGGAGGGACATTATCCAGCATTCCTCTTGGCCTATGTTTTCTCTCAGATGCAAATTTTACAGTCTGTGTACATTCTCTCATTGTCCTTACTCTCTGCCTTCTTCTGCCATATTAGTTTAGATAAAATTTGACAACAATAAAAAATAATAAATATAATAATAATACAGTAGCCATCTGTTGTTAATGTAATAATCACACATTTTGAACTAGTAAAAAATAGGTTATTTTTAATAAACCAAATGATAGTAGTTTATTTTTCCTCATATATTTAGGTCAAACTCTAAACTTTCACTTATTTTCAATCCAGTATTTAAATTCAGGAGCTGGAGGTCTTGCTGGTGCCTTTGTCCATGAAAAACATGCGCACACAATTAAACCCGCGTGAGTAGCATCTTCAGGCTTTTCTTCAGTGATGAACAATCTAATGTGCATCTCCAATATGTTAAATATATGTGAGTTCCTTAAGATGATACTGAATGGACTCTGGATGAGATTATAATTATTTACTACTCTATTAACAATTCCATGTTTTATCAGAAATAAATGCTTTCTAAAGACTGTAATTGGTTGAATGAGAAATTTAATATAAAAGGAATCTTCAATGCTAAAATGAATCTCTGCAATCATGTAGAACAAATGGTTTAATACAAAAACCACTTGATTTTTTCCAAAAAATCATACTTTAGAGAATTTCAGATTCTGCACATTGAGAAATAAATCAAAGACAACTAGAGACCTGCTTAACAGACTTTTAAATGTGCTGCAAATGTTGCATGATGGCTTGAAGGAAATACCTTCTCTCTAGGAAGACTTTGCAATCCCTGAACCCTGAAGAAACAGAACCCTGAACAGCAGTCTGGCTGCATAAAAAGCAATACTTGGCTACTATCCGCAGCTCTTCTCATGTACAAACATAAACCCTACATACCAATACATTTGCACATTATTGTTTTACTACAGAACTCTTAGTGCTTTGTTATTTTCTAATCTAATATGAAGATAGGATATAATATTCTGAGAAGAAAATAGATCTTTTAAAGTTATAATATTAGACAGTGTTTGAGAAGGGCATCCAGACTCTAGTCACATGATTTAAAAGTGTATGGTGAGTTTTCTGAATCATTCAGTCACTGGCTGAGTAGTATAACATTGAAGGAAATTAAAGCTGAATTAGTAGTAAATCTTGGAGCACTTCCCATTTCTATCATCTTTCATATTTATATCCTTAAAATTTAAGATCATTTTCTATAGTTTACTTAACCATGTCTAAAGTTTCTTCATGATTTTGGAATTCTAAATTTGAGTACATTTTCCTTAGATAGGCATCTTCCTTGAATATATTAAATTGTTCTTTGTGTCATGCATTTTTCTGAGAAGAATATAGAATACAGACTATAGGAATACTACATGCATTTATGTCATCTTTTTTAGTTTGAATAAATCCAATTTATAATATTTCACATACAATAATTGTTTTCCCGATAAATGATATCCAAGAGACTGCTTATTTTGTGTAATGACTCACCATGCTAGCAACTTCACACTCCCCATTTCTTTATACTGTAATGTAGGATCTGATGTATTATTTCAAGCACAAGGGCAAACTACCTACAGTGCAACAGAGGAGAGAGCTACTGATATATGGTATGGAAAGTCCATGCCAGGAATTAAGCCTTGACCTTTCAGCACAGATAGATAGTACTTGATTTCTGTTAGCACAGACAAGGTTCAGGTGTGGTGGTTTGAATATAATATGCTCCCTATAGATTCATCTGTTTGAATACTTAATTCTTGCTGATGGCTCTGTTGGGGAGGTTGGAAAATCTTTAAGAGGTGAATCCTGGCTGTAGTTTATAGTACAACTCTACTTGGTCTCTCTCTCTCTCTCTCTCTTTTTCTCTCTCTCCCTTTCCTTCTCTGCTTTCCCCATGCTGATGTGACAATGTGACACCAGCTTCTTGTCCCTGCCATGGTTTCCTTGTCATGATGCATTCTGCTCTCTAATCTATAAGCTGAAATAGTCCCTTTTCTTCACAAGGGTCATCCTGCTTAGATATTTTTTCCCATCAATGAGAAGGTAACTGGCGCAGAGGAGTGATGCAGTTGGAGTATGCTCATTAGACTTCATTGTGCAGAATTCCCTCAAATCTTGGTCTCTTACTCATACACAGCTTCTAGAATGTTCCTATACTCTTAGTCTTCTACTCTCTTAAGGGAAGTAATATTGGTCTTTTTTATAATCATATTTGTAGGAAGATAAAAATTTGATGCATATAAGGATGTAATTCTTGCCAGCTGAACATTTTATTATATATGTGATCAGTACAGATAGGACTACATAAAAAATATCTGAAAAGTGAGAGATAGGGGAAATAGTTGATGCACAGATGCTTTGTTGACTCCCACTGAATTTGTACCTATAATAAAAAATAATAAAAATACAATAAAAACAACTTTTACAACCAGAAAAGATAACTCTGAAGGTTATGTAATGTGATATCTTGGATATTAACCTTTTTTTGCCTATCACCAATTTCAGTAGTACTCTGACCAATTGAGTGATTGAATCTCCATTCCTGCAACTCTATTTTCTACTGAGATTATTGTTTTACTTGTTCCCCAATAATTAATAAATTAGCAAGCAATTACCCTCCACCTCTTCCCTGTCTCTTCCTTTCTTTGTTGTCTTAAGACAGGGTTTCATTCTGCAGCCTAGGCTAGCCTGGAAATAATAATCCTCCTACCTCAGCCTCTTGAGTTCTGGGATTATGGGTGTGCCAAACTGTGTTCAGCAAATGAGATCACCCTTTGATGCTCATTATGTGTTTATGTAATCTAAGCTTTTGACTTTTTGAAAGTGCATATTATTAGGTATTATATTTTATAGTATATTTATATTAGATATATTGAAATATTTAGATTATATTTGAGCTTTGCAGGGAAATGGAATTGATATCAAGCTTAACTGGTAAAGGGTGCATAATAGGAAAGAACTCTGCCTTTTGCTTTCCCACCTGTTATTTTGTCATACCCTTAAAGTACTTTTGCATGTGGTATCAGGGTGTTTAATTTCAGTATTGCCAATTTTGAGACTAAATTCCATCTTCTGAACTAGCTACCACGTATTGTATTCAGTTTGTATTAGAGCATCAGAGTTCTTTAGGAATAGAGCCTTGACGATTTGCACAAGATGAAAGTGAGCTAATTTCAGATCATCTTCACTTATCTGTGATAGAAAAAGCAATGCTTTACCAAACCTTGACTTTGTCTTGCATAGTGTGTTTACTTCTTTATGCATGTATTAATCAAATAGCACCCATAGGACGAGTGTTAGACAATGCAAAGGAAAGACATGACATGCCAAAACACCAAACTGAATGAGACTAATGTTTTAAACATTATAATGTTAAATAAACAAACTTATTTTGACAATGAAAGAAAGTTTCATTTTGAATAATAATTATGGCATAGAGATTGTAGGCAATTGAATTTCAAAAGTTCAAGGATGATCAATAATCTATTGCCAATTAATAAATGTATTTCAGTTATTAGGTCTGCAGTTCTAGTTGGTTAACTTTTTTTAAATAAACCTTCTGTCACCTTCTTCATTGTAGTAGGACTTAAAGAGACTTCGAAAAAAATATTTGTTGTTAAATTAGTCAATAGTGTACCTGAGAATCGCATGGGCAACATCAATTAAATCAAGCGATCTAACTGCTAATAGAGCCTGCATACTTGTTGAAGTCAACTTTGTTGCTTGGAAAAGAGTGACATCTAGTGGCTCAACATGTTATTTCAAGTAAGTAATATCTAAGCATCTTTTTCTGTAGTGTGCAAACGAGCACAAACTATGTATATCATAGGTTATAATCTTGTATCCCCTCACCACTACCCGTATTTACCTGAGAGTTCCTTGGTGTTTATTGTGGAGTAATTAGGGTCTCTGATAGTTTCTGGGGAACTCTATCTCAGGATATTTCTTTTTTTTCTCTCTCTCTCTTCTTTTTTTCTTTATTAGTTAGTTTTGTATTCAGTATTCAGCAAATACAGTCAGTTTGGTACCATTATTAGGCTCATCCGTGACCTACCTTGTGGTTCTTACTCTTTCTGTCCCCTTTTCCACAACCATCCCTGAGCCTTGGGTGTGTTAGCGTTTTGTTTTTAGTGGTGAGTTCTTTGTATCCTCTGTATTTCTGTTAAGATGTGTTTCAGATCATCTCCGTATTTGTTGCTGTTTCCCCAGAAGTTAATTTTCAGTCTAGCATAATCATATTGTTCTTCTTCTGTGGTTCCCCCTGGACCACAGTAAATGTGGAAGAGGTGGCATATCTCTTGGTGAGAAGTCAGCTATCTTGTCTCATTGAATTCATGGATCTTAGATATCTGCAAAATTCTCTGCCATCTGTAAAAATGAAACAGATTCTCCAACAAAGGTGAGAGCAGCTTTGATTAAGGGGAATATGCATACAATTTTGAGAGACATTTTGATGAGGATACCCACTCACCTTGTCCAGAGAGCAATGGATGCTTCTCTCTGGAGGTTGTGAGCTTCCTTCCTGTGGGGCACTGACTTGAGCTCTCGAACTGAGCTGACCTTATGTCCAATCAGAGGTCAGTAGGCACCCACAATGACTATGCACCACTATGGCACAAGTGTGTGCTTCTTGTCCATCTGTTGTGCTGCATACTTTCCAGGGTCTCTTGCTTATTTGTATTGTTGGTGACCATTCTCATTCAGTAGCTCCCACAGCACTTTCCAGCTACATGAGCGTTTGCCAGGAGAGGATTGGCTTTTCTCTTTGTTCCCACGTGGTCTCTTGGTGTCCTGGGATGGCAACCTGTGGTGACTTCAGCAATAGGGTCTTATGTTTCAGCTCTATTGCATAACCAAGTGCTTCACCATGTCCTACATTGTTTTGGGGACTTCACAGATCTTCCTGGCAAAATGCTACCTGTGGGGGGTAACCCAATTCTGGTTTGGGCACTAACAAGCAGGGGCCTATGGTTTTAAAATTAAGCTTTCCCCAACTTCTACTGGGCATATCAATCTGGTCTTTCCATCTCCATTAATTGGGAGTTATATCTTGTATACTGGTATCCCAGAGAGTGGATCCTAATGTACTACTTTAGTCTTTAGTTTTGTGTAATTTCCCTCCTCACCCTCCCTTCCCTGGAACCCCCATCCTCCCTCCCCCAATATTCTTTTCCTATATAAGTTTTCCTGGTATCCTGTCCTCTTCTCTCTCCCTGTTTTCACTTTTTCCTGGTCTCATTCTAGTTATACCCCCATAGTTCTAATGCTTCCTATCTCTTGCCCTTCTCTTCAGCTGGTCCATTTTATAAGCCACATATGAGAGAAAATATGTGACATTTGAGTTTCTTAGACTGTGTAACCTCACTTAGGATGACATTCTCCATGTCAATCCAATTTCCTGCAATTTTCATTATTTTGTTTTCCATGTTGTTGAGTAGAATTCCATTGTGTATATGTACCGCATCTTCATTATCTGTTGATAAACATCTGTTGTAGCCAGTTTTGCAATGATGGGATGAACATCCAAACCAGACACCTTTTATGGGAGGAAGGGGTTTATTTCAAGCTTAAAGATCCAGAGGGAAGTTCCATCAGTGGCAGAAGAATCTGCTTCCATACATCCAAATTGAGATTAAAACTATGTCTGGAGTTCACTTGCAGAGGTGTGGGCCTTGGTGCACCCCTTCTCTCTCTCTCCCATAAGTAAAAAATATAAAATATATTTTAAATGCTGTAGCAAGCAAAGCACCAGCACCAGAGCACACACAAACCTGCCAGAGCTCAGACTTCTCTGGGTGCCTTTGGGCTGGAAATCAGATCCACCCCCAAATGTACCTTAGGGCTAGACCCAGGGATCTACCTCCACTGACACTTACTCTAGCCAGGCAGCTGGAGACCCAAGTTATAAGCTTTAACACCTGAGTCTATGGGGGATATACACTCAAACTACCACAGCATCTAAGCATTTTCTTTGTTATTATTTGTAGAAAATGGGCAGCTAACCCCTTCAATAAGAGCTATAGGAGGTTGGATGTGGAAGTCAAGGTAAAGGGGTAATCCAGGTGTCTGGTGAAACATCTTTGAAAGTTCATCAAGGATGAGTTTTATAGGAATGGGTGCCAGCCACCTGGTACAAACTGGATCACTGAGCATGTAACATTACATTCTAGACAATTTACTATATGATTTCAGGATAGTTTTGCTGTGATGTTTCCATTAACAACTGATGGATTACACCTATACCAAGAAATTTCATTTCCATTTTTATTTAAATAGGCATGTTGGACTGTGTTCAGAACTGATGACCTAAGGTTTTATCCAAGAGTCCTTTGTTCATGAAGAAAATGAGTAAATTATGGAAGAAATCCATTGCATTAAATATCATAACACAAGCTTTTTTCTCTACTAGTATTTAATCATTTCCTAGCTCACATTCATCATTTTCTTACAATGATGTCATATTTTCAATTTTGTCTGTACTTAGGGATAAATGATGTATTGAGAATGACCCAGAATTCTAAGGGAGGTTCAAAATTAAAAAAAAAAAAAAACTTCAGCCAGTAAAATTTAAAATGGGCCCAATGTAAATGCAGACTTGCTCTGGGGAACATTGACTTGATGCATTTCAACTCTACATATATTTACAAGCAGTGGTTGAGACTACCATAGTCCTAAAATTTGTCTTTTTAAAAATTTCTTTAATGATCCGTTATAATTCAGTACTATCATATTCCTTTGTAGAACCTGGATAATGTTTTTTTGTGCCACTACTCCAAGATCAGGGAGTACAGCTGGCAGTTGAAGTACGTGAACTTATAAGAAGAAAAGTGCAGTTGGCAGTCAAGCTGTGTGAACTCACAAGAATAAGCAGTAGAGTTGACAGTAAAGTTGTATGAACTAACAAGAACAGGACTGCAACTGGCAGTTGTGGTACATGATCTCACAAGAACAGAAAGTACACTTGACCACTGATGCATGTGTACTTACAAGACTCCTGATGCTTGCAACAGGGAAAGATTAATGTTGATCACTGTTGCCTTAGAGGTTTTGCAGGCTTTCCAGCTAACCTATGATGAGGCTTCCTGAGGCTTTCACTATAGTTCTTCAGGCTATTTTTGGAGTTAGGTGTTCATTATTAACATGGATGGGTTCTCAGCTACATCTTGTCATTGCATATCACTGTTGGCTTTATATTTACCTCCTACTCCTCTAAGCTGTTGTGGTTCTATTTTACAATATATACCTGCTCTGCCACATTTTTTTCTTGTTTTCTTTCATCCTGTTTCAAGATAGTGTCTTAGATATACAAGGCTAGCCTCAAACCCACTATAAAGCTGTGCATACATCTCCTGAATCTATAGACATGCACCAATACAGCCATTATATACGTTGCCATGGTCCAAACCCATGGATTTGTGTATACAAGAAAAGATCTCCACTAAGTGAGCCACATGCCCAGCCTCCTTTTCGCCTTTCCATGCATTTTCCCAAAGCCTCAGCATTTTCTCCTCTTGCCGGGAGAAACTCTGGTAGTCATGATTTTAGCCATAGACATTGTATCAAAGACACTCATTTAAATTTCTAGCTTTATTATTTACTGAATTTTAGCCCACATATTTATATCTATTTTAAATTCAGAGAGTTCCTCAGTATCTAAACATTATCCCAATGTCCAAAAATACAAAGTAATGCAAGAAAACAAAGAATATTTAATTAGAAAAAAATCACTAATGAACCATCTACTTATAAAATTGTTCCATACCTAAACATATCTTCAGAGCCAATATTGGTAGCTGTCTTTTGGGGTAGTCTTATATTCTTCCTGATTATAAATATGAGACAATGTCAGCATAAAAATGGATCATAGAGTTAGATTTTCAAGATGTTCAGGATTTCATGATGCAAGTAAATTTGGAAAATTGTTGGTACCGAAAAATCATGAATGAGACTATATCATATTGATAGCAGATGAAGAAGAAGAAATTTGATAAAGCACTTAAAACCAAATGTCAGGAATATCAAGAATTTAAAAGAAATAACAAATTCTTCAATTTTTAAAAATGTATCCTCAAGATCATGATGAAAAAACTAAATCCAATTTGAAAAGGTTTATATTTTGCTACTGTTAACAGTCCATTACAGTACATACCAAAAATCAACACCAGATTATTTCTTCCTTTTAAAAGTGACTTAATCTCCATTGCAGCTATCCTTTCATTGCTGGAACAAATACCTGACCAGAAGTATCTTATGTATGGGAGTAAGGGTTCATTTCAGGCTTACAGATTCCAAGGGAAATTCTATCATGGTGGAGGAAGCTGACTCACTGCCGTATATCAGCAGCAAAGACCAAAAAACCAAACCAGAAGTATGAACATCCAGAGCTCAAGCTGATTCTCAACACACCTAGTAGGGCTAGAGTCAAGTTCCACCCTCAATGACACACTTTCATCGGGGCTCTTCCTACTAGAGGTTTAAGTAGGAAGCTTAGCCTTAAAAATACATGAGTCTATAGGGCCATTTATACTCAAACCACCACAATCTCTATTTTTCCAAATTATAAATTAAAATAGTTTACAAATTTCACCATATTTTAAGGTAACATTTTCTATGTATTAACTTTACAATTGATTCCGGATAAATTCTTCAGTCTTATTGGAAATGAGAGGGGAGCAGTAGTTCTTCTCTCTGTGAACTGTGCCTGAGTGAATCTTTGCCAAGAGGGCAGTAAAGCATTGCCATCCTAGGGCCCAAGACACAATCACAGGCTGATAAAGGAATGTGGTTAATAGATTTGCCAAATAAGATTCAGAGATACTGTAAAGACAGAAGCATTTATCAAGCAAGAAAAAAAAAATCCATTGACATGGATGGGTGCCCTTAAAAGTGGGAAATTCAACTGAAGGCTAAATTCAGGGGTGGTCAGCATGTTGGGGATATCTCTACCTATCGTTGAAAGTGTCCTAAACTGATTGTCTATTGAAATTTTAGTAGTAACTGGGAGATGTTTTGTGTTGAGTAAAGATCAGGGAACAGGACACGCTGATCACAGAAGCAGTGATTAACTATCTTGGCCAACCACAATGTTTTTGGCTGAACTCCTAGAGCCCCAACCTGTCCCCATTCAATGCTGTCATTTCTCAGTGTCCAAGCCAGCCATACACTTTCTAAGCTGCTTCTTAACTACACAGTGCCTGGAAGCTTTCTCCCTCATGATCTTCACATGAATATATTTCTAAGCTGCTCATTGCTTTATCCTATAAAGGGAATTATTCTGAATGGAATAAGGAGACATGAACAGTATGACCAGCAATTTTGTGTGTGTGTGTGCAATAAGCTTTGCTAAAGTGTATAACTTTGTTGCTTCATAACTCACGCTATTTCATACTATGTTCCTCCTGCCTCAGATTCCTAAATGTCGAGATTACAGGTGTGTACCACCACACCTACACACCTAGCTCTTAATAAAAACACTTCTTGATAAAAATAATTATAGGGTACAATGGTTTTAAAATCTAACAATCCATTTGGAAAGGTATCGTTTAAATAGACAAGTGATTTAAATGACACACAATGTCAAATTAGAATCTGTGTCCTAATAAACCTATAATTAGTGGCTGGATGAATACACAAGCTGATTGTGTCTTCAAAGGGAATACATGCAAGGCTAACTCGTGTAGGGAAGCTGGCTATGAAACTTGAACATGGAGTCTGGAATGGTACAGTCACGATTCCTCTTAAAGCAGAATGCAATCTTAACTAAGTGAATACATTTATTCTCTGTTACTCTAAAAGCTGTAAGTATTACCTGTAAGAGATATTCAGTCCATAAATTTCATATATTTAAGGAGATATAAAAAGGAAGAACAAATTACTTAAGTGTTATTTCTTAAAGGGGTATATCAAGCAATCTTTTTATTTTTATTCTCTTCACTAGAATTTTTATGGAATCTGAGTTATTGGCTTAAAACTCTAAACCTTACTTCAGAAACATAAAGGTGCCCTTTATCTCTATTATACAATATTTATAAATTTTAAATAGTGGTATTATCAAGAATGCTTAGGTTCTCAGTTCTGGAGCCACACTGAGGTGAGTTACATTGAGTTTAGTCCTCAAATTGTCACTGTAAGGGACCCAAAAATAGACAAGTCACTTGAAGAAAACTTATCTATGAAATTATAAGGTAGAAAATTACCCTATTTTCATATGCAAACTACATCAAAACTGTGGTTTGTTTTCCTGGTTTGACAATTTTTATTATGTGAAAAATTTCCCCATGTGGTAAATTTAAACCGTGATCACAAAAATAACATTTTCACTGAGGAGTGATCACAATGAAAAATAAACTAGTAAATACTCTCTTTTTTTTTCTTTTGAACTAAGGAAATATCCCAGATCTTAAAGAAAGTTCACACAGTAATTACCCATATTTTTAGGTGCATTAAGGCCATTCTTACAAATCAGTATTCTCAGATAATGATCAGTAATTTGGAAACATGCAATTCCTTTGTAACCTCAAACTTTATTTTCTCCTCTAAAATTGAAGCCTTGAGTCTCAAATGATGTACGGGGTTAATGATGCTTTTGGACCTGAAAATTGAAAGTTTTATAACAAACTTCAACCCTTCTCTCAATTACTTCAGATTTTTGCCAGAAAGTAACCTTTGAAATCTGTAGGGTTGTTGATAAAAGTATAAACACCACCATGTAGAAATGGCATGTATTCACCTAGCCCTTCATAATTGCAAAAGAACCAGGATGGATACATTCCTGGCTTGTGAGCAGCCGAGGACACTGCCTCATCACACACAGATGAAGGAGCTGCTGGTATGCCCCACACTGAAAAGGCTGACTTCTCAGACTCCAAGACACTGGGATATGTTTTTTGAAATAGACATAGTTTCTCTTTGTTGACCTGCTTTTACTTTTCTGGGGAAGGCAATTTGTTTTGGTGGAAACTATGCTCATGTATGGATGATATGCCTTCATATCTTTTTCTATATCAATTAGCTTTGGTAGGCATCCCAAAACATTGGGCACTGACCATGAAAATTTAGTCAGCAGTGATGTGATACTTTCTGTAATTAAGAGACTATGGTCAGTAAGATTTCTTCTCATCCTGTCCAATGATTGAAAATTGTTCACTAGTATAAACTTTAATTCTAAATTCATTGGTACAAGGAAATTATACTATTCAACTCTCCTTGATAACACAAAGTGCCCAAGAAAATGTTTAAATATTTTTAATGTTAAGAGTATGGATCTTTCTTTATTGTTAGCATAATAGACAAACCATCTTTTAGCATATGGAAGCATTTCTACTTCACAAATTATTCTGAAGAGGGTGTGATTTGCAAAATGCTGACAAATTAAATATGTATTTCCATATGCCTCTATGAAAATCAAATATATCCATGCCAACTAGCTACATAAATCCTTCATGAGGTTTTAATCAACATTGATGAACAAAATTCAAGTTCTTTTGAAAGACAGTGATCACGGCACCTGCCTCTTCCTGTACTTGGAACATCAATATTATCTCATAGGATTATAAACCAATATTTTAACATAATAAGATATTTCAAGAAAGTATACTTGGGAAAATTTGAAAGACTTTTTATTAATAATGTTTCATACCAAACATATTGATTTAGCTCTTATAAGGTAACATAATATTCTGAAACTTCAGCAAACAATGTTAATTAGCTAAAGCCTGTCTTCTTAGGAAATGCTATTCTTATTATACTGTTAGCCCACTGGTCATATTTGAAGAAGTCTCTTGCGTATTGAGATTTGAAGAATTCACTGAATATATAACAAAACTGTGTGAAACACAAATATTTGCAGATGGATGGGCAAATGAGAGGAAGAAAATGAGTTGAACTTAGTAATCACTCCTCAAACTGCTTCTAGAGAAAAGTTTAGTCACATGACTTGGATGTCAGTATGGCAAGGATGAACAGATGAATGCTTTTTAGACAGTGGAAATTGACATGAGGTCTCTCTGAGAGAGTAATTCTACCCACCTAACATCATGGCATAGCAATCTATACCTTAGGGGTGCTCAATGACTCAAGGGATTAATGGAAATTTTGAGGGCGCAACACCCTATGTTGTTACTTTGCAAGACCTTTTTTGTGGATAGGACTTTTGAATCTACATTTCTCATGTAGCTACATTGTAACTTTTTCCTACCAGTATTGGTTAACAGCTGCTTGGACTCTGACACTCCTTGCTCTTTCTCTTATTTTCAATTTTTGATTGGATATTTCTGACTTATTGTTCTAGTTTATATCTACTGCTGTTTCTGATTCTTATTCCTTTGCACTGACTCTGTTTCTGCTCTGTGCCTGAACTGGCATTTCTCTGCTCTGTTATCTACTTGAAATGTAGCAGAAGGGGCTGGAGAAATGGCTTAGCAGTTAAGGTGTTTGCCTGCAAAGCCAAAGGACCTAGGTTCAATTCCCCAGGACCCACGTAAGCCAGATGCGCAAGGGGGTACATGCATCTGGAGTTCGTTTCCAGTGGCTGGAGGCCCTGGTGCTCTCTCTCTCTCTTTCTCTCTCTCTCTCTTTCTCTCTCTCAAATAAATAAATAAAGTATGTATTTAAAAAAAGAAATGTAGCAGAAGGATATTTGTTTTTTGCAGTTTTCTTCATATTTTACATAGCAATTTAACAACAGAAATGCTTTGCTATGCAGCTTGGTCCAATGAACAAACCATGACTTCTGTACCCATGCAACCAGATCAAATGCCATCTGACTGGTATTACCCCCCAGAATGCAGATTTGTTTTCTTCATGTCTAGGTTTCTTTGTATTTGTTCATTCAAATAGTATTGTTTGTCTAAAAGACTGTCAGAGGAGCCTACAAAATACACCAAGACTGATGATAAATGAATATGATTTCAAGCAGCCCAAAATAAAGAGCAAACAAGCCTTTAATAGTTGCCAAATGGAAGTTCTTTCAATTGAATCTTACAGAAAAACAGTGACTTCCAATTTCTGAAATCAGTTTCCTATTTTTCCTGTGCTGAAATTACCCACATGAAAGAATGGTTTGTTGAGCACCCACTGCATCACAGACATATGGAATGTACCAGCAATCAAAGTAATATTCCCTGTCAGGTTTGTTCGCTTGTAGTAGACAGACTTCTCTCAACATATAGAGGTGATTGCATGCTGTGATAGAAATCAGTACATTTTTGGATGATTTTTAAAAGGACAGGAAGAAAAGAGATATACGAATACTTTTTATAGGAAATTTGGCAATGTGAAATTTTAAGATGGCCTTTATGATAAACCACAGTGAAAAAATACTATTTTGCTGAAGAGTTGATGGAATGAAGAAGTGAGTAAAGCAGTTCTTGGGAAGAGTGTTGAAGGTAGAAGGAATACATTCTGACTGGAACATTACTTGAGCACTTTTAAAACAACAAGCATGTCTACATGGCCAGAATAGATACCATGAGCTCAAGATTAACAGATAAAGCTGCAGAGCTGTCTCAGAACTTTGTTATAAAGAGTTGAATCTATTACTGATTTTAGCAGAAAAAAATGTGACATAATAACTTTTATGACTTTTGTTTTTTTCGAGGTAGGGGCTCACTCTGGTCCAGACTGACCTGGAATTAACTATGCAGTCTCAGGGTGCATAATAACTTTTAAAATGATCTCTGAAGTGGCTTTCTTGGGAAGAGGGTGAAAGAGGGCAAGGGGTAGACTCTGGGTGAACTTTTGGGGAACTAGCCCAGTAAGTAAGCTGGAGATGTTAGGAGGTGATGGAAAGTGCTCTGCTTCTGCATCTATTCTGAGAGACTGGTGGCAGCTGTTGTAAAGGGCTAAAGAAAAGAAACATGATAAAATGTCACATTTATAAAATGATTAAAATCTAGAAGTATGCTACACAACATTGTGCCTATAGACAACAACGTAGTATTGTGAAATTAAAACTGTCAAGAAGGTAGGATTAAATGTTCTTATCACATTTTTTTTTTTTAGTCAGTTCTGTATTCAGCAAATACAGTCAGTTTGGTACCATTATTAGGCTCATCCGTGACCTACCCCCTCCCCTTGGCCCCTCCTTGTTGAGGTATACGGGTCATGCATTGTGGAGTTAGCCCACAGTTATGGGTAAGCTAAATGTCTCTGCATATCATTACCCAACATGTGACTCTGACATTCTTTCCGCCCCCTCTTCCGCAAAATTTCCCTGAGCCACGTTGGGTTCATTTTTGGTCTGCTTCAGTGATGAGGTGTTGGGGGCCTCTGAGGCTCTGGCTCTCTGATTTGGTAGGAGTTGATTTTTCTCTGTGCTGATCTCCTTCCCCCTTGTGCTGGTGTCCGGTTCATCAGGAAAACAGCCCCCTTGCTTATTTCTCCAATTTTTCTTAGTTTCAGCCAGGGCCCTTTTGAGGTATGATGGGGTGGCTCTCTCCTTAGGATCTACATCTATCTGAAAAAGAGAAGCAGATTCTTAAAAGAAATAAAATTATAAAATGGAACTAAGAAAACCCTATAGAATCATGAACATCAGCATGGATATATTTGCAATAATACCAAAAAGAGATACTACTATCAAAAATACGGTATTTAGGCTATTGCCAAGGCCCTTGGTTTCCCATGAGAAAGAGATGGTAAGACCCTATTGCTGAAGACTTCATATGTTTGAGCAACAAAGTCACTGAGACATCAAGCTGGTGCTGAGCAGAAAACCTTCTCCCTGTAGCCCAGCCAACTGAAAATTGGAAAAAGCTGCACTGTATGCAGCCTTATGGGAGACAGAAGTCATCAGCGGTGAAAACAGTGCACACCAGAAGCCTCAAGTTTGGCCAGACAGGCCAAATGACTGAACAAGTGCAATGTGGCATGTCTGCTCTGGGGAAAACCAACTGCTCTTTAATTGGACTGAAGGTCCATACTATGGGAGGGAATACATGCCTGGTGCTAAAAAACTTAATCAAAAGCCTATGGCAGGGGGCATCATGAGTCTTAGGGGTAAAAGCCTGTGCTTGTCTGGATAAATGCATATATTACTCTAACCAAATTGCCCTGAAAGCACTACACTTAATGTTCATATTCATATACTAATGCCACTCTCGTTTCTGGTTAGAGAAGCTTCTCTTTTCAGATGATGATGACCCAAAAAGCAACATAGTGCTGAAAAGAAGGGATGGAGGAGTGTCCAGCACTGAAACATCTCACATCCTCCAAGGCTCAGGATCCATTGTGTAAGAGGTGGTGGAAAGAATGTAAGAGCCAAAGGAAGGGTACAACTCCTTACATACAACTGTCTGGACAGAAATGGGCCTCAATATCCAAGACCTCTCAGTGCCTAGCAATACCTACACAAGACCCTCATAATAGGAGAAAAAGATGATGACATCAAATTAAAAGAGAGACTAGTGGAGAGAGGGAAGGGATATGAAGGAGAGCAGAGTTATGAAGGGAAAAGCCGGGGGAAGAGGGAAATACCATGGTTTGTTGTCTGTAAGTATAGAAGTTGTCAAATATATATATATATATATATATATATATATATATATATATATATATATATATATTATGGTATTGGCAGGTAGGAGGGAGAGAGCATGATAGAATTAATAGTTATTAGCAAACTGAGTAAAAGAGGCATACAGAGAAGTCTCAATACAGGAAGAAACTATCATGGAAAATCACAGGTGAATCTGATACTTGATCAAAGGAATGCTAAGTCATTAGTCCTGTGTCATACCCATCTTGTTTGTTGACTGAAATACTTTTTTGGATATCTACTCTAAGTAGAACAAAAGGTGCAGAATAAGAGGTGGAGAAGTAGATGAGACCCATCATTCTGGAACTTAGCTTTCAGCCTAAGATTGGTTGCTGAAAACTTTCCAAGGAGGCATTCAAGCAGACCAGAGTAATATGACTACCTCAGTCAGACCCAAGAGGCACAGAGCAGTGGGGTATTTTGTGCAGGGTAGATTCCTGTTCTTCTCAGCATGGAGAACTGAGGTCATGTATTCCAAGGAAGTAGTTTGATTTTAAAGGCAAAAAGAAGTCTTTGACCATATAGAACAAGATGGCAAATCAGCACCTCTGTGTGCTCTGAGCTTGGGAAAGACACATAGACCCAATGTTCACTGAAAGGTTCCTTTTAAAGTTTAGCCTCTGAAACTCAGATAATAAAACAAAACATCTAATTCATATAGGCATGACCAGGAACTGAAACCAACTTCATGGAAGGTTGGGTGTCACTGGCTGTGTAGGTAGCTTTGGGGTCTTTCTGTTTCCCACCCTTTTGGTAGAAGGTGGATACACTAAACAACAGAAAGTTTAGACAACTTTGTACCCAACTTTAGGCTAAGTTGGTCAGCTTTTGCCTTTCTTTACATACATAAAATGTTTATGTATATGTTGTTTATTTATATTGCAATTTTTAAATTATTTATTTATAGAAAGTCTTGCTATGTAGTCCAGTAAGGCCTTGAACTCTGTTTTTGTTTTTGTTTTTGTTTTGTTTTTTGTTTTTCGAGGAAGGGTCTCACTCTGGCTCAGGCTGACCTGTAATTAACTATGTAATCTTAGGGTGGCCTTGAACTCACGGTGATCCTCCTACCTCTGCCTCCCAAGTGCTGGGATTAAAGGCATGCGCCACCACGCCCGGCTGAACTCTGACATATACCACCACACCTGACTTACATATTTTTTATTAGTTAGTTTTGTACTCAGTGAATACAGTCAAGTTGGTACCATTGTTAGCCTCCTCCCTGTCCTCCCCCCTCCTCCTGACCCCTCCTTGTTGAGGTATATGGGTCATGCACTGTGGAGGTAGCCCTCCGTTGTGGGTAGGAGGAAATTTCTCTGTGTATCATGACCCAATGTGTGGCTCTGACATTCTTTCTGCCCCCTCTTCCACAAATTTCCCTGAGCCATGTTGGGTTCATTTTAGGTCTGCTTCAGTGATGAGGTCTTGGGAGCCTCTGTGTTTCTGTATATATATCTGATTTGGTAGGAGTTGATTGTTCTCCGTGTAAATCTCCTTCACCCTTGTGCTGGTACCAGGTTCACCAAGAAAACAGCACCTTTGCTTGTTTCACCAATTATTCTTAGTTTCAGCTGGGGCCCTTTTGAGGTATGATGGGGTGGTTTTGTCCTTAGGATCTGCATCTATCTGAAAAAGAGAAGCAGATTCTCCAATGGAGAGTAAAGATAGCACCAGGTAAATTGGATAACCATTATTTTTTTTAGAGAGAATTTAATAGATGTAGGCCCCCTTGTAGCCCACGATTGGTGGTAGCTTGATAATGGAGAGTGGGCTCATTTTTGGATATGGTTCTGACTTCTTTCCTACCTCCTGCTATGGGCTCCATTCTACTGAGCAGATCAGTTAGCCAAATCAAGAGCAGTTGGTTTCCCACCATGGCTGTAAGCCACTATTAACACTTGTGTGAGCATCACAACAGGTTATTTGCTGCTAAGTAGGTTAGACCATGAGTTTCTTGGACAGATATTGGTCATTTTCCCCCAGTCACCCATGTAGCACCTTATGGCACTAGGCACACTGACTGTCTGGGGACTGACTCTCTTCCAGCCATGTCACTCCATGATATGTGTCAACCGTATATGGTGTCTTAAGCAGTAGGGTCTTACCACTAACCTTTGGTGGGTTTTCAAGTACTCTGACAGAAATCTGTCATTCTTTCAGGAAACCTACAAGTATCTCTGATCAAAAGTTCATTGTGGATGATAGCCCCATGCTGGTACTAGGAGTTATAGGTCAGTACCCATCAAGAGAAGGAAGAAAAAGATAAGTAATGTAAAAGAGTTAGAGAGAAGAGGGAGAGGGAGAGAGAGAGGACATTTTATTTTTAAGTGGAATAAAATTGTACATATTTAAGTGATACAGTGGGATGATTTACATGTGTGTCAAATTTCAGACCAAATTTTAGTAATTAGGAAGTTTCTTACCTTAAATATTTGCCATGTGTATAAATATACATATGCCTATATGTATATTAAAATTTCTTTGTGTATTTCTCCATGGATGGGTATCTCAGATATTTCATGTCTGTGCTATTATGAATAGCATGCACTAAACATGGAAGTGCAGATATCTCATTGTTTATAAATAATTAAAAAGTCAAGTTGCGATTTTTTCCTAAAAAGTAAGAATATATAACTATTACTTGAGTGAATGTATATATTTATGATTACTCTCTGAGCAAATCAACCATTGGGAAATTTTGACTCCAACAAAGCACAATTTTTAAATTTTTTGTTTATTTTTATTTATTTATTTGAGAGCAACAGACAGAGAAAGAGGCAGAGAGAGAGAGAGAGAGAGAGAATGGGCGCACTATGGCCTCCAGCCATTGCAAATGAACTCCAGATGTGTGTGCCCCCTTGTGCATCTGGCTAACATGGGTCCTGGGGAATCAAACCTCGAACTGGGGTCCTTAGGCTTCACAGGCAAGCGCTTAACTGCTAAGCCATCTCTCCAGCCCAAAACACAATTTTTATTGGAAAAAATAAGTTATTTATTGTTGTTGAGGCTACAAAAATTCTAAGATGAAAGATATTCTAACATATACCCAACTGCTTTTACAAATTTTATTTATTTTAACAATAAATAATTATGGGACACCACACATGTTTCATGTTGTTGTAAAATTATGATTTGTCTGACTTAATATATTTTTAAATCCATAAAAGCATTAAGATTATGGTATTTAATATTATGTTGTGAGGTGTGAAATACATCTACATTCTGAAGTCACAAGATGTTAAATTTTTTTTTATAATCTTTTTTTTTGTTCATTTTTATTTATTTATTTGAGAGTAACAGAGAGAGGAAGAAGCAGATAGAGAGAAAGAGAGAGAAACAAGATGTTAAATTAAAGGACAACATGACTCTTGTCTTTCATGATTATAAAATATTAAATGATTCATATAGGAGATTCTGTCATAACAGTCTCATTGGAGATTGAGAAATTTGGGATATTTCACTTTTTAACTCCTTGCATACAAAAACATACTCAGACAATACCCTGTGACTTTCTCTTACTGAATATGATTATCACTCAAAGATTATTCTAATAACCATGTTTTTCATTTGATAATTTGTTATTTCTTTGTGTGCTTTTGTGTGTAATGTGGTGGTGGTGGTGGTGGTGGTGTGTGTGTGCGTACCTTGCAATGTCCCATATGCTCACCTGCTGTGGAGGGAAGGGGATTTGTGTGGACAGTGGTTTGCCTGCAGAGGTGGGAAAGGAGCATCAGGAGTCCAGCTCTGGGATTCTTCTTTCTTGTCTTGTTTTAGTGCCAGAGTCTGTCTTTTTACTGTTTCTGGTGCCCACTTGCCAGGCTTCTGTGATTTTCCACTCGCTACTCCTCTGGGGGACTGGCGTTCCATGAGTGTGCTGCTGTGACCTAATGTTGTATGTGGGAGCTGGAGATTTGATCTCTGGCAGTCTTGGAACCTCCTGCTTGTGCTTACTGATGAGCCATTGCTCCAGTTCCAGGGTACAGTTGGGAAGACACTGGCAACATTGTTGGAAATCCTATATGTAATTTGTAATCTTTTAAGAACACAAAGCATATTAAGTCCTTTTCTTTTTTATTAATTAATTATTGGCTATCTTCCAACACCTTACTTTCCCCCAAAGTTTATTAATATGGCATTTTAAGTAATTCAGTCTATGCCTGACTTAATTCTTTTTAATATTTTATTTATTTATGTATTTGACACACACACACACAGAGAGAATGGGCATGCCAGGGCTTCCAGCCAATGCAAACAAACTCTAGACATGTGCTCCCCCTTGTGCATCTGCCTAACGTGGGTCCTGGGGAATAAAACCTTTGCCTTTGCAGGCAAATGCCTTAACCACTAAGCCATCCCTCCAACCCTGAATTTTAATTTCTGATGGGAAAATTTTTGAATGATCTACTCTAACTACAATGAGATTACATTTTGTTATTGATCAAAATTAAATTTTTTTTTAATGAATTAAATTAATTAGGAATTACGAGTGAATTTTTGTGATAATAGCTACTTATGAAAGGGTGCAATAAATATTACTTGGTTTAATTAGCTTTGTATTCATTAATTTTTAGAAAGCATACCGAGATTTCATTCAGATTACATTTTTGTAGTGTTCTGATTTTTCTGTCCTATATTCTGAGTGTTAGCCACTGCTAGTTTCTATGTGATATATTTGGAGTTTAGATATTTTTTTGAAAAATATTTTTTGTTTGCATTTTAAAGTATCAGGAAAAAACTTTAATTCATAAAAGTTTCAAGGCATGAAATAGGAGTAACACTGCTTACTCAAGCTCTTACTATATCAAATGTTAAGATCTACTCATTTGATTTTTGTTTTTTAGTTTTTGAGACAAGGTTTCATGTAACCCAGTCTGACATCAAAATTACCTTATTATGTACATGAGGTTGGCCTTGAGTTCTTGATCCTTCTGCTCCCACCTCCCCAGTATTGGTATTACAGTAAGGGACTGAAGAGATAGCTCAGCAGTTATAGAAGCTTGCATGGTATAACAGTCATGCTGTATGATGCTAGCTAGGTCTAATTGATATGAAGTAAGATAACTGACTAGAGAAAATGTGAAAGAACAGAAAAGTTTTTAAGATGATGGTACAATGTTCATCCAAAAAAAAATATGTGACATAACAGTGTGCACTAATAATCAGGAGTTACTTATATGAAACCACTGTCAAATCATCAAGATTGCATAATAAGCATGCATCCTAGAATTGTGCTATCCTAAGTGTTGTAACTTTACGTGGGGAATATCACTTTCTTCTTATATCATTACTGATAGATACATTTAAAAAAATTGCCCTTACCAATTTTGCATTTTTAATATCATTTTTCATCTGTATCTATCTATCTATCTATCTATCTATCTATCTATCTATCTATCTATCTATGTAGTCTTGAACAACTACTAACTGTTTGGCTATTTATAAACTAATTTGGCTATTTATAACTAATTTGGCTAATAATAACTAATTTGGCTATTTATAAAGTCACTAGGGATTTTTTTTTACATCTGTACAATGTGGAGATTAGCATATCACATGGTGGGATTATTATGTATATGAAATGACTACTTAGACCAGTGTCTGGTTTATAATAAATGTTCACTTGACATTTGCTTTTACTACCTCTAAACTAACATAAGAAAAACATTCACATTCTTTAAGTAAAATCCATTTGATTATATGTAAATGGTTTAGCTAAACTTTAGGGAGTTGTCAATCACCTTGGTTCAACTTTGCCTCAAAATATGAAGGTAATATGGAGTCCAGATCTTATTTGCTTAAAATGTTATTGTAATTAGAGATTTCCTTTGTCTTTTCTAATTTTACTCCAAAGTATCAATGTTTCACAAAACTTCAAGATAACTAATATGCATTGACAGAAATTAAGGCTTTTTGATTAAAACTATATCATTCATGCTTTTGTTCATTAAAAATATTTACATGACCTAGATATTGCCATAATCCAGAAAAGTTAGTCTATGAATTCTTTATTTAATAGGAGGTTTAAGTAAAAAATAAATATTTTGCTTTGTGGTTTAAGTCACTCAACTTTATTTTATTTTTATTTATTTACTAGAGATGGATAGAGAGAAAGAGACAGACAGACAGAGAGAGAATGGGTGTGCCAGGGCCTCTAGCCCCAGCAGACAAACTCCAGATGCTATGACCATGTGCATCTGGCTTCAGTGAGTTCCCAGGAATCTAACCTGGATTCTTAGGCTTTGAAGGCAAGTGCTTTAACTGCTAAGTCATCTCTCCAGTCCCCACCTAACTTTATTAGCACGTATGCCTTTGGTTCCACAAATTGGGCCAGTTTGTAAAACTGTACTATTTAGTGTGTTTTTTTCACAGTTAAATAAATAGTTCTCTTGATAAATGTAGTATGTAAGGCTGTTTGATAGTATTAGGACACATCACAGTGTTGGTTTTCTTGACTGGTTTGTAGTCTTCCATAATTATGAGGAGTTACTTGTATGAAACCACTGCCTAATCTCACAACTGCACTTATGCACCCATGATTCTCGGGATTGTCAATAGCCTGGTGGGCACACTCCCTCCAAATAACTTGCCTCCTTGTGTAAGAAGGTCTAAATCTTCACATTTACTTCAATAACTGTCTCTTTGGCAATTATGCCTGGAATGTAGTGGGAATGGGCAATTCTTTCTCATCTCCAAATATTGGCAAGTGTATTATGTAGGCCTTCTTGAAAGGTCAACCCATTGGCCTCATGAGCATTTCATATTTAGGTAGTTTTCCCATAAAGCCATTGGCAACAAAGCAGACTTTAATTTCCAGTCACTCCACTCACTTCTACACCTTGTTCAAATAATTGTTAAAACTTCTGTGTCTTTTTGTTTTCTCACCTTTTCTTTTCATTTTCCTTAATCATGTTAGAAAGTACCTTGACTTTGGGCTGTCCTCTGTCCAGCTGATAGGTAGGCCTGTCCCAAAGGAGTATTTTGACTATTCTTTTGTTTGGTTTTTCTCTTCTCAGTCATTTTGACAACTTTTAAATTTGTATTTTCTCCATATAGGAATATTTATGTAATATTTTAACCTACACCTGCACACCAGCCATGTTTTTTCTCTTTTAATGAACTGCTTGGTTTCCTTTCTTTATCTTGTCTTGTGATAATCTAACAGTTCATAGTTCATGGTGGAGTCAAATATATTCATTTTGTGTCATGGAGGCAGCCACAGAGCTGGGTGTACCCTCCAGGGTGCAAATACGTTCTCAACTTTTGGGTCTCAGAGACCCATAAGCTGACTTTGTACTTCCTGAAACAGGAAAACTGTATTTTAATAAGATTTTTTAAATGACATATTTTTGTTAGAATTTATCATTTAAATGATTGAATTCTTTTGTTAAGTGAAAATATATGGTAATTTTAGTTTTTTTTCTAGCAAACTAACATCCAGAATTTCTTAAAATTGATGACAGTTACAAACAATGATGAAAATAAGATAATTCGTCCTATCAGATTAAAGAAACAGGAAGAAAAATTACTTATGTAAAGTAATAAGTTGGTTACTATTTTTCCCCCAATAGTTATCTTATTTTATTTTCATTAGTTATGTACACAGTGTGTATACACCATGTTGGTACCATCATTAGGCTCCTTCCTGTCCTGCCCCCTCCGAAGAGACCCTCCTTGTCGTGCATTGTGGGGGTAGCTACCAGTTATGGGGAAGAGGCAATGTCTCTGTACATAATGTTCCAACATGTGGCTCTAACAATTTTCCACCTCCTCTGCTAGTACCAGGTTCACCAAGAAAGCAGCACTCTTGCTTATTTCCCCAATTATTCTATGTTTCAGCTGGGGCCTTAGTGAGGCGTGATGAGCTCATTCTTTCCTCAGGTTCTATGTCCATCTGAAAAAGAGAAGCAGATTCTCCAAAGGAGAGTGAAGTCAGCACCCGATAAATGGGATAACCATTATTATATTAGAGATAATTTAATAGGTGTAGGCCCTCTTATAGCCCATGATTGGTGGGAGCTTGATAATGGAGAGTGGGCTTGCTTTTTGGATATGGTTCTGACTTGTTTCCCAGATCCAGCTATAAGTTCTGTTCCACTGAGTGGATCCATTAGCCAAGTCAAGAGAAGCTGGTTTCCAACCATGGCTCTGTGCCACTATTGCACTTGTGTGAGCATCACGTCAGGTTGTTTGCTGCTGAGTAGTTTAGACCACGAGTTGCTTAACTACCCATGATCCTAGAATTTTATAGCACATGTGCTGTGTGGTCTCCTACCCCTCTTTCTTTCAAGACTTTAAAAACAAAAGAACAGAAGATCATGTAACATTATGTGTTTAAAATTGATTAATCATTATAGTGCATATTTTATTTAATCAATGATGTGATTGTGAACTCAATGACATTGATACAATATTTAGATATTAGTCTTTTTCATATTGCATAAGAACATTTTTTAAATTATTTTTTTGGTTTTTCGAGGTAGGGTCTCACTCTAGCCCAGGCTGACCTGGAATTCACTATGGGTCTCAGGGTGGCCTTGAACTCACAGCAATCCCCCTACCTCTGCCTCCCGAGTGCTGGGATTAAAGGTGTGCGCCACCACGCCTGGCTTTTATAAGAACATATTTTTATGTTTAGATCTAGAGTGTTCAGACGCTACTAATAGTTGTTAAATATCTTAATGAGATATTAGGCTGAAGAGGAGACTCCATCAGTGAAGTATTTACACAAAATTGTAAGATTCCAATTTTTGATCTCCAGCACCCATTAAATGCTGGGTATTGTGGTGTATGCTTGTAACCCCTGGGCATGGAAGTTGGAGACAAATGGATCCCTATACTAATGAAATTAGTGAGGTCAGTAAGAACAGCTATCTAAATAAGTGGGGTACAGAGTTATAGAGATTTCCAGCCTCCACATACATGCACGCACACATATATTAGCACTTATGCACACTACTGACACATGCCAAAAACTTTCATGGTGATGAAACAACTCATCTTCCTGAATCTGGTTTCACTTCTTTCAGAATTTCAAAATATTCAGTTAATGTCTCACTCCTGTTTTGTTGACTTAGCAATTCTGTCTTCCTTAGGTATTGGTTGATATCACAATCAGCTTTTAATTCTTTTTTCTTCTTAATTCTGTCTACCTCACCCTGCAGATTCTTCTTTGCTGATGTGGAGAACACTGGAAGGCAGGGATGGGGGTTCCTTAATAGTCTGTCCACAATGCTTTTCAAAAGGTAATGCTGTTTAACTACCCGCTGCCCTCAGGCACACTAAGGGCCAGTGGACAGACTCTTGTGGACAGAGCAATGTCTAACTTGGCTTACTGCACCATCTGTAACTCTTCCTAATAATAAGGTGTTTTTATTGTCTTTTTTTACTACTAAAGACATATAGAAAAAGTCTAATAAACCTCAAAAGAAAGATAATCAATTATAAAAAAAAATAGAGCCCTTTGTACCAAGGCTTACCCCTCTGTCACTTTCCCGTTACTTAGTTTTACTTTATTTTTTACTTTACCAATGTCTACATTTACTTCTCTTCCTGCTTTCAGAGACTGAACATTTCTCCTTCTACTTGCTTATTGTCTAGCCCAGATATTCACTTTAAGCTATTTTTCTCCACTGTCCTGATAATGATAAAAAACCACAGCTTCTTGCTTTGGTATTGTTGCTGATTCTTTGAGCACACATGAAGTTGCCTTGCTGTGTCATGGTTGACTCACACAACCTCCCTTAGCCAAGCTTTCTCAATCTTAAGTTTTATTGTGTGAACACTGAGAATATGTGAATTTATGAAACTATTGTGCCCATTTCCTGGCACATGTCTTAGGTTTTGTCCGTTTTTATTCCTTAGCAGCTAGTTGTATGACACCTTTTCTTTGTCTTGACTTTTGAACAGACATGAGAACCAATCACTTAATTAGCTAGACAGTTGTGAATGTTAGGTTCTGGGGAAAAATGACTTTTGTCGAGGAGTATTGACTATATATGACATCACTGCAGGGGACAGTAATATATAGCAAACCATCAGAATCTTTGGTGAAGCTGGTCCAGGCTTCTAGAACCTTCTCATGTCCTTTGCACTGTGCCATTGCAGAGAAAAACAGATTTTCTTTTTCAATGAGTCAATGAAATGGTACATACTACTCAGATAATGAGACAGACAACTAGGAAATTCTATGTTCCCATACAATCATATTATATTTGTACTTTTTCAGTAAGGCTAAGACTCTTTTATAGATTTAATAGGTAAAGCATGAAAAATGATGCCTTGCCCTTAGCTAAGAAATCAGTTCAGAGTTTTCTTTTACTCTAAGAAGAGCACATTTCCCCCTTGTTTACTCCCTGTTTCTTTCATATTCCTTTTATGAACATGTCATCATGCATATTCAAGACAAGCTATCATTTCCTCCTGTGATACTGCATTCAATCACTGTGTCTTTGATGTTTCTGTTGGGTATATCCAGCAACCATTATAACTCACATCTTTGAATTTTTAATATAACTTTATAAGCAGAAATGACAAGTACTCAGTTCTTTAGTGAATATGCAGAAATGAAAGAAAACTTTTCTAAATAAAAAAAGATTGAAATATTGCTCCCAATTTTTGTTTTGATTTAACTTAAAATAAAAGGGGAAAAAAGCATGGTACTATATTTTCTACTGCTTTGTCTCATAGTCACTGTGTTTGCCTCAAATCATAAATAGAAAATGCCAATCAGTTTCCAAAATAAGCATTATATGTACAACGGTCCATGTACACATTTTGATATAGAAGAAATTATAAATTGTAATATTTTCTTCTTACTCAAGCTATAAAACATGAGGGTAATATAAAGTTCTTCATTTGGCCTAAAAAGAGTTCATTACTTTCTTTCTCTATCTGAAACATTTAATATCCTGTAACATTTCCCTAAGAGGCCTCAAAACCAGCTAAGTTATTAGTTTAAACAATAAATATTAGGAGAATATTTTCTTAAAGTTAATTCAATTGAAATGTTGTGGCAAATACACATTTATAAAATGTCTATCTTGGAGCTTAAAAGGGACTCTGGATATTGATGTAAAGTACCAAGATCTTTGCTGTCATGTGAACTTTAATAGAGATATTGACTATTTCAGTTGAAATGAGACATACACTTAACATGTGAGAAAAGATATCCTATGCAGTCATATTTAAATTCTCTGTTTATCACATATCTTCAATAAGTTCATATGTATTATGGAAAAGGATTTTCTGGTAGGATCATAAATTTCTTCCTCTGTATATATAATACACATTGAAATTTTTCTGAGGGGACCTGTATTTTATAAATCATTACCAGAAAAAATGTCTGGTAATATTATAGCTATAAAATTAACTTTGTTCTTTCTTTCTTTTAAATCAGCTCTCAATTATTTACAAATGATTTTTCTGTATTTTTATATTAGGCCTGAGAAAGGTCTGATTTTTATTATGAGCATGCAACAAAGAACAAATCTTTGGTATATGTGGCTTACTGTTTGCTTCCATTTTAACCAAAGAATATAAAAGGTTAAAACCAGTTTTGTTTTTTTTTTTTTAATTTTGGATAGATATCAGGTAATGTCTGTTCACTACATACTGACAACATTTCAAATGACTGAAATAGTTGTCAACTATACAATATAAATTAGTATGCCTGGGGAAGGTCACATTTCCTAAAATTCTTGGCCTTCTCACCTCCAAGTCTTTGCACAGATTTCTCTGCTCATCTAGAACTGTCTTTCCTCCTCCTTCTTCTTCTAATATTTACATATTTAAACTTAGCTTTCCCAGAAGAGCTCACTGACCATCCAAGGGTGGCTCAGTTATCGTATTGGTGCTTCATCTATCTACTGTTCCTGGCTAAGTCACAAGTTACTCCTTAACCTGTCCTATAAGCAGAGACTAGTCACTATGCTCACATTCCTGCTAGAGGAGATGAGCAAGCACCCAGTGTGCACAAAATATGCAGTGTATTCTACTGTAAAATTCTGTTTGTTTCATATCACATGTAATCATTTCTTTTAGTACATACAGTATTTTATTATACAGATTTACTCTAACAATTTGGAAATGTAGGAAATGGGGTTTTCTTTAATCTGGAACAAATTAATAAACAATGCAATGAGTGTACTCATATACGTTTTGCTTCATACCTAATGTTTCTCAGGAGTAAGTCCTAAATGTGAATTTTACAGGTCAATGAAATAAGTATCTGTAAGTTTACTGCTGTTGCTCACTTTCTCTCTACTGATGTACATCAAATCATTCTATAATAACATTACTAAATGGAATGCTGTTGCATTTTCCTTCTCATTGCTGAGACAAAACATCCACCCGGGAGCAGTTTATGAGAAGAAAGAGCTTATGTCAAGCTTACAGTTTTCAGGGTTAAGTATCATCCTGGTAGAGGAAGCCGCCTCACTACATCATACATCCACAGCAGATACACACACACACACACACACACACAAAGAGAGTGAGAAAAAAACAGCAAGAAGAGATCAAGTTGCCTCTGAACACCCAGAGACTAAGCAAAATCTCAATCACAAACACCTGAGGCTATGGGACATTTACTTTTACATTTACCTTTACATTTACATTTACATTTACCCCACAAGAGCTTTTCCTTTTGACACTTAAAACTATCTTTATACAAAACAATGATCTGTATCTTTCTCTGTTTTTTTTCTCCTCCCTTTCCTCCTATTCTCTCCTTCCCTTCTCTTCTCTTTTCCACATGAACTTTCTTTCTAGCCCAAACTGGTCTGCATCCCACTATAGAACCTAGGCTGGCACCTAACTGATGTCCTCTTACTTCAACTTCTCAAGTGTAAGACACCAGGTGTTTACCACCTTCCCTGCGTCCTTTGTTCATATCATCAATCTCTAGGTATAGTTTCATTGTTTTCTTTTATTAGCATTTTATTATTTTTATTTAAAGAGAAAGAGGGGGAAGAGAGAGAGAATATGGGCACTCTAGGGCCTCCAGCCACTGCAAACGAACTCCAGATGCGGGCGAACCCTTGTGCATCTGCCTAATGTGGGTCCTGGGGAATCAAACCCAGGTCCTTTGGCTTTGCAGGAAAATGCCTTAACCGGTAAGTAATCCTTCCAGCCCTAGTTGTTTTTTTTTTTTTTTTCTTTTTTCTTTTTTCTTTATTTATTTTTTACAGTCAGTTTGGTACCATTATTAGGTTCATCTGTGACCTACCCCCTCCCCTTGGCCCCTCCTTGTTGAGGTATATGGGTCATGCATTGTGGAGTTAGCCCACAGTTATGGGTAAGCTAAATGTCTCTGCATATCATGACCCAACATGTGCCTCTGACATTCTTTCCGCCCCCTCTTCCGCAAAATTTCCCTGAGCCATGTTGGGTCTGCTTCAATGATGAGGTGTTGGGGGCCTCTGAGGCTCTGGCTCTCTGATTTGGTAGGAGTTGATTCTTCTCTGCGCTGATCTCCTTCCCCCTTGTGCTGGTATCTGGTTCATCAGGAAAACAGCGCCCTTGCTTGTTTCTCCAATTTTTCTTAGTTTCAGCCGGGGCCCTTTTGAGGTATGATGGGGTGGCTCTCTCCTTAGGATCTACATCTATCTGAAAAAGAGAAGCAGATTCTCCAACGGAGAGTAAGTTAGCATCAGGACAAATGAGATAGCCCTTTTTTTATAGAGAATTTAATAGGTGTAGGCCCTCTTGTAGCCCACAATTGATGGTAGCTTGATATTGGAGAGTGGCCTTATGTTTGGAGATGGTTCTGACTTGTTTCCGAGCTCCAGCTATGGGTCCCATACCAGTGAGGGGATCAGTTAGCCAAATTGAGAGCAGTTGGTTCCCCACCATGGCTGTGTGCCACCACTGCACTTGTGTGGGCATCACAACAAGTTATTTGCTGCTAAGTAGGTTAGACCATGCATTGTTTTGACAGATATTGCTCATTTTCCCCCAGTCGCCCATGTAGCACCTTCTGGCACTAGACGCGCTGACTATCTGGGGACTGACTCTCTTCCAACTTCCAGCCATGCCATTCTAATTTGCTTGTCAATCACATAAGGTGTCTTCAGCAGTAGGGTCTTACCACTAGCCTTTGGTGGATCATCAAGTACTCTGACAGAAATCTGTCTGTCTTTTAGGAAACCTTGTAGGTCTCTCTGATCAAAAGCCCATTGTGGATGATAGCCCCATGCTGGTTCTGGGAGTTACAGGTCAGTGCCCACTAAGAAAATGAGGAAAAAGATAACTAATATACAAGAGTTAGAGATAAAAGAGAGAGAGAGAGAGGGAGAGAGGAAGTGAGGGAGGGAAGATGTAGAAGATTAAGGTTAGTCTTGACCTTACCCTCTCCAGTGTCTTGTGGTTCAAGTATTCTCTGTAAGGGCCTGGTGAAGGATCAGCCATTTGGTCTGTCTTTTAGTAAGTAGAAAATTATGGTACCATTGCCATTTGGGTCTAGATTTGTGTTTCCCACCCTTTTGATGCCCTCCTCTCCCTCCCCTTCCATCCTAGTGTCTAGTCTAGGAGGTGCTTGCTGGGTATGTAAGGTATCTTGGGTAGATTCAGTTTAGGTGCTGTAGATGAGTGAGACTATGAGGCGATTTTTTTTCTGTGATTGGGTAAGTTCACTGAGAATGATCTGTTCCAGGTTCCACCATTTTTCCTCAAATTTCATTGTGTCATTTTTTTTCTTACTGCTGTATAGAATTCTATTGTGTAGATATACCACATCTTAGTTATCCATTCTTCTAGTGATGGACATCTGGGTTGATTCCAGCACTTAGCTATTACAAATAGCACCTAGTTGTTTTCTTTATAACTAGCACAAGAAACACAGAAAATATGATTACTAATGCGACATGATGTTTCAATGCATATGTACATTTTATTCTCAGGTTAACCATATCTATCTGATATACTTGTCACTTCTGTTTGGTAAAACCATTCAAAATCCTTTTTCTCTAACTTGTTGAGACACATTGTCCACAGTTGTTACCTATTATCACCCTATAGTAATGCACAACATGAAAATTTCTTTTTTAATATTTATTTATTTTAGAGAGTAAGAGGCAGATATAGATAGAGAAAATGGCTACGCCAAGGCAAAGGAACTCCTCCAGATGCATGTGCCACCTTTTATATCTGGCTTATGTTGGGTACTGGGAAAGCTAACCTGGTTCCTTAGGCTTTGCAGGAAAGTGCTTTAACCATGAAGCCATCTCGCTGTCCCCAGAATATTTTAATTAATTAATTAATTAATTTTATTAACAACTTCAATGATTGTAAACAATATCCCATGGCAATGCCCTCCCCCCCATTTCCTTTTGAAACTCCATTCTCCATCATATCCCCTCCCCATCTCAATCAGTCTCTCTTTTATTTTGTCATGATCTTTTCCTCCTATTATGATGGTCTTGTGTAGGTAGCATCAGGCACTGTGAGGTCATGGATATCCAGGCCATTTTGTGTCTGAGGGGAGCATGTTGTAAGGAGTCCCATCCTTCCTTTGGCTCTTACATTCTTTCAGCCACCTCTTCTGCAATGGACCCTGAGCCTTGGATAGAGATATTGCAGTGCTAAGCACTCCTGTCAGTTCTTTCCAGCACCATGATGCCTTCTGAGTCATCCCAAGGTCATTGCCATCAGAAAAGAGAAGGTTCTCTACCAAAAGTGAGAGTAGCATTCATATATGGTTATGAACATTAAGAGAAGTGCTTTCTGAGCCGTTTGATAAGCATAATATATACATTTAGCAAAACAACAGCACTTGTTACACCCCTAGGGCTCATGACTACCCCTGTTTTAAGTTTTCAGTATCAGGGATGTATTCCCTCCCATGGAGGAGGCCTCCAGTCCAATTAGAGGGCAGTTGGTTTTCACCATGACAGACGTGCCACTATTGCACCTGTTGGCTTGTTTGGCCTGGCTGGCAAAATTTAACTTGCAGTGTTCACTGTTGAGTATCTTCACTGGTGATTTCTCTCTCTTCTATTAAGCTGCATGCACAATGGCTTCTTCCAGCTTTCTGTCAGCTGGTCTACATGGAGGAGGTTATCAGCTCAGTTCCAGCAGGATTTCTCAGTGGTCTTGCAGCCCAAGTATGTGGAGTCTTCAGCAATTGAGTCTTACCTTCTATTCCTGGTGGGAAACCAAGGGCCTTGGCAATGGCCTGTAATGTTTTGGGGGCATCATGCACTTCCCTGTCCAAGTAGTCACTGGAAGGTATCCCATTCCTGGCACTGAAAATGTCTAGCAACCATCTATGGCTCCTGAGTGTTCCATTGTCCAAAAAAGTAGGTTTCCATATGATTTATTTATATCCTCTTTGATTTTGATTAGCCCTCCCTCCACCTTTCCTTTACTCAATCTCTTCCTCTGACTTCACTTGGGCCTTTTCACCCCCATTAATCTATTCTACTTACATATACACTATACCAACCTATGAAGTATCCACCTCCCTTCCTTTCTCTTCCCTTTATATTACTTTTCTAGCTTACTGGACTTTGCTATGGAGTTTTCTTCCTACTCACACAAGTCCAGTCATCTGTGGCTACAATCCACATATGAGAGAGAACATGTGATGTTTGGCTTTCTGGGCCTGGGTTACCTCACTTAGTGTAATCATTTCCAGATCCATTCATTTTCCTGCAAATTTCATAACTTCATTTTTCTTTACTGCTCATTAGAACTCCATTGTATAAATGTGCCATATCTTCATTATCCACTCATCAGTTGAGGGACCTCTAGGCTAGTTTCATGTCCCAGCTATTGTGAATTGAGTGACAATAAACATGGTTGAGCAAGTATCTCTAAGGTAATGAGATGAGTCTTTAGGATATATGACTAGAAGTGCTATAGCTGGGTCATATGGTAGATCTATTTTTAGCTGTCTTAGGAACCTCCATACTGATTTCCACAATGGCTGGACCAGATTGCATTCCCACCAACAGTGTAAAAGGGTTCCTCTTTTTCCATCTCCTTGCCAGCATTTATGGTCATTTGTTTTCATGATGGTAGCCAATCTGACAGGAGTGAGATGGAATCGCAAGATAGTTTTAATCTGCATTTCCCTGATGACTAGAGATGTCAAGCATTTTTTAGATGCTTATATGCAATCTGTATTTCTTCTTTTGAGAACTCTCTATTTAGTTCCATAGCCCATTTTTAATTGGCTTGTTTGATTTATTATTTAATTTTTTGAGCTCTTTGTATATCCTAGATATTAATCCTCTATCAGTTGTATAGTTGGCAAAGATTTTTTTCCATTCTGTAGGTTGCCTCTTTGCTTTAGTTACAGTGTCCTTTGTCATACAAAATCTTTGTAATTTCATGAGGTCCCAGCAGGTAATCTGTGGTTCTATTGCCTGAGCAATTGGAGTTATATTCAGAAAGTCTTTGCCAAGACCAATATGTTGAAGAGTTTCCCCTACTTTTTCCTCTACCAGTTTCAGAGTTTCAGGTCTGATGTTATGGTCTTTAATCCATTTGGACTTAATTCTTGTGCACAGAAAGAGAGAAGAACCTATTTTCATCCTTCTACAGATACATATCCAGTTTTCCCAGCACCATTTGCTGAAGAGGCTGTCTTTTCTCCAATGAGTATTTTTGGCATTTTTATTGAATATCAAGTGGCTATAGTTACCTGTACTTACATCTGGGTCCTCTATTCAGTTCCATTGGTTCCATGTCTGCTTTTGTGCCAGTACCATGCTGTTTTTGATACTATGGCTCTATAGTATAGGTTAAAATCAGGTGTGGTGATACCACCAGACTTATTTTTGTTGCTCAGGACTGTTTTAGATATTTGAGACTTTTTTGTGCTTCCAAATGAATTTTTGGACTTTTTTTTTTCTATTTCTGTGAAGAATGCCTCTGGAATTTTGATGGTGATTGCATTAAATGTGTAGATTGCTTTTGGTAAAATTGCCATTTTCACAATATTGATTCTTCTGATCCAAGAATAAGAGATGTTTTTCCATTTCCTAGTGTCTTCTGCAATTTCTTGCTTGGATGTTTTAAAGTTTTCATTGTAGAGATCCTTCACTTCCTTCACTTCCTTCACTTCCTTGGTTATATTTATTCCAAGGTACTTTATTTTTTTTTAAGAAATTGTGAATGGGAGTGATTCTCTGATTTTAGCCTCTGTGTGTTTGTTGTTAGCATATAGGAAGGCTACTGATTTCTGAGTATTTATTTTGCATCCTGCTACATGGTCATAAGTGTTTATCAGCTCTAACAGTTTGCTGGTAGAGTCTTTAGGGTCCTTTATGTATAGAATCATGTCATCTGCAAATAATGATAACTTTATCTCTTCCTTTCCAAATTGTATCACTTTTATGTGTGTCTCTTGCCTTATTGCTATGGCTAAGACTTCCAGTACTATATTAAATAAAAGTGGGAACAGTGGACACCCTTGTCTTGTTCCTGATTTTAGTGGAAGAGCTTCCAGTTTTTCCCCATTTAGTAATAAGTTCGCTGTAGGCTTGTCATAAATAGCCTTTATTATATTTAGATATGTTCCTTCTATTCCCAGTCTCTGTAGGACTTTTATCATGAAGGGATGATGGATTTTGTTAAATGCTTTCTCTGCATCTATTGAGATGATCATGTGATTTTTGTCCTTCAGTGCATTTATATAATGTATTACATTTATTGATTTGCATATGTTGTACCATCCCTGCATCTCTAGGATAAAGCCTCCTTGGTCCAGATGAATGATCTTTCTGATATTTTCTTGTATTCTGTTTGCCAATATTTTGTTGAGAATTTTGTTGAAGAAATCAGGAAGGAAATCAAAAAATTCATAGAGTCAAATGATAATGAGAACACAACATACCAAAACCTTTGGGACAAAATGAAAGCAGTCCTAAGAGGGAAATTTATAGCTTTAAGTGCCTATGTTAAGAAATTAGAAAGGTCTCAAGTATATGACCTAATGCTTCACCTTAAAACCTTGGAAAAAGAAGAACAAGGCAAACCGAAAATCAGTCGATGGGAAGAAATAATAAAGATTAGGGCAGAAATTAATGAAATAGAACCCCCCCCCAAAAAAAAATCCAAAGAGTCGATGGAACAGAGTTGATTCTTTGAAAGGATAAACAAGATTAAGCCCTTAGCAAATCTGACCAAAAGAAAGAGAGAAGAGACACAAATTAATAAAATTAGAGATGAAAAAGGCAGCATCACGACAAATACCAGAGAAATTCAAATAAATCATAGGGGCATACTATAAACACATATATTCCACTAAGTATGAAAATCTGAAAGAAATGGATGATTTCCTTGATTTATATGACCTACCTAAATTAAATCAAGATGAGATTAATCACTTAAATAGGCCTATAACAAATATGGAGATCCAAGCAATTATCAAAAATCTCCCAACTAAAAAAAGTCCAGGCCCAGTTGCATTCAATGGTGAATTTTACCAGACCTTCAGTGAAGAACAAATACCATTCTTCTTAAGCTTTTCCATAAAATAGAAAAAAGGAGGAATCTTACCAAACTCCTTGAAGCCAGCATCACCCTGATACCAAAACCAGGCAAAGATAGAACAAAAAAAGAAAATTACAGACCAATCTCCCTCAAGAACATAGATGCAAAAATTCTCAACAAAAAATATTGGCAAACAGAATTTCTCATTTGTAGTAAAATTAATACCTATTTATCAATCTTCCACCACCTTTCCCTTCTCCCAACTCTTCCCGGGCTATGGTACCCACCATTCTACTACCAATTTCTTTGAAATTAATTTTTTGAGATGTCACATCATATAGTAGCTATCTTTCTTGCATGGCTTATTTCTTAAATAATATTCTCCAACTCCATCCAGATTTTCACAGGTAACAGGATTTCATTCTTTCAGTATGGCTGAACACAATCTCCACATACCTATATATTAAGATTAACTTCATCCTTTGTGGTATGAATTAATATGGTTCCTAAAATATATTATTACTGGGCCAAACTTTGTTCTGATCCATTGGTCTATTAAAATAATCCTGAGGTTTTCTTAGTATTATGAATTATATATTATTTGATTTGTTAAAAAAGTATCATATGTTTTTCATTGCATCTTTTAAAATACAGTAACATAGGAACGTTAATGTATTATAGTTTTTCAAAAAAGATTTCTTATATCATTTCCATATTACATTAAAATTAGTTCACTTATTTATTAGTGAAAACAAGAAAAAATCTACTTGTACTGTTATGTGGCTGATATTAAATTTATCTATCATTTTGATGAGAATTGGAACTTTCTTGGTGGTGATTACTACCCAGTACTTTTTATTGTTTAGCAATGTAGACTTTTGACATTTCTTGGTAATATATTTATGTAATAATTCAATTTTATATATAATTTATTTATTGTATTGGTTACTTACCAGATTATTATACTGTATTATCTTTTCTTTAACAATGAGTACAAAATTATGTAAATTGAAAGTAATAATTTATGTCTTGTTTCCAATTCTTTCAGCTATAAAATATTGGTAATAATGGTACAACCTTTGATATTTCTCTGTAAAATCTGTTTATTTGAATATGGTTGTAATATTTTTATTAAGATTGATTCATTTTTACATGTGCAATTCTAATACAGTTTAATATTTATGTTATATGGGTATCATAAAATGACAATTTCTTCAAAACTTTTTGTTTGATTTGGTTTTTTCCTCCTAGGTAATAGAATGAATAGCTTTTATACTATCTAACAAAAAAATTGTGGGATTAGCCAGGCATGGAGGCGTATGCCTTTAATCCCAGCACTTGGGAAGCAGAGGTAGGAGGATTGAGGTGAGTTTGAGGCCACCCTGAAACTCCATAGTGAATTCCCGGTCAGCCTGGGCTACCTTGAGACCCTACCTCGAAAAACCAAAAAAAAAAAAAAAAATTGTGGAATGAGACCCTCGCTTATAGCAACCTCACATTTTTGTGGTTTTTTTGTTTGTTTGCTTGCTTTTTGTTTTTTAGTTCTTTTACTAAAATTTGTTGCCTTACATTTTTCTCTTCTGGGAATAAATTAAATAAATAATATTCTCTAAGGAAAAAAAAAACTTTTTATTTAGGATTTTGAATTAAGCAATCTTTCTTTCTTTCTTTTTTTATTTTTCACTTTAGCCCAGGCTGACCTGGAATTCACTATGGAGTCTCAGGGTGGCCTCAAACTTTTGGCAATCCTCCTACCTCTTAAGTGCTGGGATTTAAGGCATGCACCAGCACGCCTGGATCAATCTTGCTTTCTTGATGACCTTATTGTTTGCTGTTTTGTGATTAAACCTCCACATAGTATTTTATTTTGTATCAATACATGGGCTTGTGTTTTCTTAATTAAATGAAACCCCATTTAACAAAAGTTGAATATTAATTGTGAATCAATGGGTTATTTTACATTTTCTAACTGCTAATTTGACTTTTTTCATCAATTTCTTATTTATGCTTTCTTTCAGTTCTTTCACAATATTATTTGCCTTAATATTGATGCTTCATATTGCAAAAGTTGGTATTGGTCTAAAATGTGAAACAGGAACAGTTCTCTAAGCATTGCTTAGACAATGTCTTCAAAATGTTGATCCCTATTGTTCTTGTTATCCTGTTTTTGAAGAAATTCTATCAATTTAGTTTCTATTCTTCTTTTTCTTAAATTTAATTGATATACCTTGCTCTTTAATTTGTGAGGAAATTAAGTCTGTTTTCTGAGCTCATTAATAGCTAACTTTATTTGATTATATGTTTTGTGTAATAGTCAATGTTTTCTGTGTATGTCTCAAGGTTGTTGTATGTATTTCAGAGCCTATCATTAAAGTTTTATTAAATATTCTTTCATAAATAGTATTTCATAGATAGTATTTCTGCCCATTTTCCAAGGACTTAGAAAAGTTAGTGAAAATCTTCTACCAGATCATATCTATCTCTCCTGATCATTTTTTATAATATTTTATTTTCATTCACTTAGTAGAGAGAAGGAGAGAGAGAATGGCATGCGCTGCAAACAAACTCCAGTTGCATTTGCCACCAAGTACATCTGGCTTACGATGATACTGGAGAATGAACCTGGGTCCTTAGGCATTGCAGGCAAGTGCCATAACTACTAAGCCATCTCTCCAGTCCAAATTCACATTTGGTTTTTGTTTGTTTGTTTGTTTGTTTGTTTGTTTGTTTGTTTGTTTTGGTATTCTTTTTTGAAGTAGGGTCTCACTGTTCCCCAGGCTGACCTGGGCCTCACTCTGTGGTTCCAGGCTGGCCTTGAACTTACAGGGATCCTGCTACCTCTGCCTCCCCAGTGCTGGGATTAAAGGTGTGTGGCACCACACCTGCTCTTCTCCTGATCATTTTGTAATGTCTGATTTGTCAATGTTGTGCTGCCACAAATCTAGAGATTAAATCCAGAAACCTTTGCTGTGAGTCTCCATGAGGATTATGAAATATTCTTCATAGATTTCACTCCTTTTTGTTCAGAAGGGGCTCTTTGCTCTCAAGTGTTCCTTACACAATAAAGCTTACCACCAGGAGGGTAACCCACTCTGGAGGAAAGACCTCCTCCTTCAGTCATTCCTTCCTGGAAGCACCTTTAAAGAACTGTCCAAGAGGAATGTCTGTGGATTCCTATTCAGATTAAGTTGACAACAGAATTTAATGATCACATGCCCTGTTTGTTCATCGTTTTTAAGCAAAAGATTCTGATATTAAGAAAGTTTTATTTAAAACTTTTAAAAAATTTGTACTAATTCTCCTCTTTGAGCAATGGTAGATCTAGCAGTTTTCTTTTCCATGTCATTGCATGCTTTGACGTGTATTTCTGCTTGAACTCCTTAATACCCAATAATTTTCGAAAGCAATTAGTTACTGTGGGATGCAGCATGAATCTCAGATGATGCTGTATTGTTTTCAATATGGAGTTTCATATCAATCTTGACTTCATTCAGAGTTCTCTCTTGAAATAATTCAAGTTTGAAAACTGTTCACATGTTCTTGTTTTTAGTCATTTCTTTATTGGAAGTGCAGTAAGGATAGAACTTCCTTCTTTGGGGACTATATTTGCCTTTTTCTCTATAAATTATGACGGAACTCTTATTTTTTCTTTATGGTTTTGTCTCAAAACTCTCCTCTGTTCATCATTGCTTTTCTCACAATATCCTGTCCTGCTTGTTTTCCTTCCAAGTTCCTCTTTATTTCTTTTATGAATTTTATTTTCCTTTTGGATTCTTTTCAAATATGCAAAGTCATTTCTGTCAATTGTAGTCCTAAATTTGTCACTTGACATTTTCACATCATTTGAAATATTATTCTTTTGTTTATCTTGTATTTATTCATTTGCTATATCATTTCTATCATCAATTTGTCAACCTTCTTACATCACATGATCTTTCATCTTGTTATTTGCTTTTGTTAATTTTCTCACAATTATGCTGTACCCAGATGTTATCACATTACACATTAATGAATGTTCAATTCTGGGTTAGAAATTAGGGAAGGTTGCTTAAGCAGGAGTTTTGAGAATGGCATAGAATATCCTTTCAGAATTTTTATTTCTCACTCCTTCCTGCTACCAGGAATTTTTAAGATATTCTATGTGAATGTGCCTCCCCATTTTCTAACAGAAACTCTGAAAGCTACTTTGTTCATTTCTGATAGCCATGGCCTTAGCAAAGATACAAATTTTGTAATTTGAAATATGTACCTTGTCTTAGCTTCAAAAGGTACATTTTTACTGGCTCCTTATACCATTCTATTGCATGAGCATTTACCACTTTGACCTGTGTTTTTTTTTTTTTTTTTACATTTTTTAATTATTTCTAACAGCTTCTATCCAATATCAGCAGCATTAGAGAGTGTAGAAGTACAGGAGAAGGACTCTTAGTTTCAATAGTGAATTACTTGAAGAAAAATAAGAAATAGCAAAATGGCTTCAAAGGTATGCTAGATATAGTTTGAATTTCAACCTTTAATTTAGTGAGATCTGTTTGATTTTTTTCCCATATATATGTATGTAGTATGAGTAATATGTATTATGTGTGGTGTATGCATGTGTGTGCAAATGCATATGTACCATTTTGTGTATGTGTGTGTGTGTGTATGTGTGTGTGTGTGTGTGTGTGTGTGTGTGTGGGTGTGTGTGTAGGTCAGAAGAGAACTTTAGGTGCCATATCTATTTTTCAGCTATGTACTTCCTTGAGATGAGAGTTCTCTCTCAACCTGAAGCTGTTGTTTGGGTCAGCAAGTCATAGTGTTTCTCTGGTCTCCATTACCCCCCTCCATTGACTGGGGATATAAACATGAGTGGCCTTTTACATGGTTTCTGGGGAGAAAAAATGTCTGGTGGTTTCAGGTCCTCCCAGGCCCTCATGTTTAAATGGCAAGAGATCTTAAATACTGAGCCATCTCAATAAACTTGATTTATAAATCATGGATTGAGAAACTTAGTCATTTCACACAATTAGACTTTTATCAATACTTTTATACACATATATATATTTGAAACATACAAAGTAATATAATATTGAAGTTTAATTTTAGGTTAAGGTATAGGTGTTCAGTTATAATTAGAGCTTTATTTGGAAAGATACAGTACATTGTTTTAAATATTCTGGTAAATACATGTGGAAAAACAACAGTTAAAGATTTTAACATTCAGACATATATTTCATGATGCTAAAACTGGAATATTAGTCTACATATTGGGATATGCAGTCTTTCAGCTATAACATTTCCATAATTTTGTTTTGAATATAAGATGTTTTTGTGTATAAAATTGTTGACTATGTGCTAACCTGTAATGTGCAAATAGTGCAATTCATTTAATCTAATGTCAGTTAGGATATATTTGAGGAGGCTTTGACAATACCAACAATATTATGTAAATTCTCCTTGTACACAAATTTTAGTGTATTAAATCAATTGATGAAATGCAAATAATCTCCCAACCGGAGTAAAAATCTTCCACACTTATGTAAAGCTGAATGCAAAGCAGAGCATGCTTCTATATCCAATGCATCCATAACAATGAAAGGCTGAGTCAGGAGAAGCCTGAACCCTGGAGCTCACGGGGCCAGCAAATTTGGACTTCACAGTGGCAGAAACACGAATGACTCTGTCTCAAAGAAGGGGGAAGGATAGGCTGAGCACCACAAGGTGGTCCTTGGACCCCCACATGTGAGCAGTGGTTCATATGCATATGTGTGCAAACAAACACACACAGAATAAAATTTTAAATTTTTAAAAGAGGGCTGAAGACCTGGCTCAGAAAGTAAGGAGCTTGCCTACAAAGCCTACAGACCTGAAATTGATTCCTCAGCAGCCATGGAAAGCCAGATGCACAAGGTAGCACATGAGTCTGGAGTTCATTTGCGGTGGCCAAAGGCCCTGGCATGCCATTCCCTCTCTCTCTATCTCTCTGCCTTTCTCATTCTGTTTCTGGAATAAATAAAATATTTTTTAATATATAATAGTAAAAAGGCTTTAAAAACAGTATACTCTTATAAGTACTTTTCTATTTCAACGTGTGTGCTCTCTTCATGCACATATTCTATATAAACCTAAAACTGTTTTGCCAAGTTTCAAAATTGAGTGCCTTGGAGTCTTTATTCTGACAGCATTAAAATAAAAATATTTTGCTAGTCAGCCTTTTTTTTTTTTTTTTTTTTTTTTTTTTGCTGTGACACTATCTGAGAGAAAGTCTGGAGGAGGAAAGCTGCAGCTTAAGAGGTGTCAGTGCATGGTCAGCTCACTGCATTGTTCTAGCTGGTGGCAAGGCAGAGCTTCATGGAGGGAAGGTGTGATAGAACAGCTGCTCACATCATGAGAGTCAGGAAGCAGCAAGGGCTAACTGGAAGGGGCCAAGGCTACATCTCATAGACAATGACAAACACACATCCCAGACACCCACTTCCTTCATCTAGGCTCACCCTACAACAGTACCATCACCTTTGCAAATTTTGAACCCATCAGTAGGGGTAGACCATTAATTCGACACACTCAAACACTTGCACACATATGCACACATGCACATGGGATATTTTTCTTTATATTCTATATTATAACTCTTGGCCATTACTATACTTATCAGGGTAATCCAATTTCAAAATCAATGTATTAAACTTATTTAGTAAATTAATCAATCAATTTCAATGATTATATAGATGTCTTGGCTACTATTTCTCCTTAGAAGTTCTATTTTGAAAACATATTAATAGTTGGCCTTTTGGAGCACTTAGCTTTATTTTGAAATGAATGTTGCTGAATATTCTTAGTCATATTGAAGACTAAATGTAGTTTATTCATTTTATTTATTCCTTTTAAATATTTTATTTATTTATTTCAGAGAGAGAGAAAGAGGCACAGAGAGAGAGACAAAGACAGAAAGTACATGCCAGGGCCTCTAGCCACTGCAAATGAACTCTAGACACAGGAGCTGCCTTGTGCATCTGGCTTATGTGTGTACTGGGGAATCTAACGTGGGTCCTTAGGCTTTGAAGGCAAGTGCCTTAATTGCTAAGTCATCTCTCCAGCCCAATTATTTTATTTTAAAAAGCAACTATTAAACATAACTTCAGATAATTTTATTACATGAAAATTAATAAATATTATGGCTAAACTGTTATTTCCCTTGTTATTGATGTCATATATAAATTATCTTATTCTATCATGTAACATTTGTATGCTTCAATGATAACCAACATCACAAATTACCTAATATACAGGCCACAAATTCTCCAGTTACTTGCAGTTGTTATTACAGATAGATAAACATGTGTAATGTTATTTCATATTGCAGGTTAGTGGGATGGTTTGGCCATGAACTCAGTACCAGATTTAAAATGGACAACAGTAAGTATGTTAAATTTAATTTCTTGTCATTTCATTTTCTCTTCATTTGGTCTTTGTATCACATGTAATATACATGCCCCATGGAGAGTGCACTTTGAAATGTCACTATGATTTCCAAAAATAAGAAATGACATTTTCAGCGTGTAAGACTAAGTGATTATAGATTTTGGCATGATGTTGAGTGTATTCCTTTGTAGAAAGATAAAAGGAAATAAAATCTAGCATATGGCTCACTTGGCGCAGTTATATCCCATCAGTAGGAAACACCTACAACATACGGCAGTGAAGACAGGAGGGGATTTGTTGTTTGAGGTTAGACATAGAGAGATTTGGGTATCAATCCTACTTTGCTTCATGTTTTGTGAACCTGACAATCAAGGCATCCTATCATTTTTGCTGTTCCACATATTTCATGTGAATAATATACTTAGCACTGCTTTTTATTTTACTTTAGAGTAAGTCAAATTCAAATTTGTAAACCCAGTAGCATAGTGCAGTAATTTTTTAAATGTTCACTTTTACTCTTTTCATAAACCAAATATTCCTTTTCTATAGCTCTTCCCACATACCACAGTAGCATTCTCTGTGAACAACAGAAGCCCAGAGGGTAGAAATGAAGCTCTGTAAACATTCACTAGGTTCATAGCTAGCCTTCCCTTCTCCTGTACAAGTCTACTCTTTAGAAATTGAATACAGGAAGCATCATATGAATTTTTAACATTTCAGCATAAATTGCTTCGCACTCCTTCCTATCCTGACATACTGTTATGTGTGTATTTAAATTTTCTCTTTTTTATTTAAATTTTAATTATTAAATTTAAGTTTTCAATAGACAAGATGCAAATGATCATGAAGAATGTTTTTTTGTCACATAATAGAACCTGTCATTTTTTTCTGGGCTGCTAAGTAGTGATGTGTCATACCCGTTACTTAAATTCTTAGAGCAGAGTTTTCTTATCAGCAAGGAAGGAATTTGATTAGGTTAGGGATGAAAAAACTCTGGGAAAGAGGAGACAGGGAATAGCTCTAGCTGTTTTGATTCTACTACCTCTGCTGGGCTCTGTCTTCGTGGTGGTAAAGTTGCCACTGAGAAAAAAGAGTAAATTGTAGACAGCCTGTTCCAATAAATGTTTACTTCAAACAAAACTTTATTTAAAACATCGGGTGGTGGTTTGATGAATTTCTAAAGACCACTGATGCTTTAACACTTTCCTAATCAGGCTTAGTTTTAACTTAAATTTTTACATTTTATTTATTCATTTAAATGAGAGAGAGAATGAGAGAAAGAGGGAGAGAGAATGGGTATGCCAGGGCATCTAGCCACTGCAAATGAATTCCAGATGCATGAACCACCTTTTGTGTCTGGCTTAGTTGGGTACTAGGTACTGGAGAATCGAACCTTTGCAGGCAGATGCCTTAATCTCTAAGCCATCTCTTCAGCCCTGAAATTTTTAATTAGTCATCTTCACCCCCTAACATTAATTTGCTTCAATCAGCATACTTAATCTAATTATTCCAGTGGCTGCTACCAATTTCTTTTCTAACAATCATATGTAGGCATATTTTTTCCTTCCTATCTCTTTTTCTTAAGAAAGCTACTTGACCTAGTAACCCTAGAACTAAGAATCGCCTTTGCAGATCAGCTTTATACCACTCAAGCCATGGCATGGCTTCACAATACAAATCAAAGCATGGGTGAACAGAAAAGGCTAGATAGAAGCAGGAAGACAGATGGCAGGGTCAAAATGTAAATGTTTTGATATCTCACAGTCTGCTAAGAGATGGCCAGAGACATGGGAATTGGCCATGGTGGAGGGGAGGGTGGAACATGCCAGAATGCTCACTCTATAAAGTTTGTTTTACACACCTCAGAAATTACCTTTAGGAATAAAACCTTTTTTAAGTTTTAATTAAAATATACAGCCTTTTTTAGCCGGGCATGGTGGCGTATGCTTTTAATCCCAGCTCTCAAGAGGCAGAGGTAGGAGGATTACTGTGAGTTTGAGGCCACCACCCCGAGACTACATAGTGAATTCCAGGTCAGCCTGGACTAGAGTGAAACCCTACCTGAAATATATATATATATTGCTTTTTTCTGTACAACTTTATGCTCCTCTTTAAAGGATATTATAAATAATGACATAAAACCAAATTTGCAGAGCTGCAGTTAATTCCTGGGGTCAGTGGATTCCGAATTTCCAATCCTCCAATTCTGCTGGTCTGTTCTCTGCATGCTAGTTTAGAGGTAAGAGATGTGTTTCTGTTTCCCCACATCTTTGTCTTTTGACTTACCTGGTTGTGACAGGTCCTAGAAGACCTCTGTAAGTCAGCAAGATCATGAATATGCATAAGCAATGGACAGAAGGCAGCATTTTCCTGTGAGCTGTGACGGGCATTTCATTTATATCCCCCACTGGCGTGGTGCTTGGGATGTTGCTGACAGTCAGTGAACATTAGTGGGACTGATGTGGGAAGACACGCTTTTTTGTTTGTGGTCATTCCACTAATGTGTGCTGATGCAAATGAGTTATTTAACCACCCCTTAGTCAGTCTATAAACAAAATATGCATGCAGCAATTAATGCTAACTTCATTCACTTGGGGTAAACTGTATTTATTGAGCATGAGGTGTCAGGCAGTGTGATTTCCAGGGATCCTGTCACTTTAAGTTCTTTGAGCCAAAGAACTGGCAAAGTGCCCGTGAAGAACTATCAGGAGAGTATTTTTCCAAGGATTTATGGACAACTACACATTGAGGCATGAGGCTATTTAACAGGGGAAATTTTTGTTTTATTAACATATCTTTGTCCATATATACTTGTATAATTGCTATTATAAGCACTCAGCATTTTCCTTTAAATTATTCATATTTTTGATTAAACTTAGTCTTACTGTAATATTAATATTTTCATAATCAGTTATGTTTATATTTATATTTACATAGATAAAGGTAGATTAGAATGATTACATACACATCTAGGAAAGCATTGTTTTATCTAATATCATCTAGTACTGGCACTAAACTCATTCATGTAAATGCATATATCATTATTGTGTATCAAATGATTACACATAACACAATTATAGTTCTGTATTCATAACTATATAAAAATTGAGCATATATATTAAATATATTTAAGTAAGTATGCATATTTCTTTGATCAGATGTTTTATATGTATTAAAACAAAGATTTGTATTTGTTACTGTAATGCCTTCTACAAACATCCAATTCCTGATATTTAGAAATCTTTTTGTGGAGAATTCCAGCATGACATGAATGACTAGATAAAAGCTGAAGTTCCTTCTAAATCCCAAACTCAACAATTTTGGTGATATTCACAGCAGTTTCTCTTTCTGGCCACCGGATGGCAGTATCAAGTTCCACTGTGTTGAGAAGGCTTCACTAGAGATACATAGCTCGTTGTCACTTCATCCACTTTAGAGAGCACCTACTTTGACCGCTAGATGGAGAATTGCTGTTTTCACGTTTTGGCCGTTTAAGGGTTTGGTTGTGGTTTTTTTTTTGTTTGTTTTGTTTTGTTTTGTTTTGTTTTGTTTTGTTTTGTTTTAAAATAGAAAATAAACCAGTGATAAGATCTTTTTCAGCCAGTGATACACTTTTTAAAAAAGTTATTTTGAATGAAAACTTTGCTTACTAACTTGGATAATATTCAAGTTATTCTCTAGGTTAGGACAAATATTTTGTTTAAGTTTTTTTTTTTTTAAGTTTCATCTTACTGTGCCAGTTAAAAGTTATGATATGAAAGGAACCAAGATGGGCCTTAGGAATAACTAGCATTCAACATAATTTCTTCTGATTTTTCTTATCTTCATATCTAGAAATTTCCTCCTCACTCCTTCAGTCTCCAACAGGACCTTGCTAATGTAGCCCAGGCTGCTCTCACAGTCACCAGTTTTCACCTCCAGCTTGCTGGGAATACAGGTTTGCATCTCACCAAACCCAGCTACCTCATTTTAGCATGATGCCTGCGAAGAGATAACTTGTCTCGCAATATGCACTCTTTCTTCTAGAAGAGACAGATATTTGTTTAGCCTACGAATACTTTCCTACCACCTATACAAAGATATTATTGTCAGGATCAGAGGATATAATTATTTATTCCTTTAATATCTAAGCTAAAACCTAGCAAAAGGAACCCTAAAAGCTACAAGAGAGAGGCATACACTTCTCCAAAGATTCCTATCTGTCACTGAGGTAAATTTCTGATACCTCTTACTGAAGCCATTCATGACCATGGCCATGCTTTAATTAAAATGCTTTTTATTTTTTTTTCATCTTTATTTTTTATTTTATTTTTTTACAGTCAGTTTGGTGCCATTATTAGGCTCATCCATGACCTAACCCCTCCCCTTGGCCCCTCCTTGTTGAGGTGTATGGGTCATGCATTCTGGAGTTAGCCCACAGTTATGGGTAAGCTAAATGTCTCTGCATATCATGACCCAACATGTGCCTCTGACATTCTTTCCGCCCCCTCTTCCGCAAAATTTCCCTGAGCCATGTTGGGTCTGCTTCAATGATGAGGTGTCGGGGGCCTCTGAGGCTCTGGCTCTCTGATTTGGTAGGAGTTGATTTTTCTCTATGCTGATCTCCTTCCCCCTTGTGCTGGTATCCAGTTCACCAGGAAAACAGCACCCTTGCTTGTTTCTCCAATCTTTCTTAGTTTCAGCCGGGGCCCTTTTGAGGTATGATGGGGTGGCTCTCTCCTTAGGATCTACATCTATCTGAAAAAGAGAAGCAGATTCTCCAACGGAGAGTAAGTTAGCATCAGGACAAATGAGATAGCCCTTTTTTTTATAGAGAATTTAATAGGTGTAGGCTCTCTTGTAGCCCTCAATTGACTGTAGCTTGATATTGGAGAGTGGGTTTATGTTTGGATATGGTTCTGACTTGTTTCCGAGCTCCAGCTATGGGTCCCATACCAGTGAGGGGATCAGTTAGCCGAATTGAGAGCAGTTGGTTCCCCACCATGGCTGTGTGCCACCACTGCACTTGTGTGGGCATCACAACAAGTTATTTGCTGCTAAGTAGGTTAGACCATGCGTTGCTTCGACAGATATTGGTCATATTCCCCCAGTCGCCCATGTAGCACCTTCTGGCACTAGACGCGCTGACTGTCTGGGGACTGACACTCTTCCAACTTCCAGCCATGCCATTCTAATTTGCTTGTCAATCACATAAGGTGTCTTCAGCAGTAGGGTCTTATCACTAGCCTTTGGGGGTCATCAAGTACTCTGACAGAAATCTGTCTGTCTTTTAGGAAACCTTGTAGGTCTCTCTGATCAAAAGCTCATTGTGGATGATAGCCCCATGCTGGTTCTGGGAGTTACATGTCAGTGCCCACTAAGAAAATGAGGAAAAAGATAACTAATATACAAGAGTTAGAGATAAGAGAGAGAGAGAGAGGGAGAGGGGAAGTGAGGGAGGGAAGATGTAGAAGATTAAGGTTAGTCTTGATCATACCCTCTCCAGTGTAAAATGCTCTTTAATAAAGCTTTATATTGGTGAAAGTGTTTTCAAGGTTCAAAATTTCAAACTCTAAAGTTTTTACAATTGCAATGTGTAGAGAACACATTATAATGTAAAAATTTAAATTATAATATAAACTTCCCATTCTCTGTTAAAATGTCTTTATTTCCATACATTTCTCAATTGCTGTGTGAGAACACATTTGTTAACTAAACTAACTAAAGTTGTTACTTACTTTAACTTTAGTATTTATTTATTTGGATTGGGAAATTAGCCACCTTGCAGGATGGGAGAGTGATAGCAGGCAGGGAAGGTAACAGAAAAGAGAAGGTAAGGAACAGGAATGTTAGAGGGGAACTATGAAACAGTGATAAGGAGAGTAAAAGGAAAGAAAGGAGGAGGATGGAGATGAGAGAGAAAGGATAAAAATGAAATACAGAAGAAGAAAATGTCCTTGCTTTGTTGTGTTAAAGCAGCAGTTCTATTATATAATAAAAAAATTGCCAATGTTTTACTAAAAGAAAACAATGCACAAGTAAACTGCCTCCATTGTCAACTTTCCTTTCAAAACATATTCTGTATATTTCATAATAACAGAGACATTCTGTATTTAAACTCCAGTTGTAGGGAGTGTAGTGATTGCTTAGTGATTAAGGTGCTTGCCTTTAAAGCCTAAGTACCCACGTTTGATTCCCCAGTACCCACGTAAAGCCAGATAAACAAGGTGGCACATGTATCTGTAGTTCATTTGCAGTGACTAGAGGCCCTTGCAAACCCATTTCTGCTCTCTCTCACTGTCTCGCTGCCTCTTTCTCTCTCTTAAATAAATAAATGAATATTTAAAAAAACAAGTATATGTAAATGTTTTACAAGTACGTATGCACACAATTAATTGATACCTTTAAAATATTTCCTTATAATCAGTTTCAAGCTATCATTTCTTTTTATTGTTGGATCAAAAATATTTATACCTACCATCAATTAAAATTATGATGTGAGGCCAGGCATGGTGGTGAACATCTTTAATTCCAGCACTTGGGAGGCAGAGGTAGGAGGATCACCGTGAGTTTGAGGCCACCCTGAGACTACATAGTGAATTCCAGGCCGGCCTGTGCTAGAATGAGACCCTACTTGAAAAATGAAAATAAAAAAATAAATAAATAAAAACATGATGTGGGCCATCAGGAGATCATGGGCCAAGAAGGAGCAAGTATTGTAGTTACATAGGGTACTAAGCATGACCTTACTCAAGTAAAACTCCTCTAAAATTTATTTGCCTCATGTTTTTTTTTTTTTTTAATTTTTACAGAGAGAGGCACACACACAGAGAGAGGGGTGAGATAGAGAATTGGCAAACCAGGGCCTCAGCCACTGCAATTGAACTCCAGACACTTGTGCCACCTAGTGGGCATGTGTGACCTTGCACTTGCCTCACCTTTGTGCATCTGGCTTACTTTGGATCTGGAATGCTCAACCTGGATCCTTAGGTTTTGCAGGCAAGCCCCTTACCTGCTAAGCCATCTGTCCAACCCTTCCTTCATTTTTTCATAAAGGTGTTTGTAGTATATGTTGCAGTCAGCTTCGCATTACTAGTAGAAATCACCCAACCAAGAGCAGCTTGTGGGAAAAGAGGTTTATTTTGGCTTACAGGCTTGAGGGGACGCTCCACAATGACAGGGGAAAATGATGGCATGAGCAGAGGATGGACATCACCCCCTGGCCAACATAAGGTAGACAATAGCAACAGGACATTGTGACAAACACTGGCATGGAGAAACTGGCTAGAACGCCCATAACCCTCCCCCTCAACAATACACTCACTACAGGAGGCATTAATTCCCAAATCTCCATCAGCTGGGAACTTAGCATTCAAAACCTCTAAGTTTATGGGGGACCCCTGAATCAAACTACCACAGTAGATGTGAGAAGTTTCTTTAGTCTTCCAGTTATTCATTTGTGAATGTCATACATTTTATTTTGAAGCTTTATGTTTATATACAGCAGTAGGCAGACTGTCTTTAGACCTGTTCATTATTTAAATTAAGGATAAAATACATCTCCTCAAAAGTACAGACTAGGAGCATGCAAGAAGAGGGCAGTGCAAGTCAAGAGTCCCAGAGAGCAGTGATGGCATGAAACAAACGCACTGCTTTTCATCAAAAGGAATTAGAGATCAAATTTTATGAATATAAGAGCAAAATCATGGGAACTACATAATTTTCCTACTTAATCATAGTCCAGCCACAGTTTCTGTCCTCCTCAGGTTTCCTGTTTGCTTAAGCAATATGACCAGATGTTCCAGGCTCCTGCTTTCCTACTCTGATTCACAGTATCCCTTATTAAACTGTCAGCCAAAATAAGCCCTTCCTCCCTTAACTTGATACTTAACAAATATTTGATATATAGCAATTAGAAATTAATTAATACCTACCACAACCTCTGTTGTTGACTGCAGCTGTTCTCTTCATTGGCGTCAGACACAATCCTGGCCTTTAGTAAATTCACAACATTGTATACTGTAAGTCAAGAAAAAAAAAATATGTATATGCTTGCTGTTATAAATTCTGTTGCAAGCCCTTTCACACATGCTATGTGGACATATGCAAACATGAATTCCTACCCTGATGAAGTCTAGATGTCACAGAATGATATCACATCTTTTTGTTCTGTACTTTTACCCATGATAGAGAAAAGGGCACATTGCATTACATGCTGGTATATGATGCTGCCTTCAGTTCATTCAGTTATTGTATGTAGGACATATTTTTGAACTCTACTTGACCTTCAGAGATAAGTCAGAATAGTATGTCTGGTCTGACCCCCAATATTCTAGCAGCAGTCACTGTGGGTCTTTGTCACTTATGGGGATAGAACTGCCAGGTGGCAAAGGGCAATGTTTTATACCACTGCTAGAGTTGATCATGGAAGAAAATAATGGGAGGAGGGGGAAAAGGGAGGCTAAGCGCTTCAGTAATAAATACATTATACAACATTATTGCTTCATGTCAGTGAAAATTACTTCATAATTCATCTGTTTATTTTTTAACTATTAGTCTGAGGAGAAGCAATAATCAGTAAGACAATTATAGATGAATCCGGTACCATGAACACATTTTGTACTTTTTGTGAACCAAACTACTGCAAACAGTAGGCATCAAAAGTGCATTTTTATTTTATTTTCTTTTATTATTTATTTATTTTTGTTTTGATTTTGAGGTGGGGTCTCACTCTGGCCCTGGCTGATCTCAAATTCACATTGATTCTAGTACCTCTACAGTGCTGGGATTAAAGATGTGCACCACCTATGCCTGTCTAAAGAGCCTTTTAAATTTTGATTTATTTATTTGCAAGCAGAGAGAGACAGGAGAGAGACAGATAAGGAGAACAGGTGAACCAGGGCCTCCAGCTGCTGCAATGGAACTCCAGTTGGATGAGCCACTTTGTGCACCTGGCTTTATGTGGGCACTGGGGAACTGAACTCTGGACTTTAGACCATGAAGGCAAGTACCTTCACCACGGAGCAATCTCTCCATCCTAAAACAGCCTTTTTGATTGTGATTTTATGAATTGGTTTTGGAAGTTTGTTTCATTATATTATTTTGCATTTGTATGTGAGGGTGTGTGTATATGTATATGTGTCCTTGCAGGTCCCCATGTACTCTGCTTGTCTGTGGTGGGGTGCACTTCACCTGTGATGGCTAGAGCAGGACATTAGGTGTCCTCGTCCATATGATCCCAGAGCTTGCCAATTTTTCATGAGTCTCAATGACTAAGCCAGGCATGGTGGTGCACGTCTTTAATCCCAGCACTCCAGAGGCAGTGGTAGGAGGATTGCCATGCGTTTGAGACCGCTGTGAGACTACAAAGTGAATTCCAGGTTAGCCTGGGCTGGAGTGAGACAAAAACAAAAAACAGCAACAACAACAAAAAACAATGACTAGTGATCAGGTTTGTGCTCCCCTGAGGGACTGGGGTTACAAGTGCATGGGATCAACATCCACCTGTTTATGTAGTTCCTGGGGGCTGAACTACCAGCCTCTGGCCCTCATGCTTACAAGGCAAGTTTTCTTAGCAGCTGAGCTATTGTTCCATCCAAAATTTCATGATACGTATGTGCATTAAGTAAGATGTATGACTTCATGATTCTACTATGGTAATTTAAAGAAACTAAAGGTATATGCTTTAAGGTAATTTTTTTTCTTCTTTTGAAAGTATTGCTTAAAGTCGTTTGCACAATTTTTCTTCCATAGAAATTTACCCTTTAATATTTAGTGGCAAAGCATTTAAAAGAGGGCATGTTTTACTAAAAAAGAATTTAAATGAGATATTTTTGAACAAGTCAAAAATGAAAATTTCCTTTTTTACATATGATTTTCAATCTTTTTTTTTTTTTTTTTTGCTTCTGTGTAAATCAATAGCCAGTGTTAATCTGATTATGCCTTGTTCTGTAGATCTTCAGGCAAGCAACTGTGAAAGCACTGAGGAGAAAGTCCATCTTGCTAACCGGTTATCTGGAATACATGATCAAGCTTCACTACAGCAAAGACAACAAGGAGAGCGTGCAGCCAGTGGTTAGCATCATCACCCCATCCAGTGTCGAGAAGCGGGGCTGCCAGTTAACGCTCACCTTTTCTACTCCCAAGAAAACAGTATTTAAAGAGCTAGAAAAAAGAGGTGTTGTGGTGAGTCTATCCCCTGCATGCTCCAAGATTTCCCTATGGACTACAGGTTGGGGAAGAATCTTGAATTCCTTGATTTATTCTTTATTAAATATTACTTCACTTTAATCAATCAGTTAGGATGAAGTCAATGCCAACATTGCACTAACTGCTGTGCTGATTTAAAAACACAGAGACCCTCACTTATTCCTGACCAAAGGGAAGACAGCGCAAATCTCAGTAATGAGAAATGAGTTAATGACACAAAACTGTTTCTCATTTTTTCATAACACCTAAGGAGAGAAATTAGTTCATTGTAATCAGGACACGTGTTGCCCTAATTCACTATTTTAACATGTTAAAACTGCAATGAATATTTGCTTAATTTATGGCATGAAAGAACTCGCTTGATTGAAAGGAATAAAATAATTCAACCTCATTTAGTTGCTTAACGGAACTAATTTTCTTTCTGCTTGCTTCTTTAGTCAGAAAAGATATGGTGACATTTTTGGGTAGTAGTAACATGGCAAGGAGGAGTATTTCCTTTCTTTCTTTCTTTTTTATTTCTTCCTTCCTTCCTTCCTTCCTTCCTTCCTTCCTTCCTTCCTTCCTTCCTTCCTTCCTTTCTTATTGTTTTTAATTGTTAGACCTATGTGGTCTTACTAGTCATTTGGAGATAACTGCTACATAAATAACTAAGTAATGTCAGGAAAGGAGGTGATAGAGTATGTCTTTCTCATGATCATTTCACTTGGGCCCCATTCATCTCATGCAGTCCTCACAACTTTAGGAGACTTCTCATTACTATTTTAATTATTATTGAGAGGAATGTTTCAAATAACAGGCACCATGTTGTACCTAAAGTGACAAAAGTTGCTTATGTATTAAGTGTTAGGAAATTCAACATGAATGCTTTGTGTAATTTTATCTTGAATATAAACTTCTAGTGCTTGGATGCTGCTAATACTATGACGGCTTTACTTTTTCCCAACAGTGTGACAAGAGAGAACCAGATGGCATTCGAGTGGCTCCAGTTCCTCTCTATAATTCTTTTCATGATGTTTATAAGTTCATCAATGTACTCACTTCTGTACTTGATTCTGTACAGACAAAAAACTAGCTATGCTTTCTAGAATAACTTAAGCAAATATCACTGAAATTTTCCATGGTTATTTCATTATTAAATGTCAGTATTAAAAGTATTTGAAAATGGATTGCATGCATATAGCTGATAGTAATTGCATACTGAACAGAAAAAAAAAAAGGTGGGTGTCTTTTCCTCAAACGTTTGTGGTGCTGGAGAATGTACCTGGCTCTGTAGCACATCAGAATTTGGAGAATCAAAGTATACATGGGTCAAATCTAGGTGCTCAGTCTTGATTAGCTGGCACACTTTATGTTCATTGAAGTATGTTCTGTTTTGAGCAGGGAGATAGCTCAGCAGTTAAAGGCACTTGCTTGAACACCCTCCTGATTTGGGTTCAATTCGCCAGCACCCACACAAAACTGGATGCAAACAGCCACCTGGATCTGTGACTCCCCCTGCCTACTGCAGACTTCTGGAGTCTAATATTTGTTTGCAGTTTGGCAGTTCATTTGCTGCATTGGGAGACACTGTCTCAACGAAGGTGGAGCGTAGGCACCTCATTGTTGTGCTCTGATCTTAACGTGTGCAACATGGCATGTGTGCCCATGCACACATATAATAAATAAACATTTTAAACATTTTTGTTTATTTCATTTTGTTTATTTCATTCACAGTTCCACAATGTGTGTGAACTTCTTGTGTCACAGATATATTTTTACGAATTTTAATTGAATAGATTCAAAACACCTGTACAGATGTTTAGATAGTACTCTTCTACAAAGTGGTGACTGTATCTTCCCAAGGTAATTGTTATTGAAGATTAGAGTTAGAAATTGAGTGCCTAATTTTCAAACTCTCTATCCCTAAGTTTAAGATAAATTTATGAACTTTTCTTATCAACTATGGAAACTAAAGTTACCTTAAGCCTATTGAACTTTCCTAGTTTTCACTTCTTGATTCCATAACCAGGCGTTGCCATATTGACAAATATTCTGCATTTATAAGCATAAGAAGCAACATGCAGGTGTATTGCTTCTAATTAAGTAAGTCTGCGTGATATAAACTAACTCAGGCAGTTACTTTGGAAGGTAATTGACAATGAGATGTGAAACTCCAGCAACAACTGCCAACACAAGCAAAACCCACACTTAGCAATAACTTACTATTCTTACCTTGCTTAATTTGACTTAGCAAAGCTTCCCAATCACTTATACGGAGGAATTCACTTTCATTACTAGATGGATTCTTGGATCTTAAAACTCAACCTTTCCTGGCTTTATATATGATAGACTGGTTTTGAATCTCACAAGGTCTACACAACAGACAAGGTTTCATCTCTCAAGAAGCAACAGTACATGGAGCTTAGACATGAAAATTGGAAATACTAACATAAATATATAGCTGTAAGTGATAACTTCTGTGGAAGATGTGTAGATGCTACTATGAGTAAGAAAGCTAAAGGAATTAACTAGATGGTTGAAGGAAGCAAGTGCATGAAGATGCTTATGAGATTATATCCCCTATTTCACTTACAATTTTATCAGATTCTACATTCTACCAATTCATGGTAAGTACTTATGCTCTAATCCTATTCTAGAAGTAGAGAATTAGAGTCATTTTCTCTCAGCTACCATTGCCCTCTCTCTCCTGAATCCAGCGATAACCTCTGAAGTGTATTTTGTGTGATTATTTCCTTATTAGAAAATTAAATAATTTTGAAGTATAACAATTTGTATACACATAATCACACTGCGTCTATTTAGTGACCTTTTTCTCAATATATTTTTTGTGATTCACTCAATAGATTCAGTTTTTGTGATTTTCATTGATATATACTGTTCTATTGTAGTCTCTATTTTGAAAACATTTTAGAGATGAGATACAAATCACTCTTAAGTTTGATACACCTAAAAGTATATTTTTGAGTGTTTTAAGGTTCAATTTTATTGCATTTTCCATATATACAGAACATATATATATATATATATATATATATATATATATGTATGTATATATATATATATATATCTGTATATATATATATATATATCTGTACATATATGGAACTAAAAAGAAATAGAGGAGAGAGAGGTTTCTTTCTGTGCTGGCTGTATTTTCATTTTGACTAATTTGCATATTTCTCCATCAGTTCCACATTGCCTTAATTACTATAGCATAGTAGTAGGACCTGGCATCTGCTAAATTAAATGTCTCAGCTTCTTTCCTAAAGATTGCCTTGGGTATCTTGGCCTTTTTATTTTTTATTTATAAATTTAGAATATATCTAAATAAATTTAGAATAAATTTATTGTTCTCCATAAAAACTCCTGCTGGGATTTCAATTGAATTGCAATTAAATTTTAGTTCAATTTTAGAAGAATTAGCTCATTTCAATGTTGATCTTTCCTACCCAAGAACATAGCAATTATTTCCATTTATACATGACTTTTAAATTTTTTTTGAAAAGTTTTATTTTCTTCCTTGAGGCCCATTTTTAGCTAGCATACTCTAAACAGCTCATAATTTGATTGTTGCTTGAGACATTATCTTCTATAAAATTTAACGTTTAACTCATAGTTGACACTGCATAGACATACAATTGACACACATATTTTGAATTTTTATTGATGTATGTACGTACATGTGGCACATGTGTATGTGTGTTATGCATGTGTGCAAGCACAAGTATGTGGGGTTCTCATACATTTGTGCACATGTGCATTGATATTTTTATGCTGAAAAATATATCTTCCTAATTTTAATCAGTTAGCTATAGAGTATTTGTACAGAGGCAGATACAACCTGCAAATAAGCTTAGTTTGCCTCTTCTGTCTAATGATGAGGGTTTTTCTTCTTTGGGGTTTGGCTGTACATTTTACTTCGGATATGAAAGGTCCTCCATAGGCTCATGTGTTTAAACAGTTGGGCCTCAGCAGTGGTATTGTTGTAGAAGGCTGTGGAACATTTCAGACATTGGGTCTGTCAGATGTAAGGAAATAGAGCTGGCCATGCAGCTGACGGGAAGATGTTTGAACCTCCCACACTGAGGTCCTAGGAGGAAATGCCTGGAAATTGTCCAGTGTGAATGTCTGCTTCTGGCTGATACTAAAGATGGGTAGCAGGATAGCAAGGCTACACAAAAGACTAAGAAGTCACAACAACTTTGAAAGGAACATTACTATATATATATATATATATATTTGTGGTAGGGTTTCACTCTAGTCTAGGCTGTCCTGGAATTCACTCTGTATTCTCAGGGTGGCTTCAAACTCAAGGTGATCCTCCTACCTCTCTACCTATCCAGTGCTGGGATTAAAGGCTTGTGCCACCATGCTCAGCTTACAACCTGTAATTTATTTTTCAATATGTGTTTTCTCTTTTCTCTCTTGCTGATAATGTAGCCAACTAGATGCTATAGCAATAATATTTTGCTCTATTAAATATACATCTCAATACTGTGTGTATTATATCATCACCCCTTTATAAGGAGATAATAAAACTAAAAATTTGCACATCTAACGTGTCATATCTTCATTACACATTACTTTGAATCAAACAGTGGGGCTGTGGTCTCAAAAAAAGCAGATAATACAAAGAGTTTACAATTTAATATGGTTTAGGCCTGAGCCTGTAAAGATATAGCAGAAATAGATGACATTTAGAATAGCTACCTTAGATGGCCACCAGTTTTGCAAATGTGCAAATTCAAGTTTACTGCTATCCACTTTGGTGGTAAACTAAAATTTCCGTACTCAAGGTCATCTAAATGCACTGGTATGGAAAGCTTACTACCATACTACAGGGCCAAAGACCTTCTCCTGAAGTCTTGCCTGTAAAGAAAATTGAGGTGACTTAATTGTATTGTCAAATGAAAATGTTTCAGAGCAGGACTTCTGAGAAAAGAAAACCAGCTAACATTTCATTCCTTGGCCTCAGTTAAAATTTCAATCTCATTTACACAATATTATTTTAGGTGAAAAGGATTGCATTTTTGTGCCAATATTTGCTAAACAGAGGTCTTAATCTTTTTCTTCCCAGTATGTGAGAGCTTCATTTCATACAGCTCTCCCTGCAGTCTAGTGTGCTAAAACAGCAAGCTTGTCAAGATAGGAGACACTGCAGTGATACACACTGACTACGGGACTGGGACACATTTTCTAGGGGTTAAAGTAAGTAGTTGGATCAAATTCAGGGTGTAGATGCTACAGCTGGTCTGGGGAAAATTGGCAATTAGGAGAGAAAAAAAAAAAAAGGAACAGAAAGAGAGAATCACAGACAGTCTTTTTTTAGGTGTCAACAACAGAACCAGACTGCTTAAAACTGGTAACTCACTCCAAATGTCTCATTTTTTCACTGAATGCTAAATAATATGATGATTTTATAACTGTGACTTAGTTATATTGGTGGCTATATTAGCTTGTTATATAACAAGCTTGTTATGTAAATTTTAAAACTATTATATTTCTTTTTGTCTCAACTATACTGAGGAAAATTGAAGAAAAGCAATCTAAATGTCAAGGAATATTTCTTTTGAATGGTTCTCAGTCTAGCGAAATCTAGCATACTCAATGAGATCTATGTAGGCACTTCAGCAGTTTAACACCCAGGACCTGTACTCTTATGCATTCATTAGAAAATTTAGCTTCACTAATTCAAATGCATCCTACACATATATCAAATAAAAATTAGATCAGTCAACAGGAAAAGTAGTTTAAGTATTTTTTTAGTAAAATATCATAATTTATGATCATTGTAGGGGAGCAGAATTTGTATATGGTAATAATAATCCATACTTCCAAGTAATATTGGTCATCTAACTCTTGTAGTCACCTTCCTGTCACTGGGACAAAACACATGAACAAAAGCAGCTGATGGGAGGAAGGGGTTGATTTCGGCTTAAGGTCTCTAGAGGAAGCTCCGTGGTGACAAGGCAAAGATGGTAGAGCAAAGACTGGACATCAGACTCCACTGCAGATGGAACGTATCAGCAAGAGATTGAGCCAAACTAACACTGGCAAGGTAGGGGTTAGTAAAAACTCAAGGTCTGCAACACACCTCCTCCAACAAGGATACACCCTCCCAAGTTGCCTTCATCTTGGGAACAACCATTCAGAACACACCCATTAATGGGGGATATCTGTTTCAAAGTATCACACTAACTTACAGAGAAATGACAGTGATTAGTAGAAGTGGCATAGACACAGAAAGTCCTTCTCTACATATGACATGTAATAAGAGCAATGTGAGAGGGGGAGAGAGGAAATATGAAATAAAACTGGACATTAGAGGGAACTGACTTAGAGTGTCAAAAGCTGATATAACTGTCTGGTGAGAGTCAGGTATCAAAGTCACAGTGTAGAAATCTAATTCAAGCCAATGGTTGAGACAGTAGAAGCACCAGTTAATTAAGGCCAGATTAATTAATTAATGAGTATTAGTTATAATTAATGCATGATTAGAATTCTGCACAATTATCAAACAGTGCCCACATCCACTTCTACAGCCAGTGTAACCAGAATACTGAGTCTTTTAATTGCCCATAGTGGTTGGAGTTTGCCGTCCTGAGAGTGTGAACTGATATACTTCTGAGCTACTGAACATGAGTACAATTGAAAAACAATGAGCTGTTTGGAGACAAATACAGTAAGTAGGCAAAATTTTGGATTCCAAATGGCAAAAGTCCAAATGTTCTCACACTTAGACTGGAAGAATAAACTTGTGCCCTCAGGCTTATACTCACAGGCCTACAGCTAACCAAGGAAATGATAATAGTCTTTAGTCTGATAAAACTGTTCAGTCTAATTGAATATATCAATATCTCTTATATTGACCTCTTTGTGATATAATGGTGTCCTCCAACTACCTACACAAGACCATCATAAGAGGAGGAAAAGATCATGACATCAAAATAAAAGAGAGACTGATTGAGATGGGAGGAGATATGATGGAGAATGGAATTGCAAAGGGGAAAGTGGGGGAGGGAGGGTATTACCATGGGATATTTTTTATAATCATGGAAAATGTTAATAAAAATTGAGAAAAAATTTCTATCTCTACATAAATGCTTAAAGCTGGTGTAGCAGTTCCCTTCTCATTTTGGGACAAAACACCAGACCAGAGACAGCTTAGGGAAGGAAATGGTTATCATGGCAGGGAAAGCCTGACAAGAACAAATATCTAGGCAGACATCATATTTTCATAGCAGCAGGAAGAAAGTAGTCCAACTACTAGCAACAGCCCCACAACTTTCCTAGCTTACTGAGAGTTGGGGAGCAAGTATCCAAAACACATGAGCCCATGGCACACAGTTCATTCAAACCACCTGGTTTTCAAAGTCCTAATTTTAAAACTGAATGACCATGAAGTATTACTTGTAGTTACATTTGAAATGTAAGGTAGAAGTAATATTTAAAATGTAAGATAGAGCCCAAAACAGTAAACAGGAAAATAAGTCAATGAAAATAGTCAAGAGAAGGCATAGGAAATGCAAACATCTAAACTTACTATCTACAGAGAAAAATATGGGGAAAAAGTCTACATGTGAAAGGATATGGATAAAAATAAGGAATATTTGAAAACTAGGAATGTAGAATGAGAAATAAAACTCAAGGGGCTGGAGTAATGGCTTAATGGTTAAGGTGCTAGCCAGCAAAGCCAAAGGGCCATGGTTCAACTCCCCAGGACCTAGGTAAGCCAGATTCACAAGGTGGCACATTCATCTGGAGTTCATTTGCCGTGGCTGGATGCCCTGGCATGCCCATTCTCTCTCTCTTTCTCTCTCTCTCTCCCCTCCCTCAAATGAATAAAAATAAAAATTAAAAATTAAAACAAATGAAACTCAAGGGCATTTTGTAAACTCTTAAAAACAAAACATATAGGAAATTAACAAACTTATATAAGAGATAAAGAAATGGAAAATGACTTCCAAATTAAAATTCTGTGATAAGACAGACTACAAAAAGACGTTTCAACATAGCAAGGTCTTAGAATGTTCTGCTATCTTGCCCTGCTACTCAGAAAGTTTCTGTAACACTCACCCTTGGTGTGTGGTATGGAATTACCAAAATTAACATGAAGACAATGTCAAGACAACAGTAGTCCACAAGTCCAGACTGTAGCAAGTGAACAGAAGTCCTGCATATGGATTTCTGGTCTTGTCTCTCTCTACCGCTCTTATTCTACCTCCCATTCACACACATACACAAACTGATAAAGTCCTCAATGCCTGATGTATTTGTCTAACTGGAAAGAATTTTCAGTTCTATCAGAACTAATTTGGAAATGCAAATAAAATTAGACAATAATATTAAGCAAATGCAAAGAAGGTTCGTTATTATCTATAAAGTTTAGAGATATATAAATATGGATTATACAGTAAGAGAAACAGCATATTAAAACAGACAGTATGTAAAATGTACCTTATTTAAGATTTCATAATGTTATCCTCTCAATATATTTGAAGATACATCTCTACTTTTCATAATATATACATGAGTTGAAAGTTTTATTTATATAATAATAGACATGAAGACAATGAACATTAATGTAATCAAAATCATAATGTTATTATACTTGAATGATGAGGGATGACATGTTGAAGTGTGTTTGCATATATATACACTGTTGTGGGATAAGGAAAACTAGAACAGATCAATGCTTAGTGTTCTTGGTCAGAAAGACAATCAAATGGCAAATTTGAACATAAAGAAGTAGAAATAAATTATGGTATTTCAAAGATAGAAGCTAGACCTGATGCTACATACCTATTGCCCCAGCACTTGGGAAGTAAAGATAACTGGGTGTTAAGTTCCAGGCCTGCCTGGGATACCCAGAGAAATAGATCCAGCCTCAATATAGAAAGAAAGAAAGAAAGAAAGAAAGAAAGAAAGAAAGAAGGAAAGAAAGAAAGAAAGAAAGAAAGGATCTAAATAGAAAGAGAAATGGAAGAAGTATTCCATGCAAGTGCTTGCCTCTTATCAGGAATGAAAGGTAGGTGTGGCTGGGACAGAGGGCCACTATTTTTGTCCTAAAGTTGAATTATGGAAAGAAATTTCCTGTAGGGATGAAGATCACACATTCTAGAGCCAAAATCAGTGCAAATAGTGTATCCACCACCTTCTAGTGATAATCATATGCTTTAATTGCTCAATGCCTTTATTTTAACTGCTCACAAAACTGAATAATAATAGTATTAACTCTTAAAATTAGTCTATAGACTGCATTAATAAATAATTTAAAAAATACCTTTACAGTTTATTGCCATTGGCTACATGTGATTGTTTGCTTACTGTTAACTACTTGAAGTAAAATAAAAGGAAACCAACACACTGTTACACAGAGAAAGTAATCCATAAGTAGGAAGAGTAATTTTGTTTGTAAAATGGAAACACAATCAATATTTAATAATGGAATAAACAACTAAACCTAGTTGAATATAGTTATTATTATCTAATACCTAAAGAACATTTCATTAATTCTACTTACTTATGAAAAAATAATTTGTATCAATTGGTGCTACAATTATGGGAACATAACACCTAAGACATGAATTAAAATAAGCTTTTTGAAAATGGGAAGCACAGTCATAAAAGAAATGAAGACAGTACAAAATATTTAAATTGATAATTAATGTATGTTCCATGCAAATACATGTTCTGATGGAAGAATGTGCTATATCTGCCCACATAATAACAGCTATGCTCTGTGTCTCAAGTACGTTTTATCAACATCCGACATTTTCAGCATCCCTATACCATATTTTAGCAAAACTAGTATTGAAGTTTCTGTTTTCTCTCCAATAGGAGTTAAACAATGTTTTTTTTCAGATAATTGTTTGAAAAGATGTTGCTAAATAGAGAAAGACCAGGTAATGATTTGATTATGGTTGTTTCATTAATTCTAACATGCAATAAGCTATGTTTGTGTTTTTATTTGTATTTTCAGCATGCAATGTAAATAACAACGCCCCCAGATATTCTTTTGGCAGGCACTAAATCTGTTTATTTGACAGATGATATAGACAATAATGTATGGCTCATAATTAGGGGAAAAGCTGCAACTTAAGTTCTGATGACATTCAAACAGTCTGTGTATAACTAAACTAAGGCTGTTCATGAATGGCAGCTTCAAAACATTTTAAACATGTGGACAGAAAATTGAATTTTTATTATTGTAAATGAAAAAAGATTTCTGGAGAAGCTAGACAACATACTGCAATCCAGGCTCGGGTGAGTTGAGAAAGAATGGTGCTGTATGAAAAGAAACCTGCTCTTCCATACATGGGCCAATTCTGTTTCACATCCTCCTGCAAAACACACTCACTGTGGAAGTATGAGGTAACTGAAGGAACAAATATAGCTCCACATAGAGTGTGCAAAGGATATTGCCCAAGGGTACATATAGATCCAATTTAATTAGTAATAAGAATGACATATCCAAAATCTTAAGCTATTTAAATGAATAAGTGATTTGTTGTTGTATCTAAAATTTAAGCTGAATGTTAACAGTTGGAAATAAAATTATTACATTATTTCCAATTATTTTGGGGGTCTTAACTAAAATGTTGAGTTGTATTTTCATTTTAAATTAACTTAATGAATGCACCAATGATATTCAAAGTCAGAAATATTAAACTAGTCATGCTTTGGTCAGTTTGTCAAGTTATATGGCCAGAATTCAAATAGCTAGGCTAACATTGTAGTCTAGACCCTTACCCAAGACTTTTGTGAATAACTGAAATCATGTAGCACAAAAACCACATACAACATATGTTCATATGGAAACATACATATTATGATTTATAAATAAGATAAAATAAGAGATTAACAACCATACCAAATAGTGAAATGGACTAACTACAGCAATGCACTATAATAAGTTATTTAAACACTATGAACATTTTATTTCTGGAATTGTCCCGTTAATTTTTTTAATTATGTTTGGATATGGTTAACTGAAATCAGGGAAAGCGAAATTATGTATAAGGGAGCATTACAGATGGTCCCTGATTTACAATGATTCTATTTATTATATTTTTACTTTACAGTACTGTGAAAGTGATAGGCACTCAATATTGAATTTGGATCTTTTCCTAGGCTAGAGATCTATGGTCTCATTTTATTGTACTGTAGTTTTCAAGGGGTCATTACCCAATCCTCCTGATTATTGCTTGGCTACTTTATGTGCAGCTATAATTATTTCAAATTAAAAGCTTTTGAAAAATATTTTCTGGGGACAAACACAGGACCTAGCCCAGACAAGGCAAGTGCTCTACCACTGAGTTATACCACTAGTGTCTCAAAAGCATTTATCAAAGGTGATATTAAATGTGTATAGCTAACTAGCTCCTAGTCATTTTATTACATATATAACTTAGTAGTTGCTACTCATTTTATTATTACTGATACTTTTGAGATCTTATATGTATTGTAGCTGAATACAAGTACAATACATCTTCTTGTAACTCTTGTCCTTCGGATTATCTTGGTATCATGAACTCAGCCATAGTAGAACATTAATACACATTTATGAAAATTGTAAAGCTACAAACAAGGGGTTAGTTATTTTATTGATTATATAAAATTAAGGAAATATGTGAAATTTTATATTACTTTGAATAACAAAATAAAAATGGCAAACTATCCGTCCACTACTAAATGTTGTCTCTTTCATCACAATGTCACTTCACTGAGTATGATTTAATACGCATGTTACACAATAGTATAAATAAATAACTAAACTGCATTCTCTTAGGAAGAATAATCAGATTCTTAGACATTTTCTAGCATGCCATCATTAGAATGATGCTCTTGATTTTCAAAGAGCTCTCAAATGGGCATATGTAAAAGATGAAACAGGACCCTGATGTCAGTGTTAGACTGCAGCTTCAGTTGTGGAACATGCTGGATATTTGATAGCTAGTAGGACAACAACAGAATGATGCATGAATAAGATTATAAGTAGTCTATTGACTCATACAAACTCTGTTTTAGGTGAGAAGTATACTCATGTGCTTGTCCATCCAAAGTCTCATCAGTACTCTGTTGTCATTTTCTTAAAGTCAGCTGCTATAATCGTTAAGCCTGAAGTGGTTCCATGCAAATTTCTACAGGGAGGAGAACCCAAGTTTCAGCCAATAACCAAAATTGAATTTTTATAATCTATTTTCCATCACTATAAGAAAATATAAACTGGATAATTTGTAAGCAATCTCACATTATTAAGTTACCAAATTCTGGAATAATTACCAATACAGTTACGAATAAATGAAATCAGATCTGGTAATACAAACTGGGGTAATAATATAACAAAAGTACAAAATATTGGTGATTAGTTTTAAGACCAAATAGTAGGTGGAAAAAGATTCCTAGTGAAATTGGAAATATATTAAGTACTTTGATATCTAAATTGGAGGCTTACCAAAAGCCTCCTGTTAGTGAAAAGTGGTAACAGGAAATTTAGAAAAATAATATCTAGCAAACATGTGCATTTGGCTAAGAGTTTCAGACAGAATGCTAAAACTGCCAAAGAAATTTTTGGTATTATTTATTATGATGATATTTAGAGAAAGCAATAGATGGCAACCAATTTCTTTTTCCTTGAAACTTGTTACCAAGAAGTGGGGTCTTTACTACCATGAATCTGACCATATGAGTTCCGGTCTTTTGGAACTTGTGAATGTGGAAGGATTTGGTACTTTGGACTGGAAAAATCTTGCAGTTTTGAAAGCAGAAGATGGGCTATTTTGGTGAGAGTTAAAAATTCTAAATGCAGAGAGAATTTTTGACTGTAAAGGTTTGATTTATGAACTTTCAAAAGGGAAGAAGAGAACTTCATTGGAATTGGACTAATGGCAAAAGGTTGGTTGTTTACTGCCCTGTACTCTGAGCATTTGATCAAAGTTGAGTTTAAAGGTAATGGACTGGTGTCTCCAGCACTAAACTCAATGGTCTAGAAGAGGATTATGTTAAATTAGTTAGTTACTCTTCAAGCATGTTAATTAAGCCAGGTCCCATTATCCTTTGTCCTCTCAACTAGCCTAAACCCCTGAGGCACTCACTTGAGATGTCACTTGTGACAGACTGCCCAGGGCTCCCACAAGGTGCTTCTTCTCACTGCTGATATCAACACAGAGAGATGTGGAGTTTGCCGCTTTGAGTTGAGTGACAGTGTTCTGAGCTTTTGCTGGGGTTCTTATACCTATTTTTTCTTCAGTCATCCTAGCTTCTGGTAGCCACTTCAGGGTTAGCTCATTTGCATATTAGCGCACAGCTGGTCTCTGGTCTGTCTCTAGTCTTGGCCCCTGGCTGGATGCTTGCCTCATTTTACTTAACTATTGTTTCTAACATCCCACCCCCAGATGCCCCATGCTTAGGGGGTGAAGGGGCATCACAATCCTCAAAAAGTTAAAGCATAACACACAGCAAATCCATAGCAAAATTGAAAAACACAGCAATCATAACACCAATTTAAATCAACTCAATGTATCACATTACAAGGGTGTTTCAATAGTCTGTACTCAATAAAACACTGTTGGTACAGTTTCCAAGTCAAATAAGCAGAAAGTTGAAACAAAGAAAATAGGAAAATGTAGTACAAGCTCCCTCAAGCAATATTCCTCCAAGGATCAAACAGGAAGTGCCGGGTTCTTATCAGTAAGTTCCATAGAACTCCAAGAGAAATCTAGCATAATGGCAACAGAATCAGGGTCATGTCTAATCATCTGATGGATCATGGCAGGATACATGTAACATCTATTAGAGATGTACAAGGCTACCAAAAATCCAACCATTACCACAGGCACTTGCTCATGCCATTGGCTAATATGTATTGCTGAATCATGATAAAGGATATGGCACAAAAATGTAGTAACGAAGGAATTATGTTTTCATGCCTGATGTCAATAACTACCAACCGTCTCTGTCTACAAAAGTAGCAAGTAGGTGGTGGGGATATCCTATCAATCGACACAATATACTTCTAGTCTCATAGTCCAAGCAATGTTTCCAACATTGTTTAAAAAATCTATCTACCAAATGTATAGGACAGAACCTGCGTTTGGAAAGATATTTCATATTGGGCATGTTCCAATTGGGGTGTCTATGGATCTGCTGGTCTTCTTATTAATGGTGTTGTGAAATCCCCATCTGCAAAAGAAAAACAATATTCTCAAACAATTATTATAACAATGCCAGCTCACACATAAAGGAGTTGTTTAAACCAGTGAAGCAGGTTCCAAGTCCAAATACATGTTTAATCCAAGCATGCCAGTCTCCCAAGTGTGTCCAAAATGGTGCAGTGTCCAATGTCTTGAACCTTAGAGACCGAGGCCAGAGTGTCAATCTGCAAAACAGGAGACACATGATCAACCTATTTATCATATTTTTGGAAATATTGTTTCATAGTATCACCTATGTTGGTAAACTGTCTGTTACCTTTTGTGTAGAGGCTTATGCCTCCATATAATACCTGGGTCATTGAATTGTTTAGCTTTGTACATTGTGAAATCAAAGATAAGAGATTATGGTACTGTTATTGTGGAGACATGAGTCATGGACTTGGTCGAGAAGTTGGCGGACACTTTATACATGCTAGAAGCCAAATGGCATCCTTCTGGTAACTGCTACAAGGATGACGAGTATTCCCAAGATGTAACGCTGAAAAAGTATGTGGTGAGATTAAATGGCATACTTCCACAAATCGAGAATGCAAAATTACATAGACCATTCATGATGTCATAAAAGGTGGGCAACAAGACTCCTGAAATCTGCAAATCAGTAAGCAGAGGTTTCATGGCTAGGTAGGTACGAGCTCCAAGATGCAAAGTGTTGTCTAAAGGATAGTACTGGGGTTTGTTATAAATGTTTGCCCAGATGTATGATCGCATAGGTTGGACAAACACGTTGCCCAGCTTCCGTGGTAAGGTATGGAGGTACTGCTCTGTCCAGAAAGACCTGTAGATAATTGATTACACATATACCATTTTCACAATATGAAGTTTTGCAGCCATCTGGAATAAATTTAAATGTCAGGGTTTCCACACCCATGCCAGTAGTGAACAGAGTGTTCAATTCCATTTCTAGCTTATTCATAAGTAATTTAAATTGCATGCATTGTTGCATGGATCTGGTGTCCTTAATCAGTGTCAATAAATCATCCAGGAAATCATGAGTAGACTTCATAAATTCCTGAAATAGTTGTACTTCAGTCTATATTTGAGCTACTCAAGCATGAGTAGTCTGCAAAGCATCTGACAACTCTGTAATTGCTTGTTCCTATTCCTGTGTCAGATGTTTAATATCTTTGATATCTCCTTGTATGGGTGCCATCAAGGCTGATGCAATGCTAGCCCCTAAAGGTGTACCCGTTATGAATTCACCAACTGCCAAGAATTGAAGTGTCCTTCTAGCTGACCATATATTAGTAGGAAAGTAGTGAAATACTGGAAGAGGCTATTCTGGGCACTGTTCTTTAGGTGGAACCTAGTCCTTCAAACTAAAAGTCACCATAATGGGTTGTATACAAGGTTGAACTACAAGTGCTACTGGAAATATCGATACCTCTGTGTATCTGTTTAGGAGGATCTAGAAAGTCCATTGCTCACACACCTGCTGGTTTGTAATGACCTATAAATAATTTATGTGACTGGCTGAATCCACCACTATCTAGGATGCAAGGAACGTCACTATCATCTTTAATGTCAAAGTTTTAAATGATATTGGGAATGTCCATATCGAGTCAAACTCATACCTGGTGTCTCTCATCACCAGGAGGAAGTATTGATGAAAGGTGAATGAGTCATGAAATCCATGATTCCTCATTTGCACACACTAGGTCGAGGCAAAATCATAGAAACAGGGCCTGGATGGATGGCTTAGTGGTTAAGCACTTGCCTGTGAAGCCTAAGGACCCAGGTTCAAGGCTTGTTTCCCCAGGACCCATGTAAGCCAGATGCACAAGGTGACACATGCATCTGGAGTTCATTTGCAGTGGCTGGAGGCCCTGGTGCACCCATTCTTGCTCTATCTACTGCCTCTTTCTCTGTCTGTCACTCTCAAATAAATGAATAAATTAAATTAATTTTAAAAAATCATAGAAACAGTACAGGAGGCCATCGTGCTGTTTGAAGGAAATGAGTAGAGATCCAAACCACATTCCAGCTCAGTTCCACCATCACCAAGTTTTCTGGTCAGCTTGTTTAATGGAGTATTTCACTTGTAGTCTGCCCAATGGGGTCAAATCTTTGGAAATGCCATTGGGTGACATCCAGTCTGTGAAAGATGTACTCAAACACAGACATGTAATTCATGCTACTGCAACTCCTGCATGATTTATAACATCTTATCTGATTGTTCATATGCCATCCAAAGGTACAGGGTAAAATATGCAGATGAATTTTCTGCTGTAATGTGGATGGTATCACATAAAGTTCTGTCTGCTGGAAGAAACCTGCATCTGTAATGCCACCTGTCAGTCATGCTTGAGCTGGATCAAAGAAGAACATGGAGTACTCATAAAGGGAGGGAGCAGGGTTTGCAACCTTATACAGCATCTCAGGTTTTGCTGATTCTGTTGCAAAACAATATTGGTATTCAGGTTGGCAATGTGTAACCGCTTCTGTTGTTTGCCATCATGTACAAACATGTATGTGGCATTTATGTCATGTTGACATGATGTGGTAGGTATGGTTGGGTCGCTGTGAACATCCAATCAACTGCTATCCCATTCTAAAGAAACCTATTGAGGCTGATAAAAGTAGCTGTCATATTGTTTAGAAATAAGAAGTAATAATTTCCCTTGGGCATAATTATCACATTATGTGTGATCCACACATGTTTCATGGTAAACGGTAAAGACTCTGGGTGCTGCCCACATAGGGCTGCAGGGTACACCTGGGTTTTAATAGATTTACATAACCCAAAGACTGCCAGAGCCATTATACATAAGGTATCATATTAAAGGCATTTATAGTTTATCATAAGTGCCATAATGTTGTGGTATTGGGTCAGTAAGGACAACTGGGAATTTATAATGTTGGGTGGATACCCAACGTCAGTATCTTATGTCAATCTGGTACTGGTAGGAAACTGTCATTAGTGACATCCATATCTATTACCTGTGAATTTCATCACTTTAATTTACCATAATATGGCAAATTGGGAAAGCCAACTACACATAAAATAGTATAATTAGTCGAGTTTAACCTCTGGTATAATCCAAAGAGCTCCTTAGGGAAAGGATCCCCATATGGTGACAGGATTGCTGCCCACTTAAAACTGTCAATCAGAATGTGGGTGGGCATGGTGGTCTGGAGTGAATAGGCTGGACTCATTTCTGGACCCCTGCCACTGCCCAGGTTGGAGTTCCTTGCATGGTCAGAGGGTGCCCAGGTGCAGCCATCTGGAGTGAATAGGCCAGACACCTGTATCTGGGCTCACTCCACCTTCCAGTCTAGGTTTCCTGCACTGGTCTATGTCCTGGAGGGCACAGCAAGAAGTAGGCCAGATCCCTGTTCCCTTTCTCCTCCTAGTCCTGTGGTCCTGGCAGGTCTCATTGTGCCTTTCTCTGGGAGGCCTGGCCCCTGTGTGAGCTGTGGAATCAGGCCTTTTTCTCTGGTATCTTGACTGGCCACTAAGTACCAACATCCCTGTTCACCTGAGTAAGAGGGTGAATGGGCCAAAGGATACAAGCTTGCTTCCTCCTCAATAAAATCAAGAGTCTTCCTAAAATGGGTGACGATGCAAAAAGCCAACAAAAGTCAGAAAACAGAGATCTTCACCAAGGATGCCTAGTCCTACTATGGAAGCTTCCAATGAAATCATAGAGAAATCAACTGAAATTCATTCCCAAAATGAAGACAAAATAACCAATGAGACCCCGATTAAAAAAAAAAAATCACTGAACTTGAAGCAAACTATCAGAGAAAGAACAATCATATCAATGAAATTGAACAGAATCGTCTCCTAGAGTGTTCAGCATTTGACAGTAGGCTTAACTTGATGGAAGAAAATGTTAGAACCCTCCAAAGAGTTATGAATAAATTGAAAGTAAGTCAAGAAATGGAAGACCTCAACAACCAATAGAGTAAGCTTAATGAAGTCTTGATCAAATTCATGAATGAATATTAATGGTCTTAAGTCACCCATCAAAAGACACAGGTTATCAGAATGTATCAAAAAATTGGACCCTTCTATCTGCTATCCTCATGAAACCTACCTCACCACTAAAGATAGACACCTCCTCAGGGTGAATGGTTGGAAAAAGATATTCCAAGCAAATGGAAATTTAAAAAAAAATAAAAAAAAAACAAGCAGGAGTTGCTATATTAAGATCTGATAAAATAGACTTCAAACCAAAAGTAATCCAAAAGGACAAAGAAGGCCACTTCTTACTCATCAAGGGAATGATCTAATGTGAGCACATCACAGTTATAAATATATATGCTGCAAACACAGGGGCACCACATTTTATAGAACAAAAAAAAAAAATAAATACCCAAACAATCATAGTTGGAGACTTCAATACTCCACTATTATCAATAGACAGATCATCCAAGCAGAAAATCAACAGAGAAATAGTAGAGCTCAACATCATCACATGTCAACTAGACATAATGGATATCGACAGTACTTTCCACCCCAACTCTACAGAATACACATTCTTCTCAGCAGCCCACAGAACCTTTTCCAAAGTTTATCATAGATATAAAGCATGCCTTCATGAGTCAGGAAAATTGAAGTAATATCCTACATCATATCAGATCACAATGCCTTAAAGCTAGAAATTAACAACAATAGACACATCAAGAGCACCACCAATTCCTGGAGACCAAACAAAATACTTTTTTTTCTTTTAATTTACTTTTATTTTATTTGAGACAGAGAAAGAGGGAGAGAGAGATATAATGGACACACCAAGGCCTTTAGCCACTGAAAACAAATTCCAGATGCATGTGCCATCCTGTGCATCTGGCTTACGTGGGACCTGGAGAATTGAACCTGGGTCCTTAGGCTTCGCAGACAAGCACCTTAACCACTAAGCCATCTCTCCAGCCCATTGTTTTTATTTTATTTTTTTCTTCCAAATATTTTTTAACAACTTCCATGATTATAAAAAATACCCCATAGTAATACCCTCCCTCCCCCCACTTTCCCCTTTGAAACTCCATCCTCCCTCATACCCCCTCCCAATCTCAATTAGTCTCTCTTTAATTTTGATGTCATGATCTTTTCCTCCTCTTATGATGGTCCTGTGTAGGTAGTGTCAGGCACTGTGAGGCCATGGATATCCAGACCATTTTGTAAACAACACACTTTTAAACAAAGAGAAAATTTAAAATTCCTAGATTTGGATGAAAACACAACCTACCAAAACTTATGGGACTCAATGAAGGCATCATAAAGAGAAGATTCATAGCCCTAAATGCCTTCATTATAAAGGCAGAGAGATAACAAATCAGTAACCTGACTTTCTACCTAAAGGTGCTAGAAAAACAACAAGTATCCAAATCAAAGAGCTCCAGATGGAAAGAAATGATCAAGATTAGAGCAGAAATTAATGAATTGGAAACTAAGAAAACAATTTAAAGAATCAGTGAAATGAAGAGCTGCTTCTTTGAAAAAATAAGCAAGATTGACAAACTCCAGGCCAAAGTGATCAAGCACAAAGAAGATAATTATCAAATTAACAACATCAGAAATGAAAATGGAGAGATGACTACAGACATCAATGAAATTGGAACAGTCATCGGGGCATACTTCCAAAACCTCTACTCCACAAAATTAAATAATATGGAAGAAATGGATGAATTCCTAACCACATACCACCTACCAACATTAAACTGTGAGCATATTAAGCTCTGACCTATCACATCCATGGACATTGAAAAGGTAATCAAAACCTTCCCCCCCTGCAAAAAAAAAATTCCAGTACTGGATGGCTTCTCAGCTGAATTCTATCAGACCTTCATAAGAAGAACTGAAAACCAATTTTTTCTCAAATTATTCTGCATAATCAGAGATCTGGAAATCTTCCTGACTCCTTTTATGAAGATAGAATCACCCTAATACTAAAACCAGACAGGGATGCAACAAGAAAAGAAAATTATAGGCTTATATCCCTAATGAACTTAGATGCACAGATCCTGAATAAAATCTTTCAAAATGAATTCAGCAACACATCAAAAGCATTATCTATCTTGATCAAGGAGGCTTCATCCCAGGGATGCAGGGATGGTTTAATATATGAAAACTGATTAACATAATATACCACATAAATAAACTTAAGGATAAGAACCACATGATCATCTCAATTGATGCAGAGAAGGCCTTTGACAAAATACACCACCACTTCATGATCAAAACACTGGAAAGACTAGGCATGAAGGGTTTATATCTCAACACAATAACGGCTATATATAAAGCTCCTAAAGCCCAAATAATTATTTTTTATTTTTATTTTTATTTACTTTTTTGCGAGTGACAGACAGAGAGAGAAAGAGGCAGATAGAAAGAGAGAGAGAGAGAGAGAGAGAGAGAGAGAGAGAGAGAGAAAGACTAGGCATGCCAGGGCCTCCAGCCACTGCAAATGAACTCCAGACGCATGTGTCACCTTGTGCATCTGGCTTACATGGGTCCTGGGGAATCAAGCCTTGAACTGGGGTCAATAGGCTTCACAGGCAAGCACTTAACTGCTAAACCATCTCTTCAGACCCCAAGTAATTCTTAATGGAGAAAACCTCAAGAACTTCCCACTGAGATCAGGAACAAGACAGGGGTGCCCACTTTCACCACTGCTCTACAACATAGTCCTAACACTACTAGCCCAAGCAATAGGGCAAGATGAAGAAATAAAAGGGATTCAAATTGGATAGGAAGAAGTTAAGTTAGCCCCATTTGCAGATTACATGAACCTATATATAAGTGACCAAAAAGTCTCCACCCCAAAACCTCTAAAGGTGATAAATTCCTTCAGCAAAATGGCAGGATACAAAATCAATGCACAAAAATCAGTAGCTTTTCTATATGCAAAGGACAAATATACAGAGAAATAAATCAGTGAGGCTGTCATATTTTCAATAGCACAAAACATTAAATACCTTGGAATAACACTAACAAAGGATGTGAAAGAACTATATAATGAAAACATTAAAACACTCAAGAAAGAAATAGAGGAGGAGTTGAGAAAATGGAAGGACCTCCCATGTTCCTGGGTAGGTAGAATTAATATTGTGAAAATGGCAATTCTACCAAAAGCAATATACAGATTTAATGCAATACCAATAAAGAATACCAGCATCATTCTTCGATGAGACTGAAAAAATGATCTCAAAATCCATATGGAATGGCAGAAGGACTTGGATATTCATAGTGACAAAAACAGCATGGTAGTGGAATAAAAACAGAAACATAGACCAATGAAACAAAATTGAAGACCCTGGCTTTAAGGCAAGTAACTGATCTATGACAAAGGTGCAAATAATGTAGACTGGAGAAAAGAAAGCATTCCTCAACCAATGGTGTTGGTTAAATTGGATGACCATATGTATAAAAAAGAAATTATATCCACTCATTTTGCCATACACAAAAATCAAGTACAAATGGATTAAAGACCTCAAAATGAGACCTGGAAGAAAAAACAGGAGGCACTCTCCACTATATAGGACTGAGAAAAGGCTTCCTGAATAAAACCCCAGTAGCCAAGGAAATTTTAAAGAAGCATTCACCCAATGGGATCTCATGAAGCTAAAATGTTTTTGGACAGACAAACATACCATAATCTGAGCCCATAAATTACCCACTGAATGCAAGAAAATCTTTGCCAGCTATGCTACTATAAGCCTAATATCTAGAATCTACAAGGAACTAAAAAACTAAACAATAAAAAAATCAAATAACCCACTCCAAAAGTGGGGCAGAGAACTAAATAGGGAGTTCTCAGAGGAAGAATTACAAATGGCTAACACACAGTTAAGAAAATGTTCAACATCACTAACCATTAAGAAAATGAAAAATAAAACAACTATGAAATTCCAACTTACCCCAGTAAGGATAGAAAACATTGAAAAATCAAATGAGAGCGAATGCTGAAGAGGCTATGGAGAAATAGGAACACTCATCCACTGTTGGTGGGAAGGTAAGCTGGTATAACCACTGTGCAAATAAATTTGGAGACTCCTGAAAAGGATGAATATATGAGTTACCAGCAGATCCTGTTATGCCTTACTGAGCATTTACCCTAAAAGCTCCACATCTCAGTGCAGAAATATTTGCTCAACCATGTTTATAGCTGCTCAATTCATATAGCTAAAAGCTGGAATCAACCCAGGTGCACATCATTGGATGAATGGTAACCAATATGTGCTACATCTACACGATGGAATTCTACTCAGCAGTAAGCAAAAAGTGACACATTGAGATTTGTAGAAAAATGTTCAAACTTGGAACAGATTATTTTAGTGAACTCACAATCACAGAAAGACAACCATTGCATGATCTCACTCATCTGCAGTTCTTAACCTGGATTAGCCAAAGTTGCTGACATAACTGAATAGCATCTTGAGGCTTGGACAATAAGGATAATAGGGCTTGGGGAAAGGGAAAGAGTGGGGGGGGGAGGCAAAAAATCTGAACCCAAATTGAACTGGTACCATAGAATCCTATATCCTGGAAGCCAGACTAAAAGGTGGAACCCTCAAGCAGACCTTAGAGGGAGCACCTGAATCGAAGGACCCTGGAGAGAGTGAGATGAAAACTAACCTCAAATTTCTCCTGCTTCTCTTTCTTCTCTGGCTTTTTCTCTTTTCTTTTCCCTTGGTGCTGGCCTGTAATTCCCTATGCCAGAATGTGGTCTACATCCATCATGAGCTGTTGATCAGAGCGACCTACTAGATCTCCCAAAACAAACAAGACAGACTTCTGTCAGAGGACTTGATTACCCACCAGAGGTTAATGGTAAGACCCTACTGCTGAAGACACCAAACGCTGTTGTCACGGACCATGGAGAGATCTGGTTGGGATCTGGAAGAGAGCCAGTCTTCAAATAATTATCCTATCTAGTGCTGGAAAACGCTACATGAACTACCAGGGGAAAGTAGCCAACATATGTCCAAGCAGCTCAAAGTCTCAGTGACTCAAAAGCAAAAACTTGATATGATGCTCACACAAGGGCAATTGTGGCACACCCATCAACTGCTCTTGGATTGGCTAACAGATCTGCTCAGTGGAAAGTAAACCATATCTGGAACTGGGAAACAAGTCAGAATCATATCCAGATAATGATTCTGCTTTCCATTGTCAAACTCCCACTAACCTTAGACTACAAAGTGTCTAAACCCTTATAATTCTTTCTAAATTAATAATGGTGCTGACTTCACTCTCTGTTGGAGAATCTGCTTCTCTTTTTCAGATGGGAACTGTACTTGTAAAGATAAACAACCCAGCTCTTTCCACCCCAGCCCCAGCTGAAACCACAGAGGAGTTGGGGAAATGAGCAAGAATGCTGCTCTCTTAGTTAAACTGATATCAGCACAAGGGTGATCCAGAAAGATACCGAGGACACTCAACAACTACCAAGCCAGAGATCCAGATGCTCCTACGTGCTCATCACTGAAGTAGACTTAAAATGCTCCCAGCATGGCTCAGGGTATTTTCTGGAAGAGGGGACGGAAAGATTGTTAGAGCCACAAGTTGGGACATTTTACACAGAGACTTTGTCTCTCCCCCATAACTGACTGCTGCTCCCATAGTTCATGACCCACATTCCCCAAGGGGCTGACCTGAATCCCCAATGAGGAAGGCCTCTTCAGAAAAGGGGGGCAGGGAGGAGGGAAAGGAGGGTGCCTACATGTGATGTTTACATAATAAATATGTCCATATCTAATAATAAAGAGAGAAAGAGAGAGGGAGAGAGAGAAAGTGTCAATCAGTTGTTCAGCCTCCCAATGGGAAGGCCAGGGATAAGCAGTGTGAGTAGCCCGCGGATTGTCAGTGGTCATCTTGTCTGTGCTGTCGTCATAGTCATAAATATCATCAGCAGGATCAAGCATCTGTTTTGATTATGGTGCAAAGAAAGCTGACAAATATTTTGTCTCTGATCCGCATTTGCATGTGAAGGTTTGATCTATACCTTCATTGTCCCATTCAAAAGTGTTTCTGGAGGCTCCCAATTGTGGTGGACTTCCCTGACGCATCTGGTGCCCGACATCAGTCTTGCGCATGTGCATAACATAAATTGCAGAAGCTGTTGTGACCTGGCGCCAGAGTTCAGTACCATGGGAATAGAACGAGTTTTCGTCATGAATATTCGTTTGATCTATATCTTTTCGAGAAGCTCTATCTATTGGGCTACGCTGGGCAGTTTCCTTTCTGTACTGTTCCCAGTAAGTATAGTATACGTGGTGGCCCACATGTTGGCACCAGGCATATTTAGCCCAAAATTAGCATCTTGCATATGTAACATTGAGACCACTATGGTAATGGCTCCAATATTGTGGGACCAACCGCTCAGCATCCTGTAACTCTGGATGGGGTTTAGTTGGTATTACTGGCTGTACAACTCTGGTGGCCACCGTGTTGGCTATGATGTCACTGCTAACAGCCCACTCATCATGAATAATAATAGTAATAATATAAAAAGCCACCACACCCATCCTCCTGGTGCGTATTATTCCACAGGTTCCACATATCATTGTATAAAGGTGTCTATAATACAGAGGGTGTAATTGGTTACCCATGTATGGATCCATTAAGTGGTCTCATTATTATATTTCCTGTTGCCACAGAAGAAATAGCGCGGAGGGGCAGGACCACTACTATCAATGTACACACTACACCTATGACCCAGATAATTAGTCCCACTATTTTCATGTTGAATGCCATCCAACGATATCTTTTAATTTCATCATGCATAGATTGCCCTTTCCTCCTGTTGTACAAACTGTGTTGGTATCTCCCAGTGTCACAATTTCCTGTGAGGAGAGAGACTCGTTGGCATTTTGCCACGTAATTTTGTGTGGTGATAACAATCCAGGTTTATCACTTATTTTGGGTAGGTCGATGACACAATGCCCATATACCTCCTCCAAGAGGCTGACTCTATGCTAATATATATGGAATTTAACTCAAAACAGGCTATTTACAATGCCTTCTTAAAAGGGGTTTTTGACTAATGTTTGAAGTTTATGTTTTAAAAGGCTGTTAAAACGTTGTACATTTCCTGCTGGTGTCGGGTTATATGGTAAATGAAAATCCCAGAGTATGTCCATTATGCGTGCTCATTTTCAGACTACACTCCCTATAAAGTGAGATCCCTGATCTGAAATAATTAGCACAGGGGTACCATGTTGTGCAATACAAGTACACAATGTATAAATGGTTGCAACCTGGTTTGGTTTGTCGTATGCCTTGGTGCTTCCCAAACCTGTGCATATATCTATGATAGTACATACATATTGATTATGGAGAGACGATAAAGGACCAATAAAATCTACATGAATAGCATAATTAAATCTTTCAGGCTTCTAGATATCACTAGGTGGGTTATGCCTAAACCTCAACTGGGTTCCAGGGCAGTCCTTGCACTGGGAAATTATTCTTTTGCATTCCTGCAAAGTTGCTGGTAGGTTTCCACATTGCATCCATGTAAACGTGGCGTCTGTTTCCAAGTGTCCCAAAGTCTTACACAGCTTTATTAATTCCTCTCTTCTAACTGGCGCCTCATTCTCCTGTACTATTTGCCATTGTCCAGGGTGTTTAAGTGTCGTGTGCAATCTTCCATGGGGATTTATTTGTAATTGTTAGAGTCATAATTTGAGCTAATGGGACTGCTTTAGTGTTATGAATACTAGTGGCAACTTGCCTACCCCTGTGTGTCTCCACATGTGTTATAAGGACTTTTATACATACCTTCTGCTAATTTACTAATCTCTATCCAATGTTGCTTAGACCAAATATCCCTGTCGTTGATCTTCCAATTAGTTTGTTTCCATTTAACTAACCAGAGGGCTATTCCATTAACCAGGCACCGCCATGAGTCAGAGTAAATGCAGGTTAACTATCTGCCTTCCTTTGCTGGCTGTCATAATGCCAGCAAGGCTGCGTGCACTTCTGCAGGTGGCACAGACTTTGCCACCCTCTCACCCATCAGGATATACCCATCAGAGGGAATCCAGGCTGCAGATTTCTATCACAGCTTGCCCCCCATGTTTGCGGATGATCCATCTGTGAACCATGCATTCATTTGCATAGGGTTCTATTGGGTTGTCCCCCATGTTCCGATAGACCCTGCTTTTGGGGGAGGGGCGTTCATGACCGATGATGGGCTGGGAATTAGAGGCAGCTTTGCGAACTCTTCTATCCATCCAGGAATGTCCTCTTTGCCTGACACCATATGGTTCCTAATAAATGCCTGAAGGTACCATTTCCAGAGCAATACCATTGGCTCTGTTTTTGTTCCAGCCAAGGCTTCACCTGGTATGTGCACCCATTCCAGCAGGGGCACTGGGGTTCTATTAGTCATTGATCCTGGATATTGGGGCTAAATGTCCTTAATGCCTCATACAGGGTCCATGCTAATTTTTGAAATAAGGAAAACTTATTTTCTGAAAATAGAAACTTTTTGCAAGAGAATGCCACTGGTCATCTAATTCCCTGGTTTTTTTTTTTTTTGTTTGTTTGTTTGGTTTTTTTTTTCGTTGTCGTTTTTTTTTTTGTTTTTGTTTTTCTGCTCTCCCCATTGGAAGTCAGCAGCCTTTCTGGTGACATCATATAGTGGCTTCAATATTAATTGTTAATATAGTATATGGAGGCACCAATATCCAAATAATCCAATCAAGTGCTGCATTTGTGTTTTATTTTAAGGTGGTTTTAAATTAGCAATTTTATTGATAATACCAGAGGGAATCTTGGGGCCCTCACTGGTCCAAATTACTCCTAAGAACTTAATGCTAGTGTCTGGGGGGGGGTGGACCTTTTCATTAATCGTCCATCCATCCTCCAAAGTTTTTACTAGTGCATCTAACACTTCCTGGACCTCCTCCTTGGCATGCCCACAAATCATTATGTCATTTACAAAAGACAATGTCAGGATATTAGGTGAATATTTCCCCTTATCCAGGCTCCACTGCAGATTGTCATGTGCAATGATTGGACTGTTGTGATATCCCTGTGGAACTCTAGTAAACTGGTACTATTTATTTTGTCATGTGAATGTAGTATATTATCTACTATTAGGATGCAGAGGAATACAAAAGAACATGTCTGACAAATCCACCGTAGCAAAAGATTGTGCATTGAAATTTCTAATTTTGTTAAAAATTCCCTCTACTTTAGGTACATCCCCAGGCATGGCTGGTGTTTTGTGTCTGAATTTCTATAGTCCACTGTGAACCTGTATTGCCCATTAGGTTCCTTCATGGGCCATGTCGGATTTTTATATGAAAATGGTGGCCCATGCGTCGGGAGTTTGTTTACAGTGCCTAGGGGCCCTGGTGCATCCATTCTCTCTCTTTCTCTCTCTCTCTCTCTCTCTGTCTGTCTCCCTCTCGCTCTCACTCTCTCGCTCTCTCCCCTTTCTCTGTCTCTAATAAATAAATAAAATAAAAATAAAATCTTTTTTAAAAAGGGATTGGGTACCTTCTTCACATTCCCTATTATTTCATCGTGCCTCCCCCTTCAATGGACACTGTTTAGTAAAAGATGGAGGGACTTCTGGTAGTTCGGAGTGGAGGAGGGGCCCTTGTTAGAAAGACAGGCCCAACAGGCAAAGGCCATGCAAACTGCTGAGACCTGTCATGGGTGATCCAAGGGGATAGTGTGGGATCTCCGCCCCCACGTGCAGCTATTCTCTGAGATAAGAGGCAATCTTCACTGTTTCATATTTCTGGTGGACACAGGGAGCCAAGTTACTATAATAACTAGTTTGCCAGCCTGTGAAACTGGAAAGGAAATAGAAATTGAAGGCATCCACCAAACTAGCTATAGAGCTTTCATAGAATAAATTTTAAAGCGTTTGATACCACTATACTTTGTAATGCTGCTTTTATGACAGCTCCAACACACATATTAGGGAGAGATATGATAAATATAATTTTCCATCAATGGATACCATATAAGCAGTTAAAGGTGGCCAGTGCACTGCTGAGTACTGTCCACCTGCCACCGGTAGAACTACCAGCGCTGACGTTCTTGAAAAACACCTGGGGAACATTGCCTCCTGAGGACCCCCACCCATTTTTTTTCTCTCCTGAATTTACAGAATGCTGATTATATCAGGGACATTTATGCAGTCAGGGCACTCCTCACTCCATTAGATTGCACTCCTGGACTGCAAAGGTGGCTTTTGCCTGCGTAGGCTTAGCAGTTAAAGTCACCACGTAGAATTTCTAACTCTTTCATTTGTTTAAAGAACTCAATAGCTGCAGCTATAGTCTGGCATATAGCCAGGGCTGTAGACAGGGGCATTCTCCTATGCTATTGTCCCCTTTCATCATTATTTTCTTCATTCCTGGTGGGAATAGTGCCGCTTGTGGGGTAATTATCCCACATTATAGATCATGTATAAAATCCCTAACTTGTGACATAGCTCAATGGCTGCTTGTGTAGTCCTCCACTGGCCCTCAGCCTCAAAGGCTGCAAAATCTAAATTAGGGAAGGCCCAGGCCCATACAAACGCTACCCAAGCAAACAATGAAAACTAATCCCTGGCATACTCTTCAAGGACCATGCTAAGACTTTTGTAAATATGTGGATTTTCCACTATGCCGGCCAGGCTATGCATTTCCTCTGCTGTCAGAATTAATGTCTCACCCCCTTTTCCCCAAATTCTAGTTATATAAGTGACATCTTTTTCTGCTCTTTGAGAAAACTCTTGCCTATATGTTTGTAATCCCACTCTAGTTAAATTTCTGGTTTCCACTATTTTTTCCACTTCCATTTCTAGTCCTCTAGCAAGTATTCACCACTTTCTGAGTTGAAATTGGTAGGCTAGCTGCAGTGGTTCTTACCCATTTCTATTCTTCAATGGCATCCTTCAAGACTGGGTTATTTTTACATCTCTCTAACACTTGTCTGGCCAGTCTTTTTCTTTTCATTCTGTCTTCTTCAATATCATTTATAATTTTACATAAAATGGTGGCTATTACCTTTTTCTCAGCTCAAGATATGATTGGTTCTACAACTTCTCACTTGTGGGGAAAAATTCCTCTTAGTCCCTTTCACATACCTAGGTAATTTTCCTTGAACTATTTTTTTCTGTTTTTCTCCATTCTGACTGTAGCTTAAGCTTCTTCCTCTCTGTACACCTTCATCTCCACCATTCCTTAAAGTGGTACATTTAGTGGCAAGGCTAAATAAGAATTTCATGTACTTCTTTCTGAAATACCAGCTATAGGAATTTGCACTGTATATTTCTGAGATTAGAGTTTCAAGTTTTCTTTCAGCCAATCTGAATACTCTTTGCAAACCAGTTTCCCATATGATGGTTGCTCATGCCTGAGTGCTGTGGGCCGGCACCAGCTACATGGTCTTAGGACCTTTACAAGCCCATGCCATTGTAGGAGTCTGGAGTCTCATCCTGGGTGGCCCTTGTTATGCCCAGTTCTTGGCACCCCCAGTGACCATCAAGGAGAACCAAACACATATGCAAGGGCAGGGAGCTTTATTTCGGCCTTAAGCTTGGTCTCTTGACTTCACCAACACAGTGGATCCATACAAGAGCCCTGAGTAGTGGGAGGGTAGGGTTTTTATAGGTTTTTTTTACATAGAAGAAAGGGATGGATATATGATTGGTTGATTTAAACAGTGTACTCTTCTGATTGGCTTAGGATTTGGGCAGGCAAATTTGGCTGGCTGGGGCTAGGGGAATTGAACTTATCTATGACTACAGAAATGTATGGTGTAATCAGTTCCCAGTTAGTGTTAAACCCACCGTTACCAGAAGATAAAAACCTAGACCTTGATGAGAAACAGAAACTTAGGCCTACTGAGGACTCTGAAACCTGTCATGGCGTCCATCTGGTACCTGAGTCCTTCATCCCCCCCTCTCTTTGTACCATGAGGAGCCAATGTTGGATCCCAATTGAGTTAGTGAGTGGAGTCTAATGGTATATACTGTGATCTTAAAACCATAAGCTGTACTGTATTAATGCGTTCCCTAACAAAAGCAACTAATCTATTAATAATGCAAGGTCCTATTGTGATTAGCAACAAAAATAAAAGCTATGGCCCTGCTAAAGCAGACAGCAGAGTTGTTAACCATGGGAATGACTGAACCATGACTCAAACCATCCTCTATCAGCTTCTCTTTCTTTTCCAAATTCTCTCGTACCTTCACCATTGAGTCTCTAATTATACCTGAATGGTTGATATAAAAACAACATTCTTCCCTTAAGGCCACACATAGTCCCCCTTGCTGGAGGAATAATAAGTCCAACCCCCTTCTATTCTGTAATACAACCTCAGCTAAGGAATCTACATTTTTCTCTAAGTGAGTAATTCAGCCTCTGAATGTCTAAGTCTATACTTGATGTTTTCCTTGAAGGGTGAGTGCTGCAATGCCTGTTCTTGCCCCTACCAGGCCTGCATTGGGAAATGTTGTCACCAACTGGACAGTAAATAAGGCAGTGGGATCATACCCAGTAACAAACAGTCTTATTCCCCAGGTCTTTTCATTATCCCAGGACACCTGTCTCCCTTTTTCTGTAACCTTGAGAGAAAAGAAATTATAGGTCTCATTTCCTTTCAAGGGAGGGAGGTAACATGGTCCATTTTGGTCCCTGGTCTGGTTCAGTGTCATGGTGATGAGGTTCCCCTTACTAGGTGGGTTTCAGTATACCCTTCTAGTAGACACACATTGCCAGCCAGCACAGTAGAAGGCTTCAGGTCCCCCACAGCCCCCTTTGATTCTTGCTTTACCTAAGTGCCCATGGAATACATAGAAATAAGAAATTTCCTGATTCACCACAGAGTTCCATGAGTCACACACTAGTTGATAGAGGTCGAAGATCAAATCAGGAAACTAGGTTCCACGTGGGGCAAGATGTGATTTAGAGTAAGCAATTTCCCCCTTGGCAGTGTTGGTTATTGTCCAGGTCAGATTACAAACTTGGTGGGGAGTAGCTGCCACAATATGTAGTTAGGAGCACAGTTAGGATCAGGAGTTGGAGCTTGAGTGGGGTGCTGTGTTTCCATTGTGGCAGATAGTCCTGAGGTTCAGCCAGTGGATCTGCCGGTCAGATGTGGGTGGATGTGATGAATCCAAGTAGCAATTCCATCCAATTTCACAGTGGTAGGTGTGGTCAGGATGAAGATGTAAGGTCCCTTCCAGCAGGGTTCCAGTGTCTCGTGGAACCCAGTCTCCCAGATTATTTATATATTTTACATATTTACATATTATAGATTTGAAAATAACCCTTTGAACATCTCTATTTGTTTTTCTTTATTATAGAACTAAAACTATGGGGAAAAGATGTCTTGATGTTTGTTTCCCCTCTTGGAAAGCTCTTGTGTTACTTAATAGGTCATTCATATATGTAAGGTATTTTTATCTTTGGTTATACATTTCTCTCTGAGTGTTTAAGACCATGAAGATAGCCACATTTAATTAAGGATTAGTTTTGGAGGTCAGTAAAGGCTCTCCAAGGAGACTTTAGGGACACAGGAGTAGCCCCATAGCCTACTGGTGTCTTTTGTCTGTTATAATGAGTCAGGGCCATGCTGGCCAAGTAGTTTTCACTTCTTTGGAAAGTCAGGAGGACTGATTGCTCCTCAATTGTGACTCTCCTGTTTCAGACTGTACACCAATTTTGTTCAGGTCTCCATATCCTCCCTGATCAGGAAGACAGGTGACTTACAAAGGGGTCAGTGTAGAAGTGTCCCATCATCTCCAGTGGCCTCATGACCTGGGAGCACATAGAAATAATATTGGCACCTCTTGTTCTAATGATTCCAATTGGCTTTGGCTTCTACATAGGTAATTAACACACTTAGAAAGGAAGTTACACCAGCCTGGATGTATGTACATATAGAGCACATTTGATTACTGAAATAGACTTAGGTAAAGAATGGCACAAGGGCTTCTAAAATCATTTTGTCCTATCTTTAAAATTTTAGTTGTACTATGGCAGCATAAGCCTTATATATGAGGTATAGAAAGTAGGCACATTTCATATTTCAAATATCTAATATTTGTAAATATCTCACATTTTAAATATCTAACATTTATAAATATCTCATATTTTAAATATCTAATATTTATAAATATAGGCAGAACCTGCTACCAGTCTTGAAAATAGTACCAATTGATTTACAGACTAACTCATTTAACCTAGAAATTGTCAGAAAAGGACAAGTAAGACAGTATAAAGTATTAGCACCTGTGTTTGAAAACATCTTTGATTAGTTCAGATACCTATGTGGGTATAAACTACCCAGAGAACATTGGAAACAGAACCACAGAGCTTAAATTATTTTTAAACCAAAACAGCTAGCTAAATTCTAATATAACCCTTGATAAATCTTTTTGAAAGATAAAAATATCATTTGACAACCAATGATTTTGGCTTAAACTTGATAGCTATTGATTTTATGTACCACAGAAATTTTTATTAACATAGAACAATTTTATGTTTTACCCATGACTTAAATTTGACAAAGCTTAAGCAAGCTATCCCAAAGTATCCCAGGAAGATGAAAGTTATCATTACTGAAATTAAATCACTTAAACCTAAGTGATTAAACCTAGTTATGACCATTCAATAGAATTAGCATAAATAAGACAGAAACTATCTTTAACGTCACAGTGTCTTTAGGTATGAGTACTTCACCTTTGGAAATTAACCATTTCTATGTGAGCCTTTATCTTAAGAATAGTTAAAACCTTGATGAAAAGAGGAACCTAATTTAATTTACTGAGAGAGTCTTAAAGCCAGTTTTATAACCCTTAAATCATAACAAATTAGCACCAGTGACCTCTTAATGAGTGAGGCCTTATCATAAGACTCAGTTTCTCCACTGATTAAAACCTTGGAATCAAACCAGGTGTTGTGGTGCATGCCTTTAATCCCAGCACTCGGGAGGCAGAGGTAGGAGGATCGCAGTGAGTTCGAGGCCAGCCTGAGACTACACAGGTCAGCCTGGACTAGAGTGACACCCTACCTCGAAAAACAAAAAACAAAACAAAACAAAAAAAACCTTGGCATCAGGTAAACATTAGATTTAATCCAATTAAATGTTTCAACAAAGGAGCCCTTCCCCTGATATGTACATTAGGTAAGTCTGATGCTTGTCTTATGTAAGGAGTATGTAACCTGATCAAATACCTTGACTCAGTTGACCTATTTAACATTTTGTCTAGTGAGAAATTTTATCTAACAGATGTGACTTAGGTGTTCAAAAGAGAAGAACTATAGAGAACCACAGTTATATGCTGTACTCCTTTTTCCTTGTCAGACACAATTGGCCATTTTGTCTCTAGTCAAAGTCTGGGGGACACATGGCTTAAACTTGCATGGGGTCTGAGATAAAGGGGGTTCCATCCATTTTTCCAGAGTCCAGCTTTCCATGAATTTAAGTAGCATATGTTGGAAAGCAAGAGCAAAATTAAATTACAGAGCAGAGAGATAAGCATCCTGACATTCCTTATCCTATTCTGAAGTTATTTGTTTTTACATAGCAAATTTACCCATTTGCAAAACACAAGGTGATAGACTCTTGTCTATGTTTAACCTGGTTAAACCTCCAATTACATCTATACTTATTACTTTGTGACCCACCTAGCATAGACATCACCTGTGTCTAATGTAAGATGAATTTAGATTAAGACTGTGTCCCTATATAAAACTTTTAGAGTATCCTTAAGAGTCTGTATATAGTTGAAAAATCTCTAAGTTTTAGGCATGACGTTTAGGTTTAGCCTGAAAATTCTTTCCTACATATGCACATCTTTATCCACATACATTAACATTCTCATCTAAGTACCACTCAAAAAGCATTTTTAATGAGCATTCTATGTCCCAACATTGAAAAAGTCCTTCCCAGTTCCTTAAATCAATACATCTCATCCCATTATTAACCACCTTTCTTATAAGGCTATTATGAAAAACTACACCAAATTAATTAATCCTATTACTCACTAACAAGTGAGTAGTCTAAAGGCAATTTTATGTCATTAATACCAATAAGACACTAAACTAAGGCAAATATTGTTGCTATCTTGAGGCAGGCTGGCCTAGAAGTCAGGTCAGTTGCCCCCTCCTTTTAAGTACATTACAATTTTTTTAAATACCTGACAAATTATAAGTTACCACTTTAGAGAGAACTCTGTTGTTTTTAATAATCCTCTATGAAAGTTGAAGTTGCCCTAGAACATAAATTCAGTAATTATATTTATGATATAACAAAATGTAACAAAGTTGACACATTTTATTTTTACGTAAAACTTCAGTTCTTTATAGGTTGTAGTTAAACTTTTTTTTTTTTCTTGCTGCTCTTTGGTGCGCTGTTGCGGCTGGCTGGGGCTTGTATACACCTTAGATCAGCCTTGCCCTACTTCCGGCATTCTCCAGGGTTCCAGTCCAGTACACGTAGAAGTAATAGCCAAGAAGACTGCTGGGAAGCCAAGGATTCTGACTACCTGAAGGGGAAAGGGGGGGCCTCCAGGACTGCCAGGAGGCCTCTGAAGAAGGCAGCCCACTGGGAGGCCGCTGAAGAAGGAGTGGGCCCACTCGGGGGCCACTGGGAGAGGAGGCGGGGACATGGCACCTGCATGGGCAGAGGCACCATTGTCTATCTGCCACCTGACTCTGACCCAAGCCGCTTTGGAGCGTTTGCAAAGCTGGCTTGTAGTTTTGCTGCTTAAAGGGAGTGAGGGGAAATTTCCTTCCTGAACTTTTCATTTCCTAGCCAGATAAGCTATGCAGGTCCACATGGATGCCCAGAAATCCAGAAATGACCTGGAGGACTTCTTCCCAAAAGGAGCCTGCCTACCTCTGGGAGAGCTAATTCCCTTGACTTTCAGAAGAACTCTTATTCCATGAATCTGAGATATATATATATATATATTGGTGGGAGGCAATGTTAACCATGGCAGAGAAAGATTAGGAACCCCAGGACCAGAGGGCAATGTCCCTGAGGGCTGATTAGCACATGGGGGATTCCCCAAAGCTCCGGGCATGAGCTTGTCCACAAGTTTAAGAGGCCGCTGACCTGCCCTACAGGCTTTTAAGAGGTCGATGTGTTACCGAAGTTTTTTTTTTTTTTTTTTTTTTTCGTGTGTGTGTGTGTGTGTGTGTGTGTGAGAGAGAGAGAGAGAGAGAGAGAGAGAGAGAGAGAGAGAGAAAGAAAGAAAGAAAGAAAGAAAGAAAGAAAGAAAGAAAGAAAGAAATAGATAGTGGGTTTTTGCCAAGGCAGAGGATGGCTGGCCTTCAGTCAATACCGAAATGTGGCCTCGACCAAGAGACATCAGTTGCCAGTTCGTCGTGTCTAGTCCAGCGAGATGGAGTGGACCGAAAAAAGGAGGAGAAAGAGAAACCTGCCAGCCCTCAAAAACATGGAGGCAAGGCAGCATGGGCCGATGTCTCCCAGCCCCACTGGGAGAGCACTCACTCACCCTGTCCATCTCATAAGGTCCCTGTTCAGGCGCCAACTGTGGGTTTTTGGAGTTTTGCTCAGCGGTGGGGGGGGGGGGGGGGCACCGCGGTTCACCCTGAAGGCATCCAGGCAACCGGGGGTGGGTGAGCGTGTGAAGAGAGAAAGACACTCCTGGGAGAAAGTTGAGCAGCTCTCTCCTTACCTGCTGCTGTGTTGAAATCCCAGTCTGGTCTAGTCAAAGGTAGGAAGGTATCAGTGATAGCCTGATTATTGGTGGATTCCCATCAGTGACCAGAACCAATTTCTGGGCTTCAGTCTGGCTTCTCTCTTTCCTCTATAGTAAAGAGAATCTGTAGCAATTGTTGACAATCATCCCAAGTTGATTACCATCTTGGTTTGGGGGCCCCATAACCCGGAGGGGGAATACTGTGGCCTCCAGGTCTGGGGTTTGAGTCCTAGGGGCCCTACTATGGGTGTAGGGAGGGCTTATGGGTGGAGGTTGGGCTGCTGGTGGAGGGCCTTGAGGATGTGGCCCTGCGGTTAGAGACAGGTTTATAGGTGGAGGAGGGTAAGAAGGAGGAAGAAACAATTCTTCCTCCTGGGAGTTTGGGAGTACAGGATGTGGAGGAGCAGAGGGGGAAGAAGAGGAGGAATCATCTGGTTTATCCTTCTTCTTAATTGCCATAATAGTGGTGGTTTCCTGAGGAGGGGGAAGAAAAGGTTTAACCCAAGAGGGTCTTCCACCAGGTCCCACCAGACCAAAATATAGGCGATTTGGGCTGGGTAGCCAGGAGGTCCCTGAAAGATGCTTTCCTGGACTTGCCATATGATCAGTAAGTGGAAGTTGCCCTCTAACAGCCAGCCCACATTGAAGGTGGGCCAATCATTCCTGCAAAGAGTGATAAGTTTATTTTTCTTTATTTCTACGCTGTGGTTATGAGCCCTTATTTAAACGTCCTAAAAGTGGTCCGTCAGTAAAGAAAGCAGGGTAGTCTGCATCTGTCCCATCTGTCTAAGCACGCAAATAGTAATTCCAACAAAGAAAAGGAAAAAGTGGCAGCAAAAAAGTTCAGCTGGCCAGTGACTACAAAACCCAAACTGAGACAATGGCTTCCCGCATTGTCTCTACAGATGGGGGAATGAAATCCCCTCCAGGCGGGCCTGGGGCACCCAGGTCCCACTATACAACAGAGTGGCCAGCTACTACAGAACTGAATTTGAGACCACGGCTTCTTCCTGTTTTGTGGTAGTGACCCACGTTTTCTCTACAAACGGGGAATGAAACCCCCTCCTGGTGGGCCTGAGGCACCCAGGACCCACTGTCCAAACAAAAGTGGCCCCCTGGGGTGCGTCCACCCCAACCACAATTTTCTAATGAATGGAAGAATGAAGGACAGGTTTTCAGGAAATACAAAACACAGAAGCACAACACAGAAGCACCTTACCAGCTGGTGACCTGAGCTTCACATGTTGGTGGTTTTCAGCAGTCTCTGAGGAGATCCGGGAAGAGCCCCCAAATGTTATGCCCAGTTCTCGGCACCCCCAGTGACTACCAAGGAGAACCAAACACATATGCAAGGGCAAGGAGCTTTATTTCAGGCTTAAGCTTGCTCTCTTGACTCCACCAACACAGTGGATCCATACAAGAGCCCCGAGTAGTGGGAGGGTAGGGTTTATGTAGGGATTTGAACATAGAAGAAGGGGATGGGTACATGATTGGTTGATTTAAAGTGTACTCTTCTGGTTGGCTTAGGATTTTGGTGGGCAAAGTTGGTTGGCTGGGGCTAGGGGAATTGAACTTATCTATGACTACAGGAATGTATGGCATAATCAGTTTCCAGTAAGTGTAAAACCCACCCTTACCAGAAGATAAAATCCTAGACGTTGATGGGAAACAGAAACTTAGGCCTACTGAGGACTCTGAAGCCTGTCATGGTGTCCATCTGGTTCCTGAGTCCTGCAGCCCTCTGTGTCCACATGGTCGTGGCATCTGTGCACTTCCCTGAGTGGCATTTACACAATTTGCTTCCCTCTGAGTGACCTGCACTATCTCCGCACAAGTTCCAGTGGCCAATTTTAGGACTACAGAGCCAGTGAGTGGCTAACTGATGCCCCTGTCATTGGAGAACTGTGACCGAGGAGCAACGAGAAAACCCTTCAGGAAATTGCCTATTGCCAGAGTAGTGGTTCGTCTTGTGCCAAGTACACCACGAGACACATGTAATTTAGTTCCACCTTAACTTGCCCTGATGACTGCACCACTTATTGCAAGCTCTAAACTCAGTAGTCAAAAGGGGGAAAATGTTAATTCAGTTGCCACACTTAATTCACTCTTCACACATGTTAATTAAACCAGGTTCCTGTCTCCTTTATCACCTCAAGTACTCTAAAGCCCTGAGGGTGGTGTCTGGGTTCTTCTCTTTCCACTCTGTGCCAGATTGCCCAGGGCTTCTAAAGGGCTCCCACAGGCTGCTTCTTCTCACTGCAGATATCAACACAGAGAGTGACATGGAGTCTGCCTCTCTGAGTTGAGTGACAATGTTCTGAGATTTTGCTGCAGTTTTTATACCCATTTTTTCCATAGTCATTCTGGCTGCTGATAGCCACCTTAGGGTTAGTCATTCACATATCAGCACACAGCTAATCTCTGGTCTTGGCCACAGGTTGCTATGGTGAAGTTGTTGCTTCTGGGTGAGTGCTTCATTTTACTTAACTATTGCTCCTAACAACTGGTGTACTTGGTGGAAGGTATATGACAGAAAGATATGAAATATATATGATTTATCACAGGAAAAATTCAAGCAAGTATGAAGTTACAGGCCCAGAGATTGGTTTTAGGTTATTGAAGCTGCAAATATTAAGAAGATTGCCACCATTAAGGGTGGGCAGCTGCTTTGCATTGAAACAATAGAAATGATTTCCTGAGTGAACCATGGAGAACTCAAACTAGTAAGAATGCAAATTCTTTTGAAAGGAGATGGCCTTGAAGGAAAAATGGGGACATATCCTCTTCAAAGTCAAGATTCATCCCCTCCCCCGATATTAATAAAATTGGTAACCCACCTGGTACTATGGAGTATAACAAATGCTGGTGGTGGTGGTGGTGTACACCTTTAATCCCAGCACTTTGGAGGCAGAAGTAGGAGGATCTCCATGAGTTTGAGGCCACCCTGTGACTATGTATTGAATTCCAGGTCATCCTGGGCTAGAGTGAGACCCCACCACACACACACACACACACACACACACACACACACACAAAGCTAGAATGAGCAGGTCATTAGGTGTACAACATGAGAGACCAAATATAACTATTTTAAGTAAAAAGGCCCAGGCCTGACCTAGATAAAGAACTAGCCGGCTAATGTGCTGACCTTTGCTTCTGTAAACTTTGCTTGCTTGTTCAATTGCTGCCTTTCCCCCTAAAGTTTCTGAGGAATCTCCACTTCAAGGACATTGCAGAAACACTCCACTGTGGGGGGCCTCTGGCCTCCGACCACCTGCTTAGATAAGAAACTGAGAAATCTCCACTTCAAGGACATTGCAGAATGTACCACTGCTTGCTTAGCCCATCACAATGGAGATTACCTCATCTGCCTGGAGTGCCCCTAGCTCCTGCCCCCAACTCTAGCTCCTACCCCCAACTTTGCCCGCTGAAACCCAAGCCAATCAGAACTATTTAAATCAACCAATCATGTATCTATCCCCTACTTCTTTGTTCAAATTCCTATATGAACCCCCTCCCCCTGAAGAAAGGGGCTCTCTCCCTCACTACTGCTGTGCCCAACTGTGTGAACAGAGCGCAGGCCTAGGCGTGCAATAAAGAAATCTGTTGCTTTTACATTCAAGTGTCTTGGCTTCTGTGGTGGTTCTCTGGGTGACTCCTGGGTGACCGGGGGTCTTGGCTCCTGGTCAGGGGTCTTGGCACAACACAACACAGTTTTGTTTTTTTGGAAATGGTCCCTGTACAGTGTTAAGCAGAGTTGAAATTCTTACATGGAGTCCCAGTTAAACCATTACTTGGAGTCAAATTGGTTCTGAAAGCCACAGAGAAGCAGGATTGACATCCCTGTGTAGAGACCCAATAAGACTATTGTATGACAATGGACTGGTTCCAGGAGCCACTGCTGAAATATGGCACTGAGAAATGGAGTTGAAATACCTGTGTTGAGATCAAGTAAGGCTATTGTATAGAGCTGTGATGATGAATAGTGGTTTGCAGTGTAGATCTGAACATGGTTTGGATATACCTGAACTGTGGAACTGGTGCTGTAGAAAGCTGTTGGTTCAAGATGTTTTCCACTGTTGGTGAGCTACTTGGCTGGAGGGCCAAAATTGGAATGCAGAAACTTTTTCCTCAGTGGTTGTAGACGTTGGACTTGGAACTGAGAGTATTTGGTGTTTACCTGCTAGTTATTGATTTTGCACTATGCCAGTCTCTCCTAGTTTTGCCTTTTTGCAACAGAAGTGTTTACTTTGTGCCATTATGTATTGTAAGTATGTAACTTGATTTTAATTTAAGCAGGATTCACAGTTAAGTACAGTCTTAAATCTCAGTCATAAATAAATAGTTTTTATTCCATATGATATAAGCTATGTTATAAATACATATTTTTTCCAAAACTACATTTTTGCTACTGAATTTTACTTTAAAATTCCTTTAATAATTCTGTAATTTTAGAAAAATGCATAATTTCTTGGAATGGAATGCAAAACTCATCTGTATATGGTCCTTCCTGCATATGACTAATAAGTTCCCTCCATCCCTTTTAACATTAATACGTTCATGTGCCCTGTTCTCTCTTCCTACTACCTCTACACTGTTCCTTCTGCTTGAAATGCTCTCCAACATCTGTCATCTAGTAAACTTCAACCATTTTTCATCAGTCAATAGAGTTTACACTTTATAGAAAGATTCTTGACCCTCCCAGTCAAGTTTTGAATGTTCTACCCTTTTTTTTTTATTTTACAAATGGGAGACTGTTTAATGAATGTATTTATCACATTCTGGTACTTCATTCATAGATGGAATCATGTCTACTTTCATGTCCCTAAAGTTTCACTCAGAATTTCACATTGGATGAATGAATCAATGAGTGGGTGATTCATGTTAGGGCTGATGACCAATTGAGACATGTGAAATAACTGAAACAGTTAGAATCCCATGATTAAAAATAAACTCTTTATCTAATACATGTTTCTTCTTTACAGTTTCCTTTCAATTGAGTTTCTGGAAGTTAAATAGAAAACCTCAAATATGTCTCTAGTCATGACCAATACCCTGAGATGATTAAAAAGTAACACAATAGTGGTTATAGTTAATTGTGTTGAAAAAGTGTGCTAGACTAAGAACTGCACATTTATTCTCATTTACAACCCTACTGCTATGTTCATATTTTAGATGATGTAGAAGTTTATAAAGTGGCCAAGATAAGATAGCTATAAAGTGATAAAATTAAGGCCCAAACCTGTTAGTATAACTCCTGAGGCCATAGACTTCACCAACATAAAATATTTACTCTCCCAAAGATCACATTTCTTTTAGCACATTGAAAATTTGATATAATTGTCCACTAATTTCCAAACTTTTCACAATATTCATGGAAAAAGTGAAGTACTAATTTTGCATCCATTTTCCCAAACATGACTTTGATGACTGGTTACTCTAATCATACTAAGGAGATAGCACAGGCATTGTTGATGTGTAGCCCGCGTAGTCGTCTCGCCAGCAAGAACGCACGCGGACACCAGGATCCTTCTGCAGCAAGCGTTTATTCCAGTTAACAGATGAAGAGAGGAAAGACCCAGAGCCCCGAAATGGCGCCGCTTATATAGCCCCTAGGTGGCGTGTACTCTGCTGATTGGCTGCGCGCTCATATGACGCTCATATGCCCGGGCTGGGCAGTGACTTGGCGCGCTTTTGCCACTTGCACATGCGCTATTCTACTTGTTCACCAGGGCCGAGGCCGGATGTCAGCGCCATCTTGTAATGGCGGTCACCTCTCGGCTCTCTACATCTCCCCCTGTTTGTTTTAATAAGATGACAACTGCCTCATAGCCCAACCAGCGCAGCACCAAACAACCCTATGCTCGATCAAGCAAATTCCTTCCTTGGGGAATAAGCGATCAAGAGCTCACTCCCTCACCTTATCAGGTGCAATGGAGACAAGTCCTCTGAGTGCAAAGGCCAAGGGAGAGACAAAAAGGGGAGTTAACACCCATCCCTGTGCAATGGAATATTGTTCCTGGGGGTGCAAGGGCTGTCAATCTCATATTTTGGTGCTGCAGCCACTTAGGCAAGGGCTGATTAGACTTAGATCTCCCATCGACTCAGTGCAATGGGCTAAACCCTTGAGGTGCATCGACTGAGGGTCTCAGTCTAATTAATTAACCAAATTTCAGGAGATGATCCCTGTTCCATAGCCACAAGTGCTTGCGCAATAACGGCCTTGTCACATTGCTATTGAGCTCTGAGCTTGCAGAACAACCAAAGCAGGAACACTAAGCCACAACATAGGGCTGCACCAAACAGCGCCACTCCCACCCATTCCTTAAAGAAAGAGAAGGCTGAAGAAATCCAGGATGTCAGGCCCACAGCTAGGGAGGGGTCAACTCTAGTAGAATAGGGTCTTCATAATGCATCTTGTCCACTTCTTCGGCTCCCGCACAGGATCTCGATGATTCGTCAGGTATCACAAGTCTACGTGTTAGGCGTTCTGGTAGCCAGAATGGATTGTCTTCTTCCTGTGGAAAAACACAAACAGCTCCCCTGGATCTTATTAAAATAGGATCCGGGCCTCTCCATTGACCAGTCAAAACATCTTTCCACTTAACCATCTCCTGTGGCCTGTTAGGCTCTGAGCAATGACGGTCAGCTGCTGAATGGCCCTGACTGTCCAAATTTAAAAAATTAAGAGTAAAGAGTGCTATGGATATAGTCACTCGTGGGACTGAGGGCAGAGCCTCCTCGACTCCCCCTTTTTTGTTTTATTAAAAGCCAGCAATCCTACACAAGGGAGGGAATTGTTTAGTTTAGTAGGGTGAAGGACCATTTTAGGAACAGTCCTCAGGGGTGGGACACTCCCTAGACGTAAGTTTTTATCAAAAAACTCCTTTTTGTTACAAGAGTTTTTGTACTTTAATCACTTCGCAGTACAAAAGACTATCAAGGCCAGCCAAATGGCTTCCGACACTGAATATACATAATCTTGCTTACATGTAGGTGCTAAAGTCTTGCTCCCAAAGGGCCAGAGCTATGGATACAAGGCCAGCCAGATGGCATCTGACAATTCCCCCCTTTTTTAATTTTTATGAGCTGGGCCCTTCTGGGCCTCAGTGCAGAAAGACTGTGTCTGTCTTAGGTTGTCCTCTATGATATTTAGGCCTTACCCGTCGTCGGTACATGAATTCCATCATCCATGCCCTGTCTTAGGTTGACCTAACTCGAGAGAATCTTACCCATCTTTGACTACCAGCCTCTGCAGGGGCTTTAAGATAATGTCTCAGGAAACCGGGGTCGGGTCTGTAGCTGTATCCCATGTACTTCTGTACGGATATCCATAAAGGATCTCAAAAGGCATTTAAAGAGTATGGGCAGCAGACACAGAATGAGCAAAAGACAAACACCTGTAGCGGCAAAGCTTGCTGTCCAAGAAGTGAGAGAATTTCAGCAGGCAAGGCAGACTTAAAAGCAGATATTAAGTCATCAGTAGTTTTCAAAAGTAAGATGATTATTTTGCAAAGATAAAATCTCTGAATGTAACTGAATCAGATCCAAGGAAATATTATCATTATGTCAAATACCTCTTAAATGTATTTTGCCAACGCTGTTGACTGTTATTATATTTTTTAGAAGTAACACAAATCTATTGAAAATCTACATGACACTCCAAACGACTTTTAACTTTCAACCCTAGTCTCCCAAATATGTAACCACATCATATAGAGCATCTAACAGGTGAAACTGTATCTAGAGTAAGGATCAAGCCCAAGATCTTAAAGGGAGGCACAGTTTGAACTTTCTCAGGAGCTACTTTATAGCTGTGCGTATGAAAGATAGTTAGACATTAAAAGTACAAGCCTAAAGCCAAATGGTTCTTCTTTTTTTTTATTTTATCTTGAGGGAAGACACATTTAAACCCTCTCCCTGCTGTGAGGAGTGGGTCTGGTCCTCTCCAGGCCCCAGTCAATGGGCCATTTCTAGAAAAAATTTAAAATATTTAAGGTGAATAATGCTTTCTTTAGCTGATCATGGGGTGGGGGTAGTGATTCCCCCTTTTGTTTTTGTAATTGTGATTTAAGTGTTTGGTCAACAATAGCTTGCCCTCGAGGGTTGTATGGGATGCCTGTGGAATGTGAGATTTTCCAGGTCTGGAGAAAATCTACAAAAGCCTTGCTTATGAAGCAGGGGCCATTATCTGTTTGAATTTTATCAGGCAGCCCAAGAGTGGCAAAATATTGAAGTATATGACTAATGGCATGTTTAGATTTTTCCCAGCATGTGCCGATGCCCAGCAGGCACGTGAAAAGGTATCGGCTGAAAGAAAAATATCAGTGAGCCCAGTCACCATGAGAGGACGGACTTCTACCCTGTCCCCACCTGGGTCAGTCCAAGCGAGCCATGTGGCAGTCTCCCAGGAGGTGGATTGCCTGCCAACTCCCAGTAGAGGAGGGCCGGGCACAAGCTGCCAGGAGGGGGGGCCATCTATTTTTTTTTTTTAATTACCACATTCCCCCCGTGGCTCCCAATAGATTTATAACCATCACATATTATACATTGTACTAAGTTCAATTTTAAAGGTCCCCACAGTCTTGACCAATTTAAGGTATTGAGACCTGTAAAATCAAACATGTTAAACATTTTTAATCTAAAGCCAGTCTTTGTGCCTGTAATTTTAACTTGTTTGAGGTTTTCCAGCTTAAAATCTTAAATCTCTCAGTCCAATATCTCTAGCCAAGCACATCAGTCCATTACAAATTTAACCTTGATCAAACACTCTGGACCTCAGCAGCAGAACGCAGCCAGCCCTTATTCCAATAGCCCAGTTCCAACAAAGTCCTCTGCAGTCTTTCCTTCATTGCCATAGTGGCGAGTCTCTCAAGCTGCATGACTGTAAAATTAGCATCTACTCCATACTTATTAACTGATTCAGCAAGTTCCTTAATGAGGGCATACTCTACCGGCGCATGGAAGCGGCCTCCATCCGCAGCCTCAAACACCGGGAAGGCTTGTAAGCACCTCCTTCTGTCCCCCTCTGAAAGGAAGGAATCTGAACAATGCTTGCCGGCATAAGGCGGAGGAGCACTGGGAATGGCAGGGGCGGCAGATTGAAAAGCCGCGCGGTTCTTATCTCCTATCTTCTTTTGTTTTCGATTTTGCAGTAGCGGCTGCTCATCAAAATAATATCTCTCCTCCCCATAGCGAGCCGCTTCACCATCTAATTCTTCCTCCTCGGAGGGACTAAGATCCTCAGACTCTGAGCTATCAATTCCTAAAGCCTCCAATTCTTTTATCGGATAAAGAGGCCTCCTTTTTGGACTTCTCTTTTCCCTCTCATGTTTCTCTCCCAGGGCGTCTTTTCCCTTGTCTTTTCTTTCTGTGGACTTAGCGTCCGCGGAAAGGCCTTTTTTCTTAGAGACGTCTTTTTCTTTTTCCTCAAGGGCCCCTAACCTTTTATCCCGTTCTGTTTCTGACATGCTGTCTTGTAGCTCCGAATGTGAGGCTCCCATGTTCACAAAGAAGAGAACGAGAGCCACCATCACAATAGGGAGAGCAAAAATTGCTCCTACCAATTTGGATGAGAGATGAAACAAGTCAAGACCAGACATGCCTCTCAGAACCTACCTCAGTCCTGCAGTTCTGAATCCTTCCCCGTGAATGGGGGGTCTCCTCGGCGCCGGCGATGACAGGCACCCGGCGTCCCGGATTTTCGGCACCAGCTGTAGCCCGCGTAGTCGTCTCGCCAGCAAGAACGCACACGGACACCAGGATCCTTCTGCAGCAAGCGTTTATTCCAGTTAACAGATGAAGAGAGGAAAGACCCAGAGCCCCGAAATGGCGCCGCTTATATAGCCCCTAGGTGGCGTGTACTCTGCTGATTGGCTGCGCGCTCATATGACGCTCATATGACGCTCATATGCCCGGGCTGGGCAGTGACTTGGCGCGCTTTTGGCACTTGCACATGCGCTATTCTACTTGTTCACCAGGGCCGAGGCCGGATGTCAGCGCCATCTTGTAATGGCGGTCACCTCTCAGCTCTCTACATTGATGATACAATCTACAACAACTACACAGCACACAAGTAAATGAGTGAATGAGCATGGCTCAATTCCAAGCACATAAATAATGAATAAATCAATATTGACAATTAAATGTAAACTTCATATAATTTATGTGTGTCATAATTTTTTTCACCCTTTACACATATGGTGAACATTCTTAGCTTGACAGCTGAGCAACAACATGGTAGACTTTCTTCAGCTTTCAGTTTGCTAACCCTTTTATAATACATTTCAGTTGAATGATCATTGTAGGAAAAAATAGTGATAGATGTCTTTCTGGTTAGAAGAATAGGAACATTTGTAAATTATGACATTCAGCTATGAGCCTTCAGCTCAGGTCATGTATACCTCATGGCTTCTGTCCTGCTTAATGTCATCTCCCTACTCTTTGTCATGCCTTTTGGGTCACCTTCTTTGTATCAGCAAATGCATTCTTATATCACAATTTTCCAATTGTACTTCTCCAAAAGGAAGAAGTAAGCATGCTTTGTAAGGACACTGTGAAATTGAAAAATAGGCATTGATTTGTTGGACTACAGTCTTCGCATCTCAAAATATATTTTCTTTTCTGTTTCTTTAAAATCAGAAAGAAAGGCCAAAATCTTAGCAGATGAGTAACAGTGCCTCTCATCACTTCAACCACAGCAGCTCTGATTTCAGACTTACCTTCTGAAGTGCTCACTGAGCTCTGGCTTGGACATTCCCTGAGCTATACAGCATGAGGAGCACACTACCAAAAAGGTTGCTGTCTCCAAGCAGCAGGATCCCAGAGTCCAGCAGGAGTAGCTCTGGAAAAACCCATTTGACCTACAACAGAACTACAACTTTTATCAAAATGCAAAAAAAAAAAAAAAAAAAAAAAAAAAAAGATAATGGTCCCCAAAGAGGGCCTGAAATGGGGAACATTAACAGAGAGGGAGGTCAGAGAAGGCTGCCAAAGAACTGAACTGAAATGCTAGGCATGGTGGTGCATGCCTTTAATCCTAGCACTTGGGAAGCAGAGGTGGGAGGGTCACTGTGAGCTTGAAAAAAAAACGTTTGCTGAGGGGGTGTAGCAGACAGCTTCAGGTTCACTGAGATGAACTTCCAGACCAGGCACAGTTGTGGAGGAAGGGATATTTATTGAAGCTTACAGACCCAGGGGAAGTTCCATAATGGCAGAAAAGGCTGGCCTGTCTTTACAGGTCCAAGTAGAGAGAGAGAGCACAAGCCAAAAAACGCCAAAAGCCACAGCACACTTCAGGAACTCCTGCTGGGCACACTTTGCATATCTTTAGATTAAAATCTGAAACCCACCACCACACCTAAAGATCCACCCAGTGACATTGTCTCCAGCCAGGTGGCTACAGAATGCAAACTACAAACAATAAAGAACTGAATATATTGGGGCCATATATTCAAACTACCACATTCCGCCCCAGGCCCCCAACAGATTTATAACCATTACATATTGTAAATTGTACTCAGTTCAATTTCAAAGGTCCCCACAGTCTTGACCAATTTAAGATATTAAGACCTGTAAAATCAAACAAGTTAAACACTTCTAACATATAAAGGCACAGAGTAAACATTTTCAACTGGTATAAGGCATAGCAAGGAAAGACTAAAACAATGCAAACTCAACCACCATCAAACAAACATCAAACTTCTTCAGTTCAAGCCCAATACAACCAAAGACTGACAGTCTCCAGATTTTCCAATTCTGCCCCTCCAGCTGGGCAGAGTAGCCATGGAACACTTCCATCTCAGGCCAACAGTGTGCTTGCATAGTCCTGGTATATATAAAACATCTTGAGGTTTTCATGCAAACCACGGTCCATCTTTCAAAGGCTCTTTCAGCCTATCAGGGCATCAGGCCCTATCTCACACCGCCTCTCAGCAGCAGCTCCTGGAACCATGTACAATTCATGACCACTCCACATTTTTCATGCTTCTGAATCCAATACCAGGTGAACAGGACACAGCCATATTCTTAATTCAGGGACAAAATAAATCTTAAGCTTGAAAAGCAGGTTCGTTCTCCAGTCAACTCTTTCCAGGAGTTTGCATTCTTATGATAGTCTTTCCTCAGGCATAGTTTTCATTGTTTTAATGTAAAGCAATTGGAGCATCTTCCTTAAGATTGCTAATGTGTTGACAATAGCAGCTTTAGTAATCTAAAGCCAGTCTCTGTGCCAGTAAATTTAACTTGCTTAAAGTTTTCCAGCTTAAAATCTTAAATCTCTCAGTCTACTATCTCTAGCCAAGCACATCAGTCCATTACAAATTTAACCTTGATCAAACTCTCTGGGCCTGGGCAGCAGGATGTAGCCAGCCCTTATGCCAGTAGCCCAGTTCCAACAAAGTCCTCTGCAGTCTTTCCTTCCCCTTAGAAAGCTCATAAGCCAAGCCTCGAAGTTCAATGCTATCTGCACTTAGCATTCTCAGACTCTCATCAGAATAGTCCATAAAACTTGGCTTACCACTCCAGAAGACATCTTCAGTTGCAAGCACCAAGTCCGTGCCTATTCCTCCAAAACAAAGGTTCCAAAAGATCAACATCCACATGGTCAGGTCCATCTCAGTCCACTCCTTGGTACCAAGTTCTGTAGCAGACAGCTTCAGGTTCACTGAGATGAACTTCCAGACCAGGCACAGTTATAGAGGAAGGTATATTTATTGAAGCTTACAGATCCAGGGGAAGTTCCATAATGGCAGAAAAGGCTGGCCTGTCTTTACAGGTCCAAGCAGAGAGAGAGAGCACAAGCCAAAAAAAGCCAAAAGCCACAGCACACTTCAGGAACTCCTGCTGGGCACACTTTGCATATCTTTAGATTGAAATCTGAAACCCACCACCATACTAAATATCCACCCAGTGACATTGCCTCCAGCTAGGTGGCTACAGAATGCAAACTACAAACAATAAAGAACTGAATATATTGGGGGTCATCTATTCAAACTACCACAGAGGGTGTCTCAGTAACATAATCTTGTAGTAACATATGATTTATTGTGCACCCAATTAAGTATAATTTACATATACATTAACATTATAAGTATGTATGCACGTATGATTTACATATACATAAACGTTTTAAGTACATATGCACGTATAATTTACATATACATAAACATAAGTATCTATGTACGTGAGCTACTTCTACCTCTAGTTTTGAAGAATGTTCAGTCCATTGTATACCACATAATCAAATAAATTTAAAAAATGTTCATGATCATCTTTCATTCTTTAATAGGATTCTATATTTTATTTTCAGTCATTGGGAAATCCTCAGAAATCATAACATGAAATGTTAGCATCAGGTTCGGTGTTTTACACATGATTTACTATGTGCATCAATGAAGATGTATGCACAGATAAAGTAACATGGTCACTGGAAATTTTCTACTTTGCTTTTGCTGCTGTTTTAATTTCTATATTATTAAATGACCCTACAGCTGGAGACATGGCTTAGCAGTTAAGGCACTTGCTTGCAAAGCCGAAGGACTCAGGTTTGATTCCCCAGTACCCATGTAAGATGTACAAGGTGGCACATGTGTCTGGGTTTGTTTGCAGAGGCTAGAGGTCCTGGTGTGCCCATTCTTTCTCTTTGTCTCTCTCTGTCTCATAAATAAAAATAGGAAAATAAATTTTAGAAGACATTAAAATGATCCTTAAATCTTCTAAATAATTAACTCTTAAGGAACTTTACCATTTTACGTGTGTGCTGCAAAGTTTTTGTCATCTGTACATTAGTAGGAATAGATCTTAATATACCACAAACTAGAACCATCCCAGTGCTCTCCATTAGGATCAACATGAAGTTTCAAACTAGAAGCCATTAAGAGGCTGGTGGTTTGTGTGGAGAATGCCCCATAAAAAAGATTCGGTATGGTGATGTGGAAAGGAAATTGAATTTGAATTCCATCTCTAAGTCAAAATCACTTCTTACTCTGTAATAATTTTCTAATTGTATCATTGGCTGGATGAGGAACCATGTAGTTTCTACTCTGCTGATTTTCTGTGAAAATCTCATCATCTGTGTTTCATAAGTCACCTGCCAAAGTGGCTGTCTCAGTGAATTCCTCACAAATGTTAGAGCATCTCTCATGCATGATATAGATTTTTATTTTTATTTTGAATAAATCACATATGAAAAATACTCATCATAAGGCCTTAAAAAAATAGAACTTTTCACAAGGAGCTCAGAAATTTATCTCATGAGTTCAGGAGGGACCAAACATTTAGATTGGTGTGTACTTCTCTGCATCCTTCAAAGAAACCTGTGTAATGAGCCAAAACCTCTCTTATATGAAAATCATCCTCTGGAGAAAAGCCATAAAATGGAAAATATTGTTTAAAAAAAGTAATCTTTCTTATCCTTTTATCACACACAATCTTATAATTCTGTATCTACCTCTCTCTCCCTCCTTCTTCATCCTCTCTCTACAGTGTGGTATGTGCCTCAAAGGCCTTTTGTATGTGTTCATGTTACCAACACAAGAAGAATTTCCAAAGAATCAGAGATTATCTAAGATTAAATCTATTCCACATTTTTCTCTCTGAAAATGATAAATTCTAAATTCATTTAATACTTTACATTATGCTTTTAGTACATATAAACAAGCAATTTCCTAATACATAAAGGTGTATTAAGTCCTAATAACTCAGTAAATGGAAATATATTTAATGCTCACAACCTTTAAAGCATAAACTAAACTTGGAAGCAATAAGGTTGAAAAGTTATTGCTAAAATATGAGTACCTACTTTTTGAAATGAATATATTATATTCAAAGTAGGCAAGGATTTTTGGTTGTTATTCCAACTAAGCAGTGCACGTGAACCATCTTCTGGATTCTGAGATACTCTCAGTGACTTATGTGACCAACATGATCTGGGCCACTTGTGACTGTCATAGGAGCCTTTTAATGTGTACTTTATACTCTTAGGATGCTCTTCATGGCGACCATGGCTGCCATGTCTGAGGTATCATTACCTATAGCCCCTCATGCTGCAGAGGCATGTGAAGGGCATTATTCCCATGCACAGATCCAGTAGAATCCAATTGTCCTGAGCATGCCATTCGAAGCACAGTCAAATATGCTGTTCTTTCAACAGTGTCATAATTTATTGAATATCCACAAAATTTCCAGGCATGGTGGTTTAACTGGTGACAATTTTCCAGATACTCCTGCATTCCTTGATTCCCCTAGCCAAGGCAAGCAGGTTCTTTTAGTTTAAAAAAAATGTTTATTTTTATTTATTTATTTGAGAGTGACAGACAGAGAGAGAAAGAGGGAGATAGAAACAAACTCCAAATGGCAAGCAAGTTCTTTAATTCCAGTCTTATTTACTAATGTTGAGTCTCAAATCAACACACACACACCCACACACACACAATCATTTATTAAAAAATACAATGTCGTCCAAATATACGTGGTGTGGATTTGCAAGATTCTGATTGTTGCTTTTTAAAATTTATTATACTTATTATACTTACCATGAATGTTGTATTCATATGGTTCACTGCAAGTGCATCGATAACTGGCACTGCCCTAGCGCCAATAAATGGCATAATATCATATTTTTTATAACTAAGAAAAGTTCTACATTTTTAAGCAAAATATACTCCTAAGCTTCAAGCATAGGACTGAGAGTATACATTATGCATTAATTGAGAATATAATCTCAGGAGCCTGTTTTCTGAGTTCTATTGTTCGCCATACCAATTGACTAGAAATAAATTACCTTTCTGTATCTTAATTTTCCTATCTATAGGCTAGGGATAACAATCATACCTGTCTTATGGGAGTATTGTGGTCACTGAGTGAGTGTATGTTATAGTTACGTTCATGTTGCTGGGACAAAACACTCGACCAAAAGCAGTTGATGGGAGGAAAAGATTTATTTATTTATTTATTTATTTATTTATTTTATTAATTAGTTTTGTACTCAGTGAATACAGTCAAGTTGGTACCATTGTTAGGCTCATCCATGTCCTACCCCCTCCCGCTGGCCCCTCCTTGTTGAGGAATATGGGTCATGCATTGTGGAGTTAGCCCACAGTTATGGGTAAGCTAAATGTCTCTGCATATCATGACCCAACGAGTGGCTCTGACATTTTTTCAGCCCCCTCTTCCTCAAAATTTCCCTGAGCCATGTTGGGTTCATTTTGGGTCTGCTTCAGTGATGAGGGGTTGGGGGCCTCTGGGTCTCTGGATATCTGATTTGGTAGGAATTGATTGTTCTCTGTATCAGTCTCTTTCACCCTTGTGCTGGTACCCAGTTCACCAAGAAAACAGCACCCTTGCTTGTTTCGCTAATTATTCTTAGTTTCAGCTGGGGCCCTTTTGAGGTATGATGGGGTGGTTCTCTCCTTAGGATCTGCATCTATCTGAAAAAGTGAAGCAGATTCTCTAATGGAGAGTAAAGTTAGCACCAGACAAATTAGATAACCTTTATTTTTTTTTATAGAGAATTTAATAATTGTAGGCCCTCTTGTAGCCCATGATTGGTGGTAGCTTGATAATGGAGAGTGTGCTCATGTTTAGATATGGTTCTGAGTTGTTTCCCTACTCCAGCTATGGGTCCCATTCCACTGAGGATCCCAGTTAGCGAAATCAAGAGCAGTTGGTTTCCCACCATGGTTGTGTGCCACTATTGCACTTGTGTGAGCATCACTACAGGTTATTTGCTGCTAAGTAGGTTAGACCATGAGTTGCTTGGTCATTTTCCCCCAGTTGCCCATGTAGCAACCTCTGGCACTAGACGTGCTGACTGTCTGGGGACAGACTCTTTTTCAGCTTCCAGTTATGTATTCCATTTTACGTGTCAACCTGATATGGTGTCTTCAGCAATAGGATCTTACCACTAACCTTTGGTGGGTCATGAAGTACTCTGATGGAAGAGATTTGACTTATAATTTTGAGGGGAAGTTTCATCATGACAGAATAACATGGTAGAACAGAGGCTACACATCACTTCTTGCCATGGAAGCTAGGAGAATTCTTGCCACGGCAGCTAGGAGAAAGCAGCAAGAGAGCGTGCAGTGCTCTGGCAAGGGAGAAGCTGGACTATAACAACCCAAAGCTCCTCACTATCAGCAACATACCTCCTCTAGCAAGACTCTTCCTCCCAAATTGCCACCAGCTAAGAATCAAGCATTCAAAAGACATGAATTTATGTGGGACTTCTGATTCAAATTACCACAGTGTATATTTGTAGATAATTAACAATATATCTGTGGTGGTTTGAATAGATGGCCCTCAATATATTCAGTGTTTTATTACTTTGTAGTTTGCATCTACAACCACCTGGCTGGAGGCAGTGTCACTGGGTGGATCTTAAGGTATGGTGGTGGGTTTCAGATTTCAGTCTAAAGATATGCAAAGTGTGCCTAGCTGGAGTTCCTGAAGTGTGCTGTGGCTTTTGGCTTTTTTTGGCTTGTGCTCTCTCTCTCTGCTTGGACCTGTGAAGACATTCCAGCTTCTTCTGCCATTTATGGAACTTCCCCTGGATCTGTAAGCTTCAATAAATATCCCTTCCTCTATAACTGTGCCTGGTCTGGAAGTTCATCTCAGTGAACCTGAAGCTGTGTGCTACAATATCTCATAGCTGATACTTATTAACTTATTGAGAGTATTATTTATTTTTCTCTTCCTAGCCATCTCTAGCTAAGGAATGAGTGTGAGTGGGGACTTACATGTGTTATAATGATACCTGGTGAAGATTGTTTCATAATTGTTTATTTGCATTGCTGAGATTTACAAAGTTATACTTTTTCTTGCCATCCTTGCTAGGTTCTACAGCTGAGATACATATACCAAATGTGTGCAGTATCTTCACTTTTATCTGTCTTCTGTACTTATGATTTCCACCTGGGAAAAGTATTAATATTCACATCCTCCCATTAGAGTATTTTCACTGTTCATGATACTGTGTTACATAATGACTTTTTCATACCATTTTTAAGGTACTTTAAGCATAAATCCCCCATATTTTCTTAAACTCTCTTTGTCACTCCCCTCCTATTTAATCCTTTTTGTTCCCCTAAACAATTAACCTTTACTTTCATATATATGTGCATGGATTTACATATTTATATTAAATCTAGAAACCACAGATGACAGAAAAGCCACTCCTGGGTATTTAACTGAAGGACTCCAAGTCAATATACCACAGAGGTAACCAAGTGTTACAGCACTATTGGCAATACTTAAGTTACAGGACCAGCCTAGGTATCTGTCAATATCCAAATCTTGTAAATCAGTAACTATCCATGGGATAACTAGGACTGGGCTGGCAAGAGGGAATGGGCAGTTACTTCTGCCTCTCCATCCCATATTGCAAGACACTCTATCTGCTTCTCTATAAGGATTTCAGGATGGGATGGTTCCCTCTGCTGGCTAGTCTCCCAGGCTGTGAAGGTTCCCCCTCTTGGCTGTTCTCCATCGATAATTCTAAAAAGTTCAAGGCAAATGTGCTCCCTATTTTGTCTCTGCAGACAAAGTATATGTTCTCATTCTTAAGCACAATCTTTTATCCCACACCATTTATTTAAAAATGCTTTTTAAGGCTCTCTTAAGGGAGTTACTATACTTCCAATATATCCTTTAAATTTTCATTATCTCACTGTAATGTTAGGGTGATGGTTCCCAGAACATACTTTCTAGGCTAACAGCAATAGCAGTACCTTAGTGTTTGTTGAAATACAGACTCATCAGTGGTATCCCAGATGTATTTATTCCCAAATTTTAAGGGTGTGGCCCATCAATCTTTTTTAATAGATCAGTAAAATTATTCTGATACATGTTATAGCTTACGAAGCACAAGTGTGGAGAAAAAGTGTATGGACAATCAGAATTACTTCTTAAGTTATTCATAGCTTTGGTTAAGTTTTAGAAGGTAGAGAAAAATATTTTATTTTCCTTTAAAATGTCTCTGCTTTGTCTATCACAGCTTCAGCATAACCTCAAAGAAGGCCCAGTAAAATCATAATCAGGCACGTTTTGGCAAGTAATTCTTATACTGGGAGAAAGGGAAAATGAACTTAATGCACAGCTAGAAAATCCTGATTTAATCATCCCATTAGTAAATATCCTGTTTTTCAACTTTTAAAGATTTTATAATGCACTGCATTGAAAACTGGGCATAGATATAACAATAAAGAAAAATAATTCCTGTGTAAAAAAATAACTGAAATAAAGATCAGCATCATTAAATTTAAGACTGAATGAGCTAAATAAAAATGGATTTCCAAGGTTTTATGCAAGTGAAATGGACAGTTTAAATCCCAATTGAGGAGATAAAGAAACTTCCACTGCTTTTTAGTTTCTGGAAAGCCTTAGATGACTCAGTTTCACAGGACTGCTTTCAGGGAAGGAATAAGTGAGTCAGAGAGGAAATGGTGCTATCTAAGTTTAGTGGCATTGCTGCATAGAGGATTCATTTTCAAGCACTCTAAATGTGCTCAGTCAAAACCATCTAAAATAAAGAACAGCATAAACTGTGGAGGTGACCTACATAGACTGCCTGCCACTCTTACTGTTGTGAGGACCCAGGCTGAATATGGAAAGATGGACACAAATTCAACCTTCCTTCTCAAATGCTTCTCTGGAAAAGCATGTGTCATATTGAATGGGTTTTTAGTGTTTTGAAAACACAAGGTAGATGCTGTTTCTGGGAGATCAACCAAAGCATAATATTTCCGAAAAGTGGAGGGAGAAATACTCACACAGAACTTAGGAAAGGTTATAGGTCTAGAACTTTCCAGCATTGAAGATACTCAGTTTGCTTAGGTGTCACCAGAAACCCTTATTCCAATATCTTCCAGATGCAGAACATGTTGGCCACACAGTCCAGTCCTAGTCCTCTCAAGTGTTTACTCTGTTATTTTCCCTCCCTCTGCTTCTATATTTCTGTGAGGACTCCTCCACCCTCCCGAGCCTCCCCACCCCTTTGTGGAGATAACAAAATTGTCCATACATCTGTACTCTATATTCTGTGTAGCTACATAAGCATCTTCATACACCTGATTCTTTCCTGATTCAAAATAGGATAGTTCCCCAGAGATCACAAGACAGTTATCTCAAATGTGAGAGATTTAGTATTGAGAACAGGAGTGAGCCACTGATTTGACAGAAGAACATGAGAACCAGATCCAATCCCACTCCCCATCACAGCAAAGAGGGAGACACCCTGTGTGAACATTTGTTGTTTACAGCTTCCTGTGCTAACTTTGAGGAGAAGAAAATGATCATTCAAGCTTAGTTACATCCAAGATACGTGTTACTAGCCAAAGCTCATACCCTATGAACCATGGGTAGTGGGAGACATTCTCTGAGCATTAGTACTCCGTCCCAGCAAAATCAAAATCTGTCCGTCTGAGGGACACAGAAGACAGATTTGGTTTCTTTTTCATTCATTTTTCCTTCTCTAGCCCAGTTAGCTTTGAAAATAATGCTGATAATGCATGGTCTAACCTACTTAGCAGCAAATAACTTATTGTGATGCCCACACAAGTGCAGTGGTGGCACACAGCCATGGTGGGGAACCAACTGCTCTCAATTTGGCTAACTGATCCCCTCACTGGGTGGGACCCATAGCTGGAGCTGGGAAACAAGTCAGAACCATATCCAAACATAAGCCCACTCTCCAGTGTCAAGCTACTATCAATTGTGGGCTACAAGAGGGCCTACACCTATTAAATTCCCTATAAAAAAAAAAAAAGTAAGGGTTATCTCATTTGTCCTGGTGCTAACTTACTCTCCGTTGGAGAATCTGCTTCTCTTTTTCAGATAGATGTAGACCCTAAGGAGAGAGCCACCCCATCATACCTCAAAAGGGCCCTGGCTGAAACTAAGAAAACTTCGAGAAACAAGCAAGGGGGCTGCTTTCCTGATGAACCGGACACCAGCACAAGGGGGAAGGAGATCAGCATAGAGAAAAATCAACTCCTACCAAATCAGAGAGCCAGAGCCTCAGAGGCTCTCAACACCTCATCACTGAAGCAGACCAAAAATGAACCCAACATGGCTCAGGGAAATTTTGCGGAAGAGGGGGCGGAAAGAATGTCAGAGTCACATGTTGGGTCATGATATGCAGAGACATTTAGCTTACCCATAACTGTGGGCTAACTCCACAATGCATGACCCGTATACCTCAACAAGGAGGGGCCAAGGGGAGGGGGTAGGTCACGGATGAGCCTAATAATGGTACCAAACTGACTGTATTTGCTGAATACAGAACTGACTAATAAAAAAAAAAAAAAAAGAAAAACAAAAAACAAAAAACAAACAAACAAACAAAAAAAAGAAAATAATGCTGTTACAAGAAACCACAAATAACCAGAGAAAATAGTATTCTGACTTACTTGAAATTTTAATACAATCTATAATGAGGAATTACTAATAAAATTAATATTAAAACACCAGTGACCTTTATAACCATACATATCTAATAATTTCACACGATTAATTAGCAAATATAAGTTAAGTACTGCTTTCTACTTGAGTAATACAATTTTAAGGTCATATTAATAATAAAATAATAATAATAAACCACCCATCATTTCATATGCCTATTGTTCTTAAATAGTCACCTACTTCATGTCCCAGGATCACATAGTTCCCTGGATCTCAAAACTGTAAATAAACCTCTTTGTGCATTGAAGCAAAGGACACTTTCATTTATTTGTCTACCCTGCCTGTATCAGAGTTGGCCAAAAATCTTAGACCTATCAGTAGGTGTCTACAAGGTTGAAAAAAAAAAGATCATCTACTAGCAGTCTGTGAGCTAGGATAGAGCTTACATGAGAACTTGCATCTGTTCCTTCCCTGAAGCCTTCCTCCACATTTCTGTTACTGCAGTGCAACACCACCTCAGTTAACCTTTGATCTAGTTTGTAAGTGATGCTACAACAAATTACTACAAACTTGGTGGCTTAGAAGAGCACAAGCTCATCAGAAAGTTCTGTAGTTGAACTTCCACAGAGCTCATTAGGATGCCACCAAGCTGACAGAGCTGTGATCATTTCCTGTATCTCTAAGAGAAAACAAAAACAAAATCATCTTTCTTGGGCTGGAGAGATGGCACAGCGATTAAGGCACTTGTCTGCAAAGCCTAAGGATTCACCTTTGACTCGCAGTACCCAAGTAAAGACAGATATCTAAAGTGTCCCATGTGTTTGGAGTTTATTTGCAGTGGCTAGAGGTCCTGATGCACCCATGCTCGCTCGCTCTCTCTCTCTCTCTCTCTCTCTCTCTCTTTGTCCCTCTTCTCTTTTTCTCTCTTCTAAATAAATAAATAAAATACTTAAAAAAAAACATGTTTCTTGCATTTTTCAAGTTCTAGAGGCTGCCCCAATTCCTTGGCTCTTGGCAACTTCTTCTGGCTTTAGTGCCAACAATTTGTCCATGTGATCACTGTTCCCAAGTGTTTGCTCATAGCTGGGGAAGTTGTCAGCTTTTAAAGGGCTGTTAGACTGGACCTACCTCCAAGACAACTTCCCCATTTTATGGTCTTTACTTATGACTATCTCTGCCAAACCCCTTTGCCATAGAAAGTGATGCATTTGTACATTCTGGGATTAAAGCACACAGTATTTGAAAGTTATTGTGTTACCAGTGAAATACTTCACCTCCCGAAGTCATGCATACAGTAAGCAGGCTCAAGCAGAGATATGAGATATGAGGTTTGTTGGAACATACTCTTGAGGTTACAATGCTGTTGGATTTTGGAGGTTGGAGTTCAAACAGGCTGATGAAATCTTCTGGGCAGTCAGAATAAAATTCTCAGCCAAACCCATGGAGAGCTCCACATTGGAGTGGCTCCTCACTGTATCTCACAAATGACCCTTCTATGGGACATCCCACACATCATTTCCATAGGACACTCAGGATTCAGGATTGGCAACCAAAATTACTCACTGGACTTAGTTCTTCAAATTCCTGGTAATAAGCATTTTGAAGAGTGAATATTTTGGTTCAGAAGGTAAGTTGGGCATCAAGGGCAAAGAAAAACAACTGATTAGGGCTAAGAAAATGAAATAAAAAGCTGAAGGCTAATAAAGTAGAATAAGTTAGTATTTCCTAGAGCAGTCACTTCTTGATTTATGCACAGGCCTATGTGAACTATCAAGTTTAGTCGCACAAACAATCAGGGTAGGACCCCACCCCTATCTTCTCCTCTTTAGGAAATTCCCATCATTGAACTTCAGTCTAATGAACTGGGCACCTGAGCACATTGATTTAATGATATGTCTTCACAAGTCTACACTGCAGTAGAAAGATTAAAAATACAATAAGATAGAATTAAGCTACCATATACATACATAAATATGCACACATCTCTATAGACCTAGGTATAAGTAAATCTTTATAAAGGTCTGATCCTGAATGATACATTTTTGAGGCATTTTGGGGCAGTAAATATCCTTGCAGATATTTTTGAGTTGCTGGGGGCCTAATGTGTAGTTCCTTTGTTAAAAAAAAATAGAAGAAAAATGAATAGCTAGTACTATAGTTACCAGCAGAAAGAGGATAGGCACACATTTCATGTGTAAGTATGAAAAAAATCTAACAATTAAAGAGATAGATAAGGGGAAAATTGCCCCTAACCTGGCCTAAGACAAATCACTTAAATCACCACCTCCTTCTGGGAAGAAATTAGCATTCTTGAACTATCTCAGCAGTTTTCAGATAAACTTGTAGTGGTGTTAAGACCTTTTCTGGGAAGCCAATTGCCATCTCATTAAGCCGAGTGACAGTCCAAAGTTCTGTGATCTTTCCCCAGATTTTTTTCATTTGTTTATGGTTTTAAAAATATGTCTGACATCTATTATGTATATGTATACTCTTATATACATTGATTTATATATATATATACATATATATACATGTTATTTATATATAAATATATATTTACTAGATAGATAGATATAACATCAACTTGCCCAATTTAGAATATTTTCTCTTTCAACATTTAAAAATAGAATTTGATCAGTATACCTAAGTAGGTTTTCTTAAGAAAAGAAAAAAAGATCCTTTTCAAGTAGGAAGTATTTCATGAATATTTGTACATATATAAAAATATCCTTTAAATATTTTAAACTACTAGTGTGAATTTTAAAATACACATTTCTTTGGTTGAATGTTTATATTGCCAAAAATTTCTGGATAGTTGTTATATAATTTACTAAATTAAGTATTAATAGATATTCTTATATTGTATAAAAATGGATGTCATATGATCTCAAATATAAGTCGGTCATGACATCCCAGACACTGCAGTGTAATTACAAGCTTCCCATACTATTCTAATGTACTGAATCCTGAAATCATTGTAGATACGTAAAACAATAAGAACGCACAGTTTGCCAAGCAAGCATAACAACACAACAATATGATGGCTTTAATTCTCAAACACAAATTCACAAATGATCACAGTAATTCACAAATGATCTCACTATAATTCCAGAAGGACCTTGATTGAACTCAGTTCAGCTTCAGCTCCTCCAAACTCAGCTCCTCTCAGAATTTTGATATTTCATTCAAATTCTTTCTAAGGTTTCAAACATGATATAAGTAAGAAAACAATTATGACCCTAGACACCTCTCTTGAAATTATCTTCTTAAGAAATTTTTGAGGTTGTTTTTCTGTTTATTTAAAACTGAATGAGAAGCAATGGATACTTATCTGTGATTCAGATGGAACTCCCCATGTCTTTGTACAAGATCCAACAGTACTCAGAACTGAAAAGGTGCTGCCATTTGGAATGTGTCCTTAATCTTAGTCATATAATTACCAAATTTGCCAATGAATTGAGTCTATAATCTCCATCAAGGAATCCCATTTGATGAGACTAAGCTTTTCTTCTATAGAAGCATCTTTCCACTCCAAGCCTAAAGAGCCATGTGCTTGCAGGTGCTCCACAATATGTCAGTTATATGTAGCATTAGCAGCTGTGAAGAAAATACCATTCAGCACTGTTCTGTCTTCTGGATCTTTGTCATTATGGTGACACTCTCCAAAGTCATTCGGTGGGCACTGTTCTTTCTCTAACCCTTCCTGCTTCCCTTGACTGGAAACAATATCAACAAACCTTATTTCCTGACCACAAAGGAAAAATATTATCTAACCAACTATGCTGTGAGCACTTAATTAGATATTTGTAAAATTTATTTATAATAAAAGGAACATTGATAGCTGGTTGCTATTTTTATTTATAATATTCACTACTCTCTGCTGAGTACTCATGGTAGATCAGGAGCTATGTTAAGAGTTTTATGTCACCCATTTACCCCACTAAACAATACTATGTGATGGGTGATAATAATATCTACAGCAGAGCCAGAGTTTAAAAGCACAAGTTTTATATCCATGGTTGTACTGCTGAGACTGATGGAACCAGAATTTAAAGCCAGGTCTGCAGAACTGCACTGCTGACTCTTAATCTCCTTTTCTACATGAGCAATGGCTTAATAAAAAAGGAATATTTCTGTCTGTGTCTCTCTCAAATAAATAAACTATTAAAAAGAAAAAACGGGGAATCTTACACCCTAGGTGCTTTAGGCAATCAGGAAAGAGGTGATCAGTCTAGACTGCAGCATCCCAGTCTTCTTGAAGAGGTGGTCCACTATTTATTTCCCCATTCTTTCAAAAAAAACATAATATGCCCTTAAAAGGTACTTTACTTTTATTTACTGTTTCACATTTGTAGGGCTTACATTACTAAACTGTTCAAAGATAGGGACTATGTTTTGCATTGTTTGCAACTACTGGGTGACACCCAACAAACATGCCAAGCTGAGGCTATGTGGTACTTAAGTACAAAAGGTATTTTATAAAGGAAAAAAATAGAACCTTTATAATGTATTTATGCAGTCATTTTAGTTCAGTTATACAATGGGCACCTTTAGTCCTAACACCAATCCCTGGCTCTTCAGCACACCTGACATTCATGCACACTTTGTTTATTCAACCTTTTCGGTAAGCCTTCATGATAAGCTAAATTGCCACCATCTATTATTACTGTTGTGACACTAAAGAAGTTAAAGGACTTGCCAAAGGAAAAAATGATCAAGTGTCAACTTTTGAGTCTAATGTGACTGATTTCACAAATAAAAGTCACAACTTTCCCTTGATCATGAAGGGAGTACAGAAAACTACTCTTTATGAAAATTATTTCTTGCCTAACAGTAAACATTTTTAGTAGAACCTTTAACAAAGCTTCCACAGCTCTCCGTTAAGTTGATGTAAATGTAATAACCCTCATATTTTAGCAACCAGAGATGGATCAACTTGATCTTATCATACTTCCAAACCACTATCGAGGTACATGCTTCACTCTCTGGGCTCCTTTTGTCACGAAAGCATTTGGAATTGGAATGGAACACCATTCCCTTCCTTCCAGAACAAGTCTACTGTGCAGTTTTCCAGACATCTTATTTTCATCCCGATTAAAAGTTAGAAAGTCTTCCCAACAACCATAAGCAACCATGTGCCTATGCTTCCTCCTCCATCCTCTTATTTAATACCCAACATCTACTCGGTGACCTCTTCTAGACAACCGCTAGTCAGCTGCCTCCTTCCTTAAAACTCCCACGTGAAACCCACTTCGAATTTTATTCATTTGGCCTTCTACTAGACCGTGAATTTCTGCATTTTCTCCGTGTATATTGTTGAGACCATAGTCCAATCAGCTTCCTTTTATAATTAAAAAAATGTAGAGGGCTGTACAGGTGGATTAAAGAATAAGGCACTTGCCTTCAAAGCCTAAGGACCCAGGTTTGATTCCTTAGTACCCAAGTAAGCCAGATGTACAAGGTGGCCCCTGTACCTGGAGTTGGTTTGCAGAGGCTAGAGGTCCTGGTGCACCCATTCTTTATCTTCTCTCCTTCTCTTTCTCTCTCAAATAAATAAATAAAATATTTTATGAAAATGGATTGTCCTACTACATCAGTCAGTAGAGCATGAGACATAGAAAATTTTTCTGGACTTACAAAAAAATAAATCTCTTACATATTTTTCTGTCTTGATTGCTATCCCCTTTGAGTTATCCATGGAATATGCAAAACTATCTTCAAAAGGTCAATGATTCTCACTGGATTTCTTTTTAGGACTATCACTGTTTCCAGGACTTTGAAGGCAAGAGGCGCTTCTTCACTGACACCCTTTCACGTTTCTGTGGCACCACCTCCCCCTCCACCTTACTGCAGCAAGAATTAACCATGCTGCCTTTTGCTTTCCAGCCCTGACCTGCTCTGCTTGGAAGAGCTTTATTATTTCTTCTCCTTGGTTATTTTCCCCTTATTATTCAAATCTTAGCTACATCCTATCTTGTCAATGAGACATTTTCTGTTGGGTTCAATCATGATCTCCTCGGACAGATTTACATGAGCTATCTAAATATTCTCATAGCAAAATTGAGGACTCCTTTATTTGCATTTCTATTGCTGTTTTGTTGTTCTCTGCTTTTGCCTCCACCCTTTATAGGGGTCTCCAACTACTAAGCATTGGACAGAGATCTGGAACACATCATATTATTGTAGAAATGTTTCTAATAAAATTGTGAGAAAAAGAACAGAGCAGAGATGATGGCAAAATTCAACAGCAGGGAGCTAGTATAGGACACTCAATGCCCCAGTGTGACCAACACAATGAATGGAGGAATACCTCATGAAAAGCATATTTATAAAATTCTTTGTTTGTAATTTTTTATTTCTCTTTATTTATTTGAAAGAGAGAGAGAGAGAGAAATAGGCAGGGAGAGATAGAATGGGCATGCTAGGGCATTCAGCCATTGCAAACAAACTCAGGATGAGTGAGCCTCCTTGTGCATCTAGTTTACATGGGACCTGGGGAATTGAGCCTGGGTTCTTTAGCTTTGCAGGCAAGTGCCTTAATCACTAAGCCATTTCTCCAGCCCCATAAACTTCATATATGATATGATATTATAGATTTATTGCTATTTTAGCTACTTTAAGTGTTTTATTATTCTAGTACATAGCCTCTGGGTCAAATAAGTGGGAATGCAACATTTAGATAAAGAATAAAATGCTAAAGTTGAAAATAATAAACAAAAGTTATAAAAGTGAGCTGCTATAAATTAGGGGATATAAATACACAACTAGAATAACAATTTCCTTTTTTGATGTAGCATTCTCAGTCATGGCTTCTAGCATGTTTATGAGGATACAACATTGATGCAGGTTTTTGGAATTTTACATTTGGCTGGGTCACATGCATGTGCAGACTTATGTATTGTAGTTGACACTTGAGGTGAGTAATAGATACCAGCACTGTTTGACCAATCAAATAATAGTTGGACTTTTTTATTGTCATTATTGTTGGTTTTTCTTTTCTTTTTCTTTTTTTAAAATCTGTTTGGGGCTTTGTTTGTTTTGTTTTTATCATGCAACAAACTTTCACTCAATATTGATGATGCATTTTATTTACATGCCTCAAAACCTTCACAAATGTCTCAGTTATATATCAGTAATTCACTCTTTTTTATTCTTCAGCTTTATTACCTAAACTTACTGTTCTAAGCATCATTTTATGTTTCTAGTTAAACATAAGTGAAAATTGATTGGAGTATTTCTCAATGGAATTTTATCTTTATTTCATCATAATTGCTTCAATTTGAATAATGACAGATGAACTGCCTCATTCAATTGCAATTTTAAGGCTTTGAAGTCACAATAGCAGCACTGGATTTAAGTCTTCAAGCCATTATTATAACAGAAAAGGCATTGGGGAAATGAAAACTTATGGTGCTAAACTTGCTGGCGTGGCATGAGAGACACTCCAATGGCTGAAGTATACATTATGACCTAAGAGTGAACTAGACTGCTACATGGGAGTCCCACCTTTCTGAATTACTAGAATCACATTATGTGATTAATTCCATGTTCACATAGTAAGTAAATGGCAACACAATTATTGTGTTTGAGCATAAAATATTTGGGTTGAGATGTGGCACAGTGGTAGAGTGCTTGTGTAGAAGAAACAAGTTACAAAGTTCAATTCCCAGCACTGTCAAATATGAACAAAAGGGTAAAACATTCTATCAGTGAAACTTTTAATTATATTTAAAAATTCAGAATTTCACCAACAGAGACTTCATTAGATTCTTTTTTAGCTCTAACATTTACATCAAGAGCCTAGCATATGGCACTTCTCCAAGATAGTTCACAATTCTTATTGTCTGTTGTCTTTGTATTCAGTTTAAGAAAAAAATCAAATAATAGGCAACATGTTTAAAGCACAATATATTTGTCACTTAAATTTATATTAAATAGGGCTGGAGGGATGGCTTAGTGGTTAAGGCACTTCCCTGCAAAGCCAAAACATCTAGGTTTGATTCCTCAGGACACACGTTAGCCAGATGCACAAGGGGGCGCACGTGTCTGGAGTTCGTTTGCAGTGGCTGGAGGCCTGGGAGTGCCCATTCCCTCTCTCTCTCTCTCTCTCCCTCTTCCTATCTGTCAAATAAATAAAAATAAAAATATTAGAAAGAAATATTTTAAAATGTTGTTAAATATAGCTGATATATTTGGTAGTGGCTAATTTATAAATATAGCACTTTCATTTCTTGATTAGGACACCATTTTTCAAGCTTTTAAGAGTATAGTATACATGGAATGAGATGTATAGTATTACGAGAGATGAAAAAGTGAGAAATATGCTTATTATAATTCAGAGTACAGAGGGCAACAGATATTAGAGGGGATATTTATGAACGATTTGGTGAAAAACATGAGCATGAAAACAGCTTCTGTTAGGCATAACGGGAATATGTCCTTGACAATAGGCTCCAACCTATTATCAAAGCACTTTGAGAAGGTTATGCCTGTAGCTGACTTTTGTTTTTCCCTCCCTCCTTTTTTTCCTTCCTTCCTTTCTTTTTTCTTTTTTTGTTTCTTTCCTTCCTTCTTCCTTTTCCAGTTTAAATATTTATTAAGTACCTGTATCACTTCAATTCATTTCTACTATCGTCCTTATGAAACACTGGATGATCAGATGGGAAAACAGGATTAGAAGGAAACAATAAAAAATCCCCCTCCCCCAAGATCAGTTTAACAGAACAGTAGAACTATGTGAGCTACTCATTTAAATTTTGAGGCTCTCAGTGATTTCATAAACAGGATGTCCTCACTGAGACTCCATAGTAGTGAAAAAATACTTTCTTCCTCTTTCTCTTTCTTTTCTCCTTTCCTTTCCTTTCCTTCTTTCTACTCCCCTTCTCCTCCTCTCCCCTCCTCCTCTTTTTCCTTTTCTCCCTTCTCCCCATTCCTCTCTCTCTTTTCCTTTACTCTTTTTTATTAATTAAGCAGAAGCTTTGTATGGAGACATCATATGTTGGTACAATCATTCCCCTCCTCCCAGAGACCACTCCACTGAGGACCCTCCTTAGTGGCATTGCTGGTATTCACCATGGAATTATGGGTTACAAATTGTGAGCAGTGATCAGTCATTGTTGGATGGTGAAATAATCCTGCCTCTTTTATTTAGAGATGGGATCTCACTTGTGACCAGACTTGTGTGAAGTTGGAGGCAATCCTTCTGTCCCTACTTCTGGGTGCTGGGATTGCAGGTGTGCACATAGCCTCATAACTTCCATTGAGAATGAAATTGCAAAGAATAGAATCATATTTATGTCAGCACTAAAGTTTCTGAATAACGAATAGCCACCCTAATTCACTATGAATGAAGCAGCTCATAGTTGGGCATAGCATCTCTTTCTAGTATTGCAGAGATATTTTCATTGTTACGCTAGCATAATCCGTTTACACTTTAAAGCCCAGCCTCTTTACATGATCTTAGTGCTTTACATACATTTTAGTGCTACTTAAATGCTCAGGTATTCTGTGTTATTTGGGCTCCAGAGGAAATAAAGATTATTTGAATATTCACCCTAAGCACCTTCCCAGACATTTCTTACACATTACAGAAAATAATTACATGTAATAAAATATTACCAATTGAGGTGGTTTAAATGCATATGACCCCATAGACTCAGGTATTTTGGATTAAGATCAAGCTTCCTACTTAAGTCCCCAGCAAGCAGAATCCTTCAGGAGGCGTGTCATTGGGGGCAGATCTTGAACCCAACCCTACTAGGTGTGTCAAGAGCCACTTTGAGCTCTGGCTGTTCATGCGTGCTGGTGTTGTCTTCTCTCTCTTTGCTGCAGGTACGGAAGTAAGCCATGGTGAAGCTTCCCTGGATTCTGTAAGCCTGAAACACACCCTTTTCTCCCACAAGCTGCTTCTGGTCAGATGTTCATGCTAGCGATGAAAAGGTAATTGCAACACCAATATCTTTTAGATGACACACATACACAAACAAGAAAATCATAACTTAAAAAATATAAAAACCGTGACTAAATATATATAAGAATTTACTTTGTTGACTACTAATTCTTTTCAAGAGATAGTTTCATATTTCCTTCTTTTATCCTTCTTTTTTATCCTGTATACAGTGGTAGGTTTAGATTCTGGCCTGACTTAGGGAGAGGTTTGTCTGGTACATATTTTTATTTACTGAAAACTTTAGTACATGAGCGTATCACAACTTTTTCATGTTCTTGTTCAATTGTCTCCATTTGTCCCCTCTCCTCTATTTCCAGTTGCACTAGGAACCAGCCTCTTTCCCAGTAGTCCTTCTCTGTGCTGATGACTCATTCATTTTTTCCTCCTCTGTCTTCCATGTCAAAATGTTGATGGGCTCAGAACTTTTCAGATCTTGTGGGAGTATCAACAACCATCATGTGGTCACGAATTCACTTGCCAATTCATGCTGGGAGAAGAGTACCTTCAAGTATTCCTTCCACCTTATGGCTCTTACATTCCTTCTGTTCCCTTCTCCACAATGTTCACTGAGCCTTGGAGCGCACAGTAGAGATATCACAATCAGTGTAAAGGTCTCAACAGTTTCTTATTTTAAGCTTTACCAAGTTTTCGGTTTCCTTGGTGTCGACCACCAACTCCATAGAAAAGCTGCTCAGGCCAGCAATGAGAACATCACACATATTTGTCTCGTCACTTACTTGCAATGTTCCCTGAGCCCTGACAAATGTGGTAGAGATGATCCACCCAGTGCTAAGTACTGGACTTTCTCTTCTTTTTTCACCATCTTGACCAGTCTCCAAGTATTCAACATCATCTGTAAAAATAAACCTCTCTAACCCAAAGTGAAAACTGCATTAATCAAAGGGCTTAACCATATGCTTTAAGAAGGCTTTTTATTCAGCCAAAGAACAGTGGTAGCTTTGTTCTACGTTATAAGACCTTTCAAGTCTTTCAAGCCACAGATTTTTGACTCAGTTCTCAGTATCAAGCATGAGTTCCTTCCCATTGAGGGCCTCAAATTCAATCAGAGAACAGTTGACTACCCCCATAACATACGTGCCACTATTGTACTCGTCGGCACATTTTGCCTGGCTGGGATGATTGTGAAGCTTGCAGGACCTACTGCTGGCTAATATTGTTGAAGACTTTATTCCCCTGGCATGTACCATGGTATTCTAGCACTTGGGCAGCCGGCCAGCAGGGAGATGAGTTCATCTCGGCGCCTAATCCCTCCCTACTTCTCATTCCATTTTCCTTGCCTTTACTACTGACTCTTACTAAAACTTACAAGCAAATACAAATTTTCAAAGCTCAGATTCACACCTGAAAGATAACATTTGTCTTTCAGAGCCTGAGTTACCTCACTATGATCTTTTTTCCTAATTCATCTGTTTTGTCTGTGAAAAGCATAATTTCATTTTTCTTTACCTCTGAATAAAACTCCATTATGTATATGTAGCACATCTTCATCATCCATTCTTCAATGATGGGTATCTGAGCTGATTCCAGTTCATAGCTACACCAAACATGGCTGAGCAAGCCTCTCTATAGTCAAAGTGTAAAGTCTTTAGGGTATACGCCCAGGAGTGGTACAGCTAGATCATATGGTAACTCTATCTTTAGGCTTTTGAGAAACTCCATATTTGTTGCTATAGTGGCTGTATCATATTACACTCCCACCAATAGTGAACAAAATATCTACCACTGAATTTAGTTTGGTCATGACTCATTAAGATGATAAACTTCATGTTTATTATCTGAGTTTACTGTTACATTTCTATTATTCAATATCTCTTACCTCAGCTTATTTTTTAATCTAGTTGTGATATTTACTTTATTTCAATGGTACAGGAAAACGGGTCCAATAAAACTTTGCTCCCCTTGTGCATTGATATTGTAATAAAAATTGCATTGTTGGGATGGGGAGATGGCTCAGAGGTTAAAGGCACATGCTTGAAAATCCTGCTGGCCTGGGCTTGATTCCCCAGTACCTATATGTAAAGCCAGATCTTTAAACTGATGCATACTTGGAGTTCCTTTGAAGTAGCAAGAGGTCCTGGCATGCTCATGCACATGGGTGCATGTGCACATGAACACACACACATACACAAACACACACATGTGCACATACACACACACAGAAACTCTCTCTGTTCACAAATCAATAAAATTATCAAATTTGGCAGTTTTTACATTGGAATTCCATCAAATACACAATAACTCTTTGTCTTCTTTTGTTGAGGTAGGGTCTCTATCTAGCCTAGACTGACCTGGGTTTAACTATGTCATCTCAGGATGGCCTCCAACTCACAGCAATCCTCCTAACTATGTCACCTAAGTGTTGGGATTAAAGGCATGCACTACCATGCCTGGGATAGAGAGAGGAAGAAAGAGAAGGAGGGAGAGAGAAAGAAAAAGAGGGAGAGAAAGAGTGAGGATGGGTATACCAGGGCCTCTAGCCACTGCAAACAAACTCCAGACACATGTGTCACTTTGTGCATCTGGATTTACATGGGTACTGGGGAATGGGTACTGTATGTAGATACAGGTCGTTAGGCTTTGTGGTCAAGGACCTTAACCGCTGAACCATCTCTCCACCCCAGTTACTATTTTTTCACTCCATCATTTGAATACATTCAAAAGTTGCAAAAAGTCATTCTTAAGGTCATTCGTATATTTTCAAAAATTTATTTTTTGAAAGGAGCATGCATGAACATAATGTGCATAATCACACTTACCCCATGGCCCTCTTCTATCTGTCCTCTTCCCACTCCTCATAAGCCCCTTCTTCTGAACAAGTCAGCATACTCTTGTGTCCTTTTCTGTCTTGTTTGGGTTGCATGGACATGGGTCAGGGATTGTCCCCTAAAGCTTGGGCTACACCAACGAAGAGCTTGACTCTCCCTCCCCTAGTAACTATCAACTGCAAATAGTTCCTCCAGGAGTGTTTGGCCTGAGGAACCCCTACCTTGTCCATGATAGAATGCTGATGGTCTCAGTCATGTGCAGCAGCTGCTGTGAGTTCATGAGCTTGCCAGCTATGTAATGTCCAGATGACAACATTCCACAGCACCCCCTTCCTCCAGCTCTTGTATGCTTTCCCCACCTCTGCCATGCTATTCCCTGAAATTTGGAATGGGTGAATAGATGCCCCATTTAGGGCTGAGCACACGACATTCAGTTATTCTCAGAGCTTTAATTAGATGCAAGTTTCCGCATTGACTGTCTCCCACTGCAAAAAGAAGCTTCTGGTCACCTTGTCTATGGATATGAGCAGTAATATTTAGGTGACAGTTTGACAGCATGTACATCAAACAGGACATGGTAGGTTCCTAGGTTCCTCCTTAGGGCCTCCAAAAGAGATTGGTCAATCAGGAGTCATTGCTAGCAGCAGTCAGCTAGGTTTGAACAGTGGGCAAGAAGGCGGGTGAAGAAGAATGGGATGGAAATTTATCAAGGTCTATTATGTTTTGTGCCTAAATTCCCAAGTTGGTATCACTGACCTGGAAAATTGATTCTCTCTTTCCCTGCTCACCTCCTAAATCCTCCTTGATATTGCAAATCCCAGGGAAGGAAGACAAATAGGGATTTAAAGCAAATTACTACATAGTTAAATGTTGTAACACAAACTTTTAAAACCATGTATTTATGTGTGTGTGTAAGTGTGTGTGCATGTGTGTGTGTGTGTGTGTGTGTGTGTGTGTTACAAAGGAATACCCATCCAGCACTATGTGGGTATCTGGGAATTGAACCCAAGCTGGCAGGCTTTGCAGGCAAGCCCAGTACTCACTCGCACTCATTCCTTCAAGCTGCTATGGATGTGACATTTGACCCCCCTCCCAAGGCTGTCTGTTCTTGCCCAGCCTTCCCTGCATGGTGAAACTTCCCCTCAAAACTGTAAGCCTCAATCAGCCCTTTCCTTTCATTAGCTACTTCTGGTCAGGTGCTTTGTCCTAGCAATGAGAAGGTAACCGTGACAGATGACTAAGGAAAAGCAGGCTAACTTACTGTGTTAGTCCACTTCCTATGGCCATGGCAGGCAGCGGAAGAAGGAAAGATTTAATGTGTGTCATGGTTTCACAGGCTTCAGAACATGGTGCAACAGAACACAACAGAAAGGAGCACGTGTAGAGCAAATGAGCTCACACTGTGAAGGCCAGAGGAGGGGAGGAAGAGACTGGGATGCGATAGATACAAAAGACTTCCAGAAGCTCACCCCTCTCAGCTGGGTAACAGACGTCATCAGTCTCGCACACTTGTCAATTAAGTTACATACAGGAACATAAAAGAACAGAAAGCGAATGTTTTTTGCCTTTTATTCCTCATGCTGTTTGAAAGCTCTCAGCATTAGCTTTCATCATGTCTATGTTTTCTCGTGGCATTTCTGATCGATCTCCACAACATTAGAGAGTTGTACTTGCAATGTACGGGCCTATGTTGTCCTGGTGGTGAGTGTCGAATGTGTGGCCTGCAGGTGGGCTGTCCCCAGTCTGTGTAAGGCAAGGAAAGGTTTTGTGGTTGGATGAGTTGAGTTTTTTTCTTTTTTGCTTTGTTTTTGAGACAGAGTTTCATGTTCCTAGGATGAGCTTGATCCTCCTGCCTCTACTCTCCAAATGCTGGCATTATAGAAGTGCACCATCATGCCCAGTTTATGCCAGGCTGGAGTTCATGCATGCTAGGCAAGCCTCTACCCACTGAGCCACAGCCCAAGATGGGGCAAGATGTTAGCAACTATTCATAGGCTTTATCTATTAAAGATTAGCCAATATCTATTCCTTACCAGCACTTAAATATTTTGAAGACTGCCTTTTATTTTATTTATTTTGGATCTGTTCATTGTCTTTGGAGCATATGAAAGATATAAAATACCTGAAACGCTATCTAGAATAAGCTGTACCCAAGCCAATGAGAAATGAATTTTAAATACGGTAAAAATTTTCAGTAAGTCATAATCAGATATGAAAGATGCTTCTGCTCCTCCCCTACTCAGACTTGCATTGTGAACGGGTGAATTTCCTCTCACCCTTAGCGAGGGCAGTCAGTGGTGTGCTCAAGATGCTTGATCAAGAGACAGGGGCTTTGAACTTCCGGTATTCTTTCCACCCAAAAGTCCCTATGTTGTACTGACTACTGAAACACGTGACTATGTTTTCTCAAAGCATTCCTCTGGATAGGAATTCCCCGGTGGCCACAAAACCCAGAATGGTCCCCACCTCTTTTTACGCCGATGGATACAATTGCCACAAGGTGGCGCCAAACCACAATAAAACCCGACGCGCGCTTTGCTTCTTCTGGTGGACTCCGGAGCTGGCCGCGGGAGGCCCTGCCATCTCATTAACCTGCGGTTCCCTTGATGTATTAATGCTTGCCTCATATTTTTCTTACCTTTGAGGGATTTCATTCTGGAAAACAAAAATCAATGAAACTTGGGAGAAGAGAAGAAAGCACAAGTCACTCCATAAAGCCAAACGGTCAAGTTTGTTTTAAAAGGTGTAGAAGGAGCCGGGTGGCGCCTGGGCAGCAGGAGGTCCTCCACAGTGACACGCAGGCACACAGCGCCATCTAGCGGAGAAGAGCTGCTCGTGGCTTCTCGGGTGGCCAGCTGCACTTGTGCGTGGCCTTCTTTACGGTCGGTCCCTGGGACATACAGCTCAACAGGCTCGGCCCCGAATCAGGCGCATGACAGCACATGCAGCTTGTTTGCCAGGACGTTGTTCCTTTGCCCAGACTGTATAACAAAGGTTTGTCAGGCTCCTTTGACCAAGAGAAAGTGATAACCCCCCGTGAGAGCCTGTGCTCAGACTGCCCCGCCACTTAAACATGGGACTTCGCCCTGTCTTGAGTCCTTGATAAGTGTGTTGTGCACATAATCCCCATATATATGTACACAGGTGTATATATTTGTATTTATTTTAGATGTGCAGAGCTAAATTCTCATTAATTATATAAGTTTCACTCTGTCATTGAAAATAGACTTTAGTCTCATAGGATTTGGGGATCTGTAAAGTAAAACAATAATAGCAATCACATTAGTTAAGATTAATATAAGCTAATTACTGCATTAATCAATACAATCCTTATTGAATCTTTTATTTTAGAGACCAGAAATTGACATCCAATAATTATTTTAGGTTTCTTTTTCTTATGTAACAGAATCCAAATTTCCCTTTTGTTGTTACTGTGTACCAACATGTCACATTTGGGTGGGAGTGTGACCAAAAGATTTTTTAAAAAATGTTATGGTGGATGTTGCAGTCAGGTTCACATTGCTGGCAGAAATCTCCCGACCAAGAGCAGCTTCTGGGGGAAAAGGGTTTACTTTGACTTACAGACTCAAGCAGAAGCTCCATGATGGCAGGAAAAATGATGGCATGAGCAGAGGGTGGACATCACCCCCTGGCCAACATAAGATGGACAATAGCAACAGAAGATTGTGCCAAACACTAGCAAGGGGAAACTAACTATAATATCCATAAGCCCACCCCCAACAATACACTGCCTCCAGGGGGCATAAATTCCCAAATCTCCATCAGCTAGGAACCTGACATTCAGAACACCTAAGTTAATGGGGTACTCCTGAATCAAACCACCACATTCTGCCCCTGGCCCAATTAAACTGATAACCATCTATGATGTAAAATACAATGCATTCAGTCCAACTTTAAACGTCCACATAGTTTTTATCAATCCTAATGATGTTCAAACATTCCTATAGTCTAAGATCTTTTAACTGAGCCATCATACAAAAAAAAAAAAATCCCCCCCCAAACCCATAATGGCACAGAATAAACATTCACATTGCAAAAGATGGGATTGGGCATAGCAAAGAAATATTTAACCTGTACCAGATTTAAACGGGACAAACACCAAACTCTGCAGCTCCAAGTCCAAGAACTCTAGTTAGTGACAAATCTCCAAGTCTGATATTCTAACCAGCAATAAATCTCTGGAGTTCCATTTATGCCTCTCCAGCTAGGCTACTCACAGTCTTTGAAAATTTCATCCAGGGACAGCAGCAATTCTTAGCAGCCATCTTGTGGTCCCAGTATCTCACTGGGTGTCCACTGCAACCCACGATCCATTTTCATGGCTCCGTCTGGTGTTCCTGCAAGCATCCAGAAAACCTGCTTCACACTGCCCATGAACATTTCCAAAACACAAGACCGTGTTGCAAGTCCAATGACTCTCTCTTTCCTGCAATTCTTATACTGCATAATACCAGGTAGGGTGACAATTTGTTAATCCAGGGGTAAATAAAGCTGACTTTGAAGAACAGGACACTCCTTTATTATTCAGTCCACTTCAAAAGACGGCGTTCTTTCTATTGTCCTAATGCAGGTCAGCTGGCCCAATCTCAGTGGTTGTAATCTCTCATACAATTGCAGCTGAGCGGGCAAAAGTTTCAGCCCAAACAATTTTTTTTGTGTGTGCGTGTGCCATATTCCTCAGCTCACACCTATCCATTTCTACACAATGTAACGCTACACAAAATCTCAGGATGGGGGCATAAAAGCAAGCCTCTCACACAAGCTTCTAGCCCAGTCCAGGCAAAGCTTTTTATCACCCTCACAAGCCAAACCTCACAATCAAGTTCTTTCTGCACTCAGATCTTTCAACTCCGACCAGAATAGTCTATCGAGCTGTACTTACAGCACTGTAAGGCATTGCTTGGGTCAAAATTTCAAATCCTTCTACATTCCTCTCAAAAATCAGCTCCAAAGGGCCAAAAGCTACACACTCAGGTGTCTAGCAGCAATGATCCCACTCTTGGTAGCAAATATACTGTTGTAGTCAGGTTCTCAGTGCTGGCAGAAATCACCTGACCAAGAGCAACTTGTGGGGAAAAAAAAAAATGTTTCTTTTGGCTTACGGACTTGAAGGGAAGCTCCATAATAGCAGGGGAAAATAATGGCTTGAGCAGAGGGTGGACATCACCTCCTCACCAACATCATGTGGACAACAGCAACAAGAGAGTGTGCCAAACACTAGCAAGGTGAAACTGGCTATAACACCCATAAGCCCACCCCAAACAGTACACTGCCACTAGGAGGCATTAATTCCCAAATCTCCATCAGTTGGGAACCTAGCATTCAGAACATGTAAGTTTGAGGGGTACACCTGAATCAAACCATCACACCTTCTCATTGCTAGGAAAAAAAAAAATACCCAACCAGAAGGAGCATACAGTTCAAGGGGAAGCTTCATCATGGTGTGGTAGTCATGGCATAACCAGGAAGCTGGCTCATGATGGTATATACACATCCACCGCAGGGAGGGATCAGCAAGAGAGAACAAGCTTTGAGTCTCCAGGGTGCTTGACTAATAAGCTTCAAGTCCTTCCCCCATTGACACACCTCCGCCAGCAAGGCTTCACCTTCCCCAGGCTCCGCCAGCTGTGACTAACTGGTAGTAAGCTTCATCATTAACACTTGAGGCATAAGGTACATTGTACCTTCGAACCACCACCATCACCTTCATATGCTCCTCTTGAAAACAGATATTTTGTGACCAAAGTTAATGACCACTAATAATTTACTAAAAAGAGAAGAAAACACTGAACTAATATTTTCTATAGCTCTATATTATTTTTACATTGATTTCTCAAGCATCATCCCCTGTGAACATTGCAAAAATGGAGTGAACATGTTTATTATTTACTGGGCATACAGTACATACTGAAATGGGCACTGGAGCTATACACAGTAAGGAGGATAAGACTTCCTCATGAATACACATTTTTGGGAAGGTGAAATACGTTAATAGAACAATACATGAAACAAAATTAATAATTTTGGACCCTGAACAGAAATGGGGTGGCATAGAAGAAATGGAACACTGCTGGGTGCTCCACATAGCAGGGAGGGAGAGCAGTGCACTGCTAGCTGAGCTCTCTTGGAATTAGATGTGGAAAAGGAGGCGAGAAGAATGCAGGCCCCTCAATGGCATGAGTTTTGCACACTGAGGAGCTGAAGAACTATGTGAGTGTGCAGTGAGCAGGACATAGAAGAGACAGCACTACGGATAGTGTAAATGCACTACGGATAGTGTAAATGCTCAAGAGCCACTGTCTGAGAACAAACACAGGCGCCCATCATGAACTTGTTCTACCAGCCTCACTGATCAGTGATAGCTTGGGCTCAGTGAAAGGCTTCAAACTGTGTGGGATGAGGCAGCTTAATTTTCAAACTGTCTGTAACTTAAGTTGATTGATAATACTGTACTTATTATGCAGCAAAACATGATAGGTGAGGTAGGTTATAAATTGGAAGCACTCTTGCACATAATATTTTTCAGAGTTAATTTATCTTTTGAACACTACTAATTTTAATAAATTTATTATAGTGTGACCAAAACTTACCTGGTTTTCCAGAGGAGGTTAAAAGGCAGGAATGGTGGCAGGAACAAGGCCAGCCTTCTACTTTTACATTGTTATTGGTCTCCTCCGTGTGTGGTCCTGCTCTTCAGAGGCCAAAAGCATTTTAACAAACCTTATTGAGGATGGTTGACCAACTTCCTTCACTAGAAGGAAGTAGTCCAAGTCCTCCCTTCCAATTGGAACTACTCGTATTTGACTACTAAAGAATGCATATTTCTTAAATAGCTAAACAAGACATTTGAAGTCCTGGATCTTCAGCACCCACGTAAATATCAGATTGGCGTGGTTGTCCCAGCACTCAGGAGGCAAAGACAGTGTCTTGGGGGCAAGCTGGCAGATGGCCAAATTGGTGAGCTCTGGGTTCAAGTGAGAAATCCTGCGTCAATAAAAGGAGGTGGAGAAGTAATAAGGAAGACACCAAACATGAGCCTCTGGCCTCTACATGCATCCATACACTCATGTGCCCACACACATCCAAACTTGCATGCCAACCGCGCATGAAAGCATAGAAAGTCAAAGAAGTAATTTGAAACAATGAAATGCATGTTAATATGTCATTTTCATGAGTGTTTTATTTGTAGGTTTTAAATTATCCTAAGCTGGGCAGATGGCTCAGTGGGAACACTGCTTGCCATTCAAGCATGAAGGACTGAATACAGATTCTCAGATTCCAGTCACAATGATCAAGTATGGTGGTATGTATCTGTACTCACATCACTGGGGAGGGCAGTGGCAGTGAATATGGGCGGGGGGGGGTTCTCATGGACTAGCTAGTCTAATAAAACTGGTGTGCTCTAAGTTCAGTGAGAGATCTTGTCTCAAAGAATAAAGTAGAGAGTGACTAAAGAAGATATCTGATATTGACCTGTGGCCTTGACATACACATGCTCATGTGCACCTGCACACATAACAAACACACGTGCTCACATGCACATCACATACATACACTCATAAAAACCCTAACGTTCTTACTTTGCTTCCAAACATGCAAGTTCGCTTTCTGCTTCAAAAGAAACTTTACACTTAGACATTCCAGAATGCTGTAACTAAGATTATGGGGCTCTTCTTGGAGAAGGACTCGAGTCCATGTTGCATGATTAGTAGTCAGGAGTCCTATGGGGGCAGGGAAAGAATGTTACAGTGTGAACCCAAGATGTCCCCTGAAGGTTTGAATGTTGGGGTTTGGTTGCCTTCTGATGGGCTTTTGGGAAGTGTTTGGATCCTGAGGTCTCTGATGTCATTAATTTCCTGGTGGATTCATAATGTGATGGTATTTTGGGGAGGTGGTAGGAAGGAGGAAGCTGGACCTAGATGAAAGAAATGGGTAAGTCCCTGAGGAGAAAGATGCCTTGACCTAAGGCTGTGCTGACCACACAGTGATGCCATGATGCTTCGCCTTGCCTTGGGCCAGAAGCACTGCAGCTGGACAGCCAGCAATGGGGCCCTTGGAAATCATCGCCCTGTTAAGTCTCCCTTCCTTCATCCTTTGCAGGTGTTTTCTCATAGGGACAAAATGTTAACTAGCACATTACCATATGGCTTTTTTTGAAAAAATGTTCACAACTACTCTATATCTTTACTTTGGAAGAAATAAAAGGGTCTACTAATTTTTCATAGCTGAATGTTGTAAATAAACTTTATCTTTATTAATTTATTTATTAGAGAAAGAAAAAGAGAATTGGGCATACCAGGGCTTCTAGCCACTGCAAACGAACTCCAGATGAATGCTCTACCATGTACATCTGGCTTTTGTGGCTTCTAGGAATTTGAAGTAGGTCCGTAGGCTTTGCAGGCAAGTACCTTAACTGCTAAGCCGTCTCTTCAGTCCTATAATGAAACTTTATAAAGAAGCTATGTAAGCTGAAGTATACACAATTTATTGCTCAAAATCTGCAGAGTATCTTTGAATGAGAAAAAAATGGACATTTTGTGGCTCAGACAGTATAATGGGCATACATTATAGCTAATGGATTAGAATTTACTGAGATGAAAAGCACAAATCCTAGGATTTTTTTCTTAAAGAATGATTTTTTTCTATATTTTATGCACAGAAATTTTGATTCAGTAGGTCTCTGACACAGAAATTTACACATAAGTTTTAAAATTCTGTTTATTTTGGTGTAGCAGTTTTGACCAGAATTGGGGAGATGTGCAAATATGCAAACAGTGTGCTCAGTGAGCCAGGAAAAGGCTTACAAACAGCTCACCACATGAAAAAAAGAAAAGAAAGAAAAAAGAGAAAAGAAAAAAGAAAGCATCGCTTCCCAGAGCTGCAGTCAAGGTTTTCTTCATTCTATGGGCATAGAAATACATATTTTCAGTCTAAATATTGCAGCCTGCTATAGAGAATGAAAATGTAATTGAACTGAAGTCAATGTAAGGTTAAAAAAAGACTGCCCCCCCCCATCCAGCTGTCTGCAGAAATAGATTATTTCTCTTAATTTTCTGATTTAGTTATATTCCTAGTGTACATAAAAACAGATTTGATTTCCTTGGAATCAAATGTAAAATGAAAGCCAAGGCCTTATCACTGAAACAAGACAGCAGTTTTGCAGAGCTGTGTACGTCCTTTGAACTGAGATGACATTGTCTCAGAGGGAAAGATGTTTGATGAATTTTTTACACTTTAAAGCTCTTGCTCAGGAAAATGAGCTGGGAATCTCTTTGGGTAGAATTGAAGGGGGTGGATCATTTCGTCTTCAAAAGATGAGGGGGAAAGTGTCATTTTCTATTTCCCTTAAGTATCATTCTTTCAAATACTTGTGTGACAAGAGATTCAACAGGCTTAGATTTGGAGTTTTAGTTTTTCCAGAAATGCACGGAAGAATTAAGTGGCCCTGCACATCAAAAGGAAGAAAAAGAGAGAGAGGGAAAAAATTCCCTAGAAAGAAGGAAATGGTGCTTCAAACCCTTACAAACTCTACCACATAAAATTGCTGTAATCAGTTCTATATCCTACACTGAGAAGACAATCATCTTAACACCATGTTAACTTGCTCATTTAATTCAAATTGTTAGTGACAAGCTCAGGAAGAAGTGCTCTGCAGAGATGGAAACTTCCTTTAAACTGTTCATTCCATAAATGCAGATTATCAGCTGATAAGTATCTATTTTAGTACCCAAGAGTGGTCAGAAAGCAAATGAGAAGAAAGACAAGCCAATATACAGTAGAAGCAGGGAGTAAAGGATGAGCTGACCTGTGATGGCCGTAATGAAGAGTGGAAAATAAACAAGAGCGGAAGGAAGGGAAAAGGGCAGGACATGGAGAGACTGGGATTTTGCCATATTTACAAGCTAACAGGTTAGTCTGCCAAAGTTCCAAAGATAGGAGGCAGAAGTAGGGGAACTCCTGACCAAAGAAAAGGACTTTTAATCATATAAGAGCAGACAGTATTCACCTCGTGTTCTTTTCTGATTCCTTTGTTCTGAAGGTCCCTTGAAGGCAACGTAGGGATGAATCCTAGGGAAACATTCACAGTAATGTTTGTGTAAATGCTCGAGGAACCTTGGACTTTGCAGAATTCCATTCATGTGTAGAAGTAAACCTGCCCAATATGCCTTTGGTGGATAAGGGGACAAAATTTTTATGACTTTCAGCAATAGGAAAACCTTCTTTCTGATCCGGAGTAAGATAACTAAGTATTCCAGATAGGTTGTCCATACAAAGCTCTTGAACAGAGTAAAGCTACTGCATAAATATCAGGAAGGCAAAAGATACGCCCAATTGCTTCCAACAGGATGTAGAAGGTACATATCTCAATTAAGATTTCTGCAATTTTATGGGACTTTGTATCTTCAGGGTTCTTTTTATGGACCATAATATGATGGACCTAATCATTCTTCCACATGTCCTTTTACATACTCTCCTTAGCTAAGTCATCTCTGAATAAAGCAAGGTTGGTTAGTCTTATCAGACAGTTTCATATTATAAGACCCACAATGAACTAAAGAAAACAGTTCCAGAAGAATATTTTTATTGAGAACTTTAATATATGAACATATTGCAAGCTGATTATATTCCCATTGGGTTATAATCTTATGTTCCCTCTCCTCTGCCTTATTCCACTGAGGGCCCTCATCAGAGGAGATATCTATATTCACTGTGGGTTCATGATTGTATCAGTCAGTCTCTAATGGGGGAAATAATGCCTCAGGATACTCCTTCCCACCCCCTGTGGCATGTATATTATTTTCTGTCCCCTGCTCTTCTGCAATGTTTTGAGTCTTGGAGGGCATATTATAATTCTGTTTTAGTGCTGACTTCTCAGAAGCCACTGATTTTCTACTTTGATGAGTTTTGAATGTCCTCAGTGTCTGCCATCATGTCTCTGGAAGAGGCTGTCAGAGTATTAGTGAGAGCAGCACTCATACTTAATCCTCTACTTCCACTTTAATGTTTCCTGGGCCTGACAAATGTGCTAGAGATGACTCACCTAACTTTAGGCAGCCAGTTGTCTTTTATTGGCATACTGCTGGGTCTTGGGTCTCCCTGGCCTTCACTGCCGTCTGTAAATATAGAATCTCTAGCTGAGAGGGGGAGCAGCATGGATGAAACGGGTAAACATGGACACTTAGAAGACATTCAATGGGCATAACTTCTCCTTTTAGCCAAAGAACTGTGGAAACTTCAACATGGAAGCCACTGGCTTCTATGGTAGTTTGAATATAGGGCCCCATCAACTCACACTTAAATCTTGGGTCTCCAGAGGATGGAGCCCTACTGGGGAAGATGTATGTCACTCCAGTAGATCTTGGAGTCCAGCCCCAAGGTGTTTTTTTTTTCTTTTTTTTTTTTGGTTGGGGAGGGACATGTGTCCAGCCCTAGGTGTTCAGATCAATTGGAGCTCTCACAGTGTGTTGACGGCTGTTGCTGTTTGCTGACTGTAAGGTGTTGTCTCTCTGATTAGATCTATGGAAGGGTGTCAGTTTCTTCCATCATTGATTGTGTTCCCCTGGAATTTGTAAGCCTAAAATGAACTGCTTTTCTCCTATAAGCTGCTTTTGGTCGAGTATTTGTCCAGCAATGTGAAGGTGAGGGTAACAGCTTCTGATGGTTCACAGTAATAGGTATGAATTTCCTCCCACTGAGTGGACTACCTATCCAATCACAGAGCAGTTGGTTACCACTATAGCCTATGTACCACTATTGTACCAGTGTGTACATCTTGCCTGGCAGCAGGATCTACTTCTTGTCCACACCGTTTGCCACCTTTACCACCCTACCCTGCCCAGCAGATCACATGGCACTGTCCAGCATGATGAGAGCAAGTTAGAACAGAGCTGATTTCCTTTCCAATTCTAGCATGAACCTTCATTACTTTAGGGGACTTATGGGCCTCTGTGACCAACAGATAACTATGTGTATGTGTATGTGTGTTGGGAGGGGAGGCAACAATTCTGAAATTGGGACTTTCAGTGACAACCTGTGATTTAGTGTAAAGATTTCTCCATCCATGCAGGGTATGTCTGTCCAAAGTATGTATTCATTCTCTCGTTATCACTTCTCTATTGTTAAAAAGAGTTGTATCTTTTAATTAACTAAATGAAAGGAAGAATTCAGGCTGTAGAGATGGCTTAGCAATTAAGGAGCTTTCCTGCAAAGCCAAAGGATCCAAGTTTGATTCCCCGGTACACACATAAACCACATGCACAAAGTGGCTCATATATCTGGAGTTCCTTTGCAGAGGCTGGAGACCCTGGCATGCCCATTCTCTCTACATATATCTGGATATTCTCTCTCTCTGTCAAATAAAAATAAAATATTTGTTAAAAGAATGGTTTCTATGATACTGATTGTTGCAGTCCAGTTCTCATTGATGGTAGATATCACCCAACCAAGAGCAGCTTCTGGGAAAGAGAGGTTTATTTTGGCTTACAGGCTCGAAGGGAAGCATGATGGCAGGGGAAAAGATGGCATGAGCAGAGAGTAGAAATCACCCCCCTGGCCAACATAAGGTGGACCAGAGCAACAGGAGAGTGTGCCAAACATTGGCATGGGGAAACTGGCTGTAACACCCATACAGCCCCCAACAATACATGCCCCCCAGAAGACATTAATTCCCAAATCTCCATCAGCTGGGAACCTAGCATTCAGTTCACCTACGTTTATGGGGGACACCTGAATCAAACCACCACATTCCACCCCTGGCCCCCATAAACTGATAAACATACATTATTTTATTTTATTTTTATTATTTATTTTTTTAATTTATTTTATTTATTTGCAAGCACACAGAGAGAAAGAGATAGAGGAGACAGACAGAGAGAGAATGGGTGTGCCAGGGCCTCCAGCCACTGCAAATGAACTCCAGACGCGTGCACCCCCTTGTGCATCTGGCTAACATGGGTTCTGGGGAATCGAGCCTCGAACCGGGGTCATTCGGCTTCACAGGCAAGTGCTTAACCACTAAGCAATCTCTCCAGCCCACATACATGATTTTAAATGCCATGCATTCAGTCCAAGTTTAAAAGTCCCTGTAGTTTTTATCAAACCCAATGATGTTCATACATCCCATAGTCCAAGATCTTTTGAGCCATAACACCAAAAAAAAACTAAAAAAAAAAAACCATAATGGCACAGAATAAACATTCATACTGCAAAATATGGCATTGGGCATAGCAAAGAAATATTCAACCAATACAAGATTTAAAACAACCAGGGCAAATATCAAACTCTATAGCTTCAAGTCCAACAACTCTAGCCAGTGACAAATCTCCAAGTCCAATAATTCTAACCAGCAACAAGACTCTGGCATTCCAATTCCACCCCTCCAGCTAGGCTACTCATGGTCCTGGAAAACTTCATCTGGGCTGGCAGCTCCTTACCAGCCATCTCGCGGTCCCAGCACCTCCACTGGTTCTCCACTGCAAGCCATGGTTCATCCTCATGGCCCCTTTGGCTCGCCATGCAGGCAACCAGCAAACCTGCTTCACCCTGCCCATGGCCATTTCCAAAACACAAGACTGTGTTGCAAACTGAATGACCCTCTCTTTCCTGCATTTCTTATACTCCACAATACCAGGTATAGGGTGCCAATTTGTTAATCTAGGAGAGAATAAAGTAGACTTTGAAGAATAGGACACTCCTTGAGCACTCAGCCCCCTTCTAAAGAGTCTACATTTTTCCTGTTGCCCCAGTGCAGGTCAGCTGGCCCAGTCTCAAAGGTTGTAATCTCGGGCTGGAGAAATGGGCTTAGCAGTTAAGTGCTTGCCTGTGAAGCCTAAGGACCCCGGTTTGAGGCTCGATTCTCCAGGACCCACATTAGCCAGATGCACAAGGAGTGCACGTGTCTGGAATTTGTTTGCAGTGGCTGGAGGCCCTGGTGCACCCATTCTCACTCTCTCTCTCTCTCTGTCTGCCTCTTTCTCTCTCTGTCTGTTTCTCTCAAATAAATAAATAAAAATAAACAACAACAACAAAAAAACTTAAAAAAAGGTTGTAATCTCGCAAACAATTTGCAGGTGAGTGGGCAGCAGCTTAGGCCCAAAGATTTCACTTTTTCTGTGCCATATCCCACTGCTCCCACCAGTTCATTAGTATGCAAAGCAACCCTGCCCATCTTCTCAGGACACAGGAATAACTGCAAGGTTTTCACACAAACTGCCTCTAGCCTCTAGCAAAGTCCAAGCAAAGCTCTTCCTCACCCTTATAAGCCAAACTTCACAGTTCATAGTTCTTACTGCATTCAGGTCTTGCAACTCTGACCAGAATAGTCAATCAAGCTGTACTTACAGCACTGTAAGGCATTTCTTAGACCAAGGTTTCAAATCCTTCCACATTCCTCTTGAAAATCAGCTCCAAAAGGCCAAAGCCACACAGTCAGGTGTCTAGCAGCAATCCCCCTCCTGGTACCATTTTACTGTTGCAGCCCTATTCGCATTGCTGGTAGAAATCACCCAACCAAGAGCAGCTTGTGGGAAAAAGAGGTTTATTTTGGCTTACAGGCTTGAGGGGAAGCTCCACGATGGCAGGGGAAAATGATGGCATGAGCAAAGGGTGGACATCACCCGCTGGCCAACATAAGGTGGACCATAGCAACAGGAGAGTGTGCCAAACACTGGCATGGGAAAACTGGCTATAACACCCATAAGCCCGCCCCCAACAATACACTGCCTTTTGGAGGTGTTAATTCTCCATCAGCTGGGAACCTAGCATTCAGAACACCTAAGTTTATGGGGGACACCTGAATCAAACTACCACACTGATTCATTCCATAATTACTTCTGTATATTATCCCCCTCTTCTTACTTGAGAGCCCCTCAGACTGTTCCACCCCCTGAATTGTGTTCTTCCAGTTGCCTGTCAAATATCCCCTTCTCACATCCCTCCCTGCTTCTCTCTCCAAGCTTCATTATCGTTTCCTTACCAGCAATACTGATGCTTACTACAACTTATAAACAACTAAATCAGGAAATATGTTTTGATATTTTCCTCATGCATGTTTTAAAATTTATTTAAATTTTTATCAATTTATTTTTATTCCTTTGTACTATTATTATTTTAGAGAAAAATATATCACAATATTTGACAAGCCTAGCACATTGTGTTGCTATTTATATTTTCTCCATGCCATAGCCATTCTCATTTTTGTGGATTAAAAAAAATAACAGGTCTCTTTAGCTTCATTATTTTGTTCTTTCACAGAGGTCCTAGCATTAAGTTTGTACCTAATAAGACAGAAATGCATCTGATGTGTTTCAGAGTGAAATATGTTAGAGATAGATTAAAATATAATATATGGAAATAAAAATCCAAACTCTATTTATGAAATTAATACAACTCTTGTGTCTTTAGTTACAATATAGTATTTTATACTAAAAAATTTCAACAAAATTAAATATCCATTCATGATTTAAAACATTGAAAACGTTACATATAGAAGGAATGTGCCTCAACACTATGACAGGAATATAGAACAAGCTCATAACTCACAGTAGACTTAATAATGAAAAGTTTAAATTTTTGTTTTTAAGATTAGATAAAGAAAGATAACTATTTTATCACTTCTATTCAACATAATATTGGAATTCTCATTCACAGTATTGGGAAAAAGAAGGTAAAGAAAGCTCTCTAGATTTTAAAATACAACAATTAAATGGTATTTGTTTTCATAAGGTATAATCTCATAGAAATTGCTACAGTGTTACTATGTTTTGAATATAAACTGTCCTCCCATAGGCGCCAAGTATGTCTACACACTTGGTCTCCAGATTATGGTGGTTTGAGAAGGTTGTGGAATGTTTAGGTGCTAGAATCTTGATGAAGGAAAAGTGTCACTGAAGATAGATCTAGTTCACTCTCTGATGACCAGCTGATGTCACAAACTAGCTTCCTGCCTCTGGTAAAATGGTGGCCACCATGATGGAAAGTATCCCACTGATTCCATAAGCTCAATGGAGTCATTCACTTCCTTGAACTGTCTCTGTTCAAGTATTTGTCCTCACAATGACAAAGTAACTGACACCAATAATTGATGCCAGGAGTAGATTTTCTTTGCTGTAATCAGCCTGATTTTCGACTTGGTTTATGGGAGGAATGTGGAAAACTTTTGAACTTTGGATTAGAAAAGCCCATGGCTACATTAGTAAGAACTTAATGGACCACTCTGGAGGAGGTTTGATAAACTAGAATGCTGAGAGAAGAATGTACAATGGAGAGTTACTTCGATAGGTTTCAGACAGAAACAAGGGCTCTACCAGGACTGGCACTAGAGGGAGTTCATGTGATATTCTGGCAAAGATCCTGATGGTGTTCAGCCTGAATCCTAACAAGTTATAGCTGAATTGAAAAGTAATGAGTTAGTCTTTTGTGGAGATTTCAAAGCAGAATAGCATTTTTGTTTGTAACATGGCTTCTATTAACTAGGTTTATTCAGCTATACGGGGGGGGGGGAGCGGAGAGAGAAATGCAAAGTAGAAACATATACAAATTGTAAAGTTTTATAAAAAAATGAACATGAGAAAGTTTGAAGTTCCAGACGAAAAGGCTTTAATTGTAAAAATATTAGTAATACTAAAGAGGAACCTACTGCTTTTCACTAGAACAACAGGAAAATTGTCTAGATGACAAGACCCTACCTATTAATAGCTCCAGATTTGTAGAAATGCAAATTCTTTGGAATGGAGTAGGCCCAAAGGGAGAATGCTAAAAGAATTTTCTGCTCCTCACAGTCACTATATAGAGACTGATACAATGGAGTCCCAAGGGGGCCAAGCTTCATTTTAAGCTGGCAGCAGAGCATCAGGTATTACACCACAGAGCCAGAGAACACATGCAGCTAGGCAATATGTGTCAGGGTCAGATTTCCTGCAAGGTAACCCTGAAAGGCCCTTGCAAGAAACTGTGAAGAGCAAACCTAAATTGCAATGGAGGCCCCAGGATGTTGCAGATATAAGGACCTAAAGCCAAGGAAAATTGTAGGCCCACAAGAGACACTATTCTAACCACAGACAGAGCTGCAGGGATGGGACAACCCAAGCATTTTAGAAACCAGACAATTTAATCATGAGTCCTAAATACCAGACAAGGAGCTGCAAGATTTGGATTTGCCCTGATTGGCTTTGGCCTTATATTTGTCAAATGTTTCCTTTATGCTTGCTGATATAATGGACCAGCTTCCCATTCCCACCACCACGCCTTTCTCATTATGATGGAGTGCATTGTCCAAAATCTATAAACCAAACTAAGCCCTTTCCTTTTTTAAGTTGCTTCTTGTCATGCTTTTTGTCCCAGGAAAGTGAAAGTAGTATACATTGGCCTCCAAGAATCCATTTGAAGTAACAGAAAAAATCATTAAGTTGGAGGACACAAAATCAACGTATAAAAAGCATTATCCTTTATGCATACTAGCAATGAACTCTTTGAAAAAGAAATTAAGAAAATGTCATTTTCAGCAGTTACCAAAATAGTTATATATAGGAAAATATTAACATATAAGGTGAAAGATTCATGGACTTAAAACTATAAAGCAAAATGATTTGACTGGGGAAAGATGGAATCTCAAAGTAGTTTTCATTTGTGGCTTTATGGTTTTATGGCTAAGAATAGTGAACATTACTTTTTAAAAAATACATGTTGCCTATTGTGTTTCTTCTTTGGGAACTGTTTATTTCATCAACAAATTTGTTTATTGGGAATTTATAATTTTGATGTTTATTGAAATTATTTATATATTCTAGATATCAGCCTCCTATCAGCAAATGTTTTCTTATATGATTATTTTTTCTGTACCTTGTGTTGATACTTGTACTATCATTCCTGTACTGAAACACTACTAAATGTAGTCCCACTTGTTAATTCTTGGGACTATTTCCTGTGCAATTGGAGACCTGTTTAGAAAGCTCTTGCCTATACTTATTAATTGAAGTATATTCCCTGTGTCTTCCTTTTGCAATTTATGTGCTTCTAATTTTAGAACTAAGGTCTTTGATACATTTGAAATTGGTTTATTTACACAAGGGCACAGATATGGATCTAATTTCATTCTTCTGCATGTAGTTATCTAATTTTGCCAGTATGATTTGTTGAATAGGCTGTCGCTGTTTTTCTCCAGTTTTGATGTAATTTTCTAAAACTAAGTGAGTATATCTGTGTGAGTTTTTATGGAGTCCTCTGTTCTAGTCCAGTGATCTACATGTCTTCTGTACTGTGCCAGTACTATGCTGCCTTTGCCAATATAGCTCTGTAGTACAACTTGACCTTAAGTATTGTGCTACTTCCAGCAGTGTTCTTTCTGCTTTACATTGCTTTTCCTGTGTATGGTCTTTGATTGTGATGCTTGGATTATTTTTTCTAGTTCTCTGAAAATGTCATTGGTATTTTCATGAGAAGTGAATTGAATCTTTGTATTACTTTTCATAATATAACATTTTTTGAAACATTATTTCTGTTAACCAGGAGTATGGAAGGTCTGAAAAATATGCTATCAAGGATATGCAGGTGAGAATATAAACCACTATAGCCAGTATATAAATAAGTATGGAGGTTTCCCAAATGGAGAATTGAGTTGCAAAGAGAAAGTTGGAGGGGGGAGGAATTACCATGGTTTATTGTCTATAATTATGGAAATTGTCAATATAAAAGAAAGAGAGAGAGAGAGAGAGAAATAGAACTACCATAAGTCAGTTATACCATTCCTGGACATATACCCAAAGAACTTCATGCCCTACCACAGAGATAACTCTTTTATTCCCATGTCCATTGATTCATTATTCATAATACCAAGGAAATGGAACAAACTTAGATGTCCATAAAACTTTATACATTTGTAAAGAAAAATAAAGTTTTCAGGAAAATGGATGTATATGGAAAGACATTAAATGAGGTGACTCATTTGCAGAAAGACTAAAACATGTTCTCTCCTATATGCCAGACCTAACTTTTAATATATATATGTGAATAAGGGAGCATGAGACTGGGTATCAGCTATGAAAGAAGATAAGAGACTATGATGGGCGAGCCAAAGGCATTAGGAAATGAGAGACAGGGTAAAAGGAGACAGGTTACTTAAAAGCAGAAAGGTGACTCCTGGTGTTGGGGGGGGGGACGGCAAGGGGGCGGTGGGATGAGGTACAAGCTGTGGGAAGAAGTTGGAGGAGAAAAGGAGGCAAAAACAAAAATTTTATTTGAAAAATTTCATAATGACAGGCTGGAGAGATGGCTTAGCAGTTAAGGCACTTGCCTATGAAGCCTAATGACAGAGGTTTGACTCCCCAGAACCCAAATAAGCCAGAAGCACATGCTTCTGGAGTTCGTTTGCACTGGCTAAAGGCCCTGACATAGCATTCTTGGTCTCTTTCTCTCTCTCTGTCTGTCTGTCTGTGTCTCTGTCTCTTTGTCTCTCTGTCTCTCTCTGTCTCTCTCATAAATAAACTTAAATTTTTAACATATTTTATTTTTGTTTATTTAAGAGAGAGAGAGAGTGAGAGAGAAAATAGGTGTTCCAGGGCCTCCAGCCACTACAAACAAACTCCAGATGCATGTGCCACCTTGTGCATCTGGCTTATGTGGATCCTGGGAAATCAAACCTGGGTCCTTTGGCTTTACAGGCAAGTGCCTTGACTGCTAAGCTATCTGTCTAGCCCTCCAAAAATATTTTTAAAAACTTTTTAAAAAGGAAATAAAAATATCATGGTGAAATTTTATTTTTTGTATTATAACAAAATGTAAAAGTTAAAAATACATGGATAAAAGAAACTGGAGAAGGCACAAATAAATGAACAAATAGGTCATTTTCATGTAATAAGTATTATTATTTTAAGATGCCCATGTTACCCAGAGTGATGTGCAGATTCAGTGCAATCTTTATCAAAATTCCAGTGTAATTTTTTATAGAGAGGAAAAAACAGTTAAAACTTATATGACATCACGATGATCCCAAAGAGACAAAACAATTGATCACAAAGAAGAAGTTAAAGACATCACATGGTTGGAGTTCAAAATTTACTGCATCATAGTAGTACTATCAAAATAGTGTGACATAAAATAGACGTGGCAACAAAAGGAAGAGAACACCGAGTACATTAATTAATCCATAAATTTATGCCTGTTCATTTTCAATATGGATGCCAGAAGCCACAATGGAGAAATGATGATCACTTAATTAATGTTTCAAGAAAAACTACATTATCTACATTCAGAATGCATTCACACATTCATCTTACACAGTATACAAAACTAAATCAGAATGAACCAATGCCTTAAACTTATGGCCAGAAAATATAAAATGAGTACTTAAGCACATAAGAAGCAGGCATGGGAAAGGATGTTTAGAATATGTATATACATATACATGCATACATATATACATACACAGGCAAAACTTTGTAAGAATAGATGAATGAGATCACATTAAACTATAACATTGATTCACAATGAATGAAATTATACACAGTGTGAAGCAACAGCCTAGGGAATGGAATAATATCCTCACTAGTCATACAACTGATAAGGGGTTAATATTCCAATTACACATGTAAATCAAAGAAACTAATAGTAAAAAAAAAAAATCCAATGGAAAACTGAAAAGGAGACCTGAACATACAAATCTATGAAAAGTTCCTCAACATCATGAATCAAGAAAATGCATATGAAAATATTAATGAACTTTTGCCTCATACTTTTTAAGTTTTCTATTACCAAAAACAATGAAATATAGGTTTATTGGATGAAACACTTGCCATGAAACATGGTTACCTGAGTTTTGATCCTCAGAACCCACTAAAGCTGGAAGCTCTTGTGGGCTCCTATAATCAATCCAGTGGTGTAGGGAGGTAGGGACTGGAGAATTTCTTATAACCTTGTGAGATACATATTCTAGCAAATGAAATAGTGAACAAGTAGAGACCCTGCCTCATTGAGGGGGAAGGTAAAGACCAACTCTAAAAGTTGTCGTCAGACCACTACAAGGACCCAGTGGCATGCATATGCTCACACACATTCACACAAGCACACGCACACACACACATATACACACATACCACATACATACATATGTACATACCAAAAAAGAAAAGGAAAAAAAAATGAATCAAAGAGATCTAGAAATCAGATCAGTGGTAGACTGATTGACTAACATACATAAATCCCCATGGGTTCCCAGAAATGTCAAAAACACAAAATGGTCAAATTTAGGGAAGTGGAGAGCATGATGGAAAGTGGGCCTTTCACTGTTGCTGAGCTTATAAAATTAGTATAGCCATGTGGGAAACATCAAGATGACTGCTTAGCAAACACACTGAGACAAAGGGAAGATGCCAGCCGAGGAAGTCCAAGCTGATCTGAAGGAATTTCAGTTATTTGAAAAGCATAGTGACACATGCACAGGATTTCAGCACTAAGGAGGCTGAGGTCAGCATGGACTACAAGTGAGTTCTAGGCTAGCCTGGACTATAGGGTGAGATTCTATCTAAAAACCTAACCACAAGACAAGACAAAATATAAAAGAAAAATGAGAAAAAGAAATCTTGTCACTGACCTGAGACTCAGCAAGGAAACAAAGACACCCAAAAGTTGTTTTTTAAAAGATAAATTCTTGGGCTAGAGAGGTGGCTTAGCAGTTAAGGTGCTTGCCTAGGAAGCCTAAGGACCCATGTTCTACTCTCCAGGTCCCATGTTAGCCAGACACACAGAGGGGAGGCAAGCACAAGGTCACACATACCCACTAGGTGGCGCAAGCACCTGGAGTTTGATCGTGGTGGCTGATGCCCTGGTGTGCCAACTCTATATATGTTGATGCACTAAGTGGTGCGTGAATCTGAAGTTTATTTGCAGTGTCAGGAGGCCCTGGCACACCCATACTCACTCACTTTCTCTCTCAAATAAATAAATAAAAATACTTGTAATTACATAGATCAAAAATTACTATGGGGCTGGAGAGATGGCTTAGTGGTTAAGCGCTTGCCTGTGAAGCCCAAGGACCCTGGTTCAAGGCTCGATTCCCCAGGACCCACGTTAGCCAGATGCACAAGGGGGCGCACGTATCTGGAGTTCCGTTTGCAGTGGCTGGAAGCCCTGGCGCTCCCATTCTCTCTCTCGCTCTCTATCTGCCTCTTTCTCTCTGTCTGTCGCTCTCAAATAAATAAATAAAAATGAACAAAAAAAAAATTACTATGTCAAAGAGGTATCTCACTCCGTTTTTCATTGCATCATCACCATTTATAATAGCTGAGATGTTAAATTTAAGTATCCATCAATGAATGAATGGATAAAGAAAATTTGGTGCATATATACAAAGTAATGGTACTGAATGTTAATAAAGACAGAAATCATATACTCTTTGACAACATATATGAACCTGGACATTATGCTAAGTTAAAAAAACACAGGTATGGAAAGAAAAATTACTGTACATCTCCTTATATATGAAGTTTATAAAAAGATCGAACTCATAATAGCAAGAAAGCCTAACTGTAATCCCAACATTGGGGAGGCTGAGGTAGGAAAATAACAGTAAATTCAAGACTAGCCAGGGCCACACAGTGAGTTCCAGGACAGTCTGGGCTGCAGTGAGACCTTGTTACAAAAATATCTAAGAAGCAAGAGAATAGAATGGTGGCAACCAGGGGATGATGAGGAGGTGCCTCAAAGAGATGTTGGAGAAGGCCACCAAATTGAAGACAAAGAATAAGTTTGAGAAACCTTTTGTATATCAAGGTAGCTATAGTAATGCAGGTTATACTGTATATAGGAAAATTGCTAAGACAGCAGACTACAAATTTGCTTACCACAAGAGCACACATGAGATAATGCATATGTTAATAGGTTGACTTAACTATTCCACAATATGTGAAAATAAGAAAACATGCTGTGTAATTTAAAATACTATGTTTTTAACTTTTCAATTAAAACAAAATTGGAATGCTAAAATTTTTGGTGCAACTATTCTGTAGTTGCATTGAGGCAATTCATTCCACCTTTAGAAAATAAGATAAATACTTAATGTGATAAATATGTAATTGGTGAATGTCAGTAAACCAACCTGCCCAATGGTAAGTAACATCTGCCAAATTCTGAGGTGTAAATACCCATTTAAGCTTTCTTCAAGCACACTACTAGTTACCTTTATCAATGCCTTCTAATTCCCATGTATAACATAGGCTCATTGAACACTGAGGTGGATACAATTAGGAGTGTCATTAGCAAAATAAAATGTGTACTCAGGTTTGATGACAGCCATACAATCATACAGCAGATAATGGCTTCTCAAAGCCAAAAGGGGTTTTACCGTTCTCAAAGTAGTTTAACATGCATTTTTCTCCTGTTGGGGAATATGAGATTCATAAATTATCATATTACCAGAGTAGATGCACACATACACACTTGAATAATTCACCTGGATGTTCTTTACAAACCTCAACTCAGAAGAATCTCTTCCCTTGGCTTGAGACTGTCTTCCTCTCTGTATGTTGACATTAATGTCACCAAACCTTTACCTCTTAAAATTATGTTCTGTCCCATTCTCTATTCCCTTTCCTTTCTCTGAACAGAATCACTTTCTCTTTTTCACTGCTTCATTTTTTTTTTTTTGGTTTTCCAAGGTAGGGTCTCACTCTAGCCCAGGCTGACCTGGTATCCGCTCTGTAACCTCAGGGTGGCCTCAAACTCATGGTGATCCTCCTACCTCTGCCTCCCAAGTGCTGAGACTAAAGGAATGTGCCACCACACCTGGCTCTGTTGCTTCATAATTTATATTTTCTTATGTTCCTTGTCAACTCTGGGTATGTTTTTGCATGACTCTCTTAAAGTTTGTTGTCTCTCTTTATCCATCAATTTGCTATTTAATACAACTTCTGAAATTTTAATTGCATTCTTTTTTAAATTTGAGTTTTTAAAATATGTATTATTTTTATTTATTGACAGATGAAGAGGGAGAGAGAGAGAGAATGGGGGTGCCAGGGCCTCCAGCCACTGCAAATGAACTCCAGATGCATGCATCTGGCTTATGTGGGTCCTAGGGAATTGAACCTGGGTCCTTTCTCTTTGCAGGCAAACACCTTAACCACTAAGCAAACCCTCCAGTACTCAATTGCATTTTTGCTAAATAATTTTTTATTGGATTTTATAAAAATATGCTATTTGTTTTTATGATGTTCTAGTGTTTACTCATTGCTTTTATGCTGTGTTTAACCTTTTTATTCAACATATACTGATTTTGGATAGTCAAATTTTGTTTAATCACAATTCCAAGGAATCCACTTTTCATTTATTTTTCTTGATGACCTTGACAAATGCTTAATAATATCTTTTATTTTTCTTATTCTTTTATTTGCACATGTGGGTGTGGGGGAACACCATAATCTTGCTACTGCAAATTAATATCTTGTACCACTTTGTACCCTCCAGCTTTACATAGGTAGCTGAGAAATTGAACCCAGCCCAGCAGGCTCTACAAGCATCTTTAACCACTGAGTCATCTCTCAGCTCCTCACAATGCCTTGATATACAGTGCTAGTTTGTATTGTGAGAGTTGCTTATGCTGGGATGCTGGTGTGTGGGTTAGGGTCGGTTAGACTCACATGGACTTTTGTTTGAGAAGGAGTTACTGCATGGAAAATTTGCATTCGCTCTTCTCAAAGCCAAAAGGGGTTTTACTGTTCTCAAAGTAGTTTAACATGAATTTCTAACTTTGGGCTTCAAATGCAGAAGAAAGGATTATACTCTTAGACCTTTGGCATGAATCAGTTTTTCATTATATATCATATATATATGTTATATATAATATACATATACATATACATACATACACACACACATATATATATATATATATATTTTACCTAGTGTTGCAGATAGATTCAGGTTGCTAGCATGAACTTCCAAACCAAACCAGGTACAAGTTATGGGAGGAAGAGATTTATTGAAGCTTACAGATAGAGTGGACATTCCATAATGGCAGAAGAAGCTGGCCCTCTTTCACAGGTCCCTGCTGAGAGAAAAGCAATCCCCAACAGCACAAGCAAGCGCACTCCAGGAACTCCAAGCAAAGTGTGAAGACTTTTTATCTTTAGAATGGAATTCCTCAATCACACATTAGGGTTCGACCTTAGGATCAGCCCACAGTGACACCTCCTCCAGCCATGTGGCTGGACATCTAAGTAATAAGCTTTAATAAACAACTGAATGTATTGGGGGGCATCCTTTCAAACACCTAGCATTCACACGTTTTCTTGTTTTTTGTCTGTCATCATTTCTCTTTTCCATTGTCAGAGCCATTCTCTAGGCTGCTCTTAAATCAGCAAGGAGCCCTGCCATGTGGTTTAGGGTAACCCAGCTGCCTGTCTTCTTCTCCTCAGTGAATATGGAAATCCCTTGAGAATGCATTCCCTTCAACTTGACATAGCAGTAACCTTTAACTTGACTCACTTAGCTAGAAATTTCCTTTTCAAGCCTGTTCCTCAGTGAATTTACTTTCTTTGGGAGGAGGTGTTTTAATGCTATGGGGTTGTTATTTTCATCTATATTTGTGCATCTGCAGTGTTTGATAACACGGACTGGAGACCCCTTCTTCGTAGTAGTTACTGCTTCTACATCAGGAAGTCTTTGCACCACAGCTTGCATTACCACTATGACATGAACAGTGAAGCCTTTTTATTAACTTGTTTCCATTTTTGTTTCTCTTATTAGCAGGTGATATATTTGGTGCATTCAAAGAGGAAATGGAGGCCAATAGACAGGGCTGGCTCTCCTGAGGCCTGGGGTGGGAACGGACACCCAGAGCCTTACAGCTCCAAAAGTCCATTCCCGTACTTACTACAAGTCCTGGATACTTTGCCTTGTGACAAGACCTTCAAATGAATTAAAGGAAGGTAGCCTTGACTGCTTGAATCAGGTGTTCCCCATAAACTCTTGTGTTCTGAATGATTGTTGCCCAGCTGGTGGCAATTTGAGAGGTGGAACCTTATTGGAGAAGGGGATTTTGGGGGGAGGAGCAGGCTTTAGGCTGTTATAGCCAGTTTTCTCTTCCCAGAGAGTTCTGCTCATTCTTGCTGTTATCTTCAACCTGATGTGGCAAGCAGTGATGTCCCACCTCTGCTCGTGACATAATTTCCCCTGATGTCATGAAGTTTATCCTTGAGACTGTAAGCTAAAGTAAACCTTTTCTCATTAGTTGATTATAGTTTGGTGTTTTGTCCAAGTAAGCAGAAGATAACCGCAAAGTGTGAGATAGGTAGACTGTGTCAAGGTCTGATAACAGTGCTTTTATGGAGATGAAGGGGGCAGATGGGAACTAAATGCTTTTCTCTTTAAAATTTTACTTTTTATTTTATTTGAGAGACAGATAGAGAGAGAAATGGGGGGGGGGAATGAATATACTAGGGCCTTCAGCTGCTACAAATAAACTCCAGACACATGAGCCACCTTTTGCATCTGGCTTATGTGGGTCCTGGGGAATTGAACCTGGTCTTCTGGCTTTGCAAGCAAGTGCCTTAACCACTAAGCCATCCCTCCAGCTCTGCTTTTCTCTTTATTATTTTTTATTTTTTCTCAATTTTTATTAACATTTTCCATGATTATAAAAAAATATCCCATGCTAATACCCTCCCCCCCACTTTCCGCTTTGAAATTCCATTCTCCATCATATCCCCTCCCCAGCTCAATCAGTCTCTATTTAAAAAATATGGAATGCTTCACGAATTTGCGTGTCATCCTTGTGCAGGGGCCATGCTAATCTTCTCTGTATGTTTCCAATTTTAGTATATGTGCTGCCGAAGCGTGCACTGCTTTTCTTTTTAAAGTGTGACAACCTAGGATAGCAACTCGCACAACATACAAAACCACACTTCTCGCCTTCACATTTAAAGCCCTATGTAATCTCCCATTATTCTTTGCTTTCTGGGCGCATGGACATTTTTGTTATTGTTCACATTGCAAAACAACCTCTGGTGTGCATTTACTCTTTCTTTTGCCTTGACCATAATTCCCAGGGTATATTGAGTTTTTCAGACCTTGCATGCCATCCTTTCAGAACTGTCATACTCACCTACCATCATGTGGATACTCTACTTCATCTCCTAATACTATGACTTATCAATAGCTCCACGTCAAGGTCAATATACCACTTCTTCCACCTACTCAGGCATTGCTCCAGCCAGCTACCTCCTCCCAAACAAAACCTCTTCCTCCTGGTCCCTTAAACACATTATATCTATTCCCATACCTAATTTTGCTTTACCTGAGGATCTCTTCAAAGAGTTGTGTACATTTGCTATCTGTTGACATCCCGTTACTTTTTTCATAGCTCTTACTACTCTTGGACATATTATTTATTAATATGATTATTGATGACCTACACCAATGATATTAGTTATGTTTTTGAAAATATATTTCTGTTTTTGTATAATTTATTTATTTTTTTATTAATTAGTTTTGTACTCAGTGAATACAATAAAGTTGGTATCATTGTTAGGCTCATCCATGTCCTACACCCTCCCCCTAGGCCCTCCTTGTTGAGTTATATGGGTCATGCATTGTGGAGTTAGCACACAGTTATATATTTCTGGAGCTTGGTGCTATGTCTATTGAATGAATGAGTGCCTCTATTTTTTTCCTCCAAACAATATAACACTTACTTTGAGAAATATCACATCTATATTTTCTTCCCCACTCTCTTATAAATGAACTACTGTGGTCTTCATAGGCCTCCTTGGGTCAGAAATTTGATATCATTTACCTCCTATTTTGCCCCTTTAGCACTTGAAATTACACCAAATTTTCAGGTGTTTTATGATTCTTAGAAAAACTTCCCAGCCATTATAAACATCACTGCATTTCTCTGTAGTAGCAGGGAGATACAGGGTTCTTCTTTTTAACCCAATAGAGAATTAGAGGACAGAAAAAATTTGATAAAACAAAGGAAACTTTATATAACAGAAAAGCCAAAGCTTCCATTGGGATGGGAGGACCCCCAGAGCTGGGAGATTGGGCTCAGGCTTAGGGTTTTTATAGAGGGTACAAGACTCCTCCTCCCTTTTGTTAATGTGTCTTTTTTGATACTTCAATTGGTCCACAGCCCTGGTTAGTTCTCCTGTTCTCAGTAAGGGGCCTGATGGTATGTCTCCTATGAGAGTGTCAGCAGGGAAACATAGACATGACCTTATGCTTGCCTCTGTGTTTCTCAACTCCATGGCCCTATTCTGGTCATTGTATTTTCCCTAACCGCCTGCTTTTTTGATTTTTTATTTTTATTTGTCTCCAACTCCCTGTCCAAGTTCAAGGGCATAACTTGAAACAGATGATTTTGATATTCCTTGTATCTCAGAATCTCAGTTGTGGACTGAGTCCCATTGTCTCTTCTTTCCTACAGGTTTTAGATCCTTGCCCCATTTTCTCATATCCTAATTCTTTTTGCTGTCTTCCTGTACAAAATCACTGCAATCAGGAGATAATTTCAGGGACTCTAGAGACATGTGCTCCTGTTGTCGGCCATTGAGCCCACAGCTTATGCAGGACTCCTGCTTCATTGAACATGCTGCCTACGTTTGCCCAACACTAACCCCTGAACCTGGTTCTTCTTTCCTCTCTTCTCCTTGATGACCAAGATCCCTCAGTACTATTTAGTTTTTCCTTTCTAGTGTCATCACTTTTTTTTTCCTCATAGACTCGTTCTCCAATTTCATGTTGTTATTCTCCCAAATGAAAGCAAGACAAACAGGTAGCAAGCCTCTGTAGCTTCATGTTTCCCTGAGGACACCACACTACTGCTACTACATCTAATCTCTGTGTGTGGTAAAGTAAAAATTTTAAAAGATCCCTTTTGTTTTGAAACATTTAAAACAAGGTATTTCCTGATATCATGCAAAAACTACTTTGTCCAGGGTAAAGCAACTTCCATGTTGGTGTACGTATAGGAAATTTGACTATGTACATTTATTTCCTGAAGAATCAGCAGCATTTGATAATTTATGAATCTTTCTTTCTTAATTTTTTTCTTTGGTTTTCAGAATATTTAATTCTTCAAGGCTTTTTTTTCTTCTCCTTCCTTCCTAGTGGCCCCACGTTTCATTTCTTTTGCTAGTTGTTCTCTTTCTCAAGCTTTAGAATGAGCATTGGATTCAGTACTTGATACGTTTTCTTTCTATGTCTACCTGTACTGGAAAATGTTCTTCCCCAGGGAAATGTGAACATACCTCTTCACCCCAGACAGACAGACACAGACGACAGACAGAGCACAACTGCACCAAAAACAGCTTGAGTGAACCAATGAGTGTATTGGGGTTACTGTGGAGCTTGTTGAAGGGCTGTTTACAGGAGCAATGGACAACCAGGTCAGCTGCATCATCAAAAAGCCCAGCTCAGCCTGCAAGCGAGCACATTGCCCAAGCTGCAGGCAGCTCTGCTGGTCAGAGTGTCTCTTCCTATATGAAGTTGTTTTCCCTTCATATGTCTTTTCTAAACACTTTTTGTTGACAGCTGCCATAATTGTAAACAATAAACCATAATAATTGCCCCTCTATCCCTACTTTTCCCCCCTCTCAAATCTGCCCTCCATCATATCCCCCCCCCTCCCGATTAGTCTCTCTTATTTTAATGCCATCATCTTTTCCTCCTACCATGAAGGTCTTGTGTAGGTAGTGTCAGGCCCTTTACATGTCTTCAGGGTGGGGATTTGCAACCTTTCTTCCCAGGCTTGTTGAATTCCCGAGTCTCCTGAGTTTATTTCCTTCTCTCCAGGAGGGGATATTTCAATTTGAAGAAAATTGCTACACACCACCAACCTGTTGGCTTTCACATCCATTCTCATATAATTAAATGCTCAGTGTTGATGACTTACAAACTGATAACCCAGGCTTCTTCCCTGACTTCTGATCTTCATATTGAACTGGATATTGGTCATCTCCTTCAGGAGGACAAGCAAGCATCTCAAAGATCAACTACTTGTGGCCATAATGTGCTACAAGGTCCTGAGCCAGCTCTTCTGATGATTTCTATCTCAGTTAGATGCACTTAAAAAAAGTGGTTATGTACAGAGTGTGTATACAACCATGTTGGTACCATCAGTAGCCTTCTCCCTGTTCTCCCCCCCCCCCCACAGGGAACCTTGTCTTTGTGGAATGTGGGTTGTGCATTGTGGAGGTAGCCATTAGTTATGGATAAGAGGCAATGTATCTGTGCATAATGTCCCAACTTGTGGCTCTAACAATCTTTCCACCCGCTCTTCTGTGAACTTCCCTGAGCCATGTTCAGTTTGTTTTAGGTCTGCTTCAGTGATGAGGTCTTGGGAGCCTCTGTGTCTCTGGATATCTGGTTTGGTATCTTGGACTGTTGAATTCATTTTCAAACTCCATTCAGAGTGCTATTTCCACTGCTCCTTCTGCTCTTGCTTGGTCCACATCCCTTCCCTTTCTGCTGGGGATAACAGTCCCAGCTTGCTAAATGACCTTCTTATAAAACTGTGAGTCAGGTCAACCTCACATTTTCTTTTTAATAATGTCAAGAAGACCCACATAGTCTGGTCATCTAATGCTGCCCTGACATTGTCCTCTATGCTCCTCCATCCTTGATCACTCACTAGGGCCACACTGACCTCCATGTACTTTCTCAGTCATGGCAGGCTGAACATTCACTGCCAGATTTGTGCTTGCTATTTCTTAGTAAATCCCCGCATGGAACATCTGCCTCCCACTGCCAAATCTTCATGGCTTCATGGCACTTTGTATAGGTCACTACCTTCATCTCTTTCATCAGTTCTCTCTCATACAGCATGAAGTTTTGTAGTTGCACAGTACCCTTCCACTTCACTGCTTCCACAGTTTTTCCTTATCCATGCTTAGATTACTAGCTTGTATATCTTATAATTGTCTATCAATTTTTAAACTAGTATGTTATATGTAATGTTTTTCTCCTGTTAGGTATTGTACAAAACACCATAAACTTGGGACCTTACATATATTTCTCATGGTTTTTGATATTAGGAAACGCAAAACCCAGGGGCCAGCAGATTCAATGTCTGGTGAGGGCTGGTCCTCATTGATGATGCCCTCCAATATGATCCAACATGTCAGGAAAAAAGCGTATTTTCTTAAAAATGTATTTATTTAAACCATGACCTAATCACACTCAAAGGCCCAACTTCCTAATCCCATGACTTTAGATGTTTCAACATGGGAAGTTTGAAGAGACATGAACTTTCCATCTATAGGCAAATCCTAAAGCTATATTCTCTGGACTGTGGGAAGCACTAGTAAGTGATCACTTCTGATCAGGAAAACCCTCTCTCTCATCTATGCCACTGAGAATCTCATTGTGGCTAAGTGTAGGCCAAGCTTGCCTTCTATTTTTTTTCACCTATGTGGTATCTAGCTTGCCTCAGCTACTCAGAGGGAAAAGAAGCTCCTGTTTTTCTCCCTGATATAGACAATTCAGTTAAATAGTACCTTAGTCACCACATCTAAGACCAAATAAGTTAACTTGTTGTCATGAGGGTTAAGAACATTCTGTAGCAAGAATATCCTATACCATCTATATTCAACCAGAGCTAGGTTTCTAGAGCACATTGCTTATGATATTTTATTTTGATAATTTTTACTAGATTGTTAGAATATCTTCAGTTTTCAATCCTACTAGCAATGAAGGCAAGCTTCTGCTGCCATATATACAAATTCAGACTTTTACCATTTCAATGGGAGTTGATTTAACTTGTTTCACTGTGATTGCTGTGGACTTTGTACATCTCTTCACATGCTGATTGAATATTTATTATTTATTTTCACATATAGTTTATTCAACTTACACTATTTTTTCCCAATTAGCCTTTCTGTTCTTTTTCAATGGATTTATATAAATATTTTGTAAATGTAAGTATTTTCTACCAGGTTCTTACTTTCCCATAAAAATTTTCTATTAATGTTATAAATGTAATAGAAATTATGAATTATTGTGTTGTCGAGATATATTTGCTCTTTCCTTGGGTAATGGAAGGGTACTACTTGAAAGTTCCATTTTACAAAATAAGTTTTCTTCATTTTTATGTAACAGCAGAATGATTTTTCCTTCAATATTTAATGTTAACCCATCAAGGATGTATCATTACATGTGGACTAATTAGTGATCCATGTTTTATTTCATCAGCTTAGTCTAGCCAGCATCATATACTATTATTATTCCTTTTTATTTACCTTATGATGGCATTTTATAACATATCTAGTTTTCAAATAATTGTAGTCTTTCTTCTGCAGTGCTCCTAAGGAGTAAGATATTAAAATATTTAATGAAATAGTTTTGGAGTATATCAGTGTCTTTGCTCTTTTGTGTCACAGTGAACTCAGGTGATGTTAGATATTCATGCTCCTATGGAAGTTCTGCAAGTATCTTGTTACATTCATCTCATTTGCTATTGTAAATAGGATTTCATTCAATCTATTGGTAGATTACCTGAGCAGGTTGTCACATATCCTGTTACACTTTTTACTGTCTATAAACAGAGTATATTTCTGTTTATTCTGAGGTTCATTTTCTGTGTTTGATATGAATCAGTGCTTTGGAGAACTTCTTAAAGAATTAATTTGAATATGAATCCCAGGAATGATTCCTAACTGTCAAGTCCAGCATTCTCCTTGGGGACGAGTCAACAAGAATACCAGAAGTGGCCATTTTCAGCAGTATTATTCACTGAGTTGTGTTATGGAGAAGGTGGTTACAAGACAGTAGAGCAGTTTAGAATGAGGGTTGTGAAGTAAGACCCTTGGTTTGACTCCTGACTCTACTCTACTAAATTGGTCCATAAATTAACTCTGGTTTCTTTGTGTATAAAAGTAGTGTGATAACACTGACTAGCTCACAAAGTTGTTGTGAGGATTAAAATAGAGGGCAGAATGAACATACACCTTTTGAAATAATGCCCATAGCAAGCATCCAATAAGGACTCACTAGGAGAACAGGTGGAGTGACAAAGTACGACATTAAACACAGTATGTCTCTTAGTGAGACCAAGCCAGGACATTGCCACAGTGGCTCACCTTCCTCTGCACAGACATGCATTTTTGTCTTCCACTCAATGTCTTATATTAATACCTGTTTTGAAAGAAAGATCTAATTTATATTCCTTGTCCTAGCTATTGAGTATGTCTGAAATTTACAAAAGCTTCAAATAACTTTTACTAAATTTCTCACATATTTTTGAGGGTTCTGAGTGCCTACCAGCCCATTCCAATGCAGATGTCAACAATTCATTATGATATTCAAAATAGCTACATCTACTTATATGTTCCTAAAATAGAATTTTATCTGTTTGTATATTACATTATATATGGATAACTAAATTACAGATGAATGTGTTTTCCAAGGTTCCTTCAATATGAAATAGCACTGTCAGAATGGATTCTTGGATTCAGATATCCTCACTTTTATCATCACATTCTTTCCACTTTCTCCTCAGTATCAATAAGGATTACTCAGTAAAAACCCTTGGGAATATACACACCTAAGGTACAGGGAGTTGCTCTGAAATATTATCCCATCAAAGACTATCTTAGAGGAATTAGATTAACTGGCAGGGATACGTCAACCATAAGTCCGGCCATGTATAACAAACATATTTTCAAAGTCTGTCTTTTTGTAAATCAGGCATTCTATACCACTCCACTGCATAATTTTTTAGTGGCAAGGGACTGTGATTCATCTTTCTCACATATTTGGAAGGGTAGCTTTCCCTTTTGTGAATATCCTGAAATCTCACAGAACAAGCCAAATCTGGAAATCTGGGGTTTTACTTTTTGAACTTTATAGCTGAATAAATATGCACATCTTAACATTGTTTGTAACTTGACCTAGGAGGACACACAGCAACTTGTCCATACATATGCCCCTTTGGATGCTTTATCTTTCTTTTAAAATATTTTTATTTATTTATTTATTTGAGAGAGAGAGAGTGAGAGATAATAGGTGTGCCAGGGCCTCCAGCCACTGCAAACGAACTCCAGATGCATGCTCCACCTTGTGCATATGGCTAACGGGGATCCTGGGGAATCAAACTGAGGTCCTTTGGCTTTGCAGGCTAAGCCATCCCTCCAGCCCTTTATCTTGCTTTTAAATCACACCATGCAAAGGATCGTTCAGCTAGAGCCAAAGCTCTCTAGCACATTTGAGAACAGCTCAGGAAACTGCCAGCAAGAACGTGCTAGGGAAAACCATAGCCCCTGCAGGGGCATAAGATACTCCTGGACACTTCTTTCCTCCAAAGTCTCTCAAGGCTGCCTTCTCTGAAGTTCTGAGAGCGTCTGCTCACAGCCCTATGAACTAGGTCATCTGAGTAGCTCCTTGTGGTCCCCATTGAGAGTAACACAAATCCCAGCTGGGTGGGTTACATGGGGCGTCTCAGCTTCCCAATAACTGTACAGAGCCTCCAATCAGCCTGTGAGCACACTCAGGTTGACCCAGGAGAGCAGAAGCCACAGAAAGGGGAAGTTCCCTCGTTCTGTTCCAGGCAGCTCCTCCCCCAGCCAAATTTTTCAACAAATGTTTTTCCTTCCCATTAAATCAAAATTGCTGTCATCCATATAAATGTATGCTTGAAAACTGACAATTACATGGACTTAAACTATATATCTCCAACTATGCAAGACAAGTTCTTCAAGCCGAATATGAAGTGGGTGGTTAACTGTATCTACCCAGGAAGTGGTTTTATTTAAAAGTTGGTGTTCACCCCTAACCCCCGCCCCCCCTTTTTTTTTTTCACTCCTGTACTGAAATTAAGCAGCAGCTAACAAAAGCCTACTCTTACGACATGTGACTTTACTCTTTCCGGTTTTGTTGAACGAATCACTAACAGGAGTTGATGGCAGTTTCAATAACAAGTCATCACTGAGAAAAGGTACGTATATTTAAACTTTATGTTGTACGTGAAATTTGAATTTGAAAGTGTATGCTAGAGTCCTACATCTTGGTGTAAAGATTTCAACAAAATGTGTTTTACTTATCATTAAAACATCAGCTTGTTTCCTTTGATATAAAAAAGCTCACTTTTATTTTTTCATCTTTGCAAGTGACAAATTTTAAAGTCCTTTAACGGAAATGTTATACTAGTGTTTTTTTTTTAATTTATTTTCTTTGCTAAGATTTTAAAGTGTTAGAGACAGAATATAATAAAGTTTAGTTTGAAAGTGCTTTTAAAAGGTAACTACTAGTAAAAAAAAAAAGTGGCAGTGCATGTTTAAAGGATAGTTGTATGAAAACACTCCTTCATTCGCTTTTCAAGATTCAGATAATGAGAGAAAAGGTCATGCAAAAGAAAGAATCTTGAATTCCAGTGTGAAAGATCCTACTTCAGGGCATTGTGTTAAAGGTACCCTTAAGAATGTTCACAATACATACCTCATTAAATAGCTATTAAAGAGCAAAAGAGTTTTAAAAGAATATTCTCTGACATGACAGTTGAACACTCTTCCCAAATTATATTTAGTACACAGAATAAAGAACGGATGATTTTCTAATTCTTACACAGAACTTCATGTTTAAGGCAAAAAGTCCCAGCCAACTTCACTGAAAGGCCCTTCTGGGAAGAGAGCTGCAGTAAAGATACAGTTTTGTTGTTTAAGGTCATAATACAATTTCTTTTTCAAAATATTACAAAAATAATAAGCTTCAGAGGTGAAAAGGATTTGCTAATCATAAATTGAAAAAACTTTTCTTTTATACTGACTTTTTGCTGTTTTAGGATACCTTTGTGTGTTCTAACTAGTATGCAAAAAGCATCAAATATTTCCAATCTCTCAGAGAAATATTTAAAATAAATCTGACTGTAGAATTTTGAAAGCATTTTTAATAAAAGGCCAAGATATGATCCACTCATCCCTAATATTATTTTTATTGTGCTGTTAGATAACAAAAGTGATGGCCCCATAGCACCATTTTTTTTTTTGCTTGTTATTAAAAATGGTTACAAAGTTGATAAGTGGCAACAATTCTCTTTTCTTCTATTGAAAGACACTTACAAATGTTGTCTGACACAGTCAATTTAGTAGGAAATTATTAAGCATACAGATACTCCATTTTAAAATCTCTTCAATTGTCTACACTGAAGCTAGCTACTTGTTGACTATTAAAGTGACTATGGAAAAATAGAGATTAGAACGTGGTGCCCAATACTTTTTTATTGTTATAGTGTAAGAAGATGCTGGTAATATGTACTTGCTTTGATATTCTGATTAGATTTTCAATTTGTTGTGTTTCCTCACAATGAAAAGCAGTATTTAAATCTGTCTTCAATATTATGCTGCTGGCCGTCTGCATCTAGAGGGACTGTATAGTTCAGATTATTTTGACTGATATGTTATTACTTGACATTTTTCTGTATTATGAAAAGAGCATGAATGAAGGTATGTAGGACTCACACATTAGGGAGTCCCAACCCTCAGATGAGCATCTGGCTTAAAAAAAAAGGAAGACCACAAATGGTTTAAAAATTGTTTAATTCTATTAAAATCAAAAATTTTTATAAACAAATGAGTGCTTCTTGCATGCATTGTCAGAATATCGCTATTTTTGTGCAACATATGTACAATTAAGGGCAAGTTTAAGGGGCTCAATTGCAAGGTAGATATTCTGTTGTTTCTTTGTACATCTTATTTTAGTTTATCTTTTCCTGTTTAAAAACAATTTGTAAGCATATGACATAAAGCAATTTAGGTATCATTCATTCTTGTACTTTTAAGTTTCCATCCCCCAACCCCGGTTCTCCTCTCCTTTGTGTTGCATGTACCCTTTCGCCTTTCCATTTCTCCCTCTTCCAACTCATCTCTTTATATTGACTTGGGGGTTGTGGTTCTATATTTATAGATTTATTTCACATTTGTCCCCTACATATACATTCTTTATGTAGCTAAATAAGAAAAAAAACAGTTTTAGGGAAATAAACTGATACATGGATTGTCATAAAGCTATTTCAAAACAGTCTTGTTAAAAGAATGCCTAATGGGCTAGAGAGATGGCTTAGCAGTTAAGGCGCTTGCCTGTGAAGTCCAAGGACCCAGTTCGGTTCCCCAGTACCCACATAAGACAGATGCACATGGTGACGCATGCTTCTGGAGTTTGTTTGCAGTGGCTGGAGGCCCTGGTGAGCACTTTCTCTATCTGCCTCTTCCTTCTTTTCCTCCCCTCTGCTTCTTAAATAAATAAATAATTTTTGTTGTCATTTAAAAAGAATACCTAAGTGGATTTCCACTTAGTACCAGCATTCTCTAAGATTCAGAAAGGATGAATATTTGAGGTGCTTTTTTTTTATCCTTTTGAAGGCTCTTTTCTAAGACACCCCACATTGCCTGTGACTTAGAATTGCATACCATTGGAACTTAGTATAGGCCAACCTTCTTTCTCCCATTTCTTTCTTCTCACTGTTAAACTTTGGCAAATGTAGGCAATCTAAAACAGATAACCATACTCCTAGAAGTCTACAGAGATCTGGCTTCCTTGCCAGGCCATCCCCCACTTTATTTTTCAGCAAAGCTTTAATGAGTGTTCTCAGCAGCCAGGACTCAAATGATAAATTAGATGTTGAAGATCTCAGTTTCCCAAAGAAATTTGTGCCATGGCAAATGGTTGAGGAGAGACTTTAGGGCAGAGTATTTTGTGTTTAAATAGAATATATGAGAGTGTGTCACATGAATTAACCATCTTAGAGATTTAGATAATTCTGTGAAATATTCTTGAAGAAATAGTTATTTTACTCCTAGCAGGTTAAGCATCATTTTGGTAGAATTTTAGACAATTTTTTTTTTTTTTTTGGTGTTTCAAGGTAGGGTCTTACTCTGGCTCAGGCTGACCTGGAATTCACTATGTAGTCTCAGGGTGGCCTTAAACTCACAGTGATCCTCCTACCTCTGCCTCACAAGAGCTGGGATTAAAGGCATGCGCCACCACACCTGGCTAGACAATTTATTTTATTCATTCATTTATTTACTTATTTGGAGAGAGAGATAGAAGGAGAGAGAACAAGACAGAGAGGGGGAGAGAATGGGTGCACCAGGGCTTCTAGACACTGCAAATGAACTTTAGATGCATGTGCCACCTTGTGTATCTGGCTTACGTTGGTACTGGGGGAATTGAACCTGTGTCCTTAGGCTTCGCAGGCAAGTGCCTTAACTGCTAACTCATCTTTCCAGCCCACATTTTTAGACAATTTTGATAGCTGCATACTCAAAGAAAAATTTTAACATAATCATTTTATAAATGTAATTTTAAAAAGCATTTCATATTTTGATTTGCTAATGATTTGCATATCAGAAGCATATTTTTATAATGTAAGACAGACATTAATTGAATAGAGTTGGAAATTAACTTGTAAATGTTATAAATATAAATTTATAGTAGATAAAACCATTGTGCCTACAAATGATACAAAATAGAACAGGCACTATTGATTATCCTTGATGTGTGACAGATCCCAAAGGAAGCAGCTCAGGAATAGCTAGATCAAGAAGCTCCCTCGGGATTATTGGGATTTGTTCTTCCCCACGACCCCTCCAGTCTTTGGTAAAGTCTGGCAGACACTCCCACTGAGTTAATAAGAAAGCTTCAGGTGTCCATCTCAGCTTTTCAGCAAACTGTGTGGAAAAACAATTCTTTTCCAGGGCTTTGCCCTTCTCCTGTCTTTTCATGGAAGGGGGCTGTCTGTCCTCTTTCTTCATCTCATGAGAACTTTCTAACATACAGCAAAACAGAAACAACAACCAAAACCAATGCCTATCCCTGTCACCACAGCTAAGCCTCGGATCTGGGTCTGGCTGCATTTATCTGAGCCACACCTCATCAACCAAGCCATCTAGACAGGCCCACTCTTGCACCAAGGGAGCCCTGCACATGCAGCAACGAGCTGTTGTTGAAATTAGAAAGTAAGATGCTTTTCTCTGACAAAAGGTTATGGTACTTCTTATGAGCAAAGCCCAGGACTGTACTCTGGAGCTACATATTGTCACACTTAAAAGTACTGCTTCTAATGTTTATAATCCAGCGAAAACATTACCTTAATATATTGCAAATTAAATGATCAGTTTAATGATTAATTAAATGATTAATGCAAATAATGTTCTACTAAGGTCTAGAATCTCAGTTATGTAATGTCACTGTTATTTGCCAGGCTATAAACTAGATAAAGTCTGTGAGCATTATGTCATTTGATGATACCATGCCAGATAATTCAGGACTGTTTTTGAGGAAGATGTTATGGTCTTTTCAGAGAAACCTTTTCCAAAAGACAGGAAGGGAATATGTCAAATTAGAAACACATGAGGGAGCAGAGGAGCTTAAAGGAAGAATGAATTGTGCAAGTTTGATAGACAAGAGAGGAGTAGTGGGAGATAAGGCCAAAAGCACCTTAAAATCCTGATAGAACAGGCCTGCTGAGAAGGCCCAGGAGTATAAGTAATGACAGGGAGTTTCAAGCACGCATAGATGTGCATCCACACTCACTTTCAGTGTAAATGTACATAGCTGTGCATCCACACTCAAAATCCATAACTTTTCTTGCATCCCATGTGTTTGCTTCCTCCATTTCCTTCACTGTTGAGTGCTGTACTCAAGTCATTTGTACAAAAGGTTGCACTACATGGGATAATCCTGTAATGATAGGTACCAACTTACCTCTCAGATGGATGTGGGTCTGAAGCATGCTTTAGTTTAGTGATTTTTTAAAAATATATAGACACATCTTTGCTTGATTTCAGTATGATAATAATTGACATGATGGGGAAGGTTAAAGTCAAAGGAAACTTTCATAGAAAAAATTTCTCGCATTTTGTTTTTTCTTATTCATTCTTTAAAAATATTATTTATTTTTATTTATCTGAGAAAGAGAGAGAAAGGGAGAGAGGGAGAGAGAGGGAGAGGGGGAGAGAGAGAGAGAGAATGAGAGAGAGAATGAGCATGCCAGAGCCTCTAGCCACTGCAAACAAACACCAGACATGTGCACCACCTTGTGCATCTGGCTTATTTGAGTCCTGGGGAACCGAACCTGGGTGCTATGGTTTTGCAGGTAAGCACCTTAACTGCTAAGCTATCAATCTAGCCCTCCTTATTCATTCTTATATCAACTAAATAGTTGAAAAATATCACATTTATTTTATTAAGGTATTTTCATAATAAAAATGAGAATTTATTTAGTTTTCTTTTTTTTAATTAAAAAAATTTTTTTATGAACAACTTCCATGATTAAAAAAAAATACCCCATGGTGATACCCTCCCTCCCCCCACTTACCCCTTTGAAACTTGACTCTCCATCATACCCTCACCCCATCTCAGTCAGTCTCTCTTTTACTTTTGATGTCTTGATCTTTTCCTCCTCTTATGATGGTCTTATGCAGGTAGTATCAGGTACTGTGAGGCCATGGATATCCAGGCCGTTTTGTGTCTGGAGGGAACATGTTGTATGGAGTCCTGCCCTGCCTTTGGCTCTTACATTCTTCCCACCACCTCTTCCACATTAGACCCTGAGCCTTGGAAGGTGTGATACAGATATTGCAGTACTGAGCACTGCGGTCATTTCTTTCCATCACCATGATACCTTCTGAGTCGTCCCAAGGTCACTGCCATCTGAAAAGAGAAGATTCTCAACCAAAAGTGAGAGTAACATTAACATAAGGGTGCGAACATTAACAGAAGAGCTTACTGGGCAGCTTGATAAGCATAGTATATACATTTTGCCAGACAACAGCAGACATTATACCCCTAGGGCTTATGACTACCCCTGTTTTAAGTTTTCAGTATCAGGGATGTATTCCCTTCCCATGGAGTGGGATTTCAGTCCAATTAGAGGGCAGTTGGTTTCTCCCATAGCAGACTTGCCACTATTGCAGCCATTGGCTCATTTGGCCTGGCTGGCCAAATATAAGGCTTGCAGTGTCCACTGATGAGTATCTTCACTGGTGATTTCTCTTTCTCCCATTGAACTGCATGCAGAATGGCTTCTTCCAGCTTTCTGTCAGCTAGTCTACATGGAGGAGGTTATCAGCTCAGTTCCAGCAGGATTTCTCAGCGGCCTTGCAGCCCAAGTATATGGAGTCTTCAGCAATAGGGTCTTACCATCTATTCCTGGTGGGAAACCAAGGGCCTCAGCAATGGCTTATAATGTTTTGGGGGCATCAGGGCTCTCGCTGGCCAACAACTCACTGGAAGATATCCCATCCTTAGTTTTCTTTTATAACTGTACAACATTCTGTATTAATGTATCTTAGCTAATGAAGTTTTTATTTTAAAAGTCATAGAAATGGAAATTTTAGTTTTTGCTAAACAAATGAATGTCTTCATATAATTGTGAATATTTCAAAATATATAGAATGAATTCCTAGAAAAGCTACATATGAGACAAAGAATGAAATAGTTCTGATGGCATTGTTAAACAACCATTCACCTGAGTGTTAGTCTTTGAACTCCTATCAGCTCTTCATGAGAGTACTGCCGGTGGCTCCTTCCATCACTCCTGCCTCTTGCCTAAGCTTCCAGAGTGATAGGATTATAGGCCAACAAATTGTGTTTCCAACCTTTTTAGGTGTCAAAATTTGTACAGAATTGTATCTCAATATCATTTTATCATGGCATGTCTACTGTTAGAACTGAGGTTGAACTTGTTTTTTTATGAATTAACATTGGCTATTTTCTCTCTGTAAATATTATTAGTAGTAGCATTATTAACAACATATTGTGTATGGATACATCATGTGTTGGTACCCTCTGGGGATCCTCGTCAGTGGGGATGCAGGTATTCCCTATGGGGTGCAGCAGTCAGTTGTTTTTAGGGGGAGGGAATGTCTCTGGGCCTGATGCCTCAACTTGGGGCTCTTACAATCTTTCCACCCCCTCTTCCGTAAAATTCCCTGAGCCGTGGTAGGTGAATTTTGAACTTGTTTTTTTTTATTATTTTTTGTTGTTGTTATTTTTATTTATTTGAGAGTGACAGAGAGAGAAAGGTGCAGATAGAGAGAGGGAGAGAGAATGGGCGCGCCAGGGCCTCCAGCGACTGCAAAAGAACTCCAGACGCGTGTGCCCCCTTGTGCATCTGGCTAACGTGGGTCCTGGGGAATCGAGCCTGGAACCTGGATCCTTAGGCTTCACAAGGCAAGCTCTATAACCACTAAGCCATCTCTCCAGCTCTTGAACTTGTTTTTAAGAAGACCCGAGTTGTATGTTTTCATTATGAAAGGATGGGGTCTTAACTGTATAATTAAAAACCAAGGTCTCACTGAAATTCAAGCCTTGAAATGAGATGTCAGAGGAAGCCAGGAGTTTGGGATAGCTTGCATGAAATACCCCTTTTCAAAAGACTGAAAGGGACACTAACTGAAAAAAGGAGTGTCAGCAATGCTACTGCTCAAATGAAAGAGGAGGCAAAATAATGCAAATAAAACAATACATCCAGAAACACCACAAGTCTCTCAGGACCTTGGGACAGATGGGTGTAATCACTAAAGTAGATAAATAACCTTAAACAGAAGGACGCACACTTTAATGAGCGTGAATCTAGATGAATTTGGATAGGGATATGAAAAAAACGAGAAGAGGAAGTTGTGGGACTTCATGCTTCCTTGTTCCTGTCTCCACTGAAATAGTTGAGAGCTCATCTGATGACAGTGAGGATTTCCTGCTGCCAAGTAGTTCTTGAATGAATATTAAAATTAAATATTAAAATTAAAATGAATATTTTACTTCAAAAAATCCCCTTGTCAATAACATGCAGTAAAATTGTGGGGTTTTACTTTTTCTTAATTATCTTAGATAGTCCTGCTAGGGGAACTCAGGCTGTCCTCAAACTTGTTTGGTAGCTTAGGCTGACCTCCCTCATGTTATGATCCTCTTGCCTTGGTGACCTTAGTGCTGTATTATAGGCATGCAACAAAATCCCCAGCTACAAATGTGGATTTTAAAATTGATCATTTTCTTTTTTTTATTAGGCATTAGTTAAATCCAGTTGAGATCATTATTGTATTCAGAACTCCACCAAATTATACTATTAAAATTTATTAAGGTAACAAAAAATTAAGTATATCTTACAACCAAACAAACTTCTTTTGAAGTAACCAAGGAACACAAAAATAAGAAAACCTTTAAATACACATCTACACATATAAATCTATTGCTTTAGAAATATTACAGCACATGCTACCAACAAAGCCCCAAAGGTCATCAGTTGCTGAAATGTGATGACCATTTATGTGCTTTCATATTGGCAAATATGTGAACTATACTTAAAGTGATTGAAGATTCCTTCTGTATTGAAATTATGTTTTCATTTGATTTCTTAGATATTCCACATGTTTGGTTTTTCTTCCAGAATACCTAGTTAATCTTTCTCAGTCTCTTTGACTTATCTTTCATTGTCATCCATCCTTCTAAATGCTGAAATATCTTGAGCTAAGACTTTGGACATCTCCTATGTTTGAAATTTTATTCCTAGGTAGTGTTTACTCTCATGAGATTAAATATGATCTATATGCTGGTTAATCTCAAACCCTAACAGCATTAAGATTAAATGCAATTGACTACCTGTTCATTCCAAAATGAGTATGTACAAAAGGGATCCCTCCACCCAAGATGCTTTTCTGATTTTTTCCATCTTCCTCAGCTATCACACCAACCATCATCAATCTGCCTGTCTTTCTGGACAGTAACTGATAATTATACTGAATTCTACTCTTTCCCTTCCCTATCCCATACTCTACCAATTCATGAGCAAAAAGTCTGAAAATATGCAAATTTAGCTTCTATGTTTTTCAAAGGTGGCTCTTATATCTTGTCTTTCTCAGATCTTTTTTTTTAAAAAAACACTTTATATATTTTAATATTTAATTTAATTTTTATTTATTTGAGAGAGAGGCAGAGAGAGTCAGATAGAGATAATGTGCACACCAGGGCCTCTAGCCATGGCAAACGAACTCCAGATGCATGTACCATCTTGTGAGTCTGGCTTTATATGGATACTGGGGAATCAAACCGGGATCCTTTGGCTTTGACAGCAAGCACTTTAACTTCTAAGCCATCATCTCTCCAGCTCCTCTCAAATTTTTTTTTTTTTTTTTTGGTAGGGGAGAAGATGTTTTGTGTTTGCTTGATGATGTCATGACATTTCTCTCCCAAAATGTGAGAAATTATTACACTAAAATATGTAATATTTTGATACCATAAGATTAAAAAACACCTCTCAACTCACCATCTAATTTCAATTTAGAGAAAAAAAACATACTTATTTGCATGTATTTGACTTGAAGTGTTTGATGGGTCTCAGAACTTATACAAATATTTAATTAAGATTTTTGCCTCTACAGGTATAAGTATATTTTTAGGAAGATCATCTCTCACAGTCATTAATGATATTGGTGATGAATAAAGATATAGAGAAGATGAACTTTTAATAAATAAACCCATATATATATATATATATATATATATTTTTTTTTTTTTTTTTTTGAGGTAGGGTCTCACTGTAATCTAGGCTGACCTTGAATTTGCTATGTAGTCTCAGGGTAACCTTGAACTCATGGTGATCCTCCTACTTCTGCTTCCTGAGTGCTGGGATTAAAAGTATGTGCCACTATGCCCTGCTCTTCTATTATATTTCTATAATCTATTATTTCACAAATTATTGCTACTACTTAAATATTTTTATGCATTCACATATTTTTATAAACATAAAGCATTTACTGACTACTTTGACTTTTAACTAATAGCTTTGTACTTTAAAAGAGTGAATTTGAAGAAAGCGAGGGGTAAGAGTGTGAAAGAACCTTGAACTCAGTCACTCCTTACTATTCCCATCTCTGTTACTGCAGAATTCTTAGACCCTCCTCCGTGCTTCAGCACTTCCTGCAATAGTCATGCCTAAGGAACACTTATAGTAATCTTTAAGATGTAGAAAATTCATTCCAAATGGTTTTCGATTGCCCTGCTAATAAAATTCAGTCTGCTTTCTTGATTTGCAAAGCCCTGTGTATCTCATTTCTCTGCTTTTGATTTTCTTCACAGATGGAAATTTATTATTCATCTTTCAGGCTGTTCAATGTTTGTTTTTCTTTTAGAAAATGTGGTTCATGATAGGAGTGATCTTGTCTCTTTTTACAACCATTTACTTAGAACCCAGAACAGTAGTGGCACGTAGTAATCAGTCAATATGTATTTGATGAGTGAAAGAATAAATGTAGAAGTTGACATGGTCTGTAGAAGTCACAAGGGTGTTTGGGAAATGTGTGATTCTCCTGGGTCTGAAAAACAGAAAAATTTAGGAGAAGAAAAGCTATAAATAAACTTCAAATAAATGCTAGCATATATACTTTATATGTGGTGTTTCTAGTAACCTGTCAGCTATTTAATGTTTTTCTGGGATCCACAATATCTTATGGTGCTTTTGAAAGTTTTAATAAATCATCCACCAGTTTAAAACATTGTCATGAACAGATAGAAAACACCAAACTCCTCTAGCCACTTAAATTTTATTTTATTAAAAAATAATTAGTTGAATAGAATAATTTTATGCTGACTATAGGTAAGCTTAGAATATTTTTTTGTTCTAGTCTTACTGATTAATTCTAAGACTTGAGTCAACAGGACATCTTTAAAGTGCTACAGAAAGTAGAATGCTCAGAAAACTGAGTGTTGAGTCAGAGGAAATGTCTGTCTCTGTTCTTTGATCTTTCTGCTTTAGTTAACTTCATATTTGCATTTGAAGGACTAAACAGTATAGCCTAAGTTCATCTTTCTGCTAGATGCACTGGGAAGTCAAGTAATCTGAGGCTAATAAGTATTATTAATACTATTTAGTTATAGTTTGACAGTCTTCTTAAAGGAAGTCTAATGTTAGAGAGAGAAAAAGAACAATGTTGATTACTCTAGAGTACATCTCTCATTGTACAAAGAGCATCACAGTTCTATGAAAATTAAATAACATCCTTTGCCATCAAGATACTTATAATAACATGAGACATTCATCAGGATCAGTTATTGGAGTAGTATGGCTAATAAAGACATGATTCTTCATTATCTATATAAGAGAGGTTTTTATATACCTAATGATATTTGGTATCCAGTAAAATCATATACAGGGGTTGGTAGTCTCATTTTAAAGATAAAGAAATAGACTTCCGGTCAAGATGGCGGCATAGGAACCACGCCTAAGCAGCCTAGGGGAGAAAAAGCCAAAGAAAACCCAGCAAAATACACAAGGGAGGTGTATAAGAGATTAAAACAGCAGCGGAGAAGTAGAAGATATCCAGAGCCCACACGGGCAGGCCGAAGCAGCTCCGGCAGCGGCAGCTCGGGACCCGGTAGCGGCAGCTCGGGATCCGGCAGCGGCAGCTCGGGACCCGGTAGCGGCGACTTGGGCTCCGGCAGCGGCACCTCGGGACCCGGTAGCGGCGATTCGGACTCTGGCAGCGGCAGCGGCAGCACGGGCACCGGCAGCTGCATCTTGGGCTCCGGCAGTGGCGACTCGGGATCCAACAGCGGCGGCTCAGACCCCGGCGGAAGCGGCGGTCGAAGCCATGACTCCAGCCCCAAAAACACCATCAGCTGCTCCGATACTGGCCACAGCGGCTTCAGGGCAGCGAATGCAGCAGCGGAGGCTCCAGCGGCTTCAGCGGCAGAGGCGGATCCCGCAGTGGCAGCACCAGCGGATCAGAGGCGGAGGACCCAGCAGCGGCAGCTCCAGCGGATCAGCGGGGGCAGACCCAGCAGCGGCATCTCCAGTGGCGGATCCAGCAGCAGTGGTCCCAGCAGCGGCAGCTCCAGCGGCAGCAGCGGGGATCCAGCATCAGGGGCGCCAATCTGCAGGGCCACAGTTGCCAGGCTTGGTTTGCCCCACAGGAAAAGCCAGTACCCAGTTCCAGAAAGCAGAACAGCGGCCCAACATCCCAGCCAGCAACTTGACTGAGACCAAAAGCATCCAAAGAGGTAACTGGGATTGAACCAGGGAAGGGTCTCACCTGGTCACAAGCTGACTTGGATCCCTCAACAGACCAGAAATCTTAACTTCTTTGTTGATAGAGGATCTGGTTTTTATAATACCTAATCTTGCATAAATGCTCGGTGCTGTTCTTGACTGAATGTGTATAGGGTTTAGTTAAATTTTAGAATATACCTGTATTTTATTCCACTCAACCTATTTGAATACTCCCATAGCAGGCAAACTTAACCCCTAGGACCACGTGTTTAGATACTCTGAGAGTGGTAAGAGCCACACCTAACATCTTAATCTCCTACATAGAAGATATACAATATCAGATCAGTAGATACAGCAAAGGATACCCAGCTAACTGGAAAATCTAAGCAGTAACTTAATCCAAGATGCAAAAATATATACATTATAACACAAGAAACACCAAAAACCAAGGCAATATAAATCCACCAAAAAGCATCAATGCATCAGAAATGACCTCTAGTGAAAACGAGTTAGAGAAAATGCCTGAGAAAGATTTCAAAAGAATGATTGTAAATATGTTCAATGAACTCAAAGAAGAAATCAAAGGAATCAGAGAAGATACAGGACACCAATTTAACGAAATAAAGAAATCAATACAAGACATAAATAAGGAAATAGAAATAATGAAGAAAAACCAGTCAGAATTACTAGCAATGAAGAACACAGTTAATGAAATAAAAAACTCCGTAGAAAATCTCACCAGTAGAATGGATGAAGGAGAGGACAGAATATCTAAGCTAGAAGACCAGGTGGCAGATCTAATACAATCCAACAAAGAGAAAGACAAACTAATAGAAAAGTATGAATGGGAATTTCAAGATATTCGGGACACTATGAAAAGATCAAATATAAGAATTCAGGGTATAGTAGAAGGAGAAGAATTTCAATCCAAAGGTATAGTAGGCATCTTCAACAAAATCATAGAAGAAAACTTCCCCCAAATTGGGAAAGAGGTGCCAATGCAGATACAGGAAGCCTTTAGAACACCAGCCAGACAAAACCTGGAAAGAACCTCTCCTCGCCATATTATAATCAAACTACCAAACACACAATCCAAAGAAAAAATATTGAAAGCAGTTAGAGAGAAAAATCAAGTTACCTACAAAGGCAAGCCCATCAGGATCACAGCAGATTACTCAACACAAACTTTCAAAGCCAGAAGGGCTTGGAGTGATGTATTCCAAACTCTGAAAGATAACAACTGTCAACCAAGGCTACTTTATCCTGCAAAACTATCCATTCAAATAGATGGAGAAATAAGGACATTCCATGACAAAAGCAGGCTAAAGGAGTATTTGGAGACAAAACCAGCTCTACATAAAATACCTGAAAGAATCCTCCATGCCGAAGAGAAAGAAAAACACACATATAAGGAACCTGGAAAACAACAAACAACACTCAAATACTAGTTAATATAAGAGAGCAAAGGTAGAACCAGAACCACAAAAAAAAAAAAAAAAAATGGCAAGCATAAATACACATCTTTCAATAATATCTCTTAATATCAATGGCCTCAATGCTCCAACCAAAAGACATAGATTTGCAGACTGGGTTAAAACGCAGGACCCTACAATTTGTTGTCTCCAAGAAACTCACCTTTCTACAAAGGATGGACATTATCTTAGGGTGAAAGGTTGGAAAACGGTGTTTCAAGCAAATGGACCCAGAAAGCAAGCAGGGGTTGCTATCCTAATAGCTGACAAGGCAGACTTCATTCCAACATTAGTCAAGAAAGATAAGGAAGGTCACTTTATATTGATTAAGGGCACACTCCAACAGGAGGACATTACAATCCTAAACATATATGCACCTAACATGGGGGCTCCCAAATTCATCAAACAAACACTGTTAGAACTAAGGTCACAGATAACACCAAACACATTGGTAGTTGGTGACTTTAAAGATAAAGAAATAACCAGTTAAGAGGCTAAGTGTCTAAATGTACAGTTGGTCTGCTGGTTCACAGTATGTAGCTGTGCTGGAGTACTGCAGAGTTCGTGCTTGTTTGGTTTCTTCTTGATGCTACACTACAAGTTCTTAGTCTGTTCACTGGCAGCAGTTAGGCAATTTTGATTTTTCTTTTATTTCTATTCAATTTTATTGTACTTTATTTATTATTTTATTTAGTTCTCTATGAGAAAGAGAAATAGGCAGATAGAGAATGGCCACTCCAGGTCTTCCAGCCACTGAAAAATGAACTCCAGGGGCATATGTCAACTCGTGCATCTGGCTTACATTGGTACTGAGGAACTGATCCTGGGTCATTAAGCTTCACAGACAAGTGCCCTAACCACTAAGCTCATAGATTCCTTCATAAATCCCACTGTCCCATATGTTAGAAACTAGTCCCAAATAGCTATGAAACTCTTGAAATATGGCTAGACACAATTAAATTTTGAGTGAATTTCAGTGATTTACTACAAATAATTTTTTAAAATTATTTTTATTTATTTAAGAGTAAGAGAGAGGCAGACGGAGAGAGAGAGAAAATGGGTGTGCCAGGGTCTCCAGCCATTGCAAATGAAGTCCACACATGTGCACCCCCACATGCATCTGGCATATGTGGGTCCTGGGGAATCAAACCCGGGTTCTTAGACTTCAAAGGCAAGTGCCTTAACCACTAAGCCATCTCTCCAGCTCCAAATAAAATGTTTTAAAATAGTCCATTAATATATTTGTATTTATTATATGCTCAGAATACTGTATATGGCATATTGGGCTTAATAATGTATGTTCTTAAGATTTATTTCTCCATCTGTTGTTTTCATTCAATGTTGCTACAATAAAATTTTAAATTACTTGCATTACTCATTATGACTTGGATCTTAAATGTCCCCCAAAGGTGATGTGGTCCTAATGTAGTGACACTACAAGGAGGTTATAGAAACTTTAGGAGTTTGGGCCAGTTAGAGCAAGTATGCCATTGTAGGCAAGCCTTTGAAGAGTTCATTGGGGCCATGGCCCAGCCCCCTTTCCAGCTTGCTGACTACCATAAGGTAAATTGTTACTCCACCACATGCTACGTAGCATGATGTTCCCAAAGCAGCAAGTGGGTACAGTGACTATGTGGACTCTCAAACCATGTGATAAAAAGTATCCTTCTTATAACTTTATTATCTTAAGTATTTTGTGACAGTGATCCAATGCTAGCAGTCACACCTTTCGTTTAAATGTTATAGCTCTAGAATATTTTCTTGTAAGATTTCTTCAACATTTTTTCTATTCTTATGATTTAAAATTGTATCTCACCAATATGAGCTGAGCCTTGTTTATCTACATGTTTTACTTCTCTCCCAATGATGTTCCTGATTTATAATTGTCACTTAGTATTTTTCTCATGATATCCCATGTACAATTTAAGCTGATTATGCCCCAAGTTAACCCCACCACTTCTCATATAGAATCTACCTCTTCCTTCTAATATTTACCAAGACACTTGTATTCCTGGGTTCATTTAAGTAAGTGCTCATGGAGTCTTCCACTTTCTTATTCCACAAATCCAGTCCATTGCTACGTGTTTGTACTTTCTTGCTAATATGTCTTTCAAAAGTGATTTAGCAATCTCTCCCTTACATTCTCGTTTATTGTCCTAGGCATCAGTCCAGTCTTGCATGGAATCTGGTAGAAAAGCTTATTTGTTTTCATATGACAATTTGTCTTTCTTCTTTTTCTTGTCTTTATTTTATGTCTTTAATGGTGATGGTTCAGTTAAAGTTACTTACTACATGTAACAATGTCCACCACGTATTTAGTTTATATACAGTTACAGAAGTAGATTTGTAAACATTGTTCTTTCTATTCTCTCAAGCCAGTGTATCAAAGCAGCAAACTTTTTATTAATTATTTTATTAACATGTTAATTATATATGCTGGTAAGATTTGGGGTGACATAAAAAGAACATTCCATTATCAAATCAAATTTATCAGGAGCTTTTCATAAGTCCAGTAGAAAAAGTCCAATGAAACATGGAGAAATTAAATAGGGCATGAACATATGGTGATTAGAACCCATCTGTTTTCAGCTTCAGAATATACCTTTTTTTCATATTCTAGTCTAGAGCATTTTTCTTCTAAATGGAAATAGTTAGGTGTGAAGAAAACAGGCTGAGAACAGAGATTAAAAAATATAATTCAAACCTGGACTCCAACCATTACTAGACATTAGATGAATTATTTGTGCAAGTTATTTAATCCTTCTGAGCCTGAGCTTCCTTGTGTGTACAAACATGAGGTTTCCTCAGAATAACAAAAACTGAAGAAAACAACATATGTCAAAAAGTGAGGTACATAGTAATCATTATAAAATTAGATGTAGTGTAATTGTATGAGCAGTTGTAATTCTATTGTTAGGTAAATGAATCTGGGACCCATTTTTCCTTCACTATGATCTAAAATCTGACTTGGTTGATTTTGGCTATTTGAATTCTGAGTGTCATTGTGCAATTATGAAAGTTATCAAGAGCAATGTCTTGCTATTGGTTTCATTTCCTCTGCACAGCTATGTGAGAGAGTACCTGATAGATGTATAAGGGAAGAGGGAAGAAGAGATAATTCTTTCCTTGTTTGTTTACCAAGTTTTGGTGGATGGAGAAATTTTTTAAAACATATTTTATTTATTTATGAGAGAGAAAAACAGAGAGAAAAGAGATAGAGAGGGAGAAAGAGAGAGAGAGATAGGGAGAGAATGGGTGTGCCAGGGCCTAAAGCCACTGTAAACGAACCCCAGACGCATGTGCCACCTTGTGCATCTGGCTTATGTGGGTCCTGGGGAATCAAACCTGGGTCCTTTGGTTTTGCAGGCAAGTGTCTTAACCACTAATCCACCTCTCCAGCTCTGATAGGGAATTTTAAATTTTACACCTTTAGTTTTGTTTTCACCAAAGTACCCATTAATTTTGAAGAATTCATATTTATCACAAAGTAGGTTAAAATGTTGTATGTAACCATTGACTCAAACTTGAGATTTGACTGAGAAAATTAGATAGAGAAAGAAAAATGTAAAATTTTCATCACCCACTTTTACTTTAAATCTATTTTTGTACAGATGGTAATATAGGTTGTTCAGGAAGCAGGTATTCTTAGGCCACAAGAAAATGTGTCTGAGGTAGAAAAGTAGGAAAGGAAACTGAGGCTCAGGATCCAGATTATTGAACAAGTTAAGAAGTGTTTTGTAATGAAAACAAGCTGAGCATTACATTGTGAAAGCTGAGTGAATATACCAATCTTAGTCTGAAAGTGCTGAGGAAACACTGATGAGATAAGCAAATAGGGATTGCTAGAAGATTCTATGGTTATATGACAGTGACTCTAGGTTAGGAGCAGAAAGAATGTAAGAGCCACTGAGTAGAAAGGTGTACTTGAGGTATTGTTGCCACTCCAACAGGCACTAAGTGAACCATTCATAACCACACAGTAAATGCTGACAATCACACTGAGAAGCACTGTCAAGTGGTATGAGGGCTGAGGAAAGAGAACATAAGAGTACAACCTGATGGAAATATGATGATTAAACATGAAATTCATACAACAATGTTCTCAGTTAAAAAAGAAAACAAGAGAAGAGAAAAGAAACAAAAGAAAAGGGATTACCAAGTAGGTGGCTGGATCTTGGTGAGAGCCATTTTGAAATGAAAAGTGAAGGCTAGACTATATGGACTATGTGTAGACACTTGGGCTGTAGATGAAGAAAAGTTAAGGTAAGGTGATTGTTCTGGCTTCTCTGACCACATTGTACCATATGCTGGGTTTATTTGGCCATTCAAGGTGGGAAGACATAGAGATGAAAAAACAGAATCCAATTAACACTTGATAGTGATTAGAAATCTCAGGCATTCAAACATGATGGTAAAACTGAGGTGGCCAGGAACCCCGATATTTCTTGGTACATTAGTGGCATGGAATTTGAGACAGGCACCAAGTGTCTGTAGCATTCAAACCACAACAATGACAAATATGGTGTGGGTGTGTGATGTTGACACTCACAGTCAACTGGGCAGAAATGACACACAAGTTAAGTAGAGAACAGAAAACAGTATAAGCCAGTATATAAACGTCTGCCCGAAAAAGAGGTCAAAACAGGAAAGGACAGGAGAGGAACTTGCTTCCCCATTTTAAAGAGCACAGCCCAAGGTCCTACTGTCTTTGACAGCGATCACATTGAGAACATTGTAAGAATGAATGAGGTGATGCCTGGCAAGCTTTTCTCTACAACAGTGGTATAACCATTTCTCGGCTGTCTTCTCATCTCTAATCCTGCAAGCTTGAATTTACCAACAAAGAATAATAATAATAATATTGAAAATTGCATTAACTTCATAGGTAGCAAAAACTCTGTTAAATTCACAATAGAGGAGGAATGTTCCTAGAAGTGACTCACAAAGGCCAGTGTCATAAATATCCCTACACTACCAGAAGCCCTATGTGAGAGAAGTGGTTCAGAGAGGACATGGACCCAGAATGGTCTCTGTCCTGTCTAAGGGACAGAGAAGTGAGCTTCCTCATGCTGTTACCAGTCAGTGTGCCAAGTCTAATGATCATTTTAAGTTTCAGATCTTTTCTTTCCTCTTCTCTTCTTTTCTTTCTTTCTTCTTCTTCTTCTTTTTTAATGAGCGTCAGCCCTCATTTTCAATTGGAAATTGATTCAAAACATCCCCAAACATTGTTCAGGCCCAACAACATATGTCTAGTGGGTTGAATTTGGTTGGCTGTCTGCCTATTTTTTCCATCTCTTCTTGAATTTGTAGCTGCTCTTAGGTAAGCAGGAGCAGAATGTCATGATTAGAGAGAACAAGTCACCCAAATGAACTTATATTTTGTAACCCCTAATAAATGTTTGGAGATCAGTTAAAATATTCAGTTATTCTGTGAAAAATCATCCATTTATATATAGCATTTTTCATTTAAGTCTGTTTTGTCTGTCTAGATTTCACGACTGGGTTCATTTGCTTAACTAGAAAGAATAAATTTTATTCTGCTGCCAACTCTTCCCAAAGCATTTTAAAATCATTAAAATATCTGCAAAAGTTTAACTTTACTGAGTAATAGTGAATATATTACTGTTTACTGCAAATGGTAGTTGTGAGTCTCATCCTCACTTGTGTAGAAGCATTGTCTTAGGGGAGATGAGAGATTTTATACTTTGTAAGGTGATGATAATAGTGACAGTTGTCTACACACAAACACACTTGTGCTTGCACTAACACATGAGCGCACACACACACACACACACACAGAGGAAGTTCACCAGTACACAAAGTGGGGAAATACAGCCAGGGTGTGGCTGCATAAACATTTCATCAGACATGCTATCTATTAAGAGATAACATTCTCCAAGTCTCAGAAGAAGCCATGACAAAGGAAATAAATAAACAAAGCCTCACAGATGAATGGGAAATATGATTCAAACATTTGAAAAATAGAAGTAGGGAGGGTGCTTATGGTGGGCACAGAAAGGTAGCAAGACCAGAGGAGATAAACTACCTCTCGCATTTTAGCCAAGCCACAGCTGAATCCACAGAGGAATGGGGAGATGAGCAAGAGGGCTGCTTCCATTCTGTTCCTGATAATCAGCGTAAGGAAACAGACCCTGAGGATACTCAACACCTACCAAAGTAGAGATCCAGAGGCTCCTAAGAGCCCATCACTGAAGTAGACTTAAAAATCACTCACCTTGGCTCAGGGAATTTTGTGGAAGATGGGGTTGGAAAGATTATAAGAGCCACACATCGAGACATCATGTCCAGAGGCATTCCCTTCCCCCCGCAAATTAACTGACTGCTGCTCCCACAATGCATAAACTACAACTCCATGGGGAATACCTGCAACTCCACTGAGGAGGCTCTCCAAAGGAATGGGGGCAGGAACGAGGGAAAAGAAGGTACCAACACATGATGTATCCATACAAAACACCTTGTTAATAATAATAATGATAATAATAATAAAAAACTTAAAAGTATCCTGAATACTGTTTCAAAACTCTAAATGCTTATACAATTACTTTTGACTTCAGTGTACTCAAATGAAAAATTCAACTTTTTAAAATTTAATTTTTTAAAAATTTTTTGCTTTTTGGAGGTGGGGTTTCACTGTAGACCAGGATGACCTGGAATTCACTATGTAGTCTCAGTGTGGCCTTGAACTCATGGCAATCCTCTGTCTCCCTCGTGCTGAGGTTAAAGGTGTGCACCGCCATGCCTGGCATTAATATTTTTCTTTGTAAGGAGACTAAATTAATATAGAAATTTGGTTACACTAACTAATAAATATTACAGTAATATCCAGTTAGCTGAAACCCAGTTAGGCAGAAGATGAGCACTCACTGCCTCTATCTCTTATTGGGTTGGGTGGAGAGGTTCTAGAAACTCTGAGGAAAGGAAAACAAAAGTTTGGGAGTTCCTTATGGCGATGGAGGATCTAGCTTCCCAAACATCTCCCTTATGAAGCCTTTCAGGAGTATAAAGGCATGGGGGGAGCCTTCAAGTATTCAGAAGGAACTGGACATGTTGATGGAATACAACAAACATAGGATACTAAAGAGTCCTCAAAGATGGAGAAGGAAAAATAAAATAAAATAAATTTCAATTTAAGTAATATGAACTGGAAAATATTTTTACACCATTTTCATATGCTTGTCTTTTTGAAAGGAAGCTTGATTAAATACTTTTGTGGAACATTTCCCGACCTTCTTCTACTCTTTAAGAAGGGAAATTGTTTTCCCCATTTTAGTTTGATTCTTAACACATCAAGTTCATTGTATAAACAATAAACAACATAATAATAGTAACAAAGCCCTTTTGTTCTGTACTTGGCCCAGTAGATTCTGATTGCTGTGATGTGATATATTGAGGTCGATCTCTTATGTGAAAGGATTCATTTTGCAGCAATACTTAGGACTGGATTTTAGTTTTGTTATATAAATATCATAGTATAGTCTTAAGTCAGATATCTGCAAGGTTGTTTTCATATACCAGTGTCTGCTTTTACCAACTTACCAACAATGAATCATATGATATTCCCTTACCTATTCATTCTGAAGTGGGCCTTTTCTCCTAAAAATCTGCAGCAAAATGTACAGGATGAGCCCAGTGTTTATGAACATTAAAACTAAGTAAAAATGAGAGGACACTATGGTTCAATGTGTGAATCCCTGGGCTTGATATCTAGTGAGAGAGAAGGGGGAGAGGAAAAAGAAAAAGGAGGAGGAGGAGGGGAGGAGAGGGGAAGTAAGGGGACAGGAGAGGAGACAGTGAAGGCAACATCAAATAATTACCAATATTTTATTATTTTAAGACAATAAAGATATAAAAATAGCTTGTGAATATTTTTTTTACAAAAGTAAACCCAGGATACATTTGAAGGAATCAATGAGGGGTGATGTCCAACCATGCACTTCACAGACTCCTTCTCATTCACACTGACTTGGAATATGTGCGGGAGATGGCATCTAGGACTTTAATAAGCTCCATATATTGGCCATTGGAAACTACTGCTCTATCGCATTCTCCTAGGAGAAATATTAACTACATGCTGATAACTTTTAATTTCAGTGGAATGGGATTTTGCGGTTTCAATAATAAATTGAAATAAGTGGTCTTTGCTCTTGGTCTGGGCTTGCAGTGTGTACCCATTTCTACCTTATTTCCAAGTTCAGCATTTTTGGCAGGACACTTTTTAGGACTGCAGCCCTACTTCACTATTGCATGACTTCCCTGTGGGTATTTGAGCTAGATATGAACAACTGTCTTGTGCTGAGAACTCTGAGATCTGCTACCAAGCTTCCTAGTTACTATCAAGTCTGAACTCTCAGTCTTGCCACTCTTAGGTTGGTACTGGATATTTCTGCCTACCTGCTGGATAATCTTCCTATTAAATTTGCACTCCCATTTGCCAATGTTTGCTCTGACTTATGACTGATACATGACATTGTTGGATACTTTGGTTTTGACAAATTTCCCCCTTTATCACTATTCAGGCTTCTAGAGTGTCCAAGAAACTTATCTCTTTAGATGGTGAGGCCATTCTTGCTCCTTCCTCACCTTCATGAACATGACACATAACAATTCATTTCAATTTTAAATTATATATTATGAGCTATCCCTATGAAAAGAATTTTCACCCCTGCCTCACACCAAACTAAAAAATCATATCCAGTTGAATTACAGTTTTAAAAATAAAGCTAAAAATACAAGGAATTTAGAAGAAGATATGGATACAAGTATGTTTGGCTTTGTATTATGACAGGTTCATTTAGTAAAAAAACAATATTTGAGCTGGAGAGATGGCTTTTGGGTTAAGGTGCTTGCCTGTGAAGCCTAAAGACCCACGTACAATTCTCCAGATTCCATCTAAGCCAGATGCACACAGATGAGGCATGCACAAGGTCATATATGTCCACTAGGTGGTGCAAGCATCTGGCCTTCAATTCTAGTGGCTGAGGCTCTGGTGTGCCAAGTCTCTCTCTCCCTCCACCCCCGCCCTTCACTGTCTCTAAAATCAGTATTAATAAGAGGGAAGAGTGCCATTTTAGAAAATATTAAAATTAATGCCTCCTATTAATTAAAATAAAACAATAAAACTCTTCAGGTCCTACATAAGCCAGACACACAAGGTGGTACAAGCATGTAAGTTTCTGCATGCGCACAAGTGGTGCACACATCTGGAGCTTGATTATAGTGTCTGGAGGCCCTAGCATGCCAATTCTCTCTCTCTCTCTTACTCTGACTGTTACTCTCCCACATTAAAAAAATGGCCAGCCTGTTGAGCTTGCCAAAAACAAAGAAAGAAAAAAAGAATGAGAATGAAACCCAAGAATGGGAAGAATATAATTATCCAACATGTACATTAAAAGTGACTTGAATCAGGAATATCATGGTGGTGAAAGCCTTTATCCCCAGCCCTTGGGAGGCAGAGGTAGGAAGATCCTTGTGAGTTGGAAACTACCCTGAGACTACATAATGAATTCCAGGTTAGCCTGGACTAGAGTGAGACCCTACATAGAAGAAAAAAAGAAAAGAAAGAAGAATATTAGACAATTCCTTTTCAGTAGTAAGTAAAGGGCAGGTGACCTAATAGAAAAATGTGCAAAACTCTTACATATCATTCATCTATCCAATTAAATGTATTAGTGAAATTAGGAACATTAATACATTTAAAATTTTTCATTTATACAGAGTTCAAAAACAAACAAAAGAAAGAAGACAGACTATTGTTTATCTTTGGTGGGGTGAGGTAGGCTGAATGGTGCATCTGGAGTCTTTTGTTTCTTGGTTTTCCTGTAATTGCTCAAGAGTGATCAATTTGTCACTTTTTACACAAACACAGTAATACTCACTCATACAAAAAAAAAAAAAACCTACTATAGCATTTAAGATGTGGAGGTTTTCTCATAAATAAGCAAAAGAGAACTAGTTTCTGAATGTATTAGAGGAGATATTCTAAAAAAATATTTATTTTAATGACAGTCATCCAGTCACTATCTTTCATGACAACAACTACCATAATACTCTTGTGTCCCCAGATAAGCTCTGTTAGCACTAAGATCCAATCCAATCTATTCAGAGTTTAGAGAAAGCAGAATTAGGAGAAGAGTAATAGACACAAGAAATATAGTAAATGAAATAAAAATCAGCCATGTTGATACTGTCTATTATTGATCAGTGCTATCACTGATGAGCACTAATTATGCAATATGCAACTTCTTCATCTTTGAACCCCATACCAGCCAAGACAGAGTGTGGTATAACTGCAATTAATGGATAATTCACTTAAATCAGCTTAATAAGAACACTTTGTCACTGAGTTAAAGCTCTTTAAGAGAAACAAAAATCACAGTAAAACAAGAAATGGTAAAAATCAAATCACTGACAGTCTTTCACCTGGTCCTATCCCAGGGCCTATCTGAGATCCTCTTTAATTTTCAGTGTTTTCTAATACAGTGGCTATAAGCAACTGAGCTTTGAGTGACAGTTATCCTTACGTGACATTTTATTTTCATTGCCCTCTGATAATCACTGTTTTCCTGTGGCTGATAGTTGTATCAAGAAGAGGAAAGTAGCTCAGCATTTCTTGCTAGATTAGGTCAACACTGGGGGAACAAGTACTTGTATTACTTATGCCCTTAGGAATGTTTCTCTGTAGCTAAGGAGACTGTTGTTTCACAATTTTTCTAAGTCTTTAACTGTAATTACAGTGGTACAGATATTTTGTTCTTATGTAAATTTTTTGAGGGATTCTTACCTGCCTGATTATCAGAAAGAAAATGAGAAGACATTCTGCTAATCTCATTTTTCATCTGTCTTCTGAATCTGATACAGTTGCACCTGGTAGCTTTTTCTTAAGGCCGTCACTCCCGTCGCTCATATTTGTGGTGCCTAGGAACATTAGCCCTGGACTTGGATGTTCACACTACAGCTTCTAAAACTCTGGAAGTTTTTTTTTTTTTCCCCCATTTTGTCACAGGGCTCTCTTTTACAAATGGATGCACTGATAGTCATTCTTATATGTATTTCTTGAAGAAGTATTTCCTGAGAAGGCTACTATACAAGTTGGGGCCTGTTCTCGTGGATTTTAACCCAATCTTTTGAAAAAGTATTAACCCTTAATTAAGTAATTAAATGTCTCCAGGACATTTAAGACAAATTTAAACCCTTAAAAGCAATTTCAGTTATTTTAATTCAGCCCTAACCTACCACTTGCTCACTTTCTACTCATCACCCATTCTAGGTCATCTGAAAGGAATACTCACTCACTCTTGTTTACTTAAATTATTGACCTAAGTCCAAATGTCCACTTCAATCCGTTCTTTGTTGAAGTCCTGTCCACCACTTAGCATCTATTTTTAAGGATGCCTTCACCTGAAGTTAGCCCTTGCTCCATTCTCTATTGACCCCTTCTCAGAGTGCATGGTAGGCAAGTATACTTGTGAATCCCTCTGTGCAGGATTGTTGCAGAACCTGTGGTATATACAAAGTCTATTTCTTTGAGGAAAGGCTCAATAAATATTTGAAGTACAAAATCAGCTACTTGGTTCATACAAGAATGAAGTTTAAACAGCCGAGATGCCCAAAGGGATCAGGGGTGGCAATAGGATGTCTATATGTAATGCATATCAAAGTTGCCTACCATATGAATTTGGGAGTTATTCCACTTTCAGAATGGATTTTCACCACTTACAATGGCCACATGCAATGAAAATGGAGGCATTACAATTTACCTGTGCATCTGAGCCAGCCACCAGACATTTTCAGTAAATGTAGGCTTCCCCCAGATCCCTGACATAAGCTAAATAAATGCCAAACCTTATTATCACATTTCCTATATATAAAATACCTGCCCAGTCAAAGACAATGTTACCCAGTAGGGTGGCTATGATCAAATTCCTTTACTCTGGTCTTCTTTTCTCATTATAGTTGACATTTTTGCAACTAGGTTTTATTGCACTCTCTCAGATTATGGAAGTGGTCTGGGGAAATTAGACTTAATAGAGATGTAGAAGCCACAGGGAGAAAAAGAAAGGAAAGTGAGCTGGAAGGAAACTGAAATTAAAATGTTATTTTGGTAAATGGCTGCTGTGGTGGAGATGGCAAACAATTGCAATGCAAGTTAATTACTGACCTGTCAGGAAAGCATGACACAGAGGTTGTGCCACACATTATTGGAGCTACCACAGCCACAAGTCATTTCCACAGGGAAACAAACATGCTTTGCACTAGCAGAGATCCACATAAGATCTTTCCAGTGGGTGGAAATGAATTTCTCTAAGAAGCAATATTAGTCTGTGGAGTTACCACAAGCTCTTCACAGGCCTGGAGTGATAGCTCTTCCCACACACTCAGAGACAGGAAGGGTCTTACTACATAGTGGTTTTCTTCATCTGGAGACAGAGGAACCTTGGCTCTTGTGGGTCATCTGCTACACACTGAAATTCAGACTCATTCTCATAAAATTGAATTCTCTGGGGCTGAACATGATACTCTGAGATGATTTGTAGTGACCATGTCATGTAACAGAGTTCTAGCTAGACAAAAAAATATCTAAGGCCTAAAAGAAACCCAAGTGTCAAGGTACATGTTGTTTTTTTTCTTTCTTTCTTTTTTTTTTTTTTTGCAATAAGAAGCAAACATCAGTGTTATTCTGAAATGGAAATATGGTATTCCTTATGCTTTTAAAAATGTATGTGAATCAACAGGAATATGAATATTGGTCACATAAGGTATGAATAACATTGCTTCATTCTGCTTTTCACTTACTGTGAAATATTTATAAACCATTGGTCCTTAGAAATCCCACAAAGGGGTCTGGAGAGATTGCTTAGCAGTTCAGGTACTTGCCTACAAAGCCAAATGACCCAGGTTTGATTCCCCAGGACCTAAGCAAGCCAGATGCATAAAGCGGCACATGTGTCTGGAGTTTATTTGCAGTAGCTGGATGTCCTGGTGTGCCCATTCTCTCTTTCTCTTCCTTTCTCTTCTTCTCTCTGCCCCCCTCTCTCAAATAAGTAAATAAAAATTAAAAAGAATAAAGTCTGCCAAGAGGCAACACATGATTTTTACCAAGAAACTTATTAGATATTTTCCTATTGACAATGCTTTGGTAGGCGTGTGTACTGGCACTTGTTCAATCTCATCACAGAAAGATTCACTGATTGAACAGAAGGACTAGCATGTCATATCCCTAGTGTGGCTGCATTGTGATCAGCTTACTTCCTAATCTCCGCTAGGTTTTCTTTAGAATCCTTATTATCTTATTTTTTCATGAATAGTTTCCCTTTCTTTGACTTTGGAGTCTACCACTATCCCAAGTATATTTGGTGATGCAGGCCCTGGGAACTGCTTCCGATGACTTTGAACAGGCTATGGCAGTTTGAGGAAAATATCCAGAATCCCTCAGTAGCAGGGAGGCTATATCATTTGGCCAGTTTACTTTTTCCTAGCTGAGAAATTTCTTAATATATTCTTAATGCTGAGGTTGTAAAAGAGATGACAAAACTCTACTTTCAAACTCAAAATTACATTGCTGCTAAACCTTCATGTAATTAACAATGAAACAAATAATTGGCAGAGCAGCTATGAAATTTGTGATTAGATGGAATATCATGTTTCTTCCTACTTGGGTTCTTGCAGGCTGAGTGGGGAAATGGAGCCCAGAATACCACTGAACCAAGTGAGTGAACAGAGCCAAAGTTTGTGTGGGTCTTATGCAGTGTCTTTGCATCATTGCTTCCTGTTTTAAAATCAGGATTGAAAGTGGAACAAGTGCAACATCACTAGCTATTCTTGTTTTTCTTTTATTACATACAATATCAGGAAGTCTAGAGACAAAGTAAAGCCAGGCTTAAGTAATTCACATTTAAATTTCCAACTCAGGGATAGTTTGTTAGTTTTTGAGAGGTTTGTATACACAATGTGTATCTGAAATATATACAGAATTATACATTTCTTCACTATTTTGATTGGTCATTCCCCAGCACTCTGAGTGGCTCTTGTACAAAGAGCAATGCCTTCTAAATAGCATATAACAAAGAGAACATTTTGAGGATATGTGACGCTCCAGGAAGAACAAGGGAATTCTAAGCAGGCAAGTAGACCAAAAACACTTATGTTAATAGCATGTGCAATATTGCTTTGGCATTGTGATAAGTATAAACAAACACTATTGTTTCTAAGAGCAACCCTACTAAATCTAGAAAACTGATGGTCTGTGAGGAACAAGATGTGGGTTGTACTTGATGGTACTTAGTTTGTGATATGAAAAGGGTTTGCAAACCTGTGAACCAGCCTGCTCTGACTTCACCTTGGATTCATCACAATCTGATCTGATCTTATAGAATTTCTTTCTCCATGTACTAGTTCCTCCTGAGTTTGGTGATTAATCCTTTCTTCACTATGCATATTCTTATGCTCATTAATGGTTGTGTTGTTTCTCTATTGCCCTTAACAAACTCTAGCGCACTAGTATAAGAAGGTGACCAATAACTTTTAAGAAATAATGTTTTTATGCTAATAGGAATTGTTAGGGAGAGGTTTTGTGTCCTTCTTTTGTATTATCTTCAGAGAAATATGTTGCTCCACAAAAGAAGAAATCTCTAAAATAGTTGAATATATAAGAACACTTGTGAATTAGGACAAAATAAACTACATGGTAAAACAATGGCAGCCTTCCTCTCCTTTTAGCCATGATTTTGTTGCCTATGATTTCAGATACCTACAGAAAACTACAGTCAAAAAGTTTTAAATGGAAAAGTTCTAGAAATAAAAAGTTCATTAGCATTAAGCCATGTGCTACTGCAAGAGCATGAGAAAGTCTCCTGCTGTCTGATCTGTGCTTCTAGTGTGCACTATTTCTCATCTGTACATCTGTGTAGAGTATACAGTATCCACCCCTTAGGTGCTTGGGGGCCCTCCCAGCTCTCAACTGTCAGGACCAGTGTCGCAGCACTGCAGTACTTGTGTTCAAGTCACCCTGATGCAGTAGCCTAATGCAGTGTCACTCACCACATTGCATCTTCTCATGTGGGCATTATATCTTCTTGCCTTCTCAATGGAATAAAAGTGAAGGTAGATCAGAAAGAAATTTGAAGAGAAAAAAAAAACTGCATTCATATAGTTGTCATGAAAATATATGATTAAAACTGCAATCTCTTAGTGTCCCTGATTTATAAATTACATTCAAACAAGTATGAACACACAGGAAAAAGCATCATATCTTCAGGGTTCAGCATTACCCAGAGTTTCTAGCATTGACTGGGGACGTGGTATGTAAACCTGTCATGAGGGGGTGAATTGCACATGAGAAGCTGAATAAAGAGAAGAATTGAGCTTGAGAGGTGGCTTAGCGATTAAGGCACTTGCTTGCAAAGGCAAAGGACCCAGCTTCAGTTCCCCAGGCCCCACATAAGCCAGATGTACAAGGTGCTGCATGTGTCTGGAGTTTGCTTCCAGTAGCTAAAGGCCCTGGTGTGCCCATTTTCTCTCTCTCTCTGCTTCTAATAAATAAATAAATAAATAAATATCTTTTTAAAAAAAAAAAAAGGAATCTAGTTCAGCGAAGTACAAACAAGAGGTAAGGATGGGGTCAGATGAACAGGGAAGTAGTAGCTAGGGGTGGGAAAAGGAGTAGGGATTAAGAGAAGCAACCCTAACACCAGGTGGGAGAGAGCCATTGACCTACTTGACTGAAAGCTTAAAGAAGGGAGATCTTGAAAGCATCTCTAAGTAAACAAGAAAGCTAGAAGAGAGGCTTTGTAAAAAAATCCTGCCTTTTGACAGTAACATATCAATAGGCAAATTATTTTTTGCTTGTAAAGTCAATATAAGAATGTAAGGTTTTTTGAGACCAAAGCTTGTGCAGATGTATAGGAAGCAACACATCCTATAAATGGCACTTGTCTGGGTTATGCAAACACAGTGGCTTCAGGCTGGGTGAGGCTCAGCTCATCTTACAAACATCCTACGTTTAGAATTTGAAGCAAGCTGTCGAGTAATGTGGACACTTGCACTTGAAAGACAAGTCCACTTTAACTTTTTTTCTAGAGAGACAAAATGTAATTATAACCTCAAATTTCACTTCATATCCATGGATCAGACTCTTTATATTCTTTTATATAAATTTTATCACATCGTTCATGTAGACATATAAGAATAAGAACAAAAATGTGAGTTAGGAATTGATACAACAACATTTCATATATAAAATATTGTATACTGTAACCAAAGTAAAATGAGGTCCAATTGAGCATATTTTTTTCATTTTTAACATATGTATATGATTGTGGATTATTCATTAGAGTTAATCAAGAAAATGAATATATCCCAAAAGTCACATTGTATTTAGACTAAGCCTACTGTCCTTTCCTCAAGCAATGATTGTTTGCATTTCTGCCACATGTTGATTTGTACTTTAAAGAAAATTATATAAGTAAAAATCACAAAATAAGGCTCTTCCTTTTTTTTTTTTTTTGTCTTTTCATTTTCTTTTCTTTTTCTTGTCTTCTTTCTTTCTTCTTTTTTGAGACAAGATCTTGCTGTGTAGCCCATGCTGGCCTTGAACTTCCCATACTCCTGCTGAATTTTCTTGAGTTGCAGGGTCACCATACCAACGTAGTATTTGTACATTTCCATTTTTCTTTAGGACTGATATCATTTGCTCAGCAAAATGAGTTTTCCATTCTTGGTAGTTGTATACATAAGTGGATTGTCCTGTTTTTGTTGTTTATTGATTCATTGTGTAGACACACAAAAATTAGTCTCTTTCTGTTGCCTTTCGGGATCAGGGACCTCTACCTCCTTTTGTCCATGTTGTTAGGAAGTTATTATTTTCTTAAGTCCTGTATTTTTTTTAAAGATATAGTTTTAAACATTTTATTTATCTATTTTATTTATTTATTTAAGACAGAGAGAGGGAGAGATAGAGTGAGTGAAAATGGGCACGCCAAGGCCTCCAGCCACTGCAAACGAACTCCAGATGCATGCGCCACCTTGTGCATCTGGCTTATGAGGGACCTAGAGAATCAAAAACCTGGGCCCTTAGGCTTCACAGGCATAAACCCTAACCACTAAACCATCTCTCCAGCCCTTGAGTCCTTGTTTTTCACCTCTAAAATTTTTTTTGGATGTTTCATTGGAATTTTGTAAGAATTAAACTATTGAGTACATTGGCAAGCATATAGGAAATAATAAACATAACTTATTTTTATGTTGTGATGTGAGATTTTGTGAAGTAATAACTTTCTCATATTAAAATACTTTTTTCTATATACTTTAATACCTCTCAAGCTTGACCATCCAAATGACCATAGCTCCATTGTTTATGCAACAAACCTACTGATATTGTTGGCTCCTTTAAAATTAGGAATGTTCTTTTGGTTTATATGAGGTTCAACCACTGACTAGTCCAAGATTATACTCATATGTCCAGTGACCAGACACAAAGTCTACATAGGTAAGAGTTGGAAGCAATGATCAGGCTAGAAGGAGATTTGCTTCCAGCATGTCAAAGCTGTGTTTGCATTGCAAATGCTGATTTAATGAGAGGATATGTTCAGGGACTCTTGGGGAGGGGCTGCTGGAGAGAATCAGAAATGTGAGGAAGTGGTGTAAGCTTCTCTTCCTCTGGTGCTTCCACAGTTTAGCTCATCTTTATTTTTCCAAATTATATTTTCCTCACTGCTGCTTCTTTGAAGTATGCCTACACTGAATATCCTTGCCTGATTCAGACTCCTATTAACTATATAGCATAAATAAGTAAAATATATAGCATAAATAAGTAAAATATATGGTATAAATAAGTAAATGACATTGATTTTCTTTTTCTTCATAGTCTTCTGAAATATTATATCCAACTAAGCTAACAAATCTAGTTCAGTGAGCAGTGTTAGTGGACAAAAGAATGTAAATTTCCCCTTGTGAATAGTGTGAGTAGATGTGGGGACTGTTGCTTTTGCACACCAATACTAATTCTAGTTTTCAGATGTGGTTTGAGTCATATAGCTCTGGCTTAACAAGTAATATGCTAATGAACGCAGAGTGCTTAGTGGATCTGGAAAGCTAACTGGAAGAACCTATGTCCTAACGGTGAAGAATTGTCACCACTGTCTCTCTATGAGGAAGGGTGATACAGAAGTTCCTTGATAGAATTAGACAACAATTGTGCTGCCTATGTGTGAAGATATTTCTTTCCACATGTTCAAACATCCACTGGTGGAGGCATAGAAGTAAACACTCTTACTTAATTCTAATACCTTAATGATTAATAGGGCCATGAACCATTGATAGGTTTTCAGCAAAAGCATATATTTAGAATAACATAATGCTTTTATATTTCATCAGGATAACACTGTAATATGCAGACATCTACAAATTCTGATGCCTCTTTGGAAACACTGAATTCCACCCACCAAGCCACAGGAGCTGTACAAATGAGAATCAGAAACAACAACAGCCACCAGGACAGGCTGAGCCAAACTAAATCTATGATCTTAACTGATGTTGGGAAGGTCACTGAACCTGTAAGTCAAATACTCCAAAAATGCTATGTTCTTTTATCATACAGATTTTTTGAAAGCTAATTAGCTTTGTTTTATTTGTTTTCCTAATGTGCATGTGAAAACTGTTTTTGTAATGTATTTTATCCTGCCCACTTATAGTCATAATAATATCCCCAGTTGCAAGAGAAGAGCTGGGCCTAATCCAGAGTGATAAAGTGGATTTGGAGGAGGGCTGAAGAGCACCTTTGACTCATTTTAAGGGCCTCTACTATCATGCTTCAGTGTCATAAAAATAATGAGGTTATGCTAGCATGTGGTGTTTGTACTTCCAAATACAGTATATCACTTTGGAAAGCCAGAGGCTAAAATTAGCTAAGAATGAACTGAGAAAGAAAAAAAAAAACCCTTAAAAAATGTAAAAATATCTCCCTCAAAATCTCCCCATCATCTAGTAGGAGAGTGGAAATTATGATTTGATTTGGAAAGGCTAAAACGACTGAAATGGTGTGGCTATTTAAGGTTTGGAGAGGAAGCCATTTTGTTTCGATAATGTGTCATTAGAAAGATTTGAAATAAAATAGTTCGGGATGAACTCTACTGCCAATTGTGTCCCTGGCCCTGCAAGCATCCTGAGCTACTAAACCCACTGATGGTGATGAGTCTCCTCTGGTTAATTTTCTTCCATAATGGTGGTAACTTGCAGCTGAGGCCATAGGATGTTACAAAATTATTTATGCAATGTTAGCCACTATTTTCGACCCCAGATCTATTTTGTTTCTCATAGTGAGAGCAGGAGTGAGAATAGGTTAGCTGGGGACAGACTGCCAGTCCCAGTCACCCTGAAGAAACATGTGAGCTATTAATTGAGTGTTCTGTTAATATCATAGGGGTCTATGAAATATTCAGCTCCCTAACTGAGTTATTAAATGAGATAAACTTGCTGACTCGCATGTTACCAATTCTATTTATTTCCCATTTTTCACTCGAATTTCAAATGAACCCACAGCAATCCCAGGAGCTTGAAAAATATGAACCTAATTCATTCTTTCCTCAGGTGTTGTACACAGATTGGGGTTGGGATAAATGCATCTTTAGATAAGGTAACTCATGAGAAAAGCATTTTCCTTTATTTACTTTCTCATTTACAAAGATTATCTGCTGGGAGGCACAACACTATTAACTGACTTTACTTTTAAAACAGCTAAATTGTTCTATAACTATGAACTTGAGGCAATGGTTACAGTAAATGATTGGACCCTCTATATGTACTATCAGTAAGAACTGTACCTTTGAAAAAGTTTAAAAGTTAAGTATATTTAATGATGCCTAACATATTTTATTGGCTGTGTTTAACAAAAGGCACTATGCCGCAGTTGTTTTTGACAAGCATGAAAACATCACAGCATGAGACTGCAAAAGGAATTATGGAGAGAAATTACAAGTGATCCATCTCTCAATGAATTATCCACCTCAATAGCCGCAGAACTCAGCTACCAATTAACACCTACTTTATTACATGTTGGGATGTACTTAATAACTTTCATGTGTTTATGCACTATTACCTTGACTGATGCCTCTTGTACAATTAGGCATAATTGGCATATCAATATGCAAAAGTTAAAAGGATTAACCCTCTTAAAACTAATGAGCATTTCTGTATCCAGCTGCTAAATGAGACAAAATTAGCATTTTTCACTTTTGGGCAGGATTTTATCATGCAGTTTCTCATTGTTGATATTACCTTGTTACATAACTTTAGTTTGGGGGGTTGTATGCTGGACTGCCAGAGAATAAGAGTTTTCCAAAGTTAAATTAGCTATAATTATCCCAGCTTTTGTTTCCGCATTCTTAGCCTTAGCAATATGGATTCCTCGATAAGGAACAAAAATAAAAAGTTACTTCTGGTTATGTGTACTCAGTGCATAATTATATAAAAGGGATATTTTAGTGAGGATATGTCATTTCACAGAGAAAACTTGGCTCAGAGATACTGTATTGAAAGCTTGCCATGGCACTAATTTTCTTTCTGTCTCAGTTCTTTTCATCTCTTTTTCCATGCACAATTTTCTGACTAGATACTGACAGAATGTAAAGTATTTTGGCGTATTTATTCAAACAAGCCTGTTAAAGTTATCTGCCCAGGCTAAACTAAGAACTTGATTTTTCAGAAGTTGGGTGATGGGGTAAGGTCAAGAGTGAGAGTTCGAATGTAGAAGTGGATGGAGTGTGTTCTAAAAATGTACGCACATGATCACAAAAAGCAGATTGTTGAACAGAGACATATATATGTAATTTACACAGGAAAAAATAACACTCAGTATTTAAAGGCTATACAATATGTTGTATATCCTGTTTAATAAACTTTCCTATTTATCATATCTTTTGACTAGTATTTACTGGGCTAAATATTTACTAGACTAAATAATAATGCAAATTATTTGTTATTTCATTCAGTGATTAAATTTATTACAAAAATGATTTTAAGAATTTTAGGTTCAAATCACTTTTGTCTTTAATTAATAAGTTCTTTTTTTCATTTTGTTAAATTATAGTACCTTTATATGACTGTGTACTTAGAACATGGCATAGTATTCTGTGCAATTCATAAGAACCTCTGCTTACCTTAAATCAAAATATATTTTGAAATATTATTGCAAATATTTCTTTAAGTTTAGCAAAGGCAAATTTATCTGTCAATTTGGAAATTTTGATGTTCTAACTTTTCAGGGAGGCTTTTTGGTTAAACAGGTATCAAGATTTTCTTAGCATGTTATTGGTGAATGTCATTTTCTTTAAGCCCCAAATAATTTTTATTTGCTTAATAAACATCAATCTATTTTCAAAATATCAAGAGGTTAATTTACTACCTAAAGACTGTTGTAGAGATGGGATGTTAAATATAGAAGGATGAGATTTGTGGAAAAAACAGTCTATCTCTAAGAGAAATCTAGAGCTCCATTCTGTGGCAACTGAAGCTCCTGAGGCTCGGTGATTTGTGGTCCCATCCTGAGGTCCAGAGTTGGGCCTCTGGAAGGTGGATGGTGGTTTTACCAGACATGCTTACCAGAAAAGCAGACAGCCGAGTGCAAGTAGATGGGTCAGTCACATGTGACCATTTAATAGCCGAGAAGCGTACTGGGCAGTGCAGGAAATAATTAGTACAAAAGGCTTAAAATGATTTGACACTATTTATGAGAAATTCTTAAGGCTACTGGACAGTTTAGTCTAGATATTAGTGAAGAGTTTAAATTGCCCAAATCAGGAAACTGTAGACAGGATTTGTAGGCTAGAGAATTTCAACATTTAATGCTGATCTTAAGCAGCAACATGTATGACTGCTCATCATTTTCATCTTGCAAATCCATAGAACCGCATTACTTTATTCATAGCCATCATGCACAGTGGTGGGAGAGATATCTTTTATTGGTTAGCAGATGAAGATTGAGATAGAACTGCTCCTCAGTATTACCAGAGCACACCCATTTTACTCCATAAGTAGACTATGCTCATTCATTTTCCCTTTCAGTGTATTATCAGGAAAAAAAGAGGAAACAATTTTCTTTTGTTTCTTACTTCTGTGATTATAGGATACTTGCCAAAGTTGTGGCTAGCCAAAAAGGCAGACAAAGTTGCTACTAAAAATATAAGCCTTCTGTTTAGTAGAGTTTTTGAGAAATATTATGAGATTGTCGGGCTTGTCCATATTTACTTCAAATCAAGCTTATAGTTAGGTTTGAGGCTTTGTTTGGATAAATTGTCCTGAAGTGGATCCTGATATTTAATTAAAATGACACTAAATCACATTGAATTGATAAGACTTGGCATCTCAAACAAAGGTAATTGCCCGTATTGGTTTTGTGCAAAAATAGCGCTGCTTGGAAAATGTGCAGGCAACACAGACTGTCATCTCCATTTATAGATCAATATGTGAAAACCATTGATCAGGCAGGCATGTGTAACTGTAACACTTTGCATTTATTTGTTGTTTTTATACCACATTACGGCTTTACAGGATTATAGGCTTCCTAAATATTTTGACTTCCTCATAAATATATGATCTGTTGCATGTTAATTAAATGAGAGTCTGTAGCCATTTCTAAAATTGTTTTTAGTTTGATGATTTCCTTTTATTGCTGTAGATTGTATGATCTGAAAATGGATTAGTTTCTTTCTACAGAAAGATTATTAAAGCTTATTTCAATGTGTCCTATGTAGTGTAAGATGTGACTCCTTTTTTGCTTTGAAAAATATAGATACAGACAATAATTTTTTTCCTGGTGAGTAGCTGATCTTTTTTTATTAACCGGGTAGTTACAGTGCACAGGCTAGGATTATTTCCTGACATATTTTGCACACCCTGTAGATAACGGGTCTTCTTGGTTTCCCTGATAGAATTTGCTTTCTTTCTTTGCTTTTTATCTAGCTCTGTTATTCAGGCATCTGACCAACATTATGTAGAAAATAAACTGATCATCTCAATTAAATTCTAAACACACACAAATGTAATTTGAATTCTATTTTTCTGATTTGAGAATAACTCTTATGAGCTGTTCTTATATGCTGCCTTCTGCAGTTAAATCTTGCTTATCTCATCAACATAAGGACAGTGTTTTGTTCTTAATCTTTATTGGACTATCGTACATGACATTTGTAAGGCATTTTTCTTTATAAGGAAATGCTAAAGGACAGTAGAGTGAGTCTCTTCACAGATCCAAGACTCTGATATGACTGTGCAATAATGTGTCTTCCATTGTAATTTTCTTTACCACTGAGAGGTCAATGGCATTGAGAAACATTTTTGAATCCTCCATATACAATAGGAATGCTGCTCTCAAAAAAATATTTAGCTGTGCATGCAACATAAAATAGTAACAGGAGAAAGATTTCAGGTCCACCAAAATTACACACACACACACACACACACACACAGCACCACTACCACCATCACCACCACCAACAACAAAATAACAACAACAACAACAACAACAACAGTAATAATAGAAAACAAAATTCACAGATGGTCTAATGTAAACATCCAGCCAAATTTGTAGTCATGCAGTTGAGTGTATGGAAAAGTTTGTGAGCTAGAATTTTCACTTTTACCTAATATGCCATGGGGAGAAGAAACTGCAAAACCCGTCAGAGATTTCTTTCTCTATCCTTGCCACCCTATGCTTTCTCTTGCTGGGAGAATCTTTTAACTCTATTTACCAAGCACAAACTGGGTTTACCAAAGGGTAGAGAAAGATTCCTATGAAACTGGAGAGGTCACACTTCAAAGAATGAGCCAGGGCTCTGGAATCTACCAGTGTGACAGTACTGTTTTCATTTTAACTTGAGCATAGCTAAATTTGTTTATAATCTCCTACTGATTGAACATGGTGCTGAATGAACATGGGATACATTTTTTTAAAAGTTAGTCCTCTGCTTACTAATTTGAATCCAAAACTCTAACCTTGTTAGCATCTGGACTTATTTCCATAATAACAACCCCTTCAGAACCTACAAAGTAATGAATAATTGACAACAAATGAAATGTTTTGATAGTTGTCGGCACAAAGCATGTTTAATGTTTTGTGTTGCTTCCTAGCTAATTATGTAGATGACACATTTGTCAGACCTTGACTGCCATTAGAAACGTGTTTCCAGAGGGGAGAAAAACAGGCTATTCATAGAGTAATTAACTAGAATGCTCAATGACCTGTGAGAGATTCAAATCGCTGCCAGTTCAGACATTGTTTTGTTACCGAGCAGAGGGGTAATTAAAATTCCAAATTACAGTCCTATGATGGAGCATTTGTTTGTTGACAGTATACTCTTACTCTAGTTTGTTAATTCTTTTTTAAATTGCTTCTAATCCATTTTATAGCTTTAGTAGTTCCGTCTTTGAATTTACTGACAACTAATATTATGGTAAATTGTACGTCAGTGGAGTAGTCCGCTTCATGATTTCCAGTGAGCACAAGGTGGGTAGGATGAAACAACTCCTTAAAGAAACTGGCATATCAGGTGCTGTCAGTCAGGGTGGTGTTGCCGTGGAATATCCTGCTGAATGCCCAGCTTCCCTGTCTGCACTAGGTAACCTTGTTGAGAGAGAAAATGAGTTAGAAAAATAACTTTGAACAACTACAAAGGTAAAAGAAACTCTTCTGCTCAACAGAAGTGACTGGCTAGGTAATATGGTACTCAGAAAGAAGAGAGAGGAGTTAGCACTGTGGATTATTTGGGGAGAAGTGCTGAGAACATTAGAACATTAGAATAAATTAGCAATTTAGAGGATGCAACAGTGTGTGGGGAAGCATGCATCTATCACTCAGAGTGGCAGTTTTTGCAGCAATACCTCAATTTCAAGTCAATAACAAGCCTGTGATAATAGGCATCACTCTCAGAGTTTTCATGGAACTATTAGAAGGGTGTACAAATCTAGAGGGCTAAAATAATCTAAAAAGATTCAGCTCTAGTACATTTGTTTAGGTAGCTGAAAGTGAGAACACAGTTTTATTAAAAAGATCTGACAGAAGTCACACGGTGTTTGATGCAGGCGAACTGACAGAAGCATCCAGTGAGCCCTGATTATCCCGAAGTCACTGTCAGCTAGGATTGATTTTCACTTTCTCTGTTTATGTAACGGTTCCTGTAATACAGCTGACCCTGAATCACGTTACCTTGTCATTTCTCTGCATGGATCAAGAAGAGACGAGCTGAAAATAGCTAGACACTGACCTTGAACTTGCCAGAAAAGTGAGAAGTGACAGTGGGGCTTTTCAGTGGTTTCATGTACAGAGATGAAGGCACACTGTTCTCTGTTGAGTTCACTGTAGGAGCACAAGGGGGCAGAGCAGTACTAGAGATTACAGGTAAGAGCACTGCAGCACCAGCTTGCAAGACTGGAACTGAGTGAGAGCCAGAGGTCTAATTTTTACATCTTAGTGCAGACATAAAGGAGAATTACTGATGAATCAAAATCTCAGGTCCCATGATGTTCATAATCAGTAATCTAAAATTGTATATTCTAATTAAAGCAGGTTACCTAACACTCGGAGTGGCAGGAGCAATGCTTTTCCACTAAATTATTTGTATGCTCCTATTTTATTTATTTATCACCCTTTGGCCTCAAAATAACTTTGAACCAGTCACTAGGAGAGTTTTATGGCAATCTCCCAAAAGGATACAAGTCATTTTTAGACACAACTTATATCTGCAGATGACTGCATTCTTTTCATGTATAGTATCAATATCCAAACATTAAAAAATTTTGGAGTATATTAACTTGATGGGCACCTGCACATGAGTAACACAAGCTACAGCATGGTGTTTGCCACTTTATTTAGGGTTGATTGTGCGTTGTATGTTTTCCAGTTTTAACACTTGCCTCGATTTTCAAAAATGTCTTTTAAATGATCATGATTACAGGCTTGATTAACTTAAAACATGGGGTATTGAACGCTGCTTTCTTGCTGGCCTTCCCTTAGTTAAAATGTTAAAATGTTGTTTTGAGGCTGAGTATTTCTCATTAATGGTATTTAGAAGGTTGACCAAGTGAGACAGAGAACTGAGCAGGTTGAGCAGAACAGCAAATAATTAGTCCACGGTCCCCCAAGTTATAAGTGCCTATATAATGCCACAGCAGCGTATTTGTATGTGTGATGGCTCAGTAATATTTGTGCAATCTGCATAATATCTATATGTTTTCTTGCATTTAGTATGTGCAATGTGTGATCTCTTTGTGGGTATGCTATATACATGCATATGTAGTTCTGTATCTGTATATTTAGATAAATGCTATAGATACATATTTATGTAGAGGTATAATAGAAATATACATATAGACAGATATAGGTGTATTACATGTGTTTGAACTTACTTGTATATTTCTGTAGAAACAATCACACATATTTACAAGGGAGAAATGTTATCATCAAATTAAAGTCTTTTATGTACTCATCTTTGTATGCATTGGCAGTGCTAAGACCTGAGAAATAAGTAGAATTGTATTATATTTTCACAAGAGAATAAATAGAGGTTTGTTCCACTGCCAAGAGTAAGACAGAAAACATTTGGAATTCCTATATCTTCTCAGAGTTCTTTGATAACTATACACTTTAGCTTCTGGTATAAGAAATTTGTAAGTCTTCTAACTTCAAAGGACTTGGTTCATGAGAAGGAGTATGTCAGGTGACATTGGTGGGTATGTAACTGTGGCAGTTGTGTATGTAGCAGGCAGCCTGGGGAGCAGTCACATGTCCTAGAGTTACACAGTGGCTGTCCTCTGCAGCTCTGAGGAGAGAGACCTCAAGGTGCCCTTGCCTAGTGGTTGAAACCCATCACTAAATCGCTGATTAGCCTCGGCTTTGGGAAACACTGGAGACATAAAGGTGTTGACTGCTAAAACAAACCCATAGAGTTTTGGTTTAGGTTTGATTTTTTTTCTTTTTCCTCTCTTCGATGTGTAAGGCTTTTAATAAGGACTTCAGTCCCTGATGCGTTTAGATTCAGTTTATTGTTACCATCTGTTTAATTACTCTCTCAGGTTTATATGGAGAAGCATGAAAGTATTTTACCCAGTCTTTGAATCCTTATGTTCCTAAAGAGATGTGAGTAAAGTATGTGTCAGTTTTCAAAGAACATATTAAAAACTGGTAAGTCGAAACATCTCCAGACAATGGCCTGGAAGGCAAAGGCATTGTTTTGTACCATAATGCATCTTGCATCTAATTAGCAAATGCACAGCAATGTGGCACTGGCAGCCATGATGCCATCCTCTTTACATCCTCTTTACATTTCGTCTCATATGCTGTTTCTTTGACGTGATGGGTTGTAGTATTCCTATTTACTTTCAATGCATTGAGAATAAGTTTTTTGTTGTTGTTGTTTGTTTGTTTTGTTTTTGTGGTGGGAGAGATAAGGAGGTTGAGTCTAAAAGCATGTCTGGTTGTCATATGTCAGGCAAGTTTAAGGACATGCTAAAGTTAAACCATGTACTGAGAAACAAGAACAGAATCTTTTGGAGAAGAAGTAAAAGATGAGAGGAAACTCAGAATTACTTTTTCTTTCCCCTAATCCCCACCTGGTCCTCTTTGTTATTTCTACATTGTATCATTTTGTGTTTTTCACCAGGAACCTCACAGGGAAAATGCTTTTTTTTTTTTTTTTTTTTTTTCTGGTTGTTAGCATCCTATGCCGCACATGATGCAAAAACTAAACTGGTTCCTCGTATTGACATTGAAAGAGATAGTACCTTGATCATCTGTGTCTATGGCAAAAACCATTGAAAAAATGATATAGTGACTGACACTGACCTCGTAAATTCATATTCAAATCAATCTGTGTATAAGTATTTAGAAGAAATAACATGAAATTAAGTCAAATTTGAGTGTGTAAATATCCCGTTTGTACAGGAACTCCATCAAGGAATAGAACAGATGCTTTGATATCCTAAATTAAGCACATCAAGTAGTGATGACTATTTCATGTTCCTTCATCCCTTAGTTCATGCTTCAATATGTGAAAGATGAAATCTTTTTTTTTTTCTGAGATTCTGAGATGCCATTATATTAGGATTATGATGAAAAGCGCTCGGGCACAGTTTTGTTTTTGTGTGATTGCCCTCCTAAATTACCATAGACACAGATGATCAGGGGACTATCTCTTTCAATGTCATTATGAGGAACCAGTTTAGTTTTAGCATCATGTCCTTACATGATCTCTGAAGAGAAAAAGAAGTAATAAAGACATCAAACTTTGCCTTGCTACTTTTGGATACCTGACTTGATTTCTTTCCCACAGGGTAAAAGAAGGACACAGATTGTGTATTTCCAATGAGATGGGACATGTGTCTCCTTGCATTGGATTGTCTTAGATCATATCATGTAGCACCAAGTGACCCAATATAGGAAGACACGAAAACAAAGTGACAGTTTTGTTTGCTCTAACATAAACTCTAACATCAACACAAGGGGCTAAATCCTAGAGGCCCACTACCAGATCACACAAATTAAATAGCCAGAGCTGATACTTTCTACTTAAACTATATTCATGGCATATTCTCTAATCAGCAGTGAAAGGTTAATGAACAAACAAGCTTAGCTCGGGTTAAGCAAACTGAATGTAAGCATCGTTGTTTCCAGAGTATGTATGAGAGTGAAATCTGGCTGATACTTGACAATACATCACATACTGTGGTCTCCTATCGATCAGTGCCTGACAATGGGTAACCTTTCATGGCAACTTCCTCTTCTACCATGAATTATTGACAGTGTTAATGTCAATAGCACATGATGCAATAGACAGGAAAGGAATTTACATTCCTGGATATGCTGGATATGCTATCCTTAACTTCTATGCTTTTAGGACAGAGAGAGAGAAAGAGAGAGAGAGAGAGAGAGAGAGAGAGAGAGAGAGAGAGACTTGTCTTAAAACATTAAGAAATGTATTTCCTTTTGCACAGAATAATATGGTGACATTCCTATAATTTTTATCCACAATTAAAACACAGTCTCACTAAGAAAATTGAAAAGTGTATGCTTATAGGAACATTGCTGTTGTCACTTTCACCCTATAGTTCTCCATTCATAGATCCCAGGACACTTTACTATAATGATGTGTACTAAAGCCCCTACATGAGTAATTTCCTGTTCACTGAGGGGTCACCACTTCAACCCACTCATGTGTAGAGTTCCAAAAAATGGAAAGTAAAACAGATCAAGTGTTTCAATCTATATATTCACTTACTCATTCAAGAAACATGTCTTGGGCTGGAGAGATGGCTTAGTGGTTAAGCACTTGCCTGTGAAGCCTAAGGACCCCAGTTCAAGGCTTGATTCTCCAGGACCCACGTTAGCCAGATGCACAAGGGGGCACATGCATCTGGAGTTCGTTTGCAGTGGCTGGAAGCCCTGGCGCGCCCATTCTCTCTCTTTCTCTCTATCTGCCTCTTCCTCTCTCTGTCACTCTCAAATAAATAAATAAAAACGAACAAAAAAAAATTTAAAAAAAAGAAACATGTCTTGGCACTAACTATGTCAGAGATTGCTTTGAAACATAGGGCTACAAAGCTTTCCTGTCTCATTTAAGGTTACTTAACTCAAGTGAGGTGGTAGATCCCTAATACTGGTATATCTCACATTTAGCCTGTTAGAGTCACAGAAATGGCCATGATCACCCTCACCACTATGTTAGTGTGACATGCTTGCATTTTGTGACACCTATATGATGCTTAAAACTGGCATGAGAACTAAGAGGCCATGCCTCTTTTCACATCCTGTTGAATGAATTTTTAGTGTGTTGTAAATCTCTAATGGCAAGCTATTTATTTCTTAAAAACAATGTAATCATTGAAATCATACGTAACTATAACCTACTTTAAACATTCATTTATACCATTTGACATAATTCTCACATTTGTTTCTCTGGGCACACAAGTTCTTTGGCAAGAAGTTAAGCTGTGCACTGGAGAAATGGCTCAATGGTTAAAAGCATATGCTTTCAGGGACTGACAGCCAGGCATTAGTTCCTAGTACCTTTGTAAAGCCAGATGCACAAAATGATGCATGCATTTGGAGTTCATTTGCAATAGCAAGAGGACTGGAGTACCCATACCTACATTCTCTCTCTCTCTCTCTCTCTCTCTCTCTCTCTCTCTCTCTCTCTCTCCCTTTCTCTCTTTTAAAAAAGAGATCAAGCTGCTTTCATCCTTATTCATTCAGGGCCATTCTAGCTCCCTTTTATTAGTATTATTAAATTAATGATAACTTAATGGAAGTTAAAATAATACTTTCCACCCCGTCTTCCACAAAATTTCCCTGAGCCATGTTGGGTTCATTTTAGGTCTGCTTCAGTGATGAGGTGTTGGCAGCCTCAGTGTCTCTGGATATCTGATTTGGTAAAAGTTGATTGTTTTGTGTGTCAATCCCCTTCACCCTTGTGTTGGTACCAGGTTCACCAAGAAAACAGCACCATTGCTTGTTTTGCTAATTATTCTTAATTTCAGCTGGTGCCCTTTTGAGGTATGATGGGGTGGTTCTCTCCTTAGGATCTGCGTCTATCTGAAAAAGAGAAAAAGATTCTCCAACAGAGAGTAAAGTTAGCACCAGATAAATGGGATATTGGTGGTAGCTTGATAATGGAGAGTGGGCTCATTTTTGGATATGGTTCTGGCTTGTTTCCAAGCTCCAGCTGTGGGTTCCATTCCACTGAGCGGATCAGTTAGTCAAATCAAGGTCAGTCGGTTTCCCACCATGGCTGTGCACCACTATCACACTTTTGTGAGCATCACAGCAGGTTATTTGCTGTTAAGTAGGTTAGACCATGAGTTGCTTGGACAGATATTGGTCATTTTCCCCCAGTCGCCCTTGGAGCACCTACTGGCACTAGACATGCTGACTGTCTGAGGACTGACTCTCTTCCAGCTTCCAGCCATGTCACTCCATGTTATGTGTCAACTGCATATGGTGTCTTCAGCAGTAGGGCCTTACCACTAACCTTTGGTGGGTCATCAAGTACTCTGACAGAAATCTATCATTCTTTTAGGAAACCTTGTAGTCTCTATGATCAAAAGCTCATTGTGGTTGATAGCTACCTGCTGGTACTGGGAATTACAGGTCAGTGCCCATGAAGAGAAGGAGGAAAAAGATAAGTAATATAAAAGAGTTAGAGAGAAGAGAGAGAGAGAGAGAGAGGCTGTGGAAGATTAAGGTCTGTCTTCATCATAACCTCTCCAGTGTCTTGTGACTCAGGTGTTCCCTCTAAGGGCCTGGTGAAGGTTCAACCATTTGGTCTGCCTTTTAGGATATAGAATTTTATGGTACCATTGCCATTTGGGTCTAGATTTGTGTCCCCCACCCCCTCTTTTTCTCTCCCCTCCCTTTCCACCCACCCTATTGACTGGTCCTCGAGTTGCTTACTGGCTATGTCGGCATCTTGGAAACATACAGGTTAGCCATTTCACATAGCTAGGGTTTGAGACCAGAAGTGACTAGGTGGGAGATAAGGAGGCAGGAAAACTAGACCTGGGGTATTGTTAGTCAAGGAAGGGATAATGGCTGGGTGGTTCCTTGAGGAATGTGGATGACCCACTTCCTTATGTCTCTGTCGCCCTGTGCTGTCCTCCATGTCTCCATTTTTGGAAGCCTGTCATGATCTAACAGTTTGTACTTGTTTTACTCTGTAACTCTATCAAATGTCCTGCCATTAATGTCATATCTAAGAGGAACTGATCATGTTAGCCCCTATGCCATGGAAAGAATCATGATGTGAATGTGCTTTTATACTAGATCTAAAGGGAGGATGTGAGTCATGAAGGCAAGATCAGAGTTCATAGGGTCAGTTACCACTATGACCTGCTTGACAAATACTCCATCCAGATAAGAAGGAAAGAAAAGTATAGCACATGAGTAACGTTTTCAAATTGCTTATGTGTGCTAAGGCCAAAACATAGTATCAACTGGGAATTAAAGCAGCTAGTTAACTGCTCTGCCTAAGGAAAGGTGATTGCAGAGCCTCTGTTTCCTGATGTTCCATTGAGGTTATGTGCTTTCTTGTTTATTCCTTATGGAGTCATTGAACAGCACACTTCCTATGTGAATGGACAAGAAAGCTTAGATTAGATTCAGGGTGTATTAAGGAAGATTACTTCTCACCCTTTAAAAACATTGTTTTTTAAATATGCTTTTGTTATTTATTTATTTGAGAGAAAGAGGAAGACAGAGAGAGAGAGAGAGAGAGAGAGAAAATAAGTACATCAAGGCCTTCAGCCTCTGCAGACGAACTCTAGATGCTTGCGCCACCTTGGGCATCTGACTTTCATGGGTCCTGGGGAATTGAACCTGGGTCCTTTGGCTTTGCAGGAAAGCACATTAACCATGAAGCCATCTCCCCAGCCCAACTTCTCACCTTTGACTGTGAAACCCACATGTCTCTATGCCCTTGTCTGTTACGTATTTAGTTGGATGCCCCTGGATCACCACACTGTACCTAGACCATTGGACAACTGCATTCAACCTTCATTTCATGGAGCTGTTGAAGACTCTTCCCTAGCCAGGTCAATCTTGACTTCATGTCTCCTGTTCACATTCTATTGGGGTCTGATGTGTCTAAAGCTGGGATCACAAACAAATGGCTGTTCCACTAACCCAATTTTGCCCAGAGGTATTTTTATTTAGCTGGAATGGTGTTTCACCATTTTGAATATGTGGAGGTGTGATTCCTTCCTACAGATTATGCAGCCTAGTTAGCCCTGAGGACATGAATTTGCTGGCTGTTGTGAGTGCACAGCATGGAAAGTCAGAACATGACAATTGGTACAAATGTGGGAACTCAGACAATGACAGTTGCTAGTCATAAATTTGGAAATGTAGTCTCTACCACATTTCACTGATAGTGTAAAAACAGTCTTCCTTTAGAGCTAAAGATATATTTTCTTATTCAGATTTTCTCCTTTTAATTTTAGACTCTTACATTATTGTAAATTAACAAACATCTTGCTGCCTTTTAGACAACACACATACACAAAAACTGTGCTTATTTAAGAAAGTGGTGTTCTCTTGTCACCAAGTTACAAGCATTGTTTATTGTGGGTTATTTATGACTTTTAACCTTTGTTTTTTGTTTTTTTTTTAATATATTTTATTTACTTATTTATCTGAAAGAGAGAAAGAGTGAGCGAGAGAGAGAGCAAGAGAGAGAGATAGAGAGAGAGAGAGAGAGCATGAGCATGCCAGGGCCTTCAGCCACTGTACACGAACTCCAGATGCATGAGTCCCCTTGTGCATCTGGCTTACGTGGGCCCTGGAGAGTTGAACCCGGATCCTTTGGCTTTGCAGGCAAATGCTTTAACCGCTAAGCCATCTCTCCAGCCCTGACTTTTAACCTTTGTAAATTTTGAAAAGTATTTCTGAAATGCTGATGAGATTCTGCTCTGCATGAAAGTGCAACAACACAGTGATTTAGAAATCGTATGCGTAGAGCACAGCAGAGCCTGGGAAAGGAGCAAGGGAAGAAACAGTTCACAGTTTATAGAAAAGTTATATTAGCCAGGCTTCAATAAGTCTGCTAATCACTGATGATCCGCTATACATTTTGACTAACTGAGCTTAACTGATATTTCCTTTGTGTGCCCAAGTGTGTTATGTGTGCTGTGGTATGTCTGTGGTGTATACATATGTGTATACAGATGCACATGTCATATGCATGTGTGTGTAGAAGCCAGGAGAGTACGTGGGTGTCCTCCTGTATCACTTTTCTCCATGTGTTATTGAGGTGGAGCCTCACCCTGAACCCAGAGCTATAGTTTTCAATCAAATCAATGAGTCCCAGTGATTCTCCTGTATCTACTCCTCACAGAACTGTGGTAAGAGGCATGTGTGGCTAAACTCAGTTGTTTACATAAATGCTCAGAAATTGATTTCAGGGTGAATTGGACGCTCTCAAGCCTGGTGCTGTGCTCTTACCAGCTGAGCCACTTTGCCAACCCAATTTGAAGATTTCTAAATTTTGTTAGAATGTTTATTGCCATTCAATAACATGTAACATCTCACACAATGTAAAAACACATGCAAACACGATTCTACAAAGTCTCAGTTCATGTCCTCATAACTAAGACTTCTTGTCTTATAAGGGCTATTTTACTGAATAAAAACCTTTGTGGAAACAGAATAATAGTGCCGATGTGGAAGAAAATGATACTTGATAACAAAGATCAAGGACCTCTCAGAATCCCTAGATTTACAACCAGCATGCTGAATTCAATCTAAAGATGAGTTTTATATGACTTAGAGCATACTTTTTCTATTTTAATTGAGTTGACATTTTAACACTGTGGCCTTTCCCATGAAAATTTATATTTATGACAGCTCTAAAAGGAAAGGAGAAATTCTGGTGTCACAAAAAAGAGCATGCCATCGCCCATTGAAGCTTAGTACCTGTTGTCCCATCTCCATGACCAAGTGCCCCTAAGTTCATAAAAATCCCCTGATGCAACACACATCTCTGAGCCCAACTTCACCCGGTCCCTGCTTCTAGTTAGGAAAAAGTCTTTGAAATAGAAGAAATATTTCTTTCATATGGTGGAGTAGTCATTTACATAAATGAAACTTCAGGAAACTATATCCTTTGCTGATTCCCAGCGACAGTAATTAGTGCGCCTGTGGCAATAAATCACCAATGACAAATCAAAGATTCGGTCATAGGGAGATGTGGCAAGCATCTGTCCCTGAAGTGGCCCCTCCAGGTTCATTCAGAGCTGTCAGAGGCCAATGTCATAAAGAGAGAGCAATGCCTTTGTTTGTTAGTTACATGTACAGTACACATTCATTAGTTTGACCAATCCCATTTCACTCAGTGTGGATTGGTACTATTTTTCATTAATGTAAAGCCAGATGTAGTTCACACCCTCACAGTGCTCTCCAGGGTGGTTATCACAATGTGCTTTTCCATTTCATGCGATTGATAGGAATCTGGAAATTATGAACTTGAGCTAGTATTGAGCCGACATGAGGCCCAACTCTGGATTTCCCTTTGCTTACTCTATTACTTTGGCCAAATCCCCTTATGACTGAGACTTGCTAGTCTCACACTGAGGGCAATGTAAAACTATCAATCTACAAAGTAAGGAAGATGGAAGGACACGACATATATAAAGAGCTAGGTATGTGCACATAGGTTGCATTCAGAACTGTTAAGTTACCATTATAATGATGTGATCCATACTACAGAGCCATTCTGGCAGGCTGGGCTCTGGACTTTCAAGCTGTCTGTGTTCCAGTCTGTTACTGGCTGCAAATGCCTGCATATATTCTGATCGTTCTTATTCAAGGCATCTTGAATTTTAATTCAAACAATTCTTTATTTTATTTTATTTTGTTTTATTTTATTTACTTGAGAGAGAGAAAGAGGCAGAGGGAGAGGGAGAGAGAGAGAGAGAGAGAGAGAGGGGGGGGGGAAGAGAGACAGAAAATGGGCATGCCAGGGCCTCCGGCCACTGTAAACAAACTCCAGAGGCATGTGCACCTTGTACATCTGGCTTATGTGGGTCCTAGAGAGTTGAACTGGGATCCTTTGGCTTTGCAAGCAAGTGTCTTAACTGCTAAGCCAACTTTACCACCCATTAAAATTTTAATTTATTCTATTTATTTATTTATTTTATTTATTTCTATTTATTGATTTATTTGAGAGAGAGGACAGATATATAGAGAGAGTTGAACACTTCTTGATTTTAGCTTCTGATTCTTAGGCAAGTCTCTGAGATCTATTATTATTTCAACAGTGCCTGTAGGTTTCTGTCTCCTGCTAGAGCTCACAGATAGTTTTTGCATTACATAACACAAATGTTCATCACTTGGGGGCATCCAGTACGCATTTGGTGCAGTGCTAAGCATGATAACAAAACACTTGGTAAAGCTCTATAACAACAAATACACAATGGAAATCAGGAGCAACTCCAGTGATGGCTGATATCAGAGCTCAAGCTTTGGGCATCTGAGCCATGCTCTGGATTAGAGATTCTAAGTCCCCAAACCCTTTACTCTTGCAATCCTTTGCAAGTACGTTTTGTTAAGTTCACCTTTCCCCAGAGAATGAGTGAGAATCAGATATATAACCTCTTTTATTCCCATTAAAAGTTTACTCAGGGCTGGAGAGATGGCTTAGTGACTAAGGCACTTGTCTGTAAAGCCTAAGAATGCTTATCCAAATCTCCAGGTCCTGTGTAGCCAGACACAGAAGTGATGCAAATGCACAATGTTGCACATGCACACAAGAGGGCACTCATGTCTGGAGTTTGTTCATAGTGGCTGAAAGGGCCTGGCATACCCATTCTCTCTCTCTCTCTCTCTCTCTCTCTCTCTTAAAAATAAAATAAAAGCTGGGTGTGGTGGTGCACGCCTTTAATTCCAGCACTCGGGAGGCAGAGGTAGGAGAATCACCGAGAGTTCAAGGCCACCCTGAGACTACATAGAAAATTCCATGTCAGCCTGAGTTAAAGTGAGATCCTACCTCAAACCCCCCCAAATTAAATAAATAAAATAAAAATAATTTTAAAAAGTTTACTCAACATTGAGCAATGAACTAAAACTCATCTTCATACTTAGTTTCCTTGGTCTAGCATTCCTTGTCTGAACTCCTAAAGTAAATACTCATTTGTTAGTTGTACAGTTATCTACTATGCAAAGTATTAGGGTACTTCTTTGTTTTACTTTAAAAACTTTAAAAATATTTTTTACTATTACTCAAACTTTTATATTTTGTGTTACAAATCACCTGTTCAAGCCAAAGCTTCTTAAATTCAGATATCATGCACAGCCTTAAAAAAATCTTGCAAAATAGCATTGACTATGTTGTTTTTTAAATAATTTATTTATTTATTTAAGAGAGAGAAAGAAAAGAAAAACTAGAGATAGAGAGGCAGATAGAGAGAATTGGGCACACTAGTGCCTAGCCGCATGTGCTGCCTTGTGCGTCCAGTTTTACATGGTTACTGGGGAATCGAATGCGGGTCTTGCGGCTTTTCCAGCAAGCACCTTAACTGCTAAGCTATTTCTCCAGCCCAACTATTGTTTTAATTTGAAATATTTTCAAAAAATTTTATGTGGCTTGTAACATTAAATAAATAATATATCTTAGAATTTATGAAATAAGTCATGAAGACCCAGAGGAAGCAAAAGCCTCCAGAAGACTAGCTAAAATTTTGAATCTAGGACTATCTCATGGCTATATAGGCAAAAGAATTGAGTTAATAAAGGAAAACAACGTCTCACCTGAGCTTCACTTCAAGAAGGGGAAGTCACTATTGTGGGAATTGAGACCCAACTTGTCAGCTGTCCTGTTTCACATCCTGGCCTGTGTTTCAGATGACAGTGTGTGAACCAAACACTATTGCAAGGGTGTTTAATAAAGCAGCTAGAATTCTGTTGCTCTTCTTCCTCCCCCATCCTTCTTCTATTCAGGGACTAGAATGCTGTGAAACAACCTTGTAGAAACAGCAGGGAACGACCAGTGGAATAAGACAACCTGAGACTCATACTTGTCTTTTCTGTGACTATGAATATATTACCAAGGATGGTGCTGGAATTATAATGAGCACCGATAGAAAGGAAGGCTTAGGATTTGATTTTTTTATATATTCATAATTAGTCTATTACATCATAGTACCAGGCAAGAGAGCTGGAGATGTTCTCACTTGTATCTTAGTAAAAATATACAAGGTAGTCTTGTTAACTAAAAGTTTAATAAAGATGTTTTTCAGACTATCTCAAGGTGTGCCCAACAATAGGAAATGAATTATGTCAGACATCTGCACAGAGTTCAATCCAGAAATAGTTTTATGATCTTCTGTAACCATTAAAGTTAGCATTGAGCCCCTGTAATGGAAAAGTGGAAATAGTGGTTGAATAATAAGTAATGAGTTTATTTGTGTGTGTGGTGGGGGGTATAATGATAATCCAGAGTATGATGGTTTGATTTAAGTGTCCCCCATAGGTGTTCTGAATGCTAGGTTCCCAGCTGATGGAGATTTGGGAATTAAGACATCCAGGAGGCAGTGCATTGTTGGGGACGGGCTTATGGATGTTATAGCTAGCTCCCCCTTGCTAGTGTTTGGCACACTCTCTTGTTGCTATTGTCCACCTTATGTTGGCCAGGCGGTGATGTCCACTTTCTGTTTATGTCATCATTTTCCCCTGTCATCATGGAGCTTCCCCTGGAATCTGTAAAGCAAAATAAACCCTTTTTTTTCCCAAAAGCTGCTCTTGGTCGGGTGATTTCTGCCAGCAATGCGAACCTGACTGCAACACAGAACTAGACATCTTCCTGAGCTTGACTTAAAAATGATCAAACAGGGTTTCAGTTGTCCTCCACTCCCTCTATTTAGACTCGTTTGTTTCCACTGCTGCACTTTTTGTGGCCAGCAGGGGGCGGCTTTGCCATTAGTCTTTCTTCAAAATTTCAGGCAGCAGAGAAGACAAGTAAAAGAGGAAAGGCATATGCGAGCTCAGCCTGTCCTCTTTTAAAATGAATACATAGATTAAAAAATAAATGACATTAAAAGGCTTTTAGTAGTTGAATAAAGGACCCATCCTCGTGATTAGGAAATTTAGCACACATTTACATTTACCTTCCAGAAAAACTTGGAAATGCAGTTTTTGATCTGGACACTTCCTGATGCAAACTAAGTAGTATTGGATGTAACTACTAACCAAAGATCAGTGCTAGGCAATAGAATGATCCAAAAGTGAATAAGGGGTTTGGCATTCCTTAGATCTTGTAGACCTTTGTAGTCGACTCTGAGTTTGGGTTTTCTTATTTGAGGCACAGAAGCTGGAGTTTAAGCTGTTAAGTCTCTCTGACAGGGGGATGAAATGTTAGGGCAACATAGGCAAAATGGGGAAGCTAATAATTTATTCCATTTATTCTCCATTGTATGAATCATGATTGCCTGGGCTAGGTTAGCAAAGTGGAGAATATGGAAGAAGACAAAATGAAGAACACTTTGAACCTAGAAACTGCAGCAACTGAGAGGATTGGCTGCCAGTTGAAAGTGCGTAGGAGGCTTTTTTGATGTTGAGTTGGGAAAATAGATGTCTTATTGTGTCAGGCACAGAGCTGGGAACAGGGGAACATCATTAGGGTATGGTACGTAAGATGGCAAGTGGTCAGCTTGGCACTTTCAGAAATACATCAAAGTGAGAGTAACAAAAAGATAATTATGGCAGTTTGGAACTCGGAGCATAGATACACCTTGGAGATATAACTTTGACGTCAATTACCATCACGTGATTGGTTGATGCCAATGTAATAGTCAAAATTTCATTGGGACAAAAAAAGTCAGTTATAAAAATGGGCTTATTCCCATCATGTAAGCTCACAAGAAAGTCAACTAAATAAGTGAGCATGATCCAGGAAACAGGCAAAAATACTTCATAGGAATGGAGAATGAAGCAAAATGAGTGAATCTAACCTAAATATTGATAAAACTATAGATTATAAAAATAGCAAAGAAATTTATGTCATGTGCAGGTATTTTTGACTTAAATATTCACATATGAATATACATTGATTTATAAACGAATGTATTCAAATGTATTTTTGTGTATGTGCTTTGATATACATATCAGAACAATACATTAGAAATTATTCTATAGTTTAAATGTTATTTTTTTCTCTCCATTATAGGGAAGCTCAAATTTAATTTTGAACCTTTAACTTTCCCATAAGAGTTATCAATTCAAGAGATTCTATTTTTTATTGTAACATCACAAGAAAGAGGAAATAGTAAAAAATGTCTGGAAAATGATAACTGGCTTCAACATGCAAAATGAATGTTCAAAGATAGAATCAAAGGGCAAACATCAAGGTAAAGGAAAAATAAGCTGCCCACAGATAATAAAGATAATACATAAAACAATACCCTCTAATTTTATCTGCAGTAAATTGAGTGGATATTTTTGAACTTTATTTTTCATTTACAGTTTGCCCTAGGATAAAATGATAAGCTCTGTTAATCAGCAAAGGTTAATGGCATATTATTTCTTTGGTAGATTGATAATAGTCTATGTACAAGTTGTTTGTAACTTCTGTGCAGCAGTACCATTGTACCTCAGTAGCAAATCATATGAAAATGTCAACTGTATGTTTGATTTCCCTCACTTAAAAAAAAATCCCACAAGGAACATTATAAGATAATGGAATGTGTAAAATTAATCGCTTTTCAGGAGGTCTTTCCCAGTTTTATTCTCCTTGGTTGAATTCCCTCTCCAATTTGGTCCTCAGATATGCATTGTTTTATTGGAAGGAGCATTTGCAGATACTGTACCAGTGCCTACTTTGAGCCCACACAGTATTTATCAAACAATTCCCTATCATCAAGATATTCCCTGTATAGTCACTGCTTGCAATTCTCCTTTATTTGTACCCTCAGTTTGTACCTGGTGGACTCTATATTATATTAATTCATAAAACTGGCTCTGCCAGGCTCCCTATGGTTACAATTATTAAGGCTATAACTGAGACAATATCTCTCATTTTGATTTTCAACCAGAAGTTCTTGTCCTGAAGCTTTTGTTTTACATTAAAGTACCAATGCGCAGCCCCCCCCCCCATGAGCAGCTTACTAGTCATAAAAAGTTGAATGAAAAGTTTGTTCACTGCTCTTGAGAGCACTGTATTTCAACATCTCTCCCTCCAGCACTTGCAAACAATGACCTTTAACTAAAAATAAAAGATACAAAATATGAAATTTTGTTTTAATATAAAAAAGTTCTCATTTTTTGTCTTTGTAAAGAACTTCTAGCTGTACATAATGCATTTATTTTCTTGGCAAATCAAAGACATGGCTTACCTATAGTTTATTTTAAGATTGTATTTAATTAGCACTATGATTTTTTAAAATTTCATTTTCTTTGTAGAAGATCTGAAATGTTATGAATTTGCTGAAATTATAAGAATCTGGTGGCACTTTGGAGTGCCTGTCTGATTTATTAGTTAAAAGAATTGGTACAGATTAGTAATTTCAGTTTCTCCCCAATGACTGCAGGGACAATGAAATTTCTTGTTGGTTCGTTCATTTTCACATCCCCTCCTGAAAAAAAGTGGAATAATGACTTTATAATGAAGTCCTTATACAAACACAATGTGTCCTGAAACAATATTAACAGTATTTTTTGTAATTGATCAAGTGGGAACAAATCTCTTTAGGTATTAATTAGACATATTAATGTCATTCACTCCCTTGTTAAAAAAGTAACAGCACTACAGAGATTTTCCATATCCAGCCTTTAAACCAATTTTATCTTTTAGGCTATGGAATTTCCCTAGAAACCTGAGGGTATATGACTTGAAGGTGGACACTCAGTAAAGTTTGACTGTGCATCTATATCCATAGCTAGAATGCCACAGAGGCTAAGGAAATAATAACCATGAGTTCTTGTGTGCCATTAGCCCTTTAATGCATCTCAAGGGCTCCTGATCTGAGTCTTGGGATGCCTCTAGTCTGACCCTAGTAGAAGAAATGAGGAAGAGAACATGTTATTAATAGTACTCAGTGCTATTAAAACATTCACAGAAGACTCATTTAAAAAAACATATATATATATATATATATTAACCACATAGTAAGTTAAAGCCTATCACAGATGGTAATTTTTGGGACAGGAAGTAATTTTCACAAGTCATTGACCAGTATATAGGGAAGTAAGATCGGAGGAAAGAATGCTGGGATGGAAAATGACCAGCTTGTCTTTTAAGGCTTTGTGGTTGGCTGACAGTCTTGTGCTAGTCATTTGCCTCCATTTCTTCTTCCCTTAGAGGCAAATGCCTGAAAAACTGGAAGCTCTGGTATGTCCATGAAATAGAACAAATGGCCACTCTAACTCTTATGACATCTGCCTTGAACTAAGACTTTAGCAGCATATTTTCAAGGAGGTCCTCCATGTGACTATAAGCTATTTGTTTCTGTAGGGTCATGTATGATGACCATCTAGAAAACTTCTTACACGATATGGTTTCAAAGGAAAAGAGTCAGGCACTAGTCACTGAGTATAAAAGATCAATTTGAATAAAATAATATAGAAAAATGTAATGCAGGGCTGAAGAGATGGCTTAGCATTCAAGGTGCTTGTCTATGAAGCCTAAGGACTTGGATTCGATTTCCTAGTACGCACGTAAGCCAGATGCACCTAGTAGCGTATGCATCTGGAGTTCTTTTGCAGTGACTGGAGGTCCTGACCTGCCTATTCTCTACCTGCCTCTCTCTCTCTCTCTGCCTGTTTTTCTCAAATAAATAAATATGTAAATAACTAAAATATTGAAAAATGTAATGCAAATAAAGTATATATGTAGTTGAAAGCAATGCGTATATAATGAATCATTGAAAATATGGTATATACTTTTTATCTAGAGAAATGTATTAATGTTGATGAAGTTCAAGTGTATCAGTCCACTGTTAGTTTTGAACACAAGTAAATTCTTATATTTAAAAGTTTCTTCTACAGAATGAACTAATCATATAAGAAAAATGACACTATTTCCTTTAGGAAAATACTTCAAAATGCTTTTATAAGTAAGATGACCATAAGTGGTCACAAAAAATTTCATATTGATGAAAATGTTAAGTGGGTAGTTATATAAGAAACTTTGCTACTATTTACCACTTTGTACAATATTTTCCCTCAAAATTTTAGCTGCAATTTTCAAAAACAAAAAATTTCTCAATGCAAAAATAAAACTAAATACATATTTATTATTTATTAGCAAGGAGAGAGAAAGAGAGGCAGTGGGGAGAGAGAATGAGAATGAATTGGTGTATAAGGACCTCCTGCACTGCAAACAAACTCCATATGCATGTGTCACTTTGTGCATCTGGCTATAGGTGGGCACTGGGGAATCAAACCCAGACTGTAATGCTTTGCAAGCAAGCATCTTTAACCACAGAACAATCTCTGCAGCCCTCTGAAACTAAATATGTTTTAAAATTTAGGTGCATCTTTTCCATTGGTATCCATATGTACAAGACAAGATAATCATAAATTAATTACATGTCCTTTGGCAACATGATAATAAATGAAAATCTTCTTGACTTCTTTGATAATTAGTGAAAACTACCTAGCATATAGGACATATATGTTGACATCATCTTGTACTTCAAGTCTCTTTTGATTACAAATGCAGGCTAACGTATTGGTCATGTATTGATAAAGTATCACCAAATGTTTATTTAACTTACACCTCTACAATTCAAGCAGGAGTCAGTATAAAAAGCCCACTTCCTTAACTGGGGCAGTTCAATTTAATATTGGAGTATTGTCTAGCTATAAGGTTACAAAATTGATGCTGTTATCTCTTAAAGGTTGGGCTGGGGCTGGGCTGGGCTGAGGGATGGGTTCTGCTCTCAGCCGACTATGCCATATAAGTTCAGTATAGAACTGAGCAGTATTTTTCATCCCCAATCATTAGTCACTGGTGTATTTTCCTTGGCAATTATTTTGGACTCTACAGAAAGTAACCCCCAAATCCTAGAGGATTATTGACCTTAGGCAAATTTGGAGTGATAAATGGCCTTCTGCTACCATGTGAGGTTACATGCCATTTTCTAGGCTACCCCGGGGGGGATTGCCACCATGCTCTTCTGCAGGGATGATCAAATTTGGCTGGTGATAAGAAACTCTTAGTGAGATTTTAAAAATAAAGATTCTTGCACCCAAACTAGACCTTAAAAAAAATCAAAATCTAACTTCTACTATTTGCTGTGTGCCAAATGTGTCAGCATAAAAGTTAAACAAACAAAACAACACAAATAAGGAAGAGTCTCAGTATTGCCTGGTTTCTGTCTTGAAACTCAGCCACAAAACAAGGAGTGCAATACTATAAAAAGGCCACTTGCTTTAAGAAGCAACAAATGTCCACCTCCTATCCTGTGCATATATCTTCTGCTCCCTCTATGTCTTAAAATAATCAAAATAATCTGGGCATCAAAACCAAACTTATAAGTTCTTTGGAAAGTAGTCAAAATAACTTTTTAAAATGTGTGTGTGTGTGTGTGTGTGTGTGTGTGTGTGTGTGGTGTGCATATGTGCCAGGGTCTCTGAGCACTGCAAATGAGTGCCCATTCAGCTTTATGTAGTTGGCTGGAAAATTGATCCCAGGCTAGAGGATTCATAAGCAAGCGCCTTTAACCACTGCGCCATCTCTCCAGTCCCAAAGTAAAAATAAAATTTTCACAGGAAAAATAATCTAGTCATAGTTCATCTGTATCTTGGAAAATCTATATTTTTATTTTTCTCCATCAGATATTTCCCAGTGGGGTATGTGTGAGAGAGAGAGTGAGAGAGAGAAATTGGGGATAGCAGGAGATGGAGGAAAGATAGGAAAAAGGAAAGTGAGGAAAATATGATAGTGAGAGGACAGCAACAGAGGGCAGAGAGGAGAAAGAAGAGGGAGAAATCCAGTTATTGTGGAATCACCTTGACATCTGCTATATGACTTCATGCACTTTACAGGGGACTCTAGTCCTCTTTTGCTGTCATTCACCATAAGAACAATTTCTGTTGGAATGGAAATGGTACAATTTTAGGGATTGGCTCTGGTAAGAGAAATGTTTGAGGGGAAAAGAAATTCAGAGATGGTTGAAACAATCCTTCTTACCAGCCAGGCCAGTCACCTGATAAAGGCTAAGTCACCAAGATTTAGGTGTGATGGAACCATGTTGTAAGAGTTCTGTTTCTATTCAGTTGGCAGGCAGGGTTCGGGGCTGGCAGGAGGTAGAAGGGATCCTGAGAATATAATGTACTCTTTGGAAAGAGAGTAAGTGACACCTTAGGTACATCATCATTCATGTAAACAAGTGTGGTTTCTGACAGTTTTTCTCTGTCACATAGGAGGATTGGGGTGCCAAAGGTATTTTGGGGCAAACAAAGAAGAGATAGACTGTAAGATGTCTCACATTTCGGCCCAGATTTTTGGCCAAGTGGTTATCACTCTGACAAGAGAATTATCATGAATCTTTATCCTCCCAAGCATTGTCACGTGTGTCCTCAAGCCATAGACTGAGCTGTTTGATTCAGCCAATGATTAATTACCATCAGGTTATGGAGTTCTATATATTTAACTTGTATTTCAGGTTTCAGTTGCAGTTCTGTGTCAAAAGAACAATTATCAGAGTACAATGGAAACTGCTCCAGTGGGCATCATGAGAAACAACTTTCTTTGTATTCCTATAAACATATCTTTGAAAAAAAAAAAAACAAGTATACAAAACATCCAAAAGGGATGGGATCTGCAAGAAGGGATTGCACAGCATAAATGAGCAACAACTGAAAGGATCACACAGTTCCACTCTGAGTGGGAGAATGGGACACCCCACTCAAAGCTGTTTAAAAGTCCCTGGGTATCCAGAGCTTTCTGTTTCAGATTGCCTTTTCTCCCCTCCCCTTTCTTTAAAGCTAAAGGTGAAAGGCTTCCATGATATAATATTAGATACTGGATGCAAAATTAACCAAAAGAAAACAACACTGTCCTTTAATTGAAGCTTGAAGTTGGAATCATTTACAAAGGCAGTCATTATAAATCATCCATTTGGCATGGCAAAGTAAGACAGAAATGTGAACCTAGGCAAACCAAGTTTTTCTGCTGTGACTCCCCTTGCTCTTCTCTCTCCCTCTCTCTCTCTGACTCATAGCCGATGGCAGTTGACTCAACTGGGGAGGTCAGCATGCCAGCAGTCCACGTCCTAGGAAGAAAGGACAGAAACATGTAACCTGAAATGACATGATCGCTGATGTAGCTTGTTGCTCTGCATGCTTATTTTGGAAGTATATCATGTGAGCTGAATTGCAAAGAATAGCATTCGACAGGGTGAAGACTGGCCTACACTGAAGAGAAGGCAAGATTCTTGGTGAGGCAAAACTCTGAAGGACAAGTGCCTTTAGCAGCAACTGAAAGTCTTACTATATAAATGACCTCAAAAAAATTGGACAGCCCTGCATAGCCAGTAGAAGGGTAACACAGTGACTTAGTTGTTTTGCTATCTAACTAGCTTACTGCAGAATTTCCTCTGATGACATTGATCTGAATGTGGCAGTATTGCTTTCTTTACATACATTCTCCTTGCTGCAGTATCTTTATGTTTTGGAATGTGGCCGCCCAAGAGAAAGAAGGCAACAGGTTCTTGCCTAAATACTCCCCCTAGGGAGACTATGTATAGCTATTTAATATTTAGCTACCTAATAAATGTGAGCCTTCATTTAAAAATCAGCAATACCAGTGTAAGTGGTTCATGTTGTTGAACCAATGATGTTTTGGATATAGCTGGAAAATAAATACAACTTTTAAAAATGGACACATAAGTTGAAGTTCATGTATTTTAATTTTCCTCCTGTTTTTCTTTGTGCCAGCCCCTTGGTTTGTTTTCCTCTTCCCTTCCTTTCTCTTTCCTCAGTATTCAGTCTAAAGATCCAGGGGAGAGAACAGGTCATAAGCCCTAAGGAGTTTGTCTCAAGTATAGTCACCTCACATCAGCAAGGCCTCACAAGTGCTACTCATGCCCCTGAAATCACTGAAACTTGAACACATGTCACTCCCCAGCATGCTTCCTTTCAGGAGTGTTTACAGGTCTGAAAATAGTGCAGATCATCCAGAAACTTCCTTGTTTTGTAGTTAAAGTCATTTTTGTCTCCTCTGTCATGCATCCCACCCTCCTATTATTAATTGCTGTTGTGGGAAATCTATTTATTCTTTGTTTAACCATCAGAAAGATCTCATAAATCATGGGAAAGCCATTTTCCCTAAACTGAAATTTTAAGTGATCTTTCATATAAAAAGTTAGTACTCTATGTGAAGTTTACAAGAAAGTTATATGATAAATATTTTAATTTTCCTAAACCCAAGTTCATTAGCTTCATGTAATCTTGTCAGTTCTCATCTCATTCCTTTTTGTCCATCTCAGACCCTAAATTATCTTCTTCATAGATGCCTGTAACATGTCTTTTTTTTTTCCTGAAGAAAAAGAAAATTACCAATATCTCATAAAATACACTTCATAAATGCTCCTTACACTCCTTCAGATCACTGCCAGAAAGTTTATGCCAAGATTTTGACTGGTACTTCCTAAGTAATTCTTAACTTTCTCTTTTTTCATTACTACTGAGCTGGGTGTGTGTTTCCCTGCAATCAGATGATGGAAATCAAATCAGTCCCTAATCCACAAGCTAACAGAGAAATTAAAGAATATGAAATAAAAACAAAATATTTTTTAATTTATGATTAAAGTTGTAGGGCCCCTCCCTGTTCAAACCTGTTATCTTTACAAAAAGGAAAAATTTCAAAAATTTCAGTCTATTGTGATATGGTCCTAAGAATTAGTTAGATTAGCTTGAATTTTAAGAGGATATTACAAAGTTCATTTATGTAATAAGAGTTTCTTCTTTAGCATATGACTTAAATCACTGGTGCCAAGTTTATTTCATACCTGTTTACATTATTTAAAGTAAATTCCTCAGGACTTATTTTTGAATTGCCACTAATGTTAAATCTATCTTCATTCTGATGTAGTGGCCATTCTATGTTATTTGATTTCCAAAATATTCCCACTTGATCTTACATTTTTATCTGCCTTCACATTTCCCTTAAAATATCTCTTAAATGAACCACTGAGGATACTCCTCTAAAGTCCCATGATCACAATTTGGGAATCATAACTCTATGTGGCTGATTTCTCCCCAAACAAACACTTTGATCATTTAAAAATGATAGCCTTGCCGAGAGCACTAATGAGCTAGCTAAGCCATGCATTGTGGTGTGTACACAATGGAGAATAAATATGGTCTTAGAACTGCTCTCCTCCTTTATTCATCCAAGGGGAGCATTAGGGAGGATATTTTTTAATTAATACTATTTTGGCAGCTTCCCTCAATTTGAAAATAAAACGCTTTAAAGTAGGTGGCTAGTGGAAGTGCATTTACTTTTTCCTCCTAGATGTCTGTGAAAAGCAGAACCATGACAATCTTTCTGTGGACTTTATAGTCAGGAAACCAATGGCATCTCACCCTCTAACAGAAACCTAGGGAGGATTTCCCAACCCTTCCGCTTAATACCTGGAATGATAAACATCTGCTTAAATGGTTGTTCTTCAGATATAGTGCTTAATTTAAACCTAAGAACTAAGCGCCTTGGTTCTGTCTTACTTATATCATACTTGAGTCATTTTTGAACTTGAAATTGCATTGCTCCTTCTGACAAGGAAGTGGGGTTTTTAAGACACTGAGAGTTCCACTTGAGCATATATCAAATTTGGTATAGGAGAACCTGGTTCCTTTTCCCTTGTTTCAAGAAAACATTTTTGATCATCCTGTGCAAATTATAGTCAGTATTTCCTTTTGTAAAAGTTATACATGAAGCTAAGCCACTGATCTAGACAGCTGTTAGTTGAATACAGCAGTCTTCTGGCTTCTCACTTCCTGTCCATCAACCCCACATTTTAGAAGCAACGCCTTAGCAGTTTTCTGAGCCACAGGCCCAACCCCATGCTCCTGCTTTGATTCATACTGAAGGCTCTTCTGACTGGCACAAACCACAGCAGTAAAGATGGAACTTCTTGTTGCATTTTCCTGTTCCTGTGTCTTACTTCTAGTGCTTTCTCTTTACAAACCCTTTTTCTTGCAACAGCATTTCCCCAGTTGCTTCCAAATAAGGAGTCAGTGGAAATAAACACATTAAGTACTCTTTAGCAGGAAATGTTCTTAGCAATGTTTCATTTGAATGGTAGTTTAACAGACTATTAAATTCTAACTTGACAATATTTTCTCCTAAAATCTTGAAAGCACACTCCTAGCCTTAAAATAGCTTTAGAAAAATCTAACACCATTCTGATTACCATCCTTTTGATGAATGTTGTCTCCCATTTCTGCCTCTGTTTCTCTGTTTCTGAATTTCTGTCTCTCTCTCTCTCCTTTCTGTGCTTTTGGATTTTTTTTTATGTACATTGTTTCATATTAAATAGACCAACACATTCACTTATTTTATTGTATGCTTTCTGTGTCTTCTATCATTAAATTTTGAGATATGTCTTTGAAGTTTTTGTTAAAATTTCTGTCCTTCCATTTTCATTGTTTTCCTATTCAGCAGACCTTGATCTTTTTAAAGTTCGTATCACTTCTTTCTATAATTCATCTATTTTGAAACAAAAATTTCTGGGTTGCATAACCTTGTCATCCTCTAGAAATTCTATAAAATATTTACTTATTTCTACTTTTAGTTTCCTAATAGTGCTATTTCATTTATTACATTTTATTGGTTCTTGAATTCTATGCTTTCTTATTTTAAAATATATTGTTAATGTTTGATCTGTAGGTTTCTTTCAATTTTTAATTTTTATTTATTTATTTGAGAGAGAGATTGGAGAGACAGAAAGAATGGGTGTGCCAGAGCCTCCAGCCATGCTGCAAATAAACTTGAAACACATATCACTTATGCATCTGGCTTACATGCTTATGTGAGTCCTGGGAATCAAACCTGGGTCCTTTTGGCTTTGCAGGCAAGCACCTTAACCACTAAGCAATCCCTGTAGTCCTAAGTCTTTCTTTATTAAGTTTGTATTGTTTTTGCTTAGAATCACTCTAACACTGAGTCATATCCCTAGTTCTATGCCCATTTTTATGCTTGCTTAATTTGGTAATCTTACTCAGTTTTACTTTTCCTATGTGCTAGAAGCTTAGTGAACACAAAAGTGATGAATACTGACAACAATGAATTGCATGCATCTAATGCTCAATAACATTATTAGTTAATAATGGATTAGTTTCTAATAACCCATGCATGTCTATTGAATTTTTAAGAAACATGCTAAAGTGTATACAGGACTCTATATTTGAAGTGGAGACTCTAATAGGCTTCAACTAATAGGTATATCTACAGAACAACTACATGATATTGCCCTCTCTTCAGTTGAGGCTTCCCAAGCTGAGTATCTGCAAGACTTCAGAGACATTCGTAGGACTAGAGATGATGCCTTTAGTCTTCTAGGTGAAGGAATAGATCTTTGGATTTCTAAGAGACGGACTGAAAATGGGTGCTGAGGGTCATACTACTTACTAAGAAGACAGTTTTCCTGATACACAATCCAACACTTATCTATTCCCTCTATAATATCATGTATCCTTGAGTCTATATTCATGTTGTTCCCTGATTTACTGATGTCTCATTAAGGTCAGAAGCTGTCAGTTGACTATGTAAAATAGGTGAATGAGTGTCCCCATAGTTTCTGAATGATGACTATTGCAGGTAGCATTGGCCATATCTTCTGAGTACCCAGGTGTTACAGTGTGATGAGCCTCTTGAAAATTGTGTGGGTTAGGGAAACATGTTAGAGCATTTATATTTTGAGACTTGCTTCTCATTAGTGCTCTTTTTCCCAAAGAAAATACAGGTTTACAGTTTTTTTAAAAAATTTTACAAAGCAATTATAATGAGTGCAAGTGCTTTCTTATCTTTTCAAAATGTTTGATCCATCCTCACTTTTTAAAAATTTTTATTTATTTATTTTATTTGAGAGACAGAGATAGAGAGAGTGAGAGAGAAAGGCAGATAAAGAAATAGTGGGTGTGTCAGGGCCTTCAACCACTTCAAATGAACTCCAGGTGTATGTGTCACCTTGTGCATCTGGCTAACGTGGGACCTGGGGGAAAAGAACCTGGGTCCTTTGGCTTTGCAGACAAGCACCTTAACTGCTAAGCCATCTATCTCTCCTGCCCCATATTCACTTTTGTTCACAAATTTTGTTTGTGACTTTGTAAAGATAATACATTTTTGTTACTGCATTTATTTATTTATTCATTATATGTTTAATTTTTGACAGGATCATACTGTATAGACCAGGCAGGCTTCACAGTGGAGTTTCTTCTACCTCACTTTCCAGAAAGCTAAGATTATGGCTATTGTATCCATTATTATATCCATGTTGGATAAGCTAATAAATTTTTATCTTCCAAAATTTTGACCTCTCTTTACTTTTGTTCATGTTTCCATTGTTTAGGACTTTGTACAGAAAAAAAAATATTACAAAATGTGACTTCAATGGGATTACTATGGGTAGGAGAGAATAAGATGTCTAGTCAATCTACAACCTTTGATTGGTAATATCTTCTGGCATGATTACTGATGCTAGTAATTTCTACAACAGATAGATAATTGGCAATCATAGATAAGAATTTACCAAATAATGCTCATAGCACTGCATTTGAGTACATGCAGTGGCAAAGTGTACATATATTTTGTCCATCCTTCTTCCTGCCTGGTTTCCAAAGCATTTCTATCACTATTTAATTTTAGATAATGTTCTAAGATACCGTGTCTGAAATATAATGATGATAGGCAGAAAGTGCTTGAACAGTTGTGAAGTAATGGAGTGGACATGTCATGACCATTATTCCATATCTTTGTCTGCTAAGAAGCCAATTTTCTGGTCAATTGGAAAGGATTTGTTGAATAATTAATTTGAGGGTAGTAAAGTTAGCATTGAAAAGCTGTGGAGTCAGAATGTGTAGGGCTCCTTATGGTGTGGGTATAATAGATGTGGTTTGTGTGTGCCTGTGTATAGTGTATGACAATATATGGACATTAAGTGTCTCCACAGGCGTGAGTGCCAGGACAAGAGGAGAGTTTTAGGAATCTTCCTATATTGCTCTCCTGCCTTACTTCCTTAAGAAAGGGTCCTCCACTGAACCTGGATCTCGCCATCATACAGCTAGAAGGGCTGACTATCATGCCCCAGCTATCGTCCTGTCTTCTCCCCACAGGGCTGAAATTACAGACATTTACGCAATGCCCAGCATTTACATAGGTGCTGGGAATCCTGGTTCTCATACTCTCACAGCATTCTTTTTTTTTTTCTTTTTTTCTTTATTACTTAGTTTTGTATTCAGCAAATACAGTCAGTTTGGTACCATTATTAGGCTCATCCATGACCTACCCCCTCCCCTTGGCCCCTCCTTGTTGAGGTATGTGGGTCATGCATTGTGGAGTTAGCCCACAGTTATGGGTAAGATAAATGTCTCTGCATATCATTACCCAACATGTGGCTCTGACATTCTTTCTGCCCCCTCTTCCGCAAAATTTCCCTTAGCCATGTTGGGTTCATCTTTGGTCTGCTTCAGTGATGAGTTGTTGGGGGCCTCTGAGGCTCTGGCTCTCTGATTTGGTAGGAGTTGATTTTTCTCTGTGTTGATCTCCTTCCCCCTTCTGCTGGTATCTGGTTCATCAGGAAAACAGCACCCTTGCTTGTTTCGCCAATTTTTCTTAGTTTCAGCCGGGGCCCTTTTGAGGTATGATGGGGTGGCTCTCTCCTTAGGATCTATATCTATCTGAAAAAGAGAAGCAAATTCTCCAATGTAGAGTAAGTTAGCACCAAAACAAAAGAGATAACCCTTATTTTTTAAATAGAGAATTTAATACATGTTGGCCCTCTTGTAGCCCATGATTGATAGTAGCTTGATATTGGAGAGTGAGCTTAGGTTTGGATATGGTTCTGACTTGTTTCCCAGCTACAGCTATGGGTCCCATACCACTGAGGAGATCAGTTAGCTAAATTAAGAGCATTTGGTTCCCCACCACAGCTGTGTGCCACTATTGCACTTGTGTGGGCATCACAACAAGTTATTTGCTGCTAAGTAGGTTAGACCATGTGTTGCTTGGACAGATATTGGTCATTTTCCCCCAGTTGCCCATGTAGCACCTTCTGGCACTAGATGCACTGACTGTCTGGGGACTGACTCTCTTCCAACTTCCAGCCCTGCCATTCTATTTTGCATGTCAACCACATAAGGTGTCTTCAGCAGTAGGGTCTTACCACTAGCCTTTGGTGGGTCATCAAGTACTCTGACAGAAATCTGTCTGTCTTTTAGGAAACCTTGTAGGTCTCTCTGATCAAAAGCTCATTGTGGATGATAGCCCCATGCTGGTTCTGGGAGTTACAGGTCAGTGGCCACTAAGAAAATGAGGAAAAAGATAACTAATATACAAGAGTTAGAGATAAAAGAGAGAGAGAGAGGGAGAGGGGAAGTGAGGGAGGGAAGATGTAGAAGATTAAGGTTAGTCTTGATCCTACCCTCTCCAGTGTCTTGTGGTTCAGGTGTTCCCTGTAAGGTCCTGGGGAAGGATCAGCCATTTGGTCTGTCTTTTAGCAAGTAGAATTTTATGGTACCATTGCCGTTTGGGTCTAGATTTGTGTTTCCCACCCCTTTGATGCCCTCCCCTCCCTCCCCTTCCATCCTAGTGTCTAGTCCACGAGATGCTTGCTGGATATTTAAGGTATCTTGGGTAGATTCAGGTTAGGTGCTGTAGATGAGTGAGACTATGTGGTGATTTTCTTTCTGTGATTGGGTAAGTTCACTGAGAATGATGTGTTCCAGGTTCAACCATTTTTCCTCAAATTTCATTGGGTCATTTTTTCTTACTGCTGTGTAGAATTCCATTGTCTCACAGCATTCTTAATGAATCCATTTTACATCACATGTAGGATTAAAAAAATTATTACATTTAAAGTTACTTATTATTGTTATGATTTATTGTGTGTATGGTCCTGTGTGTGACTGTGGGTGAGAGCTCTCCATGGCATGTGTGTGAATGTCACAGAACAATTTTTGGTTGTCAGTAATTACCTTCTACCTCATTTGAAGTAGAAATATATTTTATCTTTTTGTTTAGCACTGCATTATCAGGATGGTCTTTAAGTTTCCAGCATGTTTTCTAACTCTACCTACCATCTCTCTCTCTGTGCTGGAATTAAATAAGCCAGCCATGCCTTCTGGCTTTTGTGTTGGTGCTGGGAATCAAAATTCAGTACCTCCTATCTGTGCAGCTAGCATTCTTACCCACTGAGCCATCTTCCCAGCCCATGTACAGAGATTTTAATAAAATGAATCTGGTAACCAATATCCACTTGACCCTTACATGTTTAACGATTTCCCCACTTGCTCTGTATATTAAAGATTATGATCATAACCAGTTCATGTCATGAATAACATCAAATAGTTGCTAACTACTACTGAATCTAGAATGAAATCACCTATATTTGCTTTTATCCCCCTGCTACTTTTTTAAAACTTTTTAAAAAATGTCAGATTTTTAATCTGTTTATTCATTTATTTGGCAGAGAAAGAGGGAGGGAGGGAGGGGGGAGGAAAGGTGGCAGGGAAAGAGAAGAGAGAGAGAAAGAGAGAAAGAGAGAGAATGGGTGCACCAGGGCCTCCAGCCACTGCAAATGAACTCTAGATGTGTGTGCCCCTTGTACATCTGGCTAATGTGGGTCCTGGGGAATCGAACCTGGGTCCTTTGACTTTACAGGCAAATGCCTTAACAGCTAAGCCATCTCTCCAGGCCCCTGCTACTTTATATTCTTATCTCAATAACTTTACTTTTTTACAAAGCTGGAGTTAAATAATTTACCTAAAAAAATTTTAGCCTTGAAACTGGTGAGACATTGAGATTCACATTTAGAGGGTGAGACTGGATTTTGAGACATTGCTACCCATCATAGGATAATACTCAGGAATCTTGGGAGGGGAAGACTTGTTTCATACTTAAGAATGGTATAATTCATTGTATAACAAAGTGAGATTGAGGTATGAAGAATTCTTTTATTTTTATTGAGAATGTCAATGTATGAACATAATTTACTTTGTATTCCCATCCTGTTACCCTCTTTTGTTCTCACCCACCCACACTCAGTCCACTGAGGACCCTCCTCTTTCTAAATAGTCCTTACTATGTTTTGTTGCCTTGTTCCTTTTTTCCTCCTCCATCCTTCGTGTTAAAATGGTGATAAGTTCAGAGCAGTGGAGGTCTTGTCAGGGCATCTTTAACCACTGTGTGGTCATGAACATGCCAGTCAGTTCACATCATAAGCACAGTGCCCCACGGTATTCCGTTTTACCCTGACACTCTTATATCCTTCCTGCTCTGTCTTTTGCAATGTTCCATGAAATATGGTGTGTGCAATAGATATCTTGTTTAGTGCTAAGCCTTCTACAGCCTCTTATTTCCTGCTTTGATGACTTTTGAGTCTCCTCAGTGTCTACCACCATCTCCATAGAGATGATTCTCTGGCTAACAGTGAGAGCAGCACTCAGACTCACTCAGCTACTTCCTCTGAAACTTCCCTGAGCCCTGTCCATTGTGACAGCAATGACTTGTCCATTGCTAAGTACTTGAGTTTCTCTTCTCATCATCTTGATGACTCTTGTGTCTGTCTAGTATTCACCTCCATCTGTAAAAAGAAGCTTCTCTAATCAAGAACAAGAACAGCATTATACAAGGGTATAAACATATACACTTAGAAGGTTTTTTGATGGGCATAATGGTCCCATTTAGTCAAGGAACAGTGGAAGCTTTCTAAATTGTACACTTAAAAAATAATATTTCTATTTCATTTTATTTTATAAAGAGTGAGAGTGAGAGAGAAGAAGATACAGAGGGAGAAAATTGGTGCACCAGGGCCTCAGCCACTACAATTGAACTCCAGACACTTGTACTACCTAGTGAGCATGTGCAACCTTGTGCTTGTCTCACCTTCCTGTGTCTGGCTTACGTGGGATCTGGAGAGTTCAGCATGGGTCCTTAGACTTCACAGGCAAGTGCCTTAACCACTAAGCTATCTCTCCAGCCCATCATAGGTTTTTTTAAAAGCTATTTTTATTTATTTATTTATTTAAGAGAGTGAGAGAAGCACACATACACAGAGAGAGAGAGAGAGAGAAAGAGAGAGAGAAAGAGAGAGAGAGAGAGAGAAAATGGGCACACCAGGTCCTCCAGCCACTGCAAACGAACTCCAGACATGTGTGCTCCCTTGTGTATCTGGTTTATGTGGGTCCTGGGGAATTGAACTGAAGTCCTTTGGCTTTGCTGGCAGATGCCTTAACCACTAAACCATCTCTCTAGCCTCTGTCATAGGCTTTTGACTTGGTTTTCATTACCCGGCATGAATTCTCTCCTGCTGATTGGGTCACATAAGGAGCAGTTGATTATCCTCCAAACTTATGTGATACTATTTCATCCATGGATACATCTTGTCTGGCTATTAATTTAGTATCTTGCATGATCCACTCCTTGATAAGATGGCGGATGACTTTCTCCCCAGCAGAACTGAGATGGAAGCCATTTCCCTGCTGACTACCTGCCATAGTGCTGGAAAGTTCTGTTTCTGATGCTGGAGGTAGGCAGCATTCTAAGATGATGTCAAGATTCCTATTTCATGCTGTACAAGCCTGATATAATATCAAACCCTTGGATGTTTAAAAGATTTTTTTCTTATTAAAATGCTTTTCAACATTTTAGAAGGAAATGCTTGGAGATTCTTCAAATCACATTTTTAAAATATGTGCAGAAAATTGACAGACTTCCATAAGTGTATTGACTTAATATTAATTACTAATTTTAGACTATATTTAGCAATTTAGTAAAGAAATGAGTATGACTGAAATATAGTAATGATGGTTGGTCATGTTCTCTGAATTTTATATATTTTTATTTCCTTACTCCTGATGCAATTTTATGGAGTATAAAAGTACTATGCCAAATTATATAATCTAGGAAATTATAAACTATAAATAGACAACAAACAGCTAACTGATTTACCCACACAATACTGTAAAGGAATATAATAGTCCAAAATAATAATGTATATAACAGTGAATGTGTTTAATGAATTTTGAAAGTAAATATATATCAGATTAATATCATTTTATCTACCAGTCATCTATAACAACAGCTATATATAAGTTCAGGTTTTCTTTTTTAGAGAAGAATCTAAATACATCTAAATCCACTAGCCACATAATACTGGGATTATATTTCAACTACACTTCAACAGGGTTAAGGAATACTATTGAAAATCTACTTTTCTCAGTCAGAATCAGCACCAAGTCTCTTATGGAAATTATAGAAGTTCATCTAAAAAAGATAGAAATTCACCCATCTTACGATTTGAAAGTGTTGAATATGTTTCTATTTACACAACTTCAGGCATGGCTAATGAAAACTGAAGTAAATTTCATTAAGTAGTTCACATGTATGAAGAAACATGACATAAGTTTCATACTAGAGCAGTACACTGGGCTAAGTACTGTGATTTTCAAGATAAGTAAAGCTGTCCCTGTCCACTGGAATCTTTTCCTAGGATATGTGAGCATGGGTTACTCAGTGAATCTGATGGTTAACTCATAGAATGGTAATCACATGAATCCTATTTTCATTAGAAACTGCTGAGATCATACCACATTCAAGTGAATGGAAATATTATTCACATAATATTTTTTTCAAACCTACTAACTTCTTTGACTACCTCTCTTAAGAATACATCTAAGCAACCGATAGTAACCTGAACACAGGGTGAGGGGCCCATTTTTCTTATGGAATGGGCTGCCTTTATGAAAATTTTTGGACCAAAAAAATGACAGATTTTTCTCTTAAAAACCGTATGTTCTTACATTTTTGATATCTGAAATCGTCAGGCTGCCAGAAAAATTCCTAGTCCAATGCCAGACTACCCCGCAAAGGTGTCTAACAAAGTCTGTTCTGATCACTGAAGATGTTGAACCAGTCTTGACTTCAAACAGTAGATATTTCCACACTTTAGTGGTATATGACAGCTCTATTCATTCCACAATGTCAAATTCTTTGGTTTTGGCCATTGGGTATTTATGCATTTCTGGCTAAGGAAGCAGAGAAGTCTAATTTGATTCTGGAGCCAAAAGTTTTTAGGCCCTGTTCCTTTGGAACTTGGACTGGAGGATTTTGGCACTCCACAAAGACTAGGACAGATCAAGTAGTCACACACAACTAACTGACTCAACAGAGCATATTCAGAGAGAAAGATCATGCCTACACATTGGATCACCATTCTGCAAGGCACACTGACAACACCCTGAACTCAATCACCCTTAAGTAAACACACAGGGAAAGCACAGCTCTAACATACCCTCCAGCGCTGCTCCCCACTGCTGCCTGATTGGTGTTCGTGCCACAGGCCAGACTGCAGATGTGGCCATTACTGTTGTTCTTACTTATGTCTGTCTGCTGTCTGCTAACAAGCATTCATATGCTTTGGATCATTAAAGTCACAACCTCCTATGCCAATCTATTCCTCTCCATGGGTTTTCTGTAGATTGGAAGGAGAGATGCTATTTCTGTTTATTTTTCTTTCCAATAGGACCTCTGCTCGGGGTCATTTCTGAGCTTGCACCCTTGGCCTCATTGAACATATAAATTGTGTTCCCATTAAGCTTGTTCTTTTTGCCTGATTTATTTCATTTCTGTTGCATGAGAATTTTCAGTGCAAGGCAAGTGATCTGTGCTGTGGCTGTAACAGACAACAGTGCTGTAGTTTCAGCTATGTCCTGGTGTCTCTGCTATCTCTGAGACTGCTGTACTTATATCCATGGTAAATGTCTTCTGACAGACTCCAGGTGGTCGGGATTTTTACATTCCAACCCATTTCAGTGTTGGAACTTGTCACTTGAAGCTCTGTGAATTCTCCCCTTTCATCTTACTTTGGCAGATTTGCACATGTTCACTACCTGTACAAGGCCACATATGTCCACTGGTGTGATCAAAGGTGGAGAAACACAAGTTTCTTTCTTTCTTTTTTTTTTTTTTTTTTTTTTTTGAGAAAGCACAGAGGACAGTTACTACACAGAAGGAAGGAAAAAAAATTGTCACTTGTAGTATTATGCAGGCTGCCCATCTAAACCCATCATTGCCTGGCACCTACACACTAAGGGCAAGGATCCAGCCAACTTGTGAGTGGGCATCATGCCATCTGAGCAGATGGGCATGGAAGTCGGCAGCCAGTAGACCATGTATGTGTATCAACGGTGGGTGTTGAGGGCACGATTCCCAGAGGAGAATGTCCTAACAGCTGTCTGGCCTGAGCCAACATACTTACGACCAAGGAAAAGTGCCATCCTTCAATCCTGCTGAGTCGGATTAACCTTCAAAACTAAATTTGCTTTTCAGCAGCAGAAGGTGAGCTTTGAGGTCTCTAGAAACCTCAGAGAATAAGTGAAGAAAGCAAACTGGCAAGATGGAATTATTGGGCATTAACTAAAGATGCGAAAGCATTCGTTCAATGTACTGATTTTAAATAGGGCCTTGATAGTCTTAATTTTTGAAAGAGTGTCACAATGATTCAAATCTTTCACTGCTTCTATGTTTATAGGAACTGCCTGCCTTTCACTCAGTACATTTCTCCCTTTAAATTAAGAAGTAAAGATATATGAAAAAGGCATAAGTAAGCTATAGAAATCAGATTGTATGTAGATATCTTAAACTTTATATATCATGGACTAAACATATTATATAATGGATCATTTCAAAAATGAGAGTTTCTTCTTCAGTGATTGGATATAAGCTTTTAAGACATGAGAAGAAAAACTTGGTTTGCAACTTAAACCCTTTAGGAAGATGAAAGAGTTTTTAAAATTTGAGATGAGCATAAAGCCTGATTCTAATTAGTGAAGAATTTCCTGTAGTTAGACATCATGAAATAAGATTTTTTTCCTGCATAAAATAGCCAGATGGTGGTTGGACAATGGTGTATATTATTTGCTATAAAAATGTTTAGAAAATTTTATTAATTCAGGCCATCAATAATTATTTATTTTCTATTTTGCATTATTATGCATATTTATGAGATATTTGTTATCACTATTTTTGTTGTCTTCAATATTTATTCTTAAAGTATATCATATGGCTTACAGTTGTGGAGAAAATGTCAATTTTGCTCAAGTGTTCTAGATTACCACTTGTGATTTAATAATCTACTCTATGAACTAGATTCTTTTGTTTATATATTAATAGAGAAAACATGTATACTGTAGGAAGTATACATGATGATTAAATTATTCTGTTTCCTAATGGTATAAGCCATAGCTGTGGCTTCAATAAATTATATACTTCCATCAATAGAATTAAGCCTGTATCTAAGGGCTGAGCTATTGGAGAGTACTATAGACTTTTAGGAAGAAGAATCTTATGGGGTATCCTTAGGCTACTGGGGCATCCCAAGAAAGATATTGTAAGATTATGGTTTGTCCTAGTTATCTATTTTGCTTCCTTAAAGATTGAAATAAGCACAATTGCTTTTTCATATGCTCCTATCATGATGTGTTGACTTAGTATAGACCTTAAGCATTGGGATCCATTAACCATGGACTGAAATTTTCAACACTGTGATCCAACATAAACTTTCTGTCTTTATAATTGATTTTCTCAGGTATTTCATTGTAGTTGGTGGAAAGCTAATACATATGTAGAGCATAATAAGTTGAATTTAGGGAAACAGAGAGTAGAATAGTGGCTACCTTGAGTAGTTGTGGGTGATATGAGAAATGATGGTTACTGGGAACAGAGATGCAGTTAGAAAGGAAGAATTACTTCTAAAATTCTGTAGCACAGTATGTTTACCATGTTTGCCAATAATTAGTTATATATTCCTCACTAGCCACTATAGATGATATTGATTATTCCCACTACAAAAATATTAAAATATCAGATTGTATGTAGATATCTTTGTTAAACTTTATATATCATGGACTAAACATAATATATAATGGATTGAACAAATTCCAAATGCATGTGCTACCATGTGTTTCTGGCTTATGTGGGAACTGGAGAATTGAACCTGGGTCTGTAGGCTTCAGAGGCAAGTACCTTAACTGCTAAACCATCTCTCCAGCCCTAATTTTTATTTAAATGAGGTGATTATGAGGCAGTTTGATTTTCATGTTGGAGGAACACAAGTGCTGAACAATAAATAAAGCAAGAAAAGATAGCAAGCAATTGGAATCACCCCACAAGTACTTGTGGCTATCTGGGAGACAAGAAAATGTGGGTAAGGCAAAATTTAACTGAACAAGACTCACCTCAGGGCCATGTATCCTGTAAATGTCACAGATGACAAAGATACTGAAGCAAAGGATAGTCAATAAATTGCAGATATTCTGATACACTTTAATATGTCCTTAGGAATATTTCTGAATTGTCCCCTTTAATTTTCTGCAGGGGATTAACCACATTAGTAAGGAGCATCAGATTCTCCAATGGAGAGTAACTTTCCGAATGATGCTATACATACAACCAAAAGAGGATCAAAGAATAGTCAAGGGGGGTATCTGCTTATAGATGACCACTGTGGTGTTTCAATGGTGAAGTTGAATGAGAAGGGAAAGTGTGAATTTTGAACTGTTAGTGTATTCTAAAGAGGTACCAAACAGAATAATTTGTTCTTTGTTTGCTTTATGTCCTATTGAGTCTATTACAAAATACACTTAAGACATGTTAGAATAATTGCAGACCTGAATAAATTTTATATATGTGCATATAATTAAAATTAGAAGATTAAATGCAACTCTAGTACTCCTATCATAACTTTATTTTCTTTCCACACAGCTATTTACCACATGCACATGCACATCATTTACATTGATTATTTGTTATTTCTAAACAGCTAAACCATTACAGTAGAAACAGTACTGGCCATGTATCCATATTTAAAAAAAATCACTAACTTTCCTTAATTTCTAATTGTGATAGCTTTAAGACATGGAATTTGGCAAGGGAAATGAAAATTTGAATATAAGACTTGGGATACACCAAAAAAACTTTGAGAAACTGTGAATATAAAAACTAAACTTAACCACAGATTTATTTCTGCTTTTCATCCAAGTATCCAGGGAAGTTGCTAATGGGAGGTATGCCTCAGAAAATGCACACGTCTGTGAAAATTTTGGATCAAAACTAATGCTTTTCAAATGATTTTATTTCAATTCTAAGCCACAAGATATAAACTTTCATCAAAAATGGTAATCTATTTAAAATCAGAGCTATGTGGAAGGTTTCATGTTTATGTATAACTTTCATAGTAGACCCTCCTACGCAAGGAAAATAATGTGCCCAAATTCTGTTATTTTTACAGTATGTAATACATCACGTACTAATCCTACTCATCAGCTTCACGTGATTTAAATAGATAAAAATGAAAAAGGAATGAAAGAGAAAAAATATAAAGACCATTTTCAAAAGTGACTTTTTAATTACTTTTGAAGCAAAAGATCTGAAAAGCTTAATTATGATGCATATTCTAATAAGAACAAAGAGAGATTTAAAAGAAAATGTGCATTGTGCAGTGTGAATACTTTATTTTTTCCACTTAACTTTGCAAAGTTACAATACTACAGAACCTGGAAGGGGCAGAACTGGGACAAAAGAGGAGAGAGGAGTGAATGATGATCATGAAGAAAAACACAGACTTAATGTGAAATTGTTTCAGCCACCTAGATTAATCTGATATTGTTTAAAATAATCCAATTCAGATATCTGTAAGTTTTTCAATGATACTGACAATTTATTCCCATGTATAGGACATGACAATTCAATCAGAAAATGGCATCACTGAAACACAAAGTTTAAGTTAATAAAGAAGATGAGGTATAAAGTAACATTGTTTTTGGTTTTTCAAATTCAAGATTATCATTAACTCAGGTATTTATCATCAAAATTTCATTGCTTCAGAGGCAGAATATAAGATAGAAGAACAGTTTAAGACCTAGCCATATTACCTGAAAAAAAATCTTTAAATGAAACTCTTAGTATATATGCTAGTGAAATTGAACTCTCAAGATCTTTCTTGGCTAGAAGTTTTTATTATTTTTTTTAATTATTGCTAGTTATGTACACAATATGTATATAGTCATGTTTGTACCATCGTTTGCCTTCTCCCTGTCCTCTACCCTTTGCAGGGACCCTCCTTGTTGGCGAATGTGGGTTGTGAATTATGGGGCTAGCCTATTTTTATTTGAGACAGAGGGAGAAGGAGAGAGAGAGACAGAGAGAGAGAGAGAGAATGGTTGTGTCAGGGCCTCTAGCCACTGCAAATGAACTCCAGACACACGTGCCACCTTGTGTATCTGGTTTATGTGGAATCCAGAGAATTGAACGTGGGCCCTTAGGCTCTATAGGCAAGTGCCTTAACTGTTAAGCCATCTCTCCAGCCCTGCTGGAAGGTTTTTGAAATAAATAGATGTAAATATGAACATATCAAGGTAGAGTTGTGAATTTATATTGAAAAACAAGCATAAATGATGATTATAAGAACTAACAAAAGAAAGAAATCTATGAACTCAAACATGTAGTAGACATACATACACACACACATACACACACATACCTCCTTTCTTTACTACCAGGATCTTGGGGGAAAAAAAGAAAGATGCTTTCTATCTCTGTGAAGAACACTGTAGGGATTTTAATTGGAATTGCATTAAATCTGTATATTGCCTTTGGCAGGATTATCATCTTCACAATGTTAATTCTGCCTATCCAGGAACATGGGAGGTCTTTCCATTTTCTCAAGTCAGCCTCAATTTCTTTTTTGAGTGTTTTTATGTTTTCGTTGTATAGATCTTTCACTTCCTTGGTTAAGGTTATTCCAAGGTATTTTCTTTTTTTTTGTTGCAATTAAAAATGGGACTATGTCCCTTATTTCTTTCTCTGTATCTTTGTCATTTGCATAAAGGAAGGCTACTGATTTTTGTGCACTGATTTTGTGTCCTGCTACTTTGCTATAGGAGTTAATCACCTTCAGGAGTTCTGGGATGGAGTCTCTCGGGTCTCTTACATATATAATCATATCATCAGCAAATAAAGCTAACTTAACTTCTTCCTTTCCAAATTGTATCCCTTTTATTTCCTTCTCCTGTCTTATTGCTTGAGCTAGGACTTCCAGTACTATATTGAAAAGCAGAGGTGAGAGTGGACAACCCTGTCTTGTTCCTGATCTTAATGGGAATTCCTCCAGTCTCTCTCCATTAAGTATTATTTGGGCCTTCGGAGCTTCGTATATTGCCTTTATTAGGTTGAGATATGAACCAACCATGCCAATTCTCTCCAATGTTTTGAACATGAAGTGATGTTGAATCTTGTCAAAGGCCTTTTCTGCATCTATCGAAATGATCATATGGTTTTTATGTTTAACCTTGTTTATGTGGTGTATTACATTGACAGATTTCCGTATGTTGAACCACCCCTGTGTTCCTGGAATGAATCCCACTTGGTCAAGGTGAATAATGCTTTTGATGTGTTGTTGGATTCGGTTTGCAAGGATTTTGTTTAGGATCTTTGCATCTAAATTCATCTGGGAAATAGGCCAGTAGTTTTCTTTTCTTGTGGCATCTCTGCCTGGTTTTGGAATTAGGGTGATGCTAGCTTCATAAAAGGAGTTGGGTAGCTTTCCCTGTTCACCAATTGTGTGGCACAGTTTGAGGAAGATTGGTTTGAGTTCTTCCATGAAGGTTTGATAGAATTCAGCTGAGAAGCCATCTGGTCCTGGACTCTTCTTTTTTGGGAGGTTTTTTATTACTTTTTCAATCTCCATGAGTGTGATGGGTTGATTGAGGTGATTAATCTGCTCTGTGTTTAGCTTTGGTAGATGGTATGCATCCAAGAATTTGTCCATCTCCTCCACATTATCCATTTTTGTGGAGTAGAGGTTTTTGAAATAAGTCCTGATGATTCTCCCAATTTCATTTATGTCTGTTGTGATCTCTCCTTTTTCATTTTGAATTTTGTTAATTTGAAGCTTCTCATTTTTTTGCTTGATCAGATTGGCCAGGGGTTTGTCAATCTTGTTTATTTTTTCAAAGAACCAGCTCTTTGTTTTGTCAATTGTCTTAATTGTTTCCTTTGTTTCCAGTTCATTGATTTCTGCTCTGATTTTAATTATTTCTTTCCTTCTGGAGCTCTTTGGGTTGGATTTTTCTTGTTTTTCCAGTGCCTTTAGGTGGATGGTTAGGTCATTGATTTGGGACCTTTCTGTCTTTTTTATGAAGGCATTCAGTGCTATGAATTTTCCCCTTAGGACCGCCTTCATTGTGTCCCATAAGTTTTGGTACGATGTGTTCTCATTGTCGTTCAATTCCAGAAATTTTGCAATTTCATTCTTTATTTCATCCACTATCCATTTATTGTTTAAAAGTGTGCTGTTCAGTTTCCAGGTGCCGTTGGGATTCTTGGTGGGTCTTTTGTTGTTGATTTCTAGCAATATAGCATTGTGATCTGATATCATGCTGGGAATTATGTCAATCTTCCTAAATATGTGGAGGCAGTCTTTGTGACCCAGTATATGGTCTATTTTAGAGAATGTTCCATGGGCTGCTGAGAAGAATGTGTAATCTGTGGATTTGGGACAGAAGGTTCTGTAGATGTCCGTTAGGTCTAAGTGATCTATGGTTTTGTTGAGCTCTCTTACTTCCCTGTTGAGTTTCTGTTTGAATGATCTGTCTATTACTGATAATGGTGTATTGAAATTGCCAGCTAGATGGTGTTGGTGGTTATTTCTGTTTTATTGCCAAGTAGGTTTTGTTTTATGAACTGTGGTGCCCCTGTGTTTGGTGCATACCGATTTATGATTGTAACATCCTCTTCATGGATCGTTCCCTTGATAAGTAGGAAGTGGCCTTCTTTGTCTTTTTTGATTATTTTTGGTTTGATGTCTATTTTATCCGATATTAATATAGCTACACCTGCTTGTTTCTTATTCCCATTTGCTTGGAATACTGTTTTCCACCCTTTCACCCTGAGGAGATGTCTGTCTTTAATGGTGAGGTGGGTTTCTTGAAGGCAACAGATTGAGGGGTCTAATTTTTTGATCCATCCTGTTAACTTGTGTCTCTTGATGGGTGAATTAAGGCCATTAATATTTTGGGTAATGACTGTGAGATTTGATTTTATCCCTGCCATATTGTGATGGTAAATGTGGGTTTGTGTTTTCATGGATGTTGAAGTTTTTTGTGCCTACTCTGAGTTTGGTTGTTGTGATCTGCTTCTTGTATTAAAATTGTACTTTACTTTAAACCTTCTTCTGAACAAAAGCTTCCGTAGTTGAGAAAAAAAATTACTGAAACAAAGGTGTGTTAAACTACAACTACTACTCATTGAGAATTCAAACTTCAGTAACTTTAGCAAATACATTAAAAATGAAGAGGCCCTAATATACTATTGAAGTTTCTGAAACTTAACATGAAGAAATTCCCAGAAGAAAGTATATGTTATTCATATCACACAGTTAAAAGTTCTGAAATTGTTAAGAAAGAATAGGAATGTCTAAAGTACTTTTTAATTATCCTTCTAGTATGCATATTTTATAACAAAAAATGCATTTTGACTACGCTTAGAAATTACTTATATGAGCATGCCAACCATGGAAAGGTTTTCTGATGAAACATTGAATGTACCATAAGGACAGCTAATGCTTTATATCTATTTTTAAATTTTATTTATTTATTTTCTTTTTATTTTACTCATTTGAGAGAGATAGAAAGAGGGAGAGAGAGAAAGAGAGAGAATTGGCACAACAAAGCCTTCAGCCACAGCAAACGAATTGCAGACATGTGCCACCTTGTGCATCTGGCTTATGTGGGTCCTGGAGAATTGAACCTGGGTCCTTTGGCTTAGTGGGCAAATACCTTAATCACTATGCCATATCTCCAGACCAAGGTAGCTAATGCTTTATGCACAATATATGAGGGGTATCCCAAGGTAACTTGGAGTATCATGTGATATTGATATTTACATAACTGCAGATAATATTAATAAATATTTGTATACAAATTACATAATTTTCTATTATACATAATATGGTTCAGGGACCATTTTTTCCATTCAAACTTATTTGTGGGAATTTTGGTTGACCTCAAGTTTTCTTTGAAATGATTGTCTTAATTAAACATACTATATACAGACAGTTTGACATTTCCTAATTTTTCCTGATACCTATCTGAGGCAATTAAGCCACTTTGGAAACATAATTTCTTAAATCATATGTTTCATTCAGTACAATCTAATTTGGAAAGATAATGTATGTCTTTTCTAATGCTTTACTGAGAAGAGTGTGACAGCAAAAGCCAGGTGATGAAAGTTCTCTTTTTTCAACATCTTCATAACTTGGTTGAACATGATAGATTGGCTGGGTTATTGATTTAAGGATGATGAACAATATTACTTCCCCTAAAGGAATATTAAGATGATTTATAACAGATATGAAACCTGATATCTAGCTTCTCTTATAAGTGTGTGACATTTATAAGTTTGACTCTATTTATATCTCCACCTTAGAAACATTCTCTTCTGTCACAGAGAAAACTCAAACTTGTATTCTCCATGACTTTTCTGATTAATGGGAAAGATATAAAATATAATATGCAACATATATAATTAATCATAACAGCTGCATAGTCATATTGTTCTAGATTGAAATATAATTGATGCCTTTGCTTGATATCCATTTACAAAGTTACTTGCATTGTATCTGAACTTCCATATTTATAAAACAACATAATATTATTGATGTCTTAAAGTTTGGTAAGATCAAATATGTTAACATATGCAAAATCTTAGTTTCTGTAAAATAAGTATTAAATAAATGTTAGCATAAGGTATTATCTTTGAGTCATTTGCAAATTAAGTTTAATTGAATGCATGGACCCAGTGGGTCCTAAATAGAAAAATAAACACATGCTTAATAAATGACCATTTATCTCTTGATTTCTGCTCATGAAAATTTATTTCACAGATTTCAATCATTTCCTTAATATATTTATTTGTTTTTCCCATGTTTCATATCAGTTATTGCTTGTATAATTACGTGATTGAAACTTCAATTTTATTATTCTAAAAGAAATTGTGTTCATATCACTAGCAAATGGCCTTGATATGATTTTTCTATTCAACTTTAAAATTTTGCACGTAATATTTACAATGACACAGCTAAAATAATTTATTGTTTTCTTTATCATAAGTAAAATAGCACAATTTGAATGACTGCCTCAGAGGAGTGATTTCTTCAAGTGAGCAGATTGTGGGACACTATGCCCATCAAAACAAATATTGGTAGAACAAAAGAGACCATAGAGTTGACCATAGACAATATGTGACAAATTGACCAGGTGCCCATGATTCAATTTTATGAAGGCATCTTTTTAACATTACCTTCTCTAACATTTGAAGTATTTTACTTCCTGGAAAACTGACTTTTGTTCTGAAACTGGAAATCTAGTGGAGTTTCAAGGAAATGAAATAAAGCTTCTCTCATCCCAGAACTCTTTCACTCCAGTATGATGAATATAAAATATACAGGTTAAAATTTCAGTGTTGATTATAAGTCTTAGAATAATGATCAATAAGAAGTTAAAAAAATCCCATGTTTATGTCAACATAAAATGGACATTTAGTTATTGACAAAGTTTAAAACCAAAAAAATAAAAATAATTAAAAAAAAAGATCACAGTTCAGGAGCTGGGATGTAAGAGAATAAGTAATGTGGGACTGGGATTTCTAGGATTCCTCCCCATTAACTAGTTTCTCTTGTAATATCCTGAGGCATAAAACATTTCATTTCTAAAATAAATTTAGCATCAAATATGGTTATTCTTTTTAAGTTATTGCTACCACCCATAAAATTCTGTTAAACATATGATGACTCCATGAAATCAAATTTGTTTTTCACTTATGTAGCAAAGGGAAGTTTCGTTCAGGAAACTCTGCAACTTTTTTCTAAGTGTGAAACTATTCTGAGCTTTACAAAGTAAATGAACTTTCTGTGCCTAGATTTGGCTTTTTATGCTTGGTGATTCAGGGTCCATACTCTTCCCAGTTACATCTTCATCCTTCCATAGAAATTAGTTCAATGCTGATGACCAGCCAGTATAAGGAGAAGGAGAGAAGTTAAGAGGGGAAATACTCCCTGGTTAATAAATAGCTTTGGTTTTTTCTATAACCTGGCTGTCACTCACCAGCCACTGTTCTTAATTAGTCAGGTGTCAACTCCTAAAACCAAAGTGTGCTCAGAAAGACAGCGTAGAAAAAGAGAATGAAATATAACTTCCCCTTCCCTGTCTCTCACGTTGTCCTTATTTCCTACACCTAGCAATGTGTCTATCCACCTCCTTAAAAAAGACATTGAAAATCCTATCCAACTACAGTAGGCTGCATTGCAAGAATCTCTAGTGATAAGTAGCTTTTTCTCATAAAGTAACAGTCTCTCTGGAGTATTAAATAATTCATAACTTGAAATAAAAATCTTTTGCTCCACTTTAGCAACCAGATACCACGCACAATGGTAGAGGCAGAACTAGGTAACTGAGAAAATGTACTAGTGAATAAGTAAACACACACAACCTCTTCATAGGTAAAAGGGTAAAACAGTAGCTGGTGTAGAGTCAGTAAACCACACACGGATTAGTTCTTGCAGGGCAGACCCCATGAGGTCCGTGAGACCCAGGGCAGCAGAGCACATGTCTGGCTCTTCTCCCTGTAGGAATATCTGGTGTCCATTTTTCTCTAGACTTTGTAACTGCTTTCTTGAAACTTTCCCCAAATATTCTCTCAACCATTTCATAGTGCCTCTGATGGACAAAGGAGATGATATCCTCAAATATTTAGTTAACTTATAACCCAGTTTTTGTCCAAATATGGGGTTCCAGGATTACACAGAGTCATGGACTTTTAGATCTGGCTTATAGTTTCTTTATTAAAACAATTCCCTAAAAAAATCTCCATAGACAATGATTTAATTTCTTCAGTCAGTTAAAGTATCAGTAACCAGAGTCAAAGGCAGGAAAGGCCTGCTCATTTCTGCTTAAAGGTTTCAGGCATGTTTTATTTCCTCCCTCTCCCCCCAACCCAGCCTTTGTGTCTCTGTCTCTCTTTTCTTCATGTAAAACATGAGGAAGTTTTATTAATCAAATCATTTAGATAAGCACCACTTAATTATGTTTCTTTTTTCTTCTGGTTTTCATGGCAGAGTTTGTCCACAATGCTTTTTCAGGAGAAAGAACAGTAAGATTCCTTCTTACTTGTTCAAAGAACACATGCCTTAAAAGGAAGCTATGCAAAATAATCACTCTTTCTAAAAAAGTTGAACTCACATCATAAACATTGCATCCTATCTCAGTATAAGCTATTTTGTTGCAGTAACAATTACTGTGTTTTGAGTTTTGATCATGAGTTTATCATGCCTAAAATCTGATAAACAGATAAATAAAACCAGGTGAGGTATATCCTACACTATTATTATTATTATTAATCATTATTATTATTGTTTTGATTTTCAAGGTAGGTACTCACTCTAGCCCAGGCTGACCTGGGATTCATTATGTAGTCTTAGGCTGGCCTTGAACTCCTACCTTTTCCTCCCAAATGCTGTCCTACATGACTCTTGAGAACTTTGAGGACTTCTTAGAAGTTTGAAGATTGAGTTGATTCCATGACCAGTTATTGATGATTTCTTGAGAACCTTACCACTTGTCTCCCAGCCAGAAGATGATGAAGTCTCTCATTTTATCCACTCTTAGTGGAGTGATTTGAACTTCCTTACAGCATGGTGATTATTGTTCTCATTGATTTTCAAGGAGGAAGTGCATAATTTTTTATGCTCTAACTTTTGAACTTATGCAGTGATACTTTTGTCATATTTTTTTGACTAAATAAGTCATAAAGGTCTGATGTGGTAAAAAAATTAGAACATAGATCTCATCACTTGGTGGGAGGTAGGTCAATGTGACATGGTAAGAAGTAAATGAGGTTTAAGATATTGTTGCAGCTAGACATGCTGGAATACAGATTTTATTCAACATTTAAAACACTGCCCATTTTATGCATAATTTACTCATCTTTTTGAATTAATGTCATTATGTTTTTTTCATATACACCCTGACTAAATTGTACTCATTTAAATTATTTGCAGCTTTTTAAAGAAAAGTAATGTCATAGTATAAAATGTTAATGTATTTGCAGATTTCCCGGCACAGAAGGAATCATTCACAGCACGTTTTGAAAGATGTTATGCCTCCACTGGAACAACTGGTAAGTGACTAATTTACTCCAGCACTGTGTTATTTGATCTGCAAAATAAGTCATCCCCACACTCAGTGTCTTAAAACAACACATATAACTCTCTTAAGTTGTATGAGTCCAGAAGCCAGGCACAGTTTCACAGAGTGTCTAGTTAAGCAGTACTCAAAGATTACAGCGAAGTTTTCACTCCCAGTTGGGGATTCATATCTTGAAGTTGACTGGGGAAGCATCAGGCTCACTGACAAGCCACAGGCAGGGTTCAGTTCTCCTATGCCAGTCACAGAGGCTGCCCTTTACTAGGCTTTACCTGTCACGATGGCTGTATTATATATTTTATTTATTTATTTGAGAAAGAGGCAGAGAGAGAGAGAGAGAGAGAGAGAGAGAGAGAGAGAGAGAACAGGAATGCCAGGGCTTCCAGGCACTGCAAATGAATTTCAGACACATGTGCTACCCTGTGTATCTGGCTTAGGTGGGTCCTAGAGAATTGAACCAGGATCCTTTGGCTTTACAGGCAAACGCCTTAACCACTAGGCCATCTCTCCAGCCCCAGGTGGCTGTATTATAAAGTGCCATAGACTGAGTGGCTTATAAACATCAAAAACTTATGGGTCATAGTTAGGGATTCCGGAATCCTTCCTTATACCAGGGACCAGTTCCGAAGACTACCTTCTTGGTTGGACACTACTTATTTCTCTTTGTATCATTATCTGGCAGAAACAAAATGACAGAGTTATCAGGGCCCTCTTTCATAAGGGCCCATTCATGAAGGTTTCACACACCTGACCTAATCATTTTCCAACAGTACCATCTCCTAGTGCAGTCACATTGGAAGTTAAAATATCAACATATAAACTTTGGGGGGGGGCACAGAAATTTATTCTATGATGTTACTTCTTGATTAAGAACTCCCGTGGCCCACATTCTCCTATGGACAGAAGGTAGGAAAGTGTCCAGCAGCTTACAGGTCCAGCTACTTCTAACCTCCTGGCTTATTCTGTTTCAACCACCTGGCTTCCTCATCAGCAGGGCCATTCATTTATCCTGTCCTCTCTTTGGTAAACTGGACTTCACTGTTGGCCAGTTACTTTTAAGTCTCATTCATTCATTTGTCTTCCATCTTTGTTCTTAAATTATCTTTTGAAATGGGCCTTATTTTATTTTAACTGCACAGTTTCCATCCAACTCCTTTTTAATCCTTATTTTATTTTCTATACTGGCTTTATAACCATGTGGCACAATATATAATCCTCCTCTTTACATGTCAGTGCATTAGAATGTTAGTTTGCTTGGGCTGACATCTTTCTCTGTTCACTGTTCTATTCCTGTGGCTAAGAGATTCCTAAAGAAAGGACAAACTCCATGAATACATTTTGAATGTGTGCTCCGAATACCTGCAACCCCACTGAGGAGCATTCCCACGGAATGGAGGCAGGGACAAGGAAAAGAGGGTACCAACACATTATGTATTGTATATGAAACATGTTCTTAATAGTAACAATAATAATAAATACTAAAATAAATAATTTTTTTTACTTTTGCTTATTTGTAAGCAAGTTATAAACAGATCTACATTTTGATATTTAGTTTTGTTTTTCTTAAATGTTATTTCACTGATTAGTTATTACTATCAAGACTTCTTTATCAGTGATGTTCGAGAAGAGAAATTTCCCAAACTCAGCCTATTAGCAGCACCTTCCCAAACCAAAACAGCTTTCCCTTTCCACTGGGCTAGGACCATTAGTAGAAAACAACTCTAGGCTTAGACTAGGTTTCATTTGGATGTTGACTTTCCCCTAAAACCTGTCCCATCTATGCCTTTTGAAGATGTCTCTCAGCAAAGCCATGGTGTCCACATGCTTGTATTTGTGTGCAAGCACACATCACCCTGACCTTCACATGCTTCTTGTCTTGCGTCTGACTCCCCTGTGTCCCTCCCACTAAACCACTGATGCCAGTTGTTTCAATTTTTTTTTTTTTGTATATCTTTTTTTTCCTCTTTTTTTTCTTTATTAGTTAGTTCTGTATTCAGCAAATACAGTCAGTTTGGTACCATTATTAGGCTCATCATGACCTACCCCCTCCCCTTGGCCCCTCCTTTTTGAGGTATACGGGTCATGTATTGTGGAGTTAGCCCACAGTTATGGGTAAGCTAAATGTCTCTGCATATCATGACCCAACATGTGGCTCTGACATTCTTTCTGCCCCTTCTTCCGCAAAATTTCCCTGAGCCATGTTGGGTTCATTTTTGGTCTGCTTCAGTGATGAGGTGTTGGGGGCCTCTGAGGCTCTGGCTCTCTGATTTGGTAGGAGTTGATTTTTCTCTGTGTTGATCTCCTTCCCCCTTCTGCTGGTGTCTGGTTCATCAGGAAAACAGCACCCTTGCTTGTTTTGCCAATTTTTCTTAGTTTCAGCCAGGGCCCTTTTGAGGTATGATGGGGTGGCTCTCTCCTTAGGATCTACATCTATCTGAAAAAGAGAAGCAGATTCTCCAACGGAGAGTAAGTTAGCACCAGGACAAAAATCTAAACAGTAAGAAGTCAAACACCCCACTCGCAAAATGGGGCAAAGAGCTGAACAGGCAGTTCACAGAGGAAGAAATAGAAATGGCAAACATACACTTAAGAAAATGTTCATCATCCCTAATCATCAGAGAAATGCAAATTAAAACAACTATGAGATTCCACCTTACCCCAATAAGGATAGCAAACATCAAAAATGAAATAAAAATAAATGCTGGTGAGGATGTGGAGAAGTAGGAACACTCATCCACTGTTGGTGGGAATGTAGGATGGTACAACCACTTTGGAAAGAAATATGGAGACTTCTGAAAAAGCTGAGTATAGAGATACCAACAGACCCAGTTATTCCCTTACTGGGCATCTACCCTAAAACCTTCAAACCACAGGCTAGAGAGATTTGCTCAACCATGTTTATAGCAGCTCAGTTTGTAATAGCTAAGAGCTGGAATCAACCCAGATGTCCATCACTAGAAGAATGGATAACTAAGATGTGGTATATCTACATAATGGAATTCTATACAGCAGTAAGAAAAAAATGACACAATGAAATTTGAGGAAAAATGGTTGAACCTGGAACAGATCATTCTCAGTGAACTTACCCAATCACAGAAAAAAAAAATCGCCACATAGTCTCACTCATCTACAGCTCCTAACCTGAATCTACCCAAGATACCTTACATACCCAGCAAGCATCTCCTAGACTAGACACTAGGATGGAAGGGGATGGAGGGGAGGGCATCAAAGGGGTGGGAAACACAAATCTAGACCCAAATGGCAATGGTACCATAATTTTCTACTTACTGAAAGAAAGACCAAATGGCTGATCCTTCACCAGGCCCTTACAGGGAACACTTGAACCACAAGACACTTGAGAGGGTAAGATCAAGACTAACGTTAATCTTCTATATCTTCCCTCCCTCACTTCCCCTCTCCCTCTCTCTCTCTCTCTTATCTCTAACTCTTGTATATTAGTTATCTTCTTCCTCATTTTCTTAGTGGGCACTGACCTGTAACTCCCAGATCCAGCATGGGGCTATCATCCACAATGAGCTTTTGATCAGAGAGACCTACAAGGTTTCCTAAAAGACAGACAGATTTCTGTCAGAGTACTTGATGACCCACCAAAGGCTAGTGGTAAGACCCTACTGCTGAAGACACCTTATATGATTGACATGCAAATTAGAATGGCATGGCTGGAAGTTGGAAGAGAGTCAGTCCCCAGACAGTCAGCACGTCTAGTGCCAGAAGGTGCTACATGGGCGACTGGGGGAAAATGACCAATATCTGTCCAAGCAACTCATGGTCTAGCCTACTTAGCAGCAAATAACTTGTTGTGATGCCCACACAAGTGCAGTGGTGGCACGCAGCCATGGTGGGGAACCAACTGCTCTCTATTTGGCTAACTGATCCCCTCACTGGTATGGGACCCATAGCTGGAGCTGGGAAACAAGTCAGAACCATATCCAAACATAAGCCCACTCTCCAATATCAAGGTACCATCAATTGTGGGCTACAAGAGGGCCTACACGTATTAAATTCTCTATTTAAAAAAATAAGTGTTTCAATTTTATTTATTTACAAGCAGAGAGATATAGAGAGGAGAGAAACAGAATGGGCGTGCCAGGGTGTCCAGCCACTACAGAGGAACTCCAAACATATGTGAAATTTTGTGTATCTGGTTTTACTCAGCACTGAGGAATTGAACCCAGGTCTGCCTTTGCAGACCAGCACCTTAACCGCTGAGCCATCTCTCCAGCCCCATCCCTTCTATTAGGCAGAACTGTTGTTATTCAATTTTCCTTGTCAAATTTTTCATAAGCTTCCATTTTTCTATGGAATCATGTCTACAAACCTCACCCATGGCCCCTGATGTATATTATTTGTTGTCTACGCCCAAATGTTTACTCCCCAGCTAGGAACAGTAATGTGCTTCAGAGTTGTAGCCTGAAGGGATTTGGATTTTCTGTAGCAATTATGGTCCTTTCATCATAGCACATGCTCATGTACTAATTTTTGTTGCTTACTCTTATTTTGTGGGTAATAGACTTGTTCCATGGTTGGTCTGTAAATACCTTGAAGTAAGAGGCCATGACTAATGTTTTCTTTGTTATGTGATACTTATGTTGCTTTGGGCACTGGTGTATGTTCATGAAAGATGTTTGTCAACAATAAGATATTAAAAGTTTGTGGAAATGATTGCAGATATTAATAAATTTATACCCCCTATTCAAAGTGAAAGCCAATTATGTCCAGCATTGTAATTTGATATATCAATATTTTGGTAACAAATTTATCAATTCTCAACTTATTTTCTATGAGAACTCTTTCTGTGACTTCTCAAATTTGAATTAGGTCACCCTTGCTTAATCTGCCTCCCAAGAGTTGCTTAGACTTGTCTTTCTCCCACATGAATCACACTAAAATTACCTATCTCCTTTTCTGTCTCTCTTACTGAATTATAAACCATATTAAATGGGGGCTATCCCTTATAACCGCATTATTAGCTCTTAATCTAAAGGCTAGTATACTGTAACTTAAAGAAAGTAAAGTCTAGACAGATAATCATAAATAGATGTATTTCATAAAACTAGAACTTGTTGATGTTAGAACTATTTAAAGAAAAAAATGTCAAAAGTTAAACTGAAAATAGAACTAAGTGACTATGTATACATGCATATATACATACATAAACATTTATGCAATTGTATTTGTGTGATATACTACAGACTACAATAATTTTTATAAAATATATCTGTGAAATATGAATTATTAAAATCAAAGTTATTTAAATAAAATCAATAACTACTATTGAATTTTTAATTTAATAGCTATGCTTATATATCAAGCATAAGCTAATTTTACAGAAGCCATATTCAAAAGTATTTTTTTTAAAGCTAAGCTTCAGAACATCAAAGTTATTTTTTTTAATCTAACATGTGGTGATCTGATTTAACTTTTCAGCCTTAACTCTAACACAAAAGAAAATGTGTCACCTTGGAAAGATACATTGAGAAGTACTACTAAATATAAGCAAAAGCTAAATTTTAAACTTCTTACTTTGTAGTCTTTCTAAATTGATTTGTGTGTTTGTGTATCTCTCTCTTTCTCTTTCTCTCATTTTCTATCTTTCTCTGTCTCACATACATACCCAAAGACACTACTTCCATGAACTTTTCATACTAGAGAAGTGCCTGAAAGAAAAAAAAATTACTCATGGAATTCTTTAAACCAAGAGTGAATTCTCTCCTTATGCTTCTGCCACTGCTTCTGCCCCTGCTGACAAGCACTCCCTGGTGTTTTTGTTGAACAATTGAAAGCAGAAATACATGAAGAATTCTTGTTATGTGGGCAAAGGACAGGCCACATGTGAGAGCAGAATTAACAGTAGGTGATCAAGGGACAAGGAACTTTGACTCTAAAAAATTCTTTAAACATTAGCTCAAAGAAAGGGTTTAGGGGCAGGACCTGTGAACTTTGTTGTCTCAGAACACAAACACACCATTCACCGATGCTATTACTCTAAGCCCCACCTGTTGGTTTCACCATTTTTGTGAGCAATTTATTACTTTTTTCCCATTTTTAAAAGTAGTTATGGACATACTAAGTATGTAAACAGCACATGTTGGTACCATCCTTTCCCTCATCCCTGCCTCCCCTCCAAAGGGACCCTCCTTGTTGGGGATGCAGGTCGTCCACATGGGAATTGTGGGTCATGCATGTGGGGGAAGCCATTAGTTATGGGGAAGAGACAATGTCTCTGTGCATAATGTCCCAACTTGTGACTCTAACAATTTTTCTGCCCCATCTTCTGTGAAATTACCAGATCCATGTTGGGTGCATTTTAAGTCTACTTTGGTGATGGGCTCTTAGGAGCCTCTGGATCTCTGGTTTGGTGGGTGTTGAGTGTCCTCAGTATCTAGCCCCTTCATCCTTGTACTGATACCAGGTTGACTGAGAAAGCAACGTTCTTGCTCACTTCCTCAAATCCTCTGTGGTTTCAGCTGGGGCAGTGGTGATGTGTGATGGGTCATTTCTCTCCTCAGGTCCCACTTCCATCTGATAAGGAGAAGCAGATTCTCCAACAGACAGTGAAGTCAGCACAGGTTATATGGGATAACTATTATTAGTTTAGAGAGAATTTAATGGATGTAGACCCTCTTGTAGCCCAAGATTCGTGGGAGCTTGGTATTGGAAAGCAGAATCATTATCTGGATATGATTCTGACTTATTTCCCAGTTCAAGATATGGGTTCCTTTCCAATGAGCAGATCTTTCAGCCAATTCCAAAGCAGCGGGTTACACCCCTGCACACCCCATGGCTGTGTGCCACTATTGAACTTGTGTGAGCATGATGTCAGGTTGTTTGCCTATAAGTCACTTAGACTTTGAGCTGCTCAGACAGATGTTGGCCACTTTCCCCCAGTATCTCATTTAGCAACTTCTAGCACTAGTTGGGCTGTCTGGGGACTGGCTCTCTTCCAGATTCCAGCCACGTCTCTCCATGTTCTGTACCAACAGCATATGGTGTCTTCAACAGTAGGGTCTTACAATTAATCTCTGGTGGGTAATCAAGTGCTTTGATAGAAGTATGTCTTGTTTTGGGAAGCCTTGTAGGTCTCCCTGAACAACAGCTCATTGTGGGTGTTAACTGCTTCCTGGTACTGGAGTTATAGGCCATTAATAAGGGAAAAAAAGAAGAAAAAGAAAGAAAATAGAAAAAAAGAGAGAAAGTGAAAAAAATAGAAACAGGAGAAACTTAAGGTTAAGCTTCATTCACCCTCTCCAGGACCCTTTGATTCAGGTGCAATGCTAAGGTCCTGTTAAGGGTTCAGCCTTTTAGTCTTTCTTCCAGCATATAGGATTCTGTGGTACCAGTTGCATTTGGGTTGAGTTTTGTGTTCCCCGCCCCTTACTCTCTCCTCAAGCTCTACCCTCCCTATTGTCCAGGCCTTGAGATGCCTATTAGATATGTAAGCATCTTGAACTGATCCAGGTTAGGAGCTGCAAATGAGTGAGACCATGCAAAGACTGTGTGATTGGGTGATATCATGCAGGAAATTATGTCTATGTTCCTAAATATATGGAGGTAGCCTTTATGGCCCAGTTTTAGAGAAGGTTCCATGGGCTGCTGAGAAGAATGTGTATTCTGTAGATTCGGGGTAGAATGTTCTGTAGATGTCTGTTAGGTCTAGTTGATCTATAGTGTTGTTGAACTTTATTACTTCCCTGTTGATTTTATGCTTGGATGATCTACGTATTGATGATAGTGGGCTATTGAAATCTCCACCTGTGATAGTGTTGGTGTTTATTTCTGTTTTCTTGCCAAGTAGGTTTTGTTTTATGAATTGTTGTGCACCTGTGTTTGGTGCATAAAGATTGATGATTGTGATATCTTCTTGTTGGATTATTACCTTGATGAGTGCTGCAGTCAGGTTCCCATTGTTGGCATAAATTACCCAGACAATAGCAGCTTGTGGGGATAAAAAGGTTATTTTGGCTTACAAACTCAAGGGGAAGCTCCATGATGGCAGGGGAAAATAATGGCATGATCAGAGGGTGTACATCACCCCCTGGCCAACATAAGGTAGACAATAGCAACAGGAGAGTGTTCCAAACACTGGCAAGGGGAAACTGGCTATAATACCCATAAACCTGCCCTCAACAATACACTCCCTTCAGGAGGCGTTAATTCCCAAATGTCCATCAGCTGGGAACCTCGCATTCAGAACACCTAAGTTTATGGGGAATACCTGAATCAAACCAGCACAATGAGTAAGAAGTGGCCTTTGTTGTCTCTTTTGATTACTTTTGGTTTGAAGTCTATTTTATCCAATATTAGTATTACAATGCCTGATTGTTTCTTATTTCCATTTGCTTAGAATATCATTTTCCACCCTGAGGAGGTGTCTGCCTTTAGCTCTAAGGTGGGTTTCTTGATGACAGAAGATTGAGACTTCCATTTTTCTGATCTAACCTGTTAACTTGCATCTCTTGATGGATGAATTAAGGATGTTAATGTTTAGGGTAATAAGTGTGAAGTTTGATTTAATCCCTGCCATATTGTGTTGCCTTATGGGGTTTGGTGTTTTCTTGGACTTTGTAGTTTTTTGAGTCTTCTCTAGGTTTGGTTATTATGGTCTGCTTCTTGTAGACTCTTGAGATTGGTTGTTTGACTCTTTGGTGTGGAGAATCCCCTGAAGTACTTTATGTAGATTTGGCTTTGTGTTCATATAGTTGTGGGGCTGATTTTTGTCATGGAAAGTTTCCCTTTTACCATGTATTATGAGGGGTACTTTTGCTGAATGCGGTAGTTTGGATTGAAAGCCATAGGTTCTTAGACTTTCCAGTTTTCCCTTCCAGGCCCTTCTGTCTTTCAGGGTTTCCATGGAGAAGTCTGAGGTAATTATGATGGGGTTATGTTTATATGTAATATGCTGTTTCTCTCTTGCTGTTTTTAGGACTTTACTTTCAATATTTAGAATCTTAATGATAATGTCTTGGTCCAGTCTGTTTAGTGTTCTGTTAGCTTCTTGTATCTTAACGGGACTCTCTTTTGAGAGGGTGGGAAAGTTTTCTTCGATAATTTTGTTGAATGAGTTCTCCATGCCTTTGATCTGAACTTCTTCCCTTTCTGGTATAACCATGATCCAAATGTTGGGACATTTAAGGGTATCCTACAGTTCCCTCATGTTCTGTTCACAAAATTTTTTTGAATTTATTCAAGTTTTTGGACTTGTGAACTGTTTATTTTGTCTTGTCTTGTAGTTCTGAGGTTCTGTCCTCCACATGACTAACTCTGTTCTTGAGGGCTTCTGGAAAGGTTTGGACTTGTTCAATTTGGTTTGTATTTTCTATTGCCTTTTACTGTATTGTATCCATCCCTCTGTAGAGTTCCCCTTTCACGTTATTTTCTGTTCTTAATGCTTCTTGAGATTCATCCTTGCATTTATTTGTCTTTCAGATTTGCCAGCTTATTATTGAGGTCCTCTTTCCTTAAGATCACTTAACTCGCTTTTGAAGTCTGTCTGGTATTTTTCTATCATATCCAACCTAACAAGGACAGCATTGATACAATTATTGGTCTTTTGTTGATTTTCTGCAAGCACTGCCAATTGCTTGGTCAGGATCACATACCTTGTGTCTTCATCTTGGGGTTCTTAACCTGTTGTCACTTTTATGTTTTGATTAAAGACTTCCACTGTGGGACTAGGCAACCTTGTTAGGGTTCCTTCCATTTGATGTTTCATGTTGTTCCTTTTGCACTATGATCTGCCCATCACAGTGTGAGAATCTTATTTAATTCAGGATGAAGCTGTAGTTTACCCTTGAAGTGTCTTCAGTAATGGTTCACTTCTATGCTTGACTAGATTAGGCTTTTGAAGGCAAGGGGGCCTCTCTGCTCAGGCAGGAGGAGTCCACATGGTCCAGTCGGGATGGGAGACCATTGACAGGGCAGGGAGAGGAGCCTGGAGACTGTGCAGTCTAGGAGGCAGGTGCTGGGGCCAGGGGGATAGGATGGTGCTGACCCATTGGTGGGTGGCAGGGTGGAAGGACGGAATGGGGAGGACCCAGTAGCTCATACTTGGACCTTGTTGCACAGACTCAGTGGTGCAGATCCGGTGGCAAGGCAGTGGCAGGGAAAGAGAGGAGGAAGGTAGAAAAGCCACAGGAGGGGGAGAATGAGGAACGAGAGCTGGTTGGTGCTGGGAAAGGTGAGAGATACCTGTCCCTGATCCAAGGAGCCTGCAGGTAGTGCAGGAAAGAACCTGGTCTGCAGCACAGCTGCTGGGTATGGCTGCTTGAGAGGTCTAGTGCTCTAATGGGCTATCTGAGAGTATGAATATCCGCAGATTCCCTACTGTGCCCCTCTGCACCCTCCCACTGGGGGTCTGCTAGGACCTGCTGACCCTGGCACCCCACAGATCTTCCTAGTGTTATCTCAGGAGCTGAAGCATGGTTAGATGGATGCCATCTTGACTGGAAGTCATACTTTATTACTTTTAATGTCCATTGCTTTTAACAGTAGTTAATGCATCTCATGCATGTACTTGAGGAAGTAGGGCAAAGAGCATGGCTTAAGTTCAGGTATCTTCTGTTAACATTCCTTGTCAGTATTTTCATCTGTGCTGTTCAGGGCAAAGGTAAACTAAGGCAGAGAAAACTTTATTACATTATTGTAGCAAGTTAAGTATATGGTTATAAAATAGGAAAGGTTATTTGTCAGCCCATAAGAAGTTCTTCCACAGTTCTTTCAGATAGTTCATTCTCATAGTTCATCCCTACACCATATTCATTCTCAAACTTATTCCTAAAAAGTTGCTCTGTGATGCAAATCTTACTTTCTGTATCTCATATTATGAGAACTTTCCAAGGCACTTTTTGAGAATCATGTGAGACTGACTTTTAGGCTTTTGCTAGCCCATGAGAAATTATCCATTAGTTTCAACCCTTTAGGGGCAAAATGATCACTTTATGAAATGAAATCTCCCAATGTGGTGCTTAGCCCCTTTATGCCCCATGGTCTCTCATTTATATATTCTAGCTAGCTAGCTATGATCTATCTAATATTTTTGAGGCAGGGTGTCACTGTAGCCTAGACAGACATGGATCTCACTCTGTAGCCCTTGAACTCAAGGTGATCCTCCTATCTCTGAACTCCTCCTCCATAATGTTCATATTAAAAGACTTTTGCCACCACAGTTGTCTCAGGTATGTTTTATCTCTTAAGGGGTCCCTTTTACTTGATTGTGACCAACATGAATAAACAGGAATAAAGCATTTCTTTTGAATATTTCCCTCAAAACATTCCTAATTAGAGATTAAAAATCTCATGGAAGCAACTGCTCAGTTCACTGACAGCTGTGTCATTTATGCCATGTGGTATGCAAACCCATAGGCTTCCAGTAGAATCGGCTGAAGTTGTTTTCTGAGAATAGGTGTAATTGCTTAACAAGGCTATGTAGCAACTACTTTAAACATGAAACATAAGGTACATTAACATGTGTTTGCTTCCTGATCTTGTATGCAAGATTCCTGGTTACAACTATTCCTGAGACGCAATTATTTTCAGAGCACTTTTCCTTTTTCCCCTAAAGAAATATTAAAATAAAACCTGTTTGCAGCATGTTAAATCTTTATCTCGTTTATTTTTATCAAGAATACAAGGCATGTGTATGGGTAACCCTGCAGGAGTCAAAGCCTGTGGCAGCTTTTAGAGAATCATCTGTTCCCTCCTGAGCAAGGAGGATTTTGAGGACAGATCTCAGGAAGTTGTCATGGCTCCAGGGCAAAGCAGGCTTTTTGCAGATAAACCTTAAATCATGGATTCTACCTTTTGGAGCCAGATATCATTTTGAAGATTAATTAATACTTCTGAAAGCTTTGAGGATGAAAGGCATTGTAAAGATACAGCATGTTCTTATTTTAAAGCAAAGAACAGTCATTTTGGGAGAATAATTCTATTGACCAGGCTGGTCTTTCCCTAAATTTAAAAAAAAAAAAATTAAAACCTTTCTTTTCATTCTTTTTTTTTTTTTTTTTTTCCCTCCACATTAGGGTCTCACTCTAGCTCAGGTTGACCTGGAATTCGCTATGTATTCTCAGGGTGGCTTTGACCTCATGGCGATCGATCCTCCTACATCTGCTCCCAAGTACTGGGATTAAAGGTGTGTGCCACCACACCCAGCTCTTTTTTTTGTTTTGTTTTGTTTTCATTCTCATATTTTGGTAAAATAAAGTTAGGTTTTCGAAAATGATAATATGCTCTCATTCATACTTCAGAGTGGAAAGTTATGTAATTGATGTAATTGAGTTATTTTTTTTAGAAACTAACTCCAGGTTTTGTGATTTTGTGATATTTTTTCCATTTTTTTAAAAATTTATTTGAAAGCGACGAACAGAGAGAGAGAAAGAGGCAGATAGACAGAGAGAGAATAGGCACGCCAGGGCCTCCGGCCACTGCAAATGAACTCCAGATGTGTGTGCCCCCTTGTGCATCTGGCTAACGTGGGTCCTGGAGCATCGAGCCTCGAACTGGGGTCCTTGGGCTTCACAGGCAAGTGCTTAACCGCTAAGCCATCTCTCCAGCCCATTCTTTCCATTTTTTTTAATGAGGATTGTGCTTATCATTGAATATATATGTAGTTAGACCACTCTACTCCCATTATAGAAAGTGTGTAAAACTAGGGGCCACTGAAGAAAAGCTAATGAGTCAGGCCCTTTCCTGAAAGAACGTTGAGTCACTAAATAGGTAAACAGATCATCATTCAATACCAGCTTCCATGGGAAATTAAGGCCCAATCTTAAACTAAGAAGTTATAAATTCACTTTTTGGAAGAGGCACTTAAATCGAGATTTGCAGCATGAACAGGGTTTATCAAGCAAAGAATGGAAAGGATGTTTCAAGAAGAGACAAAAACATCTGTAAGTGGAATCAAGCTTATTTCAAATGTATTTGAAAAACTTCAGACATATCTTACTGAGGTGGGTGTAGTCTAGATGCCTGTAATCTCTATAGCAGAGGAGATAGAATTTGTGTAAGTTCAAGGCCAGCCTGGTATACACAGATATATACAGGTTAAACAACAAAGGCTATATAACCAGACTCTGCCTTGAAAAAAAAAGTAATAAAACAAAAACAAAGACTAAAAAAGAATGTCATACTGGCTAGAATAGTGATCAAAGTAAATGAGCTGGGGGGCATGGGAGAGGGAGGGTACAGTGCTCAGATGCTGAGAGCTTTGAGGTGTCGAAGCACTCCAGAAACCATGGGTACACAGAAACTCGTTAAAATACTTCTTCTACTCAGCCCACATTTGTAATTCATTTAACCCTAGAGTAGAGAAAAGTGCACACACATCAGCAACAAAGACAGCTGACATTGAGCAATCCTTTCTTCCCCCTGCCCAGACCAAAATTAGGTTATAGCACAACTGAGTTCCACTAATAAGTGGCCCAGACAGTGACAGAGACGGCCATTCTCACTGAACTTCAGCAAATAAGTAACTTTGAAATCAAAGAAACAAACACATAAAATTCCAAAGAAAATAAAGAAATTGAGGGAGGAAGGAGCGATGGATCACAGGAGAAATCTCCAGAGTTAGGACTAAAGAAAGTTCTTTAGACACAAAGACTTGGCTTCCTTGGACCATTTTCTATGCAGAACAGGGATTTCTTGGTGACAGAATGAAACCTACTGGTTGCAAGATGAAAGGCTCAGGAAGAAAGTTTACAGGAATCTTTAAACATACAATAGTACCATTTTCAATATGGCATTTTGAAATAAATCAGAGATATAACGATAGTATTTTCCTTGAAATACACAGGGGAAAATATGATGGAGGAAATCACTTGGTAAGACTTAATATGCACTTCAACAAACCTAGCATTTGGAAAACAGTTCAAGGTTTGAGCAGAACCCCCACATCAGCCATAGTCCCTTACTTGAATGACAGAAGTACGAAAGGGTAAGTGTCTAAGAAGGCATGGCTTGCAGACATACTAAAGAGAACAAGTAGGCTGTACTGAACAAGCTGTGCCTAACCCAGAGACATGAAATCAAGAATAGCTTTCACAAACTTCCCATTTGTTTTGTTTTGTTTTGTTTGTTTTTTTGAGATGAGGTCTCATTATGTAGCCCTACCTGGGCTGGAACTCACTAGGTAGAGTAGGTTGGGCTCTAACTTATGACACAAAGAAGTGCTTTTGCTGATCTATCTACCTGTGTTGCACGAGTGTTAAGATTATTGCTATGTGCCAACTTAACCCGTTTCAGAAACTTCTGCAAAAATTCTTAGCTGCTCTTCTCTTGGCTCTGTTGATGTGTAGCACAGAACTACATTTCTTTGCTTTTCTGCCACTCTTCTTTTCATCTAATCACTGTGTTCAAATTGAGAATTTTGTTCTATTATTTTTTTAAAGTTTCTTTTTATTAATTATGAACTTTACTATATGAACAAATCATGTGTTGGCCATATTCCCCTTGGGTTAGCCACTTATATACCCTTTTCCCTACAGCTATTCCACTGAGGGCCCTCATAGGGGATACTGGTATTCATTGAGGGGCCATGAGTGCATCAGTCACTCTCTGTAGGCATGGCTGGAAATGCCTTAGGGTTCTTATTTTGAAATGTATGTACACACAGTAAGCTATGTATTCACATGAGCTAAAAACATTGCATCTGAAAGGATTCTATTTCATTCTTGAGTTATTTGTGAAGTGATTCTAATATTATGTATTTAAATGTGATATACAGATAAGTTAGACTGTTTTATAATGCTTTATTTATGTATATTTATCTAAGAGAGAGAGAGAGAGAGAATGAGAATGGGCACACCAGGGCCTCTAGCCACTGCAAAAGAACTCCAGATACAAATGCCATCTTGTACATTTGGCCTTATATAGGCACTGGGAAATCCAATGTGGGTCCTTAGGCTTTGAAGGGAAGCACCTTAACTGCTGATCCATTTCTCTAGCCCCAAGATAGATCTTAAGGTGATTTTTTCTTATTAGCTTAGGTCTAATGTAAACGTATAAATATCAGCACATCAAATACTGGATGGCAGTTCCAGTTTAGAAATGCTTTACACTGTAAGACAGTGTAAGCAACAAGTCTCAAAAAGAAAAGACAATGTGTGTGTGTGTGTGTGTGTGTGTGTGTGCGTGTGTGTGTGTGTGTGTGTGTGTTAGTGTGTGTGTGTTAGTTCTCATGTAGTTATTGTCAGAGTACCTGAGAGAATGACTGACTTGAGGCTCACATTTGCAGGCTCCAGTTATACTTGTTGTATTTCCTCTGCTTGGGCACAGCCTGGCTGGCAGGACCATATGGTGGGTTACATTCCTCACCTCAGGGAGAATGTGAGGATGAGCAGAGCAATAACAAGAAGTGGGCAGGGCAAGATGTTGTTGTCTCCCGGGACACATCTTCAGTGACTGTCTTCCTCTAATGGGTTCCCACCTTCTACAGTTCTACCACTTTCTAGTAATCTCTTCCTATCTAAATTAATGTTCTAATGATTCTGGAAATGCCTGCACAGCCACACCCATAGGTGTGATTTACTAATATAATACTTTATCAATCCCTTCAACTTGACAATAAAGATTAACATCACAGTGTAGCCTGAAGACAATGTTAAGAAAAAAGATGCTAGTCATAGAGAAATGAAACAAAGTTCCCAAGAAGAGAATCAGTCATCCACACAAAAGTTTCACAAGGCAAAATTCCTCCTTGTGAGGGATCAAGCCTAGTTAAGGGCTGGGTCTGTCTAGGTTTGTGAGTCCAGCGAAGTCATATTTTTTTTTTGTCAATGGTAGCAGTATTTATGGAAATGATCCATTCACAGACCATAACAGGGAATATTCTGACACTTGCTACTTAAGTCACCTACTTTTCACATCAAATGACCTAAGAAGCTGAATCTGGAGTCAGGTGGCTGCCCAGAAGCACTTAATGAGAAAAAAGAAGGAGAAAATAACAACTTAAACACATTCCAGGAGCTAGGTGTTCTGCTGTTAAAAGCCATACTGTACTCAGAAGAATCTGATGAAAGCTGCAGATTTAGTTCACTTCCATTTATAAACATGTATTTAAGCCAAACTCTTCAGTGCATTGCTGTAGATGAAATCCTATTCTTTGCAATTGTACCTGAAAATAACATGAGGCTTTCACATTAATAAACACAGTGTTTATATGTGGGGATACAGGCTTACGTTTCTGCCAAAATTGTGTCCATAAATCAAAGGTTGTTTTCTGCCTTGTCTGTTATCTCTTACGTAGGTTGATAAACACTTGCGACCTGGAGATGCCATTTCCATTCATTTCCTCAGCTGCATCTCAGTACAGATGTTTCTGCTGAGCGCATTGTCAGTGCTGGCAGCCTGGCCAGCATCCAACCTGGACAAATTGCTGATCTCTCCTGCCATACACTGTTAAACAGGGCTTCCATGGGACATTGGATAAAAGCCATATCCAACATCTTAAGATTGGTTGATATTTCTTAAACATACATAGTTTTAGGCACTGTGACTACTTTAAAAGAATCTTCAATTTGGCTTAGAAATCACTATAGACAATTCTTAACTTAAAGTTATGTGTAACTTTATAAATTACTAATAAGAAGACCATTTGAGCCCTAGATGACCAACTAAAATATATAGATCATTATTCTTTGAAATAATTGCATTGACAAACATAGTTAAAACAGTTAATAAGGCATCATCTACCAACCCAGGTGTGAAATACATAGAAATCTGCTTTTCCGCATTCTCTCAGCTTACTTAGAGTCTTTCACAGTAACTACTTCTTGATGCTTGGAAGATGATAGTGAGAATTTTGTGCGTATACCAAAGTAACTAATTCTACCTCATGGAGGCAAAGCTCATCAGTATGGGACCTAGAACGAGGCAGCTCATTAGGTGCAGAAAGCCTATTGGAATTTTATTTTGTAGACTAATGGGTGACTAGTCTCATATGGCTAAAGCTAACGATGATACCAGTTTCCCTAAAGAGGAATAGGGGAATTTCATGTCTGCTCACAGGAGGTTAAGACTAAGAAGATTAAGTTCATCCTATTAATCTTTGTTATCTCTATTGTATGCATAGCATAGTGACTACTATTCAGAGGAATATAATTTGACTAATTGAAAATTTGCTTAAAGAATGAACGCTGGGGCAAGTGTGATGGTTATATTGTTAAAGGTACTTTCTTGCAAAAATTGACAGCTCAGGTTTGATTCCCCAGTACCCATGTAAAGCCAGATGTAAAAAGTGGTGCATGTATCTGGAATTAGTTTGCAGTGGCAGGAGATCCTGATGCACCCCTTCATTTTCTCAATCTCTCTCTCTTCTTGAAAATAAATAAAAACATTTATATATAAAAAAGAAAGAATATGAGTGTACACCATTAATGGAAGAAACAATGGATAGACATGAACACCCGATTTTAGAAGTGAGATTGTGTGTTTAGATGATAAAAAATGGATATAACATGTACAGATCTACATACATCGCATACACGTAGAAATGAAAGAGTATACATGACAGTAGTAAATGGAGCATAAAATGGCCCAAGGGTTCAGCTATTAGGCTCTGCTTTGTCTGGGAAGGCAGGTTGGAATTTGGTATGTGGTCTCTGCCTTGATGTTCACCTTTACCTGCATTATTCTTTTATTTTATTTTTTATTTTTTTGTTTATTTTTATTTATTTATTTGAGAGCAACATACAGAGAGAGGAAGAGGCAGAGAGAGAGAAGAGAGAGAATGGGCATGCCAGGGCCTCCAGCCACTGCAAACAAACTCCAGACGTGTGTGCCCCCTTGTGCATCTGGCTAACGTGGGTCCTGGGGAATCGAGCCACGAACCGGGGTCCTTAGGCTTCACAGGCAAGCGCTTAACCGCTAAGCCATCTCTCCAGCCCCTGCATTATTCTTTTAGAACTTTGGAACTTGTTATAAAATCCCTTGCATTTGACCCAAGACCATGAAATATAACACAGCCATTAATGACCCTGATATCATAGTCATTGAATCCCAACATGAGAAGTAATGTCCTTGGCTTCCTCAGTCTCAGGAAGCCTAAGAAACGTCCAGTAGTGTCTCTTGGGACATTATTTATGTAGTCAAGGGGAAAGACTTTTATAGACTTTATCTCAATCATATTGGGGGTTGATTTCTTCCTGTAAGAGTATTAAAATTTTCTGTTCACATTTCTCCTTTTAAAGAAATAGTCATCAGTGATATGTTTATATGAATATTATGGGTTAAGCAGGGAATACTATTTTATAAAAAAGGCAATGGGGCTGGAGAGATGGCTTAGTGGTTAAGCGCTTGCCTGTGAAGTCTAAGGACCCCGGTTCAAGGCTCAATTCCCCAGGACCCACGTTAGCCAGATGCACAAGGGGGCACACGCATCTAGAGTTCGTTTACAGAGGCTGGAAGCTCTGGCGTGCCCATTCTCTCTCTCTCTCTCTCTGCCTCCTTCTCTCTGTCGCTATCAAATAAATAAATAAACAAACAAAAAATTTTTTAAAAAGGCAATGAAAATGTATGTATCAATTTTTGTAGTGAGTTGACAGGTTGTATAGCTTTCAGATAAAAATAATCTAAGCTTTTATTAGCTATTTTGTTTTCATAAGAAGTTTGGACAAAACAATGAATTTGCCTAGGTTTACACAACAAAATTTCTCAATATACATTTATAAAGAAATGTATCTATCTCTTCTGTAATGCTAATTGCCACTGAAAACATCTTTCTTCTAAACATGTATAGAAAGCGTTAGGTTCACAGTACGGTGTTAGAGGGTAGACAAGATTGTCGGAAACCAAACCCAGGGACAATATACATAGAATCAGAGGTGGGAAAAGCAATTAATAGATACATCCAAACATGAAAGAAGTGGCACAACTAAGTACCATGACTCCAAAACTTAAAAGCTTCTTTAGACTGTTTTGGACTTGTGGAGAGCATACTTTAGGAAAATAGCTTCTGAACATGTAGATATGTGAAAAATATATGTGTAACACTCATTATCCCTGTAACCTCACAGAGTTTATTTGGTAAAATGTATCTATAAAATATATTTTGAAAGGTCAGTACTTTGCTATGTATTAGAAATATAGTAATAAAAAGTCAGGGGTAAAATCACATCTGTATAATCTATATGTGTGTCTTATAATCAGGAATTTATTTAGTGTTTAAAATAATGCACTATCCCCCAAATGTTGCATCCTCTCCCCCATTATATATGCAGGTGATTTTTTAATTTTAGTTTTTCCATTTTCTGTGAAAATTTAAGTGATATATATATATATATATATATATATATATATATATGTAAAATTTAAGTGATATATATGTATGTATATCACTTAAATTTTAATATAATTAAAATATTTAAATAATTAAATATATATATATATACATACATATATATATATATATATATATATATTCACATATTTGTTTATACAATTGCTATGATTGAGACTACTGGTTCCAGCAGAGGCTGGAACCCAGATGATAAAGGTATAGTCCCTTGTCTTCAACGGGCCCACATTACACATAGACAGACAAGGAAATAAGCATACCATTAATGTATTATCTCATAGGTACTACCCTAGGATACAGTAGAGTGGAAATTAAGACTCAAGGGAGAGGTGCCCTAAAGAGACTACAATGATGGATGGAAGTCATACAGGTTGGCTTTTCAAATGGATTGAAAATAGGTTTATGGATATGGGAGTTTTGGTGATAAATACATGGTAGAGATGGAATATTACACTCATGACCATGATTGCATTTGGGAGGCATGGAGGGAATATGGTTCCCTGCTGTTAGGCAGGTGACCAACATTTTTAATCTAAAGCTTGAGGGAGAGGGTATAAGCAACCCCCTAAGAGTAAAAAGGTGGAACATGGGATGAGAAAGGGTATGCAAGACAGCCAGAAGACAGCAGAATAAGCCACTAAGAATCTTAATCACCTATTATAGACTTTTCTGTATATGAGCATAGACTGTTTGCATTGGCATTTATTTTGCCTAGACCTTAATAAACACCTCTGTGATGTTCTAATGAATTGTTGAATGCCCTTATGGAACTTGAAGCTATGTTTGCCATCAAAGCTAGGATACATAAATAGCAGAAGGAAAGCAAACATCACAGAAGACAATGAGAGAATGTTGTTTCAGCATCTTGCTAACTGACGAAAGTGCATGAAATGCTGGTTTTGTAAGGGTTCTCCATACAACCGGCTGAATTTCCTCATTCTATTGAATCCTTCCTTACTCCTAGCTTTCAACAGGTGCATGAGGAAGATGAAAAAGATGAACACTTCTAAAGATCATCAGTGTAATTAAGGAAAGGGGGTATTGAATCTGTCTTATCTTACCTTTGAATCATTTATTAAAGCAAGTGACTTCATTGCAGCAGAAAGGAGGGTGAGAAAAGGTGTTTTACATTCTAACACATCATTCATATCTGCCTCTGTAATCTGTCTTTTGGATATTTAAGGACTTGTAATGACTGTGATCTTAGTGCCACTTCCCATAAGGTATGTATACATTATTAATAAAGTTCTGTGACTGGAAACTTCCATCACTACAATGACTCTTAAGGAGCATAGGCTCATTCAAACTAAAAATGCATAGGAGTTTGTCACAGTTATAACACATGAATTCTTCTTGCAGATGGTTGCAAAAGAAGGTTATCTTCAAAAAGCTAAAATTGCAGATGGAGGAAAGAAGCTAAGGTAATAAAATTTCTTCAACTCACTGTTACATAACTATCCTAGTTTCCTATGTCCTCAACTTGTGTTACTGCTATTGTTTGAGAAGCAAGGCTTGAGAAACCTAATTACAATAGTCTCTTCTGATACTATATTTTAAACATCATTATTAACATGATTATAGTTTTCAATGGAAGGAACTACATTATATATTGTTGCTCATCATGTATAAGCGACTGATGTTTGTCCTCCTGGGACTTAAATTCTCTAGAACATAGAAAGAGAGATAAGGTAAAACATCTTTATTTACAGGGTTAACGGACAAAAAACATGTTAACACACTTATTTACAACATTAAAAAGACATTAGGGGGCTGGAGAGATGGCTTACTGGTTAAAGCACTTGCCTGCAAAGCTCAAGAACCCAGTTTTGATTCCCTAGTACTCACATAGAGCTGTCTGCAGCAGCTAGAGTCCCTGGCATGCCCATTCTCTCTGTCTTTCTCTCTGCTTGAAAATAATTAAATAAATATTTTACAGAAAAAAGTATCAGTATAACACATTGAAAAATTTGTTAGAAAGATGGAGGACTTAAACTACACTTGTAGCTAAAAATAAAAATCATTTGGGGAGCTGGGAAGATGGTTCAGTTAATAAAACATTTATCATGCAGACATAAGAACCTGAATTCAGAACCCCAGAGCCCACATAAATATTGGACATGCACTATGCCTCTGTAGTCTCAGCATTTGGGAGGCAGAGATAGGCAGGTCCCTAGGACAGGCTGTCTGGATAAATCTGTGAGATCAGGACTTAGTGAGAGACCCTGTCTCACTCAGTAAGGTGAAGCTTCCATACACATGTGTATACACATACACATATGAACACATATACACATGCATGCATACCACATACACATATAGACATAAAAATCATGTTGTGGGGCTGCATAGGTGGCTTGGCAGTTAAGCCACTTGCCTGTGAAACCTAAGGACCAAGGTTTGATTCCACATTACCTATGTAATCCAGGCAGCACATGAATCTGGAGCTCACTTCCAGTGGCTGGAGGCCTTGGTGTACCCATTCAACCTCTCTCTGTCTGCCTCTTTCTCTCTCCTTCCAATAAATAAATAAATAAATAAAATATTTTCCAAAATCATGTTGTTTAGATTAAATATTTATTCACAATAATCTTCATTTTAGAGTTTTTACAATTTCTCAAATCAGTTGTATTCTATATTAGCTTTGTGATAAGAAATATGCAAGCTGTAAAGGTATGTGAAAACACTCAAACTAAGAGACATTTACTTATGAATGCATAACAAACAGTAAAAATTATGTAGGATAAATGCAACAATTAGCTATATAATAAGGGCATCTTGTAGTTCAATTATATAACTTATTACTAAAATGCCATGGTGCCTTATGCTAGAAAGGAAAATATATGGCTGTAAATGAATACATCTATACTTAATTGAAAGAACTAAAAGGGGGGGTCATTCATAATTACATTGTATGCAATAGTTATTCTGAGTTTAAATAGAAAATTATATCTTCTTCCTCTATAGCATCATGTTCTGGTTCAGCAAACATGGCCTTGAACCTTCTCCTAGACTGTTCCCTGGTGGTGGTCTGGCAACCACGCTCCCATGCAGGTACAAGACAGAGGCACACAATCAACTAAGGACAAAGCAGCTTTAAGACTGGGTTACTACCTGCAGCAGAGAACTTGATTTAGGAGATAAAGGACAACAGATGGGAGGGTTTGATTCTAACTATCCCAGACTGAGTGCCCTCTGTCCTCATAGACCATGTCCTCTTCTTATCATCAAAGGATGGCAGGTGGAAGGGCAGCAACACCTCTCTCTAGTTGAGCAAGTGAATATAATTTAATTCCTTACCAATCATGTGAGCCCCCATTTACACAGGTAACTGAATCCTACTCACTCTTCACTGGAGCTTTGTAGAACAGAGGTGGTGACACCAGTCTGTGTTACTTTCTAGCTTCATACAAGAAGGGGAAAAAGCCCAAGCAAACAAGACTAGGGCCCATCATGGTGGTTTTGTAAACCATCCTCATGTATACTCCATCTATTTGTACAACATCCTCACCCATACTCTATCCATTTGTATAGCATTCTCACATATACTCTGTCCATTTACCAATCTTATAACAAAAAATATAAAAAATGAGTTCTCATTGACCTAAGGCACAGAGCAATCCTTTGTACTATCAAATCTCATGAATACATTATAGGTTCTATAAATTGGTATACTATACCACTATGTATTCATTTTGTTTGCATAGAAAATGATCTGGGCACAATTTTTGATGAACAACTTAAATTCATCTATCAATCTGTATTCTATTTCATTGATATTTTTCTGCTAGTTAGCATACTGTTATATATTTATCTATCCATCTTTTTGTTCATTTAAAGTTACGTACCTTTTAGTGGTCCTATGCAGAAATCCTAGTCTGGTAAATGAACTGATCACAGTCTGGTCTGTGGTCCTGTGTTGTCAATGTTTACAGCATGGCCCCCACTGACTTTAATTCACTGTTAGTCCCCTTCTCTCATGTCAGTCCTCTAGGGGTGTATGTTCAAGGTGTTTCTCACAAGTGTTCTCTCTATATCTATGTGTAGTGTTCAAAACACTTCAACAAAACATCAACTCAAAAACAATAGTGTGTGTTTTAATGTGTTCTATTGTACAAGCATTTTTACAATAAATCTCATTATGTTTTTTTGCTACTCTCATTCAATATTTGTGCCTGGATATCTATGCATGATGATATATTTAAAGCTGTTATTTTTCTAATTGTTGTCCATTTTGCCAACATGTATCTGCACCAAATTTTATTTGTCCATTGTTCCAGCTATTAACATCTAAGTTATCTATAACTACTTCCATCCCAAAACAACAATGTGATAAATCACACACACACACACACACACACACACACACACACACACCCTCCCTTGGAACCTGTGTCAGAAATTCTCTTAGTGGACACTACCCAGAAGTTCAGGATTAATTTGGCATTTGTATGCTTATTTGTTTGTTTGTATGGAGGGCCTCACTCTAGCACAGGCTAACCTGCAACTCACTCTGTAGTTCAGACTGGCCTTGAATTTTTGGTGATCCTTCTGCCTCAGCCTCCTGAGTACTGGTATTAAAGACATGCACCATCAAAAACAGCTTGTCCTGTATTTATAAGTATATTGCAAGCCACCCAAGACCTTCTTCTGAATGACTTCATCAATTTACACCAGTTCTTTCTGCATTGAAGAAGGGATCCCCACAAGCTTGTCAATATACATTATCAGACTTAATCTCTCAATGTTTTCAAATATATGGATATTTGTATATTACCTCAATTATTTTTATTCATTTTCATTGGCTGATATTGCATTTGAGCTTAACTTATTTGTTTTGATTCATTCAGATTCTATATCTGTAGAATTGCTCATTTATGAACCTTGACATATTATCTGTTCAATTTCATAGTATTTTAAAAGCAATGTAATAGAGCTCCTAACACATTCTAAATAGTTATGCTTTGTCAGATTTCAACTTTATAAATATTTCCTCTAAAAGTCTGGGGTTTGTTTTTGTGTTTACTATAAATGTTTTAAATTGAACATTGCATATATAATAGTCACAGTGCTTAAAAGCATATGGTACTACACCTTGTTGATGGGCTATAACATGCCAAATGATTTCTACTTTTATTTTTATTTAACTTTTTAGTTGAATCTAGTTTTACACCAAAAGAATTATCATTGAATTAGAACTCCTAATGTTTGCTATTTTTCCCTATATAAATTCTAAAGATCTAAGCCTGGATTACCTGATCAAACTACATGACCAGTCACAGTGAATCTTAGTATGTATTGCTATAGTGCTTGCCCAAAGAGTAAATAAGGTATAATCATTAGCATTAAAATGGTACATTTACTTACAACCTTGAAAAATTATGTAGGTCTTATCTCATTGATAATTTAATAATAATTAAATGTCATTCCCAAGTTATTGTGATTTGTATTGCTTATATGAAATTTTTGATGGACTGTTTCCATTTATCAAAAGTCTTTGTTATTATTTTATAAACATTAATGAATTAGTAAGAAATATCAGGGCTGGAGAGATGGTTCAGCGATTTTAGATACTTGCTTGCAAAGTCTGATAGCCTAAGTTCAAGTTCCCAGTACCCACATAAATCCAGATGCACAAAGTAGCACATGCATCTGGAGTTCATTTGTAGTCCTGGTGCACACATTGTCTCTATCTCTCACTCTTTCTCCATGCTGGCAAATAAATAAAAGAAAGTTAAAAAATACACGCTTATTATGTCAAGCACTTGGCTACTATAAGCCATATATTCCCTATTGTTTTTAAAATGTAGAAATTGTTACCTTATTACCCTTTTCTTTCTCCCAAATCTTATTCATGTAGTTTGTATCAGAATTAACCATGTCCCAATTTTAAATCATTTGTTTCTCTTGCTTTAAGCTACTTGATTCTGAGAGCAAAACTTATTCATTTCTTCCATGCCATCAATAGTTCCAGGGGCTTCGTTGTGAATGTGTATCACCATTTGCATTTCCATTAACTTTTCTTCTGAGAAATTCATCTAGGTCATCAGATCTTGCATTATGTTCTTAATTTATTCTTAGGTCATCAGATCTTGCATTATGTTCTTAATTTATTCTTACCTGTTCTTATATCTCTGATTTGTCTCTGTTTCTCTCTTTCATAAATTGTCTCTTGCCTATGGGGGTGGGGGGCGAATGGCTTATCTTAGTGTGGATAGGAGAAAGTGACAGGAAGGAGAAGTTGTTGGCTACATATTACATTCCTAAAAGTCCTACATTTAGCTTTAATTTGAAATGAGGTTATGCACATCCCCTCATGACACACAGACAGACTTGAAAGCAGAATGTGTTTAGCATTCAATTTTAATTTTTAATTATGTACCTTGAAATTATGCCTTGGCTTTTCTGATAAAACTTCACAATCTTTTTGTTTGGGAGAAATTCATCCTTGAAACATCAAGTAGCATTGGCCTATATAAAGCCACATGATGCTTAGTAAATAATTGTGTCCAATACTTAAATTTACAAAAGTCTCCTGGCCCCATATTTATGCCATTTCAGCACCTTGTACTTTTCCCTGAACCATATCTTTCTTTTAACTGGTTCCTTTGTGGTTCTTTACTCCTCATATTTACATATTCTCATTCTACTCTCCTCTTCAGCCAGGCATTGAAATACGTGGGATTAAAATAAGGACAGGAGACGAGTATGAGAACAAGGACGATAAGGGCTGCAGTGCTCATGTCTACTAATGCCTGCATTCATCCTAGGCCAGTTCTTAGTCCTTTGGCTCGCACACCCTCTCTCTCTCTCTCTCTCTCTCTCTCTCCAAGTGTGTGTGAGTGTGCATGTACACATGTATGTGTGATAAGCATACACATCATGGTTACCAGAATGGACTTTTTTTAGAACATGATGCTAAGGTACCCTCCTACTGTGAACTTATTTTTTCTTTATGATTTTATTCTCAGAATGGCAATAAATTCACACAAATTTAATGTATAATTTTTCCCTTTTTTCTTACAACACTGGAAGAGATGTGTGGTTTACACTTCAGTGTCTCTTTGGATCATCTTTTACTACAGATAAATTATAAGAAATTTAGAATTTGAGACATATAATGTAAGTCCCCAAGGATGCTAGTCTGAGAAAGTATCATAATGGCTAAGGAACTTGGGGTAAATCATTCAGGCACCCTGGGGTACATCACTTCCAGTTCCAGCCCAGGTACAGAATCCAATAAAGTCTAGTATGACCAAGTCAGGTAAGAGAGGAAGGTGGCCCACAGAAGAGAGTCTGAAATTTATGGAAATGTTCACACATATTTTCCTCTGATTTTTTGGTTTGTCATTGTGGTATCCCCTAAAGGAGGACGGAGACAGTGGAGGAGAGCATGCTTTCATTTATAGATCAAATTAATGTGTTAAACCTAGAGCTCAAGCTCATAGATCCTGATAATGGTAATGAATATTTTAAGGGTCATTCCTGTCATACATTCTCCAGATAAGCAGCGAAAAGTTGCTGTTATTATGTGCTGCCATCCGGTGTCCATTTGGTAGAATGTCAAGCTGATGCCTATGTCCAGGGTTTTGCTTTGTTTTCCCCCTTACGTTGTTTTTCCAACTTCCCAACTTATCTGAGGAAAATTCTGTAAAGTATTCGAATTGCATAAAATGTCCTTCTTAATTGCCATATTTCTAAAGGACTGCTCTGTTGTGAATCTATTTTTTCTTCCTTTCTAGTCTTAGCGTCTTTATCTCTCGTTAAATGTTATTTGTTTTGTCAAAAAAAGAAAAAGAAACAAAAAGAGAGAAAGAAAGACAGAAAGAAAGCAAGATATGTGCATTGCATTTTCTATCTGCAGATCTATTTCATGAACCTAATGTCTAACACGAATCCTTCGCCTGATCACAACCTGGAATTCTGTGTGGAGACTTATTATTTCTAGGACCTCTGTCCCTAACTGGAAGACAGACCCTAATCATAGAGACAAAACAATCCTCTGAATAACTCTTACAGGTGTATGATACATCCACACTTCAAAGAAGAAAACTGAAGTTTGGTGAGGCTGTATTTTACCCAAGGGCACTCAGTACAAAGAGGGCATTCAGGGCAATCTCAACACAGCCTCACCAAACTTCAGCTTTTTTTGTTTTGTTTTGTCTTGTTTCTATTTACAACTTTTTCATATACATTAATTTTTTCTCAATGTAATTCTTTAGTTATTTTGAACAGCTTTTTTTAATTAAGAATTTTCTAAAGATATGTCATGTATTGGTACCATCATTTCCCTCCTCCCTGCCTCCAATCCACTGAGGGTCCACCTCAGAGGGACTGCTGGCATTCCCCATGTGGTTGTGGGTTGTGCATTTTGTGAGCAAAGGACTGGGAAGTATGGATGTATCACTCAGCCTTAAGAGTTATTCAAAGGATTTGTTTTTCTATGTTTAGGGTCTGTCTTCTAGTTAGAGGTGACATCCTTGAGGCTTGACTTATTTTTCCTTATATAGTCAGCCCTTACATAGCACATGTTTAACAGGTACTTGTGATTAGTGATTAAAGTGCACTGTGCTTATCAATACCAAATGGTGTAACTTGTGCCAAGTAGCTATCAAGGCAATATCATGCCTGAATAGGGGTGAGGAATCTTCAGTATTGAATTGGGGAGTTGTAGGACTACCAATCTTTAAAGAGACAGGTAAAATAATATGAGTGCCTACATCAATGATTTGTTGTCACATTTGCTATTTCTATAATTTGGAGATTACAGCCAAAACTATGTTAAAATCTGACATTGATGATATCCCTACCAACTTATCACTGTTGATTCTTTTCAAAAATCACAGCATAAAATAATAAATAGATTATAAAAGTTGTCATCAGAAAAATTTGATTTGACTTTAAGTGCATGTCTGTGGTCTTGAAAAAGTAACCTACTTTTTGAGTCTTATTTTCTGCATTCATAAATGGAGCCATGAAAGACTTCATCATTATGTGTGTGAGAATATAATCTTTAGCTAGACAATCAAAATTATACTAGTTACTCAAAGTAATCTATGTTATTGCTACTTTTAAAGAAAACGTGGGAGAAATTGAAATAAGAGAAGGATCTAAATTTGTTTGCAACATTTTATTACTTATTTTGAAATGAAATTATTTTCAACGGATAGGATTAAGCTGATACAATAAGGATATGATCCATTCGGATACAATAAAGACAATATTTTCTGTCTACAAACTCAAGATGAAATAGCACTGTCCATAAGGTATCAGATATGTTTCCCTTACTAAGTTTCCCAGGCCTGCTCTTCTCACTCTCTTAGTCTCATCCTCTGGTTTACCTAGCAAGGACACAGTTCATTGCAGTTCCAAGTCTTAACATTGAAGAATGAAATCATTGAATTTCATGCAAGTTCAGTTCTAACCAGTTCCAAGTTTAAGAAATAGCACAGTTTTGCCAGCAAGTTTTAGAAACAATCTGTATCAGAAACAGATTCAAATAGAACCATTGACCCCTGTAGACAGGAAGCAAGGAAGGAGTAGTGTCTTCCTGCTAAAAGATGAAAAATAGAGTTTGAAATATAGCAGACGATGTTAATGTAGATTTGTCACGTGTGAGGATGCTCAGCACTCGCTGGCCACAGACATTCAAAAGGCTGGGGTATAAGATGACAAGTCTAGACTAGCAGCCCTGATGTTTCTCACTTCTTGTTCTGGGATCCTCTAATAATATGGCCTACATAAAGAGAAAGCTATGACTTGTTCAATTTCTCTATTTCTGCTGATATGTACAAAGAGAAGCGTGTTGTAAGGCAGATAGACAGTATCTAAGTAATTATCTCTCTTTTTCTAACCATTCATCACATGATGAAGATTTGGCATTTGAAGACAAGTATATCCAAGAACAGAATGTTTGTATAGCATTGTGTTTCTAATGTGTGTGGTAAGCCTTTTCCTTTTTAATGGTATGTCATAAGCAAAGCTTCAGGCACGTAAAAGCAAACTACTTTTTTGTAAATATTAAACTCAATAAATCAAAACTGTCATTTCATTTAAAGATTTAGGTTCTAGGGGCTGGAGAGCTGACTTAGCAGTTAAAGTACTTGACAGAAAAGCCAAAGAATGCAGGTTCAATTCTCCAGTACCCATGTAAAGCCAGATGCGCAAGGTGGTGCATGTGTCTGGAGTTTGCTTAAGGTGGCTAGAGGCGCTGGAGCTGCCTCTCTCTTTGTCTCTCTCTTTCTCTTTCTGTCTTGCTCTCTCTCTCTCTTTTACTCAAATAAATAAAAAATTTAAAAATAAAAATTATTTAAATTCTAAAAGGAAAATGGAAATAAATTACACAAGATCTTGACTACTTTTTTGTGGTTTGCTATTCACCTTAATGAAGTCTTTTCTGTGAACTTTTAAAAGTAGTTTTTATAAATATGCAGTCATTTTGAAATATTAAACCAAGGCATACTAAAACAAATATAATTTAGTGGGCACAAACTTCCATGTGTTAATCTTATTCATTTTTTTTTTAGAACCTAAAGAGGTGTCTCGTTCAGGGCACTGATGCATGGCATGGGCAATAACATGCTCTGAATGGAAAGTTTGGAAGTACTAAGGAACACCAAGGAAAACTAAAAGCCATAATTTCACTTCCTGGTTTAACTATATTCAAACTTTTTTCCCAAGCCAAAGTATACTCATTAATTCAATAAATACATGATCAATCCCTAGAATATCCAAGGCCTTGCAGGATTTGAAGATTCTTCTGTAAGGATGGAATGATTTCTATTGCTTGTGGATTCATTTTTAATGAGGTCAATACAAGTGAATTTTTTAAAATGGACTTTTCTATAAATGTCATCATTTTAAATATGGAATAATAATTGGAAATCTTTTGGGAAGATTACCTGAAAACAGCCTGTGCTCACTATCAATGTCGCTGAGACTGTACTTATGTATGATTTCTTCTACTGACTCTGGATATTTCTTTCCCTAAGGAAAAATTGGTCTACTTCCTGGATTGTTCTTTCGAGTCAAAAAATTGAATTTTATAAAGAATCCAAGCAGCAAGCTCTAGCTAATATGGTAAGTAGTTTTCTTTCTTTCATTGTTTTCTATTCCTATCTTTCAGAAATCATGTTGAACTGAAGTTTGGTTACCTCAGAAATCACTCTAGAGCCTCTGAGCTGCCAAACTCTGAAAGCAAATGGAGAAAATGACTCTGTGGAGTCCCTACCTTTTAATCAGATGAAGGGAAAATAGAACTTAGTGTCGGTTTTATTAAGTGGTGCATTTGGAAAATAATCACAAAATGAGATGAATGGTGAGCAGCTATTGGGTAATGTGAAGGTAACACTTTAAATTAAGGTGCCATTCATGAGTACTTCATTCTTATTTATGAAATAATCACTAAATGCAGCTACTTGCTCAAATAATGTATTATAAAGTATGCTATAAAATACATTAGTAATAAATGCTTAACGGATGAGACTATGGGAAGCTGTTTTAAAGACTATTATAAGACGTAAATTGTATTAAACCATGTATGTGCATCTTTAATACATGAATTTAAGTTGTTATCTTGCAGGCTATAAAGTGCCTCAAACATTAATAAATAATAATAAGCTGTTTATAAATGGCACCTTAATACAGGGTGTTACCAATGAGAACACACTCTAAGTTAACAAAGTGATGTTTTTATCTTAGTCTAACTGTGACATTCACTATATACAGCTAACCTTTCTGAATATTGCTGCAACTACCTCTAATGGAGCTAATGCAATTTCTGTATTCTGTAGTTATTACAAAGAGATATTTGTAGAGTTTCCTTCCTGGAGGAAGGCCTGGCATGCCAACAGAGATTGGACAGCGATTGTAAGTAGGGACAATTCAGAGGTAGTTACTGGGGACAACTCTAGCTCCAAACCTGCTGCCCAAGCAAAAGCACTGCCACAGCCTGTAGGAGAGAGTGGGCAAGCAGCATGTCTGACAGCCTCCTGATTAGGAAGGACTCGAGGCAGGAACCAATCTGCCACAGCCCATCAGCGTGATGGGCAGCAGGGAATAGGGTGGCTTGGCAGGGGGGAACCACAATAAACTAATTTATGGTTGGCAGGTAATAAAACAATGGGAAGTTCTTTTGCTCTGTAGCCACTAGTCATGTTGCTATGCAATCCTCTTTAGACTGAAAATGATTTGCTAAGAGATGACTTTTAGAAGAAAAAAAAATTAGTAAGAACAAAAGGTAGCATTTGGCTTACTCCTGATAATTGCAATAGCCTTTTTCCACAAGTGGCTTGCTGTGTTTGGAGTCTCAGTGAGGTCCAATCTGTAAACTGATTATGAATGAATTAATAATATATCTCAGTCCTTTGTATTTTAAACTGCCTCCGAAATTTGTTTTAGGAATTTGTTTTCTTTTTAGTTTTGGCTACAGCAAGGTTGAGATAATCTTTTGAAGGAATATAAAATACCCCAGCACCAGGCACAAAACAACTCCTACCCACTTGCGGGGCCATTGTCTTCTGCACAAATGAGTTCTGAGAGAGCATCCAGGAGAGGGAAGTCACTAGCCTTGCTGGTCTTGGCAGCTGAGAAGATGATCTTGGTCCTGCTGAGTGAGAGAATTCCACTAGAGTGGAGGATGTGTATGTCTGGGATAATGGGAGGGATTAGAGTCAATATTAAAGCATTTGCTTTCATTTCATTTTATTATTTTAATCTCTTCATACCAGGATATAAAATTCTCCACTGTTTAATTATATACAGGTAAAATAAAACTTGCTTTCAAATTGTAGGCAAACCTTGCAACTTAGTTCACTAATCGTATGCCTCCAGGTCAACGTTCGGCATTGTTACACAGTGACAATAGATTTGACTTATAGAAGAAATTCACTAAGGTTTCTTTATTTTATTTTATTTTTTTATTTTTGGCAGTCCCTGTTAATTACATCTGGCCTTGTTTTCAACATGCTTACAATTTCTCTCAGGCTGTCTTTGTTTTCAAAGTGAATTCAGGGCAGGAACTAGCTGTTTCGTGGCAATGGGGTAGAGAATTACAGATCTGTTGTTTGTACTGCATGAATTGTCTTGCTAGTAAACTTCTTGGATTCATTTCTAACCAAGTATTAAAGGCCTGTTGGGATAACCCACATTTACCAACCAGAGTTGCAAAGAGATGATACAGTGATTGCCAGGCCTTGATTAAAGATGCTGTGGTTTTGTTCTGAAAAAAAAAAAAAAAAAAGATTTATGATCAAGTTTCTGAGCTCCTCTTGCACACCCTTAGCTGTGTCCTTGGAGTTCACTGTGCTTCTGGGGAAAGGCCTCTCCCTTCCTCCCATGGATCAGTAGAAGCTGTGGAATGAGTGGAGATGTGGTCTAAAGATTGAAGTACTTTAATCTTCATAGACGGATCTTTGGATGTTAATGCAGCAGTGAGGCAAATCTATCGAGTAAAAGTAGCTGAGAACAAGCTCAGAAGTAAGAACCCAGGGACAGAGTTTAATTTTTGCCACTTAACAGCTGAGTTAGTGATTTCTTTGAGTTTGGAAGCCCCATCTGTAAGATTGAAATAGTCATATTTGCCAACAGAATTCATAAAGAATAAAAGAAACCAAGAAACCTCAAAGTACATAATTGCTGCAAACAAATAAAGATGACCCACACTTCTATTCTCTAATAAAACATATTTTATACAGAGCACACTATAGAGTATATAGTAAAGTGAATATTTTTATATTCTGTTTTGGATTTGAAGTGATTCACACATGTATAGAACCCAGAATTTATTAACTGAAGGAACACTGTCATTAAAAGGCTTTCAAAAAGAAATATGTATTCAAAAATTATAACATCTTGTGCCTGGGAACTGACTAATAAGTCAAAGTAAGCAGCTGTCCCTGGGGACTCTATGTGGAGCCCCTAAGTTTCTGTAAGTATTTTCAAAAAGCCCTGTCTTCTTCCATCCACTCTTACTATGGCCATGTTTATACAGCAAGTTACATAACATTACGTCTACACCTACACTCCATGTTTAGCTACCTGTTTTTTTATCACTGAAGTCCTCGTTACAGTTCATGTGTGTCTTTTCCACACAGGGCTATTGTAATGATACCACTGAGTGGTTGTCTTAAAAAAAAAGATACTAAATTCTAATGGCTTTGCAAGCTGACAAGTCAAAGACCAAAGCATGGGAAGATCCGGTGTTTGGTAATAGCATATGTGGTGGTTTGATTCGGGTGTCTCCCATAAACTTGTGTTCTAAATACTTGATCCTCAGCTAATGACAATTTGGGAACTGAACTTTTCCTGGAAGAGGTGTGTTGTTGGGGGTGGGCTTCTGGATGTTATAGACAGCTTCCCCTTGCCAGTGTTTGGCATACTCTCTTGCTGATGTTGGTCAGGAGGTGATGTCCACCCTCTGCTCATGCCGTCGTTTTCCCCTACAATCACTGGAGTTTCCCCTTGAGCCTTTAAGCCAGAATATACCCTTCAAAAGCTGCTTTTGGTTGGGTGTGTTCTGGAAGCAATGTAAAGGTAACTGCAACAGTAAGTGTCCTTGTGTCCCTTTGATCAATTTGCTATAGTCATACATGGTAAAGAACAGAAGCAGAGAGTACCAATCCCAATCATTAGGGCTCTGTCCTCCTGAGCTGATCACTGTCCCAAAGCTCTACCATTAGCCGCCTCACTCTGGACTTTACAATTCAAAATATGAAGTTTAGGGGAACATATACACCCATTCCACAGTAATACCCAAGTTACATTTTTATCAAAAGGAGCCTTCTGAAAATAGGCACAGAGTCACCTCACTGGGCTGTACAAATTAATGATTCACTGGCTCTGGGTCATCAGTAGCCTGTTAAAGGGGGAAAAAAGGACGGGAAGGAACTATGCAGCTTTCTGTATTTTTTGTTGTTGTTGTTTTTTGTTTGTTTGTTTGTTTTAATAAGAACAATCAACAGTAACTGATCATCCACTGTGTTTATCATTTCATATTACAAAAGACACTATAAGATGCTACAATCCAAAATCTAGGGAGACTAAAATTTTAGGAAAATGACCCATCACTCCAAAGAAGAGAAGCCCTTGTCCATGTACTTCCATTGCTTTTGCCTTGGTCACTTTACCCCAAACTGAAATAAGCTTGGTCCAGACTGGCCAGTGCATTTATTATTGTCATGAATATGTTTTAAACTTCCATCTTTTAAAATGTAGCTCATTTTATATTCTCTCATTTTTCCCAAGTCTTAGCTAAACCTATGTTAAATTCTCCCACTATATCTTCCAAATATTTTACATTTTTCTTTTTTCTGTGTTTTTTTTTTTGTCTATTTGAGCTACATTGTGATTTTTTTCTTAAAGTCTAATCTAGTTCTATTTTTCAGTCTTCTCATGTGAAAAACATTGTTTCTAATTTCAATTAGTATGGTTTTCATTTCTAGAAGTTTATTTCTGGTAAGTCTGTCTTCTGGCTTAGGTACTTATGTCCTACAGGTGTTTTTAAGATGACATTTTCTTTTGATGTAATGGGGCAGGGGGGTGTGGTTAATTGTTTCATGATCCATGTCTTGCAATTCTGGCATCTGATTGCAGGTCAGTTTGTTTCTGATGCTTCCTACTCTTGTTACTTTATTTATGGGTTGGTGTGTCTTGTTATCTTTGGTTATGTGTTATTTGTTATGATCAAAATATGGTCATGGCCAATTCTCTGATGTGTTTTACATTGTATTTTGGGAGTGTTTCACAGTTCTGTCAAGTAGCTTGGGACACTCCCAGGGCTGGGTTACTTGGATTTATGGTGTAAAATCTTCATACTGTATCTTCAAAATAGCAGCGCTGTAGACAAACTGCTCCTTCTCAAGGACAAGACTGTTCTCTCTGCTTTTTCATATCTTCAACCAGAGACTGTGTGTTGTGTATGTGTTTCATTGGGACCTCAGAAAGAGAACCAATTGATATTCATTCCCTTTTGTCATTTAATAAGAACGTGGACAGGTCCTTTTTCTGTTACAGTGTGAAGCTGACTAAAGAAACCTCATGTTTGTAGTAGAAATAATGACCTCTCATAGAAATTCAGTTCTGTTGCTTTGATACTTGGTTGTCTTCTCTAGTTTCAGATCCCATCACATCCCAGCCTTCACCACACACACAGACTACCATATCAGTCCCCGCTGACTTTTCAGATTTTTCAATTTAAAATTCAATTTGAAGCAATTTTATAAAGAAGTATTATATCCTGCATTTTCATTGTTTTTAGTAGTTTTAGTTTGAGAGTGTATCCAAATAGCATTTATTCTCATTACAACCTACCTCACTTTAATTTAAGTATGCTTTTGGTTAATCAAGTTTGTGCTATTTATATAAGCCTTGGTGGGAAAAAATAACTTCATGAGAATATGTATTGAAATCCTACAATGAACAGCTTGCTCATTAGGACTACATATAAGACATAAAGATATGATCAAGATACAGGCTTTGCCTTATAAAATTCATGCCAAAGCATAAAATGAGGAAATAAGAAACATATCAGAGTTTTGTTTTTATTTTTTTATTTTTTATTAAGTAGAAACTTTATATGGACTCATCATACATTGGTACCTTTTTTTTTTTTTTTTTCTTCAGAGTTAAATGAGGGAGAGCTCACCTCTATGGGAGATTTAAATTAGGCCTTGTGTAAATTTGTGCACAGGGCATACAGGAGAATTAGAAATGTGAACAAATGACAGAGAATGAATAGAGTATGAGAGCTACAAAGAAAAATGTTTTGTTTTTGTACAGATGAAAATATAGGACAAAATAAGCCTTGGAACGAGGGCCATGAACTTAGTTATGCTACCAGGAACAAGTCTCAAAAAAGTTAGGTCAGGATTCTGTAGGCATCTGCATCCTAGCATCAAGCAAACATACTGAGCCTGACCCACGTAATGATTCTTTAGTAAGTCAATACTATAGTGGAGTCCAATCAAGAGAGAACCTGATTCTTCTGTGGTCATGGCTTACTTTCACTTAGGGCACAAGCAAAAAATCATTTTAAAAGTATCTTTACTGTTATTGTCTCATATGGTATTACATAAATCCTAGTAAAACAGTTACCAGTTTGAATTTCTTTTTGAGGTCTTGATTCAAATTGCTTGCATTTTTGTTATAGTTATTTATTTTTGTTTTTGAAGCATTTCACATGACTCTTGCACATCATTTGCAAGTTACCTTTTTTGTACTTTGAGTGTTTTATAACTTTTTTATTAGAGTTTCGATTTGATAGTGGGTGGAAATCTAAGTGTATCCATGAGACATTGCAAATTTTCATACTTGGTTAAGCATAGCTCATTGATAGAGGACCTTACAGAAAATAATGTTTTAATATAGAGCACTCGCTCACTGTTTCTATTAATCATCAGCAGCTATCATGTTTCATGAATTTTTTTTACCACTGAGAAATATAGATGAATACCATGATGCTTATGGTATGGTAGAGGTGACAGAAATGTAAATAAGTCTATTGCAATAAACCATTACTATAAAACAATATACATGAAAGCATGTTCCAGAACAGGGCTTCTTAAATATTTCCCACACATTAGCCTCCTTTTGCTTGACAAATTTATATGTGACTGAAGGCATATAGGCATATAAAGAAAGCATACAAATCAAATATTTACTCTTAATAAATCATAAATAAATTCACATTAAATAATTATTGGGCTAGGTAGATGGTTCAGTAGTTAAATGAGCTTGCTTGCAAAACCTTTATCCCAGGGTCAGTTCCATAGCACCCATATAAAGCTGGATGCAGAGTGCCACATACATCTGTGATCCCAATGTATTTAGACAATGAGTAGTGGAGCCTGGATAATATAATTCAAAGTTGGAGGGGCAGCTAATTTGTTACTTGTTTGCAATCTGGCAGTTTGTTTGCAGAAGCAAGAGACATCATCTCAAAGAAGATGGAGCACAGATACCTCAAAGTTATTTTCTGACCTCCACATGCATGCAGTGTCATGCATACCCCACACACACTCACACAAACCACAAATTGTTTTTTATTTTTTTGTTTTTTCAAGTTTATTTATTGACAAGGAGAAAGAGAGAGAGAGAGAGAAGAGAAAGACAGAGAGTATGGGCACACAAGAGCCTCCAGGAGCTGTTGTAAGTGAACTCCATATGCATTCATCACTCTGCATCTGGCTTTACATGGGTACTGGGCAATAGAACATTAATCATTAGGCTTTATAAGCAAGTGCCTTAGCTGCTAATCCATCTCTCCAGCCCCACAAATTCTTTATCATACAAAACTTTACCATTTCTAAAAGGCTAAAGCAAATTTGCATACTAATGAAATGGATGTGCTTGTTTTACTTTTTTTTTTTTGTTTGTTTGTTTGTTTTTGTTTTTTTGTTTTTCGAGGTAGGGTCTCACTCTAGTCCAGGCTGACCTGGAATTCACTATGTAGTCTCAGGGTGGCCTCGAACTCACGGCAATCCTCCTACCTCTGCCTCCCGAGTGCTGGGATTAAAGGCGTGCGCCACAACGCCCGGCTTGTTTTACTTTTAATATAATTACATTTTGGCTGAATACATTTGTTGCAGAATATAGAACATTAACAGTATTTTTTTTCAAAGTTGAACAGTCTTTTTATTTTATGGTCATCAGTATTGATAAAGATAGTTCATATAAATATATAGTACAAAATGGTATGAGTATGTATAGAACCATTTCAGGATTTGTTAGTTTAGTCCTAATCCCAAGCCAACATTCACTAGTGATTTGTTTTATGAAATTTAGGCCAGCAACTTAAATCACAAATAGCAATGGTGATTTTCAAAATCAAACATCCTAAACCAATGCAATCCAAACATATAATGATTTCATACTTATACTTAAAATCTCTATTTTCCATAGTCAAGACATAATGTTTCTATAAGCATAGCAGTTTTGCATATATAATAGAAACTCTGCAATTCATAACATAAAATAGTGTTAAATGGATGCCAAAGTGTTTCAAGCAGTGTCTGATGGCATTGTGTGGTGTAAAAACAAGGGCAATGCAGTGTCCATTTTATTTATTTATTTATTTATTTATTTATTTATTTTACTAATTAGTTTTGTACTCAGCGAATGCAGTCAGTTCGGTACCATTATTAGGCTCATCCGTGACCTACCCCCTCCCCTTGACCACTCCTTGTTGAGGTATATGGGTCATACATTCTGGAGTTGGCCCACAGTTATGGGTAGAATAAATGTCTCTGCGTATCATGACCCAACATGTGGCTCTGACATTCTTTCCACCCCCTCTTCCATAAAATTTCCCTGAGCCATGTTGGGTTCATTTTTGGTCTGCTTCAGTGATGAGGTGTTGGGGGCCTCTGGGTCTCTGAATCTCTGATTTGGTAGGAGTTGATTTTTCTCTGTGTTGATCTCCTTCACCCTTGTGCTTGTACCCGGTTCACCAAGAAAAGAGTGTCCATTTTATATGCTCAGAATCAAGGCTGCAGTGAATTTTTCAATACAACACAGGTGAGTGCCAAAGACATGTCAGATCCTTTTACACATTCGATTTTGAGTTAAGTTTTGGTCATTGCATGTTTAGAAATCTTTTCCTGTTGCAAAATTATCTGTGACCTCTATATTCAGTTACTTCATAGTTTAAGAACTGGAAATCTGGAAGTACAGACTTAGGTACAGATCTCATAATAAACTGAAGTTGCAAGTAATGCTCACCATGCATATCTTTCCATCTGTTCATTATTCAAATATGATAGAATAACTTCTATTTTAAGCCACCCCTCTAGGTATTCGGAAAGATCCAAAATGAAGCAGGTCAACTGATTGTACAGGACTATAGCCTTAGCTAGACAGGAGGCTAAGGCAAGAAGATCACAAGTCAAGGCCAACCTCAACAATTTAGCAAGACCCTGTCTAAGCAGTTAAAAATGGGCCAGAAATGTAGCACAGTGTTACAATACTTGACACCATGTTCAAGATCTTAGGTTCAATCCTCACTACTAGAAAAAAATACAAATTCATCTAGAAACAAGTAGAAGGTACACTTATGAATTGAATCTTTACAATGTAATGCTGAGTATTTGTATTTGCTCTACAATAGTATGAGAATGACCTGAGTTAGTTTTGTAGTAATGTGAAAGTAGAGTAGTTGTGTCTAGCTTGAAAGGATTATTAATTTATTGATAGAAGAAATGATATTGAGCAAGCCAATGAAAGATGAATAGAACTTTGATGCAGGAATTATGGGGAAAGAATGGTAAAATATGGAAAATTACTTGATTTATTTTCAAGACTATTGATCTCTTACTCTACAGTAGTATTAATAGTGTGCTAGTTAGACTCTTGAAATCATGCTCCAATCCAGATTGTGTGTGTGCATTATACAAGGCACCTGGGATCAATGCCTGTGAGATATTGCTTCACAGTGAATAATATATATATAATTTTACATGCTTATTTTTATAGTAGAAAGATTTAGAAGCTATTCTCATAACAATATTCGAGTATACAGTCCATTACTAACTATAGCCACTATGGTACACTATGCTATCACATAGACCCACAAACTTCTTCCTTTTGTCCTTTGACTAACATCTCTCTGCCCCACTGAGAACTGTTGCAGTTACTTTCTCATTGCTGGATTAAAACATCCTACCAGAACCAGCTTACAGAAGGAAAGGGTTTACTTCCAGCTTATAGTTTTGAAGGGAAGTTTCATCATGACAGGGAAAGCCAAGCCAAGGAAAGCAGAGAGATGGCCATTGTTCTATAACAACTAGGGTGAGCTCATTGGCACTGCCAACTGGACTGTACTACATAATCCAAAGGCCTGACCCCAGGGACATACTTCCTCTATCGAGGCTCCACCCCATAACCCAAAGGTAGAGAATGAAGTATTAAGTATGAAGCTTAATCACAAACACATGAGGCTATGGCACCATTTTGCATTCGAACCACTACAAGACTTCTGCCAACACACCATGTTCCACTTCTTTGAGTTAGACTTTTCAAATATTTTGCTTCTAATGACAAAAAGTTTTGAAGATATTTCATAAAATATTAATTCTTCAAACCATACCATTTGTTTCTATCCTTGAAAGCAAAAATGAAGTAATATAAAATGCCTCATCAAAACAATTTGTTAACTCTTTTTAATACTGTTTACTTTCAATGTGAATAAAGAGCATAAGCATTAATTAAATAACATATATTTTATTCTCATGTACTGTAATGTAATTTTCAACAACAAAATTAAGTTATTTATGGATATGTGATTTAGCAAAAAACATGAAAATATTTCCAATCCTAAAACTACTCATAAATTATCAAGTATTCTTTAAAAAAATTAATATGAAATAATTTTAACTTTGCAAAGTGAGTATTGCAGCCTTATACATCCCTTGCTCAAAAAGAACATGAAAACTTGAGGAATAAAAATAGGTCTATCCACCTTCTTGCAAAGGCATTTTCAATTCTTTGTTTAACATGTTAATCTCATAATGCAAGTGTCCATACACTGTCAGCACAGTAATCACCCATGTTCTTCATTAAAGAAACTATAGGGCTGCCAGTTATAACTCAGTGTGTACAGTGGTTGCCTAGCATGAACACAGTCCTAGGGTAGATTCCCAGCAGCACTTCATATGCAAATATCCATGGTACTTCATGCCTTGCATTCTAGAACTTGGGACATAGAGGCAGAAGGATCAGAAGATGAAGATCATAGGGAGTTCAAGACTAGCATGGGATATATGAGGTATCCTATTAGAGAGAAAAAACTGTGCCCTAAAGAAAAATAATAACCATCATTTGTCATGTTCTCTTCATACATTAATTAGGAAAGTGTTACAGTCTAAAATCTAGTGATGACAAATAGAAATGAAAATAAATGAAGAAAAAAACGTGGAAAGTGAATTCCATTAGGTTGTTAACATAAATTTCCTAAGGAAAATAGTGAAATCCAGTGATCAGTGTTACTATAAATGAGTCCATGTTCTTTGGTTATCATTTTCTCAAGATCTGGTCATTAACCACAATAAATTCTATATCTTACACAATTTTTAATAACAAAAAATCAATGAAATTGATTGGATACTGTATAAATGGATAATAGTTTACTATCCCTCAATAAACCTCACCTTAGGGTCTCTCAGAAAACTAATCTAATTATGAAGCTTGACTCTCTATGGTTTATAGTTTTGTTCAGTGTAATGCAACCACTTTTGAACTTGCATTTCTTTAAAAGAAAATAGATCTTTTCCTTATGGCACATTTTTGAAAATATAGGATATACTATTTTGACATTTTAAAACTTTATGTAAGAAATTGAAATGTGCTATGAAACAGTATATCACATTATGTAGATATAAGGGTATTTAAATTAGACCACTTTAGGGTTAGAGATGTTAAGTTCACATTTTACTATTTTCACTCATTATTGTTGGCTATCTTAACAGCAATCTGGAGTTATAAAGAGTACTTACTTCATAGAACTATATGTGATAACATTGATGCAATGGGCCTGACACATAGCTAATGTGACAAATTCCAATTGTACATATTATTGTTACTACAACTACAGAAGCAATGATGCATGGTGGTTCATAGTAATGGCAGAAGACAGAAGGGTGATGACAGTAAGGAAAAGATCTTCATGCTCTTTAAGCCTATAGTGTAAAAGGGACTTGCTTCACTTTTGCTCACATTCGCTTGGTAATAACATATCATTGGCCGCATTCTGGCCTAAAGGGGGCTGAAAGGTATCTCCTGCTGGTGAGCTGCTTCTCTGTGACAATGCTAGACACTCAAGGAGGAAGCAAACATTTTGGTTTGAAGATAACTATCTTCTGCCCCTACCACCACATTGATAGTAACATCCATTGTCTCTCCCCAGGTTGTTCTTGGTTGTTTTTTGTTTTGAAAAACAATGACTTATTTAAGCATCATAACTTATTTGGAAGGCGAAAATCCATGATATAGAAAATAAAGTCAAGAAGAAATGATGTAGAAAGTGATACATGGAATGCTTTGCCATGCCAGAGCAATCTTCACTTAGAAGTTATACTGGGCAGCCTGCAAAGGAGGCACAGACTTCCCAGAGAGTGCTTGAACAAATCTTAAGAACAGAGGAAATGAAGGAAGGGGAGTGAATGTATCTTCCCTGTTTCTTCCTAATCTCTTTGGATTAAATGCATCACTCAGTCTTGCTTGCATTATGGAGATTCTGTACCCACCATTGGTTGGCTTCTCAAAAACCTAGATCCCACACCCTCCAATGTGTGGAAGTGGCAGTCTAAAGGGAAGGTGTGTCATTCCAGAGAGGTTCATGGTCATCCTTAAGAGAAAGGGCCACATGGCTCAAATAGAGCAGGTTACCTAGAGTGACAGCTACTGGAGTGAATGACAGTTGCAAGAACAAATTTGAGAGGAACCAGGGACATCCCAGATGTATTAACACTATTTACCTTGCAGAACTACACAATCTTTATATGTAAATTAAATATAAAAGCATCATCATATCACATAAGTAAGGTTAATGAAAACCATAAGAATTATCCTAGCAAGATTTTTATTCCTATATGAATGAAATAAGTATCTTTTTCTTTAAAAGATATTTTCTCCTCAAAAATATATTTTTTAAAACCACACATATTTTAGTACCCTAAATAATATGAAGCTTTACTTTTCTTAAAACCTGGTGTCATCTGGTCATGTAATATACTGAGAAATTTCACTGTGGAAGCAATTTCAGTTATTATTAACATCATTTATATTCATATACATAAAACCCACACTTATAATCAAAGTATCCTCTTTTATGTTGACAGAGGCCATACTTTAGACATTAATAAGATCAGGTATCCATTCAGCACTCTTTCCTAAATCATTTTGACCAAATGAGAATTTATAAGTGAGTTTGGTCCTCCTTCATGAACAATTTTCAAGAATCAAAATGAGTTATATAATAAAACTAATTCCTATAAACAGATTTTGTGTTTCATGCTTCAAAATGGTAAGTACAATCTCAGTCCATAGTCCAAAACAGCAATTAATCCAAAATAAAAAATGACAGCTAATAACCTATTTCATAAAATGTGAGCATTATCTTTTTCAAAAACACATCAAGGATTAAGAGAAAGAGGATATGAGACCCAATGATTTGTTGCTGATACACACACCTGATCTTCATCATGAAAAAAGCCATCAAGCAAAAGAGTATCTTCTCTGTGATATTTCCTTAATATACACTAAAAACTATGTACTCAAAATAGCCCCTAAAATAGAAAATAAACCCAAAGGCTTGATCTAAGTCAAAGGAAAAAATTATAAAGAGCATAGTTTGTCAGCTATTGTTGAGAAATAATCAAGATGGACTGAGAGAACAATAAAATCAATTTTAATTGCCCCAAATAAGAGTCTGTATGGCTTATTGTCCAAATGTCATAACTCTCAAGTAATCCTGTTTAAATATCTTAGAAATTAGTAATTTCTATTTTAATCTTATCCCAGAAGATATATTATATATCCATTGATTTCAATTTAAATCCATATGTGGCTATTTTAAGAGTTTATCTTTATAATAATGTACAGTATGAGCAATTGGCATCATGCAATTAGTTAGTAGACTTTTATTTGTGGTTTGTAGCTGTAGAATCAGAAATATGTTTTATAATAGGCTTCTTTAATTGATACCTCTTGAATAAAATATTGTCTTCTCAAAAATTCAACAAACTTTTCTGAACTACTTATTCTAATGTTTGACACTCCAATCCTGAGGCTTTTGTCCCAAAAATCTGTAATCTCCAGAGTTGTTCTTCTAGCCTGGATCTTAGCATTTTTGCTTGGTTACAAGGATGTACTGATTAAGATCATGTTTATACAGCTCTCTATTCCATTGTCTTAGTGTTGTCTTGAAAAAAATATATTCAATGGTTTTAATGTTACTCAGAAAACCAGTTTTTCTACTACACTTCTAAATTCACGCCACATCTTATTATTTGTCCTGACAATGACTTGAAATTAGTCCCTACTTTATCTATATCAAGGGGGATGCTGTGCCTTATGTTTCCCCCTATTTCTCTTTGTATAAACAATTTTTCTAAGATGAGTTCCATATTATTAATTGTTAATACACTGGAATGAATCTAGGTATTTTCCATGATAAGTATTCATTCAGCTCATAAACACTTTTAGTAGTTCACAATTATGAAAACTGCCATGGGTGTGGGTCACATGGTTGGTGACTGGTGGGAAATAATATGCAAACAATAACTGATCCTAACAAGTGGGCTGTTTGGGAAAGAGCCTGTTCTTACTGAGAGATTTGGCCATTATCCTATAGATAATAGGTCTTAGAGATATAATCATGTGATTTTTATTTAAAGAAAGAAGTCAAAGGTAGAGAATGAATTTGAAAGTTTTTGTAAAGATTTTATTTTCATTTTTATTTACTTGCTAGAGACAGAGATGGAGAGGGAGAGGGAGAGAGAAAGAGAGAGAGAGAGAATGGGCATGCCAGGGCTCTATCCACTGAATATGAACTCCAGATGCATGTGCCACCATGTGTATCTGGCTTACATGGGACCTGGAGAATTTAATCTGGGTCCTTTGGACTCACAGGCAACCACCTTAACTACTAAGCCATCTCTTCAGCCCAGAAAGCTTTTAACTGACTGCAGAAGAAAGAGATAGAGATTGATAGAGAGAGACAGAGAGAGAGAGAGAGAGAGAAGCTCAAATGAGGTTATGATCACAGGGTGGAAAAGGTAGAGGTAGTTTAGGGCTTTTGAACATTTTTGAATCACTTATCACTGATAAGTACTGAAGTAAGAGAAATGATTAGTTAAGAAATTTTCAGGTGAAATGGATCATGTAACAAGACAAGCAATAGAGAAAAGCAAGCAAGTATGAGAAGAAAACCATTCCATTGAGGTGTCTGTGTTAAGTGGATGTTAGCTTAAAAACAGACTTCTGGATCATTGGTGGATACAATTCAGAGATTTACTGGGGATTCCACATGTCACAGTTGCTGGAACAAGATCAGGAGTAAAATTAAAACCCATAGTATATGTGTGACCTATGAGAAATTATCAGGGCCAAGGACAGTAGACTAGCAATTGCTTAGAATGCAATGGAGATTAATTAGAAAGTTGGGAAAGGAAAATAAATTATGAGAGAAAAGAAGGAAACACATAAATGATGAATGAATTGGGAGCAAACATCCCTTTATAGCTGAGGTGCAATGGCATTGTATGGAGAAGGACAAGCAGCATCTCTCAGTACAGGTTCTCATAGTTCAAACAGGGAAGACATGACAATAGATGATTCTTGTTGACCTTAATGGTTAAGTCATTTGAGATTAATCAGTTAAAAGCAGTAAATGTCATACCATACATACAGGTTAAGAAAATGGACCATGGAAAAACAGGAAAACATGTATACAGAAAACTGGAGAGCATGGCAATGGAAAAAAAAAAAATATGTGGTATGGTGAATAGGTGAATTTTTGGAGCCGATACTTATTTTTAGACAAAATTAGCTTGCCAATCTATAATGTGGATGCTTTATTGGTGAGAGGGAGAAAATATGAGAAAAGGAACAAATGAGGACTTGAGCAAGACTGGATAAAAAAATAAATAGAGGGAAAAATTCCTTTGGTAGATATAATTCTTTTCAGGCCAACTAGGACATGGCCTGAGACTCATTTGTTTTCTGCATGGTGCTGGTGGCCCAAGACACTTCTACTCACATACAGGCCACTGCCATACCCAGGAACAAGATATTATTCAGGTAGACATGAGTTACAGAACCAAGACTAGAATTGTGAGAGCAGAAGAGAAAGAAGATGATGATACTTAAAAGGCTGAGCTAGAAAATACGCATTCTTATTATTAGACCTGAAAATACATTACTATTCTTTTTGAGTAAGAGTCTCAATCTAGTCCAAACTAGAACTTACTCTGTAGCTCTGGCTAGCTTTGAACTCAGTGTGATACTCATAACTCAACCTCCCAAATGCTAGAACTACAGCCTCCACACCCTTCTTTTACATTGACTTTTTTATCTTTTGGTAAATAGAGTTTAGCATTTTGAAGGCCTTTTCTCCTTTTAAACTTTCATTGAAAATTTAATATATCGACATATTACAAATGACTCATATTCCCATGAGATTATATTCTTATGTCCCATCTCCCCTGCCCCCATGCCACTGAGGGTAGTGAACACAGGGGAGACGCAAGGCCCATCATCAGAATGTCAGGAAAGGTAAGATGACTGCCAAGCACAAGATTGGTCATATCTATTACATTGCTTTATGTGTAATCTACTAGGCAAAGAGAATGGAAATGAATGGGGAAGCTGTGTCTTATGTTGTGAACAATAATCTCCAGAGTATGCAGAGTAAGAGTTATTAGATGTGAAGCATAGTCAAAATTGTACTACTGACTGAGATAACCCAGAGAGAATGAGGGTAAGGTCATGGTTCACAAGAATGAGCACAGTAAGATGACTGGGAGTGACAGAATTTGGATTCGGACAGCATGAGCCATGTGCCAAAGCCATGGGATTTAGCTTATGACTCTGAAGAAAGCATTTAGAGATTGGCAGAGCTCCCTGATGGAAAGACAACAAAAGCTTAGATCACCTTTTATACATCAAAGTATTCTACTTGCACTGTGAAGAATCTTTACATGATCCTACTGTGGAATTCTGTGGGGGGCAGGCATATGGGATTGAACCCAGAATGTTGTGCATACTAGACAAAGTTTTACCATTGACCAATATCCCCCAGTCCCTACCATGGAGTCCTTAAAGGAAGAGTCAATATTTAACTTATCTTTAAGTTTCCAGTGTTCATCATAGAAAGTAGCTAAGTGTTGACCCATAGTAGCTATGTAATGAGTGTTTTTGAACAAGTCCATAAAAGCTTACCTTCAGTCTTCATGAATACATCAAACTCTGAAATCACTTTTCCAAATCCCAAACAAAAGGCCATTTAATTTATATATATATATATATATATATATATAATATATATATATATATATATATATATATGAATTTTGAGAAACTCAAGCTTTCTCTCAACACAGAAACCTTAGTTGCATGTTGATGTTTTTCATTCATGAATTCAGCAAATATTCACTGAACAGCAAGTATGTGCCAGGCACTGTGCCATGCATTGGAAAAACAGCAGAGAAAAGGCAAACAAGTTCCCAGCTGAGGGAGCTTAATTCTTGTGGGGGAAACTCAAACAGTCAGTATATAAAAATATGTATGTTAATTTCACTTAGGAGGAGAAAAGTTAAAACATGAATTGGGATAGAGATCACCAGGAGTGTTAGAATGCAACTGTTTTAGGTAGGACATTCAAAGAAGACCTGTGACAAGGTGACTTTAGTAGGGAGCAGATGGATAAGGAGCCAGTGATATGGCAATCTGGAGGCAGTGCAGGTTAAACAGGTGGCATAAATACCAATGGAAAGATCAAACTTAATGGAGATAGACTAAAACAAGATTGCTACACCTCTTCTGGAGTCTAGAGAGAAAGACATAGCTTTCCCCCATTTCTTAAATGTTTCAGCATGAGTATCATCACAGCATGCATTCAATTTTCAAAGACTGTGTGGTTAACTATAGACTTTGAGGGCTGGGATAGAGCTCACTGTATAAATAACTTGCCTAAGAAATAGCAAGGTCCCGCATTAGAGCTTCAGGACTGAAAAAAAAAAAAAAAAGTAGTAAACTGTGAAGTGACTCTGCTGGCATTAACTTCTGTCCTCTCCTTTTGTAGTGTACCTTGAGAACTTTTGCTCTCCCCAGTCTGCATGCCTTCTCGCCTGTAACAGTGAATTCCAAGTTGTTAATTTGAATCAAGTGCGATAGTAGGCAAATGTAGTTAGTGTTCGTAATAATTAGCTATTAAGAAATATTAAAATAAAACAATTGTAAGTAGCATCTATATTGTGTAAAAGGAAGCAAATAGTGAAGACTATTTGGTTTAATTTAAATTTATTCTTTAAGCTATACATATACTCCCATGTAGTCTTTTAAGTTGTAAAACATGCATTGTTAAGACACACAGTTGATATACAGTGAATACTTGTTGAATTTGTCAATGTAAAGAACACAAAGCTGCAAGATTTTGAGATAAATTAATCCACTTGCTCAGTTTTCAAGTTGATATAGCCAGATTCTAAGTGACATTGCTAAAGTTCCAAAACAAAACACTAACATTTTTGCATTACGTTATGATTTATCAATTTTTTCTCTTATGTTTATGTTTAATAAGTTTGAACTAAAATGACCTCATATTAGTCATTGACTAGCAATACTTCCCATTACACATAAATAAAATTTAATAGTTCAATTTCTTTAAAATTATTTCAAACTATTGGTATTTTAAACATTAATATTTCTAATATCTATAATTAATGAAATATTTTCAATAAGACTTCTTATGTTAGAATTTCAAATTAAAGTCCCAAATAAAAAGTCCTACAAATTGGATTTCCCCTGGGAAGATGAAACAAGACAGGCTTTATATCATACATATGTATAAATTTTAACTCAATAAACTTATTTTCTCTGACATGCATCTCCAATGATGTGTGCTTTTTATTCTTATTTCATTGTTGTTTATAGAAAACTGGGCACAAACCAGAAAGTGTAGATTTGTGTGGCGCACATATTGAATGGACCAAGGAAAAATCAAGCAGAAAGAATGTCTTTCAGGTAAGAGTATTCCATATATTCAATTTATTCCTGCTCCCTCTAAATCTGATCTCTCTTGGGTAATCAAAATAAGACTACCTTCTTGTAATGTTTTTATGCGTGTGAACTATTTGCCTGAAGGTCATTATGAAAGACTGACTCCTCTTGCTTATTCATCTTTGGCTTATTTTGTGTTTCTCTGTGGTGACTCGTTGCTATCTAACCACAAAATATATTGCACATGGATCAGTTTTACACAGAAGTCATTGAGTTTTGCAATGTATTCAGTATCTGTTTGGGGTTCTAACCTAGAATGCTTTACTTTAATAGATTTAATATGGTACTTCCAAACATATGTAAATTAATATTCACTAATAGTAAGCTTTTCATTCATTACTATTTCTTCCTTTCAGTAATTAACTACATTTACCAATATAAACAAGGAGGGTGAAGAGAACCAAACAGCTATGAAAATTGAATCCTTTTATGTTGAATACTTTGAGCTTTGAGCAAAAAACACTATGATTAATAACTATGACCAAATTCTTTTGAGTAGAAAGAACTAGATGAAATCCTTGAAAGAGTAGGGATTAGAAGTTTTAGTATTTTAATAATAGTATTGCTAAAATCATATCATTTGATATTATTTTCCTATAGCAACTAATTTTAGATTATGAATATTGATTTTTTCCATTTGTTAAAAAGTTATTTTTGTGTTCATAAATAAACCAATAATTTCATTAATATTTGAGAATTTATACTATTTAGTAGTCAAGGAAGCATATTATTACATATTTATTAATATTAAATAACATAGGAGTATTTTAGTCTTTAAAGTCAAGTCAGTTTTTCTGATATTAAATACTGAAATTAGTGTAGGGTCTTGTAATAGCATAGGTAGATGATATTCCCTACCTATACTCTTTTTTAAAACAAAAGATACACTTTGTTCTATTTTATTTATGTATGAGAGCAAGAGAGAGAGAGAGAATGGGCCTGACAGGTCTTCCAGCCACTGCAGTTGAACCTGGGTCCTTAGGCTTCACAGGAAAACACCTTAACCACTAAGCCATCTCTCCAGAGCCCCTACCTATACTCTTCTTTGAGGGAACAAAACTGGTTTTTCCTGTGGGCTGCTTTTTCTAGAAGCTAATTTAGATGCATTTAAATTTGGGCCTAGCTGGGTGTTGTGGTATGCACCTTTAATCCTACCTCTTGAGAGGCAGAGGTAAGAGGATTGCTGAGTTCGAGGACAACCTGAGAATACATAGTAAATTCCAGGTCAGCCTGGGCTAAAGTGAGATCCTACCTTGAAAAAAACAAAACAAAACAGAAAAACAAAAATAAAATAGAATAAAATAAAATTTGGGACTATTCAGATTTAAAAAGAGAACATGTTTAGCTTGTTCTAGAATAAATTATCTTTCTGGTCCTGGTTTTGTTCTGCTTGGCTTTAGACATCCTTTTAATCAAAAAAGAAGTGAAATAATGTATATAATAATTATCTGTCATATAATGATAACATTTTTATAAAGGAAAAAGAAGAAAGAAAGGAAGGAAGGAAGGCTTTACATGTAAAGATCAATAGTCTAAGCCTAAACTTTAGAGAACCAAGCTATAAATAATAAAAGTTTTGCTGAAGTTGAATAGTTAAAGATTAGTGATCAATCATTTTCCCTATATTCTTGCTTTTTTTTTTGTTATTCTACCATAAGTGATAATGTTTAAAGGTTATAATCCTAGTCTCTATGGCAGTCTAGGAAATCTGATACACAGTATTGTTGCCTTAAATGTATTTTGAGTTTGGTGTCCTAATTACAAAAGTTATGAAAAGCAACTAATTAGGTTCAATTTTAAGAACATATTGGCTAACAGAAAAAAAAATTCAGAATTTGCCTATCCATGCCTTTTTGATTGAGCCCTACAAATAGTTCATTTGAATGACAACTGTGGCTGACAATCAAGTGTATGAAGTAATAAGGCTGCACATATTGATAAAATATTGATGTATAACTATGAGCATGAAGTGTATAAGTATGTATTCAAACTGCCTATGAGGATGGAACATCATTCTGAACTTTTGTAAATATTGTTATTTCTCATTTTGTTGTAATTTTAATTTGTTTGTGTGAGTTTGTGTGTTTCTTATTGTACTTTCCCTTTTAGTAAATTTAAGGATTGCAACTTTTCTATGTAATTTTGGTTATAATATAAAAGTGAATAATTATGAGTGCTTCTTGGTATGTTGATGAGTAGGTAGAATAGATAGAAATATATAGATGATAACTATACAATAGATAGATTCTTCAATACTTTTTTGAATAGAGAAATATGAGGCGATTATAGGGATGCTATGAATAACAAAGTTAGACAAAGAGCCAAGTCTCATTTTCTGTGCTTTCTTTTTGGAGTAATCATGTGACATTTTCATACTGAACTTAGTTAAAATCTAGTAAAATGCATCCCTAGATGCAGAGCAGGAGAGGAGCCTTTTGAGAACAATGTAAGCAGTATTTATAGTTTTGTTTGCAAATAGATATTCAGAAGGATTTGCCAGACAGCTAGGTCTAGATGACTTGCATCAATATTTGATTAGATACATTAGCCAGTCTAGCTCTCAAATGATCAGAATAAACATGATTATATCTCAAAAACATGGTATTAAGGCAAGGACAGATGTTTGCATGTGTATGTGTAAGGGTTTCGTTACCTGCAGAATAATGAAGTGTGTCTTCCTGATGAGGGAAAAAAAAAAAAAAAAAGCTATCATAGTTTTAACTAATGTACCACATCAGAAAGTGCTTTAGAAAGAGCTTTCCATTGGAATTAGACTCGGTACTCAATCTTGGTCTATGAATTATAGATTACAGATAGCAAATGACTATTGAGATTTTTAGTTCAAGAAAAATCAAAGAAGAGCAAAATTAGAAATAATTTAAAATTTGAAATCTGTCTTTAAAATGTTGATGGGTTGGCAATTATATGCCACATAATTGCAATGTCTGCAGAGATTTCAAATCTGAAATGAATATGAAAGTAAACAAAAACTTGTGAGTACCTGAGATATGATTGAAGCACACTTCGGTGACACAGAAAAAAAAATAGAAGGATTTCATTTACTTTGTATATGTTTTCTGGACATCTGATTTGTTGATTTTCTAGTTTGATTAAAAGCTAAACTCACTTCATAAAGTTCCATCAGACTTAGTATCTGTTCAGTCTTATTTGATTTGCGTATGACAGCATCATACTGACAGAATATATGTAATAACACCTGGTATACTAAAACAATTATCACTTTCTGAGTTCAAGAATCTCTGCCTACTCTAGAACGAAAGCCTTTGGTCTAATTTGCATTATTCAATAAAAACTAAAGTTTTGTGTAAATATTGCTCATTTGTATAATAAATCATATATAATTATATCATATATTAAAATGTGTATATACACATATTCTTATAAAACATGCATGCATACATATCAACAATTCTAAGATCTTGATTTTAAGAAATAGTGATAATTTACACACATACCTCCATACACTGAAAGCTTTACAGTTATAAAAGGTCATACAAATTTTAAGATAAATTAGTAAATGCACATTACTGCTAATGCTTATTCTACAGAAAGCATAATTGTCAAGGACCATCACAAGTTTGATGTAGTTTGAGAAACCATTTAGTGACTGAGTGATTTGTAATGAACTGTGGAACAAGTTTTCTTACTTAGGTTAACAGCAACACTAGGTCTTCATCAGAGAGAGACTGCATAAAAAGATTTATGTTCAAATCACACGTTTTAAACATTCTTGCTAAGTGCTAGTTTGCTCTTTGGTGTTTAGCCTAAAATTTAAAGCACTAAGGATTAAAAGGATTACAACATAATCTTAAATAATCCTAAATGTCATTTACAGAGAGAGAGTTGTAATAACTAAATAAAACCTCACTAAAGGAAGGCAGTATTGTGAGGCAACTACCATAATGTGCTGTCCCCTTCCTTTCTCTCCACACTGGGCCCATTACGTGTTTGCACAACTTCTCAGCAGGATGTTCAACTGAGAACATGACTACAAAATACCACAGAATTTTGGGGGAACTTTTAGCATGTTCTTATTTCAACATTAAAAGAAAATGTTTACTTAGGTTCCTTCCTTCCTTTAAGTATAGGGCTTTTTGAATTCAATTTTTTTTTAAGTCTGGGGAAATGCAGTTTGAAATAAACAGATGATGCAACCTTAACACACCTCCCATGAGTATTCCTTATTAAATATATGAGAATACCAAAGCAATGGAGCTAATTCCATGCTGCTAATTCAGATGTTCCCATTCTTAGTCCTTACATGTAAATTGGTTTTGTCTCCAAATTAAAATATGAAACAAAGACTATGTTACTTATTTCCCTGTATTTACTAAAGCAGGAGTCTGGACATGTCTTAGCTGGTCAGATTTTCACTCCCAATGTTTGATCTGCTTTCAGTAAAACAAACCACAAAGGAAGGAAAACATTTACAATAAAAAGTTATAAGAAAATTTATCTTAAGCCTTGAGCTGTATCTTTCTAAGGTATAAAGGGAATGAAGCACAAGAAGAAGCAATTTGTTTTGTTGGTCCTTTTCATTTTCAACAGCTAATTATTAATTCATAATAATTAAATTACAGGTCCTCAAAAGACCTATTTTCTTTTCTCTGAGCCAGATAGTATGACAAAGCCTCAGATTTCTGACATATTTGAAATAATATTTTATAGAATTTTGCCTATGAACATTAATTTGGTTCCTCCATAGATTCCATGCATTGTTGGTTCATTCTTCCAAATAATGAATTATGTCTGATGAGAAATATGTCAACTGCCCATGGAAAGGCAGGAAAAAGTTAGCTAATGCAAGAAGATGAATAATTTCTGTTCACTTCTCCCATCACCAGTTTGTAGCCTCAATAAAACCATGGTGAAGTTTCCAGTATTTGAGATGCTTCCTTTACTATAACAATTTCTCTCGGGAGACAGATTCTGTTCCCTACCAGTAAAGTAAACCTTGGGATAGGTTTATCATTTCATTATTCATATTGCTTTTCTGACTTTGGATAAAGTCTTCTGACTATAATGTACATTCAATATATTCATGGAGTATTTTCCACAGATACATGCATTACAGTTAAGCATAATCTGATTGCTGTTCCTGATCTGAATATGTCTTAGCTTAAAATGTTTAAGTACTACTTAATTTTATTAAAGCAAAGACAATTTAATAACATCCTGGAAAATTCCACTTTAAACCAAAAGGAAAACTATTGGTATTTTACTTTTAACCATTTCTTTTGTGTTAAAAATGGTAGTTTAGAATTGAGCTTTTACCAGTTGCATCTTTCATTATTCAATGCTTATAGCTAAACTATATGCAAGAAGATGATCCCATTCATACATGCATTATACTTCAAGTAAGGCTGATTTCACTTGAGATAATTGCTCAAGTATCTTAAAGGAAATGATATTAAAAATAAACCACAGTTATTTCTTACTTTATAACTGGCCTTCGGTGATTTTATGTAATAAATCCCCATCCATCATTCACAAGGTGCAGTAGGAAGAGCTGAGTCCACAGACCTGTGCTGTAGTGTGTGCTTGCTCAGTGATCACTGTGTAGAGCCAGAGCAGGATTCTTCCACACAAAGTAATACAAGATAGTAGGCCTCTCACCTGCCTCTCATCTGTATGATAGTTGAAAGGAAATGATCTTTTGGTGAACTTGAAAAATATTTTAACGAAAGATTTTAATATAAATATATCAAGGAATAATTAATCATCTATTAACTGAATTACATTGCAATACTACAAACTAAATTTCAGACATGGATTTCAGAGTAGTGCATAGGAGGGGATGGATATTTGTAAAATGCAATTCAGAAATTCTGATATTTTCATTTTACTGCTTTAGGAGCTTTATCAATAGATGAAGCTCTACTATACCCAGTGGAAAGGCTGCATTGTGTCATAAAAATATGTACTTAAGCCTTTCTTATTTTTATAGGCAATCCTTTAACAAAGTATCATTAGGGGAATAACTAGTCAATATGTTAATGAATGGCATGTCCAAGTTGACATGTAAGAACTTTCCGTGGAATCACCCATCGCATTAGGAATTACAATTTATAAATGATAACTTAAAGACAAGTACAGAAACTAAGTGAGGCAACAGCAGCACTTTCTGCTCCCCAAACTCAGATATTAAAGCAATACATTTTCCTGATTGGAGAGAAAAAGTACGATTGCTTTTATAAAATTTTGACTTTAGTTTTGTCAGTGAGCTTGTGCAAAAGACTTTTAATTAGGGAAGGGCATAATTTAGAAATTTGTTTTTTGATTTAGGAATATCAATGTTAAGTGTATGTATGATTGGCTGGAAAAAAAAGAGCCTGGGAACAGGAAATAGGATTGATTCTACAAATTTCACATAGAATAAAAGGATGGGCTTGTTCTGACTAATGAAAGAAGAAATGAAAGCCAGGTCTTTTGGTTCTTATTATATACTTTAGAATGCACTATACTCTTTAGATTTTATTTTGGAAAAATAATAAATTTCATATATACATAGATGCATCATACAGAAAACTATATGTATATAATTTCCCAGAATGTCTGGAATTGAGATATATATTCAAGGATGGTATTAGAGATAACAATACATGTTGACAATACAATACAATACAATACGTGGCCTCCATGATTCTGTGAAGCTCAAAGGTCTAAGGCTTATACTCTTAGGCTATTTTCATTTGCACAACTCCACTATCTCACAGCTCCTTTAGGGCTAAGAGCTACCTTTTAATGTGGTTCTGCTTAAGCTAGTGTAAGAGCAGAAATAAACAGTATGATAGCGCAGATTACAGTAAACATCTTAATATATTTTAGCCCCAAATTATTCAAAGGAACAAAGGTATAAAGATTCCAAAATGTCATAAAATTGATCAATATTTTGTAAGAAAGGAAGGAATGCCAAACTTGGCTTCATCTCCAGAATAATGGATCCATGTGACCTAATGGACTAGGTCATTCATTGCCTTGGCCTTGCCTTCCAGATGACTGTTATGTGGGGTGAAGAGATGTGCTGTACTTGTTTTTTTCAAAGGATAAAAGGATGTTTTTGTTTATTTTTTGACTATTTCCAAAAAGGCTATATTCTTGCATCCTCTCTTCTCCATCCCTATTTCCCTGAGGGTCCTGATCAGTGGGGTACTTGGTATTTAATGCAGTATAATTCAGGCCTTGTGTGTGCGGGGAAGGGTGTGGGATACTGTGCCACAGGATACTCCTGTCTACCCTGTGACTCTTAAAGTCTTTCTGACCCTGCTCAATTACTCCTAAGCCTCAGTGGGCCTGTTGGTAGCCTGATTTAGTATTAAGCTCTCTATATCCTCTGGATTTCTGCTTTGATGGGTTTTGATTAGCCACAGTGTCACAGTTTCCCTGGAGCTGGTTATCAGGCTAGTAGTGGGAAAAATACTTCTGTCGCTGCTTCCTCTGCAATTTCTCGTGGCCCTAGGTAAGATGTAAAGGTGGCAATTCTCATGTTAGGCAGTGGGCTATCTTTTTTGTTGTACTGATGGATCCTGGATCTCCACAGTCTTCTCTGCTAGCTGTGAAATAAAACAAATTCTCAAACCAAGAGTGAAAACATCTTTGATTAAGGGGCATATGCATAGTTATTTGAGAGACTTTAAAATATTTATTTATTTATTTAAGAGAGAGAGGGAGAGATAGAGTGAGGAAAAGAAAATAAGTGAATGTGTACACCGCTAGGGCCTCCAGCAAATGAACTTCCCACACAGGTGCCACTTTTTACATCTGGCTTTACATGGGTACTGGGGAATCAAGCACAGGCTGTCAAGCTTTGCAAGGAAGTACCTTTAACCACTGAGCAATCTCTGCAGCCTTTGAGAGATTTTATTTTGATGCATATGCCAGCTCTTCTCATCAGAGAGCAATGGGGGCTTCTCTCTGGAGTGGAGGCAAATTCAGTGGGAAAGAACATATATCTGGTACTGGGAACAAAGTCAGACTCCCTTGGCCAGGACCTATGCTTTTAGAAAGCATTCTGAGTTTCACTGTGACTCAAGCTGTCTGCACCATGCTGCTTGTCATTTCCTGGCACCCTGCTATGTGCTATGGGCCCCCTCCCCTGACGAGGCACACTTCATTTATTCATTTTTCAGTAAATATATCTTTGCCATCCATGGACTGGCAGCAACTTTCTGTTGCCCACATCACCAGTTTAAGGTTACCTGGATCTTCAGATGGTGCACACCAATCTGAGAAAAAAAGAAAAAAGCTGGCCCTGAAATACATTCACAAAAGATATCACCACTTGTAATTTTATTTTTTAAAAATACTTTTACTTAGTTATTTTTAAGGAGAGAGTGAGAGAGAAGAGACAGAGAGAATGGGTGTACCAGAGCCTCAAGCCACTGCAAATGAACTCCAGATGCATATACTACACTTGGGTTTGGGGAATTGAACCCAGATCACTACACTTTGTAGGCAAATGCCCTAACTGCTTAAATCTCTCCAGCCCTTATAATTTCTGTCTTGTATAAAATACACAAAATATTCCTTTAATTCTGACATTTCCACATTCAACCCAATACATCATTTGTTCATACTGTTTCAAAATTCGAATTATACATTTGTTAAATAAGGTAGCCATGTTTACTACATGCTAAGTATGTTTTCCTTATATAGTAAATAGACCTGTTCCAGAAAAAGAGCTGGGTTGATCCCTAAAACTGGTATGTAATAGATGAGGCCAACAAAATGATACCACATTTTATAGATACCACATTTTATATGTTCATAAGGATGACACATAGTAAAATTGAATGCTTCAGAATTACTGACAGGTAAAATTACCAAACATATTCAGTATTTAAAAACATAAGGCAAGTAAGAATCTGGTTCTAAAATCAAGAGAATAAAACTATGCACACACACACACACACACACACACACACACACATTTCCCAGTGTTTTTAGATCACAGGTTACAAGCCAGGGAAAATACTGGGAACTGGTGAACAGAGCTCTGAAACTTCAGAGCAATGTTTTAAAGCAATGGCAGAAAGTAAAAAGAAAAAAAAGTGTGCATCCATAAACAGAGGCTCACAATGAGCTTAAGGAAGGAAATACTGTGTTTATGATGACATCTGAGTGCTGCACTCACTCATAACTGGAGAGGCCGGTGTGGGATCTATGCACGGAATCTTGCGATATATGAGTGAAGCATGTTATTAAAATTTTTGTAAAAATAAATATTCCAAAGCAAGGATATATAATGCTGCTCTGCTGAGCAATTGAAGGTTCTTGATATTTCAAACAGGCAGGAAGCTGTATTTCAGCCCCATATAACCAGAATGTTGAGAGAGAACCTAGGTGCCTTGGAATGAGATGGCTGGTGTTGGGGAGAAATGTGAAATAATTTCAGGCAACAAATTGTTATAGAAGTTATTCAGGTTGGATCCTGGGCCCTGGCAGCCCCCCAAAGCCAATCTCTATCACTCATTCCTCCTCAATGTGCCAATTAAACACACACACAAAAAAATGAAAAACAGAGAAAGAAAATTTATTCAATGTGGCCACATTAGGAAGAAGAGTAAATAAAGGGTCCAGTGACTCTCCTAAGACTATGTCAAAGGTCCTTACATGATGTTTAGGTTTAAGTAGAGGGCAAGAGCTGTGTATTGCTAAGCCATCCTTGCTGAGGAGAAGTCCCAGTCTCTCCTGCAAAGTGGTTGGATAAGTTTTCAGATCTGTTTAAAATCTCTTCCAAGGAGACACCCTCATCTTCTGGATGGCATGAGGCTAAAGTATTTTGTTCTCCAAGCATGATATTCTGCGGAAATTCTAATTTTGGGGGTCCACTGTTTCAATAATGTGATAGCCAATGGAAGGAACACAAATATCTTTTTAAAATGTCTTCATTCCTGCCAGGATTTTTTAAAGAAGATTATTATGTGTTATCATGATACACTTCTTTTTTTCTTAGTAAACCCAAACCCAAGCTTCACCATTTTATCTAACAGAGAAAACTCTCTCACATTTTGGCTTATTGCATAAGTCAAAATTTTTACAGTGGCAAAATTAACAGATTAATTAATCAGCATCAGAAAAGAATGAATCAGGGAGGATTTCTTTAAGTAATGTAGAAAGACATCAGTAGTTATATTTTTGTTTGAAATGGAATTTAAACAATGCTTCATTTTTTAAATCCCCTGGATCTAAGATGAAGTAGAATACAAACTTAATGATATGTGATGACTGTGATGGATTTAAAACCAGTTTGTAGTAGGGAGATATGAACATGCTCTTTAGACATGAAGTAGTTGCTGATAAGGGTGGCAGAACATGATGTGAAAGCCTCTTTTGATAGCCACAGTTGAACATTTATGACCATGGATGTATTTGTCCACCTGAAAGGGACCATGTTTATCTCAACCCACTGGCCTTTGCTAGCACAGTATAAATGAAATTCAACAGCACTTTAATGTTTAATGGGTATGAAAATTAATATTTGGGGGCATGAGTAGTTGAAAACAAATGTTCTCCACAAAATATAACTAATGACATGAAAAAATGGCTGGCTTCATTATGAACAAATTTGTCCTTTTGGAAAAGTAAGGATTGTTCTATTATTAACATAGGAAATCTTAGCTGGGCAGCGCAGACTGGTGCATTATTCATAAAAGCATTGCTGCCATCTGGTGGCCTATTGAGGTTTCAGCACTCACTGTCCTGATTGGATTTGACTGGGGGCTCATGCGAGGGATGCAAAGCAGGGCTCTGTGTGGTAAAATGAAAACGTGAACATCCTCTAGTCCTAAAAGTCATTCCTCTGACGGCAGTACCGCTCCCTGTGATGTTATAGAATGGAAGACTCAGGGGAGGTAATGAGATACTTGGATATCTTTTGCCCTGAATGTGAAAATATATTTTACATGAGTTATCTGAGGCAGCTACTCTTGGCTGTTGTTGACTGATGAATTTTATCGACATTCATTTCTGTTGGCAAATAAATATGTACTCAAATATTAGGAAGATTTATTGATTCTAAAGATATGCTATTTTGTGTAAATAAGAATTTATACGCGATGCTGTAATCCTGTTTTGGATCCAAGCATGAATTTTTTTAAGTTATCACTCACTGAGTCTGCTTTTGGAAATAATATAATTTACAGTGTCAAAAAAGAAACACGAACAGAGCTTCATAAAACTCAGAATTTCTTCTCAGTAACTGAATTCTATTAAAGATATCTAATTAATTGTTAATGACTCTGAAACCTATTAAGTAATACTTCTTTGAGGATTTACAAATTAAGTGACAAATATTCAGGTTACATTACTTTTATTGAAAATAAAATAGATAAAATGTCATTTAAGAAATTTTAATGATTCTCAAGCTCCAGTGCATTGACTCTGAATCTAGACCAATTACGTTATCTTTGCCATTGTAGTCTGCTTTATGTTCCTAAAGATTATAGAATAGCTCATTGTAGGTAATAAAATCCTGACCCCTAAATGGGTATTTATATAGCTCAGAAGTCTTTGAAGATTATAGGATATAATGAGTTAAAATTGCCCCAGGAGGAAAGTCAGAGTTACATCCAGAATTCTCAAAGCTGATATTTAATAGTTAATGTCCACTTCCTGCTGGATACTTCACTGTCATTAAACTGCCTTATGATTTGGTAAAACTGTTCTAACAAAGAAACATTGTACTGCAAACTGCATTTGGAGAATTACAATATTGAATGAATATTATTCTTTACAAGAAAACTTTGAATTGACTATTTTTAAAGATATTTAGATTTTATTTTAAAATTCATGGGAATTCATTCATTTCATGCTTGCCAGAATTTTCTACACAAGGATTGATAATAAAATATATTTTCATTAGCTTCTCCCTTTGGTTTATGGTGGCCTCTGAGACATGATAGTGTCCTTAGAGCTGGTTACCCACCATGGCTGTGTGTCACTATTGCACTTGTGTGAGCATCATGTCAGGTTGTTTGCTTCTGAGTAGCATAGACTTTGAATTGCTCAGAAAGATGATGGCCACTTTCGCCCTATGTATATGTATACTTGATATTACCTCTGTTACTAGCTACTTTTCCCACTGAAAATATTTATTTTCTTCCACAAAACATTGAATTTAGTTTGTGGTAAAACATATCCCATCTTCCCTGGAAGATGGCTGAATACCTTACTATTCCCCCATTCTCCCTTCTAGCCATATTCAACTCACCCTAGGAAGTGGATTCAAACTGCCACCAAAATAAACCTTACAAAGAAAGTCAAGTCTATAACAACTATATGTGCTCCTGTCTCTTTCATCTGTAAACGTAGAATTTCAAGTAAATTATTCTCCTAATAATCTCATCTGCAATTGTATGGTGGTTTCTAATGGCTGCATAATAGATGTAGAAAACTTTCTCACTATAGTCGAGGTGTCCCAGGATTTAGTCATAAGTTGCTAATGTTTGGTTATTTAGCAGCTTTTATAGGTACGTAACATGAAGTTCCCATTTATTCAGGATTATTCATATGCTGTGATGAATGATGTCACGTTATATCTTGTATTATGGATGTTAAAACTTTATAGCAGGGCATTTGATGGTGTATTTGCTAAATTACATGACAGTGATGGCTGGATCACAGTGGAGGGATGATCATTTTCTTTCATTGGAAGCTACTTTTCAATCTCTTTATGCAAATAGCATTATAATATATGCCTTTGGCTTAAGGTGGGTTCCCATGAAAGCAGACTTTGAGAGACCAGGAGTTATACTGCCATTTGTTTACTGATGCTCACATCTTGGACAGCAGGATTTAAGAATGAGGAAAGGTAAACGGGGAAAGCAACTAATACAAAGAGCTGGTCACAAGGTATCTAGGATGCTTGCCAGAATTTTCTACCCAAGGATTGATAATAAAATATATTTTCATTAGCTTCTCCCTTTGGTTTATGGTGGCCTCTGAGACATGATAGTGTCCTTAGAGCTGGCTACCCACCATAGCTGTGTGTCACTATTGCACTTGTGTGAGCATCATGTCAGGTTGTTTGCTTCTGAGTAGCATAGACTTTGAATTGCTCTGAAAGATGATGGCCACTGTCCCCGGTAACTCATGTAGTTCCTTCCAATACTAGATGGGTTAACTGTCATGGGACTGCCTCTCTTGGATTCCAACCAAGTCTCTCCATGGTCTGTGCCAAAAGTGGTTGGTGTCTTCAGCAGTTGGGTCTTACCTCTGGTGCTCTGACAGAAGTCTGTCTTGTTTGTTTTGGAAGACCTTGTAGGTCTCTCTAGTTAACAGCTTGTTGTGGATGTTAACCATGTCCTTGTACAGGGAATTATAGGCCAGTGCCAAGGGAAGAGAAAAAAAAGACAGAAAAAAAAGAGAGACAGAAGAAATTTAAGGGGCTTCATCTCATCCTCTCCAGGACCCTTTGATTCAGGTGCTCCCCCTAAGGTCCTATTGAAGGTTCAACCTTTTAACCTTTCAGGATATGTATTCAATGGTACCAGTTCAATTTGGGTTCAGTTTTGTGGTCCTCCTTCACCTTTCCCCTTCCCCCAAGCCCTACCCTCCCTATTGTCCAAGCCTCGAGATGCCATTCAGGTATGTCAGCAACTTGGGCTGATCCAGGTTAGGAACCACAGATGAGTGAGACCGTGCGGTAATTGTCTTTCTGTGATAGTGTGAGTTCTTTTTGCCTAGTGTGATCTGTTCCAAGTTCAATTATTTTCCTACAAATTTCATTGTGTCATTTTTTTTCTCACTGTTGAGTAGAATTTCCTCATGTAAATATACCACAAATTCATTATCCATTCATCCAGTGATGGGCACCTAGATGATTCCAGTCCTTAGCTATTATGAATTGAGCAGCTATGAACATGGTTGAAGAAATATCTCTGAACTGATGTGTGGTGCTTTTAGGGTAAATGTCCAGTAAGGGAATAACAGGGTCTGTTGATAACTCTATATTCATCCTTTTCAGGAGTCTCCATATTGATTTCCATAGTGGTTGTACCAGCTTACATTCCCACCAACAGTAAATGAATATTCCTATTTCTCCACATCCTCACCAAAGTTTGTTTTCATTTAATAGTTTAACATTTGCTATCTTTACTGGGGTAAGGTGGAATCTTATAGTTGTTTTAATTTGCATTTCCCTAATGGTTAGGGATGTTGAACATTTTCTAAGTGTGTGTTAGCCGTCTGTAATTCTTCCTCTAAGAACTCTCTATTCAATTATCTGTCCCACTTTTGGAGAGGATTGTTAGATTTTCTATTGTTTAGTTTTTTGAGTTCTTTGTAGATTCTAGATATTAGGCTGTTGTCAGTGGTATAACTGGTGAAGAAATTCTTCCATTCAGTGGGTAATCTATTGGCTCTGCTTATGGTATGTTTGTCTGTGCAAAGGCTTTTTAGCTTCATGAAATCCGATTGTTTGAGTGCTTGTTTAATTTCCTGGGGTACTGGGATTTTGTTCAGGAAGTCTTTTCCCAGTCCTATATCATGGAGCATGCCTCCAATTTTTTTCTTCCAGTAGTTGTAGAGTTTCAGGTCTTATATTGAATTCTTTAATCCATTTGGACTTGATTTTTGTGTATGGAGAAATGAGTGGGTTTAATTTCATTTTTCTACATATGGTCATCCAATTTGACCAACACCATTTGTTGAAGATGCTGTCTTTTATTGAGTCTATATTATTGACACCTATGTCAAAGACCAAGTAGCAGTATTTACTTGACCTGAGGTCTGGGTCTTCAATTCTGTTCCATTGGTCTATGTTTCTGTTTGTTGTTGTTGTTGTTGTTGTTGTTTTGTTTTGTTTTTTGAGGTACGGGTCTTACTCTAGCTCAGGCTGACCTATGCAATGTCAGGGTGGCCTTGAACTCATGGATCCTCCTAACTCTGCCTCCCGAGTACTGGGATTAAAGACACCACCATGCACAGCTTTATGTTTCTGTTTTTATCCTAGTGTCATACTATTTTTATTACTATGGTTTTGTAATATAGCTTTTGATCAGATATGGTATACCTCCAGATTTTTTTTTTTCCTGAGGATATGTTTGGATATCTGAGGCCTTCTGAATCCATCTGAATTTTGAGATCATTTTTTCAACCTCTGTGAAGAATGATGCTGGTATTTTTATTGGTGTTTTCTTAAATCTGTGTATTGATTTTGGTAGAATTTCCATTTTCACAATATTAATTCTACCTATCCAGAAGCATGGGAGGTCTTTTCATCTTCTCAAGACCTCGATTTCTTTCTTGAAGTTTTTTTTTTTTAATATTTTGATTATATAGTTTTTTCACATTCTTGATTAGTGTTATTCCAAGGTATTTAATTTTTGGTTGTTGTTGCTGTTGAAGATGGGATAGCCTCACTGATTTCTTTCTCTATATATTGTCTTTTACATACAGAAAAGCTAATGATTTTTTTGTATGCATTGATTTTGTATCCTGCCACATTACTGAAAAGATTAGTCACCTTTAGAAGTTTTGAGATGGAGATTTTTGGGTCACTTATGTACAGGATTATGTCATTTGAAAATAAGGCTAACTTGACTTCTTCCTTTCCAATTTGAATCGCTTTTATTTTTTTCTTCTGTCTTATTGCTTTGGCTAGTACTTCTAGTACTATCTTCAAGAACAGTGGTGAGAGTGGGCACCACTGCCTTATTGTTGATCTCAGTGGGAACTCATTGAGTCTTTCCCCATTAAGTGTTGTTTGGGCTTTAAGTGCTATATATGTAGCCTTTATTGTGTTGAGATATAAACCCTCCATGACTATTCTTTCTAGCATTTTGATCATGAAGTGGCATTGTATTTTGTCAAAGGCCTTCTCTGTATCAGTTGAAAGGATCATGTGCTTCTTATGGTTAACTTTATTTATGTGGTACATTATGTTGACCGATTTCCATATGTTGAACCACCCCTGCATCCCTGGGATGAAGCCTACTTGATCAAGGTGGATAATGCCTTTGATGTGTTATTTAATTTGGTTTGTGAGGATTTTTTTTTTTTTTTGAGGTAGAATTTCGCCTAGCCTAGGCTGACCTTGAATTCACTATGTCATCTCAGGGTGGCCTTGAACTCATGATGATCCTCCTACCTCTGGATTTCGTTCAGGACCTTTGCATCAAAGTTCATCAGGATATAGGCCTATATTTTTCTTGTTGCATCTCTGTCTGGTTTTGGTATTAGGGAGATGCTACCTTCATAAAAGCAGTTGGGAAGTATTCCCTGATCTCCCAATATGTGAAACAGTTTGAGAAAAATTTGTTTAAGTTCTTCAATTAGGGTTTCATAGAATTTGGCTAAGAAGCCATCCAGTCCTAGACTTTTCTTTTGGGGAGGTTTTTGATTAACTTTTCAATCTCTATGTATATAATAGGTTTGTTTAGGAGAGTAATCTGCTCTGGATTTAGTTTTGGTAAGTGGTATGTGTCTAGGGATTCATCCATTTCTTCCAGATTATTCAATTTTCTTGAGTAAAGATTTTAGTATCCCTGAAGTATGCCCTGATGATTCTTCCAATTTCATTGTTGTCTGTTGTTATTTCTCCTTTGTCATTTCTGATTTTGTTAATTTGAGAATTCTCTCTGTCTCTCTCTCTCTCTTTTTTTTTTTTTTTTTTTTTTGCGTGGTCAAATTGGCCAAGGGTTTGTCAATCTTCTTCTATTTTTTCAAAGAACCAGCGCTTTGTTTCATTGGTTTTTTAAATTGTTTTCTTAGTTTCCAATTCATCAATTTCTACTCTAATCTTGATTATTTCTTTCTTTCTGGAACTCTTTGGTTTGGATTCTTCTTGTTTTTCCAGTGCCTTTAGGTGGACAGTTGGGTTACTAATTTGGGATCTCTCTGTCTTTGTAATGAAGGCATTTAGTGCTTTGAATTTTCCCCTTAGGACTGCCTTGATTGTGTCCCATAAGCTTTGGTAGGTTGTGTGTTCATTATCACTGAATTTTGGAAATTTTAAAGTTTCATTTTTTTTATTTCTTTCATGACCCATTTATTGTTTAAAAGTGTGTTATTTAGTCTCCAGGAACTGGTGGAGTTCTTTATGTGTCTCTTGTTATTAATTTCTAGATTTAAAGCATTGTGATCTAACATGATGCAGGAAGTTACTTCAATTTCCATGACTTTATGAAGGCATACTTTGTGGCCTAATATATGTCAATTTTGGAGAAGGTTCCATGGGCTGCTGAGAAAAATGTCTATTCTGTAGAGTTGGTGTGGGAAGTTCTGTAGATGTCCATTAGATCTAATTAATCTGTGATTTTATTGAGCTCTATTATTTCCCTGTTGATTTACTGCTTGGATGATCTGTTTATTAATGATAATGGAGTATTGAAGACTACAACTATGATGGTGTTGGTGTTTATTTCAGTTTTATTATTGAGTAGATTTTGTTTTATATATTGTGGTACACCTGTGTTTGGTGCATATATATTTATGATTGTGATGTGCTCATGTTGGATCATTCCCTTGGTGAGTAAAAAGTGGCCTTCTTTATCATTTTTGATTACTTTTGGTTTGAAGTCTATTTTATCAGATATTAATATACCAACACCTGCTTGTTTTTTTTATTTCCATTTTCTTGTAATATCATTTTCCAACCTTTCATCCTGAGGAGGTGTCTATCTTTAGTGGTGAGATGGATTTCTTGAAGAGAGAAGATAGAAGGTAACTGTGAGGAGCTGGAAGCAGGGGTCTGGACTACCCAGTCCACACTGTGCCCATAGGGCAAGAACAATGATTTCTAATCCAACAAAGCAAAAATTGAAAAACTTAGAAGCATAAATGCTATAGATGGGTTACTGTAATAGATACTCATTGTTATTTCTACTCATGGTCCTTAGACTCATATATTTTAGCTATTTAGAACACTGTGCCATGACTCACCATCGACTACATGTGTTGCATTGATTCCTTAATTACTCTGTACCTTGGACTATGGTACTGCAAACACAGTTTTTGCTCTATGCTTATTTGAGAGGGAAAGAGGCCCCTCCATTATTAGGTTGGTTGTTTCCAAGTAATATACCATTTATTAACATCAGTGTGTCCTGGAAATGGGTATCCTGTGCTGGATTTCTTTTACCACTCTGGTTTGAGGCAATGTTGTAAAACATCCCATGTTGTTAATTCTTCCTTTTGAGTGTTCTGAAATAGTGAAGCAGGAAGAGGCAGTCATCAGAAAAGGAAAAGCTATATACATAGTTGATTTTAATTCCAGAGAGAAAGAATCACTATTCCCTAAAGGACAGAAAGGGTATAATGTCATCAACTTGCCATCAAGCAGCAGGCTGGTCTTCTGAATTACTCACTATCTATCCTTGCTGGTAGGAGACTGTTTAATCAGCAGTGGTAGAGGTTATATTGGTTGTGTTGGAAAGAAGTAATGATGTATAGCAATGCACAGTTCCTATTCCTGTTTCCCTGGCCACACCATTCATGGGCCTATTTTACAAGTGCTAACTGGCTAAGGAGCAAAGCTAAAGAACATCAAAGAATTAAGTCATCTGGTATAATCTCTGGGAAATATTAAGACATAAACATGAGACACAAGAGTTGGTATGCTCTGTACTGAATCTCATGAGGTTGCTAATGTTTACCAGACTTCTTTGACTCCAGTCTTCTAGAGTGTCACACCTCAGACCTCGGACCACCATGCCAGGCCATTCTCACTGTTTGGAAGTTAGTCTACATTCTTTTCTCAGGCTCTCTTGCTCTCATTCTCTGTGGGAACATTTCTCCTTTCCACTGTCTTATAATGTCATCCTAGGGTGGGCCAATGGTATTTGCCATGCATATTTTTAACGCTCATTAATTTACTGAACTCCCCCACTTTTGGATAAGGATCCATTGTCTTTTTTCTTTTCTTGATTTTTCTTTGGTGGGCACCAAGAACTCCCATGAGGCATGGTAATAAGAAGTATCTCTAGCGTAACAGTTACAGGGAAAACGTGAATTTGAGTCACTTGTCATGAGACTTAGGTTCTTCAAACCTATAGGGACAACTTCTGAATATAGTATTGCTTTCAAAAGTTTGACACTCAGGCCACGGTTCAGTGGACTTGAAATACCAAGTGGAAGCTGTATCTATAAACTCACTTGATAACCTGTGGTAAGGCACCTATTCTTTATTCTCACCTAGTGATAGGCCAGGACCTACTTTTCAACTGTTGATGGCTTCATTGCTGCAAAGGACAAAGCCATCCTCCAGAGCCCTATGGATCTTTGTTGTGGAGCTTTTAGTGTAACCTATTGCAAACACCTCAGTGACATTATATAGCAATTCCTCTTTGAATTTTCTAAATCACATGACCTGAGAATCAAAGAAGATATACCAAAGCCTGAACACACTAAAGGCATGGATTAGCCTTGGAATAGCTGCCTTACTATATGAAAGACAAGCAGACATGCTACTGATGCATTAACTATGGGTACATAGTTATCTACTAACAGAAACCTAGTAGGTCTGTGTGAGAATATCTGAGTGCAGCCCAGGTATAAAACTGTGAGCAAATATGGAGTTTTTGTTTTAGGCTCCTAAACTTAGGGTTTATTAGTTACAAATTAATAGCTGACACAGGTTATGTATCTATAACTATAATCCAATTGTTCAGTTTCTGTGAGAAGTGATGGCATACATGGAAGTAAAGTTTAGATCTTATATAAGGTCTTTACAAAGATTAAGGAACCATAGTTCATAGTTTCAGCTTCTCACAATTAATAAATAAATTCTATGTTCTTTCAGGACTTTAAAGAAAATGCAAGTAATAGCATTTCATCTTGTCATATAGCTTTTCTATTACTCAGTATACTTATAGAAATAACTGCCTAACAAAGTTAACTTCCAGGAAAGATATCAGGTTAAAAGGAATCACACCAGAGTATTGGAATTACAGTGGGCTTTCACCCAAAGTTCTTGCAACATTAGGTGGAGGCAACATAATCTGGCTTGAAAAGTTATAAGGGGAAAAATGACAGAAAATGCTTCAAGGAACACTGTGTTCAGAGTCTTCAAGATAGTATATTTGTTGAGCTCTTGAAGAATCAGAGAAAATTGTACGTCTATGTTTAAAAAAAAAAAAAACAGCATGGACCAACAGGAAAAAGGGTTCTCATAGACCATTGTTTAGCCAGCAACTATAGAGGTTCAAACGCATACATTATGCTGTAAGCTGTAAGAGCAGTTAAAACTACAGCTGGAAAAACCTAGACATACCCTAAAGTTTGGCAGTTCAGGAATTTCTGAGGGAAAGAAATTTGATTTCTGTGCTATGGATGGGAAAGCTTGCAAATGACCTGAAAATAATTTATTTTTCATATTTTTATTTAAATTATATTTTCTACCTGTTTTTAAAAAGTTGAACATAGATACCAGCACAAGGGGGAAGGAGATCAGCACACAGAAAAATCAACTCCTACCAAACCAGACAGCCAGAGCCTCAGAGGCCCCCAACACCTCATCACTGAAGCAGACCAAAAATGAACCCAACATGGCTCAGGGAAATTTTGCGGAAGAAGGGGCAGAAAGAATGTCAGAGCCACATGTTGGGTCATGATATGCAGAGACATTTAGCTTACCCATAACTGTGGGCTAACTCCACAATGCATGACCCGTATACCTCAACAGGGAGGGGCCAAGGGGAGGGGGTAGGTCATGGATGAGCCTAATAATGGTACCAAACTGACTGTATTTGCTGAATACAAAACTGACTAATAAAGAAAAGAAAAAAAAAAAAAGAATACAATGAAAGGGGAAAAAAAAAGTTGAACATAGGGCTGGAGAGATGGCTTAGCGGTTAAGCGCTTGCTTGTGAAGCCTAAGGACCCCTGTTCGAGGCTCGATGCCCCAGGGCCCACGTTAGCCAGATGCACAGGGGGGCGCACACGTCTGGAGTTTGTTTGCAGTGGCTGGAAGCCCTGGCACGCCCATTCTCTCTCTCGCTCTCTGCCTCTTTCTCTCTCTCTTTCTGTTGCTCTCAAATAAATAAATAAAAAGAAACAAAAAATAAATAAATAAAAAAAGTTGAACATAAACTTGCATAGATTTGGGAAATAAATGTCTTGTGATCTTCAATTTACTAAAATATGCACAATGATATTATCGTTAAGATATTTTTCTTCCTTTTTTATGAGAGAGAAAGAAAGCAAGAGAGAGACTGAGAGAGACAGAGAGAGAATGTGTGTGTATTGGCATGCCAGGGCCTCCAGCCACTGCAAATGAACTCCAGATGCATGTGCTACCTTGTGAGCATGTGTGACCTTGTGCAAATGCATCACCTTGTATGTCTGGCTTATGTGGGATCTGGATAGTCGAACATAGGTCCTCAGGTTTCACAGGCAAGCACCTTAACTACTAAGCCATCTCTCTAGCCCTACAGTTAGTATTACTAAAGATTTTTCATGTCAGAAATTAAACTATGCAATTGTTTTTTTGTTTTTGATCCATCCAAAAAACACATAAATGAGTTTTAATTCACTTATTTCTTTCTGAAGATTTTTTTCATACACAATAGATCCTAAGATAGCCATAGAATATTCATTTTAAAACTGCATGATACTAAGTGTACTCCATCTTGGTTTTAAAATCTATTTGAATGTCTTCAAGTAAATTAATTTTTTAAAATAGTTTAATAAAGTGTATTATTCTACATTTGTGTTGGGTTAAATTCAGGAGCAAAAACTGAGGAGAAACAAGAGAAAATAGATTCAGTTAATCAAACAAGTTGCCAAATGAAACTTATTTTCATAGTTATCTTAGAAACTACTTTTTCATAATACTGGGCACATTTGAAAGAGTAAGTTTCAAAAATATTTGAATTTTTGTTAAGAAGTAAAATATCATTTAAATAGCATTCAATTATTCCCCATTATTTCTCATTAAATCTCTTGTCTCACAGTTTATTTTAAATAAATTCATCTCATACAAAATGCTATTTTAATCAGATGGACTCCTTTGTCTTCTGCAGTAGAATGAAACTGTGTCTTCCACCATAACACAAGTCAAATGGTAACAGTTTCAGTCATTTGAGAAAATAGCTGGGATTTATTTCAAATGCACATGCTATGAAAGTAATCAGCATATGACTTCTATAGAGTCCTTTTTTTTGTGAAAATTCGGACTTTTTTGGAACCAAAATAGGGCAGACTAAAGTGATTATAAAACAAAGGTAATTTTTTTCACTAAAGTCATAATTTAAAAAAGCAAACAGATCTATTATTTTGGCTATGTGCTTTTTATTTTATTAATTTGCATATGAGTTTGGTGAATTTAGTTGTTATAAAGTGAAATATTTCTGAGAGGATAAATGTTCTCTAATTCAGTGAGTCTGAAGAGATTTTGTATATGACTTCTATTATATAGTAGTAAAATCATTATATTTCCTTTCTGTTTTATTTATTTTTTATAAGCTATTCAGGATTTACTGGGGTTTCTAGATAAGTGGAAGAGATTGGCTAGGGTGATGGCTCAGTTGATAAACAGCTTGCTTCACATGCCGGCATAAAGACCTGAGTTCAACTCCTAGTACTCATGGAAATCCCAGACATGGTGGCATGTGCCTGTAATCGCAGCCTTTAGGAGGAGATATAGACACATAACTTCGGCATGCTGGCCATCTAGCCACTCTAGGCTAATTGGTGAGTTCCAGGTCAATGAGACACCCCATGTCAGGAACAGATGAACAGCATTCCTGAGAATAACACCCAAGGTTGTTTTCTGACATGCACATGCACACACAAATACACATATGAATATTAACACATATACAAAGAACAATAAATGAGAGATGTAATAAATTAATATAACACAGTAATAGAAAAGGCCAAGTGTATGTATGGACTTGAAATGACATATTTGAGCTTTGGATGCCTGAATCAATCTATATATTTATGTTATGCTTCAGACACGCACTTCTGTTACTTGGCACCACACTGTCTCAGGTGGATGGAAATGACTCTGGAACAGATGTAAATACACAACCTGGCCTTTAAAGCTCTTATCAGTAAGTGGCATTTGTCACATCTGTCTTTGTTTTATGGGGCTAAGGAAGTCACAGAGCTAAATGAGCACAAATGTATATTTCCCCATAAACACTGTCTCTGCAGGAAACACCTAGTTTGTATGGAGAAGAGTCACAGAGCCCATCACAGTCCTTACACAACTAGATATCCAGATCACATGCTAAGCTTATAGAAAAGGACCTTGTAGTGGTTGTCAAAATTGTTTAAATGTAGTAAACAGTATCATACTACTGCAGTGATAAAAGCACATTTACCACAATTTACTATGTGCTTACAATTGATGGGAATATAATGACTCTTTGAAAAGAAATATCCTGCTCCTTTGATAAACACTGTTGAGTGTGAAAACAGAGTTCAATAATTTAACGATATATGCTGGCCTGCATATCTACTTATATGTATCTATTTTCGTATTAATTCCAAACAGAATGTGCAAACTTTACATCAATAATTATTGAAATTACAGGTTAAAATTTAGGTTAAAATACTTTCAGAAGAAAACAAACTATAAGAAGATTTGGAAAGTATTTTCATTTACTATTTGAGTGATGTTAGCTAGGCTTATATTTTTTCATAATAAGAGAATACATGCCATATATCTTCAAGTATGTGTCCTTTTCACAGATATTTAATACTCTTTAAAATAGATTTTGGCAAGTGCTCTGCTGGGAAAATTTACTGCAAGGTGTCTTTGTTGTAAACTGTTTTCTGGAAAAATAAACATCTAGCCCTGGAATTTATCACTTTTTTCTATTGTTTTCTGAAATATATCTACTCAGGGGTATATAGGACAGAGATAATATTAGGTGGGATCAAGGAGAATGACATCTACTAATATGAATTGCTCAGTACTAAAAATAAAACATATCAAATAAGGAAAAAGGCCATGTAAACTTCCAAAGTGAAGAAAATGCCTTATTTTTAGTCCTCAAAATTTGGTACAAATAATTTCATTTATATAAAGTTATTGCTACCAACAAATGTCAGCAAAAATGATTGCATTTAAATCCCATGCATGTAGCTGCCATGGCAAATAATTTTACAGAGGAAGTATTTTTGGTGGTTTGTTTTTCCTTCATTCCTCCCTTTCTTCCTTCCTTCTTCCCTTCCTTCCTCCCTCCCTCCCTCCCTCCTTCTTCCCTTCCTTTTTTGCTTCCTTCTTCCTTCCCTCCCTCCCTTCCTTCCTCCCTCCCTCCCTCCCTCCCTTCCTTCCTTCCTTCTTTCCTTCCTTCCTTTTTTTTTCATAAATTGAAGACCTTGATTTAAATCCCTATTTTTCTAGTGTAGAGCATTTTGGTATAAAGAAACAGAGACTGCCAAACAACAGTCCTGTAAACCAAGTTGTAATTAGCCAGCACTGCTGACAAATATTCTAATTCATATTACTGGCTCTTGAGATATCTATACCTTCTGAGGGAAGGCAGAACATTTTGAGAAACAATTAAACCAACTGACATTCCCAATGGAGAAAAATAAATCCTAAATCAAAAAAGAATGGCAAGTAGTTGTGTATTACAGTTGTGTATTGGAACAGAAAGAACATTTCTTCCCCCTTGTATAAATCATTCATTATCTTTAAACAAGTGGGATTCAAGTCAGCTAACAACTTTTAGAATTTATCTTTTGAAAAGTTACACATGAGGCTGGGTAGTTGCTCAGTCGTTAAAGGTACTTACTTGCAAAGCTTGCTGGCTGGGATCAGTTTCCTAATATACACATAAAGCCAAATTTAAATATTTAAATTTAAATTAGATATTTAAGTACACATAAAGCACAATGGGGCTTGTGTCTGAATTTGTTTGAAGTGACAAGAGACCCTGGTGTACCCTTATTCCTCTTTCTCTCTCTAGAAAATAAATAAAAATATTTTTTAAAGTTACACAAAAAAGTTGGAAATTGTGATTAAGCAAATGATCTGTAAAAGCAATAGAACAATACCTTGTTCTTAGTGTTTTTGAATAAATATAGTGACTTGTAAATATGTAGATACTTAGGTGGACTTTGGACCAGCAGTTGGGTAAAGGTAAAATATGACTACCTTGCTTTTCAAAAGCAGAAGAAATCAGGATCAGAAGAAAGGTTAAGATTAAGAGTAAGATCAAACAAAGCAGCATTTAATAGACTGATTTAGCATCCACTCATAACATAAAAATTATTCACTAGGAAGATTCCACTGCATCATGAATATATTCTAAAAAATTACCAAAGCAATAAGAACCACTTAGATTCTAAAAGCTTTTTTTTTTTTTTTCTTTTGGAGGTAGGGGTCTTGGTCTAGTCCAGGCTGACCTGGAATTTACTATGAAGACTCAGATTGGCCTGGAACTCATAGCAGTCCACCTACCTCAGTCTCCCCAGTGCTGGGATTAAAGGCATGCTCCACCACACCTGGCAAAATACATACTCTTTTTTAGAACATTTTTTAAATAAATTTTTTGTTTACTTTTATTTATTTATTTGAGAGTGAAAGACAGAGTGACAGAAAGAGGCAGATATATATAGAGAGAATGGGCACACCAGGGCCTCCAGCCACTGCAAAAGAACTCCAGATGCCTGTGCCCCCTTGTGCATCTGGCTTACGTGGGTCCTGGGGAATTGAGCCTCGAACCGGGCTTCACAGGCAAGCGTATAAACACTAAGCCATATCTACAGCCCTAGAACATTTTTAATAAAATATTTTAAAGGTAAGCAGAAATGCTCTGACTTACATATTTCCATGCTAAATTATTCTATGTTACCAACTTCAATTATGTTTTTTGTAATGTTAAAATATTCTAATGGATCCAGATATTGCAAGCCAGTAAAGTAACTCAATGTTTTCTACTAATAAATCACTAGGAGAATACAAACTGCATGAATCTGAAGCAGAGTTAGAGATCAAGGTTTAGATAGCGTTTAACATATGAAATTCTATTTTGCCACTAATGCCACAATTTTTTTTTCTGAAATTGTAACAATAGTTTGATTTTTTAAGTGTAGAAAATAATGCATTTCATGACGACATTTGCATAGATTACATAATTGTTCTTGGCTCATATTTACTTACTTGTTATTGCCTGTTGCCCTCCTGTTGATCTCCTGTTAATATTGCTCTCTGCATAAATGATGCATCCATCTTTGTCTATAACTAAATACAGATTCTGTATATGAGAAAACATGAAATATTTGTCTCTTTCCTATATTAGCTACTTTTCATAGAGCAGTGACAAGATACCTAACAAAAACCATCTCAGGAGAGGAAAGTTTATTTTGGCTTACAGTTCAAGGGTAAACAGTCCATCATGGCTGCCAGATCAGGAGGAAGTGGCTGATTATATTCCAGCCACAGTCAGAAAGCAGAGAGTGATAAATGCCCATGTTCAGCTTGCTTTCTCCTTTTAAAAATTTACTGATTTATTTATTTTCAAGCAAAGAGACAGAGAGAAGAGAGACATGGTTATATCAGGACCTCCAGCTGCTGCAAAGAAACTCCAGATGCATGTGCCACTTTGTAAACCTGGCTTTACGTGGGTACTGGCCAATCAAATGTAGGTCACTCAAACACCTGCTGAGCCCTCTCTCCAGCTTGCTTTTTCTTTTTTGCTCAGTCCAGAATCCTAAGCTTGTGGAATGGTGATGTCTATAGTTAGTTTGTTCTTCCCACCTAAATTAACCTAGTCTAGAAATCCCCTCACAGACATGACCAGAGACTTGCTCCGAGCTGATTCTAGATTTAATAGTCAACAATCCAGATCAACCCTCATCATTCCATTACCCTTAGTTATTTTGTCCTCCCCTTTCCCATTAGGCTCTCTCCTCTTCCCATCTATAGTCCGCTTTTTCTTTGGGGGGGGGGGTAGGGTGTCACTCTAGCCCAGGCTGACCTGGAATTCACTATGTAGTCCCAGGGTGGCCTTGAACTCATGGCGATCCTCCTACCTCTGCCTACCAAGTGCTTGGATTAAAGGCATGTGCCACCATGCCCAGGCAGTCCCCTTTCTATGTTCATGTCATATACATAATATATATACACATACATATTTAAAGTTAGATTCTCCACATGAAAGAAAACATGGGATGCTTGTCACTCTGAGACTGGCTTATTTAATTTAACATGAAGATCTCCAGTTCCATCCATTTTCCAGCAAACTACATAATCTCATTCTTCTTTATGGATGAATGAAACTCCAACATGAATATATACAACATTTTCTTTATCCATTCATCTCATCCTGGGTTACTTCAACATCTTTACACTGCTGAAATTTTTGTCATGTTTAAAATCTTAAGCATGTCATATTCTTTGTGATCAATTTGCAATCCAATTCTTAAATTTCATCATCATGATCATTTTCTCCTAATATTAAACAATGCTCCTATTCAGGTGGGGAGAAAACTCTTGAACTTTGTGGTGATATCTCTTCAAGAGCCATCTTTTTTTAATCAATGAAGTATCAATTTCCATCCCATCGGATTTCAATCCTTTTCCATAAAGATGAGTAACAAAATAACCCTGAATTTTAAAGCCCTGACTTAGTTATGTAAATATACCTTCCAGCTGGAAAGGGTTTCTAAATCATTTCTTATAAATTATAAATCTGTTTAAAAGTTATTTTTAAAAGTCGAGCTATTTTAAAATATATGTCATTTTACAACTTCTTAGACCACATTGAAAGAATCAAGGGGAAAAACTACTCAAAGGAAAATCATTTTGTCAATGATATGGTGGGTTATGAGTTAATACTAATGATCTCATAGATCCACCCATGAATTAAAACATGGTTAGGTCTACATATGAGTAACTAGTAATTTCTAAAACACAACTTCCACAACTAGGTATAAATAATTATTCATAAGCCACAAACAATTCTCTAATATAATATTCACTTTCATTATTCTTAGCAAACTACATTTTCCTTTAATATCTGATTTTAACTTTCAAGAAGCTATCATACAGTTATTTTCAACCTCTGGAAATTTTTGTTTTGCTTGGGATATGTTTGTGATTTTCCATGAAATCCTTACCCATCCTGAACACAAAAGCTTTTCACCTGTGTTGATATTTTGGAAATAAATTCAATATATTTTAGCGTTGAGCTATTTGACACATTGTTGATATTAATTATTTACAATTTATTGTGGAATGTGCTGTGAGAAGATCCTATGACTCAGTACCATTAGATGACTAATGCCTTGCCTCTCTCTGCTTCTATTCTATAGTGATTACTTTTTATATTTTTATTTATTTATTTATTTGATAGAGAAAGAGAGAGAGAGAGAGAGAGAGAGAGAGAGAGAGAGACAGAAAATGGACAGTCCAGGGCCTCCAGCCACTGCAAAGGAACTCCAGACTCATGCACCCCCTTGTGCATCTGGCTAACATGGGTCCTGGGGAATTGAACCAGGGTCCTTTGGCTTGGCAGGCAAATGCCTTAACCACTAAGCAATCCCTCCAGCCTTATAATGATTGCTGTTTTTGTTTATTTTTATTTATTTATTTGAGAGTGACAGACAGAGAGAGAAAGAGGGAGAGAGAGAAAGAGAGAGACAGAGAGATAGAATGGGCATGCCAGGCCTCCAGCCATTGCAAACGAACTCCAGATGTGTGTGCCCTCTTGTGCATCTGGCTAACGTGGGTCTTGGGTAATTGAACCTTGAACCAGGGTCCTTAGGCTTCACAGGAAAGCACTTAACTGCTAAGCCACCTCTCTAGCCCTAATGCTTATTTTTACTAACATGTTTTATCTCCTTTTTAACAAGAGCCTTTCACAGATACTGAATTAATTTTTTAACTTAGCATCCATTTTTATTTATTTAACTATTTTAATTATTCTAATGATATAATTTACTGTAATTACTGGTAAGTCAAGTCTTCTGTTTGGCCTTTTCTAAATTACCTTAATTGCTCTAGTATCTTTAAAATATTAGTATAATTTAAAAAATCTGATCTTGACTCTTATAAGTTATCTATTTTACAACTCTAGTTATGTTTTTGTCCTGGAAATTTTTTAAAATCATATTTGCCAGTAATATACCAGATATTTAATATGTTCATGCCCATTAAAATATTTGAGCTGAAAACAGTTACTTGTATTAATATTTCATTGAAAGTCATTCCGAGTTTTATTTTTATACTCAGGGAACCTAATGTTGTATGAAACATCTCCCATTTTTATTTTTCATATAATAACATTTTTCTCACAAAAATTACCTTTCTTTTTCTTTTTCTTCTGTATTGGAAATTTCAGTTTTTCTTTTCCATTGTCAGTATACTTTATGCAGTTAGTTCTGTTCTTTTGCCCTTAGTAAATATTTTAGCCCTATTTCTGGGTACAGTTTCCCCCATTATTGCTTATTTATACTTTCCAACATTCCTTCATTTCACTATATTTTTGATCTTCAAAAACTGAAGTTTCCATTCCTGACCATGTAAGCCCTAAGTTGTCTTTCATCAAGAAACTAACATATATACATTCCTAAAGGTTCCATTTCCTGCAATAAAACTTTCCTCCTTCCCCATGATGTTCTTGAAACATGCTTTTCTTCATAATGTATGTAAACCCTTCATATATATATATATATATATATATATATATATATATACATATATATATATACATACATATATATATATATATATATATATATATATATATATATATATATGTTTTAACACCTTTGGTTTCAACTAAATGCTGAAATATTCATTTCCATATTAAAATTAAGGTAAAAAGATCAATCTGTCAAATACTTGTGTATTGTGTTCCACTCATTATAAGAAGAACTTAGTTCAAGTGTTAAATTGATTTTCAAAATTTCAGTTTATAGAATTTCATACAGTTTTCAGTTCCATTTTTTACCTTAATGTGGGCATGAATCTACCATTCTCTTGAAGAATGAAACTGATGATAGTTCTTATCAAAAACATCTTTTCTTTTTCTCATGGAGGATCTGATTCCTCCACAGAGGGTGATAAAGGAGATGGTAGTGGCACAGGGAAGTGAGTGGACCTGTGGTGCCAGGCAGTATCCCGAAAAGGAGGTGATCATATTTTTAATGAGCTAGCTGGGGTCCTTCTACATAGGTCACTCATGCATAGGGCAGGAAAGGCTTTTCCAGTGCTGACACTTTTCAATTTCTCAGTTTCTAGCACTAGTGAGCTATGGCAGCAGACTGCTGCAAGCAACTGCATGTGATGCCTTCCAATACTATCTTTCTCATGCAGATCCCTGTATTAGGAGTTTTAGCCCTGAGGTGACCAGTGTATAGCTTTCTGGCCTATGATGTTAGGATTACCCAGGTCTTGACAGAAACTTGAGTTACAACTCTTAGGTCCAGGGTGTCTGAGAATCTTGACATTTATGGCCTTAAATATGTTCCAGAAACCTCTTGCTGCCTTTGTCCCTGCTGCCCACCACTCCAGGGCACTAGCTCTGTTTTTCGTAGCTACTAATGCCCCTTCAGTTATTGTTCTTTCTGTTGCTACCACATCTGCTGGTACTTTTTTTTTTGTTTTTAGTATTTTAATTACTTATGAACTTTACTGCAGGAACAAATCACAGGTTGGTCATATTCCCATCAGTTTATCCTCTTCTATTCCCTCTCCTTCATTCCCCATTCCCCTGAGCGTCCTCCTCAGTGGGGTTGTTATTCATCACTAGGTCATGAATACATCAGCAGTCTCTGTGGGTGGGGGTCAGTGCTTCATGATACTTGTTTCCACCCTGTGTCTCTAATAATCTTTCTCCCTCTTTTTCACAATGTTCTCTGAGCCTTGACTGGTGTGTTATAAGTCTACTTTAGTGTTCATTTCTCTGCCACCTCTGGATTTTTGGTTTGATGAGTTTTGAGTGCCCTTAGTGTCCAGTACCATCTTCTTGGAGCTGGTTTTCAGTCTAGCAGTGAGAGCAGAACTCCTGTTTAAATTGCCACATCCTCTGTGATGTGTCCTGGGCCTTGGCAGTTGAGTTAGAGATGTACAGAATGGGAGAAAAATCTTCACTAATCAACTCTGCTGTTATGGCTTCCATTGTCACTCTGACACTGAATCTGTCCTATTCTCTCTTAATTCTACCATCTCAGTCTACTCTACATGTCAAAAATAGGCAAGAAGGGCTGGAGTGATGGTTTCACGGTTAAGGCACTAGCCTGCGAAGCCTAAGGACTCCACATCCCATGTAACCAGACCCAACAGTGATGCAAGGGTGTGGTGATGTGCATGCCCAGAAGGGGGCGCACATGTCTGGAGTTTGTTCCCACAGGTGAAAGACAGCTGGCGTGCCCATTCTCCCTCTCCACCCACACCTTTTTCTCTGTCTCTCTCAAATAAAAAATTAAAAAAAATAATAATTAGGCAAGAAAAGACTGACTGACAGAAGTGTTTGTTTAGATCTTGTACTGCAGTATGGAAGCAGAGTAGATAGAGAACGGTGCAGAATAGTTCTCCTGGCCAGCTCACATAGCACCCCGTTTGTAGCCTTGCATGAATCCCAACAGGTATTCGTACCCATAATGTACTATGTTCACAACAATCATGGTATTTTTCTTGTGCTAGTCACAGTACAAGTGTAAATGAGCCACTAAGCAAAGCCCTTGTCATTCACCTGTCTCAGAATGGTCCCAAGGACATCTAAATGACAGTGGGATTGGAAAACAGCAAGTCCAGTGTTAGCTGTTTAAAGCAGACTTGGTTGTGGTCTCACCTTTAGAGCTGGAGTTGTGCTTCAGCAGCAGGCAGCTGTGGGTGGAATGCAGCTTCCTCAAAGCTGTTCATGTTTGGTGTTGGCATCAGAATAGTCTGGCTGGTGTGACTGATAGGCCTTGCCTCAAAGCAGCCAGGGCACCAGGGAAGGGTTGAACAGAGATCCATTAGGGTGTCAAACTATCCCATCTCCAACATCTTAATAGTGATTGAACAGTATTTAACCATGATTTAACAGTGCTTCACCCCAGACACAGTGTCTTCAACTCTCTCAACCAATCACAAGGCTCTTGTGAGAAGTACAGAGCAAAATGTATCAGGAATAGGAAGTTTTCAGGGACAATCTTAACATTTCATTCATCAATTGCTTAATTTCATAGTATAAAATGCCTGCCCTAACTCTAGTTCCTAATAATAAATGTGTGAAAAGGTCACTTTCTAATTAGATGAAATATATCACAATTTTAAAAATAGCTAAAAGTGTGCTCAGTGGTACAACACTTGTTTTTTATACACGAGACCATGGATTCAGTTCCCAGAATATGAAAATAAAACAAAACAAAACAAAAGCAATGTTATCAGGCATGGTGGTGCATACCTACTATAGTCCTAACATTTGGGATGCAGAGGCAGTAGGATTGCAAATTCCCTCAGTGTGAGGCCAGCTTGCCTAGACAATATAGAAATAACCTTTTAAAATCAAAACAAAATCTAAATTTTAAAGGTTAAATAAAATTCACAGTACATGTCTTTTAACCATACATTATATAACCTTATTTTAAACGTTTTCAACATGTGAATTAATATTTTCTTTGTATAACTGTTAATGTTTTAAATATCTTCTATTTTTAATTATGTTTAAATTGCTTCTTAATGTATTTTATGTACTAGTTACTCCAAAATTTAATGTCAGTATTTTTTCCTATGAAAGTTGATAAAGTTAGTAAATATCTATTTATTGGTAATCTATTTAACAAGCCCAAAGAACCTAGACCAAAATATGGTCCAGAATAGGTGTTAACTTTTTAATGAATGATTTTTACATTTTTTTTAGAATTCAGATAATCTTTAAATTACATTATTGATATGTACTATGGGCCCCTGGATACTTGGGGCCATGGTTCACTGACGGTGTCCAGGCAAAGGTGAATAGCAGGGTCTTGAGCAGACATGAGCGTGATGGTAAATACACTGGGGACACGACTTCAGGGAGTAGCTCGGTTTATTCAACAGGGAAATGGGTTTTTATAAGCAGTTGGGAGAGAATGGGAAGAAGGTCCTAAGAGGACTGGTGGGTTCAAAGGTTGCTTGCCTAGGAACATGCATTCCAGCAAGTAGGGAGAGAGTCAGGTGATCTACATGGTGGGGGGAAGAGGGCTGAAGAGGGATGGACTGTGTGAAGGCAGCTGGCTGATGCCGTATAAGGAGTTTCCTAGGCACTGGCCAAAGGTCACAGGGCTGAGTGAAGGACGTCCACGTGTGTGCTGGGCTTGGAGCGGGAGAGGCCTCCTGTAGCCCGGGAGTGGGGTCCTTAGCCGTGCCTGGCAGCTCAGGCCCATCTCCTGAAGGCTCCAGCCTGTGCCTGGCAGTGCCCGACAATATGCCATTTATTTTTGAAGTGAGTTTTCCAGAAAAGTCGTTTTTTCATTAAGTCCCCATCTATTAAATTGCTCTGACTAACTTTTCATTCCATATTTTAAGTAAAGTATCCACACATCTTCCATTACTTTTTTCAGTCTGTAATTTTGACACTTTACCTCAATAAATCTACTGTGACTGAAACACAAATAAATTACATACATACATATAAATTTTTAGCTTAGATGAAAGTAGACAAATATATGTCTCTTCATCTTGTTACCTGTGACTTAAATGAACTATGTCCTGGCTGGCTTGAAAGTGTCAAATTTTAGGAATACAAAGCTGTGTTTAATAACTAGTTTGTTTCAACAGAGGGGGAAAAAGTCCAAAGTACTCCATTAATTTTCATTGTTGCGTTAAAACTGGCTTTTCTTTGGTCTGTCTCATCTGTACTTCATTAAGTCACATTCTGTGGTGTAGTGTTGCAAGTTTGGAAATGCAGAAACAGTTCAAGAAATTGATTCTATTTCTTCTTTCTGTTCAATAGACCTTTGATCTGAAATGTTCAATGGTGCCTGGCGGTTCCATGCAAGCCACTATTAAACCATTGTTCGCATTGTAATAGCCTTGTTATCAGGTTGTGTGAATTAATTCCATCACATCAGGATGAGGAAGTTACGTCCGCACAGCACAGACTGTCTCCCATTACAGGCCAATTGATCGTGTGGCCTCATGACATACCACGCTTATAACTCAGTTGTTTTGAAAGGTGGTCTTAATTTCAGAATTTCATAATAATAATAAATTTTGATTTCCCCAGGACACCTTGCCTAACGGGCCTTGAGAACTTAACAATGTATACTAAAAAAAATGTCACAATGGACCAGGCCACCATTCTTGGTAAAATTCCTGAATCAAAAAGAAAAGACAGATGAAACCCTTTGGTGCGGTGAAAAGAACCACAAAGAAACAAACACATATACCTCCCACAGACTAAAAAGGGTGGTTCTCTAGGGGGTGAGGAGGGCAACTCTGGGGAAGTATGAAATCCCCCCAGGCAGCTACCATCAAACGTTGTGCAGAGAGCAGCTTCTGACATCTTTCAGGACAGAGAAGACTGAAGGCACCCCACAGGCTGGCCAATCCATCCTGGAACTGCTGCTGCTGCTGCTGCTGCTGCAAGGAGTGCTATCAAGTGGCAAAAGTGGATTACGTGTTCTGTGGCTATCTCCATCACATGTGCTTCATCGTGATGATGGGAAAGTGCAGTTAGAAAACTGATTTGAAAGCAGTAACTTATAAACCATTTCAACAAATGTATCAACAGTGTATTTGGTGAGCTGAATTCATTTCTCTACTTGGTTAAGTTTGTAAATATGAAATCAGTCCTGTTTATATGTTTAGTTCCATACTTCAGAAAAAGAGCATGGTTTTCCAAAGAAAACTTCCTGCCCTTCAGATGGCCAGGTACAGAGTCAATCATGTCACTGCTTAGGACCACAAACATGAAGTTCCTTCTGGGGATACTCTTCTATAAAGGGGTGGTTCCACGGACCCGTTCATCTGGTGACACACCAGTTTGCTAGCTTCCATTCTTCTCATATGCTAACTCATGATTTTGAAGTTAATGCTCAACCCTCTAGCCACACTGGTCATTTATTGGTTTGGCTTTTGGCTGCTGAACCATCTCCCTTCCTGGCATGCCACCACACTTCCTCTTCTCCAAGTCAACGCTGACCCGTCCTTGAGAAAACCATCCTTGAAGCCTTCGCTCCACTCTCATAGCTCCAATGAACTTTTCCCATCACTACTGCTCTCTAGATCATATGACCTGATGGTGGTTGCTATGGAAATTAAATGAGACAATTTAGGCAGAGTGAAGCTCACAACAAAAGCATTAGTTGTACTTATGGGGACCAATTACTCAGCTCACTATCATGGCTGCCAGTTACCCTTTACCATGCACTCTGTTGGGTTTTCTGCACACTGGTTAATATTATCATCTCCTTTCCTCATAGCCAACTCACCAAATCTAGAATATGTTCTACTTTCAGGCTGAGAAAGAGAAAAATTTTGACAGGACAGTTAGTTCACATGTGCTATTTTATGCAGCTCCTTCTGGGATTTAAAAGATCCCAGAAAGAGAGTCTACTGCCTACATTACTAAACTTGTTTAAAAATGACTCTGAATGGAAGTGCTGAGGTTTTCATACATTATTATAGTACTATTATTCCTATTTGCCACCTCTCCTAACAATTTTGGCATTTTTTGCATTTGTTGATAGGTTTCTGCATTATCTCTAGAATTACATTTTGTACCTTTGGAAGCAGGGGCAATGACAACTTCCATTTTTTAATTTCTTTCAGTGCTTGGCATAGAGTCTTGCATGGTGATTCTCAGCATTGTGTTTATGCTTTGTTTGATTATATTTGGATCTTACTAAAACATTGGCTCGGCATTAGGCACACAATAGAAATGAACAAGAACTTGTAGACTGTTTAGAAATTCCATTACTGGTGGCTCAACCACCATGCTGTCTAAGCATTCTTCTACTCGCTTGGATGCCTCATGTTTCTTAGTGTTCTTCACTGTTTTCTTCTTTTATCTTCTTTTTGTTGTTATTGTCATTTCTGTCTGGATCCTGGAACTTATTGAATCCTTGTCTTACAACCTATTGAAAATTCTATTCCCTTCTAGTATGCGCAGGGTAATGAAGGATGGAAATGAATACACTCCTAGCTATTCAGTTTTCAAGTAACAAGAAATGAAATAGTTTACTTCTCATGAGCTATGCTTTCCTCACTATGAAAAGATAGGTGGTTTCATTTGTTTAAAATAACTGGATGATATGGTTTGTTTACTTTTTGGGAAAGAAGTATAAAATGGATGGATTCAAGGACTCACAAGTGATACAAAGTGTACCTTCCCCACCTTGGTATTACCACCAGGATGTACTGTCTGCCTGGGTATTTGGACAAAACTTTAAAGAGATGTCACTCTTCTATTGGCTTTCTTTTTAGAGAACTTTCAAACACTATGACAAGATAACCCCATAAGGAAGGCTACTCGCTTTATTTCCTATATTGATATATTGGAGACCTTGAAATTGGCCATGTGGACCTATATAGCGTGGTGAGGATCACTTTCTATGGCGAGGAGAAAAATGGACCTTGATTCCTACTTCAAACATTTTGCCTCTGCTTTCTTCTCCTGCCATCTATGCTTAGAAACTTCTATAGGAATGGCGTCCTGCCTACATGTATTCTTCATGCAAGCAAAAGTTTCCTATCTTGTGAGAAAATTTAAGAGCATAATAAAATGTTTATATTGGTACATATAAATAGATATGAGAGTCTATCAGAAGTATTGACAATGGGGCCAGGCCTACAAGCTTGGCATGCCTAGCATGTACAAGGGTCTGAGTTCAATACTGAATAATAATGATGATGTCTTAATAGTTCTCAAAATAATTACTTTTAGCACATTTATATAAGGGCTCCACATTAATTTTATCTAATGTGTATGCACATCAAAGGTGCCAAGATAAACTGATTCCAGGATTGATTAATTCCATTTTTCAATGACATTAACAAGAACACAGAGCCATCCTTCCTGTCCCATTGTCTTATGGGTCATCTTGTCACTCAGGGCAGCACATTGACTATTGCTGGACTGGATTATCTACATGGACCTAACCAAGTTAAGCAGATTAAGGGGTTGTTTCCACTACTGCTTGAAGATTAGAAAATGTGTGCCTTTATTAGGGACACTTTTCCTGGCCCATCTCATCTGTCATTGTAAACTATTCACTTAACCCCTCTTCATATTAAATGGAAACAGACTAAAAGGAATGGAGGCTGTGTTGTTCACAGGTATATAGGATTGCAATTCTTCCAACAAGAAAAACAGAAGAAAACACCAAAATAAAAATAGGTGACTGAGAGGACCTGTTGTACCAACCCCTGTTTAGGCTCTGCCTTTGAGCATTGAGACCCTCATTGGGGAATTTTGTAAACCCTCTGCTGAAATGCAAATACAACTGTTAAAATAATAATAAATCAACTGCTATATTTTAAAATAGGAAATCATTTTATATACAGATTAATAAAAAACTTCCAGCTTCTTGGCCCTAGAAGCTACTATGAAATTTTCAATCACATTTTAAGTTGTGACTTTTCCAATTTTGTGGCAATTGAAGAGGTATTTTCCCCCCAGACTGAACATAGGACTGCATAGAAGGAGAGAAAGCAGATTTAACATATGTTTAGGTGTTGTTTTAAATCCCACTTATTTAAGTGTAAACACTGCCTCCTTAATCAGGAACTTTAATTTCTACCACTACTAAATTCAGATAATCATACCTGCCCCCTATCTTCTTTTCTGGGAAGCTGGGAGGATTAATTGGATAAAGTACTTAAAGTTCCCCAGAAAGATGAGGTACATGTAAAAGATGTTATTATTTCTAGGAAAGAATCAAGCTGTGTCCGTTTTATGGACAGTCTACCCTTCTGGATTTTTTCCCCACTTACTCATTCAGCTAATTCATTGTGTGAAGCCCTTCTCATCTTCAAGTAGTTGTACTCAGAGAAAAGATTTTCAGTTAACTTCCTCCTATGATGGGAACTGCATGATGTTCCTGGGTTTGCTGAATTTCACATAGAATTGTTCTGCAAATTGATATACATGATAGACTCAAGAAACAAGCTGTGAAGGCTGTGAATAGGACCAGTTTCAGAGGTAAGTCCCTATCCAGAGCTCTTCCATGAAGTGTTTGCCAAGGACAGCAGTTCTTAGGCAGTTTAGCAATGATTTTCAAACACATGGCATTTCCCATCAAGTCCAAACTCAGTTTCAAATGCCCCAGACTGTTGTGCTTATCTTTACATAGGGGGAATGAAACCCTTCCACCCACTTATAGTAGAAAGAGTTGGAGTCAGATTATTTTGAACACAAAAGAAGAAAAATGAGTGCATGATCTTTATTCATCTCCTATAAACTCTGTCAAGTAGTTTATACATAAATATGTCCTAAAGCAATATATTTTCATATTTAGACCACAGAATACTCTCATTTCCCCCCTAGAATTCTATGTTAGTTATATAGCTAGAATATGCACACATTTTCAAAACCTCATCCTATGTACCATTTTACAGAGATTTTAAGTGTTCTTGTTGGACTTTTGTTAACTCTTTTATGGATGGGTTCTAATTTAGAAGTTCAGTTAGGAAGTCCTTGTATTTGGATAACTCTCACTACTATTTCAGGCTGATAAATCCACTTTATGGCCAGAGGGAGAAATCCCTGTTTTCCCAAATGAAGTGACATGTGAGTCTGTTGCCACCAGAGAGCTTGGAAAGTGGTTGTAGCTGACGCTGTTATGAAGATTTCTCCTAACACACTTCAAATCAGCCTTAAATAATGTCACATTATTTACCTTTCCTGGAAATAAAGTCAACCTGGACATCTTGATAAACTAAAACTGAAGCATACCTACAGAATTTATCCTAATCTGGTATCCATACTTATAGGTTCTCTTTAAAAGAGTCAAGATTTCTTCTTGCCCTCATACTTTTTTTTCTGAAATAAATGTTGAGATACAGTTTTTTTTTTTCTCAGAAATTAATACCATGATTGCTTAGTCAACCAGCAGTGATGAACTAGGAAATTCAGTAGAAGATGCAAGAGAGGAAGGACAGAGTAGGGAGCATCCTGTCAGTACAAGCAAAGTCGTTGGCTTTGCCAGGAACACAGAGTATTAAAAGGAAATGAGGTTCAGGTCATGTAAGATCTATGTTTCATATGAAGAAATAATTTACAGGTAAAAGTGCTATGAAGATTTGCTACCCAATAACTGAAACCATGCACAGACTCTCATTTCTTTTTTTTTTTTTAATATTTTTTATTTATTTATTTATTTAATTGAGAGTAACAGAGAGAGAAAGAGGCAGATAGAGAGAGAGAGAGAATGGGCGCGCCAGGGCTTCCAGCCACTGCAAACGAACTCCAGATGCGTGCGCCCCCTTGTGCATCTGGCTAACGTGGGTCCTGGAGAATTAAGCCTCGAACCGGGGTCCTTAGGCTTCACAGGCAAGCGCTTAACCACTAAGCCATCTCTCCAGCCCCAGACTCTCATTTCTGACTTAAGCATTTCCACCCTTTGTGCAAACCAGACCACAGAATGGATGGACGTAGCTTTGGGGAGAATACAGAAATCTTTTCCTCTCATTTTGGTTAACATGGCTGTTCATATTATTTTCAGGTTCCTTTTTCCCAAAGCATTGTCTGTGTATATTACCTATTTGAACAAATTCACATGCAAGAGAGATGCCAATATGAATCTTAAAAACTAAGTTGTAAGGTTTTGATCCAAGCGTTGATGAGTTTTGAGAAGGGAGAATCATACTTTAGCAAGGACAGACCACCCCCAACCCATGTTCTATCAGTCAAAGATGGTAAAATTGTGAATGACAGCTTATATATTAGGTAAAAATACACGGAAAGTATAAAAATATTTTTGCTGGAGATACTTGTAAAATAAAGATATCCATAGATATAATTAGTAATATAGCTATGGATACAAAAGCTAGTTTGATTTTCCTTACAGGAACCTTTAAAACTCCCTCAATATAACCATTATACCCATCTATCAATCAGGAAAAGCAGTGCTTGGAAATTTCAGGTCACCTGGCCAAGGTCATACAATTAGTAATTCACATATTTTTTCAGGGACAAAACACCAAGTGAGGTGCTACATAAGGAAGGAAAGAGTTTGTTTTGGCTTACAGTGTCTAGGGGATATGTGCATTATGGCAGGGAAAGCATGTTAGAAACATAAGCCAGTGTCATTTCATCACATAAGCAGAGGGAGGCCCTAGACACAGCAGGAACACCATGTGGGGCTGGAGTACAAAACCTCAAGGCCCAACCTTAATGGCACATATTCTTTAGCAACACTCCTCCTCAATAAAGTTCCACAATTTTTCAGAACAGCACTATCAACTGGAGATTAAATATTAAAACACATGAGTCTTTTGGGGGGCATTTTACAATTAAATGATCACATTGGTAAAAGGCAAACATAGAATGCAGACAAACCATCTCATAAGGATGATACTTGGGGCTGGAGAAATGGCTCAGCAATTAAAGGTGCTTGCTTGCAAAGCTTAATAACACAGGTTGGATTCCCCAGTACTAATGTAAGCCAGATGCACAAGGGGGCACATACATCTAGAGTTTATTTGCAGTGGCAAGAGTTCCTGGCATTCCGATCTTCCCTCTCTCTGCTGGCAAATACACACCCACCCATCCCCCCACACACATCTAAATATTTTATTTATTTATTTATTTATTTATTTATTTATTTATTTATCTGAGAAAAAGAAAGAATGGATGTGCCAGGGCCTCTAGCTACTGTAAATGAACTCCAGACACATGTACCACCTTGTGCATCCAGCTCACGAAGGTACTGGGGAGTCGAACCTGGCTTTGCAGGCAAGCACTTCAGTTGCTAAACCATCTCTCCAACCCCTAATGTATTTGTTCAATAAAGAACAATCACATCACTAGGCTGATATAATACAAAAAAGACTTAGTGCTTCCACAAATGCTCTAGGAAAGGTATAAGCATCAAGCCAAGATTGACAGCATGGAGTTACAGCATAGTAGTAGGATAGGATGTATGTATTGTTAGGATTTCTTTGCATTAAGAGCAGTTGTTAAAGTAGAGGCACATTGCATGAGGCCCTAAGACAGCACAGTGTTGAAGGTAGCAGGTAAATGGAAGCAAAACCTAAAAATAAAAGTAGAGGTCTCAAGCTGTACCTCTTCTACAGTTCATGTGGACATGCAGGGGTAGGGCCTAAGATCCAAACTTCTTGAACACTAGTATGAGGGCATACATTCTTCAAATTGACCATCTGTCTATGGTGGTGTCTGGTTATGGTGATAAAATGGTCAATAGCCACTGTGAACAAATGTCCTTTATTAAATGTAACAATGCAGCCAGCACTAAAGTACCCTAGCATTCGGTGATGGGTTGCAAACGTTATGCTATTTTCCATTTTTAAGAATCCTACTATTGAGATAAAGATAAGAGAAAAACTTCTCACTTCATTCCCTTTTTATGCTTTTGATTGCTGAACTATGCAAAAGTGTTACCTAGCCAAAAATATTTTTAAATCTTATATGGATCCAGTATTCATAAGCTTATGTAACTTCTTCACTCTCAAACTAAGTGAACTTGTTATAGTGGCAATGCAATAAGGTTACCGTCTACTACATGAGTTCACTCTCTTAGTGGGTTTGAGTTTTAGTAACTTCTCTTAGAATTATGTTGCTATGACTTCTACACTTATAAATTAGATAAAATTATTAATAAGGCTTCTATCATGAAAAACATGTAAATTTTGATGCCTCAAAGAAACATGTATACATTTTAATCTGTGGACCTACAAAAGACACTCTGTTGGTTTAAAAATAATGATTTAGGGCTGGAGAGATGGCTTAGCAGTTAAGCACTTGCCTGTGCAGCCTAAGGACCCTGGTTTGAGGCTCAACTCCCCAGGACCCACGTTAGCCAGATGCACAAGGGGGTGCACACGTCTGGAGTTCGTTGCAGTAGCTGGAGGCCCTGGCAAGCCCATTCTCTCTCTCTCTCTCTCTTTCTCTCTGTCTGTCACTCTCAAATAAATAAATAAAACAAAAAAATAATGATTTAATAATGTCCAGATGATTGCTGAAGTGACATTTGCATGGTAGGAACTTATCTATTATTTTATAACCATTATTAGATAAATTTTCCAATTTAAATATGAGAAAAGTGTAACTGAAAAAGTTTAAACTAGTGGCCTGATCTCATACAGGTAAAATGTGTCAGAAGCCATGTTTGGATCCTGATCAGTCTTTAGAGCCTATATATGCTTTCTACCCTGGTGACATGTTCTTAAGTGTGGTACTTTCCTGGTTTGTGTTCCCCTATTTACATGCTACTTACATGTCATTAGTAACTCTTGGGTTCTGATCTTTCCTGTAATTGCACTGTATCTAGCCTTTGAATGCTATCTAGTGAAAACAATCAGTTCTTGTTGTGAGCAGATCATTTAGGAGTATTGATTTCAAATTCATCATTGTTTTTCATGAAACAATGAAAAGCTAGGAATAGAGTATAAATGGGCACTCACAACATAAAGTTGATGACTTTCTATGCCCAAATGGTTTGACAATTTGTGATTCCCTCCCCTGGGGAAGATTTTTGCTAACATTTTTCAAGGCAAAATAGTCAATCTCTGTCTAAAATGATCAAATTTTGCCCTGCAGCAAACTTGTAAATTTTTGCAAGGACTCGTGAAACTTCACAAGGCAAGAGATCAATAATTTCCCACTGTTCTGTTCTCACTGCCTTTCTTAATATACACTATTTAGTTTGAAACTGCCAACATGAGAAAGTTAAAACTTAAGACGCAAGTAAGGAACTCTCTCCCAACTTGTAACAAATATAACTGATGTGTTTAGAATAATTTTGTTCAATCTACATTCAAGATATTTCAAAAGCCAGAAAATGAGTTTAGATACTTAAAAATCAGTTATACATATAAAGTAAAATGTACATATCTGCTCTTGTATTATGCTGTGGTATATACTGACACTCCTAATAATATTTTTTGGTTTTCTATGTATTGTATCCAGTGCTGTCAACCTATGTTAAAAGTCAGGATGTAAGCAAATGCTTGAATGGGCTTTTAACTGCTGCCATGAGAAGGAACCAATTTTGTGCCAACTTATAGTAATTTCCAATATTTATCATGTTAATTTTATGCATACATCTATGCATAAATTTTCTCACATTAAAAACTCCCAATAAATATGAGCCAATATTAAAATACGTTTTATCAAAAAATAAAAATAAATTTAGAAATTTTTAATCACTTTTTCTCTCCAAATTTTAGGTATCTTTTTTGTCCCACTGCATCAAAATAGTGTATATTTGCTTGGGTTTCACTCTTGGTCTTTCATTCTTCTAGCTGTGTAATTTCTCTGTCAAAGAACTCATCCATTTTCATTATTTCAGCAATGCCTTTAAGTTGAATGAGTCCCAAATTTCTGTTGCCAATCCTTCCTCTCATCTAAGCACAAGCTATTATTTCCAATGGTTCATCAGCTATTTGTATTCTTTCATTACTCTCTCCGTCTGCAAAGTAAACATTATGAACTCTCCATTTTACTCAAAATAATATCCTCATAATTGCCTTTTCTTCTTTTCAAACATAGAAGCAAGTGTCTAATCACCTGTGTTTGAAACCCCAGACCAGGGTACAAGAATAGCTATAAGACCCATGGACCAATACAGTTGGACAGGCATAGCCAGAGGAGCCAGAAGCCTTTGCCTCCATGTTACTCATCGTAACTAACTAGAAAAGCGGGCATAGTTTTCCCAGATTTAATTTTTCAGAGGAAAACATAAATCATTAATTGTATTATGAAATCTATCTATATCCTTTATTTCTTTCAACTGATACATTTTAACTATCTGGAAGCAGGAGGAGATTTGTAATGAGAATATGCAGTGCATATTTGATACCACTACACCATACACAAGCTAATAAGTAATTGGAAGTGTGTGTGTGTGTAATAAACAAATAAACCGGTACTCTTAGTTATAATGATGGAGTTAACACATAAACTCAGTAGAACAGTTATTCCACATATATCAATACTTTGAGCCATTTAGCATAGGGTTCTAGCAAAATAGGCTGCACTGATCTCATCAGAGAGAACCCAACCATGACTATAAGCCTGAAATTAAAAATGGCATGTTCTAAGTCAGTGTAAGGAAACAGAAAGGAAGTTATCCTGACTCTTCCAAAATAAGTATCAGGTTACATGTACTTCTTTCCAGGTTTCCAGGCATGATAAGTCAATTCCAGCAAGACAGAGGTGGATTTCAATGAATATGTAGTGCACATCACATGTCCCTCATTCTTATTTTCTACTTTTACTTTTACTTTACTTTAGAGAAGATATGTACTTGAATTATTTATTTATTTATTTATTTATTTTTCTTTATTAGTTAGTTTTGTATTCAGCAAATACAGTCAGTTTGGTACCATTATTAGGCTCATCCGTGACCTACCCCCTCCCTTGGCCCCTCCTTGTTGAGGTATACGGGTCATGCATTGTGGAGTTAGCCCACAGTTATGGGTAAGCTAAATGTCTCTGCATATCATGACCCAACATGTGGCTCTGACATTGTTTCCGCCCCCTCTTCTGCAAAATTTCCCTGAGCCATGTTGGGTTCATTTTTGGTCTGCTTCAGTGATGACGTGTTGGGGGCCTCTGAGGCTCTGGCTCTCTGATTTGGTAGGAGTTGATTTTTCTCTGTGCTGAACTCCTTCCCCCTTGTGCTAGTATCCGGTTCATCAGGAAAACAGCATCCTTGCTTGTTTCTCCAATTTTTCTTAGTTTCAGCCGGGGCCCTTTTGAGGAATGATGGGGTGGCTCTCTCCTTAGGATCTACATCTATCTGAAAAAGAGAAGCAGATTCTCCAATGGAGAGTAAGTTAGCACCAGACAAATGAGATAACCCTTACTTTTTTTTTTTTTAAAGAGAACTTAATAGGTGTAGGCCCTCTTGTAGCCCACAATTGATGGTACCTTGATAGTGGAGAGTGGGCTTATGTTTGGATATGGTTCTGACTTGTTTCCCAGCTCCAGCTATGGGTCCCATACCAGTGAGGGGATCAGTTAGCCAAATTGAGAGCAGTTGGTTCCCCACCATGGTTGTGTGCCACCACTGCACTTGTGTGGGCATTACAACAAGTTATTTGCTGCTAAGTAGGTTAGACCATGCGTTGCTTCGACAGATATTGGTCATTTTCCCCCAGTCGCCCATGTAGCACCTTCTGGCACTAGACGCGCTGACTGTCTGGGGACTGACTCTCTTCCAACTTCCAGCCATGCCATTCTAATTTGCATGTCAATCACATAAGGTGTCTTCAGCAGTAGGGTCTTACCACTAGCCTTTCGTGGGTCATCAAGTACTCTGACAGAAATCTGTCTGTCTTTTAGGAAACCTTGTAGGTCTCTCTGATCAAAAGCTCATTGTGGATGATAGCCCCATGCTGGTACTGGGAGTTACAGGTCAGTGCCCACTAAGAAAATGAGGGAAAAGGTCGCCATCTTGGCCGGAAGTCCCCTGTACTTGAATTTAACATAACACAATTATAGCTATAAGTCTTTGAAATTAAATATCATAAACTTCTCAAATTTAACTTTAGAGTGTGTATGTGTATGTGTGGGGGTGTGTGCGTGTATCATAAAGCAATCTTGTGATATGTCCTTTAAGTCATGGAAAAGATATAAGCAAATAAAATTCTATCTGTACATATCAGTTCATTTAATAGTTACTTTCAAAGAAGATGAAAAATTGGTTCCCTTATATTTTGGAAGTTTACTTTTTATTTTTTTTTAATTTTTATTTATTTATTTGAGAGTGACAGACAGAGAGAGGAAGAGGCAGAAAGAAAGAGAGAATTGGCATGCCAGGGCTTCCAGCCACTGCAAATGAACTCCAGACACGTGCGCCCCCTTGTGCATCTGGCTAATGTGGGTCCTGGGGAATTGAGCCTTGAACCAGGGTCCTTAGGCTTCACAGGCAAGCGCTTAACCACAAAGCCATCTGTCCAGCCCTGGAAGTTTACTTTTGAATATGACACTGTTAGAGAAAAAAAATTAAAGAACTATGGAAATTTAACTAACACAATGTTTTTCAATATCTGGCAAAAACTATTTTTAAACTAAACAAATGAAAAATATAAGCATACTAAAACCTGGTTAAGATTATATCATTAAATACTGAAATTATCAGATCAAAATTTCATGCTAGCTATAAATTAGATAAGTGGTAATACTAAACTTTTATTTGGGGCGTGTGCGCTATTGAAAAATCTTTAACTTTCTATAACTTCTTTACATAGATGAAGTAGCTAATTGGTTTGATTACAATTATCTTCGAGATGAAAATGGGAAATGTATGAAACACTATAGCATAGTGGTTTCTGAATTGTTTTCAGACTTGCAATCAACCTTTATCAACTTAACTTTTGAATTAGAAGACATCTTATATTTTTTGAGAGGATATATAGCTCTTTAAACTAAGAAATTAAATTCATGCTAATATAGTTTCAGTTTATTGTACTTCAGATTTCAGCACAAGCATTTCAGAGCACTTAAAAAACTATATTTAGAGTGAGATATACATATTCCATACAGATGGAATCAATCCATGAATGTATGTTGGTATCATTCCTGCCAGTCCTAATAAAACTCTGTCTTTGGTATGTTTGAACAAGACTTACATTATACAAGAAAACTGAAACATCAACCATTATATGCCCTTTAAGTGTAGATAAAATAATTTTACATCCATACAATATTTTTAAATGTTGACTTTAGCAAAAATCTTAGAAATTCTCTGCAATTTGAAATGAAAATTCATCATGCACAAAATTATGAAAGAAAACAATATTGACTCCAAATAACTCATAACTTTTTTGAGTAAAGTCTCAGTGTTGTGTTTTAATCTTTTTCATTTATACTTGCTCAGTATATTTAAGTTTACATAGTGTTTTCCCATGGAAAACAACATATAATCTGCACAATGCCCTTTTGTGAAATGTGATAATGTTGCATTCTTAATATTTTGACCAGCCCAATGGATATGAACAGATAGGTTCATCATCACACAACCAGGAGAAAATGGTAGAACTAACAGCTTGGGCTCTGGCCACCTTCACACCAATACAGAGTGCTCTGGATAGACCCTGACAGCCTTGTCAACATCTGAGTCCATCTCGATTTAGGGCACATGAGAGCAAAATAAATATGTTAATCATTGTTTTTTACATTTGTCTTTGTTAAATTCTCACCTTTATGTAAGTATTGTATTACCAGAATGACCTCATACTCATATCTGAGGATCTGTGCATGATTGAGCACACATGCACATAAGGAGTTACTACAGGATAGCATAAATTACTTACTTGATTATCTCTTACAGGAAGATTGACATGTTTTTGAGAAGATTGTAGGAAGAAGAAAAAGGAAGCTCAATTGCTGTGCAGAAAGCAGAGGTTTTAGTGGAACATAAATCACTAGTGGAAATACACTATTTTTTTATTTTTATTTTATTTTATTTTATTTTATTTTACAGTCAGTTTGGTACCATTATTAGGCTCATCCATGACCTACCCCCTCCCCTTGGCCCCTCCTTGTTGAGGTATACAGGTCATGCATTGTGGAGTTAGCCCACAGTTATGGGTAAGCTAAATGTCTCTGCATATCATGACCCAACATGTGGCTCTGACATTCTTTCCGCCCCCTCTTCTGCAAAATTTCCCTGAGCCATGTTGGTTCTGCTTCAGTGATGAGGTGTTGGGGGCCTCTGAGGCTCTGGCTCTCTGATTTGGTAGGAGTTGATTTTTCTCTATGCTGAACTCCTTCCCCCTTGTGCTGGTGTCCGGTTCATCAGGAAAACAGCCCCCTTGCTTGCTTCTCCAATTTTTCTTAGTTTCTGCCGGGGCCCTTTTTAGGTATGATGGGGTGGCTCTCTCCTTAGGATCTACATCTATCTGAAAAAGAGAAGCAGATTCTCCAACGGAGAGTAAGTTAGCATCAGGACAAATGAGATAACCCCCTTTTTTTTAATAGAGAATTTAATAGGTGTAGGCCCTCTTATAGCCCACAATTGACGGTAGCTTGATATTGGAAAGTGGGTTTATGTTTGGATATGGTTCTGACTTGTTTCCCAGCTCCAGCTATGGGTCTCATACCAGTGAGGGGATCAGTTAGCCGAATTGAGAGCAGTTGGTTCCCCACCATGGCTGTGTGCCACCACTGCATTATTTTTGTTTGTTTGTTTGTTTGTTTGTTTGTTTTGTTTCAGTTTTTGTAAATCCGTAGCCAGGTGTGTAGAGCTTATTTGAAACTGCACATTCACTAATTCTTAGGGCTCTAAAATTCTTGAGGAGAAAAGGCTTGACCTGATAACCTCATTTATATTTTTTTTCATTTTTTATTTTTTAAAAATATTTTATTTATTTGTCAGAGAAATAAGGAGGGAGAGAGATATGAGAGAGAATGGGCATATCAGATCCTCTAGCCACTGCAAATGAACTCCAGACACATTTGCTATCTTGTGATATGGCTCTATGTGGGTACTGGGGAATTGAACCCAGGTTACTTGGCTTTGCAGGCAAATGCCTTAACCACTGAGCAATCTCTCAAGCCCCTCATTTTTCTTTGTGTTTGTCTCTGTTTAATGTTGGGATTTCACCTGACCTAGTGCACATGAAATATGCTGTCAATGAGCTATATCTCATACCCACTGACTTCAGAATTGAGTAGAATGATATAGTGAAGAAATTTGCACTATGCATGGTTCTATTGCATAACCTAGCAAAAGCCTACTTGTGCATTACTGGCAGTTGTCTGATCATGTCAGTATAAAATTCTTCCTGTCACAATATGCTAGCTATTAGTACGGAAGTCGGCTTTTGACTTCAGTGGCACACACCCAGGAAAAGACAATGGAAGATGTTACATGCAATGATTTGTCCTGGCAGTTTCATATGACAGGAATTTTCTTCCTGTGTCCTGCCTTAAATTTGATTTAACTGTAGACTTGTAATCACACTTCATACCACCAGCCTATCTTCCTGAAATTGACTGATATTCCATAAAGGAAAAGATAGGATGGACTCTATTGGGCTTCTGATCTAAGTGAAAGAAATGTCTGAATTGTTTTTTTCTACCTACCTGTCTCTAAGGCGGTGCCACACCTAGTCTATTCACTCTCAAAGTCTGGACCATCTGTGTTTAGTAGGGGAGGCTGAGTGTCCTATTCTGTCAGATGTCTTTCTGAGTTTTCAGTCTTCAAGAAGTTTCATCAAAGTCCTAACTTGAAACTTTTCTCTCTGAGTTCCTAGCATTCCCTCATGTCTCTAGGTCAACTAGTCCCTTGCACAAAGGTGTGAAAACCCTTTGCATTTGATGAAAGGCATGAAGAAACAGGCCCAGTGCAACCCACATGGGAAAAAGTGGCACATGATTCAGTAGTACAAAACTCACCCTGAGTTGGTAGGAGAAGGTTCTGCGCTAGGCAGCAAGTCACTGGGAGCATCACTCATGTGTATGCACACTCACCGGCTATATTTCCTCTGTAATCACGCATGTATGCAAGGTACAGCAAGGTTGTGCAGGAAAAATCCATGGCAACCACATATGCAGGGCTGGTAGATGTTAGTTGAAAAGAAAAATAAGTTTATCCTTTTCTCAGTTTTAACTTTTCAAAGGCATCATACTTTAGATTTATTTGACTCAAACTTGAAAATATAGTACTATACATTTTTTAATTTTTTTTAGTAGGAGCTTATCTTGGGGCATTGTGAACAACCTAAAGGCTATTCACTCTTCACTTTAGAAACCTTGGAGGTATTTTTCTGTGCTGTGTACATTTTCATCCCAAGGAATATTTTCTTTTCATTCTTTTACATACCTGGGGACATTTTTTTTCTCTCTACAGAGACCTTAGAGGACTGTTTAAGACCCTATCCACTCCATCTACTCTTAGTTTCACCTGAAGGGCAAAAATCCTAAGATCTTGACACAAATCCTGATAAATACATGGAATTATTAAAGGTGCCATCTCAGCAGAAGAAGATTGCTGCTGCCTTTGTTCTCAGGGGAATACATATTTCACCCAGTAGCAAGACACCCAACTGCTGCTACAATCAGAAATCTCTGAAATGCCTTTAAGCTAATCATCTTTGAACATGAGCCTTTGTTGTTGAATGAGGGACCTTCTGCATGCAAGACACAGAAACCTGTTTTATTATTATTTTTTTCTACCTTGCACAGAACAGCATCAAACCTGTCACCACCGACGGTGAGTAAGGTTCAGTGATCTGTCAGCTTTCACCCTGGATGAAGACAGTGAGAGAAATCTGCAGCCCTGGAGAGTTCAGGGAGAGCCAAACAGTGTGTTTGCAAAAGAGCATTTTTATATGTTTTCTTGTGACAGCACTAGTTTAACAGAAAATAGTTGGAGTGTGCCAAAAAAAGAGGGAAAAAATGCAAGACAGTAGTAGTAAGTTAGGCTAGCATGACATGATGGATCTGGGCTATGACAAACCGAATTGGAACAAAGCGTCCCTGGGGAGCAACTACACCAGGTTTGCTGAATTGTATTTCTTGATTTCTTACTGTGCAACAGTGCTTTTTACTGTTAGATTGACTAGGCTTCAGAATATTTTTAAAATTGTACAAATCAAAATCCATGTAGCTTAAAAATGAAGGATGTAAAAGGTTTAGGAGTTTGATGTATTGAAAGGCATTTTGTATTCCCTCATGTGAGTATTAAATATACACTTTGTCTGTTTGATGAATTTCAAATCTTGTTGGAAGGCAGTGCACACCATCATAGTTTACAAGACTGAAAACCATGGTTAGAAAGGGTATCAGCTGCAGATCGCCAAAGCTTCTATTTATTTATGTGTGTGTGTGTGTGTGTGTGTGTGTCATCAAGGTGTGCCCAGAAATTATAAAAGGCCACATCTGTAGGCCAACACTTAGTCTGAGATATGTGAATGAAAGAGTAAAGAAGTCTCCAGTCTCAGGTCCTCTTAGCTCAGATGTGATAATTGTTCTTGCCGGTCCTCCTATGCTGTCACAGTGGCTTCCACATAACCCTAACCGAAAACATAATAATAAAAGGAATATGAGGGCTAAGATTTATGCCACAGACATGAAGCTTAGGTAGCTTTCATATACCACACAACATCAAGTAACTGGACAATGATTCTATAAATTGTTATTTGTAATCAATCTTGAAGAACTAGCTAGCTAAATAAATGGACTATTCTCTATCCTCAGGTAAATGCAGGGACTGGAGTTACAGAGGAAAACATTGGGAGTTCCAATCTTCAAGGAGTTGCAACCAATTGGAATAATTAATGACATTATTAGCTGTGGTACAATACGGAATAAGAGTGAGACAAGCTCAAGGCAGATGGAAACTATCCAGGCTCAGTCAACACAGCTTCAGGAATCTCCCACTAAGTTTATGGTTGGGGAGACACAGGAGGGTAGGAGTTGGTAAGAATGAGTTTCTTGTTAATTAAGAACGGAAGGATGAGGCATTGAGAAATCAGGCCTAAATGGTAGGACATAATCTCAGAAAATAAGAAAGTAGGAGCAATATATGGAACTGTTTATGGTTTTAATACAAAAGGATGAAGTATTATGGTTTAAGGGTTTAGGGAAAGAGTATATAGTAACAATAAGCCAACTAGATTGTTGGTCCTATCTGAACAATAAGCAGTTGCTAGTCAGCTATAACCCACTGCTGCATGTATAAATATGAGGCAGCATTGCCAAATCCTTTGGTGTTCTAAGAAAATCTGGAAATCTGGTTTCTTACATAAAAATTCTTGATTTTAAGTATTAGAAACTATTTTTAGATATAACATATTTCATGGGACAAATAAAATATACCATGAAAGTTGCATCTTTGATTTTCTTCAGTGGTATAGCAACTGTAAATTGCATGCACTCTGATTAATAATCCCTACTCATGTTGCAATCAGAGGCACACACACACACACACACACACACACACACACACTCACAGTAGAAGGGAGCCAATCTGGAAAGAAGAGGTTCAATGGTAGGGAAGAGAAAGGAGAAGGTAATGGGGTTATTATGATCAAATACATAATATATATATATTTTAATTTTTTGTTTTATTTATTTATTTATTTGAGAGTGACAGACAGAGAGAGAAAGAGGCAGAGAGAGAGAGACACAGAGAGAATGGGTGCACCAGGGCCTCCAGCCACTGCAAACGAACTCCAGATGCGTGCACCCCCTTGTGCATCTGGCTAACGTGGGTCCTGGGGAGTTGAGCCTCGAACCAGGGTCCTTAGGCTTCACAGGCAAGTGCTTAACTGCTAAGCCATCTCTCCAGCCCCATAATATATTTTTTATAAAAATTTTCAATAAATAAAATATTCTTTAAAAATTATATTTTGCCATAGCCCATTCCCTTTGTTAACCTTTCCTCCTCATAATCAGTTGCATGCAATTATGGATACACAGTGTAGAAGAGTCCAAGTCTGAAGTCACAGGAAGTGCACTATTCTGCATAATGATAAGATTCAAACAGCTTTGATGGAAGATGATCAGAACAGGTTAAACTGAAAAATAAAAGGTACTTCAAAATGGTAAATATGCAGAGGTTATTTAGAGAGGTCATGTTGGTAGTGGGTAATGAATGGAGAGGAATAGCTTCAGATAGATGTAGATGCTATCACAGACTAAGGAAGACTTGTCTGAAAGGTCTTGGATAAAAGAGAGAGTAGGTAGACAGGATTCTAAAGATTGAAATGAAGTCATCAGTGAGAAGACATACAGCAATGTTTTATGACCTGAAAGAAGCACTGAATAGAACAGAATGGCCCAAGTCCAGGTTGCAAAAAGTGGATAATTATTAGTGAGAGTAACAAAAACGTTGAGATAAGTCCCAAACAAATTTGGTATGCAAAAGTATAATTTTATTTTATTTCTATTTATTTGAGAGAAAGAGAAAGAGAGAAGCAGAGAGAGAAAGACAGATAGAGATAGACTGGGCACGCCAGGGACTCTAGCCACTGCAAACAAACTCTAGATGCATGTGCCACCTTGGGCATCTGGCTCAAATGAGTCCTGGGGAATTGAATCTGGGTCCTTTGGCTTCTCAGACCAGTGCCTTAACAGCTAAGCCTTCTCCCCATCCCAAGTCTAACAATTTTAACTTGATTTAATAATTTCTATAAAAATTACATTAAAATCAATTAGTTAACTGAATTTAACTTAGTCACAGCATATACTAAGGAATTACAGTTTATAAGCTGGCATATTAAACATTTTGAGGGGTGCCTTGCTATGGCAATGCATATGACAATATGTTAGCCATTCTTCCTGAAATACTGGTACTTAAAGTCTGCATGAAATGTAGTAGCCATGGGGCTGGGGAGGTGACTCAGTGGGTAAAAGTATTTATTACACAATCATGAGGATATGAGTTTAGACCCTCTGAACCCTCATAGAATTCCAAGAGTAGTTCTCCACACATGTAATGGCAGCACTGGGCAGGCAGAGACAAAAGCATCACTGGGTCTTGCTGACTACATTGTTTAGATGGATCAAGCTGTGGGTTCAGTGAGAGACCTGTCTTGGGAAATAAGATGGAGAGCAATCAAGGATGGCACTTGATAGCAACCTCTTCATGTGCTTCTGTGCACACATGTGTGCTCACACACATAAATATGCATTTGCCACACACATGAAAAAGAGTAGCTGCTATGCATACATTCATTTAATATTCATATGCTTTAAATAAATTTATTTATTCAAATGTATTATTATTATTGATTACTAAAGACAGGCACTCACTATTTAACCCAGGCTAGCTCTAAACAGCATAGACAAGCAGGTCTCAAATTTATGATCTTTTTGCTCCAGCTTCCTGTGTGCTGGGATTACAGATATACACCATCACACTCAGTTACAAATTATTTATTTATTTTCTGTATATATGCATGTATGCATGTGTGTGTGTGTGTATGTAAGAGAGAGAGAGAGAAAGAGAGCAAGCATGGATGTATGAGGCATGAATAGAGGACAGACTACAACCTTCAGGTATAAGTCCTCATCTTCTACCTTGTTTTGAGTCAGAGCTTGTGGTGGTTTGATTCAGGTGTCTCCCATAAACGTAGTTGTTCTGAATGCTAGGTTCCCAGCTGATGGAGACTTGGGAATTATCATCTCCTGGAGGGAGTGTATTGTTGGGGGCGGGTTTATGGGTGTTATAGCCAGTTTCCCTATGCCAGTGTTTCCCACAATCTCCTGTTGCTATTGTCCACCTTATGTTGGCCAGGGGGTGATGTCCACCCTCTGCTCATGCCATTGTTTTCCCCTGCCATCATGGAGCTTCCCTGCGAGCCTGTAAGCCAAAATAAATCTCTTTTTCCCACAAGCTGCTCTTGGTCAGGTGATTTCTGCCAGGAAAGTGAATCTGACTGCAACAGATCTCTTGTTCACTGTTCCCTCCCACAGGCTGGTCTGTGAGCTTCCAGGAATTCTCCTTTCTTTGTCACACATTTCACAGTAGGTGTGCTGGGATTAGAGAGGCCCACTAGAGTTTCCAACTTGTACTTGAGGCTTGCAGATTTGAATTTAGGTAGTCACAGTTGCTATATAAATCCTTTATCCACTGAGCAATCTCTCTAGCCCCTGTTATTTTTAACTGATGAATAAAAACATAAATTATTGCTCTAGTTTTTGACTACGAGTGCTATGACAGAGACATGAAGCTTTTTTTCTGACATTTCTCATATGTAAGTAGCTTTGGAAAAGCTTTTTCTCCATTCTAAAGAACTGTAGCCAGGTATGGCACCATAGTCATGTAATCCACTGTTCAGGAGATAGGAGAAGTTTGAGGATAGCCTGGAGTGTACATAGGGACTTTTAGGCCAACCTGAGTTGCAAGACCTTACATTCATTATTATCTATAGTAATCTCAGAGAATAACAGTAGCAGTTGAGAGAGTTCTCTGCAAGATGTCAGGTGTGCCAGCAAAGCCCTTCTCCTTTTGCATTTTCTCTTACAAACAGCACTAGCAGCACTGAGAGAATGTGCAGTAAGTTAAGTGCTTTAAACAGGATGCAGTAATTTTCATTCAAGTGAACTAGAACCTTTGCTACTGTATGTCCACACATTATTTATTGCCCACCATAGTTCTCACCACCTAGTCTAGTGTTGAGAATACCACAGAATGTAAATTCTTACCAAGTGACTCCACTCTCTTTGAAAGATTGACCCACTCACTGGACAAATTTAACTAATATGATCACTTAGGTAGACCCATCTTATTGCAAATTTTCTGAACAAAAATATTTTAGGGATGGGGGAAATGTAAGACATGTTTAGAAAGTTGTAACCACTTTTCAAAGATATTTCAGTTTCTCATGGTGGTTGTTGACAGCTTCCCCCAAGTACCACCAAATTAACAGTATGGAGTAGAGATTATAGTGAGCTTTTATGCCTTATAAGAAAAACCCGTGCTTATGTGGAACACAGTTGCTTGAGCTTTGCACTGATAGATCAATCTCACCTGACATATGAGGAGCCATTAACTTCTAGGCCTTCATTTATATTAGAAAAGGAAAATGTTAGATAAATCTAAGAGTTTTAAAATAAGTATTGCTGCTGATTTTTTAAAACGTTTAAATCACTTAGCAATCTATTTTCATATACAATGCAGGAAGATGCCAATATCATTCAATTATTTTGAACCATTTATACCTTGAGCTAAGGAAATAATAGGCATGCCACTCTAATCTTCATTTACTCTTTGATTTGTATCCTCTTTGGTTTGGTTTATTTATGTGTAAATATGCATAGTTCAAAACTTGTTAGTAGCAACACTAATAATGCCATTTATATACTTCACCTTGTCCATTTAAAATGGATTGTTCTATTTATAGAGTAACAGCCTGTAAAATTAAATTAAAATTTTTAATAGAAAAGACAGTCTTTTTAAAAATTATTATAATAGAAAGAAGGGTGATTTTTTTCATAAATCATTTACAAAGCAACTTTTAAAAAGTCTCCTTTTTGTTCTAAAACTTTAAAATAGTCATTGATTTTTAAAAATAATTATTTATGCAAAATAATTTATGGTAGATTTTTCAGTACTTGAAAATATATTCTTATAATAGGAATTTTACAAGACCATTAATTTTAGCAGTGGTGGGGAACATAAATATGATTTAGGAGCTATTGCTGATTGTTTCTAGAAATACATATTGACCCCATTAGTTTTAAGTGATAACATTACTAAACCAAAGTATTAATTCAACAGTACCAGAATTGCTGATTTTAATAATTTTTATTCAAACCCTTTGCTTAGCATTTATATTTCAGCTAGATTACCATACATAAATATAAATGCAAAATTTAAACAAACTATCTCAGAAATCTCATTTCAACTTATTTTGAAATTAATATTCTAGGGAGCTAAGATTTTGGAATTATACCAGTCATATGATAAGGATCCAATAAATATGTCATTATTGTTGATGATGACAACTCCTTCTTCTTTGTTAGAGAAATACTTGATGAACAAGTGATTCAGTGAATGATCATTAAATCATGATGCTTCTCTAAACTCATGGCACCATGTTGATCAATAAAACTGCGCCCAAGATGTTATCAATTCTGCTGGATCCCAAACACATACCAAAGCACCAGAACAAAGAACCCTAGAAAATAGAGGCTTGGATGAACCTCCAAACAAGACACAGTTGTGGAGGAAGGGATTTTTTGAAGTTTACAGAGAGAGGAATAGTTCTATAATGGCAGAAGAAGCTGGCCCACTTTCACAGGTCCAGGCAGAGAGAAATACCACCACCAAAAGCAAGCAAGCACACTTCAGGAACATGAGGACGTAGACTCCAGCAAAGCTCCAGCACTTTGCATATCTTTTTAAAAAATATATTTTATTTATTTATTTGAGAGATAGAAAGAGAAGCAGAGAGAGAGGCAGATATATAGAGAGAATGGACAAGCCAGGGCATCTAGCCACTGTAAACAAACTCCAGATGCATGCGCCCCCTTGTACATCTGGCTTACGTGGGTCCTGGGAATTGAACCAAGGTCCTTTGGCTTTGCAGGCAAATGCCTTAACCGCTAAGCCATCCCTCCAGCCCTTGCATATCTTTAGATTGGAATTCCAGGTCTGCCCCACTCCTTAGTGCTGGACCTAGGATCCTCCCACAGTAATACAAGTTACAAGCTTTAATAAAACTCCTGGATTGATTGGGGGGACATCCATTCAAACTACCACACTCCAGTTCCCTTCTCTACAGTAGGTTTTCTCCCTTGCCTATGTCCCATGGGTTCAGCACAAGAGTGAATTTAAAAGTGGCCATTGAGCTCCAGGAAGGTAGATTCTTTTAACAAAGAGAACCAATCTAAACTAGTTAGAAAGGAAAGCCAGGATTAAAAGATAACAATAAAGGCACAGGATTTTAGAAAAGAAACAGTCACTACATATGAATTGTTGGGAAGGAGACTGTAAGATAAAAAGAGCTTAGTTGGTCCTCAGTAAGCGGTAGAGTAGAAAGTGCAGAGGCTTTTAGAGGAGAGGGTTATGGAAACACAGGGTCTGATAGACAGTATTTGTCAAAGCAGAGCTGTAATAACAGGCAATTTTAGGAATCGAGTTATATCTTTACCCATTTTTACTTTAGTACTTATTTTTGCATATGATTTTAATTCTGTGTAGCCATCTGGTAGGGCCTGGCACTCCATGATTTGTTGCCATACTAGTGTTTATCCAGGGAACTACGACTGTAGTCACAGAGAAGTGAATGCTGGGTGTTGGGAACAAAGACTGAGGAAGGATTTCCAAACAAATGTTCCTTCTTCCTTTCAACAAGTTCAAAAGCTAAGGATACATTCCATAGGATTTTTATAGATAGAGTCAAGCCTTGACTTTGTCTGGTATCAAACTATATTTACAGTAACTGACCATCTTCAGTTCCTTCATGACTTGCTGCCTCCATTTTCTCTTGCGGAGGTCCCTCCTTCAAATCAAGAAATGAGACCCAAGAGGGCATCAAGGGATCTCGAAACTCTCTCAGGAGCCACCTCTGACTGGGACTGCTCTTCTCTGTCAATCACAGAGCATTCCCAGAGATAGCATTGCTATCTGCAGTGTTATGTTGCTGCTATAGGCAGCATGAAATTGACAAGGAATGGCAGAGTAAAGTCCTGAAAGGGCACTTCTGCTTTCTGATGCATCTAACACCTGTATTTATAAGAAAGAAAACAGTTTTTATAAACATATTACTGGGAGGTGTAGAAGGTGAAGAATTACTGACACTTTGTGATGCAATAGCATAATGGTATGTAGACAGCTACTGATCATCCACCCTAACAGCATTTGCCCACCAGAAACAACCTGGATTAGGTAGTTTCCTAGACGTCTTTGAATAAAGAGGTATACTCCAGTGCAAATCAAATATAAACCTTAGAAACCCTTGATCATTGAGTGCAGGGGTCTCATTACCTTAGATTTGAGCAGAATATGTACTTAGCCCTTAGCCTATATATCTGTATATCCTCTAGATAGATGATTATTATAGCTTGGGAAGCCAGGATACAAAGTGGACAAAGAAAAAAAATGACCCCCTGTTCTCTTTCCCAGGGTCTGTTCTAAGAGTAAACAGATAGATCTGCATTCTTAAATCTCAAATTCAGGTCATTATTATCATTGTAACAACAGCAGATCTGTCCACATAACAATAGCAAATGAGAGAACTTAAATTCCAGCATAACCACATTAGGTTCAACATAACAGGACAGATTATGCAATCAGATGCTCTCATTCTATCAATAGTGCATTGAACTTGCATGGTCTTATGGAATTTACAGTATTCAGCAGGTGGCCCTTTCTAAATATTCATCCCCCTGTCACAGCCCACATTGGTGTGCCTTCTTGTTAACTCTGCTGGGTGGCTTCCTGTGTGTACTTTCTCTCTTGTGAAGAATACCTCACCCTCCTTCAGATCAAGGAATGAGACCCTGAAGGACATTGAGAGAGCTCTAAATTCTCTAAGGAGCCATCCCTGACTGTGAACATACAGTACTTCATTCAATCTCGGTGACAAGTTTACTGTTTATAATTGTCCTTTTGCTTCTACATTGTGTTCAGTCCATTCCTCCACATCCTTACACTGTTATGAAGATTTACTATTTTTTTTCTTAAGTCACATTATTATGGGTCCAAAAGAATAATTCTTTTCAATGGAGTTTCTTGTATTCCCTGGTATGTATCTGCTTATCAATTACTAAAGAAAAATATCCAGATCCCATGTAATTCTTCCACAGTGTGTCAGCATATATATTGCTATTCAGTTAGTGATACTGCAGTTCCCACTATGACTTTTTATGTGGCAGAATTAGTAAAAAGGTAATGTTAGGATTAAACCTCAAAAGGATGTAATCCCTAGTTAGCATTTTATAATACTGAGACTCTTTATTATCCTCTTAGTACACCATGGTATTGATAGCACTTTGTTTTACCTTATCATTATAACATCATCTCTGAGAATTTCCACTTGTATCATTACAAGATGATTATGACAGCTTCACTAAGCCTCATTCATGTGAATGGAAAATTAGTGCCATAAAGAAAATTTCTAATAATTATTTTCTAAGACGTGTTGGTACTTTTCAAACTTAAACTCATTATACCGATTTGAATCTCACTGCAGCAAATCCATGCAAACGGAGTGCTCTTATTCATGTCAGTCTCAGTACTTTTAGAAAAAATATAATCAGAAAATAAAAATGTTAATAAAATCCAGATGTGTGAATTTAATCTCATCACATATGTGGCAATAGTGTTCATGGGTCTCCATTTCCAGAAATAAAATAATTAATATAGTAAGTTTAATTATCAAAATCATGTAGATGTTCTGTTAGTTCTTTTTCACTAAGTATCTCATTTAACACACACAACCTCCCTATAAGAGTTGTCCACATTTTGTAGAAATGGTAATTTCATGTCATTGGATGCTAAATGTTTCACTTAGAGGTGCACACAGTTAGTATGTGGGAAAACGTTTTGGAAGGTACACTTGAATAATCTCAACATTCTTTAATCTTAACAGTGGCAACTGCTAGGTTAGTCACATTTTCAGCACATGACCATTCTTTCCATTATTTCACTACAAGTCTACAAAAAATAAATGTGAGGATGCACTTCACCTGATGGCAAATAAGGTTTAAGGTATCTTAAATACTTGTATTTACCCAACTCACTACTATAGGAAGTATTTTAACAAATGCATACTGCAATAATCAATAGTAGATCTAAAATGCTTTTTGGGAGTCTAGAGAAATAGAATACAGCCTCATCAAACTAAAATTTTTTTTGGGGGGGTGTTATAGTTTTCTAGTCATGAAGACTTTTTAATATCATGAGATAGTATCCAACATTTGGATGGGAGATTTCTACAGATGTCTCACACAGTCCTATATGTTATATGTGTATAATTTAGTATATAGCCTACTAAGGACATTTGATACAAATATATGTAACATTGTATATTATTACTATTTAGTGGCCCTCACTAATTATTGTGTTATGAGGTGTAGTTGATTCCTACCTTGTATTTTTCCAAATGTTTATAGAGCTCCATGACTTATCTGCCATTTCTCTCAATACCTTGTACCCCATTCAAGGTCATTTTTTTCACTTCTCTCTTTTTTTTCTTTAAATACAGAAAACTACTTTTTAAAAATTATGTGTCAAATAAACATAGTGTTTAAATGAGAATCTGAGTACTTTCTCTTTAAGCAGAATATAAATATTTTCTATAAACACATACTCAGGCATATAATTTTTTTAATTACAGTAAATTAAGAAAGGTCCAATAGTTTGCTTTACCCCTAGGAAATATTCAAAGAATATTTGGGAAACAGTTGTGTTAAGAAAGGCATTTAAGTAATAGTAGAAATAAGTGGAAAGGTTTTCTTATAATCTTCCAGGCAAATATAAATGAAGAAGTCTTTTGTTCTTCATCTTTCCACAACAATGAAAATCTATACAACCCTTGCAGGTGCATTAGGAAGTACTTCTTGTCTTATACAATTGTACTTAATAACATTTGATAATGAAATATGTAGGATTATAAATGATGAGTTGTTGAACTGTGTAAACACACTACACAGCCTATTCTTACAGGAGCAGACTTTGAACACTTAGGAGCAGACAACCCGGGATATTTTATATAAAAATGTTGTTAGCTTAATATCTATGTAGATGATATCAGGGATTAATGTGCTTTGCCAATGAGTTAATCACTAAATAATTAAAATGAAGCAGAACAGGATCATGTGACATCTTAGTAATGCATGCTTAATTAGCAATAGTCTAACCTATGTAATCTAAATTGTTCACATATATTAATACTCAGAAAACTTTCTATTTTATTTTACAACTGGGCTCACGTGACCCCTAAATATTCATTTTGATATCCACATAAGATCCTCAATGGATGTTACTGTCTTCCTGTTTGGTATAGCAAATAGACTATAAATGTGTAGTGGCTTAATCAAGACAGATATTTAGCTCTTGAATTTGAACATTACTATAAACACTTATAGGTTGGTGGATCTTGCATAGGCAGCTGTTCCTTATGCAATGACTAAGAACCCTTTGCATCTTGTGGCTCTACTGATCCTGAGGTCTTGTAATTGCCTAACCTGGCAGGAGTAAGGAGTGAGTGCAGAGAGGACACAGAGATGCTAAAATGTTTTCTCTCTGAAATAACACACATGTAGTACCACCATGCATTAGTGAATAGAACACAAATACCTAGAAGAACAAATCCATTATGAGCATCTTGGAAAAGGAGAATGCAGCATTCTTAGGAGCATTATATATAAAATACTGCAGGACTATCATAGAACTACCAAACCAACAAGGGTAACAACAGAAACATTGTATTAATGAAGTATTTACATTGATAGATACCATGCAAATGGGCATACAAAGTTTCACTACACTTAAGCCCAATAGTGAAACCCTAAATATGAACTCCTGTACAATGCCCTTAGCTTTGAACTGCATATTGTGGTTTAAGGAGTAGACTACATTTAACTAAATTCTAAATGGGTACTTTTAATAAAAGGCAAGTATTAATGAGGTATTCTTAAATGTCAACTGTAGTAGCCAAATGACATATATATATATATATATATATATATATATGCATATGTATATATACATTCATATGTATATATATATGCATATGTATATATACATACATATGTGTATATATATATATATGCAGAGACTTAATACTCATATTCTTTTTGACATTTTATTTATACATCATAGATAGTCAAGAGAAACTGTTAAAAGTTCCACAAGAATGAGTTTTGAAGATACATTGGTAAAGAAAACTCATTTATTGGCTTCATTGATTTATCACTTTCTTTTTTTAAATTTTTTGTTTTTATTTTTATTTATTTGAGAGCGACAGGGAGAGAAAGAGGCAGAGTGAGAGAGAGAGAGAGAGAGAGAGAGAGAGGGAGAGAGAGAATGAGCGCACAAGGGCCTCCAGCCACTGCAAATGAACTCCAGACTCATGCGCCACCTTGTGCATCTGGCTAACGTAGGTCCTGGGGAATCGAGCCTCCAACCGGGGTTCTTAGGCTTCACAGGCAAGCACTTAACCGCTAAGCCATCTCTCCAGCCCGACTTATCACTTTCTTAAAAGTGGCAAAAGCATTCACAAAGACAGCAATAACCAACTGGTATCTAAGTGTATAAAACTGCTTCCACAGGTAAGGATGAACACTTAATAGATGGATAAAATTCACCTGTCATTGTTGCTGCTTTAAAATATCTCTACCTTAAGCCGGGCGTGGTGGTGCATGCCTTTAATCCCAGCACTCGGGAGGCAGAGGTAGGAGGATCACTGAGAGTTCAAGGCCACCCTGAGACTGCAGAGTGAATTCCAGGTTAGCCTGAGCTACAGTGAGACCCTACCTCAAAAAAAAAAAAAAAAAAAAAAAAAAAAGGCTGGAGAGATGGCTTAGCGGTTAAGGCATTTCACTGCAAAGCCAAAGGATCCCAGTTCAAGTCTCCAGTACCCATGTAAGCCAGATGCACAAGGGGGCACATGCATTTAGAGTTCGTTTGCTGTGGCTGAAGGTCCTGGCACACCCATTCGTTTCCTCTCTCTTTCTCTCTCTCTGCCTCTTTCTCTGTATCAAATAAATAAATAAAATATTTAAAAAAATCTTTATAGAATGTAACATAGGATAATCTTTAAAAGGAAAATAATGATATAGTAGAAATTATTAGCTTGAATTTATCTTTAGTTTGGAATTTCTGGGAGTCCAATGCTCCAGTGACTTTGTGGATTATATGTATGTATGTGTGTGTATATATATATATATATATATATATATATATATATATATATATATACATATATATATATATATATATGTATATATATATATATAATGTGTGTGTGTGTGTGTGTGTGTGTGTGTGTGTGTAGGTATTTAGGTACATACATATTATCTTTAAAAGTTTTAATCCCATTTGGCTAATTTAATCAAGTATCAAAAATGATTATATCTGAAAAGTTAAGAACTTGATTATCTAAAATAGAGCTAGAGTAATAGTAAATACAGTAAAAAAGGAGTAATAACTTCTCTACATCTGTGGTAAAATGCTCACCTGAGATAATGAATTCCATGTTCTTATATATTGAGTTCTTAGTGCTTCAAACCCATTAATTTGTCCTCACTTCAATATGATGTCTAAAGTAAAATAACAGTCCAGCCATGATTAATGACACCACTACTACTATCTCTGAAAGTCATTCTTACAGAGGGTCTTTATGCAAATGACACTTAGCTTTTACTTTTTCCTTTAAGTTATTTTTTGTTAAAGTTATCACATAAAGATGATATCAAGGTATAAATACTTCTTGAACTGACTAAAAACAATTTTGACACTATATCCTCTTTGAAAATTTCAGTCCAATGTAGTGTGAAATTCTGGGCTGAAAATCTGCATTTCTGGTGAAATTTAAACTTAGTTGAAGCTGGGAAGAAATTCTGGTTTGTGATGCACTATGACAAAAACTATGCCTGGGCTTCTGAATGGATGGCTCCGCTGTTGAAGGTGCTGCCTGCAAGCTTGTCAACCCGAGTTTAGTCCTTCCCAGCATGCACATGAAGCCTTCCTCAAAGTGGTATACATATCTTTAATTTCAATGTGCCTGTCTCTGGTAATGGGAGGCAGAGCTAGGATATACTAGGACCTCATAAACAACAATGGAGATACTTTGATTCAAGGAAAGTTGGAAAAAGAGCAGAAACACCCTAAGGTTGTCCTCTGAATTCAGTGCATACTCCATGCACATATGTGCCCATATACACACATCATACAAATACATACATACACACACATATATATCCCCACAAATTATATATGTATATATACAAACAAATAATAGAAATGGGGAAAAATGTAAAAGACAATGTATGGAAAAGCAGGATAATCAAAGATTCTCCAGATATCTCTAAGAGCAGGATAATCAAAGATTCTCCAGATATCTCTAATTTCTCTCAACCCCTTTCAGTAGATAGCTGCATATATGCATAACTGTTCCTTTCATTTGAACTCAAGATGAGCAGTCCTGTCATCTCACAAAGTGAGACTTTTACCCCAGAGAAGATATTCAACTACATAAATCATGAGTTTGACCATAAATAAGTTCTTGTGGTTTTATAAAGCAATTTTCACTTTTTAATTGGTGAGGATAAACATTATAGGTTCTATCCTTGAGGATACATATAATGAAAGCCCTCCTATGTAAACACATGTAACATTATAAATTAAGTATGGGATGTTACAATTGTAGTTTTATTCCTAGCTTGTCCTCTTAACTTTTCAAATAGATTGGGTTAAAAATATGGTCAGTTTTAAAACAATGCTTATTGAGTTTTATGGATACATCAAAATAGTAATTTAAGTCTTCTTTGAACCATATTAAATTTCTCGTTTAGTGGGTTGAGAATGGGCAAATATAACCCTTCTAATTCCTCACAAAAAGCTACTTCCCAAATAAAAATTAACTATGATGGTGGAAAAATTGTAAAAACTAAATAGCATAGTTATGGCAAATTTGAGACACAATCAATTTTCTTTTTATGGTGTTTAAATTGTCAATGGACTCAAGAAAAAAAAATAAATCTCTAATATGATGTAAGTAGTAGAATGTCAGTGCTTTAGGGAAAAATGGTCCTTCCATACAAATGGATTTTGAGCAACTGTTATAAACAAATTAAGGGTAATTTAAAATATATAAATACTACTTAGTGCCAAGACCATGCCAATCAAATAAATCTAGTTGATACTATCTTCATTAAGATATTCTCTCAGTGTAATTTGCCTCTAACAAATAATTTATTTTATTATAAAAAATAACAATTCGTGGGAGATACTTTAATTTTTAACCAAGGCTTGTTTTTAAATTTTTTGGAAAAAATAATTTTTGAAACACCTGTTTCATCATAATTTCATTAAAATCTGTTGGAACAATCTCAGGAACATTACTGGGCACACTGTGAATATCTTCTAAGGATACATTGCTTCTCTCCAAGTGAAAATGCTAAATTATAGTATGAAAATGCCTTCATAACTTTGGAAAAATGTAAGTAAGGAACATAGAAAATTATTGAGAGTTATGGGTAGGGATTGAAGAGAGCAACGACTGTTAGAGTAGTGAGCTTGATGAAGACATGGAGGGATGACTAACCTGCTTAGAGAAGAGGGAAGACAGCCAAGTGTCCAGATTCTGGGTTTGAGGTTTCATTTGAATCTTGGTTCTGCCTTTTACTCTTTGATTGTGATGTGTTTAATCATACATGCCATCAATTATTTTACTTGATATATTAATAATAATATGTCAGATCATTATGGAGAACAAAGCAGAAAGTAAACATAAATGCAAAGTGTCTGGTACCTGTTCTAGTGTCTGGCAAACACCCAAATAACTTATCTAGATTATTAATATATTGCAGTGGGAACTGAAAATGCATATGGAGACAATCAGAGCTGTGCTGGGATAAGACAGACTTATTTCCTAAAGCCAGGCTTCCATCCAATTTCATCACCTCCTCAGTAGGAGAAATTAGTTTTGTGAGTAGAAGTAACATCTTACCAGTGTTCTTATCCTATTAGTTTTCTATTGCTGTATATGCCTTCTCCATAAACTAGACAACTTGAGGTTCCTCCTATTCATCACTGCGGTTTCTATGAACCAGGAAGCCAGTACAGTTGCATCCTCTGCTGAGGCCTCAGAGCCTCACCCAAAGTGCTTCCCTGGTCGAGGTTTCCTCTAAAGGTAAAGGTAAAGGTTTTTGCTCAAGCCCTTTGGAAGTAGGAGAGCTGTTCTCCACTGTCAGCTGAAGCCCTGTATCCTCGACTACTTGTAGTTCTTTTAATGATTTGATTTCTTCAAGGCTAGAAGGATAGGATCATTTAAAACTTACTTGGTTGCTCAGGCTGGGTTAATCAACTTTGTGATTAACTCAACCTCAATGCATTCAGTACCTTGCTTATGTGATCAGGGTATCATCACCTAGCCTTAAGAGTAAAACCCACAGGGCCTGTCCTTAGAGAACTGGGTTAGAATTCCACATACCACATCTCTTGAATATTTCAATAATGGGCCTTTCATCAGGCAATTCTTAGATTCAATTGTTAAATGTAAATGTTAAAGTCAGAAATAGGATCAAGATGCAATTGAAGATCATCAGTACATTCTGAACAGAATCCTCTGCTCCACATTACAAACTGAATGAAGAAGGTTGGCCTGGAGTTAGCTGAGGAAAAGTATTAGTTTAAAAGGAAATATAGGGAACAAATCTTGCTCATAATCAAGCCAAGAAATATTTCAGATAACTATTGCAGATGTGTTTTAATTCTTTCTGGTTTACATTGGAATAATTTTTTTAGGCTAGGAAAGCAGAACATTATGGGGCTTTAACCTACAAGCTGAAAAAATTGGTTTTCTCTATGCCACAAAATAATTTTTCCAATATTAGTCTTTTTCAATATTATCTGTATGCTATTATAAGTTACAATTAAATGAGCATCACTAAATTTATTTTATTTATTTATTTATTTATTTATTTATTTTGGTTTTTCAAGGTAGGGTCTCACTCTAGCCCAGGCTGACCTATGGAGTCTCAGGGTGGCCTTGAACTCACGGTGATCCTCCTACCTCTGCCTCCCGAGTGCTGGGATTAAAGGCGTGCACCACCACGCCCGGCTACTAAATTTATTTTATTTTTATTTTTATTTTTATTTTTTGGTTTTTCGAGGTAGGGTCTCACTCTAGCTTAGGCTGACCTGGAATTCACTCTGCATTCTCAGGGTGGCCTCGAACTCCCGGCGATCCTCCTACCTCTGCCTCCCGAGTGGAAGGCGTGCGCCACCACGCCCGGCTTTACTAAATTTATTTATGATATCTTACATTTGTGAAAAAGTCTACGTCAGGTATAGTCTTTCCTGATTAACCTGAAACTGTATGGACATTTTTATAACTTTGATGATGAAAATACTATAATTCACAACCTTGTTTACCAAATACATAAACTTATGAACTATTTGAGAATGGACCATATATAAATTTTGTACTATGAGCCATTTTTGAAATATTTTGAATCCTCCAAAGCAAGTGCAATGCTGTTAGATCTATAGTATAGACACATGGCAAGGAAAAGTGGAGAAAGACAGAGAACAGGAGTGAAATTAACAAGCACTGAATAGAGTCAAAAATAGCCATAGCAGAAATGGAATTAAATCATATCTGTTTCTATCTTAGAATTTTATTTCACACTCTATTAAACTAGTTCAACTTTTAAATGTATTTTATAGACTAACAAAACAAGTGAACACAAGCAAAAATGTCTGAGCCAGACAGATCTGTGGAGGGATTATAGGCTTGTCTGTACCTTCCTGGCTAGTACTGGAGAGGTGATTGGCCCTGACCCAACTTCCCCACATACATAATACAGTACCCAGCACAAGGAGGCACTATAGGAACTATTAAAATTACGTATCTTTGTACTACCATTGGAATACTAGGTTATTTTAAATATGAGCATAATTTAAAAACAAGTTTGTCTGCTAATTTGTCATGCAATATAGTAGGGAATGTGATGACTCCAAAATCATGAGTAAGTCCTGAAAACATAGGTACATGGTAGTTACTCAGTTCTAAAATAATTTATTATGCTATTGTTTAGTGAAACTAATCATTAAACTTCCAAGGGATCCAGTACTCTCACTTAAATGAGCATGTATGTCTTATGTATACTTGCCCATATTTTTCAGATGAATGAGGTAAAAAAAAAATCCAAGAAAAGTAATTAAGAATAAGAAATGTTCAATATAAATGTGGTGGTTTGATTCAGGTATCCCCCATAAACTTAGGTGTTCTGAATGCTAGATTCCCAGAAGATAGATATTTGGGAATTAACACCTCCTGGAGGCAGTGTATTGCTGGGGGCAGGCTTATGGGTATTATAGCCAGCTCTCCCTTGCTAGTGTTTGGCATTCTCTTGTTCTTGTTGTCCACTTATGTGGGCCAGGGGGTGATGTCTACCCTCTGCTCTTGCCATCATTTTCCGCTGACATTGTGAAGGTTCCCCTCGAGCGCGTAAGCCAGAAATAAACCTCTTTTTCCCACAAGCTGCTCTTGTTTGGGTGATTTCTACCAGCAATGCAAACCTGACTACAACAATAGAGATTGGTTTGCTAGTGGTAATATTTCTATTGGGTTTTGACCTTCTGCCAAATAGGGTAGAGTAGAAAACAATACTTTTAGAAGTGAAATAGTTCTATGATCTTTATCCTGCATGACTTTTTTAGACTTTTATCTGCAGGTTAGGGCATTGACAAGAGAATATTTAGTTATTCAGTAACTATTAAGGATATCTAAAAAAATGTGTGAACGTGGTATTAAAATATAGCTGAGCATGAAACTTGAATCTCAATGGTATAGCACCTGCCTGGCTTGTACAAGACTTGATTCCCAATACTGGAAATATGCATAAATATAAATATTATTTGACTTGCTTCCTGATACCCTTTGCTACAAATATATACATACACATATATGCACATGTATGTGTATGTGTGTGTATCAATGAAAGAATAAAAGTGATTTATTCACCTAATCAGGTTCATTCTTATGGAATCTGTCCTTTATCTCATGTCCTGTGTGTTTTTCTAAATAACTTAACAATAAGGATCTCATTCAAAATAATCAAAGCAAGTTAGAATTTTAGCCACTATATAGGAAAGCACACATAAAGAAAATCAACCTCATGTAGATGCCATACCTAATTTTTGCCTCTGTTCAGAGAAGAAGTTCTGGTCCAGAAGATTTGCTTGCCACCTCAGTAATAGAAATCCATTTCCAACTCAGCCATGCTAAGGTTAGCAAAGGTAAACAAATTTACTCACTTGGTTGGTTACTTAACATACACTTTTATCTAAAAATATTTTGTGCTGAGTTCTTAGCTATCCTGGGATGCATAGGATAAGCATGCCAAAGACGGAAGCTAGTGCCAATATATTCAAGAACCATGCCCATATTAAGGCCTGATGCAGAGGATATTCTCCATGCAAATATGTTAAGAATAAATCCTTTTGGGGCTGGGGATATAGCTCAGTGAAAGAATGCTTGTCTATCATGCACAGAGCCTTGGGTTCAATCCTCATCACTGCATACAGTGGGCAATATGTTACATGTGTATAATCTCAGGACTCAGGTGGTAGTGGCAGGAGAATCAGAAGTTCAGTGTGAGTCTTAGCTATGTAGTGAGGTTTTGCATTTAAAGTTAGTCTGTGTTACATGAACCCTGTCACAAAGAAAAGTGAATAAAGGAACATTGTTTTTCTATGATGGTGTAACCCAGTTCAGTAATTTATCTAGTTTGGCAGCTAATGTGTGTTTGTTGAATAAATATTGGTTTATTTTCATTTTATAAAGGACAAGTGGTAACAGTGAAATCTCTGAACAGATATCTGACACAAATTATTCTTCGTTGTGAGGGGCTGCATTGTATGGTGTTTAGATGCATCCCTGACTTCTGCTCAACTTCTGCTGCAATGTGACAACTAAAACTCCTGCAAGTATTTAGAGCACATTTGGGAAATAACTTGGAGTATTTGTATAAACACACAGACACACAGTTAAATTAACAATTTGATAGATACAGCTGGATATATGCTACATAATATTTAATTTCATTGTCTTGAATATGTACGATCAATCATTTCATACTATTAATGACATGTACTCCCTTGGTATAATAGATAATAAACCTAATTAGTCCAATGGTCACATCTTATTTTGAGTTTGATGTGAATACAGTCTAAGAGAACTGAATATTTTCCAAAATCAAAGCTAATGCAGTTCATTGCATTGCTTATGGCTCTTGATAAAAATCATGCAAACACAAGCAGTCTGATGTTATTTTTTGTTTACAGTAGTGCTGTGTTGTTTTGGTTAACAGAATGAAAAACAGCACTGTAATACTACAAGTAAAATGTTTTATTCTTAGTTTGTTTCATCAATAAAAGCTGACATTTTTGCAAGAAAGATGTTATACTATTGAAATTAACTCTTAGTCAATTGTAAATAATTGTATTATATCGGTATGTTATCATGAAGATTAGAAATCATTTCCTACAGAATCATGTTTTTGCTTCCTCAGCACTGTTTCAATTGAGAGGAATTTGAATGAAGTGCATCTCATTACCAACATAAAGTAGATGGAGCTTGAATAATTTTTATATTTATTTTCCATGGATGCCTATTACATTTCTTATCCTATCTATCCAAATTTTATAAAATAAATTGTTTTAATCCATTCTTTGGAGGGGAGCAATGAATTTATTTTTGCAAAAGCTTTGCATCTGAATATATTATAATATGCATAAAGCTCTGTTAACATAGTTATTTATATAAAAAGTGTAGCTGCCTTACCTTTTATTTAATTTACATACTTTATTTACTTTCTGACAGGTTCTTCTCTTTGCATTTTTATTTACATACCAAAATGTGTTCTCAGCTAAGTCAACTAAAACTTTGATGTGCTGTATAATTTAAAACTCCATAAAATGTTTTATGTATTATATGGTTTTATGTGGATTTTAAGGCTTATAGAATTTTGGAACTGTTTCACCAATGATTCATATACAATAACACTATGCTTCCTAAATATAGTGATAAAGAGAGGACTGTCTTTTGTCTGAGATATTTAGGAAAAATTGTAAAACTCGTACTTAGTCTATTTGTGTCAAATTGACAAGGAATGGCTATATTTAAAAATGTTATTATTTATTTAAAAATAATAAACTTCACATCATATAAGCATCTTACATGTGCGAAAATTGGGTGTTTGTCTTAATCTATAAAATATTATTCTTCTTTTAACTGTTGGAAACAGTAGCAATTTTAGTTAACTGTTTTGTAAGCTGTAGTAAGAACACCAAGTGTCAGTTCAATGATGACCCCTTTTACAAATATTAACTCAACCCTTCTGCTCCCCCCCATTTGTGTATTTAGCTTTTGTAAGCATGGTGTGCATTTATATAACCCGCCATTCATATTCTTATGAGTTCATGATATAAATAATCTGAAAAGTTTCATTCAGCTACCCAAATTATTCTAGTCATTATGGATGATTCACGAGAGAATTAATCTCTTGGATATGACATAAAACTAGAGAACGACACTACCTACCATATCATTTGCAGTTAAGAGCATGCTGCATCTTCAAGCTTTACTTAAAGTACTTATAGTAATTGGGTGTGCATGCCTTTGCTGTGTGAAAACCCAAACAGCAATATGGGAGAGTGTGGTTTGTTTTTTAAATGTGCAAGGAAGGAAAATTAGTGAAATCTGTTTAAATCACAAAACTGCCTCATTCAGGACCCAATTCAGCAGCATGCAAAAAGTAACCCAAGTTAACTGTACTCTTAGCATATGTCTAAGCTTGCAAATTGCACTTCACTTCAAGTTCTCTCTTCTCTCAGGGATCTGCAGATGAAAGAGACACAAAGATGCCTAACTGGCTCAACAGCCCCAGATTCACTTAAGGCTTTCAGAATGAAATAGTGCACAGTTGGGAGACAAGCTCCTTTACATCATGGAGTGGCCACGGGTAAAGAATCATTATACTTCAGGACAACTTTTCCTTTCGCTGACTCTTCACTCTGTCCCTGCTGTACAGTCTTACATATACACGTGGCAGAAAAGGTATAATGTAGTTTGATTTTATTCATTCAAGTAAGATTTGGTGAAGGAACAAAACTGAGTTAAAGAACAACAGATTAAGACATTATATAGAAATTGCAGTTTAGTGACCTGAATTGTACCATAACCCTTAAAAGGATTTGGGTAGAAAAGAAAATGATACCTCTTTCTATAATGGCTTCCTGTATTACAGGATACTATTGGATATGAGTTGCACGGTAGCGGGTAGATATCTTTTTGTCTTTCAGCAATGTGAAATAGTTTTCAGATACATCAGAGAAGTGCCACTGAAGAATTAGTCTTTATTTATAATCAGATGTTCTCTTCCAATTTTTGTTTTAAAGGTCTAACATTTGATCGTATGTTTTCTTTAGTTAACTTTCTGTATTATATGGCAGTCTCTGCAGTTATTTTTTTCAAAGATAAAAAAGAAAAAAAAAGCATGCTCAAAAATGTAGAAGTTATTTTTGCAGTAACGTATGTCATGATTTTTAAACATTCAGGCCTTTAAACTTTTTTTATAGTGTATATTCTTGCCAATCCCAGCACAGTTCTACAAAGTAAAATATTTGGCAGTGAATTCATATTAACAGATGGAACAAGAAATTAACACGTTTTTGCTTCGCTAATTCACAGTTCTTTTAATACGCTAATTCTAAATCACCTGTTCTGACTTTGACAGGCTACAGACACCTGTTTGGGGTAATATTCCACAGCTAATTATTATATGAGAAATTCAGTTTCCAACAAAAGGGTTTCTGTGTGAAATTGTCATAGTTAACAAATTAGTAATATCAACTACATAGAAATATATTTCTGATGTCTTCATTTAAATACATTTAATCTCCTACTTATCTGTGGAGAGTGATACATGAAAATGAGAGACTGTAGTCTTAGTTTTTGAATCCTGTCTGTCACACCATAGTTGCCCTGATCCAGTCAGAATGTTCTTACCAGTAGCAGTAATTTACCACAATGGCATATTTTAAATGGCAGGAAAAGAGGAGAGAATTTTCAAGTAGTTGGAAAAATTCCTAACTATATGTTAAAAATGACTCAGGAGAGTTTTAAAAAGCACTGACAAGATGAGAGAGAAAAAGGAAAAACTTAGCCTGGGTAGCATCATACAGCAGGCAGAACAATAAACAAACAGGAAGTTCATAGCTTCAGAGGTTGCAGTGTGTCAGACATGGGTGGGGTACCAAGAGGACAGTTGCCTAGTTTTCTAAAAGACAAGCAGGCTAATGATGCCAGGACCTTTATGGATAGGAAAGCATATGCCGCTTCTCCTTGTATCTCAACTTCTTCGCATACAACATTTCCACTAAGCCCTGACTTCCTTTCTGTCCTCAGACTGTCCTTAATTATTGCCTCATGGTCATTCCTCCTTGTTTGCTTTGGATGACATCCTTTAAAGTGCCCCTCCTGGCATCAGCGTATGCACAAAATCCACTCTGTGTATGTGTGTGTGTGTGTGCGCGTGTGTGTGTGTGTCTGGGAAGGGGGAGGGTAAGTTCGGGGAACAAGAAAGCAAAATTCAGAAACGTAAGGTTTTTTAGATGTTTGTAACATAATGACAGATGCTGAGGTAGAGTCTATCTTTAGGTTTGCCAAAGGTTCCATTTTGTGTGTCTGTTTTTTGATTCTCTCTAATTGCTGTTCAGCTTCATATGTGGCTTTGTTAATGTGTCTTCCTTAGCCACGTGAGAGGAGAGAACTTGTGCTTCTTTAATTAACCTTTATCTCATAGTGCCCAGATAGCAGAGTTCACCAAGCAGGCATACTTGAAACTTTTAAGATGCATGGTGTTTCACTCAGATTTTAAGAGCTATTGTGCACTGCATATTTTAAAGTTAATTTTTATTTTGCAAGACACAAAGTGGATAAGCAGAAGTGTTTACTTATCATGTGCCCTCCTTGTAATTTTGTTGTTTTTCTCCAAATTGTTGCTCTTGAGAGCACATGGTCTTTCTCTTAAACCATGCTTTATGACATAGCTATTTGCAGAAATGTAACAGGCAGCCCACCCCAGGAAGATAAGATCCTGTTTCATCCAAGTTCGGTTCCCTCCTACACCCACACCTGAAACTGTATTTCTGCCAGAGCCTACATTCTGCTAAGGAGGAAACAAATCTTTTATAATGCTTCAACATACGTGAATTTTATTTTATTTTTAATTAAAAAATTGCATTTCTCATCCAAAACTGTTAGATGACATTTAAAGCTAGAAAAGAGGTTCCAAATAACTCACCTTTACAATTAACTCTTATCAGGACTAGACAGTTATTTCCCTGTACCAAGGCTAAGCACCAGGCTATGATGTCAGAAGTGTGAGGCCATCCTGATCACAGGCACTCACTCCAGGCTCATGGACATATACAGCAGCAGCACATTGTCCCACAGCATTCTCTCATTGCTCAAAGTTTGGAAGAGGGATTATGGTATAGAATTTGAGTGGTATTCATTGTATTTCCAGTTAATAAAATGCTCAAGAATAAATTAAACTTTCTGGTTTTTAAATTAGGAGACAAAATCTTAGGAAGCTTATAAATCTCTTAAACTTTTCTGAAAACAGTTTTAGGCAATCATTTGTTATCCTTAAAATAACTGGTACTAATCATATCAAGATACACAAAATATTCAAGGTTTAACATTGAAAGGATAATGAACTTGGAAAAGTATGTTTGGCATTTACGTACAATACAAAATTCTTAAAAATTCTTAACTAAATTGCTCATGATGATGGAAATTATAATGCAGTTTCACTCATCTGTACCAGACTAAAACACCCCAACAAATCAATCAATTACTAAGATGCCTAATGCTGCCAATGCATCCAACTTTAATATGCTTCTTTGATATTGCTATAGACTAGTGCACATGTGTATTTGTATGTATATATCTCTGCATGTATACATAAGTGCAAATGTATGATAGAGGGAGGCTGTTTGGTCGTACAAAGTGAATTGCAGATAGTAATAGTTTAATGGGCTATTAAACTCCATTTAATTTTTTTGCACTTGTGCATGTGTGTGTTGTATGTGTGTATGCAAACCCACATGTTTGTGATTGCACATGTATGTAGAAGTGCAGATGCATATGTGTGCATGTGCATATGAAGCCTAGGGGACAACCTGGGGTGTTATTTCTCAAGTAGGATAACAACTTATTTATGAGGAAGCTTATCTCATTGGCTGAACTCAACAATTAGGCTGAACTGAGTAGCCAGGGAGCTTCAGGGATCTGTCTGCTATATCTCCTCAGCACTAGGATTGCAGGCCACTCCCATTATTTTTGTCACTATCCTTTTAAAAAATATATTTTTTCAAGGAGACAGGAGAGAGAGAAAGAGAGAGAGAGAGAGAGAGAGGCATGTGAAGGCCTCTTGCCACTACAAATGAACTCCAGATGCATGTACCACTTTGTGCATCTGGCTTTACATGGGTACTGGGGAATCAACCCAGGCAGTCAGACATCACAAGCAATTGCCTTTAACCACTGAGCAATTTCTTCTACCATACCATTTCTATTTTTAACATGATACTGAATTTTTTCATAAAGATACATCATGTAATTTAATCATAATCCCTTCAATATTGTCTCTTTTCCCAACCACATCCAACTGTTTTACCAAACTCTTTACAACGAGACCCTCTTCTACTTGATGACTTTTATTTTTCCCTCCCCCATCATACATGTCTAACATTGATAAGCACCATATTGTTCAGGTCTTGTGGAGGTAGAGGTGAGGTCATGAAGCAATGGTATAAAGCACTCCTTACCATCCTCTGGCTCTTACATTGTTTCCATTCCTTCTTCTGCATTATTCCCTGAGCCTTGGAGGGTGTCATAAAAATGTCTCATTTAGCACTGTAGCACTGAGCTCTCCTCTCTACTTTCACTTATTCTCAGCATTTTGATGAGCTGTGTGTTCCCCCGTAGTCAGTACCATGTGTAAGAAGAATTATCTTTGACCTACAATGTGGTTAGCACTACCTATGAAGATAAACATAATACAAATATCTAGAAGGCCATTTGATGGGTGTAATATGTCCTTTTAGCCACTCAGTAGTAACTGCTTCTTTTCCAGAGGTCTATGATGATCTTCCCAACAGTAAGCATTTAAGTAGTTTTTCAGTACCAGGCATGAATTTTCTCTTACCAAGTAGGTCTTACTTCTAGTCAGCAAACTATTTCCCCCCATAACAGTCATACCACTATTGCACCAGTGGACACCTCTTTCCTGGCTAGTTGGTCATGTATCTTACATGGCTAATCAACAGTTGGATAAGCCTGTTAATAAATTTTCTCACTCAACAACCTGCATACTACTTTTCAATTATATGCTAGCATTCCATGACAGAAAAGCTTTCTAGCTCTATTCCAGCTTGAGTTTTCAGTGTACTGCAACTGATGTGTATACACACAGAATTTTTGCATGGGCTCCAGGGATAAAACTCACATCCTCATGCTTTCAAGACAAGTACTACACCAGCTAACTCTACCCCCTACACTTAATGTTTTTTAAATATATTTTATTTTCATTTATTTATTTGAGAGAGGGAAAGAAGGAGAGAGATTGAGAGAGACAGAGAGAGAGAGAGAGAGTGAGAGAGAGAATGGGCATGCCGGGGCTTCCAGTCACTGGAAATGAATTCCAGATGCATGCACCACCTTGTGCATCTGGCTTACTTGGGTTCTGGGGAATCGAACCAAGGTCCTTTGGGTTGCAGACAAGTGCCTTAACCACTAAGCCATCTCTCCATCCCCACTTAATGTTTGTAAGCACGTCAATTTTCACTGTATCAGACTTACATGAAAAGATTTACTTTATGTAGCTAACAGTTGCTATTAATTGGTAATCACCTGTTAGAAAATTATTTGTATTTTAAAATATTTGCTTACACATATAGCCTCATAGTTTTATGTAGGATTTTTTTATAGATTATATCATAGAAAGAAATAGGTATCCTTCACCTTAAAAGTATAATTCTCTTATTATCTTAGGTCATCTTCCTTAGAATCACCATAGTACAGAAATTTGGTAGTTTGCATAGATATACATGTAACTCTCAAACACAGATCAACTCATAGAGAATTTTTTAAAATTAGAGATACCATCATATTTATTGTCTTGGCAGGGTGGGACACAATTTTCTGTAGGATATGAAAGGTGCTAGTTCAAGCATAGGAGAAAATACCAATATGTTATGGTTTCTGCTAACCACATACAAAGTTTACAGAACACTGTTCACAATCATTATAGAAATAACACCAATAAGACACAACTAAAATCCAATTTGAGATACTTTATTGCTTTTTATTAAAATGGTTGGATGTGCCCATTAGGCCCTCTCTCCCCTTGCCCCAGTTCTGCTAAGGGTACTCTTCAGTGAGGTTATTGGTAGTCATAGTGGGGACCAAGAGGCCTCATTCAGTCTCTGCAGGGGTGGGGAAACAGGATGCCTCAGACTAGTCACACCCACCCTGAGGCTCTTAAAATCTTTTAGTCCCTCTTCCACAATGCTCCCTAAGGCTTGGCAGGCAAGATAGAGGTCTGATTTAGTGTTGCATTCTCTTTGTATATCTGTATTAATGTGGTTTGGTTGACCACAGTGTCTGTCACTGTTTCCCTGGAACTGGTTTTCATGCTATCCCTGAGTGCAGTATTCTTTTCACAGATTCCACTTCCTCAATAATGACTTCTGGGCCTGAGCAGATGAGGTGGAGGTGACCCATCTCATGGTAGACAGTCAGTTCTCTCTTCTTGATATATTTATGTGTCCTTGTTCTTCTTAGTATCCTCCTTCTTTCATAAGATAGAACAGATTCTTCAACCAAAAGTGAGAACAATTTAAATAAAAGGGGATAAGCCTAGTTATTTGAAAGATATATTGATGTGGGTTTTCATTCTTCTTAGTTAAAGAGCAGTGGATGTTCTCTCTGGAGCCTATTGATTTCCTATTCTAGGGTCCCAAAGGTAGGTATGAGTTCTCTTGTGAGCATGTCTCACATCCAACCCATGAGCAGTTGGTTACCTGCATCACTTCAGCTGTGTGTCACTATTGCACAAGTGTATGCTTCTTGCTTGGCTAGTTGATATTGTAATTGGCAGGACCTCCTATTTATTCAATCTGTTGGCAACTGTTGTTCTCCAGCCACTCTCGTAGCACTTTCCAGCACTATGAGGGCCAGCTGGGAGGGAACTGGATTATCTTTCAGCTCCATAATGGTCACTTGATGTCCTGTGGCTGCAGGCTGTGGTGTCTTCAGCAGTAACCACTAACCTTTTAGCTCTTGCAGGTAACCAAGTGTCTTAGCAACGTCCTGTATTGTTTTGGGGGCCTCCTGTCTACCTGACCAACAGCTCACTCTGTGAAGGGAACCCAATTCCGGCCCTGGGTATTACCAGCCAGAGCCCATCATTTTAGGTTAATGCTTTTGCCACCTTTTATGGACCTCTTCTATACATATCCCCTTCCCCTTATTGAGGGTGTTGTCTTGTAGAATGAAATTGACCAGTCAAACTGTATATCCTAGAATAACCTAATCCTCTACAAATAAATATATGTATGTAGCATTTGGTTATAAACATCAAGTAATTTTTATCTCAATTGATCAAAATGATGTATTATGTAAAGGAATTTCTAATATTTCCCTCCTTGTTTACTTAACCAAGCAACCAACAAACCAATAAATCAACACATCTAAGAACCTTGTTACCATACATGTGATCCTCAGAGAACTGGCTTCAGTACCTTCTGGAATCTGTTATACTGTAGAATTCCAAGTTACGTTAGACGTCTGTATGTTAATAAGCTTCTTGGCAAATTGAATGTACAATAAAGAATTATCTATGTAGCTATGTGTTCAACTTCAACCTTTGTATAACAGTACCTTGAGGAAATACAAATTTCTTGAGACTTGTTGCCTGGCAGAATGTAGCTGAAAAGAAGGGGGAGGGTGAATGAAAAAGAAAAGCTAATGGTTTTTAAAAGACTTTCACTTGAATTTGCATTTGAATTAAAGTCCAAATGTTGGTTGCTATATATGATCCATAACATGAAATTTTTGATCAAATCTGTTTCCAAATGTGTAATCTTATGGTAATTATCATATAATCCAACCACCAACCTTTAAAATGCAGGCAGAATCTTAGCTTTATTTTTAGTCTAGATTATAGTAAATAGTTTCTCAATTGGTCCTTGTTTCTATATTCACCCCAGTTGTAGCATAGTTTCCAATGAGCAGTCAAACATACAGTAAGAGTGTATATATTTATAGCTCAATGGTAATATCTCCAATGAACTTCCTTTGACCACTACATTCAGAATAGACTCCCAGGGAGGGAGCTATGGCTTAGTGGTTAAGGCACTTGCCTGTGAAACCTAAGGACCCAGGTACAATTCCCCAGTACACACGTAAACCACATGCACAAGGTGGCACATGTGTCTGGAGTTCATTTGCAGTGGCTGGAGGAATTGGTGCACCTGTTTCCCCCCCCCCACTCCTCTCTCTCCAGAGTCTATATGCACTTGTCTCTCTCAAGTTTTACTTTGTATTATTTTTATGTTCCTTTGATCTACATTATTCTTTGTGAATACGTTTTATCACATTTTATGTAGTTTATTCTTTGTTTTATATATGGACAAATAAGGTCAGAAGATACATATTTTGTCTTCCTTGTTTCCCAGTGCATATAAAAGTACAAGGTATATATAAAATAAGGACTGAGGGCTAGGAATACAGCTCAGTGGTTAAGTGCTTGCATAGCATGTGCAAGACCCTGGGTTCAATATGTAGTACTGCAGAAAAAGGTTGGGGGATGAATAATAATTTTTGGAGAATGTTTGTAACTGGTTTAGTATATTTATAGTGTGTGATCCTGTATTACCTTCAGAAATAATAACTAAGCACTGTGAGATATATATCACAGTGCTACACTAGAGATCTAAAAGTATAACATAAAATAAAGAACAAAATTATGGAAAATATAATACCTAAAATAAGATCTTAATGAGTTTAAGAGGTGGCTTCAATGACACTAAGCAAAATAAAGAGACCACTTTAATAAGTGGATAACACAGTGATGACATTTTTGTAAAGAGAAAGGCATAGGCATCCTCCGGGTGAAATGTGGGAGCATTGTTCATGAACTTGAGCATACCTGTGGAACCAATAATTTGAAAGATAATTAATTAGTTTGTAATGGGTTTTGCACAAAACTAAAGAATTTGTACTTTATTCTATAGACTATTTTTGGAGAAAGTAACTATTTAAAAAATATTTTATTTTTATTTATTTGACAGAGAGAGAGAGAGAGAGAGAGAGAGAGAGAGAATGGGCATGCAAGGGCCTCCAACCACTGCAAATGAACTCCAGACACATGCACTCCCTTGTGCATGTGGTTTACGTGTGTACTGGGGAATTGTACCTGGGTCCTTAGGTTTCACAGGCAAGTGCCTTAACCACTAAAATTGAACCTGGGTCTTTTGGCTTTGCAGGCAAACACCTTAACTGCTAAGACATCCCTCCAGCCCAGAAAGTAACTTTTTATTCAGATTGATGGCTGATATGCAGCCAACATACAGGATAAAGGAAAGAGTACTACAGTGTAGATAATTTTAAACCATAGAAGGAATTCAGCTTGGGTTAAAGGGTGACACTGGAATACTAAGTATTCAGTGAACTAGTCATACGTGAAATTTCATAATGCATAAAACAAATAAAAATGCTACATGAGGGCTGGAGAAATGGCTTAGTGGTTAAGCGCTTGCCTGTGAAGCCTAAGGACCCCGGTTCCGAGGCTCGATTCCCCAGGACCCACATTAGCCACATGCACAAGGGGGCGCATGCATCTGGAGTTCATTTACAATGGCTGGAGGCCCTGGCGCACCCATTCTCTCTCTATATATATATCTGCCTCTTTCTCTCTCTGTCTGTCGCTCTCAAATAAATAAATAAAAATGAACAAAAAAATTAAAAAATAAGATTAAAAAAATGCTACATGAACATTACCAGCATTTTCTTTAGTAATATAACACATAAAATACCCACAAAACATTCCCCCAGACACGAGATTAGTAATACAACTATATAGAAATAGTCTTTTTGTGTGAAATAATAGCTCTCTAGAAAGGACTTTTATTTATTTATTTATTTGCAAGGAGGGGAAGAGATAGAGAGAGAGAGAGATGAAGAGAGAGGGAGGATGAATATGAGCATGTCAGGGCCTCTTGTCACTGTAAACAGAACTCCAGATGCATGGGCCTCCATGTGCATCTTCCTTCCTTGGGTATAGGGAATTCAAATCTGGGCTATTGCTTGTCAAGCAAGCACCTTTAGCCACTGAGCCATCTCTCCAGCCCTAGAAATAATCTTCCCAGAGGTAGATCATATGTTCATTTAAGGCTAAACCCACTGGGTTTCCTCTTAGCATAGTAGTCTTGGTAACTGGAAAATAAAAAGTAGTTTATTCTCATCCTCTCAAACAAAGCTGTAACTAACTTCACTGCCAGAAAAAAAGGTCTGGTTTTCAAATAGTCAATGCAAGGGTTTTTCCTATATTGTAAAGCCTTTGTTAACTAGGTAGACAGAAATTCAGAGTTACAAATATTTTGTCATTGCTTCCTGTTTCTGCACTAAATTTTCTTAACCACAAAAGAGAATATTAAAATTATCCAGGCTAATCATCAGAAGGATTAAATTAAGTCTCAATTCCTAGTTAGAGAGTCAGTAAATATCAGCTATCCTGTTTTTGCTAATACCTGCTATAGTGTCGTGACAATATTAATGCTCAATAATAGCTTGTCAAATAAATAAATCTTGTTGTGTTTGCATTAAATAAATAATGAATTTTAATGTTTTGACCAATACACTCTCAAGTGCCAGGTTGAGAGGTTCCATCTAATAATATTCTCTAGTTTTGAACCCTGTTATAGTTTAAATGGATGACCCCCAAAATATTCATGAGTTTATTAAAGATTACGATTTAGATCTGCAGCCTCCTGGCTGGATGAGGTGTCACTTTAGGAGGGTCTTAGTGTCCAGCCCTAAGGTAGATATGAATTCCAACCTAAGATATACAAAGTGCCTGAGTTCTGCATGGGGTTCCTGAAGTGTGCTTGCTTGTGGTGGCTTTTGGCTGTTTCTCTCTCTCTCTCTCTCTCTCTCTCTCTCTCTCTCTCTCTCTCTCTCTCTTCTTGGTTCTGTAATAGGGGGCCAACTTCTATCATTATGGAACTACCCCTGGATATGTAAGCTTCATATAAATTCCCTTCTTCCATAACTGTGCCTGATTTGTGCAAGGTAGTGTTGGGCCAGCTCTGGATGCCTAGCTGAAGAGCATGCAGCTCTACCTTCGAGGGAATCACACTGTACACTTGGTATCAGCTGTGATGGGGTGATTGGCATTCTAGAAGCTGGTCACTTTTTTTCCCAGACAATTAAGATTATACTAGCCTAGCACTGAGCCAGGGCCAAGAAGTCTGGGCAAAGGAATGCTGTCGCTTATGTCACTTATCCACAAACTGAAAAGAAGTTATAAGAAATAGTCAAGATGGCACATGCCTGATATATAAGTACTAAATTCAAGCCTACATGGTAAGTTCAGGGAGGAAGGAAGAGAGAGAATGAGTTAAGGTAGGAAGGAAAATAGGAAAGGGCTAGAATCTAATGGGGGCTGAGCAAAATAGGGAAATGAACTGCTACTCTGGAAGAAAAGAGCAATGACAATGGTGAGAACAGCCAGAGAAGCTTGAACAAGTTCTCCAAGTACAAAAAAGGTTAGCTGTACTTGGATGTTGGAGGTGGTAAAATTAGCTTTTAAAAGTCCAAGGATAAACTGGTTTAGAATTTAAACAAAAGGAATTTAGAATAAAAATGAAGTACAACCAACTGACTTATGACAAGTAGCAGCAAATTTCCCTGGTGAGACCAAGTTACTTGGGTATAGCTATACCCAGATGTAGCTCGACCTGGGAGCACTGGTGGTCACGACAGCCATGGCTGTCTTGGAGGGAATCACAAAAACAGTGCTGGAAGTCTGACTCTGATGTCAGGGGCCCATCACTTTTTCCTGATGTGCTGATTGCTCCTCCTAGGAAAGGGAGAAATCCAAGAAGGAAGATTTCTGAACTTAGAAGGGGAACACTGCAGAGATACAAATAGTCAAGCCTTCCAATGTGTCAGAAGATGAGATACGGATGGTACAAAGGCATCTACCACAATGACTTTTCTCAGGGGTCGTACTGATGTCAACATAGTTAGACAGATGCTATAATTATAATCCCTTTATAAAGTATTACTCCTTTTTTTAAAGTTTTGTTTCTCCCCAAATTCCATGTCTTCCAAAGTTTCTCTTCTGCACATGCCCTCTGCTTTTATATTTCTGTTATATTTTTGATTTTATATTTCTACTATGTTTTGGTCTACCTTCTCTGCCTAGCCTGCTTTGGCTTCTACAGTTACACTAGGGTTGAGCTCTCAGTGGCACAGCTCCTGTCCAGGGTACTTCTGTCAGGCTAAGAGAGGGCGCTGAGGAGAGCCTGTGATGGTTCACTACGAAACTCCTGGCTTAAGGGAGAGGGAGCTGCTTCATCGGCAGTGAGAAGCTCTTATGTTTTCAGCATAAGGTGTGGTTTTTATTTATAACTTTAAATGTTTAATTAACCAGAAACTAGGTTACATGCTCTGTAAATCTTTACAGTCTACCTAGGTACATATTAAAACATGATTACTTAATTTAACAAAGCAATACCAAACTTCCTACCAAATGCATGGGACATAAAATAATTTTTAAAAAGAACTGGAAAGAATGCTTAGTGGTTAGTGTGCTTGCCTGCGAAGCCGAAGGACCCAGGTTTGATTCTCCTGTACCAACGTAAGCCAGATGCACAAGGTAGAGCATGAGTCTGGAGTTGATTTGCAGTGGCTGGAGGCCCCAGCATACCCATTCTCTCCTTCCCTCCCTCCCTCCCTACCTATCTGTCATTAATAAGTAAATAAAATATTTTTTAAAAATATTGAAAAATAATTCTATAGTAGAAATATTATTTCAAATAGGTCACAATATTAGACATGTTCATTTAATTAAAATTATGAGGTTCAAATAAATTTTATAGTTTTTCTATTTTAAATTGTAAAGTAGCCTGAAAGGTAAACACTATGGGCATCTTTACTATGAAGAGAATGACCTGAGGACTTCGATTACTTACTGTTTTCATTAAATCATATGTTTTCCTGAACAGAGTACATAAGACAAGGGGTTTCTGTGTGAAGTACTAGTCCTCATAATGGGAAATGGCTAAGATGAAGGATCGATGCTGTCATAAGTAAGCCATCTGATACCTCTTTAATTCCTTTTCTTTTCATAGTTATATGCCTAATTTTCAGCCAACTGCTTGTCTGTCTTAGACTAATGGAAATTAATTGACTCTGAAAAAAAAAGGTTTGTAGCTGAATTATTGAAGGATTACATTCATCTTTGCCTTCCCTCGCTGTATCTTCCACTCTACCTGGGACTATCCTGATCAGTGTCTTTTTCCCACTGCAATTCTTAATTTAATATATATATATATATATATATATATATATATATATATATATATATATATAATTTTGTTTCTTTTTTTATTACAGGGAAAGAAAAAAATGGGTACACCAGGGCCTCTAGCCACTGCAAACGAACTCTAGTTGCATCTGGCTTATGTGGGTCCTGAGGAATCAAACCTGGGTTCTTTGCCTTTGTAGGCAAGCACCTTAACTGCTAAGCTATCACCCTAGTCCTCATTTTAATTTTGAAATGTACATATGCTACTTAGTGTGTTCTATGGGAGAATTATGTATTTTTTGAAATAGTGTTGTTTTCAGTAGAATCAGTGTAAGTAGGTAATGAATGTGGTTATATAAATATCTGCCTTCAGGAATCTTAGGTTAGGTGAAGATCTGTTGTTCTGAGATAGATTGAAAGAAATCATTGAATGGAAGACTTGAAATATACTTGATCATCATCCAACAATGCTTAGCATACAAAATCCAATAATCTTATGAAAAGGATGAAATACTCATGAATGTGGGAAAATTTATTTCCAGATTGGAAATCAGTCTTACCTCAGAAAAGAGTCCATGCTTTCATCTACTCTATTATTATTATTTTATTTATTTGTGAATTTTAATTTTGAGAAAGAGAGAGAAAGAATAGGCATGCCAGGATTTTCACCCTGCTGTGAGTGAACTCCAGATATGTGTGGTCCCTTGTGTGCATGTGCAGCTTTGCATGCTTGTGTCACTGTGTGTCTGGCTATGTGGGACCTACAGATTCAAACATGAGTTCTTAGGCAGTGCCTTCACTGCTAAGCCATCTCTCCAGCCCTGCTTTACTATTTTTAATTAAAATATGTGTCTTAGAAGATGGCTAATTAGGTAAAATGCTTACCAAACAAGCATGAATACCTGAGTTTGGTTCCCAAGAGCCAACAAAAACTTCCAAGCATGGCTGTCTATGCCTGTAATCCTAGTACTGGGAAGCCAGAGACAGGGGGATTCTGGGGGATTCAAGGAGCTTGCTAGGTAGCTTGTCTAACTCAGTCAGTGAAGTCTGGGTTCAGTGAAAGACTGTTTCAAAAATAAGGTGAAAAGTATTTTGGAAGACACCTGACTTTATCCATTGGCCTTCACAGCCATGCAGACACACATATTCAGATACACACAAACACCTGTAACACATACGTACATATACAGAACACACACATGCATACTATATACACATATGCAAAATTTACAACCAAGTAAAACAACAAAATATTTCTACATAGATAGCCAATGAGACATGCCCAATGAATTTTAAATCTTAGTGTTTTTTAGAAAATGCCTTATAATGAAGAGGTCATGTTCTACATCTAAGCCATCCAACAAACCAGAGGTTCAAATCTCAAATCTATCACATAGTAGTTTTAGTTCAGACAGGATGTCTTCTTTTTTTAATGCATTACTGGACTAGAGATATGGCTCAGTAGTTAAAGCACTTACCTGCAAATTCTAATGATCTGGTTTAATTCCCTATTACCCACTTAATGCCAGGTACACAAAGTGACGCATGCATCTGGAGTTCATTTGCAGCTGCTGGAGGCCCTGGCATGCCCATTCTCTCTGCCTCTCTCTTCTCTGTATCTCTTCTGCTTGCAAATAAATAAATTAAAAGTTTGCATTGCCATGCACACATGGACATACATTCACATAAAAGTTCAGAAAGAGGTACGCATTGCATGTGATCATTTCTTTCCTTAGTTATAATATCTACTAAAATTTATATTTTCAGTCTTCTTTTTTGTTGTTCCAGTATATTTTATTCTTTCTTGGATTTCTAACATATTGTTTGTGGACTGGAAAAATAGTCAGCAGTTCTCTTTCAGTCTTTATATAATTCCTGAGGTAAATGACCTGCTACAATGATTTATATTTGCCTTTGATGAACTGCTACTAGCATAGGAAGTATGACCTATTCTCCATGGGAAAAAAGTGCTTATTACTTTGTAACCTAATACTTACTTGTTTTGCTTTTTAGTGAAAAAAAAGTGAGAGTAAAATTGAATTTTTTATTTAAGGTTTAAGTGTCTACTGGTACTATCTTTTCTTCATCTGAATGGGCAAATTTAGCTGAGGAAAATCTGTATATTGGTTTTCAAGCCAGCCATAATCTTATATTCAGTGTGTATGCTGGCCCATTGTATAAATATGAATTTTTAAGCAATTTAACATTTCATCAAAGTACAGGGCACTTGATTTTCATTCATCCATATGAAAACAATTAGGAAAAAATGCCACTTATCTTAAATAGTATTTGTCAGATTTTCTTCATCAAACTTGGTAAATACAGATCTCTTGACATTTTGACGAATTTTCATCACTCTGTGGTAAACCTAAGTGACTAGGCTGTGGCCCGTGAACAGCTTTTGTTTCTGTGTGACATTAAAATGTAGTTAAAAAAACATGATTATAATGAATATTCAAAATTCGATTCATTCTCTAGCATGTGAACAATGGGTCAGAAGTCATGCCTAGAGAGGAACACTTACTAGTCAATCCCCAGGCTTTATTATTTCTTGTGAATCACATTTTTCTCATGCTTCAGAGATATAGCTATCAAAGAGGAAAGCCAGATAAATTTATACCCTCTTCAGTTTACCTAGTCCCACTTTGAAACTACATCTCCTATGTAGTTAATTTAAGTTACTATATTTCCCTAGCCTTATATTGTCTTGACTCAATATTTCTTCTAACATATGTTCAAGACAGCTTGAAACAGACATTATAAATGAAGAATAATCAGTTACCAGAGTTCAGAGCATTTCTTCAGTACTCCTTGTTTTTCTGATTCCAGCAGAATTTTATTTACTCAAATATAAATATTTTTTGTTTAATACTCCAGAGTCTCATCCTCTATGGAACAACTCATTTTAGTACAATTGTTTTTATACCCTGTCACAGGATCATGATGATAAATGGAATGTGATTAAGATATTGTTTGACAGACTTCTTCTTCAGCATTTCAATAAATATTCCCAGAATCCTCACGTTTCACCTTCCTTGCAATGATTATCAAATGGAATAGGTTTGAATTCCAAGGAGAAAAGCCAAAATTTAGATATATTTTTCCTTTATTTCTAGAAATATAAAATATGAATTGCAACTTTTGTGGCTTGCAAGTTAAATTAATTGCTTAGAAATATTGTCATTTATTTCGTATATAGCTATATAAAAGACAAAAGTCACCTAGAGCTTTTAATTCTATGGGAGTTATATATCTGTAGTGATGTTGGATATATATTCATGATTTAAATAACTGCTTTCCTCTATGTTATTCAGTGAAAATTTGATCCATATAGTTTTCATTAAATGTCAAAAACAGTCATTAACAAGTATGATAACTGGAAAGGGAAGCAAATATGTATAATTATTAAGTAGCCTCCAAACTGATTGTGTTCATGGAAATTTCCATAACCCCTTTTCCTGATGCTGAATTATCAATATACTTACTCCATATGCTAATTTTGTTATTTAATTTGTATTTATTTCTAAGCTTTCTTATTTCAGAATGGTCTCAAAATTCCTTAAATATTTACTATATCAAATATCAAGTCCAGGAAGACAATAGTTAAAGATGATTACAAATGAGAAAATATCACAAGAACTTTTTTCAAATGAACTATCTAGATTTTAATGTTATGATTTATCATTTAATATTTTGTTGTATCCTCTCCAGTGATCCTGTGAGTAAAATGTCCAGAAATTTTTGATTTCTTATCTTTGATCAATACGTGTTAAGTAAATGTTTTAGTACTTTTTTATATGCAAACAAATGGAAGTTCAGAGAGGTCACATATCTTACACAAGGACACAGAGCTACTTACTAACACAGCTAGAATTCAAACTCATTTCTGACTGACTCTACAATGAGTTATTGAGAAAGAACTAGAAGCTTGTTTACCAGCTTAAATTCTAGCTCAATTCCATCCAGCCAACTTTCCATATCTTTTCTGATCTAACCTAAATCATTTGTAATATGGCCCCTTCCAACAGTTAAAGCTCACTTTAAATGATCCATTTTCTTAGTTACTTACTGTACAAGATACTTATTTTGGGATTTATCACAAATTATTTTTCAAATATTATTCCTGAGTGTACACATCCCTGGTTTTTCTACCTTATGATACTGACATTAAAGCAAGTTATTATTGTATTTGGTAAACACATAGGCCAAGATCTCCTTTATTTCTTAATTGTATATCCTGGTACTTTGCAATGCTTAAGCAGGATATTTACTGCAGGTAAGTAAGATATGGGAGGAGAACTCAAAAACAGCCCTACCTTCTCAACTTTCTGGTATCCCCCTGTGGCTACTCAGTTTATGTGTAGTGATGATAAAATGAAATACTGAATACATTTTTAAAGAAAAATTAACATCTCATTGAAGTAACTTTATTTAAAAAGATTGTCATGAGTGGACATCATTTAATTAAGTAAGCCCTTTAAAAGAGCCCACATATAAGATGTGAGTTTTTACTTGCCTTGAATCAACACATAGTCATGTTATAAACTGGTACATATGGAAGAAGCCTATAGGAGCTGAGCATCTCAGTCTTAGCACCATAGGAAGTAAATGCTCCCAGCTAGTTTGTACACTTGCTAGTGGGACCACAGCATTTTGTACACCTTAATTAAAAACTGTAAGATCCTGAATGGAGCACACACTTAAACTGTGCCTATACTCCCAATCAAGTTAAATGTGAAATATATATATATATATAGATAGCTTTGAAATGCTAAATTCGTGTGAGTTACAAAGCTACATAAAACTAATTGTATATAACATGACATACATCTAGTAAAGTATAAAATATCAATGTACATGGAAATTATATATATATATATATATATATATATATATATATGCACACATGTAATTTATAGAAATTCTTTACACACACATAACATATGTATAATTCATCAATGACCTCTCTACACCAGACACCAGAGTTTTAGCTGCAAAACTTCCCCAAGTTTGCAGAGCCATGCTACTGAAAGTTGTTTTTTTTTTTTTTTTTTTTTGAAAGAGAGAAACAGAGAGAGGGGGAGAGAGGGAGAGAGAATGGGAACACCAGAGCCTTTAAGCCACTGTGAACAAACTCCGGATGCCTGCTCTCCCTTGTGGGCATGTGCGTCATCACATGCTTGCCTCACTGTTGCATCTGACTATATGGGGGATCTGTAGAGTTCACAAGAGTTCTTAGGCTTCACAGGCAAGCACCTTAACCGTTAAACCATCTCTTTAGCCCACTACAGAAGTTTTGAGCAAACATAACTTAAGAAAATTTTCCTGGTGATAAAGAATAATTTTAGAGATAAATAAATAGCTGACAATGAGCTTCAGCTTAGTGTGTGTTTGTTAAAGATGACAGAGAAGAGTTTCAGTAAAAATTGGCCAGCAGGATCTATAACATATAAATTTTATAATGTAATGTTAACCGTTTGCTGTCTCTGCCAAAAGAAGTCATAGGTAGAACTTTGCCTCCAATTTCATGTCAAATTTTCATATATAAAATGAAGTTATATAACAGAAGTAAAATCAAGAGGTACTGCATGAGACAAATGTATAAAATATCCACAGGAATTTGTGTGTTAAATTTGAAAATGTGTTATAAGTAGCCATGATGCCTAAGTCTCTGTCATTTTGCAGATAACATCTCTGTTTTCTGGGCTCCTAAAGCATTGTGTAAGGGCAATGAAAATATCAAATCATGTCTTCAGAGTTTTAAAGTGACATATGCATAACATTGCCACACTGTTTATACAATTTCAACATATTACCTAAATAGAGTTATGACTTTTTTCTAATTCAGTTTGTCCTTAAGGTTTCATTTATCCATCAGTGATGTATTAGAAAACTCCTCTAGGCAATAAATATACACAAGATGAATTGTAATTTCCCATTTCTAAAGTAATATATTTGGTAACTGTCAATGTCCCCAGACCAATTTGGATGTCCATAGGGAAAGTATTTATTTGCACACAAACATAAGTAGGCTACATGGTATGTGTGCTCTCTGTAGGTTTCCTTCAGGATTTTCGCCTAACTCTTGCTCATCCAGTGCTACTTTCTCCCTATAGAATATCATTTATTTTGTTTGAATTGTGAATTGATGTTCTCATTCTGCTGCTTCTTAAGGCAGGCCATTGAATTGATCACATATCATTTAATTTGGCTTCCAGATGAGAGAAATCACACCTGCAACAAAGGTTGCCAACAGAATCAGACATGTGTGAAGAGCTCTGTCAGCTCCTGGCCCATTCATAAACTAGAGTCATTCGTCTTCTGTCTCACTGTAACCCACATCACCTAACCATGTACTTGGCCCTTTGGGAACTACATTTCAGCAATCTATTTTTCATTATAATGTTGTATTCTTTTGGCCATTGCAACTGACTGCCTTTAAAAGTCCTTGATGAAACCCTTGCCTTCATTTTTCTCTTCTTAGCTCCACCTTTTGGAAAAAGAAAACTTAAAGACCTGCAGTATATCACTAGCCCATTGATCTCTGTGCTGAAGCTTAACTAAAATACTTGGTTGTTTGTTTCTTTCTCCTCTTGTAGACTGTCAGGGTAGGAGCAGAGACTTGTGAATTATTTGTTTTGTCAAAATCCAGGTGAGTACATAATTCACAGTAGCCCCTCAATAATACATTTTCATATTTTACTAATAGACTATGCAAGTAAATGAATGGTGAAAATTGCAACAATTCCAGGAAGAATTATATAAACACATGTCCCTTTTATCATCAAACTAACTTTTCAAAAAGGATATTGCTGAAATTACAACAAAGTGTTTTTAAGAAAGGAGTAAGAATAGAGTCAAAATATATAGACATGCCAGAAAGGCTCAGATCTTCTTCTGAGGTAAACAGGGGTGTGACTTAGTATTTCAGCAACAGAGCAGCAGTTAATAGCATTTCTTAAGAGTGACCTCAGGTTTAAATTGTGATTCATCATTATAAAACATTACCTCACAAATCCATCAGTCTGTGTCCACTGTTTTGGAGCCATGCTCAGTGAATAGTTCCACAAGTCACACATTTCTGGAGAGTCTCTCTGTCTGCATCTTTTCATATCATGCTTCTTATTGTATAAGCTACTTTTCATGAGCTGTCTGCTATGAAACACGAAACTAATAAGGCAGATGTTTGAGTCAATAAAGGGTCCAGCTCTCTTTCTGTCAATTCATACATTTTACAAATAAAATCATACCCCTTTCACCCATCTATGCCATCCTAGATCACAATATCATTTCAAACAAAGAAACATGTGTTCTAGGAACTCGGTTCACAAATACATTATTTCTTCTCTTTGAAATGAGGAAAAGGAAATAGCCTTATAATAACATAACATTGTTGCCTACCCGCTCACAGAAGCCTGGATTACATAGTCTTTGGTTGTCTTGATGGTGAGATATAGCTGGCTTTCATAAAGTGAGAGGTACAAATGTGCTCATATTTTAAAACATGTTTGATAAGATCCTCATCTGTCATATATTACAGTTGAGGTGTTTTATATTGTGCACTGTATTTAATAGGCCTATTCACAAATGAAGAGTATAGGAAAGAAAAAAAAGATGAACATCACTTCATAACAGGACATTGAGATAAACTGTGCTAAGTTATGAAAGCTTCCAAATATGTATGGCCTTTTTATTCATGCCTTTTCTTTTCAAATATCCAAGTGCTTCAAGTGGCTTTGATGACATGCTTATAAATTCATGGAAGTTTTTTCAGAGATTTCACCTCTGGTGCTTAGTGGGTTCGCAGACAGTTTTTGTTAGCTTGGGTCACTGTGGCTTGTGGATACCTAATACTTCAAAAAAAAAAAAAAAAAAAACAGCTGCTTGCATTGCCTCAGCTACTTTTTAAATTTTTTAATTTTATTTTTCGAGGTAGGGTCTCACTCTAGTCCAGACTGACCTGGAATTCCCTATGTAGTCTCAGGGTAGCCTTGAACTCATGGCAATCATCCTGCCTCTGCCTCCCATGTGCTGGGATTAAAGGTATGCATCAAGACATCTGGCTGCCTCAGCTACTTTTTTGGAAACTTGCTGGAACTCTCTACCCATACTTCAGGCAATGATAAGAATATATTGTCAAATATTATTAGTTCTGGAGTATAACTACTAATTTTAGTTCCTACTGCACAGTACATATAAAAACCTTGGAGCATTTCCAGTTATCTTCACTATCATTTAGTCCTTAAAACTCAGAACAGATATTTAAAATAAAAAAAATAAAGAAAAAACATGCCATTATATTGAGGTTGCAGATGCAATGAGCACAATCAGAAGATGAATGCTCCTATCCTTCGCTGGCAACCTGAGAAGATATATTCTGTGTAATTAAATAAGGGAGCAGTTTAAAAAAATAAAATTACAACATTTTTGGCAATCCTTTGTGAATAATGGAATAAGCCAAAGAGAAGAAAAAATAACAAATGTGATTAGTGGTTGCTCCTTCGGAGAAATTTTCTCCACCTCTAATTTGACTTTGTGAAAGGCTTTAATGAATACTTTCCCTAGTAATACTGTTTGTTGTGGTGCTGCTGTTACCCTATGAGGATGACATGCAGACGAACTTTCTAGAATATCATGTGTTTATAGGGTAACCCATTTACTCCCTTCTTGTTCAAATTCCGATGCTATTTTGAGTAAAGGTTTAAGAGACTGTACGTATCATAGGAGTGCTTTATGAAGAATGAGACTTTGAAGGTAGCAGGAAACAGGTAAATCAAACATTATAAAAGACAAGGTAGTTTAACTTGTTGGTTTGTTTGCTGAAACTCAAAAGTAAATATACTGTAGCTGAAAGTGTTCCATTTTTATCCACTGCTGCAGTAATGGCTGTGTTACTTCAGGGCTTCTACTTCAATAATTGATCAGGGTTTGTATAGCAGCGGCTAAGAGCAAAAATAAGAGTGTTCTTTGAACAAACTGCTGCACTGTTATAGCATTAGGCACTGAAACAAGATTCAGGAAATATAGATATAGAAGAAACAGGAAAAAGATGGATACATTGGCTGGTAAATACTGCTTCAGGCTAGAAAGTAATGAGAATTTTTCCGCAGAGAGTTTTGACCTGCTATTCAAAAATTGTTTCTTGTCTTAATAAATCCTAAAAGTGTAATTTACTTGTAAAGGGGAAAGAACAAAGGCACCAAAATTCTTTTGATAACAACACTTGTTAAAGTTGATAAGTTAGGTTTCAAATGTGTGAAGAAAAATGTGTGCCAGTTTGTTTTAAGGTGACAACCTAAGTGCTCAGATACTTCCATCTCGAACAACTTAGCAACAGGGATCCTGTCACTACTTCCCTTGCACATTTCATCCAGCCTCTACCAAAGTGGGCTGATTTGATCTCACCTATAAAACCCATGACCACAGATCTCTATAAGTTTCCTTAAACAGGCAGAAACAAAACTCCTTTTTGCATTCAATTCTAATTTGTTTTGCATATAAAAACACTAATCTTGATAGCAAATGATTTTCTTAACACAGTTTTACAGTGGTAGCTCTTGTATATTTTATTCTCTCTGTGGATTGAATTTGATGAGACTCACAGATCTATAATTAGGAATCACCCATACCAAATCTTTTTTCATATATATTTTAATTATTTATTTGAGAGCAAGAGGTAGAACTCCATATATATTTGGAGAGATAGAAAAAATGAAAATGGGCACATCAGGACCAATGGCCACTTTGCATCTGGCTTTACTTAGGTACCAGGGAATCGAATCCAGTTCCTTAGCCTTTGAAAGCAAGTACCTAAACCACTGTGCAGTCCTCTCCAGCTCCCCCATACCAAATCTTGCATACGTGTATATATCTAACCTACCAAAATGTGCCTTTTTCCATGTGAGGTATTTATGAATTGTTGGTTTAGTTTTCTTGAGTAGGGGTGTGTGTGTGTGTGTGTGTAAACTCAACTATCAGAGTAGGAAGCATTAGACTGCAAGTTCTAAAGTGAAGTTAAGATGCAGGCAATTAAAATAACTAGTATAGGGGGCTTTAGAAATGGCTCAGCAGTTAAAGGTATTTGTTTGCAAAGCGTGATAACCTAGGTTAGATTTCCTAGTACCTACGTAAAGCCAGATACACAAGATGGCACATGTGTCTGGAGTTTGTCTGAAGAGGCAGGAGGCCCTGGTATGCCCATATTCTCTCTCTCTGCTTCTTTCTCTCTTTCTCTGTCTCAAATAAACAAATAAAAACTAAGCATAGGGCTGGAGAGATGGTTTAGTGGTTAAGGTACATGCCTGAAAAGCCTAAGGACCCTGGTTCAATTCTGCAGATCCCACATAAGCCAGATGCACATGGTGGCACATGTGTTTGGAGTTTGTTTGCAGTGGCTAGAGGTCCTGGCATGCCCATTCTCACTCTCTCTTTCCCTCTTTCTCTCCCTCTCTCTAATAAATAAATAAAACAATAAAATCTTTAAAAAAATTTTTAAAAACTAAACATAAAATAACTGGCTATCTGGGATATGGTAACAAAGAGGAGATATGCTAAAATAATGTCAAAATGATACTGGCTGTTCAAGACAATCAATATGATGTTTTCTGATATGAAGCATATTATGAAAGAGGTTTTTATTTATTCTAGGCCTAATCACCATACAGAACAATGAAATAAAAATTATGTATATCTTTGTTATGAATAAACAAAAAAGTGTCTAAAATAATTCATTTGCCTTTGATATCTCTCAAGGTAAAAATGTTAACTGAAATTGTCCCAAATAATTGTTTCAGACCTCAAATTTGTATGTACACATACCACTGTAATTATTAAGGAAACATTAAGAGAATGTGATGATCAAGTCCAGCTTTTACCACAGTGGGCTCTTATCATGTTCACAGGACTTGCAATAAAATGAGTTTGGAAAACATTGAATTAAATAAAGATAAGTCAATTTCTTTACTGAAAAATTTCTCAGGGTATTTAATACGCTAGAGCATACCACAAATTTCCATGCAGTGCTTGGAATGTAGTGTTCCCAAACTGATCTGATCATGAACATTCTTGTTCAAAATCTCATGGGACCTGTGAGCCTTGGTGCATACTTTGAGAAATAGTGACCTTGACCTATAGCCACAGAAACTCTGATAAACAGTGCAATGAGAAAAATCCCTTTTTTCCTTTGTTCTTCAAGTGTCTAAATTTAAAATGTCCTTAAAATTCCAGTATATTCCACAAGGATTGCAAAGTCTTTTGAAAATTCTTGTATTATAAAACATTATTTTAAATTAAAACCAGAAAGTATCTATGATTGTGAAACCAGAAGGTTAACTCAAACCTCCCTGGAGCTGAAGGGTGTTAGAGTCTCCTCACACTTATAATTTAGACTGAGATTCTATAAGGCATGCACTTTGGGTACTTTTACTATGAGTTGAAATCATATGTATTAAATGTTTATATAACAAGGAACTGCTAAAAGTGATTCAAACTCTTCTGCTTCCCCAGTGCTTGTTTACTCTGCCATGTAATAACCTAGGAAGTCAGGACACAGATGGATCTGTGATGAACAAGGCTGCTACACAGGCAGGGAGATGAACAAGAAGCATGATCAAGTTAGCGCTGTGGTGTGATATGAAGCCAGAGTCCAATGGCTATACTGAGTAGGACCACGGTGTCCCATGGAGATATGCACTAGGAGTTTGAGTGAATTACCCAGATTGGGACAATCTGATGATAATATCTGAAGTAGTTCTTGAAGGAATTAAAACAAATTTTCAGGTAGGGACAAAAGAAAAACAAAAAGAAAATATGGCAAGCAGACAGACATAGGCATGGGAGAAGTCAGGCATATGTCCTGATTTGAAAATAAAGCCTGAGGGGAGGGAAAGGATCCTAAAGTAATAAATAAAATAATGATGGCATTCTGAAATGTAATGCTATTATACCATAGATTTGGATATTTCAGTAGGAGAACTTGCTGATGGAACCTTATCAGTGAGGAGAGAGACAAATGGATGAAAGAGATAGCCAAAGAACAACTCGGACATCTGTGTCTTGTCACCCACCTCCTACCCCAACCTTTAATCCCTCATCCTTCCTCCCCCTCCTTTAAATACTGGCTCTGAGAACAGGCTCTACCATTGAGCTATAGCCCCATGTCATGCTGTTATTTTTGAGACAGGGTCTTGGTAAATATTTCAAAATAGGCATTGAACTCATCATCTTCCTGCCTCAGCCTCCCAAGAAGCTAGAATTAAAGACCTTTCTCATTAAGTCTGGCTTTCATCCATCTTCTGTTATGTTTGCATACAGGAGAGTATGACTATAGCTTAGAAATAGCATTTGAGAAGTACCAATTATGTCAGCTAATAACATTTACCAAGGGCAATTTGCCCTTGCCTTGACCCTGAAAAAATACTGACCATCAAATGGTTATATTGTGCATTGATTTTTTGAACTTCTTTTAGCCTCTAAATTCTTCATTTATAGAGTCTGAAGTAAATAAAATACAGTGGGAAAACAGCAGGTGGACATGGGTATTTGATTAGTAGGGATATTGTTACAAAAGGCCCCAGGAACTATCCTGTTCTCTCTCAGCTTCTTTCTTTTCTTCTTCAGACCTAGATGGTCCTGAAGAGATGTACAAAACCACTCTGGAGCATAGTGATGATTTGTTCTACAATCATTCTTCTAAATGCTGCAAAAAAAAAATCACGTACGCAGTTTAGTGGTTCAGGCTTGATTCCCCACCTGGTGGATGCAATCACTGAGATATGATTGAATCCTGAGAGTGCTGGCCTCATCCCTTGGTGGAGTCACAATATGATGGCATTGTTGGTCCTAATTGAATGAAGTAGACCACTGAAGGCATACCTTTAAGGGGTACCCTGTTCCTGGTTCCTTCTCATCTCTATTTCACAGCTGCCATACAGTGAGAGGCTCTGTTTTATCATACCTTTTCTGTCACAGGCCCACCATAATGGAGTAAAGTGTTTCTGGGCTAAAGCCACTTAAATAGTGATGCATAATATTTTTCCCTCAGATTTTTGTCATATTTGGGAAAACGTGAAGCACTTGTAGTAAAATACATTGCCTGGCCTAATTCATGTTTGTCTTCTTTTTAAATTATTTAAGTCTTGCTTTTATTTCATTATTTCAGCCTATAATATTTATTCAAAACATACTGTGAGCTAGATTTTGAGGAAACAATGCCTATAGAAAGGTCATTATTACCAAGAAATTTGCAGGTTAATAGATACGACAAGCAACTAATATCTCAAAGAGGTGTGAAGCTGCCACCATGGGAAGTTTTCATGAGGGTAGGGTGGAAGGAAGCATTAGGACATCTCACACAACTGTAAAAGCGGTTTATCTGGTAAGCAAGGGAGTAAGAAATTACCATTCATATGAGATGGAAGGCGTTGAAGATAGGATAGAGAGAAGACTGGTAATGAACTCCAAGCTGAGTAATAGCTGTGGAAATGTGCTGTGAAGACACTGAGTATGACAGCATTGAGGGGATGGCTATGGGCAGTCATGTAGGAGTGAGTGGGGATAGGTGGCAGGATAGGAGGCTGGGAGTGGGGAGAAAGTGACCAAGTGCAGGAAAGTGGCTGAGTTCAAGGCTTAAAGTTTATATACAGGTATAGTGGCAAACCACAAAATGAACCAGGTCAAAGCAGCATGAGATATCTGGAATATTTTGTTTCATGATTTTTTTTTTCAGCAAAGGCACTGTTTCTATATGCTACATGTAGAAAATATGTCACATTTTTTATTACTTTCAGAATTTGAGGATGTTGCCTGCCTAAGATTCTGTATTTCATTAAGTATTCAGGAATTATCTAGAATTTAATTTAGGTAACCTCTTTTGGTGTTCCCTTATATTTTCATACTTTTAGGATCAAAGGATTTATTTTCAAAATAACTCCAGGCCAACTAAACTCAGCAATGACTGACAAATATATCAAACATTAAAAGAAAAAGAAAGGGGGGCACAGGAGAGTATTAGAAGGTGTGCTGCTGTTAGGTTGCCAAAAACCTCCCGAACACTGGAAGGAGAACGACATTGACCTGTGATAATTATCTTGAAGAGAAAAACACAACATTAAATTAATTGCTCAGCTGGAAATTATTTAGTAATTCACTGACTTTTAAATCTCAAGGGTTTTTCCCCTAATATAGCATTGTTAGACAACATAATATGTCAATTCTCCAAGGTATTGTTCCTTTCTCTGGCTTCAAGTTCTCAATGATAATATATATATATATATATATATATATATATATATATATATATATATATATACACATACATACATACATACATATATGGCTTAATGTTTGATTAGCCCTAATCTAAGCTTCAACTTATCCTCAAAATTATTCCCATGAGTAGGGATATTTCCTTTTCAAAGAGGAAGTAGGGGCTTGGGAGATGCCTCAGTGGTTAAGGCCCTTGGATATAAACAGAAAACAGAGGAATTCAGTGAAGTTCCTGACCTATACACAGAGTAACAGGCTAACAGAGATCTGAATCCACCAAGGACCATTCTGAGCTATGGATTAAGTACTGTAGTACCCTGTCTCAAAAGTAAATAACAATCCACACACAGTTGTAAATTTAAAGACATTGACTGGATCTGTGACATGGCAGAAAAGGACTATCCATGGATTAATGTAACTAAATTAAGTGATCTTTTCTAAGGAAAATTCATATCAATGAGAAAGCCAGTAGATTTTGTGGATAAGAATTTGCTAATCAGGTCTGTTTGACACATAATTATTATTAATGAAAGGTCTACAATCTCTCTAAAAAAATGGAATTGCAGTTTCTTAATGGGAAGCAATAGATGGAAAGAAGGCTGTATAGATCAATGTTAGTGCCCAATTGTTAAATAATAGTGAAGGCAAAATTTTAATGCAATGACTACATATTCCATTGAAGAGTTTTCTTTTGCCAAATTCATTGACCCCTTTAAGGTAAAATAAAACAAACCCAAAGTTCACTTTAAGCCATGACCTTTTTTTTTCAATTTTATTTTATATAAAATTTAACAGGTTATACTCTCTTACCTCCATGGCCTGGCTCCTGTTACCCTGGATGCTCTCCTCAATAATGTTATAGTATTTACTATGGAACATAAAGGCCTCCAGTTACTGTGGGGTAGCTGGAGGGGACTATGTCTCAGGGTATTCCTACCCACTCTGTGACTTTTACAATCTTTTTTCCCCTTCTTTCACAATGTTCTCTGAGCCATGGCAGGCCTGTTGGTAGTCTGAATTACTGGTGACATCTCTGTAACTTCTGGATGTCTGTTTGATAGGTTTGATTGATCACTGTGTCTGCCACCATCACCCTGGAACTGGTTTTCAGAATAGCAGCAAGAACAGTATTCATGTTGCCTCTTCCTCTGCAGTTTCTTCTGGGCCCTGAAGATATGGCAGATGTGGCAAGTCTTATGGTGGGAAGTCAGCTATCTACTTGTCTTATCAATGGATCTTGGCTCTCCTCTATTTTCTCTGCCATCTGTAAGAGAAGACATTTTCTCCAACCAAGAGTGAGAGAATCTTGGGTTAAAAGGGGTATGCAAAATTATTTGAGAGATTATTTTTTTCCAATCTATTTTGGTGGGCAAGTCCACTCTTCTTCTGTAGAGAGCAGTAGGGTCTTCTCTTTGTTGTCTGAGTGTCCTGACCAGAATTTCTATACCATGGGATTCTGACTTGTTTTCCGTACCTGATATGAGTTCTGTCCTACTGAATAGACCTCATGTCCAATCAGAGAACAGTTGGTTACCCACAGAGGCCATGTGCCCCTATTGCCCAAGTATAAGTCATGAATTTTGACACAAGTGTATACCTAGAAAAATGAAGTATGCAAACTTTGAACATTAATGCCATAGAGTCAGACTGCCTGGTACAACTTCTTCAGTCACTCAACGGCTGACTAACCCTTTACAAAGTGTCCAAACATTCTGAATCCCAATATGTTGATAGAATTAGAACTCATAGTGTGTCCCTCACAGTGTTACTAGAAACCCTGTGTTCTAGAGCTCATTTTCACTCTTTTGCATCACCCCGAAGTCATGGTAAAACCAGAGAAGCCGTAAAGATAAACTAAAGTGCTCTCAGCTGGAGAGAGCTATCTATTTTTTCCTAAATATTAATTGAATGCCCATTACATGTCAGATGTGATTCTAAGAGATATGCTCCTTAAATGTCATGTCAATTCATTTCATTAAGGAGCAGGAAAGGATTGTGTTTTTGAAAGGATTGTGTTGGGTGGAAGTGATTGTGGGGAAGTACCAAAGATGACTACACCAGCTGGGGTAAGTGAGCTCAGGTGCAGGCCCAGTCCTCCCAGATAGTACCCTGGAACAAGTCTTTGCTTCTGGGTACTTGCTTTACTTATGTCTAAAAGGGAAGTTTGCATGAAATACAGAGACAGATATCATCTCCAAATTTATGGTCATATTTGAAGTCTATTTTTTCTTTTTTGAGTGGATTTGTTTTCATTAGCATACAAAGGATAGGTTTCACTATGTTGTATTTGAAACAAATCCTATCCAAAAATTGGATAGTTGGATACATCAAGGAGCTGTAGTGGGATAACCATGATGAACTACCAAAAGCTTAGGAGATGCATCTCATCAGGAACATGAAATAATCCCACATAAGAAGATGTTGTGGCTCTGAGGACAGACACTCATGACAAACTTGAATGATTGGAGAGATGTGTGGAGCTATTTTGTTAAGGCAACAAGACCACAAAAAAGCCATATCCCAACATGAATGCTAACCCTCTGAACATTCAATTCTGATTACTTAAGACCCCATTTTGGTTGCTTTGGGTGTCCATGGCTATATCCAATGAGGATCTCTGACTCAGACTCTTAGGTTTGACTTTTCTGTGTGTTCTCGTAAAAATCACAGTACATTTGGATTGTTTAAGCTAATACTGTATCTCTTTAGAGAGTTTTCACATGTTATTCTTGTATGTCCCATAAACTAACTGGCAACGTGTCCCACCAAATCAGGTTGACTTCCTGACTTTCACATGTATGAGGATCACATAACCAATTTTAGAATTCTTTCTCCTTGAAAACTATAATTGTTGTATTTAAAACTCCTACACACAGAAACAATACCCATACAGCAGAAAAAAGAAAAAAAATGAGTTAAGTCATTTTAGCATGCAAACTGGGAAACATGTTTTGTCCTTGGAACATAAAACTGTCAACTGGGGATTTCTATACCTATAAGTTGTTGGTCATAAAAGTGGTTTAAGCTGCAGGACTAAACAGAACCAAGTCACACTGGAAACACTGCAGGTGAGTGAATAAGAATGGATCAAGCACAGCAAGTGGGAAGGGATGTGGATAAAAAGGAGGCCTGCAGGTGCTGCACTTTCAATGAGGTTTAAGGCATTTTTCAAGCATGAGTAGGGCAATGTTTGTATGTACTGCACATGTGAGGTATTGATATAGTATTAGGAAAAGATTTTTTGATATTTTTATGTGTCTTAATAATGTAACTTCCACTTATAGTTGATTATAACTTCCTCTCTCTTTCTCAAATAAATGAATAGTATTGTTTCAAAGTAGAACCTGATAACATAAGAAATACGAATGCTGAGATTATTTCTGTGTCAATTTACTAATGAAAAACGAATAGATTTTTGTTTTTATACTTTTGGTACACTTTATTCTTGGAATTAATTTTATCCATTGGTGTTTGCTTTCTGTAGACATAACAGGAAGTCCTTTTTGAACATGGAAAATTCTATAGGTACTGCATCTGTGTTTCTAAGAGTGTTAAATACTTGTTATTCACCCCTTCCAAGTCTTTCTATGGAGAGTCCATTGAGTGTTGGAACTATATCAAACTCTTCTTTCACCTTCATTATCTTGCAGAAGTCCATGAGAGGCAGTTACTTGTCTAACAGCATTGTGGCACACAAGTATACCTTATTGAGCTTTGTTGCATATTTACCAATGACTAAGGCACTATACACAAGAATTTCCTTGGCATGATGATGTTGTCAGGAAGATAATAGAGCTTCAAAAGTTGTTGGCAAGAGCAGCCAATGCAGGGATGGAGAAGTGGGTCAGTGGTTAAAGGCACTTGAAAATCCTGCTGGTCATTCATGTGGTAAATTCCCCACATGAAATCAAATGCAAAAAGTGGCACAAGTGTCTGGAGTTCATTTGAAAAGAAAAGAGCCTCTGGTGCAACACAGACACATACTCACACATGCAAGCACATGCACAAGATATTTTTTTAAATAAAGAATAGCTAATGTATGATGTTCTCACTAGACTAAGTAACCCTACCAAACATAGAGCCATTATAGTTTCTGGAATTTAAAAAAAAAAATCATTCACAGATTTATCTGGTTGTTTCCATCATCATATGTTCAAAGTCTTCCTCTTTCTCATTGGGTTTGTTTATTCTGAAGTCACACACACATTTGAAAGCAGTACTACAGTGGATTCCTTTATTTTAACTTCCATCTCAACCAATCAGTTTTTTTTTCCCCATGCATCTAAGTTTTTCAAATTTCTTGCTTACTCTGTACTAATGCTAAGTAAACAACATATAGAATGTTTCTTCCTGATTTCTAAGCAAAACATATTAGATACTGTTCCTGCCTTCTAATTATTCAGTAAAATTGGTGATTTGAATTGCATTAGCCAGAGATACAAGAATCATTACTAAAATCAAGCAAAATTTAGAATTGTATAAAATTTCAGAACTTTTTTGTCTTATAATGTACATTGCTTTCAGTTTGATGATAGGAAAAGTTACACTGTTTTGAATTTTAAAAATAGCTTTAAGACTGGGGAGATAACTCATGGATTAAGGCACTTACCTGCAAAGCCTAATGACTGGGGTTGACTACCCAGTACCCACATAAATCCAGATGCACAAGGTGGTGCCTGCATCTCGAGTTCATTTACAGTGGCTAGAGGCCCTGGCATACCCATTCTGTCTCTCTTTCTTAAAAAAATTGTATAGAGGGCTGGAGAGATGGCTTAAAGCATTTGCCTGTAAAACGAAAGGATCCCAGTTCGATTCTCCAGGTCCCACATAAGCCAGATTCACATGGTGGTGCATGCATCTGGAGTTCATTTCCAGTGGCTAGAGGCCCTGGTGTGCCCATTCTCTCTCTCTTTCTCCCTCTCTGTCTCTAATAAATAAATAAAAATAAAATCTTTAAAAAACTGTATAGAACCTATTCCATATTTGGACTTCAAAAAGTTCTTCACAGTGCACGGTGGATAGAACTGGGGACAGGACTATAATCATGTCTCCTTATTCTGTACAATTACACTGTTGATTTGGAAATTTGTGAAAACTGAAAGCTGTGTCCTAGATATCAAGAGATAACTTTTGGGATTTTTAAATGTAAATCATAGTGCTAAATCATTGGAAAAAAAACTGCACTTACAAAGTAAGTTTATATAACTAGGAATGCAAGAGAAGGCCATCTTGGGAAGGAAATAGCATTCATTTAGCATTACAATATTTCATGAGCAGAAAATTGTCTGAAAGAAGAACAATGATTCACTTTCTTTCCTATTAATAGTGCAGGGATTTTCAGTGTGGTCATGCCATGATCATTCTCTCCTATATGGAGATAGAGTAATTTGACTTCTTAGAGGGTATTCTTCCAGACACATGATGATTATTCAGTGTTATTGTATAAGTAATTGCATTTTAAAGGCTATAAGCTTCACAAGGTCTATGTTGAGTACTAAAGTTCCAAGAAGCAGAAATAAATCATAACATTTCACCCATCACTCTGACAATCTTAAGTTTGCATAAAATTATTTCTTTCTAAGTCCCAGAGTTCATCTTTTTGCTTATTAACTTCAGCCAGAAATTATGCTGGATTTGAGGTGAAGTAAATGGGGAAGCGGCTCTGAGGAATCAGCCTGTGGGTAGCTGTTAAAGACCCACTGAGAACCTATGATCAGTAGATATATTTTCTCAAAAATTTCATCTCTAACCATAATTTTAACAACATAAGTCACTTCAAGCAATGCCTATGTTCCTTCCCTGTTTTTATAGTTTTCCTTAGAAATTAACAATCTAAATAAGGACACACACCCATATGCAATGTACATACATATATATATATATATATATATATATATATATATATATATGCATATACATATACATATATATGTATATATATATGTGTGTGTGTGTGTGTGTGTATGTGTGCTGAGAGAGAGAAATATGAGGGAATATGAATCACATATATACATAACTATAATTATTATACAATTTGGTAACTTGAGGATATATTCTATGAGATTAGAAAAAAATACCTATTTTATTTTTGTCAGTGTTATATAGTTAATAACTTGAATATAATATAAGCTTTCTTTTACTGCTGGGATCAAACTTGGGTGTTGCTCACACTACTCAAATGCTATAGGACTGAGCTACAATCCCAGCCCTTCAATGCATGCTGGATAAGAACCTGCTGTGTGAATTAAAAAAAGTATATTTGGTAGTATGTGGAGCTCCAGTGATATGAGAAGCCAGCATTGGTTAAAGTTCTTAAAAAGAAAATCATATTTGATCTGAGTTTTGGTGGTTGAATAAGAGTTCATCACAGACAAATAAGCCTGTCATGAGGTATTTCAAGAGAAGGGAATGAGAAGATTGAGGGAGTGTGTTGGAAAGAGCAGTCAGTTCTCAGATAGGTAAAACCAGCTGCTCTTGTGGGGTTATTTGGCAAGGAGCAAAGGAGTCTAGAAGGGTCAGAGGAAGATTTGTAAAAGAGAATCTGGAGCTGAGGAGATAGCTTAGTGGTTAAGGCACTTGCCTGCAAAGCCAAAGGTTTGATTCCCCAGGACCCAAGTAAGCCAGATGCATAAGGTGGTACATGTGTTGGGAGTTCGTTTGCAGTGGCTGGAGACCCTCGTGCAACCATTCTTTCTCTCACCCCCCCCTCTAGTAAATAAATAAGAATAACATTTAAAAAAAAGAATTGGAAAACAGGTAGAGACTTGATGACCTGGAAGCTTGTTATACATCAACAGAGGTTTACATTTCAGCCTTACAGCGATGAGCACACTTTGAAAGGTTTTCTGTAGGCCAGCTGAAAGATCAGATTTGCCCTTGAAAGATCACTCTGTTGGCAGTTGAGGAGGATAGATAGAAACTCGATATTTGTGGAGTTAATGAATGATTTCTCAACAGTTCTTTAGACCTTACAAATCAGTGATTCTTCAGCTTTAGTACAAATATTGACAGATTAAGAAAATAAATAACTGTGAGTGATGAAACAGTATTAGTGGGGAAGACAACGATATACCCAATTTTTCAGAACATTAAAATTGAGAAACCTCTCTTAAACTTCTCACTGTTTCAGCAACTATTCCTATCGTTTATATTAATCTTAGATATTTCTATTAATAACTTCTCTCTAAAAGTCCTTAACTATCTTGAGCAGAAGCTTTAAAATTGAAAACAAAAACAATTTTTGACTTTTTGCTTCTTGCCAAAATTGATTTGCTGAAAATCAAGTTTAGCTAATACTTTTTATTCATTATGGAAAGTAGTTCATGCAAATTTAAATATCCATGCTCCCCACTACAGACAAATACAAATGTACATAGAAAAATATCAGGCTGCCAGGTAGGCTTTGAGGAGTCTGATGTACACAATTAAGAAAAATATTCACTTCAAATTCCTCTCCAACATCACACCTCTCGTTATCATACCTCAGCTCTATTAGTAAAATAGTTTCTTATGGAAACTCTGTCATGTGTTTTCCCAATTTGCATGAATTTGGATCATTCTGACAAGCCCAAGTGTAAGTTTAGGACACCCTGCAGATCATGGTTGGTCAAGGCTATCCCAAGTGAATGTCACATAGCAGCGTCTTCTACATTTCTTATTATTTTATGATGCCAGGGAGATAGAAGTTAAGGACATAAACAGGAGTGCATCAGTGAACAGAGCTTACACTTAAGTAAAAAGGGAAGAAGAATATGAGAGAAGAACAAGTACACTGAAAGAAATGGCAGCTGGACATAGCAGTGAAACATAACTCATGAGGAAGGGGACGGAGCTCTGCTGTAGGATGATTAGATGGGGGAGAAAACCTTACATTTAGTCTCTGGTTTTCCCTGAAAGTCTTCCTCACTTCTACAAGAATTCACAGCAGTTGTTTATTCGTGTGAATTGATGATTATCTGCTAGCTGATTTTGACCTTACACTGTGAGGAGTCTAAAGTTTGCCAGGATTTTAAAAAGTAGATTTTTTTTTTCAATTTCATTGCCTACTAATGTGATTTAAACCTATCTCAAGAGCTAAAATAACAGTTTCAGCAGGTAAAATTATTTTCCTGGTTCTGGGCATGTGAAATCAGAGAGGAGCCACAATTAGCCTAAGCCAGCCAGCGTCATTTCAAGCATGCCCCACATGGCTTTACTAATACCCTTCAAATTCTGACTTCTGCCATTTCAGCCATATGTCTCTTTAAGCAGACACACTCTACAGTGCCAAAGTGTGTCAAGGACATCACTAGGTTACCAAAATCATTTTTATGTGCAACTTCTTTCAATACTGCAAATATTCTTCCACCTGAACCCCAACCCAACCCCTAAAATATAATTTTAATAACACACTTAAAATGTCATGCCGATAATAAACCCAGAGATATATTACAGAGAATCTGTCTGTCTTTTTTTTTTTTAACACATTGGCAGTAACATAATGGTATGTGTGCATGGACTCACACACATTGCCTGAATTATTTTCTTAAAAACAGATTCTGAGTACAAAACAATGCAAAATTTCATAATTATGTTATTCAATCCATAATGTTATCTTAAGAAAGAGCTAGGTGAGGAGAGGGTATGAATGTGTATTTGAAGACTGTGCTATGGGAAAATTATACAGACATGGGAATGAGGCTTTTTGGTTTCTAATCACAGTTTTATCACCATTTTATCTGGTGTTGCTGCTGGGAAAAGCAACAAACTGGATTTGCCATCTCAGTGAACAGAGATCTCTGGGAGCTGCACCTGTTCATTATGTGAGAAACCTTCTGTGGGCAGAGAGGAGGGTTCAGTGGATTCTCAAACTGCTGCCTAATTCTTATAACTTGTGCATATTTTTTGAGTCATGATTGTACAATCTGCTACCCATTTTGAGATAAAAACACTATTGAAATTGAGCATACTAACTTTAACCAAGCTGCAGTTTTTTATGAATAGGATTGTAAAGTTGATTGTCACAATCCTGCCATGTCTTGTACAAACTAACGTGCATGCACGCATGCGCATGCACTCACACATACACATCAAGAAAAGCATCACTGAGCATTTGGAGGCTCTTTACTCTCCTGAAGTAAAGAGTTATTTTTTTTCTAACTACTGATCTTCACATCTTTGAAACACCATGAGTCACGGTGTTTCCCATTTAAACACCATGGGTTCTTTATTGTCTATGAGCCTTCCATTTACTTCAGCAAATTTGAATGAATTAGATATGTTATGTCCAGATTGACAGTAGTGAGTAAGCCAAGAAATAAACGCATTTTCCTTTAAACGTGAGCTACAGCATCAAGGAACGTTATGCTATGCTAAAACAAGTCAGTCGGCACAGACCGAAATGTTGATGGACACGCAGCAGATCAAAAAGGAGAGTTGTTCTCAAGTGCTCCCTATCTGTCTGAGACGATAGGCTTCTGAATTTGACCTCTTTGCAAAAAGAGACTTCACATTATTTTGTCAGTTTGTTTCAATTTGAGAAATGCTGAAAATTGGTATTCATTTTTTGATACAACCCTTAAATTGTACAATTTAAGAAAACTGACTGAAAGAGATAAATGGGTAAAAATATTTTCAAATCAAAGACCAACTGACATATATAAAAATGATGTATGTTTTGTACATGGTCCACAGGGGGAATTCTGCAGGCGTGCTATGATCTCTACAATTTGCTTCAGGGCAAACTAGATTCTGGGATATTCTATTATCCCTTTGGTCTGTTTATCATGGAAACTGATGTATAAATCTCGAGTTCTTTTGGTCTCTTTCTTTCTATCTGGTTGGAAATGGAAAGACTTCACTTATCTCATGTCCTCACCTTCAGTAAAGTGCTACAGAAGAGTTCAGTGACCAGTAATCAATTATTATTGAGAAGCAATCAATTGCTAATTTCCATAATTATGCACATCTAAACACTATGAACAAGAAAGAGAAACAAAGCTGCACTCCAAGCATTGCCTTGTTAGCAGTATTTTGTTAACACAGGCTCTAAAAAAAGCTGCCGCAGCTGGTACCACAAATGTGTTTCCAGTATTCAGGCCATCAACGTGATTCGTCGCTAAATGTATAGAATCAGCTTCTTGCTAAAAACTACAATTACAGGTGATATACAGATTGAAATCACAGGGCTGGTTTGTCGAAGAAAATTGTCCTAATGATGGGTTTTCGGATGGGGAATGCAGCTCTTTTCTTTCTCTGTGATGGGTTGTGAAGGCAGCTGCACCTGCCTCTATGCTGTATTCTGCCGCACTTAATGATATCTGATGATATCATTAGGCAAAGTGTTCATAAACAGATGTTGAGCCTGTGCCTAAATGCTGTCAGATGAGCGGTTGCTGGCCTGAAACAGTATTATTTATATAGAACATTTACGTTTGTTATGTTAATAACCCCACTATTAGCTCTCTGGATGTTGCGTTAGGAATGTAAATGTAGTTAATATGAATAACAACCTCTTTACTCTTTGTGCTGCAGTTGAGTATAACTTTTAGGCTTTTGGAGAGAAACAAAGATACCCCCACCACGTCCCTTTGACTTTGTGTTTTTTTTTTTTTTTCTTTTTGGCAACATTGAAATTTTTGATCAGAAGATAAATGGTAAAAACATGTTGGACAGATGTTAAATATCAGACTTAGATTTTCCTCACAGTTAGTAATTTCAAGATATTCAGACATCCCTGGACTTTCTTGTGTGAGACCCTATCCTTCATACTGACAGATCAGAGAGGTGATCATGGGCATGAAATTGACACGTGTCCACTTGATAGATTCCTAAGCAAACTATCAGATATGGACCTACTTTTGTTTGCATTTTTTTCTTTCATAACCGTATCACTGTGGCACTAAGATGATATGTCATAGCCATGTTTTCCTATTTGCATTCATGATTTTGGAATTACTTTGATGTCATGGTTGCAATGTCATGTGACAATTACATGTGTGTCTAAGCCAAAGTCAAATTATATGCTTCATAGCTAATTCATGCAGAGTAAGTTATATAAATTCTGACAGTCATCAAACATGTACTATTTCTATGAAATATTGCTCTGCTGTAATACCCACATTTTTAAGTGTGCTTGTCATTTTGTATAACATTTAACTCTTTCAGAAATTTTCAGTACCGAAAAATTACACTTGATTATGTTCAGGACTGGATATCTATTGTTTTGAATTTTTAATGGGGCAAAAAAATCAAACACTGTTAAACTGACACTCTATTGCAACAATAATCATAAGCTAGAGTGATTTCTGATGTGTCATTCTCATCCCAGTTCATACTTATGAAGTTATTCATATCTCTAAAAGAGGTAAAGATGTCTATGCGTGCTGTCTCAGCCTTTAGGATACTAAAGGTGCATGCCTGTAAGCAGAACTAATTTCTTTCACTTTTATTTCTAATGATAATCTGAATTATGGGATTTTAAATTATGTGACTTCAGTGGCAATTTTCCCTATTTTTTTACTTCCTGACATTACAATTTTGGTTTTCTGGAAAGTACTAGAAACTCTAGATCTTTTTTAAATATGGCAATTTTTCCATCATCTTTCAAATAAAGAAATAGGAAAAGTAAATTAAGCCAGAGAATATTCTATGCAACATTAATGGTTTTATAAGGTTTTTACATGTAGATTAAAAATTGTTTATTTTTATTTATTTACTTGAGAACAACAGAGAGAGAGAGAGAGAGAGGCAGATACACAGACAGAGAGAGAGAGAGAATGGGCACACCAGGGCCTCCAGCCACTGCAAACAAACTCCAGATGTGTGTGCCCCCTTGTACATCTGGCTAGCGTGGCTCCTGGAGAATTGAGCCTCCAACCAGAGTCCTTAGACTTCACAGGCAAGTGCTTAATCACTATGCTATCTCTCCAGCCCTAAATGTGGATTTTTAAGCCATCAAATTTCTCAAGTGATAACCAAAGATAACTTTTCCCAAATTGTGACATCAGGTGATAAAGCCATAAAGATATTTCAACATAAGAGAAATATAGTTACTGGAAGGAATGACATAAATAGCTCTTAACATATCCTAAATAAGACCTACAAATATATGATGTGGAAGGTATCTGCCCACCTGACCAATTATTTAGACATTTAGATATGCTATTAAAGTAGGGAACCTAAAGTGGGGGTGGGTCACCTCCTAGCATGGCACTTTCTTTAACATCATTGGAAATTGTTCAGAAGAAACTTGAGGATTTCCTTTTTATTTGTTCATCTAGTCAACATTTAGGAAAGCCAGCCAATAAAAATGCTTGTTGTAAACTCCTCGGAAATTTAGATTGATTGGAGAGGATAAGAGGACCTGCTGAGAACATCAACTATTGTTGAAACAAGATCAATTCATCAAAGTCTATTTAGAGCCCACCACCATCTCAAAAAGTCCTTATTTCCTTCTGGATTTTCTTCTGTACCTGCAAGTTTGTCCAGTTCTTGAGGATATGTATATATATATATATATATATATATATATATATATATATATATATATCTCCATGGCCAATATTCATTTCTCTTCATTGTTAAAGATAGAAAAAGATATAATATTTAGCTTGTAATTTTCTAAAATGTTTTTGATACTTATGTTAAAACTGGAGGAGAGTCTCTTTGACTATGAAAATATCTACATTTTTATCTTCCTTTCCCTCCCCCCACTTTCCTACTTCCTCCTTCTCTCCTTGTTCCTTGGCATTTCTGTTTACCTAGGAAAGTAGGTCTTTATGTAAATCTCTTAACACATAATAAGTACCACTTACATTGGTTTGATGGCATGATTATCTTATGTGCAGAATTGTTTCTGTTCTTACCATACCATAGCAAACACCAGAGGTCCAGCATAATGCAGTGAATAAATCTGGACTCAAGTAATGTAAAATTCATTCTTAGCTAAGCAAATTACTCTATACTGTTAAGTGAATCTGTTACATTTCTAGGTCTCAATTTCTATAATACCATAGATTTATGCTCTTTTATTGTTCATATGGATGATTAAGTTCTAAGGTACATAGAACAATTATATAGGAGTTTACCATTTTTATTTGAACTTCATGATAGTATAGGTGTACTAAAGAGTGTAGATATAGCTATTCAAGAAACTAAAGAAAATCAACAGTGTTTATAGAATATCTGCTTCTGCTGAAATTTATAACTATACTACTATCACTAATTTTATTAGTGTTGATATTATTATCCTTATATTTTGTTTAGGACTTAAAATGGACAGGGGGTGTATGAAAATATATTTTTCTAGCACAAATAATACAGGTTTATTTGATGTTATTATATCCCATCACTTATTGTAAACCATTTTAAATGAATTTGTCTCTTTATGGATAGAATTAATCCCAGCATATTTCTTAAAAAGCATATTTTTGATAGAATATTGTGCTTCCTACATGTCAACTCACCAAAACCAGGGGCTTTTATCTCTTCTTGAGTTCTAACAGCTATAATATTTTGAAATTTCAGTGTAGAACTTGACACATAATGAGCATAAGTACAATGTTTGTCTTTTAAAAGCTAGTATCTTCAAAACTGGGTTATAACTAGTTTTATATCAAAGCTATGTTACAATCACCTAAGGGGTGCTAATCCATTCATTATTTTATTTTATAATTTATTTTCCTTCCAAAATTACATATTTTGTGGTAAGATGGCCTCAAGGAGCAAACAGAAATTATAAAACATTTACTCAACAGTCTCAGTTCTCTTTATGTGTCTTATTGGGCTTTATTAAAATATACATGACATGATAGAATTATGTAAAGTTAATGTTAAAATTTGTGATTTGTATTTTACTCAGAAGTACATCCAAGTCACTGTGAGTGGTAATTTAGTGCTGTCAGAACAGTAGGCACGTGGTCACTATGCAGTTAATAGTTAAAGAATAGAAAAAACATACAGAAGGTAATTTTGTCCATAAAACTTGTGAAATATATGTGCATTGATATGAAAGCCTAAGAGTTATTTCACATCTATTAGGACTCTTGGTCTACTGTTCCATTGATATTATGACATAATTACCTTATGTCCATATATCATAAAGTACTCAACTAATAACAAAAGTATTCTAAGGCATCTTTGCAATATCCAGTTAAATCTTCCCTTTTGATCTGGGCATTGTCCAGCATTTAAATGAAGCAACTCCAAGTTGATTTTCACTTAGATAAGGGCAGAAAGTGAGACTATTAATTTCTGATTAAAGATTAACCAAATTCTACCTTCATTAAGAAAAATGCTCAAATGGACAAAATGTGTTGTCACGATGAGCAGGACTGGCTGCAGGCCACAAGTCATGAGTTTCTTAGGTCTGTTTCTTCTGTGAGCAATGGTTTTATAACCTGGGGGGTTAGGGGATGGCTATGAAAGTGGCCCAAAGTTGGGCATCTATAATTACATTAGCTTGTGATTAAGCAGATTTGTGGTAGGAGGATTAATGTCAGAATATCCTCCATTTTTCAACCTTGTCTCTACATCAATAAAATTGAGCTAATTGCTAATTGGCATTTAGAAAATGAACTGTTCTAGTACCCTCGAGCTTTGCTACATTGTGGCTTGAAATTAGAAATATGATATTTATCTCCTTCTAAAACAGAGTGTGGTATTTATTCCTGGAAGTAATGCAGGGTCTTATTATAATATTTTAATTCAAAATGTAGACAAGTATATGAGCATGAGAGTAGTAGGACCAATTCACAAGATACGGATTTTCTACAAACCATTGTCCTGGACTACATTGTTAGAAACTGACATAATTCACCCATAACTACAACCATGCTTCTCCCTGAGTGACCTGGCTTATCACTATCTTCTGATTGGCACTACAAATGTCTACATGTTCTTTTGCTCACAATTTATGAATGTTTAAGATGGTTTCCTCCATCATCTTGGCGTAGAATAACCTAACACATGCGGTGATCATCAAGACTTAAGATATGTTATCCAAATAAATTATAGTTCAGAAAACAGGTATACAAAATGCTTTCCTTGTGTACTATTACTATCGCAATAAATCAATATATATTCTCAAGAACTACTCATAGAAGATTTTATTTTAGCTTGTACTTAGTAGCCTTTGTAATAGACTTACATTTACCTGCTAGAGTCATTGGATAAAATAGTGACCATTATATTGTTGTTACCTTCAAAACACTATTGAAGCTAATATTTTTGACTTTATTTTGTTTTTGTTGAATGTTTACAATAGTGCTTCCTAAAATATGCTTGGAAAGATGATACTCTATGGAAAATTACCCATAGTGAAATCAACTGGTTAAAAAAAAATTATGTATTCTTTTCCACATGAACATTCACAGCACAAAAGTTGTGATGAATTCTGAGTGAAAGTATTTCTTCACTTAATTCAATATGTTTATATAAATGTGGAATTTCCCCCCTTTCTTTCTGAAATGCACACTGCAGAGCTAATGAAAAGCCAGCTTTGAAGGAGCTTGTTCAGGAATGGTCTTTGTGTAAAAAACAGAGGCTGATTGCTCATACCAAATAATCTAAGTCATGGTACAGATTCCAACTTCTTCCACATTCTCTGAATATGCTAATTGAGTATTGAAAATAAGTAACTCAAGTGGAAATAAGTATTTTTTTTAAGACTGGACAATCTTTGAAAGTTCTACTAAAATATTCTTATAAAATCATTATTTCAAATTTTAATTTAAAAATTATGATTTTGTTTCTAATGTAACATTTTTATACTATTGAAATGACACATATTATTGAATCAGAAACAAAACTTATAAAATATTATAATGAAGTATTCTTTTAAAAAAGATAGTTAACACTGTAAATGTAGCTCAGTGACAGAGCACTTGACTAGCAGGCCTAAGGCCCTTGGTTAAATCTTCAGTACCATAAAATTATAATAAAATAAGATATTGCACTGGCAGTGCATGCTTATTAGCACAGTACTGGAGAGGCTGATGTAGCTTGGTTGCCTTGAGGTACAGGCCACCCCAATCAGAAGCTGCATAGTGAGTCCAAGCTCAGCTTGGGCTACCAGCAAACAAAAAGATAGCTGTGCTAATACATTCTTCTATCTAGAATGCTCAAGAAATGATTGACATTAAAGGCCTGCAAAATATGAGGCCAGACCTGAAAAAGTTTGGTACTTGTTACTTTTTGAAGCAAACTGGGAAAACACAATAGTGTGTTGATAGATGTTGGGTGTGGGTAAGTATCTGTTTAGTCTTTACACCCTATTCAGGCTAATTATCTGTTTTGATGATTTCAAAACTGACACTGATTCTGTGGTATGAATTAAGAACTGTAGTTGGAATTATGTAACCTGAGAGAAAGATCCAGAAACACTGAAATTAATGAACAAAGCTATTTTCCATTTCAGTGCCCTAAACTGTGAAGAGGATGCGGACCAATTTCATCATTTCCATATGTTTACGTGTTGATTGAGAAACTAAGGAACTACTATAAGGAAGAAGCTGTTTCAGAATATGCTAAATTTATCCTGAGGGCTCTTAGTAATGATTTTGTTTTTGTTGGTTGGTGTTGTCTTCAGAGTGCCAGTCTGTTCAGTTCAAGTATGTCAATAACTACATTATAATCGAGGTCTATGGTCCCACAGTCACAGCAACCGAGGAAGCATTGGGCTTTAAAATGATGCTTCTTGTGGTGTGGCTTCACCTCTCCAGTATTACTTTCTTTCAAATTTGCATAGACCTCAGAAAAACAGAAATGATCCTCTGGACTCCTTTCTGCTGAACAGAGAACCAGTGTGCCAATTATCCACACCCATAGAATAGGAGAACTCCGTATCACTTCCTACTGTCTTCACGCTAATGTAGGGAACTGGTGAGCTATGGCGTTCTGCTTGAAGCTGCAACTCCTCCCGCCCAGAACTGTGTTCCTCTCCTTCTGAGCGAAGAGTTAGAATCTGTGACACACGGCACAATGCAGTGGCACCATTTGTGCAAACAAGTGTCTTACTGGAAGCCAAGGAGCACATTGTTAGAGAGGGTACCTCAGAACCTTGGAAATAAAAGTATGGCTGCCTGCAGCATACTCACACACACATTCAGTAGTGTTTCAGAGCTGCTGATATAGCAAGCAAACAAAATATGGTTTAAATGACTTACCAATCCTAGAAACGGAAGGCACCAGTTTAATGAGGTCTCCTCTGCTTGAAATTAAAGTGGAAGGAGTTTTACAGAGAACAGTATTCAATAACAAGATATTAAATGATAAACACAGATTGCTTAAAATCAGACGGGCCATTTTAAGAAAAGCATTTTAGCTCATCATGATATGTAGCACCTTATTTAAATTAGGAGGTGTTAATTCGTAGCTTGAATAATATATTAATATAATATGTAAAGTGAATGGCATTGTTAATCACAGTCGCGCCTGGAACGACTTTGCTTCTGTGCACTGAATGTTAATTTTGCAAAACATTAATTTCAAAGATTTTGCAGCAGTGCTTTTGTAATTAAATATTAATGTCACATGTTATTGCAGTAGCATGTTTATGAAAGCCGGCAACACTTCAAGTCAACTCATTTGTTTTTATATTTATTCTTGTACATCTGCAATCCCTTCCATTTCACCATTTCAAAGTGAAGGCCATTTTGAATAGTCAATATGTGAACATTTTTCATTGTAAGCGTTTTTTAACATCCAACAGGGTAAATATTTAATGTTGTGTTTTTAGCTGGTATAATTTTTCAGAAAATTGGCTATAACTTTTAACAACTCAAAGGTACCTAAACTGTCTCCAGTTTTGGCTTAAGTGATCTGAAAATAAAGTAGTAATAAATGTGATGAAGCTGTGTAAAAATATTTAAGAATTGAAGGCTTCGTATGAAAGTTGGAAATGAGAAGTGCAATTCTATGCACAAGGTATCTCAGCACTTATTTATTTTTATTATGGCATTCATTATCTAAATCTTTTTAAAGATGGAGTTGAATTTGTTTAACTTTTTTAAAGTTCCATGTCTAGACAAAGAATAGAAAAATCTTTTCAGTGATTTACATTTATTGTATGCTTTGAAGTCATGCATTTGCTTTCTAAGATGATTTTGTGCTTACCATTTTAGTCCAAGTGCACAATGAATGTGTGTATATATATGTGTGTCCTCTAATTTGGGTTTAACCAAATCACCACAGCTGGTCATCTTTGTCAAGATACTCCCAAGTTGTTATGTACACTTAGAACCTTGACAGCAAGAAAAACATCCAAGGCATTATAGTTTAGATCTATTATTTTCATCATTTAGTAAAGTTGTCTTGTACAATGAAATCTCTTGGATACATTGTCTTTAAAATTATGAAATGAATTGCAAATATTGCCAAAAATATCCAAGAAAAAGCAAGATGTATTATGTTTGGTTATAGGCACATCTAACAGTTAAAAATTATATCTGCACCTGATGTTGCCTGTTAACAGCTAATGCCATTTGACAGTGATGAAATTAAAGGATGAAGAAGAGATACAAACTCCATTTTACAAGCATGATGGGCCTCCAACAATGCCATTTAAATATTATTTGTCACTATTTAAAATGAACCTTTCCCCTTTAAGCTATGCCATTATGCTCATTTGTCCTGTCACCACTGACAGGCTATATGACTCACACACAAAAATGGTCATTAGGTACTGCATCTTCATCTTATTTCAAAAAAAAAAAGAAAGAAAGAAAGAAAGAAAAGCATTCTGATGCCTCTAAAAGCCTGTAATTATTTTCATCTGAAGAGATAGTGTTGCTCTGAAGGTAATTTAATAACCTTTTGCATGTACCTGGGGAATGCCTCTCCAGGGAACCAAGGTGCCGACATGCCATTCAGTCGTCAAAACATGACCTTTAATGGTTGCTTGGAGAGAAGTTAGTGTGGAATGTTGTACACAGTGCAATGCTAATTCTGCTTTCTAATATATGCAAAATTTAGTTCTTGAGCAATGATCTTTGTAAGATGAATTAATATAGGTACTGCTCCAGGAAACAAAAGAAATTGCTATGTGAAAGTCTCTCCCCACCCCAGCCATACATAATCTTTTATACTTCAGTTTAAAGTAGCCAACAACTGCACAATTTGTGTAAAAAATAGTGTGAAACACTCACTCCCGAAGACGTTGCCTCCCTTCCTTCTTTAAGTTAGTGGGTGAATTCTGTTCTTTATACTATGGAATTCTAAAACAGGATTAAAGGGATTTCTTTGATAAGTTTATTTTCCCCAATAAGGCATTGTCCCTAACTTCATGAGAAGCGTAAATAAATACTTTTAGCATACTCTTTCTGTTGTGTAACACAGTTTATGTGAACATACAAATTGCAGGTACTGAGCTAATTTTTTTTTAATCCTACATGGATTTTCAAGGTTAAAATATGGTATTTTTGCACGTGCATAGACAAAAGAGGTGCAGGCTGTTTCTGATAACAACCAGGTTCAGACTCCTTATTTTGGAATCTGATATTAGATCCTGCCTTAGTTAGAAATGCTAGGATTTCAACTCCTACTCCTGACATGCCATCCGTCAATTTATTAGCACGCTGATGCAGTAAGCCACTGAACAGGCCGTATCAATTCGTTTAGTATTTTTTTTTCTTTAAAATGTCTGTAATCCTCAGTTCTGCTCTTTCAACCAGTCAGCATTAAAGATTTATGTTGCACTTTTTTTCATTGCCACACCTGAATATGGATTACTTAAATGGGCTGTAAATAATTCATATCTGGGAATAAGTTTCCATTACTGACCAATGTTGTAATTTAATATACTGTATTGTGGGTTGTACAATTTTAGATTGTTTTCTGTGTGCATTTTATGGCCAGGCAGACAATAGTTTAAGTAAAAAGGGTAAGGTGTTCATTCAGCTTGTTTTCAGGTCCACTCTGTGCTCAAATCAGCAACAGGGCTAGAGGAAGCAGAAAGCTACTTTCAACTGCATGCTTTTCTACTATTTATGGAAATCTTTTTAATCTTTCAGCATTTTACCTGAAACAAAATACTAAAAACAAATCTAATAGTGTGTTATTGATAAATTCAGAAAGAAAGGAAATGTGTTAGTACAGGTAACTAAAAATCTTACTTCTTGTGAACTAAAAATAATCTTGATTCTTGAATGCAAAGGTTAACCATCTTGTTTAATACTTTAATATTCTATGCATAAAATGTTGATAATAAAATAATGCAATTGACAGTTAGGTTACAACATCAAATACACAAAATATTAAAGTAAAAGCTATTTATAAAGCACAGGCAAGTGTTTACTCTTAAAACAGCTTTAAACAATTTAAGATTAAGTGAGTATAGTAAAAATTAATAATAGATTAATACATGAAAATCTATGAAGACACATAAGATAATCATTTAAAAAGGAATAATTTAAAAAGATGAATTAAAAAGTCGAATCAGAAAAGAAGGCCAGCATAAACTAGGGAAAAACATGCTGTGAATAAAGTCTGTTAGATCTTGAAATAGGAAGAACTGCTAAATAATGCATAGTTTTATTTTTCTATCATTTGCATAAACCTTAAGAGAGTATTTATTTGTGTAAAACTTGATGTATCGAGTAAGGAGAATGAAAAAAATGGCATTCATTTTGTTTTCATTTTGGTATTTAGGAAAACTATTCTGTTACATATGGACTACTTAGACCTAATCATCTGACTGAATGTGCAGTGCGCCTAGAGCCAGGTTGGAAAGGGCTGGCTGGAGAACAGTGCCCTGGTCTTGCTGCAGGCGATGCAGGTTGGCCCACGCTCTGCTGGGGAGCAGATGGTGAGCCAATGCTTGTAGTCACACTTACCTTCCTTGCTAAATCCATAATCCCTCACTGGACACGGAGCCAAGGCAGGCTTTGGAGGCAGAAAGGAGGTTACAATCTGGACTTGGGTAGTGACTGCCAGAACTGAGAAAACAGCTCAGAAATTTCAAATGCTTAACAAGTTATCTGTCTTGTCCCTAAGCCAGTGCAGCATTTTTAAAAGTAATTAAGACATGATTGAAAATGTGTATGCCATCTAAATACAAAAATCTTCAAAAATCATCAAAACCAATAACTAAAAGCCACATTTAATGTGACATTATGCAAAAATGCATTTAAAATGAACTGTATTTTGTGATTGAAAAGAAATACATTGAGTGGAAGAAAAATCAAGAAAGAAGAAGCATTTATAGAAAAGGCATTTTATTTGCTTTATATGCCTGACTGCTATAGACAGAAAATATTTCATAACTGCCTATAAATATGAAGTATTTTCCTTCTATAAGGAAATACATAGCTATGCAACATTATAGCTATACTTACATATGCTTCTCTATAAGTTATTCTTTAAGTTATTAAATGATTAATTATTTTTCTATATATAATATTTGTGCATATATATGTATGTTTTTATATGTGTGACTGGGGTTCATCATCAACACAGACATTATAAACCTGAAAGACAAAATAAAAATATTGAGTGGGTAGCCATATTCTAATCATTTATAATAAAAGGGACACTACATACCATCTGTTTAATGTTTAAAAAAATCCCTGACTGATAAATGCATTCATATCTAGTATAGAATATTCATATAAAACAAAATATGTAAAAATGTTAATATATTCCATTATGGCATGATTGATGTAAACATACCCTCTCCATGTAATAATCTCTTATGAGAAGAAAAGCAGGCCCTTCTGACTATGATTTGTTCTATACCACAGGTTTTTTGTTTTTAAGTTTGTAGTATACCTAGAGTATATTATAAAATTTCTAAGTTTTTTCTACTGAATTTCATGACTTCTCATTCTTTTAGGCAACATTCAGTACATACATGTGCACAGCATACAGTATACTCTGAGGCATACTTGCACTGATGTTTGTTGACTTGTGCTAGCTTCTGTCAATAGTCCCATGTACCCAGCTGACAAAATGCTACACCAGTTCCCTATTTGTACATATGGACAACCCAAGATGACCACTCTGTAACTGTCCCCAATATCTGACATCACTATCTTTTATATTGCCTCTCTTCAAAAAGTACTCATCTCCTCCTTTTTTACACTTAAAATAATATTCTTAACCATTTCTTTGATGAACATCCTTCTGAATTTATTTCTTTCCAGGATTTTCTATTCCTAAATATGCCATTTCCTAATAATACTGTTTTCTTCAGAAACTGATTTGAAGAAGTAAAGAAAACTATTGAGGAATATTTCATGGCCTCAACTCCTCCTTTAGGAAATGTGCCTAGCTGTGAGGATGTGGAGGTCACTATTGCAAGGGGACATAGAAATGTGAAGTGGTATTACAACACAGTTTGGAAATATTGAGTATGGTTTGTGTTCAGGGAACAATAGGCATGTTAATTTTAACTTACATTTTCACCTTAATCAGAAAAAAAATTAATCTCTTAATTATAATGAAATTTACAGACACTTTTTTGTAATTTTAATAGGAAAGTATTGTAAAACATCATTAGAAAGTAGTTTACCCATTTACTCCCTAGTGTAAAATGATACATTAAAATACTTACATCCATTTAATATTTGTTTGCGTGAAAGATAATTGTATAGGTGTTTATTCAGGGTCAGAAAGGTTGATTTAATGTAATTTCTGTTCTAAGTTAAAACAAAAAGGAAGAAAACTTTAATATTGCTTTTGACAATAAAAGTTCTCATAAAGTTGAGTTGCTATTAATACCAAAAGATTTGTCTACACATTACAGTCTTCAATATTTTCAAGTCAACCAATCCACAGAAGATACAAAGCAAATCACTAAGAGCTAAGGACAATAGAAAATTTACTACAGCATAAGGCATAGCTCCTCCATTTGACATTATTAAGCACAGACACAGGATATCATTGCACCACAGTGCTTCCATTATAGGAATATGAAAGTATCTGTATCACTGGGCCTCAATCTTGTTCACTGCATAATAAAATAATTTGTATAATTATGTCCAGTATTATGATCCCATACAAAACAGTCCACAGCTATACGAACCTAGAATGACAAAGTTTGGAGGCAAAGTACCAGTCAGCAGAATAGTGCAGGAGAGGTCTTCAGTCAACTCATGATTAATTAATGACAAACAACACTTCAACAATACTCAAAACCATTTAGCAAGAGGAAGATTTATGTGAGCACTTAATGTATATTTTATTTTAAATTTTTATTTGCATAATTTTGAAACAAAACTTGTAACATGCTTGTTCAATTTAAATGAGATACTATCTATGAAAATTTATTCAAATGTAAATCTACATGCAAAGTTTTATATCATCCCCCAGGCATGACAATGACACAATAAATGCTATTTATATGCTCTATACATGAGTCCCACATTTTGGGGGGGAATCCTGAATTGTAGACACTAGGGAGTAACAAATAGCAAAGTTAAGCTACAAAAACAGTACAAAACTCAACAATTGAAACCATGTAATTGAAACTGAATTGAAAATCCAACTGAACAATATCCTTGGAGGTGGCTTCTGCTTTGATCTGTCACCTATTAAGCAACAGAGTGGCGTATGACAATTGTTGTGTAGTATATAAAGCTTCCACATAATTATTATCTTAGCCATCAACATGATCACAAACATTATTAATTAAGTGAGACCTCCAATTTCCTAAAAGGCACTGGTGTTCTTACAGCCAATGACCTAGTATAGAATTGGAAATGACTATGTTGTCAGAAGTTGCAACTCTTGGATGAAGCATAAAGCAGAGATCTTGATGCTAATGGTCATGGAAGATTCTGCGTGGCCATCTGTCAGGAATTATTTACCAGTGTTGGCTGACCAAATTCCAAATTAGGAAGCTCTATTTTCTGGCACAAACTTATTCTCTATTTTAATTATAAGTAGTGTCCATCTTTACTAAGGCCTATTATACTGTATATGGACTTTGAGGAGGTTCAGTAGGATTTTTTTAAATTGCTTTCTTTGCTTAAGGTACTCTCTAGTCTTTGGTGAGATTTCTACCATGGGTTCATAAATAATGTTCAGCCATTCTTCTAGACCCACTGTGGGCATCTTCCTGGAGCTGGCTACCAAGGAGAATGTTCTAAAACCAAATTGTATTCCTCAGTATTTGCTATTAATAAATTCTGTGTAACTCCTCATGGCCTTTAAGCACTAAATATCACATTCTTTATGATAAGTTCCAAAGCCTTCCATGATATAGACAGTGCTCATAATTCTAATCTTCTATCTGATGCTGAATCTAAGTTTTGCCCATACCAGAAGTATGCCTACACATTGCTATATGTTGGGTTTTCTTTCTTTGCTGTTTTTTTTTTCCACAGACTTTTCTAGTCACTAGTAATATTCTCCTATCTAGAGCCATTTCCTAGTTTCTCTCCCATCAAACTTTCTCTTATCTTCATCCTCCATAAGGACATTCCTAATCACTCCCCCCAGCCACAAATCTTCCATTATGCTTCAATGATCCACTGAGCTAACGCAATCAGAGGGGAATTATCTGTTTCTCTACCTCTAAAACTGGAATATGAATTGTCAATTCAGGGGCCTGATGACCCTGCTTATTGTGCTCAAGGGCCTATGTTGTTGTGTGGCAAAAAGCAATATTGGCATAGGGATAATGTTGTTCCTGACCTTCGTAGCATTATGTTCTCAAAGGGTGATCCTTCTATCTCTTAGAGCCATCTGCCTCCTCCTCCTCTAAGCCTCTATTTTGTCTTAACATCTATAATAAACTAGATGTTCTTCAGGAGCATAACTTGGAATTATTAACATGTTTTCTACACTAAACAATTCACACTACACTAGTCTTGACCATTGATCTCTAGACCTGTGTAACCCGCTTCTCCTTTGATGCCTATTGGGATATCTAATATGAATGTTAACTAAGCAAGAATACTTCTTTATTTTCCCATTGAAGGTCTGTTTGTTGCTCATTATTTGCCATTGAAATAAACAGCTACATTATCTATGACCTCTGTCCTCTATGTCAAAACAGCTTGAATGCATTAGCTTTTGTCTCTCTCCATGAACTATCTTAACCCAAGTCACCATGCTTGTTGTATGGAATACCACAATAATTGTTCTTGGCTGCCATGCTTTGTCTCTTACATTTCACCTAATATTCTTCAATATCAGCCAGAGTGATCGCTGAAATATGTCATTGAAATTGGGCTGGATACCTGGTTCAATGATTGAAGGTACTTGCTTACAAAGCCTGAGGCCTGGGTTCAATTCCTCAGTATCCTCATAAAGACAGACACACAAAGTGGTACATGCAACTGGAGTTCATGTGTAGTGGCAGGAGGCCCTGGTGCATCCATGTTCCTGTTACTGTGTCTTTATCTCTCTCTTCCTCTCATTCTTTCTCTGTCCCTCTGTTAAATAAATAAATAAATAATCGAATAAATAAATAAATAAATAAATAAATAAATAAATAAAGATAAACTAAAATATTTTAAATATATGCTAGGGAACTCAAGATATATACCTATTCAAAGGTGTTATGATAATTTTCATTCTATTTACAAGAAAGTTCTACTATATTTTCCTTGCTTAACACACTATGCATGACTTGATCCCTTCCATGGGCTCTAGCCTCAGTATCTTCTCACTCCTTTGTTTTCATTTGACTCCTGCCACACTGATCTTGCATTTTCTTGAACAAGTTAACTGCCTTTGTTCCATTATTTCTTGTTGTTCCACAACACTCTTGATCTTTCTGTAGGTTTCTTTTTTTTAATTATTTTTGTTTATTTTTATTTATTTGAGAGTGACAGACAGAGAGAGGAAGAGGCAGAGAGAGAGAGAGACAGAGAGAGAGAGAGAGAGAATGGGCGTGCCAGGGCTTCCAGCCACTGCAAACGAACTCCAGACTCATGCACCCCCTTCTGCATCTGGCAGAACGTGGGACCTGGAGAATTGAGCCTCGTGGGACCTGGAGAATTGAGCCTCGAACCTGGGTCCTTAGGCATCACAGGCAAGCGATTAACCGCTAAGCCATCTCTCCAGCCCCTGAAGGTTTCTTCTTTCTGCCATTCTACTTTCACTTACTTGCCTAGGATTTCCATGAGTGTCTTTTCAAAAGCACATATGTGGTCATTTGCTTCCATAATATTTTTTGTAACATCTGTCACTGTCATATTCTTCTCTTTGTTTATAATCAATAATTGGATTATATTTCCCTGAATAAAGCATGCCATTTTAATGTTCTCAATTGCACTTCTTACCATCATCATGCATTTCTATTTGATTTCCCATTAATAAATTATTTTGATTTATCTTCTTGAAACTCACCAGAATGTTAACTTCATCACACATAGACCTTGCCTATCTTGTCTACTGCAGCATTTCTAGTACTTACAAATGGGTCTCAGATAGTAAAAGTTCTCCAAACACATGAAATGGAAATCAGGAATTAGAAGCCAGGTGTGGTGGCTCATGTCTTTAATCCCAGCACTCAGGAGGCAGAGCTAGGAGATTCATTGTGAATTCGAGGCCATCCTGAAGCTACATAGTGAGCTCCAGGTCAGCCCGGGCTAGTGTGAAACCCTTCCTTGGAAAAAAGAGAGGAGGGGGAGAGAGAGAGAGAGAAAGAAAGAAAGAAAAGAAAAAAGAAATCTGGATTTTGTTGAATGAGTAAATTTTAGTGGATTACTACATGTGAAATAGAAGACACCATTCTCTCTGCCTCAAATTTTAGGATGCTTAATGGGATCAATGAGCAGACATTCAAAAGCTCCACCAAACAAAGACACAAATTGCTGTAGCAGAGAGAGCTTTACAAAGTAGTATGTCTTTAGAACTGCTAGTGAAACTTCTCATTCAATTATTTCTTCCTAGAGGATGAACCCAAATGATAGAAATCCAGCAGAGCAATTGTAACAAAAATAAGTAAAATAAGTATATTTTAAGAAGATCTCTAACTTAGTTTTATTGTAGGAATAGGAAATGTAGTTTTACCTAGAAAAAAAAATTTTGTCCCCTCACAGAAATGATAATAAAACTATTCTCTAGGAAGCTGAAATATAATAATGGATAGTAACCTTAGCATAAAATTTTAATATGTGCTGAAGTATTACATGTGAAACACAGCAAATGCCAAGTAAATGCTAAAGCACTTCAGAGGAGAGAAAAACGAAGGAATGATTAGCAGAATCCATGTATTATAAGATCAAGAAATCTTGGCTTTGAAGAATGTATCTAATATATTACTATTTGCATATAACAAAATAGAAACAAGAGATGGGGGAAGAAAGGAGAGAGAGAGAGAGAGAGAATTTAAGCAAAATATGAAGAAAAGCCATGGAGGACATGTGTGCTAATGTCTAGTTAAATCCAACAAGGCATGGTGCAGTGTGGAATGCTCATCTTTTGGATCTTTTAACAGTAGAAGTGCTACTTCAGAAAAAGGAAATGTGGAACCACTTTCCAAAGTTCTCTGAAAAAGAAAAGACAACTTAATGTTCATAAAACCCTAAGTCTCAAATTTATAATATATGTTGTCTTATCTTGTGCCTACTTGTGTTTTCATATATTAAGTCTTTCATTCCTGTTCTATGAAATACATTAAATAAGATGTCATATGAGAACCTACTAGGATATATTTTGCACAAAATTATGTTATTTTATTCTTTGGAAAAATTTCATAATCATTCTTTCACATTAGAATTTCTGTGTTTCTAATGCAACTTTCTGATAGTTTCTGCATGAAACATGCAGATACCTTTATCTAGAGCTTTCCACAATTATTGAGTTCTCTGTGCATTTTAAGCACTAACACGTGCTGCTCCACAGTCTAGCTCCCAGCTTCACCTTGATCTCTAACTCTAGCCTTTCATGTATGCACAAATTGCACCATAAGAAAGTAAGTGATAGATGTGGTGAGATGTGATTTGATGATAGAGTGCTTACATGTGCAAGGCTCTTGGTTTTATTCACAAGACTTCAAAACAAAATAAATTGTTAACAACAAAAATGAGAGACAGAGCCTGGATTATAAAGATGGATTTCTTGGCATTGAATCTTCAGGTTGCTTCAGGAATTTGAGGACAGTTTAAAAACTATGGTGCATTAGTCAGGTCTCCATTGCCATAATGAAATACTGGATGCAAGCTATTTACAAAGAAAAACTGTAATTAGCTCAGAGTTTTAGAGGTTCCAGAGTATGGCATCTTCATCAGCTCAGCTCTGATAAGGGTTCTCTCAGCTGCATCAAATTGTGGCAAATGACCATGGAGGAAGTGTGTAGGAGGAAGCAATCACATCTTGAAGCCGGAAGGCAAAGGTGGACAAGGTCCACAAGCCCTTCTGAGATTACATACCCAATGAGTGAAGAACACCCATCCCATCTGTCCTACCTTTAAAGTCCATCACTTCCCAATGCTGCCATCCTCAGATCCAAACTGTGTGCATCAGATTTTTGTCACTGTGTCAAATGCTTGGGGAAAGCAACTTAAGGAAGGAGAGATTTATTTTGGCTCATGGTTGCAGATTTTCTTCCCTTCCGGTGGGGAGTGTGGCCAGGAAGTGGAGAAAGACAATGTGTGTCCTAGTTCAGTGCTTTCGCTATGTTCTTCCTTTTTTCCCCTTTGGATGCCCAGTCCATGAGATGGTTCTGCCCACATTCAGAGTGTCTTCTCCTCTTAGGAAATCAGCTTTGAAATGTTACCACTCAGATACATACAGAGATGTGCCTATGACATTTACCGAGGCACATCTCAATCCAGTCAAGATTAACCATCACACAAGCCTCCCACATACTGTTCTTTGGGAGGTGTCCAACAATATCTAAAGCACAGTACGTCTGCTATGTAAAATGGGAATAATCATACCCACCCTTTTAAATAAGTTACTTATTTAAAGTCGCGGCCACAAATACTGTATGTTTTCATGGATAAATATTCCAAGGAACAATAATTGAAGAATGTAAAGCACAAGCAATACACTAGTCATTCAATAGATATTATCACTTACTTGCCTTGTATTTCTCAATTCCTTTTCCTAAAGTTCTGGTTACTCTGCATTTCCATCTGTGTAACTTTTATTAGTCTTCTAGTATTCAATTTTATATATTCTTAAATATTTTAAATGATCACAAATCTCTCCCTTTCCCATATTTTGTAACCACTTTATTAAAAATTTTTTATGGTAGCATTATTCTATCTGTCTTAATTATTATGACATAATAAGTTTCTATTGTTAAGTTTAGTTGTATTTAGGTCTAAAACATCCACAAAGCCCATGAATTAAAATTTTTTTCCTAACTAAGTTGCTACTACTTGGAGGTGGTGGAATTTTAAAGAGATGGGGCAGAGGGAGGAAGTTAGGTCATTAGGGCATGCCTCAAAGGAAATGTTAGAACTCCAGCCCCTTCTCTTCCTCTCTTTGCTTTGTGGATAGCAGAAGATGCACAGCTTGTTCCCCCATGTGCTTCCAGCCATGATTAGCCTTGCAGAAGCCTAAGCCAAAGGCCAACATGTTATGGGCAGGAACCTTAAACACTATGCCAAAATAAACCTTTTCTCTCTATAAATTAATTATCTGAGATATTTGTTACAGAAACAAAAGGTTTACTAATACAAGTTACTATGTAAATATATTGTATAATATGGAATTTGTTCAAATAACAGATCTTTATACACACAAGTTAGTGCATTTTTCTGAGTGGTTTGTTTTTATATTAAGCTATTATAAAATAATCTAGAATAAGAAACAATTATAATATTATGTATAGTAATTTGCCTAGTAAGATATAAAATTTCCTATCCACAACCAGATATTACAGTAATAAGACAGGAGACATTTTCATTTCTGGTTGACAAATTCTTATTCCAACTATCTGGAGCCTATTTTTTACAACTACTTCAGAATATATACTTACACATTCTATGGTAGTTCAGATGTGGAATGTCCCCCATAACATACTGTGTTCTGAATACTGAATCCCCAGCTGGTGGCAGTCAGTTTCTGTTATACTTGTATAATAGAGAACAAGATCACAATAAGTTATAATTTTCACTTTTGTTAATGGTTTCATAAGAAAAAATAAATATGGTTTCACTTTAATGTCAAAGATGTAAAGTTGATAAGAAGAAGTGTAACAAAATTGGGGCTGGGGGAAGATGATTCAGTGGTTAAAGACACTTGGTGCATGCAATCTTGCCAATCTGAGTGTGATGCCCAGCCCTCATGTAGAGTTAGATATGTCTGATATGGTACACATATCTGTCATCCCAGCAGTTCCTACACCACTGGGAAGTGAACCCAGAAGAATCTGAAAGCTCATGGACCAGCTAGACCTGCCATCCCAGTGGCTAAACAACAAGAGAGTCCCAGCCTCAGAAACAAAATGGAAGGAGAGGACCAACACCCCATGGTTGTCCTCTTTCACATGGCATGTCCACCCACATTATGATAGCTTGAATGTGAAATGTCCTCCATAACCTAATGTGTTTTTCGTATTGCAGTTTGGGAGATGGATCCTTGATGGAGGAGGTGGGTTGATGGGAAGTAGGCTTTTAGGTATTATAGCCCAGCTTCCCCCTTGCCAGAGTTCACTTCACTCTTCAGTTTTCTGATACCTGCTGTGGAAATACCTGATGTCAGCCTCTGCTCTACCATCCTTTGCCCACCATGCTAAAATTTCCCTTTAAGACCATAAGCCAAAATAAATCATTGCCTTCAGTCAGCTATCTCTGCTCAGGTATTTTGTCCCAGCAAAACCAATGTAACCACAAAACACACATACCCACATGATTGTGTTCCAAAATAGTGCTAAACAAATGGAATCCTTACAATTCAGTTTACTATATAAAGGTTCTTTTAATATGCTTGTAGAAATTATACTCCAATATCCTTTTACTGTGCATTTTGATTAAAACACATCACACAAAAATGTTTTACTAATTCTTCAATATTTAAAATCAAGCTAAGAAAAAAAATCTAAGAAAAATATTTTTAAAACTGCAGTTGAAATTATATAATTATGTATTCCATCAGAAATATAAAATACAACACATAAAGAATAACCTAGGGCTGGAGAGATAGCTTAGCAGTTAAACACTTGCCTGTGAAGCCTAATGAACCTGGTTCGAGGCTTGATTTTCCAGGACCCACGTTAGCCAGATGCATAAGGGGTCACATGCATCTGCTGCCTCTTCCTCTCTCTGTCTGTCACTCTCAAATAAATAAATAAAAACAAAAAAATTTAAAAAAAGAATAGCCTAAATATTTCTTCCTTAGATGAAAAGTTTTAACTCAACTCTGTTGGCTTAGGGTTTACTGGATTTTGCTTAAAGATATTTTATAAAGACCATTTGTGCTCTTCACATACCTTCAGGTTCCTAACACTTGACACCAACTGTAAAAATGTTAATTTTTGCAGCAGTAACACTGTTTAGTTTTACCTTTTTTGTAAAAATAAAATTAACTTAAACAATGAAATCTGGGAAAAATAAATGCTTCAATTGATTAGACATTCCATAGCAATATTAATTTCCTTCAGCATTCCATTTCTATTTTCTGGGAAATGTATAGCTGGGTTTGCCACACTGAGGCCAAAAGGAATAATTTTGTTTTATCAGTTCCTCTACATTGGCTGTCAATAAATTATCTCTTTCATCCCTTTAAGAGTCTGACCTCTTGACCTTCCTCCAGTTGAAAAATGTTGTCTTATTTATCTTTTATCATCTTCACAATTTCCCCTTTATTTGCAATATTTCCTTTCTTATCATTGAGTTCTCCCTTGACTTCATTGTATAACCTGCTGTGTTCTGTTGTGAATCTCATGCAACTTGCCTTGTGTATTGCTCTTCCTTACTACTGATTATTTTTGTATTTTCTTGTTCATACTAATTGGCTCCATTTTTATCTCCAGTATATTTATTACTGAATGACATTCATTGCCTTTGGGCATACGTTTATTTATATTTCAGGATTTTTCATTTTCTCTATGTGTACTTTCTTTATATATTTCTTTTTGCAACCTCAATTTCACTTCACTTTTCTCATAGATGTTGGTGTATTGTTTTGTTGTTGCTATTTTTTCCATATGCCTCCATATCTGTAATTCATGTTGCATGTACTATTAGAAGGGTTTATAAAATAAACCACTATATATTTGTCTCCAACTGTTTAATTTGGATCATCTAAAAATAGGTTTGGTCTCACTATACTATAATTTGCCAACTACCTTCTTTATGGGCATATTATAGAGCTTAATAAAATAAAAAATTAGAATGTGCATTTTAAAGTTGAAAGGTATATAAATATTTGAACTTATGAAGTTATGGTGAGAAAGGGATGTCTATTAAAAGGTGAATAAGCAAAATGTAAAGTTTCCAAACAAAGATATTAGATCTTTTGAGCTAATGAATTCCTATAAAAGTGATATGCACACACTATTATGTTTTTATGCATTTAAACCAAATATCCTTCTTTAAGAAAACACGTTTTTAAAAAATCACCAAATAAAGCAAATATATATGTACCAAATAAATAGTAGTATAATTTGAAAAGCAGTATGCTTCATAAAGGTGTACTTATATGCCAATGTTGCAAAGAAATATGAAAATTTCCTTAGCAACTGACATTGCAGATGAATATAAAGAATCCTGTGGGCATGGACCATGGGAGATAGGAAAAAGCATGCTAGGCAACATTGTTTGACAAATTGTTTGACAAACCACAACAGGAGCAAGGGCAGGCAATGAAATACAAAAAGCAGTGTATATTTTTCTAAGAAATTTGGGATTGTCCTCCAATTGGTAGATGTCATAGGACATTTAAAGCCAAGAAGGAACATGATCAGATTGGACTTTGGAAGATCCACTCTGGTACATATGAAGAAGCTGTGGCCTAGAGGCACCCCAGCCAGCAGAGTGGTATATTGGTAATGCTGATGACAAGGAAAGAGGAGGAGAGTCATTCCAAGGGATATTTTCTGCTGTCAAGAGACTTGGGGAAAGCAGGTGTGCAAACAGAAGAAAGTAATGAAAAGAAGCAAGTGGAGCTTAATTTTTTCATGGAATTTGGACCACTGATAATTTAAATTTTTAAAAAAGTTTCAATATGTCTGCCCCATTTTAGATAGAATCTCCAATTTGAGTTGACTGTTTAGATCACTACAACAGTATCAATTAGTTATGTGATTAAGAGTCAAACAAACTAAATGTGTAGTCAATAAGCAAGATAAAAGTAGCTCAATATTGATATTTTCTGGAGATATTTATTTTTTTCTTTTATGTTTTGTTTTCTTGAGAAATGTTCTCATGTAGCCCCAGTTGGCCTCAAACTTACTATGTAGCCAAGGATGACCTTGAATCCTTGATCTTTCTGCTTCCATCTCCTGAGTTCTGGTATCACAGGCATGAGCCATCTTACTTTTTTATTGCGTAAATGAGTTGGGACACATCCAGGCTTCCTAGCACTCAGCAAGGGAGCCCAAGAAGCAATAAAAAAATTGCCCACACACTCATGCAAAATGAACACTGATGGTAGTAAATTCTAAAAATTACAGGATTTGGTTCTAAATCAAATGCAATTTCTACATTTGCATACTGTATAAGAAAGCATCTTATAACTATGTTCATAGTATATTGTTCAGATCATTTGCATAATCTAATTCAGTGATACTTATGCTCTTCAAATAGTATTCACTGATCATATTTTATCTCTTCTTTATCCCAAATTGTGGTTTGAGAACCAAAGACTATAGCAGGGAATGGTTGTAAATATAATAAATATTATGCCATTTTTCCTTTAAAATGGAAATTTATGTAAAATTGATTTCTTCATTTTCTGGAAAAAAGTAGACAATCTTCAGAGCTTAAGTGTATTTACATATCTTTTAATTATAAAGCATGTAATATTTAAAAATTCTTTAGCTTAACAAGAATTAGTCATTTTAAGAAGGAAACCATATAATGTAGAGCTATTGATTTTAAACAAGACTTCAGGCTGGTCAACTTTATCAATCCTACATATTAAATTTCTAGTATAAAAGCAAGTTGAATTTGTAAACTGGGAAAGCAAGTTTTTATTCATAGCATAATACACTATTCAAGTTATGCTAATCCACTTTCTCAAGTTATGTTTAACTACTAATATGCTGTTTTGTCAAGCTATATTAATCTGTGTGATGGATTGTGATCGTTTTAAGGCAAGGTATAGCACCAGGATGTTGTGTGTAGTATCACAACCTTTCATGGAAAGTAAGTTGTTGTTGTTCTTATTATTCATATTGTAATTTTAGCATTTTCCAGAAATTGAATTTCAGAGATGTTATATATTTTTCCAATATTTTCAACTGGCCATTGTAAATCTTCAGTTAGAATCCACATAAGTCTTATAATGAAGCCCATTCTTATTCCACCAAGAATAACAGGCAAGGGGAGCAAATAATAGGGAGACAGGGAGTTAAAGGAGATAGTTCTAAAGAACTGCTTCATGCTATACACTAACAAGAAAACTCTACAAACCGACTCAGAATGTCAACCTTAAACAACAAATAGAATTATGTGAAAATACTAATTTCCTACTGATATGTGTACCTTGTGTTTTTCATAAATTTTGAAAATGAAAAGGTAAATTTTTAACTACTTTTAAAAATATTTTAAAAGATTTATTTTAGAGTAAGAGGGAAAGAAGGGGAAAAACAGCAAGCTCCTCCTTCCAAGGGCCTCCCAGAGCTAGAAAAAAATCACCATAGTGTCTGTGGGAATTGAACCTTTATTGACAGGGGAAAGCACACCAGGCTGGAGTGTGTGATTGGTCAGTTTGAGTGAAGGTGAGAGGTACTAACTGGTTACCGTGCAAGTATTTTTCAGGTCTAAGGAAGCCCATCAGGCATACCCTCCAAGGCAGCGCTGTGGAAAATTTGTACAGGCCAGCGAGAAAAGGAAGTCACTGGAGAGCTTAGCTGTCCTGTATTACCATGGGCTCCTTTCCTGATATGCCTAACCCAGAAAGCTGTTTCCTCCAATATTTCAGTCCCGGCTCTCAGAAGCCTTTGGAGAATGGGGCCATGACTTCTTTCTTTACTTGATCATCTAAGATTCTTGCATTTTATCTGAATTTTTTTTTCATTTCACTAGTTCACTTTGAATACACTGTATCAAAATCCATTCTGATTTCAATAAAAATATGTAGAGCTTTTGTAATTATTTGACTTAGATGTGACATCCTTTGTAACATCTTCTATGTCATTCATAAATGGGTTTCATTATATTTGCTCAATCACAGTTAGAATTCTTAACTCTAACAAGCATCTCTGGTAAGTTCAAGTAAAATGCCTGTAGTAGGTACTCATGGTAATTTCAGCATCCTTTCCCAGTGGTATTCCATCATATTTGACACAAGGGTTACATTTCCTTTTTTATTTTCTTTTTCTTTTTACTTATTTGGCAGAGAGAGTAAGGGACAGAATGGGCACACCAGGGACTCCAAACACTGTAATCGAACTCCAGACACATGAGCCCCCTTGTGCATCTGGCTATTGTGATCCTGGGGAATTGAACCTGAGTCCTTTGGCTTTGTAGGCAAATGCTTTAACTACTAAGCAATCCTTCCAGGCCACATTTCCTTTTTCTAAAGTTTTATTCATTTATTCATTTTTTAGCAATACTAGGGGTTGAACACAAGGTCTCCCTCACGCTAGGCAAGCTCTTAACCTATGTTCTTTGTCTCCAGCCCTTTTTTTCTCCCTGTTCCATTCCCCCACAAGTGTTTTATATTGAGAAAAGGCCTTAATAAGTTGCCCAGGCTTGCCTTGAACTTGCAAACTTCCTGTCTCAATCTTCTGAGTATCTGAATGTCTTCAGATCTCATTTACATTTATCTGGTCTGTGGAATCCTATAAACCCACATAGAAAGTGCTTTGTTTACTTTTTCCATATTTCCACTGATGATCTAAGGCAAGAGATCTATTTTTCTTAATCATTACTTTTTGTTTGTTTGTATTTTGCTTTTTCAAGTTAGGGTCTCACTCTACCCTAGGCTGACCTGGAAATCACTATGTAACTATGTGGTCCCAGGCTGGACTCGCACATACAGTGATCCGCTTACCTCTGCATCCTGAGTGCTGGACCTAGCAGCATGTGCAACCACACAGGGTTAATCATTACTTTTTATTTACTCTGAACATCTGGGCCTAATGTGACTATCAGGATAGGTTCACTATATCTACCCTATTAAATTTGGGAGAGGAGCTGTTAGATGAATATTCTATTTATTGACCACTGTTCAGAATTGTTATTTGGCATGTTGGAAACCTAATTTAGACCTATTTTTGACAAAGAATCTTATTGGAGGTAGAAAATAATTCAATTATTCCTGAAGAGATAAATTTATGAAAAACATGTCACAAAAAGCAACCCTCACCAAGAACTTCTTCTCAATGGAGAGCTTTGTATGTTATTTAGTATCTTCATTTTATATTGTGATTCCAAGTCAGTGTACCATCTATCTCTATATCATCTGTCTATCTGTCTATATATCATCCTGTTTACCTCCCTATTCATTCATCCTTCCATCTATCAATATATACCCCCACTTTTTCACATGAATATAAAAGACATAAACATCCACATTTAATTTGATTTGTGTATCAATTCACCTGAGTGCAGGGGTAACAGGTGTATGGCACCTTATTCATCTTCTTATAAAACTGTTTATGTCAGGAGTGATGATGCACTTCTTTAATCCCCCACTTGGGAGGCAAAGGTAGGAGGATTTCTGTGAGTGCTAGATCATCCTGGGATGAAGTGAGACTTAAAAAAGACTAAAAAACTTAAAAAATAAATAACCCCATTTCTATGTATATACATCAGTCAATACCTTACTAGTTACGTATTGTTATCATCCCTATCTTTTTTTTTTTACTTTTTTTTCTTTTTTCTTTATTAGTCAGTTCTGTATTCAGCAAATATAGTCAGTTTGGTACCATTATTAGGCTCATCCGTGACCTACCCCCTCCCCTTGGCCCCTCCTTGTTGAGGTATAGGGGTCATGCATTGTGGAGTTAGCCCACAGTTATGGGTAAGATAAATGTCTCTGCATATCATGACCCAACATGTGACTCTGACATTCTTTCTGCCCCCTCTTCTGCAAAATTTCCCTGAGCCATGTTGGGTTCATTTTTGGTCTGCTTCAGTGATGAAGTGTTGGGGGCCTCTGAGGCTCTGGCTCTCTGATTTGGTAGGAGTTGATTTTTCTCTGTGCTGATCTCCTTCCCCCTTGTGCTGGTATCCGGTTCATCAGGAAAACAGCCCCCTTTGCTTGTTTCTCCAATTTTTCTTAGTTTCAGCCAGGGCCCTTTGGAGGTATGATGGGGTGGCTCTCTCCTTAGGATCTACATCTATCTGAAAAAGAGAAGCAGATTCTCCAATGGAGAGTAAGTTAGCACCAGGACAAATGATATAACCCTTACTTTTTTTTTAATAGAGAATTTAATATGTATAGGCCCTCTTGTAGCCCACAATTGATGGTAGCTTGATATTGGAGAGTGGGTTTACGTTTGGATATGGTTCTGACTTGTTTCCCAGCTCCAGCTATGGGTCCCATACCAGTGAGGGGATCAGTTAGCCGAATTGAGAGCAGTTGGTTCCCCACCATGGCTGTGTGCCACCACTGCACTTATGTGGGCATCACAACAAGTTATTTGCTGCTAAGTAGGTTAGACCATGCATTGCTTCGACAGATATTGGTCAATTTCCCCCAGTTGCCCATGTAGCACCTTCTGGCACTAGACGCACTGACTGTCTGGGGACTGACTCTCTTCCAACTTTCAGCCATGCCATTCTAATTTTCATGTCAACTGCATAAGGTGTCTTCAGCAGTAGGGTCTTACCACTAACCTTTGGTGGGTCATCAAGTACTCTGACAGAAATTTGTCTGTCTTTTAGGAAACCATCCCTATTTTAAGTTTGAGGGAGCATTGAGTAATGTGTCACAAAAGTGATGTACAGAAAACAATGGAAGTTGACAAAAACTGCAAAGTAGCAAATATTTAAGTGGAAGCAGAAAGACGCAGGAGCAAGAACTGTGTTTTGAGAATCCATGTTCTTAGCATGTTCATCTGCTGCTTCTTGTAGAAACATAGCAGAAGTATGTAGAACAGCATGCAGTAGCATGTTTCTTATTGTGCTAGGAAAACTGAGAGTTATATATCAGATTTGAAGGAGGCCTTAAAGAAAGACTAGAAGAAACATCATTGAGATTGGGATACCTTCTCTTTAAGTTAAATTATGATTCTCCTTGTTTAGATGACCATAAGAAAGTTCTGCATCTCCTGGGGAAAGGGCAAATTATATTTCAGTTATTAATGAACAGGAAATTCCAAAGAGTTGAACATTCTTTTGATCTAGCAAAGTTATAAGACTATTTAACTGAATTTAAGTTGTTACTAGAATTATGGTTAACTCTTATAAATAGGTACATAGCAATAAATCCCAAATGTTGTGTATGTATATATATATATATATGTGTGTGTGTGTGTGTGTGTGTGTGTGTGTGTAGTAATCCTGGATTTGTAATTTTGTTACTTCTCACACAGTTGGTAATGGGCCCTACAAAGTTGGTAGGTAGGTGGACTATAAGCCAGTGGGTAATAATACCATATTTTGTAGAAGGGAACATAGGAATCATTTCCTCTTTAAAAAAAAATGGAATGAATCAGAATTCTGCAGGTGAATTAGAGAACAATTTTACTTTAATGGGCCACTTTCATCTGGAGCTATCTGCCTTCATGGGTACAGATGCCTATTCTCACTTCACATCTTTTTCCCCAGGGCTGTCCCAGCCCCTCACATCCTGTGCAGGCATAGTCTACTAATTCTTCTTTGGAAGAATAATTTTTCTGTACCACTGGTAGAGAATTACCCTTTTAACATGGCTCTTATTGAAAGAGATGTTCTCTATCACACACCTGTCCAAGACAGGTACCATGCCTTCCTTCTTGATGTTTAGTACAGTAAGGGTGGTCCAAAATAACTTCAGAAAGGGGATGACAAACAATTAGGTTATGGTTACCACAGCCTTACTCTGTGAAGGAATCACCAAGGGCAACTGAATTTGTAAAATAAGCCAATGATCCAACACTAGGTAAAACAAAAGGCCATTTGGCTGGACATATGATTATAAACATGGACCTTAAAATATATGCTGTCATTTTGCTAAGAGAAACACTGATATATAAAACAATATATTCTTAAAATCATGTTTGTTTTACTTTAGAATCTATCTTCAGTGTGGCTACATTGGATATATTATATTGGTAACTATATTATCAGCATTTTTCTAGAATCAGAACTCTAACTACTGATCTCTGTTAATGTTCTCTCCTCTCTTCAACTCTCATCCTGCCATTTCTCCCCCAGAACCCTATTACAACAAATTTACAAAATTATTTTCTGTGACTCTAATTGGTGGTGAAAATTCAGATTAAAATAGCCCAAGTACCTTGGGAATCAAAGTTCTGCCAAACAATTTGAACAAGAAAAATTTACTCTTTCACATGTGGAATGTGCGGGATTAACTGTACAGGTCACTAGGAGTTGGGACAACAGTGTGAGAGCATCCTGTGGTGACATGTATAAAAAAGTGAGCTCTCTGAAACCCTATGATTTAGCAATGAAATCTTGGACTGTCAAGTGAAAGTTCAACATGCCATTTCCTAATGAAGGAATGGATTTTGCCTAGGCTTTAAGTTACAGAGAATAAACCCATGGATTACATGATTCATGGTAAATGTTCTTATTGAAAATTTCGATCAACACTATAGCTCCAAAAAGTTCATACTGAAAGCAAACATCAAGGAAATGCCAGGTGAGCACCCAGCTACTCCACAAGTTCACTGGCTTTTACTTCCCCTTGTGCTGGTGCTTGGAGGCATGAGTACTTTGAAGAACAGAGAGAAGAAAGTAGAAAATGGAAACAAAACATGCTCATATTTTAAAATTTGTCATGCAGAGGAGAAAACAAACAAACAAAAAAAACTGCAAATATCTACTAGGGCCTAGAGTACACATGAATGTTATGTCTTCTAATTACAGTTCCCATACATCCATTTGGTTATAACCACAACTGATGTTTAGAATCATGACTGTAAGGTACTGCAAGCATTCTTAACATTATAAGTGTATTCTATATTGAATGCTATATGTAGAAGGAGAAATGAATTAAAATTTTTGTTGCTTTTAAGATAGGGGGGTCTCACAGTGTTACCTATGCTAGTCTTGAACTTATGAACTGAAAGGATCTTATTGCCTTAGGCTAATGAGTAGATGGGCCTACAGGCAGACACTATAATGTCCAGCTGAAATGGAAACTTTTTAAAGGAAGACTCAAAATTACAACAACCAAAACAGAATCTGTGTTCATCTTGCACTGACAAGGAAAATAAGTTAACCAAAATTTCTCATTGTCAGAAAATTATGTTTTATATTTATGTATTGGAGAGAGAAGGAGAGAGGGAGAGGGAGAGAAGGGAAGAGAGAGAGAGAAAGATTGAGCACGAGCCAGGGCCTCTAGCCACTGCAAACAAACTCCAGATGCATGTTCACCTTATGAATCTATCTGGATTTATGTGGGTACTGGGGAATCAAACTTTAATCCTTTGGCTTTGCAGGCAAGCACCCTAGCAGCTAAGCCATCTCTACAGCTCATCTTTGTCAGAAAGTGCTATATCAGTTGCATTATAATGACTTGCATTATACTTTCCTGTCAGTGATGACATTGCCTGAACAATGTTCAGGTCTGCAAGTTATTATTGATACAATTCAATGAAAGATCCTGAACATAATGGTGGAGGCTGACTCTAAGAATTAGAAAAATCTTTCCTTAATTACATTACTTATATGGCATATACCATAGAAAAAAACATTGTTAATATCATGATAATGGTTACAAATTTATATTTAATATTTTGTATATTACCCCATTACAATCAATCTTTAACTTTCATAATTTATTTTGATGTTATACAAAAGAATGATCTGATCTTCTATTTTATTAAATGTTTTTAGATATTGAATATTTAATCTGATAAAGCATATCTTCCCATTCTTCAAAAAACATGCTTTCCTTGCTTCTTAGATCACTCATATATGCATAAGGCCAGATTGCCAAACTCCACTTCTGTGCTTTGTATCATTGCTAATGGTAAACACTTTCCTGTAATCTCTTTTAAATATTTTGCTCTGGAAGTAATAAACAAGAACATAAAGCCATTTGCCTCGCATTAAAATGAGGCTTTGTTCCCTTATTGAGGAAGTACAAGTTTTAGGTTTCACTTAGAAATGGCATGTATACACTGCTTACCCTAACGTCTAATAAGGCTTTCAAAGACAACATAAGTTTAATAAATGGATCTTAAAACATTTGGGTAGATTTATAATCCTATAAAGGATAAATGCTTTTTAAAAAGTCAACAGCTAACACGTAATGAAGTCATAGACAGTACAGTAGAATTTTAAAGTTATGAAGAAACTTTAGTGATGTTACTCAAGTTTCTTGTTCCAACTAATATCATTTTTAAAAACATACTTTTCCATTCTAGAAAATTTGAAAACAAAAGGAAATTGCTTGCATGTGATCATTAACTTAATTCATTCTGTTATTTTAAAATATCAGTTATAATAATAATTATTTCATGATAGGAAAAAGTAAAATAACAATTGTAAAATATATGTTATTAAATATATTAATTGAGCAACACAATTCCTTTTTACTCTTTTCCTATGCATATTTGGTATAATTATATAAATTACAATCTATCTGTATCTTTTTTCACTAAATTTAGAATATGAAAGTTCCAAGATACTAAACATTTTAAAAATACAATTTAATGATGACAATGTTCCATGATAAATTTGATATAATAAATAAATTACTTAAAAGGCTTGAGCTATAGCCTGTAATACTAGTTTGCAGTAAAGACTAATGATTACTGGTAAAAATATAGTTTTGAACATAGACTTTGAACTAGAACTTTTGCATTCCTGGTTTCTCATTGTTTTCAGTGTTTTTTGACATTTCACTCCTCTCAGTGCATTTTTCAAAGGCTAATCCTCTAAAAAAGTTTATAAAATGCTGTTTTATAAATAGCTTAAATATATGTTACCCTTTTCCCCACCTCATAACAAATATATTGAAATATTATTTCCTTATAAACATTAATAATTAATTCAGTATAATCAATAAATATGGCCTATTACTTAATAAGTAACTTTAACAATAGCCTTTGTTGATGAAGGCAGAAATAAACAGAAAAATAAGCATGCCTACTAAAGCTTATCAGAATGTTGAAAGTGACCCTGAACATGGGCTTGGCCTTGTGACTCTTGGAAGTATGTTTCAACCCATCAAACAGGTGAGCTCACATTTGTGGCTAATGTGATTAGCACATGTGAAAAATAAGACTGTAAGACACAATTCCTGAGATATTTTAGACATAACTTGCAGATGATTGTAAGTTCAAAGCTGTTCTTGCATCTGGAGATATGAAACAGTTTATTAAACAAATATTAAACTATTCCTAAAACTGTAAGAAGTAAAAGCACTTCTCTAAATCTTTTTTCTGGTATTAAGGCCAATGCTGTGTATCCATGTCATCTCTTGACATATTGGGGTCAACCCCCAGTTATGCATCCAAAATTTCATGCAGTGGATCAGACCCATTGTCCTTCCTATTGTGAATTCTTCTCTTTCTGAAAATATCAATAGTTTATAATCTCACCCTTGATGCCTTAAAGAAAAATACACATACACAGTCTCAACACAAAAATCAATGAAAACCTTGAATCACATAGGAGTATCATTTTAGCTAGCATTTCAGCATCTTGTTATATTCCATTCTCTGCCAGCTGTGCTAAAAACAGAAACATTGATGGATGATCTTTATCTTCATCCCCCTTCACTGCTACCCTAAAGCAGAGATTCTAGAGAGGAAAGAAGAGCCCCAAAGTCAGGTTGCTTGAGGGAAATGGAGAAGTCAAGGACTTGAATTATATCCACAGCCTGAATAATCAATCTATGAAGTAGTGAAAGCTGACTGTACAAGAGAAATGCTGTAGATAAATGTTACAATTGAAGCTGATGAATTGAAAATATTGAAAGAAACAGTTACACTATTTACTATTTGGTGGTAAATGTCATAAACTATAAAGTTATTGGGTTTTTTGTTGTTGTTTGCTTGCTTGCTTTTTAATAGAACACACCTCATGACTTGTTTTAGAAGCTTGGATTTCCAAATCTTTGTTTAAAAAAGAGAGATGAGTAGTTGTCTCATGTGCATAAAGGCCTCCTATGTATATATCATACTGAAAGTGGGAGTGATGGTAAAAAACTTTTATGTGCATAAGCTGATAAGTAATCATCCTCCAAGTGCAAACACTGCCTATTGGTACAGATCACTGCTACCCCTGGATTCATAGTTAAATGATGCATGCTACTATTATTTGGGCCTTTTCCAGACACTGAACATATAGACAGTTAAAGTATGGCAGAGTTTACAGAATTCTTTTATAGTTTTCTGAAAAATGACCTAAATTTACTAACTTGGATCTTCATTAGTTTTGCCTTACTACAAAGACATATTGTCACCTTTAGAGAGGTACAATCAAAATTGTCATAAAATTAAGTTGAAAAGAAAAAAAAGTAACATAAAATATTGCCTCTTTAGAGCAATATACTTTAAGATGCTTAAGGAGAAAGTATAGAGCTATGTTTATTTTTAAGTAAGAGAAGTAATATAAAAAATTTTTAATTATAAAGATTCTTTTCAACATCCATTGAAGAGAATTGCATTGTGCTATATATCAGATGTTTAATCATTGTCCTCAAAATATTCAGTAGAGCAGAGTGAGAATAATACTGTGCTTCTGTAAGCACCTGTCTAATGCAAAGTGTTAGAGGAAGGCATATTCCCCATAAAATGATTATGCAAGGAATGAGGAGAAATACATTATACCTGTGGCTATAGCTTTCAAACACTATATTCTAATTGAAGAAATGAATACACATCCTGTAGTATAAATAAAATATGTTAGGTAGTTGAATAAGTGGTAATAATTAACATACTATATGATAGTATTCTGTGCTGCACAGTGCTGTGCTGCCCATGGAGTCTCTTGACTCTGCTGTGATTTGAAGGTGTACTTCAGATTTATATGTTCCCCAGGTGACTGTATGTTCCTGGGAAATGTTGATGTGTTCCTGCCAGCTTTGACTTCTAATATTCCCTTCCTCACCCTCATCTTATTGGAGAATTGCCATCAATATTGACTTGTCTTAATCCCGATTTTTCCACCTATTGCTGCTTTTGCAGTTGGCACCAATTCTTATGCCCCTTGAAAGGTACTTGTGTGGCAAAGATTGAAAAAAAAATTGGCAGTTGCTGTCAGGGTTAGTGTAGAAAAATAAATCTCTTATATTGCCAGTTTGGATTTACTTTTCATTTTTAATGGCCTCAGCAGATGTTGAAGGAATCCTCTACTTCCTGCACACTTCCATTTTTACAGCTGGTACTGCTTGACTGGTTCTTGACTTTGGGTGAGCAGTTCTGGGGTGTTTACACAGTGATTTACAGACACCCTCTCATTGTAGACTATGACCAGCCTCTCATTTTTCTTTCACAGTTCTCCCTGATAACTCACTGACATTACCATCCAAGCAAGGCTTCCCTAAGTACTTCTATCCTACTGTTTCCTAGGAATTTATTCCTTCTCTCACATGATAATTTGAAAGGCTTGGAATGATAGGTTAATGATAATAAACAGGAAGTACAAAAAGAGGCTCTAACAGCAAACTGGGAAATCTGTCTTTATTTGTATACTGCCCCCCACCTTTGGTAGGGCTTATTTTAATATTTCAAAACATTCACTAGAATTTGCATTTGGATAACTTACTTCTTCATCTTCCCTTCTTTCCTTCCAGGTAGCACCCTCATAGTCCTGTTTTATCAACGCTAATAGTTTTTTGGGGCCACTTTGACAAAGTACCAAAAACAGGTAGTTTAAAACTACAGTAACTTCTTGTTTTCCAGTTCTGGAAGCTGAAAGTTCCAAATCAATGTGTTTCCAGAGCTGTACTGTTCTGAACCCAGAAAGAATATTCCTTTACTAGACATCTGTGACATCAATGCAGTGTGCAGCTGCATAATTCCAACTTCGGCTAGCATTGTCACAGGTCATATTTTGTCACACATTTCAGGTCTTCATATAATCTCCCCTCTCTGTAGCTCTCTCTGTGTGTTCAAATTTCTACATTGGTAAAGATAACAGTCACTGAATTGTCTCTGCTTAATGACCTTATTTTACCTGGATTATCTCTGTAAAGACCATTTCCAAGTGAGATCATATTCTGAGAGGAGAATTTGGACATACCATTTTAGGAAGGAGACAGAATTCAATCCACAACAATGAAGAACACAAACCCTTATTATGTTTGTTTCCAAAAGGATGAATTGGCAGCTTTTATGCATCAGAAGAATCCTAACGGGGTGAAGTTGCCTTTGGTGACTGCTGTCCTACCTGTGGCTTTTCTTCAGGGTTCACTTGCTCTCTTGGGTTGACAATTTCCTTAGAAAGGCAGAATGATATGTAAACACTCATCAAAGAGTTCTTATGTAAGCTAATAATTCAAATAATAGTCCTTACATGTACCTTTTCAAAATACGAAATCATATATGTTTGGTAAACATCTTGACTTGATGAAAGACAACCTAGGTTAAGCTGTCAACACAATGAGAAAGGAAATGACCAAATTTCAGTTACCACAGACCTATTTTTTGCTTCCTAAATTTTATAACTTAGGCATGAATCAAGGTAACAGAGGATACTAACAAAGCTTATCAACTCACAACTTCAATGCCCCAATCCAATAATCAGTGACATCATTGCTTAAATTTGAAGTTTGAAGGAGCTGAGAAGATGGCTAAGTGGTTAAAAGCATTTGTTGCACAAACTGGAAGACTGGATTTGAGATACACAGAAACATGTAAAACCAAGAGAGTCCTCATGTGTCAGTAATCCCAATACTATAGCAATGGGAGTAGAAGTCAGGATAATACCAAAGCTCATAGGCCAGCTAGTCTGGCCTCCACAGTGGCAAAACATGAGAGACCCTTTCTTAACCCAAAAAATGCATGCCATGGCACATACATGCCCATAATTTATACATACATACATATACTAAAGAATTTACATTTCACTGGGAGAAGAAAGAGAAAACGCATTTTAATTTTTTTGTTTTTATTTTTTATTTATTTGAAAGCAACAGAGAGAGAGAAGGAGGGAGAGAGAGACAGAGAGAAAGAGACAGAGAATGGGCATGCCAGGGCTTACAGCCACTGCAAATGAACTCCATATGTGCGCGCCCCCTTGTACATCTGGCTAACGTGGGTCCTGGGGAATCGAGCCTCAAACCAGGGTCCTTAGGCTTCGCAGGCAAGTGCTTAACCGCTAAGCCATCTCTGCAGCCCTAGAAAACACATTTTAAATAAAACCATTTTAAGTCAAAATTATTGTAGTGTTTGGTCTCAGAAATCTCTAAAGTTTTCTTCCAACAACAACTAATTTATGCCTGTCATTGTGACTTAGAGTAATATTTTTATTTTCTACTGGAAACTTGAGGATAGTTAAAAAAATTATTCAAGCTGATAGTTTGGCTCATTTAACGGGAGCAGCATGGCAGTACTTTAATTTCTATGTATCTTTAATAAAAATTGTGAGTAGCTGCCAATCAATAGTTTAATATTATTAATGCAATTAAAATGTTTAACATATAAAAATATTTGAAAATTTCTCTTGCATGATTATGTTATTGTAACTCTATGTAGTCCTGTGTTCCTTGGAATTGTTTTCTTTTTAATGTTTTGTGTGTGTATGTGCTCATATGTGAGCATGCACATGTGCCATGATGTGAATAACCTAGGTCATCCATCCTCACCTTCCACTTTGTTTGAGGCAGGGTTTCAAGCTGTTCACCACTAGGTGCACCAGGCTAGCTGGCCTGCAAGCTTGAAGGGATTATCTTGCCTCCACCTCCCTTGTCACTGTAGGCATGCTTGGATAACAACATTTGCTCTGCTAAATTCAGCTTGACAAGGATTCTGAGGATCCAACCTCAAACTGTCCTGCATATGTAGCAAGTGATTTTACCCAGTGAGCCATCTCCTCAGTTTCAAAAGAGCAATCATAAAATTAGTTATGCCAAACATGGAAATCACACCAAATCATTTATGTCATGTATTCTACCTTGAGCCTGATACTTGCACTCTAAAAGGAGTGCTCCAATTAGTTAATTGATTTAAAAACACAAACGTTGATTCAGGAAAGGATAGAGTCAAAATAGTGAAGCCAGCAGTTCAGACAACACCAGTAATGAGGTGCCTAAATCTTTTTTGCTAATTCATTTCCATTGACATCAAATAGACGTAGTTTTTTACTCACATATAGTAGCTGGTAACACAAAGAAATGACATAGTGAATAACTACATAAATTATAATAATGAATCTGATAGACATCTTGGAATAAATAATGAGATCATTACACTAGCACTAAGTTAGGGGCAGGTATTAGGAAGAACATTAATTTGACATCTTCTGCATGCTTTGGAGGGTGGCTTACAGAGTCCTTGCCATCACATTTTGGCAAGATGGAAAAACCCTTATTAGGCTCTTTGGGTGACTCAGCCTTCCGGATGGCTGTCCCACTACTATGTGTTAGTGAAAAACACTGTAGGAATTTTACTTTAAATTTTTATTTAAATTTTTTCAGGACATTTAAAACGCATGCCTGCTGAATTTTTTTTTTTTCTTTTCGTTGATTTTTCATGGAGTTGATGGAGATAAAAAGATCAGCCTGTCAGCTTGCTGGCATGGAATTGGAGTGTTTAGGGTTTGTTTTGCCTTTTTGCAAGATTGGTCCACAAGAACTTTAAAAGGAGAAAAAGACGATGCAAATTAAATACGTTAGAAACGTATGTCCCATCTGTTTTTATTTCATTTTTAGAATAAGGTTTTCATACCTTCTTTTATTTTTACATTCTATGATACCACACTATAATGTTGGCCACCTCAGAGACAAACTAAATTAGCTATCCTGACCATATGGAAAGGAAAAGCTTTACCAGCTAAGGAAACAAATTTAACTCAGGCAAAAAGGCCTATGTGTTTTAGAGCTTTAAAAATGTTGCTAAGTACATAGTGGGGATATAACCCACCTGCATAAGTAAACTTGAGGAGACTTGGATATTCCAAAATAGTGCCTCTTTTCTTGGCATCATTCTGGAATCAACCATATTTGAAATGTCCCTCTGCTGTATGCTGTCATCTGGATGTATTTGTAAGTGAACAAACAATCAAAGTCATGAAGGACCCCTCATAGGCCATCTATTTCTGTTTCTGCTTCTAGAAAGAATTAAAACTAACCTTCTTTCTAGGTAGGCTATATCCTTTTGTCTAAAAGAACCAAAAATGCTTCAACACACTTCACCAAAGAAAACGTTCCCCATAGTGTCAATTCTTTGGAAAATTGAATAAGATATTCCTTAGTAGTGAAAGAGGATTTATTTCATTTCTCCAATATGAGTAGTGTTGAGCATTTGACAGAAGCCCTAGTTCACCATTTCCTTTTACCTGGAGAGAAACTTCTCATAAATTTCCTTGTAAAACTGATGACTGCTTCAAAAATCTACCGATCTTAGGTTTTCATGTCAACCAAAGGGAGAGAGAGAATAGTGCTCACTGAGGTCAAGTACATGTTTTCTGACCACACAAAGAGTAGGGGAGTGTCTACTTGATGCAGGGCTACTTCAAGTTGACATGTGCACTTATGTACAATGACAGAGAACATCAGTTTTATGAACAACCCACAAAGGAAGATGAATGCCTTGGTGGAGAAGCCTCAGTAACACAGTCAATCAAAATCTTGGCTGTCAATCTGATGATAACTCTCAGCACAAGGCAAATGAACCTTTAGAGTTCTCTTAATATCAGCTTGATTTCATCAAAGTAATAGCTAAACTTATAAGGGAAGGCATATGTTTTGAGACTTTTTCTACAAACATTGGAATGGCTTTTTTTTCTGGACACTCCAACTAGCAAACATTTTATCATAGTACATACCAATTCCTAAAATTATCTGAATGCATTCAAGATGTGTCTCCAAATTTTTCTTTTACTAGGGAAAATGGAATTATAGTAATAGTTTCCTTTGTCAAATCATAAGGTACTTCCTGTAAGCCTTATCTATCCTATAAGATAACTTTCATACTCTCAAACCCTAAAATGGTGGAACAGCTTGGAAGTGCTCTCCTGTATTCATCCGCTAAAGATAAAATACTTGCAGCAGATGATAAGTATTAATCATGGAAGAGTAATTATGTAGGAATGTTTTAGATAAATATGGTCTAAACTTTGTAGGTTTCCAATGCATATATGGGCTGTAATGAGAATGATCAGAGCTCAAATTCTGAATACTAGTTAGGCCATCACATGCAGTAGTTATGTTTGATGGTGGAACATAGATACTCAGTTCTAGTCACTGTCATAGTCTAGATTGTGGCCAACCATAAACCATGAATCGTTTCATTAAAACAGGTGTGCATAGTTCATGTTAATGATGAAGAGGGAAAATGCACATGAATTCCATGTGAGGTGTATGACATCCTGAAACTACTCAACCACTAACACAGAGCTGACAGATCATCAAAAATGTAGGCAAAAATGACCACATTCCATAATTTGATCTAGCTAAATAATGCAGATATCAAAATGAGGGTATTCCCTTTAAAATTTAAAGATTGATGTGTAGAAAGGAATTAAATTCTTGCACTGGACATTGAAAGGTAAAAATCTTAAGTATAACTTTAGTCTTGGATGAAAAGGGGGAGAAAAATCAACCAAGTTAAAGACCCCTGTTTAAGAAAGTACTTTGCCATGTAAGAGGATGCCTGTATTGGGAATAGTTAGAAAATATTGTTATGGCAGGGAAAAAAAACAAGGGGAAATAACAATCCAACATTTTTTGTAATTGTAGAAGTTTACTGCACCAACTAAGAGAATTTAAGAACTCTTGATAGGTATTTAATAAAAATAGTCTTACTTTGGGCTGGAGAGGTGGATCAGCAGTTAAAAGTAATTGCTTGAAATCCGGATGATCTGGGTTTGATCCCCTGGTATTCATGTAAATCCAGATGCATAAAGTGGGGCATGCATCTGGAGAACATTTGCAGTGGCAAGAGGCCCTGATAAACCCATTCTCTCTCTGAAAATAAATAGACAAATATTTTTTAAGCTCAAAAATACTGTCTTACTTAATATGCATTAAAATGTGGCCCAACAATTTCCAGCAGTTAGACAAGATTCTAGAATATCAACTGCAGAAAAAAGGAAAAGCTAGATGGATGTAACAAACCTATTTCTGAATGCCCACTGGGAGCTCCATTTTCTGTATTTTTTTTCTATATTAAGAAGAAGCTTTTGTTGGAAAAAAAAAGTTGGTTCATTTTATTCATTTCATAGTAACAGGTATCAAGGTGGGAAAGAAATAAAGAGGGTGGGAGGAGGGGAAGGCTCAAGCTTTCCAGAATCCCTTTTCACTCCCCACTTTGGGCACTTGGTGTAGGGAGTGGGAGGGCAGAGAAAGAGTCCACAAGAGAAGTTGACACTTTATTATGAACATTTGACAGGTGAATGGCTGGCACACAGAGCAGAAGAACTCACTAAAATATTATCAATTGCCAAGGAGGAGCTAGGTCTAAGAGAGGACATGGGAACAAAAAGGAATAGAGTGTAGCAGTGAATCTTTCAAAAGAAAAACTGTCAAGCATAATTGCACACATGGGAGGCCCAGGTATGAGGACTGCTGTGAGTTCGAGGCCAGCCTGAGACTACATAGTGAGTTCCAGATCAGTCTGGGATAAGTGAGACTCTGCATCAAAAAACAAAAACAAAAACAAAACAAAACAAAACCTGCTTATTCTCATTATGGAAAGAGGGAAAGACCATTGATTTCTTAACCTGTACTCCATACCCTTGCCTTGACCCATATTTTGGAGGATGACAACACACACAGAGACACACAGTAGCAAGTAGTCATTTCCCTGAAGCAGTCCTCCTTCAGTGCTTAAAAGATGGTTTCCTTTGCTTTCTAAAATACACTGATAATAGCACTACAATATCTGTTCACAGCTAATAGTATACTTTCTTGAAAACATGTGTTTTCTTGTGTCTAACAGCTGAGTGGAATACATACACAACAAACTTTTTCATTTCTTCCTTAAATTATCCACATATACATAAAACATAATTTAATTCAGTATTATAAGAAATGACTCAATAACAATGCTCAAGGAAAGGGAGCTACATTTTATAGAAAGAAAACAAAGGTGAAAGCTTTGAAAGGCTTCAGAAGGATTGCTAAAATTAATTATCCCAAATTAGGCAAAAATAATTTTTAAAAATCCAGAACGATTCTGTACTTATTTTACTTTGTATAGATTTTTGAATTACCACTCTAGAGATATCAAAAATAGAAATTCTACATGACACAAAATAAATGTGTTTGAGGAGAAAAGATAACACAAATACCCAAGCTTTGACTCAGATATAAAGACCTTAGCTGTATGTAAAATATTGGCAAGTAAACAAACATGTTTTATATTTAATTAACAAATAAGACAGATATTGCATAGTTGTAATTGTATAGTGTTTTCTCACTCAACTTTTTAAAATAGTCATCAAGTATTTGGCCCTAATTGATTCAGTTAAGAATATATCTCTGATGATTAAGCTTACATTCTATCTTTATTCTATTAATTTATAATTTAATGACATGCTCAATGTAGAGTAAAAGCAATCAGAGTTTTCACAAAAGCCAGTGCCATTTTGAAGTTTATTTTTAAGAGTTAACTCTATTATGCTACAATGAAATACAAAGATATGTGGGAATGCATTTGAGTCCCTAGTTTATTTTATAACATGCCAAATGAATCATATATTTCAAAGAACAAAGTGTGATCAACAAGTAATTTGAGGGGCTTCAGACTTGACAGTCCTCAAGAAGTATCCAGGTAGATCAAGAAATTGCCTTACATGCATCAATACCTTCAGTTTTTGAAAAGAATATCTTTGATATATTTTTCTGTTTCTTCTACTAAGGCATTATTCTTTATAGATTATACTCAGGACACGGTTCTGAAATACAACAATGGCAGGTTTTCCTATTGATGAATTTTCTAAGAAGCTGGGTTCTGTACCAGATGGGCAGGTGAAAGTGTGCTTAGGAGATGTGTGGAGACACCTCCTTCTCAGTCATACACGCTCTCCAGGTCCCTTCTGCATCTGTTATGTTCATAAATTAACTTCATGGTTATTCTTCGGGTGCTCCAAGAGGTGATCTTACACCATAAAAAGGTCTGGAAGAGAAAAATTTCCCCTCTCTTAACACAATCACAATAAATGTTTTTCCCTGTTTCATAACAATCCAATAAACAGAAAGATGTCAGCACTTTCTTTCCCCTGGCAGGCTTAGAATTTTGCGGCTTAAATACTAGTTTATCTAAAGCAAGTCTAAAGTGAGTTTAGTATTTAGTAGTAAATGCATATGGAGGGTTAGATTGTACCTTGCTGTATCATTCTTTTGGGAAATTCATATGGGGCATACATAGCCAAACTCTGTCCAGGTGGTAGAATTCCCTGCATATTCATTTGGGCTGAAGCCTTCAAATGTCAGGTGCCTGGAGAGCTCATTTAATGAAAGGGTTATCTCTGCCAACCAGTCAGGAGTTGTGAAATATTATTTATGTATGTAGAAGGCAGGGGCTTCCTGCAGTTGTTTACTTGTGGGTTTGGGCAACTTCCCTCCTTTCCAGAAAGCAAGTTTTCCATCAAAGCAGCTTTGCAACAGCCTCACTCCTTTTGTTTTGTACCTCGGGCAAAAAGCTTTTCATGCCATTGAAATCATTTTCATTTAAAGACAAGGAACTCAGATGAACCAGTCCTTTATTGAAAATACAAGGGGGTGGGGGAGAGATAGAAAGGCAGTAAGGTACCCTTGGTTAACTTTTTAGTTATTTAAAAGTAGCTTGTTGAAGATTGAACATTTCTATGTTTCACTAGAGCCTTTAAATATAAAAGAGATATGAGACTATATCTGACACCATCAGGCATATTATATTAAAATTTATGAACAACTTCATCAAAAACCACTTTCCCTCTCCTGCATAGAGACAGATTTGTTCTGACATAAACGTTACATGGCTGGTTGCAGCCTCAGATTAATGCGGAGACCCTGGCGATTCCTTTTAGACGTTATTTTATGAAATAATACCTGTCAGCTGCTGCCTGATCCTAGAAAAGGGGGCAGGTTTTCCAGGTCATCCCGCCATCTGTCAGCGAAAGCTCATCTGTCCCTCCACATTACCACCTGATCCGTGCTAACAGGCCTCACGGGGAGGCCTGCTTCATTGGCCCAGTGGGAACCAGGGAGAGAGACTGCGTGAGGACATCACCTGTGATGCCGAGATTTAATTATCGCCAAAGTGATGAAGATGTGCTCACAGATTGAAATGCTTTTGAATAAATTCATGGAGCAGGCTATTCTCTGCCCCACTGTCTGCTCCCCCTCCCTTTGTGTTGCCCCTCTGTAGCCCCACCTTCAGCCAAGTAGACCTACTAGTTTCAACAAAAGCTTACAGACGTCCCCCCTCACAACTATACCACAGAAAAGCCATGTCACACACACACACACACACACACGCACGAACGCACGCACGTCCGCACAAACACAACCGAATATACCTACCAAAGAACCAACCTGAAAAGAAAGAACAAACGGTGTACTTGGGAGGACATTTGCCATCGCCTTTCCACTGCAACCCTGGTTCCTTGTTATCAAATTTTAAAGCCATATTGATTGTTGCTGGCGTGAAAATCAGATTTCATTGTGGGGCCCGCTTTGGACCTAGGGTTTTACTCGGTCTGTGGCCACAGCCCTGCCGAGTTACCTGGGCTCTCCTGTGGAGACTTAATTCGAGGCTGCACAGAGGAGGTGGAAGTGGGCTTAGAAATAAAAGGTAGAGCAGGGCTTAGAAAGCCCCTGGACCGCCCTGTGACTGTGGGCGCCCTCGAGCTCTGAATCAATACTCCGCACAAAAGTTATTACAGGTCCAGGCCTTTTTGCCTTCAAAGCTGCTTAGGCCCTATGTGGCATTAATTCTCTCCTGTACAAAAATGTAGTTGATAATCACCTGGCTGAGAAAAGGATTTAAAGGCTGGAACAGCAGATTTCCTCACAGATTACAGAATAAAACTAGTTTCTTGGGATAACTTGGGATAATTAACTGTAGTGAAATAGGTTACCCTTGTTGATTTATGCCCATGTGATACCTTTGTTAGATGCGACCACAGAGAAACATTTATGCCATTATGTGAGGCAAGATCTGATTTCTACCCTGTTCTAAAACATGCCTCGCAGCACAACATGGGTTTTTATTTCCTTGGTTTGGGGGAGCCTGCCTTCAGTCTAGAGGCCAATTATTAAGCAAGCACTTAACTCAATTGACTCCTAATTATAAAGTAACAAAAGAAAATCATACCCTCCCACCAGTCCCCTTTCCTGCCACAACTACATGGCCCTCAGCCACCCTTGACGGTGGCCATCAGAGGTTACAGCATTTCCTTCCCACCTGGATTTGCAGAGCTGGGTAACCAACCAAGAGTAGGAAGATTTCGAATAGCCCAAGAAGACCCATGGGCTTTTCTAGCACACTACTAAACTGAAACTGTATATTTCCTTTTTTTCTTTTTAAGAGAACTCATGAGCAAACACTGCCTTAATTCACATTTCAAAAATAATTACTACAGATTCCAGGCATTTATCATGTTGTCATTGGAACCTGGGAAAGGTTATGCTTGTGGTACTTTAGGTCACAAACAAGAACATATTATTAGAAACTGACACACAGGCTATCCAAGAGATTCCTAGGGGGAAAATAGAAATCCTCTGGCTTCAAAAGAAAAAAAAAATAGGTGACAGAAATGAATTAGGTAATAGGGGACCAAAGAAACTTATCAGACTCAGACTGTGAGTGGTCAGTTTCCAAAGTAACGCCTATCCATCACATTATGCAGCTCTTGTGAGAACATGTTGGGAAAGTTCCTACACTCACTGTTATACATCTCCAAACACTGAGAGTTTGAGTCTCTGAGATCATATACAATTTTATGAAATCACCATTTCAATAATTGCAAAGAAATGTTAATATAAATAAAGCATAATATATTTATAGAAATACATGATTAGGCTGGAGAGATGGTTTAGTGGTTAAAGCACTTACCTATGAAGCCTGAGAACCCAGGTTCGATTCCTCAGTACCCATGTAAGCCAGATGTGCATGGTGCTGCATATGTGTGGAGTTTGTTTACAGTGTCAGGAGGCCCTGGTGCCCCATTTTTTTTCTCTCTCTCTTTCTGTGTCTCTCTGTTTCCTCTCTGTGTCTCTTTCTCTGTGTCCTCTCTCTCTCTCTTCCTTTCTCTCAAAGAAATAAAAATAAGATCGATTTAAAATTTTTAAAAAGAAATAGATGTAATTTTGAAATTATGTTTTATGGAGGTATCATTTTGCATTAATATTTTTTCAACCGGTGCTTTGTTGGTGCTGACTTAAAGCACGACACATGGTTGAGTATCAAGTCCTTTCTATACTATGAGTTCATGTGATTAGACATGCACATATAAGAGATAACTACATCCCCAGAATACACACTATGTAATTCTCAGTTGCATACCATGTCTACCCCACTTGTAGGTGACAGTAAGAATGACTTTAGACAGCATTAGATGAGTATGGTTGGTCAGCATTGCTATGAAACTATCAAGTGAAGTAGAGATGCACAATGTATTAAGGAAATATAAATGAAAAACTGATGAATGTGCTGAGAGTTCTTTATTGTTTTGGTTTTTGGAAAAGATAGAAGAGATATGATTATGACCTCGGGGTAACCAGTCTGGTTTTCAACAAAAGCCATTATCTTTAAGCACTGCTCAGTAATCAGTAAGAAAATACTTTTATTATTTTTAAAGTCACTCATTGGCAATGTATATCTTAAGACTAAAGCTGAAAGATAAATTTTCATTAAGGCTCAAGTAATGCCATAGTGAAGGAGGGAAAGAGGAGGAGCAAAAGGAAAAAAGAAAATGGATTTTTTCTTGACATATTGTAGCTTTCCTGTTTCACAAGAGAAATTAATTTACAAAAGAATTTATTTAGTGTTTCATCACAAGGATCTCTGGTCATGTAAAAGTCACATGGGTCATGATTTATATTATTATGAATTTTAGAATCTGGGGACGAACATTTCAAATATTGCATTTTATTCCTTAAGAACTAGGACTTGTATCACCAATAGTGATTTATACACCAGGCAAGCACTATTGTTAATATTACTAATAAAAATGTAATGTGACTAAAATTTATTTTTTGGAAAAACTCTCCAGGTAATTTTCAAGACATCTTATGCTACAACTTAATTATTATCACTTAAGAAATATAAAGTGATATTTGGGAAAAGCCATTAAAGGAGCTGTCTTCCACAGGACTGTGTTCCTAGTTGGCCTGTAATTGAAACAGAAACACCTCAGGTAGTTATTATCATGAAGCATGTAGAAATAGCAACCCACAGAGTATATGTACTTTGAAACTACTGCTTCTCAGTAACTTGTGTCAGTCTTGACATTCTTATATACCAGAGGGTGGAGCCCAACAGGATCATGTCCAACCTGCTCCTACTTAGGAAGGCAGCAAAAATTATCAAACGTTTTTCTTAAAAATCCACCTATTTTCTAAAGCAAGGCTATTACTTATTAATGCACATATACAGTGATCACTAAATAAGTACACAATACACTCCATGACAAGTTAATTAGAGCTTTCACAAAGATTTCTTTGCTAAACCACAGTGACAAACACTTAACTTCCCTACAACTTTGCTACAACATCATTACCATTTTGCATAAACTAATAGGCTCATAGAGATGAAAGCAGACATAAATATGCTAGTCTGTGAATCATGTGAGATGCCCAAGGTGACTCAAGAGCTAGTGACAGCCAAGACAGGAACACGTGACAAGTGGCTCTCTTTCTTGTTAAGAAGTTTAAAAAAATTTTAAAAGACTGCTAAATATAGATCCTATGCCATGATTGTGCTCACATAGAAAATAATTGAAACTGTAGCCATAATAATTGTTTCCAGTGCAAGCATGGCTCAAAAGGGACCCCAAATCTGAGGCCTTCTGTCTCACCAAGGGTAATAATGTAAACAAGAAAGAGAAACAACTTCAGCTTCCCATGCTTCAAATGGAAACTAGCATTATCATCCCCAACCAAGACCAGTAGAAGTGAGAGTATGACAGAGTTTAATGCATGATAGAAGGCATTGCTCAAATGAAAGCATCTTCCTCTCACCCTATGGACTACTGGAAATTGCCCAGTACAATTAAATGTGAATTTTATTTCACATTTTGAAGTGCTTTTCTACATAGAACTAAGGAGACAGGAGATGTTCCAAATCATTTTCCTTGCTATATATTCAGACAAGGGGAAGATATAGTATTCCAGGATCCTAATCTGCATCATACCTTCAAGAAAAAACAAAATGTGAGAGTAATAAAATTATACATGGAGACTGTGTAGAGATTATGATGTGAAGAACATAATCAATATTTTAAATGTATAGGTCTTGATATTAAAGGCTTTATAATCAATTGAAGAATAGTTGTTATTCTATAAAAAAGAATTAAAATAGACAGCAGAGGAAAAAATCCATAGGAGACATGGACTTTCATCTTAATCATAAAGAATTGAAGTCTGCCAAAGTTATTTATATGAATTTTCTTATCATTTCTCAAATTTAGTAATAAAGACAATGAGGTGAAGTGAGACTCCATGGCTCAGTCAAAATTACAGGTAGACAAAATAGAATTCCTGAAACATTCTCACCATTTTTTTTAAAGATAGAGCTCTTGTCCTTCTGGTTAATCTCTAATTTTTTGTTCCATGCAGTAAAGAGTAAAAGACCATTGGATTCTGTTTGCCAGCTCAAGTATGGAAGATGTAGAAAGAATAGGGCATCAGATGATATAGTCTTCCAAACACACTTTCATTGTTTACTAACTCTCCATGAATGAAGTGCATCCTAAAACAAGTGTAGAGATTATATAGAATAAATATGCATGCATATTCAGTCTTAGTTTCATATACTACTTCATTTTCTGTTCACTAATCTTCCAAATGGACATAATAGATATATAATGTGAAAGTAATTAATTTATTAAAGATAGATCTTATAACTATATTTATTAGTAACCAAAATATATTTTACAGATGCTTTTTGGTTTTGACATCTTATTTTTCTCATAGATAGCAAGTTGAGATACAGTAATGAACACTATGAAATATAGCACTTTGAACAAACTAAGCTCAAAAAAAAAAAAGCTATGATGCTTTTACTCCAGGATGGAATGAGATTCTGCTATGCTTGTATATTTTCACTCGTCTGAAATACCCTTAGTATGTAGGCCTATCGCACAATGCTTCATCTTTACTTGGCGCATAGAATTCTTATGCAATGATTTAAGATGTGTACAGATAGAGCCATACTTTAAATTCATTGATATATTCTCAAAGAATGGAATCAATTATTTTTCAGCTTAACCAAATAAAATCAGAAAGCTGTGTACATCCATTATCATCCATTATCATCTCTTTCTGCCTTGAAATGTCTGCTTTTCGCCTCACGTGACTTTCTCTTAAATAATCCACCTTTAAAAAGTTCCACAATTGTGTGAGAAGTCCTGCATATATGAGCCATCCTTGTTGTACCCTCCCTGTTTACAATGTAAAAGCAAGAATCAGAATTCATATTTTGCAACCTGAGCAACTAGATGGCAGGGTAGACAAGGTGCTAGGAAGTTAATTAAACTTTGTGATTTATGCAAAGCTAATGTAGTTCTAAGGTATATATTAACTCTTATTTGCCATAAACTTTGGGGATATTGAAATAAAATTTTCTGAGTTTTTTTTCGGGGGGAGCGGGGGGACACTACTAATGTTTAAACTAAATGGCCTGGTCAGTGTCTTAGGAGCTTTTAATGTTGAGTTTGTAGTTGCTCATTCAGCTTGTCATAATTGTATCCAATGTGCATTTCTATCTGGAATGTTGATGATATCCTCCAGAAAACACTAGGCCCACTCAGTTCATAGGCACAGATAACTGGCTTATGAGCTTCCACCAAGCCCACTGCTGTATATGGTTAGGAGTAAATGACCAATTCTGATCTTCACCCATACAGTGAAATGGAAGTAAGAATTGTGGAATAATCTTGAATTTTTTGGCTCATAAACAAAATGAAAATAACTAACCTTAATCTATTGAGTTTTATATGCAGTTTGACCACTAAACAAACATTTTAGTCTTGTAATGTTTAATGAGAAGGTTCTCTGTCATTATACTTCCATTTTAGAAAAAAAAAAACTTCCCTATCTCAATCAATTGCTTATAATAAATGGAAAAAAATCCTTAAAGTTTGTGAAATTGTTTCTGGCATCTAATTACGCAGGATTTTTGACCTGGCTAGACAGATAATGTTAACACAGCTTCAATACTAAACAAGCCTGAACATGTGTGCACTTGACTTTTATTAAACTCCTACTGAAGAAACAGATTAATTGGAGGCTGATTCACTGGTGAACAGGCGTTAAAGACAGAAGGACCTTCTCACATTTTGTTCTGTTATCCAGGCTTATGCCATCTCAGGTTGGCAAGGAGATCCCAACGGCAGTGTTTTGAAATATAACTGAAAGAAATTGTAGAATAACAGGTGCAAAAAAAATAAGCCACTTATAAAATGTTGATCTGATTTCTTCTTTTTTCTTTTGCCAAATGGCCACCTTGCACTTAATGGACTCAGGTACTGCTCAGATAGCATTTCACAAAATAATAATACTACATGGAGGCTGACTTTAGAAGCCTGCAGCTATCCTAGTTGCACTTTATACCATCATTACTTTTCCTTCCTTTAGACATTTGTTAAAGGAGATGGGTACAAACTGTAAGTAAACAGTTTCATAGTCTCCAAGTACATTGAGATAGAGGAAAATGCCCTTCTTGGCAGCTTAGTTTCTCTCTATAAAAGCTGGAATCTTATTCCCTTATGTTTCCTCTGCTGTTTACTAGTTTATATGCTGCAAGATAAGCAGGGTACTACTACTAATAATAACAATATAGGAACTACATTCCTGGTAAGTTGGATAAATGCCCTGTAATTCACTTGTGGATAACTTTAAGGTTCACAGTAGTGTCTCTTTCCTAAATATCTCTAAGAAAGAGGTGTTAATTTTTATACAGCCAATAACATGGCCCCTTTACAGAGGTAAGACACTTTTTTATGAATCAGACAGAGTAAGAATAAGAATAAGCCATCTGAGCAATAACCCAGATCATTTGACTCAAGGTCTGCTAAGGGCTTTTCAGGAATGTGACTTTTGGAAGGCCCCATCATCCTTTATGTCTAAATCTTCTACAGTCACTGCAAGAATCATGGTGGAAAGGTAAGCTTTAAGTCTTTGTTTTGATTGTGACCTATGGTTATCAATCACTAGAACTGGAAAAAATGAGCAAAATATCTGTCAACAAATGCCTGCTCCAAGCTGACCCTGAGCAAGGGTGATCTCAAAACCTGTGTGTCATAGGTGGACACTTGCATGGACTTCATGCTACATGACATTTCTGAGTGCTGGAGTCTTCCTGACAGAGTTCCATAAGCATTGCTTTCCTCTGTGCAAACCATTAACATAAATATTGAGATGAGTATCTGAGGATAAGGATTTCAGTGTTAGAATTTTTCAAGCCCCAACTGTTAGAAATCAAATATTACTATGCAAATTCAGCTGAGTTACATAATTCATCATATTTCAAGGAGTTCAGCTTAGCACTAGCAAACTATAATAAATTGCTTGAAAGTGAAGGATGGCAAATTTAAGTAGTATGTCTCTAGATTTATACATCAAATTATTTTAATTGTAACATGGTTAAAATCCATTTACTTTAAAAAGAATGATTGTTCACCTGTTTGTTGTTCTGAACTGAAATTACTTTTTATGTTATAATTAAGTGCCTTAAGATTACCTGGTGAATTATAAGGTATTATAGTAATTCACTTCAAACCAAAGTTGTGCATGCAGCTGGGGTGATGGGACAAACCTGGAATCCTAACCACTGAGTGGCTGAGGCAGGAAGATCATGAGTTTTAAGGCCAGCCCGAGCAATACAATAATCTCAGGGTAAACCTTGGCGAGACTCGATTGGCAAATCAAAGATCTTTAAAAGGGCTAGAGATATAGCTCAATGGCAGAGTGCTTGCCTAACATGCACAAGAGCATAGGTTCAAATTACATATATACAAGTGCAATGAACCCACAGTTGATACATTGAGACTCTTATTATTAAAAATAATATCAAGGGCTGGAGAGACGGCTTAGCAGTTAAGCGCTTGCCTGTGAAGTCTAAGGACCCTGGTTCAAGGCTTGATTCCCCAGGACCCACGTTAGCCAGATGCACAAGGGGGTGCACAAGTCTGGAGTTTGCCCTGGCTGGAGGCCCTGGTGCACCCATTCTCTCTGTGTCTCTCTCTCTCTGCCTCTTTCTCTGTCTCTCTGTCACTCTCAACTAAATATATAAATAAATAAAAATGAACAAAATAATATCAATAGTACTAAAGTTGCCTATATTTTCTGTCTGTCTTTAATGTATAGGCTAGTTTGCCTCCTCTTACTAAATTCTATGTACTTCTAATCACAAATGGTTAACATGAAATGCAACACGGAGCACTGTAGGGTGTTGTTTTGTCCACTGCTAGTAGAGGAGTATGAATAGACTTTTCAGTGTCTGCTTTGCAACAGCCAGTTGGAGACTTTCTGATGTTTGATTGCATTTCAATGTAGAAGAAAAGTCCAAAAACTGAGTGAACTTTAGCATATCTCAAAATTCCATGCCTGGTAAACCCGTTCCGCTTGCTAGATGATGTTATAAATATCGAGATTAGTTTCTTCTAAAATTACTAGTGCCAGGTGCATTCCATTTCTCATGTCACATAATATTCTGTACCAGTACTCACCATTTCAAAGAAGACTTAAAGAATGTGTAGACCAAAAAAAGGGGGGGGGGGAATAGAGATATTTAAATGTGACAACTGTATTTATGTAACCTACATGGGATGCAGACAGCAGGCTTATTTTTCTTTTCTTTTCTTATTTTCATCTTTGTTTTGCTTAGGTAGGGCAGAAGAGACACAGACAGGGATGTATAGTTTGAATTCTCTATTGTCTCCATCATAAGTGAATATAAAAGTTTAAATAGATAAATCAGTTTGCAAAACCATATTATTGTATTTTGTTAGTTGTACTTCCCATGCATAAAATCTTAGCACTCAAGATGTCCCCTTAAAAATCTTTCACAAAACCTTTGTTTAAAGTATTTGAAAGGACATCATTCCATGTGGGAATATTACATACAGCCACTGATTCAACAGTAACTGAGAACTTATGTACAAAACATTCTTTACATATTGACAAATATTTCTAAAAAGTGAATTGGTATTTTTTGTTGTTGAGTGTTTCATGAATGACCTTTACCTCTGTAGACATATGCAGTTTTCAGCTTTTTGGGTGAGACTTTCAAAATATTTTTTAGAGTGTTCAATGTTAGTAGTGACATTTTTACAGTGATTTCAGAGCCGTGTAGTTTTAGAATATTCTATTTTCTTTATTTCTAATTACTTACATCACCCTCATTTTAAAGCTTGTGCAGATGTAATTGACAGTGATGATATACAATATGTATGAAATGAGCTTTTTCCCTATCAGTGGTGTGTGTCATGAAAGACTCCATTGCAATATTTACAGTTAAACTAAACTTTTTAGAACGAGCAAAATTGCATTTGTTTTGCAGATTTGCTCATCATTAAATGTGAAACATTTCACATTTGTCTTTTTGAGTAATTGGCTTTTTAAAATGATAAGGTGCTCTGAACACTTGTTATGTGGATAGGTCTGACGTTGTATCCCAGAAATCCATATGCCATGCAGACAGAACAGAAGAAAGATATTCACAAGCATGTCACAGATTGGACTAAAGCAAGCCAAAAACCCAAGTGCCATGGCATTAACAATAGCACCAGATTTACTGTCACGATCGCAATCTGTGCTGCATCACAGACAGAAGGAGAACTTTTGATAGGTAACACCTCAGGTTTTTTTTCATCTTTTTGGCAAATTATCATTTATCATTATATTTTTGCCTGCCATATAATATTATTACAATTATATAAAAAATAAAAAATAAGATTAATAGGGCCCAACAAAAGGACGGAGTTATTACTTAGGCCAAGTAGGATGAGAAACACACAGAGATATTCTGTTGTTTTATTACAGATCTATCTGGAGTTGGAAACACAGAGAACAGCTAAGGTACTGGTGAGGGTTTTAGCTTCTTTTGAGTTCACAAAAGGAAATGGCTTCTTAGTGACAGAAAAAACAAAAGAATTACCCCTCTTGGGAACTTGAAAACTCTGATGTTTCTCAAATATGTGGTTTCCCAGAATAAAAAGTCACATTATTTTCCAATTTTAAGGGGTGAGTGAGAATATTTTGGATGTGGGATTGTCCATTCCTTTCTGGTCTGTGTGCATTTCCCCATGATGCTCATAGGATGAGGCCATGGTTCACAGCATGCCCCCAACAGCTACTAAAAAATTACAAAATCACAGAGGCAGAGCCTCATGCAGGGATGACGGAAGCGAAAACTCCAGAAACACTCCACAGAACTTCCTGGCATCAAAATGAGAAACATCAGCGGATAGCTGTTCTTCACTGAAGCTGTTTGGGACTCAATGAAAACATTCTGTTGTATACTCTTAGTGTCCACTGGCTAAGAGATTTCTGAGGGCCAGACTTCATGGATACATTTTTACTATTGAAGAATATCTCTTAAAGTTGCCCAGTTTTCTTAACACAAATGCAAATACTAATGCTAGTTTCTCAAAGATTTAAAAGGACACTTAAGAAAAACCATAAAAAATAATTAGCAAGATGTGAAGCTATCTAAGTATAGCCAGATAGAAACAAAGGAATGTTAAGCCACTAAGTTAATTTTAACCTGCTTGGCTGAAATGAAATTTTCATAACTGGAGTCAATATGGCATCTTCTAACATGAGTCAATAATAGAGTTTTTATCCTTTTTAAGCTATGTTGTCCACCAAATTTGTAATATTGTGATCTTAGCCTTCAAATCTATAAGAATCATGATATCTAGTCTTTTCAAATTATATTTGCCAAAGCTCATCTTTCTAAAAACTGTGAGAATTGTCTCTTGTCACTTCTGGTTCACATGTCTTACTTTCATGGAATGTAGTGTGGATTCTAAAAATTAAAGGACAAATGAAATATAAATGGTTGTATTTGAGTGACAAGGGATAGGTAGAAATCAAAGGCATGGAACTATAGGATAATTGATGAAGATGATGATGGCACTGGCAGAATAAAGAAAACCTAGAAAATGAAGCACTCAAGAAAGTAATTATTTTTTATTTTTTATTTGTCTTTGGAATTTCATTATTTAGTATTTATTTTGACAATTTCATATTTCTATAAAATGTATTTTGATCATATTCACCTCCATTACCCCTTTCAACTCACCATTCCTACAACGCCCTTTCTTCTTCCCAACTAGTCCCTACTCCCTCATCTTTTAGATTGTGTGTGTGTGTGTGTGTGTCCCACTGAATTTAAATAGGGTTGCTTACATGATAACTGATGGCAGATTATTACTGAAATTTGGATAATCTGCCAATGAATTCACAAGGAAAGGAAGTTACTCTCCTTCCCTTAGCAACAGGGACTAACATTTTCATTTAATAGCCTATCACTTCTGAGAGCAACATTATCTACTTACACTCGGTACTTCAGCACAAACTCTTTTAAAGATAAATTGTGTATTTTCATTAGCCTATAAAATGGTAGGTTTTCACATAGCTTTTCTGTACATCCTTCATTTCAGTTAATCCTCACCCCACATTCTCCATTACCATCCTCCCTCTTGATCCCAAATTAAACCTTTCACACAGACCTCCAATATCCTCCCCTCTACTTTCATATCACATGTGGTTTATGATGTCCTTTCCCTTAAGGCCTCTCTCACCCACCATGGCTCCTGTCTAACTTCCTGGCCTCTACATAAGTCATTCCAACTTACACATACAAATCTAAAACTTCAAACCTAGAATCCACATATGAGACAGAACATATGGTGCTTGAGTTTCTGGGAATGGGTTCACTCAGTATAATATTTTTCTGATTTCACCAGTTTTCTTACAAATTTCATGATTACATTTTTCTTTACAACTGAGTAAAATTCTATTGTGTACCACATTTTCATTATCCACTTATAAGTCCATGCATATCTAGGCAGATTCTATTTCCTAGCTATTGTGAATGGAGTAACAAGTAGCATGGAGGTACAACTATCTCTGTGGTAGGATATAGTCTTTTGAGTATATGCACAGACATAATATAGCTAGGTTATATGATAGTTCTAGTTTTAGTTTTTTGAAAAACCTCCTGCAGCAGTTACCTTCTCATTGCTGGGACAAAACACCCAAACAGAAATTGCTTATGGGATGAAATGGTTTATTACAGGGTGATAGTTTCTAGGGTAACTTCAATCATGTTGGAAAAAAACATGACAGAGTAGAAAACTGACTCACATCTTCATAGATCAGCTATAGAGAGGTAGCAGCAAGTGTGAGCTGATTTTGAACACCCAGAGGACTAGAATATAAAATCTCAAGGCCTGCCCTCAGTGATACACCCCCTCTAGCAAGGCTCTACCTCCCAAAGTTTCTAGCAGGTGGGGACTGAGTAAGAGGCTTAATCACAAACACTTGCTATGGGGAATTTACATTCAATCACACCTCCGTACTGATTTTATAATGGCTACACTAGTTTATATGACCACTAAAGTGAAGAAGAGTTCCTCTTTCCCCAATCTTCACCAGCATTTGTTCTCTTGACAATAGCCATTCTGACTGGAGTGACATGGAATTTCAAAGCAATGTTTTCATTTTCCTGATGGCAATGATATTGAATACTTTTTGAAATATCAATTATCAATTTGTATTTCTTTTTAATAACTCTCCACTCCACTCCATAGTCTGTGTTTTAATTAAATTTTTGTTTCCTTGATGTTTAGGGGTTTTTTTTTTAGCTCATTGTATATTCTACAAATTAATACTCTGGCAGATATGTAGCTGGAAAAGATGTTTTCCCATTCTGTAAGCTGTTTCTTTCCTTCATTGGCAGTTTTCTTTGCTATACAAAAGCTTTTTAATGTCAGCAGGCCTCATTTCTCAGCACTGACCTTATATCCTGAGCAACCAGAGTCCTATTCTGAAAGTCCATACCTGTGATTATACAATATAGTATACTAGCAGTGAAGTATTGTGTTGGAAAATTGATGTTGATTGTATTACATCTGTAGGTTGCATCTTGTAGGATGATCATTCTGACAATTCTTATGTTCCATGAGAATAGGAGGTCTATTCATCCTCTAGGGTCTTCCTCAATGTTTTCAGCTTAAAAAAAAAAAAAGATTTTCACTTTAGAGGTTTTTTATTTATTTGATTAGGTTTATTCCAAGGCATTTCAATTTTATTTGAGGCTGCTATGAATGGGATTGTTTCACTTGTATCTTTTTTCCCCTTATTTTTCTACATATGTTTGTCACAAGATTACTGTTTTATATGCTTATTTTGTATTATACTATTTTACTAAAAGTGTTTAAAAGCTTAAAATGCTTCCTGGTGCAGTTTCTAGGGTCTCTCATTTATACAAACACATTATCTGTAAATAAGAACACTGATTTATTCTTTACAAATTTATTATTTTGTTTATTACTCAAAAACTTTAAGCCTTGTAGAGAATAAGAGTATAGAAAAGAAACATCCTTTACTTGTCCTGATCTTTGTGGTAATACTTTGAGATTTTCTATTAGCATGATATTGACTATAGTTTTATCATATATAGCCTATCTCACCTTGTACGATGATACCTTCATTCCTAGTCTTCACAGGACTTTTATCATGAAACAAAGTTGGATTTTATAAAAGGCCTTTACAATATCTATTGAGTACATCATGTTATTTCTCTTCCTGGGTCTACTTATATGAGTGATTATAGTTATTGATTTCTGAATATTAAACCATGTCTGCATTTGTAAAATGAAACCAGCTTGATCATAGTATATTATATTTTGCTAAGTTCTTAAATTTGATTTTGCATGTACATTATTTCAATTTTTAAATCTATGTCCGCCAGAGAGATTAGTCTATAATTTCATTTTTAATTGTGTCTTGATCTGGTTTCCTATGAGTATAATAATGCTGGCTTGATAAAAACCATTTGGAGGGCTGGAGAGATGGCTTGGCAGTTAAGCACTTGGCTGTAAAGTAAGGACCCCAATTTGAGGCTTGATTCCCCAGGGCCCACGTAAGCCAGATGCACAAGGTGGTGCATGCATCTGGAGGTCTTGTGCTAAAGGTCCTGATGCGCCCATTCTCTCTCTCTCTCTCTCTCTCTCTTACTCTCTCTCTCCCTCTGTGTGTGTGTGTGTCTCTCTCTGCCTCTTTCTCTGTCTGTTGCTCTCAAATAAAAATAAACAAAAATAAAAGCATTTGGAAATGTTCTTTTTCTATTTTACAGAATAATTTGATATGCATTGGTTTTAGGTATTAGTTAAAGCTCAGATGGAATTCTATGGAGAAATCGTTTGGTCCAGGGTTTTTTGTATTCATGCTTTTAAAATAATATTTTTATTCTAATTTATTTCTTGAGAAAGAGAATAAGAAAGTGAGGGAGGCAGATAGAGAATGAGTGTGTTCCAGGGCCTCCAACCACTGCAAATAAACTACAGATGCATCTGGCTTTCATGGGTACTGAGGAATCAAACCTGAGTCCTACATCCTTAAGCTTCATAGGCAAGTACTTCAACCACCAAGCAATCTCTCCAGCCCCACATGAGTTTTTTTTTTTTTATTACTGGTTCAATCTCATTACATTTTATAAGTCTACTTAAATTATTCATCTCATCGTGGTTGATCTTATAATTTAGAAATTCTTTAAAATTATTCAGTTTTGTGGAATATACATTTGATCTTCTTTTTCTCCTGGTTGATTTGGGTGTTTATGAAACTTGTTTATCTTTTCAGCTAAACAACTATTTGTTTCATCATATTTTTCTTTCTTTGATCATTCTATTTTCATTGATTTCTGCCTTTTTTATAATTAAATTTACTACTTAACATTTTGAGTTTAGTTTAGTTTTAGTTTTCATTTTTTCAAGATCTTAAGGTACAACATTGTCATTTATTTTTTATTTCTCTGGTTTTGTGATTTAGGCAGTTAACTGTGAAATTCCCTCCTAGCACTGAATCCCTTCACTTTCTCACATAGGTTTGGGGTTTTCTTTCAGTTCTAGGATTATATTTTTTTATTTTCTTCCAGTGTTATCTCATGACCCAGTCGTCATTTAATAGTGTGTTGTTTACATAACTGTGGGCTAACTCCACAATGCATGACCCATATACCTCAACAAGGAGGGGCAAAGGGGAGGGGGTAGGTCATGGATGAACCTAATAATGGTACCAAACTGACTGTATTTGCTGAATACAAAACTAACTAATAAAGAAAAAAAATAAAGTAAAATAAAATAGTGTGTTGTTTAATCTCTATGAGTGGCTGTGTTTTCTGTAATTTCTCTTGACATTGGTTCCTAGCTTTATTTTACTGTGATATAATTAAACAAAAGGCATCATTTCAACTTTCTAAGTTTGTTTTTGAGACTTCCTTTGGGTCATATTATGTGATTGATTTTAGAATAAGACCCATAAATTGATGAGAAAAATGTGATTTCCTTAGTGAGTGAGTGGAATGTTCTATGTACATCTATCTACTTATTCCCTTTGATATATAATATCATACTCTACACTTCCTATGTTTATATTTTGTCTGGACCACCTGTCTATTGGTGACAATGGATCACTCAAATCACCTAATATTGCTATTTTGGAGTATACTTCCAAACCTCATAACCTTATAACTGGGCTAGTTTGTTTTGTTAAATTGCCTGTATCAATATTTGATGCTATTATGTCTAGAATTATAACAGCCTCTTGAATTAATACCTTAATCAGTATTAATACATTCTTTAGTTCTTCTGACTGGTTTTAGTTTAAAGCCTATGCTATCAGATGCTGGAAATGTTACACTTGATTATTTCAAGGTTTTATTTACTTGGAATAACTTTGTCCATCTTTTCCCTTAAAAGAGTGTCTACCTTTCATGGTGAAGTAATGGTAAAGAAAGGTTATTGGAAGCAGCAAAGAGAGAGAGAGAAAAGAAAGAAAAAAAAAGTCATGTTTTCTGATCCAATCAGGTGTGTATTTTGATTAAGGAATCATGATCATTAATATTTGGTGTTTGCATTGAAAGGTATATTTTAGCTCTATCATTTTTGTTCATTTGATAGTGTTTAGTGTTTTCTTCTCCCTTCTTTCTTATACAACTCTCCAAACATTGTTGATTTTTTTTTTTTTTTCTGTATTCCCTTGGCTACATTTTTCCTTCTATTCAGTCATCAGCATTCTTTGTAGTATCCTCTGTACTGCTGGCTTGTGGTCACAAATTCATTTATTCTGCTTCCATCATGGAATGGTTTTTATTATTATTATTATTATTATTATTCAGTTATGACAGTTTTGCTGGGTATAGGAGTCTGCATCAATTCAAGTCCGGCTTTTAGTTTCCAATAAAATCCCAGTCATTAACCTAAAATGTACCTGCTTTTATATGTGATTCAGTTCTTTTCTCTTACAGATTTCTTTGTGCTTTACTACATCTATACATTTAGCATTTTGAATATTATATATATTGACTTACTTTTTATTGTTAAAAATAATTCATTTATTTGTTAGAGAGGTAAAAAGAGGGAAAGAAACTGAGAGAGAGACAGACAGACAGACAAAGACAGACACTGAGTGTTCCAGGGCCTCTAACCACTGCAAATAAACTCCAGACACAGGCACCACCTTGTGTATCTGACTTTATTTAGGTACTGAGGAATCAAGCACAGGTCATTAAGCTTTTCAGACAAGTGTCTTAACCACTAACACATCTCTCCAGCCCCAGGGAGCTTCTTTTCTACTCCTTTTTATTTGATTTCTGTATGCATGCCTATTGTACTTTCATGGATATTCATTTCCCTAGATTTTGGGAACTTTTCTTCTATAATTTTATTGAAAATATTGTCTATAACTTGTCATGGAATTTCTCCTGGTTCTATAGCCATAACTCATAGATTTGGTCTTTCATAGTGTCCCAGAGATGTTGTATGCTTCATTCAGACTATTTTTTTTAATTTCATTTTATTTGGCTGAATGATCCAACTCTTGTATCATGTCTTCATGCTATCATATTCTATCTTCTATATGATCTATCAATTGGGCTTTCTATAAAGCTTTTCACTTGACTTTTGAATTTTTTATTCCCAGAATCATTTCAGCTTGCTTTTCTTCAATATCACCTTATTACATATCCTGAATTGACTTTCATGTTTCATTTACCTGTCTGTTTCTGTTCTCTTAGAATTCATTGAGATGATTAAAGTCCTTTCTGAATGCTTTGAACATACTTATAATCATGGATTTTAATTTTTGTCTGGAATTTTGTCTAAGACATTCTCATTGGGGGTCATTACTATGAGACTGGCAAATTTAGACAAGACATGTCTTGTTTTCATGTCACTTGTGTTTTTTCACTAGGGCTTGCACATCTGGAAATTGTGCATTGGTAAAATCTATCATAGTTGGGTTGAGTGTGCATTTTGATTGGTACTTGGTCTTCTTCAATCTTAGCTAAACCTTGGCTTAGCATGTACCAAGTTTCAGTTGAAGAGACTCTTTTTTTCTGATTCTTAGGTGGGATAGCTCAGGTGATCATGGCTCAGCTAGGTGGGCATGGTCAGATCTCACAAGGAAGATCCATGTGGTGTGGGGAATGTCAGCCTCTGACTTCTGGAGCTAGACTATAAGTGACAAGTGAGCATGGGGGTACCAGGAACATACATGAAGTTTTGCATGGGCACTTGACCTCTTGGTGTGGGGTATAGTGCACAGATGCTGGGGTACAGGGATTCAGGGAGTAGTGTTTCACATAACCTAACCTCATGCCCTGTGTTCCAAGGCATGCTTCATGAGCACCAGTGTACAATGAGTCATAGGGCAAGAATGAAAATTTAATTAGAAAACAAAATTTGTTAGTAATCCTAAGAAAAGAAAGGATATGAAAGAATTTGAATATGTATATTGATAGAACAAAGTGCAATGCAATCATTGACTAAAAATTATGCTGTGTCACTTCAGCTAATAGAGAAGCTTATATTGTCAGAGGCATATTTAGCACCTAAAGCATGATATCATCTTGATTTTAAAAACATGTCTGATATTATATATGTGTCTTCTAAAAAATTGGCATTATATTTACATTAAATTGATATTAACAGAATTTGTATTGCATCATAGATATTGCATTTGAATTGTCTTTAGATCAAATAAAACAAAAATTTTGAAGCCAGACTGCCATATTTATTCATCATCAAACACTAATGGGTTCCTATCACATAACCAGAAAGTTCTTGGGAAAGTTTCTAGAGAAATTATGGAACACTGCAACCAAAATAAGATAACTTGAAAAACTGATTAGAACATATGAAATGATTAAAAAATAATTTTAAAACTTTATTAATTTGCATTAAAATATTATTTCACATGCATTATTATAAAAAAATTATCAAAATGTATATATTCAAAACATAAATATTCTATAGGTGAGATATTCTCTCATTTCTATGACTCTAAAATGTGAAGACAATGTTTGTGAAATTAAAACTAGTTTTAGCATAATAAAGTTAACCATAGCCAATTAATATCATACAGGCACATCTTTCAATAAATTGTATGGCAATTTAATATGTAATAAAAAGTGAATTTTAGGAAATACATTTAGATAATTTTACCTCATTAAGTATACCTCACTAGAGCAAAATAAATACTTGAATAACTGGGTCAGTTAACATTTGTTTTTATTTATCTGATTGGTAATGTCATCTTAATCATATTTGGTGTGTCATTTTTATGTTTATTTCCTCTCATGAAAATTGGTCATTTTTATGCTGATAAGTTTTCATAATTTTATCATTTTAAGTTTATTTCTTTCATGAAATAAGAATTTATATACTTTTTTCTTTTATTTTTGTCAGAACCTGCTTATGTATCTATTAGTTTTATTTTTAATTTGTCAGGTTGATCATATTTATATTTTGTTCATTTACTATAATTCTCAGGAACCCAACTTTAAGATTACTCCCTCATTTTATAGAATATCCTCCCTGGAAAATACTTTTTTTACTTGGTTGGTTAAAATTAACCATATTATGAGACTATACTGGTAGAGAAATCATTTTTGTTCCTTTGTGACTGAACATAAAGTTGACTGGGTATAAATTATTCGGATCATGCTTATGTTTGTACTGGTATTCTTAGATGTTCTCCACTATTTTGGGATATGAATGGAGACAGAAGTCTAAAGCCACCTATGTTTTGCTAAAATAAGAAACATTTTATTTCTTCCTAGAGATTCCATAGCACAATTTTTCCTTTGGCTATAAAGGGAATATAGTTACTAGTTATACTAGTAACCCTACAAGGGTATGCTGTGGATAGAAATTCTATGGCAAGTGCTCCTAGAACATGTATATTTTGTAGTACTGTGGATTAAGCCTATGGCCCTTTTATGGTATGCAAGTGTTCTACCACTGAGCTACCTTCCCATCACTGGACAGCTTCAGTTTCACTGAGATGAACTTCCAGACCAGGCACAGTTATGGAGGAAGGGATATTTATTGATGCTTACAGATCCAACGGAAGTTCCATAATGGCAGAAGAAGGGCCAAGCAGAGAGAGAGAGAGAGAAGCCACAAGCCAAAAGCTACACAGCACACTTCAGGAACTCCAGGAAGAACTGGCCACCTTTCATATCTTTAGATTGGAATTTCAAACCCACCACCACACCTTAAGATCTACCCAGTGATACTTCCTCCAGGCAGGTGGCTGCAGATCCAAACTACAAACTAATAAATCACTGAATATATTGGGGGTCATCTATTCAAATGACCACAAATGATTACATCAGACAGTCTAGTAAATGCAAGTTCCTCTATATCTGAGAGAAATTTTCATATGCCAGATATTTGAATAATTTTCTGTTCTGTTTTCTTTTAATATTTTTCTGTTGTAGTACATATGAGTATCAATGTCTTTTTCTTAGTATATTGGCTTTCATAAATAAACACACCTCAGTCAATAAATTGTCTAATTACTTTGCATTTTGAGCTTTGTATTTTGACCACTTTTATGTTTATAGTACTAGTTTTAATGTCTTTTAAATCTGATAGTCTTTAGTAGGTGATTTTCTGTTTGTGTCTAGTTTACAACTTTTTAGGGAATAGATGCTCTTGTGTTATTCTCTTTACTTTCATTCTCTCTCTCTCTCTCTCTTTCTCTGTCTCTCTCTCTCTCTCTCTCTCTCTCTCTCTCTGTGTGTGTGTGTTTGTGTGTGTGTGTGTGTGTTTGGGCACACATGCCATGGCATGCAAGTGTCAGATGACAATTGCAGGGTGTTTGTGCTCTACCTTCTTTGAGCCAGAGACCATTGCCACAGCTGACAAAGTGCTAGATTGCAATGAAACATCAGACTAGTTGGTCCCACAGGTTCAAATTCCCCTGGCTCTGTCTCCCATTATCCCTATTGTCACAGACCTTTAACTGCTGAACCCTATTCCCAGCCCATGATTTTTTTTTAAATTTCTCCTGTGTGTGATTGTTTTTTCTCTAATTTCTTAATACAGATCATTATAGTAAGATATGTGGTTTTGGCAAATCTATTGATGCATTCTATGTAACCTAATGTATACCTTTTACTATTACAAATACCCTTGTTATCTGGAGATAACTGTGTTCTTCAAACTTCATGCTCCTACTATACTTAATATGACATGCTAAGGATTTTCAAGCTTGCCTTTCCATTTCTGATTATCTTTGCTTTTGCTTTATATAGTTGGAGCTACAGAATCAGATATTGTTATACTTTCTCACCTAAAAATGCAATTTACCAAGTAGACTGTTACTAGCACAGTTCTAGATACTGTATGAATTCTAGATGCTCAGTGTCTTGATGCCACAAGTAATTGAATGTGTCCTTTGAGATGAACTACAGTTAACTATGGGCTTGCTTCTTCCTCTTACAGTGCCACTTGCCCCTGGCTTTTCGCAATTCAGCTGACAATTTTGCCAGATAGGAGTGCTCAGCAGAACAGCAAAAGGTTACTAAAGGATTGACTATCACACATAAATAAGGATACAATGTCTAGCTGTCTTCCTGGAAGGAGAAAAATTATTTTGCTGAAAAAATAAAAATATTTGGCTAAACATTTACTGCTTATCCCTAGTTGTTCTTCTGTTTCCCTGACATGGAAACTGTTAGACTTTTACAACACTTCATTAACATAAATTTGCATCCTTCATTTTCAGCTTCATTCTTCTATTAGTTTTGTCTCTTTGGGGTAGTGAATTGGTACACTTTTTTTGTTGTTACTCATTAACTCAACCTTGTACACTGTGTTCATTAATAGGGAGAAGTAACAAATTTATACTTTTTTTAAAAAATGAATGATAAATTTGATATTTCTGTGATTTTTTTTGTTTATGCCATGGATGGTAGTATCTATTTCTTTATTACTTACTATGTTTGGAAAATTAACTGACTTTTCATCCAAACTGAATGATAGTTTGAAAACTTCCATTCATTGAATGAGTCAAGATTGTGATTATGCTCATTCTCCCCTGGGATAGTGGATTCATTGCTTTGGTTATGAAAGGAGAAAGAATTTATGCTTGTGTTCGGTCTGTCAGTTTGATTAAATCTTGCCAATATTCTCTTCAAGAACTTTCCTATTATTTCTTCTATTTCTATAATGTATTTTCTCTTATCCTGTCATTATTCTTATTTTCCTTCTTTTATAAATACTTTTTATTATTAGAGAGAGAGAGGGAAAGCAAGTGAAGCATACAGAGAAATACAGAGAAAGCAAGAGAGTATAGGCGCACCAGGGCTTCCTGACACTGCAAACAAACTCCAGATGCATGTACCGCTTTGTGGATCTGGCTTTACATGGGTGCTGGGGAATCAAACCCAAGCTATTAGGCTTTGTAGGTAAGTGCCTTTAACCACTGAGCAATCTCTCCATCCCCTTATTCTACTTTGTATATTGATATGCTCAAATTTTTTAAAATAATGATTGTAGCATTTATTCTTTTTATATTTGTAAGCTGATTATACTTTTTGCTCCATTATATTTTCCCACACATCTTTGTTTGCATAGGTCCAAATGTCCATATTTTACCCTTAGATTGTAGAATATTATGTGTGATGTTGTCTTCTGTTTCCTGGAAGAATTTTTCTACTGCTGTGTTCTTCTGATTTCAGACACTATGACTTCTGTGTTGTTGTTTTAGCTTTATTTTCCCACGCTTTTCAAAGGGAGTGAAACCTAGAGTTTGAGTATCACTGCATGAGTCTCAAATCACTGTTCTCTATTAATATATATTATACATCCACTTATACATCTCAGTATAGAAAAGTTGGGAGAAGGTGGCCTTCAAATTCAGGGTTAATCTGAAGAAAGCTGCAGATATATTATTTAAAATATATTTTTTTCTGGGCTGAAGAGATGGCTTAGCAATTAATGTGCTTGCTTGTGAAACCTAAGGGCCCATTTTTGACTCTCAGATCCCACCACCTAAGCCAGAAGCACAAAGGTGAGGCAAGCGCAAGGTTGCACATACCCATTAGGCATTCAATTTGAGTGGCTGAGACCCTGGCTTGCCAATTCTCTCTTCCTCTCTTTCTTTCTCTCTCTCTTGCTTTCTCTAAAATACAAATAAATAAAATAAAGTATTTTTTCTTATTTTCAGTCTATTTTCTCCTTTCCCCTTTCCTCTTTCTTTCTCTCTCCTTCCTCCCTTGTCCTCTTTTATATTCTCTTTTCTTCTGTCTTCTCATCCTCTTTTCTTTCTTTTCATTTTAATCTACCTACTGTACTTTTGAATTTTCCCATTTCCTCACTTCTGTCAATATTCCTTTCCGACAACTCAAGTGGGACTACTAAAGTCTTCAATATCTTAAGTCTGAATTTATCTCATAAATTCTGAAGAACACATTGTTATCTTTTAAGAGTTGCCCCTTACGTGCAATTAGGTGTATGGGAATTGGAATAGTGTGCACGATTTCTATGTACATCATCATATGGATGTATAGTTAATTTAATAAAAGTAATTATTTTAAGAAAAAAGAGTTGTCCCTATCTACTCTAGTTGAGACTGGATTCAAGATATCATAATATCTATATTTTTATAACATGCCACATGTTATGCTAATAGTTCTTTTTTTGTTGTTTTTATTTATTTATTTGAGAGTGACAGACAGAGAGAGGAAGAGGCAGATAGAGACAGAGAGAGAGAATGGGCACGCCAGGGCTTCCAGCCACTGCAAACGAACTCCAGACGCGTGCGCCCCCTTGTGCATCTGGCTAACGTGGGTCTTGGGGAATCGAGCCTCGATCCAGGGTCCTTAGGCTTCACAGGCAAGCACTTAACTGCTAAGCCATCTCTCCAGCCCCTAATAGTTCTTTAAATATACAGATAATGTATGTGTTCAAGTGTCTCTAGTAAGCTCAGAGTTACTTTAAAGAAAAATAAATATCCTTTACTTTTGTGTGTGTAGGTATGTATGTGTTCAGGTGCATGTATGCATCATAGCTCACATATGTATAATCAATGGATTATATTGTCAGTCCTTACCATCCACCTTTTTTGCTGCAGGCAAAATGATTGTTATGTGCTATTGTGTATGCCAGACTAGCTGACTAAAGAGTTCTCAGTGATTCTCCACTATCTCATTGAAGAAACACTGAAATAATAGACACATACTTCTGTGTCAAGCTTTATGAGGAACTAAGGATCCTAATTTTGGTCCTCACATTTGTGCAGCAAACATTTTATCTACTAAGCCATCTACTTATTAATCTTTTCCATACAGGTTTTATATGTAGTACATAGTTAGAATTTATAAATGTCAACAATAATATTCTTATTCTTAAGTTTGAAGACAGAAAATTAACTAGTATAATAATAAAATAATATTTCAGTCCTTCAAAAAGTAAAATTTCATATTGCTTGGAAAGAAATAGTAGTAATCAGAGTGAATTTTCTTTATTGCTTTGTAATTTTCATTCTGTTGGGATTATAGATATGATAGATACACTTTTCCCTTAAATCTTGATTTTATATAAGTTTCTTACATATATTATATAAAATATACAAATTCAGGCATTTTTATGATTTATAATGTTTGACATAAAAGACATCTACTTTGAATGCCTTTTTATTTTTACAGATAACATGAAAGAGGCATTATTACCTGTCTACATAGAACGTTAGGAAGCAAGCACATCTAGAAATAGCTTACTATAAAGCATCTTTAGCTTCAGAGAAATGCTAGCCCGGTAAAGCGTGTTCTTTGAAGATCCAAGTCTAACACATTGACACATGTATCACACACCCACACCTACCAATGGAAAAACAACAACAACAACAACAACCTCATTAAATTTAATGAGGCACATGGTGCTATTTTTGAAGGGACACTAATGAGAGATTTTTTTAAAAACCAAATAGAATCTTATTAATTTATGTCAGAGCAGAAATAGAGGCATAGTCATATTAGAAGTGTTAATTCCACAAGGGAATATCACCAGTGGTCCTTTAACTGGGCTTAACCATATATTTAATCAAATGTACTGAGCTTCATGTGAATGTTTCATGTATAAATATCATGCCTATATCACCGAATAAACTTCCTGAAGAATTGTAATTATTCACACATATATCCCCATTATAGAGATGAATAGTTTTCTCATAAAAGACATATTCTTTCTCCCATTGTGGACCAAGAAATACACCTTATTTCACTTTTATGCATTTTAAATCTAAAGGAGGAAATAAAATGCTTGAATACTGATATCTAGCCAAAAATTATTCTGAAACTAGTATTAGCACACATAATTTTAAGCTGTACATATTATAACACTAAAAGTTAATTGTATTTTAATTTTATTTTATTATAGAGGTATGTTTAAATTAAATGTTCTGAGGAATTTTCTTAAAACAGAGTACTCTGTATTATGAAATTTGAAATAATTAATTTATTTAACAATTAATTACTTTATAATTTGTTTTCATAAGGTTGAGTATTTGAAGACTCAAGTGACAATCAAATATTGATGCAGAATCATACAAACAATTTCAAGTTTAGAACTATTGTAAAATCATCTACTTAATACACTCATTGACAGAAATCCATGATTGTCTATTATACTGCCAATAGTATAGGATCACTTTATCATATTTTTGATAGAGTATTAATATTCAGTCTTATCAGGAGAAATTTTATAAATATGAGCTATTAGTTTGACAAATATTTAATTGGACACCTATTTTACACTAAGCAGTAGTTTATACCAAACTTTAGAATATATAGTAAGATACAATAATTAAACAAAGAAAGCATTCTACTCTTGAGAAGTTCACATTCTTTGGAAAAGGCCATAAACTGTGACAGGCTTCTCCGTCCTTCATCATGAGATAGGATACCTAGAACATTAGTGAGGCAGGCCTTTCTGTATGTCTGGGAGGGTGTTTTCAGAAAGGAATAATATATGGAAATAGCCTTTCATTAAATATGAGTGGCAACATCCCATGGACTAGAATGACTACACTGAATAAAAATGAAAACTGGAAAAAGCCAACTAGGTATAGACTTTATCTTTTTTTCTATTCCTGATTCTCTCAGGTGTGAGCAGGCAGAATTATGCTGTCACAGAGAACCACTGGTCTTGCCACTATACCTTTCTTTCCATAATGCACTATATCTACTTTTTGATTATTAGTTATGGAAATACTTACTATATAAACAGCATATGTTGGTACCATCGTTTTCCTCATCCCTGCCCCTTTTCCAAAGGTACTCTCCTTCTTAGGGATGCACGTCATCCCCATGGGGATTGTGGGTCATGGATTGTGGTGACAGCCATCAGTTATGGAGAAGAGGCAATGCCTCTGTGCATAGAGTCCCAATTTGTGGCTCTAACAGTATTTCCATCCTTCTGAAAAATTCCCTAAGACATGTTGGGTTCATTTTGAGTCTACTTCAGTGATGGGCTCTTAGGAGCCTCTGGATCTCTTGTTTGGTAGGTGTTGCCTATCTTTAGTGTCTGTCTCCTTCACCCTTGTGCTGATATAACACTTACTGAGAAAGGAGCATTCTTGCTCATTTCCCCAATTCTTGTGTGGGTTCAGTTGGGGCCTTGGTGAAGTGCAAAGACTCATTTCTCTCCTCAGGTCCCACTCCCATCTGAAAAAGAGAAGTAGATTCTCCAATGGAGAGTTTAGTCAGCACAGGTTAAATGGCATAACCATTATTAGTTTAGAGAGAATTTAATGACTGTAGACCTGTGTGTGGCCCAAGATTAGTGGGAGCTTGATATCACAAAGCAAAATCATTCTTTGGATATGATTCTGACTTGTTTCCCACTTTCAGATATGGGTTCTTTTCCACTTAGCAGATCTGATAGCCAGCCTAAGAGCAGTTGGTTACCCACCATGGCTGTGTGTCACTATTGCAATTATGTGAGCATCACATCAGGTTGTTTGCTTCTGAGTAGCTTAGACCTTGAGTTGCACAGACAGATATTGGCCACTTTCCTCCAGTAGCTCATATAGCATTTTATACAACTAGATAGGCTAACTGTTTGGGGATTGGCTCTCTTCCAGATTCCAGCCAGGTCTCTCCATGTTCCTTATGGACACATATGGAGCCTTCAGCAGTAGAGTCTTACCATTAATCTCTGGTGGGTAATCAAGTGCTCTGACAGAAGTTTTTCTTGTTTTGGGAAACCTTACAGGTCTCTCTGATCAACAGTTTATTGTGGGTGTTAGCATCCTGGTACTGGGAGTTATCGGCCATCTCCAAAGGAGGAGAAAAAGAAGAAGAAGGAAGAAAATAGAAAGAAAGAAAAGGGGAATAAAAAGGAAACAGGGGAAATTTAGGTTAGGCTTCATATCACCTTCTCCAGGGCTCTTTAATTCAGGTGCTCCCCCTAAGGTCCTGTTGAGGGTTCAAACTTTTAGTCTATCTTCCAGTATATAAAATTATATGGTACTGGTTCCATTTGGGTTCAGTTTTATGTTCTCCCCCCATGCTTCTCCTCCCATCAAGCCCTGCCCTCCCTATTTTCCAGGCCGCAAATTGCCTATTAGGTATGTTAGGATCTTGGGCTGATCCAGGTTAGGAACCACAAATGAGTGAGACCATGCAATGATTGTCTTTCTGTGATTGTGTGAGTTCCCTGAGTATGTTCTGTGTCAACTTTGGCCATTTTTTCTACAAGTTGCATTGCATCATTTTTTTTCTTACTGCTAAGTAGAATTCCACTGTGTAGATATGCCATATATTAGATATCCATTTGTCCAACAATGGGCACTTGGGTTGATTCAAATTCTTAGCTATTGTGAATTGAGCAACTATAAACATGATTGAGCAAATATCTTTGAACTGATGTAGAGTTCTTAGGATAAATGCCCATTAAGGGAATAACTGGGTCTATTGGTAACTCTATAGTCAATCTTTTAGGAGTCTTCATAGTGATTTCCATAGTGGTTGTACCAGATTACATTCCCACCAACAGTGAATGAGGGTTCCTATTTCTCCACATCCTCACCAATATTTGTTTTCATTTGATTTTTTTAATGTTTTTTACCCTTACTGGGGTAAGGTGGTGTGGTTGTTTGATTCATGTGACCCCCCCCCCATATACTTAGGTATTCTGGATGCTAGGTTCCCAGCTGATGGCAATTGGAAATTAAAGCCTCCTGGAGGTGATGTATTGTTGAGGGTGGGCTTATGGGTGGTATAGCCAGTTTCTCCATGCCAGTGTTTGGCATAGAGTCCTGTTCCTGTGGTCAAACTTATATGGGCCAGGGGGTGATGTCCACCCTCTGCTCATGCCATCACTTTCCCCTGCCATTGCGGAACTTCCCCTCAAGTCTGTAAGCCAAAATAAACCTCTTTTTCCCATAAGCTGCTCTTGGTTGGGTGATTTCTATCAGCAATGCAAACCCGACTGCAACAGTAAAGTGGTACCAAGGAGTGGTGTAATTTGGTGCTAGACACCTGACTGTGGCTTTGGCCTTTTTGAGCTCATTTTCAACAGGAATGTGGAAGGATTTGAAACCTTGGTATAAGAGACAACTTGCAGTGCTGTAAGTATAGCTTGATTGACTGTTCTGGTCAGAGGTAAAAGACCTGAATGTAGTAAGAACTATCAACTGTGAGGTTTGGCTTATGAGGGTGAGAAAGAGCTTTGCTTTGACTGGTCAAGCAGTTTGTGGGAGAAGCTTGCTGTTATGCCTGTGTCCTGAGAAGTTGTGCAGGGATGCTTTGCATAGAAACCGACTGATGTGAGCAGAGGGATATGGCACAGAAAGAAATGTTTAGGCTGAAACTGCTGCCTGTTCATCTGCAATTGAGAGGTTACAACCTTTAAGCTTGGGCCATCTGACCTGCACTGGGCAAACAGGAAGAATGTAGACTCTTTTTAAGGGGCCTGAGTGTTCAAGGAGTGTCCTGTTCTTCAAAGTCTGCTTTATTCCCCCCTGGATTAACAAATTGGCACCCTTTCTGGTATTGTGGAGTATAAAATGTGCAGAAAAGAGAGGGTCATTAAATTTGCAACATGGTCTTATGTTTTGGAAATGGCCAAGGGCAGTATGAAGCAGGTTTGCTGGGTGTCTGCATGGAGACCCCATGGAGCCATGAGGATGGACCGTGGGTTGCAGTGGAAAACCAGTGGAAATGCTGGGATCACGACATGGCTGCTAAGGAAAGCTGCCGGCCCCAGATGAAGTTTTCCAGGACTGTGAGTAACCTAGCTGGAGGCGTGTAATTGGAACTCCAGAGAATTGCTGCTGGTTAGAATTATCAGACTTGGAGATTTGTCACTAGCTAGAATTGTTAGACTGAGAGCTACAGAGTTTGATGTTTGCCCTAGTTGTTTTAAACCTTATATTGGCTGAATATTTCTTTGCTATACCCAATGCCATGCAATGTGAATGTTTACTCTGTGCCATTATGGGTTTGGGGGATTTTTTTGGTGTTATGGTTCACTTAAAAGATCTTGGACTATGGGGATGTTTGAACATCATTGGGATTGATAAAAACTATGAGAACTTTTAAAGTTGGACTGAATGCATTATATGTTACATCATGTGTCGATATCAGATTATGGAGGCCATGGGTGGAATGTTGTGGTTTGATTCAGGTGTCCCCCATAAATGTAGGTGTTCTAGATGCTGGGTTCCCAGCTGATGGAAACTGGAAATTAAAGCCTCCTGGAGGTGATGTATTGTTGGGGGTGGGCTTATGGGTATTATAGCCAGTTTCCTCATGCCAATGTTTGTCACACTCTCCTGTTTCTGTTGTCCAGCTTATATGGGCCAGGGGGTGATGTCCACACTCTGTTAATGCCATTGTTTCCTGCTGCCATTGTGGAGCTTCCCCTTGAGTCTATAAGCCAAAATAAACCTCTTTTGCCCAAAAGCTGCTCTTGGTTGGGTGATTTCTACCAGCAATGTGAACCTGACTGCAACAGGTAGAATCTCATAGTTGTTTTAATTTGCATTTCTCTGATGGCTAGTAATTTTGAACATTTTCTTAAGTGTATGCCATTTGTATATCTTCCTCTGAGAACTCCCTATTCAGTTCTCTGCCCGTCTTTGTGAGCAGGTTGTTTAATTGTTTAGATTTTTGAGTTTTTTGTAGACTCTAGAAATTAGGCCTCTGTCAGTTGTGTAGCTGGTGAAAATTTTCTCCCATTCTGTGTGTATCTATTGGCTCTGTTTATGGTATGTTTGTCTGTGCAAAAACCTTTCTGCTTTATGAGATCCCAATGCTTGAGTGCTTGTAGTTTCTGAGGTACTGGGGTTTTGTTTAAGAAGACTTTCCCCACTCCTATATTGTGGAGAATTCCTCCTATTTTTTCTTCCAGCAGTATAAGAGTTTCAGATTTTATATTGAGGTCTTTGATCTATTTGTATTTGATTTTTGTGCATGGCAAGATATGTGGGTCTAGTTTCATTTTTCTTCATATTATTATCCTGTTTGTCCAGCACCACTTGTTAAGGATGCTGTTTTTTTTTCTCCAGTCTATATTATTAGGACCTTTGTCAAAGATCACACAGCTGTAGTTATGTGACCTAAAGTCCGAATCCTCAATTCTGTTCCATTGGGCTATATTCTTGTTTTTATGCTAGTACTGTGCTGCTTTTGTTACTATGACTTTGTAATAGAGCTTTAGATAAGGTATGGTGGTGTTTTCAGAGGTGTTTCTTTTGGTGAGGATATGCTTGTATATCTGAGGCCTAGGGCATTCCATATGAATTTTGAGATCATTTGTTCTATCTCTGTGAAGAATGATGCTAAGATTTTTATTGGTATTGCATTAAATCTGTATATTACTTTTGTTAGGATTGCCATTTTCACAATGTTAATTCTGATTATCCAGGAGCATGGGAGGTTTTCTCCATCTTCTCAAGTCCTCCTCAATTTCCTTCTTCAGTGTATTTATGTTTTCATGTACATGTCTTTCATATCTGTTGTTAATGTTATTCCAAGGTATTTTTTGTTGTTTGTGTTGCTATTGAAAATGGGACAGTGTCAGTATTTTCTTTCTCTGTATCTTTGTCCTTTGCATATAGAAAGACTACTAATTTATGTGAGTAGATTATGTTTACTGCTACTTTGCTGAAGGAATTAATCACCTTTAGGAGTTTTGAGATGGAGGCTCTCAGGTCACTTATGTATAAGATCATGTCATCTGCAAATAAGGCTAAATTGACTTCTTCCTTTCCAATTTGTATCCCTTTTACTTTTTTCTCCTGTCTTATAGCTTGGGCTAGGACTTTCATTAGTATGTTGAAGAGCAGAGGTGAGAGTGAGCAGCCCTGTCTTGTTCCTGGTCTGAATGGGAATTTCTTCCTTGAGTCTTTCCCCATTAAGTATTGTTTGGGCTTTAGGTGCTTTATATATAGCCTTTATTATGTTGAGATATAAACCATTCATGCCCATTCTTACCAACGTTTTCATTATGAAGTGATGTCATGTTTTGTTGAAGGCCTTTTCTGCATCTATTGAAATGATCATATGTTTTTTGTGATTAAGCTCATTTATGTGGTATATTACATTGACATATTTCTATATGTTGAACCAACCCTGCATTTCTGGGATGTATAGCTTCTTAAAAAAATAGTTGAAACAAATCTGTTTTCATGTAAGTTACTTAAACCAGGTACTTATCTTAGTGATGAGAAAAGAAACTAATCATTTTTATTTGTGTTAGGAGTTGGGTTGTTCCTGAGAAACCCAACAATGTTTCAAACTGGTTTTCAGATGGAATGTGAAAAAATTTGCATCCATGGTCTGAAGAAGCCCTAGAGTCCTACAAACAGAGCTTAGTGGGGTGGTCTGGTGTTAGTGCAGAAAACCAGAACATTGATAGAAATGTATACAGTACTGACTGGCCTCCCAAGGGTTCAGAGAGTACTCTGTCTTCTATTCTGAATTGGGTTTAGAACATTCTATAACCATGGACTAAATCAGACATCATAGCAATATTCATACTGATATTGTTCACTGCCCCTCTTGAGGTTTCTAATGTGAAAGAATTCAAAGCTTAAAAGGAGCGTGAACATGGCAAGTTTCAGACAGAACAGTCAGAGGATCTACCAAGACATTGAAGAGACTGGTGCCATTAAAAAGAAACCTCTTATGTTGCCTTCAACAATGGGAAAGTTTCCATGAAGGCACGATCCCACCCACGTAAGGCTCTAGCTTGTAAAAATGCCAAATTAGTGGAATGCAGAGCAGCTGAACTGAGAAAGCCATCATGGCAGTTCCCCGGTCAGAAATGTCACCCAGGGTAGTGTTTCTCAAAGTTCCATTGCAAAGATACCCAAAAGCCACAAGTGTGAAAGGGGGTCATACTACATTGAAAGATAGTGACAGAATGTGGCATAATGCACATGGCGCTAGTTTTGCAGGAACTAAGAAAGACCAGAAAAAAAAAAAGTTGTCCGATAGAGGATTGATGGCCTATAGCAAGTAAGGTATCAGTCTTGATGGTGACAACAATAAGGTGAAATATCACTTACCAAAACCAATATGCTGTGCTTTGCTTGTTTTTGTTTTTGAGATAGGGTACCATATAGTTCAGGCTGGTTTTAAACTGGCAATGTAGCTGAGGATAGCCTTGAAATGCTGATCCTGTCATTGCTTCTCAGAGTACTGGGATTACAGGCATGGGCTACCAAGAATATCTTTATTCATCATTTTTCTCTTGTTCACTACATTTTTTTGTTGTTTTTTTGCTTGTTTGTTTGTTTAGTAGATCACTTATTTATTGAAAACATCTGTCAGTTTCATTTAGGTACAATGTGTTTATGAGCTGCTGTTGGGCCTACATCTCAAAATGGAATCTAGGTGAAAGAAAGTTTTCTTAGGAAATAAGACCATAGTCTCAACATTCAATGTTTTTCATGTAGTCATTCACAAACACTCAGTATAATCATGGGACACTTACCAATGAGTATATCTTCCAGTAATGTGCTGTTCAGAATCTGTCTTTGTGCAAACATCAGAGTCCATGTATACATTAAAATTGAGATGTTGTTATGAGGCAACATAATCTTATGTTTTCACCATTGTGTGTATGCTGCCTGTCTTTTAACAAACTGTCCTCATGGGATGTACATAATATACTTACTATTTGCTATACTCAGTTGAAGGTGCAAAGAACAATATAGTAGGTAGAATCAAATTCCCTTCTTTCATAGAGTTTATCTTACATATAACAGTGCTTGTTCATGCTAAAGTGGCTAGCTACCTGACAATGGGAGAGATTAATGCCCCACACAGCAAATTGACTTGTACAAGACTCAAGCTCTTGAATGACAGGCATAAATCAGACTACAGAGTTATCTTCAGATCGACATATTTAAACTTGTTCTGTAGAATCCCAAGCTACGCTGGGCGTGGTGGCACATGACTTTAATCCCAGCACTCAGGAGGCAGAGGTAGGAGATTGCCATGAGTTTGAGGCCACCCTGAGACTACATAGGTAATTCCAGGTCAGCCTGGGCCAGAGTGAAACCCTACCTCGAAAAAGAAAACAAAACAAAAAAATTACTTATTTATATGGGCTGGAGAGATGGCTTAGTGGTTAAGGGCTTGCCTGTGAAGCCTAAGGACCCCAGTTTGAGGCTCGATTCTCCAGGACCCACATTAGCCAGATGCACAAAGGGACACATATGTCTGGAGTTCGTTTGCAGTGTTTTGAAGGCCTAGCACGCCCATTCTGTCTCTCTTTGCCTCTTGCTCTCAAATAAATAAATAAAAATAAGAAATACAAACAAAATTAAAAGAATTCCAAGCTACATCACCTTCCTGGTGCTCTGCATCTATATTTCAAGCTACAGTGTCTATTTCTTTTTTCTTTTCTTTTTTTCTTTATTAGTTAGCTCTGTATTCAGCAAATACAGTCAGTTTGGTACCATTATTAGGCTCATCCGTGACCTGCCCCCTCCCCTTGGACCCTCCTTGTTGAGGTATATGGGTCATGCATTGTGGAGTTAGCCCACAGTTATGGGTAAGATAAATGTCTCTGCATATCATGACCCAACATGTGGCTCTGACATTCTTTCCACCCCCTCTTCCGCAAAATTTCCCTGAGCCATGTTGGGTTCATTTTTGGTCTGCTTCAGTGATGAGGTGTTGGGGGCCTCTGGGTCTCTGGATCTCTGATTTGGTAGGAGTTCATTTTTCTCTGTGTTGATCTCCTTCCTCCTTCTCCTGGTATCTGGTTCATCAGGAAAACAGCACCCTTGCTTGTTTTGCCAATTTTTCTTAGTTTCATCCAGGGCCCTTTGGAGGTATGATGGGGTGGCTCTCTCCTTAGGATCTACATCTATATGAAAAAGAGAAGCAGATTCTCCAACGGAGAGGAAGTTAGCACCAGACAAATGAGATAACCCTTACTTTTTTATAGAGAATTTAATAGGTATAGGCCCTCTTGTACCCCATGATTGATGGTAGCTTGATATTGGCGAGTGGGCTTATGTTTGGATATGGTTCTGACTTGTTTCCCAGCTCCAGCTATGGGTCCCATACCACTGAGGAGATCAGTTAGCCAAATTAAGAGCAGTTGGTTCCCCACCATGGCTGTGTGCCACTATTGCACTTGTGTGGGCATCACAACAAGTTATTTGCTGCTACGTAGGCTAGACCATGAGTTGCTTGGACAGATATTGGTCATTTTCCCCCAGTCGCCCATGTAGCACCTTCTGGCACTAGATGTGCTGACTCTCTGGGGACTGACTCTCTTCCAACTTCCAGCCATGCCATTCTATTTTGCATGTCAACCACATAAGGTGTCTTCAGCAGTAGGGTCTTACCACTAACCTTTGGTGGGTCATCAAGTACTCTGACAGAAATCTGTCTATCTTTTAGGAAACCTTGTAGGTCTTTCTGATCAAAAGCTCATTGTGGATGATAGCCCCATGCTGATACTGGGAGTTAGAGGTCAGTGCCCACTAAGAAAATGAGGAAAAAGATAACTAATATACAAGAGTTAGAGAGAAGAGAGAGAGAGAGAGAGGGAGAGGGAGGGAGGGAAGATGTAGAAGATTAAGGTTAGTCTTGATCCTACCCTCTCCAGTGTCTTGTGGTTCAGGTGTTCCCTATAAGGGCCTGGTGAAGGATAAGCCATTTAGTCTGTCTTTACAGTGTCTATTTTGTAAGATGTCAAGTTATAAAAGAAAGTTAAGCCATATTCCAAAATTTTGAGAATGGGAAATGGTATATCCAACTGATCTAATATCTGACTACTGGAAATTATAAAGAATTTATAGTACCTTGATAAAAATGTTTAAAATATTAGCAACTACTGATGGAATGTGTTTTTCCACCATGATCTTTGTAATGAAGAGCTCAGACCACTACAAATAGGACATTTTGAGCATTTATAATTCTATTTTTATTACCAGAAAATGTGCATGATTTGGGGTTAGATGATTCTGCTGTCACCTGTTAGCTTCTAACATTGTGTAGAGATTGTATCTGAGAAACCTGCAATATTCTCAGTGAGGGAAACAGGGGGTAGTGGGATAGTAGACTCCTTGTGGTTATCTGGAAGTGATGGCTCTTGAAATGGTACAGTGAAAAGTCTTCTGTCTACACATTCTGCATCTTTTCTTGTTTGGAGTCAGTTTCCTCCTTAGTTCTAGGAGCCATGTTGCTTTTTAGCTTTTCAAATGCTTGTACATTTCCAGTGTCTTGGAATCATTGTGTTTATATGAATGAAATTTAGACTCATGACATGATTTGATTTAGAATAGGAAGTTTTACATCTTTCAATTTCTAACAATTACTATAGAATATTCAAGATCCCAGTGGATGTTCTGGAAAAAGAAAAGAAATATTTAAAATTTATTTGTTGTCTGACAAGATGGCTCAGTTATTAAAGGTACTTGCTTGCAAATCTTGATAGCCTAGGTTCAGTTCTCCAGTATCTACATAAAGACAGAAACACAAAAGGACATATAATCCTAGAATTTGTTTGTGGCACAAATAGGGCACAAACAAATAGGGCCACAGTGCACCTATTCTCTTTCCTTTCTCTCTCTCTCTTTTTCTCTCTCTCTCTCTCCTCTCTCTCCTTGCAAATAAATCAAATGTTTTAAAAAACTCATCTGAAAGATTAAAGTTCAAGAATGTTCTTAAAGAAGACTAACAAGTGAGAAACATTGCCTATATTATAAAGAGGAAAAAAAATAAAGTAAGAAAAAAGTTGGAATTTGGGTGTGGTGGCTTATGCCTGTAATCACAGAATTCAAGAAATAGAAACAGAAGGATTGGAGGTTCAAGTCTTCCTCAGCTATTTGGCTACTTTGAGGCCAGCCTGGGATACATGAGACTTACAAGAAGGAAGGAAGGAACGAATGAAGGAAGGAAGGAAGGAAAGAATGAGTAAGGAGGGAAGTAGGGAGAGAGGGAAGGAGGAAAGGAAAAAGGGAAGGAAGGGGAAGAAGGAGAAGGAAGGGAGGAGGAAAAAAGAAACAAAGAGAGAAGGAGAGAGAAAAAGAACAAAAGAAAGGAAATAGAAAATAAAGGCTGAAATAGCACAAATCATAAAAAATCAAAAGACTAACCTCTTCAATCTAATAAAGATTAATAATACTAAAATTAATTTTAATTGCTAGTAAAACTACCAAAAAGAAAAAAGTGACTCATTATAAAAATATAAACCTAACAGAAATATTTTCTATACAATTTATGAAATGTACAATATAACTATAAATATAAGAAAATATGAAGTTAAAAGAACTCTCTCTGAAGTTTTAGTGAGATAATACAAGTTTACACACATTTTCTAAAAAATAATTAATATTTCATTTCAGTAAACTTTCCAAAAATTGACAATACACTAAGTAATTTTTTAATAATTTCTTGTAAAAAACACAAATCAGAAAGATTTTTAAATATTTTATTTATTTGCTTATGAGAGAGAGAGAGAGAGAGAATGAGTGCACCTGGGCCTCTAGCCACTGAAGATGAACTCCAGAAGCATGTACCGTATTTGTGCGTCTGGCTTACATGGGTACTGGGGAATCTTGGTCCTTAGTCTTTGCAGGCAAGTGCCTTAACTGCTAAGCCATTTCTCTAGCTCCAAATCAAAAGTTTTAACAAAAGAATGGCTATTTCATGTGGACGCATTTATTATTATAAAAAGGTGGAAATAAATTGTGGAAAAGCTGGGAGACAAATGTATTATGCTGGGTTGTTATGAGAGTATGTGATGGAGCCATACAGGGTCACAAAATGATGCCATGGAAGAACTCATAATGGAATGCTCAAAAACAAATAAGATACCATAATATGTACTTAATTTGGCCTATGTATACTCTAGAAATGAGTGTGTGTGTGTGTGTGTGTGTGTGTGTGTGTGTGTGCTATTACAAACATATATTACAAAATCTGGAAAAAATAAGAAGGCTATATTTGAATAATGTCATTAAATATGATCTTAGTTTTTATTTTGCAAATGTGACTTTTTTTGTGGTCAAGTATATAGTTTACCTTAATACATTTTCTCAGGAAAATCAATATTACATTAATATCTGAACAAATAATTGCAGAAAGTTAGTATCTTCCTTTAAAAGGCTTTACCAGAAAAAGATAACATGATAATTAAAATGCCAGACCTTAGGCAGAAGATTTAGGGAATTAGTTTGTCACCAAAAAGGTTCCTTAATACTACTTGGAAATTAACAATACTGCCAATAGAAGTTTTAAGTTAAAATCAGCATATGGATAATGAAGTCTCACTTACAGGAAATATGGGAAAATGTTGTTCATCACGGTGGAGAAAGAGTACTCAAAGTTTTTCAGATGTAGTGGCACTTTTAGAATGCAGTAATGACAACTGGCTATGTAGAAGAGATTCAATTTATTCATAGTTTAAGCCTGAAAATTTTGGACAAGTGTGCCAAGGGGCAAGCAAAGACAAAATGGAAGGCTGAGAAAATAAAAGCAATCTCAGAGCATCGACAAATCCTGAGTTAAGGTCTTGTGGGAAGTGGCATGAAGAACCAAGTTAGTTGGGGTCATATTTATTGTATGTGCTCCACATTATCTCATTCTGTCATTTCATTGTCTGGTTTGCAGGGTTTTTTTTTTTGTTTGTTTGTTTGTTTGTTTGTTTTTGTTTTTCGGCAAACCCAAAAGACTGGCCTCTTTTTATGAGAGAAAGCAAAAGAGAAAGAGAAGATTGGCTTGCCACAGCCTCCAGCCACTGTAATCAAACTCCAGATGTGTGTCCCACCTTGTGTGCACGTGCAACCTTATGCATGCATCACCTGTGTGTCTGTCTTTCATGGGATCTGGGAAGTCAAATATGAATATTTAGGTTTCACAGGCAAGTGCCTTAACTGCTAAGCCATCTCTCCAGCCCCTGAGTTACATCTTAAGAAGACAGTATTATACATGAAACATGGATGAATGTGCTACATGCATGCTTTGCTATACCCAATGATGGATGTAGTGAGTGTTCTGTCAAAGCCTTGATGTACTTGAAGCTCCTTTTTTAAAATATTTTATTTTTATTTATTTATTCATTTACTTATTTGTGAGAGGGAAAGAGGCAGAGGCAGAGAGAGAGAGAGAGAGAGGGAGAGAGAGAGAGAGAGGGAAAGAAAGAATGGGTGCACCAGCCACTGCAAATGAACTCCAGATGCATGTGCCACCTTGTGCATCTGGCTTACATGGGTCCTGGGGAATCGATCTGAGGTCCTTTTGCTTAGCAGGCAAACACCTTAACTGCTAAGCCATCTCTCCAGCACCTACTTTAAGCTTCTTTCATAGTTTAACAAGAAATTTTTGGAGTTAACTTTCAAATCTTAGCATCTTGGGCCCTCTGAGGATCCTGGCTTTCTGTGATTGTGATCAAGATATCCTATCAAGTCTGTCTGACATCATGGAGAATGAGGGCATCTGTTGGTGGTAAGGGGAAGACCATGAAGTCATGTTCTCTGATCATGTTTATTCCACATCTGTGATTTGTGTCCTACAACGCCCTTGAGACTTAAACCACATGTACTGGATTTGCATTAATAGGAACTTGAGAAGGAGAGGCCATAGCACTATTAAAATGTTTAGCTTTCTTTCTCCCGCCCATCACACACACACACACACACACACACACACACACACACGCATTAACTACTCCCAGACCTTGATTCATGGTGCTGTAGGATGCAACATGCAGTGTGCTCATTGATTTGAGTAAAGGGACTTACAAACTAAAGACCTCTCTGCTGCCTCTGATAGTTTGCCAGGCTTTTAATCCTTTTTTTTTTCCCCTCCTTAGATCCTGGTGAGGTATCTCAAATATATTCCAAACAGCCCATTACCCCAAGTCTTTGTTCCTTCTTTTATAAGAAAACTCTTGCTTTAAGGTACATTTAGAAAACCCAGGGTATAAGCCAAATACCAAAGAACCACATCCTAATTCTACATAGAAGTGACAGGAAATGGCTTATCAGGGAAGCATCCCCACACAGGGTTTCTGATTGCCTAACTTTAAGAGTGAATTTTTTACAAATATTCTGCAAACATTCTGTAGGTTTAAATATTTTCACTTAAATATGGGAACATTTTCAAGCATCTTGTAAACCCAAAGAGACAAAGACAAAAGCAGACATAGCTGTAAGGATAAAGCTCAAAGATTGCATCTTTCCATGATTTGTAGGACAGTGTCTATCAAACCATATTCAGGACCATTCAGTAGTTACTGGAATTGATTTGCAGAGTTGGGACCAGCATTTTTTTAATTAAATCTATTAAAGAAAGAATGGATCAGAACAGAAGATATTAGAATGTATTACTTAAACTAAGGGGAAGTATTATTTTTATGAAGGTTTTAATTATAAAGGGTAGGCATGTATAAATAAATACTCACTTATACAAATAACTTGTATATCAAATACATTTAATACTATATAGCAAGCCAAGATGGGTGAAAAATTGAGGGATGGAAAGGATAGATGAATGTATAGATATATATGATAAACACATGATAGATAAGTGGATAGAATGTGAATATATTTGAGAGAAGGAAAGGACAGGGAGAAAGACAAAGAAAAATAGTGATAAGGGGACTAGTTGGCAGTATAAATATATTTCTTACCATGAATCTTGGCCAAAACGTTTGAAAGCCAGATTATGCCTCTAGGCCAGTGGCTCCGCTAACTTTGGAATAAATTCTTTCCTTAGTGCCTCCTCCATCTGCTTTTAGGCAAATTCACAAGCTGCATATAAACCTAAATCTAATTAAATCTCAAACTTTTAAAGAGAATTGTAGAGGAAACTCTGTAAAATATAGACCCCATGTTATAAGCCATCCATCAAGGGTAGCAGATTACAAACTCAATGCTGGTTCTCATAATAGAAAAAAATATGGTCTCAGGAGGAAAATGTTTTCTTTAATGTTCTGATTCTCAGGGTTCTATAGAATGATAAATTGAACAATAGTTCAGAGTGGGCCTCGACAATCAGATGAATATCTCACTGTATTGGTCATCTTTATTATCATTCAATCAAGGATAAAGATCATTTCTTCAGGGCTAAAGTGATGTTCAGGAGGAAAATTGCTTGTCAGTAAGGCATAAGGACCTGAGTTCAGAACCCCAAAACCCACATAATTCCTGGTATTTTGGCAGGTACCACTAATCTCAGTGCGGGGAGGCAAGGATAGGAAATTTCTGGGACTCAATAGCTAGTCCAGCCAAATCAGTGAGCTCTAGGTTCAGCAAGGAACTATGCCTCAAAGAAGAAAAGTGAAAATGATCAAGGAAATCATCCAACATCTACCTCAGGTCTGCTCACTCACATACACACATCCAACCACCCAACATTCGTATACACGCAGAGAGAAAGAGACAAGAGAGGTCATAGCTTGGCATTTGGAATTATCCAGTTAATAACAGTGAAGCCATTTTGTTTTAGCTGGCAAAATATTATAGTTGCACAAGGTACAATGGGAATGTTTGAGCTGACACTGCTGGAAAAAGATGTGTCTGCTTGACAGAACACAGAACCCTAAAAGTTAGATAACAGAATACACTCTAGGCTGCTTGTTTGAATTAGGATGTGAGTTCCAGTGAAAAATAACAGGCACAGCTTAACAGGGCAGTTGTACAATCACTGAGTACACTAGTTATGGCTTGTTTACAGATGCTGTGATTAACAACCTGTCATGAAATTATGCATGGATGTTTCCTAGTTTTGAATTATTTGTTTTTATTTTGAGACAAGGTTTCATTTAGCCCAGGATAGCCTCAAGGTCCCTGTGTTGCTGATTCTGAGCTTGAACTTCGTATGTTCCTGCCTCAACCACTAGAGTGCTAGGATTATAGGTATGCACCACGATGTCTGCCTTATGCTATCCTGAAAACAGAATGCAGGGCCTCATGCTGGCTAGGTAAGCACTCTACCATCTGACCTCTATATCTGTGACCTCTGCATGGGTTATTGTTTAATCCACATTTGCCATAATTTATATGGATGAAGCCAATGCAAAGTGGACATAAGTGCTGGGGGAGGGGTCTGGTTACTAAAAGAGAACTAGCAAGAAGACCTCTACCAGTTGAGAGGACCCAATGCCTAAGATAAGCCACAGCATAGCTCATTACAAGTGTAGACTCAGGAAGATGAACAATGACAGATTTGGCAAGATTTCTAACCAGCTACATAATCAGCTCTTCAGGCTATAGATAATGTCAGGTCACCTGGGATGAGGAACAGGTCTTCATTCAAATGCAAGCATCTCAACAATCTGACATCTAAAATCAGATGCAGGAATGTAAGCTGGTTCAGCTTTGTGGGAAGGAAGACAAAGAAATGAGGGATCAAACAGAGCCTTAGCAAACCCTTATCATGGAAGCTTTGACCATCAGCTGGAAGTGGCATATTATCTTTTCACATAGATATTTTGTAACAAGCACAGAAGGGAGTGTCATGTTAACAGGAAGGAGGGCAGTAATAGAGTCAGCAGTCAAAAGATATGTTCCCTCTGTCTGACAGTCAGTAAGGTCTAACTGGTATGGCCACTCAGGGGCTTTCTTTTTAACATGTCAGATCCTTTCTGAATTGCAGGACCTTTTCTAATTGGATAACATAACTCTATCACATTAAGTTAAGCCAGCTGAACTATTCATTCTACAGTCCTTCATTGAGAGCTTGAAGTATCCCTAGTGTTCAGCTTAGCACTTGAACCAATGGTCATTGTCATTATGGAGCTTAATCTGTTGTGCTGGGCAAGAAACAAGGTACATATATGAATAAGGTGCATACCAAAATAGGTCACATGCAAACTGGGGGTACACATTTTATAAACATTTAAGCCTTTCCTTAATTGATACCCATTAGTTTCCTATGCTAAGAGGAAAGATTTGGGCTGGAGTCATGGCTTAGCAGTTAAGGGACTTGCCTGTGAAGCATAAGGACCCAAGTTCAATTCCCCAGTACCCACATAGGACAAATGCACAGGGTGGCCCATGTAGCTGGAGCTCCTTTTTAGTGACTAGAGGTCCTGTGCACCCATTTATTCTCTCTCTCTCTCTCAAATAAATAAATAAAAATAAAATATTTAAAGAAAAAAAGAAGAAAGCTTTGCAAAATCCAGGTTGTAATTAATAAATCATTGCAATGTGCTGGTTGCTGTTACATTCTATTCCTAGATTCTATTTCATATAGACCTATCAACGATCCAATGAGGTAGGTATTATTGATATTCCCAAATTATAAGTGAAAATATTAAAGCACAAGAATTCTAAATATCTTCATAGTTTTGCAAGGAACGAGGAGAGAAAATGCAAAGAAAGGGTTACAGACAAACATACAAATTGAGACGTGTCAAATTAGGAGTATAGTAATGAATGGGTATACAGAATGATTGTGACAGCAAGAAACAGGGAGAATCTCTGACCAGAAGTCAAGGGGAAGTGCTTGGATTAGAAGAGCTACCAAGTGAGATGACTCAAATAGGGATCTGTCAATTGATAACTCTAAGTTCGGCCAAACTATAATGTAAGAATTTGATTAATGCCATTTAATTCTATCGTTGAAGAGTCTGTGTTAAATAAAGTGAAGCATGGCTCACCTCATCGTCTTTGGACACAGTGTTCCTGTCACTTGTACAGTCCTTTCTTCCTCTTTTCCTCCTCTTATTCTCTTCTGAACTTTTAAGATTCTTCTCCAACATGTTTTTCTGAGTACTCCACTCATTTTATGTACTCCGTTAAAACCATTACATGCCCTTCTTAACCACTAGCCAATTGTTTTCAAGTTGTATTTCCATACTGGTCTTGTAGGCCTCTCTTGATTGTAAGCTTCCTAAGAACAAGAGATACTGGTATACCTTACAGTTCCTAGAATTGGAAGCATGGTGGGTGGTCTTCAGCCGGTACCTGAAGATAACTGGCTTATGAATGATTGCTAGTGTTGTGTGTGATAACTGGTGATCTATATCTCTCAATACTTGCAGAAATAGACATAGCTTATCTTTAGTGAAGTTATTAGTGACAATTACTAAATTATTAGTATTTGACTTCAAATTAACACAGATTAGACAGTAAATAATACTGTCAACTACTGATAAGCAGGAGAACCCCTTCAACATATTGGCATAGGCAAAGGCTTTCTGAATACAACCCCAGTTGCTTAGGTTCTAATGAACCACTGGGATCTCATGAAATTACAAAGCTGTTGTACAGCAGAGGACACTGTGAATAGAGCAAAGAGACAACCTATAGAATGGGAGAAAATCTTTGCCAGATATACATCGGACAGAGGATTAATATCCAGAAAATACAAAGAACTCAAAAACAAAACAAAAAATCAAACAACCCAATTTAAAATCAGCTATGAATCTAAGCATAGAGTTCTCAAAAGAAGAAATACAGATGGCATATAAACATCTAAAAAAGTGTTCTACATCCCTAGCCATCACAGAAATCAAATTAAAACTACTTTGAGATTTTATCTCAGTCCTTTTGGAATGGCTATCATCAAGAAAACAAATGACAATAAATGTTGGCAAGGATGTGGAAAAGGAGAACTCTTCTACACTGTTGGTGGGAATGTAGTCTGATATAGCCATTGTAGAAATCAGTGTGGATGTTCTTGAGACAGTTAAAAACAGATTTAGCAAATACTAATGTGTATATATATATATATATATATATATATATATATATATATATATATATATATGTATGTATATGTATATGTATGTATGTATGTATATATATATATATTTGGTTTTTTGAGGTAGGGTCTCACTCTGGCCCAGGCTGACCTGGAATTAACTATGTAGTCTCAGGGTGGCCTCAAACTCATGGAGATCCTCCTACCTCTGCCTCCCGAGTGCTGGAGTTAAAGACGTGTGCCACCATGCCTGGCAAATACTAATATTTTTAATGCAAATATCATTTCATCTCGGGAAGTAAAGTTTATGAAGGTGTTGGGTATACTTTTAATATGTGGTGATATGTCATATCAGTTATGAATATTTTGAAGTGAGTGCCCTATCACTAAATTGTTAGATGCTATGTTCTAATATACAATCTAAGGTGTTTTTTTTTCCAAAATTCTATTATATTCTCTCTCTATTTTACCTCTATTTCTATGTATGTACTTTATATTCTACCATATGAAATATTCATTCCTTATATGAATGCACTATGTGTATTACATGCCATTTTACTATAATTGAAGGAATGTTAAATATTGTTGCCTGTTTACATGTTTGTTTTTTCCTAGTTTTTTGTTTTGTTTTGTTTTTTGTTTTTTGTTGTTGTTTTTAAGGTAGGGTCTCGTTCTTGCCTGGCTCACCTGGAATTCACTATGTAATCTCAGGGCGCCCTCTAACTCGTGGTGATCCTCCTACCTCTGTTTCTTGAGTGCTGGGATTAAAGGTGTGTGCCATCATGCCCAGCTCTCCTAGTTTTATTGAGATAGGGTCTCACTCTGCAGCCCTGGCTGGTCTAGTGCTTACAGCAATCCTTCTAACTCTGCTTGTCAGGATCTGGAATTACAGGCAAGCACCACCATGTCTGGCTTTGTGTTTGTTTGAAGGATAACCATTTTGAATAAATAGGAATTTTTTCCAATAGACCAAATGATAATGTTTGTTTTTCCAGAATAAATGTCAATACCTTTAATTTATTTAAGCCTATAATTAGTGAAAAAGGAGAATGATTGCCTTATCCATAAGTTTCTTAAGCAGAGAGTTAATCTGTCACCCTTAATATATAATGAAACTATTTAATGAAGAGCAAAAAAGCCACCTAGATTAAGCTCTTGATTAAAAAAATCAAATTGATCAGAAATCAAAAGTAAGGTTTTACCTTCTGAGTTGCATAGCTTGAACTTCAGGTAGAAAGTCAACTACTTGATACCCGATGTTCCCATCTAATAGTTGTTCCTTTGCCCAGACCATGCAACCAGATAGCAGAGATGGCCATAGGTCATTACTTTTTGTGACCCACACACTCTGCTCACATATTCCCAAGTCTCTCATTCCCCAGATAAAATGGCACTATCAGGATGAATCAATTGTTCCTGTGTGCCTTGGCTAATCTGTATTTACTAGACAGCACAGAGGTGCTCTGTTTATATTTGAGAAAATCCATATAAATCACACTTCTTCACATCATAAATACACATTTATCTTTAGAAATTATCACCAACTGACTCATTTCAATGTAAATATTACACCTCTCAAATATAATGATGATAATAGGAGCTGTGAGTCTACAGAACTGCACAATTTCTCTCCTCAATAACCAAAAATATTTAAATCACAGAAATTTTAACATGGGGAGTGTTAGTCAGATGTGTCATGGAGTGTGACCTACAGATGTGGTGTCTACTTACTATAAGAAAGGAGTAAAACAAACTCACTGGTTTCTGGCAAGACTGTCACACATTTTCTAAATTGTTGTCTTCTAGCAATGGTGACTCGAAGCCGAGAAATGACTGAGTCGGCACACTGACTCAGGTCAATCCTGCCATCACATAGAAAGGGCTCTACAGCAAAGTGTTAGGGATAACATGGGAGTTCTGGCATTGGTACATTCTCTCCCATAGTGAGATGACCTGTTGGATTTGCTTCCTGAGACTGAAAGAGCCTAATCTTTTGGTAGGATGTTCCTGAGACACTAAGAATCTTCCTTCTGGTGGTAGCACCATTCCTTACTCGCTGCTGCACTTGTGCAAGAAGTCTTGTGGTTGGCTGTAATTGTACTTTATGATTAAGGCACAGATTTTTATACATATCTTCTATTCTATAAATGTAGAAAATATAAAGTACACTTACATCCATTTCTAAATTGTGATATTATAATTCAGCAGATTTCTGTTTTTCATTGAAACCTGGAGTTGAATTGTCTTGAGCAGGACGGTATTCAAGCTGCTGTTTTTTCCTTAGCTATATTTCTCTATAAGCATCTAATTCTTTCAAAAAGTGATGTACAGTATGTGAAAACCTGAATCTGATGCAAATAAGTCTGTACAGTAATAACACTAACAGGTGTTCTCATTAATGTAATGAGACATGGAACAATTCTTGAATGTTTTATAAACACTCAAAATCATTGCCAAATATGATACAATAGCACAGCCATACTCACATACCAGAACATCACTCACTCTGTGCCACCTCAGCACTTAGTAGTAGGAGACTTGTGTAAGTAATCAGCAAGTGATAATACTGGCTTCAGCTTAAGTCAGTCAATCCCAAGCTCAGCTAGTGTTCTAAATTAAAGTTTCAGTAACATAAATATTCCTCTCTCACACCAGTTTTTGCTTGATTATTAATAACAGTATTTTAGTGAAACCAATGGCTGAAAATTGGATAGATTAGCTATGATAATCCTGCATCATGGTGGTTTTCTAAATAGCTGACCTACAGACTTCAGAATAATTCTCAAAGTTCTTATATTGTCAACTCTCTCTCTCTCTCTCTCTCTCTCTCTCTCTCTCTCACACACACACACACACACACACACACACACACACTCACACATACACATATGCCTCATGACCCCTCCAAGGTTATATGTCTATTTTCCAAAGATGGAAAAATACCTTCTTCAGACGGACATTCAGCATTCAGTAATCAGAATACTTTGTTTGATCTGCTCCTTAATGCCACTTTAAAATCATATTTCAATGGAAAATGAGTTGAATAAATCACTCTATATCAAACAATAAAACAGTGTGGACACCGAAATGAGTAAGATTGATCAGATCTATCTATTATCTACATAGTTTCCCTATATATGGGTTATTCTGACATACACATAGAACTGCCATGGCCTCAGAGTCATTATAGCCTAGGAAGAGAATGGAGATGTCCACAGGGTGTTGCAAGGCAGACCAATTTGTGCTGTGAGAAAGGAAAAGCCAGCATCATGAGAACACTTGTGGGGAGGTTTCTGTTTTCAGAGAAGTTTTTACAAAAAAAGGTAACATCTAAATTGATTTGAATGATAATATGGAGGGAGTCAGAGGGTTCTGGCAGCAGGAACAACCTACTCTAAGGGAAGAAATGAAAGTTACAATAGGACTCCTGGGGAGCAGACCAGTTTGTATATGGCCGGATGGTAGCAACACAAAGGGAAATGTGAAGCTGGAGAACTGTAGAGCAGGTAGGTCCAGAGCACACAAGAGCTGACCACTCCCATGAAAGGGCTGACCCTGCATTGCAGCACCTGTGGGAGGCTCAGAATGATAGCAAGCTAGTGGAATCCAAATTACAGACATCACTTTGGCCGTATTCTCCATTGTTCACCAGATGGGGAAACTTGCTGATATCATGGGGAAAGCAGAGATTCTTACAACTAAGCCCCACAGGAGATGATACTACTTGTTTAAATGAATAAAAATTTTTATAAACACATACATAATATCTCATAAAGATATAAACATAATGTTGATATATAGGTCTAAAAGGTATAGAAGGAAAAAGTAGAAGGTTAGCATATCCTGGAGAAAGGGAGATTTTGTTTTTCCATATTTTTGAATTTAGAAAAAAATCTTTACATTGAGCCTCAATGAAATAATAACAATCCAAATACAAAAGCAGTGTGCATTGAGGAAATGTGCACAGTGAATATACCTCAAGGTGTAAGTGGATTAATGTTTGGCAGGAGTGGCTGACTAGTGGGACCCAAGGTACACAATCCTGGGATGGTGTGTTTATCTTGAGATAACTACTCCTCCCAAGTTTCAAAGTTAGTATTGAGCGCCAACAACTCTTTGCTGATGTTATTATACACCAACAGCTTCCATTAGTCACATTTACAGTCGCTTTTCATGGAAGCACCACAGGCAAAAGTTTGGGTGTAACTGACTGGAAAACTGTGGAAACTGCTAAACTCTCTACTAATTACTTGGGTAATATTCTTTCATGAATATTGAGAAGATTGTTTCTCAGTATTTAAAACATTTTGTCACAGATACAAGAGTGAACATGAGTTTTTGTTTGCTTACATGTGGGATGTGAGTGTGGAGTTTGGATATTTGGTGAGTAATCAGCAAGTTAAAGTGAGCAAGTGACATGGACGTGAACGTGTAGCACTGGGCCAATGTCACATTGCAGAACAAATCTCTGATGTCAGAATTTGTGGACCAAATTATTGGAGTGTCAAAAGAACAGCTCAATTTCAATTAAAAAGCATTGTTTCTTGAAAGGTTGGCCTTAAACCTGATATTTCAGAATGCACTTGAGATCTGTCGTGTATGTAGCTCCACATTTGTTTACTTTTCATTAAATAAGAAATTGCTTACATGGGCAGGTTATGGTGATATGATGACACCACCGAGGTTTCCAATAAATGTATATACAAATCAATCAACCCAAACATTGAAAACATATCCAATAAACATCTGGAAACTAATGAACATGCATTTGTTAACACAGGGGAGTTGTGGAAATACAGGATCCATTGGTGGCCTGGCTTATTTCGTAGCATGTAGATTTAGGAACATTTCACAGTCAGAAGAAACAGAGTAATTATAACATAAGGTTCAACATCTTTTAGATATGTAGAACATTTTCCGTTGCTTAAAACAAATATTCCCTGAGAAAGTATAAAACATTTTTCTGACTTGCAAAGTTTTTGCAGTCTATCATTTAAATGACTTAAATAAAGGGAGCTTTACTGCTCCCCGAAGCGAGAATATAACACCCTGCATGCATATTAGCTTGATCTTCTTGACAGGCCAGAAAAGTGTCTGTGTGTGCCAATTAAAACAAAAATGGATCCCTAGTGACTTGTTCCTCACACAACTTTTGAAGACTGCTATCATTGTTTGCTAGGGTAACCCCAAATAAGGCGGCTATCCAAAGTAAACAAACTTTTCAAAACTTTCATGACAGATGGGGGTTACAGATGCATTTTAATAAGAGAGTTGCCAAAGCAACTTTTTTTAATCAGTATATATTTACTTAACATCTAGCAACACTGGGAACACAAAAAAGATACTTTCTCACAAAATACTTTAACAAGTAACAGTTTGAGAAAGACAAATTGAAGACCTTTTACTTCAAGATGATATTTTACCCATAGTTTTATGGAAACTTTGCACTAACATGTTTAAAACAAAATTAGGAATCCCTCGAGCAGACTGTAATTTGAGACAGGCATGCAGCCTGATAATGTAATTCCTTCAATGGTCATAAACACCTTTGAGACCAAGTCATTAACTATTAGTATAACTATGGTAACCTTTATTTGCTCAACTATTTCAATGAGTATGATACAAGATGACAAAAAATGTCAGTCTGAATTGTTATTTTTAAGTATCATTGCTTTAATTTTAGGTCTTGATAGCTCATGGTATAGCCAAAATGCATATCTATATTCTATGCTGTATTAAATAAAAGATATGGTCAATATCACAAATGTAATTTATGTTCACTTCAAATAAAGTTAGCATGCTTTGACATAAGATTTTATTTCTATTCAATTTAATTCAAGAATAATGATAGTATCATGATGTCCAAAGTATATCCAAGCATAATAGAAATTAAACTCCATTCTTCTTATCCATTAGTTCTAGAACCACTGTGGCCATATCATTAAATAGGCTTTTGGTCTGCTTTGATATTGACATATTTTATTTTACATTTCCCACACATAGCATCAACATCCTTAAGGCAGAATATCTTCTTCTTAGATTCTTAGTCAAAGACTAAGTCTAAGCAAGCGGTGAATGATATCATTTTTCAAATGCAGGATCATTTGAGTCCTTTCTAGGATTTGAAAAAGATTTTGAATGTCTCAAATCTCTCCCACATACATTTTTTTTCCATAGCAAGAGAATGCTGTTTGGATAGGGTGAGAGAAACAGAAAAGATAAAGAAAAATATCAGAGTGGGATGTTGGGTGATTTTTAAAAGCTGTTCATAACGGTAAGGAAAGTGACACTTTTGTGGGAAGTTGCTATGCTAAATTTCACAACTAAAGCAGAATCATCTTGGCCCTTTCCCTGTCTATACAAGGAACACTCAACTGGAGAGAACTGTTTGCTTAGAACTAAGTAACTAGAAAGCAAGATCTTTGTAATGTCCCAATTCTATCATTTAAAATGATTCCATTTTGATGGAATGGCATTCTTATTTCCCTCATTTGCTTCATTTTCTTCATTTGCAAAATTATGATAGTGGAGGGAAGTTGCGTTTAGAGGTTGTTTACTATGTGCTTTGAGATGATTAAAGCTGAGACCATTTTGCATACCAACTGGAAGTATTCCTGACCTTTATACCCCAAAGTTCAAATGCTATCAACCTTTCAAAAAATGAGATATCATGACAAACAGATTATACATAATTCTATGATGTAAATGTTGACTGTAGTAGTAACCACTCTATGTTCTCTAAACCTGGTTTGAGCCTTGTCTGTTCTACTCATACTGGGACTTAACAAAGCCATTTTCTATTGTTATTTATCTTTATAGGCACATGTCCTATTTATCCAAACAGATTATGAGTAAGTTCTGAGGGTAGACATCTGTAGCTTCAAACACTGCACCCTGTGCTTAATGGGTGCTTTATTGTGTTAATGATTAGGGGTGCTCAGTGATGAACACAGCTTGTAAATACTCTGGACACAGCATTTTGTATCTCTTCTACAACTGGAGGGGGTACTTCTAGAGAGAAGAATACAATGTCACTTCTACATCTTTGGTACTGCCCAAGCATATATTTCAGTTCAACTGAAAATGAAGAAAATAGAATTTAGCAATCAAATAAAGATTTCTGATAAGGGATCTGTATAAATTTCAGAAATGTCCTTTATCATATTCATTTAATTATTACTTATATAATACTAGATAAATTAAAATGTGTGCAATGTTTAGTCTTTATATCTATGAACAGGTTGAATTTAATTCTGTTAGCTTTATTTTTCTCATTCTCTATAATAAATCTATTTTCTCATAAGGAGGAAAATGTGAAGAGGATAAAATGATGGGTCAATATGTAAAGGTCTTGCTGAGCAAGCCTGATGATCTAAATTTGGATGCTCAAGAAACATGTAAAATTCCAGGCGTGCTAGGATTCACCTCTAATCCCAGCACTGGGGTGACAGAGAGGGAGAAATGGAGTCCCTAAATGGCTCAATAGCTAAGTAGACTAGCCGAATCAGTGAGATCAGGTGGAGTGGGAGATTGTTTGAAAGAATAAGATGGAGCATGATAGAAGAAGATACCTGATGTCTTCCTCTGGTTCCCATATATATGTGCACACATGTGCATGGAAGCCCATACATGTACACCCACACACATATCCACATGCACATACCCACACACACATGCACAAAGGAAACACAAATGAAAAAAAAATAAAAGGATAAATTCAAGGTTATCCTTGACTACATAGTAAGTTTGATACCAGCATGGGGTAACTAAGACCTGGTCTCAAAAAAGAATGGTTTAAAAAGAGTCCATTTATATTATAATAAATTAACCTATGGAAAATTTCAGTCCCATTTCATGAGTTAATTTATCACTTCTATTGAAACTGCCACACTGATTATTGACAAGAGTGCTACTTTAAAGTGTAGAAAAGGCAAATGCATAAAAATATAAACTTCACTCCTTAAAAATATAGCACTACTCTTTTAAAGATGTTTTCAATTAGCACAGGGTATTCAATTTAATTAAAAATTTGGAGGTGGGGGATCAGTAAACAAATATCTTCCCTCTGCATCTGCTCCTATTGGAATTGAGAGGATGCACACTCATGCTTCCATCTTTGGAGGAAGCACAAGAGCAGACCAAGTGTCCAAGCCTGCGGGAAAAATAGTGTTTGAATTAACATGAAAAAGGCCTTCAAGAGTTGCTGTATTTTCTAGGTTAGTGGAAAAAATTTACTACTAGCAAGAATTGGGATGGAACCTTATTTGGGGTGAAAAATTTTGAAGCAAATTCCCTAGAAAAGTCCTTACAGATACTTATTATTGATGACATTGACCAGCTTTATTAGGGCTACTTTGTTGCCCTGATATTTCCCTTCAAGTAAACCCAGTGGAGAAGAGCAATTTCATTAGACATTGGGCTAAAGCGGGATGTGAGCAAAGACCAGCCGCTCTTACCTAAATCGGTCATATTTTCTGTAAATTCTGCCTTTATTGCTTCATGCAGGCATCTGTCAAACAGGCAAAACGTTATCTAGAGAGGGTACATTAGCCAGGCTTCCTAGCAGGTCCCTCCTGCCGATTACTAGTTGTACATCACTTTAGATTGGCATCATGTGTTGTTCAATCAAAAGTTCAGTCAAAGCAAACATTCTTTACTGATGTCCTTTTTTCCCCCAAGAGTGTTGAAAATTCAATTGCTCAGAGTGAAAATATGATTCAGCAAACCACTTATCAGAAATTCTAAAGAGGTAATGTAAAAAACTGGATCGAGCAACTTGAATTAAATGGACTTTACCAGTCAAAGACTTTGAAACTACTTTTCTGTGAGTGACTGGAATGGAGCAGAACAAAGTCAATTACTGACTGTAATTAGGAAATGGATGCATTTCAACTGTAGAGAGCAGTAGCAGACTTCTCCAGACGGCCTTGGCAACTCGCAAGATTAGTGAGAAGACAGAGGGAAGGATATGAGCTCCCTGTCCTTTACAGTGTGATTCACATGAAATGCATTCATATAGTTCCTTCATCTGGCCTCCCAAAATGAATTTATAGATGTCTGATTATGTATGTTTAGTGCAGAAACATATTTGGACAAAGAAACTTTTAAAAGACAGTTTGCTTTGGGTTGTGTTAGCACTGAAAGATCCCTTTGCTTGCATAGTGTACACCAAACATGCAAATGCATTGCTAAAGCATTTATATTTATCGCTGTTTAAATTTACCAGGCCAAAAACTGAAGTATGTTGACTCTTTCCTAAAACCTCAGAATACAGTAAATCTAATTATGTTTGTTTCTTGTACTTTTAAGATGTTGTTCCTTTTTTATACTTTTAATAATGGTTTATTTGTACTGGCAGAGAAGTATTATATTAGGCTGTACTTTGTGCTGGGGCTAATTCATTTTTCTTTTAAGTGTAATAACAAATTATGATGTTATATAATACATTTGTAATCAAAATATTTAAATTTAGAATCAAGCTAGAGGTCAAGGGCATTACTGGTTTTCTCATATTAGTTAGAAGTAACCTTATATTTTTAGATTTGGACTTCTGAGGCAACATTTAAGATAGTAAATATTTGGATTTTTATGTAAGTGAAGAACACTGGAATGTGTTCAGATAATTAGGCAAATATCAGCTTAGCTGTCTTTTTCTAGACACATGAAACAGAGGACTCTTTTAGCTATCCAAAATTTTACATGTAGTAATCAGTCAAATTCGAGGCTGGGTAATAAATTCTATTTTTTTCTAATTTTTTACTTAGAATTGTGTGCACTTTGGACAGTGCCTCTCCTTATTACAGTAAGAATCATGCTTAACAATGAAACTCATGCCAATCAAAAATGGTCATTATGCAGGGATGAAGGGTTTTGCATCTCAATAGTGTAGTTCTGAAAATAATTTAAAATTGAATTATATACATATATAAGTACACTACACATATATGTGTTACTACATATATATATATATATATATATATATATATATATATATATATTAATTCACAGGTAGAATCAAAGAATTTTTTTTTCAAAACCCCAAAATTTGTGGCCCTATTTGGGTGACGCAACCCTGAATTTTCTGAAGACCATGCTCTGGAATTTTCCTAGCCAGAAGTGGGCAAACTGTTTCTAGGGGCAGAGTCAGAGAGGTGGGAGAGCTAACTCCTGATACCCCTATCTCAGAAGTGGGCTAGCTGCCTCTAGCAGTACCTTGAGGAGAAAGAAAAGTGAAGAGAAATTTAGTTTAAGCCATTAGTAAACCTTCTACATCTGCTGCTCTGTTGTTACTACGGCTGCGAATTTCTCTGAATGCACTCTTTTATTGAACAATGAAAACCAGGAATAAATACAAGTAGAACAGGTAAGGAACTTTTGACCTTGCACAATCCTTAAACATTTGTTAAAGGAAAGGATTTAGGAGTATGACCTGCTGGACTCTGCTGATCCAGAACACACATACACTCTGATTACAAGAACATTCACATTAAGCCCACTTGTTGCCTTTAGCATATCCATGGACCAATAGTTACTAACATTGTCGTCAATACTATGATAAGCAGTTTTATGCACATATGCATTTCTAAACATTACTTGTCAATAGGTCATCTGTGCTGTTCAAGCAAAGGTATACCAAGACAGGAAACTTAGTCATATCGTTTTAAGTGAGTGGATTACACAGTTGTAAGATTGACTTTAAAGAAATTTACATGTAAGGCATCTCACAGCAATAATATCACAAAAGCTATTTATAGGTCCATAAAAAAATATTCCCAATTCTTATCATAGTGCATTCTCATAGTTAACTTTCATAGTCCATTCTTAGTTTGTTATTATGATTCACCACCACCGTTTATTAAGCATTACTCAAGTATAAGCATTTTGGGTAAGAATTGTCACCTGAGTGATAGAATTATAAGGTGGGTCTAAAGTGGAATTTGTGATTTTTCTGAACCACACTTCAGCATTCATCTCCTATTTTAGAGTACCTTAGACTGATGAGAGGTAACTGGCTCTTGACTGACTATTTTGAAATTGCAGTCCTCTAAGTACCTACAGCCTGGCTTGATGTGTGACTGTAGTTGAGAAATGTTTATCTTCATGTTGTAACAAAACGTCAATAATACAAAGGAAAAATCTTCACAGTTCAGATTGATGGCCTCATACAAAAAAGCGTGTCCACGCCCACTCTAATCAAATTTTCCTCTAAGGAGTCCTTTATGTGTGAAATCAAGAGCATTATTCTATTTCTATAGGGCTCCATCTTTCTCTTACAATTCTAGAGACAAAAAGACTCTCTGTAATGGAAAATGGATAGTTACATTCTAAGCATTGCCAACTACTTAACAGTGATGAGAGCCAGGAAACTGGATGTTTATTTGATAACTATTTTCTAGAACATGTTTAAATATGCAAATGAACTTTTATTCTAATATACTCCCTGTGTGGGTAAATTGATTCTTTATTACATTCCTATAGATCTTTATATTTGGAAGGTAGAAACAGCCAAATGGTATTCATCTGAATGACCTTTCGCAAAGCCTGCATTAGTCTCTTTGGTAAATAATCTGTTTTAGAGCCCTTCATAAAAGGAAATCAAATATAGTGATACTATTGGATTTTAAAAAGACAAACAGGAAAGGGACAAAAGTGCCGAATGAATTCTGACACACCTGAATCCATTTTTCTGTGGCTTCTAACTTAAATGTATACTGTCTGTATCACTCTGAACTTCCTGTCTTATTTGTCCTAAAGCTGGAGAAATTCAGCTTTAGCCTTGCTCTGGGTTAATCGTTCTATTATTAAAACAATCATGTATTTGTTATGACTTGAAAAACAGTTTATAGGGAGTTCAAAATAATCACAGTCATCTTAGTCCCAGAAAGACAATTACTGGAATACAAGAAAATATGTCAGTATATTAAACTCTATTATGTGAAAAGGATTTTTCAAATGTAAGAGATGTATCTCACATGGTTTTCTTACCTGTCAATTTTTTCCCAGATCACGACAGTATCAGGAAATGAGTTCCTTCTACAGTCAGATATTGATTTCATCATATTGGAATGGTTCCATGCTATCAAAAATGCAATTGACAGATTGGTATGTATTTGTTTTGGCTGCTACCTTTATTAATTAAAATGTAGTCATGTACATCTTCTGCTCAGTTGCATAATACACATGCATTGAAATGCATCCTATAGGCTGGGAAATATTAGTTATTTTAAGCTTAAATAGAGACTACTAGGAGTCTTTTTACACAGATAGGATTTATGTAACTAAATGTCATTTAATTTCTCTCCTTCAAAAATGCAGTGCTTTTATTCTGAAAGAACATGGGCATTCATTTACTGGAGGTTGTAAAAAACACACAAGCACTTAATAACTTCTGAAATTTACATTTTTAGTATATACAGTCTCTAATACATATTCGTAAGAGTAAATATCAATGTATTTACAACTATTCTCACTGCTGTAATACCAGAGAATTAAAAAAAATCATTTGTAATGAGTTTGGTTTTCTTCCAGCTAAGCTAGACTGTTCTCATGAAAATTACATAGCTAGAACTATAGAAAATTAAGTTAACTCATGCACCCCAAGTATGTTTTTAAAAAGTCAAATTATTTAAAACTGCTAATTTCTTAACAAACCCTAATATCAACTCACTTATATTTATACAACCTGGAAGACAAATACTACTGAAAGTGTTTGCATGTGGATGTGTATGCATGTCCGTGTGTGTGTAGTTACAGGTGTGTTCCAAGGCACATATGTGTGCATGTGTGTAGATGCCAGAGAACACCTGTGAGCCTTGTCTGCTGCCAACCTTTTGTGAGACAGATGGCCTGATGCTCACCAAGTAGTCTATATTGGTTGGTTAGCAAAACTCTTGCTATCCACCTATCTGCCTCTCCAGTGCTGGAATTAGAAATTTATACCACCACAATGGCTCTTTTTATGTGGGTTCCGAGAATCAAACTCAATTCCCATGTTTTCAAGGCAAGCACTTAACCAAATGAGCTATCTCCCTGGCCCTGAGAGTTTTTATTGTGGTGTGTAATAGGAAAACATAACACTCGATATGGTCTCACTAATACTTAAAAAGTTTCATAGTATCATTTTTGAGTAAACTTTAAAATTAACATAAAGTTACCTTTACCAATTGTCAATAGATTCCCTATAGAGACAACAGGTACACAGAGCATCATCTTTAAATGTGGACTCTGGGAATAAAGTGCCTGGGTTTGAAGATAGATCATGCTCAAGTCCTTAAGTAATGGTATAATTTCCTGTCTGTAGATCATGTATGAATCCTGTGAGGATTAACTGAGTTAGTACATGCAAAGTTCTTGAAATAAGGTACAGCACTTAGTGAGCACCGTGAACTAATACAAGCAAAGATCTTAACATAGAAATCCTATCACAAAATAGCTATCATATTCCAAAGTTCCACTTAAGTCTAACTTCAAAATAATGCACAAAACTGTTTGGTGAATCCTTTCTGCCTAGTAAAATTATTCAAATTAATTGTTTGTAATTTTTAGCCCAAGCATCCAAGTGGCCCTTCAAGAAACCTGGAATTATTCAAACTCCAGAGATCTTCCAGTACTGAATTGCTAAGTCATTGTAACAGTGATCTGAAAGAACAGAAACCAGAACACAGAAAATCTTTAAGTGAGTATTTTCTTTGCCTTTATCATCTTAACTCTGTCTAAATGCAGTGCTTATGAAATATAAATGCACTGAAATGAGATTTAAGCCCTCATCATTCTACCCTGGAAGATTCGTAGCCATTTCCTGCCCAGGGATTCATGCACTGGAGGGCAGTCTGGGCACTTTGCTCACATCATTGTTGGTAATGTCTTTTGAGAAAATAATTGTTCCAAGGTCATGGTCTCTGCTTACAGCAAACCTCTGAATCTTTGAGTAATAGCCATGGAGTTCAGATTGGTGATTGATTTTGAGAGTGGGAAATGTCAACTATCTGCAAAGCCTGGTCTGCTGACTATATGGTTTCCATACATTAAAAGATATGAGTGACCACTACAATTGGCCCAACTAAGTCAACAGCCTATGGAACTTTCTACTATTTCAGACCACCATCAAGATATAGAAATGGAACATTCCAGAGCTGACAGGAAATGTCAGATGTGAATTAGATCTTTTCCAATGTTACATCTAGTTCTACCATTCCAAAACAATTAAATTTGGAGTGGGAAGAGCTTATCACAGTTACATAGGTATCTTTAGCATCTTTTAACTATTTTTCCACTCTGTTCCTCCTTCAGTAAAAGGGGAGTTATTAAGACATATTACACGTATTTCTAGAATTGGAGTGATTCAACTTTCTGGAACAAAAAATAGATATCTTTGAAATCAGCCAAATCAAGTCCCAGTCTTAAAAACTATAGTATCTTCTCTGGAACTTATACCTGGATACTTTTAGTCATTGTCCTCTGGACAAAGATGAACACAGTTACATCCTAGCTTTGGAAACATAAAGACAAGCCTGCAAGTTAATAAGAGATACCAGATTAATATAAATACACACATATGTAGATAAGAATGCTTGCTAGATTATATTTGTTTATATGTGTAATTGTCATTAGGAAAAATAGATGTGTATATATACATATACATTCAGACAAACACATATACATACCAACAGAGAAGAAAGCTGTGCGTATGTGATACCATATTTTGATCAGGAATGATTGGGCCTGCAATTTTAGAAATTATACAAGAACTTAAAGTAGACACTTCCCTTGGAAAGGAAGTCATTATTCAAAGACCCACGCTTTAATGATCAGCAACTGCCAAATGCATATTCAGTTAGTCATTTGTGCTGTATTGTGATTATAGTTCTCATTGCATATGTCTAAAAAATACCCAGCCTACTGATGGAGATATCATGGCCATTTGGAAGACTTCATTTGGAGTTTTTGAATGTTAAAAATGTTCTCCTTTAATTCATGGCTATTTTCCTCTGTAACTTCATTTGGGTCAGAAATAGGGTCAGTTTTCAGGGTTAGATTTCAATTTCAAGTATATATTTAATGTTAATTATGTAAATATTTGGCTGTACATACAAACATATTTGATGTGATGATTTGTGGGTCTCAAATATGAGTTGTAAGTGTAGCTTTGGAGAAAAAGGGTACAGGCTTCTAAAGCAGGTAGCTAAGGATAAAATAAAGGTTTCCTAAAACTTGTTTTAGAAACTAAGGCTAATAGATCCTACCAAACAGTAATTGTTTTTAAAGTTTTAGAATATTTCTTGGTCACAAAAGTTATTTGGGAAGAATACCCAATCCTTCTCTAGAATTAATTTTTACTGGGAAAAACAATTATTTATTTGCTTTGAGATTAAATGCAATTCTGCTTAAGGATAAGGAAAGAGACACATGAATTATTCTATATATGTTAAAATCTACCTAACTCTACAATGATTTCCTATTCACTTTTTAATTTGAAGCTTAAGGAAAACTAGTAATAACTAGACAATATTATGCATTTATTATATATCAGATGTTGATCTATGTGTATGTATGTGTCTTATATTCTTAACACTTTCCCTGACCCAGGTAATATTTTTGACCTCTAATTTAGAAGTGGATATTGAAGCATGGAGAACCATGGTAATGTGAAATGTATAATGTATGTGATTTCAAGTTATAGAAACATGTTTCAAATTCAAGCAGTCTGGCTTTATTAGTCATTGTATTGACCACTACATTGTAGTTAAGTAAATAAATAAAAGAGTATTTCAACCTTGAACTTAGGGAAATAAATATGTTTAAAAGCAAAAATTAAGACCCATACAAATCAATGAACTTTAATAAATACTGAAGAGCTTGTTAAGACACAAGTTGTTCTCTTTGGATTAATTACATTATTAAAATAAGAGTGTCATTTAATTGTTAAAGTGAACCCATATTTTAGAAAGTAGTTCTTTTTGTATCTTATTGAATATTTATAATTGTAAGACTTCTGCAAGGTTATAATAATTTTTTCAAGGTAGGACTTAGTTAATATCAAAGCATGTAGTTCAATCTGTATATATGTATTCATTCTCACTTGAAAGACAGAATGATCAACCCATGAACACAATATCAAATTAGATCAAGTGCTTGAAATTGTGATTAGCATATTTTATATTTGATTCATTTTAAACTATTTTTCAAGTAAATACAATGTGTGAAACCTCTCTGATGTAGGTCCTAGATTTGAACATCTAAACTTGGGTTTCTTATAGCATTTGGTTTTATGTCACTCTCTGGAGATTAAATAATTATGTGGAATCAGAGAATCATGTCCTTCCTTTATTAGCAGTCTAAGCACAAACTTGGTTGTCTGTTTGCTGCCTTTGGCTTCCTCTGCCCTCGATGTTCCCATGAGTTTTGTCGCCAAGATTGCAAGCAGATAAAGCCAGAATTACTTTGTTACAAAGGCATGTGAACATCATTAGCAGCTAACAGGTGGTCATGTCTTTGTCCAGTTTGTCTGTTTAACATGGGAAAAATATGTTCTCCCAATGACTAGATTCAGAAAGTTGTGTTAAAATTTTACTTTCCTTTTAAAAATATCATCCTAACCTGCCAACACTATCAAGTACTAATCAGATATTTTAAGATGTCAATTGAGTCTAACAGACAAAAAGCCAAATCATTGTGGGAAATTCAGGACAGCAGCCTAGGATGTGAGCCGGAGAGCAGCTCTCCAGGGAAGGCTGCTATGGAGAGTGGGGAGTCAATCAAAGGCAGTGCTCACAGATTTCTCCAAAGAAAAAGTATCTCCCACTGATGGAGAAGAGGAAAGGCCCAAATATAATCAGTGCATCAAATTACTTGGGAAATCTTTTTTAACTTTTCAGAGCTTGCTTTTCCAGATCTATAAAAATGGGTCTGATAACATCCTTCTAGGATCATGTGAAAATTTGAAATTAGGGATGTAAATACTTAGCTCACAGCAGGCACTCAATAAATAGGAGCTCTTTTATTATCCTCTATGTCTCCAAGCAGATGGCACCAGAAAGGGTATGAGCCAAGGGTGGTGTCTGATGGAAGGCTGGAGCAGGGCATATACACTCAACATCCTACTCCCTGAGGGTACAGGAAATAGGGAAAAGAAGCCAGAATTGGATATGGGAGTCATAGCTGCAAAAGTCTAAATATGAGCAGCTGGTCTTTCCCCTGGCACCTCCCCAGGTGAAAATGGCAGCCAGGGCATTCTTGGGAGCAGCACACCAGGGCCCAATAGAAGGGAGCCAAGAGATGCTCTTGATTCCTTTATGCACAGAAGAGCATGGCACTAGGAAGTCCTGGCTGATGGGAAAAAATATATATATCTATCACCTGTGAGTATGTAAAAGAAAGCTTCATGTATTCATTATTGTTCCTTAACAAATTTTACTAAGCAGATAAACAAATAAAATTATTGACTTTATTTTTCTGTGATTTGATTTCTTAAACAAATAGCATTTATGCAATGCTTCAGTGGTAATCTATCTCATGGCAATCAAAGTGATAAATTATAAAATCTACAAGTGTGAAAGATAACTTTTATATAAAAATGACACTTAGCAGCATAAATAAATGTCCTCAAAATGAACATGTTAGAAAAACAGTCAATTGGCAAAAGGACTAAAAGGAAATGAATTTGTGTTTAGCTGGTTTTTTTATTAATTTATAAAAAATGCATTTTGGTTATAAAATCCTAAAAGTATTTTGATGCAGATTTCTCAATTACATATTACCTTCATGATATGTGTAATGAGATTTCGTGGATGAAGATAAGAATGGAAAACTTCAAGTGAATTATTTATACATTGTAGAAAATATGAAATCTTCAGACCTTTAATGTTATCTGTGTTTGAAAACTTACCTGTCTAGTAACCATAATCATGCCAAACTTAAACAAGTTTGATGGATACGGCAGTAATATTTTGTAGTAATATAAATAATCATAGTACTTACCAGCTACAAATAAAAGTAAGGTCCAGTTGTAAACTGGGTGCTTAGACTTTGACACAGTTTCACAAGGAATTCATATATTCTGGACAAATCACTCTGAAACTTTAGAAGTCACAGTATTTTTTCTAGGGAACAGTTCATCCTTGCTGTACCTCTGGCTCTAAGAGCAAATACTTCCCAGTCAAATTACTTTCCATCCATCTTGCTATTTCCTTGTCTCTCATTCATGCACTAATTTTACCAAGTAATGTCTATCTAAGAATAGTTTTGACTAGAAGCTTCCTGAAATCTGAATATCCCCAGAGGTGGTGGGAAAGGGATGATGAGTCTTTGAGGCAGGAGAAATCCTGTGGAAGGAGAGAATGAAGGACTTGAAAGGAAGGTTTAGTGGCATGGGAGAGGAAGATATTCTTCAGCAAGGCAGGTGTTCTTTGCAGAAAATGGCTGTGATGACAGATTAAGCCTTGCATTGTCCCAAATATTGGCCCTTGATAAATCTAGGTAATGCATATGGACATGATCATAATACTATTGTTTCATTTCTATATATTTTAAAAGTTTTCCAATTGAAAACCAAAATAAACACACAAAGTTAGGGATAAGAATGTAAAATATTCAATAAAACTATACATACATATACACACCATATACATATATGTACATTTGAATTGCAATTTAAATCCCTTTTTAAAAGATTAAACTTCTGCTTTGGTATGTTTTGAGTATCCACAGTGTCTATCTCCAACACCCTGGCACGGGCTGTCATGAAAGCAGCACTCTTGCTCATCTCACCAGTTCCTCTGTGGGTTCACCTGGGCCCTAGCTAATGTGTGAGGGGTGGTTCATCTCCTGCCAGGGAGTCAACTCTCTATTCTTGCAAACATAGTAGACTTTAAACACATCCACTAAGGCTCAGGAAACTTTTGAGAAGAAGGAACAGAAAAATGTAAGAGCCACAGGGTGGGAGAGAATATCCAGAGGCACTGACCTCCGTCCCCCCCCACCACCAATGACTGACTGCTGCTCTCACATCTCACAACCCACAACTCCGTGGTGAATACCAGCAATCCCACGAAGGAGAGCCCTCAGCGGAGTGGGGGCAGGGAGGAGGAAATAATGGTACCAACACATGAGGTATCCATACAAAGTTTCTACTTAACAAAAATAAATAAATAAATAATCATAAAATAATATTTAATTTTTCCATATATGACTTTTAGTAAGACCTTTTAAGCAAAAACTTGATAGCTTGTTGTTTTCCTATTCTTCCCCTAGAATCAATACTGTTTTTTTCCTTATGACCACTGACCTTTCTGGTAACTATGTAATTAAGAAAACTGTAAGAAGTTTATTAGTATCCAAAATTCAAAAATCATATTAGTTCTTTGGATAAATATGTAATTAGTAATTGTATAAAACACATACTGTGAAGCTTGTCTTGCAGACTCATATAAATACATATTTTAAAGGTTCTTCTTAATAATAATTTTTTATAAAACAACTTAATCCTGCCAATGCATGAAAATAATAAGATGAATAAGCCATCTGCCAAGAAAAAGAAAATATTAAAATTTCACAGATAAATTATATCTAGTAATAAACAGAAAAGCTCTTACCTAGAAACCACAAAAATCTGCTAATATATGCATAGAATATTGTGGATTATCATGGTTTCATGGGAACAAAGACTTCCTATTTAAGTAGGATGGTCATTCACATTACTTTTTTTAATGGTTATTTATTTATTTGAGAGAGAGAGAGAGAGAGAAAGAAAGAAAGAGAGAGACAGAGAGAGGGAGAGTGGGTGCTTCAGGGCCTTCAGCCACAGCAAACAAATTCCAGATGCATGTGCCTCCTTATGCAACTGGCTTACATGGGTCTTGGGAAATCGAAGCTAGGTCCTTTGCCTTGGCAAGCAAGCACCTTAACCATTAATCCATGCCTCCAGCCCTTCTATTACTATGTTATTTCCTAAAATTAATGGCACTCTGGTACCAATTTCATTCACTATCTACTTGAGAAAAGCTTTTGACAAAAAAAGTGAACATTAAAATTTTTAGTTATCTAAGTTTCAGCCGGGGCCCTTTTGAGGTATGATGGGGTGGCTCTCTCCTTTGCAGAGACATTTAGCTTACCCATAACTGTGGGCTAACTCCACAATGCATGACCCGTATACCTCAACAAGGAGGGGCCAAGAGGAGGGGGTAGGTCATGGATGAGCCTAATAATGGTACCAAACTGACTGTAAAAAAAAATAAAATAAAAAATAAAAATGAAAAAAAAATTTTAGTTATCTAAACAAAACTGTCAAGTCTACCTTGGATGTTTTTACACAAGTTAAGTTGTATTCAACTGGTAAAAAAATGCATGGAAAAAATATCAAGACTGATTCTAAATCAATGTGATTAACACTGGTATGTTTTAATTTTAAGAGAAAAACATTAAAGATTACATGCACATTTGATTATCAACCATCCAAATCACTGTCTTAAAACACTATTATTCACAAAGGTTCCAGGGTTATACTGGAGCCCTGTGTGACCCCTATTATTGTCCTGACTTGTGTTCACAAGATAGCCAGCAACAATCCCAACTTTCTGGGGACCAATAGATTTTAATTTCTTCAAAATACTTAGTTATCTATGAATCACTTGATAAGAGGACTTGGTTATGAGCCAAGCAAAGAATATTCTGATTAATCTCTTTTCTCCTATCTGAGGGGCTGATCTTGCCCTCTGCCCTGTGGGCATCCATGCCCATGTATCTTGTAGCATGAGCTACTCTGAAAGTGTTTCTAACCCTATCATTGCTCTAGCACTAGATCACCCCATCTTGCTCCTGACCTTGGCAGTAACACCGTGACCACAGTTCCCCTTAGATGAACTGCATTTAATCAATTTCTGATTTCATTAGGTCAAGTGGCAACTTTCTTTCAATAATAGGCCAAATACAGAGGACTCTTGTCTCTAACTCTCCAGTAATATTTCCTAAGCACGAGACACTATTGTGATTGTAAACAAAAGAAAACAGTGTTCTTTCATCTACTCTAAAAGTTTTGTCCTTTCTAGTCCATGACTTTAAAAAGAGAATATATTAATAATTTCTTATAAACTTAAGTATATGCTAAAAACACATTATTGTCACATGAGCTTAAAGTATCTTTGACAAATATAACATTTAGGGCTGTCTTTCATTCTCTTATTTTTGTACCAAGACAAGCATTATTTCTAATGCAGATGATCACTTCCTCTTTCTATATCCAATATTTATTTGATCCACTCAATTTTGTCTCTGAAGTAAAAGAACTTATGCAATGATGTTTTTAAAATTCTAAAGGGAAGTAATTTTCTTTGTAAAAAGTATTTGGTTTTCCCAAATGGGATCAATGGTATGCTTAGAAAAATATTAATTATAAACACATAAAATCTTTAACGGTTTCTTAGAAAATAAATTTGCTGCTTACTACTTATAGGATAGTCTATACCATTTAAGTAAAATCAGGTATTGTTTCCACACCAAAATATAATACAAAGCTCAAAATATCAGATGTGACCATCAAAATTCATTTTTAAAATATGATGCATAGAGCTAGAGAGATGGCTTAGTGGTTAAGTGCTTGCCTGTGAAGTCTAAGGACCCCAGTTCGAGGCTTCGAGGCTCAATTTCCCAGGACCCACCTTAGCCAGATGCACAAGGGGGCACACATATCTGGAGTTCATTTGCAGTGGCTGAAGGCCCTGGCATACCCATTCTCTCTCTCTCTCTCTCTCTCTCTCTCTCTCTCTCCCTATTTCTCTTTCGCTATCTTTTGCTCTCAATAACTAAATAAAAATAAACAAAAAAATAAAAAATATTTAAAAAATATGATGTATAATGTTAAGGCTCTTAAGTTTCTTAGAGAAATGATTCATGGATGAATATGAAAAGTAAATTAGTTTGCCATTTTATCTTTCTTGACTGTTAATAGTATCTGAAGGTAAATGTCCCTACTCTCTAATTCCCCTGATGAAAATAGATATATCCCATTTGGGAACAAAATTGATTGACTTAAAAAATGTATACAAAATGGAAGATGTCATGACCATAATTCAGATCTTGCTGATAGAAAAATTCTCAGGAAGAGGAAGAACAGGAATTAAAGACTATCTTCAGGTACATAGTGTGATTGAGGCTAGCCTGAACTATACAAGGTCCTATCACAAACAACTAAACAAAAACAAAAATCTTGCTGTCAGATATAGTACCCTCCAAAATTGAAAACAGGATAATAGATAAAGAACAATTTCTTATTCTTCTCTACCACCTATGCTTCTATTGCTTTTTCAGTATTTCCTAATTAAATTATTACAATAGAAAAGCATAATTACAAGTTCCTCTAGAAATAATCTTACATTATTTGTGTCTTCTTCTCCAGATATATTCTCCACCAATTTGTGACCCCACACTCTTTTCTACAGGTTATTATAATCTCTCCTATACAACCCAGTATGCGTATAATCTATTCTAGTATCCTGCTTTGTGTGATTTTTTAAAAATTTTATTTATTTGAGAGAGAGATAAATGAGGGAGATAGCGAAAGAGAGAATGGGCATGTCAGAGCATTAAGCCACTGCAAACAAACTCCAGATGCAAACATCACCTACTGCATGTGAGTTACATCCGTCCTGGGGAATTGAACCTGGGCTTTTTGGCTTTGCAGTTAAGCACCTTAAACCACAAAATCCAGTTTTGTTTTAAGTAATTAGTATATTTCATACTCGTTTGTGTGCACTAACTATATTAGCTTGACTTTATGGCAATCTCTAGAAATTAAACTTTTGACAGTGTGAATTGCCATTTCCATTTCTGCATAAAATAATACAATTGGAGAATGCTGACATAGGGTTAAGTGATTTTACTTCAAAGAAAGAAAATATTTCAATTTTAGTGTTCTATATATCCACTTATTATATATCCACATATTTTAGAAACAATATCATAGCTATAATATGTGGATATATATTATGCTTTCAAATATGTTACCTTAATTTTTAAAGGGCTGCTTTATGAGGAGGTCAGTGCCTTCCTTATATCAGCCATTTTCTTTATTCTACATGCATAATATTCATGACGCTTTTGTCAGGTTTTCCTTCTCACCTACTCAGTCATGTGTTTTCTCATTTTCACTAACATGGAACACACACACACACACACACACACACACACGCACACACGCATAGTGAGTTGTGTGACATTTCTCCATTCAATTATTTCCCACAGGAAATGTAATTAGAATCAAGCCAATGTTATGAGGCACCTTTCTCTCATTGCTAAGAAAATGATCTGAACATAACATAACATGAAGCATTGGTGTTTCATGTTAGTGTAAGTGAGCAAACACAAGAATGAGTGGGTGAGAAGGAAAATGTGAAGAAGGCATCATGAATCTTATGCACAAGGAATAAAGAAAATGGCTGATATAAGGCACTGACCTCCTCATAAAGCACCCCTTATGACAAAGGTTTTAAGTCAGGTAATATATTTGAAAGCATATCCTAGACACATAGATGGAAGGTGGGCAACAATTGCTGTGGATAAGAAGGCAAATGTTTCCTGGGAATTTATTGCTGTCATGGAACTATGGGAACTTTTCAAATGTAGAAAAGGGAATCGCAGACAAACCCGGGTGGGGGATGTATATTAGGATAGGATATAAGACACCAGAGAGCATGAAATGTTTGGGAGCAGCAATGGATTGGTGAACCCACAATGCACCACACACTGGGTCAACAACTAGGTGGTATGAACAGGGTATCATTTGGCAAAGGGTCTCGCATTTCCTCTTTGTACTGAAAGTAATGGGAGCTTACTGAAGAACAATTATGTAGGCAGGACAATTTAACAGGCATAGTTTTTGAGAGCAACTATTTTTATGAAATGTGGAAGATGGAAAGAAGACTGGCAGTAGACAATAATAAAATATCCTAAGTAAAGACATAAATAGAGGAAATATTACGGTAGCCGCAGATGCCACAGTCCCGTGCTGGCAGTGAGAATGGCAGGGAGGCAAAGGGGGTTTTCTGAATTGTTAGCCTTAGGTTTTCCTGATATTTATTGGAGGAATACTCGACAGTTCTCAAAAGCCTATTGCTTTCAGTTTGGAAAAAGCATTAAGTTGTGAATTGTCAGCAAAGTTTCCACCTGGCCTATTTGTTTTCAGGCAATTATCTAGACTCTTGTCATTCCAGGCGTGGTCCATGGGCCAGCACAAACATCACCTGGGAGATTGTTATGAGATTATAAACCCTTGAGTCTCACCATGAGCCCACTAATTTTGTATTTTATGGATGACTCATGTACACATTAAAGCTTAAGAAATACATTGCCACATTAAAAAAAAAATAGCTTCTCTAAATGGGCCAGAGCCATGATTGCTTTGAGGGACTTTGGAAAGACCTATTTATTTAGAAGAGTTGTCTAGGGCTGGAGAGATGCCTTAGCAGTTAAGGTGCTTGCGGCAAAGCCAAAGGACCCAGGTTCCATTTCCCAGTACCAACATAAGCCAGATGAACAAGTGGCACATGCATCTGGAGTTTGTTTGCAGCAACTAGAGGCCCTGGTGTGTCCATTCTCTCTCTCTCTCTCCCCCCCCCCTTTCTCTTTCTCTCTGTGTGTGTGCTGTGTATGTGTGAGTGTGTGTGTGTATGTATCTGCCTCTTTCTCTGTCTCTCAAGTTAATAAATAATAAAGTAGATAAATTTCTATAAAAGCAGAAGAGTTACCTAAGGTGCTTTTGTGTAAAATAACCCTGTAATAGTTATTGAGCTGCCTATTTCATTGACAACACATGGTTTCAGATGGAGAATATCTTTTAATCTCATCATTCCCTTCTAACTCATGATTACAACCCAATTGGTACAGAATCAAGACTTAAACTTCCTGTATAATTTTTGCCGGTACCATGCCCATATTTTGAACTCTGAACCTGCCAGGTCAAAAATGTAATCCTTCTCATCAAAGGACATCAACTATAACATGGAAATAATTCTAAGAATAAACTAAACTCACCAAAACCAACAAAGAGACCAAAGCTGCCAGCAATTCCCTGGAAATATTCCACTAATTCCCTCAATGAATCCATGTGCAAAGTCCATCAGAAATTCTGTTTATCATTCCTTCATTTTCCATGCAACTTCTTTTCTGGGAACATGTACTCTCAAATACAGCCTGTGTTTGTTACTTTATATCTCCAGATGCAATAATAATAGTATGTGACTGCTTAAAGTTCTTAATTTTTATGCTGGTCTTGAGTACTGAAATTCCCTTCCCTTGGCCTGCAGGTTCGATGTTCTCATTCTGGCCGATCCATGTTAGCTGTGAGGCTTGCCAAAATAACCAAGGCCTACCAGTCTGTAGTTCAGCTTAGCTGTTTTGAAAAACTGCAAAGAAAACAAAAGTAGGCTCACAATTGAGTCCTCAAAGACTAGAGTGTAACTTTAAACTGAGGTCTAGTTAATCCTCTAGTAAAGTGTGATTTCATCACTAAGAAAGTCTGATAATGGTAATTTCTCAAATAAAACATTGTTTCCAATCTATGAACTAGAAAATGAAAGAAACAGGTAGTATACCTTTTTCTTCCAATTAAAAAAAAACTTTCCCATAAACTAATCCCTAAATATCTAGTGTATTAAAAATGACTTGGACAGTAATGAGACAGATTGAAAGAATTTCTTCAAAATTTAGTGTTGACTGGATTCACCTCACTTCTTCATCTTACAGAGGAAGAATCAATCTTGTGTTTTCTAGTTAGCACCTGCGTTTGTTATTGCTATTCCATGCCCTGTTTTTAAATTGGAAAGCTGATGTCCACCAAAGCGTTTGGCTGAGAACACAAATGATTTTGCTTAACTCCTTTTTTATTGAACAAAATCCAGACTTTTAGTTAAGAAACATTAGATATAAATTACATGTGAATGGAATCATTAAAATTTTCTTTACATTCCAACCTATCAGGTCATTGTGGAATCATAAGAAGTGAGCTCACACAATAACCCTTACAATTGCATAAAAGCCATTATTTTTACAAGCTTTAAAAGAACCTTTTTAACTATTACATGAAGAACATGTTGGGTTGCTCGAGTATATAGATGTAACTTGTGAAAATATTTTTTGACTAAAACCTTTGAAAATATATCATTTCCAGCTGAAATAGTTTTAACTGTTTAACAGTTTGTGATTATGTTTTATGCAGGACAAGTAAAGACTTTATGTTAAGATACAAATTTCAGGGACTGGAGAGATGGCTTAGCAGTTAAGGTGTTTGCCTACACAGCCAAAGGACCCAGGTCTGATTCACCAGGACCCGTGTAAGCCAGATGCACAAGGTGGTACATTGTGTCTGGAATTCATTTGCAGCAGCTGAAAGCCCTGTCACACTCATTCTTTCTCTCTCCCGATCTGACTCTTTCTCTCTCTCTGTCTCTCAAACAAATAAAATAAATTTTAAAAATTAAAAATATACAAACTTCAGCATGATTGCTTAGTATACTTAACACTATATAAAATTAGACGAGAAATTTAATATTTTAATTTAAATTACACAATAGAAAATTGTGACAATTTAAGGTGGATCAGTTAAGGGTAAAACTAGAACAAATTGTTCCTCTAAATGATAGTTGCTTTTCTTCCCTGTCTTATAACAAGTTCTCATCATTGACTTTGAAATCCAACAGTTTAAACTCAGTTCTTATTTCAGTGGGCTAATCCCTTTCCATAAATCATGCTCAAGAGCTCAAATAATTTGCACATCATTTAAAGATGTATTTGCTTTGAAATATTCACCTCAAGCCCTCTTGTATATCCTTTGTCTCTAAAGATTTGTAGTGTTTGTTTTGTTCTCTGAGGTATAAAAGACATGGATAAACTTTTTATTCCTGTTATTTCAAGATTAGTTAACGAGAATGCATATTAATTCAGCAGGGATAGGCACAAACCTCAGGAAAGATGATCATACACATGCCTCTCAGGAATAGCAAAGTACAAAACGTCAGTCTTCAAATCTCCTCGGACTTTCTCAAAAGAATATTGAGGGATTTAAATTTCCAGAATATGTCTACAAATGTAATTTCTTTCTTGTGGAGAACAGGAGTTATACTGATTATTTCTCCAAAGAAAATTGATTCTAATTTGTACTTGAACAAAAATTAAGCTGTCAACAAAGTAGTTCTTTAAGAAGACAGGGGGAAAGTGCCATATAAATGGTGAATTTAACATTAAAATGTATACACCTGACTTGCCACCATATTTTTTAAAATATTTTTATGAGATTTCAAATCACAAAATGAAATTCAACAACACAACATAACTTTTTTTTTTTCTACAAAAGGATGGAATTGGGAAGACCTCAAGAATTGAAAGTGGAGAAATACAGATTACCATCAATGTTATCTCTGCATTAATAAACAACTTTTATCATTTTCAAGCAAAGTCAAAAGACAATCCTGATCTCTCTAGCTAATGCAGCTGTCTGAATGTTAGGAGGTAGCCTGTTCTTTCCTTCATCTGAAAATGACCATAAACTTTGGCACTTAAGTGCTTATCGGGAAATGACTAAGTGGATTCAGAGGTAATAAATCACCCATATGGATCCAGCCACCCACAGTCTTGTTCCACTTCTGTTCTTTACAAGTGTAGCAGTAGACATTTCCACAGTCCTCAGGGTGCCAAACTTTGCAACATTAGGAAAATCTGCCAGTAGCTTGATTTATCTTCCTTCACTCAGTCAGCTAAAACCTAACTAAGTAAAAATCAGCAAGAACAAACTTGGATACAACTCTCCCCCTTTGCCACTTTAATTTCCATGGGGTTTGAAGCCCCTGGTGAGAAACAGTCAGATGAGGTCTCAAACCATAGGTGCAGGTCTGATGATGCTGACTCAGTATTCATTATACACAGAAGATCATCAGCTGTTCCTAGTTAATCCACATGCAATCCTCTCGGTACTTTGGGAGGGATGTGGAAGACATAGCCATTTTATAAGTTGTAAACTCCTAAATTACCCTAAATTAGAGATACTATTAATCGGACGCTTAAAGACAGGATCTGCCTATCCTACAGCCTAGTCTTCCCCTGATGGAAAAAAATCAATTAAATATTTAGGATGTGGCATACCTTCCAGGTTGGAGAATGCATTTCATTTAAATTATGGTACTCCAATTCAAAACATTAAAAGGGATTTTAATGGATGGAGGCACATTACTGTCTCTTGGATTGGGTGCATTAACACTTTAAAAATGAATGTGCTTCCCAGGATTTCCTATTTGTTCCACCAGCTGCCTGTCGATGTGCCAGATAAACAGTTTAAGTGTAAGTATGTACAAGATGCATGAGTAACACACTGTGTGCTGAGGTGCACCTTGTAGGAAGATGTTCCAACTGTGACCCTTTGGGTTTATTTTTCTTAATGTCTAGTAAATGAAAATGAATGGGCCCCTTTGATCATGGAGGGCAGTTAGACCTCTCGCAAAGGTTTTGGGCTTATCTAATATTTTATCATTTCTTCCTATGATCTTCCCCAATAAAAGACTATTAATTATGACCACAAAATGCTGGGACAAGAATAGAATTTAGAAAAAGCATTAACTTTTCCACGGGAGGGCTATGAATGGAATCATTTGATTCTCATTTGTGGACTATGTCAAATTTATGAACAGTATGGTGAAAATGTACTTGTTATGTTTCCATATTACAGAAGCATAGTATAGAAATAGCTAATGTGTTGAAAAACTTAGCAGCTCTGGGAACTGGTCCAAGCATGGAGGCACTCTCGCATTTAATCCATCCAATAACCCTAGGAGATACAGTGGAATTGTTATCACCTCCCTTTTACCTATTAGGTGACTCCGTCACTAAAAGGAACACTAATGTTCCCAAAGTTATAATGCTAAGATGAAACTAAGTTTGAATTTAAAACCAAGCAATCTCACTTCACAGTATAGAATTGCTGTCATCATTCTGTGACATCCCTGACATCCCTGACATGTGAAATGAGGTTGAAGGAGTCTGCCCCTTATTGCTCCTCTGGACTTTAGCTGGCCACTCAATCATACTTACCCTCTGCTTTATAATTTTTAATTGTCAAAGTTAATAGTACCTACCTCACAGACCTGCTTGGAAGCAAAGTTACAATAAATAATGTGCCATATAAGGGTATGTTTGGCATAATCAATGTTAATCATAGCATTAGTACAAGTATGTTATACCCTGTAGTGTTCTGCAAAGTAAACCTAATTTAGTTAAGCAAAGGTTTACTTAAAGACACTGACTGAAATGTCTATAGATTAACATATTTTCAAAAATATCTTTGGGTCTTTGAAGGGAAAATTTACCAGTCTCCTTAAAGAAGACTACCCACTTCTGGAACTGAGTATAAGTCCACTCTCATTCACATAGGAAAGGCTTGATTCCCAACTTACATAAATAGCATAAACATATCATTTTGGCTTACTGAGTGAAAACAAACTCATCTAAACAGGAAAGAGGTGAGGAAGATAGTGGTCAGAATGTTTGTTTTGAAAATAAAGTATTTCATGCCATATCTGATAGAACAAATATTTCATTGGTCATGCCCTGCTTCAAAAAAAGAGCAAAAGCCCTATCTAACAAGCAATATTGCATAACTTGGATAGTCATATATATAGCTGAAACTTCAGCATTAACATATAGTTACAAGGTTTAATGAAATTGCAGAACTTTACCTGAAAGGAAATTATCAGCATTTTGAGGATAAGCCAACAAACAAAAGGAAACAAATTAATCTTTTCAAAGTCAGGTAGAAAGAATATCTCAGTGCCTTCCTAGGTAATTGCTATCACCTAGAGGTCCTCAGGAGCCTATTTTGCTAGTAATTGATACCTAGTCTTCAGACTCAGAAATTGAAGCCAAATGCTATTTTAAGGGAACATTAAAAAAGTTGGGAACTAGAGGTGTGTGTGTCTCTGTGTGTGTGTTCAATTTTTACAATTGGACCAAGTGTGTTATAATTCAGTGGAGAATCACAGACAGATGCCTTTACCCTCTCAATAAGTAAGGAAGGCTAATGAATAATGTCAGAATATAATGTTCATATTTGTGAACAGTGTGCATTATTTGTCTGGGAAAGTTCCTGATCAACAATCACTCTATGTTCACTTGTTTGCTCACTAGTTTGATGTCCTGTCATAGGAGTACAGCTTGTACCTCTTTTGAGCTCCACTCTTCCCCTGAACAAACTAACATGAAGAGGCTCAGGAGGGGTAATTAGAGCTGTATGGACACTGAGCTCCCCCAGCTAGTCCATTCTGAACACCAGTGGTACTCCTCCTAAGATTACTATTTTGTTTCTGCATGGGGAGTTAAAAAATAATTCCTCCCCATTACACTATGCACATAATTTCATTGGCAATGATCTCAATGATGTATAACTGGGCAGTGAAGGCAAACAAAATAGGCCATAAAATTCAAGATTCCACATTCTGATAGGAAAACAGTAATGGTGTAAACTCTGAATGGCTAGTGTAGCTGAGAAAGGAACTCAGCCACAGTCACATCACTGGGATTTGTTGGAGGGAAGTATCTGCACAATTACTTGCAAAGTAATTTAAAAGCTTCAAGAATTCTTAATTCTGCATTAAAAAAGGAGTTTTAGGGTATAGGGAAATGGCTCAATGGGTAAATGTTCACTGCTCAAGCTGTACCACCAGAGTTCAATCCCATGAAAAAAGATGGATGCTGCGATGGGCTTCTATAATCCCAACACACTTATGGCAAGATTGGAGGTAGAAACAGAATGTTCCTGGACGCATATGGCAAGCCTAACAAAGAACAGCAGAGGAAGAATCCATACTGACATGCCCTGCCTCAAAAGAGATATACAGGCAAGGATAAACCTGAATGTTATCCTCTGACCTCAACATGCACATCATGACACATGCCAGCTCATACACACACACACACACACACACACACACACACACACACACTCACACACACAAATAAATGTGTTAGTTGTCTTTGTAACTAAATCCTATCACAGTATTGTCTATCAAACTGATTTATCTTGAACATAAATTCATGCATGAACTACTTTTTAGAATAAGATTCTTGACCTATTTCACAATGAGTACAACTTTCTTGTTTATATCCTTTTACCAAAGTACTTTGATGAAATTTATATCTATATTTAAGCATCAACTTTCCATTTACATTAAGGACAAATTCTCATCTACACATTGTGGAATCACACCATGGATCTTGGCCCACAAAGGGCTTAGAATAGAAGAATCAAAGCTATGAAAATGCTGTAAGCTAGAGTCCTGATTTTATTTCTTTTTTTCGGATCCTTAGTGCTCTAGAGGCAGGCATTATTACCTGGCTGGTGAGAGAATTATGGAGTATCATGCTCCAGTATTAAGTGACCTTGAATCTCATCCTTAGGGGACAAAAGTAGTTTAGGACAGCCCACCTACTCATACAGCTGCAGTACAGTAGTGAAGACCATGCCAGTACCACTATTCCACTTGGAAAGACTTCCTCAGCTAGTTACTGAGAGAAAATGCTTAGAGCAGTGCCTTGAAGGCAGAAAATGCTCATTGCAAGCAGACACAATTAGGATTTGGAGAGTTCTATAAGACCAAATAAGTCCATATAACTTCCATAGTTTTAAAGACATGATGGTAAAAATATAAACAGCAAGGTGGCAAATTAATTGGAGGTGGCAGGAAAAATGTTTTAAATTATTACAAATAAAGTAGTTTTGAATTTTTCCATTGTCTTGTACATTTAAATACATTTGGAAACAATATATACCAGAGAAACAAAGTGATATGACTAAATCAGTTTCCATAAAGTTAAGGCCTTTCCTCCTACAGGGAAATGATTTCATCAGTATTTGCATATTGTTATACATATTAGCTAAACTATTCCTGCACCATGAGCTGTATTAAGTGGGTTGCATATATTTCTCACTTCTCTTCTTAAAGCACCCTATATATTAAGAATAATGTGGGCTGGAGAGGTGGCTTAGCAGTTAAGCGCTTGCCTATGAAGCCTAAGGATCCCGGTTCAAGGCTCGTTTCCCCAGGACCCATGTTAGCCAGATTCACAAGGAGGCACATGCATCTGGAGTTCCTTTGCAGTGGCTGGTGGCCCTGGCATGCCCATTCTTTCTCTCTCTCTCTCTCTCTCCCTCTCCCTTTATCTCTGTCTGTCACTGTCAAATAAATAAATAAATAAACATAAAAAAGAATAATGTTATAGTAATTTTCAGAAGAGTAAATGCATATAATTAGTTTGTGAACATTGATTAATCAGATTATGCAGTTTGGGGTTTTGGCTTCTTTTCCTTAAGGTATATCTGTTATATATATATATATATAATTATATTACTGAATCATATGTATGTGTGTTTTGAAAGATAGAGAGATCAGTGTGTGTGGTATGTGTGTGTATCTCTGTGTACATGAGGTGCATGTGCATATAAAAATAAAATTCAAAGGTCATATCAGCAGATGGGAAAAGCAGAAATGTCAAGAAAAGTTGGTTAAGACGTAAATATATAATAACAAAATTAAACTATACCATTTATTGAATTAACAGATGGCAAACAAAAAAGTTAAAACAAAAAGTTAAAATGTGATTTGAATTTTGAAATTAGTGAGATTATTTTGTGCACTTGACTAGAAGTTTGCTACTTTGAGGCTGGAGAGATAGCTTTGCAGTTAAGGTACTTGCCTATGAAACCTAAGGACCCAGGTTCAGTTCTCCAGTACCCATGTAAGCTGGATGCACAAGGTGGCTCATGTGTCTCAAGTTTGTTCGTAGTAGCAGGAAGCTCTGGTGTGCTCTCACTCTCTCTGCCTCTTTCTCTCTCTCTCTCTCTAATGAATAAAAATAAATAAATAAAATAATTTTAAAAAGAAGCTTGCTACTTTTATTTTAAGAAAACTCTCACCTTTCAGTTCACAAATAATTTACTTCTTTCGCTTAAAAGTTCCTATTTTGAAATTTGCTTATATATAAATACTTATCAGAATATTAAATTTACTTCAAGATTGATATTCATAAGATTCAAAAGCACATTTTATGTTTTGTATTTTTAGTTAATACATATTCATGTATCATTAAACTTTATACACAACATATAGACTCTCCATGTTATTTTTATATATCCTGCAAAATACAGAATAAAATGTAAAATTACTAGCAATCGTATACTAAAGCCATAAAGAATTCTTCAACCCCAAATGCGAAAACTATACTGAACAATGATCTAAACAAAAATACAATAGAACTTAAAATTCACAAGAGATAAAACACAATGCTAAAAGTAAGTTATTCAATATAATGATATTCCTCTCAATTATTTTCTCAGTAGTACCCAATAAATACAAATTTAATAGTATGCAACCAAAGAATTATACAGAGCAAATACATAAAATAATTTTTTGAGGTAGGGTTTCACTATAGCCCAAGCTAACCTGGAATTCACTATGTACTCTCAGGCTGGCCTTGAACTCACAAGGAACCTTCTACCTCTGCCTCCTGAGTGCTGGGATTAAAGGCATGCACCATCATTCTGGGAAGCAATACATTTTAGCATGAAAAAAGAAAAAAATAATTCTGTCCTTAACTTATAAATTATTTTAATAGCTAAATAGAACTTATGAAGCCAGAAATCTGAATTTAAGATGTATAAAGCAAAGAAAAACCAATGAATTAGAAAAGTTGCTACTGACAGGTATGGTGCTTCATTCCTTTAACCCGAGTACTCTGGAGGTAGAGGCAGGAAGATTTCTACCAATGTGAGGTCAGCCTGAGCTACAGTGAGAGACTCTGCGTCAAAAAAATAAAGCACACTGAAACAAAGAAAAGTTGTTCCTGCCAGTCCTCTGAAGAAGTGGGCATTTTACAGCATTTTAAAGCATCAAATAAATCCAAGGGAATTATCTTCAAATATACTAGGAACTAGAATCTAAAGCAATAAGAGTGCCTGCTTCTTTCAGCCCCAGCCTTCAAGAAGAGCAAGACTGCCCTTCTGAGCAGATGAGAAGTCCAAGTGTGTCCACATAGCTAGCTCCTTGGGAAAGACCTTTCTGGAGGTTAGCTCAATGGCTCTTTGAACAATACCAGCTCTAAGACCAATAAGAGGGAGGTCACATTACTATTGAAAGGCTAGTGATCTCACATCATGGGAAAGAAAAATCTGAGAGGTCTTCGTGCCATTTATAGATGAAAATATTTCTCCAATCAGGAAATTAGCCATTCTGGATTTTGTCAAGTAAGGTCACCAAGATAGATATCAGTTGGATGAAACGTTTAGGAGCAAAGAAATGTATGCCTTTCTTCTTAATGACTTCCTGTCCATTTTTGATGAACCCTTTCTCTCTGTTTTGAAGTCATGACTCAGTGCCTTTGCCATCTCCCAACAAGTAAATATGGCCTGAAACAATTTTTTTGTAATAATGTTTATATGGTCTGTGACCAGCTTGACATAAATTATGTAGTAATAGTAAACTCTCAGATGGTCAGGGTCACCTGACCTCATATAAAGTTGTTAGGTAAGCCATACTATTTTTTTAATGGAAGGAATTGGCTAGGACTAGAACACTGGTTTTAATACTTGAATGCATCATTTTGCATTTTTATACAACAGCATTATGCTTATTTCAGGCTGTGATTAGCCTGAACTAGCCAAAACTGAGACAGTTTTAAAAGACTATTTCCTGCCTTAATGAGGGGTATCAGATTTAAAACTTGAAAATGTCAAGAAGGTCTCACTGGACACCCCTCAGAGCTCACATTGAGCTTCAGGAAAGATGACATCCTCACTGAAGTGGTGTGTTGATAATAATTGGGGAAGATCCCAAGTTGCAAAAAACTGGATTTTACCAGGATACAATCCTAATTTGAGAGTTGAAGTTGCTACAGATGACAAAATCTTGCAGCTGGTTATATGAAAGAATGCTTCAATTACATTCTTCTCCTCTCTCCCAGTAGTATCTCAAGTCATAGGGATGGCACTAGTCATCATGTGTCAGAGCCATCATTTAAGAGTAAAACCTTACTGAATGTGAAGTAGTGCCTTTTGATATACCTAACAGACTCATAATGTATTACATCACGGCTATGCACACAAAAGGGTCCTATGGGACCCCAGTCCTCTTGAGGAGTTTTGGCAGTTATTAGTTGCTGGAAGTAGGGGTGACATCTTCAGTAGTGTAACCACTGTTAAGTTTCCATTGCTCCAGTAGATACCTCCCTCTCACATGGCCTTTCAAGCAATCTTTATTAAATTCAGTGATTGTGCCACATACATAAACAAAGAAAAAAGACACAAAATTAGAAGATGAACTAGTTAGGAAGGAGTTTAGTTTAGTGGAAAGGAACAAGAGAAGGTAATACAATATGTCAAAATGCATATATATATATATATATATATATATATATATATATATATACATATATATATATATATATATATATATGAAACTGTCAAAATAAATAACTAAAAAGTAAGAGAAAAGACGATTATAGAAGAAAGGAGAAAAGAGAGAAAGAGCTGGGATGTCCATATGAGTAATAAAACAGTCTTTAAAACATAGTATTACTAGAAATCAAGAAATTAAATTACTAGAAATAAAGAAGGACATTTCACAATGATAAAAAGGCCAACTCACCCAGAACACATAACAATCCAAAATATGTAGGAACCTAATAATAAAACTTCAGGAAAGTATGTGAATGCCATTGTGTGTGTATATATATATATATACATTTTCATTATAGATTTCAACTTTCTATAAAGTTGCTTACAAATGTATTTGAAAGCCTTCAAAATGTTTATACTCTTCAAATTTTGTTTTAATTCTATAAATTCACTAAATGCAGTATGGATGAAAGTATTTGCATCATAGTGGAAAATTTGAAATTATCTAGCTACCAACAATGAGCATTTGTTTAAAAAACCATGAAGCAGTGTTCCATATCATATAGTTGTGAAAAGAAAAATTGCAAATGAATGTGCATGGCATAATATGAAGGAGGTATGATAGAAAACTAGTTTTACATAGGTTATAAAATTAGGACCTAGTATGCCTGGTCACAGATATATCCGTGCACAAAGTTAGGGCTCATTAAATTCCTAAGAAGTAAGTAATGAATAAATGATATGTAAGAAATATAACAAAATAACAGCAATAAGGACAATATTTAATATAATTAACATTTGTTCTGATTTTTCCATAAAATACATTTGTCTTCAATATAAAAAAATGACCATTATTATAAATATGAACATCATTGTTACAGGAAAATATTTCACACAGTACTGCTTTGCTGGGCTTCTAAGAGTTTGGCTTTTTACATAAGTCAAAACTTCAGCAGACTCACTTTAGTTTTCCTTCTATACATCTTCATCAGCCCATGAGACATTTCATATTCATATGTAGAAGTAAATTTATTCTTTTCACTTTATGCATCTACGTTTATGAAGGCATAAATGACACATGTCTAGAAAGCTACATATTCAGAGATTAAAACTATTATTTCTCATCAAAAAGCTGGAATTAAAAGATTTAGAAGGCAAAATAACTGAGTTATTCTAACCAGACCTCAGATGAAGGACAAAATGCACTTTTCTTAATATCTTAATTTCATTAAGTTTTGAGTATCATTTTTTTTCTCAGTTAGGTTTATCCTGGAAGTGTATACATTGGCCACAGAATTTTTACCTAACTTTGATCCTTTTGAATTTATATGTGCATAATTGCTCCTTTCTATGGTAAGAAGAAAATGGGAAAGTGATTGGAAAATGGAAACCTCACCATTCTAAGCAGAGGACTGACAGCCACAGGAATAAGAGACAGAAACTAATGTGGGCTGTGTGTTAGCTGTCTCTTCCACTCTTCTTAGTTTTTACATGAATAGAGATTCTCTGCAGCACTGGCTTTGGATATAATGCTATCTTTCCCTTTGCTCACACCATACAGTAGAGATAATCTAAGATAGATGCTCATTTCTTTAAACATACTACAAGAAGTACAGACATGTACCATGTCTATGGGTGAGATGTTATAAGAATAATATAAAGACTAGATTGTTTTAGTTTTGCTACCATTAGGAAAAATAAAAAAACTTTTTCCCTACTAGTAAAAGAAATAAACTAGAGAAATAAAATTGAGCTCGAGAAATGGCTTAGCAGTTAAGGTGCTTGTCTGCGGAGCCTAACCACCCATGTTTGATTCCCTAGTACTGCCATAAAACCAAATGCACAAAATGATTCATACATCTGGTGTCCTTTTGCAGTAGCAGATGCCCTAGTGCACCCACTCCCTCTGTCTCTCTTCTACATCTCTTTGCTTGAAAATAAATAAATATTTTTAAAAAATAAAATTCATCTAGAAGAAAAACAGTAAATTCATCAGAAAAAAATAAACTGAATAAAAATAACCATTTATAACTGTCTTATTTCCTTCACCATGATACAGAGTACCCTTGTCTATAGTGTAAAATTCAACTGTTTGCTAACCTGAAGATCCTAGATAACTTTGCTTCTGAAATTATCTGTGCATAAAACTCCTTTGGGATTAACTCGGGCTTAATTGGGGCTTCCTTATTGACAGGGACACACCAACTTGTGCATGTGCTGTGTAGTGAAGTGTAATGAAAAATTGGAAGGTCTTCTCCATTCGGCCAGGAGAGTGTATTTTATTGATTTATTTATTTCAGAGTGACAGAGAGAAGGAGGGAGAGAGAGAGAGAGAGAGAATGGGCATGCCAGGGCCTCTAGCCACTGCAAACAAACTCCACACTCACACACCCCTTTGTGCATCTGGCTAAAGTGGGTCCTGGGGAATCGAGCCCCAAACCGGGGTACTTAGGCTTCACAGGCAAGTGCTTAACTGCTAAGCCATCTCTCCAGCCCTATTTTTATTAATTCATTGTGTTTCATAGTTTGCTTTTATAAAAATTTTAGCTTACAGTTTTTAACATTGAGAAGAAAGACTGCAAAAAAGAAATATTTCCTGCAAATTATGTTGTCTGTAAAAGCAAAGCCATGGCCCATGACCAATGGATGCTTACACAGTCTAATCATTCATTCAGTATGCTTCAGTGTTCTGTGTGCTGGAGATATAAAAGCAAACAGACCAGATGAGTTTCCTCTTCTAAAAATGTCCTAGAGACAAGACAATGTTGACACTAAAGCCAGAGTCATGTGCATTGAGGGTTAAAAAGTGACATACTGTACACCAAACCAACTTCCTCCATCAAAGAAATCATGGAAATGGAGTAAAACAGTAGTGATTGATAATAGCTAGGGCTCATCAGAAAAGCAGTACTGCTGCTAGCAGGGTGCTAGGCAGGTAAGTGGAAGAACAACAGATAGATGACAGGTAAAAACGGATTGGTTTATGCAATTCAAGAGACTGGCTAAACAAATCTGAAGCTCATAGAATAGGCAGTCAGAAAGGAAACACTCCAGACATGGTGGAACTCACAAACTGTGGTTGACTCTCCTTGTCCAAAGAGAATCAGAAAAGGCAGGTTGGCAGCAGTCAGGCAGTAGCTAATAGGGTTTCTGAGCTAAGAGGAGGTCTAAGCTCTTTGTAAAATGCACATCAGGATGACCATAAGCGAATCCCCACTGATTAATTTAAAGTCAGCTGATTGGAAATTAATATCCTCTAAAAGTCCCTGCACAGCATCACCTAGATTAGTATGTGCCTAAATGACTAGGGTCCATACTTGAGCCTACCTCAGTTGACACATTAAAAAACATTCACAGCAGTTACTTACCCAATCACTGTCACACAGCTGTCACCTGGCTGAGCTGGAGCTGAGACTGGTTCTCTTCCTCCCCAGCAAACCTATCAGTGGTAGTAGGAAAGCCTACCAAACACATTTCATTCTCCCATTCTTGTAGTTATATCCAACAGTAATTTTTTTTTAACCATAAGCCTCATCAGTTTTTCCCAAAAAAACAAGATTATAAAGTGATCTACAATTGTGGGAATGCCTATAAATTTAATTATACTTTAATCAAAACCATGAACTTAGCTTTGACCTGGTAGGGCTGATGACAGTGAAGGCTAGCCTGGCTAGAACTTCTAGAGTCTTGGGAAAGTGAGATATTTTCCTAAAAAAGAATAAGTCAGTCTTTTTAACTTATTAAGTTTATATTTAGGAAACTCAAGGTCAATAATAATTCATTTATTCAGTATTTTTTGTTTTAGTAGTAACTTAGTAAGGAAGATATAATTTGATAGAAATAAAGAGTAGAATTGAAGTATAATGATTTTGTAGAAAATGGGCATGTACTTTTCTGATCCGCCACCTGCAGTGGCCGCTGCCGAGATGCAGATTTTCGTGAAAACCCTTACGGGGAAGACCATCACACCCGAGGTTGAACTCTAGGACACTATAGAAAATGTAAAGGCCAAGATCCAGGATAAGGAAGGAATTCCTCTTGATCAGCAGAGGCTGATCTTTGCCAGAAAGCAACTGGAAGATGGGCGTACTTTGTCTGACTACAATATTCAGAAGGAGTCCACCCTTCATCTTGTACTAAGACTTCGTGGTGGTGCTAAAAAAAAGGAAGAAGTCTTACACTACTCCCAAGAAAAACATGCACAAGGGAAAGAAGGTTAAGTTGGCTGTCCTGAAATATTATAAGGTGGATAAAAATGGTAAAATTAGTCGCCTTCATCGAGAGTGTCCTTCTGATGAGTGTGGGGCTTGGGTTTTTATGGCCAGCCATTTTGACAGACATTGCTGTGGCAAGTGTGACTTACTGCTTCAACAAACCAGAAGACAAATAAATAATTGTGTATGAGTTAAAAAAAGAGAAATAAAATGGGCATGTAAACTTGAGTGAGCAGAGCAAATTGTATTAGTAACTGAAGATATACAACATAATTTAACAGCATGAATAAGTAAATAAACAAATAAACAAACCTTCTGTATATTCGTGTCAATTTGGAAAAACCATGCTTAATCCTGACAGATAAGTTATTTATATTTACAAATGTCAATGGCAATGTTCTATGGCTATTTCTGGTTCAAGACAAATTGTGTTTGTAAAAATATCTTTGAAAGTTTGCATAGGAGCACAATGGCATTTCAGAAGATTGCTATTATAGACTAGGTCCTCATAATGTTCCTTCCTTCATTCTTACTTTTTTCTTCCACACTTTTTCCTTTTGGTCATGGTACTATAATCTATGGCAATTCTTTAAATTCCTATATTAACTTCAAATCTTTCCTTGTAGAAATTTAATTGATTACACAAGATATCCCTTTTCATCATATAAATTTTCATAATCAAATATTTATTATAATAGATTTTATTTTAAATTTAATAAAATCTTTTATGTTCACTATTTTTAGCTCAGTTGATAAAGTGTTTGCCTCACAATAATTAGGATCTAAACTGGATCCACAGTACCCACATAAAAGTGCCAAGCCCGTGATCATCTACACTCTTGAACCCACCACTGGAGAAATGAGGACAGAAGCATTCCGAGGGCTCACTGGTTAGCCACTATGCCCTATTTTTTAAGCTCCAGGCCACTGATACACCCAGTTTCAAAAAGTAAAATGCCAACCAAGGTTGTCCTCTGGCATATACAGCTGCACATACATGCACCTGCACACACAAACACACATACACACATGCTAAATGTATACACACATATTTGAGAATTCTTCCTTTAAAATCATACCTTAGGTACATGAAATTATTTTACCTTTAAAATTTGAAATTGACTGCCTTTTCCTGTCATTCTCTTGAGATGTTTCCTCTATCGCCTCCTGTTGGCTGCTATTTCTTCCTGCTTTTCAAACTATCTCTCTTCTTAATCTCGAGCTGATGTTGCTTTATTCTGGTTTCCATTAGTATTTTGAAATACATTGTAATGAGTACCAAACAAAAGGTCCAAAGTGAAGAGAAAAGAAACAAGCTAAGGGTGCGAGCATCAGACACTGTTTTCACTTTAAAAATGGAAATGTTAGTTTGGTACATGTAAGTTAGCACAAAATAGTTAAAAGTATAGGGGTGTGGAGATGGCCTAATGGACAAAATGCTCCTCATGCAAGCATTAGAATCTGAGTTCAGATCCCTAGATCCTCTATTAAAAGTCAGGTGTGAGGCTGAAGAGATGGCTTAGCAGTTAAGGCACTTGCCTGAGAAACCTAAGGACCCAGGTCTGATTTCCCAGATCCCACGTAAGACAGATGCACAAGGTAACACATGTATCTAGAGTTTGTTTGCAATGGCTAGAGGCCCTAGCATACCCATTCTCACCCCCCCAATAGTAAATAAAAATTTGAAAATATTTAAAAATTTTTAAGTCAGATGTGGTAACATATGTTGTAATCCTAGTTATTAATCTCTGAGTTCAGTGAAACACTCTATGGGATGTCAAATATTGATTGTCAATTTAACAGGACTTAGAATCACCAATGAAGCAAATCTTTGTGCATGACTGTCAATAATCTTCTACATTACATTAACTAAGGGGGAGATCCACTTAAATGTGGGTGGCATGGCCATCCCCAAGGGCAGGTTTCCTGGAATGCACCAAAAGGAGAAGCCTAGCTGAACATCAGCATTCATCTCTCTGCTCCCTGACTATAGATCAAATGTGACCAGGTGTTTCATAATCAGTTATATCCCCCTGAACTATAAAATGAAAGAAGCTCTTCCTGTCTTAAGTTGCTTTTGCCAGATATTTGCCATGACAATGAGGAAGTAACTAATGTATCTATTTCAAAAGTAAATGAATAATAAGATGGAGAATAATTGAGGAAGACACCCAATGTCAGCCTTTGGCCTTCACAGGTACATTGATGCTCAAATATAAATCCACATACAAAAGAAAATGCAATTATATTTCAAATGCTAATAAAATGATAATTTATAAAGATGTCTGATTTTGCTATTTTTTGAAATGAAAGCCCATAAAAAAGAACTGAAGACCATCCTTTGCTACAGCAATAGTGATATTTGTAATTTGCTTCATATGTGCCAACTTTATGTTAGCCTGACATGTTTTTCATGCTCAAATTCCCATCATTTTCATAGTTTTCCTCCAAGAAGACAGAAACTTCCTAATATTGGCTTTGATATTCCAGGTCTGTCATTAAGGTTATATTGAACAGAATCCCCAGTCTGTAAGTCAATAAATCAGATCTTTGAACAGTGATGATTTGATAGGGGATCTGGGTTCTTAATTTGTTTCCTTTCATTCTAGAATGTTTTGCTCTTTTGTTTGTAGCATGCTTTTGGCTCAGTGCTAGGAGGGGGCTGTAAGATTGGGTCTCCGATGCATCCTCACAATCGTAAACATTATTCTACAAGAGAAGTTGTATTTTGATTGGTTATTGTATTTTCATTCTGTTATAGTTACTACTCCCATATAGGAGAGTAAATTATTTGGACCAAACAATACAGTGTGGTTTGGAAACAATTGGCTTTTATGGGCACAATCTTATTCTTTCCATATCCATTTTTTAAATGTGAAAATCAAGCCAATTTTTTTTTCAAAACTATGCAATTTCCCAAGAGTCTTGGAAAAGACAGCTTGGGTTGATTTTTTTTTTCAATTTCTGCTTATGAGGAAAAAAGAGTTGGTTGTGTAAACCTGGCATATATATTTGTTCGCATTTATACAAGGTGTTTAAGTATTAGTGGGAAAGATTATTTTCCATGTTGAGTTTTACTTTCTGGTTTTGTTCTTCAAGTACCAATCTCCTGGTCCAATACTTGTAAATCAAGCAGATTCAAGCACAAAGCAGATAATTGTGGAGAGTTATTCTTTAGGTAATTCCATCTTCTCTTCATACATGCATATGCAAAGTGAGCTTTAACTGTACAGACACCCTTGAGGGGATTATCTGTCCTCATATCACATTTTAGGTATGCAAGCAAATTCTATATCAACTCAAATCCTGGGGAGCCAGGTGGTTGATGAAGACCATACTTTGAGTGAGGAGGACCATTAAGCAGTTAGATGAAGCTGCATTCGTTACCACTGCCATCATATCCACGAGTCAATAACAACAAGGACTACTCATCACATATTCACTTACAAACACAGAATAAATAAAATGGAGGTGGTTTTCCTTCCACTCTGAGTTGGTCACAGATGCTCCCTTGCCAGTATTATCTTTAATTTCTCACGTTTCTCAAAATATATTTTTTTAAATAGCTGGGTAACACATAGCTCATGGGACTGGAAATAACTGTTCTTGCTGTACTTATCATTATTTCCACATAGCATAGCACAAGATTGATATTTCTATCAAAACCATAGATTAGGGAAGAGACTTTGTTAGATTGTTCTATTCTTCCATATTTTTTGTTTGCTTGTGCTTAGAGACTACATAGACTGGTCAAACCAGAACCATGAAACTTAATTGAAATGTTAAACCCACAGCTAGCTACTTAATGAACATTTTAAATATGTTGTTAGACTTTTACTAAGTTATTCTTTCATAGAAAACTACAATGCATTAAATCACAAAAAGTAGTGTAGTTGTATAAATTTATTTGATTGTTAGAGAAGTCTATGAACAGTAAATCAACATGTCAATATAACAAAATAGTTATGTTTTACCAGATTAAAAATACTGAAATAAACCTGAGTAACCAATACTATTATCCTCCTCCATCACTGTACAGGCTACAAATTTCCATGCAGATACCATGAGATCATACCATAGATATAACATAATTCAGGTATTGGGCTTACAGATCTTACAGATGCAACTGGTTTAAGCTTGTGGATCTTATAGATGCAACTATTTTAAAAGAAGAACATGATTTTCATGCAAAAATGTGAATTATACAGTAGTTTTCCCAAGTCTTTATTGCTAATGTACATGGAGTTCAGAGACATAATGACGATATTTGGCACTTAAGTTATTAGGCTGTCATATTACAGCAAAATGATTTGTATTAATAATCATTGTTTCCTGTTATACTGCTCAGATGTAATCTCAGTTCATCTATCCTTGCCATTAAAGTACTACTTTTTATTGTAAACATGCATTTTTAAGTATGATTTATATATGTTCATTGTGGTTCAAGCCAATGCTTATTAGACCCTTGCTTCCTTCAAGCAGGCAGCATGATTGAGGGAAGTCTCTGTCTGCCTCATGGTTCTTGGCTGATCATGCATTACTTCATTATATCAATTGCCATGTATTTTATATTTTAATTACTTGTAAACACACTAAAATTTTCCAGGGGAATGGGAGCAAGTTTTTTTTTCCCTTTTTTCTAACAACATTTCTGTCTTACTCATCCCATTTCAGATATGTTCTTTTGAAAACTAAGGTGGTGCTCTATATTCAAATTTTTCCTTATAACTTTTAGGTGTAAGTATGTTTAAATACTCTCTGACTGTTGTTTGTAACAAAGGCTAAATCACTTGGGGAAAATCACTTGGAAAGTATCATCTGCCAATTATTGTTAACATGAGTTAATATGGCTTTGCTATTGAGAACTGATTCCATGGTTTCATAAGTATGAGAAATGGATATTGATTATTATTCTTCAACTAACTAAGTAACATACTCATAATCTGCCTTTATGATATCAGGATCATAATGGCTTATTTTTTCATTTATTTATTTATTTATTGACAACTTCCATGATTGTAAACAATATCCCATGGTATTGCCCTCCCTCCCCCCACTTTCCCTTTTGAAACTCCACTCTCCATCATATCCTCTCCCCCTCTCAATCAGTCTCTCTTTTACTTTGATGTCATGATCTTTTCCTCCTATTGTGATGGTCTTGTGTAGGTAGTGTCAGGCACTATGAGGTCATGGATATCCAGGCCATTTTGTGTCTGGAGGAACACATTGTAAGGAGTCCTACCCTTTCTTTGGCTCTTACTTTCTTTCTGCCACCTCTTCCACAATTTACCCTGAGACTTGGAAGATGTGATAGAGATATTTCAGTGTTAAGCACTCCTTTTTCCCTTCTTCTCAGCATGATGGTACGTTCACAGTCATCTGAAGGCCACTGTCATCTGAAAAGAGAAGGCTCTCTAACCAAAAATGAGAGTAGCATTAAAAATGGGTATGAACATTAAGAGAAATGCTTACTGGGCAGTTTGGCGAGCATAGTGTATACATTCAGCCAGACAGCAGCAGGTGTTACACCCCTAGGGCTCATGACTTCCCCTGTTGTAGACTCTCAGTATCAGGGACCTATTCTCTTCCATGGAGCAGGCCTCCAGTCAAATTAGAGAGCAGTTGGTTTCCCCCATAATGGGTGCCACTATTGCACCCGTTGGCTCATTTGGCCTGGTTGGCTAAATATAAAGCTTGCAGTGTCAACTATTGAGTATCTTCACTGGTTATTTCTCTCTCTCCCATTGAACTGCATGCAGCATGGCTTTTCCAGCTTTCTATCAGCTGGTCTGCATGGCGGAGGTTTTCAGCTCAGCTCCAGCAGGATTTCTCAGTGACCTTACAGCCCAAGTATGTGGAGTCTTCAGTAATAGGGTCTTACCATCTATTCCTGGTGGGAAACCAATGGCCTCAGCAAAGGCCTGTAATGTTTTGGGGACATCAGGGACCTCCCTGACCAATAATTCACTGGAAGGTATCCCATCCTTGGCACTGAAATTTTTCTAGTAACAATCTATTGTCCCTGTGTGTTCCATTGTCCAAAAAAGTAGGTTTCCATATGATATATTTAAATTCTCTTAGATTTTGATTAGCCTTCCCTCCACCTTTCCCTTACTCAGTCTCTTCCCCTGACCTCACTTAGACCTTTTCACCATCATTAATCTGTTCTTCTACTTACATATATGCAGTGCCATCCTAATTATAGTAAAATATATCATACCTGTTATAAGTTACTTTGTATATGAGAGAGACAAAGACAGTTAAAAAAAAACAGATGATATGGGCTGGGGAAATTATTCAGTGCATAAAGTGTTTTCCCACAAGCATGAAGATCTAAGTTGAGATCCCTCAACCCCACATAAAAGCTGGAAGCTTCTGCGATCCCAGTATACTGATGGTGACATGGCAGGCTAAGACTAGAGAATTTTCTGGAAGCTCAGAGGCCATCTAGCTTGACAAACAGAACATAGAAAAATGAGAGACCCTGCCTCAAAGGAGGTGGAAGGTAAGAACCAACAACTAAAGTGTTCCTCTGTCTTCCGCACACCACCATGGCACATGTGCTCCTGTGTTCACATATGAGCATGCATACCAACAAATACACGAAAACATCAGGCAAACAGTAATTTTGATTTAAATTTTTAATTTGGGTATAATCTATTGTTCTTAGATGACTCTACTATCAACTAAATATATGCTGATTAAAAGTAAAGCCAAACCCCAGATTGATCACAAATAATTTATGCTGTGGTCCACATATTCATGGTATCTGAGTATATGTCCACCCAGATGCTCTTCCCAGAACAAAATCATGATTTGGGGAAGACATGGTAAACTAGACAATAGCTACAATTCTGTCCAGCATTCAAAACCGATAGTCTATAACACACTTCTTAAACATTCAGTGCATTTATTCTGCTGTTCATTTTCATACATAAAATATGAATTGATAAAAATGAGTCTGATAAGCACTGTCACCTAGAATCACGAAACTGCCCTGAATACAGAGAGCTCAGGTTACAAAATCCAAATCCCCAGCCCTCCTGGATACATGGAATTATCTTCTCAATCCTCTCAGATGTATTTTGAGTTTGGGCATAAATAAAGTTATGGATGGTGAATGGTATGTATGAAAATTTATAGGCAGAGTACTGTAGAAGAGCAGTCTTTGGAAATAAACACACTAAACTCAGAAGCCTAATCATTGTAAATTTAAAAAAATAAAAAGTAATGTGTATGTTTTGGTGTACTAAGTGGAGGTACAGATGGATTTGAAAACAGCATCTTCTTCTGAGGCTCTCCTGCTATAGAGAGGCAGTCCACTGTGCTCCTGTAGCAGTGACCACAGTGGGCTCCAGGAGCCAGATCATTATACTGACATGTGCATAAGCTCAGATGTGATAGCAAGATGCTTTATGGTAGTTATTTTTTCATTGCTTTGACAAGATACCTTACTAAAGCAACTTAAGTAAGGAAGAGTTTAGTTTGGCTTCCTGCTTAAGAAGGGATGCAATCCATCCATTGTGAAAGACAAGCAAGGGCACAGGAGCATGAGGTGGCTGGCCATATTACATCCACATTTAGGAATCAGAGGAAGATAAACTCTGATGCTCAGCTGGCTTTCCTTTTTCTTCCTTTATTATTCAGTCTCAAATCCCAGCCCATGGTGGGTCTTACCTCCTCAATTAAATGTCTCTGGAAGTACCCTCACAGACATGTCCTGTGGTATGTTCCCTAGGTGATTCCAAATCCAGTAAAGTTGACAATGTAAAGTAACTAACCATCACAGGCTGCTGTAGACGGCACTGTCTAATAAGAGTCCACCAGCTTGTGATGGCTACTGAGCATGTACAGTATTGTTTGGCCTGAATTGTTATGCATTCTAAGAATAACATGCATGCCAGCAGACTTTATACCAAAAAAAGAAAACAGACTATGCAATACCTCAAGAATTTTGATATTAGTTTCATGGGGAAATGATAATTTTTGAGTACATTGATTTATATAAAATATAATACTAAAATTGATGTTCTCTGTTGCTTTTTGACTATTTTTAATGTGGCTCCTTGAAAACTTAAATTTTGTATGTGTATGTGGTTCACATTATATTTCCCCTAGACATTGCAGGTCATGGGGTTCTGAAATCTCAGCCACAAGCTCATCTCCTCTTTCCAAAAATTAGGTTGTCTCTTTCTTCCCCATTTTTTTCTCTGTCCCCCTCTAACTCCCTATGATGGAGTTTTCTTTTTAAGGACCTCAATATCTTTGTCCTTGAAATCAGTCACATGGGAATACTAACTTTACAACGTATTTATTTATTTGCAAGGAGAAAGAAAGAGACAGAGAAGAGAGAGAATGGCACGCTAGAGCTTCTTGCCACTCAAATGAATCCCACATGTATATGCCACTTTGTGCATCTGGCTTTACATGGGTACTGGGGACTCAAATCGGGACCACCCTGGCCAGTGAGGTTTGCAAGCAAGTACCTTTGACCACTAAGCAATCTCCCCAGCCTCTTCACAACTTTTATCTTCTTGCAATATTCTACTTCCTACCAGTAAACCCATCTGGAATTATTGTATTATATCTTTGGATGTGTAAGTGTCCTTAAGAGAGGTTTAATGTGATTTTGAAAATTAAATAAATTTGAGCCCGGCTTGCTGGTGTATACCTTTAATCACAGCACTCAGGAGGCAGAGGTAAGTGGATTGCTGTGAGATCGAGCCTACCCTGAGACTACATAGTGAATTCCAGGTCAGCCTGGGCTACAGCAAGACCCTACCTCGGAAAAAAAAAAACATTAAATAAATTCTATTTTTCTCTAAATAAGATAATGATAAGAGTATGATTATTTATATCTGTAAACAGGTAAATAATGCTATACTCATCCAGATGTTCAAGGTTTGAAGGAAAGGATTTGAGAACCCAGATCTACTTTTCTATCATATGTGTTGTGGATATAAACTCAGACTGTTACTTAATAATAAGAAGAAATCATTTTCCTTCTTCATGAAATATTGGGTGAAGGCCTTTTCCTTAGAAAAGAAATTGTCTCCATAAATTTTAAGAATATTAAAATGAAGAAGCAGACAGCTTTTATAAAAAGGAATTTGGAATACTGTTCACTTCACTCAATAAATGTATTCTATTCATTTATTTTTCCAAACATCTTCTATCACTGTTAGAATTTCTAAAAAATAAAATATGATTGGGATGTTTCTTATGGTACTGTTCTTACTTAACCTACACATGGCTTCAGTTTTTTTGTGTGTGTTTTGTTTTGTTTTTGTTTTCTTCTGTTTTTCAAGGTAGGGTCTCAGTCTAGCTCAGGCTGACCTGGAATTCACTCTGCATTCTCAGGGTGGCCTCAAACTCACGGTGATCCTCCTACCTCTGCCTCCCGAGTGCTGGGATTAAAGGCGTGTGCCACCACGCCCATCTTATGGCTTCAGTTTTGTATCATTAGGGAATAATACACATAAAAATAAATAAGAAAATACAGACAAAATCCACTACTAGTGAAGGTAAGATATTAGTGGTGGACAAGAGAAGTGTTAATAAGTGAAATACATATTAGATTATCATGTTGAACAATTTAAAAATAAAATGAGGAACGTGATAGAGAGCAACCTAAGTGAGTAGAACTTGCTATTTTAAGTAAAAAGTGGACCTGTGAGACATGACATGTGGGAACAAATGAAAGCCATTTAATATGTAGGTATCTCAAAAAGGGATAGTCAGCAGAGGCCCAAGACAAAATACACTTAAGAAAGAGCAAAAAGGCCAATGTGGTTGGAATATAATTAATCTTTGACAATTAGTATAACCAATCATTTCCATCTGAGGCTATGGAAATACTATTTGAGGTACCCTCTTTTAGTTTACTGGTCAGAGGTGAACTTGATATTGCTGATTATTCTATTTCAGACATTAACAAAGCAAAAGGGCCACTCCACCCCACCAACCTTCTTCATTGTCCCCTACCAAGATTACACTGTTTACAATCCAGCTCCTTAGAAGTTCAGTTTCTTCCCAAAAGTGTCATTCATCCGCAATAAAGCAAGAATTAAAAATATTAACATAAAGGACTGGAGAGATGGATTAGTGGTTAAGGCACTTGCCTGCAAAGCCAACAAGATGGCACATGGATCTGTAGTTCATTTGCAGAGCTGGAGGCCCTGGCACGCCCATTCTCTTTATCTCTCTCAAATAAATAAAATAAAATAAAATACTAAAAATATTAACATATAAAAATGTGTTACATTCATGATTATTAAAGCGCATGTATATTTTCACTGGAAGGCTGCAGAGCATGGATGTGCTTTAAGTAGCATTGCTGCCCTATATATCAGAACAGATGCCCTGCCATTTATGACTAGACATAAGATTTAACCCTTAAATTAATGTATAATTTTTTAAGATTGTATTTTAATTATTATTAGCAAAAGCACATCCACCTGAGTGATTTATGCCCCTGATGCTGCAATCAATACACATGTCACAGCTGGAAAATTGGCTATGCAATGTACCAAGTAAACAGGAAAGCAGACTCTGGCTCAGAGCTTTCTGGAGCTCTCCTTATTCACTGTAGACATCACTATCTACTGACAGCTATTAACAATATGCTTAATTTCATTTCATATACTAATTTTAAGTGTTTAAAGTTATCCATATTCTCTTTTGGCTTAGACAGACATGTCAACATGATCATGTTTAATTATCAGCTCCCAAAGTCCAAGGCACATTTCTATTTGTCATATATTATTTAGAGGCAAACTGTAAATTACTATATTGATGGTGAAGATGATGAAAAGGAGGAAGGGAGTGAGGTGGATGAAACAGTAATCTACTCAGGCACATATAGAGCACTGTATTTTTTATTTATTCATTTATTTTGTTTTTTTGAGGTAGGGTTTCACTCTAGTCCAGGCTGACCTGGACTATATGTAGTACAATATGTAGTCTCAGGGTGGCCTGCAACTCATGGTGATCCTCTTACCTCTGCCTCCCGAGTTCTGGGATTAAGGGCATGCACCACTACACCCGGCTCTATAGCACTGTGTTTTATATACATAATATTTAGTCCTTGCAGGACTAGGCCAAGATTAAGAAACTGGGATCCAATGACATTAAGTTATGCACTGTTGAAACAACAGAACTGGAATGCACTATCAGATCTTAGCACAAAGGGTCATGTGCATTCTGCTATACATTGAACTCAAATACTCCAGTCACAAAACATTCTTTTCATTATGTGTCAAATATGTGCTAGGCTTGGTATAAGTGCAAAGGACACCAATGAACTTTAAATTGTACCATGAGATTATGACTCCTCAGTCCACCTTCAGCCTCTGTTGCAACTACTCCTTCTGCCACTTATTTTTCATGACGACAAAACTGGAAAAAGAAATATCTCATCCAAACTTTCAAGTGACCTAAAATAATTCTCAGTTGGCTGTTTCCTCATAATACAACAATTAAGTTCAATTTTCCCTTGCAAGGGTCCATCCACAATTCCTGCTCCCATCAGGTTTCCTGAGCCAATGCCTGTCTGTGCTGTCAGGAGTGCTTTTCAGGCTAAAATCCACAGGTAGCTGTTTAGTTTTTCATCTGTCCCAGAGTAAAAACAGCTAAACTTCTTTTCTGGTGACTAATAGGCAATATTTCCTGGTGGACAGTTCCTAACAAAACTGTTTTACAAAAAATGGAGAAGGCGTCAGATCCTGCCCGGATATTTTTCTTACACTCTTGGTTCTGCTTTGACAGTTGAAGGATTAAGGGATAACAATGACAGTAGTTCTTGTCATTACTCAAGTCTTGCCGTGTCTTTCTCACCATTCACAATGTCCCTGTTGGAATAAATGCTGATGACTACATCTGTTGTGTTATTTAAAGTAGATCTTTAAGTCAAAATGAGGATGTGTGTGCTGCCTCATTTTGAGTTTGCTTAATGTGTCCAACCATATTTCAGAAATAAATCCCAAATACTTTTTTGCTAAGTGCATTTTTCTTTCAGTTTTAAACCTACGTGTATTTTAAAGGTCATTTAATCCATGCATTTCCAATTGCCCTGGTCTTAAATCACCATGTTGTTTTATGTAAGAGGTACTTAATGGCTCAAGTAGAGGCCTTTAAAATCCAAAGCCACCTCCCACATATACATACACACTCCAAGACCAGAAGTTTAATTTTTTTCAAGAGTACACATGCTTGTTCAATAGTCTAAAGTGGGAATTTCATAGGGGTTGGAACTTGGCAAAATCTATTTTCCCATCCATAGCTGAATCCTAATGATTCCCTCCCAGCTTAGGCAGAAACACATGGAAAGGATATCCAGCAAAGCGCTCTTCCTAGTGGCATCCACATCTGGAGGGGTGTCCTGGCATTCAGCACTAGTGCTCTCTCCCCCCAGGAAAAGGAAGGCTGAAAACCCCAAAGAATAAGAATAATCTATTGCAGATTTCAGGTTACCAAAAAAAAAAAAAAAAAAAAAAACGTGGAAAAGGATCATAGCAAGATACTTAGCATGGTGACATGTCAAAAAGAAAGCTACTGTAACCCCCCCCCCTTAGGCATGTAGTTTTCATATTATTTTTGCATAATTATGCATACAAATTTAAATATATTTCCATGTTATACTCAAAACTCCCCTACTGTAAATATATAAAATAAAACAGAATTAAATGATGGGAATTACAACATTTAGATTCAAATCCAAAATTCCTGTGCCAGTAGTAGGCCCCTCAAGCAACAGATCGGGCTCCTCTGGAACATTTCTTCTGGATTTAAGAACAATTTTCTAATAAAGTAAATCTGGGAGGTGTTGACAAAGAAACCAACAATGGTGGTTATGAAATTTGGATTGAGTCTTTATTTCTTACTATGTGGCCTTGGGCTAGTGGCTGAACAACCTGAGCACTTTCCTCATCTCAAACACTAGGGGCGTTGACACCATGTTCTCATAAGTTTTTTTTTCCAGATTTAACATTTCATTATGCTGAGACACCAGCCCAGGAATGGGGTTATCTGATGGTCAGAAACAGAAAAGAAAGAAAGAAAAAAAAAAAAGCTTGGCAATTTGATTACAATTAACTCACTTTGGAAGATAAATAGAATATTTTGGGATAACACTTTAGTTTTGGCAGAAAGTAAATCTTCCATCACGGTTTTTTAATGGAAGAAAGATTAAATCTGAAAGGGTGGCTACAAAGCAGAAAGAAGTTTCATTTGTCACAGATATGGTGACCCCGGGTCTCCATACAGGACCCCAAGGGATTTCAAAACAAGACAAGGAAAGCCTCTGTCCGGAGCACAAGTATCCAAATGATGTGCATCTTCCTGAGCCTTTTCTTCCCCTCCTTCTGACATGTATGTTATGAATTATGATCACTGCGCCAGAGCCAAGAGCTCTCCGGCTCCAGCCCGATCTGTGTTTAGTGAGCACAGCTCCCTGCCAGCTGCGATCTGCAGCTGTCTGTCAGCATTTGTGAGGACAGACCGACCGCCGTGCTCCCTGATCACTTAGCCGTGGACTGCACACTGTGTCCTCAGATAGGCTCAGTGCACCCTCTGCATTTCCAATTCCCTTCCTGCGGGGGTGGACGCCGGGACTTCGCACGCACATTTGGAGCAAATAGCTTGAAGCTTGTGTCAAAACGGAGCTCCCAACAGAGTTCTGTCCCAACCAAACTGTTTGCAGAAAGACCCAGTCTGGCCTGTTTGTTGCATGTCCACAAGGCAAAGGAGGCCACTACAGGCCTTTCCACAGGACAGAGTGAGCCCTCAAGAGCTGGCCAAGAGCACAGGCCCAAGGCCAGGCGCCTGTCTCAGAGCTGGGGAATGTGGGGGTGGCGAGGCCACCAGGAAAGCACGAAGCCTGAGGAAGAGCAAGGCCCCTCCGAGTGCTCGGCGTGGCCATGGTGAGCCACAGAAGGCAGCACTCAAAGGATTCCTTATCTGAGGAGAAATCCTCCTCCTCTGGAGCACTCAAGTAAGCTTGGGACTCCCGCCTTTCGAAGGGGCTTTAGCGAATGATACATTTTGCTCAACTAGAATGTGTGTTAATCTCAGAGAGTCCTTTTCCCTTTAAATTTCCAGGCGGGTTTAGACTAGAAGAAATGTCTACAGCACTCCACGTGTAATTAGAGTCTGCAAAGTCAGTCAAAAGTCTACCTACCCTGTTTTCATCATCAAAGTCATTAGAACTGGGAACATCAGGTGTTTTTCTGTTGTTGTTGTTGTTGTTTGTTTGTTTTTTACAAAGATGACAATTCCAGGATTCCTCATAGGTACCCAAGACCTGGCCTTCTTAAAGGACTGAAGGTTTTTTGGGCTCCAGGTCCACCATGACCCGTCGGTACTAGTGGAAAGGGACATTTTTGGCTTTTGGATTTTGTTTAGTGATAATTTTTCATGCTAAAAAAAAAAAACCCCTGGAATTCTTCCCACTCATAGAAGTATTGTGAAAACTGCTTTTTTGTTACGGAACAGTATTGTTTCTGTAAGAAATGTGTCCTCTTGGGAAGAAAGGCAGAATGCAAATTCAAATTTACAATAAAACTACAATATGGAGCAATATGGAGCATATGCCCAAAGTTGGCCTAAGTCACTCAGTGGAGAAAATATTCTAAAGTTTGGGAAAATACATTCCTCATTCCTCTCTTGCTCACTTAGTGTGTGTGTGTGTGTGTGTGTGTGTGTGTGTGTGTGTTTATCAGCAGAAGAGCCCTGACCCAAATATAAACACTTTCTTTCCCACAACTCTAACATATACACAATAGTTAGCATAGTTTCTTTCAGACTAGAAACCATGAGAATCACAGGGTCACTAAATAATAACAAAGCTCTCTTACTCCATGATCTTTCCCTATTCAAGAGGATTGTAAAATAAAAACAAAGACTGCAGGGAATCAATATTTTCAAAAGGAATAGCAACTTATAGTACAAGAGTATTTGGATTGCTAAGTGCCTTCACTTCTCTCTGTGTTGCTGTTTGCTGCAGTGTTCATTGTGAAACCCTTTTGCTGGATGTGTTACATACGATGAGCCTGGGTGTTATAATAAACAGAGAGGAAGGCTGCAATAATGTATTTCAGTTAGGAAGAAGCACTTGAAAGAAATTGGTTTTGCTATACACATGATGTGAGCCAATCAATAGTGGTTTAGTCTGACAAGCACTGTCAATATCCATTGTCACAGTTCAGAAAGTCTTTAATGGATAGTTCTTCAGAACCCAGTGGATTTAACACATGTGCAAAGTCCTTTGGAATATATTATACCTGGCAGAAATGAATCACAGGTAATTCTTGGAACTGCATGCAAGATTTTTTCTTTTTCTTTTTAAAAAATATTTTACTTATTTATTTATTTGCAAGCACAGAGAGAAAAGAGAGAGAGCCCGAATGGGTGCACCAGGGTATCTAGCCACTGCTAACTATGAAACATAGGTCTTGGAGAATTGGACCCGGGTGGTCTGACTCTACAGGCAAGCACCTTAACCACTGAGTCATCTCTCCAGCCCAAGATATTTTTTCTTAATTGAGAGACAAACAGTTCATTTAAATGTGTTCATATGTACATATATTTACATGTATATACAAAGGCCAATGTTCAGTAATAAATGTTGAAACAATGAAAGGCCCTATCCTAGAGGACGAGGAGCTACTTTTTTGTTGTTATTTTTATTTATTTCTTTGAGAGGGACAGACAGAGAGAGAAAGAGGCAGATAGAGAGAGGGAGAGAGAATGAGTGTGCCAGGGCCTCCAGCCACTGCAAATGAACTCCAGATGTGTGCACCCCCTTCTGCATCTGGCTAATGTGGATCCTGGCCTCGAACTAGGGTCTTTAGGCTTCAGAAGCAAGTGCTTAACTGCTAAGCCATCTCTCCAGCCCAGGAGCTACTCTTTTTTTAAATAGCTACTCTCTTTACTTTCTGAGATTGCTATGGTGATGGTGATACAGCGTATCACTCATTACCCAAACATTAACAATCTGCTTGTACTAACTGAATGTTCATACCAACCCAACTAAGCCTCACTTGAAATGTACATAGCTTGAGTAAAATACCATGAAGTTGAAATTCAAAATCCTATAGTATTTAAAAGAGTGAAAAATGGGTCAGAAAGATGCATATTTGTTGGTGTTTCTAATGGCAGTAACATGGAAAGAATTGTGTTACTGTTACTAATCAACTTTCTCCTTATGCTGATCAAGCCATTTCATTGCTGCCCTGTGATTCACTCATCTCTTCTAAGGCAACTCACTTCCTTCTCAATGCAATGATCCATGGCACTCCCACACTACAGTTTCCATGGAAAGTTGATAAATTGACCCCTTAAGTTAGAAGTACTAGAGTATGACAGGGAGAAGACAGCCATCTCTTTATGTCCTTAGACATTTAATAGCATGACAGAAATATGAAGAGGCAAGACATGGCTGAATGACTAAGCCCCTGTTCTGGCTTTGTCACTCATTTGCTACACAGAATAACCTCTCAGAACCTCATATTCTTAATCTGAAAAAAATGAGCAATGGTAACACAATCTACCACGTTGAATGGATATAAGCATTAAATGAGATCACTTTGCTTAGCAAGTTCCTTGGCATAGAGCCAACACTCCAAAGGCATTGGTCATTAGTAATAATAGATACATGAAGATAACCAGATTGGCAAGTAAAAGTGTAAATTAAGACTATTTTGGGAGACTCACTGCTATGTATACATACACACACACACACACACACACACACACTTATTTATATACATATACTTTCCTTATAATCTAAGCACTTTAACCATTTCCTCTTATCTAATGATTATATGATTTTAAGATAATCTTCAAAATATCTAAGCCAGTTTCATTATTTTTTTCTGTTCTGGCTCAAAATTTATGCATGAAAATGTAATGGTACATGTTAGCATACTCCTCTCTAAAGATACACTGTAGCATTTATAGAGTCAGGAATTTAGAGATTTAAAGAAAAAGCTTCAAAGTTGTCACATATGCTTGCAGCATACCTGCTAAGAATCCATGTTTGCCTCTTTTCACAAGTGGACAAACTAACATATACATACACCATATTCTGGTAGGTCTCACAACAAATATGTATATGAAAAAAGGAATTAAACCTGCCCAATGCAGGTAAAAATAGGCCAATTCTGGAGATTAAGTGAGATGGGCCTGTTTGGTATTGTCAAACCTCACTTGCTTTGTCACTGAGTTCCAAGTGTTCAGTCCTGGGCTCCTGTACTGCCATTTCCATACTGCACTTAGTATGTTAGATCTTCTATTGGGGATTGGTATCCATATTCTGTAGAAGGTTCTTTTGGTTTGAGTTGGCTGTGGCTTGTTTTCTGTCATTAGAAGAATGTTCATTCTTGCATTTAGTATATCTCATAGGAATACCAGCACTGCATAGTGAATTTTATATGGACTGATGCCATAATTTTCTTTTCTGTCTTTCTTTCTTTCTTCATTTTCTTGTTAGTTATGTACACTGTATGCATGCAGCCATGTTGGTACCATCGTTAGCCTCCTCTCTGTCCTTCCCCCCTCTGCAGCAACCCTCCTTGTTGAGGAACATGGGTTGTACATTGTGAGGTTATCCATAAATTACGGGTAAGGGGAATGTCTCTGTGCATAATGTCCCAACATGTGGCTCTAACAATCTTTCCATCCCCTCTTCCATAAATTCTCCTGAGCCATGATGGGTTCATTTTAGGTCCACTTCAGTGGTAAGGTCTTGGGAGCCTCTCTGTCTCTGGATATCTGGTTTGATTAGCAGTTTTGTGTTCTCTGTGTCTATCTCCTTCACTTTTGTGCTAGTACAAGGTTCACCAAGAAATCAGCACTCTTGCTCATTTCCCCAATTACTCTTGGCTTCACTTGGGGTTCTGATGAGGTTCAATAGGCTGATTCTCTCCTTAGGGTCTGTGTCCATCTGAAAAAGAGAAGCAGATTCTCCAACAGAGAGCACCAGATAAATGGGATAACCATTATTATTTTAGAGAGAATTTAATAGGTGTAGGCCCTCTTGTAGCCCATGACTGGTGGGAGCTTGATAATAGTGAGTGGGCTTATTTTTTGGGTATGGTTCTGACTTGTTTCCCAGCTCCAGCTATGGGTTCCATTCCACTGAGCAGATATGTTAGCCAAATCAAGAGCAGTTGGTTACCCACCATGGCTGTGTGCCACTATTGCATTTGTGTGAACATCACATCAGGTTGTTTGCCACTGGTAGCTTACACCATGAGTTGTTTGTACAGATATAGATCAGCATCTTGAGCAGATTTAGGTTAGGAGCCACAAATTAGTGAGACCATGTGACGATTATCTTTCTGTGATTGGGTGAGAGATTCCACCTTACCCTAGTAAGGATAGCAAGTATTAAAAAATCAAATGAAAACAAATGCTGACAAGGATGTGGAGAAATAGGAACCCTCATTCACTGTTGGTGGGAATGTATGATGCTACAACCACTATGAAAAACAATATGGAGAATCCTAAGAGGTTGACTATGGAGTTACCAACAGATCCAGATATTCCCTTACTGGGCATTTACCCTAAAAGCTCCATGCCTCAGTTCAGAGGTATTTGCTCAACCATGTTTATAGCTGCTCAATTTATAATAGCTAAGAGCTGGAATCAATCCAGATGTCCATCATTAGACAAATGGGTAACCAAGATGTGGTATATCTACACTATGGAATTCTACACAACAGTAAGGAAAAATGAAACAATGAAATTTGAAGAAAAATGGTTGAATCTTTCTTCATTTTCTAACCTCACTCTGCAACCTAGACTGATTTCTAACTCGTGACAATCCTCCTACCTCAGATCTCTGATGCTGGGAATAAAAGTGTGAGCCACCACACCCAGCTTCCTATTTTTTTAATAATTTAACTTTTCAAAATCAGCTTCTGCTTTTGCTCAGTATTTGGTTAAGTTATTAGGAAACTTATCAAAGTTTTGAGTGTCAACAGTTTCACTGACAGTATATCAAGTGATATGAACCCAATATAAAATTGTCAGGCCAAGTGTAGTAGCACATACCTTTAATCCTAGCACTTGGGAGGCAGAGGTAGGAGAATCACCATGAGTTTGAGGACACCCTGACACTTCATAGTGAATTCCAGGTCAGTTTGGGCTAGAGTGAGATCCTACTTCAACCCTGACCCTGAATAAAAGAAAATACCTAGTCAATAGAAATGTCTTGAAATGTCTTGTTTCTCTAAAAATATATTATATCATTAACCAGTAGTGTAAAGAACTTTTTGAACTATGAATCATAAATAGCCTGATAAATCTACAATGGCAAGAGGGTCACATTTTGTAATGACATGCTTAATATTTGGCTATATAATATTGATGTGATTATTATCATTATAATTAACAATATTCAATATTCAACCTAAAACCTTACTAAAGCTATAACAAAGATTTTAAGTACAATACCTTGCATTACACTACAGAAATACATTATCAATATCTCCATGCCTACAATGTCTTAGCAATAAGTACAGTAAATAATTTGCTTCATAGGCAGATGAATGTATTTTATTTAGAAGACTTGGATACATTGATAATAGCAAAATTACCTGTGGAATTTCCATAGGGTTGAATGATAGCAGTTTGCCAACACTTTATTAATACTGAAAATGTAGCTAGACTTTATTCTAAAAGTAAACATTTTCATTCTATGAATTCTTACTTCTCCACCAGAGGGTAGATAACACAAACATGAATCATTAAAAGTATAATGTGTGCAATCCTTCTGTTATGAATCAAATTGTCTTTTTTTATATTTCTAAAATGTGTGAGGGCAATTAAGTGGTTAAAACAAAGCTCTGCTGTTGAAACTCCCTGCATTAGCTATTTTATTTATGTCCAGATTTAATTGTGACTTGTGTTTCGAGTAAATCACTTGAAGTTTCAATAACTTAGTTTCTCTGTCATGTTAGGAGTTGAAATTATGACTTCTAATTGCATTGAGCATGTTTATAAAATATATATTAAATGACTAGCCATACCTTACGTCCAAACCTAGCCTTTTTGTCCGCTATGACATAGGAAGCAATGGGCAAAGTTCTACATGCTCTGACCCTGTGTGCTGGAGAGAGAAAATCACAGTATTTATTCACACCCCTGCAGTGAATTTGCCCAAGTGCAGATGTCCTGGAAAGGAGCAGACAAAGGGCTGTGAAGAACTGTAATGGTCTTTAATTTTATCTTCAACTTTTTTTGAATTAGATGCTCTTATTTAAGTAATTTAGAAAGTAGGGGAAAACAACTGTGGGGTAACTCCAAAACCCAGAAAGTTGTATTGGAAAATACGAGTGGAGAAAACTGTATTTGTTACACAATCCTTGTGATGGATTGAGAAGTGCTTTGGAATCTGTGGGAACAAAGAGCCTGACTTAACCTTATTTTGTCATTTCTTCTGGCTTTCCCACCCTGGACACCACAGGATGGTAAGCTGACTGCCTGGTCATTGCTGCCAGCTTTGCCCTAATGTTACCCTCAAGTGGCACTGAAGTGCTCAGGACTCTGGGCTGCTAACAGAACTGTCCCCTTCAGGAACTAACGCCATCAGTGAAATGAGAGCAAGTAGTCTCCAAAGCTGCTTGCAACTATGTTTATGAAGAGTAATGGCTCTACGGTTCTTTAGTAATGTTTCTGAAGCCCTGGCTCTCCCAAAATTTCCAAAATAATAATAGTAATAATAATAATAAAAACATGTAATGGGAATACCGCGAGAACAGCAGTTTGGCAGGGAAAAGGAATATTTCAAAATAAGGTCCCAAGAAAAAACAGTTCTGGCAGATGCATAGTCCTGGATCATATTATCCAGACTATTAGGTTCTGGAAGATTTGGGGGTTTTCTTTTGTGGTTCCCATACACTTAATAGCACAGTAGTATATGATCATCATCCAAACTTTGTGACCTTTTACTTCATTACTTCGTTACTACTGTGGGAAAAATAATGTACAAAGAGCACCAGTTCCAATGAGGTTTTCTTACCTCCAGTTAATAATACCCTACAGGCTAAGTCAGGTACATAACTTGTGCTAGACTCTCATCTACTGTCCTAAATAATGCTATTACTTGAAGATCAGTGTAGTAACTCCACTGTCCTAACATCCTTCAAAGCCTAGGACACCTACTCCTTCCTGCTGAAGAACATCTTTAGCATCTAATATATCTTTCAAGGGGTTAGGCATGGCACTTAAATCTAATGCCTTTGACCTGCGTGTGCTGAGACTTAAATTGCATAATTATTCAATATTCATAGTCTTTGAAAATTATTCTACTCATTTGGGCCTTTAAAAGGGGGGGATCAGCTTCAGTGGGGGAAAAACAGGAAGAAAACAAAAAGAAAATGTAAGTAAATTCTAGAAAATTCAGAAAAGTATAATTAAGTTAACTTACATAGAGGTGAAAATATGATCTTCTGTGTAAATCAGATTAAATGTGTTAGAATTTAAACTGTATCTCTTTCAGCTATTTTCATTTTAAAATAAAATGTTTTAAATGGGAGGAGTAGAAAAAAATTGCTCTTTGGCATAACATAAATCTTTAAACTGCAGGAAGTTTCATTCTCAAAAAGTAGTTGAATCTCTGAGGAAAAAGAAAAGGCTGAATTCCATTTTTCATAAATGATGGATTATTGTACCGCATTGTGTATTTTCCAGTAAAGTGTCCTTTTATTTGCTCTGTGTGATTACAAGTTTCTAAAAGTATGTGTGGGGTCACTTGGGTGCTGTGGGAAAATGGAAGGAACACTGTTCTGTGAAAATCAGTAGTGAAATCAGAAGCAAACTATGTCCTGATTACCATAGGCATGTGTTTAAATTTCTCTTTCCTTAATTGGTTATGTTGTATTTACTTAAAATGAACAATTTGGCAAGTTTTTCTCCCTTGACAACAGAAAAGTGTAAACTGTTTTATAAGTTTGGCTGTTAAATTCAGATTTGTAAACCACAATGTCCAAAGACTTTTACTGCTATTCTCAGGACCCAGTGATAGACCTGTATTGATAGCCATTCATTTCTTTTGTATTTGTAGCACATTCCAGTAATTTGGTTAGTAAAACTTATGCCATAGTTTTGTTTTATAATCATCTATTGACTCCACCTTCTCTGAAGTTCTTCTTAGCACAAAATGAGTGGGAAAATGATGGCAAAGACATTTCCTTTGACTTGTCATCTGAGGATGGTTATTTATGTCTTCAGGAAATGGAAGTTGACACTCTAGCCTGTTACCAGAAGAGTCATCATTATAGGCAACTTTGGAGAGCTTGGCTGTGTTAAATCTGTGCTCTTCTACTTTCTCAGGATGTGTAAGAAGGAATCAAGATACAGCATTTAGAAATGTATTTCCATTTCCTTCAAAAGCTGATGCACCTTACAGAAATTTCTCACATGTTGAGCCAGATGGTGGTATTGAAAACAATATATATATATATATATATATATATATATATATATATATAGTGAAGAAACTTATCACTAGAATACCTGAGGGGTTTCAGAAAGATATAACTCACTGCATAATTATTTTCATAATGTAGCATTTATGCTGTGTGTGTTCATGTGCAAAGTACTTTCTAATCAAATCATATTTATGAGTTCTGTAACAGGGGAAGAAAATTCTTTTCTAGACCTGCATCACTTAACATTCTAACAATGGGAAATGACAAAATTTTGAATCATGATAAAAAATGAAAAATATTATCTCAGGAAACATGTAAACACCTAAAATTTCCATATATTTTTTAAAATATTTTATTTATTAATTTTTATTTATTTCAGAGAGAGAACGAGGCAGATATACAGTGAGGGAATGGTTGTGCTAGAGACTTCAGCAACTGTAAACAAAATCCAGATGTATGTGCCACCTTGTTCATCTGGCTTGCATGGGTCCTGGGGAATTGAACCTGGGTCCTTTGGTGACGCAAGAAAATGCCTTAACTACTCTCCAGCCCAAATTTTCCATGTAATTTGGAAGGTGGGCTTAAGACCAAAATTTTCTGAGGCATACTTCTTTGAAGGATGTTAAGTATTCCTTAGTTTTTCACACTCAGAAGCAGGCCTGGGACTTTGTTACAGCATCAAACAAAGCTGGTCATTGACCTCTGATGGTCACAGCAACAATTGGACCTAGAATGAAAGATGATAATGTGTTATTATATAGGCACATTAAGATCCTCAGAATAGCTTTTCCTATCATACAATGCTGAAACAATTAATGCATGAACATTAGTGGTCTTGCAAAAACAAATTTTGTTTCCTTGGGTTCTAAGGGTATTTGTTATTTTTCCAAGATGATCTGAAGCCAATTTGTCCTCTAGGATCTCTTACTCTAATGCACTCCTTCTATTGTATCCCTTACCATTTTGCATTATAAATACACAAGTATGTTATTTACAAAAGTTAAATTCACCACTGTCATGCATGTAAGATTTAAACAATTTGTATTTTTCATATAATGTAGCAAAATTTTCCAAAAATATAATGTGAACCCTAAGTATAATGTACAATATCCTGATAGCCACGTTGTAAAAAGTAAAAAGAAACAAGTTTTAATAATAGATTAATGAATTTTAATAATTTATTTTAGCTGAAAATATTCAAAACATTATCACTTTCCCATATGGCACAAGATTTATTACCAATTGTCTGGTAGCCCTAAGCCACAAATGACTATGATACTAGCTAGCACAGTTCTACAGCAGTGCCTCTTAATCTGTTTAAGTCCTCATAGAAAATGATAGTGTTGCCTAAGCTTGTAGAAGAAATTAATATATACACAAGGGGGCTGAAGAGATGACACAGTGGTTAAAAGATGCTTACTTAAAAAGCCTCATGGCCTATGTTCGAATCCCCTTTACCACTTAAAACCAGTTATACAGAGTGTTGCATGTGTCTGGAGTTCGTTTGCAGTGGCAGGATGCCCTGACACACCCATGCACACTCTCTCTGTCTTTCTTTGTCTTGGTCTCTCTCCAGTAAATAAGTATTTAAAAAAATAAATAAACATACATTCACATTCCATAGAGGATACAGATGCTCTGAAGTTCTGGGTGCAGTATACTGAGTACTACTATCACCCATTTTTCTAGGCAGAGTAGCTAGAAAGCTCTAGTCTACAACAATGAATCTTAACTTTTCCAAGCTATAGACTCCTTATTCACCTCTCAAATAGTGTCAGTACTTTCATTGTCAATTCATGTAATGAGCAGAAGGCTGATGATTTACATGGATTTATGCATATGCTATTGAGATATAGATGGAGATCTTACTTGATTTGTCACATCGAGTCCCTGTATATTTTTTCAGTGTGATACTAGCAAGAAAAGAGAATGTAAGCAGACCTTTTAACTTTTTCAGTTGTTGTATGCAGTAATCCTCAATAGAGAATATTTTTTCATTCCACCAAAGGCACACTTAGAAATGTCTAGAAATATTTTTTTTTCGAGGTAGGGTCTCACTCTAGCCCAGGCTGACCTGGAATTCACTATATAGCCTCAGGGTGGCCTCGAACTCACAGCGATCCTCCTACCTCTGCCTCTCTGCCTCCCAAGTGCTGGGATTAAAGGCGTGTGCCACCACGCTCAGCAGAAATATTTTTGATGATCACATTTGAGGAAGAGGTGCTAATGATATACTGTTGGTTAGAGGCTGCTGAACGCCCTACATAGCCTACATAGGACAGACCCTTATAACAACAAAAGTCATATGGTCTACAATGTCTATATGTGAAAATTATTAATTTAAGGCAAAATAAAATATTGTGCTTTCAACTGGGAAGTGTTGTCTCAGTCCAGTGTAACATCTGGTCTCAATGTTTCAACAAAAATTTTCAACCTAATTTAAAAATCAAACTCTATGCTTCTCCATTTTAGCAGGTATCATGATTTCTTTCTTCTTCTGCCCTTTCTACCCTGATACCTTTTCTTAACTGAAATTCACTTTTGCCTTGAAGTGCCAAAGGTTCCAAGTGAGCAATTAAAAAGAAAACTTCTCAGATGATCAAGCAAACTTTTTAAAATAGACACATCCTAAAATTCATGTCAACAATTGGGTAAAAACAGTGGAGACTTAGCTAAGGTCTCAATCTCATCTTACAGACACAACATTGCTATCAATGATTAACACCAGCCCTTGATGCTCTATGCTCAATGAAAGCCCAGAGCCATGGGTTATATTCATCATTGTATCCACTGCCATTAATACAGAACTTGATGTTCAGTGCATATACAGAAGAATTTGTTCAAGAATGAATTGAACATACACTTGACTTTGAAAGTAAAGCTAAGAATAGGAGATTGAGGCTAGCGGAATTATGTATGAAGACATGGAAACATCTGGTGCAAATATGTGCTCCCAAGTTTTACCTAGAACTTGTGGTCCATCTACATCAACAAAACGGTAATAAATAGCTGTTTGAGGGAAAGAAATCATGTGTCTTAATGGAAATCAGAAGATGAATACAATTATTTGAGCTAGCAGAATATTTTTTTTAAAGTCTGTCTAGAAATAGTAGGTAATGAGCATTGATTGAAATTAACAGTTCTAAAGTATCATCTCTACCCTCAGTTTAGATCAGCTTTTCTCTGACCATAGTTTTGTGTTTAGATATAAAGGGTAAAATTATGTGGAGAAGATTACCATGTTAAATACATGGAAATGGAAGTGAAAATCAATTTTGACTACATAGACCCAGCCCCTTTTTCATTGTACTGTGGTATTATAGTAGGGATGTACTTCCATATGGACCAATTTTACTTACGTCTTACCTAGGCAGAAGTGTATTAGCTGTTAATTAAGGTAGCCATTCTAGAGCTACAGTCTCCAATTCCTATTTTCATGAATTCGTAATCATAAAGAGAAATTTGCTAAAAACCGGACTTTGTTTTTAATCTCCAGTGTTCCGCCTGCAACACAGTGCTTCTGATACCAGTGACAAAAACCGAGTTAAAAGTAGATTGAAGAAGTTTATTACTCGAAGACCTTCTCTGAAAACCCTGCAAGAAAAAGGCCTTATTAAAGGTACAGGACATTATGTACTTATACCGTAACTTGGGATAAATAAATATGCCTCTGTGACCTAAAAGAATCAGATCTAAAGGTATATGAGAATAATTTATTCTTTTTTAGAGTGTTTATTAAATATCTGCTCTATACCAAAGGAAAAATAGTTGTGCAGAAAATGAACTTTGATAATATAGTGTCAGGGTCTTATAGAATAAGTGCATGCTATTGACCTCAAAGTATCTGAGCTCTTTCCCAGGAGCAGAGAAGGCTTCCTCATAGAGCATCTGCTATAATGACCACATGGTCCAATCCCATGTACCTGCACAGGTCCACTTACACCTATGGTTCCAGTATAGTTTATAGAGATAGCCCTGTCCACTTTCAGATGGGTCCTGAGTTGAATATTATCTGTTCACCAGAGTCACAGCAATCAACAGTGCTAGGGAGAATGTCAGAAATAGCTAAAGATCTGATGGCCCAGTTGAAGATAAAATAAGGATATATTTCTGCAAACTTAGATAAATTTGAGGGTGAAAATCCCATACTAAACTCTAATAGCTATGGGAAGACACAGTCCCTGGGGTCCACTAATCAGAATTCAGACCTTGATTCAGCCGTTGACTCATATTGGCCCTGAAGAAGTTACAAGCAAGCTCCTTGAGCCTTCAGCTTTCCTGTCTATTAAATGGGGATGATTGTATTCACCTTGCAAGAATGGTCAGCACTCTGCAAGTCAGATTCACTGAATAACATATCGGCACCTTCAATTCTACCTTACAATTCATCTTCTAGAGTATTATTTTCTTAGAAAGATTCAAGTGAAGCTTACCTGACTTCTTAAGACATGAAACCAGATTAGTAGCCCAAACAAATCCAATTTTACATAAAGCTTAAATGTTTTGTGACTATGGTAAAATGCAAGGCATCTTAATTCAATGGCAGAATCTGGCTCCAATAAAAATGCTCAGAAACAAATCAACCTCAGCAGTTCCCTTGAATGGTCTGAACAGACTGCAGACAGGCAGGATGTCTAATGCAGTTTTCACAGTGTAGCAGAGGAAGCACTGAGCACACTCTGAGGCATGCATTTCCCATCTCAGAGCTCCATTAAGTTTTCACCATAGCTGACCAATGAGTCACTACTCATTAGGAGAGCTATGGAAAATCTATGTGTAATTCTGATTTGATAAGCTTCCATTGTTGTCTTCAGTGGACGGGTGGAAGATTTTTTTCCAAATACAGATCAAGTTATGCAAATGAATTCACTTCCTGGGCCTGTTTCAATTTCATCTCTGAACTTTTCTCAAGGATTTCACTGACATTTTTTTTTCACTTCATCTGAGTAAAGGTCATTAAACTAATTTTTAAAGTATCTCGCCAGTCAAATTCATCGTGTTAGCTCACTTTTTTATCACACTTAAGACAAGACTTGAAAAAAAGAATAAAATCAAACTTAATCCATTAAAAATTACATAAAATGAATTAATGATTAGTAGTTAAATAGCTAATTTCTCCACCCAAAATAGTTAATCCAAAGTGGAGAATTATTTAGAAAGTAACAATGATTTTAAAAATGAATTGCACTGCATTCAAAAAGTATTTATATCATATTCTTTAGCCTCATCCTCTAGACCCAGACAAAAAGTCCCATCATCAAAGTTCGACAAGCTGTGCTCTATGATTTGTGCTTTCTGGGACCTGGGTTTTCAGCAAGGCCATCCACTTTCCATGTTTCTAAAGGTTGTGGGGATAGCTCTCAATTCAGGCAGCCCACACTGAACACCTCAGTGAGGGCAGGAAGGGCTGTGCCATACACACTCTGCAAAAACCACCAGAGTCATGTCTGCAAAGGGAAAGTGCCTCATATGGTGCAGTCACAAACCCTTTCTTCAAAACCTGTGTTTTGAAGTCACTGAAGACCTGGTCAAGATGTAATGGCATCTGGAAAGACATGGGATGGGGCTGCACTTTCTACATTCTTTAATATGGCTAATGAGAAGGGTACATCGCGTTGACAAATCAAAGGATGAACCATCAGATCATTCTGAATGATCATCCACTGAGAAGAAACCTTCTTACCTCAGGTAGGAGCAACAGCCATCATGTGTTTGTAGTGATGCCTCAGAAGCTCTCCAAGTCATTCATACTGTCAAAAGGTGGACGAGTCCTTTACAAATGTGTTAGTTTATTGCATTGAGCATTTCACTGGAAATAAAATATGACTCTTTTATTCTATAAATTTGGGGTAGGAGAGTACATTTAAGGGTGGTAAGTGTGTCTGTATATAACCTCTACTTGTGTTTGGAACTGAAGTAATGGCTTATTAGTTTCAGCCAGACTACATTTTGTAATCTTTCACATAATAACTTTGGCAGCCATAAATAGGAAATACTTGGAAATACAGTTTTCAGAAAAGATAACAATTGCTTGATGTTTTGTTGTTGTTTCCTTAGAAACAACCAATATGTCCCAGTATATAAATCATAGAAGATTATATGTGTACAAAATAGTTTTATTTATCTCAATTTGGGTAAAACCTAACTGGGAGGTATTGCAGAAATGGAAATTAATGCCACACCACTTCTATGTATAATAATAACCTATTTAACAATCCAACAAGACATAGCAGAATGTTTGTTGTAAAGCAATGTCTCCAGCCTCACTCCTGTTTTGCACCTTAGAATCTGACTTGGGTTTCTAGTTGCAAGTCCTTTGGAGGTGGGCTCCTTATCTATATCCCTGTCATATAGGGTACAGGCCGCTTAGTTCCTGCCACTATCTTTCTTGTTTTTTTTTTTGTTTTTGGTTGTTTATTTTTACTTATTTATTTGAGAGTGACAGACAGAGAGAGAAACAAGCAGAGAGAGAGAGAATGTGAGTGCCAGAGCCTCCAGTCACTGCAGGGGAACTCCAGATGTGTGCGTCCCCTTGTGCATCTGGCTAACGTGGGTCCTGGGGAATTGAGCCTTGAACCGGGGTCCTTAGGCTTCACAGGCAAGTGCTTTACTGCTAAGCCATCTCTCCAGCCCTCTTTCTTGTTTTTAATGTTGTAGTATTTTGATTTATTATACTTGGACAATAATTTAAAATTCTGAGGTAGACATGAATTTGACTCAGCTCTACCAAGGCTCAATTTTCTGCCCCCTCTCCTTCTCAAATGTGCATACTCAGTAGCAGCTGATTCCACCATCTCCCCTGCTCCTTTTTCTTGTCTTGCACTTCTACATTGTGAAGTTTATATTATTTTATCTGTTTCTCATTTATGGGTTAGTTGCAAAAGCTAAAGATCAGAAAGTCCATACTAGCATGTATATGCAGATAATTTACAAAGGCAGCACACGTCAGATTTCTGTGTTCTTACCACACCATGTGCCCTACTGTACTCAAAGGGCAATGCTTCTGATCACGTTGAAGATGATCTTCTCATTCTTTTTCCATTTGTTTTTCATACACAAGTGTTTGGCATGTGTATGTGGGTAAGAGACCACTATGTGTGAGAATATGTGTGTAGGCCAAAGGTCATTATTTGGTATCTATCTCAATTTTTCTCCAAGGTATTTTTTGAAAGAGTGCCTCATTGAACTTTGAACTCACCAACTGGCTATACTAGCTAGCCAGTGAGCCCCAGAGATTTCCACTTGAACTCCCCAGTGTATTCACACCATACCTGGCTTTAATATGGGTTCTTCAGATCTGAAGTCAGGTTCTCATGCTTGAGAGGCAAGCACTTTACTGACTAAGCCATCTCTCCAGCCTCTCCTAATCTTTTATATATTTCAACATATCTCTAAGTCTGTTTCTGATATTTTATATCAAAATATAAAAAAGCAATAATCAACTTGATTTTGATCAAGTAAATATTACAAAATCTTTGGGCAAGCAATGTTCCAGATGTGATTAACATATTCATAGATTCAGTGTTATGACTTATGGGCCACATATGTGATAATGTTCTTGCTTTCAAGGGTTATGCTTTGTGATTCAGTTAAAGTGATGTCATTTTGCAGCATTCTTTGCTTTGATTGTGACTTCCTTGTACCAACTCCTCCACCAGAGTTTTATTCACTCATGCTTTAATGGGCTTTATGTCATCAATACTTCTATCCTCTCAGTCTATGTGGTCTAGTCTGCTGTCTCCGTCTTTTCCTACTGAATGACATTAGCTTGGATGGGTTATTTCCAGTCTCATTATATTGTGATTTCCTTTCACTGTTCCAGGATGTATTAGGCAGGACCCATTAACTTTTAGAATATATGAGACCTCAGATAAAAAAGAAGTACCTTCACTATGCTCACTATTGTTTTGTTTATGGTTTTGGTTGATTTTGTTTGTTGTTTTTAAATATTTTTATTTATTTATTTGAGAGAAACAAAAGGAAGAGAGAGAGAGAGAGAGAGAGAGAATGAGTATGTCAGGGCTTCCTGCTACTACAAATGAACTCTAGATGCATGTGTCACTTTATGGACCACTTTATGGACCCAGGACTTCAGCCTTTGCAAACAAGGGCCTTTAATGACTTCTGTCCAGTCCTGCTGGTTTGCTTGTTTTTAATAAGACAGGGTCTCAAATTTACTTTGTAGCTAAGGATGACCTTGAACTCTTGAACCCCCTCCTCCACTTCGCAAATTCTGGGATTACAAGCTTGCACCACCACTCCCAGAAAGAGCAAGTTTGTTTACTTTTTAGGTGCTAGAGATCATACCTAGAGCCTTATACAGGCTATGCAGCTGAATATAAAATTCCACCATTCCTACAAGATGGAGTTGTATGTTCCACGCTTATAACGGCTTAGTACTTAATCTCAACAATGATGATTCATTTCAATTCTGCAGTATTTTTATCTTTGCTGTGTTGTTGATATGTTCTTCCTAGTGGGTATTGTTTCTTCTTTATTGACTATTATATTATATACATGAATGGTTTCATCCAACCTTAATTTTTCTCATATTCTGAAAGATTCTCAATTTTGTAGCTTAATTTTTAGCAGAAGCATCAAAATTTTCCAAGACAGGTTAAACACTGGAGTTTCCCATTTACTAGCTAGATAACCTAGTATGCAGTTGCTGATTTTCTCCTATTAGCAATTTACATCATAAAGTTTAAATTAAATAATAAATGGAAAGAACCTCTCACAATATCCAGTACACATTAGCCATTCAACAACTTTGTCTTCTTTATGTCATTTCTTGGTTCTTCTTTCTTCGTTTCTTCTTTCATCTCTCTCACCTTTTCTTTCTCCTTTCTGTAGATCTTACCACCTACCCTTCATCATTCCTCCCCTCTTCTTTCCTTCTTTCTGTCTTTTCTTAGTTTTATGAAGGTAATCATGAACACAGTATCTCTAGAAAACCAGTCTCCTCATTATTTATTTAATGCTTGAGAAATCAATTTAGGCCAATTGCTGGAAAAGACAGGAATAATGAAAGCACTTGCATCAAGAAAAGTGCACTGAGAATTTTGGGATTCGTCTATTTGTCTCTATCTATCTATCTATCTATCTATCTATCTATCTATCTATCTATCCATCCATCCATCTATGTGCTCACTTGTGACCTAGCTACACTCAGTTATACAGTGACATCTAAGCTAGAGTATTGATGTGATTACTCACACAGACCTTGCTAATTATTTAAGAGTTCTGTCATAGAAAAAAATGTCCTTGAAAAGTTAAGAGAAGTGTTATAAAATATATCAGTTAGTCCTGTTTATGAATACTGAAATCATTAAAAGAAAAGTATTTTGAAAAAAACATTGATAGAATTGATATATGACAGAATAACCTCATTGCCACATTGTTAATTTCAGCAAAATACATCTAAGCGTCAATGCAATGTAGCTTTGAATAGAGACACACTCCAACTTTGCCTCTTTCTCAGGGTTAGTGTGAGAAAAATGGTATTTAGATTTATATACCAGGGCATGGGTCTATCATTACTTGGTCCTGAAGCACTCTTACAACTTCCACAAAATGCACTAATGTGCTTAAAAATATCTTGTAAATCTTGTTTTCTTCAAACTTCCTTATGGTTCACAATTGAACTGTGATCTTTACGTGTGAGCTGTGTCATGATTTAATATTAGCCATAATTAATAGCCAGCCTTAAGCTTCTTTATCGTGGCCTGTACGCTTCCTTGTTCCTTTGCATTAATAGTTTCCAGGCAGTTTCCGTTATTTAAAGGCTCTTGGGAGCAAATGTGTTGGTAATAGAGTGCCACATAGCCAGCTTTTGTTTGATAATAAAATGCAGGACATAATGAGAGATGGAGAAATACTGGGCATGTTAGTGCACCTGGAAAGCAGGTTAAGCCCATGACTTTTAAAACCCTGTTGGCCAGGGAGGAAGTGATCCAGTTCCTATGAGATATTAAAAGCAGACTACCTGTGGAGCAACAGAAGAAAATGTGATCCAGAAAGAGTGGTATCTTCTTAGATACGAAGGAAGACCCAGTGTAACAAACTGGTTTCTTTGTGGCTTAAGATTTTATTTCCTATGTGAAGAACTTTTGATACAGATATTCATCAGAATGCAATATTATTTGAGATGATGACTTACATATTCAGTCTTCCCTCCATATTCATTGGTCTACATATTTGCAATTGACCAACCACAGGTTGAAAATATTAGAGGCACTGGTGTTTGTTTTCTGTCAATGGTCTTTAAATTCCATCCTTGTTTTTGCCCTGGCTGTAAGTGCTGACATTGTATCCCAAGTTTTGACATACTCTTAGGGCTAGTAAAATTAGAAATTATTAATAGCAATTATAAATATTGTATTTGAGTCTTTTGAGACTTCCAGTCTCAGGACTATCAAGTCACTATATAAAGGAAGAATAAATAGGGCATGGACACTAGTGAAGAATAGGTAGCAGGTATAGTCAGGCTTAGTTTCATGATATGAATTTATGCCATGTTGTGTGCACACTTTATGCACTAGTTCAAATTGTGTGTGTGTGTGTGTGTGTGTATGTATGTTGTAGAACACCTCAAAGTCAGACAAACAGTTGTGGATAATGCTTTACAAAGCATGTGCTCAACTAGTTGCAAGTGACCCAAGTCATGATGATGTTCTATTGAATTCTGTATATATGCATGTGTGTGCATGATGCATGTGTAGATTGTAGAAATTCTGATATCAGACAAGCCAGTGTAGATAATGCTTTACAAAGCATGTCCTCAACTAGGTGCTACAAGTCAGGATGGTATGATATTTTCTTTTGTGTCATAAGGCAACTAACTTCTGGAGAAGTATTCTATGACTGACCTTTTCAAACTCCCTCATCACATCCTATTTCTTTGTGAGACCATAAGAAATAAAAACTGAGGACTCAGAGTCTCTCAAAAAATGTGATCCTTTATTATTAACACCATGCATATCTGCCATCAGTGTCCCCCACTGCTCCCTTGTGACTGTAACCCCAACTTTTTAGGCAGAGCATGGGTATTGTTAGCTTTCCAAGGACTCTGCAGGCCCATTAGCAATATCCAAAGCCAAAGCTAGATAATAACTGACAGATTCATAATTTCTATTATTTTACTATTTATACAAACTGATAGCTGATAATTTAGTTTTGAGATGGGGTTGATAATTTAGAATTTCATGATGACCTAGAGATTAAACAAATATGTGAGTAAATGTTTCACAGGCAGTGAGAAAAGTTGGATTGCCCATGGTATTTGAGAAAGGAGGTCTGCTCCTTCCTCATGAATGGTGTGAACAGGATATGAGAGTTTATATTATGTGTATGATGAGTGAGTATGTCTTTAAAGTTCATACATATCAGAGCTCTCGCAACCAGTATCTCATCAGGGACCATACCCAGCAGATGTGTTAGACTGCTACAAGCAAGAAAATATTAATGTTAACATTTCATTTTGACATTTCCTAAGATTAAAAGAGTGTTTTGGGTATCTCTTACCATCACTGACAGTTTGGCTTACAAATATTTTCCCCCAAATTCATGTCCACCATAAATCAACATTATTCCATAAATTTCCAAGAACAAAATATTGTATATGAATTTTGTTCTATATAAAAGTACCTTTGTGGTGCTGGTGAGATGGCTTAGCAATTAAGGCACTTGCCTGAAAAGCCAAAGAACCTAGGTTCAATTCCCCAGGACCCACATTAGCCAGATACACAAGGTGGTGCATGTATCTGGAGTCCGTTTGCAGTGGCTAGATGCCCTGGTGTGCCCATTCTCTCTCTGTCTCCTTTTCTCTCTCTATGTCTGACTCTGTCTCTCTCAAATAAATAAATAAATAAAAATAAAATATTAAAAAAATACAAGTACCTTTGTTTTGGCTTATTACTCTACCTGGTTAGTAATAAAAAATTAACCATTGTCAAGTTAGGTGTCATAGTGCATTCCTGTGGTCCAACTACTTAGGATGCTGGTATAAGAATCTGGCTTTAGCCAGGAGTTCAAGGACAGCCTGGGCAACATAGTGTGAACCATTCTTTGTGAAAAATGAGCAGGGGCTGGTGAGATGGTTCAGTGATTTAGGTACTTGCTTGCAAAGCCTAAAGTTCTGGGTTAGATTCCCAAGTACCTACATAAAGCCAGATACACAGAGTAGTACATGCATCCAGAGTTCACTTGTAGTGGCAGAAAGCCCTAGTGAGCCTTTTCTCTCTCTCTCTCTCACTCTCTCTCTCTCTCTCTTTCTCTCTGCTTGCAAATAAATAAAAATATTTTTAAAAGAAAAAAATGAACAGCTCCTATAAAAATTATACATTTATAAAATAGCTCCATACTGTTAAAGATATTCCCTCCTCGTGTTGTCTATTTTTGTCTGTGGGTGGGATGCAATAAGATGGATGATAATTTGGACAACCACAATTGGTTGTCAATCTATGTCAAACAAACTGTAATATACAGAGGGATATCTCCTTTAAGCGTTTTTTTTTTTTTTTTTGGAAGTTGACTTTGTTGCTCCAAGTATGTTTTATCAAAGCATTTTCTGGGGCAACAGATCTGAAAACATAAACTTTATGTAGTATTGCTCATCCTTAGATAGTTCCCTTTAATATATCCTTTCTTTTTGAAGATAAAAGTACATAAAAGAGTTCTGGAAATAGGAAACTTTATGTTATAAACACCCTTCACTCCTGCTTCCCCAGGGCTCAGTCCCCAGGATTGGGAAAGGGCTTGATGGAAGTGCTGACTGCCTTGATCCCATTGGAAACCCCTCCTTCATCACCGTCCTCTTCTGTGTGTGGGAGGCCCCAGCCTTGCTGAGCAGTCACTCCTGAGAGGGAAAGAGGTACTTCTAGCACATGGCCTGACAGTGTCATAATATTTGAATTAGAGACTGTGCTCAAAGATCCAGAACATATGGCTAAGATTTCCTACAAAAGGTGACTACTTAAGACACTTTTTAGGTTCTTATTCACAAAAGGAACATTCCCTCCTCCCTTTTATTATTATTGAAAATGTAAAATATATTACCCACAAATTATAAAAGTGACTGGTTTTTCCTAAAATATGTTTCTTCGCTAGCTTGAGAGCCACCCTGTTGACTAGAAAGCTAAATGCTCAGCCATCAAGGAAGAAATGCAAACCAGATCACCAAACACATTATGAATATATTGCTCTTCTTTAAGATGCTGGTTGGTTTTTCATACTGGAGTATTGACTAACTGTCTGTGTTTGATGTATGGTTTACCAGCCTGATGTCGACTTATGGTTAGAGCTTAACTTGTTAGTTCTGCTTTTGCAGCCAATTCAGAATAACTACAGATGCCTCGAGATATTAAAATTGACTGCTCAAATGGACTCAGTGTGGGAGTTTCATTGGTTTTAAATTGATAACAGCTGAAAGAGTGAATGATTAAAGTGTACATGGGCACAGGACACAGTTCTCTCAGAGGAACTCGAACAGACTCTAGTAGTGTGGGAATTATTTTATTTCTTTTTCTATTATAGTTATTTCTAAGCAATCTTGGTTTAAATTTAAAAATTGCACAGGAATATTCAGAAGCTTAAGGAAAAAGTAATTCCTGAGAAACAGATAAATTTTGATGCAGTGGGTTTCTAATCTATAGGGAACATTTAAAGTTAAGTAGCATTCCATAAGGTGGTAATTGTGTGTATTTCCTGAGCAGCAGAGTTAAATAAGCTATATAAGAAGCAAGAACTGTCATAATAGAAAGGTTGAAGTGTCATGTACATCTTTTCTTCAACTCATAAAACCCAAAGCTCCAAAATACCCATCCAAGATAAGTCAAACACAGTGCAGTCCTTGCTTCCTTATTCCCCTAGGAACAGCTATTATTGTTTCATTATTTAAAAAGTTGTTTGGGATTCTTTCTTCCCAGACAAGAAGAAAACACAGAAGATAAATAAGAAAATTTTCTCCCCTCCTCAAAATGGCTGTTCTTTATGCAAAGCAGATTCTGTGAAAATACATTGCCTCAATTTAATAGTAGATTAGGGAAAAGAGCCAGTAACAAATAGAATTTAGAAAAAAATAAAGTTTACTAAAGTAAATAGGTGTTTATAATATGTGCCTTCATCAATTTACGTTTTTCTAAGACTTTGTCATCTTTGCTATGCAACACTATGACTTATCATTCTATTTTCAAATGTTTCTGCTATCTTATTTTTGATATTCATTTGAAATGCTAGAAGTACTTTATGTAGCTGAGAGAAAATAATCTATAAAGATATAATTCAATGTGCATTTGTTGAGGAGATACAAATCTCAATAATATGTACCTATTTCACATCTTATTTTCTTTCAAAAAAGCTGTGCTCACTGGCATCTACCAAATATACAGAAATCATTGAGCTTTATTTGTTAATAGATTAAGGGGTTCATAAATATTTAACAATAATATTAATGGAGAATTCTATGTCTCCTCAGACATGGAAGAAAATTAAATGTATAGATTGTTCTGATTTGAAACAAGACAAATTATGAATGTTGAAGTCAATACTTATAAGAAAATTTGTTATGTATTTGCCTCTTGAATTTTGTCCAAAATTATAACCTGTATACCCTGACCAAATTGCTGAACTTGATGACTTCATGACCTTCACCCACCTGTTGAATCATGCTTTTGTTATGGCGCCAGCTTGTGCTGATAGCCATCTAAGACTCAGCCACTGGGACTGACATTTCTACAGGATGTAATTCCCTTAGAAACACAGAAATGAAAAGAGAAACTTCAATCTCTTTCAACAGTTATTGCACTTCAATTTTTTAATGATTTTCTTATCTAACCATATTAGACAGGAGGGAACTCTTAGAGTAGATGTCATCCAAGTTAAACACATGTGAGGGCCATTAACTTGAATATATCACTCCTAACATGTCCCTTTGAACTTATAACTCAAATACATAGGAGGAAAAGAAAAGATAGAGCTGGAAGAGGCCTGGCCTCAGTTAACCTCACAATGAAGGAATCTATCACACGAAGACTGAGAAATAAGAAAGCAGATGGTCTGAAAACAGTGTTTTGAAGATATCTTAATATCTTGAGATTCCAAATAATCTAAATGTCAGAAAAGCTATTACTCCCCTACACTCCCTCATAGATTCATTCTATGAACAGCAGAACACAATGTGACTCTGCATTGCAAATGCACTGAGGCCTTGAGCCTATTCCAATCTTTTTTATCTTAAAAAAGCTAATTAGCATAGAAGACTATTCAATATTATGTAAAGAATTTGACAGGACCTCATTTTATGTTTTTTAGAAACAATTATCATGTCAAAAAAAAGAAGTGAGAGCCTATTTTGGTTATGAATCTGTTCACATACTTATCAGCTGAAGAAGTCAGAAACATTTTAGAAAGACAAGCAAGGTTAAGCCCCTACCTCATCAACAATTCCGATGATGTCAGATATCTCACATTCTGCAGCTTCTTGCCTATATCCATGTATATACTTTCCTCATCCCTTTAACCGGAAAGACACTGTATTTGAAAATGAATAAGCATATATTTTAAAAAGTGTGAGAGCTCACCAGACCTATCCACAGAATACCACATGGCAGAAGAAAACTTGCCGCTGGTCTCAGAAGGAAGTGATAGAGCAGATCAGAGAGTGAGGAAGACAGGCAAGAAGATAATTCACTGAAGAACATTTCAGGACATGAGATATCTTACCTTAGTAACTTTGGAAATGATTTCCATCTCCAGAGGTAAAGTCTTAGCAGAAATTATTTCCATAGCGTAAACCAAGGTCATCTATCTGTCCCTACTATGGGTAACCAGAGCAGAACCATCAAGGTCACAGACTTTGAAAGTAGATTTGAAGTCTAGTTTTGTCTCTGCTGCTTACATTTTTTTTTTTTGTAAATTTGGGCAAGGTGATGAAATTATCTGTCCTTACACATTCTGTCTCCTGATAGTAGAGAGAGAGTATTCTACAATTTTAAAACAGACCAATCATGGTGTGAATTTTGTGACTTTGCACAAACAAAGCCAACATCTTGAAGATTGCATATGCCTAGTGTATAACTGAAGATGAGGATGAAGAGATGTACTTGTATTTCTTGATGCTTTAGTTTTGATTTTTCCAAATTCTGTACTGACATGCATTCTCTACATCATTGTGTTATAATAGGGTAAAATTTTATATAAATCCAAGTCCCCAAGAAGTGAGTAAGAAAGATAAATGTGCAAAAAGTATGGTATAATTTATCAAATGCCAAATGCTTTTAGGATCATTCAGGTCACAAATGTGTGAAAATTACAAGTAGAAAAAATGTTAGAGAGATTAATGTTTCCTTTATTCTATTGTCTGAAGAACGAGTCTTTGAGCATTTGGGCTTGTGGAGCAAGAAGAAAGCAAAACATTCAAGGTGCACAATATAGAAAATCCTGTTTGGGATAAAACAGTGTTTGGTTGGGATAAAATACAGATATCTTGATGATAATTAATGAGGCTTCTACTGCAAAGGGGGATCTGTAACAGGTTTTTGTACAGTTCTAGACTAAAGAATTTATAGGAAAGCTTTTTAATCATTTTTTCTATTCATTGATTAACTTTTGTTATTTTTATTTACTTGGGAAACATTTATTAAGGGCCTAATAGGTGCCAATTAGTAGGGTGATTACTGGGGCCACAAAAAAGAGTAAGCTGTGAGTCCTTTCTGCAAATGCAAACCCTTCAACATAGCTTAGAAACAAGTATTCTGTGTCAAGAAAATCACGTGCACAGCCAGAGAAATGGGTTCCAAAAAAAGCCTGGTAGAAAGACATCAATAGGCTGGAATTGTACATATTAGGTACTTGTCACCTAATTTCTCTTAATTCTTATGAAATCCTAATGGCAATAGCCCCATAAGCTGTGGTACAATATATGAATGACACCTTCCCATATAATCTCAATTCTCCAGCAGTTTACAAGAGTGGCTGGAGTGCACTAAATATGATGAGAAACTAACATTCTGCCACTCATACATTCCTTTGTTTCTTTCTCTTTCCACACTACTGTCCATACCTTGTCCAAAGAAGTCACTTTACCACAGTTGTGCTGCTAGCACTTTTTGAGTTAACTGCTTCCTTGCAAAGAGCCACTAAACCTGCAGACCTTCCTAAGTTTTCAGATAGGTGCTCTATCCCTCTGGGTCCCATTGTGATTAGGGAACTATTCTGTGTATGGAGAAAGCAGGAAACCTCCCCCCAACTGTGACATTGCTGGTTCTCAAAGATCTGAAACAATAGCTTTGAGGCTTTGAATCTCACAAGACCAGAAAACTGTTGCACTCTTGTGTCTGTAACTCTTGCTTCAACAGAATTCAATCCTAGTCCCTGGAATATAGCTGTATGTTTAGGAGTATATGAATCATTTGCAGTCTCTCAGAAAGCCCTTTGACGTCCGTAAGTTCAAAATTCCTTCTGACTGATTGACAGGAAGACATCCAGGGAGGGAGCACCATGATACTCATTCAGTAGACACTTCCAATTGAAGTGCTACCTCATTTTATACCCCCCTTTGTATCCCCATCGGAGATCTCTATAGCTGGAAAGCACTAGGTCCAAAGAGTTCACAGTTAACCCAGAAAACCCATGGCAGTACTATGCAGTGTCTCTTGATTGTCTAGTCTTTCATTGTTGTGGGCCAGTTTGTGCTAGAAGAAGGCATTTTAGAAATGTCTTTGTATTGCTCCTTTCTCCAGTGGAAGCTGAAAAATGAGAAACACACACTATTTGGAAGCCCCAGGTACACAAATGTTTACAGGAATGTGTGCATTATGGCCTACTAATTTGGGCTTAAAATTTCTTCTCTCCAGTTAAATTCCTGAAAATGTTCTTTCAGTTTCTTTACACAAAATAAGTGATTTGCCACATTTCTTGAAACAGCCTATGGGAGATGAGCATTCCTAGGCATAGCTTACACACACCTACACCAAGTTACTCAGTGCTCCACACAGCCACGCAACTCTCTGGCTTTTAATATGGTTATTACAAACTCCTTTACCTGCCTCAAAGCACTTTTCATCAAAGCCACTTTTAAACTGAAGTGGAGGACTAAAAAATGCCTTTAACAGAATCCTGAAATAGCTTTTAACCCGAGGCTGACAGAGAAAGTGCTTTTAACCAAAAGTGCTTTCCTCTTAGTTACTTCAGCATATACCTAACACTCTGTTAGTGGCTTAGCGAACACCCTTAAGAATCAAATGAAAGAGACTCCATTATAGATATTCAAACCTGTTATATTAATACATTACAAGTAATATTTGAAATCATTAGGCAGTTTTACTCCTACTGAATTTGAGTCTTTTATTATTGAACTCTGCATTCATGCAAATAAATTGAAGTCTTACCACCTGGGATTCTAACAAATCTATGCTGGTATTAGGGAAAATACAGTCTTCTTTCCTAGATATCATGTAAATCTAGAGTGAATTATAATTTCTTTACTTTCCCCACTGAAACAGAATCTTTTACCTCTTAACAATCACTGAGTGGCATTTTCAGCTTTAGTCTCTATTAGTTGGCCTTAGAAGATAAATTGACTCATTTAAAATGAGTTTATTCAATTAGCTGGATAAAATTTATGTATCAATTAGCTGGATAAATTTTATGTATCAGATTTTCTTCTCAGACTTATCACACTCAAGCAAAAATAAAATTATTGATTTCACAGTAGTGTTAACGCCTCAATAAAGTAGTGCTTCCTTCATTAAGTAACATCACAGTTGATAAAAGTTTTAACTTCAGATTAATTACACTGTTATGCAATTGAATGAGTGAATTCCGTGAGTATTTTTCTATTCAAAGGATATAAAGAGTATACAAATATGGATGAAGCTAACAAAAGCTGACATACTTGAATTTTATAAGCAGTCCCCCTTCCTCTGTTGACCCTTTCCACAATTCTAATGAGGTGAAAACAGACAAATGGGGAGCACAAAACACTGTCAATTCCCCATGCAAATAAAAATTCTCTGCTAAACAAACTCTGGCCATGTTTATCATCTGAAATGCACTACAGTAAGCTGAACTAAAATATATTCCCCTCATAATCAAATGAAAATAATCCCTAGACTGAAATCACTTGCTTTTATAATTTGTTTTCCCTTACTCATTTTTTAAAAAAAAAATTCTATCATTTTTATGTATTCATTACGTAACCAGAAAGCACATGGTAAAATAAATACAATCATATGAATTCAAGAGGAAGAAACTATATTTATCTTGTCCTGCTATGTCAAAATTCTTTTGCCTTTAACATTCTTTACTCATGGGCTGGAGAGATAGCTTAGCAGTTAAGTGCTTGCCTGTGAAGCCTAAGGACCCCGGTTTGAGGCTCGATTCCCCAGGACCCACGCTAGCCAGGTGCAAAAGGGGGAGCATGCATCTGGAGTTCGTTTGCAGTGGCTAGAGGCCCTGGTGCGCCCATTCTCTCTCTCACTCTATCTGCCTATTTCTCCATCTGTCACTCAAATAAATAAATATAAATAAAAAAATTAAAACAAAAAACCATTATTTACTCACTTCCTCAACTGAATTCTATTCATTCTTACTGTTTAAGTTGAAAGCTACCAATAACATGATGTTATCTTTGTCTTAAACTTTCCAATTAATTTTCTCTTCTCTTTATCCCAAAGCTATAATTTCATATTTTCATATCTTCATATTGGACTGTGAGCTGTGTCTAGGAGTTCAGAGATCATCTTAATCTGTACTTATTCCTGGGAAAGTTATTACCTAGAAAGAGATGAAGAAAGATGAAGAAAGAAATATAGCCAGACCTGGAACATGTCAGAGGTTTTTAAATAGTGATTTATTTATAGGTTATCATTCTTTCATAATGAATCTCAGGTCATCGGTCACTCCTTTGGTGTATCCTGCTCTTCTCTCTAGCTAGTCTTGGCATTTTTATTTATTATCATATCCAACTATTGGACACTATTCAAACTGTCTAAGACTGAAATATTCAAGTCGTGTGGCTTCAAATTCCATCTATAGGTTGACGCTCTCCAAACTGAAAACGTCAGCCTCACACTCCAGGCTTGCATATTCAAATGTCTATTTGACATCTCCTTGGGTGCTTGGTAGACATCTCAAATTTATCCAGAGCAACCCTTGATTCCCTGGCTCCCACGTGCTCTCTATTTCAGGAAATACCACAGCCATGTGCCAGCTGGAGTCACCCTCCACTCTAACTCTGTCTCTTTCACTTCCATCAGCAAATCCTGCCTAAAAATATATTCTAAATTAAACCACTTTTAGTCACTTCCGTTATTACCATCCTTATCCAAGCACCAGCCTCTCTCTGAGGAATCTTTCACCAGCCCCTTTGCCTGGCCTTTCTGCTTCTCAGCTTGACCTCCTTAAATTTAGCCTTCACACAGCAACTGGGAGGATCATATAGAGATATAAATCACAACATGTCACTCCCTTGCTCAACAGTCTCTTGTTCCTTAGGATAAAATCATATTTAAAGTTTGGTTTAGTGTCCTCCAGTGACCTTCATATTTCTACCTGCTTTGGCCTCCAAACTACATTTCCAATTTCCTTCCCAACCATACTCCCACTAGTTCAACCCACTCAAGCCACTCAACCCTTCTTGTGCCCACTCTAACCCAACAGCCTTGAGAAAAGCTTTGTCCACTTGCTACATGGTTGTACATTCATGGCCCAGCCCTTCCCTTCACTTGTCTCTTCCAAATCCCATTGCCTCAGAGATATCTCCCCTGGTAACACACCTAGTGTGGATGGATATATTGAATAGAAGACAAAAATATCTGAAAGATTCACTAGGTCAAAACCATCTCTAGTCTGGTTTATAAGAGAGAGAGAGAGAGAGAGAGAGAGAGAGAGAGAGAGAGCATATTACTTTGGGTAAGCAAAAGAAAGAAAATTCGAAGACAAAGTTGGTGGCTGGCTGCTATACTCCTTACAGTGCTAATTTAACTAAACAGAAAAAATTGAGAATTTAGAATCAGTTTCCATGAGAATTGAGATCAGTTTCCATGAGAATTTGGGAGCTGAAGAGGCACCTGATAGAAAGGTTTCCATGATGAAGCAGTGAAAAGTGGATACTACTGTAAGCCTGAAAATCAAAGGAGAGAAAAGGCTAAAAAGAACTGCTCTCCTGTGTGAGTGGAAGCTGACTCACCTGAGAAACTCATCTTTGATTTACTCTTGTGAAAAGTATGTTACTCCTTGAAGCCAGCTGTCCCTCTCCCATTTGAAATTGAAGCCACTCAGCCTCTGCTTGTTTGGAGATCTCTGTATTACCTGACAAATCTCTTCTGGGCCAGTCTTCCCAAGTAAATATCATTATTATCCACAGACTTTAAAATTGTCAGGTTTGATGTAGTATACAACTATGAATAAACAAGTGGAAGTAATCTGCACACAGAAGTGCATACATGTGTTAGCTCTTATTTATTTAGATTCCAAACTACTTAAAAGTTAAATGCATTAAGCTTTTTCCTGTACTTGCCTCTTATAAGAAAAATTCACAAGTAAACCGGCAATAAGAGGTTTACTTTCATTGTGTACTGGAGGTCTAGTAGAGAATTAGGCTGATCTTTTCTATCTATATGCCAAAAATCAGTAGCTAATATTTTTAGTCAACACCACAAAGTATCACAAGATATTGCAGCACATTCTGAAGCATCTATGTTGTATAAGTAAGTCACAGGTACAGATTTTTTATATTTTAATTCAAAGGCATTTACTATCCAGTAAACTCTAGAACTTATCCATCACCCACCTTACCAGATATTCTTGGTAAAGTTTTAAGAAAGTACTATGTTTCAATGATACAATCCATACAGTGAACACTTAAAACAGAGAGGAAGAGTCAGTGTGATGATGGAGCAGAAGGAGAGATAAAAGAAGAGCAGGACTCTGTCATTTACAGCTGAAATATAAAGGATGAATTTGCTTAAGCTGCTGAAATGACCTTTGTTGAGTTTTCCTTAGAACAGTATATTGGAAAATTGTCTGACTATATGTGACATTTTAGTGGGAGCAAAACTCCAAAAGAATGCTACCTAGTATGAAAGCAAAGAAGGCTACCCCTCTCTTTTCCCTGCCCATGCAGAATGACATGATGACAACTGCTATTAGGAGGATGGGGGAGCATCCCACTCAGGACATTCAGATCTTCCATGGCAGCGTCCGTGCTGGTACTGGTTGTGGCACCAGTTTCATGAATCTCCAGAGTATCTGCATCTCTAAGCATTTTCAAGACTGGTCCCCAGATGCTAGTCAGTTTACAGAGTTCCTTGACACCCCCCACCCTCAATATCAAACAAACAGATTTCCCTTTGCTTAGAAGAATCAATGCTGTGCATTTTTCTACTGTTTTCAGCCAAACACCTTAACCAACACACAGCATTAGCAGGACCATCAGCTACTTTGTTTGGGAACTAAGCAGCCTGGTTTCCTGTAATTGTTTGCTGCATCCCCCTCACATACTCACATACATACATCCTCCTCACATACGTGTCATCTTCAGTGCTTCATTGCTCTTTAAAATTTACTGGAGTGGCTGTTGTAGTCCACTCTCTTGAAAGCAGAATAACATCATTTTGAGAAGTATGTGGAAACTGCTGTCTCCTGGATAATTGATGATAACACCATCACATTATTTGAACATTTAACTGCCTCTATTGAGTAGTTCTCCTCATAGTTTTGATTCATTTGGAATTTAACTGACAAAGATCCCATTACTGGGCATTCTTTACAAAATTTGTCAAAAAAAATATATAACAGTAAGGAGTGAAAATGAAGCTAATTTATAGTATGGGAGACTTAACCTGGTTATGCTGATGAACTAACTAAATTGGTCAAAAGCTTATGAGCTTGAAGATTAAAAAAACCATTCTCTAGTTAACTCTAATTCATTATGTAAACAACATGACTTATAAGTGCAGTCATGTGGAAGGTCTATTTATTTTTCTCACCAAAAGATGCTTTCAATGAAAAAAAATCACAGCAAATGGATTTTATCCAACCAATGTGTTGCCTGCCACCCTTGGTATACATGCTGAAACGGTAGGATGAAGACATAATGATCACACTTGCCAAGGCCATAGGCGTTTGCAGAAGATTCCAAAAATATTTGCACCTCAGGCAAGAGGTATTTTCTAAATAAAAAAGTTGCTAAGTGAGGGAGAAAAGCTTACCACTAAGCCCACAGATGGGAATGTAGGTGGGGAGTTAGGCACTCAGGGCTCTGGGAATGCTCCCTTTTTGGAATACCCATAAGGAGGAAGAAAGAAGAAATAATCCTTCATGTTGTGCCAGGCAACAAGCATGGAGGTTAGGGGCAAAGCTAGTCGCTAATGCTTGCCAAGAAAACAGAATACCTTCTCTCTCCCTCCCACTTGTCTACATGGTTTAAAGACAGAAGGTTCTGTGCTTCAGACACATTCCTACAATGTATTGGTCCTCTTTGGTTTGTCTGACTCTGGATTGCAACAGATTTGCAGTAGGGAGACAATACTAAAACCACCCTTCAATTTGACAGTGACATTTTAGTTGAATCCTTAATTTGCTTTCTCTGGACAGTACATTTCATTTTGCAAAGTTGTTTCATCATCCCCTCTAACTTATGTTTAACATTTATGGTAGTCTAATGCTACATTGAGGATTCCTTCTGTTGCAATTGATAGAAATTTGTACAACCTATATATAATGTAACAACAAATTGTGATTACTTGAAGTCTGCGAAACATGTCTAGCTTTGGGTATGAATGGATGGAGGAACACAAAACACTACATAGCTTTTCACTCATCACTCAGCTCTGCTTTCCATTTTTGCCTTTGTTCCCTAGCATGCCTTTCTCAAACAGGAACATGATTTCTAGAAACTCAGACCCTTGCCTTCATAGTTTAATGTCTCCTGTGGAAAGAGGGCTGCTCTTTCTTAGCAGAACTCTGAAGAAGCTCCAGATTGACTTAACAGGAGCCACTTGGTGTTTATTCCTAAGCCATTTTCTGTGGCCAAGAAGATGAAGTGCTCCCCATCCCTGGAGATGGAGGTGGTAGGGTCAATGCCACCTAAAACAAATGCCAGCAAAATGAGAATTCTAGGCCCCTGCAGGACAAACAAGAAGATAGGAGAACAAACTCAAGATGAATAGACACAATTGCTTCCTACTATACTCTTCCTAACTGGTACTCTTTGGAACAGTGGAACACTGAGCTCTTGTGCCACTGTTGGCCTCTTATATTGTAATCTGACCCTTGAAATCATATGGGAAATATTATGTTCATGTTGTCATCACACAGTTGCAATAAACAGAGAACAAAGGGGTTCCACCAAAAAGAAAGAGATGAAATTTTGAGGTAATTATGATATGGGAAAGACAAATGCCACAGAAAGAATATAGTCACTGGAGTTAACCTATTTGAAGTCAGGAGCTGAAGAGTGTCTATTCCAATCACCAGTCTTTGCAAATTGTTTCTTCTTGTCCACCCTCTCATTGTATCAACATCTCACCAAGGGACTGTGCAAGCCCCAGCAGCTAAATCTATGCAATGTTATAATTCAAATTCCTGGAGGTGATGCACTCAGTCTCTCCACATCTGAGTTCTAAATTTCCTAGAAGCCTTGCATTGACCCCAGCTTGAGCCATAGGATAAACTTGGATTTTATCTGTGCACAAAGGGACTAAATTCTTGCACTTCAGAGTCATTCCTTCTTCAGTGAGGACAGTGAGTTGTAAGTAGTGTGAAGAAAGATTTTGGTCTTGCTAGTACCTGTTGAAAGCAAACATTTCTATCTAGTGAAATTCAGTATTTAAGTTTTTTTCTTATAATCACAATATTAGCAATTGAGGAGGTATGGATTTTCTTTGTAACAGACACCTGTGCTATCTGGATATCCAGAGAGTGGTAGTAATGCCCTTCTGTATCATAACTGCCCCAAAGAGCTAAGAGCAAATGTACCACCTCTCTCACCAAGTGATCAGAACTACTCAGCCTTTGAGCCTTTTCCTGTTTATCCCAAATCTAACACCAAGTCCTATGCTCCCTTATAATTTATCTCCATAGTATGTCCTTTGTAACACTAAAAAGAGCCACAGACACAGGATATAGGGATATCACATTGGAATCTATTTGCTGCCTCTACTTCCTCATCTTCTTTTCAAAACTGGGCCACACCAGTCTATTTCTCAGTATCATTGTCCTAAAACCATTTTCCTTAGAGTCACCCATATCTCAGGAATTGTCAAAACACAAGGAGCACATCTCATAGTTGTCTCTCATCACCATTCTACTATCTAAAATGCTTAACTTTGCTTGTGAAATTTCATCTTTGTTCTCCAAGCACCCAAATTACTGTCTCTCATGCTTCCTCAACTAAGCAAGAAGCTCAAAGGTTATGGTGACCTGGTGGGTTGTCTCACCTCCTTTGTCCACTCACCAAACCTGCTGAGTCACTTCTTTGTCTTAGTTTGGATCCTCATCTTTTTCGGTCCAGAGCCTAATACTTAGTGACCTTGAGCAATGATTCAGTATCTCTGCTTCTTTGTTTTCTCTTCTGTAAAATTAGGGCAGTAACAGTATCTACCATTAAAGCCTCCAGGATTGGTGTGAGGACTAAATATGTTAGAATATACAAGGTGTGCCCAATTTATAAAGTTTACATTTTTCAGTTTTGTAATAGTCCAAAAGCAATTTATAGTCAGTGGAACCTGATTCAAATCTTGGATTTTTACTTATTCCCTGGGTTCTACAGAACAACATTCTCTTATCATGTTGGGTCATGTCAGTGAAGCACAACACCCTATCAGCAACAATCACCAGGGTAAGTAAACAGGTCCTCCAGGCACTGTATTGCTAAGCTCTGACGTTCAGTAGGTCACAGGTATTACACATGCTTTTTGATGTTGTTTTGTTTTTGTTTTTTAATGACTGGTAGGGTCTTGCTGTTGCCCAGGCTGACTTGGAATTCACTATATAGTCTCAGGGTGGCCTTGAACTCATGGTGATCCTCCTGCTTCTGCCTCCCAAGCGCTGGGATTAAAGGTGTGCACCAACATGCCCATCTTACATATGCTTTTTAATTTAGGCCATTTTCAAGTTATAATGCATTTATCAGGATGAAAACCCATCCTAAGTTTAGGAAACTGACATGAAGTACTTTATATTTGGCTTGGTGTATGTACATAGTAATAATCATTATTATTTGTTGTGAAAGCAAAAGTACAGATTACATTTGATTGTAACTATTGGTAAGCATTATATAGGTAGTCACACATTAAGCTGTGGGTATTTTCAAGCTGAAATGCAGATTCTGGTCTGTATTTAGCATGTAAGAGCTACAGAATGAATTAATTTTTGCATTCTGCACATTACCCAGCATTTGGTAGATACTCAGTAAATATTCACTAAGATGTATTGAAGTATAACTTAAAATCAAAAAAAAAAGTGTGGTAATATTTGGTAAAGTATAATGGATTTAAATTTTAAGATGGAAAACAATTTCCTCTGGGACTACTCCTTAGGGATGAATCAAAACCAAGTATATGCCTTCATATTATTGGCAAATTTACAATTTTCATTACTTCATTTTCTCTGTAGTCTGTTTTCGTTGCCTGCCATTTTTCTTTATTTTCATTCTGACAGCATAGTTTGGGTCATATTTCATCATAAGCCTGAATTCCAGTTGTAGCCAGTATCTTAAGATACCACTGCACAGCAAACAAACACAGAATATTCTCTTTTGATTATCTGTGGATCAAATGACCTAAACCAGGCCTGAGTGGGCAGCTCCAACACAAGAAACAGTCTTGTTGGATTTTTCTAAGTAGTTACTTCAGTTCTGGACTCATATGTTTGTTTGAAGGCCTGGGCTGAGAAGATAGTAGCTAGGATGTCTTCATTAGGCAAAACAGAGAAGCAAGAGAATGAGTACACTGCAGTGCTGTTTATGACTTCAGACTTGAGCTGACACCTTTTCATTCATATTACAATGATATCACACCAATCACACATTCAAGACCCCATCAATAGAAATGGGGCATATAAATGCAGCCCAATCTACTGAATGGAACTACATGAACTCATGACAATGGGTATAAATGCACCAATCTAATAGAGAAGGTCAAAATCGTGAACACTCTACCTCTATCCTAAGCAATGAATTTCCTATTTATCTAGTCTCCTGGTGCCTCTTCTCCCCCACTTTTTGTGCTCTACCCTCTGTTTTCTTTACAAAATGGTACTAATTATACTTTTAAAGGCACAAATATGCTTACAATACACACTTTACTCAAATGTAGCAACATACCAATGTCATACCATTCTGGTTTTAGCTAGAAGCAAATGAATAACCCATTATAAATGATGGCATATAAGAAGTTTAGAAAAGAAAATGATTTAGTACTGTTTTATGTCATGTTTTCTTAGACTATTTTTTAACATAAGTTAGCCTTTGTTCTCTAGTGTTGCCATGTGGAGACAAGATTGCTACAATAGCGTCAGTCCTCAGACCAGTGATTGCAAGGTGACGTTTCAAGTGGGAAAAGTGAAAGGAGAGCCTCTCTTCATCTTCTTTCTATCTAAAACAGAAAAAAAGAAAACCTTCTGTAGCATCCCAAATCACCTCTCTTACATTTCCTTGACCAACAGTCCAATTCCCTAGAGCTAAAGAGAACTAGAAGTCAGTGGAGATTACTCTCAGGTTCTGCCTCATGCATTCTGAAAACAAGAAGGTATCTGGGAGAGGAAGGACTTATTTATGTGAGACCAACAAAATCTGTGCACTGTCAAATAACTTTGCCTATCATTTGTAATGGAATGGCAATGAGAGTTGTGGATCGTATTAATAGGGCTTGGTCATTCTTTAATCACTCTATTACAGAATAAGTATCCATGATTTCCTCTGACAACTGAGAGAATTAAAAAAGAAATACCCTAAAATGCCCTTATTCTTTTCTTTTTACATCCACGTATGAAAAAGTAAAGCCAAACAAAATTCTCTCCAAAATGTAACACTCACTTAATAACAGAATCTATTTTTCTTAAATATCCTCCATTTAAAAAAATAATTCTCTCACTCTCATGTTCTTTCTCTCCCACATATACACATATCATATATGTACTGAAAGGCTTGAAAAGCCATTATACTGTTGCAAAAAGAAACCTTGCTTAGCATTCAGTACCTTCATGATGCCTGCTATCCTGCTTTGTTTATTTTGTAAACATTTCTATTAGTCTCTATAATTTTGGAAAAATATCTTAGTACTATTTTCACAACTAAAGATGCATATTTCATTGTTGTAAAGACAGAAAAGTCAATGAATATTTTAACTTGAGTTAAATTATGTAGTCCACTAAGAAGTTTTGTATACATAACAATTCTTCCTGATGTTAACCTCCCTCCAACTTAAAATATTTCATTAGAAGTTATAGGTAATTTTTTTCTTAGATAATACTTATTCCACTGTTATAGAAACCAAATCTTTGGGGATGGAGAGATGGCTTAGTGGTTGTTGCAGTCCGGTTCACATTGCTTGTAGAAATCACACAACCAAGAGTAGCTTCTGGGAAAAAGACATTTATTTTGGCTTACAGGCTCGAGGGGAAGCTCCATGATGGCAGAGGAAAATGATGGCATGAGCAGAGGGTGGACATAGCAACAGGAGAGTGTGCCAAACACTGGCATGGGGAAACTGGCTATAACACCCATAAGCCTGCCCCCAACAATACACTCCCTCTAGGAGGCATTAATTCCCAAATATCCATCAGCTGGGAACCTAGCATTCAGAATGCCTAAGTTTATGGGGGACACCTGAATCAAACCACCACAGTGGTTAAGGCATTTGCCTGCAAAGCCAAAGGACATTGGTTTGACTCCCTAGGACCCATGTAAGCCAGATGCCCAAGGTGGCACATGCATCTGGAGTTTGTTTGCAGGGACTGGAGGCCCTGACACACCCATTTTCACTCTCTCTCTCTCTTTCTCTCTCTCTCCCTCTTCCCCTCTCTCACTCTCTCAAATAAATAAATAAATAAAATTTAAAAAGAAAACAAATCTTTGTTCTTTAATAAAGGATTCAGAGAAAATATTATTTTTCCCTATTCTATACTATATTGACTTCATCTTCGTTGTGTCTCAACCAAAAATGAACATCTCTAACTGGAATGTATTATTACTAGTGGATTAGCTTTCATTGTGTCCCTCCATGGTAAGTTGTTCCTAACTCAGACTACTTCCTTTGCTTAAGAAACAGATGAAAATCCCAATTTTTTAAAGTCTCAGTATGCTACATCTTCATAACCCTTTATAACATATCCCTTGGCATTCTGTTTTGCTGTAGTATACATTTTCTTCCATTTCTACACATTTTTTCTGTATTACCTCCACTGACAGCTAATCTTATAGTTGATCACTCAAATATGTTCTACTGAACTTCCAAATATTGTCCAGTAGTAAAAGCATGGCCCCTCTCCTGAGTCTATATTCCAATCAAGTCACTAAGCATTAAATATCAGTCTAATGTGCCAAGTAGAGATAAGTGCACCAATCTTAAAGTAAGGAAATTGGTGTGGAAAATGGAATTAAGTGGCACCAAACTTTAAAGGATATTCCGGAATGTCAACAATGAGAAGATGCCATTTTATCAAAGGCCTGGGCAACAGAGTTCCCTCCAGAGAAAAGAATGAGAACAGGCAAAGTGCTGGCTCTCGGGTTAGACACAGTGATGTGGTAAATAAAGCTACAGACAAGTTTCTACAGAGAAAGAGGATATACAGGCAACAACAGTGTAGGAGACATTGGGTAGAGCCTCATGGGTCACAAGAAGGACTCTGACTTCCTTCTGATCAAAATAGGATATCACTGTATTCATGACATATTAATATGAGTATTAGTAAAAAAAAATCAATGCTACTAAAAAAGTTCTTGACTGTATGATGATGATGGTTACACAATATTGGGACTGTACTTAAGGAAATTAAACTCTCTATATAGCTTGAGTTAAAATGGCAAGTTTTATCTATGAATATTTTACCACTATTATTTTAAAGTGTATGAATACCTACTTTGGGCCAGAAGAGATGTTAAGCACTGGTGTCGATATCATGAGGCAGGTAGTACATTCAAAGCATGTGGCCATGAGACTGTGTGGTTCAGCCACAGGCACAGGAAGCCAAGGAAGCTACTCACTTCACCACGGTAGTTTGGGGCAAGGACAGAGGCAGGAGCCGATGACAAGATATGACCTTCAAAGTCATGTCCCCTGTCACCTACTTCCTCTGACCAGGCCCCAATTCCTAATTTCTACCACCACCCAATAATTTCATGAAATTATAAATTATTATTGGGTTAATCCTTCCACTGGATCACAGCTCTCATGATCCAATCACCACCAGCTAGAGAATGAAGACTTCAATACATGAGTTTTTAGAGGACATGTCAAATGCAAACTATAATTCCATGTGTCATAAATGTGAACATACAATGCAGGGAAACATCAACTATATTTTAAATGAGGTGAGACTATGATGGCAATGAGCTCTCAACAATGTTTGCCCAGGGAAATGCTCTCTGAAGTAAAAGACCCCTGCAGAAATGAGTTTGGGGAAGAACACCTTCTCCTTCTCCAAGACCCATGGATACTCAGAGCGTGCATTAGCATTTCATGGGTGCTAAGAAACAAATTCACTTAAATCACTTCTATATACTTTTGAAAACATGTTAAGCTTTATTGACACTGATGTGTCAAAGCCATTTTGACACAGCCTTTCTTTTCTGAATCACCTATGAACATCCAGAAGAACTCTTGTTGCAAGGCTACTATATCACTGGAGATACAAAGCTGACATGGGAAGGCAAGAGTTTGTGTGTGGGGGTTGGGGGGGCATTACAATCTGACCGTTGAGCAAAAAGGTGAGACTTAAATTTGATAGGAGAGGGTATTCCAGGCACAATAAATACAAACTTACTTCAAAGTACCTTGCCTTCTGCAACTTAACCCCATTGAACACGAATCTTAATAATTTCTGATAAAATTCTAGACCATGCAGTATACCAAAAACAGTAAGCTTAATTATTTTGTGAAATGTACCTTAATTCTGTTCTTATATCACAAACAACAAAGTTCAGGCCCATTGAGGCTGTAACTTACTCATCAGCCAAGTCTAATAGATAGCAGATTTAGCTTTCTTGCCAGGGACTGTTCCATAAAAAAGGTTCTTAGGGTCTTTCTATGTCTGCCATTGACACTTTAAAATTAAAGCAAAAAAAAAAAATCAATTCCTATGCAAGATGAAGATTTCAGCATACACTGGATACAGAAACAGAATCAAATTAAAGAACAACGCAAGCTTGGATTTTAATGAAGCTCATCTTTGTTTCTTTTGCAGATCAGATTTTTGGCTCTCATCTACACACAGTGTGTGAACGAGAAAATTCCACAGTTCCGTGGTTTGTAAAGCAATGCATTGAAGCTGTGGAAAAAAGAGGTGGGTAACTGAATATGCAGCAGCTCCTTTCATTGCTGCATCCTCTGAACAGTCAAGTTCACAGTGCCACTAAATTTTTCTGGGAAGCCATGCAATTAAAACTTGACTTTTGCTAATCAGTTAAGAGGACCAAGTTTCTTATTAATGTCAGTTTGTTTTTACAATTGGGACATTAGTAATTCTCAGTAATGTTCTCGGTTCTTTTTTCTTTAATATTTTGTCTGTCTGACATACTGTTGATCCAATTGCAACCTTCATGTTTCTGAGCCAGTGATAAAACATTCATAAAATATCAGTGCTCACAGTGTGAGACCCCTCCTAACATTCATGCTGGTAGATGTGCCAGAACAATTTTTGCTAAGCCCCCAATGTTACCCAAGTGTAGTAAATAGGGTTTCTATGCAAAGATAGTGACGCCCCAATCTTCCACATGTTTCTATTCAGTATCACTACTAGCCAGTTCTCCTGGAACAATTAACAAATGCACCTCCAGTGTTAAGATGACCTTTGATTCCTATGTTTCAATATTCTGTTTTTATCTGAAATTATTCTGTCTTTCTGTAGAGAACAAAACAAAATTGACTCATCATTCTATTCTAGTTTGTCTTTGGGGTGTTTTTCCTTCATACTATGACTTCATTCATTCAAGGTCACTTTTCTTGGAAGATACAAGTAGTCAATGCAGAATTTTAAAACAATGTATTGTATAAAAATGTGAAGCTTCATCACCATCTGTTACAAGTTTACAACATTTTCCCAGGATCTAGGGAGATATATATCATGTGGAAGATAGAGGTGTTTCAGAAGAAAAGAAAAGAAAAGGATGGGTGAGCCTATTCTAATTTCTGACTCCTATTCTCTGAAAACAATACAACCCAAGGAAAAAAGTCTTTACCAAGTAATCTGCTAGAAAAAAAAAGCCATTTTAATTCTCTCAATGTTACCTGGTTTTATTATAGAAGCATAATAAAAATGCTCTGCAATTTCTAACTCCTGGAAATTCATACTTTAATTATAGTGTAAGGACAGCCTTGGGATCCTATTATTCCCATATCAGTAGGGAATGCGAGAATAAGAAGAGGGGCAGGGGTGAACAGAGAGTGTGGAGAGACAGTGGCTGTTGGAGAAGCATGTCAACACATTAGAGAGAAGAGCTGAGGGAACAGAGAGAGAGAAAAAACAGTAAATATGGAATAAACATGAGGAGAAGTGTCTGTGAGGAATGAAGTCAATTGGAATTTAGAGAGAAATGCGTTTTTATAGCATGTTGCAATTTCATTTAATTTTATAGATACATATTTTAGAAACAAATATCATTTAATAAATACTTAAAGCCAAAATGGATCACTGAGAATATTATGTTCTTATTTCCAATAGCTAAACTAACATCATTTCCAAGAAATCTTCATTTACTTATAAATACTCAGTACCAATGGTGTGAGAACTACTATATTAGACCAAAAATCCAAATAGGACATTGGGGGAAGCCGTACGTAATAAGATGCATGCACATAGGAAGAAGAGCTCTCTACCCCCATCCCATTTATGAATCAATCTCAGGCAAAATGAAAAATGCCTTACAGTGTGCATATACTATACTATTGTAGAGCAGAAACTACAAACAGAAATTGTATCTTTTGTTCATGGCATTTTGGTGGTGATTTTTAATAAAGTAAGATGATGTTTCTGCTGACGGGAGCAATCATATCTGGCATTATATTTTATTGTTCCAATGTTTACTCTTAAAATGAATTTGTAGATCCAGCACTAAACAGACGCTAATCACACATGTGATTATTAAAATAATTCCTGAGCATTCTAATGAAACTCAAAGACATTTTACAATTCTGTGAAGCAACTGATAATTCAAAGCACTTTGGCAGTGTGAGCTCAAAGGAACTCTGTGGAAATGTTCAATAAAATCTCCAAAGCACAAGAGAAATGTCTCACATCATTGCAAGATTTACAAGTGTGTACTTTTGATTATATTTTCTATGATCATTTTGTTGGATTAATATTCTTACATTTATACGCCAATTCTGTTTACTCAAAGTGTTGTTTTTACTAAATTCTGGCATACAGCACCTCAGGACAGAAATAATTTATGTGAATCTAAGTCCAATGTTTATGCAAGCTTCTGATGACATTTTGTGCGGGGGTTGGTATAAGGAAGTAGCATAGGAAGGTGCCAAAACTCTGGGCTCGGTTGGGACTCAGCTTATCTAGAGCGCTCCTTCTAATGGCCAGATCCTACTCCAGCCAAGACATTCAACTGCAGAGTCATGGGAAATGCTTACAGAAAAGCTAAGGGAAAGGCCCCTTTAATGAAGGCTGTGGGTTTGCTCTCGTAGTCTTAGGGAATGCTCACAGCTCACCACAGGGCCACACTGGCTGTTACAGAAAGGATTTTGCTTCCTTCCTCATTTTTTTCGTTGAGATTCTTCTCTCCCCCTTAAATGTCCATCTATAAAACTCTAGCTGTATTTTTAAACATTTTTCTTATATACTTGATGTAAAATGAGACTCGATAAGGAAGATCTCAGCAGCAATTCATGCACTCATCAAGGATCTTCCTGCTGCACTTGACAAACCTTTACTCTTGCTTCTGTACTCTATCCAAGAAGTTCTACAGTGACTGCCACACTGCGTGCTTCTTATGCACCTTTAGTAAAGTGACAGTAGTCACACTGAACATCTTTTATTACATCTTTTATGCTACTTTATTTGCAAGCAGAGAGAGAGAAGAAGAAGAGAGAATAGGCTTTCCAGGGCCTCTAGTCACTGCAAAATCTAGATGCATGTGCCACTTGATGTGGTTTACGTGGGTACTAGGGAATCAAACTTAGTTCATTAGTTTGCAGACAAGCACTTTAACCCCTGAGAAATCTTCCAAACCACATTGAACATCTTCAGTTTATTGTACATACCTAGAAGAAAATGATTAATTAAGCCAAATGTCAACTAATTTGGCAAATAACTAGTTCAGTCCCTTTCCTTATCTTAGTCTTTTATTTCTCTGAACCACACATGCATGTTTCTCTTCTCCAAGTGTCAGGACTGCAGATGCTTCTGTCATTTCTGATTCTCTGCTTAATCTTGTTCACAAGTTACATGAAATGTGGAGACCAGTATGTAGAGGGGTGTGTTGCTCCTCACAGCTCCCCCAAGTGGCTCCTTCTCCCTGCCCTGCCTTCATGGCTATAGATCGTGCTTGTGAGATGCCCTTGCTGGACAAGGAACTTATTCAACTTGGCTTTCTTCTTGCAAAGAAACTTAAAAAGGCATCTCCTTTCTCCCTAATAATGCCAAGCACAAACTTGCCAAATACTTCTGTCACATACTAATAGAATTAACTAAACAAATGCATATAATTCTATTCTAAACATAGTTTTATATGCCAAGTACTACTTTTTTGTTTCTAGGGGAATATGTAATTTTTTAGTTAATATAATCTAAGTTAGCATTCACTATTTGAAATATGGTCAGATAGTTCATTCTTCCTTCAAGAGTCACATTTCTGGGGCTGAGGAGATGGCTAAGCAGAGACAGGGACTTGCTTGCAATGCCTGCCAACCCAAGTTCAATTCCCCAGTCACTCCCATAAATATGGATGCAAAAAATGACACAAACACATAGAGTTCATTTGCAGTAGCCCACACGTGCACATACATGCATGCACATGCTTGTACACACACACACACACACACACACACACACACACACACAAATAAATAAATAAAAATTTTAAAGACTCCCAGTTCTTTTAATATTTTCCCAATCTTCCCCATAATAGCACATTAATACACTGAGAGAACTGTTGTACAACAATTTGAGCATACTTAACACTACTGAAATATTTGCTTGAAAATAATTGTGATGGTGTATTTTATAACTTGATATTGTGTACATTTTAATACAGTTTTTTAAAATGATACCATGTCTTCCTAATTTGCTGATCTTAGATATAAGCTTGCTTGCAAAATGCCTCAGCAGATGCTAATCCACAAGAAAGTTGTTCTTTCTGATATTTTTTTTCTGAAACCCAAAAATGCTATGACAGGAATGATACACAGGCTACATATTTGACTTAGTGCCTAAGAGACACCCGGGGACCCATAACCTTCCCTAAAGCTGTAAGAAAGACCTCTAGTCTACTTCTGAGAAGGTCCTTAGCTGCAAAAAACTTTATCTCTCAACTTGACTTCATGGCAGCTGTTATATTTTTTTGCTGTCGTTTGTTTGACAGGATCCAGTTATAGGTTCCGATGTCTGTTTAAGAAACAAGGAGGCTGTTGGCTTTAAAATTCCCTCATTGCTTGTGTGATCAGCATTTTCCCAGGCTTTTCTACATAGTTTGCCAAGCAAAGGGACTGACCTTTTGTAGCAAACACTTTTTCATTTCAAAATGCTCACTTTGATTTTTGTCCCATTTTATACTCATTCCAAACTGTTTACAACCCACTAAAAATGACTGTGAATTATATGTTTGTGTAATGGATTCCTTTTGTGGTCTGAGTGGAATGTTTACTTTGAACAATTAGTTATCTTAGGGTAGATTATAGCAAGTTGGAAGAAGAATGGATAAAATTATTATTATACCTTAACTGTTTTTCTTAATTCCTTTGTGATTATGTGACATTTGAGAGATTGTCACATTAACCAGCTCATGATATTATAATTAGAATCTATTTAATTATGTAAATATTTATTTAGACACATTTGTTAATATGAGAACCAAACTGAACATATTTATATGATTTAGAAAACTTTACAGTACCTGGAATAGATAGATAGATAGATGGATAGATAGATAGATAGATAGATAGATAGATAGATAGATAGATGATAGATAGGTAGATAAATAGATAGATATATGATAGATAGATAGATAGATAGATAGATAGATAGATATTTATTATATACATGTTGATTTGTGACCAATAAGATGAAGTGTACATGTGCATGAAGTTTTTGAAAAAGCAACAAGCATGATCATAGTATCACTGCCATGCTGAGCTTTGTGAAGCTTGTCTTTGTTAGTGTAGCATTTTGGGTATCTCATTTGGTAAACCAGTCTCCCTCTTGAGAACTTCCTGAGTACTTTCTTGGGAAAATAAAACTTTACATTGCTATTTCCCATTGCCTCAACATCCAGGCCCCCAACGTACATATCATATTGCCTTCACTAGACAAGCTCTGCTCCCAGTTCTGTTAATTTTGTACTGTTCATTCTTTCCCGCTTTGGGATAATCTATGATAGTTGGATCCAGGCACGCACTAAAGGCTGAAACTTCCATGAAGAATGTGCAATTTGTACTGTTTAGTTTCTGATGAGATTCTTGAAAACTTTTATGATTCTGTCTTGTTCCAGAGAGACTTCTGCTTGCTAGTTTTATAAGCAGTGAGTGGAAAAAAAAGTAATAAAAACAAAACAAACTGATAAAAATTACATGCTCAAAGCAAAAATCAAGAGTACAAGATAAGCACTTTTTCTTTTTCTGCAGAGAATATTTGTAGCCTGGACAAAAATGTTTGAGGCCAGTGACCTCTGTTGGGGTATTTTTGTTGTTTGCTTGCTTTCAGGTTTTTTTTTTTTTTTTCTTGCATTCTCTCCTAGACCTGGGTACCCACAAGCATTTACAATGCATATGATCCTCAAAGAAGCTCCTGAGAGTTTGCTGAAAATTAACTTAGTTTTTCTTTCTAAGTTAAAATTAAGACCATTTTTGTGCTTTGGTGTTTTGTGTTTTGTTTTGTTTTGTTTTGTTTGATTTTAATGTAGCCACAAAGACAGCCACCTCCTGACAACAGTAGTGTTGTGCTGGGTCCAAGTTGTTGCTGGCTCTTGGGGGTAGTCATGCTGGGGCCTCTGTGTCTATAAGAAAGCCACACTGAGGGCTAGAGGGGAAGACAAAATAAAAATTGAGTAAACAGGAAACACCCAGCATAAGTATAAAAGAGAAACCAGGAAAGCACAACCGAAAGAAATCAGAGGTGACAAGGTGGAGAGAAGGGGAAAGAGCTGAGTTTTGCACTTAAGAAAACACATGTGGGGGCTGGAGAGATGCTTAGCGTTTAAGGCATTTTCCAGTAAAGCCAAAATATCCCGGTTCCACTCTCCAGGACCCACGTAATCCAGGTGCACAAGGGGCATATGCATCTGGAGTTCATTTGCAGTGGCTAGAGGCTCTGGTGTGCCATTCTCTCTCTCCTTCTCTTTGCCTCTCTCTCTCTCTCTCTCTCTCTCACACACACACACACATTCTCTCTCAAATAAATAAATAAAAATAAAGTTAAAAAGAAAACAATTGTGTGTGATGAAAAGTAGACGGCTGATCCAGTTGCCATCTATGCCATAGTCATCTGATACTTGCTTCTCTGTCCTGGAGAAATTCACTACTGCTCAGGAAAGTGGTGGAAACTTCAACCTTCCATTGAGCAGCCTACATTGAGTGTTCACAAGTTCAGCATTGTAGAGTGATTGCCAGTTAATTCACTGTTCTTAGTAGAGACATGTCATGGAGTTATCTACATCTAGTGATGCACAACTGTGTCATTATCAAGATGAGCTTAAACACAGCAGAAGTTAACATAGGAGCAGTTGATCCTGAGGAAAGCTTCATAACAAACGGCATTGTGGATGATGTTAGTCACATCAATCAGCGAACATTCCCACACTTTAGATTCCAGAATGTGAAAGAATAAATAATGTCTCTTCTCACATAATTTTCAACCACCCCCATTCCCAATCCCCATTCTGGAGTTGAAGTTCTTAAAATACTTTCCTCTTGGAGTCAATTGTTCTTCAGCCAAAATTAACAAGACCCTACACAATTAGCATTTTATTGTGAATCAAGGGATTAGGTAATAAACCACAGCATATGAACATGCTATACTCTAAAATACCTTGTGGTAGTGTCATTTATAGGATGTAAATGCTAGGCCTGGGAGCCTTCCATTATCAAGCCCTGTATTCAAAATTAATGGTGCATCCATTAAAAACAATACTGGTTGAAATTTGGCAGGATTTTTAGCTTAGAAACAAATGTTTACAAGATATGAAAAAGAAATTATATGTGTTTGGAAAGCTTTCAGGTTTTCAAAAATCAGAAACAAAAATTATAATAATTATTATTATAAGACAAGTTAAAGTTTTTAGATACTTATTGTCCTGGGAGTCAAAATGGCCTTGAAGATTTTGCTTTCTTTTAATGCAATCTGTTTTATTCTTGTTGCATAATGGAAACTGATTGATCAAAAATAACTATTTAAATTTCCAGAATACTGTCACTCTGCTTGTGATATAATGTTTTTGGTTACTGATGAAATAAAATTCCTTATATTATACTTGGATAGACATTGCCTGGGGTTTAGAGAATTATAATTAAGAAGTAAGGTTAGTTCAGGAAGTCATAAAAGCAACTAAAGTGAATAATGTCCTATTTTAAAAGTTATAAGGAAAAGATGGTATTTCCCAAAGAATTTTCATATTTTCAAATAGTCTGTCCAACCTAAACAGAAATTTCTAGTCTGTATGTTTAGCAACAAAAGCCCCCACATATTCCAGATAACGTATTCTGCATTCACCTTTGTCACTGAACCCTACAGACTTTCCTGCATAGTACTATATACTTTGTAGCCACTCACTGTCTCCTTAAAAGATGTATGTCTTGTCACTTCCTCTAAAGTCTTTAGATGGTTATCTTATAGTTTAATAGTCTATGGAGTTAGTAATATCTTTTCTCAGGTTAAAAATAATCTTTCTTTTTCTAGTTTTATCTTTTCTGCCTAATTTTATACTTTTTGAGCCACTTCCTATTTTCAGATCAGGAAAAAAAAACAATCAAACAAAAAAATCAAGGGCAAGGCACTTTGAAAAGGAAAACAAACTGTACAAAACCAAAATAGCTCTGAAATGATAATGCTAGAAGACTTCTTGAGGTTGCAGGAGACTGCAGACCCATGTAAATGATAATGCTGCGAGAAAGAGTTTTTGAGGTTATTGGAGACCATAAACCCAATATGTAAAAACACACTTCTTAGGAAAAAGAAAAAAGAAGGTCTGGGGTTTTGGCCAACTCCTCGCACAGTTCCTGACAATGAGGGTTCAGAATAAATAACAACTGCATATTGAGATTGTTCTCAGGATTGCTTAACTGTTCACTGGAAGGGGCATATCATTACTCTTCCTGCACATGGTTGAAAGTGTAAAACTAACCATGGCCAACAGTTGTTGGATAAAGGAATATGCAGAGTGGTTTGAAACTTTGTTTTTTAAACATTTATTTAAGTTTAGTTGTTGTGAGTGAATGCTACACTGTCCAATAAGATACCCTCTTTGAATCAACACACACCTATACTAAACACTTGAAGTTAGTTTTTCTCATTTTATCTTCATACATTTTTAGATATTATACAATTATTAAAATTTTTATCAGAAAATCTCATATCCCATTAGGCATTGTTTCTACACTAATAGCCTGCTCAGTTTAATCAGGTTATTGAGTGGCAACTGTGACTTACAATTGACATACCTGACAATAGTCAGTTGTAGGCTCAGTCCCCATAGCCACACATAAATTTTAGCCCCTTGTCTTTTTCTTTTATTTGAACTTGTAATTTCATGTTAGTGCTGTCCTTTATTAACTTACTTCTCTCTAAATAGGTTTCTTTCTTTCTTACTGTTTTCTTTCTAAGGATGGGGGAGGGTGGAGAGAGAGACAGAGAGAGAGAGACAGAGAGAGAGAGAAAGCATGCTTATTTTCTACATCCACTGCAAATGAAGTCCAAATGCATGCACCACTTTGGGCATCTGGCTTCATGTGGGTACTGGAACTTGAACCTGGGTCTTTAGGCTTTGCATACAAGTGCCTTAACCACTGAGCCTTCTATACAGCCCTACTTTTTTTCACCTTCTTGAGTTAGAGCTTGTTTTACATATTCTCCAGAATTTTTTAGTTTAAGGACAGTTTTTGAGTTGACTCTATCAAAGAATTTGAAATAAAAAATATATATGATTGATACTAAAATTTGCTAATTTGAAGGTATGAAGAGAAGATATCAACACACTACATTCTAGCATGCTATTGATTTCATTTTCTTCAAATTTACTTTATCCAGGACAAAAACTAAACTCTACTGCAATGTAAAGCCCTATAAAAACTTGAAAATACCTAAGTCACTAAAATTGAATCATTATCCATTTTCTACTTGTTTTGCATTTTTGATAGTGTGAGATAACCTAACTCCTTAGTAGCCCTACAAAGTAGTGGGATTACTGGCAGTGTTATAATCACTGATGTAGTAACTAGTTCTCTGTCTCTCTCTGTCTGTCTCTCTTTCTCTCATTTTCTGGTTTTCAGAGTGAGAATTCCAAATTCACATATATGAGTAACTCCTCAAATTGTTTTACACTCAGATCTGTGGTCTCAGGACATTTACTCCAGGATCATTCCCTGGTACCTTAGACTCTTGTTTTTCAGCTTGAGGGTACCATTTTTCATCATGTACCTCCTTCAATATTCTTAACTCAGTCAGTGACGTGATACTCTTTTTCCCATTACCCTAAGAAGAAACATGCTAGACTTAAATTTTGTCTCTCATTTTGCACAAGATTATTCACCAAGATCAAGATTTTACTTCCTTCAATGTGGTTCTTCCCTTCGCTGCCCAGACTCCTCTCCTAGAGGCTGAGAAAGTAATACTTCTTAAGTGTAGATAGGAACATGTTATCCTTTCTTGGGACCCTTTGATAGTTCTTCTTCCTCATCAGGATAAGCAAAGCTCAGCACTGTCTCAATGAAAAGATAAGCAGATGAGCCCTGCCTACTGTCTTACCTCATAGCTTCTGCCTCCTAGGCACCAGGGACACCAGTAAAATTCTTTCCTCCAAAGCCTTCCTTTCTTTTATGTGCTATTTCCTGACCCTGTGTCATAGATTTTGCAATTGCTAAGTTCTTAGTCATCTTTTCATGAATAGCACAAGCATCATCTCCTCCAAGGAAAATTTTCTCTGAGATTCCATGACCCTCCCATGGTCAACTGAACATCAGGAAAGCCTCCATTAAATATGCTAATAACAGCTTTGTTTTCCCTAACACATCCACTATTATCTGACACTGTAATGCTGCTTTCATTGCGTTTCTCCATCTAGATAAGGGGTCTTGATTTTAGCCTCTCTGTCTGCTTTATATCTGCCTATACCATGCTTAGCACATAGTAATTGCCAGGAGGTTGGGGCTCACTTCATACCGAGTGATTAAATGGATGAAAAAGTGGATATTATCCACGATTTCTCTTCATCATCCATCTATGCATCTGTCCTTAGAGAATCAAATCCTACTGACTGAAGATTCATTGGTCTATTAGAAGACACAGTAGCTAAACAGCTCTTTAACCACAATGTGTAATCATTATCTAGAAGGTAGAGACCTCACTTTAAAAGTGAACATTAGGGGCTTTTATTTTAATTTGCAGTGTTACATGATATACGTCTATATTTATGGGCATCCATATTAGCAAAGTCTATAATAGGAAAGGACAGAAATAGGCTTATCCTACATTTGTTTCAAAAATCCTTTCTTATCCTTAAGGATAAGACTGACAATCTGTCAATGGCTGGTGTTAAACTGCCAAATATACCTGAGTCAGTCAACTAACTAAAGCAAATTAGACACTTGTGAGCTCTCCAGTGTCATAAGAATAGTGCTATCATCTGTTTCAAAAAAATTATGTCTTTTTACATATAAACCCATAGGCATGGGACCTGATTCTCTTCAAGTTTGTGTATAGTTTATTTTTTTTCTATTAACACCCCCTAGGTCTCTTTCACCATTGCCACTTTCCAGGCATCTACTGTCTACAGAATAACCATGTTTCTCATTATCTTCTCCCAAATGTATTAGCTTGCATTATTTAAGGCTGAATCTCATTTTATTATTTCCTGCTCACATTTCTAAAGTCCTTAAGTCCATTTGTATGATTCTTTTGTCCTCACAGATGTCCACAGTTCCTCCCAATTTAGTATCATCAGCAAATTTAATTAATGCTGTTTACCTCTCCTTCTAATGAAACCAGTCTCTTGCTTCATTTCATCATACAAAGTCAAAATGTATTGGCAATAAAACATTTTCTCTTACCACAGGAGGGGAAGTTAAGGATACAACAAAGAACCATGTAGTGATGAGTGGACAGTGCAGCAGGGAGGTGAGCTAGTTTGCTATTGCCCTAAAGCAAAACCTTCCTCACAATGACACCTTTTTGGGCACATTGCCTGAGTTGATGTAGGTATACATGGGCACACAAATGTGTGTGCATGTGCTCCCTGTTTTAGAAGTAAGATTTAAAAATAATTGTCTGGATTTTTTACTAAAGATACATTTATAAACATATGAGAAAAGATTATTATAATCCCCTTGACCCCACTGAAAAAACTCAAAGGGAAATTATTTATATGATTAAATGTTAGTAATATTTAATTCACAGTATAGCTACATCCCTAACTGCAGACACTGAGATTTTCATTTATTATCAATATTTTCCCCCTGGAATTCACTATAATCTACTTTTTCATGCTTTAACTTGGTAAATTCTAATTGACCCTTTAGGTTTAAGTATAATTATTTATAAATAGTAGATTTTTTAAGGAAAGGCAAGACTTTTTAATACAAAAACTTTAGTAAAATAATATTTTAATCTCTAGACTGAACAAGTTGGAAAATAGAGCTTGAGATGAGAAATAGGGCTTACCACTTAACTTTAAGTAAGGAAGTTTATGTTCAAAGAATTATAATCTTGGAAGTTGTAGTCTTATAGACATAGAGTAATTTATGTAAAGAAAAAAAATGATGGCATCTATTCAGCTCTCACTGTATGCCAGACATAATGCTAGTGTTTTCCAAACAACTGTGTGAACCAAACCTACACTAAGTGCTGCCTTGTTCTCCTCAGTTACATTCCTATCTCTATTAAAGTTTTGTAAATGTCTTTGAACATTTCATACAAAAGTCATCTTTAGAATATGGATAGACTCATATAAGCCATGGAGTCCACTAGAAAAAAAAGATGCTTTCAAGTTTATGTTCTGAACAGGACAAGCAGATGGTAGACCAATATCTCTATTGTCTATACAGAAGACAATGCACGTTCACAGTGTTAGAGAAAGCTAATATATACTTCATATATAACACAAGGCCAGCAAAGATGTCATCACCAAAGGATAGTGTTAACAAAATAGTAACTAGGAATATTGTTAAGTAGTCACAGCCTCACATTGTTTTTATAGTGAGAAAAGCCTGATGCATAATGCATTCTTATGATAGAATTTTCTCAGATGCCAAGACTTTACAGGCATAACTTCAATAAGCTTTAATGGGAGTTTCCTGCCAGCACCTGTTATAGTATAAAGTTCTTACTTCTCAGAATGCATAATCTGAGGCTGAATTGGAACACTGTCTTGGAAAAACTAATATAGTGAAACCTTCTTATATGTTTCCTCACGTATAATGTTCATCTTTTAATCCTTGGTCTGAAATATGTATTTCCATGTTTTCCATTCAAATTCTTTTCCCACCAGAAAGGCTTCTTTATACAACCTTTTTATGGTTGAAAGTAGATAAAACAAGTTGGCTTCCAAGGTAACCTAGTAGAAATAATACAATAGGGAGAATGTAGGATATAAACTATATCAATGCTACAAATCAGATTCTCTTGAAAGAACATAGTTCTACAGATATACTAGATTTCTGGAGAGACTACCAAAATAATTGGAGTTTAAAAACCTACAGTCAAGAACTTTGCAACAAAATAGAAGGGTATGGTCATGTTTGCTCATGTCTTCATAGACCGGATTATGTTGACTTTGAGTATTTTTAAAGAAATGATGTTTAAAGCCCAAAAATAAATTAACTTTTTCATACAGGAAACATCTCTAGAGGAATTCTCTAAATTTTGTATTTTTTAACTTTTCACATCTCCCAAGACCAAAAAACAGGAAAGGAAGAAAAGTGGCCATAATGTTTCTGCTTAGTTAAATTGTCAGAAATTGCACAGAGACACACATTTAGGAGCACCTGCGCCACTGCAAAAATGTTAGAAGTCTCCTACTATCTAGAAATCCTGACCCTCCTGTATGTTAGCATTTAACTAGGACACTAAACACCCTGTGTCATTAGCCATTGTCCTGTTTGGAGGAGGATGAGCAAGGACACTTGTTCATTTGGTGAACATTGCAGAGCTTCATGTTTAGTATGGCACATAATGTGGGCAGCTAGCAGAATTAAGATAAAAGGAGTCTGATATCCTAAACCATGTGAAGATAACAGAATATATCAATGAAATTTCTCACAGGGAAAACAGAATCCAAATAGAAACAATGCTTTTGCCTCTTTTCTTCTCTTTATGAGAAGGCTACATTACTCCATGATGTTTCCTTGTGGCCCTTTCTGACCTCAAACATCCTCTGACAATCTGCCTCAGGAATACCATTTATATATCAGCTTCAAGTTCAGACACCCTTATCCCTCTTCCATGTACTGCTTTAAAACAGTATAGCTATTTCAAAAGGTTTCACTCATTTAGAAAAAAATAATAAGCTTGTTTCCTTTGACAGTATTTTAAGCAGCAGAGAAGAGTTTTGTTGTTCTGCTTTGATAAGTCAAAGAAAGGGAATAGGGAGTCACAGCAACACTTCTGAAAGGATGCTATGTTCCCAGGCTTAGCTCTTTCCTCCTTTGGGGGAGTTTAGCTTGTAGAGCACTTTGCCTTTAACTTGAGGGAAGTAAGGTCAATCTTTTCTTTTGATATTCTGGCCAATGAATTAATAGAAATCCATTCTGGTTCTGGGTGTAATAGCCTTATTATGATCTGTTTGAGAAGTGGAAAACAGGTTAGAAATCTAGGACTTTATTAGTCTGCCAAAGTTCTGTGTGATGTGTCTCTAGCTGAGGCTCAGGCTGAGTAACTGGAAGAGACTGAAAGCTTCTACTGAGAAGAGAGGTGTCAAGTACTGCTGGTAATCTTTGTGCAAACAGCTCAGCACCATTGAAGGAGAAGGACAGTGCTGTGCTATAGAGGTCCCCAAATCTGTGCTGGCAGGCCTCACAAGAAAGAAGAAAGAACTGGACATCAAGGATCTCTGGATTCAAGGGGAATGATACATCTCTTGACAACATTTGACTGTGAAGAACAAAGGTGTATATGGTATTAGGGACACCAGTGCACACCATTACACTTATCTGAAAGAAACGTCATTGTTGTTCTTGAAGAATGACAGACGATTTTTTTACAAATTTCTTCCTGATGGAAAATGTTTAAAAAAATTAATTATATCTAGTCAGCCTTAATAATGTCCTTCTGTTGTCTTAAATCTCTCTCTCTCTCTCTCTTTCATATATGCATTTTCCCAGAATCTTAGTATATCTGGAAATAGAAAGCAATCCATGTAGGGTGAATATTTTGATAATGGAAAACATTCTAATTAGACTAAAGCCAATGTGCAGTTTACCAACATTCTCTTTCTGTTCCTCTCCCATTTTGTATTGTCTTTGTCCCTGTACTATACACCTTTACTCATTTTGTTTATCCCATACAGGTAACTCTTGTTCAATTATCCTTCCTGTTAGTCTTCTCTAGGGAAAGGATCTACATAAACCCATAAAGAAGTATATATGATTACTGAGACTTAATATGAAAACCCTCTATATGATTCCAGTTCAAAAAGAATATCATCTTTGGTCTGCTTCAGAGCCACATGTTGGGTCATGATATGCAGAGACATTTAGCTTACCCATAACTGTGGGATAACTCCACAATGCATGACCCATATACCTCAACAAGGAGGGGCCAAGGGGAGGGGGTAGGTCATGGATGAGCCTAATAATGGTACCAAACTGACTGTATTTGCTGAATACAAAACTAACTAATAAAGAAAAAAAAGAATATCATACTTATTGAAGAATGTTATCTATAATCAAACAATGTGAAATAATTATTTAAGAAATAATTGTTTTCACACAATTCTGGAAATCTAATATAGCCTCTGTAATCAATCTAAATACTTACCTTTGGGACTGATGGCAAAAAAATGTAGTTTTCAATATAATAGTATCTCACTCATATATTCTTTTTTTTAATTTGAGAGATAGAGAAAGAGACAGAGAAGGGGGAGCATGCCAGGATCTTCAGCTGCTACAAATGAACTCCAGATGTGTGCACCTTCTTGTATACATGTGCGACATTGCACGCTTGTATCACTGTGTGTCTAGCTTACATGGGACCAGGAGACTCAAACATGAGTTCTTAGGCTTCACAGACAAGCACCCTAATCACTAAGCCATCTCTCCAGCCCTTATTCATATCTTTTAATAACACTTTTAAGAAACATTTATAGAATCTAACTGTTAATGTTCAAATAATTTTCTCAAGACTCAAACTTTGCTGGCCCTTAAGGGAATAGAGAAATGAGGATATTCTTTATTTAAGTTTCATATGAATACACCATGGAAATGGTTTCTTACCACTTAGAAAAATCACGTGTATACTGAGACCATCCATAAATGTTGCATTAATGGATACTATCATATATAAAATATTTTATATGTTATATATATATAATTTTATAATTGATGCATATATAATTATATATAATAGTGACAACTCTTTTATTATAATACATTAACAAGAATTACTACATGCTAAATGGGTGTGTGTGTGTGTGAAATTTATGTTGGCTGTCAACTTGAGAGGGCCAAAAATCAGTTAGGAATGACCTGCCAGGAATGCCTTCAAGGAAATATCTTGTTTAGGATAACTAAAGTTGGAAAGCCCACTGTAACTGTGGGCAGCACTAGTCCATGGGCTGGGATTCCATATTGTATTAAAAGAAGAAAGTGAGCTGAGAACTGAGGAAAGACATTGCCATCTGCTTCCTCACTGTGGACTGAGTGTGACCAAATACCTCAAGTTCCTGCCACAATGTCTTCCCCACCTTTGAACTGTAAGGTAATATAAACCCTTCTTTTCTTAAGTTGCTTCTGGTCAGGTATTTGTTTGTGGCAACACAATGTGTATATACATTAATGTGCACACATATCTCAATTAGACTTGTAGTGTTTACCTATGTGACAATATTATCGAGAAGCAAGAAATCTGGCTCACATCACACTAGTGCTAGGCCAAAGAACTATGTTCTATGTGCATGAGTAGTATTTTGATTACTAGAGGCTGGTGGTTCTTTTTTAGATAGGTATAACCCCTACACAGTTGAGAATGAAGTTTAGATGATTTTCTTTCTCCTAGACCACCAAAAGAAGCCTCTGCTAGTCTTTCCATTTGAGGTGTGATAATACAAATTAAGAAAAACAGCCTCAGTGTTTTTTGTCTGAGTCTTAAAATCATAAAAGTAAGTAATGTTGATTAGCCAGGGAGAATCAGAGCTTCTAGGTAGAGAAAATGATCATGTCTTTTTCATTCTATTTCAGAGACCTTGCATTTATATCTCCAAACCTGTACATTATGAATTCATGAAACATTTAAAATTTGATATTTTCAACACATGGTCCAAAAAGAATCTTAATCTGATATCCTGGGTCTTAGAGCAACCTTCAGCTAAATCAAAGAGTTATAATAGAGACTTCAGAAACAATGGAAAGATTGACAATATTTTCCAGATATCTGTGATTATCCATACATAGTACTTGTCAAGATAGAGATAATCCATGGCATAATTTCTAAATAAGAAGATATGATTATTTGTTTAAAGAGTAATATAAATGTATATATAAATGTGTATATGGTTTTAACTATATACATATATGTATATAGTAAAATATTTGTGAGGACTATAAAGTAATTTTAAAAAATATTTATTCTAGGCCTGATGCTAAATACCCATAATCCCAGATACTAGGGAGGGTAAGGCAGGAAAATCCTAAAACCCTGACTTGAGACAACATAGTGAGTACAATACCAGTCTGGAAAACTTAGTGAGATTCTATTTCACAGTAAAAAGTGAGAGAAAAAAAAAGAGAGATAAAGGGAACAAGTATTCTATTTCACAGTAAAAAGTGAGAGAGAAAGAGAGAGAGAGAAAGAGAACAAGCTGGAGATATAGCTTAGAGGTAGAATAGTATCCAGTATTGCAGATAGATAATAGATAGATGATAGGAAGGTAGGTAGGTAGATAGAGAGATGATAGATAGATAGATAGATAGATAGATAGATAGATAGATACATAGATACATAGATACATAGATACATAGATACATAGATACATAGATAGTAGATAGATAAACACTAGGAATAAAGTCCAATTATAAAGTGCTTACCTAGCATGCATGAGGCCCTAGATTCAAGAAAGAAAGAGAGAGGGAGAGAGAAGGAAGGAAGGAAGAAAGAAAGGAAGAAAGGAAGGAAGGAAGGAAAGTGAAAAGGGAAGGAAGAAGGAAGGAAATAAAGGAAATAGCAAAATATTTTAGTGCATATTGTACACACATATATATGGAGACCTATGTACACTGTGTTCCATAGTAAATCTACAATCCCTAGCATTCTATGGCTACATAGTAAGTTCTTAATCAGTATTTGTCAATTACAGGGAGATGGAGTTCAGCAACTCAAGTAGTGGCCATTTGCATATATTTTAGTTTACATCCTTCCATGTAACTACAATGTATCATAGTGCCATTTGTCCAACCAGGAAAAATATATCTCAGAGTCATTTTTCCTTTTAGCTGAAACATACACAAATTCCAAGGGTTACAAACTTCTCCGCCTCCTCTACCATTGTGGTCAGATGCTTCCTCCTTTTGGGGGCAAAGTCTAAGGATGCTATAAGTTCTCAGAAGTTAGAGAGCATCATGAGGCCTGTTGTCATTTCAATGGGACTTCACTTTCGGGTGATGTGGCTCAGCTTGGTTTGTAGAAGCATCTCATTTTTGTGCCTGGAAATGCTTTTCTCCCATCTAAGTACTAACCAGGCCCAACCTTGCTTAGCTTCCAAGATCAGATGGGATCAGGCACATTCAGGGTGGTTTGGCCGTAGGTGGAACTTGCTTTTCTATTAGATGGCAGAGGTTCTAGTACAGTGGGGCCCTGTCTCACCTGAGTGCTTGGCAGACACAACCATGAATACTCTCCAGGAAGTGGCTAGCCTCAAGGCTGTAAATTAGAGGCACCTCCCCAAAGAAGATCAAAAGTTATGCTCCACCAACACAGAGACACTGAGAAATGGTTGAATGTGTTCTAAATTAAACTGCCCTGGTGGTGAGCACAGATCTGCCAAAATCTTTCAATTAATCACTTTTACCTTCAGGGCAGAGTTAGGCCTGAGAGTATTTCAATAGGTTTTTATTGGAACAGGGTTATTTCAGATATTAAACTATGTTGCAAAAAGTAAAAATAATGTTATTTTTAAGTTGCTACTCTTGTTAAATAAAAGTTGGCAAACATTCCCGGGGTCTGTATTGTGTCTGTGTATTTGTGTATGTGTGTGGCTTTTTCTTGTGCTGTAAGCCTCATTGATTTAAAAAAAAAATGAACAGAAATGAATTAGGTGGTAAATATATGCATACAATCATTTTCATTAATAATGTGTTATAAATAACATAAGAGAGGTTCTAAGTGTATAATTCTGTACAACACAATTGAGATATTTTTTTCCTACATCTTCAGCAGTAAGTTAATTAGAATCACCTGCATTTCCTTGGGTGGACACCAAATGGATTGCAAACAAAAACAGATTAAAATAGCTGCTAGAGCTCATGGCATACAGATGACAAAATTTGCAAGAAGGAGTGAGGCACCGAAAATGTGCACTTTTCAGACAATTTTGGAGGAAATTTAGGTCTCCCAACTTCTTTGTAAAAGCTGCTTGTAAGTGTTTTGCTGAAAGGCTAGCATGGCTTTGTTTCTGATCCCTTGTTGAGTGAGAGAAATGTTTAAGAAAGATCACTTTACAGAGAGATTCAGGCTGAAATGTGATGACTGTGATTCAAGCCAAGCCAAAAATTACAGTTCAGAATGAAAGGGGAGGGACGTGGTTTGGGAATCCATTTTCCCACATTCCTGAATCTCAATCATCCCTACCAATGTATAAAAAAAAGAACCCCAATGAAAAACAATGAGGTCACTTTGTTTAGATATTTAAAGGAAAATAAGAGTTGAGGAATTGAAAAGAATGACAGCAAATATATGAATTTTAAATCAATATCTATTTCAAATATGATGGAATCAAAGATGAAATGTTATATAACTGTTCTGACTTTATCATAAACAGCCATTTTTCAATGTTTTCTTCTTTATTGAGAAATTTATTGTATGAACATATTGCATATTGGTTATATTCCTATCAGGTTATAGACTTATGTCCCCTCCCTTGTTCTCCTATTTTACTGAGGGCCTTCATCAGTGGGGTTATTTGTTTTCACTGTAGGGTTATAACTGCAACAGTCATTCTCTGTGGGATAGGGTACAGTGTCTCATAATATACCTTCTTACTCCAAGGTGCTTAAATTCTTTCTAACCCCTCGTCAGTAATGTACCTTGATCCTTGCAGAGTGTGTTATAAGTCTTTTTAGTGTCAAGCTCTCAGTAGCCTCTGATTTTCTGCTTTCATGAGTGTTTCATCTCCTTAGTGTCTACTGTATCTTGTCAGTGTCTACTGCCATCTCCCTGGAGGAGGTTCTCAGGCTAGCACTGAAAGCAGCATTCATATTTAATCCACCATTTCCACTGTAATGTTTCCTGGGCCCTGTCAGATGTGATAGCAAATGCTGATGGTTTGGGGGTCTCCCCAGGACTCATTGTCATCTGTAAAATGCAAATTCTCTAGCCAATATTGAGAGCAGCATGATCAAAGGGGATAAACATATATATTTAGAAGACTTTTTGATGGTCATGATCTCTGCATTTAGCCAACAGACAGTCTAAACACCCCTATAGCATCTATGATCTAAGGCATAGACTTCTGACTTGGTTCTCATTACCAGGTATGAATTCCTTCTCACTGAGTAGGCCTCATATTCAATCAGAGAGCAATTGATTACCCCCATAACCTGTGTACCACTATTGCACTGGTATGTACATCTTGCCTGGCTGGTTGATTTTGTAGCTTGTAGGATCCACTGCTTGTTCATGGTGGTGGTAACCATTATCCCTCAGTAGCACTGATAGCATTTTCCATCATGATGAGAGCTAGCCAACAGAAAACTAACTTCTGTTTATCACTGTCTTTAGCAACAGGGTATTAACATTTATCTCTGGTGGGTAACCAAGTGCTTTGGCAATGGCCTGCATTGTTTTGGGGGAATTATGGGCCTCTATGACTAACAGCTCACTGTGGGGTGATTACCCAATTCAGGCACTGTGATTCTCCAGCAACAGCCTATCATTTTAGGGTGAAGCTTTTTCCACTATTGCATGTTTTTAACTTAGGAAAATACCTATTTCAAAAAAATTAAAGAATGATTGTATATAGGCAGAGGACAGATTATAGCTTCCCAGACTTCCAAATTTCTTTAGGAATTGCATTTTTATGAACTAGATTTCTCTTTGACCCTCCTGAGGTCATTCCATTGCCTTCTAGACTTCAGGTTATGCTGGTACATGTGCTGGCAAATGAATTATGTTAAGCCCAAACAGATTTGTTGTTTGTTCTTATTACTCATATTTATGTTAATGAAGCACACTCAATGAGCCCCAACACCAAAAGAATTATGTGTTTATATCAACATGATCATAACATAACCGTGGAAATTTAACAATAAAAAAGCTCAAAAATGATATGCCCTGAACCAAATGACAACTCTGACTTTGTTATCTTCCATCTACTTGAAATTTTCATTCAAGATAACAGCTTTCACTTAATGATAAACAAAGTGATTGCCAGTACTTACTTCTGAAAATGAGATCATTATAAAAGAAAAGAAAGAAACATAAGAGAATTTATCAAAAACTACTTATATTCAATGTGTTTTCCATTCATCCTTCCAGCTGGTCATCATTGGTCTGATCAGATCTTTCCTAGTTAGATTTCACAATCAAGTTCAGATCTTTCTGGGATAATTTTCTTACATTGAGAGATGTCTATGACTGATAAAAATCTATAAATAAATGTCTGATATCCTACAAACTTGAGATTCTTTGCTCAGTTTATGCAGATATTCACTAGCCAGTGTATAAGAAATTAGTAACCACACATAAAACAGCATCTACTGTCTATGCGTTCATTTCACCCAGATATTGAATAAGGCGCACAAATGGCTTCAATCCATCTCACATTAGTCATATTGTAACATTTTCCCCTTAGTTATTATCCTGACTAGCCTACCACTTAGTAATCCCTAAGTTCAAAGGTACAGTTTTAAAGGCACTTGGCCTTGTAGTCAGTCTAATTTGGAACATGTCTTGCATAAAATGTAGGAGTGGCATATGCCATGAAAACACAAGCCTTATCCATGAAAGGAATCACCAGAAGAGGAAATCAAAATGATAGCTTTTATATATTTTTATCAACAATTCTGTAGTTCAACAATATAGGTAAGTGTCTCCCATTATGAGAAAACTAGTGAGATATTTGCCAAGACATAGGGGACAACTTGTAACTATGTGTGACTACATTGACTTCTTTGTGATTCAAGTCGCTGTGTATGATTCCACCTATTCATTAGTCCCATATAGTCTCTCCTTTTTGGTATGAGTTTACAGTTTTAAGATACTCAGTTTAAATGTGAAATTCACCCCTACTGGGAAACAATATATAAATTATATAAAGAAATGGCTTACTTATCAGCATCACAGGCTTCAAGCCATTTAAAAAGCATCTTTTCCTAGTGACTCCTTTCCTGTATAAGGTGTTTTAATTTGGCATTCAGTATTATTTTGCTTCATATCTTAAGAGGATGAAAGTTCTGCTTTCCTATATGAATCTCCCATATATACATATTAGTCAGATGGAAAACACATTTATTCAGGAATGAGTAATCAAAAATAATCCATTGATTTAAAAAAACACAAAGAAAAATAATGAAAACGTGAATTACAAAGAAGAATTTTGTTACAACATTGAAAGGGAAGGAAAAGAAAAGAAAACGCAAAGATACAAGTAAGAGAATTAAACCCCCAAACAAATGGAAAGTAAGGGGTTTGCGAAAGGAATTGAAGAGACAAATCAGTAATGAAAGGAACATTGCTGCAAACATAATAAAATTTCATACCTACAAGGATAGACAAAGACAGGGGAAAGAAAATAAAAGGGCAGAGAAATATACTACCTGTTAACATATTAGGTATGATAATATTAGATGGTAGTAACAGAACACGGATTTCAAATGATCATAGCTTAACCCAATATCACCTATATACTAAACACCAATAAAAGCGCTCATATACCAGCACGTCAGCAACCTAGGGTAACTTTTGTTTTCAACGTTAAGAATTCTATCTTCATGAAAAACAATGCAGACATCCTATTCAAGTTGACAGACTGAGAAAAAATACCTAGTTTTCTTTTCTCAAAGAAAAAACCCAAATAAGATAATGAAAAAGATATGTTTTAAAAGAAGTGGGGAAACAAAACAAAAATGGTGCTGAAAACAGAAAAGGTGCCATCCGCAGAGCAGAAATAGAAATTCCAGGAAGACACAAAGCAGATGGGATCAAACAAGTGGAGAACTTAAAGCAGAAGAAACACCATTCCCAGACAACAAAATTAGGCACAGTTCTTTCCAGAGATGCCCTACAGAATACTCGAACTTGAAAGTCAACACACAAAATGAGTAGAAATTGGCCAAAGAGAATTAAAGTAATTCAGTGAATAATAGCACCCAGCCCCTTGGAGAGCTGGACCATTCTCCTTTTATCTTGTACCACAAAGTAGCAACAGGGCCTTTCTGACTGACATCTGAGAGGAATATGGTGGAGAACCAGGAATCTCAAGGTTCCACATAGGAGAAAGAAAGAGAGTAGGAGTGAGTAAGAGAAAAAGTGAGAGAGTGTTTTGTCTAGGAGTCACATGAACTGATCCACAGTCAAGAGTAAAGTCCTCTTAGGGAGCTGAAAAACAGATTTTAAATTTTGGGGGAACTTCAGAAAATATACTGAGACACAATGAGATACTCAGGTGAAGGGACCCAATTCTACACATGAAAATCCCTTGTGTTTCATATATATTTATGCATGGCCTTAAGGTACTTTCATACAATAATTTAAATAGTTTGATGTATGAAACAAATTTCATGGTATGGAGTTTTGCATTGATGATGTCATGTGGAACCTGAAAAAGGACCAGGATTTTGAAAATTTCAGATTTCAGACTTTTCAGATTAAGACTATACAGCCTTCACAGTGGTTTCCATGACCTTTGTGTATTCTAGCTAATTTCATTTTTCAACTATAAGGCTATCTAATGCTTAACAACATATATCATAAAGAATTTCCAAGTACCAAGAATGGAGCTTACAGACAGCTCAGTAGTAGAGTTGCTTACTTACCATGCACAAAGCCCAGGTTTCAGCCTCAGTGCAGGAGAGAAAAAGAGAAGAGAGATAATAGATAAAAAATTGATATATCAAATAATTGAACTGAGTTTATATTGAAATGGTTAGGATCTAGAATATTTCTGAGTGAGTTTTTGATATTACAAAAGTTAAAGAGAATTAAAAATAATTGACTGGAAGAAAAGGCAATTAACCTGCATAACAACAGGATTTAACTTGATCTCAAATTTAACAGCTGCTATATTAAGAAGTGATAGAACACTAATTCTTTTACAAGTTATAAAAGTAAAAATTATGAAGATGAAATAAATATTCATAACAGCAATCAACTATGAAGTAAAGGAAAATAGTCATTATGTTGGGATAAATAAGAAAACACCAATCATATACACCTATGAATGATTTTTTTTTTAATTGAAGCCAAGAAAAAATATCAGTGGGGTACAAGACAAAAGGGTTGCTGATTCTGACTTAATTCTGCACTGATGGACGTGGCAAATACTAGCCACATGTGGTTAAGCTAATCAAAGTGAATTCATTTTCCCCATTGAATTCAATACTTTGCAAGGACACAGTGGCATCTTGAGTGCCCAGTGACTACTGGTTTGGATAGCAAAGACGGAGCTGGTCATCATCATTGCATGAAATTCTACTTCACTAGAGGAAATGGATAAAAAGAAACCAACAAAAAAGAATTATACTAGACTTAACTTATGGGAGTTTTCCTTTATGAAACAGTGTGTTAATGTTGAACCCAATCACACTATTTTTTTTAATTAGTGACACTAACACCATAGAGTAATTGCAAAATATTTTCAAAGAACAAAATTAAATGTCCTAAAGTTTAATAATAATAAAATAAAATATTATAAATACTAATAGGAAAACATATAAAACTTAGAAGTCCTAAAGGATAAAAGAAGGAAGAGTAAATGCATTAATTTTATTTTGTGGCAGAGAGATAATTTGCTACAGTAAGAAATAGAACAGAAAAATGTGATTAATAGTGATGAGAAAGAAGATATGAATTTAAATGGTAAAAACTGAATGCACTAAGCTATTTACCTTTTTGATTAGTCAATAAATATAATTCAAAGTTAATAAATTAGTAAATAGGAATATAACACATTAGCATGAAATTAGTAACAACAGAAAGAACCCAAACAACTGTTAGCAATGATTGTGTTTCGAAAGCAGGTTGAGACAAGTCTCTTTTCATTGCATATTCTTCTGTGTGATTTAATTTTGTTTTTATTTTCCCATGGAAAAATACTGATCCATGGTAAACATAAACAAACAAACAAACCTTTTTTAAATGATTGCTATATGATCCTATAGTTATTCAATGTAATAAAGTGACTCTTGCTTAATTATCAGAATAGCATCACCTCTTTCCTGAGACATGCATTCCTAGGCAATGGCATGGCATGCTATGGAAGGATAGATGTCTCACAAGAAATTACCAATGATTAAGTATTGTCAGCAGATAGATACCAAATGCCTACCATTGAGATAGAGTATAAATTAAATGTAGGGTCTTAAATTCCATCCTTCACACTCTATCACTAGGCTTAAAGTATATGAACAGGAACATCAATAAAAAGTTGCAAACACTTATCTTTCTACAGTGGTACAAGGACTACCCTCATAATTATGTCTGAACCCAGGCAGGATTTTGGAAGGACAGAGAAAGAAATGTGCCGCTGACTGGTTACAATCTGAGTGTTCCTATGCTCAGGGGTTCTTGCCAGAGGAAAAAGCCAGAAGTACAAAATATTGCAAGAATGATTCTTCTTGTGGTAACTCTGGCCTCCCAGGAATTAGGAAGCACCATAAATCTCAGGAGAGGGACTGTTTGTGTGGAATTCCCAGCCCACACTAGCAGACCAGAGATTCAGATACATTTTATTAAGGGTCAGAAAACAAGTTGACTCCATGGGTACATCTCTCAACCAGGCTTAAACTCCGTATCTCCATGATGTGTCCATCATTCAAGCTACCAAAAAAGAATGCTACCTGATCCTCACTTTGTGACCATTAAAAAAACGACAACACTCATCTATTGTCAAAAACTGCCCATATTTTGGCAAATAAGCCAGTCAATTCTGAAACACTGTGCGGGTCTCTAAGATTTCTTTTTGGAAAGTGTCTAAGATTTATGGTGGGAATTACTCATGACAGCTGCATTCTTTCCACTGGGCTTAGACCACCATTTGGTCTAGTAACTCCTAATTGTGAGTCTATCTCAGTTTAAGCTTCTTTAGAAGAAAATGCAAAGAACTTTGAAAATAAACCCTACAGCAATACTCTGTGATTTCCACCCATGGTAAACACTATTTTAAAACATTAAAAAGACAGCTGATGAACAAGAAAATAATATTCGGTGAATGTGGATTTCTTCTGAGAAATTCTTGTGACTGCTTTAATGCCAGACTGATTTTTTAAAATGTACAATCACTTAATCTCATCGTGTTTACAAAGTATTTTTAGCAGGCAAAATTTCTGTTGGTATTGTCATTTCTGTTTTGTTTTGTTTTTAATTTTTTCTGAAAAGAGGTAACTTTCAAAGTCTTCTGCCTCCAAACTTCAGCAATGCACAATGTGGGTACCTTGAAGACATTGCTCATTTAAAAAAATCATACCAAGTCTAATTATATTTCCAAAATAAGTAGTTTCCAATCCAGCAAGGATAATGTGGTCATGAAAAGGATGTCCAAATCCACCAATTTACATTGGTTTGGTTTGGCATAAATTTCAAAGATCTTGGAGTAAAAAGGGGGACAACACGTGAATAATTGCAATTTGGACAATATTCCCAGGACTTTGTGCTTGACATCCTGTGAACCATTCAGGGGAAAAGCTAATCAACTTCAAGACTGCACCTATGTAATTTATAATTGCTAAACTTCACTGATAGGTTCCAGATTATTTTTACAAAATGTATTACTCTTCTATTTAACATGTACTTTGTCGTTTCACTCTATTTATATAATATAAAAAGTATGATAGCCAGGGAGTACAAGCCATTACAAACAGGAGCCACCGACTTCAGAAACTATCATTATTCATAAGATATATGGTTTGATATCTGTGAATGTGAAGGGCTTAGAAGTGATGTCAAGCTAGATTCATAATGCCTCTAGTATGTTTCATATTGCTTCTCTTATTTTCTGGTTTCTATGTAAAGCCTCGGATCAGTTTCTCAGCTATGAATCAGTTGAACAGCCACAGTAGTGGCACAGGTCTGAATCACCCTTCCTGTCTCCATTTCCAGTACTGTCCCTTTTTATCCCAAAAGAAAGTAGATTATTTAGAATGAGGTTGCTTCCGTTAACCAGTGTAGTGCTTTCCAATAGTTCATATGCAACTTACCCAATTCATACTTCTCTTTCAAATACTTCTGATATTCTTACAGAAATTTACAAAAGATCAAGGTAAGTGCTTCTTAAATGGTAAATTGGAATTTATATAAGAGAAAAAGGACAGGTTTGGATACTAAGGAATTTAGGTAGTTGAAATTAAGTTTTTAGCTCAAGACAACATTTCAGTAACAAAAAAAAACTATAAAATTCTTGGCTTCAAAATAGAAATTCATTTGATTTTTAGACCATGTAGTAAAAAAAAAAGTAAGAGTATATTAAAATTAGATTTTTAAAGCATCCTGATTTACAGTAAAATTTTGTTGGAATTTAGTTCCACCTATCATTGATAACTCATAAAGATCCAGTTAACTAGCAAAATAATAAACAATTTAAAAATATATAGAGTCAATTTCTTCATTTTTAATAGATATTAATTGACTTTTCATTTTTAATAATCTTGAATGGAATTAACTTAACTCATGTGTTTAAAGATTATTTGAATCTCATTTGGAAAACAGATACATATATAATATATATATATATATATATATATATATATATATACATATATATATATATGTTTTCATCATATTTATATCATTGATGTTTCCATTTTCTAAACTTTACTTGCATTTCTTCAAAGAAATTGCTTACCTATAGGATAAATTTAAATCAATTTTTATTAAGCAAAACTGTGTTGGCAGATATTATCTTCACCCTTTGTTCTGAATGACATTTGAGTACTTTGAAATACAAAATGATTCACAAAGGCTTCCAAATTGCTGTCTCAAATGTAGAGAATTCCAAAATATGTTCTGTAGTTGGGCATATGTTCAGAAAAATTAAGAGGGAAAACTTGGAAAGGGTCACACCTAAAAGCATAAAGTGTATTTTTTTATATTCTTATTTACTTGTAAGGAGAAGAGAGAAAGACACACACACACACACACAGAGAGAAAGAGAGAGAGAGAGAGTAAAAAGAATAGGTTTAGCAGGGTCTCTTGCCTCATATGAACTCCACACATATGCACCACTTTGTGCAACAGGCTTTATGTGGGTGCTAGAGAATTGAACCTCAGCTGCCAGACTTTGTAAGAAAGCACCTTTAGCCACTAAGCCATCATGTCTCCAGACCCAAAGTTTAGTATTTTTAAAAAAATATCACATTTTAATTTTGTAGGCAAAATGTTAATCATTACTTCATGAGAAAGCAAGAACAACTAATTAATAAATCATCCTTAAATTAATCTTTTAACACTCTGTTAATATGAACATAAGCTCAAGAACAACAGGAGTCACTGCTCAAACTAATTTAAGGTCAATAGAACTATTTTTATAGCAAGAAAAAGGACTAATTTAAGGTCCATAAACGTATACTGTTTTTAATATTTTGTCCTCAATTTATTGACTGGTATCTAGCCTCATTGTATTCCTCAGAATTCATGCTTCTTGGAGATGAAGACTTAATAAAATATTCTTTGTTAGATTATTCTAAAACTACCAAGCCTACACAAATCGACTTCATAGCCATTATCATAAATTGCTTTAGTTTGTCACATAGAAACATAAAAGCCATAGTAAATAGTTATTTTTAATTATGTCATTGATACCAATAGGGCATGTTATGTTCCTCTATGTAAGCTACTGAAGAATTTTTTTTTACACAATGGCACAAAGGATCCCAGTTTAAAATATGAAAATGCATAGAGATGGTAGTTCAATAAAATAACCCATTTCAAAGCCGGGCGTGGTGGTGCATGCCTTTAATCCCAGCACTCAGGAGGCAGAGGTAGGAGGATCACCATGAGTTCAAGTCCACCCTGAGACTACATACTGAACTCCAGGTCAGCCTGGGCTAAAGTGAGACCTTACCTTGAAAAACCAAAAAAAGAAAAGAAAAGAAAAGAAAAACTCATTTCATGTCAGTAAAGATCTTTGTAAAATAAATAAATAAATAAAAAACTCATTTTAAAATGATAGTAATTTCTCTCTATTTATTTAATGCGTATTATTATGAATTACAATGATTAACAATGATCTTAAACCATTTCCCTAGAGACAATGCTGTGTCCTTAGCAAGTAATCTCACCCAGTCCGATTTGATAGTTAGGGACCTCAGGGAATATGCATTCCTCATATTAAAGTCATTCCTATAGTATTTCTTAGAGACAATAATAGTGCACAAATAAGTACTTCTGTACATATTGGCTGGTTTCTTTTTTATTAGATATAGACATATCTAATAATAATATCCTCATTGTGGATGCAGATCAACCCCATGGGGATTGTGGGTCATGCATTATGGAGCAGCAGTCAGTTATGGGGGAGAGGCAATGTCTCTGTGCAAAATGTCCCAACTTGTGGCTCTAACAATCTTTCTGCTCCCTCTTCCACAAAATTCCCTGAGCCGTGTTGGGTGCGTTTTAAGTCTACTTCAGTGATGGGCACTTAGGAGCCTCTGGACCTTTGGCTTGGTAGGTGTTGAGTGTCCTCAGTGTCTATCTCCATCACCCTTGTGCTGATATCAGATTCACTAAGAAAACAGCACTCTTTCTTATTTCCCCAATTCCTCTGTGGTTTCAGCTGGGGCTGAGATGGAGCACACTGGGTCATTTATCTCTTCAGGTCCAGTTCCCATATGAAAAAGAGAAGCAGAGAATAAAGTCATCACTGGTTAAATGGGAAAATTAAAAGGGTATAGACCCTCTTAGATTCTATGCTTAGTGGGAGCTTGACAATGGAAAGCAGAATCATTATCTGGATATGATTTTGACTTGTTTCCCAGTTCCAAATATGGTTCCCTTTCCATTGAGAGGATCTGTTAACCAATCTAAGAGCAATTGGTTACCCACCATGGTTGTGTGCCACTATTGCACTTGTATAAGTACCATGTCATTTAGACTTTGAATTGCTTGGACAGATGTTGGCCACTTTCCCTCCATAGCTCATGTGGTGCCTTCCAGCACTAGATGGGCTAATTGTCTGGGGAATGGCTCTCCTCCAGATACCAACCAGGTCTCTCCATGGTCCCAGGAGACAGCATATGGTATCTTCAGCAATAGGGTCTTACCATTATACTCTGGTGGGTAATCAAGTTCGCTGACAAAAGCCTGTCTTGTTTGTTTTGGGAGATCTAGTAGGTCTCTCTGATAAACAGCTCATTGTGGATACAGACCACATCCTGGTACAGGACAGGGCAGAGCCAAGGGAAAAGAAAAAAGAAAAAGACAATGAAGAAAGATAAACAGGATAAGTTTGAGGTTAGGTTTCAGCTTACCCCCTCCAGGGTCCTTCGATTCTGGTGCTCCCTCTAAGATCCTCTTGAGGGACTGCCTTCCATGATACAGGATTCTATGGTACCAGTTCAATTTGGGTTCAATTTTGTGTGCTCCCCCACCTTTCCCCTTACCCAAAGCCCTACCCTCTCTATTGTCCAAGCCTCGACATGCTATTCAGTTATGTCAGCAACTTCGGCTGGTCCAGGTTAGAAACTGCAGATGAGTGAGATCATCAAGTTGTCTTTCTGTGATTGTGTAAGTTCACTTAGAATGATCTGTTTAAAGTTTGACCATTTTTCTACAAATTTCAATGTGTCATTTTTTTCTTACTGCTGAGTAGAATTCCATTGTGTATATATACCACATCTTGGTTATCCATTCATCCAATGATGGGCACCCAGGTTGATTCCAGTTTTTAGCTATTATGAATTGAGCATCTATAAACACGGTTGAGCAAATATCTCTGAACTGAGATGTGGAGTTTTTAGGGTAAATGCCCAGTAATGGAATAACAGGGTCTGTTGATAACTCTATGTTCATAATTTTCAGGAGTCTCCATATTGAGTTCCATAGTGGTTGTACCAGCTTACATTCCCACCAATAGTGAATGAGGGTTCCTAGTTCTCCACAACCCCACGAACATTTATTTTCATTTAATTTTTTAATGTTTATTAACCCTGCTGGGATAAGGTGTAATCTCATAGTTGTTTTAATTTTCATTTCCCTAATGGATAGGAATGTTGTTTAGTTTTTTGAGTTCTTTGTAGATTCTAGATATTAGGCTTCTGTCAGTGGTATTGCTGGCAAAGATTTTCTCCCATTCATTGGATAATCTATTGTCTCTGATTATGGTGTATTTGTCTGTGCAAAAGCTTTTTAGCTTCATGAGATCACATTAGTTGAGTGCTTGCTTAATTTACTGGTCTACTGGGGGTTTGTTCAGGAAGTCTTTTCCCAGTCTTATATTGAAGAGAGTGCCTCCTATTTTTTTTCTTCCAGTACTTGAAGAGTTTCAGGTCTTATATTGAGGTCTTTTATCCATTTAGACTTGATTTTTGTGTATGATGAAATGAGTGGGTTTAATTTCATTTTTCTACATATGGTCACCCAATTTGCCCAACACCATTTGTTGAAGTTGCTGTCTTTTCTCCAGTCTACATTATTGGCAGCTTTGTCAAAGATTGAGCAGCTGTAGTTACTTGACCTAAGTTCTGAGTCTTCAATTTCATTCCATTGGTCTATGTTTCTGTTTTTATTTCAGCACAATGCTGTTTTACCACTATGGCTTTGTAATATAGCTTTAGATCAGGTATGGTGATACCTCCAGAGGTTTTTGTTTGTTTGTTTTTGTTTTTTTTCTTGAGAATAAGTTTGGATATCCGAGGCCTTCTGCTATTTCATATGAATTTTGAGATAATTTTTTCAATCTCTGTGAAGAATGATGCTGGTATTTTTATTGCTTTGGTAGAATTTCCATTTTTGCAATATTGATTCTACCTATCTAGGAGCATGGGAGGGTTTTCCATCTTCTCAAGTCCTTCTCTATTTCTTTCTTGAGTGTGTCTGTGTTTTCATTATATAGGTCTTTCACATCCTTGGTTAGTGTTATTCCAAGGTATTTAAATTTTTTGTTTCTATTGAAAATTGGACACCTTCACTGATTTCTTTCTCTGTATATTAGTCCTTTTCATATAGAAAAGCTACTGATTTTGTGCATTGATTTTGTATCATGTCACTTTGCTAAAGGAATTTATCACCTTTAGAAGTTTTGAGATGGAGACTTTCAGGTCACTTATATATAGGATCATGTCATCTGCAAATAAGGCTATATTCACTTCTTCCTTTTCAATTTGAATCCCTTTTATTTCTTTCTCCTGTCTTCTTGCTTGGGCTGGTACTTCTAATACTATGTTGAAGAACAGTGGTGAGAGTGGGCACACCTGTCTTGTTCCTGAACTCAGTGGGAACTCCTTGAGTTTTTCCCCATCAAGAAATTTTTGGGCTTTAGGAGCTTTATATATAGCCTTTATTGTGTTGAGATATGAACTCTCCATGCCTAATCATGAAGTGGTGTTGTATTTTGTCAAAGGCCTTCTTCGAATTGATTGAGATGATCATGTGGTTCTTACAGTTTATTTTATTTATGTTGTGTATTATGATTACATTGACCAATTTCCATATGTTGAACCATCCCTACATCACTGGAATGAAGCCTACTTGATCAAGATGGATAATGCTTTTGATATATTGTTGAATTCGGTTTGCAAGGATTCTGTTCAGGATCTTTGTATCTAAGTTTATTAGGGATATGGGCCTATAATTTTCTTTCTGTGTTGCATTTCTGTCTGGTTTTGGTATAACAGTGGTGTTAGCTTCATAAAAGGAGTCAGGGAGAATTCCCTGGTCTCCAATTATGTGGAACAGTTTGAGAAAAATTAGTTTCAGTTCCACAATGAAGGTTTGATAGAATTCAGCTGAGAAGCCATCCGGTCCTGGACTTTTATTTTGGAGGATGTTTGTGATTGCCTTTTCAATGTCCATGGATGTGATAGGTTTGTTTAAGAAATTAATCTGTTCTGAGTTTGGTTTTGGTAGGTGGTATGTGTCTAGGAATTCATCCATTTTTTTCCAGATTTTTTAATTTTGTGGAGTAGAGTTGTTGGAAGTATGTCTTGGTGATTCTTCCAATTTCTTTGATGTCTATTGTTATCTCTCTTTTTTTCATTTCTAATTTTGTTAATTTAAGTTCTCTCTCTCTCTCTCTCTCTCTCTCTCTCTTTTTCTTTGCTTATCAATTTGGCCAGGGGTTTGTCTATCTTGTTTATTTTTTTCAAAGAATCAACTATTTATTTCAGTGATTTTTAAAATTGTTTTCTTAGTTTCCAATTCCATTGTAGGATTAGGCACCCTTGGTGGAGATCTGTCAGTTGTCTGACTTTTGTTGGCTTTTTTATGTTTTTTTGTCCACCCATATTAGGAAGACTCTTTATTTTATTGAGGAGGAAGCAAGTCTTTGTCCTTTGTACCATGCACCCTCTGACTCAGGTAAACAGGGATGTTGGTACCCAGGGGTCAGTCAGGATACCAAAGCAAAAGGCCTGATTCCACAGCTCACATAGGTCCCAGACCTCCCCAAACAAGGCATGATAGAATATGACCTACCTACCAGGACCAAGGGACTGGGAGGAGCAAGGGAACAGGGATATGTCCTACTTCATGCCACACCCTCCAGCAACAGACCAATGCAGGGAACCAAGACCAGGGAGAAGTCCAGAGACAGGGGTCTGGCCTACTCACTCCAGACTACCACACCCCTTTGCTGGTTTCTTAATCATCACAAAAACTTGGTAATGAAAATAACTAGATGCTCTTAATAGATGTGTCAAAAAGTAAGTAGCTGGTGATCCTAATCAACTGTAAAGATAAGTCATCTAAAATCATCTTCAACTAAAATCACCATTAGGGAAATATTTATTTTTCACTCCAAAATAGAGTGCCACATTTTCTTAATATACGAGAAATTACAAAACTAATTCCCACATGGAGTAAACATTTCATTCTGTAGGTTCAAATGATTATGCTATATGATTACAAGAGAAGAGAAGGGGATGAGATGAAATGGAATGAAGAAAAGAGAGGGAGAAAGGGAGGGATGAGAAGAGAGAGAGAGAAAGCCAGAAAAGCAGAAAGTAAAGGAAGGAAAGTAAGTTTACAAATATCTTGATTTATTCTGACTTTTCACAAAAGAGCAATATTAACCCAGTGTGGTGGTGCATGCCTTTATTCCCAGCACTTAGAAAGCTGAGGTAGGAGGATCACTGTGAGTTTAAGGCCATCCTGAGTCTACAGAGTGATTTTCAGGACTGCCTGAGCTACAGTGAGACCGTACCTCAGGGAAAAAAAAAAAAAAAGCAATAGTATACATATATCCACAGTTCTTTTTTTTTTGTTTTCAATTTCTTCCTATGTTTTCCTTATGCATAAATTTTAAATTTTAAATATCCTATCTAATACCATGCTACCTATTGCTGTTTTCCAGTTTAAGTAGACCCAAATTTAATGCTGATTGCCATTGAACTTTATGATTAGCTTATTAGAATTAAAAATTTGAATATTACTTAAATTGAGTTTATAGAAATTCATTTTCTCTGGGAAGAAGAGATATTTGACAGTGATATACTACTCACTCCCTTCTCAGTTTTTAAATATATTATTTCAGTTCTTATATGACCTGATGTGAATTATGCTTTTTGTTTTCAGGTCTGGATGTTGATGGAATATATCGAGTTAGTGGCAATCTGGCAACAATACAGAAGTTAAGATTTATTGTCAACCAGGGTAAGTGATTTCTTTATTTCCAATGTTTTACAGTAGCTACATCTGTACATTTCTAGCAATACTTCAGACCATATTGTATGTATGGTGACCAGATAGAAAAGATAAAATTTTGAGGGAAGAAGCCAGCCATTAAAGAAATTATCATTAAAAAACCAAGAGATAACCTGTTTACCTGGAAATGAATAAAACAGAGAGGAAGGCAACTTAATAGTTCATATGAAATAAGTAATGAATAAAAAAGGACAAGGTAAAAATGAAGAAAGTAGTATTAAAAGATTAAAAGAAAGAAGGCAATCCACATTAGAAAGATGTTACCGGCACATAATAGGTACTTCATGCATGTTGATGAATAAGAAACTGAACAAATTATACAAAGATATAAGAACCTAAATCATAGATGTTGGAAAAATATATAATAGATAAGAAAAAGAAATGAAAATTAAATGTTATAAAGTAGTTTCACATTAACAGTAACATCCTACTAACATCTAGGAAGAGGTGTGAATGCTATCAAAGAGCTACATATTAACACTGAGAAACCACTAACATCTATTACCCCATAGGATTACTGAAGCCACCAATAAGTGCTGGTAAAGATCAGTCCTTATAGATTCATTCATTTCAGGTGGAAATACAAATGCTACATCACTTTCAAAGACATTTAGCTATATTTTATGAAAATAAATGATATCTTATCATAAGATCCAACATCTGCTCCAAGTCCTATTTGCTCAAATGAAAAGGTTCCACCTTCAAAAATCCTGCACACAAAGCCGGGCGTGGTGGTACACGCCTTTAATCCCAGCAATCGGGAGGCAGAGGTAGGAGGATCACCATGAGTTCGAGGCCACCCTGAAACTACATACATTCCAGGTCAGCCTGGGCCAGAGGGAGACCCTACCTCGAAAAACCATTAAAAAAAAATCCTGCACACAAATATTTACAACCCTGTAACTGGTAAACTTGATGGCAAAGAGGAAGTATAGCTCTGTCACATCTGGCTAGCATGGGTTTTCTTCTCTGCAGGACAAATCAACCAAAACAAAAGGGCTTTGAACATAATAAGAAGTTCTCAAGTAAATAGATAAACAAATTGTGGTATATCCATATAATGAAATATTTCTAAGTGATGAACAGATACTAGTTGTCAAGCCGTGAAAATATTTGGGGGGAGATATGGTACCTCATGCTTGTAATTCTAGCACTATGGGGGCTGGGATAGGATAATTGTGTGGGTCTGAGGCCAGTGTGTGGCTACTGGAGCAAATTCCAGTTCAGATTAGACAAGAGTGAATCTGTCTCAAAAAAAAAAAAAAAAAAAAAGTAAAAAGAAAAGAAAAAGAATTGCAGGAACTTTGAACTATAAGATTTCTTAATAAATAAAGCCAACTTGAAGCTATATGATATATTAGAAGATTAGTTGTAGCAAGGCATCTGAACATAGATATTTTGAGGGCACTTAAAACTTCTGAGTTATACTAGAATTATAGATATTAATCACTATACCTTTACTAAGACCCATAAAATATACAACACAGAGTGAACTCTAATATAAACAATGGGTATTAGTTAATAATACCTTATCAATATTTATTTATTAATTGTAACAAAGTAACGTCATTAGTATATAATCACTCCAAAGGAAAATACTTGGAAGGGTGAGAAAGTATATCATAACTGAACTTTCTGCTTTAATTTTCTATAAAAACCTAAAACTACTCTTAAAGTATATAAGCAGGGGCTGGAGAGATTGCTAAGTGGTCAAGGCACTTTCTCACAAGGACTGAAGGCCTAGGTTCAATCACCTAGTACCCATGTAAAGCCAGGTACACAAAGTGGCTCATGTGTCTAAAGTTGTTTTCAGTGGCAGGAGGCCCTGGCATGTCTGTTCTGTCACTCTCTCATTAACTCTCTGCTTGCAAATGAATAAATAAAAGTATTTTTAAGTATATTAGCAAAAAAATAAAAATTTTAAAAATTAAAAATAATAACTCTAAAACATTTAAAAATGGAGTTACAGATAGGTCACATGTTTCATAATCAGACAAACAGGGACCCTTCGGAGCCTCCCTTTTTCTCAGTATCACATGTTAACTCACTGTGCCTGTTTCTTTGTCAATGAAAATAGTGAGGTGCTGGGGAATGCTTTTGGAATTATTTGTGAGGATGAAATTAAACAACATATATGATATTCCCTTGGTTATGTGGCAGATTCCTCTAAGTTTTTCCTCCATTTAAACTGAGATTCTATTCAATTGCATCTAGTTTTCTACCCTTATTGCTGTTGCTGTTGTTTTTGCAGTGCTGGCAACTAGACATGTGATCTCACACTGAACTTCATGGCCAGTCCTTTCCTAACACTTTCTTAGTCTGACCTCACACATTTGTATACTCCTTACATTGGCTTCACATACCCTCTTTCCCATCACTTTCAATGTCTTCCTACCTTTTTGCCTCACCTCACAAGTATAAGCCTACCAAAGTCTGGCAGATTTCCTCTCAATCTTCAAGGACCAAACTGTATCTTCCTTCAGGATGCCACCAGTCTGCTTTTTCTTCTGTGTTCTCATCATACTGGGTTATGGAATTTACAATAATTTCATACCTACAATCTAAAATTCCATCTATGCTAAGGCCCATGGATTTAATATTAGCTTTCCGAGAGAATAAATTCAAATGTACCAGGTGATTATACATCAAGAAACATTACAAATTGAAAGTCTGTGAGTCAAAAAATAGGATATTGGACTGGAGAGATGGCTAATTAGAGGTTAAGGCACTTGCCTGTGAAGTTTAAGGACTCACATTCAACTCTCCAGGTCCCATGTAAGTCGGACACACAGTGATACAAGAGCACAATATTGCACATGTGCACAAGGAAGTGCACTTGTCTGGAGTTTGATTGCAGTAGCTGGAGGCCCTGCTATGCCAATTCATTCCCTCTGCCCTCTCTCTTGCATTAAAAAAAAAAAAGCCAGTTTATTGGGCTTGCCTTAAATAAAATAGGATATTGGTTGGAATATCTGTATCTAACACACATCTTATGAAAGATCAGATTTGACTCATTCTTGTTCTTAGTTTTTGTTTTGTTTCCCACACACCAATACCAGTCTCGAGGCCTCCCTATGAAGAGTTCTTAATAATATTTGTGGAATGATTGTGTGTGTGTGCACACACATGTGTGCATGCATTATGTACATGCACACTGTAGGTAGGAAAAGTGCTGAAGCTGGCAAACATTAAACTATCTGTATAAATTCATCTCAGGTAGGGCAACTATTTTAAGGGTTGACTTTCTGCTTTTGACCAATTGTCCCATAATTCTTATTTCTGAGAATCTATAACAGCTCTCTTTGTTGACTAATCTGTCTCAATGAAACCCAGAACTTTATACCAATTATTCGTGTTGGTTCATCTGGTATAAATCAGTACTCCTACTGTAGGTAAAAATTGTATAAAATAGACTAGCTTTATATTCGTTCCTGCTTATAACTAGCTAAAATCAGTCTTGTGAGATATTTCATGTTGAAGCCATATCCTGAATGGGATTCTAGACAGCTGGGTAACACATTTCTTCCACAAAGAAGAACTCTCAAAACAGAAGCCATACTAGAAACAAACATTAGATGCATTTTCTGCCTTAAAAATTATGCTCAACAGTTTGAAAATCTGCAATGAAAATATGAAATCTATCCATCGCATCTTTTGCAATCCAAACTTCAGCATCTTCGGAGCTATGTCACTACTCATGTTTCCATGGAAGTTGACAGTGTAAAGCTGGAAAGAGGCTTGAGTTGATATCTGGGAACAGAGTTGTCAGTAAACAGACTTCCTCCTGTACATCACTGTCAGAACACAATGCAGCTAACACAAATAATGCTACTGGAAAAACTTTGATACCAGGTAACTCTGTCTGAGCTGTGCTCTGGTGGTTTCCAAATTAGATGGTAAATAAAATGTATACAACCAGCTCCTTTCAACATTTGCTAATCAGATTATCCTTTGAATTAACTTTCTGATTTGATCCAATAATTTTGTTACTAATGCCTTACATACCGCCCCCTCCTTCTACATCAGAGCTCTAAGTATAAGTTAATATGGAAGATAACTGGGGCTGAGAACAAAGAGGTTGCACATGTCATACATATGCCTTTGCATGCATTTGAGTGTGGGTGTGTTTGAGGAAATCAAATGGTGATGCTGTGATCATCCCATGAAAAACATAAAGTGCTATGCAAACGTGTTGCTTATTTTTGTAGTTGAATATGGAACAGAAACGAGTTTGGCACATCCTCCTATATTAACACCTTTCATCTCCTCTGTGTTCACCTTTCACAATGTTCCTTTTTTAAAGGAGGCAGTAAATATACATTTTTGAAATGAATAAGTCCTACCGACTATTAAACTACACAAACAAAAACCAATTTTGAAGATTTTCAAGAACAGTTGAATTGCAATTTATGTGTTTCACTAACTTTCTTGAATGCTATAATCATCAGCAATTCTAAATACACCAGTTGAATGATTCAATTTGTTTTGCTTTTCTGTTTGATTCACTAAATCAGAAAGAATTAGATACCCTTATTTTACTTCCAGATCAGATGACATACAAGTTAAATTCAAAATGATCATTTAAAAAAATATTTTACAATTAAAACTAGTAATTATACTAATATTTTATTATATAAATACCTAGCATTTTCAAAATTTATTACATGTCAGTCTCTGTACTGAATGCCCTGAATACATAATTTAAAATTTAACTTAAGGGCTGGAGAGATGTCTTAGTGGTTAAGCACTTGCCTGTGAAACCTAAGGACCCCTGTTCAAGGCTGGATTCCCCAGGACCCACGTTAGCCAGATGCACAAGGGGGCGCATGCGTCTGGAGTTCGTTTGCAGTGGCTGGAGGCCCTGGCGTGTCCATTCTCTCTCTCTCTCTCTCTCTCTTCTCTCTCTCTCTCTCTTTCTCTGCCTATTTCTCTGTCTGTCACTCTCAAATAAATAAATAAATAAACAAACAAAATGTTTATTAAAATTTAACTTAAGTCTTTCTTCAACCTGAAAGTTATTATACCCATTTTTTTAAATACTTCATTTTGCTTGCAGGTTTGTGAGTGTGCTGTGTATGGGTGTGCCAAGGTCTATTGCTACTATAAAAACTGCCTGTCCAGTTTTACATGGATGGCTGGGAATTGAACCTAGGTTGATAGGCTTTGAAAGAAATTGCCTTTATAACCATTCAGCCATCTCCCCAGCCCCTAGGCCCATTTTTAAAATGAGGAAAGTGAAGCTCAGATGTTAAATAATGTCCCAAGGAGAGACAAGCTGTCATTGAGCATTTAGGACAAGATCTCAGATCACTCTGCTCAGCAGAGCCTATGCTGAAAACCACTGCATTTATTTACATCCCACCTCTCAGGATTGGTAAGTGATAAGAACTAACAGTGGAGTTTGGCAAAACACTTTCAAGACAGGGACGCTTGGAGGAAACGCCAAACATCACAATTATGCAGAATCCTGGCGCTGTCATTCTCTGCAGGGCATAAGTATCCGTGTTTGGACCTGAAAGTAGTTTAACACAATATCCTGTTGCAGCCTCATAGAAAGGCACTGAGGATCTCTGTTTACAGGGCTGGTGGTACATTACTGAGCATTGCTCTGCCTTGTTTGTTGAACTTGGTGACAGCTTTCAGTGACATTTTGCTGATACAACTCTTATGGTCTATGAGGACATCCCCAAAGAAAACTGGTGCATGACCTTAGATGTCAACCTGTCATCAGCCTGTGTCATAGTGTTGATTCTTCAGCATGATCTGTGACCTCCTGATGGTGTTCTAGCACAGGCGGGTGCATGCCAAGGACAGACTTCAGCATGGAGGATGCTGCCTGACTGTCTTGAGAACTTTTGACAGTGGATCTTTAAAATCTCAACAGGCTGAATTCCCCTTCCTCCATACATCAGCACTCAGCTCCAGCTGCCAGCAAAGCTTATTGCCCAGGCTCCTCAACCACTTCACATTCTCTTTGGTGTGACTCAGACATCCTCTTTTACTCTATATGAAACAAAAGAGTTCAGCATCCTTTCTCAAAAATACCAGCTATGAAGCTTCATGAACCCACGAGTGAGGGAAGACCTATGAAACACTGCAGGAAAAGTGACTGACAATTTTCCACAAGGGTACTTCTTGGTACACAGTAGTAACAAGTATTCCCTGTGACCATGTGCTTGAAATAAAGGAAATTTTTTGTTGCCAGCATTTCAGACTTGGTTTCCATAGATAGAAATAAAATTTAAAGGAATAGTCTAAAGGACATTTTCCATCACTTTTCCATACCAGAAAAACAAAGTACCTATAAACTCCATGAATATAAATGGGCAAAAATCTTGTACGTACATGAACACACATGCGTGTTAGTTGTTTTCAAATTAATGTATAGCACTGCACTTTGTCTATATTTATCCATATGAATTTTATTGTCATAATAATACTTATTAGATATAAATGAAAAAGACATATTTGCTTACTTTGAACTTGCTAATAATAAACTCCATTGGGAAAAAAAACTGTTAGAAAAGCAATTTTATTACCAATACACCTACTCTACTTTATATAGATTTGCACTTGAAAGCAAAGCATTGACTTTAGCAGGTGTCTCTGTACAGTCCATACTATGGTGGTATAAAAATTAAATAAAGTAAATGGAAGTGAGAGAGAATTAGAACAATTGATGGTTTCATCACAAAATAAGCAGCTGGATGAAATGGAAAAAGACTTGAAAAAGTGTTTCAAAACTTCTAGTTCTGTTCTTATAAAATATTCCTTGTATCAAGTACATTCATTTTGTTCTATAAAATGATTTTATATTGCTCTCTTATTATTTTTAAAATGAATATTTCCTTAAGCCTCCTTTGCTCTCACAGCCAACCACAGAATCTACAAAACAAACTGTTTTATTTGCTTTAACCCATTTGACAGGGCAGGTTTTTATTTGGTAGGTCAAATCATTGGTATTGCACCTTTTTGGCTTCCATATGACAAGATTATCTTTTAACAGTGATTTATTTTTCCCCATTAAAGCTGAACAGATCACTTGATCATAAAAGCGCCAGACTCTAACATCATCCAGAGCTTTAAAAACTTTCTTAGACCTCATTTTTCAGCAACATTGAGTCAGAGTGCTCAAAGGCTATTGATACTCATGTTGCCTTTTATCCACTTAAGAAAATGTATTGGCATTAGTAAATATTTTTTGAACACAGAGGTCAAAACAATGAGCTCTTCAAATTCATACACATTTATATAGTTTATATGATACCATATGTCCCAATAACAAACATAAATCCTTTCAGTTTTTAAAGAGTACGAATTCTGGCTACCCACTTTAAGGCAAAATTATATCATATACTTATTGTGAATTATATATCATAGTTTATTATGAAACAAGCAATAAGGAGCTGACCTAATGCTGCTATTGAAACAATTAAAAGCAGAGTCAATCCTGGGGAAGGAAGACCAGGTAAGATCAAAGGGTTTGCCTCCTTATCATAATTCCTAGCTATTATGTAAGTCTAATAGGATCTATTTTAACCCCTTTGGATCTTAGACTTTTCATTTCCAAAGTGGACATAAGAATTAAATGTGAGGCTTTTAAAAATTGGATCAGCCTAGTGATGATTACTATTTACTTTAATTATGATGACATGAAGCTACGAGAAATGAGATCAATATTAGTTAGTTTTCTTAGTAATAACATACTACTAAATACTAATAATCAAACATGTTCTTGCCTTCCGCATGACTAAATTTTCTTTGATCATAATAAATTCTTTTTCTAGAACAACCAAATACAAGTAAACTTTGGAGACTTGCTGCTATCCAAAGATGATCAAAGATGATAGCCAAATTCGTAGGACTTCTTGATTCCTGGCCATAAACGAGAAACTTAATTTCCTTCTGTCAATAAGTTTTGGTAGGAGGGAGTAAGTGAAGTCTACTGACATTTTAGGTTCTAATTCAATGTTGGCTTTTCTATAGAGATTTGGCCACTGAAACCAGAAATTAAATCTGTTATATAACTGCCAATTCACAATAAATTCCCCTAGGATATTTATAAAAGTCTATCATCATCATTGTCATCATCATCATCATCATCACAAATCCTCATTACCATTAAAATTAATAAGCATTTCCACTATAATTAATAACTTACTAGGAAAACACACCATGCTTCCTTCTGCTCTATGCTCTATGGTACTCATTCCCATTCCTGACTGCACATCAGAACTGTATTGCTTATCTACTGTGCCTGATGCTATCCCTGCCAGTTTAGTGGCTTAAAGCAATACAGACGTATTATCTCACAGTTTCTGTGGGTCAGCAGTTTGGGCACAGCTTAGCTGAATCCTCAGAAATGCCGTGGTCAAGGTGGCATCCAGGAGTGGATTATCATTTTCCCCCTCACCTGGGGGTAGGTTAACATGTGTCTTGGAAGGATTAAGTTCATTGTTCATTGTTGGACCTTGGACCCATGTCTCAGTCTATCCCCAGTTGCTGGCCAAAGGCCTTATGCTGTGCAACATAATCATGAAGGTCATATACCATCACCTTTGCCACAGTCTGTTAGTTAGAAGCAACAGTTCCTACCCAAACACACTAGGGGAGGGGATGACAAAATGCATGATCTCCCAGAAGAGGAAGTAAGGTTGGGATATCATTGAGCTTGTGCTAAGGAAAAAAAAGTGGTGAAACTTTTTTTAAAAGAAAGAAATTTGGAGCTCACTTTTAAAATTTCTATTTAAACTTTTGCTGGTTCTAGAGGTATATATTTTGGAAGAAAAGGTCTCTAGTTGAATCAAGTTCATATTCGGGCTTGGGAACTTCCTATATAATATCTGCCTAACTTTGTTGTTTTGGCTCTCAAATACAAATTTGACTTATCAAGCCATAGGATAGGTGAGGTTTTTAACTTAAGAACAACCCACTTTTGGTTAGCCAGTTTTCCAGTGAGTAGCAATGTTTTCCTGGAGTATTGATCAACATCATAACATTCATTAATGTTTATAAAGTAAGGTATTATAGAAATGCTAAATGCCATGGAGGTAGCATATATGTTATTAGTATGATTAAAAGAACTGACTTGTGTCTCATTGCTGTATTGTGGATTTTAGAAAATAGAAAGATGATTTTACCTAGCAATTTGCCAGTAAAACTAAAGAGTAAATAATGAAAATCAAATCAAGCAATGCTGGTAATAGCTAACATCTAATTAGGAATCTACCACCTGGGCTATAGTCAAAGTCAGAAGCGTCTCTGACCCTCATACTTCGTATGAGAAAACTATATTTCAGAAAGTTTAAGCAAACGCTGTAAGGCCACATAGTCAACACAAAAAGCGGATACATGAATCCACTTAAAACTTACTGTAGAAAACATATTGCCTTGTCTTCTGCATTCATTTTACCATGGGTAAATGGAGAGGGAACTGTCTCCTTTTAATACCAAAGAGTCAAAAACCAGTTGTTCTCATTATAATGCTATATTTTCCTGGTATCTAGCTTATAGGACACTTTTATAAGGGAAAAAATCTATTTTAAAATGTCTCCTCTAAATCTTCCTTATGAGCTCATCAAGTAAAAAACCATGATTCATCTTTGCAGCTCCAACATAGAAAGGTATCTGACACTGTGTATGCACTAAATAAAAATGTGTCCCTATAAAATAAAATAAGGAAATTATGAACTGTTAATACAAACCAACTCTATGTCACACATACCCCAAAACCTAGTCTCTTTTAGGCTCTCTTTTCAATGAGTATAAATAAGCCCCCTGGAAAAGGGGTGGCAGGTAAGGCCTTCAGTTTTTCTCCTCACTGTGGGTCACAGAACACACATGAAGCTAAGAGGTGAGGTCTATATAATAGGATTTTTTACTTTTTTTTTTTTTTTTTTTATTAGTCAGTTCTGTATTCAGCAAATACAGTCAGTTTGGTACCATTATTAGGCTCATCCGTGACCTACCCCCTCCCCTTGGCCCCTCCTTGTTGAGGTATACGGGTCATGCATTGTGGAGTTAGCCCACAGTTATGGCTAAGCTAAATGTCTCTGCATATCATGACCCAACATGTGACTCTGACATTCTTTCCGCCCCCTCTTCCGCAAAATTTCCCTGAGCCATGTTGGGTTCATTTTTGGTCTGCTTCAGTGATGAGGTGTTGAGGGCCTCTGAGGCTCTGGCTCTCTGATTTGGTAGGAGTTGATTTTTCTCTATGCTGATCTCCTTCCCCCTTGTGCTGGTGTCCGGTTCATCAGGAAAACAGCCCCCTTGCTTGTTTCTCCAAGTTTTCTTAGTTTCAGCCGGGGCCCTTTTGAGGTATGATGGGGTGGCTCTCTCCTTAGGGTCTACATCTATCTGAAAAAGAGAAGCAGATTCTCCAACGGAGAGTAAGTTAGCACCAGGACAAATGAGATAACCCTTACTTTTTTTTTTTTTATAGAGAATTTAATAGGTGTAGGCCCTCTTGTAGCCCACAATTGATAGTAGCTTGATACTGGAGAGTGGGCTTATGTTTGGATATGGTTCTAACTTGTTTCCCAGCTCCAGCTATGGGTCCCATACCAGTGAGGGGATCAGTTAGCCAAATTGAGAGCAGTTGGTTCCCCACCATGGCTGTGTGCCACCACTGCACTTGTGTGGGCATCACAATAAGTTATTTGCTGCTAAGTAGGTTAGACCATGCGTTGCTTCGATAGATATTGGTCAATTTCCCCCAGTCGCCCATGTAGCACCTTCTGGCACTAGACGCGCTGACTGTCTGGGGACTGACTCTCATCCAACTTCCAGCCATGCCATTCTAATTTGCATGTCAATCACATAAGGTATCTTCAGCAGTAGGGTCTTACCACTAACCTTTGGTGGGTCATCAAGTACTCTGACAGAAATCTGTCTGTCTTTTAGGAAACCTTGTAGGTCTCACTGATCAAAAGCTCATTGTGGATGATAGCCCCATGCTGGTTCTGGGAGTTACAGGTCAGTGCCCACTAAGAAAATGAGGAAAAAGATAACTAATATACAAGAGTTAGAGATAAGAGAGAGAGAGACAGGGAGAGGGGAAGTGAGGGAGGGAAGATGTAGGAGATTAAGGTTAGTCTTAATCTTACCCTCTCCAGTGTCTTGTGGTTCAGGTGTTCCCTGTAAGGGCCTGGTGAAGGATCAGCCATTTGGTCTATCTTTTAGTAAGTAGAAGATTATGGTACCATTGCCGTTTGGGTCTAGATTTGTGTTTCCCACCCCTTTGATGCCCTCCCCTCCCTCCCCTTCCATCCTAGTGTCTAATCTAGGAGATGCTTGCTGGGTATGTAAGGTATCTTCGGTAGATTCAGGTTAGGTGCTGTAGATGAGTGAGACTATGTGGCGATTTTTTTTCTGTGATTGGGTGAGTTCACTGAGAATGATCTGTTCCAGGTTCAACCATTTTTCCTCAAATTTCATTGTGTCATTTTTTCTTACTGCTGTATAGAATTCCATTGTGTAGATATACCACATCTTAGTTATCCATTCTTCTAGTGATGGACATCTGGGTTGATTCCAGCTCTTAGCTATTACAAATTGAGCCGCTATAAACATGGTTGAGCAAATCTCTCAAACAGTAAGAAGTCAAACACCCCACTCACAAGATGGGGCAAAGAGCTGAACAGGCAGTTCACAGAGGAAGAAATAGAAATGGCAAACATACACTTAAGAAAATGTTCAGCATCCCTAATCATCAGAGAAATGCAAATTAAAACAACTATGAGATTCCACCTTACCCCAATAAGGATAGCAAGCATCAAAAAATCAAATAAAAACAAATGCTGGCGAGGATGTGGAGAAGTAGGAACACTCATCCACTGTTGGTGGGATTGTAGGATGGTACAACCACTTTGGAAAGCAATATGGAGACTTCTGAAAAAGCTGAGTATAGAGATACCAACAGACCCAGTTATTCCCTTACTGGGCATCTACCCTAAAACCTTCAAACCACAGACTAAAGAGATTTGCTCAACCATGTTTATAGCGGATTTTTTACTTTTCATCATCTATTTGACACATACATTTAAAGATCCAAGCATCAAGTATCACTGGAAATGTATCAACAAGTGGATCAAGTGACATCCCAGTCACAAGGAACCTTCATGTTCATGTACATTCTAATCTGTTGGCTAAGAATAGTGTCCTATGCTATGAATACCAGACTCTGCAAGTCTGCCTAATTGAAGCCCTTTCTTCTGCTCAGACAGCAGCAGGGGCTGGTGGCACCTGTCCTTCCTGTTGTGCCACCATCATCTCACCTTTTATGCTGGTCCAGGTTGTTCATCGTGTGTTCTCATTCGTTTCTTCTACATTCTTTTGAGTGCTTCATTCCCCTTCTTAATCTGTTCTTTTCATTTTTGTTTTTATTTTCTTTTTGTGGCACTCACAAGTAGCTCATTCATGTTTCTGTGTTTGGTATGTTGGAATCAAATGAACTGTCAGCCCTTGGAGCAGGCAAATATGTATTATATTATTATTTAATAGGTCCCAGTGGGACAGAAGCACATATGTTCTCTCAGAACAAAAGACTTTTACTTACAGATAAACTAACCTCCTAAACACAAATCTCGTGACTTCTAGAATAATTTCATCAGGAGTTACTTTCTTGCACTGTGTTTCCACAGTATTTATACCTGCAGATCAATGCTTGCTGTAGCCCACTTCATGGCCCGTCCATCTCCCTCACAGTTGCCTGGTGATCCTGGTCATGCCTACTTTGCTTATTCTCACTTCTTAACAATTTTCTGCAAGATCCTCTTACTTCTGCTTGCCAAAATACTCACTATGGTACCCACTCAGAGATCTACCTGGATTAAAGCCAGGTCAATCATCACCCAAAGCATGGAGGGAACAGGTGTGTTTTCTGAGATTTCAGGTCACCTGCAAGACTGTATCTTAATGTGTCTGCATTTACCATACTCATACCATGTGCTTCTAATTACCCTTTCCCTCTCCTCTTTCCTTCGCCTGCTATTGAACATTAACATCTCTGGACTAGGAACATGACTCAGTTGGTAGTGTTTACCATATGTACATGAGACCTTGGGTTTAATCCCAAGCACTATTAAAAAATGTAACTGACTGACTTAACAAACATAAGTACTCCATGTTAGTCTGCAAAGGTTCTAAGGCCTGCTAAAGTAGGACATGCCCTTTACTCTTCTAAGAAACATGCAGTGAGGCACCTCTTGTAATCAAGCTGACAGTGAAGATTTCAAAATGGCTATGCAAGCTAGATGTGATAGATCATGTTGACACTTCAAATCATACCATTTTAATATCCATAAGGCCACTCCCTAGTCTGACACTTTCTGTTTCTGCATGTGCCCAAATCTCTTATCTGTTTATTCATTCTCTTTTTTAAAATATTTCTTATTTATTTGAGAGAGAGAGAGAGAGGCAACAGACTATGGACATGCCAGGGCCTTTTGCTGCTACAGAGGAACTCTAGACAAATGTACCATTTTGTGCATATGGGGAATTGAACCTGGGCCTGCAGGCTTTGTACAGAAGTGCTATTAACCACTGAGCCATCTTCCCAGCCACTGTTTATTCATCTCTATTTCTGGAGTAATATAGTCCTCTAGTATCCTACATCTCAGTGCAATTTCAGCTAGTATTACCTTCACCACTAGTCTAGAAACCCATGAATACTTCCTTATTGAAAACTTAACAAGTTACATAATACAACCAACATGCAAAAGGCACATACAGAACTATTTAAATAACTTTAAAAATGATAAAGTAGGCTGGAGAGATACCTTAGCAATTAAGGTGCTTGCTTGTGAAGCCTAAGGATCCACATTCGACTCCCCAGGACCCATGTAAGCCAGAGGCACATGGTGGCACATGTGTCTGTAGATGGTTTGCAGTGGCTATAGGCCCTGGCATACCCATTCTCCCTCTTTTTCTCTCTCTCTTATTAATGAATGAACTAAAAATTTTAAAAAGTGATGAAGTATGTTAGTTTAGATAAGTTCAAATCTCTAAGTAACAAAGATGGAAATTTAATAATTGGAAAAATATTTCTAGATATCTTTGTCTTTTCATTTATATCACCTTGTGTTTATTAGTCAAACAATGGTCAAGCATTTCTCATTTACTAAGATAACAATGAGAAATGATAACTCCAATGTGGCTTCACAACACAAAGTCTGAAACTGGTATTAATGAACTTTTTAAATGCTAATTTTAATGCTTACATCAACAGAATGATGCCTAAAGCAAAACTTCTCATTTCTTATCTGCTGAAGGCAATGTGTTTGCATCCCTTACATAAATAAAATGGTTGAAATAAGGTTTTTAAATGACTTAAAGTTTCAAGGACTTTTCTTATACACAGTTATTCTTCTAGAGAAAAGAAATTCATAAACTCACATTGCTTAATGGTCCCTCTGCTAGAAAATGGAAGCACTCTCAAATATGTTCCACTGTAGGAAAATCAAAAAGAACATGTAAACTACAAATATGTTAGCCAATTGAGAATATTTATTAACTAAATAATTTAATAATAAAGAAAATGCCTACTTGATTAATTGTTACAGAGTAAAAATTACAATAAAACTGTCTTGATCAGTGCTTTGCAGAAGCACCATTACTGTCTGTGCAGTTGTTTAACAAGGATTTAATTGGAAAGATAAGTGAATGCACATTTAAAAGTATTGTTAATTTGCTTTATAATCACCCCATCCTTCACAGTATTGACAGCACAAGGCACAAACCCCTTTCTGTTTTACAAGTATTATTTTCCATATGTGCACAATAAATTCTGAAGCAGTAATTGGAAATTTTATGGGTTCTAACATACCTAGTATACTTGGTTTAGAGGTACACTTTCTTTATAAGAGGTAACTGAGTTTTGGTTCTCGGGAGTAGGTGACAGAACTTTGTCTATTTCCTTCCATCCACAACAGATTGGAAACACATTTTGTTCATTTCTTTTAAAAATGTTGTCCCATATTCTTATCTAGTATAAATCAGATTTACATGAAGAAAATATTGAATAATTTTTAGTCTGTGATGATATTATATTATACTTTATTTTCCTGAAAATGAGGATGAGCAGTGATATTTTTAACTAAAGGTAGTTTCTAGACTGTGGCTGTAACAAAATACTTGTATCTGAAAAGAGTTATGTTTGAATTTAGTGAAGGAGACAATATGGAACAAAGATAACTCTGACTGACCTGCATATCTTAGTCACACATGGAAACAGAGGCTAACACTCTCAAAACTCTAATCAGTGTGGTTCACAAAAACAATGTGAGTCTAATGCCTGAGCTTTCTAAAAAGCAGGGACCCGAGTTAACAAAGTTCCAATGCCAAAAGTCCAGAGACTTTCTCCGTTACACAGGGTAAAGCTGTCTTAGAAACATATTGTTTTCTGTTTCCATTGACTCACCAGCTGACTTTTAGCTGACTTCCTTTATCATTTCTAAAGAGAAAAAGAATGCAAGTATAAGCCTTGTCTTAGAAATGAGGAGTTGTTCTAATCTTCTGTCACCTGTCTCATGATGCTGGCTGCCCAAATGTGATGACTGGGGTTCTCTCCCCAAGTGTTTTTCTTTATGTCAAGAACACTGAAACCATTAAAGACATGGAAGAAAAGCTTAAAGTTGTCCTTAGCCATGGTTTTATCTCGCTAGAGCTGGTATAAAATTTTAACTTTATTTTTTTAAAGTTTTAGTTTTGCTTTGCTTATTTCTATAGACAGCAAGCATTTCAATTTAAATGCTTAGAAATTCTTCTGAGGAAAGTTTTCTTTAGAATGCCCCTGTGGATAAAATATGTTACCTCAATACATTATGGGAATAATACTTTTTGACTGTGCTTCAGAGATGTACTAATAAATGCTAATTCAAATGTCTAGTTATTCACACCAATCCAAGAATCATGTGGTCTTTTCTTCATTCCTGCACACATATGTGTATAGATAGATAGATAGATAGATAGATAGATAGATAGATAGATACACACATACATACATACATATACATACATATATATAGATGTATTATATACTTCTCTAGTAAAAATTCTTACAAGCCATGTTTCACTCTGTATGTATACATGCTTTTGTACTGTGAAATACACCAAAAACATATAACCTTTAAATATTACTTTCATTTCCTTTTCAAATTCCTTTATCAGAACCATGGATTTTATAACCATTTGTCTTGGGCAAAAATATCTTTGAGTTCAAGACCTTTACATGCCCCATTTCAACTAGACAGAGCTGAGACTGGTCGATAATGAAATGTCCAGCTGTCCTTTAATTAACTGAGATGAGGAAAATGTAATGTTTGATGAGAGAATCAGGATCCTGTGAGAGATAATGGGAAGACTATATGTTTCTGTGCCTTCCTGCATATCATGGAGCCATGGGGTGCAGGAAAGAGATGAGGCTTTTTTATGCTCCAGTAGGGGGAGCTTTCTTTTCCCTACTGTAAGAACAGCATGGTGCATGTGTTTAAATATGCCGTCCTAAAATGCAGACTTTTCATTTTCATTTTGCAAGTGGGAAATTTCACTATGTGATGGGCACATTACTCTTCTTAGCGACACATTTTGTGCAAACTCATTTGGGAAAGAATAGGAAATTTAGAATACTGCCTTCATATTTCTTCTGGAAATGTTAGCCTGAATCCATTATTTCCAAACCTGATGAGGATTACAGTTCATTTGTATTTCACAGCAGCCCATATTGTATTCTGTTTTGTGAAGTAAATAAGAGATGATACCATACTAATAGTGCTTGTATTTTGTTTTCCATATGAATAGTTTTATTCTGAGGGCAAGAGGAAGGAAACGAAAGCAGAGACTAGAGGATTTGATTTAGCCTTCTCTAGATGCTATGTGTTATTCTGACAAAGAAATGCCCTGAATTATTTTTATAAATAATTTAAACTGGAGGAGGCAAGATAAAAACTCACTTAGGTCACTGAGAATATACATATTCAGATGACATTATAAAAAGCATGGTTCACTAGCACCCAATTCTTTCTTATTTAGCTGCATTTAAATTTTGTGGACAAAGTAGGTGGCTGCTTATGTGCCACTGAAAGAAAATTCCTTCAACATTCTCTTCCCCAGCATTTCACGTTCCCTGACATACCCCATTTAGAAAATCTCTTCACCTGGCTAAACTAAGAGAAGCAAAGATGATCACTTTTTATACTATATGAGTGAGAAGAGTTCTTATGATCCACTAGAGATATATGGCATAGACATTTAAGAAAAAGCTTTTTCAGAGAGTCTCACCATACATACTACATGCTTTCTGTTTCTGCATATTAGTTTAACAAAAACTGACTATTGCATCAGTTACTTTTGCATTGTTAGGACAAAATTCTTGACCAGAAGGAGGATAAGGAAGGAAAGGGTTTATTTTTAGCTCACAGTTTCAAAGGGAAGTCCATGGTGACAGGGAAAGCATGACAGAAGCAGGAAGCACATACCACATCATCACATCCACAGGAAGGAAGTAAAGCAAGTGATGCATGCTGGTTCTCAGCCAGAGATCTCCTTTAAATATAAGATGGACCCCACCTAAAGTTAAGGTAAGTCTTCCTACTTCAATTAACCTTATCAAGATAATCCCTCCCAGGTGATTCTAGGACCTGTCAAGTTGACAATCAATATGCCTATAGGTTAGTAAAATACCATGAATATTTGTCTATTTATCAGTCAGGATAGCTCATAACCTAGTAAAACTTCAGGGGGACACAAGAAAAAACAGAGCACTAGAGACTGAAAAAGTGAGGATTTGATAAAAAAGAATAAGTAATTCAGAAGAAGCAGTGAGATGCTAAAGGGCAAAATTAAAAGCCTTGATTCTAACAAGTAGTTGGAAGAGGAAGTTGTATTTTACTTAACTATTGTACCAGAGCCAAGCCTGTTTTGCCCACTAACTAAATTCTTTTGGCATAAGGTATAACTAGACTATTTTGGTTGATTCTCATTCATTATGCAAACCACATACTGAGTTCATTCTTAATTGGAATTTTCTAAAAGTCCAAAATAATTTTCCATAGAAAAAAAAATAGCCCAGCCACTTAATGACTTGAGCTGATAGCCATCAACATAATTTTGCTGCCCATAAACCTCTCTTCAAACTAGCAGCACAATGAAACCTCCAAGTTGGGAGATGAAAGGATTCACTTATACCAGAGAAAAGGTAAAAAATCACAGATCTAAGCAAATCTTCCCATTATACCTTCACTTATTTTAGGCTCAGGCCATTAAGATTGGTTTTCATTAAGACAAGTGTTTAGACAAGCCCTGAGGGGCTTAGAGATCTATAGAGTATCTTTATTCAACATGAATAAATTGTATGCTGACTTTTCCTACCCTCTCATTTTTTCATTCTTTCTTTCTTTTGCTCTTTCTCTCTCTTAAAAATTCTATTGTAAAACAGCCATACACATTAGTTTATGTATGTTTATTTGTATTTTTTTCTTTTTTGATTTTTTGAGGTAAAGTCTTGTGTTCTATTATCATATGAAAGTTCAATTTCATTATAATCTTCTCAAAGAGTATATTTTTGTTTCCCTTTTCCCTTCTTTTTCCCTTTCTTATTGTACCTTCCCCCAGACTTAGCCTCCTTTCTACTTTTATATTACAAACCTCTTTTTGTCCTTCCTGCTCCCCTAGTCACTTCTTCCCCTCTTTTGGTCTATTTCAAATTTTGTTCTATTGCAATTACCTTTTTGTTGCTGGAACAAACACCCGACCAGAAACTGCTTATGAGAGGAAAGGGTTTATTTCAGGTTTACAGATTCCAGAGGACATTTCGCCATTGCAGAAGTTGTTCACCCATTTTAGCAAACACAGCTGAGAGTTAGAAGCTAACACCAATAATCGCAAACAGCCAGAGCTCTAACTAGATCTCCACACACCCAGTAGGGCTGGACTGAAGATTAACCCCCAGTGACACATTTGCTCCAGCAGAGATCTGCCTTTAGGAGACTTGAGTAGAAAACTTAATCAATAATACCTGAATCTATGGGGGATGTACATTTGTATTCAAACCACCACGTAGTCCATATTTAGTTTCACATACTCTTATTTTCATGCATAAAAACATTAAAAGTCAGTATAGGGCTGGAGAGAAGACTTAATGGCTAAGGCACTTGCCTGGGAAGCCTAAGGACTCAGGTTCAGTTTCTCGGTACCCATGTAAGCCAGATGTACAAAGTGGCATATATGTCTGGAGTTTGTTTGCAGTGGATTGAGAACCTGGCATGCCCATTTCTTCTCTCTCTGTCTCTGTGTATCTCCAATAAATAAATAAATAAAATATTTTTAAGTCAGGATCTACATATGAGAGAGAATGTACAATTTTTGTTTTTCTGGGCTTTACTTAACTCAGTAAATTTTTTTCCAATTTTATCCATTTTCTAGAAAATTCCATGACTCCATTTGTCTTTATAGCTGAGAAGAAACCCATTGTATATATGTACACATTTTCACTATCCAGTCACCTTTTGATGGACATGTAGGTTGATCCCATTTCCTAGATGTTGTGAAAAGAACAACAATAAACATAGACATTCAAGTATCTCTTTGATAAGATATAAATTCATATATATATATGTATATATATGTACGTATGTATATGGGTGTGTATACATATATGTATGTACACACAGGGGTGGTATAGATTCTTGTAAAATCACCTTGCTGATTTCTAAAATGATTCGTGTAGTTTAAACTCCCATCAATAGTGAGTAAGAGTTCTCCTCTCCCCATAAACTTTTCAGCATTTGTTGTCATTGGTTTTCTTCATGATAATTATTCTGACTGGGGTAAGATTAAATCACATTATTTTCATTTGTATTTCATTGATGACTAAGGATGTTGAATATTTTTAAATATCTTTTTGCCACTTGCATTTGTTCTTTTGAGGCCTGTCTGCTCATTTTATTAGCCTGTTTATTCATTGGCAGTTTTGTAAGACTTTTTGTTTAGTTTTTACATTCTTTATACATTTTATATATCAATCACTTGTCAGAGGGAAAGTTTTCAAAGGTTTTCTCCCATTCTGTAGGATTCCCATTCACTCTTCTGATAGCTTCCTTTTCTGTAAAGAAATGTTTTACCTTCACATAATCTCACTTGTTGATTCTTGATACTATTTCCTATATGATTGGAGGCCAATTCAAAAGAATTCTCACCAGTACCCACAACTTCCAATGCATTGTCTATGTTTTCCTCTAATATTTTCAACATTACTAATCTGACAAAAAGTTCTTTAATCCATTTTGAATTTTTCTTTGTGTAAGGTTAGAGACTGGGGATTAATTTCATTCTTCCACAAGTGCATATCCACTTTTGCCAGCATCATCTGTTTAATATCAGCCCATCCTTTCCATAATCCTAAATATAATCCTCTTCATTGATATGATAATGAAATGCTCACTTTTTAATTTATGTATTAGACCTTTCAAAATATGAAAATTTTATAGCTAAAAATTCAGCAGTATTAAAGAAACAAAATATTAAATAAAACAGATAAAGCACCACTTAGTACTGTTACAAGGGGCAAAAAACTAACCCAAATTGGATTTTTAAAAGTGTTAATTTTGGATCTGGAAAATTCAGGAAATTGCCATCTTTTTTTTTTTTTTTTTTTTTTTTTTTTGGTTTTTCGAGGTAGGGTCTCACTGTAGCTCAGGCTGACCTGGAATTCACTCTGTAGTCTCAGGGTGGCCTTGAACTCACAGCAATCCTCCTACCTCTGCCTCCCAAGTGCTGGGATTAAAGGCGTGCGCCACCACGCCCGGCATGAAATTGCCATCTTTAAGTAAAAGGAAATTCACATGTTTGAGAGGATCACCAAGACTTCATCTGTCTCCATCTCTCACAACTGCTCACCTCCATGTTATCTTTATTATCTGGTTTCACTTAATAGTAAAATGACAACCAACAGTTGTAACTCAGCTGCTTCTAGTCCACCAATAATATTTTCTCCCAAAGTACTTGGTTATATTGACCAACTTGTTTCATTACCCAATCCCTGAAATAATCACTGTAACTAAAGGAGTGAACTGCACTGATTGTCTTAGAACAAGGTATTGTGCTGCACACTAAAAGGCAATGCACAGTCTGATCCAGGCACATAAATGAGAGAAGGAGCAGGAGATCTCTGGAAGTAATAAGTGAACTTTTTACAGGTAAGTAGGGATTAGTGTTTAGAAGAAAATATGGTATGTCACTCAAGTAATACTGTTACTTGCAAGCAGTTCTTCAGCATACTTAAAATTCAGTAGGCAAATGAATTTTGCAGGACTTAGGAAGCTTGTTAAATGTGAAATAGCTGCTCTTGGAGATGATATATTTACACCTTGCTATAGCTGATTTCTTCAGTGAAGGGATAATCATATCCAAGTTAAGTCCTACATTATTCAGGCAGAAGTGTGGACCCTCACATGTCCTGAGCTATCTCTTAGTATAAATCTTTGAAATGCTTTAAGAACAAAAGCCCCATGTTATAAAGGTTTTTTTTTTTTCAACAAACATTGAAACAAAAAGAAAAATAGCTTTCATCTATGCCAAACATATGATGGATACTATGAAACAGGAAAGACTTAACCTTGGACAGGCTAAGGTAAATACTGAGAGGTCAGAATAAAAATGTAGAATTGTGGAGCTGAAAATATGGTTAAGATGTGGTAAGAAGTGCATTTTAACACAGAGTCTATAAGAGTAGTGTTGAAACCTTTGCTGACTGCTAGCTGTCAGAAAACTCCAGTGATTTCCTAGACATAAATAAGGGTCAACTTTTGGTCAGCACTTGGGATGATTTTTATTGATATCTATTCAGAAAAATGTGCCTTCATATGTGAAGAGAAAACTGTTTACTGTTTTTGTTGTATTGGAGACACATGACAAAGCATTCAAATATAATGCAAATAATTTCAAACTGATGTATCCAGCTGTTTAAAAATTGAATAAATAATTTAGATTATACACATGGGCAACCCTTGCTTAGAAACTACAATTCAGAACTCTTCAGTTCAAATCTACTTTATTTTGTTAATAGATGAGCTAATATGATAGGCATTTAATTGTATAATGTATTATTGACCATTTTCTTTGGCATACCATTAACTTTAAATAGTATTAATATTTAACATTTTATAATACACACTACAAAGTTCTTATTTTTTCCAGCTGAACAGAAAATGTGCATTGATAGTAAATCTCTTTAAAGAGGGTTTTAAGATGCTCAGTATGCAAAACTTGTTCATTTATATTGTTTGATCAGGAATACCCAAAATGCCACAGCATAATACGGCAAATGCTTTAAGACCACAATGTTGCCAAAGCTGTATTATGACTTTGTATTCAAATACAATGTATTGCATAATTAGGCATAATTATAGAATTTGAATATTTAAGAGCACATGTAAAATGTGATAGGAAGCATCTAAGTTCTCAGGGATGGGTAAATCAGAGGCTATAAAGTTGCAATTAATATTTGTTAGTGAATAGGAAAGCAATTCAAACACATTTACAGAGAAAACTTAGAGCTGACTTAGGATCATAGGCACTAATGCTGTCTTGGCAGGTCTGGATATTTTTGGATTTTACCTACCATGGTTTTCTCTCCAGAAGAAACTGTCAGTAGCCATTATCAGCATTTAGTTTTTGTAGCAGAACTCAGAACTCAATCTGTATGAGGATCAGTTTGATGTTCTTTTCTTCATGGATGCAGAGTGTACCTTTAATGCAGACCAGCATTTCCAGAAAGGTGCACTCTTGGTAACAAGGGGAACCAGTATATATCCATTTCCAGAACAATCACTAAAAGACATGCCCGTCTGCAGTATGCCCACCCACAGTAAGTTGAAGATGAAGCTGAAGTCCTTGATAATACAAGTTTTGTGGGCAGGCACATTTTTGTGTGAGCATGAATTAAATCTTGTTTTTCCTAGCCCTCCCCACAAAACCTTTCCCCCCTGTTTTGAGATAGTATTGGGGGGAATTGTTTTTATTAAGAAGAAACAGTGAGGGTCTGTGGCTTAGTGCATAACAGGGCTTGCCGTGGATGTATGGCAGCCTCTAGGGGGGCATAATTTGCCCTGAGTGAAGTTCCCTAGCACCCATGTAAAATGCTGGGCACAGCCATACACTTCTGCAACTCCAGTCCTGTGGGGAGTGGAGATGAGAAAATCTCTGGGGATTGCTAGTCACTCAGTCTGACAAAAACCCACAGTTCAGTAAGAGACTGTCTCAAGGAAACACTCAGATGAGTGATTATCAGAGCCCTCCATATCTTCTCCTTTGACCTCTGCCTACATGAATAGGTCACATGTATCTACACATATGTGTGTATATAGCACACTATGCATACTAAACATACACACACGCACACACAAAAGGAATAGAGAGCATTGAAGAAATAATTTTTATTTCTAATCCTGCCTGAGTTTTCAATGACCTAAGCAGAGTAGGCTTATGACATATAGTAAAATTAAAGGAAAATGTCATACAGTTGATTTTGACTCCATATTGATCAAGAAACAGAGGTAAAAGAAGTTGTCTCAATTCAGAGTGCTCAAGTCTGTTCTCTAAGAGATTTGAACCATCAAAACTAAGCAAATGAAAAAGAAAGGATGAGTGAAACAAATAAATGAAATTACCTGTGTCTGTTAGTAACCAAGTAGGATGACTTTCTCCAAAGTTCACTGTGGTCTCCAGAAGCCGAGAGCATTCAGTCATTTTTCAGGCCACAGTCCCTGCATATCCACCATTTCCATACCTACAGGCAAATGCATATGGTACAGGGAGAAAGCAGTGTGCTGCTTTTCACCACTGGACTTGCTGGCCTCCTTAGCCAAAATTATGTATCCTGATGGATAGGCTCAGAAAAGTCCCTATCAGGTAGAGATTTTTGCTGTTTCTTTTTTTTTTTAGGGGTAAAATATTTATTTTTTATTTTTTTTCTTTATTAGTCAGTTTTGTATTCAGCAAATACAGTCAGTTTGGTACCATTATTAGGCTCATCTGTGACCTACCCCCTCCCCTTGACCCCTCCTTGTTGAGGCATACAGGTCATGCATTGTGGAGTTAGCCCACAGTTATGGGTAAGCTAAATGTGTCTGCATATCATGAACCAATATGTGGCTCTGACATTCTTTCCGCCCCCTCTTCCACAAAATTTCCCTGAGCCATGTTGGGTTCATTTTTGGTCTGCTTCAGTGATGAGGTGTTGGGGGCCTCTGAGTCTCTGGCTCTCTGATTTGGTAGGAGTTGATTTTTCTCTGTGTTGATCTCCTTCCCCCTAGTGCTGGTATCTGGTTCATCAGGAAAACAGCCCCCTTTCTTGTTTCTCTAATTTTTCTTAGTTTCAGCTGGGGCCCTTTTGAGGTATGATGGGGTGGCTCTCTCCTCTAGGATCTACATCTATCTGAAAAAGAGAAGCAGATTCTCCAACGGAGAGTAAGTTAGCACCAGGACAAATGAGACAACCCTTACCTTTTTTTTCTTTTTTTTTCAGTTATTTACTTGTTTACTTGAAATAGCAAGAGAGACAGAGGCAGAGAGAGAAAGAGAGAATGGGCATGCCAGGGCCTCCAGCTACTGCAAACGAACTCCACACACATGCGCCACCTTGTGCTTCTGGTTTACATGGGTCCTGGGGAATCAAACTGAGGTCCTTTCGCTTTGCAAGCAAATGCCTTAACCATGAAGCCATTTCTCCAGCCCCAGGTAGAGATTTTTAATAATTATGTCAATAATGGTAATAATTTATTGAAGACTTACAATGGGGTACTGTTGCAGTCCGGTTCACATTGCTGGTAGGAATCACCCAACCAAGAGCAGCTTCTGGGAAAAAGAGATTTATTTTGGCTTACAGGCTCCACGATGGCAGGGGAAAATGATGGCATAAGCAGAGGGTGGACATCACCCCCTGGCCAACATAAGGTGGACAATAGCAACAGGAGAGTGTGCCAGACACTGGCATGGGGAAACTGGCTATAACACCCATAAGCCTGCCCCCAACAATACACTCCCTCCAGGAGGCATTAATTCCCAAATATCCATCAGCTGGGAACCTAGCATTCAGAACGCCTAAGTTTATGGGGGACACCTGAATCAAACCACCACAGGTACATACACTTCATGCTAACTTTTCGCCAGCATCATATTATTGAGTATCCTAATCACCCTGTTTTGTAGGTGACATTAGCATTCCCATCATCAGATGAAGGAACTGAGAAATGGTGAGAAAAATAGTTTGAGTTAGGGCATGGAAATACCATGAGATTCAATCGCAGGTATTGAGCAGAGCCCATTTTCAAGAATGACTGACCAATTAATGAGCTACACAAAAATTCAAAAGATACATGGACCAAATGACCTCTCTCCCAACATACTGCAAAACTAGAACAGCTATAACACAGAGCTGGACCCATTATGTCAACCCAGCAAACTGCTATGCCCACTAGTGCCTACTGTGTCACCACCAAGACTACAGTCCCATCCTGGAACACACTTTGACTTTGTAGTCCTGCAAACCCCAACAAGCTCATGTCCAGTTTCAGAACCAAGCAATAGCATCATCACTTCTCTGGTTATTCCTAAAATTTACCAGACAAAGGTTACTCTTCCCTAGCTCCACTGGCCTTGCCTGATTTTATCCATGCTGTTGCCATAGCATTTAGCACCATACCATGATTTGTCTGCCCCACTTCCTCATATTGAAATCCTGAGTTCTTGAAGAGCAAATATTACTTCTCTCCTTTTCCTTGCCTATATAGCAGAGAGCTTAGTGTAGAATAGAACAAGTATTTGAGTTTTTTCATGAGTTATTACCAAAAAGAATTCAGGTTCTACATATTAATTATCCCAACTCCAGAAATGGCACACTATGCCCCTTTCTTGCCCAGCATCCCCTTAACTTTGCATCCTCAGACTCTTAAGAAGAGCTAAATCTCAAATCTCCAATGACAGTTTCTGAAACCCTTCCAAGGATTGGGACGTCTTCTTCACAGTTGTTTCATTGGCAAGAGGGGATTTAAGAGGAAGGAACAAGGCAGTTTCTTTCCCTGAAAGACATTACATCAAGGACTGAAAAATGATAAGTGTCGTTTAGCTTTCCTTTATTTCAAGTGTTTACGAGTTTTTCCTTCTGCATGCTGAGCAGTCTCATTTTGAGTTTAATATTGGTTGTGATATAAGACGTGCACGTCTTTTGCATTATAAGACATTACATTAAAAATCCCCATACCTTGTGTCTCTGTGCTTGACAGATGGAGTCCTGCCAGGCAATGGCCAATGAGAGGCATGATTGCACTAAATTGGAAGCATGAGGCAAAGGGGTGTGTTTTTATTAGGGGGCAAGGGAGAAATTTGAGGGTAGTGGGTTAACAGAAATCACCCACAGATGCTGAGTTCTGTTCACTGGTTGATGTGATTTCTGAACTGTGGTAATTCCTGTTTCTGTGACAGTTCATCAAAAATTGAGGCACCACTTTTGAAAATTACCCATGGTTTCACTTCCAAACTAGATGCAGGTTCTGGGCCTTTGATTACTAGAATTATTCAGCTTACTCAGCAGGCCAGTGAGGTGGGGCATTGGTAAATATATCCCAACTGATATTCTGAAAGAGATTCCTAACAGACACATGAGGCGGCCAAGGGGAGTCCATCAGTCTTTAACAAGTGTAATCTAAATCCACAGTGGTAACCCATGAACAAGCCAAAGCGACCATTCACAAATCTATCCCTCTCCTCCAGAAATCTGGTGAAGAGGTTTGGGGATTAGTCAAACTAAAAGAGGTATAGACAAACATTTCTCTACTTTTATTGTGCATTTTAAGATAAATTGTACAAAGACATTAAAAAACATGTTTTAGGCTTTCATCTCCCCCACCACAAACTCCTTTGCCTCTGAGTGAGGAGCCAGTTCTATAAAAATCTTCAATGAGTCAGCATCCATCAGGCAGCTTCTTTAGTGAATGGTAAATCTTGAAAGCTGGCTTTCTCTCATTCTGTTGAGCACTGGCTTGAGTACCTGCTTTCTCTTCATGGCAAGGAGACTTGGGTAGACGGAAGAAGTGCAGTAACGTACTGATGAGTGTAATTGGCTTCATTTTCATGGACTGCAGGAAAAAAAAATGTCTCGGCTGATCTCCTGCTGTGTTGAGGCCACCCTCATGATTTCACTGAAGGTGCATGTGGGCACCAGTGTAAAGACCAGGCTCACATTTTCAGAGGCCTTTCACAAAAAGAAAACTGCTGATCCACACAGAAGTATGTCAGAGATTAAGAGGCCAGTAACATAAGCATCATGCTACCAAAGCCGAACAGTTTATCATATAAATATAATTGTCTTCTTTTAGAAGAATAATAAAAGCAGAATCCATATGTTACATATTACTTAAAATTGTTCCAGCAAGATGTATTAGTCCCACAGAAGAAGCAATTCTTCTACCAGAAGAGGACCACAGCAGTTTTATTATACTGCATTGTCATTTGTTTAATTTGTTTGTTCCCAGTAGTAGTTTCTCACATTTTTATGAACTGTTACTTTTATAGAAAGTCAAGTTACTCCTGATGGATGCTGTTTGCATTCATAAAGAAAGAAGATTGTGTAGGGGGAAGGGCTCAAGAACATAGATGATATGGACTTATTTAATGGAATTTGTTGAAACTAATGCTTCTGCATGGAAAATTAATGGATGTTCTGTTAGAGACATTATATGTGAGATTATTAAAATATGAAGGTCAAGATAAAGCTTGTGCTGCAATTCTTTTGTGAGAAAAGATAAACTAGAGATTCTTGTAGAGAAATAATTCAGAATACAAGGGAGTTATGAGTATTACAGAATATGATATACTAACTTACAGTTATATGTCTACTACTAATTCTCTTCCAATTTATTGGTTAAAAAAAGAGTTCCTTCTATCATCCCTAACAAATTCAACTGAACCTTATTTTTTATCTAAATGAAGTAAAAGCTTTCTAGGTAAAGTTGAAATTTTAGAAGTTCTAAATTGAATTATATTCGTGTTTAACTGAGAGATTTAAAATATACAAAATGATAAAAGGCTTTCCCGGAGTCATAATTCAGGTTGATTTTAAACTGGTAAACGTGTATTCTGTTGAAGTTAAATGTTTGGAGGTGAGAATATCCTCAGAGTACGTGTCCAGAACAGCCTGAATAAAGCTGTGGGGATGAGTGTGGGCCAGGCCTGAGACCCAGCAGAGACTAAGTGAGTTTTCATTGGACCTCAAGGCACCTAAGCTCGCACAATGCTCACTTGTAGCCTCCTGACAAATCTAAGGCTCTAGATGAAAAAGCACCGTTACTGCAATGTACTCTGGATGACTAGAGCATTTAAAAATCGGGCCATAGAACTGGGGAAATGGCTCAGCCATTAAAAGGGTTTCCTTGCAAAGTCTGGGGTCCCAGGTTGTACTCCCAGAGCTTATGTAAAACCAAATACAAATAGGTACAAGTGTGGCAAGAGACCCTGGTGTACACACACACACTAAATAAATAAATAAATAAATAAATAAATAAATAAATAAATAAATGTGTTTTCTTTTAAATCTTACCATATAGATGCCTGCCACAATTCTACAGAAACCAACTTAAGTTAAATTATAAGCTAGTGGAGCAATCTTTATGAACATAAATAAGACAGGTCATGTGTTTTTATTCTCAAAATTTCAATCTACATTCCTGAATAATTCGAAAAATAAAATATGGTTAGACAGGAGCCATTGGCAGATGAAATATCTAATTCTAAATAGATGAAATTCATTTATATTTTGACTTTGGAATGTCTTGCATATATTTTATTTTTTGCTACCAGAACAGTTTTACATCCTGCTGAATGTTTTCAATGCTGATGAGTACATGGAGAAAGATAGAGCAGAAACATACTGGGTGGTGACTAAAAACTAGACCAAGAGTTTAAATGTCCAAGAGATGTGGACATGGCACAGATGGTAAAGTGTTTGCTGTGTGAGCATGAGGATCTGAGTTCACATAACCCAGACCCCATGTAGAAGCCAGGTGTGGCAGCCACACTCCTGGAATCCCAGCACTGTGGAAGTAGAGACAGGAAGATGCACAGAACTTGCTGACTAGATGGTCTAGCTAAATCAGTGAACTCCATGTTCACTGAGAAACTCTGTCTCAAATACAAGGTAGAGAGTGACTGAGGAAGACACTGGCATCAACTCTGGCTTCCACATGTAAGCAAACACACATGCATGAGCACCTGCGCACACACACACACACACACACACACACACAAGCACGCACAATACACATATAAATATGGGTACACATATATGTATATGTATATGACACACACATATCACACTAAAATAAAATAAAATAGTTCATTTTACATTTAGATCAATTCGAGATAAATCTCAGAGGAAGTTCCCAACTCCATAACAAGTAAAAATAAAAAAAGTAAACCGGGGCATGGTGGCTCATGCTAAAGTCGGGTGTGGTGGTGCACGCCTTTAATCCCAGCACTCGGGAGGCAGAGGTAGGAGGATTGCCGTGAGTTCGAGGCCACCCTGAGACTACATAGCGAATTCCAGGTCAGCCTGGGCTAGAGTGAGACCCTACCTCAAAATAAATAAATAAATAAATAAATAAATTTAAAAAGTGCAGAGATTTTTCTTAGCTTTGTGACTTCCTTGTAGAATATATATATGAATTAAATGGATGATGGTTTAAATAAAAACCTTCTGTATTTATGTAGTGTCATTGTTGTTTATTAAAAGAATATTTTAAAATTTCATTGTTCTAAAATTTGAAGACCCCTTACAAAATTCAAATATTATAAACATTCACAGAAAATGTCATGCCATCTAGCCTCCTCATAAATAGAAACATACATATGTTAATACTAATTCATGACATTCCAGATGCTCCATTAAGTATTATTGAATAATAGATGATTAATTTATAAAATGAAAAATATTTTTCTGCCACAAGGGTTTTTCCTAAGTGAATGGTTTATGTTGATTTTTACTTATATTTTAGAAATAAAAAGAAACATAAAGGAGCTCAAAAATAGCTGAACCTCAACTAAATGTTTATATAAAGTCCTAAATGATAACATTGAGAAAAATTAAGGACATAAAGCCTTTGAAACTGCTTTCCATTTTAGAACAAATAAAGATAAAGAAAATATATATAGATAATAAAATGAGTATTATACATGTATAAGGATATTAGTACAAGCATTATTTCTTCTAAAATGTCTTCCAAATATTTTATTTATTATTTTATTATTGATGAGATTAATGATTTTATTATAATCATAATCCAGTATTGATGGATCTTAGTCTTGTATCACAAAAGAAAGATGCTCACTTACTTTTTTATCATTCCATGTTTTTTCTATTTCCACCATGCTTCAGTTGAATTTTCTATGCATTATATTTCAGCATCCATTTCTTTTTACACAAAACATCATGAGTAGGTTACTCTCAAATATCTGAATGTTTCATAGTATATTTGCATGGTTTTAAAACTAAAGACCAAAAAGTAGAGTATAAAATTGGAGAGACTTTATTGTTTCTGATTTTTTTTCATATGTAGTTTTTTGGCACTGAATGTTGCTGGGAAGTTTTCTGAGGGCACCCTCTCCCCTCCACCTATTAATATGATTTACTTCTCCTGTCTGGAGAATATATGACTTTTCTTTATTCGTAAATTTCAGTAGCTATGTGACAATGAGAATTATAATGGAATATTTCCTGAGAATAAGTGTGTCCTTTCAGTGAACAGATTTAAGTTATCTATTTTCAAAACTTTTCTTCTATTATATCTTTCATTGTTTTGTTTGCTTTGCTCCATTAATTCTGTTCCCTATTTCAAGAGAACTAATTCTACTTGCTGTCTGCATTATGATCAACTTTTTAATGTATATAAAACTATATGTTGATATAATTTCTGTGTCATTTTCATTTCATATAATTTTTTCTAGTTTGTATGGCATTTTGTACTTTCAATTACATGCACTATATTTTAACTCTACCTGACATTTATAGTATTTTTGTTGCATGTAATTTCTGAGTTATAGCAACTTGCTTTGTATCCTTTGTAATATTTATAGTGCTTCTTAAAAACATTTTCTAATATTAGATGTGAAACAATTTATTTAATACTACGTGTAACTGGGGCTGGAGAAATGCCTTCAGTGGTGAAATTTACTTACTTGTGAAGCCTGAAGGTCTGGGTTTGATTACCTAGTACACATGTAAATCCAAATGCACAAAGTGGCACATGAATCTGGAATTCACTGGTAGTGACAGGAGACATTAATGCAACCATATTCCTTCTCACTCTGTCTTCCTTTCTCTGTCTTGCAAATAAATTAATAAATAAATAAGTAAATATTTTTAAAACTACAGATAAATATCTACTAAATCCTCTGTCTTCTTGAATAATTGCTCTTCTGATAAATTCCGATCTTCCTTTCTACTCATGTCTAATCAATGATCTTGTGCTGATTCTATAATCACTCCTAGTTACACTCCAGATCAGTACCAATCCTTCATTGCTCTCTCACTCTCCCCCCCCCCACCACTCTCATTATGAGAATTAGGGAATTATATGAGAATAAAGCATTATGTGTATTTGTGTGTGTGTGTGTGTGTCCTTCCCTCCTTTCCTTGCTCTCCATCCCTCCCTTTTTCCCTCACTTCTGCCTTCCCTCCCTTCCTTTCCATTTTCTCTTCTTCTCCAATGCATCTATGTTTATTAGAATCTGCCTTCTCTCCCTCTTTCATGCAGCTTAGAGTAAACACTGTCTGAAAAGCAGGATCTACGAAACAAGCAATAAAATGGTTTTGCTATCAGTACCATTCCCTGCTTAAATTTATGTACCATAAAATCTTCTACACATTTCTCTACTCGTAGCCTCACAGGACCCACACATTTCTAGAGTCTGGTACTCTAATTTAGATCCTCAGTTAGCACTCTCAAAGCTAGGATCCTATCAAGAAAGCTACTTTCATCTTGCATTTCAACCATTTGTCTTGGCTCTGAGATTTTCCCCTCACTTTGGTATATACTTCATAGTATCTCACAGTACACATGATTGTTTATGGTTTGAGGCTATGGATATTTTTGTTTTACTGGAGACTGAAGGTTTGTTGTTAATGTGGTTGTTCTTTGGTCTTCAATATTTATTCATTTTGGTATGTTTTCAGGGACCTCGGTGCCAATGCCTTTTAATGGAAATGATCTATGATCTGAGCACTGTGGACTTACAAAGTTAATGCCATTATGTTTTGATCTCATTTCTAACACATTCCTTTCAAAACTTCTTTAGTGAATTAACTTAAACAAATCAAAAATTATTATTCTTTCCCAACTACCTCTTGCTTTCGATGACTTTACCCCTTTAAAATGAAGGATGAAGACCTTCCATGCTTTTGTCTTTCCTCTTTCATAGAAATTTCCAGAATACTAGTCCCTCTGTTAAGACTAGATGGAGACATGTGTCCATCTTGGTTGGGCTAAAACCTTTACACTGTAGTCAAACTAAACATTTGACTTCTACAGCAAACCAATAACTTGCCAGTTCATTAAGTATATATAAATATTTATATTTTAAGACATGTATCAAAATATTTGGCAAAAAATAGAACAGAAATATAGTCTACTACTATCCACACCTCAGCTGGATGACTCCACTTAGCAAATCAATAGCCTCCTCCCTGCTGGACTCACTCTTCTTAGAAGACAATTTAACAATGCTTTGTTGTTTTTTATTTTATTTTATTTTATTTTATTTTATTTTATTTTATTTTATTTTTTTGAGGACAGCTACCTATGAACCTAATTCCATCCCTCTTTCTAAATAGCTTACCATCGATCTCTGTGTAATTCTTCTCACATTTTCAGTGAGGGGCTTCAATGTCCCCACCCACCCCAGTTCACACTCAGCTTGTTTCCTTCACCTAATAGGGAGGAGCCTTCTCAGCTACTGCAAGTGGGTGTTTCTAAGACATATACCCTTTGGAGAAAGGTCAAGGTTTCTATCAAAAAGCTGACACATTCCATCACACTCCCAATTTGCTTTTGTGAATGAGAGAAAAGGATAAAGATTTTCTGCTAGTTCGATAAATTTGCACATGCCTTGGAAATCCTCCCAGAAGAAAACATCATCTATAGTGTGTTAAACAATAAGTGATGCTTATTGCTCTTTTCTGGCCAGTTTAATATCACTGGTTTTAGGTTTGAACACATTTTCTCTACTTTGTAATAAATGTACATTAAAATTTGTTTTCCTCATCTATCTTATGTAGTCTCTGGCCTTGTGCACTTACTTCTGGTTTCAAGAAATTGAATCAAGATTGCTAAAGGCCTCAAATATCTATTTTGCTTGTTCTTTATCACTATTTCTCCTGTTGAAATTTCATTACTTCAGGGGCTTAGGAAGACTTAACTTTGGGAGCTTTACTCACCTTTTAAGAAAATTTGTAGAGTTCTGTCATTACTTCCAGTTAAATTATTCTCCAGCCCACATTTTTGTACCTTAATTCCCACCTTTCAACATACTGTCAGAAAGCTGATTTTTAATGCCTAAAATATATGAAAAATGCCACCACTTAAGTGGTCATTAGTCACTGGAATGAGAGAGAAATTTGATCTCTGTTTCAAGACATCACTTCTTTTGCTTAACATTGCCTGTAGATGCTGTAGTAGCTGAGTGACCTTTCTTACAAAGCCAAGTTTTGAGTCATTTCTTATCTCTGCCTTTTGATTATACCAAGTATTCTCTTACAACATTTTGTGAACATTGCTTATTTGCCAGGCTTTGAGTAGTGTGCTTTCTGTATACTATCTCATTTAATAATTACAGAAAAAAACACAAAGACATTATTTATTGTCTCATTATGTTAATGAAGAAATGATGTTTAGTGAAGTCCCAGGATCCACAGCTAGTATGTAGTAGAACCAAGATTCTAATCTAAAATTCACTGAATCAAAGGTCAATGTGCTCTCAGCCACTGTGCATATCATCTTCTTGGGTTATTTCTCTTTCTTCTTCTTCCTCTTCTTCTTCCTCTTCTTCTTCTTCTTCTTTCTCTCTCTCTCTCTCTCTCTCTCTCTCTCTCTCTCTTTCTCTCTCTCATAGGCTTTCTGAGTCACTCTTGTTGTTGTTGTTGTTAGTATTAATTGTATGACTATTTTGTCTCAGAAGAAGACATGATCCCTGTTTAAGAGGCCTTTGGGGGCATAACAGAAAGCAAAAGTACTAAGTCTGACAAGTAATTTTGTTCAGTAAAAATACAGTGAGAGTTGAGTATGGTGACATATTCATAATTTTCTGCACCCATGAAAACTGAGGTAGGAAGATGAGTTTAAGGCCAACCCAGGCTACAGTGAAAACCTACCTCAAAAAAATATGAAAAATAAAAAAGTGTTTTATATGATTCCATAATACAGAATATGTTGAGAGTATACTTGCTCAGAGGAGAGAACATGATGAATATTAAAACTCATTTAATATTGGCATTCTGAAGCAGTTACTGCTGTATAGTGACCTTGATTCTTTTTAATACCTATTCCCAGCTACTGACTTTTTTATATATGAATCTTTCTGTAATTTAATTGTTTTCAAAATTCTTTTTTCAGAATGGGAAGTCAATGCTAGCAAAATTTCTCCTCATTTTTCTTTAATATCCAAACAGAAAGGAGCTTCAGAACCCGTCAACACATCTATCTGTTCAAGCTCTCTGTGAGCAACATTACACGAAACTACCATGATGTTTTGTTTCGTTTTTTTTTTCTCTCTCCATAAAGTGAGACAGCTTAACAGCCCTCACCTCTATATCCTCAAACATTGAAATGCTATAATCAGAATTAAATATAGTAATGGCTAAGATATTTCTACTGGATAAATATGTTACATCCTCTTTCTCTACACAAGGCCACTCTACTGTCTATCTTATCTCTGAATGAAGAGCATGAATCCCACCTTTGCCCACCCATAACAGGTCACACCTCCCAGAACCTATCTGGGCTAACTTTAGGAATCTTAACACTGATCAGAGTTCCTCAGAGAATCCATTACATTTTTTATTTGATTTTCTCTTTCCCACTACACTACAAGATATTCGTAGGCAGGATGTATATGTCTGTCACCAACAGCAACTAGCATATTACTTGTGCCTTCAGTAGTTTTCTGAATTTTTAAAAAAGTATTTCATATTTATTCATTTGATGGGGGCATAGAGAATGAGCATGCCAGGGCCTCTAGCCACTGCAAGTGAACTCCGGATGTATGTGCTACTTTGTGCATCTGGCTTTACATGGGTACTGGGGAATTGAACATGTGTCCTTACACATTGTAAGTAAGTGCCTTAAATGCAGGTTGTCAGGTTTGCTGAGGAAGCAGCATAATTGTTCATCTGGCCAATTCCTTTGTGGTTTCACATGGGCCCTAGCTTCTGTGCTATGGATGGTTCATCTCCTGTCAGGAAGTCATCTTTCTATACTTGTCTTGTTAATGGATTTTGGTTGTCCTCAGTTCTCGGCACTTTCTGAAATAGAAAACAGATTCTCCAATGCAGAGTAAGATCCAGATATGTTAAAGGAGATAAGTATTGTTAATTTAGAGAGATTTTGATGGCTGTAGCCTCTCTTTTGGCCAAAGACTAGTGGTAGCTTCTCACTGGAGTCCATAATCTTGGTCTCCATAGGATTCTGCCTCAGTTCCCAGTTCCAACTATAGGTTCCTTGCCACGAAAAGGACCTCTTAGCCAGTCAGAGAGCCACTGGTTACCCACTTAGGCTGTGTGGCACTACTGCACAGCTATGTACATCTTGTTAGACTGATGGCTTTTCCTATAGCATAGTTCCCTGATGTTCACAATGTCATTGGCCACTTTTCCCCAGCAGCTCATGCACACTTTTAGCACTATAAGGGCTTAGCATCTGGGAACCTGCTTCCTTTCAGATTCTAGCTTGATCTCTTGATGTTCTGCAATAGGGTCTTACCTTTCACCTCAGGTGGGTAATCAAGTGCTTTGACAGAAGCCTAACTTGTTTGGGGGACATTGCAGGTCTCTCTGATCAATAGCTCAATGTGGGTTGTAACAAATTTCTGCTACTGGGAGTTACAAGCCAGGGCCAAATATTTTAGGGCTAGGCTTCATCTCACCCTCTCCAGGGTCCTTCTTATCAAATGATACCTCCATGCTCCTATTGAGGGTTATGTATTTCAGTCTCCTTTTGTTGCAGTCAGGTTCAGCATTGCTGGTAGAAATCACCCAACCAAGAGCAGCTTCTGGGAAAAAGAGATTTATTTTGGCTTACAGGCTCGAGGGGAAGCTCCACAATGGCAGGGGAAAACGATGGCATGAGCAGAGGGTGGACATCACCCCCTGGCCAACATAAGGTGGACAATAGCAACAGGAGAGTGTGCCAAACACTGGCATGGGGAAACTGGCTATAACACCCATAAGCCTGCCCCCAACAATACACTCCCTCCAGGAGCTGTTAATTCCCAAATATCTTTCAGCTGGGAACCTAACATTCAGAATACCTGAGTTTATGGGGGACGCCTGAATCAAACCACGACACCTATCAAGGAGAAGGTTTCTGCTATACCAATTCATTTTGGATTTAGTTTGGTGCATATCTCCCCCTCTCCTCCTTTTCCCCTCTCCCAAAACCCTGCTTGATTCAGTATATCTTTGAGATGACAATGCTATTGGAGGGATAAAGATTTCATTTTCAAGTTATGCTCTACCAAGGCAGAAAAAAAAATTGTTTAACAGATATTCAAAATTTTTTTTTAATTTTCAAAAGTATATATTTGATATTTTCACATCCAGCTCACTATTCACTGTTACTTTGTTATACCTACTGCTAATGTTTTACTACCAATTTCCCCTACCCAGAAGATCCATTCGCTAAATCCACTTCACTTTCCTTCCTATGTTTCAGTAAAGTCTCATAAAGAAATGTGTTGACTCCCAAACCAGTTTATGATAGTAAGTCCATTTCATTCCTAGGCACAAACATTATGTGTTTTCAAATATAGATTCTAGAATCAATATCGTAGAGTTGTTTTGAGACCTGTTGTATAAAGATGGTAACTTAACTGGGTTTAAACACCTCAGTCCTCTTCTTCTAAAACTATAAAGTAAAGCTAATAATAGTTACAGTTCATGAAGTCACAATAGGAAACTAGAGATAAACACCTATCAGTATCATCATTAATATTATATGCAAGTACTCTGGTTTAAAATTTCTAATACTTCTATTTTGTAGAGCATTATTATTTAAAGAGCTTTTTTTTCGGAAGAGGGGGTGGAAAGAATGTCAGAGCCACATGTTGGGTCATGATATGCAGAGACATTTATCTTACCCATAACTGTGGGCTAACTCCACAATGCATGACCCATATACCTCAACAAGGAGGGGCCAAGGGGAAGGGGTAGGTCACAGATGAGCCTAATAATGGTACCAAACTGACTGTATTTGCTGAATACAAAACTAATTAATAAAAATAAAAAATAAAGAGCTTTTTTACTATTTTTTTAGTTTAGAAATATAAACAACATTTCCTTTTTAAATATTATTAAAGTTAATGTTTCCTGGATGACATGAACTTTTTAAATGTGAGCTAAATACCATTCAGTAATTCCCATTTTTGTCAATACTAGCATATCCTAGTGTAATGTACATAAAGTTTTCTTATGAATAATGCATTTCTAAATAATACTCTCACCTGAGAGAAGTATTTTTATTTTCCCAGATATTTATTAATTTATTTGTGTTTAACTTCACAACTCAGTAAGAAATTACAGTGTCATTTTGGAAAATCTCCAGTCAAATTATGATGCTTGCCTATGATGTATCTGGTTTTATTTAACTGAAATGGGGGAATTGAATGCTTTGGGCTTTTTCTGCTATTCTTAGTTGACTATTTGACTTTCCTTGTGTCATTCTATAAGAAACCTTGACAAGTTAAATTTATCCACACAGAAACCCATAGTTAGGAGACCTGTGAGACGACTATAATTTCCTTCCCATTAGTTTCAATGAATTCCATGCACAGGAAAGAGAACTTGTAGAGCAGAGTCTGGAGCCTTGTGTTTCCTGGTGTGCAGGTATATTGAGGAGAGAGATATAGTCCAGGACTCTGCAAGTTGTCCCTCTGCTGCACATTACCCTTAATCCTCTGAGCAAGTAAAGAATGGAGCAGCTATGCCAGGAACTAGAAACTTAACTCTTTGAACACAATAGGCCTCTTTACACATATCTTACTCTTCACACAAAACCTGTGAAATAGTTAATATATAAATTTGAGAGTCATTTCTATTATACCAGAAGAATTGAGATGTAGCCAGCATTTATTTAAGCATCATTATTGCCATCTGGATTCTTTGTGGGGAAAGAAACATTTGAAGGGAATTGCCTTTGGTCACAAAGGTGATTTGACTCTCCTCCCTATTTATATGTTAATCATCCCACAGGCATCATTGTTCAAAGTTCCATAAAATAGGCCCTCATTTTCCCCCTTACTGCTGCCTGCTCCTTTAGATAGGATGGAGATCTCTCAGGTCTGAGATCCAAGGTGGGGAGGGATAGCAAACATTAACACTTGAATCCAGGTAAAAATCGCATAGTCACTCACAGAGGGCAAATTAACTTCTCCTTTTGTTCTTTTTCTTAAAACACAAGCCACTTGATATGATAAATCACTTGGACTTTAGTATGCAAAATCAAATGCTTATTGGCCACTTACTTTATCAGGGGATTGGGTATTGATGCCAACCATTTTAGCATTGAGGCTAAAGCAAAATTGTGGTTAAAGTGCTCAAATCATAAATTCTAGTCTTTCTTTGACCTGGGATAAGTAAATTAGGATAATTCAAAAATAATGGTGAGGCTCCTACACAAATATTTTGCAGATTAAGTTTGAGAAGATTGTCATTTCATATATAGGAATTATAAATTTCATTCTATTCTAAATGAAAAGGATTTAACCTGAGAATGATCAAATTTATTTTATTGTTATGCTTATAAGATTCAGAACCAGTGGCTATTTCATGATTATAAGATCAGGTAATTTTTATCTACTATGAGAGCTCTTTAATAATATGAATTAATTAAATCTCTCCAACAAAGGTTTTAAATGGAGCACTGAGCTATAAGAGACAGTCTGCGGGATATTTATCCATGTATTATTTTAAAGTATATTGAGATAAAACTATTTACTGAGTTCTTAAGAACTCTTGGAATATATAAAAGAAAGATCCAGAAGAGAAGCTCTTTTAAACCAACAAATACACAATAAAATAATCCATACAAAGCATTTATGTGCTATTCACATACACACTAAAGCGATGATTATAATGAAAATAAAAATTATAAAGTTATAATTCTAAATATTCAACATCTAATACTCTTAATTGGAAGCTGATGCATTGCCTAATTCTTCAGCAGGAATATATAATATTCTCAAACTAAGAGCAAATTATGAAGTCAGAAGGTAATGCTAAAGTGTGTGTGTGTGTGTGTGTGTGTGTGTGTGTGTGTGTGTGTGTGTATAGATGTATTAATCTCATCATTAGAAAGAGGGAAAGGGAGCCTTTAAAGTTTCCATTATCCATTATGTCAGGTAGCAAATATCTTCTCAATGTAACTCCAGACATTAAATCTGTCGAGAGGAATGCAGTAAAATAAATGTCTAGGATACCTTCATAAACAAAAATCTTATTTCCATAATTCATACAGCTGGCTGGCATTTATTGGCACGTCAGGTGCAATGGGGACATTTCAGGAACATTAACATGTACAGCATCATTTGTCAACAAAGCAACAATGTAAGCAAATCGTTCAGAACTCATACAGATTTACAGCTTTCTCTGCCAGCTGCTAATTACGGTGTGCTCGGCCTATTTGGTATGGTCTTTTTATTGGAAAATGACAAAGGGGTTATAGTATCCCAGTTTGGAATATAGATGTGGCTTTTAGTAATAATATGAGCATAATATGACCATGTAGCTTGGAGTTGTGATCCAGTTTTGCTGGTCTTGTAATTGATCAGCTTTGATTGATGAAGGACAAAGAGAAATTCACAGCCTATTTTGTTTCTGATGTAAGTAACCTCTAAAACAAAGGAAATATAGGAAGGAAAATTATCAAAGACCACATAGTAGCAGTTCTTAATGTTTTCCCCTATGGAACATGACACATAATATTTACCTCTCAAGGAAAATCTGATGTGTTGATTGCTCATGGAGCAAATGTGACAGAAGCTTGCACATTCAGAATTCTAGGTTGTCCTTTGAACAATCAGGAAGCTCTTACACAAATATGCTTAAATCATGTTAAGGTTATGACACAAGGTGACAAATGTCAGCAGTGTCAAAGTTAACATCTATAATCACCCCCTGCTTAAATTGTTCAGTTTTCAGAAAAGACACACAGTGTAGGCAAATGATGGAGTGTGAACTGTACCTTCCAATTCCCTGGATTGTGTCAAGACATATTATAATCTATAAAGCGAACAGGGCTGCTGCCTTCATGCCCATGATGCAAATCTGTATTCAGAGACATAAATGCCTTCCATTCAAGCAAAATGTAAAAAGCAAATTGGTAAATACTTATTCAAGCATTATTTAGATTTATCCCATATCCAGCCTTATTAAAACCCATTGAATTCCAGAGTGAACAGATTTGACATTCAGCAAATCAATTGCTGTCAGGGCAGCTGAGTTGACCAGATATTAAAATAGTTTCAACTTTACCAGCACCAGATTTTGGGCCCTTTCTAGAGCTAGTAAAATCAAGACAGCTATAGTTGACTGAATCTAAGATGTACTGTATGAAATAAGTATAATTTTCATTTTTTTTATTTTTTTTAAATTTTTTTGTTTTTATTTATTTATTTGAGAGTGACAGACAGAGAGAGGAAGAGGCAGATAGAGACAGAGAGAGAGAATGGGCGCGCCAGGGCTTCCAGCCACTGCAAACGAACTCCAGATGCGTGCGCCCCCTTGTGCATCTGGCTAACGTGGGTCCTGGGGAATCGAGCCTCGAACCAGGGTCCTTAGGCTTCACAGGCAAGCACTTAACCGCTAAGCCATCTCTCCAGCCCATAATTTTCATTTTTATATAAAGATAACTCCAAAATTTGTTTATAGATAGTCTTTCTAGTTTAATTAATACCCTTGTGGAATTTGTCTTATCTAATTCAGTTGTCAGTATATGTGGTAGTTACCAGTTTTTATCTCTTCCATTAGATAGGTTTTATACAACAGAAAATATAATGTGTTCATTGTGTATAGCATTGCCCACAACACAATACATTCCCAATTAAAGCCAGTCAAAGGAATGAATTTAACTTGTGTGAAATGAATGAATATTCATTTGTGGAAATGCTGGGGCATCCCTGGATGACATTGTGATGAAAGAGAATTGTGCTTCAGTACTTTGCCTATTGGTCCTTTCCTGATGGTACCTTCCCCTAAATCCTGGGATACCCCTTTTCTATATATTTATCTCTTTTTCTCTTCTAAAACCTACTGCAGAAGAATAGGTGAAACTTAAAAACACTGAGACTATAAAGAGCTTTTGAAGTATTGTCTTTTCCAGGGGAATATAAATTCAAACTGAGATAACTAAATAACTTTAAATTTTCAGATATTACTTTTCAGATGAGGAAGTACTTTTAAAGTGAGGGTAAAATTTTGATTCTCTGGAACAGACAATACACACAAGTTTTTCTGAAACAACCCTTGCTTTGTGCCATAGGAGAAGGCACTATTGGCTCTCCTCTCTAAGCTTATGAGGCATTTATCTCATGCTAAAAGTTAAAATGCTGCCCTTGGATGGAACTGCAACTTTACTAAGATGCTATGTTTTAAATTACGTCTGGATAAAATCCCCGTCAGATGAGTCACTATGAAGAGAACTCTCTACTATGTTGCATCAGGTCACAGGCTTTCAACTCGGTTTGTCAGTGGTTATGGATAAGTAAAACTTGCTAATTAAATTAGAAACAAGCAAGAGGTTTTAATTCTTGCTGCTTAAAGAATCTGAAAAGTTTCAGTGAATATCATAACAACCTGAGAAAATCAGAGCATAATCATTCAATTGAGAAAGCGGCATCTTAGCTTCAAAACTGTGTGCTTGCTGATAGGTGTACTTCATGGTCTTTTTTTTTTGTTTAAATATTACTGAAGTGAGAAGGTGTGATACTGATGAGAAAGACAGAAATTGGCTAGACAGTTTGGGATAGCATGGCCTCAAAAGCAAACTGGTTTTTTTTTTGTTTTGTTTTGTTTTGTTTTGTTTTGTTTTGTTTTGTTTTGTTTTGTTTTGTTTTGTTTTGTTTTGGATACAAGTGGTAAATGTTCTTGAGCCCAGAAGGAAAGGTCAGGATTTTTATTATCATTTTCCCTAAAGGAGTTCCTCTTTTCTGGAAAGCAGACATGATACCTGGCATGGGAACTGGACTGACAAGTTCATTCCCCTTCATCCAGTACTCACCAACCAATCAAGGTCTTCTAAGCTTAACCAGTGGAGCTCACCCCAACTGAATGCCTGATTTACAACCCTAAGATTGTAGTATACCTCCATTCAAATCTCTATGTGAATTGCCAGTTTGGGACTCCACCCAAATTGGGAGCTGTAGTGGTTTGAATAAATGCCCCCCAATAGATTCAAGAGTCTATTAAAACTTCTTGGATTTCCAGCCACCTGGCTGGAGGAAGTGTTATGGGCGGTCAAGCCCTAAAGTGCGGGGGTGGATTTGACAGCCCAATCCAAGTGTGCTGTGTGGCTTTGCTTTTGGCTTTTGGCTTTTTCTCTCTGCATGGTCCTTAAGAGGGGGCCAACTTCTTCTACATTATGGAACTTCCCCTGGATCTGTAAGCTTCAATAAATATCCCTCCTTCAAAATGGTGCCTGGTTTGGAAGTTCATCTCAGCGAACCTGACACTGTCTACTACAAGAGCGTTGTACTTTACTTTCTTTCCTAAAATACCCATTGGTAGGGATCCCTCCTTCTGTAAGGAACTCTGACTTCTTTATTCTATTAAGCTCTGTGAGAAAAATCTTTCCAAGCCTCATCCTCTGTGGTCTGTGGATTTGATCCATCAAATTCATTAGATAAGAACCTGGAGCCTCCAACTCAGTGGAAGTTTGTGTATTGATGAGCATCCGGCACCCTCACTTTTCATGTAAAAGCCTTCACCTCAATAGCCACGAAGAGCTTTGTTACCCTCAAAGATACTCCATATTCCTATATCAGTGTCACTCTATATGTTAAGCATTTAAAATTAGTTTGAAATTCATAAAATTATTTTAAAGGGAACCTAGTATTTCTTAAGCTACCCAATTTGCCTAAAATAAACTGATAACATTTGGAGATAAGTTATGTACACATGTGTATATATGAAATTTGTAAACTAGCAAGTTGATATTTGTTTTCAAAATCATTGTTGGGTTTTTAGAATATTCTTCTCTTATTGTCCAAAAAAATGAGGTTGCACTAACTAGCAATTCATTCATATTTGAGATAGAATGTTTTCTTATTTCTCTACTTACTATGAAAAAGGTCTTCAAAGAAAATATTTCAAAAATTCCAGGAATATTTTAAATAATTCTTAATCATGTTAGAGGTATCCATTTGTCTTTATAAATGGAATTCTCCAACTGTGAAATCCTTATCAATAATTATTAACTGATACCCCAGTTTTTTAAATTATTTTGAAACACATTGCATTTGATCATATATATTCCACATTACCCTCCCTTATTGCTGTAAGTTCCACTGTACTCCTTCTTATTATTATTACTTACCAGTGGCTATGCCACAGAAGAGAGTGACATTTCCACCCCCAGCCACCATTAACTGTCATTAGTATCTCTGGGGGAAGAGTGACCACCCAAGCCCTTCTGCTATCCATAACAAAATTTTTACTAACCTCATCATGTGCAGGGCTGTGCAGTTACTCACCGCTTCTGTGAGTTCATCATTGCAATGGCCTTTCCACATCCAGATGACAGAGTTACACAGTGCTCTTCCTCATCCTTCAGATCTTAAATTCTGTCCATCCAGTCTTCTACAATGTGCTCTGAACCCTGGAAGGGATGATGTATATTTGCTATGTAGGAATGAACACTCATCACTTATTTTCAATACTTGACCTGTTATGAATCTCTGTATCCATCATATCCCATTGCAGGAAAACAAAAATAAAAATAACAACTTCTCTGACCATCCCTGAGAGTAGAATAACTGATCTTTGGGAATAAAGATAAATTACAAGGAGAAAATTTGACAACACATCTGTTTAGCATAGTAGGTTGTCCTCAGCCATAGGATTTTACCTGGCTTTCATTACTAGGCTTGAATTTCCTCTTGTAGAGTGGATCTTAAATCCAATCAGAGAGCAGTGGGTTCCCCCATAGCAGTCGTGCTGCTATTGCACAAGAGGATATACATTGCTGGGTGGGTATTGTAAAGGAAGCTTCTGCCTCAGTTCTAACTTGCTTTCTTTATGTACTGTGACCAACACCTAACACAGTTTGTTTAACCCCTGCCATGACTTTCCTGGAAGAAAATAGGAGATCAATCATGGGAACTACCCAGTGCAGCAAATACTCAGGTGTTAGTCAGCTACTCACTTTATAGGAATAAACATTAGGTTAATAGGTTAGGGAGAGAGGGAAAGTGAGAAAGAGAGAGAGAGAGAATCTTAGCTTTATTATATTTAAAGGTAAGTGAAAAAACGGCTTTAAAAGTGGCACAGAAAAATGAGAAGACAACACATTTGCTGTCTAAATAAGAATGGCTTATGTGAGAAAATAAAATTCAAACTAATGTGGCTCTATTTTTTAAGATCTGTACTTAATAACATTTTCAAGTGAAGAAATGTGAAAGTTAAACATCAGCAGACTCATTTGAGAAGAAACTGTCCTTGTCCATTTGTGCCACTGTAATAAAATGCTAAAATTGGACAATGAATTTATAAAGAACAGAAAATTAGTTCTTCCCTCTTTGGGGAGGTGAGAATTCCAAGGCGGAAGCACTGGCATCTGGGGAGGAACTTCCTGCTTCATCCCCACATGGAAGAAGGCAAGCAAAACAATTGAACCGATTTCCACAATAATAGCAGTATAATCCATTTAAAAGGATGATATTATGGACTAAACACTTCCAAAAAGAAGTTCTATTTCTCAACACTTTGAAATAGTGATTAAGTTTGTAACACTTGAGTTTTTGAAGAAACATTGAGAGCACAGTAGATATTACAAGGACATAGTTCAGGAAACAGCTACATTATCCTAAGATAAGTAAAATCTGCAGTGCAAAAAGAAAAGGCTAATGAAGAACATTGAAAGTAGTGGGAAAACAAAATAAAATCTGCCTAGAACTACAAAAGGCATAGTTTATGAAGCAAAAAAATAATCTAAATACCAACCACATCTTTGTTTAAATCAATATAAAACTGCTTAAGAGCGTGCTCAGAGTTAAAATTTCCAAGGTTTTCAATATTTCTAGAGGGATGTAAAGTCCTTCGATTACACTGACAAATGCATGTTAGAATTCCAGTGCACTTGTGTTAGCTACATGGGTGCTTACTAGATAAGAAAGGTGGCTTAAGGACTCACCAAAGTTCTGAAAAGTGACAGTGGAGTGTTTGGCACTAAAGGAAACATCTCTATCACACCCTCCAAGACTTAGGGACCAATGCAGAAGAGAAGGCAGAGAGTAAGAGCCAAAGGACAGGGAGGAGTGCTTACAATACTGTCATACAGACACAAAGTGACTCCACAGTGGGTGACACTACCTATACAAGACCTGCATACTATGAGGAAAAAAGTGATGACATCAAAATAAAAGAGTAGTTGAAAAAAGCAGGAGGGATTTGGGAGGGGGAAAGGGAGAGTAGTGGGAGGAAATTATGATTATTGTATATTGTTTATGGAAGTTGTCAATAAAAAAGTTCTTTTTTTAAGAAATGTACCTTTTAGAAAAGATATGAAGAGCTGATTTTGAACAGGAACCTCGTAATAGCATCAGCCATACCAGAACTTGTCTTTTTTAAGCATTTCACCCTTTAAAAAAGGTTTTCCTTTTTTTTCAGGATATAAAGTGCATGTACAACTTGCTATGCATGGTGATATCCACCTATAATTCTAGCAGTAGGAAGGCTGAGACAGGGGGATTATAAATTCAAGACTAGTCTGGGCTACATGGTGAAATCCTGTTGAAAGAAAGAAAGAAAGAAAGAAAGAAAGAAAGAAAGAAAGAAAGAAAAGCAAAGAAAGAAAGGAAGAAAGGAAGAGAGAGAGGGAAAGAGGGAGGGAGAGAAAAGAGAGAAAGAGGAGGAGGAAAGGAAAAGGAAGGGAGGGAAGGAAAAGAAGAGAGAAAAGAAGGAAGAGAGGGAAAGGGAAGGGCGGGAGGGAAGAGACTTGCCTGTTAAATATAGAAATCCTAGTAGCTATACAGGACAGTTAAAAGGACAGGATAGGAGAGGAGAAGAAAGGAGGGGAGAGGAGAAATACACTGCTAAAAGTTGTGAAGGAACCTGGAAAATCTTAAACAAATAGAAGTCATTGCACTTCCTTGAAAGCAAAATGTCCATAGCAAATAGGAACAGACTGTATAAGGAAAGATGTGCAACCTGTGGATTGATCACTTATTTGTCCACTTATATGATGCCAAGCATGTGGACACTTCCACCTGGAAGAATAAAACATTTTAATAATCACAGACATTTATCTTTGCTACCAGCAAAGAGTCCACATTTGCAGATTTCTATTAATGCTTCAAATAAAGTTAAGCATGAGCCACTTGAAAGTTTCACAGTTATGGAGGGAAAACATTCTTACAACTAAAATATATTAAATTATTGACCAGAAACATACAGATTAAAGAAGTAAATCTGTCACTAGCAAAACTAGAAAAATATGCCTGATAAAAAATACTTCCCATTGAAAATCAAAAGTCTAATATGTTCGTGCACTCAGAATCCATTGTGTATTTCCAGTCTTACATATTTTGACTCCTTCCCATTGCTCTTGGTGACATGAATTATCTTTATCTTATGATTTTTGTTGCAATTTTACTTTGTTGTTTATCTGCCTCATGAGATTTAAATGGCTAAACTATTGGCTTAGAATTCAAGTGGTTTTTATAATTTTTTGTTTATTTTTATTTATTTATTTTGAGAGTGACAGAGAGAAAAAGAGGCAGATAGGAAGAGAATGGGCACTCCAGGGCCTCCAGCCACTGCAAAGGAGCTCCAGATGCTTGCTTTCACCACCTTGTGCATCTGGCTTACGTGGTTCCTGGGGAATTCAGCCTTGAACCAGGCTCCTTAGGCTTCACAGGCAAGCACCTGACCACTAAGCCATCTCTCCAGCCCTCAAGGGTTTTTTTTTTTTCATTTATTTAAATCCATTTATCAGGTGTATTTCTTAACAATTATTTCTGATTGAAGTTGTTCATGTCACATAGTATGGGACTCCAAAAGCTCTCTGCAGTATCACCATAAGAGTAATCCCATGGCTGTCCTCATCCACACCTCACACAGTTAATAGCTAGCTGCAGACACATGATAGAAAAGAAGTTGTTGAAGAAGGGAACCTGAAGTGAATTTGGCATAGAGTCATGGATGGTACTAAACTCATGGATGAAGTTATTTACTTAAAATTTTCCCTGTCGGCCTGATTTGGCTATATTTTCAAAATTGACACATACCATGCTGTAGACTTCTATTTTCACTAGCTGAGAAACAGAATGATTACAGACTTTTGCATGTTTTGCATTTTTAAATATCACCAAGTTAAACTTAGATTTTGATTCCATTCCCAGGACCAAGTGGAAAACTCTCCATCTTCAATAGTTCCCATTATCTTTTAGTCACAGGGCCACATACTGTATTTCTTCCGTGAGTGAAACTCCCACTTGGAATTCCAAGCGTTGCATAACCAGGGAAGTATTCACATCCCATGTAACTCAGTAGGCCTTCATATTCAGATCAGATGTTTTATCAGCATGGTATTCTCTTAGCAGACTCCGAATATCATAACTCAGAACACAGTCAACATTTTAATTCATCCAGCAAATATTTATTAAACACTTCTGCTAGCATTCCAAACATGACTATCACTTCAAGAAGTTCTTCCACTGGTTTTCACAACCTTCATTTTATTTCACTGCCACAGGGTGCCCACTGCCTTGAAGGAACTTCCACTACTATAAATAGATTTAATAATATCACAAATATTGGACTTTAAAGTTCTTGCATATAATGGCTATGATAGTAATTTACATTATTTTGCTGAATGAGCAGTTGATATTGAACAAAAGATTTATATGAATAAATGTATATTCACATTTCATTGTATTATACTCCTTTTATTACAATATACTTTTAAAATATTTTTATTTATGTATTTATTTGAGAGAGAGAAAGAGGCAGAGAGAGAGAGAGAGAGAGAGAATGGGCGTGCCAGGTACTCCAGCCACTGAAAACAAACTCCAAAGGCATGCGCCACCTTGTGCATCTGGCTAATGTGGGTCATGGGGAATCAAACCGAAGTCCTTTGGTGTCCCGTCCAGCAGGACTCAGTTATTCGGGGAGCGCGAGGGGGCTTGTCCTGTCCAGCAGGACTCAGTTATTCGGGGAGCGCGAGGGGGACCAGGCCTGTGTAAAGATGGGTGAGAAAGAAGGAACGAGACCAAGCAAAGAGTTGTCAAGGTCTCGGTCTCTAACACTTTGGCTTTCCAGGCAAGCACCTTAACCACTAAGCCATCTCTTCAGCCCTACAATATATTTTTAAATCAAATGAATGTGATTAAACATTTATAGTATGTCAGCTATATGAATGGCATACCTTGAAACCTGTCACATTTAAAATATGGCCTATGTTTAAAAAATGTTTAGATATATCTGTATATATATATATATACATATATATATAATAAATTAGATATAAATAGATCACGTAGATTGATAGATGACAGATGATAGATAGATAGAAACCCATATTTGGTCCTCAGGTAATGGTTTGCCCACATTATGCCAGAACAATAGTTCTCAAAGTTTGTTTGAACAATATTAATAACTATATAAGTCCATAGACAGGTCTTCATAGCCTAGAATAATAGAACTCTTGAGTGTGAAGAAACCTCAACAAATTATCTGACTTAACCTCTAAAAATCATTCAATTTCTCTTTATATCTAAACCTTTGTTTTTCAATGTGGTGGTATCTACATAGGTTTTTTGTTCCCCAAAAGTTTATGCTTTATAATAGCTTATAGTGTTTGCTCTTAAAAATCTTCATCTTCCTTAAGTTTCTTACAAGAAGAAGCTAGCCATGTCCTCACTATAGTGCTCACATCCTATGAGCTCAGTATGCCTTCATATACAAATTAGATATTTCCAGTGCACAATAATCCTTGTAGCCATTAAAACTCACCAAGTGTTAGCCAGGTGTGGTGGCGCACTCCTTTAATTCCAGCACTTGGGAGGCAGAGGTAGGAGGATCACTGTGAGTTCAAGGCCACCCTAAGACTACATAGTAAATTGCAGGTCAGCCTGGACTAGAGTGAAACCCTACCTCAAAAACCCAATAATAATAATAATAATAATAATAATAATAATAATTTTTTTTTAAAAACTCACTAAGTATAACAAGTAAAGGTAAGGTGATAAATAAATATGGTAAATTCTATTTCTCTGCAGAAGCTTATATTTGTAGCCTTTACAATAATTATTCCTTAGTAATTAAGTAAATGACAAAGGTTCACACCCAAGAGACAAGACTCTGCTTGCTCATAAGTCTTGTCCACTTAAAACCTGAGCAAGCAGAAAGACCTGTGTTTGGATCCTCAGGATCCACATAAAGGCCATAGCCATTATCTATTATTCCAGTCTTGGGAAATCAAAGGCAGGAGAATCTCAAGGGCTTGATGATAGCTAGTCAGTTAAGTCCTGGTTGAGTGAGTGACTCTGCCTCAAAAAATAAGGTGGAGGGCTGGAAAGAGGGCTCAGCAGTTAAGGCACTTGCCCATAAAACCTAACAACCTGAGTTTGATTCCCCAGTACCCATGTAAAGCCAGATGCATAAAGTCGTGCATGTGTCTATAGTTCATTTGCAGCAGCTTGAGGACCTAGTGCACCAATTCTCTCTCTCTCTCTCGTCTTCGGGGGTATGGTGGTACCTGGAAGGAGGAAGAGGTAGGAGGATCACTACAAGTTCAAGGCCACCCTGAGACTACATAGTGAATTTCAGGTCAGACTAAGCTAGAGTGAAGAGATGTTGAGAAAGACTCCCTATGTTGTCCTCTGGCTTCCACACACATGTACACACACATATGAATTTGCATTTGCAACGCACAAATGTGCCCATATACATACATATGACATAGACATGTGAATGAAAATAAATAAATGAATAACTCCTGATGGAGAGCACAGAGAATTGCACCAATCCCTCAGCATACCTTTGTTCTTCATTTTAGATCATAAAGGCTGGAGCTATAACTCTGAAGTAGATCTCTGACTAGTATGTGTGAGGCCTTAGTTCAGTTCTGAACATGAAAAAAATTAAAATAAGCATGTTCTACTCATGAGAATAAGAATATGGATGAGTATGTTTTACTTCATCTGGTGCTTAAAATTTGTAGGATGCAACACTTAAAGTTTTCCTTTCTAATTCTTAAAAGTTATGTTTCACTTAAATAAGAAAACTATTATCTGCCTCAACTTGGCTTTACTTCTTTCCTGTAGGTGTTCAATTCCTTACACTGTTTTATGGGGATGACTTGCTGATCTCACCACAGCCCATTACGTGCTTTCTCTTAATGCTGACCATTGACTACTGGACATTTACCTTAACGTTTCAAAAAGAAATATTTCAAGTTTTTTTCCCCACATAACATAAAAGAGAAAGGCATTCACTAATCAATATTAAATCCATTCTTCTTTTCCTTTTATTTAATTCAAAGGGTAAACCAGCTAGTCTTTCTTGGCATGCATCAGCAAAAGCATATGATTATTAGGTATTCTTAAATAATATATCTTCATAAAGTAATGTAGGTGGAGGTTTAAAGAGAAATAAGAAAATAAATTGGAACCATCTGGATATCCAAAGTAGAGAAAAGTTTTGCTAATGCTTGTTGTGTCCATATTGCAAAAAATAGCATTGGATGGATTTCTAACTGGACAGATAAGCTAGGGCCATCATAACATTTTAAAACGAAACAGTTCAGAAGTGAGGGCTCCAGCTGAACCAGTAAAACTATTTGTCAGAACTTGACTTAATGGACAAGTGGTGATTCATACTTCTTAGGTCAGTATCATTAAATTTATCTCAGAGCTGGCCTGCCTGGTCCTGAGAAAGAAAGTACAATTAGGTTCCACCAAAGATGGCACCCTGGGAAGCCCATGTGCCAGAGTTCAAGGAGGAAGCATACCTCTCTATTGAATATGCCCAAATAAACCCAGGGAATAAGGGAAGAGTAGAGAGAGCCCATGAAAGAAGCAATATACATGCATGCATGCATGAGAGGGAAAATAGGGGCGAGAGGAGGAGGGGAAGAAAGAAAGAAAGAAAGATAGAGAGAAAGAGAGAGAGAGAGAGAAAGAAAGAAAGAAAGAAAGAAAGAAAGAAAGAAAGAAAGAAAGAAAGAAAGAAAGAAAGAAAGAAAGGAAGGAAGAAAGAAAGAAAGTTCTCGAGCACATGAAAAATTTATGATATGTGAATGTTAAGTAAAGAAGAAAATGCTATTAGAAACATTTCAGTAGAATTTATATATGTTAGAAATTAATGGGAAATCAGTTTCAGAAGTCTTACTTGAGCAATGCAAACAGTTTTGCTGGTTTCTCTTTGTTATATCACCAGCAAATAGCCACCCAGATAGGATGGGTACCTCCTCTTAGATTAAGGAAGGTCTCCCAATATTTTATTATTAAGCCTAACCAAATAGGCATACTCTCTCTATTTTTTTTTCCAGTTTCACCATCGTGTTGCCCAGCATGACAAAGTACTTGTTTAAAATAGTTATACCAGTCTCAGAGATCTATGTGTATAGTTTACCTTGCACTCAATTGAAAACAGAATATTTCTTATTGATTTTGCCTGCTTGGCTGCTGTATGCCGGCAGTACGCTCACATGGATGCAAATAGAATGAATCACCTCCTTGCTGGCCCTGGGCCTCCTTGAGTCATGTGAAGCAGGTTTCTGATTCCTTTATGTTCAGGCACAGCCAGGGAGACAAGAGTGCTACTGTCTTCTGCTGAGGCACAAAGTTACCTCGGGCTATGCAGGAAAAATGCTTTTTTCTTATTTTTAGGCCTGAATGTGTCTATGCCACTAAATGTATTCTTGTGAATACAGATAGTACTTTGTTGTGGGGCTCATGGGAAGGCAATGGGGTAACCTGTTTGGACGCAGCTGCAGGCCACCTGTAGAGAAAGTCAAATTAGGGAGAGACCCCACTGTTCTTTGCATTAATGCTTTTTGTATTGTTGTTTGACTTTTCCCCTCTGTCTATGTATCTTTTTCAACTAGGGAGATTGGGAGCACATTTTAAGCCCTTCAGTCCCTTTAAGGCATCTAATGATTGAAAGGACTCTAAGATTTGAAAGGCTGTAAAAACTCCCCAGTTACCAATGACTGATGGCCACACACAGAATCTTAAAGCTGCCGAAGCTGAAGTGGTCTTCTTACAGATTTGGGTGATTTGGTGAACTTCCAGAAACAGTTCTCACAAGACACACTTCAAGTACCCCCACCTAGCTGTGTTGCTTCTCCTCATACAGACTGATGGTGTTCTCAGTGGACAAGCTCTCATCCATGTTAACAGTCAACTTTACTACACTTACAGAGAGAGGAATCAGACACTCTAACTTAAATACAAAAGAATGAACTCTTCTGCTTCTTTGTCTCATCTGCCTGCTTGAAGCTTTAAAAAAGAAGCCCATAAGTGAAATATCAGCATTAGCCATAAATATTAAAGGAGGGAAATGTGCAAATAAAACTTGTTTCTGGAAATCTTGATTTTGGCTGACTATCAAAAACCCATTTCCTGACAATGAGATCCATTAGACTACAAAATAATTTCTGAAAGTAGCAGTTGCATCGCTTACAAGATTAGCATTTAAGGGTATACTGAAGACAGCCACAGAAAGCCTCAGCTGCACGGGGTTAGGCTGGCACTTGGAGGAACCAAAGCTTTTGGGTCTAGATGTTTGTCTGGCTTATGTGCCTTTCATTTAAAATTCATATGAAAATATAAGATCACAAATTTCTAATTTCATAGTAGACCCTTGGTAGTAACTAGTAGCAAATTGCATGTACTAATATGGGCATGTGTGTTCACAAATACTGTTCTTCAAGCTGAAAAGCCACCACAGTTCCTATCAATCTCTTCTCTGGATTCTCTGTCTCAGCTTTCCAGTGTTTACCAAGTGCCTACATTATCTCAGTAAGACATCCTGTAGTTACAAAATTCAAACTCGATCAACAGCATTTTACAAAGGTAACCTTAGACACATAATGTGCCCTTGCACAGAAAAGTGTTACATTTTGGTAGCTTCTATCAGGTTCCCTAAGAAATCCTTGCAGATGAGGCTTCAGAACATTGCTTCTCCTGATGAGATGCAAATGCATGTTATACCCTACTGTACATGATTAGCATGTCATATTCACTGGAAGAAGTAGCAGCATGAGACATAGCACCTCATGACACAGTGTCAGACCTTGGGTCGGAAACAGGACTGTTAGCTAAAACAAACTCAACCTAATGGTTATGCCGAGAAACACTACCATGAAGCTGTTTCAGGATGTTTAGAGAATATTTGACTTCCAGGTTAAGAATATGGAACTGGGGCTGGAGAGATGGCTTAGCGGTTAAGCACTTGCCGGTGAAGCCTGGGGACCCCGGTTTGAGGCTCAACTCCCCAGGACCCACGTTAGCCAGATGCACAAGGGGGCGCACGTGTCTGGAGTTCGTTTGCAGTGGCTGGAGGCCCTGGCATGCCCATTCTCTCTCCCTCTCTCTATCTGCCTCTTTCTCTCTGTCTGTCGCTTTCAAATAAATAAATAAAAATAAATATAATTAAAAAAAAAAGAATATGGAACTGATGGGCCACAAGGAGCCAACAAATATCAACTTTAAAAGGTGTCCATACAATTGTGTTTTAAATTTGAAGTGGCTTCATAATATTTTCATCCTTGATTCTACATAGTTTTATATAACTAAAGTTTACACATGAAAAATGGGTTATCAGTAACATAATAAAAAGAATATTTGTCTCAAAATATTAGTTTAAATATTGACTATCTTATTTATAGTATAAGTGTAGTTATTGTATCAATCTTTTACTTGTTGTGCTGTAACATATAGGAGATATCTACTAAGTTTTTCCCATTTTGTTGGATTATTCAACGAAATAGTGTGTTTTTTGTCTGTGATCTACTATCTCAATATCATCTATTATTTTATTTTATTTGCTTTGTTTCATAGCTCAGTACAATTTCTTAAAACATATAGCTAATTATCTCTCTCTCTCTCTCTCTGTGTGTGTGTGTGTGTGTGTGTACATATGGGTACATGGGTATGTAGGAGGCATGTGGAGACCAGAAGAAACCTTGCGGTGTTAGCTATCCTCAGAAATACATTCACCTCTTTTTGAAACAAGAACTCTCATTTGCCAGGAGCTCATCAATTACACTAATCTGGCTAGCCAGAGACCTCAAGAGATCTGGAGGATCCTTCTTTCTCTGCTTCTGCAGTGCTGAGAATACAAGCCTATGTTTCCACAGCCAGCATTTTTTATGTGGGTACTAAGGATAAACTCAGGTCCTTATGCTTGTGAGACAAATATTTCACCTGCTGAGCTCCCGTACCAGTCCCTCCTTACCTCTTTGATACCCTGCGTTGCTCTCTGTGTGCACTCGTGTACTCAGCCCATATCAGAGAAATTAAAAGTGAGAGGGAAGGCATCAACAATTTATGACAATTCTTATTCGAACCATTGTATGTGGACAACCTTTTTTTTTTTCAGTTTATGTATGAGACATCTGCATCCAAACTAAAAGCTTATTTTGTAAAGAAACTTTCAGTGCCAGAAATCCCATATGGTTTTGATGTAATAAGTGTATACTTTCCTTGGGGTTAAGTCCACAACTTGGACCACTACAAGCTCTGACCACATGTGTGCAAAACCAACGGACTCATGGTCTAACCTACCTCAATCACACATGGTTGTTCACTCCCCTTGCCTCTCTGAATAGTCTGATCTGAACAAACACAGTAGATAAGAAGGTTAAATAATATTTGGAAAATTGTTACAGGTGAAAATACTTAATAATATTAGTTTTGAGATAATTCAACAGAATTATAACTATATACATAATTCATATCTATATAAATTATATGAAGGATTCCTTAAAATCACTCCTCTCTCCAGTTAAATGCCATTTTAATTTTAATTGTAGAAAAATTTGGCAAATAGTTTTCTCAGTCATCCTAAACCACTGCTACAGATACATTCAATCACTGCTCTAATTTTGGCAAGACAATTAGCAAAAATTCTATAGTCTGAGGTAATATGGAATATAAGATGAGACCTCAAAGACAGACCAAAGTAGCTTACATAGCAGAAGCATCCTAATCCCACTTCCCTCCTGCTTGTATGTTATGTTACTTAATTTTGGACTTATACTACTTGCTGGAGAAACTTTGCTTCCTAAAGCAGAGAATCCGAATAGTTTAGACCTAGACATGGCTTATAATCTTGCAAACATCCATGAATTATCAAAAAACTTGTGAATTATTGGTCATTCAAATACCAGCTATATGATTTATTTTTTCTGATTGCTTTTTCATTTTAATTGCTCCCATTTCCTGTCCTGACCTTTATGCTTCAGAAAAGAGAAGGCATCCCACAAAGGAAAAAGAGAGAGATCTTTCATTTGGGAATGGCAAAGGTCCTCCTAACTTGGCCAGTACATTTGCTGTAAAGTCATGGAATGCTGTTTTGCAGTTTCAAAAGTGATCATATTCAGCTTCCCAGAATTTTTTTTTTCGGTGCCTGGGGGATGCCAGGAGAACAAGGGAAGCCTTGTTAACAAGTTGCAATCTCTCAAAAACAAGATAGGATTCGGATATAAATCACCACTTCTGCCCACATAGCTATGTTCTCCGCCCCACTGACTGAAGGCCTTCATTTACATCTAAAATGGTTAGTTCTGATCTCCAGCAGAACTCCTAAGTGGAAGAATGCAGCCGCATGTGCTGAGTGACTCCGAGGTTAGGGAAGAATGACATCACCGACTTTAAGCATATTATCACGCTGACAGAGAGGCACCTTGTATTCTCTTCTTCAGATAGAGCGAGGATTGTACTCTGCCTTGTTGTTTTCTCCCAAAGAATACCTTTCCCCTCCCTCTCAGCAGCTGCAGTATGAAGGGTTGAAAATGTCACTTCAACTAATGATGAATGATGCTTGACCTCTGTACCAGTTTCTCTCTATTTTATAAATTAATATGAAAGATCCCAACTCACAGGATGTGAACTGTTAGGAATTGTTTCAAGGAGGGATTTGTGTCAGGCAGTCAGTAGCTGAAGGGTTTTCTGCTGAGGTTGTTTCATCCTTTGTGGGGCGGGGCCCTTGCAGACAGAGGTTCAAGCTCTCCAGGCAAGGCAAAAGACAGAGCATGCCAATGATGGTTTTTATGCGTTCTCTCCTGTGAGGTTAATATCTTTTCATAGTAGAAATATTGTCGGTAAGCAGAACCAGTTTGCAGGGGAGGGGGAATTCTCAAAAGGGCAACCAGCCCACATGTCTTTGTTGTTTGTATTTGAATATAATTAATTATGTAAGGCAATAGTTAGTGGAAGATTAACAATTAGTAGATTCTGTCAAGTAGTCACAGGGAAATGACTAACTAATTGAACGACTAGTCCTCTATTGTGTCAGAAAGCAGGGCTGAGTGCCATTCTTTTCTTATCTTTTTACTTTGTTGTTTCCATAGATCCTCTCTTTTTCTAAGATGTATATTTCACAGCAGACTAATAAATAAATAACCTTGGTTGCAATTTCATAACATGCAAAAGGATTTGAAATAAAAACACCTGTTTTAATTAGCATCGTGTTTTGTTCACTTTAAAAAAAAGTGATAATCCTGATGCAGTGAGCTGACATTTTTAAAGCTTTGAATTTCCATCTGTATCTTATATTATGATGTTTCAGGATTGTCACGAGTTAATTATGTTGACTTGAGAAGCACGGCTTGCATTTAGAATAAAAAACTTCAGCTTGAATAGACAAAAAGCAGATGCTATCTTTCTTGTCAATTGCTTTGTTGTGGGCTGCCTTGCAACTTTTCATGTATTTCTGGATCTAAAGAGAAGTGTAAATCTCTATTTATTTCAAGTTTCACATAAGCTACACAGTTTCAATGTTCTGTTTTGGCTGCATGTGTCTTGTGTATCTTTACATGTGTAACTTTCCTGCCCCCAAATGCAGAAATCCACAACTCAAATTATCTTTTCTTTAATTTGTAATTTGTTTTGTTTTGCCTAGACATTATGGAGATTAGCGCATAATGAAATTTAAGAATAGGACAACTCCACTGGCTCCATTTTCTCTCCAGTTAATTTTTTATCACCTTTTTGCTTTTGTACATCAACCTTTTTACTGATACAAAAATACATGTGGCATCTGGGCACAACAAGGCATGTTAATGGAGAAGGCACTCTAAGTAAGGAATTTCCCTGCTTTTGTGCGTTTTATGTTCCTTTAACATAAAGAGCAGCTGTGTTGAGGTCAATAATTACACATTGAAATAAATGCATGTACATGTGCTTCTTTATGGGATTAAAGATATTAGGGATGACCTCACTCAAAAGATTTTTGTACCTCCCACAATTATCCTGAAATATTCCACAAAATTCAAACCCTAGTTATGTGGTTTAAAATCTTGAAATATCACTCTTGACAACTGGACTGTCATGTTTCCTCTTATATTATTTTGGATTGTTAAGAATTCCTGTTTTCTGCCTATTTCTCCCACCATTCTCTGCTCTTTACTGTCCTGTTCAGTACCCAAAATCTGAACTGACTGCACCTTATCATTCTGACCCCCTTACAGAAAGTCTCCCAACAAGATGAGGCCAATAACAGGTGCCTGCAGAACCATCACCATCAAGAGAAAGTACAAAACTGCCATGACTGCTAATGCTTAATTCACAGTTTAATGCCATAAGCAACAAATGCACTTATTTATGGAAAGTCAAGTTCAAGGAACCGTAGATTGTCTAAGCAGGATGCTGGTGATGTAGAAGCTTCCTTTGGGCTTTAAGAAGTGAGTCACCTATCCAAGTACCTAAGTAAATACAACTGGACTATCAAAGATAAAAGTAAAACAGGAAAGGGCTAGAGAGATGGCTGAGCAGTTAAAGGCAAGTCAGATGGCCTGGTTTCTATTCCTTAGGACCCACATAAAGCCAGACCCAGAGAGTAGTGTACGTGTCTGGAGTTCCTTTCAGCACCTTCTTCCTCTCTCTTTCTTTTTTTCTCTCTCGCCCTCAATTTTTAAAAGTGAAACAAGAAAAAAGAAATAGTAGGATAACATAAAATAGTTTAGATAAAGAATGAACCAATGGCTGGAGAGATGGCTCAGTGGATAAGGCACTCACCTGCAAAGCGTAACCACCCTGACTCAACTCCCCAGAACCCACTTAAAGCCAGATGCATAAAGTTGTACAAGCTTCTGGAGTTCATTTGCAGGGGCTAGAGACCCTAGGGCACTCATTCTTTCACTCTCTCTCTCTCCCCTCCTTTCTCTGTCTCTCTCTGCTTGCACGTAAATGAATAAAATAAAATATTAAAAACAAAACAAACAAATAAAAAAGAGTGAACCAAAACCAACAGATAATTACAAGCTTAATCCTTTCTTAGGGATAGCAAGTACACCAAGTTTAATGGGAATAGATAGATATTCTCTCAGGGTGAGTAAGGGCAGGCAGGTTCAAGACTATGGCCAAGAGGTAAAGCCCGTGAATAAATGAATGAATGAATGAAAGATTTGTTCTGCAAAATATATGTCAAAGGTATGCTCAGTGATTAAATACAATCTGTAAATGATACATACCATGGAGGTTTATTCATGCCTTATCACACATTCAAATTTAACGTATGGCTGTTCTGCCACTTAAAAATAGCTCTGTTCATTAAAGTAACTGTAACCTAGATTTTCAGAAAATTAAAACATCATGTTCTTAAGATAATTTTATGCCTTTAATCAGGATTCAGAGTTGAGTAAGGCCTTCCTACACATGTTAGACTAAGGCAAAAGGTTGTACATCTGGTGGCTTTATCTCTATTTGACCAACCAGTTTGCAATCTGATAGCAAACTTACTTTATCAATTGGATCATCCAGACACGACTATTGGGCCAAGGAAATAGCAGCCCAAATTTGTCATACCTTTCAACTTTAGGTGTGTTGTGTTCCATAAAATTTATGCCAGAGTAAATGTTCTTCATTACACCAAGTCCAAGAACTTCAATTGGCAATCCTTGAGCACAGAGCACCTGAATCACAGCGTGTGACTTGTTCAGTGTCATTAAACCTAATGCTACTCCGAAAAAGACAAGTCCATGGAGGACTTTACTGTGTCAAGCAAACTTGTTGTGTGTTCAGATATTGAGCATGCATATTACTAATGCAGGAATCCAGGTTGCTGGATGCTTCTTTTATATTATGATCTAGAGCTGTTTGCTTATAAACCTCAGGTAGAGAATTCTCATTTCCAGGACATGAATTTGACATCTTTTCTTTTCTTGCTTTATATGCTTCCATGTAATGGTTTTTATCCATAATTGGCTTAGGCAGCTTTGCAAAATAGTTTGGAAATGAGACAGATCAGTGTTAAAAAACTGAGCTGTGGCACTTCCGTTAGAAACTTGGAGAAGTCATTTACGCTGGTAATTTTGAACTGTTCAGACAAGTATCTTGCTTTGTGTCTATAGACACTAAATATATTTGTGCATATAAAGTACCAAACACAGTAAATGGGACACAATGGTTATTATTGGTTTTTGTTATCATTATTACTATAGTTATTATTAAGCCATGCTAATTCTCAAATTCCTCCATCCAATCTTTATCCCTTAAGTTTTAGACTAAGATTGCCAAATGTCTATTTGACATTGCCACATTAAAGTGACAGGAATTTCTCTAAACCAAGCTCATTATTCCTGGCATCATTGTCTAAGTGATAAAATTAAAATTGTAGCTAATCTTTTCCAAGTATCCTGCATAAGATCATGAGTAAAACAGCATCCTGGCCCTATAAACAACAGTGTTCTATTTGCTCCTCTCCTTCATTCCAACTCACACTTGTAAGGCCTCACACTGTCAACCTCCTCTCTACATGTCTATAAATCTACTTAATCAGGCCTTCATGGTGCATATTCTGTCTTCTCACTTCTCAGCTGAAGCATTCTATTTTAAAGAGACTTATCATCATAAAATATAGTCTGGGTAACATTATTTCCCCAATGTTTTGATTGTTCTCTGATACCTAAAAGAATATACTTACTCTCCTATCATGACAGGTAAGATTTTTCACTGACATTCTCATTGCATTTCATAATCTACCTTTGTACTAGCCAATTATCAAATTTCAATCCATTTCTTATCTTTCTGTGGATCAGTGGTTCTCAGGCTTTACCATGCATCAGAATCTCTTAGAAAACTTGTTCCATCAGAGCCCACTACTGTGGCCCAAAGACTCCAGATTCAGTAGGGTTGATGTAGAACTTTGCAACTTATATTCAAATGATGTCATAGGAGACATTGACATAGCTGGTCCTGGACCACATGAGAAAAACACTGCTTTAGTTTATTCCTCTTCACCTAAGTCCATCCAAATCCTGTGATGTATTGGTTGCCTTGCTTAGGAGCTGTTTTGTCTGATAGCAATGTCAGAAGACCCACGGTGCTTGGTAGCAGAGTGAATAATGAATGGTTCAAATTGTCTTAGTCCATTCATACTATTACAACGGGATACTAGGGACTAGACCATTTTGAACGCATGCAAATTTATTAGCTCAGGACATTGAAGGCTGGGAAATCTATATTAAGGTGCTGACATCTGGCAAATGCCTTTGCATTATGTCATCATATGGAATCCAGAGAGCAAGGAGAGAGAAAAATGGAGTGAGCAAGTGTACCCTTGTATAATGGAAGTATTCCTACCAATGAGGATGGTACCCTCAGAGCTTAACCACCTCTTAAACCTCTCCCCAGGCCCAGCCCAATTCTTTATCATAATCAAACTACAATTAAATTGCCATATGATTTCTGAAAGGGACACTCAGCCAATAGCACAGACCAAGCCACTCTGCCTAAACTTTGCCCCTAAATCACTGAATGAATTTGGACAAGTTGCTTAATCTTTGGATTTACATTTTTTTCATCATAAAAATAAAATAATAATAGTACATATAATGTGCATGCCTATGGGATAAAATGAATTAAATATATGCCTCAGAAACACTTAGTTATTATTTTCTGTTCATATCTTTAATATTCACTCCACTTAGGTTCACAGTAATACTGGGGTTTGTGGACCTAAACCCACTTCTAGATATAAAGTTCACTGGAATCAGCATGTATTTATGAATCCCCAGAAGTAACTCTGGATGTAGCTCTTTACAGAAATCCAGTAAAAAGTATTTTAATTAAATTGAGATTGGAGAAAGATTGCTAAAGGATCTTAAGTAGGTAAAAATTTTCTAACAATAAATAAACCATCAATTTATTTTTCCCTTCATCATAAAGATGAATAAAAATGAGGTCAATTATTAATAATATGTTGAAAGTAGGTTTGCCTTTCCCTTTAAATTTTCTAAACTCTATAATTAAAATGACTTCAAATTGGAAGGTTGTAAGGAAGAAATTAATCTTATTGGTAAGTAGAAAAGCAAATCCCATGGTTGATGATAGATATGACCTGGTAGCAGTAGTTACACTTTTATACTTCCTTTTCTTACAATCAGCATGTGGAAACCAACCTAATCCAATTAATTGTAATTCCCTTTTGTAGAGTCAGTAAAGTAGTGCATGATACTAAAACACCATTGAAGTCTTATCACAGGTCAGATAATCCAAATGGATTCTCATTTTCAAAATGCCAGCAGGTCTTTTTAAACTTCAGGAAAACAGAACATTGTTTTTTTTTTTTCTTTTTCCCTGAACTTATTTTATGCACAATAATTTAGTCTCTGAATTCTACTTCTTTCTAAAAGCTAACTCTCAATTTTCTAAACATGTTTCTCAGGTATTTCTCAGAAATGCACCTGGGTATCAGCCTCTTTTTTTTTATTTTTTTGTTTTTTTATTTTTTTAAATTTTTTGTTTGTTTATTTATTTATTTGAGAGCGACAGAGACAAGGAGGCAGAGAGAGAGAGAGAGAATGGGCGCGTCAGAGCTTCCAGCCTCTATAAACGAACTCCAGATGCATGTGCCCCCTTGTGCATCTGGCTAACGTGGGTCCTGGGGAATTGAGCATCGAACCGGGGTCCTTAGGCTTCACAGGCAAGCGCTTAACTGCTAAACCATCTCTCCAGCCCTGTATCAGCCTCTTATAATCTGACTTTCTTTAAAGGAATTTTTCCACAATGATTATGCATACCAGAGACTCTCATCTGAGCTGCTCACTGATTGTACCTTCCTAGGCACAACACCCATCCACCCTACATACATGGATTCATCCATACACTACTGCCAGATCACCTGATTAGAGCCACTGCCCAGATTCTTTCAGGTACAAGGAAGGACCTGCTTGTTCTGCCCCCAGCTCCCTTCTCATCTTCAGTACCCTGATATATGGAATCCATGCTTCTTTGTTCTCTAGTAACTGAGGCTCCCAAATGCATTATGGTCTATCTTATGTATGTTGCTTCTACTTGAATCATTCTGTTGTCATCCTCTGTCTGGGCCCCTGTACCACTTTTATCTACCTAACTGATCCTCATTTAAAATGATTATGATGTGATACTTCTTCTGAAATACTCCTTGGGCCATAATCTAGATGAAGCTACATAATCATCTTTGTCTACCTAGCAGTCTACACATTTGTAGCACTTGCCATGTGCTATTACTCTCCCATTAATTCTATCTACTTACCTGAATTTCCTGTATACTGCAAGATAAGTGATAATAGAAACTGCATATTTTCTTTTATACTTTGTATAAGAGAGAGAATTTTTTAATTAAGTAAAAATTTTGTATGGACAAATCATGAGTTGGTACCATTCCCTTCATTCCTGCCCTCATTCCACTGAGGGCCCTCCTCAGTGGGTTACTGGTATTCACCATGGGTTTATGGATTATAAGTTGTGAGAGCAGAGGTCAGTCATTGTTGAGGGCGTGTGTCTGTGTGTCTGTCGGGGGTGGGTGGGTAATGCCTCTGGATACTTCTTCCCACCCTGTGGATCTTACAACCTTTCTGCCACCTCTTCCACAATTTTTACTGAGCTTTGGCAGGTATGTTATAAGTCTAGTTTAGTGCTAGGCCCTCATCAACTTCTGGATTTTGCTTTGATACATTTAAAAAATTTTTTTTTGTTATTATTTTTATTTATTTGAGAGCGACAGACAGAGAGAGAAAGAGGCAGATAGAGAGAAGGAGAGAGAATGGGCGCTCCAGGGCCTCCAGCCACTGCAAATGAACTCCAGACGCGTGCGCCCCCTTGTGCATCTGGCTAACGTGGGTCCTGGGGAGCGAGCTTCGAACCGGGGTCCTTAGGCTTCACAGGCAAGTGCTTAACCGCTAAGCCATCGCTCCAGCCCGCTTTGATACATTTTGAGTATCATCAGTGCCTATTGCCATCTCCCTGGCACGGGTTGTTAGGCTCCCCTTGAGAGCAGCATTCTTACTTAGCTTGCTAAATTCCCTGTGGTTTCACCTGGATCCTTGCTGCTGTGCATGAGAGATGGTTCGTCTCCTGATAGGGATTTAGCTATCTTTTCTGGTCATGTTAATGAATTTTGGTTGCCCCCAGTTTTCACTGCCTTCTGTAAAAGAAAAACAGATTTTCCAATGAAGAATGAGAGCAGCATAGGTTAAAGGGACAAGCATAATTAATTAAGAGAGATTTTGATGGATGTAGCCTCTCTTTTGGCCAAAGTCTGGCAGGAGCTTCTCACTGAAGTCCATTACTCTCATCCCTATAGGATTCAGACTTGGATCACAGTACCAGCCGTGAGTTCCTTCTCACTGAGCAGGTCTGTTAGCCAATCAGAGGGCCACTGGTTACCCACCTAGGCTTGGTACCACTATTGCACAGGTGTTACATCTTTTCTGGCTGGTTGGTTTTGTATAGCAGGGTCCCCTGCTTGCTCAAGAAGTTGGTGGCCATTTTTGCCCAGTACCTCATGTAGTGCTTTCCAGAACTACAAGAGCTAGCCATCAGGGAACTGGCTTCCTGCCAAATTCCAGCATGATCATTTGATCGATGTTCTCTGTTGGCAACATGTGGTGACTTCAGCAATAGGATCTTACCTTTTTTCTCAAGTGAGTAATTAAGTGTTCTGACAGAAGCCTGTCCTGTTTTGCAGACCTCATAGGTCTCTCTGACCAACATCTCAATGTGGGGTATAACCACTTTCTCAGACTGGGAGTTATAAGCCAGTGCCAATTGTTTTAAAATTAGACTTCATCTCACTCTCTCCAGAGCCCTTCTTACCAGACAATACCTCCCTGCTTCCATTAAGGGTTATATCTTTTAGTCTGCTATCCAAGATGAAGGTTTCTATGATATTAATTCATTTTGGCTTTTATCTTTCTCTATCCTCCCAGTCTCTTTTCCCCAAACCCTTCTAACCCCATTATCTTGTTCCTCCAGTTGCCTTTCAAGTATGCCTGCCACTCAAGCTGTTCCAGGTTAGGAACCACATTTCAGGGAGAACATGCGGTGTTTGTCTTTTGATGCTTGTGTGACTTGGTTTAGTATTATCTGTTCCAAGTCTGTGCATTTTCCTACGAATTTAATTATTTCATTTTTCTTAACTGATGAGTAGAATTCCACTGTGCATGTGTACCACATCTTCTTTATCCATTCGTTAGGCAATGGGCATCTGGGTTGATTCCAATTCTTAGCTATTGTGAATAAAGCAGCTGTAAACATGGTTAAGCAAGTGTCTTTGAAGTGAAGAGTGGAGCCTTTAGGGTAAATGCCCAGGAGAGGAATTGCTGGGTCATATGGCAGATTTATTTTCTTTTCTTTTTTTTTTTTTCAAAACAAATTGCCTTTGCCCCACTCCACAGTGACCCCTGCCCACCGCCCACGATCTTGAGGGGGGGCAGGGCGGCCAAGGGGCTCAGAGTCCCAGGTCTACGAAGGACGGGCATGCCTACAGCTTAAATGTGCTGTTGTTTTTCCTTATCTATGCACTGGGCTATGTGACTCTCTTTGGAAGAAATGCCTCAGGACACAGCTTACAACACTAAGAAAGGCTGTCCAGGACTGCTGGCAGTTTCTGAAGTATGTCGACCCCAGGTTGGGAGTCCCATTGCCACAGAGGGACTACGCGGGGAGGGGGGAACTGCCTCATCTACGATGCAGACAAGACTGATCCCTTCCACAACATCTGGGACAAGCTCGATGGCTTTGTTCCTGCACACTTCAAGATCCCTGACTGGTGGATGTGCATGATCATTAGCGTGATGTTCGAGTTCCTGGAGTACAGCCCAGAGCACCAGCTGCCCAACTTCAGTGAATGTTGGTGGGACCACTGGATAATGGATGTGCTTATCCTCAATGGGCTTGGCATCTACTGTGGCATGAAGAGCCTGGAATGCCTTTCCCGGAAGACGTACAAGTGGCAGGGCCTCTGGTACATTCCAACATATAAGACAAAGAGGATTGCTTTCCAGTTCACACCCTACAGCTGGGTCTGCTTTGAGTGGAAGCCTGTCTCCAGCCTGCACCTCTGGCTAGCCGTGTGTGGCACTATTCTGGTGTTACTATTGGCAGAGCTGAACACATCGTACTGTGGATGTTCCCCCCCCCCCCCCCCCGCCGCCCAAATATTACCTGGTCCTGCTGCAGCTGGTCTTCTTTGTGAACGTGGGTGGTGTGGCCACGCACGAGATCTGTGACTTCATGGACCAACTGAAGCCCCACAGGGAGCAGGGCCAGCAGGCCTGGCTGGTGGCAACCATCACAGTCACTGAACTACTCATCTCGGTGAAGGGACAACCCACACGCACTCTCCCTGTCGCTGCCCTTCTACATCTCTCAATGCTGGACTCCAGGCTCTGTTCTAGTGCTTGCCTGGTCTTTCTGACGCTTCTTCCTGTGGGACATCACCTTGAGGTACAAGGAGACCCCGGCGACAAAAGCAGCAGAGAGACCAGCGGGAGTGGGCACCCGGGGCTGGACGATGACTTGCTTGGGGCCAGGAGTGCAGAGGAGGAGGGAGCAGCAGAAACTAGGAAGGAGGCAGCCTCAGCCACATTATGAACCCTTCCTGACCACAAACCTTGCCGAGCCCTCGGTACTGTCCCTTTTCTGACTCATGTCTGTGCTCCCTGCTTGAGAGGAAAGCGGGGAGAGAGCCCACTCCTGCCTCACCCTGCGCACCTGAGCGCAAGTGCTGGTGGGTGTGTGCACATGTGTCCTTGGCCCCTGGGAAAGTGAGCTGGCCAATAGCTAGGGCTTGCTCTAGAGAGAGATCCTGCCTTGCCCCTCTCCTGTGCCTAATCTCTGCGCCACCCTGGAGAAACATCTCAGTGCCCTTTCTACCCCTGTGGGGTAGGCAGAGGCCCCATGAGACTCTCCAGCCTCCATCCACCTCCTGGAAGCATAAGTGAAGGACATCACACCAAGATGGCTATGAAGCGGTGGGTCTGGGTCACCACTGAGCCATTTTCTCTGGAGCCTTTGTTCAACCCAGATTCTAACTTGGAGAGTGTGTGGACAGAGGGAGGTCACCAGACTGGCCCCTCAAGGGGCAACAAGTCAGAGATACTAAGGTCTGGGGTCCTGTTTCTGTGGCTCCCTGAGTTTAGGGATATCTGCTGCGAGCAAACTGAATAAATAAAATGACAGTGATAAACTGAAAAAAAAAAAAATGTACTGGGGCTGAAGAAATGGGTTAGCAGTTAAGATGCTTCCCTGCAAAGCCAAAGGTTCATTTACCTAGGACCCACATAAGACAGATGCACAAGGTGGCACATGTATCTGGTGTTTGATTTCAGTAGCTGGAGGCCCTGATGCACCTATTTTCTCTCTCTCTCTCTCTCTCTCTCTCTCTCTCTCTCTCTCTCTGTCTCTCTCTCATATAAGATTTTTAAAATAATTTTACTGAAATTTTTTAACTTAAATATGTTGTATTTTATGCATGTACCATAAGTTTAATAACCTGCCCATGTAGTTTATTCAGTTGATATTGTTCCTTTTCATGAGTCTCCATACTGATTTCCATACGAGTTGTACAAGTTTTCACTCACACCAGCAGTGAATGGGGGTTCCTCTTTCCCACATCCTCATCAACATTTATTGTTCGTTGATTTTCCTTTTTTAAGGCAAGCCCAACAGACTGGCCTTTTGTTTTGTTTTTGTTTTTTGTTGTTTGTTTGTTTGTTTGTTTTAGGGAGAGAGAGAGATAATGAGAGAAAGAGAGAGAGAGAGAGAGAAATTGGTTTGCTAGAGTCTCCAGCCATTGTAATAGAACTCTAGAAGCATGCGCCAACTTGTGCGCATGTGCGACCTTGCAAATGCATCACCTTGTGCCTTTGGCTTACTTGGGAACTGGGGAGTTGAACATGGGTCCTTAGGCTTCACAGGCAAGCACCTTAACTGCTAAGTCATGTCTCCAGCCCATCGGTTAATTTTGTAATGACTGCCATTCTGACTGGAGTAAGGTGTAATATCATAGTTGTTTTAATTTGCATTTCCTGGATAGTAAAAGGTATTGTGAATTTCTTTGACTACTGGCAATTTGTACTTCTCTCTATGGCTTCCTTTGAGCATGCTGTCTTCATTCTCTGCCTTATTTTTTGAGCAGATTGATTTTTTTTTTTTTTTGCTTAGTTTTGTGAGTTCTTTGAAAGCATCCACTTTTCTTTTGAGACAGGGTCTCTCAGTACCCAAGAACTTGACAAGTAAGTATTATTGGATGACCAACAAACCCCAGGGATCTATGGTTTTTCCCATGTTGGTTTAAAAATATATGTCTCCATGCCTGGTTTCTACAACATTGGTTCTGATGATTCATTTACTGACTGATATATTAAGCCTTTATGACTACAGCATGCCAGCATAAAATTTCAGTTAGAATATTTGAAGTGGATGAATGGATAACCTACTTATACTTTTAGTATTGGTTAGGTATTATGAAAGGGAAACATGACAAAAAGACCATGCTAACATCATAGTATACATGATGAAGTTAGCTCAAAGACATCTGGCTTCTATAGAGGTAAGAAGGTTCATACACGTCAAAACTGCCTGTGCTACTTAGAAAGGCATCTTAATACCAACAGGTAGCCTGAAACCATTGCAAATGATATTTCTTTCTATGAGAGAATCTGTAGATAATCTTCAGACTTGAGAGCTTGTTCACTCATCTTCATCAAAATCATCATCTTTCCTTAAAAGGTACTTATTAAGCAACTAATTGAGCATGGAGCTGCATTAATGAAGCAACTATAAAATTAGAAGGTATAACTTCTTCTCTAAAGACAGTTTAATATTAATAGGAACATTAAAGAGAATTTTTAAATTGTCATTGCTTCAGGAGATTATGAATCACATTTTTGAGGTCTTTGAATCTCCATTTGACAATCTCTTAATTCTATTCATATCTCTTACACTTAGTATGGCATCTGACACTTAATAAGTGCTTACAAATTGTTTTAATGAATAAACAATAATGCTCGCATTGACAGATAATGGTGGAATTCCATTCACTTGTTTTATCTTTTCCATGGTGAATTCTTTTTTTTTTTACTTTTAAGTTTCTCTTTTCATGAAAATATGAACAGTTCATGCTAATGAAGTGACTTCTATTATTTTTAATTACTATTGTCATATATTTATTGGACATCAATAGTATACTAGCTGGTGGAACTTTCTACATCATTAGAAGTTGAATATCTCATGGGTTTAATAAGGACCATATGTATTTTAATTTAAGTCTCTATATCTCCTCTCATGTTACCTTTTATTAGTCATTTCTTTAACTACACATTCAAAGAACAATTTTTCTACAGGTATCAGAGAAGAGTGAAGAGCAGTAATGATGTGCTATGTCCCCAATGAGCCATAGGCTCTCAAGCATAGTGATGGTAATGCAAATGAGTTCAACAGCTATAACAGCAATTGTCAATGTCCATTTAAAATTTAAATGCACAATCTTAGATGCCCAAATTCAGGATTCAAGAATTTTTTCTGCTCCCATGTATCATCCTGATAAGGATGATTTAAACACAAAATTATTTGCACAAACACAGTGGGAAACACTGAACAATTGAAGAGTGGCAAATTATTATATATCCATAAAAATAAATATGTAACTTAAAAGAGCAGATTAGGACTTTCCTGTCTAATTTTGAATAATATCCAAGATATATCAAGTGAAAATAATAAATAAAATTACAATATAAGGTATATTATCATAGTTGTTAAAAAATTATGGTACAGCCAGGCATGGTGGCACACACTTTTAATCCCAGCACTCAGGAGGCAGAGGTAGAAGGACCGCCATGAGTTTGAGGCCACCCTGAGACATAGTGAATTCAAGATCAGCCTGGGCTAGAGCAAGACCCTATGTTGGAAAAAAATAATAATAAAATAAAAATAAAATAAAAATTATGGTAGAGTGTAATATATAATAAAAGTGGAAACTAATGTAAATATTTTAGTAGTTTTAAAAATTACAGTAAAAGGTAATATACTTTGAGTATAGACAACATTTTGAGGGCTGGAGATATAGCTCAGTGGTTAAGGGCACAAAACTAATGATGCAGGTTTGATTCCCCAGTACCCACATAAAGCCAGATGCACAAAATGGCACATGCATCCGGAGTCCATTTGCAGTGGCTGAAGGCTCTAGTATACCCATTCTGTCTGTCTGTCTGTCTCTCTTCTATTTCTCTGTGCTTGCAAATAAATAAATAAAAATATATTTTTTTTAAATTAAATGACCTTGAAAGGATACAAAAGAAATCAACAGTATAAATTTTCTCTAGGATTGTAAACTGAGTAAGTAGGAAAGTCTAAGCAGAGAGTACTTTAGTATACTCTTAATGCATTTTTAAATATTTTATTTTTATTTATTTGAGAAAGAGAGAAAGAGACAGAGAGAATGCATGAGTGCACCAGAGCCTCTTATTGCCACAAACAGAACTCCAGCTGCATGTGCCACATTGTGTATCTGGCTTGAATGGGTGCTAGAGCATTGACCTGGGCAGACAGGCTTTACAAGCCAAAATATTAGGCTGCTAAGCTTTCTTCTCAGCCTTTGCATATATTTTTAATTAAAACTATTTGTACTTGTTGGCTTTCAAAAAATGATAAAATGTTTAAATAATAACAAATAGTACACAATTCTCATTTTATAATTATAATTTGTAAAATATTGCGTTGTCAAGTATTTTGACAATCTTAACTGGTTTTTAATTCCTTTGTAGTAAATAAAAAAAAAAACTACCATGTGAATTTTGGGGGCAAATGATGACTTTCCAATTTATGAGAAAAAGAGGCAACATACTTATTCATGCTTCATTTCTTTTTTTTCTCAATTTTTATCAATATCTTCCATGATTATAAAAAATATCCCATGGGAGTACCCTCCCCCTCCAACTTTCCCCTTTGAAATTCCATTCTCCATCATATCCCCTCCCCATCTCAATCTTTCTACTTACATATATACAATACCAACCTAATAAATGCCCTCCTCCCTTTCTTGCTCTTCCCTTTCTATCTCCTTTTTAACTTACTGGCCTCTGCTACTGAGTTTTTTCCTTCTCGCACAGAAGCCCAATCCTCTGTAGCTAAGATCCACATATGAGGGAGAACATGTGGCGCTTGGCTTTATGGGCCTGGGTTACCTCACTTAGTATAATCCTTTCCAGATCCATCCACTTTTCTGCAAATTTCATAACTTCATTTTTCTTTACCGCTGAGTAAAACTCCATTGTATAAACTTCGTTATCCACTCATCAGTTGAGGGACATCTAGGCTGGTTCCATTTCCCAGCTATTATAAATTGATCATGCTTCATTTCTTTAAAAGCTGGAATTACTAACAGGACTCTGGTATCTTGCAAACAGACCTCACTTAAGGTGAGGGGGAGTTAACTAACTTTTCATTTATGAGAACCAATATCATTAGTTATTGATGATACATACTTTCATTAAAGAAGCTATTTTCTATTTGAGACATGAAGAATTGTGTAGATTCTGAATTAAGATGATAGCTTTATCCTGTGGTTCCAAAAAGACCGTTGCTTAGAGACCTCCCTCTTTTGTCTAACAATACGCATGTAATAAAAGGTATGAATCTCTGAACTCTTATTTTGTGTAACTTTGCAAAGCTCTGGTTATTATTTTGATGTGGAATATAAAACTTAACTACTTCTATCAAATAAGAGATCAATATTATCTAGATAAAATAATTATTATCCTCACTGATCACTGAAAATCTTTTCATTTAGTTATCATTACTTGATTGGTATCTTAGGATACAATGGTTTGAATGAATGAGAGTGGCAATAGCTTAGTCTACCAACATTGTTTATGTGGTAGTTTGAATAGATGGCCCCCAATATATTCAGTGTTTTGTTAGTTAGTAGTTTTTTGCATCTGCAGCCACCTGGCTGGAGGCAGTGTCACTGGGTGGATCATAAGGTATAGTGATGGGTTTGAGATTTCAATGTAAAGATATGTAAAGTGTGCTAGCTGGAGTCCCTAAAATGTGGCTTTTGGCTTTTGGGCTTGTGCTTCTCTCTCTGACTGGACCAGTGAAGGCAGGCCAGCTTCACTTCCCCTGGATCTGTAAGCTTCAATAAATATCCCTTCCTCCATAACTGTGCCTGGTCTGGAAGTTCATCTCAGAGAAACTGAAACTGTCTGCTATAGTTTACCTGTTCTTTCTGCTTTATTGAGGGAATATTTTCAAACAGTCTTCTAAAACAGCAAGAAGCTTACTCTCTATGCTTATCAACACTCTAATTTCAACTCCACAAATAACAAATAATAATAATATATATATATATATATATAAACAAAAGCCAGAATTATATTAGATTCTGGAAGCATTTGTCACTGACAAAGGGGACAGTAGGCAAATGTATTGTCTAATAATGAAATGATATCACAAGACTATGCTGGCCCTTTCCACATAGTGCCTCACCTAATTCTCATAATAAGTTAGTAACCCTTACTCGACAAGTGAGAAAAATTATAATGTTAAGTGACATCTGCATCAATGGACATCTACCAATAATGGAGATATTTTCTGCATATAAACATTTATGGGACTTATTTATGTTTATTTACAACATATGAAGCTGTGCTTTGATTTGACCCTGGCTTGAAATTCAACATTGTTGCATAACCTGGAGGGAACAGATAGTGAAAGTGTAATTCAGAGCCACTATGAAGCAAACTTTCAAAAATGACTATTGAAATTCAATCCTACAGATTCTCTACCCTTTGGAGTATGTAATATATGAAATCATCCATGGAATGCAAGCAAATTCAGACTCTATTTGGAGAAGATGGTCAAATAAAATGAACCATTGTGTACAGTGTCTGTAGACTACAAAACCCCTTTGATTGAATGGAAATAAGAGTACTTTTGAAAGCTCTGAGTAAGAAAGGAATTAAAGAAATATAGATTGGTACCACGAAGAACATCAACTTTTGGATGCTGACTTTTAAAAGTCAGATCATTTTCAGTATTGTTATTGTTAGAATCTGAACAGGACCACTGCTTTCCAGATGGTTAGAGAACAATATCTAGACCCAAAGAGAAGAATTCTATTAGTAGCAACTTTTATAAGGTAGCATTATGCATAAAATTATGATGATGGGAGGATGTTTTATGTTATGCCACTATAAATTAAAAATGCACAAAGCAATGACATATTTGTTATACATTCCATCTGTGGTGCTTGCTTCCTAAGTTTGCATTGTACCTATCTGTTATGTTATTATTTACATTCAAATGAAATCTGATGAGAAATAAAAATAAGACATTTTCATTCTCAGCACACTTCCTATACACTATTCAGAAGATTCCTCAACTTCTTTAAAAGAGAATAATTCAAAAATATTAGTCTGTGGCACTATTTGCATTGCTTGTACGTTTAAAGGATTTCCAAAGATGTGTGTAAATACACACACACACATATACATATGTATATATACCTTATATGTACCATATATCAAAATATATATGTACTTTGATGTACTGTATATAAAGTACATAGAAAATAAGTCAATATTTCATGTCAAAATTGTCCATTAATTATTAAAGAATTAAAACACTTTTTTTGTTTTAGTGTCTTTGGAAAGTATCTAATTTTTTTATTTCTTTACTCTTTTCAGTTTAAGGAAGGGCATCCAAAAATAGGTTTTATAGGTTGAGTGGCAAAAGCATTCATTGTGTATACAAGTCCAGACATTCTCAAAATTAAGACTCTTGACAGCTTCTTGGGCATTTCCATGAAAGATTATAAGGAATAAATCACCTTAGTTTGGGAGTAAAAGTATTTTACACTTGAAATTACTTTGCTCCTCTGATAAATGAAATGGCCATAGACAATTGGCTTGCTGAGGTTTTTACTCATTTTCAAGTACTTTAAGTCTCAGCTTTTATACACAGCAAAGCATTTCTGCTCAATAAGATGTATTTTTGAAAAGCAAAATGATAAGTAAGAAGATGGCAATCACAATTTTACTCTTTGCCACCTTAGAGTAGTTAGCTATATGTTTAGAGTTAGGTTGAGCCTAAAGAAGCAAGTATTTTGAAATCTGGTTTCATTTTTTTTTCTTTGAACATAGGTAGTTACTCACCTGGAATTATCTAAACAGCTTCATTAATTGCTTCCTGTGGTTCAGAAGTGTGGCACAGTCCTTGTGTAGAAGAACCGTGAAGATACCATCCAGGAAGATGGCATTATCTTTCTCTGCCCAAAACTTTAGTTTGTTTAGGCTGATAAACAAAATACCACAGACTGTATGATTTGAAAAGAATCATACCCTTCCTCAGGGTTCTGAAACTTGAAAGTTGGAGCTCAGGATTAACAGGTTGCTCTTTTGTAGAGCCTCCCTCCTTGGCTTTTAGACAACCAATTCCCCCACTATTTTCTGGTCTTCCCCTGAGTATGTCCAGGCTCTCTTGTTTAAGGATGCCAGTCATACTGCACTGGGGCCCTTGGGACCTCATTTTTACCTCTTTAAAGGCCTTATCTCCAAAATTACTGGAGGTAAAGCCTTCAATATATTAATTAGTGGGTTTGGGGACATAATTTTGCCTGTGGAAGGCATAATGCACATTTTGCGGGGATGTATTTATTCTTTGAATTTGCCCTGCTGAATTTTAGGGTCAGCAAAATATATTTTAGAGGATACATGTAAGATGTAAAATGTCTAGCACTTTAAAATATCTACCTTAGACAAGGTGTTTTGAGCACCTTGGAAAAGCCCTTTCCTTTGCAGAATATAAAAGAGCCTCAAAAACTGTAGTTTGCAAAAAGCACAGTGACTGGTGTCAAGATTTTGTTCATGCTATTTTTGTTTAATAAAAATTATGTGAACAAACAAATTAACTGGCCAACTGATGCCTGGCATTGCAGCCACCATGCTGAAGGAAGGGGCTTCAACTAGGAGGACATTGCTTTGGCACAGGGTTTACATCACTGAATATGAGAGTTGGTATACCCTCTAATCCACCAGAAGCTAGACAGAACTGTGGCTGCAAGGGGTCAGAATAATAGGGAAGGTTCACCAACTCAAACTATTCAGTCAACTTCCTTTCGCTCTCCTTTAAATCTTAAATGACAGGTAAAACAGTACCATTTTATCTAGTTTCCTATCAAGCCACCAGGTTGGGTTTATGGTCAAGCATATTGTTATTTTTTTTCCTTTGGTATCTTTTTTATTCTTAGTGTGACTTTCATGTCACCAGCAGGCCTTTCAGATAAAGGTTCACAATAGCTGTCTCTACTGGGGACACAAGAGAGATGATGAGTAAAGATTGTGAGAGGTGCTGATCCAACCAGATCTTTCCCTAGCATTAGGCTCTACTATGAAGGGTTTTTGGACCTTGTGTGACAAGCCACACCCCACTAAGACAAGTTCTCTAAAACAGCTACAATGATTTATAGTTTATATTGCCATGTATAAAAACTATTGCCTTGGTCTTTAACTTTTTAAAAACTTTTCATTGATTAATTTTTAAATTTTTTTTTATTATTTTTGAGAGAGAGGGAGAGTCAGAGAGAGAGAGAAAGCCAGGGCCTCATCCACTGCAATTGAACTCCAGACACCTCTGCCACCTAGTGAGCATATCCCCTTGTGCTTGCCTCACCTTTGGGCGTCTGACTTATGTGGGACCTGGAGAGAAATTGAACATGGGTCCTTAGGCTTTGCAGACAAGGGCCTTAACTACTAAGCCATCTCTCCAGCCCTCTTTAACTTTTTTGACCTTCAGTGATTCCCTTCCTCATCATAATAGTGTCATGGATATATTTCTTTATGACTTACAAGTATTTTTTGACACGTTTCCCATTTGATGCCAGCAACTAACCCTCTAACCATTTTCACTTGACAAATAAATTCTTATATTATACAATGAATCAATGATAAATTCAGATCTGAAAAATATTTCTTTAAATTTTGTTTACTTTTATTTATTTGAGAGCGACAGACAGAGAAAGAAAGAGGCAGAGAGAGAGAATGGGCATGCCAGGGCCTCCAGCCACTGCAAACTAACTCCAGACACATGTGCCACCTTGTGCATCTGACTTACGTGGGTCCTGGGGAACCGAGCCTCGAACTGGGGTTCTTAGGCCTCACAGGCAAGTGCTTAACTGCTAAGTCATCTCTCCAGCCCTGAAAAGTATTTTTTGCATAATCTCTTTTCCACTCTGTCACATTTCCTCTACACCTAATGATCACATAATAATTTGTTCCATCTAGGACCTTTTCCTAGTATAGTTTCTTTTTTTATGACCATTTGTTTCATGTAAGGATTATACTTTCTATAAATGAGCAAGTACTAAAGATTGGAGCCAGTTTATAAGTAAATTCACAGCCTCAAAAAAGACAGTTAAGGATAAAAATGAAAAATTTCTATCGTTGAAGAAAGGTCAATCTGCTTGCACTTACAATCACTTTTGCTTATACGGTACTGGGTATTGAACCCAGGGCCTCAGCCTTGCTAGGCAAGTGCTCTACCACTGAGCCATATCCTTACCACCCTAATTTACCTTTCCCTTTTCCTTCTACTAGCCATGATTATGTTTGCAAAGTGGTTTTGAAGGTAGCTTGGATGTATTGGATCCTTATTTTTGTTTCTTTACCTGTTAGTCATAGACAAATTACTTAATTTTCCAACATTTCCTTTTGTATCTCCATAAAATGGATAATTTACTAACAATATCTACATTGTTTTACTGAAAATTAAGTCAGATAATAAATACAAAATACAAAACACAGAGTCCAATACAATTAAGTACTACATAATTATCACTTATTGTTTTGTTGAAAATACCTTGAATATAGTCATATAAATTTTGTTTCTTAAAAGGTTTTAAACCTTTAATCCCAGCACTCAGGAGGCAGTGGTAGGAGGATTACCATGAGTTTGAGGCTACCTGGAGACTACATAGTGAATTCCAGATCAGCCTGGTATAGAGCAAAACCCTACTTTGAAAAACAAAACAAACAAACCAAAAAAAAAAAAAGGTTTAATTTCATCAATACTTAAGAATTAAAAACTTTGATATTTATATATGGCCTCTGGCCCATATAAGGTAGAGGTCATAAAGCAATGTTTATTGAGTAACTTCTTTAGAACCTTACAGACTCCACTGTAGTGTGAAACAATTTATAGCAACAGAAGATACGTGAACATATCAGGAGGCATCTTTCATCATGACTACTGGGAGACACAGCTGGCATCTAGTGGGTTGAAGTCAGGGATGCTCCCAAACATTCTAGAATATACAGGACAGCCCTGGTAGCAAGGAATTATCTGTTCTCAAATATTAGTACTGTGTCACTGTTGAGCAACCTTGCCTTCTTGAAAAGTGGAAATATCATCACTGCTCACAGTCATGTTAGCAAATGTCTATCAGCTAGAGCAAAGGTATGCGCAGTGGTGCTTGTTGACATGGAGAAAGTTATGGCTAGCTTTGCTTGAGGACTTGCTAGCTTCATGAGATGAACATATTATTTGGACATAACTATATTTAAATAAAGCACAGTGCACATGAAAATATGCCTCGATACCCTCTGCATTACTAAGGATCAGTTGATTATGAAAACCTAGCTATACAAATTAGTAGTGATATTCCAAGTGACTCATTCTAACTCCTGCCATACTGTTAATTTAAGCTACATCTACTAGGAAGGTTGGCTTAAGTGATACATGTTAATAATGTTACAATATATGGCAATTAAGTGGTATAAGTACTTTTCACTAATTGGCAAACTTTGTCTTACATACATGGAACTGCTCCATACTCCATTTTTACATTCACTAGAATTAACAGTAATTTTTGGAGGTAGCTGACTTTATGACATTTTCTTTTGATTAAGCAAGTGATTATTGCTATCTTGCTCTAGATAAATGTACGCCTTTTTACCTAACAAACATTTTTCTTTAGCAAGTTCTAACCTGTGTACCATTCATGTTGGACTCTTCTGATAAATTTTTTGGTAGCAATAGTTGTGTGTGTGTTTGTGTGTGTGTGCATGCACGCACGCACGTGCGCATGCACAGTTAAGTGCCTGTGTGTGAGTGTGTTTAGGTTTCCACTTAAAGTTCAGTGCCAAAGCTACAGTACTTATACATTTTCTAAATGTGTTTTAAGCAATAAGTTGTACAACATTTTTAGAACATGTGTTAAGCTATTTCTCTAAGAATGAAGCTCTTAACAAAACATAAGCACTCTGCATGAGATCTTAGCAGCAAAGCGCTTAAAAGATAAAGTAAGAATTGGTACCATGGGAAGAACACCAGCTGTAGAGCGCACAGGTCCATTATGAGAAGTATGGTAGTGGGTAGGGAGAAAATGATTTAATCAGGAGTAAAACCAATTTTATTATAAGGGCACGCAGGGGGTGTGGCACCATAGTGAGAGGGACATTTCAAAATATCTGACAGATTTCAACAATGTGAAAACCCAGTTCTTTAAAGTGACAGTAAACCCCATCAGGTCTCCCTTTTTGATGCTATTGTTAACAGTTGACTGTTTAAAGCTGGCCTGCTAAGATGCTGTCGGCCTATTTCAATAGTGTGTAGTCAAATAAAAGACTAATTGTTGAAATACAATCAATCAAAAATGATTGCAGGGCAGGAAAAAGGTCTCCTCTGCTGATTCTGCTCTGGGTCATATTATTGTGTTATGATTGAGGTAGGAATGAGAGCTAAAATAGAAGAAGAAAATAACCCCTCTGAAATAAACAGATCCACCTAGTTTGCCTCCCCTTCTCTTTAACAAACATGCAACGGAGTGGGAACATCACTTACCAGCCCTGAAAGTAATATTCCATTAGCAAAAAGTATATCTGATAGTAATGTGAGTTAAGATTTTTTAAAGGAAATGAACACTATTAGTAAAACAGTTCCTGCAGAGAATCCCGACAGTGACACTTCTCAGTTTTTCTTACTCTTTTTTTTTTTTTTCTTTTTTGGTGCAAAATACCTTTTGGCATTTACAAAACTCACACTGTGGGGGCATGTAACTGGAGCCTAAGACATTGTGAGAAAAGAAACAAAAATTCCAGTTGAACAAATACCTGCTAAGTTTTTGCCAGGATTCGTGGCTTTTCAGTTAACCCTAAAATGATTAGCTTTTGTTTACTTTAATCCCAGAATCAAAAAACACTTTTCCATATGTGGAAAAGCCAATCCTATGGTTCAGTAGCAATGCCTTTGTATCTTATTTCCTTCCAATCATGTGTAAAGATGTCACTTTCAGACAGTAATCATCCATGTCTTGCGAGAGAGTGACTCCTGATTCACGAGAGTGAATGGATGATTAGTAGCCTGTATATGTTCTCTCTCCAACAGCCTTTGCTTGGGCTCCTGCCTTGGTCAGTATCTCTACTCACTCTCCAGGCATACACCACTGTTGGTTCTGCAGAGTTGGTAAACACTGTCGGATTTTCCTCAGAGTGTTATCATTTCTGACATTTTTGCATAGCCTAAGTAGGCCAACAGGGGTCTGTCTAATATTGTTCCTGGGCACATTTTCCTCACTGAGATAGAAACTGAAAAAAAAAAAAAAAACGATATTTTTGAAGCAGTAAGAAGGAATTAATATCCTTTCTCACTCAGTATTCTATTCCTTGCTGACTTTATATTCAAGCAAAAAAAAAAAAAAAAAAAAAGTGTTAGCCATTATTCCCTTGTACATACCAAGGGTAACACATGTAAAGCAATAACTCATTTTCTACTGCCATGTTTAGCATATGTCTCCTGTTGGCTCAGCAAGGCCTTTAGGCTGGTCCCTTGAGCTGACCATCATTGGCAACTCTTAGCCCCTCGGCCTCAAAACCAAATAGCTTTGAATCATGTTGAGCTTCAATGCTAATTTTCATACTGATGCATTATGGGAATAAATGTATCTGACATACTGTGTCAGTGGCACTGTCTCTTTGTGTCCCTTGATTTTTTTGTTAGCTGCATTCCTACAGATGGTATTCCATTGAAAATGTTTCCTTCCTACTGAAAAAGGGAAGAAAAAAAATCCATGCACAGCACCAAACCTCTAGGTGCAGAAGGCTGTTAACGGTTGCTGATGATAGTAGGCAAACATTAACATAATAATTAGTGTCTTGTAATTGTTTCATTAAAACCAGTTGTTCCATTTCTCCTCGTGTTTTCCCAGAAGAGAAGCTGAATTTGGACGACAGCCAGTGGGAGGACATCCACGTTGTCACCGGAGCACTGAAGATGTTTTTCCGGGAGCTGCCTGAGCCACTCTTCCCTTACAGTTTCTTTGAGCAGTTTGTGGAGGCGATCAGTAAGTACCTCACAGAAAAGAGCAGTTGGTGCAGTAGCCTGGCATTGTGGAATTATTAAGCAAATAATAAGAATGATGATAATCATGACCACGGAGACAGATAATGTTCCCAATGTTCCATGTCTGTCATTTGAGTTTTTATGATTTTGATGGCTTGTTTTATTTTCTAGCCCTGTATTTTTATCTGAATTTAAAACAAGTAGAAATTATTCATAAACAAGAAGATAGACACTTATTTAGAGTCACCAAATTCAAGTAAGCTGTCTCAAATGAAAATATCCTCTAATGCAATCTGCTTTAAGGGGGTTACCCTTTTAAGCTCCCAGACCTGCTTTTATTTTGTCAGAATTGCAATGAATTTGCAACCAAAAAGGTCTCAAAAAAGGAAATACAATTTGTGTTCAGTCATCAACTGAAACATCTTGTTCTCTTGGCTCACTCACAAATATTAGCAACTATCTACAATTTGCTTATGAGCAATGTGAGTATCAGATTAAGTGATAGCAAGTTTTTTTGGTGAGTGATTTTATGGAAAGGTGAGTTTTATCGCTACTTGATGAATACCCATTCATTCCATGAAGTTGCCTTTTCCAGTTTGTGTGTCCATACATATGGGTGGTGTATGTGTGTGCATGCTTGTATGTGTGTAGGCAATTGTGTGTGTGTGTGTGTGTGTGTGTGTATACAAATGCTTGGGGAGGTCAGAAATTGATGTTGGGTGTCTTCTTCAATTGCCTTCTGCCTTATTTTGAGACAACTGATCCCGGAACTCACTAATTAGGCTAGACAAGCTAACCAGAAAGCCCTGGGAATCCTCCTTCCTCTATCTCCCAAGCACTGAAATTACAGACACGTGCTTCTAGGCCTACCTTTTTACATGAGTGCATACATCTTGGGGATCTGAATCAGGTCTCCATGCTGGCATGACAATCATTTTACTAGCTGCAGCGTCTCTCCAGTCCTACATTTTCTGTTACTTTCTCATTTATAGAACAGGTACACACTAAGGTAATCATTGAATGAATGAATGGATGGGTGAATAAATATTAATGAGTGAAAATCCATTCCATATGCAAGAAAGCTTCTGCTGTAGATCCTTGATTCAAGACAACTACTTGAACATCTCTAAATTTAATATCTTAGGATACATTTACAATAACTGTGACAGCTTGGAAAAAGTTTCCTGGCAAGCAAGCTGATATAAGGAGGAAAGAAAAGGAGAGAAGAAAGAAAGGTAAAATTAAAAAGCTTGCAAGCCTGGCAGGAGCTTAATTAAAGTCCCAATAAGAAAAACCTCCAAGGAAAAATGCTCTGCTTAGGAGGTCTGATCTTGGATGCTGTGTGTGCAGGGTTCCCAGTAGTGGGAGTAGAGATTCGAAGGGCCCATGTTGGAGAACAACCCCTCAATATGCCCTTTTATTTTGTTTTTCATTAGAAAAACTCCTTATACTCTTAAAGCTTTGTAAAATGAAAATAAGAGGATACAGAGGGTTTTTCTCTCATGTTCTTTTTCCTCTCATCTGCTCACAATTTCAGATTTTGTCATTGTAATCCCAGTTGGTGTTTAGTATAGCAAGTACTTTCAATATGAGCTTCAGGTGAGGCTAGAGTTCTTATGTCTTATCATGATTCTTCATATCATGAGCACATTCTGCTACTTAAGAAGAGCAATGATTTATAATGCCTAGATTCTCTGAACTACATCTTAAAAGGAAGAATGAAGAAAAAGAAACAAAGCATGCATTTTCATCAACTTGTCCTACCATTCTGCATTGGTTTATGCTAGCATACACAATATTAGGAAATTGGAAGGACTTTCATTCAGTTACCCATATTTCATTGTGCATGATTTACAGTACGTTTATAACATTATGAACTCTATATTTTTAATTTTTTAAAAAATATTTTATTTTATTTTTATTTGAGAGAGAGAGAGAAAGAGGTAAATATAGAGAGAACAGACATGCCAGGGCCTCTAGCCACTGTGAATGAAATCCCTATATATGTGCCACCTTGTGCATCTCGGTGCTGGGGAATTGAACCTGGATTCTTATGCTTTGCAGGGAAGTGCTTTAACCCCTTAACCACTAATCCATCTCTCCAGCCTATACTTCACTGAAGATTATGTCATTTGGAAACCTACTTGCATATGTGATAATTTAGTGGCTCTGATACAAGATAGCCATCATTTAATCCTTTTGTTCACCTAATTCCAAAGATACTAGCAAGCCACTCCCCTGCTTAACATGTTCAGAACTCATGAGTGTATTTCTATAAAGAATAAGATGGTCTCTAGACTAAAATCCAAACTGGCAGAATTTCAGCAACAAAAGTATGACCAGAATTGAACACAGTATAGTTGAGGCAAGCAGATCACCCTTGCTGATGTCATTAGTGGGCCTTTGCAAATACCAAAAACACTAAATTATGGTGACAAGAGTGCTTAAGAAAAGCCTTTTCAAAATGCAAGATGCTGGACATGTACTGACAATGTCTCTCCAGGTCACTTATGTTGGGAAAGTGTGGTACTATCTCATTGCTGAGACAAAACACCTGACCAAAAGCAGCTAATGGGAGCAAAATATTTATTTTGTTTTACAGTCTTGAGGGGAAGCTCTATGATGGCAGGGGAAAGCAAGGCAGAAGCAGAGGTTGAACATCACCTCTGCCACAGCAGGTAGAAAAATAGCAGCAAGATAGTGAGCCAAGCTCTTGCAAGGGGTCGGTAGTTTTAACACCTAAGCCTGCCAGCAGCACACTTCCTCTAGCACCTGGGGACCAAGCATTCAAAACTTAGGAATTTACAGGGGACATTTGGTTTAAACTACTGCAGAAAGCAATTTGAAAGCAAAACAATGGGATGTATGTCAGTTATATTCTTATGGCTGGGAAAAAAAAATGCCCAGCCAGAAGCAACATAGGGAAGGAAAGAGTTTATTTTGGCTTACAGTTCCAGAGGGTAGAGTCCATGATGCGAAGAAAAGCATTGTAAGAACAAGATGCCAGTGGCATATAGTTGTGCCAGCAGAAAGGAAGGAGAGAGAGAGAGAGAGAAAGAAAACAGAAAGCAAGGCTAGGCTGAAACATCTAAAAGTACACCCCCAGTGACACACTTCCTCCAGCAAGGCTGTGCCTCATATAGGTACTACAGTTTTTCCAAACTGCTGGGGATGAAGTGTTATCCTACGGAGGACATTTTACATTCGAGCCACTAACAGGCTATGATCCACTGAAGGGCATGTGCTGAAATCTAACCTCTAAGGTGATGGTGCTGGGAGGCTGGACTTGTTGAAGGTGATTTGATCATAAGGCAAAGCACTCCTGTTGAGATTAGTGTCTTTATAGGAGAGGCCCAAGAGAGATCTCTCACTTCTTCCACCATGTGAGGAAACAGCTAAACACTGCTATCTATGAACCAGAAAATGCACCCGGACCAGACACTCCATCTGTTATTGCTTGATCTTGAATTTCTCACCTTCAAGAACTGTGATTAAATAAATTCCCATTGTTTATGAACTATACAGTATACGGTATTTTTTATAGTAGGCCAAGTGGACAAAGATACTCAGCAATCTTGCTTTACCTAACTCAGAATACCAGAATACCATTGTGCTTTAATGTGCAAAATTGAGAAATTAATCCTTTGGATGATATGGCTGAGAAATATAATGTCCAAAGACATGTTTACTAAACCATGTACTTCTAGTATAATCATGAAATGTGTTTCTTTAAAAAACATTGGTCCAGTACAAGGGATATAATATAAGTAGACAACTGTTCTACTACTGAGCAACACCCTCAGCCCTAGAAGGTGGTTCTTATACTCTAAACAATTCCCATATAGATATCCATCAGAAATGAGAAGAATGGTCACTAGATCCTTAGCACTGGTTTAAATTACATTACAACAGCTTGTAAAGAATCAAACCTTGCCTTTATTACCTACTGTCAAATATTGATGAGAAGGCCTCCAAATCTACTTCAGAATTCTAAACTCCATATGAAAATGGATAAATTAAATCCACAGGGGTGTGGTCATGTATATGGGCTGGATATGGGGCTCTCTGCCCTCCTACTTTCTCTCCCCTTCTGTGTTCCATGCCATCCCATTCAAGGGTTGGCACCTGTGTATTTCACAGGCATTCTCTGCAGCTAGCTGTGGCAGCAAAGAGAAGCCACTGATCAGAGATACCAAGTAGAGGAGTGTGTTCCTTACTTTTCTCATTTCTGTGACCAAATATCTGACAGAAGCAAATTAAAGGAGAAATGACTTATTTTGGCTCATGGTTTGAGCAGGTACATCCCACCCTGGTGAGAAAAGCATGTCAGAGTTTACAGTGGCGCAAATCTGTGGCTAGTGTTGTTACATGGTACCAACCAGGAAGCAGAGAGAGTTGGGGCTGAAACCAAGAACAGATACCACCATAAAGGTCCACTCCCTGTTTTTTCACTTAGGCACTGCCTCCTAAAGGTCCCACAAACAGTGCTTGCAGCTGAGTACCTCATGTTCAAGCACATGAGCCTGTGGAGAACATGGTACATTCAAATCATAAGAAACCCATGTACTTAGTTTCTCTGTCACCCTCTGCTCTTACCTACCAGTCTACCTCTGCTGGCTTTTATGCCTCAAGGGGATACCAACTCATATATTGGCTTTGTCTGGACTCGTCACTCTGTTCCCACCTTCCACATAGTGATTCAGAGCCCCCTTTCTTTGCTCTTTACTCAGGAGGAGCTATGGTTTCTTGATATAACTAAATTTTGGGTTTCCACACTCTCAGTTTCTTAATTTGTATAAACAATTCTTTGTATCAGATTAACTCTGTGTTGGTGAAAATACTTAAATTAGTTTCTGCTGTGTGGTCAGTTATAAGCAAAACACCATGCTTGTCAGTGTCACAGTTCCTTTTGGCCTAGCATTATTTCCTTTTCCTCTTTCATTTCCACTACATACAACTTATGAAGGCTTCATATTTTTGTTTGGTTCCTATTTGAGAGATAAGTTACCTCTTTCATGGAAAAGACAGAAGGAGAATAAACCAAATGGAATTTTACACTTGGCTAGAATGCTGTGCCTGCAAGGATAAAATGAAATTTCTAGTAAAAACAACTGACCACTTAGGTTATTGGAATTATTTTATTTCTCACTATGTTTAAAAGTTATTATTTCAAATTCGAAGAAGAATAAACAGAAGACATTTACTTTTTTAATAGTTTCTTTTTAGTACCAAAACAAACATAGGTATCATAAGGATGTGCAAATACCATAATGATCCTCTGTTTGATTCCTAACCAGGTAAACAAAAATCACCAGATATTGTTTTGTCTTTCGGAATCCAAGTCTTACAGTTATTGGTCTGAAATTCTATACTTGAGGAAAATGTAGCTGAGTCACCTGCAAGTTGTTTCATGGGGATTTGACCCACTGATTATGAGGACTAAATTTTCTGGAAGTAACGTGCTGAAGGGATCATTAGTGTTGTATATGTGAACTTGGCAGAAAAACATAGTTATAGTGTTTTATGGTAGGTTTGATTAGGTTCTGGACCTTTCTATTAGATAAAAATCTTGGAAATGTACTAAAAAGTTTATGTCTACCCCCATAGTTTTCATTATGATAATTGCAGATCCAAAGAAAAAAGACAAGAAGTAGTTTGTCTTCTGCATTGATGTCTTCAGTTTCTCAGTTTCTGGGAAAGTGAAAGAGAGGAGAAAAATTCCTTTCTGATATTGTCTCATTTAATCCTGAAACTAACAATGCATGAATTGTTGAAGTAATAGAAATATCATGAGTAAAATAATTTCAAGCCCATAAAGTTTTTATGAGAATTAAATAAGATAAAATTTTTCATATGTCTGTATAAACAGCTCAATAAATGATTTTAAAAGAAATTAGCTTTCCAGAGGAGTCCTGAGTTTATATTGTTCAAAAAAATTTACCTCAGGGGCTGGAGAGATGGCTCAGTGGTTAAAAGCATTTGCTTGAAAAGCCTGATGGCCCCAGTTTGATTCCCCAGTTCCCACTTAAAGCCAGATGAACAAAGTGGTGCATGTGTCTGGAGTTCATTTGCAGTGACAAGAGGTCTTGTGTGCCCATTCTTTGTCTCCCTCCTCTCTCCCTCCTTACAAAATAAATAATAATGAATAAATTATTATAAAAAATTGACACAACATTAAATTCCAGGCTCCAATACTATCCATCTTTTTCTATCACCTTGAGGAATAATTGATTAGCTATTGAAAAATATCAAAATATTTATTACATCATCATGTATAAAATCTGTATGTCCTAAGTCATTTTTTAAAACTAATTCCTTCAGTTCTAAAGTCAATTTAGAATTGAATTAAAGAGCCAGGCATGGTGCACCCCTTTAATCCCAGAACTCAGGAGGCAGAGGTAGTTCAAGGCCACCCTGAGACTGCACAGTGAATTCCAAGTCTGCCTGGGCTAGAGCTCAACACTACCTCGAAAAACCAAAAAGCTAAAATAAAAAATGATTAAAAAGTCTAGGGCCATACCACCCTGAACATGCCTGATCTTGTCTGATCTTAGAAGCTAAGCAGGGTTAGGCCTGGTTAGTATTTGGATGGGGAAATTGAATTAAAGGACACAAAGTTAAATATTAAAGTTTTAGGTCAGATAGGAAGTAAAACTTTTCAAGATTTAGTAGTGTTCACTATTTATTACTAGTATTGAAAACATCAACATTTTAAATATTACCTTCTCTGAGTATATTTTTAACATTCCATTGTATAATTTTTATAATCAGTTGCTTAACCATTTTCTTTGAAAATTCCTTTAGATATTTACAAAGTTAATTTCCTATTTCATATGAACAACTATTTCTAGATTAATTTGATTACAATTGATTTTTATAAATTTTTGCTTATATTAGACTATAGAGTGGAGAAAAAGCATCCCAAATCATTGCCACCTTGCTAATAAAAGGTATCCTCACTTTTACCTTTCAATATTTTTTTACTTCTGATGGTTATTTTCTTATTCCTTTGATATTTCGACTTTTGAATCATCATTCAGTGAGAATACTCTTTACTATCTGATAAGGAATGTTAATTTAATCTGCTTTACTCTCTTCAACCGTGTGCAATCAATCATATTATATGTAGATACAAATATTAAGTTTGATCTTTATATTTTGTTTCATCAACATTCAACATACCTGGTAATGTTTCCTGAGTGATGCGAGCGTCTCCTCTCCATTGTTTCATTCATCTCTCTCCTTTCAAAGAAACTTTTATGCACTACTTAATCAGTAAAACAATTGTGGAAAATGGCACACATATGATTGAGTACTGTTGAAATTCAACAAATTAGACCACCAAGGTAGCATTACCCTGTGCTGACTCTTTAAACACACTCATAGTCCTGTAACTATGGCAGACATACTATCTGCATGTTAAAATGATATAAAGACATTACACTGAGGCAAAAAGTACCTATTACATGTTTCCATGCTTTTTCTGTTGTCATCAGGCCACTGTGCCTAGAAAGCATACTTTGAATAAGCAACTAGGGAGGGGAAGGCAAGTCAAGTATATTTGCAAATATTTTTTCTTTACTTTGACTTTTTATTGCCCTTTAGTCAAACTGTTTCTAACATATCATCAACTCTGTAATGTAATGTGAGTAAAAGTGCTCATAAGACACTTGACTAAAAATGGTTGCTAAACAGGAAAGCATGATAGCAATGAATTGTCCTAAAACCAGAGAAAGTAAAAACAGGTTTTAAGGGTTCAGAGGAAAGACACCAAAGACATAAAAATAATAAATAATATAGTGTAAAAGCATCCTTGGGCTGGAGATATGGCTTAGCATTTAAGGCACTTGCCTGTGAAGCCTAAGGACCCAAGTTCATTCCCCAGACCCCACCTGAGCCAAATGCACAAGGTGGTGCATGTGTCTGGAGTTTGTTGCCAGTGGCTGGAGCCCTGATGTGCCCATTTTCTTTATCTGCCACTGTCTCTCTCTCTCTCCAATAATAAATGAATAAATAAAATATTTTTAAAGTACCCTCTCTCACACAATTTCAAGGATCTTTGAAATTGAAATAAAGGTAAATTTTATAGACCCTGTTAGAATTTCCACTTCCACACCCTGATATTCTTACAGACTTGATAGACTGTTTTCTTTTGTTGTTGTTGTTGTTGTTGTTGTTGTTGTTGTTGTTGTGTGTGTGTGTGTGTGTGTGTCTGTGTGTGTCTGTGTGTGTGTGTCTGTGTGTGTCTGTGTGTATGCTGTATAAGCAAAGTGGAAATTTTATGACTAATGCCTAGCCTGTCTCTTAACTCATTTTAATTATATTCATAATTAAATTATAAAAAATATAGTTGACTAGAGCCAAATGGCTGGCACAGGTGTCTTTTTGTAGGAATGCTTTGGTGCTAGATAATAAACAACTGGACTTCCATCTACTTCATTTGGCTTAATGAAAATTCCTTTATAAGTAAAACTCAAAGATGATTCAGAATTAAAACTGAGCCTAGACTCTGAAACTAACTGAGTAGCAAGACATCAGTTCCATTAGAAAATGAGGTGCTTGTCATTTTGCTTTTTCTCAAAACTTTTAGTTCACTTGCACTCTGTTCTTCCATACCCTTTTGAGGTCACCTTTTCAGAGCAGTAACCATTTCATGCTGAGCAGTCAGCCAGGCAGTCTCCACGAGCCAACATCCTGAGCACTCCTGTCCCTTTTGCATACTTGTGTTTTAGTAAATGCATAGCAAAATGCAGAATTTTTTCTCAGCACCTCAGTGGAAAAAAACATTATCTTGACCCATTCCTCTAATGGTAGATTTGAGCAGCTGTTTTTCACTGCCTCGATAAACCCTACAAAATTGAAGGTTTGTGGCCTTTCATTCCATAGTGCAGTTCTTGCCTCATTTCACATGCTTTAGTTCATACCACATTATAATCACCACCCATGGGCCTTCTGAAACATCTCCCACCTACCATCACCAACCCTGACTGTGGTCCTATCCCAAGAAGAATGCCTCATGTACTTGCCAAGTAACATTTTCTCTCAACCAATTCAGTCTTGTTATAAAAATGAGCAAATGAGCATAGCTAGCTTCATTTCCTTTTGAGGAAAGGCTAATATCCTTGCAAAACTTTCAAATCCTATAAGATCTAATAACACATCAGTTCCCTGACCTCAGAATTTACCTGCCTTTCCCATCACTTCACAGACCATTAGGTCTGTACCTCTCCAAGTACACTGATGGTAGGTGGTGAGTCTAGCAGTCCTACGAATTCTTCAGGCACATTGAGGATGTTTGACTCTCCCTCTACTGCAGCACATTTCCCTAATTGTAACTCAGATGTTTGCTTTCAGCCAGCTCTACTTCATAAGCTCGTATGCTATCTACATCACTTAGCACCAGTTCTGTTCAAATTCTTATTCTTCCATTCACTTCCTGTAGCACTGTGAGTAAAGTCATTCTTTCCAGGCCTCCCTCTGCTTCCACATCTATAAAATTGATGAAAAAATAGTACTTACCTATGAAGAACTTGAAAGAATTTAATGAAATGCTACTTTAATGAAAAGTATTTATTTATAGCCTAGCACACAGTGTTCAGTAAATGTTAACTAGTATTATTATGTCAGCATACAATCAGATGACCTAACTTACGTAGTCCAGTCTCCAAAGATGCTTCTCTGCATTCTCACTAGTCTTTCTTCTCCAGTAAAACTATCTCAAGTGATTCATCCAAGTGATTCATGTGACAATCATTGTTTTGCTGTAATACTTTGTTTCTAGAACTTCATACAGAACCAAACATGTTCATAAAATAATATTACAAGATACTCTCTTGTTCACAACCCAGTGAACTCCATTCTTTCTTTATTTCATGACATTTCTTTATTCTGCAAGACAATAACCTCAATAGAGTAGAAAGCCTATCTGTTTAGTCAAGAACTTACATTTTAATCATCACGCAGAGGGTAGCCAGCTTCTCTTACTACATGTTGCCTTGTTTCTATTAAGCATTAGCAAGCCTGTAATATTAACTGATATACCAGAAGTGACAATTCCAAACTAATGCTTCTCCTAGTCAGGAAATGATCTGCCTTGTTGTGAGTGTGTCCAGGTGTTTTAGTTTGTAAAAGTCATAAACTGCTTGGTAAGGCAAAAGGTGGTAGTTTTGAGGTCTTTAAGGAGGAGGTTTTATAACAGCTTTGGAAACCTTGCACATTATATATCCTGTTCACCAATAAAAATGTTCAAGACTTTTCAACTAAGCCATATTTAACAAAGAAACTATCCTTATAGGCCCATACATAACATTGGGACACATATACTGAATCTGAAATGTTTCACTTGTCACACATAACTCTTATTTTCAAAAAGGTTGACCTTTTCATAAAACATAATTATCTTAGGGATAGGGAGATGGCTTAGTGGGTAAAATGTTTGCTGTGTAAGCACGCCAACCTGAGTTCAGAACCCCAGAACCCAGCCAAAGCTTGACAATGTAGTATCTGTAGTCCCAACTCTACTTTGGTGAGATGGGTGACAGAGGTAGTAGAATAACCAGGAGCTTATGGGTCAGAGTGGCAAACAAGAGACCCTACCTCACATAAGGTGGAAGGCAAGGACCAACACCTGACCTTGTCCTCTGACATCCATATGTGGACTATGTCCTGCACATTCCCTCATTTGCACACAGAAAGATAAAAATTTAAACAAAAAAAAAAAAAACTTCTCAAAAGAAGTTCCATATTGACTTCCCATGAGCTACTTTCAATCATACTATAGATAAACTATTGGGAGGTTGTGGGACGATGGAAGGTGGGAGAAGTAGTCACTGAGGACATGTATTGAAGGCCATGTCTTAAGACTGGCCCTGCTTTATCTCTATCTACTTTCTGGCCACCATGAGATGAGTGACTCTGCTCCTCTGGACCCTCTCACCAGGATATTCTACTATATTACAGGCCTATAAATAATGAAACCAGTGACCATGGACTGAAACTGCTAAAACTAGGAGGCAAATCAACCTTTTCTTTTTAAGCTGTCCCTCACAGCAACAGAAAAGATTAAATTCATTTGCTCCACTAATAAAAGAATCTTTGAGGCTGGAGAGATGGTTTGATGGTTAAGGCACTTTTGTATGTGAAGCCTAAGGACCCAGGTTCAATTCGCCAGTACCCTTGTAAGCCAGATGCACAAAGTGGCACATGCATCTGGAGATTGTTTGCAGTGGCTGGAGGCCCTGGCACATCCATTCTCTCTATTTGTCTCTTCATCTCTCTCTCCCTCCCTCCCTCTCTCTCTCAAATGAATAAAAGATATATTCTAAAAGAAAAAAAAGACTGGTGGGTGTTTAATCTCAGCACTCAGAAAGCAGAGGTAGTAGGATCACTGTGAGTTCAAGGCCAGCCTGGGACTACATAGTGAATTCCAGGCCACCTTGGGCTAGAGTGAGACCCTCCCTTGAAAAAAAAAAAAAAAAAAAGAATCGGTGAATAGTGTAGGAATATCATTAGCTTCCAAAGAATGGCATTCCTTCCTTTGGCTCAATCCTATTTTTCCTCAGGGTGAAACTGGAGAAGTAGGAGATGTGGAAATACTCTTCATTTCCTTGGGGAATTTTGCTCATGTTGATACAACAGAGAATTGCCATGTGCTTTCAAGAATAATATCTTTTCCCTAAGGATGGACTCAGATATTTTCTACCTACAGCTTGGGAAATACAAACATGGAAAAACAAATGTACTATATTGAAAATTCTTTCTTTACAGAAACAAGTAATACATGTGGAAAGATGAAATTAAATATATGTGCTTTAAAACAGCCATGAACTTTCTAACCATAAAAAAATTATATTGGATAGTTATGAGCAATTCTCTCCTTTTATTAAATATAGTTTTTCCCATTTCAATATACATCCTTTTCCTTTTTAACACCATTTCATTTCCTCCAATGCCTTATTTTTCAGAAAGTGGTATTCTTAGAGGTTAAATGCCCAAGGCCCAGAGCTCATGATTACTATCCAACCAGACAATCAGTTATGAGCCCTTTCCTCTCTTTCTTCTCACCTTGAGTGTCCAGCATGTGAAAGGTTGACCCTTTCAGATCTCAATTCCATTCCTCTGCCAAGTAACGGATGGGCAGACATAATTAGTGCCATCTGTCTTCCTAGTTGCAGGTGGATACTCTCTTACCAACAGATGAAAGCAACAATCTTTTCAGCTCCTTCTTCAGAGCCCTGACTCTTAGCACAATGGTGAGATTGTTCTTCGGCACCTTGTACATATTAGTCCCTAATTTCTATTGGCACCTAAGGTGGAGCCATTGATTCATGGAAAGATTCTCTAAGATTTTCTACTCCTTTGTGTTGTAAAAATATTTTCAGAAGTCTGAGTAAAATGGACTAATCTTGAAGACCCAGAAAGGCCTCATTATTTGTGCTTATGATGTCCTGTGGTAACCAAGATCCAAGATCTGGACACCCATGAAGCAGTATGAACCCAGAAAATGTCCCCCAAAGGGAAAGACAGCTAGAACTTAACTATAATAAACACACTGCTCAACATTGAACTTCAAGCAGAATTTTCCTTCAATAGATCCTCAATATTTTGAAAACGCTTCAAATGTAACAGCCTGATGGTTCAGTATTCTTTCTTCCCCACTCTTTCATTAATTTGAAGGTTTCCTGAACCTTCATCACCAAGGTAGCCCTCCTCCATATGTACCCTTCTAACATTTAATACTGCCTTAGTTTAGATTCCATAAGAACATGTGACTTAAACAACATAAACTTACTTTTCAAAGCCTAGATAGAGATTGGAATCCCAAGATCAGGGCACCAGCACCATCCAGTTCTGGTAAGGATCTTATTCTTGCTTGCTCATGAAATGATATAATTTTACCTCTTTTCCCAATGACCCCCACCTCCAAATACTATAACACTGAGGCTTTGAGCTTCAACATATGAATTTAGGAGGGCACAAGCATTCACTCTGTAAAAGAAATCATACTTCAATGAAATGTTTAGTTGTGCAAATTTATCAGTGCAAGATTGTTTCCTCCTTTATTCTAACAATAACCTCCTATTACTACAATACAAGATTTAATCAGCTCTTAATTATTTATCTTAATTCTGTTATTGGGATCTGACATTGATTTTAGAGTACCAGGCATTACGTTTAGCCACGTGTCTCTCATATTGTTTACATGAAGACATGTTCAAGCAATCCTGTAATATTTTTCTTTTGAGGTCTTCTAGCCAAAAACAGAGACAATTAGGGGAGAGTTTTGGTTTAAGTTTCACATAACTAAATGACTCTTCTCACCTGAGTTTCATAGCAAGTAGATCTGCTGTCAAAACCAAGTTTTAAAATTGTTGACCCTTACCATTCAATCTTCATCCCACTATTGTACCATTGACAAATATAAACAGTGTGATTTCCATGCCCACATCTAGGTCAAACCATGCACTAGAAACTGTAAGAGCATTGGTAATAAAGGAGCAGCTGGAGAACAACCCATCACATTGTGGGAAGAACTTCAAATGCAGTGCCAGCATGAAAGGTTGTAGAGAACATGCACTACAATTTTCCAAAGTAAAGTTCTCTGGACTGTTTGACAGAATTTGAAGACTATTGATGGGCTTCATTTTATTTTACTTCATTTTATTGTATATTTTAGGTAATTTTTTAAAAGATTTTTGGCAACCCTAGGCCACAAAAGTCCATTGACTATTTTATAACAACAAATGTACAGTTGTGTCTCAGTATCACATTTTGGTAATTACTGCAATAGTTTAAGATTATAAAAAAAAAATATGTGTATCTGTTGTGTTATCCTGTGATCAGTGGTCTGTAATGTTATTGTGATAATTATCATACCATCAGCTACACTCTCATGGAATATTGAACTTCATCAATGCGTGTGTGTCCTGACTGTTTCAGTGAGTAACCAACTTACTCACTCGTCTCAGATCTCCCTAATTATTGAGCCATAATAACATTGAAATTAGATCAATTTATAACCCTTCAATGGCCTCTAAGAGCTCCAGTGAAAGGAAGTGTTTTAAGTCTCTCACTTTAAATCAAACCCTAGAAATGATGAAGCTTAGTGAGAAAGGCATGTTGAAAGCCAAGAGAGGTTGAAAACAAGGCTTTTGTGCCAAACAGTAAGCCAAGTTATCAATGTGAAGGAAAAGTTCCTGGAGGAAATTATAAGTGCTACTACACTGAAAGCTGAATGTGAACAAAGTGAAACATTCCTATTGCTGATGCAGAGAAAGTTGTAGTGGACCAGATAAAAGATAAATCACCTACAGTATTTCTTTAAGAAAACTCCACTGGAAGACTATAACTGTCTTTAATTCTGAGAAATGTAAGAAAGTACCTGAAAAAGAAAAACTTGAAGTTAGTAGATGTTGTTTCTTATGGCTTAAAGGAAGATGTCATCTCCAGAGCAAAAAGTTTCAAGGTGAAAAGGAAGTTGCTAATGTATTTATCAAGGTACCCAGCAGACCAAGCTAACTGACGGAGGTAGTCAAACCACACTGATTTTCAATGCAAATTAAATATATATTGGACAAAGACATCATCTAACACCTTGATAGCTAAAGACAGAAAGTAAATTCTAGGCTTCAATAGGCAGGGCTTCTCTCCTTTGGGGTCCTAATGCAGCTAGGGTCCTTAAGTTGAAGTTGGTGTTCATGTATCATTCTGAAAATCTTGGTACCCTTAAGAATCACACTGTCAGCCGGGCATGGTGGTGCACGCCTTTAATTCCAGCAGTCAGAGGCAGAGGTAGGAGGATTGCAGTGAGTTTGAGGCCACCCTGAGACTCCATAGTGAACTCTAGGTCAGCCTGGGCAAGAGTGAGACTCTACCTTGAAAAACCAAAAATAATAATAAAAATAAAAATAAATTAAAAAATCACATTGTCCATTCTGCGTTCTGTTTGTTTGTGCTCTACAAATGGAAGGACAAAGACCTGGGTGAAAACACATATATTTACAACACCATCTGCCATCTGCAGAGTATTTAAGATCACTATAGGGATTCACTGGTCAGGGAAAAAAAAAAAAACCCACTACTTTCAAAATATTACTGCTAAGGGACAATTTCCTACTTAGCACAAAGCTCTGATGGAGAAGTATAATGTGAAAAAAAATGTTGTTTTTATGCTTGCTAACACAACATCCATTCTGCAGCCCATGGATCAAGAATAATTTTCACTTTAAGTCTTAATGTTTAAAGAATATATTTGGTACAGCTATGCCCATCTATAGTTATCACAAACAGTGATTTTCTCTGATGGAAACAACCAACGTAAACTGAAAATCTTGAAGAAAAGCTCCAGCATGCTAGATGCCATTAAGAACATTTTTGCTTCATGGGAGATGGTCAAAATGTTAACACCCACTGTAGTTTGAGAAAAGTGGATTCCAATCTGTGTGCTGACATTGCGAGGCCTGAGGTTTTGAAATAAGTTAAGTTTAGTTGTTGTGAAAGTAGTGAGGAAACTAGGAACAGAAGCGAAGACTGAAGATATAACCTGACTGCTATGACTTCATGGTTAAACTTTAATGGATGAACAGTTGTTTCTTTTGGATGACCAAAGTTCTTTCTTGATTTGAAACCTGGAAGAGACATCATGAACATTGATGGAGAGGAAAGAATATAGAATAGTACATAAATTTAATTGGTTTAGTGGTAACAGGGATTGGGAAGTTCTACCATGGGTGAAGTGGCATGAAACAACATCACATGATATGAAGAATTCTTTGGTGAGAGGAGAGATGATTGATAGGACAAGCTTCCTTGTTGTCTTCTTTTAAAAACTTAGCATTGGTCTGGAGAGATGGCTTAACAGTTAAGGCGCTTGCCTGCGAAGCCTAAGGACCTATGTTCTACTCTCCAGATCCCATATTAGCCAGATGCACAAAGGTGAGGCAAGTGCAAGGCCCACTAGGTGGTGAAAGTGTCTGGAATTTGATTGCAGTGGCTGAGGCCCTGGTATGCCAATTCTCTATCTCTCTTCTCTCTGTGTCTCTGTCACTGTGACACTCTCTCTTTAAAAAAAAAAAAAAAGGCTGGAGAGATGACTTAGTGGTTTAGCACTTGCCAGTGAAGCCTAAGAACCCCAGTTCAAGGCTCAACTTCCCAGGACCATGTAAGCCAGATGCACAAGGTGGGCATGCATCTGGAGGTCATCTGCAGTAGCAGGAGGCCCTAGCATACCCATTCTCTCTCTGTCTATCTGCTTTTTTCTCTCTCTGTCTGTCACTCTCAATAAATAAATAAAAACAAACAAACAAACAAACAAACAAAAAGAAAGCATGACCACCAATTTTTCAGCAACATTGACACATCAACCTGGAGGTAAGTCCCTCTATAGCATTATCATTATGACTGACTGAATGCTCAAATGTTCTTTGGCATTTATTAGCAGTAGCACTTTTTTTCAATTAAGGTCTATACTTTTTTTAAAATTTTGACATAATCTGATTGTATACTTAATAGACTCCATCCAGTATAGTATAATCATAATTTTATATGCACTGGGCATATTATTTTTCTCATCTCTGTAACAAAATATCTGACTGAAATGATATAAGGGAGGGAAGATTTATTTGGTAAGGACAGCATTGTGGAGTATTGCACCTCATATCAAGGCCATCAGGAAGCATAGAAAGCAAGAATGTCAGAATTCTACTCCCTTATTTCTTTTTCTTTTTCAAATTTATTTTTTATTTCATACAGGCTCTCAGCCCATGAGAACTTGCCACCCACATTCAGGGTGGATGACCCTCCCTCAGTTAATCCTCTGGAGATAACCTCAAGAGATACCCAAAAGTGTGCCTTTATCTCCTACTTGACACTAAATCAAGCCAATTTAACAATGAAATTATTACATTTTAAAAATACAAAAACTCGTGACTGGCTTTATTGCAATACTTTATGCCTTGTGGCATTCTGAAACTTTTCCTACAATAAATCTACACTATGTCTACATTGTAAAGTTTTGAATGAGGCATCATATCAGTAAACATTAGCACTGTCCCTCAAATTGCTGCTACAATTTATATTATAGTTAACATTACTCTCACAGGCATATAGACAAATACTATAATGTAGTTTTTCAATTTAAAAAATTTTCTATATCATTCCCTTATAGTCAATATTCTGCCACTGCTTCAGTTTGAGAAACTGAGACCAATAAATGTGAAACAGAATGCCCCAGACTACTCAGAAATTGCAATGCTAAAATTCTAAGTCGCAACTAGAAGATGTACAAATCTGTCACTCTTAAGCATGAGCATTTACTTCTTACCTAATATGGACAAAATCGCAGTGCCTTCTTAAAAATGTGATCTAGTAGTAGATTCAAATATTCTTTGGGTATAAAGACTATACTATTAACAACTGCTATGAGAGGAAACCAAATAGAACAGGGATGACTTTCTTTAGTCATACACATAATCTCAAAACCTTGTTACTTACTTAGGAGAGGTTTCCTTTTTGATTATTTAAATAAAAACAAATTCAACAATTATTTTTATTGCTTTCTGTATCCAAGGCAACATTACAAGTTCTCATTCCTGTGCCCAGGTTGCTGGAAAAACTTATAAAAATAAAGCACCAGAAAAATTCCAGCACACCTAGCAGATGGAAGGGGGTAAAAGGCATGGAAATGTGTTTGTAAAGAACATTCTTCTTTCAGGAATATCAGCTAAAAGCACTTAATTTAATGCACAATGCATCACTAGGAGTAAACATCAACAGTCATGTTAGCAATCAGCTCCTCTTGTATATTACATACTTAATGTATAAGGTAGAGGTGGAAGCAAGGCAACATGTCCTTATTTCAATTCCCAGAAGGTGAATTAAGAAACATTATAGTGAGGGCTAGAGAGATGGCTTAGCAGTTAAGGCACTTTCCTAAGAAGCCTAAGGACACAGGTTTGATTCCAGGACCCACAAAAGCCAGATACACAACTGGCACATGTGTCTGTAGTTCATTTGCAGTGGTAGAGGACCTGACATGCACATTCTCTCTCCTTCTCTCTCTCTGTCTATCTACCTATCTATCTATCTCTCTATCTATCTATCTCAACTAAATTAATAAATAAAATATTTTACAGAAATATATTGAAATTTCTTTCAACTTTCATCATGTGTTAATTCAGAGATATAGCTGCAGTCAAACATCACTTTATTCCTCACATGAAGTATTGTGAAAGTATTTTCAGTCTATAAAATAAATCCATCATTTCATCCTTCCCTATTTATAATTTTTCAAAGGCCATTTATAATGAAAATACAGATTTTTACTGACATTGGCTGTTACTCCACTTTTAAAAATGTTTAAAATGCTGGTCAATACAAATCAAATATACAAAAAATGGCACAGATTATGAGTATTACTAACTGGGAAATTTTTAAATAATATTAGCTTTCTAGGCCTATATTGTTGTGTCTTCTTTCCTGGCAATAAATTGTAAATTTTCTCAAGGTTTTTGTTTTTCTATTTGTTTGCTTTTGTTCTTTTGACACAGTGTTGCTCCATCGCCCAGGTTGGCCTGGGACTTGAGATCCCCCTGCTTCTGCCTCTGGAGAGCTGGGTGGGAAAACAGACATGCACCACCATGCCTGGCTGTCTATTGAGTTTGTACGTGTGAAACTGAATATAAATTATCTCATGTCTACTTATAAAACAATGTTATAAGATTTTTACATCAGTCTCACTCACACGTGCTAGGCAAGTACTCTTCCATTAAGCTATACCCCAAGCCCAACTCATAATGTGATTTAAGAGTCTCTGGAGCAAGAGTCATGTCTGACTTTTGTGGTTCAAACACAAGGTGAATATAAAAATAAGAAAGAAAACAGCAAGTTTGTTGTGGTTGAGTTATGCCATCCTCCTTGAACAGCCCACAGTAATTAGCAGCACTGATCCTGAACTGCCCACGGGTACAGTTAGAAGAGTTGGTGGCAAGTAAGAGGATGAGGGAGGTGGAAGCTATGCTTAATTTAACACATTTTTGGTCAGTAAATTTAAAAACAACCACCTACACCTCTCCTAATTTTCATCTGTGTCTTATAAGTTCTGTTATGTAGCTATTGTCAGAGAACCTTGCAGACACTAACTTCTATGTTTTCTATATGTCAAAGCAATATCGCTACGCAACTTACAGAAACTTCACCTTGTTAATTTAGATGTTTGTGAGACAAAGAAGGGGGAAATTAAGTCAACAAATAGTGCCTTAATCAGGCTAGTGAACATTTTCAGTCTTCAAAGGGTTACCTGAACACCTGCTAATTCAACTTGCCAGACTTAAGCGCAGAGCCGTAGTAGAGAGGACAGTGAAACTGTACTATAAAAATAAATTACTGTCATGAATATTAAGCAACAAGAATATAATAAACATGACTGTTTGCAGGGCTCTGATTTATTGGTACTGATATGCTTATAAATTAGGACACTAGGTGTTTATTCTAGTTGCTTTAGAATGTGGGCCAAACAAAGCTGGGTGGACACTTCCTATAGAACCAGCCATCTGCCACCAATCCCTACTGCCCTGCTCCTATAGTGTTTCTCATGGTGGTGGCATGCAGACCATGTGTGAGTGCCATTCCCTTTTGTATGCTCTGCAGTTTGAAGCAGACCCCCTTTTGCAGGGTGATGTTTCTGTCCTCAAAGAATCCTGGCGGCTCTTCCTACTTGTTCTGATAGTGTTCACTGTTGATATAAGCAACTCCATATTTGTATTTCTTAACCTCTTCTCACCAAACTTGGGATTTCCTGATGAGAAAGGCAGTGAATTTCATATATCTGCTGAGCATTGGGTGTCCTGCATCACTGATGCTGAGAGGCTAAAGACAAAAACAAAGAGACATAGAGTAGAAAGAAAAAAAGGAAGCAAAACTTCCATATACCCAAATAACGTCTGGAGCTACCTATATTGCCATGAGAACTATAGGAGAACACAATGTTCATCTTGCTGTTTTTCACAACTAAAAGTTATTAAGATTTGTCATCCTTTTAATTGACATTATTTGGAACCAGCTATTTGTTCAACAGATGGCTACAATAAGGTATCACACACAAAAAAAATAGAATTCTCCTGCCTCAGGTTTTTAGTTTTTATGTTACATCTCATCAAAAGTTAACTTCAGGAGATAATTACTTTGATATTTTCTGGTCTCTGATCATGCTGGAAATTTGTAAGGAAGATAGCCAATAAATTTAAGATCGTCAACAAAAGATACTATTTCCACATAATGAAATATGCTATGTTGATAAAAATTGATAAAACCTGTAAAGACCTGTCCAGGATATACACAGTTGGTTACAGATAAAATGCCAGTTAACACTCATGTGAAGCAAGCCCTGTTAGCTACTTTAGCATTAGGAGTCTTGCACAATTCTTAGGGGGTACTTTGGATGTGTATATAGTCTTAAAAATATGTATATATTTGTTCTGGCAATTATATATCTAGAAATTTATTTGGGGAATTTTTTTGAGATGTACATAACAATAAATATAAACTCACCACTCAACACATTACTTATAATAGTGAAAAATGTAGAAGTATTCCCTGTGTGTACTTAGAGAAGATAGAATGAGGATGTAGCTCAGTTTTAGAGTGCTTGGCTAGTATACACAAGGCCATAGGTTCTAGTATGGGGGACGGGGAAATCTACAGATGATTAAATTATAAGACATTGTTATAAAAACTGTATACAATTGCTAAATTGTGCTATAGAATACATTGCTTTACAAAGTGAAAGGGCCAATACATATTTTTTAAAAGCATAAGATTAATGTAGTATATACAGTATTGTCTTAGCCTCTTTGTGTTGCTGTGACAGAAATCTAAGATTAGGTAATTTAGAAAGAATAGATTGTAAATTGTGGAGGCTAAGTCCAAGGTCAAAGACCTCCTTGCTGTATGATCTAAGGCAGAATGTGGAAGATCAAGATAATGGGTACATAGGAGGGAGACAAGATGAGAAAATAGGGCAGAGAAGAGGAGAAGGCTAAAAGCATCCATGTATGAGGAATCCACTTCTAGAATAAGGGCATCCATTCATGAGGGTAGATTCATTAAACAATCACTTCTTAAAGGTCCAACTTCTCAATGCTCTTAACTGAGGATTGAGTTTCTAACATATGGACTTTGGAATATATATCCAAACCATAAATATTACAAACTATTACAAAAAATGTAATACTTCTATGCCTAGAAAATACTACCAGCTTTTGCTTCAAAATATTATCAGGACTTATCTGTGAATGATTATGTAAACCTTTTCTTTTTAATCTTTTCTCTCTTTGCTTTGATATGTTCTATGTGTTTCTTCACTAAGAAGAATCATATTTTAATTGATAATAAGGACATAAAAGAAGAGGTAGACAATGTTGAGAGTGGTACAGGAATTTGAGGTTTCCACATCAATGCATCAATATGGAACAGGAATTGGGGTTCCTCTGTCAAGGCACCAGTATATGCCAAAACACTCATATGATATGGGAGTCTGGTGGTGTCCTGGATTCTTGTCTTATGAATTCAAAGAATGGAGATCCACAGGCCAGAGGGTAAGGTTTATAGGTAGTATAAAGCACTCCTGCTACGAGAAGGCAAGAACAGAGGAAAGCCAACCTAGAGATCCAAACTGGGGTCATGTATAGATTCTGAATGGGGATGAGCTAACCAACTTTGATGCAAACTTTTGGAGGCTAAGCTAAACAGCCACAATGCCAGGTTCAGGCTTTATCATTCTAGGAAATAGGAATTCCTTTGTAGGGAGGAACTCTGGTTGAGTTTATGCAAAAACAGATCTAGGGGAATCTTTTTGGCAGCAAGAGATAAGGAGAAGCTGTATCTATTTCTGACCTCTAGCAAAGTGGAGATTACAAAGGCGGGTTTTAGCACATTCCCTGCTTTTACCATTGTGTGTGGTGTGTGTGTGTGTGGGGGGGGGGTAATCCTGTTACCCCCCCCCCAAAACTGCCTGAAGCTATTATTCTAGGAGCTCTCAAACTGAATTTGGTTCAAATCCCCTTTATAAAACCAGATTCTTGGACAAACACTGGTAGATTTTGATTCATTGTGCTTGGAAAGAAGTACAGAAAATATCAATAAAAAGCAATCCTCATGGGGCTGGTGAGGTGGCTTAGCGGGTAAACGCTTGCCTGTGAAGCCTAACAACCCTGGTTCAAGGCTTGATTCCCCAGGACCCACGTAAGCCAGATGCACAAGGTGGCACATGCATATGGTATTTGTTTGCACTGGCTGGAGGCCCTGGCACACCCATTCTCTCCCTCTCTCTCTCTCTCTCTCTCTCTCCCCCTATCCCTCTTTCCCTGTCTGTCTGTCACTCTCAAATAAATAAAAATAAAATAAAATTAAAAGAAAAAGCAATCCTCAGGTGATTGTGTTGTTCAGTCCAGATGGGAAACTACTGACTTTCTCCCTTTCTCCTAGATGAAAGAGGAGAAACTCTTTTAGTAGTATGTCAATACCACAGCATCTTGCCCCAAGCCTACCCTGTGTATCCTTGAGGGAAGTACTGAGATTGGAGGCCCCTGACCTAGAGAAGAATTATCACTCCATTTGACCCTGCCACAGTGAGTGAAATTCTGCAGGAGAGTGAGGTGACAGAGCATTGATTCCTTGGAAGATGCAGGGAGGCTACATGGGGCTTGGAGAGCCAACTATGAGCTCCAGCCCCAGCAGGAGATGAGAGTAATTTGGAGGAAGTCATGTGCCTAGATTAGATGATGCAAAGATTTTGAGACAGTTAATCCTTAGGTATTATAAATTCCATGAAGCCACACCCTAAATCTAATTAGATTTCCTAGCCTCCTGCTTAGAAGAGTATTTTCCACAGAAAAGACAAATATTTGGCTGGGCATGGTGGCACATTCCTTTAATCCCAACACTTGGAGGCAGAGGTAAGAGAATTACTTTGAGTTCAGAGGCCACCCTGAGACTACATAGTTAATTCCAGGTCACCCAGGGTCTGGAATAGACCCTACCTCAACAAAACAAACAAACAAACAAACAAAAGAAGCAAGAAAGAAAACAGAAAAGTCAGAGCAAATAATTGACTAAGACTAACAAATTAATATCGTACAAATTCTAGTATTTTTTTCTCAGAGTTACTTATACTCATACAGCAAAGTTTAAATTTTATCCAACATATAATAAAAATTCCATTACAGATTTTAGAGGAAGGCGATAATGGTTTAAGAGAATAAGGGGAAATGAAAAATCATACCAGGTACTCATCCAAATATGAGTATAAGCAAGTGACCTAACTGCTCTGGCACACAACCATGGATTCAAGGGATTCATGAGCCACTACCTAAAGGCATTGCCACATCTGTATATACGTGCCTTGCATATTTTGTGGAGCAAGATTTTCAGATGGACCACTCCCCAATTTATAAGGTAAATACCATGCAAATTATCATCTATAGGCTGATAACATTTGATTCACCTGTGATCCTGCTACATGTGTACATTCAAGGACCCTATCCCAGTGCTTCTGAAGGACTGTCTATGAAAATAGAGGGCTGACATGTATATTTGTACCAGCTGTCCCTCTCCAGATGATCTGTGTACACACAAAAGAAAAATAAGTGTCACATTGCTCACAAATTTAAATTTTTTTCACTACTTTGTAAATCAAAGGAAGGGAAATAAAAGAAGTAAATGTATATAAAAGACTACAAAAAGGACCATTTGGATATTTTAATTTAGATAGACAATCATAAAAGGAAAACATGGGACAGGTTTTGGACCTAGCTGACCCAAAAGGTAATGTTCTTAGCAGAAATGGAGAAATTATGGTAGTGAGGTTTTTATTTTTGCTTTGTTTTTGTTTTTGTTTTTAAATATATTAGAATGTAGAACCAAAACCAAATCACTAATCAGCTTATTTCATTTACTGATTTATTGTTCCTATAAACAATATAGACAGTTCTAGAAGGGAAGCAGTACCATAAAAAATGTAGTGTCTTTTCTTCCTCCATTTCAAGGTCTATGATCACACTATCAATACCTCTATAACTAAAGACAGAGTTTAAAAAAAGAGAAACATAAATTTAACCAAAGTTTTATATGGCATGGGAGTTTTCAAAAATGGAGATACAAAAATCTAAGAAAAATTGGTTGCTTTTATATTTACATTCAATAAAAGTGGACAGCCATGTTATGAGATGATCAGATGGAAAGGAGAAGACCCAATACTTCCAGACTGAAGGAGGAACGTAGAAGAACCTAATAATTCAACTGTGTCTCAGCCTTTTGTGAGTAGTCTTTCTTCCTAGAAAGGGGCAGGATGTATAGCAGAAAGGTCTAGAAGGTAAAAGGGGACATTTCTGTCTTTTATGGCTGGATTTAGGGGAGAAGTGCTCCAGTTTATATAATCCACCTTAAGAAATAGACTTCTACCTTTTGTGATGTGTTACAGTGATTAATTTAGGAAGAGGTGATGAAAGAGGAGGTCAGTGAGAACTTGCTTAGGCAACCTATACATTCTGCTACTTCAGACACTCAGCATATCCAAATGCCATCCCTTGAAGAAGAGAAGTCAATGTATGTTCATGAAGGAAGTAGGAAAAAATTAAAACTTAAAAAATGAATTTCCCTATATAAATGAAAAGGCATTTTCAAGTCATTTGAGATGCAGTTCATATATTAAATATCTAAATATATACTTCTGATAAACTGCATTTATGTTGTAGCAATACTTGAATATTTATATTTCAACAGAAATTGTCATTCATATTTAGTAGGGCTAAGGGACATCTATTGTCCTGCAATTTCTACAGCCCTTTATATAGTGAGCATGTCTGGAGTAAGAGTGAAAGCGATATGATTTGATGAATATGCATGATGTAATAGTCTTAGTTAATACATGTGAGCTTGTATTTATTTCTTTTGTCAGAATATTTTAAGAAATAACCAGAAATGGCCAAGTGTACAAGCAAAATTGACCTTTGGCTAATTTTGGCATAAGCCTTCCAGCTCCATAAACCAAAAGATATCTTTACAATAAAAGAAACCAACTCCTTTGATTCAAGAAAAAGAAAAGATATGCAGATTGAAAAGAACTTTTAACTCTCACTCTACACTATCATTAAGTGTACTTAGATTTGCACCATATAATTATTATGATTGTAGCAATTAATCAATCAACTGATTAACATGTAGGGTCAGCAGGATCCAGTGATCTTATCTTGAAGCTTGAATTAATTAATTATACTTACTTCAACATTATTATTTTCTATTTGTATACCCAGTTTGTACAAGTTGCCCCTATTGACAAAATGTGGTTGAGGCTCTGTACTTATCACAGCAGGTACAAGCACTCATTGAGGAACTTTTGCAGATATAAAGTCAGAATTATAAGCAAACTGAAGTATTTTCAACACTTCCTAAAGTAATTTCTTTGTTAACTTTCATCTTTATATATGTTCTATAAATCACAATGTTAATGAAGTTCTTTTGAGTGACCTTCAATGTAAGATCAAGGAACTCTTGTCTTAGTAAATCAAATTTGACTATACTATTTTATATGACATAATAATTACATTAAAAAACCACAGGTTATATTTATACCTAAACCTATAGCTTACAGATACTTGCATGTGCTTTCTGTAAAGTGTGCTCTCTTATTTTCTCTCTCTCTCTCTCTCTCTCTCCCTCTCTGTCTTTGTGTGTGTGTATGTGAGTGTGTGTGTGTGTGTCTGTCTGTTGTCTGTCTCTATCTCTCCTTCTTTCTGTCTTTGTCTTTCTTATTTCCTTTGCTTTCTTTTTGTCTCACATGTGATACTGGCAGTTGAACCCGACTTCACAAATGCTATGCAAATGTTCTGCAATTGAGCTACATCCCCAGCAATTATTTTTAAATACAGAATCTCCTTTGAAAAGTTTTTACAGACTGTTTAAGATTGCATTGTTCTCATTTGTTAGATGAGGAAACTGAAGCAAAGACACTGCTTGTCCAGAGTATCCCAAATAGCTAAGGGCAGTATTGGAATAGGACAACTGTCACCAAATGTGTTTTGAATGACTTCTTGAGAGGGCATTATGTTGAAAGGACAGACAATAAGAGGAACTAGGCAGAGTGCCACTCTCAAACAATTCTGTAAAGTAAGGATGCATTACAAAAGCATGGTATGAAGGATGTGAGAGATGACAGGGACAAATGCAGGGTTTTCTGTTCTACTGTGCATGCCCATGCAAGATGAGACTCTTCGTGTTAAAGAAGGTAGTAGGCAAAAGAGAAACAAAGACTGTGATATATAACCTGTTGCATATGCTAACGCTGATTTTCTCCTTCTGCTTTTTCTTCTTCTTCTTCTTTTTTTTTTAAGCTAGAAGCCACTTATTAGCAGGGCTTGTCTCAGTTGGAGGCCCTGACTTTTTGCTTACAGACTGTCTGACGCCTTTATAAAGTGGGCCACTGCATTGTTGATTACTACACACCAGGGTGGTCTGTGAGCTGCTGTATTTTGCCATCCCACAGTGAGACAGCATCTTCTGAAGTTCTGGTCTCATATGTCCTTTGAGAATGGTTTGTGTTTCCTAAAAAGCTTAAGTCTGGATGATTTACATGTAACATTTTTTACTCCAGTTGTGTAATGCTTGGAGTTGGATTTATAGATGCTGAGAACAGCTTTTCAGGTCTGTATCTGACAACTAGTTGTGCACTGTTTTGTTGACCCTGTTTATCCAAGTGACTAGAGAAAAGAAGGTGCTTATGTGACCCATAGCAGTGACGATGATGTGCACATCTCTTGTCCCACTATAGAGTGACATGATGCAGTGACACGCTGGCTATAGATGACAATCTCATATTCAATCAAGATTTGTCAGTACAAGTTCAATGTGTTTGACTTTGACTTGACTGAAAAATGAGAGGCAATTATGCCTGCTTTGAGTTCATTTTCTCCCACCTACTCTTTTGTTTTTATTCCAAGTAAAACAACATATTGCTTGCATGTAAGGGTTTGTCAAAGGGTTTTGAAAATCCTAAGACATGTCCAATCTATAAATAACAATTTTGTATTTGTACTCATCTTCATGAGTATTTGAAGAAAAAAATGCATGGAAATGCATACGAATTTGATAATAGGCTACAGTGGCCTAAATGTCTAGACTATGAGTAGCATATATAGAGTTGGTGGAGGGGTTTGAGTGTGTGTTTGCATGTGTGTGTGTGTATGTGAATTATCATTGCCTTAGTGTAAAAGAGTTGAATTAGCTTGCACTTGACTAGATGAGTGCTCTTAATTCTTATTTTGAAAGCAATCAATTGAGTGTAGTTAATTAGGATATTGCAAAGTAGTTTTTAAAAAAGAAAAAAAAAACAGCAAAGCACTTATTAGATACTATACTATCACATTGCAGTGCTGATCAAAGAATTAAAGAAAAAAAAATGAGAGCACATCCCAGCCATGATGGTTAGGTGCTTTCTGCAAAAGCACATTTTTCTCCAATTACAATAAAGTGTTATAGTTATTTTATGTTGTGAAGCAGCACTGTCTCTACATGAATCATCAAGTTACAAACAAATAATGCATTCCAGTCCTTGAAGCAATAATTACAACAGGACAAGCCAAGAAGAACTCATTTGGGAAAAACAATTAATCTTTAATTCTGCTCTTATTCTGTCCGTCAGAGCTCTTTTATCTCAGTTTACAAATGTATATCATTCTTGTGTAATATTAACCTACAGAAAAATTTTTAAATAATTGGCAATGTTAACTGGCTATCCAAGACTCTTATTGCACTGTTTCCTTCAAGGTATGCCTTTCTTTTGAAAATGTCTCCATGTCACAAATAAGTTAACTTTTCTCATTAATATGAAAAGTGAGAATGGATTCCATATTTTCACATGCATACTCTTTTCATTATATCCCCACATATGTAAGATTCTTTTCCAAATAGTTACAGAAATCCAACAGCCTGTAAGGGCCAACTATTAAACCTCAACATATCAGTTCACTCAGACGATTGATGTTCCACCATCCAGACAGCTCCCTACATATACTAATAAGCTCCACTGGAGTCTTGTTATCCCTGGGCAAGGTTGGACATTTTCATTACTGGAGGCTTGGAAACAAAAATACAAAGGCAAAATCCACGTTCTGCCCTGCTGCATAGATGGCTTCCAACTCCTTGATTTCCTGACTTGAACTTCAATTCTCCTTTGTGCATTACTTTGAGAGTTGTCATGTAATAATAAAGAATTTGTGTGCTCAAATGCAGGAAAAGATAAATGTTATTATTTGACAGGCTATCCTAACTGCATCAATGCAGTAGCAGTATTAGGAAGTGTTAGTAGCTTGCCCAGTCACTTGAGCTTTAAGACAAATATGTTTTCTCAATTCAGGTGACTGTAACATCTTTGAGGGAGATCTGCTGAGTGTTTCTAGGTCAGTGATGGAAGCTCGTTATCCTGCTTCCTCAGAAACTAAGCAGCATTTGATGCTACTAAGGCTCACATGTTGCAGCTGGGCATAGAGAGTCTGTGTCTGTTCACATCTGCTGGGTTCTTGGCATTTTCCAGAGCTTTGTTTTCCTTTTTTCCTCCTTTGTTTATAAAAATACTTTAGTTCTCTTGAAAATAAATGAAAGCTAGAAAAAAATTATGGGGCCATCAAACCCAAAAACATTCAATTCTCAAGTGAAAGTCACTGCCTCCTATGCAGTAGTACACAGAGATTTCCAACATAGCCTGCGACCACATAAAATACCCTGTGATTTCCACCCACTCACAATTTTCCAAAAGAAGTTTCTTCGCTCATAAAGAAGCATCTATAGCATATGTCTCTGTCTTCATTTCTTAATCCTATTTTATTTTTGCAATTTTGTAAGTGGAGAATAAAACCATGTTTTTTTTTCTTTGCCATCTACCCATGTAAAAGAGAACCATCACTGAATCAACATATTAAGACACGGGGTGCATCTGAGTCAGCCCACTGGGGTCACTGGAGTGCCAACACTAGATGCAAACAACACTTTCAGTTACACACCAAGTCATTTATCACTAAGGGAAAGGATTTCTCTGACCTTATTTAATAACCCCAAGTCAATGTACTCACTGTGTCTTGGCATTGTCAAGGTCATAGAGTGGAAAGTATTTCCTAGTAATTGCTGCCATTTATTTTTCAAATATCACACAAAAGCAAAACCTCTCTGTATTGCACAAAACACTAAACTCTTTTCCTTTCCATTCATCATCTTCATCATCATTGTCTATGCAGTCAGTTAAATAACCAGCATGAGACATTACATTCTTAATTATTTGTTGAAGGAGCAAGAAGTTGAAACTCAGGTTGTTCATTTCAAAACAGTGCTCAAATTCTCCTTTGGAATGGAAAAGAAGACTTGGAAGAAATTGACATCCCAGTCACTGGTAAGGAAGTAAATATGGAAGTGCAAAATGGCACTTTTAAACAAAACTGCTTTCCTGACCAGAACTGGATTTTCACATTGTCAGCACTTCCATTATAAACATTTTTTTAGTCAGGAGTTTATAACACAAATGTAAAGATTTGCTATGGGCTAAATCTCAACCCAAGAGCAAATGTTTATACCAATTTTGAAAACAATCAGCCTGCCCATTTGTAGTTATGCATGTGTTCATCATCTGTTATTGCTTGTCCGATGCTCTCCAACTTCTGGGAGAAAAAGCAGACATCTGGAGAGAAGAAACAATGTTTGCTCTCCGGCAGATGTAGTGTGTTTTCCACAATCACTGAACAAGGAAGGTATCAAGTAAATGTGTGCTTTTATTATAAATGAAATGGAAATGGCAATATTCTGCAATCATGCTAATAATGTTGAAATATTAATTGAGAAGCATATGAGTAGGTCAATGTGGATGACAAGGACTCAGAGTTCTACCCATTTTACAGATGGAAGGAAGTAGGATATTAGCATGAATGACAAGAGCAGAGTCCCTTCCCTCATCTATAAAAGCGACACTACACTTCACTTCAAACATTTCCAAAGGGAGTAAAGCATAGTTATTTGTGATAAACTATTTTTGCTACAAATAATTAATTGTCCAAAGATTGTGTATTATTGTTTACATTTTAGTTTCAAGTTAGGATGTTTTGCTTTGTGAGTTCTGGTAGACTAGTGACTTAGCACTTAGCACCCTGGACAAACATTTGATGAGAAACTGATTTATAACTAGAATTACTCTGAAATATGTTCTCTTGCTAAAGAAAAACTGATGGCCCAGGAGAGCTAGGCTTCACCTACACAGATTTCTTTTGTCATGTCATAACATTTTAGTAGGTCCTGTTTGTGGCCTACATGGTTGCTAAGTGACTCAGTTCTTCTGGTTTACATCCTAGTCAGCTCTGCTATAGCAAAGAAGTCACCCTCTCAAATCTCTTATGTTGCCACTCAAAAAGAAAATAATCAGGTTGTTGAACTAAAAAATAGGTAACCATGTCTTCTGGCTGTAAAGTTCTATATGTTCATGGTAAAATACCTGATAGCACTTTCCTCTAAACTTTCCAGTTCCTTGATGAATCAGGTCTTTTGTCTGCTTTTCTTACAGTCATAGATACTGTCTACTAGATACTTTGTCCACCAAGTATTCTCAAGCCTGGGTACACAGTCAGATGTTTTTTGTATGTGTATGTGTGTACGAGCATGCATATAATACAGTGCCCATGTGAGGTCAAAGGACAACCTTGCATGTTAGTTACCTCCTTCCACTTCATGGAAGACAGGGTCTTTCTTGTTTTATGCTTTCTGCAAGGCCAGTATAACTAGCCTATGAGCTTCAGGATTCTTCTGGTTCCTCGTCTTCTTGATAGGGATGGTAGATTACATATACATGTGCCACTTTTCAACCTGCTTTTACATGGGCTCTATGGGCTCTGGAGTTGAACCAAGGTCGACAGACTTGCAGAACTGGAGCCTTTTACCTCTGAGCTACCTCTCCAGGCCCCTTTTAATGTTTCGAGTGTGGGAAAAATTTAAGATCTATGTCCACAAATGCTAATTGCCATATATTTCTTCTGGTATTGATGGTGTTTTGGTAATGCAAGGGATGGAATCAGACTCAGAACTATCTCACCAACAAGGTAGCAGTCTGTGCAATATGTGAGATAAGTTGTGAAATAAAATTAGTTATGTTTTATTCACACCCTTAAACTATTACCTGTGATATTATTTCCTGAGTATTATTACACAGCTCTCAACTCATGGTTCATTTTCATACAAACCAGCACATTCCCATATACTTTTCCCTTTTGCTACCTTAGAAACACATTTGTGTGACACCCAGAGGACTTCTGCAGGAAAACCCAATATCTTTTTTTTTCTTTTTTTTTTCCTTTTCTTTTTTTCTTTGTTTTTCAAGGTAGGGTCTCACTCTAGCTCAGGCTGACCTGGAATTCACTCTGTAGTCTCAGGGTGGCCTTGAACTCTCAGTGATCCTCCTACCTCTGCATCCTGAGTGCTAGGATTAAAGGCGTGCGCCACCACGTCCAGGTTAAAAACCCAATATCTTGATGTACCACGTATATTTTTCATACATAAGCACATTAATTCTTATTCCTTGTCCTCAAAAGAAATAAGTTAGATATAATAGACTTTCTTACAGACTGGGTCTCCTGTTCTTACCCAGAGTAAAGACCACAGTGCATATAATTTTGGGTGCTATTATTATGTGTTTGTTTTAAATAAACACTACATTAGTGAAAAGCAAAATTATTCAATATTAGAATGATGCATGTGCATTTTCTTGAGGTAGGGTCTCATTCTAACCCAAGCTGACCTGGAATTCATATGTATTCTCAGGGTAGCCTTGAAGTCATGAGGATCCTCCTACCACTGCCTCCAAAGTGCTGGGATTAAAGGCATGCACCGCCATGCCTGGCTGCATGTGCATTTTTTTCAGTTGGGTTAAAATATGATTTGGTGTTCAAATTTAGTCTAAAATGTAATATATCTGACACAATTTCATATGTGCACACTCACTCACAACATGAAATCATTACTGTAACCAAAAAAATCTTCCACACCTAAAAGTTTCTCCATGCTCTTTCATAAACCCCTCCCTCCAGGGTCCCTACAATCTGCTTCAAATAAATGGTTTGCTTTCTGTAGATACAGAATATTTGCTTGTTCTGGAGTACTAGATAAGTATAATTATAGAGCAGGAACTCTTTTTGTCTGATTTTTTTCCATATAGAACAATTCTTATAAATTTAATCAGTGTGTTTGTGTGTGCCATGGGTTCACTCTTTCTTTTTGTTAAGTAGCATTTCACTATATGGTTATGTCAAAATAAGCTTGTGAGTTTACTTGCTTATGGGTGTTAGGATTGTCTAGTTCTTGCAAATGAAAAGTCAGACTAGCCTAAACACTAGGTTGGAATGTCTTTCTCCCAGTCTTCATTCATTCAAGCATGTTACTTTTCTTTTCCTTTTTGTATGGTTAGAGTAATTGATTTTTTTTTCTTTTTCAAGGTAGGGTCTTGCTTTAGCCCAGACTGACCTAGAATTCATTATGTAGTCTCAGGGTGGCCTCGAACTCACGGCAATCCTCCTACCTCTGCCTCCCGAGTGCTGGGATTAAAGGCGAGCACCACCACGCCCGGCAAGTAATTGATTTTTTTTTTAACAGTATAATGGTTAATAGATTTTGTAAACCTGAGTGGGTTTAGAACTACCTAGGACACTTATCTCTGGGTGTGTCAATGACAGCATTTCTAGAGAGGTCTCACTACACACTGAATGTGGGAGGTATATCATGCCATGGGCTGGGGTCCCAGACTGAATAGAAAGGAGAACAGGAGGGCTGGAGAGATGGCTTAATAGTTAAGTGCTTGCCTGTGAAGCTTAAGGACCCCAGTTCGAGGTTTGTTTCCCCGGGACCCACTTTAGCCAGATCTACAAGGGGGCGCAGGTGTCTGGAGTTCTTTTGCAGTGGCTGGAGGCCCTGGCGTGCCCATTTTCTCTATTTCTCTCTATCTGCCTCTTTCTCTGTCTGTCACTGTCAAATAAATAAAAATAAAAACAAAAACATTGAAAAGGAGAACAGGAGAGAGTGCACTGAGCACTAGTACTATTCATATCCCTCTGCTTCCTGACTGAACGCAATGGCAACAAGTGCTTTACACACTTCTCCCCATGCCTTCCCTATCCAAGTAGAAGTTATCTTCGGAAACAGTGAATCAAAATGTTCCTGCCTTATTTTTTTTATCAAGTATTTAAAAATGACAATGAGAAAAGTGACTAGTACAATGCCTGTTTTTCACTTCATATAGCATCAGCACCTGGCTTATAGTAGATAGCAAAAAGTTATCCTTTGAATATGATACAAATAAATTACCATAGCCACTTACAAAATATTGAAGGTTTTTCTATTTCTTACTATGAAATTTGACTTTTATCCCACGGGCAATCAAAATCTACTGAGGATTTTAAACAAGTGCATGGCATCATTCAATCTGTAGTATAATTGAGCATTGAGGAAGTAGGTGGGCTGGACAAGACTAGCCTGTGCCAGGAATCCAGTTGGCAAGCTGTTTGTCACATAAGGAATGTTCAGGGACTATAATTCATAGAATCTTTGATCAGTTACAATTGACAGTGAAGAATGAAGAAAATTAGACATGAAGAATCAGAGAAAAGGGGAAATAGAAGAGATACTCAGAAGCAAATTTTAGAAAATTGTTAGACTGTAATGCTGTTATACAAATAAAAAATAATGGCTTAGGAACCCTTTACATTCCATAAAGCTAGGTGCCCTGTTTGTCAGCCACATAGATGAGCACGTCAGTACTTTTACCCTGCAGTCATTCTCAACGAGACTGATATGTTCATTAGAGAGGATTTATGAGAACAGAAATGCTACCAGGTACTTTAGAACATTCCCTGCAGGTAGAGCACTGGTTCATCCCCATTGGGATGATGGAATCATATCCGCGATGGAGTCCAAAGAAGTTAATCAGCCATTTAAATATGAAATCATTTGATTTTTGAGTCTCCCTTGATTAAAATTGTGTTAAAATGCATTCTATGTGTCCCTAAAAATATTTAAAATATTTCTTTAAGCCAGCTATTCTGGTATGAGAACTACTAGCAATCTTATTTTTTAATAAATAAATTGAGACCAAGATTGATAGTATTTTGTTTATTTGTGTGGTACAAGCACATGTTTGCATGCATGTGGGCACACATGTGTGGGTGCATGTGTGCAGAGAAGCCAGAGGTTGACATTGAATGTCTTGCTAAATTTCTCCTCACTTTATTTTCTAAGGCACTTGAACCTAGGACTCACCTAGCCTGATTGGCCTGGGGAATGTCCTGTCTCCACCTATTGAACCCTGGAATTTCAGGCCAGTCACCATGCCTATCTTATGTTTCCCTGGGTTCTGGGGATTAGAAGTTTGGTCCTCACACTTGCTTGGCAAGCACTTTTTCCACCAAGCCAGCTCCCCAGCCCCAACATTGTCATTCCTTACACTATGATTTAAAACTGTCAGCCTTACTCTTATGTGCTTTTCTTCTGTCTGGCTTCTTAGCACCTCACGCTTTTTTTCCATGCATGCCATGATAGTGTCCAGTGATGTGTTGTGTGGATGAGTAACGAAGACAAAACACCACCAAAATTTTAAAAATGAATTCTCAGAAAGGTCATGTTAAATTACTCACTTATTTTCCCAAGGTAGCAGTTTTAACAATGAAGTAAACATTGTTCTATAGAAAGAGCTTTGGAGTAAGAAGTAAGTTCAAATTTGGATCTTACCATATATATATACTATGGATATTACATAGTAAGCAATGAAAATCTCAGCACCCCAGCCATCTCATGTTTATAATGGGTATGTTACCCAGCCGATACAAACACAGCAAGCACTAATATCATGAGATGTATGACTTTGAGCATGATGCCTGGCAGCATGAAATGTTAATTTTCCTTTATTCCCCCAAGTAAAGAGTTAATTCTATTCACAAAAGTTTTATCTTGTATAGCTCAGAACAGTATCATGCTCAGTAACTGCCTGGTGATGTGGAAGAGCACCACCTCTTCAAAAAAATCCCATATTTCCCATCCACTTCGCAGAATTTTGGTGCATACACTGAAAACATGACTCATTTTCTTCTAATCAGTAGTTTTACTCATTCCCTAAAGCCATGCTCAATAGTGAAGTTGCCACAGCTTGATAAGTGAGGCAGAAAAGAAGTTTGCACAGAAAGCCCAGCACTCAATAAGGCTATGTTCTGGGTTTATTTCAATATCTAGAGAATGGCCTTTGGTTTTCTTCTGGTATCAAAAGACCATTAGCCTCTATTCCATGTGTGGTTTGCAGATCTCATTTAAGCTTCTCTAATTCTGAGCCTATTAAGTGCTGCTTGATTTCAGGATGGCAGTTGTTTATAAGTTATCATCATTTTCTCAGTTACTGTGCAGAGTCCACAATGATGCTTCTTGCATACTAGATGATGTCTCTGACTGCAGAAGTCATCTTTGACCACACTACCCACAGATCTGGAATAAAACACACCACAAATGGCTAAAAATGTCAACATAAATAACTATCAATAAATATTGTGGAATATAGCAAAGCAGTTGGCTTCTATCTTCCCACCCTATCAGAGCTAACTGTGTGGCTATTATAGTCACAAGGGACTCTCCCCGTTTAGCTACGTACAGTATTTATAAAGTGCCCATTGCCATGGCATCTAAACACTTGGGCAATCTAATTAGGCCAGTCCAATTACTTGTGTAGAAGGAGAAGAGATGTCTTTCCTTATATCCCACTCCACTGGAACCAATTTGATTGTGTTTTTAAGAGCAAGAAAAGCCTTCTGTAAGAATAGCTTTCTAGGCCTCTTGTTCCAAGATAAAAAGACTGTCTGCGTAAAGAAATGACTGTTTCCTATTCCTGAAGGTGATAATGTTGGAAATCAAGCAACTCTCCAGTGGTAGAAAACACCACAGCCCAAAGATCTTGATTGAGAACATTTTACTCCCTTTTCTTTTGAACTTCACTCTGGGGGCAGGTAACTGAAAAGTACTTTCTAGAAGCAGTTTACCTGAATGTGGATTATTTCCTAAGACTTCATTGCAAAGAAGCTATGTTCTCTCCTGGCCTACTGAATCAGGGTCCTTCTGCTCCTTAGGAAATTTAACTAGGTCAGACCTGAATTTAAATCTTCACAATGAAGACTTCCCTTTTAACTTTTACTTTGGACAAAAAAGGAGAACTTAGGACATGGTTACTGTTCTTTCTGTGATAGAATGTTTTCAAATGTGAGGTGGCTTCTTTCTGGTTTGGAGTCCCATTCCAAATCTCTCCTTTTCAAGTACACAGTATGTATGCTGGGTGCAAAGGATATATTATCCTTAAATGAAATAACTAATAACTATTTTATAATTTATTGTTAATCAATGATTTGAAAAGCTATTTATGGAGCTGGAGAGATGTCTCAGAGGTTAAAGACACTTGCTTGCAAAGCCTGATGGCCAGTGTTTGATTCCCTAGTATCCACATAAAATAAAATCCAAACACGGGCTGGAGAGATGGGTTAGTGGTTAAGCGCTTGCCTGTGAAGCCTAAGGACCCTGGTTCAAGGCTCAACTCCCCAGGACCCACGTTAGCCAGATGCACAAGGGGGTGCACGCATCTGGAGTTCGTTCGCAGTGGCTGGAGGCCCTGGCATGCCCATTCTCTCTGTGTTTCTCTCTCTGCCTCTTTCTCGCTCTGTCTGTCGCTCTCAAATAAATAAATAAAAATTTTTTAAAAAGCCAGACACACAAAGGGGCGTATGCATCTGGAGTTCGTTTGCAGTGGCCCTGGCATGCCCATATTCTCTTTGGCCTTTTTCTCTATGTCTCTCTGACAAATAAATGAATAAAAATATATTTATATGAAGCCGGGCGTGGTGGCGCACGCCTTTAATCCCAGCACTCGGGAGGCAGAGGTAGGAGGATCGCCGTGAGTTCAAGGCCACCCTGAGACTCCATAGTGAATTCCAGGTCAGCCTGGGCTAGAGTGAGACCCTACCTCGAAAAACCAAAAAAAAAAATATATATATATATATATATATATATATATATATATATATGAAAAAAGATGTTTCTGGGGACTCAGAGATAGCTCAGTGTTTAAGGTATCCAAATCCTAAGGACCCAGGTTCAGTTCCTCAGTACCAACTGAAAGCCAGATGCACAAGGTGGAAAATGCATCTGGAGTTCATTTGCTGTGAGTAGAGAACCTGGCATACGCATTCTCTCTTTCCCTCTCTCCCTCTCTCTCTCTCTCATTCTGTGTGTGTGTGTGTGTGTGTGTGTGTGTGTGTGTGTGTGTGTCTGCCTGTCTGTCTGTCTCTCAAATAAATAAATAAAATAATTTTTAAAACAGCTTCTTCTGCTGGGTGATGGCCATAAGAGCATGAGGATCTCAGTTCAGACACCAATACCCACATAAATGCCAGATGGGTGAGGTGGCCCATCTCAAACCCTGGATCTCAAGATCCCCAGAGCAAGATGGCTAGTTAAACTGAATCAGCAAACTCTGGGTTCAAGTGAATTACCCTGGCTCAGTAAATGATGTGGTAAGTGACAGAGGAACACATCCCAAGTCAACCTCTTACATTTACATGCATCCCCACCCAGGTGTGCCTGCATATATGTACACGACTGCACGCCGTGAGTTGTCTCTCTTGAAAGGAAGAAAGAAAGATAGAAAGCCGGGCGTGGTGGCGCACGCCTTTAATCCCAGCACTCGGGAGGCAGAGGTAGGAGGATCGCCGTGAGTTCGAGGCCACCCTGAGACTACATAGTGAATTCCAGGTCAGCCTGAGCTAGAGTGAGACCCTACCTCGAAAAACCAAAAAAAAAAAAAAAAAAAAAGAAAGAAAGATAGAAAGAAAGAAAGAAGGAAAGAAAGAAAGAAAGAAAGAAAGAAAGAAAGAAAGAAAGAAAGAAAGCAATTTCTTTGCAAACTGAATATCTTACATGGTGCTGAAACAAGCTAAGTGTTTTACTTATATAGGAAAGTAGTTTATTGCTAACATTACCTCAGGCTACAGAACAGTTATCTCTTTATACTGGCAAGATTTCTCCCTGGAACTTAGCACTAATTCAGGTTGATATGAATCTAATTTATCTGATGTTTTATTTTATTATGTTTTTCATAACAAAGTAACAATCAAGTCAACATGGCCTGTAATGTTTCAAAGTCTAATTTAAGATTTCATAGAAGTACATTTACCTTGAAAATAGCTAAACTATTACTTTTACTCAGTTGTTCCATCTATGTGAGGCTGATCATACTGCCTTACTTATTTCAGTTTTTAAATAGTCTTATTTTCTCTTTGTTATCCCTCAATGTCATAGTTCTCTATACCTGCCACTATTTCATTCCCATTACTGTGTCTTTTGACATAATTATGTTCTTAATTTTAAACTCTTTCCCTGCCTCAACCATACTGGCCCTGAACTTTTGATGGACTACTTCTCTTTTATATTTACTTCTTATTGTAAAGCTGTGCTTCTCTCTTTCAATATTCATTTCATAAAAATCCCCATGTAATCATATCAGATCCTTTAGTTAGCCACTCCTTTTCTTTTTCATTGGAATCATTAGCAATAGTAGTCTCCAGATTTGATTTTTTTTTTTTTTTTTAGAACACTCAGTTCCTTGTGAGCCATCTTTCATAAAGAAATTCCCAGGAAGGAATCAGAAACAATTTTTCTTCTGGCGACTCACATGATGGTTGTAATTTTGAGCATCAGCTTCATAACAGGAATTTTATATGGATTATCTCATGTACTCTCTATGTTTATCTTACAAGTGGGTTTGTAATTTTCTTTTCTAAAAATATTTATTTATTTATTTTCAAACACAGAGAATAAGGCAGAGAGAGAGAATGGGTGTGCCAGGGCCTCGAGCCACTGCAAACAAACTCCAGATGCATGTGCCATTTTGTGCATCGGGCTTTATATGGATACTGGGGAAACTAACCCTGGTTATTAGTCACTGCAAACAAACACCTTAACCAATGAGCAATCTCCCCAGCCCTTTAATTTTCTTTGTACCAGCATGAAGATTAAAGTTCAGAGAAGATGCATACAGACAGTAATGGATTTAGCAGACTGAATTTCAGGTATATTTTTCTAAAAAGTCTGTATTCTTAACCATCACATACATATATGAGATCACCAAATCAAATTTTCCTACTTAGACCGGGTGTGGTGGCGCACGCCTTTAATCCCAGCACTCGGGAGGCAGAGGAAGGAGGATCACCTTGGGTTCAAGGCCACCCTGAGATTACATAGTGAATTCCAGGTCAGCCTGGACTAGAGTGAAATCCTACCTCAAAAAACAAACAAACAAAAATCCAATTTATGTTATCCTACAAATTACTAACTTAAAAGTATCTCTATGTCATTATCAAAAACTGTGTGAACTGAATGGTATTTCACTATATTAATAGAAAATCAGCTCAAGATATAAGACTAAGAAATTTATTGATTTGTATAACTAGGAATCCAAAGATACCAGTGAATTATAGAGTGGACCCCACAGTCCCACACCCACCCTGTGTTTGCTCTGCCCCAGCTCCATCTTGTTGCTGATGGCCTAAGCCACATCAAGCATGTCATTTCTCCTTCACGTTTAGCAGGGGATGCTTCAAAAAAATATCAATTACCTTCTTTTACCAAATTGATTTCAATTGTGTCACATTCCCATCTCTTAATATAGCCAGAAGAAGTACATTGACTTAGATTAATCAAGGTTGAATCCCAGAGCAGGTGCCTAGGAATAAGAAGTCATAAAATAGTTCTCTGAACAATATCAGACTTCTCATTAGTAAAAGGAAGAATAGATGTAGAATAGACAATAAGCAGGGTCTCCTGCCCAGTACACTGACTTCCTGAAATCCATGTATACCCTTTTGCTTGAGCCTTTTCTTTGAAGTCCCACACCTTCTTAAAACAACCCCTCATAGAGCTACTACAAAAAGAGCCAGAAATCTCAGGCTTATGCTCATTTTGCTTTCCCAGATGTCATGTGACTTCTCTAACTAAGTAATAGCTCTCTGCTACCAAAGTATCTGGAGTAAAAGAAGAAAGGATAACAGCATCAGATGGTTTATTTGCTGATGCTCTTGGTGTACAATATAAGCAGTGACAGCATGCTAGTTAATTGCATTGTGATAATCATTACACTATGCATATACAAAACAAATCCCCATGTTAGTGCTTTTAATATAGTAATCTTGATTGGTTGAATGTACTTTTAAAAATCCACTTGGAAAAGTGAACAATGAAAATTCTGTGTAGTCCTAGGTTTGTAGGATTGTGACAGTTTGCTATGGAGGAAGAGTGTGTGCCCCAATCCTGGTTTTGGATTGACTTCCTGCGTCTACCAATCTGATCACTCCTGCTTCTCCATTCTGAAAGTTTCTTGGATAGCTTGATGTCTATGGTCCTGGATGACAACTGCATGTAGGGGCATCCTGGAAGACTATTCTTTTCTACCTCTACTATCAAGGGCCACGGAGACAAGGAAGTAATCTGTCCTTCTTAGCCACACATTCAATGTTATTAAAAGTTTATGACACTTCTAACGTACTTGCTTCTAGCAATGTTGTCAATGATATCAGCTTTCAATAATTCTAAGGTACTTTTGTAGTCATATTCCAGAATTTTCTCTGGCACTCAGATTAGTGAATACTGTTTTCCTGTTGATATTTTTCTCAAATAAAATGAAAGCTGGTGGTTAGTCTTGTTTAAGGACCTGAAGTAGAGCAGTAGCGTGCAGGCCAATATTATGAAAATGAGGATGTTTTTGGAAATTTTAGCCTTACTAATGTCATAGTGTCAGTAGGCACATAGTATTTGTGTTAAGATACTATACAACAGATGAGCTCACTCAAATGTTTCGCTGCTATGCAATAATAATAATGGTCAACATCAGGAATGGAATGATGGAGTCCTCAAGGCCCTCCATGTTCATTCTATACCTCAATCTTTTTATATTAGACATAACCAAGACTGCTTTGAAAAAATATATCAGTGTAATTCTTTCTCCTCTACAGCCAGTATAATCCTCCAGCTATTGACTACTGTGCAGTCCCAGGAATTCTGTGAGACTAAGAAGATACAAGTTGCACTGATGGAGGATTTCATTTGCTATTACTTTCAAGTAAATGCCAAATCTCTGTTGTTGTAGGCAGCATTTGGGAATCAGCAAAGACATATTACACTGAGACATTAAAGTAGGGTTAGCAGTTTAATCTCTCCAAAGGTTGAAGGGTGGGAAAAAACGGGAACAATTTTCAAAATTTTAAGAACTGTAAAATGCACAGCTTATAGACAAGATATCAGGAAATTTCTCACTTAAGATAGAGTTTTGCAAATCCCAGTAAACTACACATGGAATGTATTACTACTGAATTTCTCTTTATTTGAGTACCAATATAATAAAGTAAAAAGCAAAGGTCAGATTGTCAGAAAAAAATATTAAGGCTGGAGATATTCCTCAGTTGTTAAAGCACTTGCTTGCAAAGCCTGCTGGCTTGGGTTTGATTCCCCAGCACCCACTTCAAACCAGATGTACAAAGTGGTGTGTGTATGTTGGGTCATGATATGCAAAGACATTTATCTTACCCATAACTGTGAGCTAACTCCACAATGCATGACCCATATACCTCAACAAGGAGGAGCCAAGGGGAGGGGGTAGGTCACAGATGAGCCTAATAATGGTACCAAACTGACTGTATTTGCTGAATACAAAAGTAACTAATAAAGAAAAAAAGAAAAGAAAAAAAAAGAAAAACAAAACAACAACAACAAAAAAAACCAAAGTGGTGTGTATGTGGAGTTTGTGTGCACTGGAAGGAAGTCCTGGCATATCGATACATTTTTTTCTCTCTCTCTTTCTCTCTCTCTCTCTCTCTCTCTCTCTCTCTCTCTTTCTCTCTACAAATAAATAATGAAAAATTAGGAAAAAAAGATTAGGCCTGCCACATATGATTTCTTGACAGATATCTTCTCCCAACTTCTGACCCTCTACTCAGGAGTAGAAGCAACAACAACAACAAAAAAATGTGTACGACAGCAAGCAAAGCACATCATGACATGTCCTAAGTGTACTTCATCCCACATTTTATCAGTTTCCTATTGCTTCTATACAAATTACTAGAAACTTAGTGACTTCTTATCCTATAGTTCTGCAGCTTAGAAGTTCAACCAAACTCCCACTGGATTAAAACTGAAGTGCTAATGAGGTTGTGCACCTTGTTGAAAGTTTGAAGGGAGAACCCATTGTCTTTGCTTTCCTATTTTTTTGAAGCTCCCCCAATTCTTAGCTCATGACCTCTTTTCTCCATCTTCAGAATCATCAGGCTGCATCTTTCTGATATTCCTCTACACTCACATCTTCCATTAGCACAATAAGGAAACATTCTCTGTTTCTATGGTCATTTGTGAATGGAATGTATCCAAACAGATAACTCAGGATAATTCTTACAGCTTCTTTTAATCACATTTGCAGGTGTCCTTTTTGCCAAGAAGATAATAGTCATAGGTTTTAAGGACAATGGCATTGATATCATGAGGGAGGGTCCATTTTCCTGCCTTCCATGTATGCTAAGCAGATGTAATATTGTTAAAATGAAAAATATTTGAAATCAATATCATTTTTGTACAAATAAATTAAAAAATAAATTGTTGGTGTGAATTTTGTATATAATATAATGAGAAGTAGGATAGATAATGAGGTATGATTAAGTACAAAAATAAGCACTTCCAATTAAGACATATGTATTCTTCTCAAGAAAATAAAATTGCAATGGTAACTCCCTGAAAAATTTCTCAGCATGAGTTTGTTGCTTTAATGTTGAAGAAATTGAAATTATAAAATTTGCTGCAAAACACTGGAAATTGTTCAGAAAAGAAAAATATGTTGAGGAAAAAGAATTTGGGGAAAATTATGTAGCTTTAGCAAATTTAAAATGAAAAGGAGTGAACACCATTGATAAACTATATAAAACCTAAGTTTCAGATTTCATAGGTTAGAAATAAGGTGCATCTACATCTTGACAATATATTGATATAGCACTCCCATCATTCTCTTGATTCTATTTTCTTTTTGTTTTCTATCATTGCATTGTTTTCAGCATGCAGAGCAAAGTTTGGCGACAGTTTTCAGTTCTGAATGACTAATGAATTGTTCATCTGTGAGTAGAGTCTCCCTGGTGCAAGCTCTGTGTGAGTCTCTATTCCTCCCCATTCAAAGACGACATCATTGATTGTCGTGATATTACCCATGTTCACAGACCCAGCTGAAAAGACAAACGACAGGCCAGCATTCTTTCCCAAAACCCCAGGCCTTAAACAGTGTCCTTTGTTTGCAGGCGCAATTAGCTTTTTGACAATCCTGCACTGACTTCCTTTCTGTGCAAGTACATGACCATCTCAGAAGAATAAGTCGCCCTATTCCTCTTATGGCAGTTGAACTGTCATTTATTTTTTATCTCAGAGAAGTCCGTAGTTCTGATATAATTGTATTTCAAGTCCTCTTTACTGCAATCCTTTAATGAGTAATCTCAAATTTCCATTTGCAGCTGAACATATAGACAACCCCAGTAAGATAGTACAGGAATTCTCCATAAAATCAAGGATACAGATGTCACAACCTTTCATGTGCATAGCACAAACCTCGGCTCCCAGTAGCACTGCAAAGTTACAAGATGGGACCAGGAGATGTCTCAGCAGTTAAGAACACTTGCCGTGCAAGCAAGAGGGCCTGAAATGGCCTGAGAACAGCTGACTTCAATTTGCCAGCATCCATAGATACACTTGGGTCTGGCAACACATGCCTGTCACCTCAGTTTTGTGGGGATCAGAGAAAGGAGAAGTGCTGGGCCTCATGAAAACGGCAGCTCTCAGTACAGAGAGACTCCGGGAACTACTCAAATGAGCCACATAGGAAGATGCCAAGTGTTCTCCTCTTCACACACAGACACAGCATGTATACATGCTTATACACATTCAAACAGCACACACACACACGCACACAAATGCACACCACACCACACATATACAAGCACACACACACAAAAAGAAGTTACAAAAAATAACAAAATCCATATATAAATAAAATATAATTGTAAATGATATTCCTTTCTCTACAAAAGAATCGGAATGTTAATTTTGTTTTTAGAGTTTTGGAATTAGTAAACAAGTTGAAAGTTGAAGTTTCTATCAGGCCTTATATTCCTGAGCTTAGACCTTAAAAGTCAAATTTAATTACAGCTAGCATTTATTATGTGCCAAGTATTAATATAGGCACAACTTGAACTTCAGAGTAACGTTAGGAGATAGGACCTGCTATTACTTTTATTTTCCTGATTAAAACAAATGGAGGAATAGAAAAGTTATCTTACTTCACATAGCTCTTTAATAGGACTGACACTCAAAGCTAGGCTGTGTGGTACGAAGACAGCTTCGTTATCCACTATACAATAGTGCCTCTCTTTTGTCTCCCATTTTGGAGCACAGCTGACTTTGAATTTGCTCCCTGCACCATGATGGAACCCAGTAAGAGAAGCATAGGCTTGAAACTAATGCAGGCATACAACAATTGAATGGATGACTGAGCTGAATCTAGAATGACAGAACAAACATTTGAGGGATAGAGATAAGTGTAGGACCAGGTAGTAAAAGATAAGGATAGCCACAGCCATGATTTATTGAGCACTAGCTCTATGCACAAACAATGCCGGTGGAATTTGGTAAGGTCAACATATCTTAAACTACATGATGGGGCATGAAACATTCTCCCTGAGGAAACTGAGACTTGAAGAGGAATACAGTTTTTCTAAGGTGATATCTATAGCAGTCAATAATCCCAAGCCTAAGGTCCAGGTTCTATGGTCCAAACGCATACCTTCTTCTCTTCAAATGGGCTTTAATTCAACAGGACTTTATCAGGACATCGTGTATTCACAGGGAATCCAAGATCTGGTTTTTATCATAATCCTTTCTCACACAAACCCAACCAAAGACTATGTAGCACATAAATAATATATGTTTATTTTTCACAGTTATAAGGCTAAAAAGTCCAAATTCAAGGCTACTGCAAGTTCAATGTCTGCTTCTGAAATGATAGATTCAAAGCCTGTTTCCTAGTTCACAGAGGGTACCACTGCCAGTGTCCTTACATTGTGAAAGAAATGAAACAGCTCTCTGGAGGTTGCTTTGTAAGTGCTTGACTCATATTAATCCCAAAGGACCATACCTCTAAATTTCATCTCTTTAGTAATGAGTTTTCAATGTATGAGTTTTGTGAAAACAAACATTCAAACTCAAGCAATCATATTTTATTATTCAGACAGTTGTCTCCAGAAAGAGAGCAGGTCTGAAAATATGAAAAATTTCCTGACATAGTAGACAAGAGAGAAGACAATGAGCCAGCCTGCAGGAACCCAACGCGTTCGGATGTGCCTCCCACACATTGATGTGAGCTGAAAATGACATAGGCTGAGACAGGCAGTAAGGCTGCCATGTTGTCCAGGTCACGCACATCAAGTGTGTCAACTACAATGTTGAAGCATCTGCCGCTGCTAAAGGTCCAGCCAGACTGTGGACACCAGGGAAGAATTGAGCTTCACTCCATGTGTGATCACACATGGAATCCCACTGAGTGTATCGAGTAGAACTCAAAAATACTCTAAGAATCTAACTCTATGTAAAAAAAAGAGTTTTTTCTGCTTCTCTAGGCTCTTGAGCACTAGTAACTCTGATATCGCCCTCCTTCCAACACTATCAATTATGTCATTCCCCCTCTTAATTCAAAGTCCTCATGTCTTGCTCTGTATTTCAAGTACTACTTCATTTCTTCATGGGTCAACATATTTCCTGTATGACACACCATATCTTATATTGAAGGTGAGCTGTGCTAGATGACAATATCTAGGCTTAAAGATGGACAAGCCTGATGACTCCTTTGCTTTGTTTGCTTTTGATTGATCCTATGACCTATGCCACCAAGAAAAGTAGGAACAGTAACACCAAAAAAAACCCAAAATTCACATAAGTACATTTCTATATACCCCTGCCAGTTCCACCCCAAGTTCCATACTATTCATAGCGTGTACCAAGTGAGAATCCAAGAGCTTACCAGATCCCAGACCCTCCCTCAGATGTCCTGATCTTAATCCAATTTAGTAGGCAGTGGTGAACACAATAACATTCAAGTCCAAGGTACAAACACATGCAGAATATCTTTTTGTGCCATTGTTACACCTACCAAACTTCCCAGTGTATCTTATTGTATCTTCTAGACCCCTTCCAAAAGCAAGACTGACTTTAACCTATTAACACTAATAGGGAAACATATAGAAGACAGAGAGATGATAGCTGGATAGATAAGAAAAATGACTTTGAATATTATAGATTCCCAAATAATCTTTCTTTATTATTCCTGTTTAATCATCAGGTAAACTCATGCATTGACCAGAATGGGTCAAAACATGGCCCAAGCTATAAGAAACCATTGGCAGTTTTTCCTGCAAAAGAAATATCAGAAATAGTTAGTTGTTTTTCTGGCATTCCCTACATGATCTCCTTTCTACAACTGTATTTTCTTTGAGAACAATCTACTCATGGAAAGCTAATGAGGAAATGACATATCAGAAAGCTCAATAATAGTATGGAATTGTTTGCACAATGATGACATTGCTATGCAGTGTTCATGCAGTGTAATGCAGTTAGCAATCAGTTTTATGTTTTGTTTTAAAGGGTCCTTTAAAGAAACTCCAGGTTTTTTAAATCTGTGTGTGTGCACGCACACACGTGTGCACACGCATGTGTGTACTGATGCACATTTGCCATGGTGCACAGTGGAGGTCAGAAGACAACCTCAGGTTTCTGTTCTCACCTACCACTTAGTTTGAGACAGGCTCTCTTGTTCATCTCCATTAGGCTAGCTGGTTGGGGAGCTCCTCGGGATTCCCTCTCTCTGCCTCCCATCTCCCTGTAAGAGCACTGGGATGGCAGATGCATTTGTTATTACTGAAAACAAAAAAAATTCATATGTTAGAGATGGAAATTAACTGGAAAGGATATATGGGAGAAGTCTTAGGAAAATGGTCTGTAACTCAACTGGTATCAGTTGTGATAGTGTATATGGTTGCAAAAACTAATTAAATTATACTGTTAAGATTGGTGCATTTCACTCTATAAATTCTTCCTCAAAGGCATCTTCATTAAAATAATTAGGAACATGACTTAAAGGTCACTCATAGTGTGTTTCAGTGGGTGTCATGCTTTGATCCTACACAGGTCCAGCCATCATCCCATTGCTTGTTGTGGGAATTCTCTTGTTTCAATTTATTGGCAAAGAGTGCCAACTAGTTAAACATAAAGCAAAAGAGATTGCATAGGAAATTTAGGCCAGGCATGGTGGCGCACACCTTTAATCCCAGCATTCAGGAGGCAGAGGTAGGAGGAGCACCATGAGTTCAAGTCCACCCTGAGACTACAGAGGAAATTTAGTTCTCTCATCATGATCAGGAATTTTTGTTTGTGCGTACCAACTTTTGGAAAAAAGACTTGGTATATCTCATCACAGGACTAGAGTACAACAAAAGTTCTTGGTTACTGAAGCTTCCCGCCTCATTTCAATGTAATATTTCTGTACTCCCTCAGATACATGTGACATTTACCTTGCATTTTAATTTTGTCTGCTTCACATTATCACCCCAACTTCGAATGTCTAAGAAACTAGAAATTGCTTAGTCATTTCTATCACCTAAAACAACTAGAATATCCTTTAATTTTGAACAAATAATTATTGAAGGTTTTAAACCTTTGCTGGATTGGATTAAATGAACTGTATTGAGTAATCTTTGGGTATAATGGAGCCATTGGTCAGAAAGTACTAAGAGATCTGAGGACGTTCCTTCATTTGTGGCCTCTTACACTCACCAATTCTGGGTACTTACCAGGCATATGACACAGAGCAAAGATATTAATTTTTTATATTTTTTATTTATTTACTTGCAAGGAGAGGAAAAAGATAGAGAGTATGGGCACACAAGGATCTCTACCACTGCAAACAAACTCCAGATACATGTGCCACTTTGTGCATCTGGCTTTATCTGGGTGCTAGAGAAATGAATCCAGACCGTCAGGCTTTGCAAACATCTTTAAGAGCTGAGAGCAACTCTCTAGCCCAAGATATTAAAATTTTATCAAAGATAAATCAATCAAAGTTCTTGCATGAAAGAACCAGGCTGGGAAGGAAAAGGCAAGGTATATAATTAACACATAAGAAGACACACAGTCGTGTGATAAGAAAGGAAGGAATGCATTCCTATAAACATTTAGAAAAGAAAGAAAAAAGGAAAAAAATATGTTTGCCCTCTTTTCCTCCCCCCTTGGAGATCTCACTTTCTAAACCAAACTTAATGCCTGCCCATTTGGAAAAACCAAAATAAATTGTAGCAAATCATTTTAGGAATCTTCTCACCCACAGTGAGGAAGAAGGCCTTCCTTTGGACAGAATATCACTATTCCTTTTGGAAATCAAGTGACAATGAGGCATAAGGGATGCTAAATATTCCTGCATGGTTTTTCACTTCCTTCCTGATAGCATTATCCTTGAGGAGCCCCTAGTTTCTAGTTTCATCTTTTCCCACACCACTTGGTATTTAGTCTAACCCACTGTATTCTACACCATGAGTTTCTACATAGATCAAATCAAAGAATGGAGAGCAATGATTTCCAAGATCTACTTCAACTCCAAAAATGCCATGATTCCATTTTCTGTGTCTCTAGGATCCTAAGTCTTTTAAAAAAATATATTTTATTTTTGTTTATTTATTTATTTGACAGAGAAAGAAGGAGAAAGAGAGGAGAGAATGGTCACATGTCAGGGCCTCCAGCCACTGCAAACGAACTCCAGACACGTGTGCCCCCTTATATATCTCACTAACGTAGGTCCTGGGGAATCGAACCTGGGTCCTTTGGCTTTGTAGGCAAGTGCCTTAACCACTAAGCCATCCCTCCAGCCCAGATCCTAAGTCTTTTGTTTGTTTGTCTCTGATTCTGCTTGTTTTGCTGTAGCTATGTAGGGGATGGCAAGCAGGACATTGCTTATGCTAAGTGAGTTCTTGACCACTTTCCAATATCACCAGCTCCTAATTACTTTAGATGGTTCTGGTGATTAGAAAGAGGTTGCTGTTTTTTCCAAATCTCACTGTTCCACGTACTCACTTCACAATTTTCATTTTCAGTAATAGTAATGAGTTAAACATTTTTCTCCTAAAATCAAATGACCTTTAAACTTAGGTAGATTTGACTTTCTCCTAGGTAATATTATGTAGGAACTCATAAATATTTACCTTATTTGCTTTTCTAAAATATTATAATAAATATATCACCATTAAATTTTTTTCTCCTGCGCTCCCAATGATTTACAAATTGTACTTTAAGATATCCTGTACTGAGGCTAGAGATATGACTCAGCGGTTAAGGTGCTTGCCTCCAGAACCTAATGACCTGGGTTCAATTCCCCAGTACCCATGTAATTCAGATACACAGATCACTATCTATGTACCTATCTACCTATCATCTCTCTCTCTCTAATTGCAAATAAATAAGTATTTTAAAAATTAATAAAAGATGAGGTGTTGGGGGCCTCTGAGGCTCTGGCTCTCACAGATGAGCCTAATAATGGTACCAAACTGACTGTATTTGCTGAATACAAAACTAATTAATAAAGAAAAAAGAAAAGAAATAAATTTTAAAATATTAATAAAAGAAATCATGCACTATTGCATTAATAAAATCTTAGTAAGGGCTGGAGAGATGGCTTAGAGGTTATGGCACTTTCTTGTGAAGCCCAAGAACCAAGTTTCATTCACCAGTATCCACATAAGCCAGATGTACATGGTGACATATGCCTCTGGAATTTGTTTTCAATGGCTGGAGGCCCTGGTGCATCCATTATCTCTCTCTCTCTCTCATAAATAAATAAATAAATATTTTTAAATATTTAAAATAAATCTTATTAACTTTCTTCATCAGTTGATTAGAGATGTCAATCATATATGTTATAGGAATATGTCAACCTGTGTGCACCAGTATCTATAAAGATTTTTAAAATATATGTTCTAATCAACTAGAATCTTCTAAAATCCTGATAGTCAGCTATTAAGTGGGTTTGTATATTACCTGAAAAACAATTTGCCCAACAGATTTTTAAAGTTCGGAGTAAATCGGAGAAAAGGCTACATTACATTTGAACCTTAATAAATACTTAATAACCCATAAGGCAAATAGCTATGAATTACTAGAATGATTTCAAGCACAGTGCTTCCAGAGTCAGCCTGTGCTCTTGTTTTTGTTCATTACAAAACAGGAGCTAAAATATTGCTAATTTTATTAGCACTGTTGATTCATGAACTTTATAAAATAAGACACTTGAATAATGTGGGACCATGACCATTAAGTAAAGAAAATTGATTTCCTTCTCTCTTCTCTCTCTCTTTCTTCTCTATCTAGTCTCCTCTGTCTACAACAGCATGAAAATATCTTTCTTGTGAAGGGGGATATCATGATGATGCTACTAACTCTGTCCTGTGTTTATGGAGGCTGTTTACTTCTTGAACAACTGTGTGTGTGTGTGTGTGTGTGTGTGCACTTGCGCACATGTGTGATAGCATGCGTGTGTGTGTGTGTGTGTGTCTGTGTGTGTGTGTGCAAGCTTTGGTCCTCAGGTGGAACTGTGGTTCCTGTGCTTTCGTCCTCGAAGCTGTTTTTCTGGACGGGAATGGAGGCAGCTGTGTTTACAGCTCAAGTCTTGGCATACACTTACCAGAATCTATTATTCATATCATTCAGTATCAGAGAGAGATCTCAGGCCACCTGTCTATCTGACAAATTCACCCTTTTGTGAGCTTTCTGTTCAGAGCAAATTATGCTCACATTGATGAATTGAGGTTTTATGAGCATTGCTAACTAACATTCTCACAGAAGGCCAGGGGCAAGAGCCTGGAAGTGTTTCTGGTCCACAAGTAAATGATGAAAAAAAAAAGAATCAAAAAAAAAAAAAAAGAAGAAGAAAATGGTAATGTTTAAAGAAAATTTGCCATGAAGGGATAGTTAAATCATTTGGCAATGCCTTAATATTTATAATTCCAAGACTTTCCATAAATTATTGCAAATACTCTGCTTATAACAAACAAAAACTGGGAAAAATCCACACATCATTTTCTTTGTGCACAGAATATCTTTGAAAAAAAATCATACTACATTTCGACAGGTAACCATTGACCAGGGCAAAACACAGAGTTGTTGAAATATGCCCAACATTAATAAATCCAGCAATTTTAGATGATAACGTAGAAAACCTGCAGCAATTACAGCTTAAATTCCAGTTTGGTATTTTCATAGATACAAAATGGATGTTTTAATCTCTAGAAACTCTACACTGGATATGAAGCTAAGGCATGTGGCATGAGTTAAATAAATGAGATCAGTCTTTCAGAAAAGACTAACAGAAATCCTTCTACACAGTGGGTGGAGAGATAACCAATGTTCATGATAGAAATGAAGATTTTCATCTATTTGTGGGTAGAGTTGATTTTTCTCTCAGCCTTCAGTGTCCCTCACATTTGCTCTGCCTCTTATTCTGCATTTCATTTGAAGCAGCTAAAAGAGAGGAGGAGATCTCGCAAGAAAGAAGCATTCTACTTTTACTGTATCCACACGTCGAAGGCTCTAGTTCAGAATCTACTTAAAAACCTGTTTAGGTGCCAGATACTCTAGTCAGAGTGTGTGTGTGTGTGTGTGTGTGTCTTCAAAGCAACAAAACAGATTTTTTAAACAGAATAAAGTGATGAGGAATATCATCAATAAAGAAAATAATTTTTTTTCTGTTTTTATCCAGAACTGTGTGCCTATCTTACCAAATGTCAAATTATTACTACCTCTGGTCAGGTACAATTTTGCTGTCTTAAATTATAGCCAAAGTCAGTGGAAAATTCTCAACTTCTTCTCGGTGGCCTCCAAATGTGTCAGACACATCACCTTTCAATGCAAAGACACCATCACACAATGAACACTTGGCATTTCCCCTGAAAATGCATACCTTTCAGGGGAGCGAATGGGAAGTGGAGTCTGTTCAACACCATATGTGAGCGAGCTGCACAAGGCTCATTCCTCCTTCCAAACATGACAAGCTGCCACCTCATGGTGTGTGTGTGTGTGTGTGTGTGTGTGTTTTGAAATTAGTGACAGCCAACTTGCTACCTGGTCCGAATGTCAGTTGGACTGGTGACCACTCACGCATACAGCTCGGCACACTATACTTTAGTGACCTCTGAGGAAGAGGATGGCTTGGCCTTTGTGTACATTAAGTGGCATATGTGAAACTTTTGCATGCTTTCCATGATTTCCATCACCTTCAGATTCATAGGAAAAATGAAGATACCCAGTTTGTGGTTTGTTCAAAATGAATAAATGTACCCATTTTTTTTAATTTTAGGGGACTTTTCTTTTAAACCTGAAAATATTTTAGAATGATGCTACTGTTTTATTTAAAATAAATTTGGTCGGCAATGTGGCAACAAAATGCTTTCATCACAGACTTGATTAGAATTTTGTGTGGTGAACATGGTGACACTTTATCAAATTCCCCATGTCGGTTCAGGGTTCAAGTCTCCATTCTATCACCAAACTATATGATTCCATTTCCTTCCAGAAAAAAAGGGTAAATGCAGATGCAAAGGAACTAGACTGATTTACCTGCAGTAAGTTTTCACTCTATGATTATGGAAGTGAGGGTTTCATGCCTGAAGAAGCAATTCAGACAGAAGGCATTCATTGGTAGTGAAGATAAGACAAGAAGCACTCTTTGCTTGGTAGCATAGTCAGTGCATCATACAGCTGAAGGACCACCATTTTGCTCCCTGGAACTGCAGCAGTATTTTCTACTTTGCTGCAAGGCTGAGATTTAGCTGCAGCTAGTAGAGCATTGTTCTTTTTTTAACTCATGTGATAGGTATCTTCAACACTGTCAAACAAATCTGTAGAGCTGGTGATTAGTTGCCCAAAGAGCATAATGTATGTATTATTAATTAAAGAAGGTAAGTTTGGCTAATTGTCATTTCTATACAGTAGCAGTGCACTAAGATACATTTTAACAATCTATAAATAATTGATAATTTTTTTTCTTTCATCTTCCTTCCTAGTTTGCATAAAACTAATGACTTGGTAAATGTTACTCACTTCAAAATATTCGAACTGCTTCTATGAAAATTAAACTAACACTGTAACCTTAGCAAATAAGGAGAATGTTCCCCCTTTTATTGCAAGGTTTACAAAAAAATAGATGGGAAATACAACACTTGTAACAAAAAAATGTAATCCTGTGAAATTCAAATGAGAATCATAAATAATATAAAATCAGCATTAAGAGTGTGCTTAAGAAATGGAACTGATTTTACAAATATAAAGATACTAACCCATGATTCTATATACACACACACACACACATATATATATATAAGTTTACTGTACATACATGTATTTATACTGATATATTTATATATTCCAGCAGCCCCAAACAATTCCTTGCTTACTTTCAAGAAACAGAAACTGTGATCAAAAAGGTTGCTCCAGGATATTGTCCATACCTGGTCCTGGCATGTTCCCACTCACTGATGACTACGTGATAATCCTTTAAACCTCAACAGTAGCACACACAAAGTCTTTCCCAAAGAAAATGTTTGAGTATATGACTACCTGCCCTACAATCTTGCATAGAGTACCTAGTTAGATCCTTATAGGAGAGTGCAGTAAAACTACCTACTCTTTTTTTGAAGAATTCTCTTATTTTTCCATATCAGCAATCTTCCAGTCTTCTGTAACAGCATAAAAGCTTATCCTCTAGTTCTCAGTGCAACTGAATACATTCCCACAGTTATTGATGACACTATAATTTTTACATTTATTTTGTTTGGAATACATTGTGATTTTTTTAAAGAAGATTTTTTAATAAGACCTATAGGCTAAAGTATTGCCTAAGTGACACATTGTTATTTAAGCCTACGTGGAGTCTTACATATGCTTCATTATGATAAAAAACAGGTTGTAAGGACTGATTCTGTGACCTTTTTTTTCTCATTTTAACCCTACTGATATGTCACCCATGGCAACCTTAAACTGATTTTAATAGAGTCGATCCTATTATTCATTTAAATTGAGGTGCAAGAGCACTTAGACCAGAGAAATTTGCATTCAGCAAATGGGGATTTGATGAGCAAAAATGATAAGATATATGTTGTATAACATGGCCTATTTTGCTAGCAAATAAACAGCTCTTCAAATTGATAAACTTCAGAATATTTTATCCTCAAATGTTTATACATAAATGATTAAAATGCATTAGCAATTCTGCTTTTGAAAAAAACATATTGGGAAAACAACACAGTTGTGTTGCTTAAATTTGTAATTAACAAATTTATTACTAATTCTGCTCAGTTCTTTAATATGCTGCATTCCTGAAGAAGAACATTAATACACAATGGCAGGAAGAAGCTAATTTTAAGACTTTGGAGAAATGAATGTCTTTTAATGCTGTGTGTTTCTCTTATCTACATGCCACATTATTGTAATAAGTACATTCAGGAATAATTTCTTTTCAAATATTTTTACAAATCTTGCTCTTATTTGCATGCAAGTAAGTTGTCAGCTTAAATCTTTGAAATGCAAAATATATCTCATTTCTATATTTCATCAAGGAGCCTTTCATGTTTAATAAATTACAACTTAGATCCTCCAAGACTTTGTTTTTCATTAACTAAAAGCAAAAGGATACATTTAAAATCTTAATCACAACCTGCAAGGGTATTTGCATGTTGCTGATATTTGTCTTGATGGGACTTTTAATATTTGCAAACTAATCAAGATAGCAAGGTTATACCAATAATTTCTGAAGACAAAAATAACTTTCTGCATTATTTTCTTTATTATATTCAAGCAGGAAACTTAAAAAACTTCCAGTGCCTTAATCTCAGTACTGTATATGCTTTTGTGCACATATGCCTTGCCTAAATATTTTAATCGAAGAAATGGCCACATCCCAAAAAAACTATGGAAAAATATGTAGAAGAATGTGAATGTCATGTCTTGTCTAGTCTAGACTATTACTAGTGCTTGATCAGCACGAATTAAATGGTTGTGAACAGCCCAAAACAAGCAAGGTAAACCACCCACTTCTCCCCATTATCCACATCTCCTTGCTGAGTAGAGGTGTGGGTCAAGGAGAAGTCAAGGTGTACCCTTTACTGCTGTGATTTGAGCCCAGTTACATAGAGATAAGGGTGTTTATGACTGTTTGTTTAGTTGTTATTTTCATTTTGTCCAAGTACCTCAGATGATCGTGTTGAAAGTCCTAAAGACTCTGAAATAGGGTGAATTATCTCATCAATAGAGACCAGAAATTTTTTTTTTGACAGTTCAATATCTTTCCTGGGGGGATGTGGTCCCATGGGCCACAGTAATACGATGTCATAGAAGAGGCAAACTTCTGCTGAACTTGCTTCCCTGAGACCTTCCGTTAATCTTTTGCTGTGGAATGGAAGATCAAAAAAACCCAAACAGTTTAAAAACTATGCAGCTAATGTCATGCAGTTAAACTGATGTAGCATGCATGTTGTTCTGCAAGCTAACAGGTTAAATATGGCTTTGCTTTAAGATTCCCATCAAATTTCGTTTTTATAGAGAATATCTGAAAGCAGAAGGGGTTGAGGGAGGGTGAGGTAAAAAGAAATAAATCATTGTAGTCTCAGGAACAGTAATCCTTGTTGAGGATTTTGGCTGATTGATATAAATAACATCGTCCCCGCCATCTGTCCGAAGAGGGACCTTTCCAGTCAGTGTTAAGCTGCAACGGCAGAATAATTAATGAATGGTGTCCTTTGTGCTGGTAATAAAGACAAGACAAATTATGTTATAATCCAACTGCTGCTCATTTGTCACAGCCAAATAAAATGTCAAATAAAAGTGAGGGGGGCACTGTGTTTGTTTAATGGACTGCAAGCTACCTGTTTCTATTGTTGATAGACAACTAGAGTGTAAGTTTTGCATGTTACAGAAAAGGAAAACCTCTGAACTGAAATCACATTTCCTCGGTAGCTGGGGTGGGAATGGAGAGAGACATGGGGGAGGCCTGGCAGAGAAACACTGAAGTAAGTTTTAATTAGAGAGCTATAATACCATCCGCTCCTCTGAGTAAGTTGGTTGCTATTACAGTGCCTGCAAAGTCCAGGTTCAAAACACAGCTGAGCTATTTGCAAATCTGTAAGAATTTGGTAGGGCTCTCATCTTGCATTTTCAGGATAGACACATTCATCCAGTTGCTAGGAAAGCCAAATAATGAAAACATAGCTGGGATTTAGCAAGCTCCACTGGGAATTACCTATCATAGAGGGCAGGGCTGCACTTCCTCAGAACATGCTCCTGCTGTAAAAATTCACAAACCTGGCATTCATTCAGGCATCTGTCGCTTGCTCTAATGCCAGTTCATAGTATACATACAAACATCTGCTTCCGTGCACAAAGGGATACAGAGCGCTTGACAGGTCTGTGTTAGCAGGGTTCGCAATGCCAGTTCTTTATGCAAAAACCCTAATGCTTCCCGTCAAGCCATTAGAAGTGATACAATCAGCCCAGGCCCCATTAAGCCATCAGTGTCCACCTGTGATAAAGATGGCCATTTGTTTTCTTAAAGCCCACTTAATGTCTGCTTAACTCAATTTGTCAGGAAATGTAGAACAATTTCCTCACAGCCTGAAATTTGGTAGTGGTTCAAAGTCAAAAGGCCAGGTCTAGTCCTATTCAAATGATATAATAAACAGTCTTCAAATCAAAATCTCCCTTGAGGAGCTAATGTTTACTTTTTCTTTTAAAAAATTATGTTGCTGGAAAAGAACAAAATTTGCATCCTTTTATTAATTATTATTATTCCTAAAGTCCTGAAATATGTCTACAAGAAAAATGGGCTATTGCTTGATTATATAAGAAAATAACTTTATTTTCTCCTAAATTCAACCAGAAATTGGTTTTAGGAAGAAGAACCCTTCATACTCTTCTCATAGCAATTATTTACCAACTTTAAGGAATCCCATTGTTGTATGTACAAGCTTACTATTTGTTCTAATTCAATTTAAAACATTCCTATATTGTTTTCATTTCCAGCAATTTGTTGGGAATTCATATTGTCTTTTTATATCACCTAAGACAGAAAATTTTTTTAACTGTGTTTGTAAATAATTCCTTAGGAAATTATATCAATCACTGATAGAGGCTGACTTTGCCCTCAAATCAATTAACATGGCCAGTTGTAAAAGCTTACATTTATCCAATCTGGTCAACTGGAAGACAAAAAGAAATCAGAAGACATTTCCACAGTTAACCAACAGGGGGCTCCCTCAAGTATTCACATATAGCAGAGCCCTGTGTTTGAAATTAGTGGTCCATACAAAATTAGCAACAGCTTTGACTAAATGCTTAATCTAAAATTGAGTTTTTGCCTATCCAACAATTTCTACATTCAAAATATTTAGCTTTTGGTTCCTATATCTCTGTTCAGTACAACTACTTGCTAGTTACTGCTAACTCTAGAGCGTAATTTTGCAGTTCACTGTGTGGGTCCAATTACCTGGATCATTTAATCGATAGATATTAACTGGGACATCTTAAAATGTGCAGAAATATTGAGGCAAGTTTGAAATTTAGGCTAACTACCTCATTTTTCCACCTTTCTCTACAAGAAGTAATAAAGAAATTTAACAGGTATGTTTTCCAAAGACAAGAGATATCAATATGTCTTGAAGGCTCAGGTATGATAATAAAATGTGTGCTTTCATAGAAAATGAACAGCTACCTAATTTTTATTTTTACTTGGAAATATCACCATGACCTCTCAGCTGTGAAGCATTGCTGTGTGTACAGGTTTCTTACTCTACTCTTCAAAGGCTCAGTCCAGGAGGCAATATAATTCCCTAAGAGAGGATTTGTTTGAGGAAGAACCAGAAATTAGAATATAAAAATAGAATATATTTGCATACATAGCACGGCAGGATCTTTGCAAATGTATAATCCTATAGGCTTTCTACTGCCTGCACTTCTTTGCAAGCTCCTCTTCACCCAATATTTCCATGCACGAGAAGAAAACGACAAATGCAAACGTTGCTTACATGATTCTGGAATACAGTCACTAAGTAAAAGACTAAAAGCCACAGAAATACCTACAGGAAAGTCTTAAAAGAAAGAAACATGATTTTCCTAGAAACCATTTGACCTTTGCAAACAGTTTACTTTGCTGTGGAATAGACTAAACTACAGATTATCATATTATAAACATTGAGGCTTATTTTTATTATCATAACAGCAAACTCATTATAAAAAATGTAGAAAAATATTCTCAAAAATTAAACAAGTCATGCACATTCCCACTATTAAATTTGTCACAATTAATATTTTGGTATATTTTCTATCACTCTTTTTACTTGGCAGAATTATATAAAAATTTCTTGAAATCACTTTAAAATTGCTTATTTTTACAGACTAAAAAGTAATAAAGGGGCTGGGGACATGACTCAGCGATTAAGACACTTGTCTGCCGAGCCTAACAACCCAAGTTTGATTCCCCAGTACTCACTTAAGCCAGATGCATAAAGTAGCAAATGCATCTGGAATTCATTTACAGAAGCTAGAGGCCCTGGTGGTGTCCACACTCTCTCTCTCCTTGCAAATAAATAAAATACTTAAAAAAATAATATAGGTGTTGGAGATATTGCTCAGTGGTTTAAAAAGTACTTGCTTGCAAAGCCTGATGGCCTGGGTCCAAGACCCCAGTACCTATGTAAAGCAAGATTCACCAAGTGGCACATGTGTCTGGAGTTCGTTTGTAGTGACGACAGACCCTGGCACACCCATTCTCTACCTGTATGTCTGTCTTTTTGTCTCTCTCTCTGTCTCATAAATAAATGAAATATATTTAAAGTAATAAATATGTATTTAAGTTAACATGAAGTCTACATAAAAGTAAAGAGAAAATAAAGATATCATTCCATATTATGAAGTTTTGGGAATATGTCCTCTTCATCTGTTCACTCCACATTTGCTTTTGCACCTAACATACATAATTTTAGAGCATACACAATAGGATTGGAGAGAAGGCTCAGTGGGTAAAGGCATTTATTTGCAAAGCCTGATGGTCCGGATTCAATTCCCCAGTACCCACATAGAACCAGATGTACAAAGTGATGCATGTGTCTGAAGTTCGTTTATAGTCGTAGAGTTCCTGGTGTGCCTATATGTACTCTCTTTCTTTCTGCCTTTTTCTCTCTGTCTCTCTTAAATAAATAAATACAAATATATTTTAAAAATCATACACAATATATGAAATTTCATATGTAAACCTACTATTCATTTTTCTGTCTTTATCTCTGTCTCACACTCAAGATATTTTTCAAAATAGTGATTATAGGTATAATACCTGACTACTAAACATTCTTGGCATTAGAAGTAAACCTTCTGCTGCTTTCTGCAACTTTGATTTTCACCAGAGGAAGAGAGAACTTGGAACATATCTCTCCAGCATAATGTTCCAATAATGGTGTTTGTTAGTAACAGTCAGAATGAACTTCAGTTACTATTTGAATAATTGCCACATGTGCCCATAGCTTTCATCAGAACTGTGAAGACAAGACCACCAGGCATATCCTGGTATCACCAAATGGAAGCCAAAGTAAAATATTTAACAGGGCTCCTGAGTTTAGGATCCAAACTAGGCAAAGAAGATGCTATGTTCTCCAAGTAACCTCTCTGCTCTGAAATCTCTCCATTCTTGCTGAATAATAAATTCCAACCCATCATTTGGTCTTGTAAACTTTCAAGAGAGACTTGCTTTATTCAGTATTACTTGATGAGAATACCCTCTTATTGACTTAGCCAACAACTGAGTATGTAAACAATTTGGGGGCACAAGTTTTTTTTTTCCTATAAACTCAGTAGGTACTGCTTTGTTTTCTTTTGGATTTAGTGGAAAAAGTCTTAGGAAAGTCTACGTATTTATTTAGTCTTATTTTTTGTGTGAATATCTCTAGGAGAATAATGTACACTCCTCATTCAAAAGTTTTGCCAAAATATCTCAAAATATTTTATCTACTGTTATGTTTTCTTAGAACCTAGCTGTCATTTTCAATATTGACATAGTTCTGTCACTCACAGCAGTTCTCTTTAATTTTGTCCTTGATGAATACACTTAGATTGACATTGGTTGCTGATTTCTCCTCAGCTATACATATAAATTGAAGATAGTCTCTCAATTATCTGACTTCCTACATGTTTTTTTTTCCTCATCACTGTCTATTTTTTTACTTTTTATGGAAATTTCTCTAGTTTTTCATCTATACCACTAAATTAATGTTTCTGCAATAACAATTTGACCATTGATGCAATTTTTGTTTTTAGTTTACACATTATTCTTTAACATTTTCCTGTATCTTTTGGTCTTACCCTGTTCTATTCTTATGATTTGCTGATAATTTTTGCTAGACTTCTTTTTTGTAAAAAAAAAAAAAAAAAAGAAATATTTGCAAGCAGAGACAGAGCTAGAGAGAAAGAGAGTGAATGGACACACTAGGACCTCTAGCCACTACATACAATCTCCAGATGCATGTGCCACTTTGTGCATCTGGCTTTATATGGGTACTAGGGAATCAAACCCAGGTCATTAGGGTTTGCAGGCAAGTGACTTAGCTGCTGATCTGTCTTTCCAGTTCCACTTTTAGTAGATTTCTTCATTTATCACTCTCTAAAGATACAAAAGCAACTAAATTGTCTGATTGTTTCATGAACATTTTGTGAAACCTTAGAATACCCCTTGGGCATGATCTTATTTGCAACAGTATTTCTCATAGATTACATATTGTTAGAGATTGTATGCTTATTCATGTCAAACGGTAAATGTAATCCAGTATTTTATACACCTTGCCTTTTGCCTTATGCTTCAATTCTGGCCTCAAAGTTTTGTACGAAAATTATACTCCGGTGGTAAATAGATAATCACAGCTCTTATATTAACTCTCATAAGGTCCTAATGATGCTCATATTGCATTTTATCTGTACTGTCTGGCATTCTAAAAAAAATGAAGTACATGCAACGTTAGAATTCTAAGAATTTGTTTCTAACCAAGTGTTGTGAGTCTCCACCCCACTTCCTTTGTGTGCTTTATGTGTGGGGCAATGGCTTATGGCAATTTATGTCATTTACAGGGCTTTCTCTTAGTCTTCCTTCTACAGTGTTACATTTATTTTTTGGAAATTGCTATTTCTGAATCCTCCCAAATAAAAGAGAAATCTTGGTCTGTACCTTGGAAGGAAAAAGCAAGGTGGATAGGGGATAGAAAAAAAGCATTCACTTGGCACTAAACAGCATTACCTGTGTGGGAAAAGAGTGCTGCCCCACTTTGTGGTTACTGGGGGCCTGTGGTGTTGATTCTAAAATCAGACAGTTGATGGAAGTGAAGGATGCTTCTATCTGCTTTCTGAAAGGCAGACTCTCTGGTTCAATAGTTTGGAAGCCCAGGAGGCCCCACCTCTGGCGTTTTCCAATTAAGTCTGGCATGTCTTCCAGGAAATTGTTCTTAAATTTCTACTATATTGACTATGAGTCCCTGGTTAACTTATTTTAAGAAGCTGAATGCATTTGTCTTTATGCATATTTAGTGACAAGTTCCAAGAGGTAGTTTACAGTTTACCACCCAGATTTGCATTTCAAACCAAAAGTCAAGATTTGCATCAGGTCCTCAAAGAGGGCATCACTTTGAAAGTTCACATTCAAATTCTTCCTCCAGTGTGACCTCTGTTTGTGGCTTCTTCATTACACTTTTGTCTTTACCTAGAACTGGAAACCATACCAGCCCCCTCCCCCAGAAGGTGATATTTATTTTCAGTCCTGCCATTTTCAAGACCCTCTGAGCTTCTAAGAAGAGCTTTAGGATTTTAAACATATATCAACCATAATAATGATTATGGTAATTATAGAAATCAGAAGATTATCTTTCTGTAAGATAGATTTTGGGAGGAGGGGAGTGGGGGGGGCTCTTGAGGTAGGATCTCCCTTTAGCCCAGTGTGACCTGGAATTCACTATGTAGTCTCAGGCTGGTCTCAAATTTACAGTGATCCTCCTACCTCAGCCTCTCATGCTGGGATGAAAGGCATGCATCACTATGCCCAGCTTCAAATTTTATTCACTATCTAAGCTATACCTTTGTTGTTTCTAGAAAGAATGTGGGGTTTTACATCATAGGGAACAGTTCCTCTTGGCTTGGCTTGTTGGTAAGGAGGTGTGTGAATGGGCTTGCATTATACATTTGCAGAGGAAATACCATCCAGATGCTTCAGTCAGCCTTTCCTTGGCAGACAACTAAGAACCACACCAAAAGTGAGTCTGAAATCTTTAACAAAGGAATTCTGAGAGCTCATACCTTTGGCACAAGCACTTATTAAAAGAAAAAGTCACCTCTCCCCTGATCAAAATTTAACTATTATTAATCTGAGTTCACCATACAGTTAACATTTTGAACTGATCAACAAAATGCAATTATGATGAAAAGAATTTGAGATGAGACTAGAGAATGCTCCTACCCAACTCCCTACCCCTTCCCTCTGAAAAGGAAGAAAACAATGCTGCACTGGGGTCCTAAGGAACTGGGCAGGGTCCCTTGTTGGTGAGGTGTTTGCCATTACATATTGCACATAATGTATGGCACTGTTAGGAGGAAAAAATTGGAGTCAAAGTGGCTGGAAAGTAAGGTCTGCTCGGCAGCACTGTGAGATTGTTGACATCTGCCGAGGTTGGAGCGCTCAGTAAGCAGGAAATGGGGTGTCACTCTGAGTGGTAGTTTACCATTATCCTGGCATCCTAATGAAGTGTCTGCAGTGCACAGAGCTTCTGGATGGCATCTTAACGCACGGCTAAGCAAAAGCACTTCTCTCGCTGTCACTGTCATCCATCTGCCTGCACCCTACTGTAGCCAATGGGATGGAACCATGCTACAATGTGCTATAAGCCATTTAGAGTTGCACATTGCATAATCAGTCCCATCAAATATGTTAAAAATGGCTATTATTGGTTATTTTCCTCAAACTCTGGCACCTGGAGTTTGATACATTAAAGTTAAACTTTCCCAAGTGCTGTTCTTGCTATTAATTTTACTTTCCTCCCACTATCTGAATGAAAAAGAGTTGCGTCCTTGTTTTAAGTCTTGGTAATATATTGAAAGAGTAGTGCGAGCACTCATTAAAAAATCACTGCACATCACACTTGCTGGATTTCTCAACTTACAATGGTCATGGAATGGTCCTTTTCTTTAAGACAACCATTTTCAAGAAAAAGACAACCCCATTGCTTACTGTTTATTTTATGGTGAGTTTGAGGTCTTTTAACAGAATTCTTTAAAGACACACAGTGCATTTTACCAAATACATTTGCATTTTAAGCTACTATTGACAATGCCAAAGGATTACATTTGGTGCTTTTATACTAACTCTGATGAAATTCACATGCAGTGGAGAAATGGATGTCTGTAAGTTGGTGGTGTGTAAGTGAAGCTGTGTGTGTGTGTCTGCGCACATGTGTGTTTCTGCGCACATGTGTGTGTGTCTGCACACATGTGTGTCTGTGCACATGTGTGTGTCTGTGCACATGTGTGTGCATGAATCTCTGTGTTTCTCCGAAACTTCTGGATAGCCATTGCAAACCAGGCTGCCAAGCATCTGGGCTCTCCTGGTAAGAACCAATGATGGCTCAAAGTTGAGGAGGAGCTTTCTGCTATAAGCAGGGACACTGGGCACCCAAAACCCAGTAAACTGGGAAGTATAGGTGGGCAGGGATTGTAGGGATATATAAACAAAAGGACATAGTATAATTCAGCTGTATCAGGATTTTTTTCACAGACATTAAAACTATGGTAAACATAGCAGCGGGAAGCGTGCACTGCCGCACAGTGGGAAGCTCACAGCGTCTGCCCGAGCTGTGCCTGGCTCCAACCTCTGCTACAACTCTCGACTTTCATTAGCACTCAAAAACTCACCCAGAGCTCCAGAAAAGGAGAAGAATCCAAACAGCAAAGAGTCTCACTAATTATTGTAAATGCTCCCACGTTACACCTTGGGATAACAATTACAGGAGGATATTAAACTTGAAAAAAACAGTCATCCTGAAATATAAAGAATAAAGGGGAATGTTGGTTGCTTGCTTGTTGTTCTGAAATCAGTAAAGCCCTTCTTTGCTTGGAAAAGCATTTTGTTTGAATATTAGACCACCACTTTACAAAGAAATTTAGAAGACAGAACTGGATTGTGTGTGCCTCCTTCTAAGCAATGGGAGTGCAGGTCAGTTTCACAATGGCTACAACTGGAGCCCAGATGAATGCAGGCATATCTCACAACCAGTCTCTGAGGGAGAAACAGTTTCCTCTGAAGGAAATTGGTAATGATATAAACATTACTATGGCACCAACTGTAACAAGGTAGACAAAGTAATACACATGAGTACAAAATAATGCTCTTAATGTTAGAGGGTATTTTTCCCCTTAAAGAATAAAGTCATTTGAGGGAAATATTAGGCTCTTTTTAAAGGGAAACAGGTCTATTATTGATGCCCACTTCATTAAAAACAATGGATTTTTCTAAATTGAGTAATGGGTATTTATTTTTGTTCAATCCATACTCGGAAACTTTGCTCATCTCCCCCAGCTGCTGTCAGCAACACAGTGCATCAGCTTTCCTTCATGTGTGAATATTTCTCCAGAACTCATTTGCAAAAGAGTCATAGCAATATTAAACACAGCATCCAAACTCTTTTAAGCACACAAAGAAATGGGAAAACACATCAGAACTAGACCATTGAGAAAATCCTCCTTTCAAATTTACTGTTTGCTTCACATGCTACTATAAAATATCCCACCAAGTCCCGTTTGTGGTCCACTTGAAACAATCTTGATTTGTTTAAATTGTCACATTCTTCTTTCACATTTCTTCCCAAATGCAAAGATGGCAAAGAATTCTCCTTCCTCTTCATTATAAAAGTGCAGAATTTCTGGCTTGTTTATTCCTAATGGAACACTTGAGAAAGAAGAAAATATATAAATATCTTTCAGAAGATTAGTTTTCTCAATCTCTTTAAAAGAGATTTGTTCATTTTTCCCCCATGGTAAGCAATTTAGGCTTTTCATTGAAGTTTTCCGTTGTTAAATTAATGCATTCTACTTTACTGACTTGCTCCCATGATTCAAAACTACCAGACCTTTTAGAGCCTAATTTCTGCCATACCCTGTACTCATGCATGGCATTAGGACATTGGTAGTTAGAATCTACGTATTTTTGGACAATATTTTTAGATAAATCTTCAATTTCATCGTAACCTACTAAGCCAGTATCTTAAAAAGTCCCAACCTAACAAAATATTAACTGTTTTACTCTTTATCAGAATCCATTTCTAAGCAAAAGAATCGGGGTGAGAAATGTCATAAGCATTTTGAGTATGAAGTATAAATTTGACTTAATCTGCTGGTAAGTATTCTATTGACGAGGCCAAGAATAGGGTATGGTCTGGCCACCAAGTCAGAAAAGACAAGAATCATTAAAAGAAAGAGAGAGAGAAAGAAAATTTTTCAATTGCCTATTCCTGAAGAACTATATAGTTCTGCAAAATGTTCAGAAAATTCCTTTAATTATAAAGTATGTCTCTATGTATTCCTACCATGCATGTGATCTTCCAAAATTATATTTAAGGTACTAATAAAAGTGTGGCTCATATTTTTAAGAAACTATAAAGAGAGAGAGGTGAAGAGGAAAGCACGCTGTGGCAGAAAAACCTGGGCTCAGCAGCTTTCTGGGGAAAATGGTGGGATGTGACTATGTGATTTATAATGAGAAAAGGTATCTACAACATACAATTTTCTACCTAGCTGCAAATAATAATTCATAGTGATGTCCCTTCCAGATAAAAGACCTTTGCTATGTAGGACCCATGTGGTAAAATGATCATGATAAATGTCAGACCAGTGCAGGTAACGGCTTTACAAACCATTAAGATTAGCTGGCTCTTTTTTCCGATGATAACAGTAACCATGCTGTGACTCTATGTGGTAATAATATCTCAGTTCTGATAAATGCCAGAGCCAGGCAGAGGTGTTTATCATTCCTAGTTCAGAAATGCTGACTAAAGTTACCACATGTTGCCTGTTGTTTTTTTTTTTTTTCTTCCACAATAGTCTCACAATTTTGAGAGAAAGAAAAAGGCTGAATCATAAAATTATTTTATAATCCATTTCTTAAAGAATAGCTTTTTAAAAAAAAAAATTCTGAACTGTTCCATATTATCAATGTCACTGTGTGGCCATGTCAAAGGAACTTGCCAAAGAGTCTACCATACTAAACCTTATCTTGTCTCTAGATGCCTTTTGTTTAAAATAAATGGTTCTTGATAAAGTTTAATATGCCATCTCTAAAAATTATCTTTAACACTAAAGACAGCAAAAAGTATTTTTTAGCTTACTTTTTTTTTCTAATTGCCAGATAGATCCTTGTTGTTTTCAAGTGAAATTTTTTTAATTCCTTATAAATTTAATTTGCCTATCAATGGAAAGAGTCAGAACATGAGACACTTGTGAAAAACTTCAAAACCTCCAATGTAGGATTTCTACTCTCATGAAAATGTACAAAGGTAATATTTAATATGAATAGCTACTTAAGTATTTGAGATGAATTGCTGGTTTATGAAGAGAAAGATTTCAAATGATTCAAAATGGTATGACATATTAAAAAAAGCTTGTAAAGTCAGATATACTTGAAAAAAATCTAGTTTAAAGAAAATTTTCACAAAACTGGATTTCAAAGAAATAAACTAATGAGCCATATTTTCTCATCCTATACTACCAGTTAAGGATGCAGCACAGTCTATTTGTAGGCTACAGAAATGTACTTGGCCACCATGACACCTCCAAAAGTACTTTGAAAAACAGGAAATTCTAGAGATGGGAATAGGAATCTACTCTGTGTGTGAAAATTGTGGATGGAATGTCAGATACTGAATGCAGAACAGAAGAGTAGAAGTCCCCTCCCCAAAGGTCAGTTTTAGGTTGGCAATTTTATAGAATGTAATCACCCTGAAATGGATTGCACCCAACCAATAACCCTGCAGAAAAGTCACTTGGAGCCTAACATTTGAATACTTTTTCAAACTCCTTAACCTGCCCCGCCACCATGGAGAGGTCAGTGCACCAGAAGTCCCTAGAATAACATAAGTATAGTTACAGGAATAAAAAAAGATAATATTTTCTTTTAGTTTCCTTGAATGTATGTGAGGATGTATGAAGAAGTTAATCTTAATAATCTTGAAGAGTTTCAAAAGTTGGATTAAAAATAGAATTTTATAGTCATCAACTTGTGAGATTCTGAATTAGTTTGAATTTTTTGGCATAGTGCGTTAACACCGCAAAAGCTTTTTTTTGTGTAACAATCATCTTAGATAATCCCTTCAGTAAGAAAAATGTTAATTTCACTGATACCTATAATATGCCATGCCTCAGATTTCAACATCTGTTATGACATATTTTCTGGATTCTCTGCCTTTTGGGGTTATAGAATGATGAAGACACAGATCAGCTTTGAATCTGCCACAGGTTGTACACTGTATCGTTTTCTTCAAATATATGTATATATTCATGTTGAACCCATTATAAATTGTTTTAAGATAGATAAAATGACTTAATCAGTTCTTACTTTTTATTGCTAGGAATAGGACTTGAGGGACAGAGATTCAGAGATAGATTTTAAGATGATCACTAATAATACTTCTAACAGCATGGCTGTATTTAATTTTGTGATATTCTGTGCTCCGTATAGTACTCCTTGGAAACCAGAAATGTCATAAGCTATATTTATGTTGGAGGGAGGCATATTCTCTGTGTCTGCTCATACCTGGTAGGTTTGGCTTTAGAAAGCTTTTGATGATGGGTTGGAGAGATTGCTTAGTGGTTAAGGTGCTTGCTTGCAAAGCCTAAGGACCCAGGTTTGAGTTCCCAGTACCCACACAAGCCACATGCAAAAGGTGGTACATGTGTCTAGAGTTCATTTGCAGTGTCTAGAGTCCATAGCTCCTCTCTGTCTCTAATAAGTAAATAAAATATTTAAAATATTTTTTAAAAAGAAAGCTCTTAATAACCTGCTTCCGCCTGCATGGTGACCAGAAAAGGTCTTCTGAAATGGTGCTAATGATGTTGCCAATAGGCAGAAACTTTCCTCATGAAAGGAATCCTTGGGTTCTTGTCAATGCATTGGCAAGAGATTTTTTTTTATTTTTATTTTTGTTTATTTATTTATTTGAGAGCAACAGAGAGAAGGAGGCAGAAAGAGAGAGAGAGAGAGAGAGAGAGAGAATGAGAATGGGCGCGCCAGAGCTTCCAGCCTCCGTAAACGAACTCCAGATGCGTGCGCCCCGTTGTGCATCTGGCTAACGTGGGTCCTGGGGAATTGAGCCTCGAACCGGAGTCCTTAGGCTTCACAGGCAAGCGCTTAACCGCTAAGCCATCTCTCCAGCCCAGATTTTTTTTTTTTTTTAATGAGATAGAGTGTGAGAGAAAGAGAGAGAGAGAGTTGGCCTGCTAGGGCCTCTAGACATTGCAATACAACTTGAGACATGTATGCCACCTTGTGAGCATACATGACCTTGTACACATGCCTCACCTTGTATGTATGTCTTATGTTGGTTCTGGGGAGTTTAGCCTGTGTACTTAGGCTTGGCAGGCAAATGCCTTAACCACTAAGCATTCTCTCCAGCTCGGCAAGACTATTTTGATAAATTAATTGACTATGGAAGATTAGTTCCATCATTTAAATTATTCCTGAAAAGAGAGATTGTCTATCCAAGAAAAACTCTATCTCCCAGAAGGAGAAATATGATAGAAATGTGTGATTTTTGGAAATGCATAAGCAGGTCGGCTTATGAGGAGGTCCCCACTAGAGCAAGAAATCAGCCCTACTTAGGACACATGGATTCAGTTCTCATTGGATCTTTCTAGGGAGTAACATACCTCTCTCATCAAGATGAACTGCTTGAGTTTATCATTGTCTTAAACCAAAGTTCCAAGGTATCTACAGATAACATGGACCTTCCTTCTGCTAAAATATAAAATTTGGTTTTGGGGGGTTCTTGGTGGTATTATGGGGAGCGTAGAATCACACTAAGTGAAAATTTCCAACTACAGATTAATCAAGGCCATGGCTAATCAGTGTATATGATGTTTCTATTTTTGATGAACTGTATCTACTTACAAATTTTAGCAAAACACATTTTAATAACTGACAACATTTATGTATCTACAAATCTATCATATTTGGTGACTTATTTCTATCTTTAGAAGGAGTACTAAAGAGTAAAATTTATTGTTGATAAAAATTTTTAAATAACCTTGAACTATGATCATTCATATGTTAGATCTGATTAGGAAGCTTAAAAAATAAAACCTTAAGGCAAATGGAACTTAATGAGCATTTACTATATATGAATTTATGTATGTTTAAATATTTAATTCTATAATAACCCTATGATATGTATGTGTTTTATATTTTTAAGTGAAGAGTTGGAAACCTTTAGAATTTAAGCCACTTACCCATAATCATACATCAGAGAAAAGATTCAAACCCAATTATGTCCTATTTTTCAATGATATACCACTCTCCTCTTTTTAACATGAATTTGAAATATTTGCATTTATACCTTTTCGTGAAGTTTGAGTGTGGCCCTTGAGTATCTCTGCCCAAAGTCAATGTAAGTTATTTAAAGACTTTGAATAAGCAGTTGTTGCTATACCTTGGAACATGTCTCAACCTCCAATTAAAATTTTGCCATTAAGAAATATTCTCAAAGATTTGTTCCCAGGATGAGGATATTAGGAAACAAAGGAAATGATCACTGAAGATCTTTATTCTTTTTTTTTTTTTTTTTGGTCTTTTTGAGGTAGGGTCTCACTCTAGCTCAGGCTGACTGGAATTCACTATGGAGTCTCAGGATAGCCTTGAACTCCTGGTGACCCTGCTACCTCTGCCTCCCCAGTGCTGGGATTAAAGGCACGCGCCACCATGCCCGGCTTGATCTTTATTCTTATAAGCTGCAAAAACCTCTAGCTAAATTCTGAAATGTCTAAATTGAATAGAAACTAGAGAAATTCTTTCTTCCAAATATAGCCTAAAATATAGTAACTACCTTGTTTTCATTCAAAATGCATTAAACATTCCACAGTATCTTTCAGAAGAAGAACAGCTGTGGTAATAGTGACCTCCTTAAAACAAAGGGATACAGTGTCCTTTCAGAACTGTAAATAAATCAGAAGAGTAAAACTCCTGATATATTGGTCGGTTACTTGGAGCACCCAGTCTTTTCTTTCTCTGGACGTATATAACAGAATCTATTTTAAAATATGATTTAATATGTGACTACAGATAAATTCATAAAAATAAAGGCATGAATGATAAGCCCGAGAAGTTTCTAGAGATCATTAGGCCATGGTTCTTCACTGTGCCAAACTTTTTCCATCATCATATAACTTTTTATCTTATCTCTTTTCTGAAAAGTATCTGGCTGTAAATGTCATTGTTTTGGTAGCATCATTTCATGCAGATAAATGCAAATTTAACTGTCATAAACCATATCTTGAAAAATGTGCCCTAAGAGCCATTAATTGGGGGAGACTATAAAGCCACATTCTAATCATAGCATTAAAGTGCATTTCACATCATGTAAGAGATGCTACCTCTGTAAGTAGCACAGAATTTCTTTTAAAGAAGCTGATTTAGAATAAGTTTGATACAGTTTGAAAAGACAGGTATGTGAGAAGTGGGCATGAAATGTTTAGAATCTTGTTCAGTGGTAAAAATAAATGCAGAAAAGTGTTGTATGCTGTTATGAGTTTACAGTTTAGAGATTGGAAACACTATTTGGAGGAGGGGAATTAACATGGAGATATTAAAGAACAAACAGTAGATATGAAATCAATACAAGAAAAAGAACAGTTATAAATGAAAATGAATAAAAATATGGAGATTATTATTTCTGGAAAGATTTTGTGTTTCTTCATATACAATTTACCTAAAAAATTTAACTCTTCAAGAAGGACAGGTCTCTTTACCCACTCCAATCCTACTGAAAAATAAAATCTGAGCTGTCTTAATGTCTTCTAAGCTTCCATTACTTCACAATAATGAGAAACCATATGCTAAAGGAGTTATATTAATAGAAAATGCTGTCTTTCAGATGCTCACTGAATCAATTGAAGATGGTTGACACATCTTTAGTAAGCTGTGTATGAATCTTAGCTCATTAACCACTCCTGTATTATGTATGCTCATTCCAACTCCTAATATGACACATCAATAAACCAGATCTGAAAAGGTGTCATTTCGATTTGAATGTATACAATTGTATTTTTAGATGTTCCCCCACTTAGAACTGTCTATGTGATTTTCTGATTTTACGTGCTATGGAAGGGCATGTGCTATATTGATTTGAGTGGAAAAACATTGCTTTCCTATAACCTTTTCAAAAGATTTTGTTCTGATTATGTTGTAAGAAAAATAAAATGTTACTCCTTATTAACATTTCAGCCTGTAATCCACTTGCTTTTCCCTCTCTTGAACTTCAGCATAACTTAGACATAAATATACATATGACTATCCAGTTGTCTGATTCAAATATGTGTTCCAGTAAAAAAAGAAATATTTGTGTAAATTATTCTTCATGTAGAATGTTTGCTATAGACAGATTTAGAAATAATCATCTATTTTATACACATTGTTACACATTTCTGCCATCTAATCACACCATCAATTGCTTAGCCCCCCAAAAGTATACAAGGTATTATCTCATCCTTAGCTATAACAGCATTTTTTTCACCAAATGACACCAACTCAGCTCAATAATTACTAACCTATTTTGAATGTACACTGCAACCAATTATTAGCTTAGATGCTAGAACTAAAGGTGAACTAGACTTAGGATTGGTCTCAAAAATGTTGGGCAGAAGTATAGAGTACTTAGTTTCAGTAGTCTTTGTGCAAAGCATATTACATGCTATCTTGTTTATTCTATAAAACTATCCTTTTAGATGATATTCAAAGAGAATAAATGTGTTCTTGAACAAATAGCTAATAAAAAGCTATTACAGAATTCAAACCATAACCATCTATTCCAGTCCAATGTTCATGCCTTTCATTAATTCACTAATATTTTTCATTCACTTCATCTATTATTTACCAGTATAGACACTACTACTTTGCTTCATAGGAAAATTCCCTATTTAATGGAGGAAACTGAAAAACATTCAAGCAATATGTGCTCTAGGTAGAGTGAAATACAGCAGAGCAAGAACTAATTATGTCTAAGGGAGCTTACAGTTATTTTACCTGGTAGCTTGACAGACATGGTAATGTTTAAATTCCTGTGTCAATGCCTTACCAATGACCTTGAAATCCAGGCATTTCAGTTAAGCAATACTCAAGCTTTTTGCAACCCATTCTAACTAGATTACATGCTCCCTCAAATCAGGGATTAAGACTACCCTTCACTATTATCTATCAAGATTAATTTAGGGTTGCTACTTTTATAGTCTTCAATGTCAATTGGTCCTCTTTTTTTGAGATTCTAACATTGATCTGATTATTACTATACTCAGAAATCTCAGGGAAATATGTAAAGTCTCTTTTCCCTTCAGTTTTTCTTTTCCTATTCACAATGTCATCTTTATTGCTTAATATAAATAATTCACCAGATCCTCAGAGAAATTACACTATTAGGATCATGCCAAATATGCAAAATATAATCTACCTCTTAAGTGTGTGTGTGTCACGATAGGTATATTGTGTTAGTTTCAAAGGGTTAGATAAAGAGATCCAGCATCCTTGCTACCTTTGTTCAGGCACCCTATACCAATTTCACTCTTATCTTTACTGCCTTTGATTGATGGCATCCAAAAGGTCCCAGCTGGTTCGATGAAGTGCCAGTTTCTTAACACCATTAGTAACAGAGGAGCTTACTGACCTCTGGCAAGAGCTTACATCTGCCATAGGCTATGATGTTGCAACTTTCTTTTTTCTCTCTTTCTCTTTCCCCTTTGTTTCTTTCATGCACAGTTGTCCAAGCCATATTATGTTGGAACAATTCTAAGAATAACTGAAATTTTGAAAGTTCTGACTGTGGGAGGCATTATTTATAGACCTTTGTGGTTTTAGCAGGAAAAAGAAAAGCTTCCAAACAGAGTTCTACTAGGGAGACTGCCCTCACCCCACTTTATCCAAATACCATCTTCAGCAGGGTATTTTTCTATAATCCTTTATAAAAAGTTTTGTTTGCATATCATATTAAAAAACTGACAAGTTTCTAAACTACTTCTTTCATAGCCCACTATATAAAAAGTTTCTATATTTATTAACAAGAGATTATGAATTAGGCTTTTGGAAGCATATCACATTATGAATCATTTGGCATTAGTATTAGTGACCCATCTGCAATGGCTTTGGTACACAGGGGCTTATTTCCATATGTTAAAGAAACTCCCGGTCCCACTGTTCCAGATTCAGAGATGCTCCTTCTAACAGTGTGCTTAACTTTTACAGCCTCAATTCTCAAGGTCATCTCTTTCCATCTACACTCTAAAAAGTAGGAAGAACAAAAGGTAAAAAGGCCCAGAAGTTAAATCAGTTTTGTATATAACCTTTTTAGAGCTTCCACATAATACCCTTTGAAGTTCATTGGCCAGTCACACTTAGTCACATGGCCACCCTGGCTGCTAAGAAGGCTTGGAATGAACCCCTTTCTACTAAGTATGTTTCCATCATGTCCACAGTGAAGTTGTTTTGCTAAGAAAAAATGAATATTGGGGTGGGTGTCTATCTTATGCATTATTTTCCTCTACATCATCTATTCCCAAAATTACCTCTTAGAATTATGAGGAGCTCCATACCAGAAGTTAAAGGAAAAATTTAAAAAAGGAAAGACAGGATTCAATGTGTATAAAAAGCTCAAGAGCAATAAATATTTAGGCCCAGGTTAAAATTATGGTGTAACTGAAGCAGACCTAAAATGAACCCATGGCTCAGGGAAATTTGCAGAAGAGGGGATGGAAAGAGTGCTAGAGCCACATGCTGGGTCATTGTCCACAGAGACATTGCCTCTTACCCATAACTGATGGCTACCACCACAATGCATGACCCATATTCCCCAATGAGCAGGGTCCCTGCAGAGGGGTAGGAACAGGGAGGAGGCTAATGATGGTACCGGTGTGACTGTGTACACTATATACATAACTAATAAAAAACTTATGGTGTAAAGAGTAACTTAATTATGATATTACCATTCATTCAAAAGGAACAGAATGAAGAAGCACTCTGTGTAACAACTAACTACATATTTGGGGGGTGTGCACATGCATTTGTGTTGATGTAATATGCATGGTGTGTGTTTGTGTGTGTGTGAGAGAGAGTGTGTTATACACACAAGTATTGAAGATGCACACACCCTGTGTATGGAGGCCAAAAGAGAAAAGGCATGTCTCTACCATTCTACAATGTGTTTCCTTGAGAAGTTGAGACTGTGTCTCTCAATCATCCTAGAACAGACATTTTCTGTCAGACTAGCTGACCAGTGATTCCATGATTCTCCCCACAGACCTGGGGTTGTAGGCATGTGTGGCCACATCCAACTGTTAACACAGAAGCTGAGGAATTGAACTCAGAGCAAATCAGGCCCTTGTGCTTCTTTTGCAACTAAGGTTGTACCCACTGTTGTTATCACTCCAGCCTCTCACTACCTATCTCAAAACTGTAGAGCTGGAGAGATGGCTTAGCAGTTAAGCACTTGCCTGTGAAACCTAATGACCCTGGTTCAAGGCTCAATTCCCTAGTACCCATGTTAGCCAGATGCACAAGGGGGTACACGCATCTGGATTTCATTTGCAGTGGCTGGAGGTCCTGGCGAGCCCATTCTCTTTCTCTCTATCTGCCTCTTTCTCTCTCTATCTGTTGCTCTCAAATAAATAAATAAAGATAAATTAAAAAAATTTTAAAACTGTATATGATCTGGCATTTTGCTACTGACTTTTTGTTCTTTGGACTTTATTTTGTAAATAATACAAAATTGTTTGAGAGAAAAGATAACAAGCAATAAAAAATATCATTTTCTTCCCCCCAAAATATGCCACAAAATCAGTGCAATAGTAGAATATTCTAGCATTTGTAACAATACAATGTCATGTGTTCAACTCACACTGTATGTCTTTGGGAATTAGTTTCCAACTACAGATATAACAGTAAAGCCAACTTGTGGCTTCAAAGATCATGAAATGACTATCTTAGAGTTTTGGAGGTTAGACATTGGCAATCATTTTTCAATGAGTAAAACTCAAGATACCAGCAGGCCTGTTTATTCTGAGGCCTGCTTCTTCCCCTTTCCAACTTCAGGGCTTCCCATCCCACAGCTCCTCATCTCATCCCATAGATGTTTTCCTCTGCTTCCCTTGCCACACCGCTTTCTCTCACCCTCTCACTTTCATGTTTACCTCTGGACCAACTCAGATGGTCAAAAGTATCTATCTCCCATTGTCCATCCCTAACTTGACACATCTGCCAAGATTATTTTATTTTGCCAGGGATTCAGACATGTACCTTTTGAAAACCAACCTTCACCCTATCACCCCTTGTAGACAGGAAACATAAGATAAAACTTCAATGCCTAATCGTAACAGAAAGATTACATGAATCTCATTATTGCTATTTGCTTGTCATCATGGTCTCATTCAGAGTTAAAATAAAGAAATTCCAAACTGAGTAAGTGGAAGCCATATATTCCTTTGGGCTGATGGTTAGTATTTTTAGTTGCTGTTTGTCTTTTTTTTCTCCTAAGAAAATCCTCCCACATGCCTATGAAATCTCATTGTTTTCTGACCTTCCTATGAATTTTTCTTTTCAGAAAAACAAGACTACAGCAAAAGGATTGAAACTATAAAGTCTCTGGTACAAAAACTCCCTCGACCAAATCATGACACCATGAAAGTCCTCTTTGGACATCTAACTAAGTAAGTTGTAAAACTTTGTGGGTGCGTTGTATTATAGTCATTACTGAAATGAGTAACATTTAATTTTATATCTCCAAGACAAAGGTTTCCCAACACATCTATCCCATATTTTCCTCTTAACTCAATCTTCCACAGAGGCTGGAAAATATAATGAAGACAGGAAAGAGAAACAACAAAATGAACTTCTGAAGAAATTTATTTTCCTGACTTTTTAAACAAGTAAATGTTTGCTGACTGACTTCTAGGACCATTTCCAGAACCCAAGATGGGCCATTTTGACTTTGCTATCTAATATCATAGAAAAAGCATGAAATGATTCTGACACAAGTTAAGAACACAGCCCTACCATGTACCAAATGCTATAAGCAAAAATAAGTGACTTGAGCTCTGAAATAGTTTCCTCATCTATAACTATGGGCACAAAGTGACAAGGTGCTCTTCATGTTGTCAGCTAGAGAAGAATATTACAGGAAAAGCAATGTAAGGACGAAGAGGATCCAATGAACTTGGTGTACTTGAAAAGCAGAAAGCAGACCAGAAAGAGCAGCACCTAAGTAGCAAGGGTGTGTGGGTAGGAATGGAGATCATGTCACTTAGGACCCTATGGGCTGTGAGAAATCTGAATTCCATGCTAGATACAAGGACAGATCGCCAGAAGAGTGCTAAGCTGAGGGACTATACAATTGCTTTGTCTGCTGAGAGGAGACTGAACGACTAATGGACTATCCATTAGCAGGAACTTACACTAACCCAGCAGGGAGAGAGTTGTGGCTTGAATAAAGACCAGAGAGACCTGAGTGAAGGTACTCTGAGGTGGATCTAGTTGGATTGGAATATGGTAGGAAAAGGATGAAACCAAGAATGCCACTTTGGGTTTCAGCTCAGGCAAGCTGAGAACTGATAGTGCCACAAGCACAGATGGGTGGAAGGGGTGAGGGAGAACAGGAAGAGCAGGTGTGAAAGCTCTATTTTGGCCATGTTAAGTCTGAAATAACTTATTCGCCTTCTGTTAACACCTTCAGATAAGGCACAGCACAAGCTATGAGGTTTTAGCTTTCACTGTATGTGTGCAGAGCAAGAATGCACTACTCACAGAACAGTGAACAGAAACTGCAGCTTCGCTGTGGTGAGATTAAGTCTACTTAATCACCCTAGTCATCCATTCCCTAGGATGAGCAAGTCCCACAAATTATTCAATTAATCCATGGCATGATTTCTAATCATGGATGTAATACACGCAACTGCACAAATGAATGTAAGCAGTAGTGGTACATATATATTAAAAGTGAAATTTGCCTACCAGTCACTCAGCCTGCTGAGATGAAATAACTAACATTCTTTTATGCATCCTTCCAGACCTGTTTCCAAGCACAGACAAACATATGTGTGCATGTGTCTACAGTTGCTTCTGGTGCTAGAGTGCCGGGCTCCGCCGGTGGGGGCAGGTAGTGCCGAGGGAAGGACCAGGCCCGCTGGTTCCTCCCGAGGGGTTGAGAAGGAGATGAGCATCTGATGACTCAGACCTCTCCTGGCCACCGGAGAAAAGCCACACTGAGTCGGGAGTTTTGTCGAAGCAGGAACTTGATTTATTGCTATGAGCAGTTGCCTATATAATGTTGGGAACGAAGGAGGGGATTCTAGGATGGGGGAAAGGTAAGGGCCAATAGTAAACTGTGACTATTGAAATGATAATTCTAACTCCCATGTGGAGGTAGCAGGTAAGAAGCCATTAGGCGTCTTGCTGAGTCACGTCTGGCCAGAGGCAGATCACCAAACTTTAGCTAGGCTCAGGAAGTTCCACTAGGCCTTATGCCTGGGCCTTTCAGAGCCCAACACTAGAGTGCTTCACGCTGCACATATCGCTCTATGGCTACTTGTTACCCACGGACAACCTTTCATTTCATTAGGCAATCTTGTCTTTTTTTTTTATTATTGGTGTGGTGTTCCACAGTTTGGATAGTCCACTAATTGCTAAACTAGTCATTGCAATAAGGAAGATACTATAATTCAAAGTTCCGTACAATGTACTCTTTTTTGTTTCTCCCAGAGGGAAGCCTTACCTCAAAGTTCTGAACATCCTTTACTGTTAGATGTTGCTGCTCACCTCCACATGCAAGAATAGTAGAAAAAATTATCTGAGGTCTTAAATTTCAAAAAGAGGGGGAGACCTAGAGTCACACCCTTGTTCTACTCCTGTTATGATCTCAGACAACTAAAACTGGATTTAAGTATATCAACCATATCTTGTTGTCATGAGAATTAAATGAGATAATGCATTTAAAATGCCTGGCACAACATTAAGCACTCCTCAAATGTTAATTCTTTTCCCTAAGGATTCTTACATCCCATAAAAGAGGTTTCAAGTTACAAGTAAATACTGGAGTTCTTATCTCACTAACTCTAACAGGATAAAGTCATAAAGGAAATGGAAAATTGTTCTCTTGAATGCAAAGGTATGCCCAGTCTTAGAGTATTTGAGAAATATCCATTACTTAGTTTTAATTATTCCTTTTATTTTTAACTAGAACAGCTATAAAATGAAGGACTAAGAATTGGGGCAAACCTTCCTTCAAATATACACACACACAAACAACACATATAGCAAACACACACACACACAAATCTATGTAGTTAAAAACCTCCAGAAGAACAGGACTCTCTCTATATAAGCCATGAAATCCCACATTAACATTTCATGTTTAATTATGTTTCTTATATCTAAAATAATCTAATAATTATATGATAACTTTGTTTAGCTTACTAAAGATGGAAATAGATATTTTAAACTAAAATTTAAGATCAGATTATTATATCACCTCATATCATTCTAGTTGTAAAATTCATCATTATGGCTAGAGAGAAAATGTGTTCATTTACCAGCCACCAACTTTTCTTGGGTGGTGTGACCATATTCCATCAGGCACCAGTTTACAAACTAGATCTAATTTTGTGTGTGTGAATATATCTTTTTAAGCATTTTTTGCTGTTTTTTTAAATAGCCGGTCATGCTGAGTGTGGTGGCGCACTTCTTTAATCCCAGCACTCAGGAGGCAGAGGTAGGAAGATCACCATGAGTTCAAGGCCACCCTGAGACTACCTAGTGAATTCCAGGTCAGCCTGGACTAGTGTGAGACCCTACCTCTAAAAACCAAAAAAAAAAAAAAAAAAAGCCAGTCATGGAATGTCATCAAAGCTTAAGATAACTAAGTAAGAAGATTGTTTAAGTAGTATTTAAATGTACTCATATTTGAAAAAGTCATTAGAATGCTTTTCTTAGTCTTTAGGCATTTGGTAGTTCTTCAAAAACCTACCATCAACAGTTGTATGTTATATTTATTCCAAATTTTTCTGTGTATGTATATACACTACATATATATATATGTACGTGTGTGTGTGTGTGTGTGTGTGTGTGTGTTTAGTGAGGATCTAAGAACATAATGAAGTACCAGAAATTCCACTTGACCTCAGTACACTATAGTCAACAATGGCACAGAACTACGTATTTCAGAGCCCTGAGCTAAACACTTTCCACAAAGCAGAGTAGCTACCATTAAGCTACCAAGCTTAATACAGCACAGTTGAGCTAGAAGATGGATGTCAATCTTATCCATCTAAGTCAGAATTTGTAAAGAGCAATGACTATACTGAGCATAATATTGTACAATGGCGGCACAGGCTGAAGAGTCTCCGGGCCCTCATTCTTAGTCAAACTCAAGCTCAACTTCTATGCTCCTAGGCTCATAGCTTAAAACCAGAAATACAGAATAAGCACTCATCTAAAAACACTATCAATCAGAAATCTGTATTACAGACCACTTTTATAAATTGGCCCAGACCTAACAGGTCTTGTGCCACCTTCTAGATCATCATATAAGTAGCAAGTTCTATTTCTATAAACTGTGTATCAAATATAATTTCTCTGCAAAGTCAGGAAGGTAGAGTGAATATAACATGAATGGGAAGATGTAGAAAAATGGTTTATTTGTCGATGGGTAGCAGTTGGATATTGAGAGCCAGTTAAAGGAATTACGAAGTAAAGAATCACTGTGCACCACACAGTTGCATGTGTACTTTCTGTTTACGGAAGTCAAATAACAACTGAGAGTAAAGTGAGAGAGAGATAGAAGGAGGAAAAAATCCTAGGAGGCCCATGGTATTTGTAGTTGGACTGAAATGATGGAAATTGAATGGAAATAATTGGTCCAAATCTTGTGGTTTTTCAAACAGAATATACACATAATTTTCATTTTTCTCATTTATGTATTTCAGAAATAGCCAATGTTCTATAAAGGAAAGTCTGAAATTGCAATGCTGGATAATTGTGAAAACTGTCCCCCAGATAGCAATAAAAGATTTTTAAAAGCAAATAGAGATATTGTTTTGGGAAATGACCTTTCCTATACTTTGAAAGAACAGACAGGAAAAGAGGATGAGGGGATTGTAGAAAGTTAAGAAGTAATGTTGGCAAGTATGTATTGAGTAAAGACTTCTATCTGCTACTTATGGGACAGACCAGTGAGCATACTTGGAAAGCCATACCTGGAAATGACACAAGAATGAAGGGCTGCAGACCTTCCTCTATTTTGAATCAGTGACCTTAGCCCCTGTATTCTGTATCATCTATGCAGATAAAATTGTTTGTGGCAACTGGTGAAAACATGGAATAAAAGGTAGTGTTCAAGTAGTAAGAGAAGTGATAGACCATGGACTGCCATACTGGATTCATAAAATACAGTTCTTGGCTCACTCTTCCTTTTTTCTTTCTTTCTTTCTTTCTTTCCTTCTTTCTTTCTTCCTTCTTATTTTTGTTTGTTTTTTGATTTTTTTGGTTTTTTCTTGGGTTTTTTTTTTTTTTTTTTTTTTTTTTTTTTTTTTTTGGTTTTTCGAGGTAGGGTCTTACTCTAGCTCAGGCTGACCTGGAATTCACTATGTCCTCTCAGGGTGGCCTCAAACTCACAGCAATCCTCCTATCACTGCCTCCCTAGTGCTGGGATTAAAGGAATGTGCCATCACACCTGGCTCCTTCCTTCCTTTCTTTCTTTGAGGAGATGGTTATACTGAGTTGAATGAAATCAAGTGTAAAATATTTTGCCTACCCAGAGTATAATTATAAATATGTGGGGGAAATTATGCATACAGAAAGGACTAAGAAATGTTTGCTTAAATGTTAATTTTTCTTTCTCTGGGATATTTAATTATGTGAGGCATTTTTTGTATGTGTACATTTCTTTTTCTCCTATAACACCAGTATAGAAAGGGGCAATGGGGCTAAGGGAACAGAGGAAACAGGCTTTAGAATTAGGCAGACCTAAAGTAAGCCTTGGCTCTGCCACCTACTAGAAGTATAACCTTGGTCAAATCCATTAGCACAAAGCATCCATTTTCTCATCTGTGAAATATAGATCTTAGTAGAACCTACTCCTCCTGTGGTAAGGCATAGAAGCATAGATGTCTTCCACCACTATATTATTATTATGTATATATTATTATTATTTTGAAATTTTTTATGAAAGAGAGAACAAAAGCAAGAGAAACAGAGAGAGAAAATTGGTGCACTAGGGCCTCCAGTCACTGAAATCAAACTCCAGATGCATGCACTGCCTTGTGCGCATATGCAACCTTGTGCATCTGTGTCACCTGGTGTGTCAGGCTTACATGGGACCCGGAGAGTCAAATATGGGCCCTTAGGCTTCACAGGCAAGTGCCTTAAACACTAAGCCATCTCTCCAGCCCCACATATATTATTTTTATCATGAGGAAATTAAAGTATTTTTAATGAAATAAACATAAGAATTACTAAGAGACTATAGAGTGAAAGTATTGTCACAATCTTAGCATCCAGAAAATTCTTTATACCAATTCTAAATCTATTTCTAAAATTTGACCTTCCTTACTTCCCGTGTCTCAGCCAGTTTTCAGGGTTGAACCCTGTTGCCTTACCAGTGAAAACATAGTTAAGAGTCCTAACTATCATATACCCACTCGGGTCTGGCACTGCCCATTTGGAGTACTGGAATTCCTATTCCTTCCACCATTAGTATTGGCATAAAGTAGTCTAGCCATTGCTGAAGACTTTCCCTATATTTTCATTTTCAAGATAAAAATAATACATAGTAATTACAGAACATTTAGAAAGTAAATACTAAACTATTTCCACAGAATAAAATTGAAGTAGTTAGCCAGATTTACTTTGTGGCATTCACTTAGAAAGCCAGAACAAGCTCAGATTTTTAAGTGGGGAGAGCACAAAGAGCACTTAATTCCCATATATATACACATTATTCAGGGAAAGTAAGAACCTCTTAGAAATACTGGCTTTTAGCAATAACTTAATAGAGCTGAGGTATCATGCACAGAGCCAATCAATCTCCAGCATAAAAAAATAAATAAATAAATACTCTGAAATAAAGTCATGAATTTCTAAAAATAGCCCTGGAAGCATTTGTTTACTATTGATTCACTTTTAGGTTCAAATAAACTTTCTTTGAGGACACTTAGACATTGTAAAATAGGTTAAAAGGAGAGCTAAATATCTTTCTTTTTACAATGTCTCTAAGAAAATCGCCCAGCTGTTCATAGAATTCCAAGGTGAAAAAATGATATGGGTGAATAGGCAAATCTCATGGAAGCATGCCAGTTGAATGCCTCGTTGAAAGGAGAAACTGTTGAGCTGTGGCTATTTTGTGAGAGTAAACCGATATTTAAAGCTTCTCTGTGGTCGTCATGGATATTAAATAAAATATTCTGCAAATTCCTCGTGTAAAAGCATTTCTGTGGCAACATAAATGATGATGACCTAGAAATATAAGGGTTGTGTGAGGAAGCAGTGGTGAGACCCATGCATCCACCCTGTCTTTAAAATGGCACTGCGGCCATGTCTGATATAGGGTGGGAGCCTGGTGGGATTAAAGCCTGCACTTCAAACCTAGGAGACCTGCCCATGCTCTCTGGTCCTTATGAGCACTGCCTGGTGAGGTTCACTGCTGCCTGTGCAGGCCGCTGGCTGCTTGGGTCTGGTGTGCTTTGGAGCAGGGTGTGTTTTTTGTGCTGTCTTCTGGCTCTGTGCTCTTTTTCTGTACACTTTGGTCTTCCACCCAACCACAACACCTGATATCCAAAGGCTTGTAGGCCATGGGTATTTTTACTGGAAAATCAGAGATATGTGCTTTTCACTCTCTTTCTTTTTATTCTTTTCTTCTTTTCCTCCTGAGGGACAAGGGCTGCAAGTTGTTTGAAATAAACCAGAAGCTTAATAGCTCCTTTGCTGGTGTGTGTGAAATGGCACCCTCATCACTTTGAAGCGCTAATGTACTTCCTATGGGCTTGAAATTCCTCAACTGGACTCCTGTGGCAGAATTTGGCCTGGTAGTTAAGAAAATTAATTACTCTGATCACAAGGGTGAAGCAATAGTTCCTAACTCCCCATAGTAATCATTAAAATGTCATCTACTTAGGAGACATCTTGGCACAGGATTTATAAGGTTTGTGAGCTGGGGAAGAAGGTTCACTGATCCTTCCCGGGGTGTATCCTTGTACTTGGGAAGGCTTTGGGAGATAAGCTTTTAAGACAGGGTAAAACTATTACACTGGATCTTTACATTTCACATTTGAGTGAATCACAGAAAGCCAAGTAAACTTAACATAGCTACTGTCCCAGCTGTCACTTCTCAACTGTGAATGAAGATCCACCTCATGAGGATATTTCCCTCAGAAGAGATAAAACGTTTATATTGCTCTTCCCTCCTCCACCATGACTCCTGGCCTTTTATCTAATGGAAAGAGCTGGGCACTTGGAATTGGGAAATGCACGCTCATCTCAACCTTAAACTTTAAAACCATGCAACACTAAGAAAATCTTTTATTGTCTCTAATACTTTTTGTTCATACATGAAATAAGTCAAATAATAAACTCACATTTGTAAAAAAAAAAATATATTTATCAACTTCACAATCCTAACCTTTAGATCCATTACCAAAGATTCCAGAATTTTACCTAGCAGAATGAGATATCATGTAACATGCAGGAAAATAACAAAATTGGAGGCATGATAGAACCTAAATTTTGGGGGGACATAATGTGATTGGGGCATCTTTTTTTAGCAAAATCTAGTAGAGGCTAACAAATGCATGTTGAAAACACAACAAATTTATTGATAGTTATATATAAATTTGAGAACTGTCAGTTAAAGAAGGCAATGAGGTAAGGTCACGAATAACACCATGGGGCAGGGTGAAAAGTTGAAACTAGACTCCTAAGGACTTTTAACCTTGACAGGGTGGAGAGAGGAAACAATACCAGGAAAAGAACACTGAGAATGGCATACATATTGATAGAAGGAAAATGTGGCTAAAAGCAAAGGTATTATATTTTATAACATACTCATTTCCTAAAGGAGGCCTAGAAAATTCTCATGATCATAGAACACTAGGCAGGTTTGTAGTTATGATCAGGTATTGCTCTTGCCTTCATCCTTCAGCTTTCAGAAAGTCAAAGAAATGAATATAATAATGAGCAGCAGAAAAGATGAAATTCTATGACATAGTCACTTGGAAACACTGGAGGAATAGAAATTGAAAAGAATTGACTTGACCCCTTCTGCCTTTAGAGAATTGGCTACAGGGGCAGGAATCAATGCCCTTTTAATTCCTGTTAGTTCTAATCCCAAGAGACATGCTCCCCATGTTGTAGACACTCAATAATTTTATGGAATTAAGTGACTTCATTGAAGATGTTGATAATAGCCTAATACCCTGTGGAATGAATCCAGGTAAGATCAACTTCTTAGGCCTGGAATATTGGAACTCTGATTGATTTCAGGGTAGAACTAGCGGACAATTTGCTCATTTCAAGTGTACTTGTTCCCCCCGTGATCTCTATTATCCTTCATCATGATGAAGAGAAGAGATCATCCTTCTGACCATGATGGAGACAATGCTGATACTCAGGTTGTATGGGTAGAGTACAAAGGCAACAATGAATGAGTACTATAGGAGGCTGGTACAGCACCAGGTAGGGAAGCAATAACTGTTCCTCAGTGACTTGGAGATGGTGGACCAATCACAACACATTTAGTAAGCTTTCCAGTGCTTATGATTTCTTGGAACTAGTCACCAGTCTTAGAATATACGAGTTCATATTTATATCTTTCTCATAATTCCCCTATCTCCTATCAGACCAACTCCAACCTTCCTGCCCTGTTCATCATTATTTAATATGCAAAATATCTCATAGGAACTTGAAATATTTATTATCAGATGAAGAAGGAAAAATAGGAAGAAGGGAGGGGGAAAGAGGATTGGAAAAAGGAGTGAGAGGAGGGAGGGAGGGAGGGAGGGAGGGAGGAAAGACACTTTGATTACAAAAGCTTCTTCTCTTCATCTAAGTGGATGAAAAAGTATGGTTCCTCTGCTTTATGGAACAGAGACATAGAAAACTTCAAAGCAGAAGGTGAAAAAAAAATCACCCAGACCTCAAGTCACCTGATTTCCAGTCTACCAGACCACACTGTGCTCTCTTGCCAATACCAATACTCGACTGTGTTTCCAGGGAAGAAGGAAGGAGAATACAAAGCAGGAGCAGGAGCAGCACACTGGTCCATCTGTTGAATGCCCTTTTTAAATTGAACACCATGTATCACCCCATTCCCTGAAACAAAATAACCTAAGGGATCCTAACTAGTGAGAAATCCCTCATATTTGTAGATTGTAAATAAGAATGTGTGTCTTCCTCCATTCCATTCCCTTTTAATACATTGTTTTCTATCTTAAAAGCAACACAAATGCTTCATTTTTCCAAGTTCTTTTCTCAAGCACCCTATCAATGTTCATCAGTGTTTGTGTGTGTACATTTACACACTTAGATTAGAAGCAGCACATTTTTAAGAGGCAGTGACGGGACTGCCACTGGCCACCACCTTTCTCCTCTTTAAAGGGAAAGCACTGAACCCAGATGCCCAAACACGAAAGATACACTTCCAGAAGCAGCATCTGGCTTCCTGGCAAGCCCTTCCGGCAAGTTGTTTGGGGAGCATTGCCTCGCCTCTGGATCTGTCACGTGTCTTGCACACCATGGCCTCCCTGGCTGGCACATCCGGGCTGCTGCCAATTCCTCTCAGTTCACCTTTCATTCTGAGAAACTACTTTCTGCGTTTTCACTTCTCACTGCAGTTTTCTCCTCTTTGCCCATAAGACTTCCAGGACAAGCCTCATTCCTTTCTGTCTTTGCATTTCCTCTCTGGCCTTTGTCTTTTGAACCAGAAAGAAATCCTAGGCCCATTTAATCCTACATTAAAATGGGTTACTTTTAATAGATTTCTCAGTCACTTCTTGTCAGTGAAACTCTTTATAAACTTTAGGGTTGTTCCCTGAAAAGAAAAACAAAACATTCCATCCAAGTAATTTATTCTGGTCTGTACACAAGACATGAAAGTATTTTTGACATTTGTGTATTATTTCATTAAATCATATTGGCTCCCCACATCCTTGTCACACCATGAACAAAAGCGCAGCCCAGGCCTGGAACAGACCAGAGGACACAACAGTTCATGGAGGCTGTGAGGCAGTTGCAAACAGCATTTGCTTCAGAAACCTAAATTTCTTCAAATAGCTTCATTTTGTTAACCTGTTAATATGTATTATAATTGTGAAGGATTTTGTAGGTGGGGGCATGGATAATTGTTGGGAACATGGAGTCCGATGGTAGCCCACGCAACGGGAAGCAGTGACAAGGTGCTGACAAGTCCAGGAGCAGCACCCAGAATGCAGAGGAGAAGCAGAAATTAGAGCTGCAGGATGACATCCAGGAATAGAGAACACAGGAGCTTCAAATTTTCTTGTTTATTTTCTTCATGAAAGAAAAAAGTACAGATAATGTATGAGATTTCAGAGCTCAAGACTGTAATGTCTGGGCTGGGGAAAGACTGGACATTACCAGTGGACAGGAGGAAATCTCAGCCATAAATAATTATTGGCTTGTGGCCAGCAGCAGACTCAACCCTTACTTGACTTTCAAATGCTTCATAACTGAGACTATGGCTTAACTTGAATGTGAGAGCCTCTGGGGACTGGGCTGCTTGAGTCAGACCAATGGGAACATTCTGCATTGAAATCCTCTACATAACAGAGGAACTCCAATTTAATAATGGAATTTTGGGGATCTAAAGACATAGGCCAATGCCACAGCATATATCTAAGGTATGTGAGACATTGGATATGATCCCTGGTACCACAAGAAGAGAATTTTCCAAGAGTACTTTATCTCTGACTCAACAGTGTTTTTGGTCTATAATTTTCACTCAGATTAATTTTCTAACATGTAAAAGGGAAGTTAAAAACACATGCATAGCTTACAAGCTTTCTAATAAATATTGTCCTTTGTATAGAGACTCTTGTGTCATACTTCTAGTAATTTCTTCTCCTTTCCCAAGTCCTACCCACATTCTATGTAACTGGGCTGTTTTCACAAGTTCCTCTTTTTTTCTCCAGCACTGCTGTCTTTATTACGAATCTCTACAAATTCCCTCTTGACCTGCACTCTGGAAATGCTCTTCACATCACTATTCACATGATCCATTGACCCATTTATTCATGAAACAAATAAAATCAAGAATATATTATGTGACCAATGCTGAACTGGAAATAAAGGCAATTTTTTATCAGGGAAACAACTATTGTGACACTTGCCCAGATCTGGGAATGTTCCCATCCTACAATCCCATCTCAGTCACATCTTCTGACTCTACATGTCTTTTCCTCTGATATGGATTTGCAACCTAGCTGATCTTTTATAGGCATTCAGGCAGTCCATCTATCAGAATGACTAAAGCCCCACTCTTCTTTCTTATTTTCAGTTAAGCAGGTAGAACAGTAAGACAGACAGAAAGATCCATTGTGAGGATAAGCAAGGCGTGCTGGCATTCCAGCACTAGCAACACATTGTACGTCACTGCTGTACCTCAGTGCTCTCCACAAATCAATAGTCAGTACATACCTCTTCACATCTTCTCTTTATGAAATTTGTTCACTCATTTGTTTATTTAATTTATTGATTTTGATTGATCTCTCGTGATGTTTGAGGTATGAAAAACTGAAATTACCCTAAGGAAACTTTAAAAATTGTACCTCTGTTCTTGGGCCTCAGGGCAGAATAAATTTGCCCATGTAGCAAAAAGACATGCAAACTGATACATTGCTAAATATGAATTGTTTTATAACATTTAAATTTTTGAGCAATTATTTTATATTTTAGAAAAATTCCCATCTCCAAAAATTTCTTTTTCTCTCATGAGAGCACAAGTCTGCCCTGGGGGCTACCTATTCACCCACCTTCTTCCCATCTTTCATTCCCAAATGACATTGTGTTGTGGACTTCAGTCATCAGAGAGAAGCTCCATTCTCTCTATGTCTGTTTAAGACATACCATGACAAAGAGTATCAGGCATTTTATTGGCCTTTTTTTTTTTCTTTTTCTAACTCAGGGAAAAGAGAAATACAGTGCATTTTCTGCTCTCTCTCTAACCTCAAGCTTTCAAATCACAATGAGAAGAACCTCACAGTGCCAAGCTCCTAAAGCAGTCTATACTTCCCCAGTGATCACAGGAAGCTGCCCCTCATCTTCAAGGGAACTGACCCTTCACTTTCCCTTCTTCCTGCACACATCAATCGGAGAGCCTATTTTATTTACCCTTGTCCCATTCTTGTTATGCTTTGCACAATTTCCACACTTATGGCCCCTATGATAAACTAGGGGCTGTTGGCTAGAGAGAAATGAAAGAAAGGATCATTGTAATAACCTTGGGATTCTGACCCAAAAATCGCTTTTTATTTTATGTATATGTATGTGTATGTCCATGATTGTACAGATACATGTGCAAGTGTGTATATATACAGAGGCCAGAAGAAACATAGCACACCATTTTTAAAAAAGACAATTTGCCTGGAGCTCACCAATTAGGCCAGCCAGCTCCAGTGGTACTCCTGTCTCCACCTCCCCGTTACTAGAATTACAAGCACATGCCACCCAGCTTAACAATTATACCAGGGCTCTGAGGGTTAAACTCAGGTACTATGCTTGCAAGGCAAGCACTTTACAGACTGAGCTATCTCTACAATCCCCCAAAGCATGTTGACCCAATGATAGCAGCAAAGCAAACAGGCATGCACTGGTACAGGGAACTGGAGAGAGTGAGATGGGGAATGAGATGACCAGAGGAGGCGTTTTCTTCCTCATGCAGTCACCTGAAAAACACAAGCTAATTAGCAATCTGCAGCCACACACACAGCAGTTCAGTATAAGAACTGAACAATGCTTTACCTAATTGAAACTACAGAGCAGAGTTACGTAGGCTGCATGCAATTACATAGATTGGAAGTCGGCCAGGACACCAAGGTTAACAATCCTTCCTTTCACAAAAAGCACCATGGGAACTTTAATAACCACAAGTGGTGAAGGCCACCATCCTACATCCCATCCAAAGGGCTCACCTCTCACAGCCCTGGTTCCATCAGAAGGATTTAATGGTATTAATAATTGGCTAGAAGAAAATGTCCTCTGTTGACAAAGATGTAATGCCATATAACTAACACCAGATTGAGGAAACAGAATGTAAAGTACCAGAGTAGAGAAGGGTCAAGTGTTTGAGGACATGGAATGGGTCAAGATGTTCACATGGAACTTGGAGGTTCCCTCTGTCTGCTGCTCCTGTGGTTGTAGCATCTTCCCAGGGAGCACTTTTAAAAGAAGCTCCGAGCTTCTTACATTTTAATCCTCTCATAAATCAAACCACCTGGAGAATCTGGTGAGCAAAATATAGGTTTTGTTTCTGGAAATCTTGGTTGGGGCCTAGAAATTTGCATAAAGAACAAGTTCCTTATGCAACTGCTCCTGACTTGGTAACCAAATTTTCAAAAAACAAGTTCTATAGGAAAAGGAAAAACTTCTCTACAGAGCCGGAGCCTCAGAGGCCCCCAACACCTCATCACTGAAGCAGACCAAAAATGAACCCAACATGGCTCAGGGAAATTTTGCGGAAGAGGGGGCAGAAAGAATGTCAGAGCCACGTGTTGGGTCATGATATGCAGAGACATTTATCTTACCCATAATTGTGGGCTAACTCCACAATGCATGCCCCATATACCTCAACAAGGAGGAGCCAAGGGGAGAGGGTAGGTCACGGATGAGCCTAATAATGGTACCAAACTGATGGTATTTGCTGAATACAAAACTAACTAATAAGGAAAAAAAAAAAAAACTTCTCTACAAAGCAAAGAAAGATTGGACAGCGAAAGAGACCTTTCAAATATGACGGGGGCCTGGAGAAATTGCTTGATGGGTAAGAGCACTTGATATACATGTATGAAGGCCGGAGAGGGTGTGGTTCACCTTGAGTTTGATTCCCCAATACCCATGTAGGCAAATAGCTATGTGTGGCTACACATGCCTACAACCCTATTCTGTGGGGAGTGGAGACTGGAGAATGACTTGGGCTCACTGGTCGTCCTGTCTAACCAAAAACAGCAGCTCCGGGTTCAGCAATAAACTCCACTTCAAGGAAGCTCACAGAAGAGCCATAGAGGAGGACGTCAACATTCTCCTCAAGCCTCTGCATGTATGTGCACAGGGCATTCACATATGTGCATGCAGTATACCACACATACTATATACACTATATGCCAAGTAAATAAATAAGTAGGAGTTGATATCTAGAACCCATGTACCATATACCAACTAAGTAAATCTACAAATTGACATCGAGAACTATCCTGTTCACTTTATTTGTCCTAGGAACTAAGCGAAGGAGATAAATCCAAATTAATAATCCAGTCTAACACCCATCCCTAGAATACCTTTGACAGTGAGAATGGGGAATATCAAGTTTGGTCTTGAGTGTGCTTCATGAGTGAAACACCCATTATCCCAGAGCTAGTGTCTTTCCCTCTTGGTTAGGGCTGCAGCAGAGGATGCCAGCAGAAGTCAGCTATGACTGCTAAGGGACAACATTCTTTGACTTTTAAAAGGAATAAGAAGATATGTTGGCAGGACACAGATCTTTAGGGCTTTATCCATGGATAATTTTTCTTCAAGCTCTGTGAAATCAAACTATAGTTGCTAAAATATATGTGCAAATGGGCATTTCTAAGCTTATATTACACAAGCATGGTCACTGCTGTGTGACATTTGTGATCCCACCTGGATATACCATTAAAGACTCTTAATTGTTGATGGGATTAATGATTAGGTTCTTTATCTTGTTATTTCCTAAGTGCTTTCTGCAGTGATAGCTACATATTTTTTGACTTCTTAATGATAGAATTCACTTTAGATGTTTGAGAAGAAACACACGGATGTGTGGGTGTGCACGCACACACACACAAACACGCACACACACACTTAAGTGGCAAGACCCATTAATCTTCGGTAGAAGCAACATGTTTTTTTTTATTCTCCACTTAAACATGCTTCATGGCTGGAGAGATGGCTTAGTGGTTAAGCACTTGCCTGTGAAGCCTAAGGACCCTGGTTTGAGGCTCGATTCCCAAGGACCCACATTAGCCAGATGCACAAGGGGGCACACGCGTCTGGAGTTCGTTTGCAGTGGCTGGAGGCCCTGGTGCGCCCATTCTCTCTATATATATATATGCCTCTTTCTCTCTCTGTCTGTTGCTGTCAAATAAATAAATAAAAATAAAACAAAAAATGTTAAACATGCTTTAAATATACTATAAAGTAGAGAAGATTGGAGTGTAAATATGCATTTATCCTTATATAGACCTCCAACTGCATTGTTGGAAAATTCTATCATTTGCCATTGACATATAAGTTTAGGATACTATTCAAAATATATTTTAAATGTTCAACTATCTAAATCTAGCATGGTAAAGGATCTATGCAAGAAGAACACAGTCAACCAACTGATAAATCCATAAGGTCTACGGGGTTCCATTCTGTGCCCCATACTCTGGTAAAGAGAGCTGGCAAGACAAAGAAGCACAGAGTAGACAAACAAAGGATATGCTTGTGCTAAGCTGCCAATCTACCAGCACTTAAGAAAAAAACAGATGTTAATTAGGTGTTAAATAGTACATACGGGAGATGATTTAAGTGAGGAGCACTGAGCTGATACTGGAGAAGTTTCCTATGAAACTGGAGCTGAAGCTAGGCTCTGGAGCTTAGTTGCATGGAGGGAGCATAAAGAGGATGCAAAGGAGGCTCAAGGAAATGCATGTGGAAGGAAGCCAACACGTGGCCAGAACAGCCCAAGTCACAGCAGGAGACAATGAGGAAAGTATCCAGTTCAGGGAGGGACCAGGATAGGACTGGCAGAAAAGTCAGAGTCTGACGCGTTGGGCCATAGATAATAAGTAAGGCAGGTTACTAAGCCATAAGCAGTATAAGTTCTTATTTTTTTTTTAAGTATCTCAAACAATTTATTCAACATTCTTTTGCAAAATAGATTTGGAGATAGAGTGATTGAAGGAGAAAGCTGGAGCAAAGCTGAAAATCTAGTAGTTTAGACAAACTAGTCGGCAATTACCCTAGCACTGGCTGTGGAAATGAATGGGAAGGAAGGAATCCTAGAAAGACTAGAGAGAATATTGAAAGTTTTTCCTAGTACTTTTTTTCCTCAATTTTTATTAACATTTTCCATGACTATAAAAAATATTCCATGGTAATACCCTCCCTCCCCCGACTTTCCCGTTTGAAATTCCATCCTCCATCATATCCCCTCCCCATCTCAATCAGTCTCTCTTTTATTTTGATGTCATGATCTTTTCTTCCTCTTACGATGGTCTTGTGTAGGTAGTGTCAGGCACTGTGAGGTCATGGATATCCAGGCCATTTTATGTCTGGAGGGAGCACGTTGTAAGGAGTCCTACCCTTCCTTTGGCTCTTACATTCTTTTTGCCACCTCTTCCGCATTAGACCCTGAGCCTTGGAAGGTGTGATTGAGATGTTACTCAGTACTCCAGTCACTTCTTTCCAGCACTATGATATCTTCTGAGTCATCCCAAGGTCACTGCCATCTGAGAAGAGAAGATTCTCTACCCAAAGTGACAGTAGCATTAATATAAGGGAATAAATATTAAGAGAAGTGCATACTGGGCAGGTTGATAAGCATAGTATATATATTAATCCAGGCATCAGCAGATGTTACACCCCTAGGGCTCATGACTACCCCTGTTTTAAGTTTTCAGTATCAGGGACGTATTCCCTCCCATGGAGAGGGACTCCAGTTCAATTGGAGGGCAGTTGGTTTCCACCATGACAAGCGTGCCACTATTGCACCTGGCTCATTTGGCCTGGCTGGCCAGTTATAAGGCTTGCAGTGCCCACTGTTGTGTATCTTCACTGGTGCTATCTTTTCTCCCATTGAACTACATGTAGAATGGCTTCTTACAGCTTTCTGTGAGCTGGTCCACATGGAGGAGGTTATCAGCTCAGTTCCAGCAGGATTTCTCAGTGGCCTTGCAGCCCAAGTATGTGAAGTCTTCAGCAATAGGGTCTTACCATCTATTCCTGGTGGGAAACCAAGGGCCTCAGCAATGGCCTATAATGTTTTGGGGGCATCAGGGACCTCCCTGGCCAACAACTCACTGGAGGTATCCCATCCCTGGCACTGAAAATTTTCTAACAACGATCTATGGTTCCTGAGTGTTCCATTGTCCAAAACCAGAGGATGCCATATGATTTATTTGTATCCTCTTAGATTTTGATTAGCCCTCCCTCCACCTTTCCTTTATTCAATCTCTCCCCCTGACCTCACTTTGGGCCTTTTCACCCCCATTAATCTATTCTTCCACTTACATATATACAATACCAACCTATTAAGTACCCTCCTCCCTCCCTTTCTCTTCCCTTTATATCTCCTTTTTAACTTACTGGCCTCTGCTACTGAGTTTTTTCCTTCTCACACAGAAGTCCAATCATCCGTAGCTTAGATCCACCTATGAGAGAGAACATGTGACAATTGGCTTTCTGGGCCTGGGTTACCTCACTTAGTATAATCCTTTCCAGATCCATCCTTTTTCCCGCAAATTTAATAACTTCACTTTTCTTTACTGCTGAGTAGAATTCCATTGTATAAATGTGCCATATCTTCATTATCCGCTCATCAGTTGAGGGACATCTAGGCTGGTTCCATTTCCCAGCTATTATTAATTGAGCAGCAATAAACATGGTTGAGCATGTACTTCTAAGGAAATGGTATGAGTCCTTAGGATATATGCCTAGGAGTGCTATAGCTGGGTCATATGGTAGATCAATTTTTAGCTGTCTTAGGAACCTCCATACTGATTTCCACGATGACTGGACCTGATGGCATTCCCACCAGCAGTGTAGATCAGTTCCTCTTTTTCCACATCCCCGCCAGCATTTATGATCATTTGTTTTCATGATGGTAGCCCATCTGACAGGAGTGAGATGGAATCTCAATGTAGTTTTTTTAAAATTTTTTTTGGTTTTATTCTTATTTATTTGAAAGTGATAGAGAGAGAAAGAGGCAGATAGAGAGACAGAGAGAAAGAGAATGGGCGTGCCAGGGCCTCCAGCCATGGCAAACAAACTCCAGACGTGTGCGCCCCCTTGTGCATCTGGCTATCGTGGGTCCTGAGGAATCGAGCCTTGAACCGGGGTCCTTAGGCTTCACAGGCAAGTGCTTAACCGCTAAGCCATCTCTCCAGCCCCTCAGTGTAGTTTTAATCTGCATTTCTCTGATGACTAGGGATGTAGAACATTTTTTTAGATGCTTATACACCATCTGTATTTCTTCTTTTGAGAACTCTCTATTTAGCTCCATAGCCCATTTTTTAATTGGCTTGTTTGATTTCTTCTTATTTAACTTTTTGAGTTCTTTGTATATCCTGGATATTAATCCTCTATCAGATATATAGCTGGCAAAGACTTTTTCCCATTCTGTAGGTTGCCTCTTTGCTTTATTCACAGTGTCCTTTGCAGTACAAAATCTTTGTAATTTCATGAGGTCCCAGTGGTTAATCTGTGGTTTTATTGCCTGAGCAATTGGGGTTTTATTCAGAAAGTCTATGCCAAGACCAATATGTTGAAGGGTTTCCCCTACTTTTTCCACTAGCAATTTCAGAGTTTCAGGTCTGATGTTAAGATCTTTAGTCCATTTGCACTTAATTCTTGTGCATGGAAAGAGAGAAGAATCCATTTTCTTCCTTCTACAGACACATATCCAGTTTTCCCAGCACCATTTGCTGAAGAGGCTTTCTTTTCTCCAATGAGTATTTTTGGCATTTTTATCAAATATCAGGTGGCTATAGCTACCTGGACTTATATCTGGATCCTCTATTCTATTCCATTGATCTACATGTCTGCTTTTGTGCCAGTACCATGCTGTTTTTGTTACTATGGCTCTGTAGTGTAGGTTAAAATCAGGAATGGTGATACCACCCACCTTATTTTTGTTGCTCAGTATTATTTTAGATATTCAAGATTTTCTGTGATTCCAAATGAGTTCTTTCATTGTTTTTTCTATTTCCATGAAGAATTCCATTGGAATTTTGATGGGGATTGCATTAAATGTGTAGATTGCTTTTGGTGAGATTGCCATTTTCACAATATTGATTCTTCCAATCCAGGAACAAGGGATGATTTTCCATTTCCTAGTGTCTTCTGCAATTTCTCGCTTGAGTGTTTTATAGTTTTCATTGTAGAGATCCTTTACTTCCTTGGTTAGGTTTATTCCAAGGTACTTTATTTTCTTTGATGCAATTGTGAATGAGAGTGATTCTCTGATTTCATCCTCTGTGTGTTTGTTGTTAGCCTATAGGAATGCTACTGATTTCTGTGTATTTATTTTGTATCCTGCCACATGGCTGTAGGTGTTTATCAGCTCTAACAGTTTATTGGTAGAGTCTTTAGGGTCCTTTATATATAGAATCATGTCATCTTCAAATAATGATAACTTGATTTCTTCCTTTCCAATTTGTATCCCTTTTATGTATGTCTCTTTCCTTATTGCTATGACTAAGACTTCCAGTACTATATTAAATAAAAGTGGGGACAATGGACACCCTTGTCTTGTTCCTGATTTTAGTGGAAAAGCTTCCAGTTTTTCCCCATTTAGTAATATGTTGGCTGTAGGCTTGTCATAAATAGCCTTTATTATATTGAGATATGTTCCTTCTAGTCCCAGCCTCTGTAGGACTTTATCATGAAGGGATGTTGGATTTTGTCAAACGCTTTCTCTGCATCTAATGAGATAATCATGTGATTTTTGTCCTTCAGTCCATTTATATAATGTATTACATTTATAGATTTGCGTATGTTGAACCATCCCTGCATCTCTGGGATAAAGCCTACTTGGTCAGTGTGAATGATCTTTCTGATATATTCTTGTATTCTGTTTGCCAATATTTTGTTGAGAATTTTTGCATCTATGTTCATGAGGGAGATTGGTCTGTAATTTTCTTTTTTTGTTCTATCTCTCCTGGTTTTGGTATCAGGGTGATGCTGGCTACATAGAAGGAGTTTGGTAGGATTCCTTCTTTTTCTATTTTATGGAAACGCTTAAGAAGCAATGGTGTTAGTTTTTCCCTGAAGGTCTGATAAAATTCAGCAGTGAATCCATCTGGGCCTGGAGTTTTTTTAGTTGGGAGATTTTTGATAACTGCTTGGATCTCCATGCTTGTTATAGGTCTATTTAAGTGATTAATCTCATCTTGATTTAATTCAGGTAGGTCATTCAAATCAAGGAAATCATCCATTTCTTTCAGATTTTCATACTTTGTGGAGTATATGCTTTTATAGTATGTCCCTATGAGTTTTTGAATTTCTTTGGCATCTGTTGTGATGTTACCTTTTCATCTCTAATTTTATTAATTTGTGTCTCTTCTCTCTTTCTTTTGGTCGGATTTGCTAAGGGTTTATCAATCTTGTTTATCCTTTCAAAGAACCAACTTTTTGTTTCATTGATTCTTTGGATTGTTTTTTTGGTTCCTAGTACTTTTAAAATGGTGTGTGGAGGAAAATGCTAAAATGTCCAGCCAGTAGGTCACAGAGTTATTGAAGCATCTATGGATATTATTGAACAGTAAGTGCATGTTAGGCCAATTCTTGGAATCTGTGATATGCAAGTACACTTAAAAGAATTTGCTCTTCCCTCATGGAGGTGATATAATAAACATGATCTGCATAACACAAACAAATAACTAAAACAAGTCTACATTATAAAGATGAAAATGGCATGGCTTGCTAAGGAACCAGCAGCATAGGGTAAAGATGATAAAGGGAGGAACAAGAGGGTTAGGAATGTGGGCAGAGGGGTAAGAAAAATAAGGCCAGTGCAGTATTTAAAAAGTGAGTTATGGGGAAAAAAAAAACTTGACATGAGTCCAAGAATAAGCAAAAAGGATAGTTGGGATTATTACATTCCAGTTTCACCATTGTCTGGATCTTGGTGTGTGAGATCCAGGAAGACAAGGCTGCTGGTGTGGCAGGAGAGAAAGAAGGGCAGCAGAAAAAGAGAAGACTCACATCCTGACAAAAGCAGATTACATAAGGTCTTTGGAAACACTATCATAGATTCATCTTTCCACTGGGCTTAGAAAGACCCAAGATCCAACTGCAGAGTTTGAGCAGGATAACCTGCACTGACCTGTTTTAAAGGATCTTATGTTGAGCAGGTTTACTTGAACTGACCTGTTTTAGAAAAATCTTATCTTGAGAATACAGAGAAGTGAATAATGAGTGACCCTGACTTAAATAACGTGAAAAGCAAGAACAAACACCTGAAAGTTGTCCACATGTACACCATCACATCCACATACTCACACTCATGTACATGAACATGCACACTGGTTGAGGAGATTGGTCCATGGGTTAAGTGCTTGCCACACAAGCATGAGGACCTGAGTTTCAATTCCCAGAACTCATGTAAATGCTGCCGGTGGTGGCACATGTCAGGAATCCTAGTACTGGGGAAGTAGAAACAGGGATTCCCTAGGGCTCATTGGCTAAGTGCTCTAACCAAATCAGTGAGTTCTGGGTTTAGTCAGACACTCTTTCAAAGAATATAATGGAGGTCCATTAACCAGACATCAACCTCTGACCTCCACATTCACAGCTGCACATACATGTACATATATCACACACACATACAAATTGAGAAAAAGATTATACCTATGTTGAACATGTACAGGTTATCCTTTTCCTATCATTATTCCCTGAATAATAAAATGTAACAATGATTTATACAGTATTTACATTTGATTTTGTATTATAATCTAGAGATGATATAAAGTACATAGAATGATGCACATAGGTTATATGCAAATACTATGCCATTTTATATAAGGGAATAGACTTTTATAGGAGAGATTTTGCTATCCCAGGAGGTCCTAGAACCAATATTCCTGAGGGATGACTATACTGTTGCAGGCACTTGACATAGTTGGAAACACAAGCAGAGTCCAGCCCAAGCACCTGACATTGCACTGAATCCAGGACCTCTAGCAGAAAGAACACTGGACTCGGATCTAGAAAGCCTGAGTTTACATCCCGGGTTTGTCTCTTTAGCCTGTCACTATGGATAGCATAGACTCATGCAGCATTGGGTTTCTCATTTATGGTCAAAATTACTACAATACCTATAGTTCAAAGGACTCCCAGAAAATTTAGGTACATGTGTAATTAAAAGAGGCAAAACATCAACAACTTGAGTTAATTTTTATACACATACCTCCCCTGAACACCTACCAAAACCATAGACAGTTCTACTCTGCCTGGTATAAAACCTGGTATTAAATCCTCTTCATATGTAGTTTAACTTCTATTCATCGAGAGCAAGAATCTGTTCTTCACACTTGCAGGGTTCCATGTAGAAAGTAGAGTTAATAAGGGGATTTAATAAATAATTTTAGCATGTGGGTAAGGGAAAGAATGATGTGAAATGAAAGAAGGAAACACAGGTGTGAGACTTACCTTTCTTATAGTAAATATTTCAAACCACAGGAGTTTCTGCATTCACCAAAGATCAGAATCAGAAGGGAAGAATGGAATTAAACACAACTTAGGGCTCAAGCACAGCAAGACACTAACTGGCAGATGGGGAAAATTAGAAAACAAACAGCTAAATCAGAGCCGTCAGCATTATTCAAACCTGAAGAGTATCATCCCATAGTATTATCCAATAAATAACTGCCACTCCAAGACGATCCAAACAAATTTCAATTAGCTGCCATTTCACCAGTTAGAAATTTCTAATAACTGTCCATTTATCTAATAACCACACTCTAGCACAGAGATAACTCAAGTTCCTAATGAGAGCTTCAAGATTCAGAGGTTCCTTGTAAATCATCAAAGGATGATAACTCTATGTCCGTTGTAATTTTCATATTAATTGTGTTGTTTGATTACTGCTAATCCGCATATGATAATAAGTGTTTTTAACAAGAACATTTGCTTAATCAGTACATAAAACCATTTTCCCAGGCTGTTCCTTAAGAACATGCTTACAAAGCCAGTCTTTCAATATACCTAGCCAATAATTTCTACCTCCTTTCCAAAGCCTACTTTGTGTCTTTTTAACTGACATTCTGGAAGTCACCTGAAAATATCAACAATTTGCCAAGACAAAACTTGGCCTTGGAGAAGACACCATATTCAACACCAATCTGGAGGAGACAGCATACTCAATTCTTTTAATTCATTATGATGTTAATGGTTATTTTCTTTGCACAATTTGACTGTTAAAACTTGTTCTCAGAAAAACCCTGCCTATGGACAATAAAGGGTTATGGCCAGAAAGTACATTCTATTGAGCCCTGTGTTCTTGCATCCCTATCTCAACCCCTCCTTCTGTGTGGCTCCACAAAATGAATAATGCCTGAGACATGGTTTTGCAATGCTAATATTTGAACAGTAAAAGATACCTTAAGACCTTCATCAAGATTTTTTAAGGCCTCACTTAATGTTAGTGTCAAGGTTCTGAGAGGAATAATTAATAGAACCAAACAAGTTCTACGTGCCCATTGATTGTCAGAGAATTTATGCAGGTAACTCATTAATGCTCCAGGGGGTTCTGCATATAAATCCCAAAGCCTCAATAGGGAAATAGAACCCAGTGATTTTTTTTACCCCCTATAAAAAACACAAACACTACAAGTAAAAAGCAGATAACCTGAATATCTATACAAACAGCTATATGGCTTATAAAAAGTTTTCCATTTACATCTTGTCACCTCTTCTTTTCACATGTATAAAAAATGGGGCAATTATTTCAACAGACCTACCCATATAAATCAAGGAGGTTTTGCTGTGGGAAGACTGAGTGTTTAAGGCATTTAATATTTCAGCATTGCCAGATTATCACCAGGATCCATTTCGCTCTGTGGTCAAGTGCATGATTAGCAGTGTGACAGGATATTGGCCATTTTCTACAAAGACCTGCAAATCCTAGTAAACAAATACCAGTTGGAAAAATTAAGAACAAGTCTGTGGACTGGAATGCACCCTACTTGTAATGGGAACAAAAAGCTGGCAATCAAATCTAAAGAAAAAAGCTAAATCACAGCAGAATGACCTACTTTAAGGCGTTTGCCAAAGAGGCAGTGTTTTTAGACAGCTCTTCTGAAGTAGCGTCTTTCTGTCTATGCCATCTGCAGATTTATTACTTTGCCTGAAAAAAAAAAGAAGCAAGCTCTATTCGAATGATGCTAAGAGCCTGGTCAACAGGAAAGATTCCAGTATTGTGGGTACCACACCCACACCTACTGATGTGGTCCACGGTTTTGCTTTAGAGGCACCTAATTAAGAAACCCTGACTCATTTACATGGAGACGTTTGATCTAAATTACACTCCAAACCGCACCAAATTGGGAGCATCTGTGAATGTGAAATGTTTGTTCCCTGTGACGGCTAGAACAGGGCCAGTTCTGGACGGCACATGTTCAAGTGACGAAAAATATTTCACATGGAACGTACTTCTGAGACCCACTTTTCCACTAATAATTCATAGCCAGCCTGAGCAGTATCTGTACCTCCACAATTATTTCAGGCTGCAAAAGATTATGTCACTATTTTTTTTTTCTACAGCTAGAAAGAGGTAGGAGACCACCCACTTAGTTTGTTGTCATTGATAAAAGGTCTTAAATGTAGCCAATAGCAAAAAAGCAAAGCCGGATACGATAGAGGCTGGCTATGATATATATACATATCCCAACTCCTCCAAAAATGCACAGTGGTGATCTAAAGGGGTGTGTCCTAAGGACTACCCTCTCTCATCACTGCCTTAACTTCTCCAGCCATCCCACTTGGCTTGCTGGGTCTGGGCAGAGCTATGCCTCCCAACTGCACGGAGGCTGCACTGTGTCCAGGAGAGGCAGCTTATGAAGGTGAGCTGTTTCCAGGACAGAGTTCACACTGGTGCCGCTGAAGGCCATCTGGACACAGGCCAGCTCATTTCCACCAGGTAAAATGTCTAAGAGAGTGAAAAGAAAACATTTCTGCTGTGGATGCTATGAACAGTACTCTGCAATAATTCACATAAAAGTGTGTTGTATTTCAAGTACAATAAACAGAGTTTTATAGTTACAGTCAACCCAGCACTTTGGCACCTGATGGCCACTTTACCTTATTAGGCCATATATCACCTAGGTTTCAGCAGGAGTCCAAGGAACAAGAAAAAAACTTTAAAAAATAATATTAGATTCTTTTGTCTAAGGAAGATATTAATGCATTTATCTGATGTACTGTTTTTGCAGTAGCTAGAATGAGATTTGAATATATTAATATTTTCAGCAGCAGAGCCCAGGGAGTCCAGTTAATAACTTATGCATGGATACATAGATAAACTTCAGACAGACGTAAGGTTTTCAGCTCTCATGTTGGTAATATTTAGAGAGATCGAATGAAAAGGGCTGTTCTCCCTGAGTCTTTGTTGTGGGTGTGCATTGTGACAGTATGGAGCCAGAGTTCTTCTGGTTGTCTGCACAGCCTGGATTCAATAAACTGTTATATATGCATATTATGACAATGTGGTCAAGGAAGGCAGATTTTTTTACTCTGTGTTCAAGTGCCTCTGTAGCCTAAATCTGGTGCTTATTTTTTCTTGTCCCCATTCAATATGTTAACATATTCATAATTTGATACAGGTTATGCTCATTTTATAATTAAAGTTATGGACCTAGTTGGGAAAGAATTCAGCTCAAGTGAAATGAAAAGTATTTCTTGTGTTTTCTGTTGTACTCTAAGGTTCTGGGTTAGTCTGAAGTCTCAGTCATCATGGACTATTGGTCATAAGGCTGCCATGACACTACAGGTCATGGAGCTTAATCCACAGGCATTTATTTCACATAGTTCCCGACTCTGGCAGTCCAAGGTCAAGTTGTCAAAAGAGTGGGTACCTCCTGCATCTTCTGTTGGCTTGCAGATGGTTACCTTCTATGTGCTTTATCCTCACATGGTCTTTCTTCTATGCGTGAGTCTCTCTTGTTTCTGTGCGTGTTCACATGGACACAAGTCAAGTGAGTTAAAGCCGACAGTAGCAACCTCACTGTAATTTACATCTTGCAGTAGTAATACAACCACAGTCTGTGGTACTAGGAGTTAAGGCTCTGCCATGTAAACAGAGCAAGCATAGGTCAGCCCATGTTACCCGCCAAGAGAATATGCTTATCCATTATCTTGATGTGCCCCTTACCAAATGTTTATTTATTTGAGCCCAAAACTCAAGCCTCAATTCTTATTTTTTTTAAGTCTGTAGTGTCTATCCAGTGTGATTTTCAGTTATATCCTGCTTCAGTAAAAACCAATGATGACTTCTGAGGTTTAAGGAAACAATGGGCAGGGTGACCCTTCTCACACCTTCTGTTCGACTGGAAGGAAGCTGCTCCACATACAGTAATCATTACCACAGTGCCTGCATGAGCCCCACCTGCCTTCAGGGACATGGTCTAGAGGCATAAGTGCCTCCTTCTCCATTACTGCACCCTCCATTAGGAGCACATAATGTGAGAGATATCACTTTCACAATAAAACATTGCACTTATACCACACCTTTCAACTCAGCATTTCCAAATGCTTTAAAAATCATTATTATTTTTATTATTTATTTGTGGAATCCCAGAAGTCTACTCAGCACTGGTAAATGTAGTCAAAGCCACAAAGCTATGGTCTTGGTTACAAAGATTTAAACCTGCATTCAACTTTCCCCCTTGATATGCCAGGAAAAACCTGAAGTGGACATGTGCATGTGTATGGGGAAAAAATGCAAATGGATACTGAGACCTGAGATGCCCTGCTGCTTACACACCTAAGGAAAATTTGAGAACCATGGGTTTGTGTTGTAGCAGTAAACTACAGCTAAATCAAGAAGAAAGCAGAAAAGCAAACATTGTTTTAAACTCCAAAGTTGAAAAAGTAGAAATGAATTGTCCTAACCAAGGTCATCTAAAATACTTTTAAAGGATTACTAAGTAATGCAGGAAATAGAAATCAATCATATTCTGCTTATTGTTCCCTGCTCATTATTTCTTGAGTCAAATCTGCTTGCCACTAAATTTAATGCAGTCTTTCATCAAGTTGAAAGGGCTTTAAGAAACTTTCACTGGCCAGCCACACATTAAGGCTGCTGGTGATCCACTCTGCTTTGTTTTCCAAGATTTTCATCAGTGCGAACTATGCCTGCAAATGCTAATGTTTTTCATGACTTCTACATCTTGAATATATGTTGTCTATCCCTTTAGTGCATGACCTGTTCTATGACCTGTAATTTAGTAGGTTCTTAGTAAATGTCTGTGAAATGAATGAGTAGCAAATTTCCAGAATATTCTCCCAGGCCTTGTCCATTGCTCCTTCAACAAAGTTACTAAGACAAAATACAGATGTTGATTAATAACTAATGAGAAAACAATTTAACAAAATGAATGACCAAAGGCATTTTAAGTACATATGGGGCAAAAGTTATCATTTAAAGATATTTTTATTTATTTATTTGTCAGAGAAAGGGGGAAATAGAGAGAGTCAGAGAGAGTATGGGTGTACCAGGGCCTCCTGCCTCTGCAAATGAGCTCCAGATGCATGTGCCACTTTGTATATCTGGTTTTATGTGGGTTCTGGGAAATCAAACCCAGGCCATCAGATTTGCAAGGAAATTCCTTTAACCACTGAACCATCTTCCCAGCCCCAAGGTTATCTTTTATATATTGTAAGGGAAGATTTTCTGGAAAACTAAATCTGAGCGCTTTTGTGGTCATGAGAGGAGGCACACATTAATAGGAAAGTGGACTAGAGCTCGAGCAGGAGCAGAGAGAAACACCAACAGTCCGTAGATGAATGGAGGAGGCCAGCGTACTGGGGAAGCAGAGCAATGGTGGATGGCCTGCCTGGAGTGTTCTAAAGAGAGGTGCTCGCAGAAGAAGAGAACCAGGCAGAGAAAGCTACTTTAAAGACATCCACACCACGCTTGTTGCTCACATGCTTGGGATTGTAGCAAAGTAGAAGTTATGAAAAAGAACCAATTTGGTGCAGCCATGGGAAGCAGAATGTTTCTGCAGTCACCTTTGCTTGGGCCAGCCATCACCTTCTACATTACCCCCAGAGGTAGGCATTTGTAAAGGGCATGGAAACCATCTATAATTGATGGAGATGAGTTTCAAAAGTGTGCTTCCTGTGCTTAGAGACAGGTATGTCGTAGTTCTTTGTTCTTTACCAACTCAAGTTGATAGTGTGAAAAGACTACACTAATTTTGTAGTGAGCTATCCTGAGCCTGTCAAAAGGAGATACCTGCAAAAGAGAAAATAAAAGGTGTCTTCAGAAAATAACTACTAAAAACCACTTAAAAGTTTCTGGCCTCATCTTGAAACTCATCAGAAACAGTTGCACAGTACAAATGGAGTTCAAATAGTAGAGGCCCTAAACTTACAAAGAAAAGTAAAGAAACAGTGCATGACTTTTCTCATGCTGAGCCATTATGTTTTCATGTATATTTCATGAATTCATATTCCAAATCCTGGTGTCTCTTTAAAAATGTAATTTGACTTTAAAATCAGGAATTAGTAAAGAGGCTTTATGGAGAGATGCATGTGGAAGTTTATTATTTGGGAGGTGGTTGTCAAAGAGTCTGTTTGGTTTTTAGTTCTATTGAATTTTAGTACAGTCAACACCTAGACCTTTAAGGAGTAGGACGAAGAAAGAGGAGGAAGGAAAAGACAAAATAGCAGGAGGAAGGAGGAAGAGAAGGAGAAAGGAGAAAATAAAGAAAGAACCAGAGGAGAAAGAAGGGGGAGGAAAGAGGGGAAAGAGAAGAAGAGGAGGAAGAGGAGAGGAAGACGGAGGAGGAGGAAAAAAAGAGGCTTTAAAAAATATGTAGTGTTAAGCCGGGTGTGGTGGCACATGCCTTTAATCCCAGCACTGGGAGGCAGAGGAAGGAGGATCACTGCAAGTTAGAGGCTACCTTGAGACCCTCCATAGTGAATTCCAGGTCAGCCTGGGCTACAGTGAGACCCTACCTTGAAAAAAACAACCCCTACCTTGAAAAACAACAACAACAACAAAACAAAACAAAACAAAGTAGTGTGCTAAATTTCTCTTACAGACATCCAGGAGTTTAGAGATATCCCCAAAAAGTCACATAGAGATAGACTCACAAAAGGGACCAACAGTGACCTTTATTCTCAAGTCAAAAGGGAAATGGTGTATGGGTTTTTCCCTCCAGAAAGGAAGCTGTCTATTCACTGATTTCAGAGATGAACAAACTCGGGACTTTCCCAGGTCACCTAATAACTTTGAAGATCCTGTAACTAAAGGTTACTAGCATTGAGGAAAGAAAATGGAAATAGACTAATTTGAAGACATTTGAGCTCTACCTAACTAACTACTCTAGGTCATAAATACAGCTAAAGAGTTACATTTTATATTTCCAGTAGAATAATTTTACCACCTAGTCCCTGTGCATCATGATACCAGGATCCCTAATTATTACTCCCCATAAAGAATGATGAATGAAAAAAATTTTAATTAAAAGAATGATGAGTGAATTTTGTCATTATTGTTCTTGGTCAGCCTTGTCTCAAAGATAGTTTCTTCATCCATACTGAACCTCCCCTCCCAGGTTCCTCTCTGTGTTCTCTGCCTATCCCAGACTCTATACACTGTGAGAGGTTCTTGCTCAGCAACCAACTCCTGCCCTATACATAGAGATCTTTCTCCACCCTAACTGTTTAACCTATTTTTTTCTTTGTAGCTTATTTCAGAGAGAGAGAGAGACAGAAAGAAGAGAGAATGGGTATTCACGGACTCTAGCCACTGCAAACAAACTCCAGATGCATGTGCCACTATGTGCATCTGGCTTACAGTGGTGGTGTGGATTTGAACTGAGGTCCTTACACTTTGCAGGCAAGCACCTTAACCACTAAGCCATCTCTCCAGCCCTGCTTAGTCTTTTGTACAGTGGATGTTAGCCTTTCTTATAATAGATGTAGAGGAGAATGTGGTGCTTCACATAAGATATGAAGTGAACTCAGGCAAAGCCTGATGTTCTTATTTGGTTCCTTTGGAATGCTAAACATGAATAGATACAATTAATTGATCAATAGCCATGTATCCCATATTTCACTAAATATTTTAAAAAACATCATCTCAATTTTCTACCATGTAAATCAAGTATTATCTTTTGCACATAGGACCAAAAGCTAGCATCCAGTTTTCTAGGTCCAACTGAATATAAAGATTCACTTCAGTGTAAAATCATCTCCTTCCTTAAAGTAACTTCCACATAAACATCATTATAAGCTCATGGATCTGAGAGATGAATAACTGAGTAGTATCCCAATTCCCTACAATAGTTTCCCTCCTCTTGTTCATGGTTTGTTTTCCAAGGTTCCAATTACTGTCAGTAAATGGCAGCCCAAAAACATACTAAAGAGAAAATCAAACATGGAAATGCAGATGAAAACTTTCAGAAATAAACAATTTCACTCTGGAAACCATGACTAAACCTCTCAATGTTCTACACAGAATGTGCGTCATCCTCTGTGTAGTATACCGATACTGTATACACTACCTATTAAGCCACCCAGTTACTGCTGAATTTCATAGTGTTATGTTCGATTAATTCTTATTTCACTTATCATTGATCACTGAAAACAAGAATAGTGATATAAAGGTGACACCAACATAAACACCAAAGGACAGATTACCTCTGGTACTATGTGACAACACTATGGGGAACATAAGAAGAAAAAAAAACTGGCTGTATATATGATTTAGTGTTATCTGCAATTTTGATCACCCACTGACGATGGTGAAACATATCTAAGAATAAGGGGTAATTACTGTGTATGGAAACTGATGCTGCACCAAACTGATGTACAAGGGGAAACTAACAAGAAAACCTAAGTCTTAGCCAGGCATGGTGGTGCATGCCTTTAATTTCAGCACTCGGGAAGCAGAGGTAGGAGGATTGCCGTGAGTTCCAGGCCGCCCTGAGACTTCATAGTGAATTCCAGGTCAGCCAGGGCTAGAGTGAGACCCTACCTCAAAAACCCAAATAATAATAACAATAATAATAATAATAATAAGCTGGAGGGATAGCTTAGCAGTTAAGGTGCTTGCCTGCAAAGCCAAAGGACCCAGGTTCAATTCCCCAGGACCCATGTAAGCCAGATGCACAAGGTGGCACATGCATCTGGAGTTCATTTGCAGTGGCTGGAGGCCCTGGCACACCCATGTGCGCTCTCTCTCTCTCTCTCTCTCTCTCTCTCTCTCTCTCTCTCTGCCTCATTCTCTCTGTCAAATAAATAAAAATATTTCTTTTTATTTTTTTGGTTTTTCGAGGTAAGATCTCACTCTGGTCCAGGCTGACCTGGAATTAACTATGTAGTCTCAGGGTGGCCTCAAACTCTCTGTGACCCTCCTACCTCTGCCTCCCAAGTGCTGGGATTAAAGGCATGTGCCACCATGCCCGGCTAAAAAATAAAAATGTTTTTTTTTTTTTTTAAAGAAGAAGAAGAAAAGAAAGAAAAGCTTAGTCTTGATATCTCTGGCTAGATATAGCCAGGAAGAGTATGCAAGGAAAGTAGAAATGTTCTCAGAAGTTTACAACAAAGCCAGTTTCTGGACACCTATCAGTAAGTAATTCACAGAGGGAAGGAAGTTAAATCTTGAGTTAAACAATCCCTGTGGCTCTTCATAGCACATGTTTATACACTCTGCTATCCTAGCCCCTCATTTTTCTTCACCTTTATTTTCTTGCATGTTTTTAACATATGCATTTTTTTTCTTTTTTCTTTCTTTTCTTTTTCTAGGTAGGGTCTCACTCTGGCCCAGGCTGACCTGGAATTCACTATGAAATCTCAGGGTGGCCTCAAACTCACAGTGGTCCTCCTACCTCTGCCTCCGGAGGGCTGGGATTAAAGGTGTGTGCCACCATGCCCGGTTTATATTTTAACATTTACATATAAAATGCATTTTCAAAATATAATACATTCTTTTACTTAGTGTAGGAGTGTAAATCAGGTTAATATGCAATTAAGTAATTTTTATTTATTATTTATGTGCAAAGAGAGAGAATGAGAATGAGTGTACCAGGGCTTCTTATCACTGAAAACAAACTCAGTAGCATGTGCCACTTTGTTCATCTGGTTTTTCATTGGAACTGAGGAATCAAACTCATGCTGTTAGGCTTTGCAAGCAAGGACCTTTAACTACTGTACCATCTCTCTAGCCCCAATCAAATAAACTTTAAAAATAAATTTAGATCTTATATTGTCACAGTATATTCTGCCATGTTTGGGAAAATGGTGACACTAGGTGTCTTACAGCTTTATATGTTCAGTAAGCACAGTACCATACAGCTTAGGGAAGATCTAAAATGTCTAAAATGTACAAAACACAGGTAGGGGGAAATGGCCAGAGAGATGGCTCAGCAGTTAAAGACACTTGACTGCAAAGCCTAACGACCCAGGTTAAATTCTCCAACCACCCATATAAAGTCGACAAGGGACCCTGACATCCATACAGGTGTGCACACATGTGTACACACACACACACACACACAAATAAATAATTTTAAAAAATACAGGTGGTCACTAATAAAGTCAGAAGATGCATAGGCCAATGGAAAAGATAGATGATTTTAATATAATGAAAGAAAAAAAAGTCCTCACTGAACAGTGCTAATATTTCCTATTCTGAAAGACTTTGTCCTCAAATAAGAAGATGATTTTCAAAATTATGAGAATTGAGGATTGACTAATACTAAAAATTATGATTTTCTTGGAATTTCCTAGTAAATTAATGTCAAGACAATAAAGAAAAGCTCGCCTTCCCTGCCTCTCTCTCTCTCTCTTTCTCTTTCTCTCTCTCTCTCTTTTTTATGATTCTGAGCTCACCAGATGGCATGTCTCCTTGCTGTCTTCACCATGCTCAACTGTGTTTCCTAATGGAGAGGGAGGCTCCAAGCCACGGATGACTCCAGTCATATCACATGAATATCAACTGCAATAAAGAAAGCCTTGTCTAGGCTTCCTCCCGTCGAGGTAAAGGAACAGTGACGTTGAGGCGACTGCTGATTCATGGGAACAGACTTAACTCAGGGAAATGAGTGGTGAACAAGGAGAGAGCATTCTTATCAAATAGCCGCTGCCCTCCGCCCTGACAGTGAGTGTCATTGTCTGAGACAAGCTCTCAAGGACCTCTGAAGAATCAGATTGAAGTACTTTCTAGGCATGCTGAAAGGATAGGTATCTGATTTGCTTTAACTGCAGGCATGTGTGTGACCAAATAAAGCAGATCCCTGAAGAGTCTTTTTCCAGATGTATACATAGCATTTGTACTTTATCTGAGCCCATTTTGCAGAGAGAAGGCCCTTCAAAGTAATAAAAACCTTGTGAATGGAGGGTTTGGTACTCAAGAACCCAGATTTCAATTCCCAGTTATATTGATGAACTGTGCCTTCAATTGCTGATTTCAACTCTCAGCTAGAAAAAATAAAAACTACCCAACTTCATTTTTTTTTTTAGAAAACAGGGTTACAGGTTTAACAAAACTATTCTCCAACTCATTTCTGCATGACAAGCTACCATAAATTTTCAGTCAGAGCTGTCTGTTAATTTGCTTAGAGACAAGAAGAGTTCATTCTTTTTCTTTATTTCATCAGTATATGGGATTATGAAGCAAGAGCTTCTCCCTGTGCTAAGGATATTGTCATCTATCTATGAAAGCAGAGAGGATGTATGTATGTCATAGGGTGGGTCTGGGGAAGTATAGAGAACATATAACATTAATTCATAGGAGTCTTTAAAGTGTTTAGGTCCAAATTATCATTGTAATATCCATGACCTACATTTTAAAAAGAAAAAAATATTTTAACAAATTCTTTTTATCTGATTTGTTAAAATATTTTTTTAATTTTTATGTATTTATTTGAAAGAAAGGAGAGAGAGAGAATGTGCATGACAGACCTCTAGCCACTGCAAATGAACACCAGATGCATGAACTTCCTTGTGTATCTGGCTTATGTGGGTCCTGGGGAAATTGAACCTGGGTCCTTTGACTTTGCAGGCAAGCACCTTAACTGCTAAGCCATCTCTCTAGCCCTTATCTGATTTTTTTTATTAGAAAGGTGTGTAAATATTTGTTGTGAGAAATTTCTTTTTGTAGAGATTTGTTTTTTATAAAAATTTAAATATAATCATACAAGACTGAAAATTCAAATAACTCTTCATTCAAAATTTTATTTTCGGGCTGGAGAGATGGCTTAGTGGTTAAGATGCATGCCTGCAAACCCTAAGGACCCAGGTTTGATTCTCCAGGTCCCACATAAACCAGATGCATATGGTGGCACATGCATCTGGAGTTTGTTTGCAGTGGCTGGAGGTCCTGGTGCACCCATTCTCTCTCTCCCTTTCTCTCTCTCTCTCTCTCTCTCTCTCTCTCTCATAAATAAAAAAAATCGAAAAAAAATTTAATTTCTTTTACGTTGGCCTATTCTCATCCATGTTAACATATTATCTTGAATATTCCTGAAGAGTCCCATATAAGTAGGCCAGAATGTGGGGGAAGCGCCTACCTTGGTCTAGATGTTCATAAATGATGAATTCCCCTCAGACAATCACAGTCGTTCTCTCGCCAGCAATAGCCAGGGGCAGCAGCAAAGGGTGAAGGAGATCCATCATGAAATGTCCAGTGTCAATGTGTTCCCCAGTTTACTTACTGACCTTCAGCTCAAAGCCACACTGCTGACCTCACGAGTTGGAGCCTGAGGGGGAAATGGCACGGAGTACTGATTCCTATGTCCTGTTGTTCTGTGGTCTCAATTAAGTGCTAATTAATTACCACTGGCATCTTTGGCATTGCTTGTCAGATTGCATTTAAGAGTATCTTTTCACTGTTTAAACATCAGTGGTCCAAAATTCACAGCTAAAAATCTCATGTGTTACTCTAACCTCTTTTTTCTTTCCTGTTTTCAAAACTGTGTTTAAAATTTCAACAAATATGTCTATAACCACTGCAGGTAATTTTCAAATAAAGCAAACAGGAATTGATATTGTCAATTTTGATTAATAGTTCTTCATTAATAAACATCCTGTTATTCAGTCTCCACCTGCAGTTGCTGATGTTGCCTGGAATCAATTAACTCATATAATTTGATTTATTTTACAAAGACGTTTTGGGATGTGCTGTGCTGATGATAAAGGTCCTATTTGAGTAATTCTTGATGGCAAGTTAGATTGTACCTGAATGGATTTTTCTTCCTGTGTGGATGTGTATACATGAGTGTATGTTTTACAAGCAAGTAGGAAAAAAATATTGCTTGAAGAAAACTTGAATTTAAAAAAATCATTTAACAAACATCATGGGGGGTATTCTTCCTGAATATTCTGACTTTATCTGAAGACTCCTGAGGAATACAGATCCTGACTTGTTCTGTATCATCTCTTAATCAAGCCCTTTTATTTAGCAGATTAGTGACTCTCCCATTAAATCCAAGAACAAAGTAGAACTATGAACACCAAAGTCAAAACATCAGTTAGCACTAAGATAGAGAACAGATATTAGATTCAGCTGTGTGTACAATTTTGTTTTGCTTTGCTTTGCTTAAGATGGGGTTTCTTTTCCCCTCGTATTTACAAGCTATTATTGTATAGTTTAATATTCAGTCTCAATTATGTACCATATGAAAACATATCTTAGATTCTATAGACAGTTAGGATACACAATGTTTGTCCAATTGACAAAAACCCAACTCAAACTGGTTAGGCAAAAAAGAGAAGAATCTATTGGCCTACATAAATGAAGACTCCAGGATTAGATGTGACTTTGGGCATGACTAGAGAAAATTGCCAAAAGCGATCATTAGGGCTTTGCCTCTTTCTATCTCTAAGCTGTACTTCCCACTGGGATAACCTTATTTAGATACAAGAGTCCTTCCTCCTGGCAGCAAAATGGCAATGCCAGGATTGAGTCATGTCAGCTTCACATCCTCAGGGGCACAGATGCTGCTCTTTTGCTGTGGGAATAGGAAAGTCTCAGAAATGGTTCCCTTCAGCCTGGCTTGGCTCCCTTGTTTATAAGTTGTTTGTTCCTGATCATTCTTTATGGCATAAGAATGTATGGCTTTCATTAGCCCAGTTTGGAACATGGGCCCACCCTGGGTTAACTTCACTCAAAACAGAGACTAGGAGTGGAGATGATGCAGTTTTCCCCAAAAAATGATCTTACTAAAAGGAATGAGAAATAATGACAAGCAGGCAAAAAGCAAGGAAGGGCTGGGAGTGGTGCCACACACCTTTAATCCCAGCACTTGGGAGGCAGAGGTAGGAGGATCACTGTGAGTTCAAGGCCACCCTGAGACTACATAGTTAATTCCAGGCCAGCCTGGACCAGAGTGAGACCCTGCCTGGAAAAACCAAAAATAAATAAATAAAACAAAATAAAATAAAAGGCAAGGAAAGACGTCAAAAAATTCACTCATCTATAATTGTAAATTATTATTACAACTTTTTTTCCCCACCAAACTCTTCTGTCTTTGAGATCAGCCAATCAATGTGAATAAAGGCCAATACATTAAGTATTGCTGATATCTATAATAAGTAAAAGTTGCCTATTTATTATCATCTAGCAATTTGACATTAAGTTTTATTAAGAACATTGAAGTAATAACCATCTGTCCATTCATCCCTCATCTGTAGCATGAGTGAACACCTATTGTGAAGCATGCATGGAATTATGGGCTAAAGACTACAAAAATAAATATAAATAACCCTCTATAACATCTACAGATAAACATCTGTCTATGGAAGCAAAAGGGTTGAGCTATAAAAGATTTAGCTTTTGGGTTGGAGAGAAGACTCAACAGTTAAAGGTGCTTGCTTGCAGAGCCATATGGCCTGGGTTCAACTCCCCAGTTCCCAGATAAAGCCAGATGCACAAGGTGATATGTATGATTGGAGTTAATTTGCAATGAAAAGATGCCCTGGCATATCAATATCTTCTCTCTGTTACTCTTTCTCACTCTCTCTCTCTAATAAATAAATAATTAAAAATTTTAAAAATAAATATTCAGTTATTTAAAGAGAGAGACCTTCAAAATGAAATAGAGGTGGGTTCCAATCTCAGAACTTTTTCCCTTAGTTGTGACTAAATTCTCATTCCTTCTAATTTTTTTTTTTTTAAGAGGGATATAGAGAGAGAATTGGTGCACCAGGGCCTTGAACCACTGCAAACAAACTCCAGACATTTGCGCTCCCTTGTGCATCTAGCTAATGTGGGCCCTGGGGAATTGAACCTGGGTCCTTTGGCTTTGCAGGCAAATGCCTTAACAGCTAAGCCATCCCTCCAGCCCTAAACTTCAATTTTTATATGTAAAAGTTGGTATATTGTAAGGATTTTATGGATATATATGTATATATTTATATTACATTTTATATATAATGTGTTTTGCACAGAGGCAAGTAATAATGTTATTTTTCAAAACTTAATTATTATTATTGTGCATATTTCATAAGATAATAATAGCAAATCACTTTACACTATGCCTGGCACATAGTAAGGGCTCATAAAATGATAAGTGACAGCTAATAAATATAATGAAGGACTAGATCGATGCATAGAAAATTTTAAGAACTAAAGTAATATCTGCTGTGATAGATTTGGAATTAAAAAAATACTTGAGTATTCAGCCATACCTAACCTCTTCCTCAGAGAAAACTATCTAGTAATTTTAAATAAAATAGAATTTATTTTCTCTCCAAAGAAGATGTACCCAAAGCAACTCTCTTTCTTTTTGCTCTCATATTTCATCAGCTTACATAATATTTAATTAAATTACATAATTACAATAATAAGTACAACTGGCATAAACTTGTTTGGGTCTCTCTCCTGGGACTTCCCTCTAGTGGGAACAGATGTGCACGGTTGAGAGTCATTAACTAGCTGGGAACATTGAATGTGTTGTGGGCACTGGTCAGTATATTTTGCAGAGGAAATAGAGATCTGGATGGTGGAAGTCAGCCAAGATAGCATCTACTATATAGAAACAGTCCTTTGCATTCTCTTCTTCTACCTGAATTTCTCTCATTCTGAAACTTTTCCACAAATTTGACATATTATTAAACATCTAACCATAACTGATATGTTGAAAGTGTCACAATCAGAACTTTAAGCAAGCTTTCCAGAAGCAGTTTGTCTACAGCCACCACTAGGTACTGGTCAGAGCAATTGAAAAGAACATTGTGATCCCCTAAATTCACAAGTCTTAAATACTATGTTATATCCAGCGCTAAGAAGGGCACAATAGAAACATGTTTTACAGATTGAAATGACACTATGAATTGGAGAGACCATTAAAAAAATTAGAGGCACACTAATTACTTAGTAGCCTTTTTCTCTCCTAATGTGTACTCAGTTAACTAATATTCCTATCCTTGTCTAACTTCCCCATTACGGCAGTGTTAGGGTTATTGCTATAATAATAAAAAAAGAATGTGCTTAGTTAATACCTGGACTTATGACTGACCAATTGCCTGAACAAAGGGCCCAATCTTTCTACCTCATGAAAAATTTTGAAACTTCTGTGTTTACTGTTTCTTGCCATTCTTAGAATCAGAGTGTACAGCAATGGAAGGCACTGGCAGCATGCAGAGCTCTTAACTGGGGCCTTGTCGGAATCTGTGACTCTGTGTTGCTTTAGGTATTCAGCACTCATGAGCAGCTGAAACCTAAAGTTCTCACTGGTAAGCAGATACTGCTATTGATACTAGTATTATACATAGTGTCTGTGTGCCTGAGGAAGTCACAATTGTATGGTCAGAGTGGAAAATAAGCTATAATGCAGAAATTTTCAAACCCAAAATGGATGTGCTTTGCACTGGTCATTTGTGAGGTCATTTAGGGCCCTAACCAACAAAGGCATTTCTCAATTCTCAATAGTTGGTAAGAAGATTGAGATTTTCTCCCCATCTTTCTCCAGCATCCTGATCTGATGCCAATAATAAGCAGGATGTTTCACTTGCCTAGGTGGCTTACGCCAGATTTTTCTTTAGACTTGTGTAGATTCTGAAGTTCTAGGGATTTGTTTCAACATAATGGAGGATGACTGGTATAGCACTATTTATGTCAACTATAGTCTTTCTAGTCATCAAACAGTTTTGGTGTGAACAAATTTTAAAGATTAATAATTACTTTGGGTAGGGAAAAAGGTTTGTGAGCACAGTCAGTATGCTGGCTTTGTTTTAATTTTTATTGTTTCTTAATTCATGATTTGAATTAGTTATGCTATGCAAATCATATGATCTGCTTTGGGGGAAAAAACACAGTTGATAGCATTGTTTACACTAATTAAGTGCCCCAAAAGGCACTCAGGTTGATCTATACTTTGGTTCAAATCCATACCCCACCCCCACCCCAAAACATCCATAACAAAAAATGTGGCTAGGTCTATTCATTAAGAGAAAAGGTCATGTTTTGGTGAACAAATGTGCAGTATGTTGAATAAAGATTGCTAGAGAGAGAAACTGGTACCAGGTAACAAGAGTAATAGTGTGTCTACTTTATTAAGGAGTTGGGATTTTATCTTTTGAAAAAGAGAAAGACAGTGCTGGGTTTTGAAGCAGAAAACAGGCCACATGATGAAGCCGAGAGAATCCGCTTACATGTGACCTAATGTGGAAGGCTCTGTGATCTGTGCATGTGAGCAACTGATGCATACTTGGGGGAGCAAAACAAGACAACATCTTAGGAGGAACTGGCAAGAAAATAAAATGAGCGACCTCCCCAGCAACCCAGCTGGGATCCAGAGCTAGATTCAGGTCCTAAGATGGGAAGGAAATGCAAAACCAAGGATCATTTGGGAAAACTGGCCATAGAAAGCTCTGTCTTACTATATCGTGGGGTCAATGAATTGACAGAATCCACAGACAAAGCTATAAAAATCTTGGGTACAGCTAAGGAAGAAAAGACATGTTACTACAAACTTTGGAAAGTGTCCTTTTTCATTCTACATCAACATTCCCCTTAAAATCAAAATGAAATTTTGGCTGGGAAATGGCCTAGTGGACAATGCCCAGAACCTCCACACATATGGTCCTGATGTAGTACATAAATCTGTAACCCTAGCCCATCCATGAGAAGAGAGGCAGAGACAAGGGAAGCTTCTGGAAGTTTGTGAATGCAGTGGTGAAAAAGAGACCCCACCTTAAATTAGATGGATGGTGAGGACAAATAACCAAAGTTGCCCTCTGACTTCCACACATACACCATGGTGTTCATGCACTCACATAAACACACATGAACATACACACACATGAAAAACGTAAAATAAAATTTGTTCAGCCCTCTAACTCTTACAAAATTAGGAAGTCAGCATCTGTTAGATTACTAAGAGAGGGTATGCATTTCATCTAATCATTTCTGGCCTGGTTTGTGGTGCTGCCCTACCTCACACCAGTGTCTCCTTATCTTGAGAATTTTTCTACCTTGTTTTTAAGCATATCGCTCCTGACCACAGCACTGGTAGAATTTTACCCAAGATTCACAGAGATGGGAAGCTGACACAACCTTCACCTAGCAGATAATTCAAAATGTCAGCTTGAACAACAGGCATCCCAGGTACTGAATGATCCCTTTTCTGCCCCCTCCGTCCTCTAAGGATTTCCATAGATTGTCTTTTCCACTTGGCTTCCAACTTCCTACCATGCTGCTGGGGCTGATATTTCCCTTTCATAATAACTGCTTTTGCACACAACCCTTGGAAGTCCAGTTGTGTGTTTTATACAGAACAAGTGGTTCTTGTTTTTCTGACAGTGATCTAAGTATTTTCTCTTCATGATCAAAATGGTCCATCAGAATATTTTGCTAAGCAAGAACAAAAAGCAATGACTTTTCTCCCCTTTGTGGAATTTTAATGTCAGCTTTTACAATAGAATTTTCTGTGGTATATTTGAATCTATAAATTGAGTACAATTATACCTCAGATTAATGTATCTAAACTGATGTTCAGATATTCTGCTGGCCCCTTTCTATATGTGTGGATCCTTCTGACTAGCACTGTCTAGCTGCATATTAAGAACAACAGACTTGTCAAAATCTACCTCTTGACTTTCGATGACAGGTAGAGATGTAATCTCACCAGCAGTAATTCCCTTGAGCCATTACACATGCAAAATATTTCCTCAGTTGAGAAGTGATACTGGAGGATTTCACTGAAAACTCACTCCAGCCTTGAAATTACAGTGTGGGAACTAGTAAAAGAGTGTGGCAGTGCGAAGCAATATTCTCACCGGGCTGCTGATACCATTTGAGAAATTTACATCTCGAAACAGTGTCCTGGTAGTGATAACAAGTGTAATGTCAGAGATCTGCCAGGTCTGTCAATTGATCTAGTCCCAGGTAAAGCGGGGGCAGTTTCCTGTCGTACTACAAGATAAATGTGGCCACAGACGTCAGTAGCACCGAGGCTATTTAGTGCCTTTAAAGAAAATGAAACCCTCTAGGGAAATGATACACACAGGTTCTACTCAGTTTCCACTTTGAGGGCTATATTTTTGTGTTTGAGCACTGCTTTTCTTTTCTCAAATACAGAACAATACTATTTTTTTCAGAATATTAAACTTGTGAATAATTTTAAAAAACAAGCAAAGATTTAGCAGTTATAGTCAACCTACCCTATCAATTATGCTATTGTTTCTACATCTTGTCACTTAGCCTCTCCCCCCCACATTTGTCCCATCTGAAATTACTCAGCCAAACAATGACAATATAGATAGATAGATAGATAGATAGATAGATAGATAGATAGATAGATAGATATAGATATGTGCCAAAGCAACTCACCAGCCTTGACTAGTATTGGTCCCTTGACAAACCCCGTGAGAGTGTCACCTGCCCAGGTAACAGATGCATGGGCCCTGCCTAGGGCACTGGTAAACAACATCATTAAGGACTAATTACATAGCTTTTGTTGAAATAATTCCAAAGAAACAAGCAAAATAAAGCTGACCTAAAGAAAATAATTTAAAATCTCCCACTGAGCATGCTCAGAAAGAGCATTTTAACTTTTTATTTTTAAAATGCTCAGCCATTTTCTTCAAAAACTTGGCTTGCTCTTCCTAATTCAGTGATAACTGAAGTCATGCCAACTTTGATGTTTTTAGCTTCAGCTGTTTTAGAGCTATATGTGATCCCCCCAAAAAGGTTGGAATGATTTTTTTTTTCTGAGTGAAGAAGGAAACATATGTTTTAACCCTCATGTGCCTTTTTTGAAAAGGATGAATTAACATCCTATAATATTTTATCGTTAGGCTTAAAATAAAGAATTTAGATTGAAAGTCAAAGAACTTTTTTGTAGAAGTTAAAATGGAGACTTGGGCCTTTAGGAACTAAGGCTGTGGATTTTATCTGTCTTAATAAATACACGTGGTGGCTTGCATGTCTGCTTCTATTGTGTTTAAAATGGCAGCAGAGACAAGACAGTTTGGAGACTTGAGTAAGAAGGACCACACACAAACCAAATTTTAGGACATCAAAAGAATATAAAACCAATATGCAGAAACACTGAAGCATCTTGAATACATTTTTTTCTAACCAGATATATGACATTAAGAATGGGGAAATAAATGAGCTTAGAATGCTTTAATCCACCTGATGACCTGATTTTTCCTTCTAATTTCCAGAGAGCAGAAAGGGAAACAAACAATGGGTCTGAGTGGTACCAGATATAACGGATCCCACTGAAGAAGAAAGTAAAGGAGAGGGTTGTCTAGGGGCTTCGTCTCATGTCCTTACCAGTGCTGACTGTGTCTCTATTTTGACAGAGACCAGAATCATCTTCTGGCCATTGGGCTTCCTCTGGACACACTAGAGATAGACAGTGTCATGTGTAAATATGAAATGTCCTCTAAAGTGTATGTGTTCAAGGCTGGCAGCATTATTTTGAGAAGTGGTGGGAACTTTGGGAGGTAGGGCTAGCCAGAAGAAATGGATCATAGAGGTACCTTTGACTGTTATACTGGAGATCTTACCTAGTCCCTCTCTCTCCCTCTCTCTCTCTCTCTCCCACTCTCTCCCTCCTTCCTGTCTATCCACTCTGAGGTGAACAGCCCCTTCCTCCTTCCTCCACAGGCTCCCAACACCATGATGTTCTGTCCGAGTGCCTGGAGCCAACTGACCATGGGCTGAACCCTCTAAAATAATAAAGCAAAATCAATCTTTCCTTAAGTTTTCTCTCAGGTACTTTTATTCTAGCTACCCAAGCACAGGGGAATTAGGGCATAGGCAATCATTGCCTGTGAAGGTAGACAAGTGATATGAGGGAGGTGTCTCATGTGGCTCTAATAAGCCCAGTATCGATGCAAAACTGATACGAAAGGTGTCTTCTGATATCAGCAGGATTATTTATGTTACAGTACACAGAAACATTGGGAGATATGATGTTTCCAGAAGAGATGGAAGTTGCCTTTGCACATGATTATGTAAAGACAAATCTAGGGGTCTAATAACACCAAGTTCAATGTTTACAAGTCTTAATTCCCACTGTATTCTGGTATGCACCCAAAATTCTGGAGGAACAACAAAAGGAACGAATTGGTAAAGAAATGACAAATGTCTCACTGTCTTATAATGTCAGAAGAACTATGGGCAGAAAAATTGAAACCAGAATGAAAGAAAGGTTTAAAAGGAAATTGAGTCTGTGTTTACAAAAGGATTCCAATTCTGGGTAAACTGTCCAACTCAACCAGTTGCTTTGGAGAAATATGATTAAAGTGATGACTGAGGTGTTTTGTGTCCTAGCCTCAGTTTCCTTTATTCCCCTCTGAGTCCAGTGACAGCCAATCAGAAAGGAACCTGGCCTGGAGGCTTGTCAGTGATAATAATTGAAAACATCTGTCCAATGTAGCAAGTGTGGGAAGTCAGTGCTGTTCCCTGACAGAGGGAGTTCTCAGACAGCAGAGCCAGAACCACGACTGTGCTCATATTCTCCCTCACAGACTTCTCACCGCCAGCTGTCTTTATTCTCCTGCCAGGAAAGTAAGGGGCCTGGGGCTCTGACCCAGGCTGGGGTTAAGTGAGCTGGGACCAGGGAAAAGAGGAGGGATCGGCTGGCTCAGATATGAATAGTAAGACAAGGTATATCTGGTTGGGAACTAAAAGACGCATAGGCAAGGGAGAACAAGAGCAAACAGAAATATCAAATAGGCTTTTAGCACAGATAGCAGGAGGAGAATTCAGGTTCTAGACCCTGGTAGATAGGCATAACCATTTCAATGGGACAGCACACAACTTCCATGAGCATCAAGAATCTCTTCTGTAAAACTGAAATAATAATGGTATATACCTCATTAAGCTACTGTCAGGCAAAGTAAGACAATGCATTTTAGTGGCACTGTGCAAGGACTAGCCACATATTTTCTTCTTTGTCAAGTAGAACATGGCTTTACAGACAGTCCAGTGCAAAACCTAAAAGCAGAGACCTTTATTGAGACCATGCTACTTCCATCATAAGTATAGGAGTTCCTACTGGTATAATCATAGTGACCGAGATAGTCACCATATTGTTCCTGCAAATATCATAGAGCTCCTACCTGTGGCCTTTCTTAAACTACTTTACCAACCTATACTGACTTTCTTGTGACCTCCTCAGAAGGAACTTTCTCCGCCCTGCTTCCATACTGTGCACTTCACTAACCTTTGTTAACCAATCTGGCTAACCCTCACTCCTAGCACACCAGTGTCGCTCCCTCATCACTGCAGCTTGACAGATCTTCCAGCTTGGTATTGAACATATCAAGGTAATATGTTTTAAGTGCCCATAAACCTTATTTCAGTCAACAGAAGAGAAAATTCCAGATTTTAGGTTAGAGCAAATCTAAACCAAGGAAAGTTGGAACACAGAAAAAAAAGAAAATAAAGTTCTTATTAGGAATGTTGAGATGTTGTACTTGCCTGCAGCGAGAGGCAATTTAAAAAAAAGAAAAACTTTTGGAGATGTCATGAAATAGTAGATTTAGAAAAATATATATATAAGCAAAATATTATAAATAACATTTTAAAAATATCAAATTAGCCTGATTATTTCATTGTTTAAGATATCTTCTACATGAATTAATCACTCCAGAAACTGTACTAACAGCCACGTCACAACTGTATTCATAGCTAACTCACAGCTATTTGATGTATGATGTTCTCTCTTGGACACTAGAAAGAATAAACCCAGCTTGCAAAGGAGCAGAACTTACTAATAGGATGGGGTTGAGGTCCTGAGAAAATCTTGCTCAACACATGGGTGGCAAAAAATAATACAAAGAGAGAGACTTGGGGAGGCCACTCTGTCTCATTAGTTAGGAACAGTTCTGTATTGTATATGTATCCAACATAAACACTTGGCTGAGGATGTTATTCTCCTGACAGTGTTTGCCTTTCCTTATGGTCATCAGCTGGGCGACTACCGCTACTTGGCTGAGAACCACTTCATCCATAAAGGCAAGCTCCATAAGGAATCATGAGTGTGAGTCTGTGTTGCTTGCAAAGCCAGAATTCAGATTCAACAAGAGGTTTTTTTTTTTTTATTCAATTGAAATGAATCAAACTGTGTAGCCTAACTGAGCCTCAATAAATCAAGGGTATTGTGATATTGGGAATTCTCCTTAATAATGCATTGCACTGAAGTACCAGGTAAGACTAAAAATGTGTAAATACAAAAGAAAGATACTCCATTGACCCTATTGCATGCAGCTTCATGTTTTCCCTCACTTTGTGATCACTCTTTTAATAAAATGATCACTTAACAGCAGACATGGCTAGATCTTTTTAACCACTCAGAGACTATCCTTTCTATGCATCAATATGCATATATGACCATGAAAAGGTTTGATCTTTTGATAAAAATATTGGCAGGGGATGGATATCTACTGGGAACTGAATTTTAACAATGCATGTTTTAAAGACAGTAAAGTTCTCTTCTTTTTTTCTAAAAATGAAGCAGGTGCTAATCTAAATGGATCAGGGAAACTTAAGGCAACTTCAAGTATTATTTAGCCACATACACGACTTTTCTAACATTCCTAAAAACACCATTCATCTACTTTGCCATCTTTACCTACTTGTAATTCTTCCTTCTTTTAGACTCACTTAAGAGCAACATGGTTCAATCCCAACTTTCCTCTCAAGTTCCCAGATCCCTGACTATCCCTCAGATAACTTGTACTACTTCCACAGAAATCTTGAGTTTCCTTTTGAAATTAATCTGCCATTAAATGTCACATTCCTGACACATAAATCACCATTCTCCATTCCCAAACCAATGTAGGCTTTATCAGTTGATCATACCCTCCTTTCACTCCATGGCTTCAATTTCAGAGTCCTTCCCCATAAAGCCCACAGCTTTATAGGCAGGTACACACTCTTGTGTGTACACCCCTATTCTAGAGTAAGTACGTCTCTTCCTCCAGAGCCAGCATTTGTTTGTAGTCAGAAAGCAAAATGCTTCAAAGTTTTCTTTAACTCCTTTGTGTCTGCCTTTCTTTTGCATTCTTCCTTTTAGCAATTAAATGTATATCTTATTGTAATGATATGTGTGTGTGTGTGTGTGTGTGTGTGTGTGTATCTCCTCCACAAAGCTATAAAGTATGTGTAATCCTATACTTAAGATATGCATATATATACCCAAGAAACTACTTCAGCCACTTGCATTTCAGGTTTCCCTTACTTTGTAATTGGTTACTGTGCTTGCCGTACGCTTCTAAGCTTGTCAAACTTCCTTACAAATTATTTCAAGTTAGCAGAAGAAAATGGTGCTTAAATTTGTCAAAAAACTGCATTTATAGCATAAGGGAATTAGAAATCTTCCGACTCAACTGTCTTATATTGTGAATGAGGAACCTGTCCACAGTCCTGCACGTAATAAAACAGCCAGGAAAGAAATCCAGCTTCCTCTTTCTTTATACAAGCCGATCTTCCTCTTGCCTGTGCACTGTCGAAGCTAAAGCTTCAGTGAATGTCCATGTTTCTCCTTGTTGAGTTAACTAGTCTCATGAATTACCACTCAATTTCATGTCAGTGAAGTGGATAATTTAGTATTTTCTTTTTGTATATTTTCTCATGTGGATTATGAGATCACTCCAGTTTTTATGTTATTCTGATTTTCCTTTGGATTATGTAAACAAATTCTGTAAAAAAAAAATCAGCATTTTTGGAGACAAACCTCATGATTCTTATATTCTGTTTTTGACACATTAACTTAAAGTAATACCACACTAACTCATAAAAAGTTTTAAATGGAGCATCTAGAGATAATACTCTGCACTTTCTAAATTCCATGTCCTTTAAAAAAATTTAATGTTACATTAAATTGTTGCAATTCAAAAAATATATTCTCTAGTCACCTCTGAATTTTTTTTTCAGAAAAAGTGAGAAAGAGAAGAAAAAGGAGAAAAATAGAAAAATGACATAGAAAATGATTGAACAGCTTCCTTGAAGGAGCTTGGCTTCCCCTCTCCCTATGTAAGGGAAAACAAATAAGAATGCTTGCGGTTGGCTTTATTCTAACTACAGATAGAAAAATATTTTGTCCAACCCATTCCCTTACTGATGGAGCAAAAAGCATGCAGATGAAGGAAAGCTTAACATGTAAGCAAAAGCCATTTGTAATAACAGCAAGGCATAGGATATCCAAGCTTTGTATTGCAACCAAAGTATAGCTGAAGGTAATTCAACCACCTAAACTCAGACTTGAATTGGGAGAGATAAAACACATGTGAAATAAAATAGAGACAAAAATAACTTGTCAACAACAATATAATACAAGATGAATACTTAAATGCCATAAAAATAAATAATGAAGTGATCAGATTATAATTTCTAAAAACGTCCTTGTAAAAACATGCTTAAGTATGGTTTGGCTATAGGGAAGGAATGGATATGGTGATGAAAACAGTAGGAAGATCAACATGAAGTATGTGGTTCAAAGGAAGTGGAGCAGATAAAGTGATCTCTGGCCCCAAATGGATATGATCTGCTTTTAAGATCTGTTCATTTTTTCACTTTTAAATATTTTGTTTATTTGCATGCAGAGAGAGATGGATGGAAGAGAGTCAGAGAGAGAGAATGGGCACCCCAGGGCATTCAGCCACTGCAAACAAACTCCAAACACGCACTACATTGTGCATCTGGCTTTAGATGGGTACAGGGGAACTTAACACTGATCATTAGGCTTTGCAGGCAAGTGCCTTAACTGCTGAGCCATCTTTCCAGCCCTTATTTTTCTACTTTTAAAAATAGATTTTTACTTTTAAGAAAAAATTTCAGTATGTAGAGAAACTGAGCATAAGGTACAGGGTATCTCCGTACACTTCCACCTTTCTCAGCATGTGAGCATGCACATACACACACACTCACACATAGTTTCTCTTGTTATCAATGTTTCGCATCAGTGTGTTATAGCTGATGCACCAATAGAGAGACATTATTAACTAAAATGCTTACCTCACATTAGGATTCACTCTGTGTTATACCTTGTACGAATTTTAGCAAATGTATATTGTGTATTGTGTCATACAGAATCATTTCACTGCCCTAAAATCCCCCAGATTCCACCTATTCTTCCCTCCTGCTCCTGATATCCCTGCTAATCACTGAACTTTTACAGTCTCCATAATTTTGCTTTTTGCAGAATATTGGATAATTAGACTCATTAGATGAGCCTCTTTCATTTAGGAACATGTGTCATTAGATTCATCCATGACTCTGTCATGCTTGTAGTACTCATTGAGTTCATCACTGAACCATATTACCACAGGTATTCTTATGTGTATTTACATTTATCTCCTCACGTACTAGAGAACATTCATGACTACTGTTTACTTAAAAACAAAGGCTTGCAAGCATGAATCTTAACTTTTTTAACCAATGCATTTCTCAGGTAGGAAATACACTTTTTGGAGAAGGAATTCATTCTACTTTGAGAGATCTTTGATGAATTCCTACATCATCCAAAAGTATCTTTTCTGCCTTTACATTTGAGGTGAAGCCCTCTTCACCTTTTGTTGTTGTTGTTGTTCTCTGGTAACACAAGAGAAACCAAAATTAGAACATACAAGTAAATGATGAAATTAAGTTGTAAGTTTTGAGATAAATGGAGCTATTATGAATTAACAATTGGAAGGATGCCTTTTTTCTGTCTTCCTCAAACACAACTCTTCGTTGGCCTCATAGTAAATCAGAATGTAGTCCACAATTTAAAATTATGCTTTCCTTCTCTCTTCTTTGCTTACAGTGTCAAATATATACAACAACAAAATCCAGTTCTACAACCTTTCAAAAGAACAACAAAGTTGTTATGTTTCTCTAAGTGGAAACAAATGTAACTTGGCATACCTGTGTCTTTATCTTTGGACACCAAGTAGTATTGATATCTGAATAATTTTACTAGGAAAGAACAGAGGCTGTGCTGCCACGTGAAGGGAGTTTGTGATGAAAGTCATTTACATGGCCGGTGGTTCTGTGTACACGCTGCTCTCAGGAAGCACACAGGAGGCTTTGCCAAGAAAATTATAAAGTTCAAGCAGAAAAAACAATCACCACATCTTTCAGTCATTTACCACTTGTGTTTGCTTCCTTAAAATGCACAGCTAAATGCTCTCTCCACGTAGATACTACTGGGTAGGCGGGGCATATCTTATTACTGGGTTATTTTCCAGTACATTTGGCATAGTTAAGGTAAAGTGTATTAACTTTCTCTCAAAATAAAGATGAAAACAGAGTTGTAGCAGCTATGAATGCCTCAGCCATTGTCAGGAAGTTAAGAACTGACAGGAGGTCCAAATAATCAACTCTGCCTGGTGTATATACCGTAGTTAGTTTTCCCTTGGGATATCTGGCCTAATCCGACAATGTATCTGACTGGCATGAATGTAGAATTACTTTCAATAAAGATTTTATTTCAAGCTTGGATGATTTCCCCCAAAACATCTTGTCACTAAGGCAAAGTATATCATAGAATATCTTATTTTTTCCCCCTACAAGTCAGCTTTTGAGAGGGAAAAAAAAATACACATTTCAACTCAAGTACTCAACTCAGGTCAATTCACTGTAAAAATTACATTTTAACATATCCAGACTGATTAAAGATGTGCTGTGTTAAAAAAAATCAGGGAGCTGTCAAGAAAGCTTACCCCAAATCTGGAAACGTGAAGAATAAGTAACACATTTGCTGAGTCCAGTTCACATTACCCCTGTAGTAGCTTCAATGGAAGAACAGACAGGACAGATGACTCTACCAGTGAACACTCGGCTTCCAAAATATTTGTCTTTTGGCAAGTGAGGAACATTTAAAGGTCACATCTTCTAATAAGTATGAAATCCTTTCCAGGCTATAAGAGAAATAAGAAAGGCCTGGTCATGATCACACTCAAATTATCTTCATTTCTCTATTTATTCTTCTTTTCATTGTATTCCTTTCCTTCATGATCCACATTGTCAATATGGTCACAATGGTGTAACAATAGGTAATAGTGTATTCATCTATTTTGAATTCTCTTAAATGTTTCATTTAGTGCTGACTTACACCATTCCAGTCTTTTTGTTACATTGTTTAATTTATGTTTAATTCATATAATCTTAAAAGTAGCTTATGTTACCTACAAAGTTTCACCCCTACTAAAAAAACACAAATCATACAATTTAGCTCTGAGATAGGAGGAATTATTTTAACATTTAATCATCATAGCACATTATAATTATATCATGTTTTTAAATTCAAAATCCATTTTATCTCTATTATACTTTATGGCTAACAGATAGTATTAAGATAAGAGCTATTGACACAAATGAAAACTCAGCATGAACAATAGTACATAAAACTCTACAGAAGTATAGAAAAGTTAATCTTTTGTTTTTATTATTTCTTTATCTGTGTGACTTACGGACAGGTCATTTAACCAAGAAGCCCTGTACACACCAAGGTTAACTGGAGAGTTTCTTAGAAACTGAGTCTTCAACCCTGAGCTACCAAATTAAAATCCCTTTTCTCTAGTTCTCCGAAAGGGATTATGAGTCCACATTGTGTGTATTTAGGAAGCAGCTCCACCAGAACTACAGGACACTTCTTTTCTGCTAAGGAAACTTTGAAAAGAAAGATGGAGAACAATGAACTACCATCCCAGCTACAGAGTTCAATCCTAATCTTCCTTCACTAGCCTTTCTAGGTTCCTTCCCCCCCTCATCTATGGTCTTTGTAGAACAGATCAGCTTTCCCTATGTAGTCACCTTTATCCAGGAGTGCTCCAAGATTATGTGCACTATGGCTTCCTAGACAAGGATTTCTAACTTTTCCGTTAATAATCAGAACTCCATCCAAATGACAGAAAACTTAGTACCCAACAAAGATTGTCTGGATACCACACATACTGTCCCTATTTCCACTGTGCAACAACCTTACCTCCTCCCTTTCTGGAGTCTATCAGTTTCACCTACTTATAATGATACCTCAATAGCCTTGACTAGTAGTCCCTGAGCCCAAGATGTCCAAGTGTGGAGAAGCAAAAGTAGCTAGGAAAATGGTGATTAGATGTACCATTCTAATACAGTGATGATACAAACAGAATAGTATCCTTGTTGGTTGCCTGTTTATTTGGCTTCTGAGAATGTCATGTTCTATTACTCATCTTCATAACTCTCTGTGAGTCAGGTACCCTTGGCTGCCTCTCAGGCCCTCCCGCTTGTTATTAAAATTGCATCTACCTGGCTTCTCACCATTAACCTCCATCCCCTGACCTCTATTATTTCAGTGTCTTGTCATCCTCATTACCATAAGTTGATCCTACATCTATAATCAGCTTGCTTCTTTAGCCAACTCTCATTTATAGAGTAAAGGCACCTGTAATTGCAAACAATTTTTTTTTTTTTTTTTGCAGACTATGTGGCACTTAGTAAGAGATCTTCATTTCATTGAACCTGCAGTTTTTACTCATTTAAAAAATTCAACTCATGAGTAGTGAGAGATTTAGCAACTGATCTGTCACTTTGTACAAAGATTCATCTACACTTTACCTGCTACCACTTCCTGGCTCCTTTTTGCCATTCCAGTAAGAGATGACCACTTTCTACACTTTCATCTTATGTCTGGATTTCTTGGGCTACTATAACTAGCAAGCACAAGTTCAGTTCACCAGGAGGAGTACCTGAAACAGAAGATGGTATGTAGGGTGTTTACTGAGGTCCTTCCACTGAGAACAGAAGGGAGGGAAGGACGGAGAGAGGGAAGGAGGAAGAAAGGAAGAAAGGAAGGGAGAAAGAGAGGAAGAGAGGAAGTGAGGAAGAAAGGAAGAGCAGCAAGATTGGGCAGAGAAAGAAGCTAGCTGACACACAAACCACCAAGGCCCTCCAGTTGCTCAGACAGCTCTGGAATGCACAGAGCTTGTCAAAGTTCTCCTAGTGTGGACACCTTTTAAATTGACAGTGAATCAGCCCAGGCCTTTAGGCAGCATGGCCCATTGCAATTGAGGTGAACCCTGACTATGCAAACAGCTGGAAGCCATATGCGACTATGCAGGAACAACTTCCTTGAATCAGGATCTGAATGGCCCATCCCTGCCTGCACAACAGCCACCCTCACTATGAAATTACTGAATCAAGCAGTGGCCCTTTAGCAGCCTAGAGACTAGGAAGTTTTTCTAAAGCCTGAGATAATGCTTGGTAGTGGTTCTTTTTTAAAAATAATTTTTAGTTTTACTTTATTTATTTGAGAGAGAGAATGGGTGTTCCAGGGCCTCCAGCTACTGTAAACAAACTCCAGACACATGCATGGCCTTGTACATCTGGCTTACATGGGTCCTGGGGAATCAAACCTGGATCCTTTAGCTTCTCAGGCAAGCACCTTAACAGCTAAGCCATCTCTCCCCAGTAGTGGTTCCCTTAAAATGAACATTATATCCTGGTCATAAAACTTACTACAGGGCTGGAGAGATGGCATAGTGCTTGAGGTGCTTGCCTGCGAAGCCTAGGGACCTAGGTTCGATTCCCCAGAACCCACGTAAGCTAGATGCACAAGGTGACGCATGCACACAAGGTGGTGCATACATCTGGAGTTCATTTGCAGTGGCTAGAGGCCCTGACACACCAATTCTCTCTCTCTCTCATAAATTTTTTTAAAAACAGTAAAAAAAAAAAAATAAAAAATAAAAAAAAAAGCTTACTACAAAGGTGATTATAGGCCACGTGTGGTGGTGCACACCTTTAATCCCAGCACCTGGGAGGCAGAGGTCGGACAATTGCCATGAGTTCAAGGCCACCCTGAGACTACATAGTGAATTCCAGGTCAGCCTGAACTAGAGTGAGACCCTACCTCAAAAAAAAAAAAAAAAAAAAAAGGTGATTATAGATGTGTGTGCAGGATGACGGGATCATGAAGTACTGGCATCTAAATCTATAATCTATGTATATACATATACATAAATGCACAGTTCATTTCTCCACCACAGCACAGATGAAAAATTTATATGCACAGGCAAAACATATAAATTTTCATCTTTAATTAAAGAATTATACATGTTTTGAAAAGGTCTGTCATTCTGTAGGTACATCAACCAATTTACCTGAAATAGAACACGATAGTGAGGTTTATTTTACATTATATAATAGATATTTTCTTTATAAAATTTATTACACCACATACAAAATAGAATTTTTAATTCAGCTATAAAGAAAAGTGGCAATGTAGAATTTGCTTGAAGATGGAAGGAATTGTAAAAAATATATAGTAAGTGAAGAAACTCAAGCATGTATGTATGTAAATATGAGTATGTGTGACTGAGTAAGGGCTATGAGTTGAGATAGGAGACCAGGAGAGGGGAACAAGAGTTGGTAAGAAAGGGGAACATGGCAAAAGCAAACATGTAGTATGAAAGATTTTAAACGTTTAGGAAAAAAATGGTGTAATTATCTTTCCTTTATCTTCCATAGTATAAATCAGATAAAAATTACATTATATTCTCACCTAGGGTGATAATATGCAAATTGGGTACATCTCCAGATATCCTTGTAGAAAAAGAACACATGACATAATTAAAACCCCTTAATACAATCTCAGGAAATAGTAGCTTTCTTCATTTCCACCTTCATTTTCTTGTTTTCTCAAATGAAGTATGAGAGGAGGTTATTTTACAAGAATCCAGCTACTGTCCCATAACAGAAACTAATGTCTTGCTCTAAATCATATTCTTCTGTATGTCTTAAACTTAGGACTATCTTCCAAATTGTTCTGGGTCCATTTTTATTCTTAATGACTACCTATGCATTTGGGTGGTAGGCAAGTTGGGCATTAGTTTATATAGAAATTCAACAAATATTTGTTGAGAGCCAACTATGATCCAAAAACAACCTTTGATCTAGGGATAAAATATTAGCAAAACAGATCAGTCCGGATGCTCATGAAGTTATAACAAGGCAGATGAGCAGGGCAGAAAGTATCTAGCTGTTGTAGTCACTGCAGGTGTTTTCTCATTCCCTTCTGTGCATTTGTTTCCCCCAACATCCAGTTCCAGGTCTGGATGTCAGTCACAGTCCATGTGATATGACAGACCGTGAAACTATCATAGGCCACATTCACCATGATATGCTGTGCAATGATTTCTATTTAGCTATGCCTGATATCCAGGGTATGGAAATCCTGGAATCTGCTATAACAAGAGATGTTTTCTGAGAAGAAGTTGACTTACTCTTATGGCAGATCCTTCAGAACTTCCAGAAGCTTCCAGGGAAGGAGGATACCAAAGATGTGGGATGGGGCCATTAGGAGAGTCACTAACATCTCAGCTGTTCCTGACTCTCCCTTCCCTGACAAGAAAGTCTTTCTCTAGCCTGGATCATCTACCCTCCAACCTATCTGTTAGGCCACATGCTGGCTGTGGTTCTCAGTCCTTCAGCATTTATGCTTTTGAAATTCAAAGGCATTGTCCTCCAGTGTTCACACACCCTGCCTTGATAAAATGTATAGCACACGATCAGCTTCTCTGCTGTCGCCCCATCAGTGAGGCATAAATGCTGTCTGCAAAATCCCAGGGAAGAAGTACAAGGCATGATGTGGCAGAACCTTAGCTGTCATATAACACCCTGTTCATCACAAATGATACTTTAACTTTCCCAAAATGTCCATTTTTGGACATTAATTGACGAGCACAAACCACTCTTCTAGTAACCTTGATGGATACTCCCACTACTTCTCCAGTACTTATAAGAGAAATCTATACTAAATATTAGTAAAAGTAATATTTAAGTGGTTGGAATTATAAGTGTATTTTATTTACTTATTTTGACTTGTCAGCATTTTCTATAGGTCTATGAGTCTATTATTGTTTTGATGCAGCTATTTCTATTTTCAAAAAACAAATTCTTCAAACAAAGGGGAAACTCCTTTCTTTTTCCTTCTTCCTCATGGTTATTTACATTCAGACATTAAAGTTTCCTAACTGTGCTATTCATCAGACCAAACACTTCAGTCCTGACCTCTTCTTTTTTCCTTGATACCAGCAGCTTCCCAGAATCCTTGTTAAAGTCCAGTCACCATAAATAGTATCTAAAATTTATTTTTCTTCAGAAAATAAAATTAACTATGGACAAAAGGACAATGGCATTCAATTTGCTACTAATGATCTACTCTTGGACCTTTTGAACAGAAACAACATTCCAGAAATTTCCAAAAATATCATGGTAGATGCCCTTAATGGAAAGTGAAGTATCTCTTCTCTTCACTTACATGAAACACAAAAGGAATTCAAATTTTCTACTGATAATAGTCCTTTGAGGTTTATCTAACAACACAACCAAATATTTTAGTTTTATTTTTCAACTAATATTTTATAATTAGATGTATTACCTTGTTATGAAGAAAGGAAAATAAACTACAAGAGGAGTATGCCTGCCAGATCATAACATTATAGTGATTTAAATAGCCAAGTACTGGTTCAGAATATACACAGAGATTGTAGTGAAGTAGAATGTACTGATGTTTGTGTTTATGAGTACATGAAACTGCTAAAAAAAAATGTAGTGAAAAAAAATCACTGGGAGTGGGTGGTATATTCATCAACTAGGCACCTTTGGAATTAGTATAAAATTATAACCCTATCACATTTTCCACACTAAAATATATTTAAGAAGATTTTTAAAGTGAAGCCATTTATTTAAAAACTAGGATAAGGTATGGTGTATCTTATCTCTTTAAATGAATGAATTTTTAAACAATAAAAACAATGGTAGAAATTTCAGAAGTATTACTAGCTATGACTATGTGAACACTTCATTAGTAAATAAAATTTAAAAACAGAATTGAGGAACTGCATACATAAAAAATAATAAAAGTTTATTTTCTGAATATATAAAATATCAGAAATCTCTAGTAGATGGATGTTCATTGTATCATAGCAAAGAATTGAAAACAATCTGAAAGCTACCAGCAGAGGAATAGTTAAACAACTTAAGGTATTTCCACACTATCAAATGTAACAACATTTCAAAAGGAATGAGGTATTTTTATGTGTGCTGACTTGGAAAGATGCCCATGATGTATAGTTAAGGGGGGGAGGGAAAGCAAATTATAGAACATTAGGTATTTTACTATTTCATTCTTTTTAAAATAAAAAAATTGTACATACGTACTATATGTAACATATACTACATGCGTACTATATAAATATGTATTCATGCATATATAATGATAGGTAGATGGATCAATAGCTAATTACAAAGTTTATCCAAAGGTTTAATCCATCGTTAATTATAATTATGAAAGTTTCACTAGGAAACAGGACAAAACTTCACTTGCCCTAAGGTAATTTTTATTGATACATTTTTGAAGACTATGAACTAAAGTTGTTATACAATAAATAGGATAGACTAAAGAAACATAAAACTGGACACTTTCAATAAGAAAATGGACTGGAAATATTCACAGAGGAGAAAAAAAAACATAGGAGTGCTTATCTGCTTTTGTTGACTTCTTTCCATTCCCAAATTCAAAGAATCCTGTTTAAAGATGGGCAGACCTTTTTTTTTTTTAATCTGTAGTAATCACACTATAAAGAATAATCCCAGAAACAATGATGCTAACAAGTCCCTCACTGACGTCACCACATGTCACTCACATCACCATATGTCAAGAAGCAGCCATGGCTCAAGGATTGGTGCTAGTCCCCAAGGTGCGGTTCTACGTAGTATAATTATTGCCACCTGGAAACTAGCGAGAGACACCAATGAACAAATTTCTCCTCTAAGGTGTTGAATCAGATTTCTAGCGGTGGAGCCCAGCACTTGGTGTTCATGTACATTTCCAGTTACTCTCACCAGCAGCAGAATAAAAGCCAATGTTCTACTCACAGACCTTGGGAAGATTTCTCCCCAGCTGCACATGTATGTTCTTCAGCCGTCTGACCTGTGGTATGAGGCTCTCCTGTGTCCTGTAGTACGTGTAGCAGCACCCTGTGACATGCACATAGCAGCTTCTCACCTCACTCAGCCATGGCAGTTTCTGTAGACACTGCCCAGTGCAAGGTGGCAGGGTAGAGCTGGGGAGAGCAGGCTGATCTGGTTCGCATTGGAACCACTACCTAAGGAAACACTCCAAAGTCAGAAGGCCTATATGGACAGATATTTTTGCTGGCTTACATTACCATACTAAAAAATCATAGTGTGGAACCCATTTTGTTCCATATAAGATAATAACTAACCAATACCATTCACCTATCTAACACAAGGGAAAGGCTCCTTTAGGAAGTGAAAAATCTAGCCTTCTTTAAAGAGTGAAAGATGCTAGATTTGGAATTAGATAACAAGTATTTCCTCAACTAGGTATAATGATTAAGTTATATAAGCATTTATATTATCTAAATATAAATAGTGTCATTTTTTTTTCAAAACCCATGAATAGATTTCCGTTACACTTAGAATTAAAGTCCAAACCTTTACCCGGGTCTCCTACCTCCCAGCCCTCACTCTCTGGCCTACAGCCACAGTATGCTCTTCTCTGTTCCTGGAGTGTGGAGCCCAGTCTCACCCCAGGAACACTGTGTTACAGGGCCCTGCCTGAAATCTCTTTCCCCTGATTCGCTCACTTAAGCAAGACTCCTATCTCCCTTCCTTAGAAATGCTGTCTCTGTCTAAAGTGTAGCACTTTCCACCATCCTCTGTCCTATAAATTATCTAGGAAGGATTGAAAAATGGCCTCAGTTAGACCCTTCCCATATAAGCAAGAAAGAATTTTGGAAGCTAGATGCCAGGCCATTCGGATTTTTAAATTCCCTTGGGTCAGTGGAAGAAGTCCACTTTCCTTTTTAGTTTTTCTTAAAACATTTCCTGATTGAAATTCCATTATATGTTGACTAGCATATGGTTGCTTATCTGTCCTCCAGCACCCCACAAGGTTACAGTGTTCATTCAATTTTCTTGAAGTATTGGTATCAGCCTTCCTTACAGATACCAGACTCCAGGAGTGTTGCGGTTCTATAACACGGTGTAGTATTTGCATATAATCTAAGCACATCCACCCATGTACTTGAAATAATCTCTGTATTATTTACATGCCACGTGCACTGTGCATACTATGGAAATCATTGTTATATTATCTTGTTTAGGGGAGAATTAAAAAATCTAGACATATTCAAAATATATGCATTTTTTTCTCAAATATTTCTAATCTGAGATTGGTTGGACCCTAGGTACAAAATCATGGATTGCGGTGGCTGTCTGCCTAAGATCCACCCGGGCAGGAACTTTGTTTACTTTTCTCACCACAGCTATGCCAACATTCAAAATTGCATCTAGCATGCTGTAGGTAGCATCTAGATTTTTATTAATGAACACATGGTTTTAAAAACGTATACTATTACAAACTTTGCAAACTTTATTGAATGAAATGTATTCCTTTATAATCAAACAAAAAATCTAAAGCTCATTTTTAAATATGTCTTGAAAAAAAATCTGATATATTTGAAGTACAGTGATTAACACATAGAAGACACCCAACAATAGTAAGTACTGTTAATGTTCCTTTCTAGTATTTAGAATATAAGGCATTCATTAGTTTTGGTACATTACAGAATATACATTCCAACTAGAAATATGATATTAATTGAAGCCTGTGAGCTTTTTTTTTCCATGAGTCAAATCCTATTAGGTATTTTGAATACGTTTTAAAGATGCTTTAGAATCTCTATAATGTCTAATCAATAAAAATATGAAACAAGTGAATGATTGAAAATATTTAAATCCTCTGCATTGAAATAATGTAAAGCAGTTCAATAAATGAAAAAAAAGGCAATCCATGTTGGCTATCCATGTGCAATTGGCATATTAGATGTTTTTTTTTCTGAAAGTACTTTGAGAAAATTATATATGCATGACTTTAAAGATTATTTAAAAGCAAAATGTCAGAATAGAGCAATAATTCCCACTTAACATCCTAGTCAAAGGCTAGTCTTAGAAAGTAATAATGATATAATATCTATATATTAAAATTGAAGGCTACAATTAGTCTAAGCCCATTGATTTATAGATTGACACTTGAACGCGGCTGCATCAGCTGTGACTGATCACTGTGAAACACATTGGCACTAACCACTTGATAAACACTATCCTGCTTGTTCTATATTTGAACATTCTTCTGTTCAAATATACGACCATAATTTGAAGGGAGAAGGTGAAATTTCTGCAAGTTCCCCAATCTTATAAAAAGGCCAGAGAAGACAGCAGGATACTTAGTATAAACTGAGGGTAGGGAAGCATATGGTTAGCATGGGCTTCCCCCAAAATAGTTACAGAACATAAGAAACATAAGTAGAGCATATTGAAAATGTATTCTATTTTTGACAGTGTCTCTTCACGTAAGTGAACAAAAATCACAATTAACGTTTCATGTGCAGTGGCTGAACTTAGCAAGCCAGGTGTGTGTGGCCTGATGGTAGGAATGCATTTACCACAGTCCCCAGTCCAGGGACACCCTCCTAAAGTTCCACAGATAGGAAAAATAACATTGTAATATATTTCCAGAACTTGAGAATTGTCCTTCAAGCAATTGTATGGTTTTCTATGCCCTTTGCATATCACCATGGTCACAGCAAAGCACAAACTTCAAATGAGGTTTGCATCCACCTATCTGCTTGGTGGTGCTGTTAAACAATTCACTCTTAGTTCCACATTAACTTCTAGTTTATAATAAATATCCCTTTCAGTTTGAATCCAAGGGATGTGACTTTGTAACTAAGAAATTTCTTTGAGTTACTAATTCAATAAATTTTTGGAAAAACTTACCAAGCATCAGGTTTCTTAAGAGTTTTTAATTTTATTTTATTTTCTAGCTCAGGGTCCTATAGCTCTAACACTGTATTATAGATTATTTTCTTTTCTATTCTATAACCCTTAATTAATGGGCTATTATGCCTTCCATTTGGGCCTAACAAGAAGTGACTATGGCATTTCCTTTTTTTTGTTGATTTTGTTTTTTGTTTTTTCAAGGTAGGGCCTCACTGTAGCTCAGTCTGACCTGGAATTCTTTATGTAGTCTTAGGATGGCCTCGAACTCATGGTGATCCTCCTACCTCTGCCTCCCGAGTGCTTGGATTAAAGGCATGTTCTATAACGCCCAGCATTTCCTCTTCTTTTAATGGGATTACTTTTCAGTTCCCACCAAAATAAACAGAATTCTTACCCATTTCAAAATTTTTATAAACTTGTGTTTTACTTAGTGGTATAAGACTTGCTTTTACAGTAAATAAAGTGTTATTTCATAAAAATTATAATTGTACATTTTTTCAGGCTATGTTAGAATAAGCAGTGTTAGTAATAGTCCTTCTCAGAGAAAAGCTGTTGCATGGTGTCTGTCTTCTGATAGTCAAATATTCACAGGCACTAAATTTTAAGATTTTCACAGTGCTTAGAATCAGGTATCTTTGACATACAGATTTGTTGGGAGTAACTTAATGGTGAACAAACACCTACCAAGAGGTATTCCCAAATACTAGTAGAAGATCTAAATGTGCGCTGACCTTCCTAACCATCTATCAATTCACAGTGCTTTCACCTCTCAACCATGCCTCTGCCCTTATAGTTCACATTCATATTTGTTCTTTTTGTTTTGCCATAAAAGGGGAATTTCCATCACTTTTTCCCACTCAAAACAGGTTAAGTTACAGCTGAAAATGTATAATGCTCTCATAAAATTTACTAATGAAGTCGATACCTATCAAAGTAGGTGAAGTGGCCAGGAATGACCATAGCTAACCCCCGTGGGCTGGCTGTTACAGAGCTGTGACATGGGAGGGTAGAATCCAGAGCATGTTCAGTAGTGCAAACAGGCCAATAGTGTCCTAACATTCACACATCAGTGTCACTCAGGACAGAATCCACACGGGACATTCAGGTAGTTTAGAAAAGACACACGTGGAACATGAGCAGGACTGTTTTTCTCTGCAGGCATTTTCAGAGCTTTATCACTGCTTTGGGGCATTGTGGATTTCCAAGGAGGAAAACTGGAACCTGGTCTTCTCCAAAACATTGACCTTGGAATACCACTTTCATGAAGCATATCAAACAAATAGCATTTTCCTAGATCATATTTCAGTGAACACTGTATTGATGGTATTGCCAATCCATGGCAAAAGCCCATATACATTCTAAATCAGTCTTCTCTCCCACAGTACAACTCAGATGAAGGTGAAACTACTAGAAATACAACTTATTATTTGTTAAAGTGTTCCTTCTTAGATACTAGGAGATAAGGGGTAATGCAGGACTTCTATTTCTCTTGCTTGACTATGTTTCTCTTCAGTGTATGTTTTACTAGTTGAAGCCTTCAGCCATAATGCACATCTAGTCCTTACAGGGGCAGTGGAAGATATGATATTATAATGTGCAAGGGAAAATTACATACAAATAATTGTGCAGGATATTATAACTATATTGTTGAAATTATGATTGACTTACTATGTGCTACTAAGTCAGCCATTTAATTATTAAGGAGTCTAGCAAGGTGGGAATTGGGTAAATTTACACTTGAATCACAAAGTTTATAACAGCATTAAGACATCTCCCCAATTTGTCTTCATTGCTAGAATTGCTTTATCTCTACAATTTACAAAAGTAGTGTGGATCTAATTTAAAATTAATATGAGAATACATTTGTCTGTTAACATAAATCATTTAGTTAAATAGTTGGTAACTACTATCTCAACTTGATCTTCACCCAGAGCATCCTTTCTGGCATAAGGACTGTTTTCTCAACATACCAACCTTGTTTAATCAATATTAAGAAAATAAATTGCTAAATACACACAAATAAGTGCACATTTTATAACAGTGAATAACCAAGGTAGCATGTATTCTATGTAATACACCCCACATTTTCTTTTTAACTTTCTTAACCGCACTGTTTTCTCTAGAAGTTATAGCAAGTAATTTTTCCCAACTTAGGAAACAAAATTCTAAGCAGCTATAAAAGTTTAGGCTGTACTAATCTAAATAGAGTAAAAGATAAAATTGTGTCATCCTTAATTTTTAACATAAAACAAGATGAATGTAACATGCTCATCAATTAGTTTTATTAAAATCAAATGAAAAGTGTCCAGGGAAATTTACATGAAGAATACAGGTTTGGGACACAATGCATATGTCATACTTACATAGGGATAAAAGCACAAAATAACTATTTGTTAGCAGGGAGTGGAGGAAGCTAATACACTGGCAGAAATCTATCATATGAAACTCCTATTGGCCCAGCAGCTAACATAGAAGAATCTTCTTCAGCAGCGGTTCTGACATGCATCACTAGATTCCGCTCTTCATTCTATTTAAACTCAGGTTCTTTTCTCTAGATTTGGCCTTGCTGTAGATTCTAAGACTAGCTCTTTTGTTGAAAACTACGTGTGTGTGTGTGTGTGTGTGTGTGTGTGTGTGTGTGTGTGTGTATTAGCGTTCTTGAGAAATAGTAAAAGGTGTCTAGCCTCAATTAGGCCTCTTGCTCTCCAGGCCTACATTCTATTAGCTTTGATTTTTCTTAGGGGAACTCCCTAGAGAGCTGAGTTGCCCTACTATTAACCTAAGTCACCCATCACCTTCTGGTAGTCATTACTGTTCCCTATAATGACCAGATCCTAAACCTGCCTTGACATCTGACCTACTTTTGTGGGTATTACTCAGATGAACCAGATATACCAAATATCATTGTTCAGTCTTGGGGCCAGCTGAAACTACAGCAACATTAATTGAGAAATATATCTTCAGCCATCTTTCCATTTCTATATCATGCCTCCCTCATTTAGACTCCCTGAACTTCATTCAATTTCTGAAGATCTTGTATGACTCCATTGGTACAGATGTAGTCTGAGGCCAGATATCATCACACTGTCAATGATCTCTGGCATTTGAGTCTAGCATCCATATTCTATGACTAAAGAGCCTTGGTCTCGGCTAGGTAAATCTTATAAGTTAAGATACTTGCTACCAATAGGTAAAGTCATTAAGGCAAGTTTCATTTGCTAGGCACCCAATTAATTTGTCATGCTATTTTTCCATGTTTACATTTACCAAAGCTAGTCATTGAAAACCATAGGCATTTCTTTGATATGGTGGTAGTTTTAATTAGTTATCACCCATAAACTCAAATGTTTTGAATACATGGTCCCCAGCTGGTGGCAGTTTGGGAAGTGGAGCCTTGTTGAAGGAAATTTGTCAGTGGGGGAAGACCTTGAAGTTTTTTAGTCCCCAGTTTCCCAATGCTAGCTTAGTTCACTCTCCTGCTGCTTTCTGCCAGCTGCTGTAGAAAGAAGTGATGTCCAGCCTCTGCTCTGCTGTCCTTCTCCTGCCGTACTGAACTTTCCCCTAAAGACCATAAGCCTAAATAAACCCTTTCCTCCTATCAGCTGCTTTGAGTCAGGTGTTTTTTCCTAGTAACTACAACATGTACTGAGTCTTGCTAATGGCCTTTACAACACATTTGCCTGGAAGAAGCTATAGAAAGATCTTAAACTGAGATATCTGGGCATCCTACAAGGGAGTGAAAGCCCATTCTATTTGTTGCTATTTAGGTAGAAGGAGGCTTAAATCATTTCACAGACAGCCTTTCAATGGAAAAAGTGTCAAATTGTTATAGTGATTTTATGTTTCAAAGGAAACTTTAAATTTGAAGTCTCTGATAACTTACTGATAATCAAAAGATATAAGAATCCCTTCCAGAAATGTAGCCATGCCAACAATACTCACAGGTACAAATGTTCTTGTCTTAAAACAGAAGAAAAAATTGCAAAGCAGAGTGTCTTGGATTTTCAGTGGAGATTTGAGTCATTTTGCCCACAATAAATGTGCTAAAACTAGACTTTCAATCACAATTATGCAGAGTGGAACTAAAATTCAGATATTCTTAAGGTGAAGTTAATAACCTTATGGAAGGTAGAGGAATGAAAGTCTAGCCCACGAGGGGCTAACAAACTCTGACATGGTGCTGCCCCAGCCTCAAACTACACTGCCTGGGTGTCAACTTAGCTGTCTGTGACACGGGCTACTTTTCCACTCTGTGCCTCATCCATTCCATTTGTTAACTAGACTGAATGACAGAAACTCCTTCATGGGTTTATTGTGGGGATTAAAGGAGGCAGTAAAACTGCTGAGAACAATGAGTGATTATTACCATAATTGGGTAAGTACAAGTCAGATACATGTTGCTGGCAATGATATAAAGCACAACTCATAGCGTGTGCTATGATCATATGACTCAGTTTCTTTCAGGACTAGTAAGGTATGGCCTTGGTCATTCTTTTAGTCAGGATTCTCTAGTGGAACAGAACTTCATTTGATTGGCCTACACACAATGTGGGCTAGATAGTCCAACAATACCTATCTACATGCTGTGCTGAGAGGGTGAGAACCCAGTAGAGGCTCAGTCCCAAGGATGGAGGCTTCAGCAGTCTCAGTCTGAATTGCAGCGTACTCTGTGGCAATGTCTTTCTCAGACACACAAGTTAACCCTTCCTTGAAATGCCCTCACAGAACAGACCAGGGGCATATATCTTAGTTGATTCCTGATTTAGTCAACTTGACAGTTACAGTTAATTATCACAGTGATCAAAGTGGTACTTCAGAGATTCAGGTTTGAGATGGAATGGAAATAAGGAACATTGTCTGTCTCCTCAGATTCCAAACTATGTAGTCCTTCATACGCCAAATAAACGAGAGGTCTCAAAATCTGACCAATCAACAATGCTCCAAACTGCACAGAGGCCAAAGTGTCCACTGTCTTACTCTCCCTCCCTTGGGTCGGGCTGTTTGGAAGAGGGCAGAATAACATTTCTTAGCATCCTGTTTTACCAACTTTGAAAGCTTGTGCTTCTGAATTTTGATATGAATCCAAGTATCAGTTATGAGAATAAGTGCTGTTTGTTTAGGTATCAATTTTGACAAGGAAGCTTTGTGTTCCCTTTAGAGGTCCTGTGAGAAAACTTAAATAAATCCTTGTATACCAAAATTAATCCAACTGCCATCTCACATAGCATCTCTGTGATCCCAATGGGACTCCTTTCCTATAGAAATATGTAGCAGTTAACTTCTCATTGCTGAGACAAAATACCTGACCAGAAGCCTAGAGGAAAAGGGGATTTGTTTTTTTTTGGGGGGGGGGGCTTACAGTTTTGAAGGGAAATCGATCAAGGTGGGGAAAGTATTGCAGTACAGGGAAGCTGGGTTCACATTCATACACCAGCAGGAACAAGTAGAGAGAGAACATCAATTGAGGCTAGGCTGAAATGCTTTAAGGTCAGCCCACAGTAACACATTTCCTCTAGCTCCCTCTCATAAAGGTTCCAAAATGTCCCCAAACAGCACCACCAACTGAGAATTCAGTATTCAAACAAATGAGTTTATCTGGAATGCTTTATACTTAAACCATCATAAAATGCTACAAGATTCTGCATTGTACTGAGGTATGGTATAAATCAGCTGTCCAACTGATTGAAGAAACAGAATTTTGCCATAGACTGCAGTATGTTAGAACCTGCTTCTGGATAGCTGTAGCCAGGAGTTACTCAACTCTCATCACTAAAAATTTAATTTTTCCAAGTCATTGTGTCTGCCTTCCATGATGAATAATCCACTTTTCTCTATTGTTTTTCTTGTGTTCTTATATATTTCATGTATGTCTCACATGTATCCTCTAGCAACTATAAGATCTTTAGAGACTGCACCTTTCTATTGTCTTTAATTTTTTTATTGACAACTTCCATAATTGTAGACAATAACCCATAGTAATTGCCTCCCTCCCCCCCCCCACTTTCCCCTTTGAAACTCTACTCTCTATTATACCCCTTCCCCCTCTTAACCAGTCTTTCTTTTATTTTGATGCCATCATCTTTTTCTCCTACTATGATGGTCTTGTGTAGGTAGTGTCAGGGACTGCGAGGTCATGAATATCCAGGCCATTTTGTATCTGGAGGAGCATGTTGTAAGGAGTCCTACCCTTCCTTTGAATCTTACATTCTTCCTGCCACCTCTTCTGCAATGGACCCTGAACCTTGGAAGATGTGATAGAGATATTTCAGTGCTGAACACTGCTCTGTCACTTCTTCTCAGCAACATGGTGCCTTCTGAGTAATCCCAAGGTCACTGGCATTTGAAAAGAAAAGCTTCTCTAGCCAAAAGTGAGAGTAGCATTAGTATGTGGGTATGAACATTAAAAGAACTGCTTACTGGGCAGTTTGGTGAGCATAGTACATACATTTAGCCAGGCAGCAGCAGACATTATACCTCTAGGGCTCATGACAGCCCCTGTTGTAGATTTTCAGTATCAGGGATGTATTCCCTCCCATGGAGCAGGCCTCCAGTTCAACTAGAGAACAGTTGGTTTCCCCCATAACAGACATGCCACTATTGCACCCATTGGCTCATTTGGACTGGGTGACCAAGTTTAAGGCTTACAGGGTCCATTGTTGAGTATCTCCACTGGTGATTTCTCACTCTCCATTGAACTGCATGCAACATAGCTTTTCCAGCTTTCTGTCAGCTGTTCTACATGGAGGAGGTTATCAGCTCAGTTCCAGCAGGATTTCTCAGTGACCTTCCAGCCCAAGTATATGGAGTCTTCAGCAATAGGATCTTACCATCTACTCCTGGTGGGAAACCAAGGGTCATGGCAAAGGCCTGTAATGTTTTGGGAGCATCAGGGACCTCCCTGGCCAGTAACTCACTGGAAGGTATCCCATCCTTGGCACTGAAATTTTTCTAGTAACAATCTATGGCTTCTGAGTGTTCCATTATACAAAAATGTAGGTTTCCATATGACTTATTTATATTCTATTAGATTTTTATTAGCCCTCCCTCCACCTTTCCTTTACTCAATCACTTCCCCTGACCTCACTTAGGCCTTTTCACCCCCATTAATCTGTTCTTTTACTTACATATATACAATAACATCCTAGTAAGTCTCCCTTCCCACACTTTCTATTCCCTTTATATCCCCTTTCTCACTTACTTCCCTCTGCTACTAAGAGAGAACATGTGACATTTAGCTTTCTGGGCCTGGGTTACCTCACTAAGTATGATACTTTTTCAGATCCATCCATTTTCCTGCAAATTTCATTTTTTTCTTTACCATTGAGTAGAATTCCATTGTATAAATGTACCACATCTTCATTATCCACTCATCAGTTAGGGATATCTAGGCTGGTTCCATTTCCTAACTAGCATGAATAGAGTGGCAATACACATAAATCCCCTTTTTTTTTTTTTTTTTTTTTTTTTTTTGCTGGTGAACACGTTTTACTATTCATTTAAAAAATACTACTTTAGCACCCACAATGGCTGAGCATAATGAGAACTTAAAGTTGGATAAGGTGATGTATTATACATTCATTTCCATACAGGAAAGCATCAAGGGTACAAAATAAAATAGTGTTGTGGTGGTGTTCTTTATCTCAAACTAGAAATAGCCACAGTTTCACATCAGATTCCAACAGAATGTTTTTTGTCTTTTTTTTCCCTCTCCCCCTACAGGATAGTGGCCAAAGCATCCAAGAACCTCATGTCCACGCAAAGTTTAGGGATTGTATTCGGACCCACCCTTCTGCGAGCTGAAAATGAGACAGGAAACATGGCGATACACATGGTATACCAAAACCAGATAACAGAGCTCATGCTGAGCGAGTACAATAAGATCTTTGGCTCAGAGGAAGACTGAAAGACAAGTTACTGAATATGTTCACATCTGTCTTGATGCCTAATATTTTTACATTTCTGTAAACATATTTCTGAAATATTTTTTTCCTTTCAAGTGACAGATGCCTCATTTTGTGAAAACTTAATGATAATTTTTGTGTTTAAGTTCCAAATATTTGAATAAAATAATTGAAAATATTTGCCTATATGTGTTCTATATTAACCCTTTTGGTGCTGTTCTTTCTACCATTCTAGGCATACACCGTGCATGTCTTAACACTCTTAAATAATGTATAGACGATAGCACCAATCTGAAGCAGAGCCATAATGCTGATCTTGGGCATCAGATGTGTGGTTGTGTATGTGCAAATAAGAATGTTTAGAGGTGAGTGGGGTTAAGTATAGATATGTGTACTCACACATGGACCTTCCCACAATCCATATGCTTTAACCACACACTCCTCTGCATTTACAGCAGGTGAGAAGTAAGAAACCAATGGGTTTTAAATAGCATGGATGAGACCATGTTCCCAATCAAAACAGAGACATTTGTCATGAGTATAATTCAACTCTCCTCAGTGCTGTGTGGTGAGCTTACAATGTAACATGTGAATGGCAATTCAATTTTTCTTCTCGTATTTAGTTGTGTTTTTAAATTTTTGACAATATCATAGATGTATATATAATGTATTTTGATCATTTTCCCCTCCCTTGTCCTTCTCCCACTCCTGCTGAGCACCTTCTTCTTCCTTACGGGCATGGGGAGCTATTTACGGGATCATTGGCAACTCAGCAGTGGTTAACACCACTAGAAAAAAAAATGCTTCCCCTTCTTCAGTCAATTATTAACTACCAATGGCTCCTGAAGGAGTTGAGGTATGGTAAAGAGTCCCTGCCACATCCATGACAGAATGTCGATGGGTCCAATATTGTGCAATCCTGGTGCAGGGAAAAGCCATTGTTGGGAATTCACGAGTACAACACTTGTGTCACGTCCAGAAGACAGTGTTTCACAGATGTCCTCCCCGTCCTCCACATCCTCCAGCTCTTACTTTTTTTTGTTAGTATATAGAGTTTTAGGTCTCATTCTGGGATTTTCAAATGCAATTTGTTTTGTTGATCCTTCTCCCTCTTCATCTCATTGGTCTTCCTCACTCGCTCTCTTCTGCTTGCATGCCACACAGGTCCTTTACCTTTTCCTCACCTCTCTTCCTGTCATGTCTTTATACCTTCTCTTGGTTACCATCCTAGCTTTTTAGGTTTTCCCCACATTGTATGGTAGTTCCAATGTTTTGAGAAACTTCCACACTGATTCCATAATAGATGTAGAAAGGTTTAGCTTTGCCCACACTCTCACCCAACACTGACATTCTTTCCACCTCCTCTTCTGCAATGTTCCCTGAACCATGGTAAGAGGTGGGCAATATAGATGCCAGACTTATGGCTGAGAACTTAGAAGTAACTTGTTCTCAGCACTCTGACCAGTTCTGCATTAGCCACTGCCCACTTCAAAAAGAAACTTATTTAAGGCTGAGAGCAGCACTAATGTGTAGGCATAAATATAACTATGTAGAAGTCAGCTTAATAATGTTCGTTTACTAAAACAACAATAGAAATTTCCCCAATAGGACCTATCATTACCCTAGCCAAGGAATTTTGGCCAGGTTTACAGCTCCAGGTGTGAATTCTCTTCTACTCATTGGCCTCAAATCCAATTAGAAAGTAGCTGGCTATACCACAATAGTCATGCCACTATTGTACCAATAGGAACATCCTGCCTGGCAGGCCAGTAGTGCTCCAAACAGCATCCACAGTCGAGTGAGACTGCTGATGACTCTTAGCTAACTCTAGAAGCCTGAATATCTCTTTTAGCACTATGAAAACCAACAAGCATGGAGGAAGCTTCTAGCTTAGTTCTGACTTGATTTGTCTTACACCCAAACTGTGTGACGTCTTCCATTACAGAGGCTTACCATTTAGTTTTGATGGGTAACCAAGAGCAATGGCAATAGCATATACTTTTTGAGTGACTTTGGGCCTTTCTGATCAATAACTCATAGGTAGCTATCCCAATCCTGGGATTGCATTTTTATTTAATAAGCTATGCCTTCTAGGAGAAGCATTATCTACCCATGCAGGCAAGTTCCATTCAAACTCTTTTTTTTATTGCATTTTTTAAATTAGCTTATCAAATAGTCCTTTTTTCCATATAGCTTTTTAATGTGTCCTTAGTTTTGGTTAACCCTCACCTCATCCTAGGATGAGAACTTTTCTAAAGAAAAAATTACAATTGAAAGCATTTGCCACTAGGAACTTTTTCAAATATTATCTGTGGTTCCACTAATATGCCATCATAAAATTAGAGGTGAAATTTATACTCTGCAAATTTGATGTTGATTTCACAACAGAATTGCATGACTGTTTGTTTTCAATGCTTGTGTCCATTTTGAATCTTCACTAAACTGTATATCTTCCTTTTCCACAGCTATGTCATTCATGTAGTTTTTTTTTTTTTTTTTTCTTTTTTGGTTTTTCAAGGTAGGGTCTTACTCTAGTCCAGGCTGGCCTAGAATTCAGTATGTAGTCTCAGGCTGGCCTTGAATTCACAGTGATCCTTCTACCTATGCCTTCCAAGTGCTGGGATTTAAGGTGTGTGCCACCGCCCTAACTTCTATGTAGAAATTTATAAATATTTTATTCATTTACTTATTTGAAAGACAGAGTCCTCTAGCCACTGCAAACGAACTCCAGATGCATGCACCACCTTGTGCATCTGGCTTACATGGGTCCTGGGGAATCAAACCTGTGTCTTTTGGCTTTACAGGCAAATTATTTAACTGCTAAGCCATGTCCCTAGCCCCTATGTAGAATTTTTATCATGCTTCTGAGAATGCTTCATTTGTAAATTACATGGTTTAACATCTAGAAAGAACATTTATTTTTTTTTATATGTCTCAAGGATTACTTGACAACATTTGTGTTGCTTTATCTGTTTGATGGTCAGTTATCAGTTGTAAATAGTCAAAACAAAAGGATAGCTGTCTAGAATACATGAGATATTGTTTTATTTGTGCTATAGCTGAACACATCTCTTGGCCAGTTTATGACAGTATTCTGCTGATAAAAATGTAGACTTATGTTTGACAGCTTTTTAGTCAAATTTAGAGGGAATAAATAAAACTAATCCAGTGTGATAAAGAATAAGTCTAGTTATCGATTTCTTCATAAAATGAACAATAAGGCACGTAAATACAACGTGTTAAACATGGATCCAAAGGCAAACAGGAGGCATAATGAGCTCCGAAGCATAAGCTGTGGCATGAATGCATTCAGAGAGGGAGAAAGTCTATATGAGAGCTAGCCAGATGTGCTCCCAGCTCCAGCACCCATACAGCTGCCTGAGGAAGGACCCAGTGTGCTTGTCCCTTTTGAATGTCTTTATTTTAGCACTGGTGCCAATAGATGGGCTCATGGCCAAGAACAGTGAAACAACCCCATTGAATGCTACAGTGTGTGTGCTTTCATCGAAAGGGGCATACACACAAACCACAGAGCCAAGGGCAGTCCCATGAGACAAACCCCATGACCTAAAGCCAGGAGCAACAGTAAGCTAGCAGAGACACTCAGTTTTATGTGATTCTTGTATGTAAAATGGTCATTATGTCTTCCAGTTAAACACAGAAATATGGCCCAAGAGTTTCTCATATTTCTAGTCTTTAATTTCATGACCTTATCAATAAGGTCTTCCCCAAAACTTTAATTATCTCCCTCTTTGAAAAGGAAAGAGCATGTTTATCATTCCAGCATTCAAAGCTTATCCCTTCACCAATCCATCTTTTAAGTCTTGCTAGAAGCATTAGCCAGAGAGAAGTCACACCAAAAGCCAAAGGAAAGTGGCATTACCTGCTTTGAGCAGAGACTCACAGCCCTCGCCTCTATTGCTTTCCAGATTTATAATCTTCAAAAGCACCAGCTTCTTGATTTCCAATCTGATGGGATTTAGCCTGATTCAAGCCCCAGCTGTGTTCTGCCCTTGCCTGCTAAAAGCGTTTCATCAGAGAACATGTTCCCACTCAGGAGCAAGACCATTTCAAGGTGCTAAGCCAAGTGCCTATCACAAGCTCTGACCTGCTCACTCTAAAAGCACAGAAAGGGGAAAAGGTTATCCACAACATCTAAGATATGGTGATGCTCATTATCACTGTTCCAAGTTTTAAAGCCAAGACTATAGGTTAGATTTTTATAAAACTGATTCGTATTCTCCATTAAGAAATCATGAAAAGACAATGAGCTATCTTTATCACCTGGCCCAAGCCGTGAACAGTTATAGGCACTAGTGAAACATACATCATGTAAGGCACATATCCCTCCCCTTTCTAGTTTCACTATCTGATGAGGGAAGCCGTTGCCTAAGGATCAGTTACAGTCCAATAGAGGATCACATATCTTCACCACTGGGATAACCATGTAGCCTCAGTGTTCAACACCTGTACATAAATATGTTCAAAAGCATGAACAAAGCCTATTACACAAGATATTAACAAGACACAGGGTTTGGCAAGAGTACCAAGAAATGAATTGTGCCTTTGGGCCTGGAAGTATCAGATTAGGCTTTGCTGGGGCAGCATCGGGGGGGGGGGAGTACAGCCTGGGGAAGTTCCAATTTTGACTGATGAGTAAGATTTACCAGATAAAGAAAAATGCAGAAGGCACAGCAGCAAGCAGGACTGACAAGCACCAGAGACGGGGAAGACATGACATCTCTGAGGTAAAATGAGAAACTTGCTAATGATGTACAACAATTTGGGAACCTGGAGCAGCAGAAAGCGGCTGAGGTTTAGGTGTAACCTAAAATATCCACATCTTACCTTGTATGCAAAGGGGATCCAATGGAGGTTGTAAAATAAGAAAGTCACACAGCAATTTGTTTTCTTAGATAGGGGATCTCTAAATTCACCAAGAGACACAAACTACTTTAAGATTCTCATTTTCTCTGATATGAGTTGGAGCAGGTGGCTGTGTGTGTTATATATTTATCATTTTTAACATTTTCTAAGAATGAAATGATAAGCTTGTATTCTTAGGATCTAGACTATATACCTATATTAGGATAATGGAACATTTTCCAAAACTGTAATCTATAGAATAGGAATAAAAGTGCCAGACTATCTTCCTGGACAAATCAAACCAGTTAGAGTACCAATTGAAGCATGGCCTTAGCGACCCAGCATGTAGAGAGTGCCCCTTTCTTCTTGGAGACGGTGTTTACTCCATGTTATATGTGTAGAATCTGACTTTACTTACATGCGCCATATGACAGGATCACCGTGGCACTGCTCGTAATTGAAAGCCATATGATGGTTTTCCCTATCCAATTAGAAAACAAAAGATCCAATTAAGAAAAATTAGAAAAGCTGTTAAAGGGAAGCAATCACTTGCCAATAGTGCTGTCCTTACAGTTTAGCACAGCTAGAAATTGACCTGTACTTCTCTTTTCTACATTTATTTTGTGAATTATAAGTTAATCACCCTGTCAATTCCTAATTAAAAGGCCCTGCAAAGATTTTCATCCAAAAGGACTGTCACTAAGAGTTCTGGGTCAAATTGCTCTGTTGTCAAAAATGAGAAAGAAAACCAAAACAGTATCAACTCTTTCCTAAGAAACTAGAATCTCTATTTAAAAAAAAAAGAAGGAAGAAAGGAACACTTTTTTCAAATTTTATTTCTTCAATTGAAATGCTTCATCTTATATTTAGACTGTAGGTAGGTGTTAGCTGTTTGGGGTTTTTTGTATGTTATAGGGTTTCTTTGGTGGGGGCAGGTCTGTTTTGAAGCAAGGCCTGCAAACTGGATGCTCAGTGGGACCAGGCATGTTGTATAAATGAGCACAGAGGAGTAGGCAACAGGACTATGAAGTGGTAACAGCTGGGGAAAACTCGAGCTCTGTGCCTGGCCAAAAAGGCGGGCTTCTCCTCAGCTGGAGCTGATGCTGCTTATGTGGAAATGTGAGCACCATGTTGCCAGACCCTCACATCTTTCATGAAAAGCCAGAAATTGATAATCGCATGTGAAATCTGATTTTTAAGATACCAAATAATGCACCAAATAAAACATCTGAGCAGACTCAGCCCAAGCAACTCCATGTTTATGATTTCACTAGTAAGGTTTCTAAGTTGTAAAGCTTGCAACCAGGAAATGGTAATGCATGGAATAAATTGTAGAGATATGAGAATGAGCCAGAACAATGCAGAAGAACAGAAAACAAGAAAAATGTATAGGAGTGGGCTGGGAAGATGTCTCAGTGGATAAAGCACAAGCCTCTCAAGCTGAATACCCGAGTTCCATCCTCACCGGACCCTACATCAGAACTTGCAAAAACATGGATGCCATGGCAGAGTCCTATAATCTTAGAAGCTCACAGCCAGATGGAAGATGGAGACAGGAAAATTTCCTGGAATCTCACAGTGGCAAATGCAACAGAAAACAGCAGAGTGAGATCTAGAGAGAAGTTTTGCTTCAAAAGATGAGGTATAAAAGCAAAAAAAAAAAAAAAAAAAAAAAAAAACATTGGTTGTTCTTTGATCTCCAAATGTGTGCTATGGCACACAGGCACATGTACTCTCACACACATGAATACACACACACACACACACACACAAACTACTGTTAAGATTAACAACAAATTAAACTACCTGGGTCTCCATGGTATTCTTACTTATTAAATATAATATGCTTTTCTTATCTTGCTTCATAGGATTGTCTAATGGAATCAATCATGTAAAGGAATAAGTATTACACTATGATATCATAACTGTCTCTGAAGGATATAAGACAATGCATCTCTAGCTCACTGACTAGTAATAACTTTATGTTTTGAAGGTAATGGGAGGAAAGTTGGGACTAGACTCCATAAAGCCTTGAATGACATATCAAGATTATAAATCTCTGTTGAGTTTTGAGACCACACAGGTATTTCAGCAGGAAGACAATGTTATCAGAGTTGCCTCAACATCTGAGGTGAAACTTGAAGCAGGGAGATGCTGCAGGCACCATTGTTGGGTAGAAGATTATTGCCATAGTACTATTAATGCAGATATGAATTCAAACTGTATCAAACAAATTGGTACTATAGAACACCATCAATCTGATGGGAAGCTTGTCTATCCTTTCCTCATTATCATGCTAAGGGCAAAGCATCAATACTTATTGCACTGACCTCCCATAGCAATGTTAGAATGAGATTGAGCTTGGTGTTCCAGCAAAAAATTTGCATTCAACCTTCATGCCCAAGTCAGGTGAGAACGCTACCAGAACTATCCTCCAATAGTCACAGGGTCATGTCCACAGTACCTGCTCTATGCAATAATAATGCTTCTATCCTCCCCACAGGGTCGTGAGGAAAATTAGTTCTGGATATAATTGCCCACTAACATTTATGCAGTGCTTGTTACATGCCAGCAACTGCACTTTGTGCATGTTGTTGTACTTATTTCTTAAACTATCTATATGGAATTCCTCATTAGCACTTCAGGTAATGGGGTGAAGAGTTGCACTGTGAAGTTACCAATTTCTTGTATTTAATTTAATTAATAAGTGTCAGAGCATTGTTCTGGTCTAAATAATATGGCTTCAGAAGATGTGGCTCTAACCTCCTGTGATGGTGAATCTTCATTGGCACCTTGATTGAATTTAGAATCATTCAGGAAACGCACCTCTGAGGGTATTTCCCCAGAGGTTTAACTAAGGAAGAAAGACTGCTTTGAATGTGGGTGAGTCTATCCCATGGGCTGAGATACTAGAATATATTTTAAAAGGGGTGTAGAGGGAATGAGCTAAGTATCAGCATTTCTCTCTCTCTCTCTCTCTCTCTCTCTGTGTGTGTGTGTGTGTGTGTATCACACACACACACACACACACACACTCTCTCTTTCTGTTGTTCCTGACCCACCCAGATATGAGCAAGTATGCTGTACCTTTCTCCCTTAAGTTGCTTTTTGCCAGGTATTTTGTCACAGCAATCAAATAAGTAATTAATACACAACTACACCATATAGTCACTCAGGAAATGAAGAATGTTTGCAAATAAACACCTCAGTATGTATTATACTCTAGGTAGTGGGGGCTGGTTGCTCTCCTGTTAGCAAACTTGAAAGTTTCACCTCCTTATTAACTTTCATCAAAGTACAAGAGTAACATTACATGACTTCTTCAAAGCACCATTGAATGTTTCTGTTGTTACAAGTGATTGATTAAACCTGGCTGAAAATTTGCTCTATTTTAGTATTCAGCTAGTGATTCTTTTACCTGAATGTTTTACAAGCATAGTACTGATGAATTACTTCATTGTGCAAAAGACAGAAATAAAGCCTCCTTCTAGGTACCTGAGTGGACTTGACCCTGGGCTGCATCATATTGTCCAGTGTTGGATCCTGTTTGTCAGAGTCCCCTTACCATCTATCATATCACACTACCTAAAATTGTATTGAAATTAGATCTGGCCCTTTAGGAGTCCTGTGAAAGATGAAGAAATGGGTCCCCAGCAGTCTTCCTCTTAAATATAATTGAAAATGAGGCAGGCATCAGGATACGCTGTGTCTCATGCTGCCTGAGAGTGGTCCTGAATCACTGAAATGATGAAAATACAGTGAACATCGTGTACAGAAAGATGACAATTTTCTCTAGTAGTATTGTCAAAATGAAATGTCTAGCTATCTTGGTGACAGACCTAGCAGAGAGATGCATCATAGTACACACAACACATACAAGCACATATACACATGTATGTACACACACACACACACACACACACCTTATAGACTTGGGCACCAGATTGATCACTAGTTTATCCATGAGATAAAGCACACAAGGTCCAGGAAATACCCAAGTTTGAATCTGCAGTAAGTTCCTTGCTCCATAAGGAGAGTATAAGGTAAGCATATAGGGAACAGAGGCAACATCACATCCATGGTTCATGTTAAATGCATGCCACATAAGTGAACCAACACCAACACCTTATCTACCTTAGAGGTTCCCATCAAAATAAATGTAGTGTTTTAGGTGCACTCAAATCTCTGGTGTTTGTGTTGATTCCTAGATGTAAGTAAACAGGGACCATGAAAAAAGAAGGTCTTTATCTACCTCTCTTGAAGCCTAACTCCTTCCAAAAAATGTCTCTTCCCTTAAGCCTGGCAGCTGCACCAGCAAACAAGGCATGCCAGCGTAATTCATGCAAGTCTGACAGCAAATGTTGACGTCCTGCTTCTGACCTTGGAGGGTTCAGGCATCTGTGACACCCAACAGCATCTTCCAACCCTTTCCTGAACTTTCAAATGTGTGACTTACATGTTAGAACATCACTCTACAGCAGAGGCTTTTTGACCAATGTATAAAATCCCAAAACAACAACCCTGGAAAATATAAAGCATTGGCCTGAAAATCTTCACTTTCCTCTGGCAACACTTACACTGATGAGTTTACTTGACACACCACACATGCACATTTTAAGAGTGGGAATATAACCATTGCTCTCACCGTTCTCACACCACCAGCAAAGTGTTCAAAGTCCATATTGTGCAGCATACTTGAAGACGTGTGGATTTTTCCACATCATTTGGTGACATTTTACACAGTTTAATTTCTGCTCTTTCCTGCTAGACCCTACCTCCCCCCGCCCCTGCGCGCCGTGAACATTCCACCAATAGAATTTCCTTCAGTACCTTTCCCTGGGCTCAGATTCCTTCCAGTCCTTCAGCATCTATTTGCTTCATTGCAGTGCAGTTGTGCTGCATGCATCCATCTGTTAAATTCAAACAACATCCTGGGGTGAAAGGAAGAGGGCAGAGGTGTTCAGCCACAGAAGAGAGATAGCAGGTTAATGTAGTCAGGCTGCCTGTGGGGGGATATGACAGAGTGGGCACCACTCAATACACCAGGGAAGTACTGGCCAGCTCAGGATGCCCCATGCCTCTGACTCCTCAGGAGGCCAGGTGGACAGCAGCTTTCAAGTTGGAGGGGGAGAAGAAAGACAATTGAAGCCAAAATTGGTTTGAGCTCACTATTTTCTAGCTATCAGTTCTGAGGTCACAGTCACTAAAAGTGGAAACTTAAAAATGACTTCAAAAAGGCAAATGCTAACTAGATTTCACAGTGGATTTCATTTTACTTGGCATTACAGAAAGAATGCAGGTATTAAATAGACTGTTTCCTGTATACAATAAGGTTAATTAGTAGTGAGGGATGGAAAATCAGTGTAGACATAACTCTTTTCGACAGGTATCAAAAATAATCCCCTGATCCCTACAGACCCCAGCTGCATTGAAAGAGGAGCAATATAAAAGATTCTTTAAGCACAAAATTTTCAAACATTCTCCAGGTGTCCACAGCCCCCAAGCCCCCCGTGCAGGAACTGGCTTCTGCTCCCTTCGCCTGCTCTAACTCTGAGGCCTAGCTACTCTCACTGAATGTTGTGGTGCCACATAAAGGCTGTCCTAACAAAGCGGCTGAGATTGCACATGGAGGCAGACAAGAGAACAAAAAGAGGAATATATTGCAGCCTGAATGGGACTTCCCTAAGCTCCTTATCAATAAGGTTAATAAGGGTCTATGCAATTTACTGATCACTGTGATGCAACAACCCTCCTCCCACTCCAAATCTCCATGTCTGTGCTGGCATTTAATGCTTTTCACAGCCAATCACATAAAAGTGTCTTTGCCTGCACCCCAGAGAATAAACTCCAATTCAGGAACCTGGCCTCTATAAAATCTCTGGTCTGTTATTATACTTCTACCTGCCGTAGTTAAGCAGATTAACAGTTATTTCCTAGAATTTGATCTATGAGATTCTTTGTAATTGAAGCTGGAGTACTCAGATATTACTAAAAAAAATGTATTTCTGAGAAATGCATTCCTTTTTTCTCTGGTTTAATTTTGTTATCCTCAATCATATTCATGATATGAAAAAAATCCAAACTTCTATCTCCTCTATAAAATACATGTCATATCAAAAAGGTGACAAGAGGGGGGAAAAGTAATTAGTGAGTTCACAGAGTTCAGTAGAAAAGTTAAAATGGAGTAACACATTACTTTTTATGTTAAGATTTCACAAGACAAATCTTGCCTGTGTTTTAATTGCATGTGACCCTGGCAGTCCTACTCTGAAATGAAGTGCTGTAAAATTAAAGATGACAGACGCTCAAAACAAGTCTTGTGATCTTGATTAAACTACAAAGACCACACTCTCTCTCTCTGCTGCAGCTCAGATATCATGGGCTGTTTTATTTGGGGAATTGCTTCATTAATGCCTTCTTTGACTAGACATGTTTATTATTAAAAAAAATACTGAATATGGTGATATCTTGCATAGCTAAATAATTCTCAAAAAGCAAGTTATATATAAAGAATGTTTAAATAACCCAAAACCTAATGCTATTTATAAATGCTGACAATTATATGCATACAGATCCATGCACACACACACATTATATATATATATATATATATATATATATATATATATATATCCCATTTTGACCACACCCATTGACTTTCTAACCTAGGAATCTGAACTACAGACCAAGAAGCATAGCAATGCATCTGTCATATTTCCTTATAGTCATGTGAAATTTTCCAGGCTAATACTACATGGAAAGCTTTGAGTTATCCAGTAGAAATGCTTTTTGACAGACACTATTTGGAAGTTTAAACTTTCCAAGTGTAGATTGAAAAGAGAACTGAATTTGACTCACATGTGTTATTCTCTACCTGAAGTATATACAACATAGACTAGGTGCTTGTGAGCCCTGATTCCCTCTTACTCAATAAGAGTAAAGTGTAGGGAGAAAATTCCTGTGTGACTGCACTCACTGTCCCATCTCTTCATTCCCCAGGCTACATACAGGTCTGGCTTAAATAACAAGTCCTCTCAGTCAGGGTTTCCTCCACAACAGTAGCAGGTCCAATTTTCATTTCTAGGATCTCCTATACTCTAAACCTCCATGAATCAGTTGTTTGGTACTATTTTCAAGATTACTATTTTGAACTCATTTATTTTACTTTAGGAAGTCAAAGGCAAGTCCTTTGAGGGCCGGGTAGGTGGCTCAGTGGTTAAAGTACTTGTCTGCAAAGCCTAACAACCTGGGTTCGATTATCCAGTACCCATGTAGAGCCAGATGCACTAACTGGCACATGTATACAGAGTTTGTTTGCAGAGGCTAATGGCCTTAGCATGCCCATTCTCTCTCTTTCTCTATGCTTGCAAATAAATAATTTTTAAAATATTTTTAAAAATGTTAAGTCATTGGAAAGTACAAGATATACTGCTTTTTACTACAGTCAGTATGCTTTTTACTACAGTTATTCTATTAATTTTGTCTTGTATATAAAACAGCTTTAGCATTTATAGCTCCGTTCACTTATAACTCTATATCTTTACACAGCTTCCTGTTTGTCTTAAAAGTGAAGCATTCATCTCTGTATTTTCCTAACCTTTTGTGAAAATTCCTCTAGTAGGGGATATGTCATATATCTCATATGAGAGATTTTCTTTTGTCAGAAGAACTGGATATGGCAAACATAAGTAAATGTTTATTAGAACCTAATATAATATAGTAGTATCTGTTATAGTATGGGATTGAGTGATTATATCACACTACAGAAACTTTGTCATATCAGCTTCTGTCTGTCAGCCTTCCTCCCAGCCTTGGAGTTTATATTTCTTTTTCTGCCTTTATTGACCTTTTCGTTTCTGGATGCCCATTTCTGTGTGTCTTCAAGTTTTTATTTCTGCACCTTATCCTCATACCTAGATCAGGGACCATACCCTAGAACTCATGACTCTCTGTACCCCATGAGCTTTGGAGAAGAACATTAATGTCGCATTACTTGTACAATTATCTGGAGTCAGAGTCTGAAGTTTTCATCATGTTCTCAGAGAGGTCTGTCGTTTCTACATATCAATATTACTACCTTGTATGTGATTTAAACTTCATGCTAGTCATTCTCAACACCATCCCACATTTGATAAGGAAGGAAGCACCAGAGGTTTGTGCCCTAATGCCTGACAGTATAGGTTTATCCAAGGGGTGAAATAGTATCCAGTACAATTAGTAGTAGATGAAGATTCAGTCCTAAGAAAAGCTGCCATTTAAAACTGACGACAATAGTAAATGGGGTACATATGAAATTAAGATGCTTTGCCTGCTCTTCAACAAAGACATTCAGGTTTTCAAGAAAAAATCCAATAGATGTTCAAGCAGTCCATTGTCACAATGCCCAGAGGTAAACTGTGCCAGAGTCATGGCCTGTGCCTGCATGGTACTTCTACACCATTAGCTGCTACACATCAAAAGCAATGTCACTGATTCTAATAGGATTACAGAAAACCTAGTAATAAGCAGGAAGACTAGGTTTCATCTGAGTAACTGACCAATAATTTGGATGTTTAACTAAATGTTGACTTCCAAACTGACAGGTCATCCATACTGAACTAGCCACTATCAATGAATTTTCATGACGAGGACCACAATGGTTCATTTGCATGTGTGAAATTCTGCTGTGAAGCTGGCCTTTAAAATGGTTCACACAGCCAAAGATTCCAGGGAGCCATGCATTAGTCTAGGAATACCATCACATGAGGGTAACATAGACTGGTGCCTGGCCCTTTGTACATAAAAAACAACCTGAAGCTCAGATGGTAATTACTAGAATAAAAGAATGTAGGGTGAATAAAAACATTAGAAACCCAATATTAGTAACACAAATTTTGAACAATAAATGTGTAAGTCTAAGTTGTTTGAGTTTGGGATTTGCATAATATTGCTAACAGTTATTTCTTTCACAGTGAAAATTGAGGCATCACTCTCAGCATTATCAACAACACTTACGGATGTTAAAAATGGACCAGAGCAAGGACAACAAACAGGAACTCCATCAGGCAAAGTGTTTCACTGAAGAGACTTATGATCTAGTCATAGGTTAAGCAATATTGGGCAACAAAGTAAAAATCATATTGACCCACCTTTACTATCAACTCACCACATACCAATTGTTTTACAATAATGTCATGATGTAGGCAATGAAGCAATATTTGAAAGATGAGTAAATGTGATCTTTGGAACATGGCATCATTGCTCAAAGGGATACAGCTAGAGAATAGTTTTTATATGTCCACCTATAGACAAATATTTCTAGCTCCTTCTAATTTAAAAGACAAGCACTACAAAATTACCAAAATACATTTACTGACACATCATTTACAAAAGTGACACAAATCCTAGCAATAAAAATCAAATAATATGGGCTGGAGGGATGGCTTAGCATTTAAGGCGTTTGCCTGCAAGGCCAAAGGACCCAGGTTCGATTCCCCAGAACCCACGTTAGCCAGATGCACAAGGGGCATGCATATTTGGAGTTCGTTTGCAATGGCTGGAGGCCCTGGCACAACCATTCTCTCTCTCTCCCTCTTTCTCTGTCAAATAAATAAATAAATAAAATAATATAACAAGTGAATGTTTATATGATGAAATATATTATGAAGATACTGAAAACCAGTTGTGCAGAAGTCCTGTTGACAAGATAAATCTAAGAAAAAACCCAGGTTATAAAATCACAGGTACAATATTATGCCATTGTTGTTTATATACTGTAATATGTATGTATACACACAACAAAATATTAGCGGTGGTTATCCTTGGGTTGTGAGATTATTGGTAATTAATTTTCTCCCATTGTTCCTGGCATGTTCCCAAGTTTTTGACGTTAACATTTGTTACTTTCATAATTAGAAGAAATACAAGTGTATTTTTTAAAAAAAAATATGTAAGTGATAATTCAAGACTATATATGGTAATTGATACAGACAAGAAGGTCTACAGGATTCCAAATGAGCACGTGTTAAGCAAGGCCAGGTAGAAGCCAAGAGAGGCTTCAAGAGACAAGTGAGTGTTGAAGAATAGCCAAGGTAAGAAGAAAGACACCCAAGGCCATGTGTGACAGGAGCAAAAGCCCAAAGGCAGGAATTGAAAAGATGCATTTGGGGGAAACCAGCTTGACTGTGATGGAGTGTTCCGCCAGAGGAAGGTCCAAAGACCATGGACTTTGCATCCTTTATGGATTGTTTTTGACATGGTATAACTAAGAAAAACAAGGATGCCCTTCATATGACAAAATTTCTAGTGTACAAAAGCACAGAGCATCAGACATACCCTTTGGCTTTGACACCAGGTTGACATGCCAGCTTCAGAGTAGAATTTCACACATGAGAAGATTGGTAAGGTCCAAATTTTGGAAGCCCTTAAATGCCAGGCAAGAGTGTTGGACTTGATCCTGCAGGCTGTAGGGAACCTCTGAAGCTTTAAATAGAGGGTAGTGAGAACAAAAATGTTTCAGTAGTGCTTCTCTCTCTGCTTGGACCTGTGAAGGCAGGTCAGCTTCCTCTGCCATTATAAAACTTACCCTGGATCTGTAAGCTTCAATAAATATCCCTTCCTCCATAACTGTGCCTGGTCTGGAAGTTCATCTCAGCAAACCTGAAGCTGTCTGCTACAGAAGTTGGTACTGAGAAATGGACTGAGATGAACCTAACCATGTGGATGTTGATATTTTGGAGCTTCTGTTTTGGAGGAATGAACATGGACTTGGTGCTTGCAACTGAAGATGCCTTCTGGACTGGCAAACCAAATTTGATGGACTATTCTGATGAGATTTTGAGAATGCTAAGTGCAGACAATATTGAACTTTGAGACTTGGAGTATGAGCTTTCTAAGGAGAAGAAAAGACTGCAGAGAACTTTGTTGGAACTGGGATACTGGCATAAAGGCTGGCTGTGTTCTGCTGCCAAGGCCCAGAGAATTTGATCAAGGTTACATTTGTAATAGACTGATGTGCTTGGCTAAAGATAATTGGATGGAGAGATTTAAGATTTTTAAGCTGGAAAACCTCAAGCAAGTTAAAATTAGAGGCACTGAGACTGGTCTTAGGTTACTGAACCTGCTATTGTCAAACACATTAGTAATCTTAAAGAAGATGGCCTGACTCCTTTACATTAAAACAATGGAAAGGATGCCTGAGGAAAGACTATCATAAAAATGCAAACTCTTTTGAAAGAGTTGACTGAAGAAGGAACCTGCTTTTCAAGGTTATGATTTATTTCATCCCTGAATTAAGAATATGGCTATGTCCTACACACTTGGTATTGGTTTCAGAAGCATGAAAAATGTGAGGAGTAGTCGTGAATTGCACATGGTGTCAGGAGCTGCTGCTGAGATGCAGCATGAGGCAGGGTCTAATGCCCTGATAGGCTGAAAGAGCCTCTGGAAGATGGACCATGGTTTGCATGGAGACCTGAAAACATTTTGAACCAGGACTATGCAAAGGCTACCATGGAGCACACTGTTGTCCTAGGATGGAAGTGTTCCCTGGCTACTCTGCCCAGCTGGACGGGTGAAGTGGAAAATCAGGAGACTGAACTTGAACTGCAGAAGTTTGATGTTTGTTTGATGGTGTTTGAATTTGCATTGTTTTAGTCTCTTCTTGCTATGCATTATACCAGTTGAAAATGTTTACTCTGTGCCTTTATATGTTGGAAGTATTCAACTTGTTTGATTTTACAGGACTTATTATATTAAATTGATCAAGACGATGGGAACCTTTGAAATTGAACTGAGTACAATTTACAATGTGTGATGGTTATAAAGCTATTGGGGACCAGGGGCAGAATGTGGTGGTTTGAACAGATGGCCCCCAATATATTCAGTTTTTTATTAGTTTGTAGTTTGATTCTGCAGCCACTTGGCAGGAGGCAGTGTCACTGGGCAAATCTTAAGGTATGGCAGTGGGTTTTAGACTTCAATCTAGAGATACTCAAATTGTGCCTAGATAGAGTTCCTGAAGTGTGCTGTGCTGTGTGGCTTTTGGCTTGTACTTCTCTCTCTACTTGGACCTGTGAAGGCAGGCCAGCTTCTTCTGCCATTATGAAACTTCCCCTGTATCTGTAAGCTTCAATAAATATCCCTTCCTCCATAAAAAAAAAAAATGTTTCAGTAAAATTATGCAGGTAACACCAGGTAGGAGGGCTAGAAGTAAACAATTACATGCATCTTATCATAATACTGTCATGATGAATTTTTTCTGTGAAGATTCTGTCTTCTCAATTTGGATTATGAATTCTTTGAAAAACTTTGTCTTGGAGTGGAGGCATAGCTCAATGGTAGAGCACTTGCCTAGCATCCACAAGACCCAGGGTTCAATCCCTATCACTGTAAAGAATATGAGGGAGAAAGAATAAGGCAGAGAGAGAGAGACTATGTCTTGTTTCTTTACATTTCTGTCATTTCTGAGCAGTAGAGAAATATTGAACATATGGAAGGTGCTAGCTTTGGATCCAGAGAGTTCTCTGTAAGACTCCCAACTGTTAAGCTTCATTATGCTCATTTGTAAAGTGGTGGCAGCAATACCTACTTAACAGACTGGTGGAAAGGTCTATGTAAGATTATGAGATCATGTGCTGTGCCCAAGTGAGAAGTATGCCCCATTGCTAACTACTGCTCCAAAAGTCACTATCGTGCCTGAAAAGATTATTTAAAGCAAGTTTTATTTCATGGTTTTGGTGTTTGATTTTTGACTCTCTGATATAGACATTTAGTGGCTGAGGGTAAAATAAATATAATTTGGAAGTCAATTACTATAATAAGAAATTGGCATTAGAAAGATTCAAAGAGCGAAGACTGAGTCCAATAAAACTAATGCATACAGAATTAGGTTGGACTAGGTGTCTGGAAGCCAAAACAAGACTTGAGTAGTAAAATGAGAGAATTGGCTAGCAGAACTTTCTGGTATAATTTATGGCATCTATACAAAAATTAAACCATATTCCATCATAACAATAAATAATAATTCTACATGAAGTTCTTGCAAAGAAACCTTCCATTGAATGCCTATTGATTTTTATTATTTCATTGCCTGACATATAGTTAAAACAAGTAGACACCTTCACTATGTGGATTAAAATGTTCCAAGCAAGATTTTAGGTCTTCAACAGGAAATATACAAGATCACCATAGGATAATTCATGGGGATAGAAGACAAGGAACCACCAAAGACTAATGAGATCATCTTCAAAGGACACAAAAGCCAACTTGAAGAGAATCCTGTCACTATAAGTCTCTTTCTGGGTGTTTCTAGGTTCTTGACATCTTCCTCAAAGAATTGGAGAAAGGACCTGATAAATAATGAAACAGCAAGGAACTTTGTTAAGAGCAAAGCAATAGCAAAGTTCTAAATACACTGCCAAGAGGGACAGTGGGCCACACAAGTAGAAATTATTCAATGACCCTAGTTACTATCCAGGGCTTCTTTTTTAAGAAGTCCACAAAAGGAGGGGTCAGTTGTCATGGGGCATAATTTGGATGGTCCCTTGTTTTTATTGATAGAGTTGAGTTATATGACTTTTTTCTCTACTACACATGCACCTTCCCATAATGTATCTGGCTTTGATCATATGCACAGCTAGTTAGGCATAGGTGGTAAATAGGACATTCTCCCTAAAAGTTCACTTAAAGGACACATTTTGGCCTTACTGTGCATGCACTCAAAATCTGTCCAGGCTGGATGGGCCCCTGCTATTTCAAGCCCAGATATATCTAGGAGCATATGTGAATTGAAAGCGATCACAAGCAGTGGCCACTGGGGATGGGGGAGAAATCTATTTCACTGTTTAGAGTGGGATATTTAGAGGGTCTCAGGTTGCAAGTGCTTCATGAGGAAAGGCATCTGTTTACTGATAGTGTTCTGGGTTGCTAAACTATTTCCCTATGCGTGCCTGCCTCACTTCCACTGGCCTGAGACATAATCAGTTGGGCATCACAATGCATGAATACAATGAGTTGAAAGATATCAAATGTTTGCTTTAAATCTAGGTAATAATATGGATACAAAGAAAGAAATACAGCTACACCAAAAGGGAAATGGGTACTAGGAAAATCCCATAGTGCTCTGATAGCTGACATATAAAACAAATAAATAAATAAAATGAATGTATTCTGGCTATTTTATATTAATACATAAGGTTCTCCAAAGAGCTAATGAAGGGGAAAAAATGCACGTGATTTTCAAGAAATAGATGTAAAAGAAAAGATTTATACCATAGTCAGAAGTAGATAGACTAGCACATTACACCATCAAGTATTTATCCTCTAGCCTTAACACATACTGATATTCTGATATTTCTGAACTATTTCATCTTTTTACCCCTGTTCTTTTGGTTTAATATTTTGAAGCCATTGAACTAGTATCACATTTGACCTATAAATAGTTTTATGAATCTGTTCTGTTCTACCACCACAGCACGAGAAATTATCAGGGAAAGAAAGTAAAACCTACTAAATACTTGTGACTTTTCATGCATTTTCCCACCTCACCTTCCAGTCAAGCTATAGGACATTGAAGATGAATAAGATACAAGTTCATGTTCATGACTGAAATGGGAAAAGGATGCAGAGACTGACCACAACTCTCAAAATAAATTGGTACTTAAAAACAATAGCCACCATGGGAAGCTATGCTAGTGGGCTGAAATTCACAGCCTCTGTGCATGTAACTGACTTCAAAGAGGAGTTCTGTTTATCTTTCTGAATAAATCTAGCACCTAACAACTTTATTGCTATCCTTACCACAAAGTCACCCTCCAAAATATCTATGAAGTAAAAAAAAAAAAAAAAATTGAAGGTCCCAAAAGAGACAAAATTAATCTCAGAAATTTTTCTTCCTGTGATCAAATCTCTCCTTTCCCCTTAGATAAGTTACTTAAAACATCTACAAATATATCTGCTTTCCCAGGTGTGTACACAATGACTTGTATAACCAACCTCTATATCCAGGAAATTGATTTTTTTGTTAGCTTTTGAAATCTTCAGAATCCCAAAAAAGGCTGAGAAAAAGCCCACAGCATTACAGTTTCTGTCATTAGCATTATTATTCTGGTCAATGTGCATATGCTTTAAAGCCCACTGGTTGACATTCAGCAAATCCAACAAAATGATGTCTCAGTAATGAGAAAAACATGCCTCTAAACATGTTAATTTTTAATTTTATTGTTTTCATTGACTTACATTCTTGATTTGGAAGCTCTTTTTTTAACTTTTCTCTTATATTTTCAATATCATGTCTACGACTCTGTAAAAATCATTTTTTGCCTCCTCTGATTATGTTCTAATTTGTGTTCATCAGCCTTTATCACAGAGTCATTATTTCCCAATCAGTGCTGAACAACAAATTCCATCTGCATACTTCCTGGGAAAGAAGTTTCTTACTATCTCAGTATCCCAGTGGCTTTCCACCTGAAAGTGCAAATACCAGATGTGATGCTTTGAATCAGATGTTCCCCATAAACTCATGTGTTTAGGGTGCTTCGTCCCCAGCAGATAGCAATTGTGGAGGTGGAGCTTGTTGTAGGAGGTGTGCTGTTGAAGGTGGGCTTTGCAGTGTTATAGCCAGCTATATCTTGCCAGAGCTTGGCTCATTCTCTTCCTGCTGTTTTCAGCCTGCTGTGGGGGAAGTAATATCCAGCCTCTGCTCACGCCATGCTTTCCCCTGCCATCATGAAGCTTCCCCTTGAGACTGTAAGCCAAAATGAAAACTTTCTTCCCATCAGCTTCTTTTGGTTGGGTCCTTTATCCTGGCAACCAGAAGGTGACTGTAATATCAGAATTCTAGCACAGAAGAGAGAAAAGGTAGCAACATGTCTTCTATGAGACCCAGAAGATATTCCCCTATCTTTATGATGCCTGAAATCATATAGACACCATGTGGGGATAAGGGAAAAGATCTTCTAGCATGAAAACATTACTTGTTTCATATCACCTATTGGTTTTTCATTTTTATATATTATGATAACAGTACCCCAGGTCTACCTTTCTAACCAGTAGCCAATAAATGTGACCTAGCTCATGGGGAGTATGTGGGAGCCACAAAGAGTGATGATGGGTAGAAAGGGGATGGTTCCAGTGACCCAATCAGTGGAAGAAAACTTCTTACTGCAAGTGAGGTAAGGGATAGACACCCATATGGGGATGATGTCCAGACAATGTCACTCCCTGGGCAAAATTATATCAGAGATGCTGTCAAGCAGCTTTGGGGTATATGAAAATGAAACAAATCTTGGGAAAATAAATCTAAGTACTTCACATAACTTCGCCATGAATAACACTAGTCTAAATTTTTTAGTCTAATTCTTAATATTATTCATGTTGTTTCTTCAAATTTCCCTGATTTTCAGCTGTTAATTTTTCCAGACTACTTCAGTAGTCACATACATAAAGTACTAATAACAAATTTAATCATTTAATAATTACATAATATTATAATTTAATATTTAATAATAATACATTTTGGCTGTTTAATAGCCATCAAATTCCAGTTGGTAGCATTAATGCTAGATCCTAAACAATATCACTACCAGTATCTTTGAGTTAAAACTCAAGTCAGCTTAAACATCTTTTTCACTGACCAAATATTTAGGTGAAAAGAAAGCATCTCTTACATCTAAAGCCCAAAATGAAAAATCTAATAGCTGAAGTTGTACTTTGGCACCAAAGTGCAATAGGCATAAGAATCCCATAGAAAACCACTGACATTTATGGTTAAGTAAATTTTGCTTTAACAACTGCTTCTGTCATCCACTAGCTTCACAACCAAGCATGGGTCACAGGTCACCTCCAAATCTGAGTCTTCTTCCCTATAAAATGGAGATAACAGCACCCACCTCAAAAAGTTGGTGAGAGTATGGAATGCAATAACATGCAGAGAATCCTAATGTGTAATATGTTCTCAATAAATGACATTTGTTTTTGCCACTCTTGAGAAGAAAGTAATCCAAAAGGAACAGAGGAGAGGTCTTTGCGTTAGCACACAGATGTCTTCCTTCTTATTTCCACATTCCACACCACTGCAGTCTGACCCAAAAACAGACGCCAGACAGAAGGGAGCCCACCCAAGAACCATAGAGACAGATGCCAAATTTAATTAGTTATTCCTTGATTTCAATATAAAGACATTATATTTTATGAATCAATTCCTTAAGTTCCTCTAAGACCACAGGTACATTATAGCCCTTAATTTAGTTTTTTTTTTAAGTTGAAAGTACAGTAATTATAAAGAAAAATGTACTAAACAAGCATCAATCCACCCAACTGCACAATGTTAGCATTTTGTCACATTTGCTTCAGACATTTTAAATGAAATTTTAAAAATGCACCTTTGCAGATAAAATCAAAGTTTCCTTTGTTCTCTCCCCAGCTCTCATTTTCTTCATACCTCAGAGCACTATAGTAAATATAGCATGGGTACTTCTAGAAAGTCAGCACTTTAGAATTGTACTACATAAGTTGCATAGGTAAGCAATATATGTGTTAATGTAGTTTTGCATTGTTACATAGATACACTATGTGTCATTCTGAAATTTCCTTTTTCACTTGTGTTTTTAAAATATGAACATGTTGAAATGTATAGATGAAGTTTGCTCATTTTAAGTACAATGTGCTAGTTTATTTGTTTAAACAAATGAAGTCTACTTTAAAAGGGAAAAACTTAACATACTATTCATCAGACTCTTCAGGATGACATATCTCATCCCAGAAGTATCTTTCTTCCCTGCCCTCTTGCAGGCATGTCTTCTTTTACCTACAAACTCCTTGATGACCTTATTAGATTATATAATTTATTCCATTGCCTGGTTGGTCAGCCAATATGTACTGTGAGCCTTACATGGGAATGGTAGTGTTTACACAACAGATATACATAAAAGTTTAAATTAGACAAGATCACTGCCTTCAGGTGGCTTATAAATCACAACACAAAATTAATCACATAAATAAGTAAAAATCTTATCTTATAAATTCATCCCTCAGAAAATTAAGTTAATCATATTATGAGGATAAGAAAAGTGATGATTTGCCTACTTATTCAAAAAAGATGGCCAAAGAAAGCCTTTCTGGGCTGGAGAGATGGCTCAGCAATTAAGAGCGCCTACTGTGCAAGCTTGAGGGCCTGGGGAAGCCTGGAGATCTCTCAAGTCCTAGTCCCAAGACCCACATAAACAGCTGGGTATGGCCATATCTCCGTAATCCCCACCCCATTAGGAAGCAGATATGAGAATTTCCCTAACTTGGGTGAAAACTGGTAGTAACTTCAGAATCAGTGAAAGACTCTGGCTCAAGTAACAATGGCAGAAGAGCAACAGGGCACTTGTGTTCATCTTTGGCCATGGCAGACAAGCTCAGCATGCCACAGGTGAGTGCATGGAGTGGTGGCAAGTACATAGGGTGCCTCATGGGCATATACACATTCATACACCACATCACAGTACACATACACACACCCACACACCCACACACCCACCCATGTGCACACACATACAAAACTACACCACACACACACAAACCCACCACATACAGCACACACACAGAATACATACACAAACACCACACCACACACCACCACATAACACACACAAGAAAAACTTTCTGAAGGGTGCTCACATAGAATGTAAATTGTAGGAATAAACATAAAGAAGGCTACATGAAAAGAGTACCATTGCAACCAAAAGTACATGGATGACTCATTCACTTATGGTAGAAACACAGGAGAGCATCATGTGACAGCCAAAGAGAAAGGACAAAGCTCTATCGACCTCTAATTGCTGGAGTCAGGAGTGCCACATGATCTGATATAGAGGCCTAACTGATCGCTTTAGTTTCTGGTATAAACTGTATGGATAGAAGCTAGAAGCCCAATCAAGAGATATGGATAATTCAGACAGCAGTGAAAGCAGTGAAGGTGTAAATGAATGGAGAGGTATCAGAATCATACCCTTGACATCCTGGATGATTGAGGAAGGAAATCAAAGAGACAGATCAGCAGTTTGTTCCAAGATACTGGTTGATAGTGTGCTTTATTAAAATAGAGAAGATTGCAAGAAAAGAAGGGTTGTTCAAGATGAAAATAAGGGCTGGATAGATGGCTTAGCAGTTAAGACACTTGCCTGTGAAGCTTAAGGACCCAGCTCAATTCCCCAGGACCCACATAAGTCAGATACACAAGGTGGCACATGCATCTGGAGTTCTTTTGCAGTGACTAGAGGCCCTGGTGCCCTATTCTCTCTCTCTCTCCCTCCCTCCCTCTTTCAAATAAATACAATATAAAAAAGAGCAAAATAAAACTTCAAATTTGAGGTGACTTGATATTTAACACATGTCTTATGGAACACCATGAGTAAGTAAGTAGTATTCATACCTCATAGGAGAAGCCAAAACAGAGATATAAATATAAACATGTGGTTATAATTTAAATCTATGTGTAATAGACAGTCTTGCTGAGATGAACTTCCAAACCAGGCACAGTTATGGAGGAAGGGATATTTACTGAAGATAGAGAGGAAGTTCCTCAATGACAGAATAAGCTGGCCTGTTTTCACAGGTCCAAGCAGAGAGAGAAAAGCCAAAAGCCACACCACAAAAAGCACAATTCAGGAACTCCAGGTAGAACTCAGGCTCTTTGCAAATTTTTAGACTGGAATTCCAAATCCACCACCACATCTTAGGGTTGGAACCTAAGATCTTCCCATTGACACCAGTAGCTATGGATCTAAATTACAAACTAATAAAGCCCTGAATATATTGGGGGCTATCCATTTAAACTACCATGCTATCCGATCAGGTGATGGTAAGGTTATCTGGGGTGAGGAAAAAGGTGCAATCATCCAAGATTGGTGCTGTAAGCACTCTAACATGTCAGTGTGGAATAACTGAGAAGTAGCTACTGAAAAGCACAGGGAAATAACCAAAAAGTTAAAGAGAATCCCAAGGAAACATGCTATCAAGGAAATCAAAGAGGGATCTGCCTTATGTCAAGGAAAAGGTCAGATTGGACCTAGGATTCTATGATGAAGAATATGAGGTAGAGCACACAAATCTTAGGGGAAATATGCCTAGAAGCAGTATAAACACATAAATCACCGGAAAGAATCATGTGATCAACAGA